>OY728150.1:1010012091-1014812091 GCA_963277665.1 Viscum album
CTTATTATTCTCTAAACCATCCTACAGTATCTATGGAATGTCATGAGTTTTTCATACAATACCATATCATTTATTACAAAATCACAACTATCATTTAATATGTGGAATTATGGTATCCTATAAAGAAGGCCACTATATCTTAATCATCCCGATTTTACCACCCCAGGGTTCCAGTATCCTTAGGATTACATATATAATTAAGACCATGCCCATTGGTTATCTAGGTAATTCTTCATGTTCAGAAGGATCTAATATTTTCCTTGGAAACATTTACATTCCCTAAAATTAACTTAAATAAAACAATTTATCAAATATAATTATGTGTCATGTATTATAAAAAAATATAATTGATTCATAGTTGCAAAAGTGGTCTTGAAATCGTACCACATGGTATATTGTATTATGTTTATATGGAATGTCATATATAGTATACACATGTGGGTGATCAACACCATTTTAAATTAAATAATTTTTTCAATAAAAATGAAATTTTAAGACTAAATAAAGTGACAAGGGCCATTATATATCCTCTTGCAACAACATGAATTCCTCAACCATCAATGGTTGTGGACTTTATTATAAATGATTAATTTGTTATAAAAAGGACCTATAAGTGTATAACCAAGATGATATAGACATTGTGAACATGAATATACATTACCTTAATGCCAATATTGAGAAGAGGTTGGTGATAATTAAATAGGCTACCTTATAGGGATTTTATATAACATTTAGATCCTATATATTCTTTTTGGTAGTTGAGAAGACTATATGGGGAGTATTTTCCCCCTACTAGTATATGGTAACATAGTGGCTATTCCCCATGTAGATTATGGAAGGGATTACTGGATAGATAAACCAAATGATGAAATTGTATTTTATATAAGAATTTCTACCTTTCATGATACTGACGGGCCTAAAAAATGATATGAATTTGATTATATTTAGGGGATTATATTCCCTATGGGTGATGTGTGTTGTCCCAAGTGATGAGTATGAGTTCAAAAATATCAATATGGGTTACAAATATTTAACTTGAATAATGGTAACACATGGGTTCCCCAATGATATTTTAATGCTATAGAGGGTTCACAATGGGGTTTCTATGGGTTGTGCACATGATCGGTTGGCCTAAGACTTCTCTGAATAATTTGGAAGTTGGTATACACTTATAAGATTTGTATTTGAGGTGAATTAGATAGGTAACTCTATCGACAATTATGTACTAAGATATATGTTATTCTTATGATTTTATCCTTGGATATAGATAATGGTTCTTATAATGATAACTTCCTTGGATTTGTTCTGTTCAATAATGTTATGGGACATTACGCCCAGATAGACATGGTATGGGTTCAAATGTTGTGGATATTCTCATTGGATTTTTTATTATACTTGTTTGAAATTCCTTGGAAAAGTTATTGTTATTTAGATGTAGGTTGGGGTGTAATTTTTTTAAATTATCAATGGATTCATATCACGGATATGTCATTTTGTTGGTGTTTGACACATTCCATGAATTCAGCAAATAGTTATCTGGGTTGAAATGACTCTTACATTCTACGTGCATTCAACACAATTCTTTTATTTTGAGTTCATGGATCATTTTACTAGGAATAAGATACTGAAATTTATAATTATAGGATTCCTTGGAATCACACCTTGTAATTTTTAATAGTCAATATATGTGGTGGAAATATTATATGATGTTTATAGACACATTACATTACTAGATGTAGTATGTATTGTTGACCTAGGTGTCATTCAATAATCCTAGGATCATTAATTTTTATTTATATAGACATATTCAATGGTTTTATTTATTCTTATTAAAAATAGCTTCTTTAAAATAAATATAATATTAATTTATATGAAAATGTTTTTTGTTCCAATATGAGTTATACTCCGACCCTTCTTGGGAATCCATGAAAATTGTGTAAATGAAAATACATCACTATTTTCATGGGATGGTTGGGAAGAGGCCCTTTGTAGAATGATCAAGTAGGGTAGCTTAGATAGTATATGAGACTATGATTAGAAGAGTATTAGTGTTGGAAATAGGGACTTGGTGTATTTAATTTATTATATTCACCATTTACATGAGATCAACTCAGTGGGAAGTCAATTATATGTTGATATGTCCTTGGTTTTTCATGAATACATTATTATGTATTTATTATTATTAATAATAATGCTACATTATTTTTTACGCAATAAATGATTTACTATTATTGGTATTTTCTTGGTAATCTATTAAATTATTGTTCACTCCGATATAGGGGTATTGACTCCCAATGTAACACACTATACAACTACTAAAAATTGGCACATACCAGAATAAGGAGAGTAGATCCCAAGCCTATTTGGAATCTACTAGTTTGGGAGAATTTGAATGATCTAGGATAGAAGGGCATTAATTGATTTCTCATTTTTTGTAGGCCTACATCATGGTAATATAGAAATCTCTATACTGATTTTCATTAAAAATAAAATGAGATATTTTTCAAATATATTCATGATTTATCAATAATAAAACACATGATATATGGCTTAAACATTTGGAAAATCATCACATTATGTATTTTCTCCACATTTAATATTTATATTAGCACATGTTTTCCTTGATCCATCATTTATATTCCCGAAAATATTATTTACTATAAAGTAAATATATTTTACTATCAAATACATAGATTATAAATATAGGATAATTCCTTATTACTAAGGTTTTAATGCAATAATTTTAATTAAAATCACAAAAAATAATTATATTCATATCCAATACCAACTATTAATGCCCACAAGTACACTCCAAAATCATTGGTGTTGATTACTATCTTATTATATATTATTATTTTCAAGAAAGACCACTTCTTTAGTTTAGTGGTAACTATAAAAAATTCAAAGGCCATAAAAATAATATACAAACATTAATCCATATCAAATTATAAATGAACCTTCAACTACATAACTATCTAGAAAACAATGGAAAAACCAGAAAAAACGACCCCCCAGATCGGCAACAAGTTCCACACCAACTATCCTTGATGTCTATACAATATCAGTACCACAAATTTCCTAAAAAGAACATGTACATTGCTAGTGAATATAAAAACTACTTACTTCAATTCATTGAATATATATCCTTCCTAGAGTCTCTTCCAAATAATATTTTCAATTTCATCATTGAGTCATGATCATATTAACAAGATACATGTTATGACATAACATAAATCTTGAGAAGCTTCATCAATAAAATAACTAAAAACATTGAATTTCCACAAAATTCGAAACCTTATTCGGAGGATATTAAATAGTTATAACATCATACATTCGTTCAAACCCATTTCTTTTACAATAATATGAGACAAAAAAATAAGAACTCAAAAAAATAATTGGTTTTTACATCCCCAAGTAAAATAATTATTTAAAATAAAAGAGAAACACCCAATCAGTGGGAACTATCCGGACCACCCCTCACAGTCAGGGATAATGAGGTTCATGAATCCTCATTTACCCATCAAATCAACATAGTCATACCAATGTTTCAATGTTCATGGATGATAATCTTAATGTCCAAAAAAATTTCATATATGGTATAGGGAAAAAATTTATCATATATAAATAATTGATTTTAATAGATTAATATTAATTTCATAATATCAATATTCAATCCCGAATCGTATAGATTTAGTATTTTTTGAAACATTGATATATAGAAATATTATTCAAAATATATCCACATCATCTCCCACTAAGATATCTATAACTACGACCCTTTTAGACATATCTTACTTAAAACATTTCATCATAAAATATGGAATGGAAATGTCAGAATGGGTAACCTCAAATGCTCTATAAGGGTAAAATAAATATCAAAATGATAACTTATGAGATAATTATTAAAAAGATATGAGTACATGATATATAAATTTTAAATAGGATCCATTTCTATCATATATAAATATATTTATTTTTGGAAAAAATTATTCCTTTTCGTATAACATTAGTTATTAATGATCCAAAGTACATAATATTTGAGAGCAAGACATTTTTATAAGATATATGTTATTTGTGTTCATGTAAGAGTAAACAATATTTTCATTAGTCAAGGGGAAATACAAATGATATCAGAGTAGATTGGGTTACTTCACATTATATCATAACATTAGTCAAGGTTCAATCCCAAGACTATCATATTGGATTGGGATAACTACCCATTAAATAATATTTATTAATAAGGATTGATCCTAAGACTATCATGGTGGGTATAGTGCCTTACATAAATGGGTTATGTACTCATTCTAGTCCATATTATCTCAAAGGATATCCAAATTATCCCAATGCATTAGACATATATTTAAATATAGCCCTTCCCATCACATAATCACTATCTATTCAATATTTTTCAACAAGATCAAAAATCATTTATCTTATATTCCAACAAATGGAGAGGAAACGAGTTTAAAAAATATTACAACACTTCCTAATATAATAAGAAAAAAAAATAAATGTGCTTCATAATCATCTATTTATAATAATAAGAAACCATCAAGATAATTAAAAGTGATATTATCATGGGATTATAACTCTGGTAACTAATATATAATATCAAAAAATTAATCATAGTTGAAAATTTCATCAAAATACCTCTTAGTATATTTCAAGAGTTATATAACCATTTCAATTTGAAATCACTTCACTAATATATAAAAAATGGAAAAAATTATTGAAGTAATTTTCACTTAAATGAACCTTCGAAACATGTAAGAGAATATTCAAATCATTGAGCAGTTATTTCATACAAGAATTCCATTTATATCATGTATTTTAAAATAATGACCCATTTCTTACTACCTTCCATGATTAGATTAATTGAGAGACTATTCAAATGGCTTCATATTCGTGGTAGTTGAAAAGTATGCACAATTGATGTTGTAAATATATAATATATAGGAATGTTAGAAGGTATATATTATATAATAACTCAAAATTTAATTTTATAATGTAAATATAATATATAAAAACCATCATAAGAACTATCCATGGTATATTATGATTTAAAATGAATTGTGTCGTTATGTAGAGGTGGTAGTCTATACATACAACCGATTTATACATTAACTTACCATTTAATGGAAATGTAATTGGAAATTCATGTTACATATTAATTATGACATTTATTTGTATTTAGGATACTAAAATTTTAATTTTATGATGAATACCATATACTTATAGGAGGTGAAAAAATATATATATCGAAAGCGTTCTGGAAGGAATATTACCCCTTATTATCTAGGCATCTTTAATATCCCATATTAAGGACCTTGGAATGGAATTTTAAGAATTCCATAACCTAAAATATATGTTAAGGTAATTTTATATGAAAATTTAGAGGATTTTGGTCATGGAATAATTAATAACATTGATTAAATAAAATAGAGATGTGGTGTTCTTTTATAAATTATAATTGGAGCACAATTATAATTTATGAAAATAATAAAATATTATCAAGTCATATTCATGGGAAAATATATCCAAATAAAATATATTTTATAATAAGGATGACATTGTTTAAATATAATCATACAATAAAACTTATATAGGATTATAAAACATTTTAAACAATATCCTTTTGATTAACCCCTTCATTATCCATTTAAATCATAGTCATAGAATCAACTCATTCAAGCAAGAAGGGCTATAATTTTACATTAATGATAAAAATTGTATCATATATTAATAATGAAAAAAATTTATCATATGTTATCTTATATGTAATATTTCATATATTTTTTTTGATTTTTAAATATTTCAATAAAATATCATTTTTTATATAATATCATTGATGTTAATTATTGATTAATCCATTAAATTTTAATTTAAATGAATAAACATAAAAATTAATTATGATATATAAATTTCAATCATTCTAAATATTTTATATTTATATTTAAAATTCACGGGGAACCATAAGTCACTCGAAATATGTTACCATTATTATTTTTAAAATACTTTACAAGATTTTTATAATTCATAAAAATTCACCGTGTCATCATTAATTAAGTATTTAGGTAATAATATCACCATAATTTTTTTAAAAATTTCGATGATAACATAAAATTAATACTTCTAATTAATATTTAGAATGATAATAATTCTCTTTTATACTTATGGAAAATATTTATAAATAGTAAACTCAATAGATAAACATATTCAAATTATGATTGCCGAAAATAATATAAATGATATTTTAAATAGAGAACCAAAAAATTATATATATTCTCATTTGGAAATGATATGGTCTAATAACCCAAACCAAATGAAATAAAATCAATTTTTAGTTTGATTTTGAGATCACATCTTATGGTTTAAATCATTTTTACCCATTTTACCCTTACTATAGTAAAAAATATTTACCACAACAACTAATCACAATGACAAAAAATAAAAGGGGTCTATTTTTAAAATATGAAAATATTGATTTCAAATTTGGTATCCATTTTTCAATATTAAATATCTCAAAGTTGGAAACCCCCATTTTTTATATAAATTTGTAAAATTTAATTCAAAACAATTTTTAGAAAAATTCATTTTAGCCTAAAAATTATCTTCCTTAAATGATCAAAAATATTGCAGATTAATATAATGTTAATTAAATTATTATAGATTATATGGATCATATTTATTTCCAATCATGTGTATAAATCATCTTATGATAATGATACGAAATATATCTTTTGATCTATTTAGATGGAGACCGATTGTAAACCCTGTAGATCCAGGGAAAAGTTTCATACATCATGACAACCTCAACACCTACCCACGTCATGCCTCCATCACTGCCTCTAATATCCATTCCTATGCCAAAAACAACATCAGAAATACCCTAAAAGAATTTCCATAATTTTAACCATTATCTATTAGTTGTTGGATTGTGGGTTTTACCACCCAGATGTGGCCCCAACTATATTTCAATCACATTTAAATTTATAAAATAATTAGAAAATAGATTGTTTTTTAAAAAATATGATTGTGTAATTAAAATAAATGATATTCTTTGAATGATAAGTATTTTTTACTAACATATGAAATATCGATCCAATCATAAAAATAAAAAAAACATCACCATAATTTTAGTTTTAAATACTAAAAACAAAAATAAAATTTTATTATAAAATATAATTTTTTGAGTGTTAGAAATCATTTATAATTTCCATGCACAATATGAAATAAAAATAACTATTGAATAAAATTTATTTCTTAATGAATAAATTGAATTTGCTGTAATCTAATCACTTATTTCCAACGACTTTATCCTTAATTTATTTAGTAGATACATCATATATATATTTTATAATAAGGTTCCTCATATCCATAATGCCTAATTTAATAACAATGTTATAATAATATTTTTATAATATGTCACAATTCATGGGATCAACTTTATCATTTATCCATATATGACATAAATTATCTCATAATAATAAATATTAAAAATGTTAATACCATAATCAAATATTTTTCTTAAAAATGATAATAATATTGAAGAATAATCAAAACCCCTAGAAACCCTAAATTATCTCATAATTTACTTTTTCTCTAAATAATATTATTAAAAAACCATTATCCAATTTCATGGTCACCAAAACTATTCCATTTACTTGAACAATGTTAATAGTATCCTTAAAATAAAAATAATATTATATATTCATTGGGAATATATTAAAGATTTTAATTCACACAATCATGTGTTTTATGAAACTATATCCTAGCTATTAAATCACCAATCATGGTTATCATTATCAATCAAAATATTCATAGAAAATAATAAATAACAAATACTACATAAAAATCATTATATATTTCATTATTACTACTATAAAAAATACATTGAAAACAAAATATGATAATAACATAATTCATCAATATCAATATAAAAAAAGTACAATCATTCGTCTTCTTTTATGAAAAATTAAATAGCCTTCTTCATCTAATTTATTAATAACAATTTATTTTCATATTTCAGTTGAAGTATATTCACCATAAAAAATTTATTACTCATAAAAACCTACTGATCCTCTTCGTGATCGTTAACCCTAAGAATTAATTTTTCTTAAATCCAAAATATTCAACATTCGAAACATTCAACCATTGATGATACATTACGAAATCCATTATTCTCATTCACTATGTCAAATATATGTTTTTTTTCATATAATTTTCATACTTTATTTACATTTTTTCACACCCAAAATTTATATTTATTCCTATAAGATAATACCTGTAGGATGTCTTCCCACATACAAGAGATGCATAAATTTAAATATTCTTTCATTCATGGTCCTTATTAATATCTATCTCTCTCTTATTATGAACGTTTGGAAACTAACCCAATATGATATTTTCAATCATATAATGAGATAGATGTCTAGATGTGTTCACAAGGTGTCACCTTCCAACCCCTGTTTCACATAGTTTCTCATCAGGATAATCATTACATTACTTATAACATTTAGTGATACCAAAAATCCTCTAGGTTCTCGAAATTTATTATTACTAAAATTCATATTGCAAACAAAATTAATTATACTAAATAATATTCTAATCCTGAATTTTTATTCATAGGTTTTCTAACAAAAAACATAATTTAAAATCTACAATACTTTATATTCAATCAAATATATCATTGATCATCTTTTATTAAAATCCCTAATAAATTATCTTAATGGCATCATCAATTAACCCATGAATACCCCCAATATTGTCAAATTAGGTGTACAGTAATGCCTTGATAACTATGCCCTAGAATGATTGTGGATATATACATGAATACTATTTTAGGGTTATTATTCCTAGACACACCTATACCAAAAAAACATCCACTAGAATTATTTATAATAGGATTTATTATTTGGAAAACCACATTATATCAACCTTACCAATACATTGGGATGTTCCTTTATAATAAAACTCATCCACATGGTTCTCAATAATGTTTTCTAATTATAGTTTATATTGGTTTGTTAACCTTTATATGAAATCAAACATTGTGCCCTTTTTTCATACCCAACCATTAAATAATAATTAAATTTAATTATTTTTATTATATTTAGTCATGTTTTTAATTTTCGTGATAATATATCTTTTTGAAAATATATATTTTAGATTTTTATATATAGTTTCATGGAATGGGAGCAGTTTAGGGAAACCATATACCTACATAAGAAAGACAATGAGATAATAAATTTGTTTCATCCAAGACACACCGTCAAGCACACAAACATCATCCATCCCCTATGAGTATTGTGTCCCCAAATAGAGATTACCCCAATGTTGTATCATGGTCTAGCAGAATATGTGGCCTAAAATTACAGCCCTACAGTTCTTGAAAGAAAGTATATATTAATAAAATAAAAATTATTTAATATTATTAATGATAATATTAAATTAATAATAAATGTTAAAAATAATAGCATTAATAATATTATTATATTTATTATTATTATTATTATTATTTTGTTTTTATTAATCCCCTAAGGGGTTACCCTTTCCGCATTATCCATTCACCTCACGCAGTACCCCCAAAACCCCTCTTCCAACATGTTTGTGATCCATCCCTCTACCGAGACATCTCTATCATTGTGATTCCTTGTGATTTCTCGAGGTTCTATGTTAAATCACTAAGGGGAAATCTCAAAATCCTTCCAATCACCATTTATTATTTCTATAATAGTAATAGTGAGGTTTGACCTGATTTTCATTTCTATCTCTCATTGTAAGGGATTATTGAATTTTTTTAGCATCGTGTATGTTTTGTTACCACCTAAAAAGATATCGAAAATCATATATTTTTAGATCACTAAAAACCATTTTTTGTTGGTTCATTATTTATCTTTCTTTTTCAGCCATTTTTTATTTCGTATATTTTAATTCACTGGTTTATAATATTTTTCTAGAGAACCTTGAACTTTATTGAGTTGAATTAAAGATTCCAACGTTGAAATTGACATACATGTGTATGTATAGGTAGGCATATACAAAAATATGTTCTTTATTTATGTATATTCTATCATGGAAATATGAATAAATATATCATGGATGGTTGTTCTTATATATATATATATATATTATTAATGAATACATGTGTAAGAGTAATGATTTTTATTAAAGTGCAGGAATATATTTAAGGACCCCCTTGTACATATTAATGGCCATGTGAATACATACATCTACCTGTGTTTCCTTATCTACGTGTGTTGATTTATAGTTTATAAGTGGAAAAGGAATTGATTGAGTGGACATTGTAAAAAAAATTGTGTATTCAGGTAGGTTCCCAATGCTCAAATCGCTCATTGTATTTATTAAATAAATTAGTTATTTAAAATTGTTTTTATGTATCAAGACATAAATATATGCTACAAAATATGGTTCTCAATCATGGTATCATACATTCCCTGATTTTTGGATTTTATCATATGTTTTGACATGCATATCTTTTATTTAAATATTATTTCAAAATTATTTCAAAATTTTCAACAAAAAATTCTCAAAAGTAGTTTTTAACTTTTGGGGTGTGTTTAAATGGTTATGTTCATGGTTGTTTGTGTGTAAATATTTTTGGAAATGTAATAGTAATTTTTGATATGTTTGGAAATTATTTTATCACATTTATTAAAGTGAGAAAAAAGCTGTTATGTGGCTTGTGAAATAAATTTGAACACCTTGACACCCTGGGTGTCAAGGTTGGTAACTATATAATAGTATGCTAGTTGAGTCGAAATATAAATGTCCTCGGTTCCCCATAATGTTTACACTACAAAAAGAACCAAATAAATGATTATGACATGAAGACATCAATAAAATTTTCTAGGACATATTTAGTGTATTTTGAATTAGTAATTTCTATATATATTTTTGTTATCGATGTATGATGATCCCATGACCATGTTTAGCAAGATAATTAGGGATTTTCCATGGATAATTCTCCCTTATACTATTATATTCTATAGAACTATAGTAAAATAATCTTTCATCTAGTTTCTTCTTTTTCCCATGTTTCTTCATAAAATTCCATACATATATTTTTCTATATTGAGAAAAAAATTTATAAATGATTTTATTTTATTATGAATTCATTGAAAATATTTCAAATAAATTTTTATTTTCTGAAAATATAAAAGAAATTAGTTTTACATTAAAATTAATGTCTGTTTATTTTTTATAAAAGAATAGAAAAAAAAATTATAATATGTCTTGTTTTCAGAATAGAATGAATTTATTTTCATTTTAAATAACGGAAAATGGAATAGTTTATTAGAGTATGTCTATATTGTTTTAATACTCATTATTATATCTATATTTTTCAGTTTCTAGAGCAATAACCAATTCAGTCTTAGTCACTAAAGTGACATGTTAGATAAATGGTTGATGGTAACCTGTGAGGTCACATAGAGGTTTGAATTATAGTTTTTATCTCTTGTTATAATAATATGTTATTATTTTAATTTATTTTAAATTATTTATCCATTATTTATATTCTAAATGTTTCCTAACTAAGTATTGTCTGATGCCTAGCACTAGTAGCCATCATGGGAGGATTTAGAAAACCTATCAGGAATTGTTCTGGAAAGGAAAGGGTGACTAGATTGAGGATAACCTAGAATAGTCTTTGATAAAATGGAATGAAAAAATTATATATTTATTATTTGGGAATGTCTAGTAGTTATTAGTTATGATTTTTGGGGACTGATAAGGTCGTTCATGAGTATGTGATTGATCATCACATATTTTGAAGGACTCATGGACTATCTGGGTGCTCTAGGATGGTATCTCCTAGATATATGTTATTAGATCTCAGAGTTTTTTGTGGTTTTGGTCGTTTTCATGTTTTTGATTCAATTATAGATTTGATGGGTTGTTTTTTGAATCTTTAATGGTTAAAATGAAAATTTGGATGGATTTATGGGAATTACATGGTTTGTGTACACAAATTAGAAAAACATGATAATACCATGAAATTGTTCTTCATGACCACTGATTTTATCACCGATTCAATGCATGGCCTTCCAAACCATGTGGAAAATCCATTTATAGTGTTTACTCTTCTGAGAATTTTTATTTATGACATATTATTTTTCGTATTTGATACTTTATTAGTTGTGTTTGAGTTGCTTCAGGTGTGTATCCCTCAGGTTCTAAAATAGTAATTGGGTCATTAAATTAGATTTCCAAAATGAAAATTTTGGGATCAATAAAAATGAATAGGGTTTTATTTAAAATAGTATTTTTTGGAAATTAAATAATTTTAGGAAATAAATTTATATTTTTTGGAATGATTTGAAAAAATTGAAATGAAAGTTTCTTAAAAATAAGGAATTTGGAAATAAATTTTTTAGGATGATAAATGGTTGCTTACAATTGGTTGGGAAATATAATTCTGGTTTAATGTTTTGTTTCTGGAATGGAAACTTATTTTGAATTTACCCTTGGTATTCTTATGAGTGATCGCATATAATGATAAACATTTGTGTTAAAAGGATACTTTTTTTATTAGAAGGTGTATATAGTTTGTTTATCTAGCACATAGATGTTTATATTTGATGAATCATAGAATACCGGTGGATGTTACATAACCTCATAATGTTGTTTTGATTTCTAAAAATTGTTTTCAAAAAAGGTGGCCTTTAAATATTTTTAATGGTGGGAGTGGTGTGGTGTTTCATTTTTCTTTTTAAATTTTCATTGTTTTTGACGTTTTGGTTTTTATGTGTTGGAAGTGTCTTTGAGGTGATGTTTTAGTTGAGTTGTTGAATTTGGATTGAGGTATTTAATTTTTTCTTTTGATTCATTTTTATTTTGTTTTCTGTTTCATTAATTTGAAGTATACCTTTGAGATTTCTTAATAATTACTGCATCATTGACTATTGCGGTTTCTTGGTTGATTAAGTGATGGTTTCTTTTGAAAATAGTTTTTTTAAATTATTTGTGGATTTGGGCTAAAAAAATTTGAGTTTGTTAGAGTATATGATGAAATTATGAATAAGTGTATAATATGATATTCCTATTGATGACTCTACCCAGAGATTTAATTGAGTGGTGTAGAAAACAAATTTCATAACATTGGACAACACCAAATTATTCTAGATTTTAAACTGAACTTTTTTTCTGAGAATATGAATAATAACTTGGTCAATTTATATATGATAATATATTTCATTAGTTGTGGTTGTCGGGGTCACCAGAAGGGGGCTTGTGTACGTTTTTCTGTCAAATAAGGATGATTTGGTCTAAGATCACCTGGTACTTACTATAGAGTAGAAGATGCTTCATGACATTTAAACTCTATCCATAAGACATAGAGTAATTATTTTCACATAGATTATGATATGGTGGGTGTGGTGGGTGGGAAAAAATAGGTTTTCTCTGATGATACACTAAAAACCTTTAATTTTTTATTCCAACTATTTGGTGTCTTTATTTCTAAAATTAATTTATGAAGAGAATTATTGATGTTTTTTCATAATATTTATATATTTTTCCTCTTTTATGTGTACTTGTGATTGGTTGGATTTTAACTTTTGTCGGTTTTTATGGTGGAATCTGGTTAGAGATGCTATATCTTGGGGAATTATTAACCATTGTCGAGTTTGAGATGCTTCTATAGTTGGTTTTTAAATGGTGTATAGACCCACCTTGTATCTTATCGTTTTTCCCTAGAGTATGATTAGGGTGTCACAGAACGATATAAGTTGACATTATGGTTTTCATATTTTTTAAATTTAGGGATTGGCGTATAGGGTTGGTTCCATCTACAATTATTCTATTTTTTCTTGATTTAGTCATGGGGGGAATTCCACTAATCCTATTATACTTTAACCCATTTATAGAAATTAGGTTTCTAATTGAATTGTATTTTGGTAATGACTTTTGAGTCTTGTGGATATATATAGTGGTATTTCTTTTTGTGTTCCCTTTATTTTGGGGTTTTGTTTCAGTTTGATGAAACAAGAGTTGACCAAAGTTCTACAATATTGTGGATACCACTATAGAATTTTTCTCATGGTTAAATCGGTTATCATGGAGTTTTTGATTGGGAGATTAATAATTTTGATAGAAATCATCCATGATCATTATAATAAGATTGCCTAAATTATGGATCTGGTGATGAATGCTTGTGGAGATCATAAATGGGCCTTGATTATTTATTTTTAGGGGTTTGGTGTTCTATGTTGAGGTTTTTATGGAGTATATCATATTTTTTTCATTGAATCTTAATGGGGAGGAATTAGTTATCAATTATTTGTTTTTCTCTCTTCTAGTTTGGGTTCGTTTATTTTCTGAAAACCTCTCTAGAAACTTTTTGTTATAAGGGCCTCATAAGGATAGTGATTAATATCTCTTTGTATTTTGGATTAGATAACCTCATCTCATATAGAAGTTTCATTTCATATAATGTTGTGTCCAACAAAATTATTTAGAATTATAGGGGCAGAACGTGTCCTAGCAAGGGAGATTTATCATACTGTGTCCTTGAAATAATAATTATATATATTATTTTAATTATACTAATTTTTTTTCTTATTTTTCATATTGATCCATTTTAAAAATTTAGCATTTTTTTTACATCGGTGAATGGTTAGCGCAAAGTTAGTGGTAACTGTGAACCATCTATGGAAAAACTATGTGGCCTAGATAATGGATCTTTATAGGGAACATGATTAGGAACATGTCCATGATCCACCCCCTAAGAGATATGAATCCCATGACAAAGGGGACTACATGCTTGGTTCAAGGTGTCGATGTCTGTGCGGGCAAACAATGCATCCTTCCATGTCTTGGAAAATATTGAACATAAATAAAAATAAAAATGTCATAATATATATAATATTATTATTACAATAAATTTTAATAATATTATTGTTATTATTATTATTATTCATGTAAATAATGATATTATAATTATTGTTTAGTGTTTATAAGACCTATAAGGGGTTACCCTCTTCCCCTTCTCCCTCGCATCTTGTGGTGAAACCCCCTGGCTCTTCCTCCATTCATATACGCCACCCCCATCATGATCCGTATCCATTATTGAAATAATGTAAAATTTCAAGAGGATTCCTGGTTGACTCTCTCGGGTGAGATATCCTCTTTCTTACAATGAAACATCATGTAATGATTAGACTCAATAATTAAAATTTAGTAAATAAAATAAAATGATAATATTAAAAATTAGTAAGAATAGAGCACCAATGATCCCCCAAATTGAGAATGTTCCAAAAAAACACCACAAAAAAATAAAAAACTATAAACAAAATATCCATATACCTTAGCCTATAATCCATGAATTTGATAGTCCCAAAATTCCATAGTATAAATCCATACAGAACCCATAGTACTCACACTAGAAAACCCCAACCATTCTGGATTATCCCTCCAGAATGGAGATTCCACCAATTTCCAGAATGTATCCATTACCCCTCAGAAACATGTTCCCAGAATACAAAGGTCTTCCCATGTTCTTTTCCACCAACACTAATTCCTATTCAAGAATGCCCCATGAGACCCTATGATCTATGTAGACCCTAGATCATTTCCATGGTTAGCCTTCCATCCCATGGTCATGGCCTTCTGTCTCCTGAGGTTTTGTCCATCCTACAATCCACATCATCAATGGCTTGAAGTTGTCTATTCTAAAAATACTTCAAAAAATCGCATCCTAAAGTCAAATGGTCCAAACGACTCCTAAAAACCATTGTTAGCCTTAATTCGACCCCCAGGTCATTATAATCATAATGCATTTATCCCTAATTGTTGGCGAAGTCCCAAATCTTGAAGTATGACTTCTTGTAACCACTCAGTGATGATGTTAGTCAAATCTGGTATATAAAGGGTTTCCCCTTGAGGTATCAAATCCAACTAGAGATCACAACCCTAGGATCTCATACCCATATATGGCCTTATTCCCACATATGTCATTATGTGATCATTAGCTTCATGATCAATCACATTCATCTTGAAGCCCCTACACCAGCTTATCAAAATATATATTCAATATACCCAAGGATTTTCTTGAGATCATATTATTTCGATGAGCCCCTTTCATCACCATGAAAATGTTGATCTTAAATTATCATACAATCTTTTCATTCTTCTTCCTATTTTAGATTTATTTCATGTAATTGGGGACCTGGATCTCAGCTCAATTATTCCACATTATGATAGATTTATATTCCTGACACTTCATCTCAGTAGGATTTTTCTGCACCTTTATTGAAGGATCTAGCATCCCACACCCCATGTCGTCATTACCTAGAGAAAACACCTAGTCATTACTAGGGGAATCCTCATCTGAATTTCTATGAATAACCACACTAATAGAGTTTAAATAATGAATTTTCCACCCCATTCTCTAGATATGAAAAAATTGCCTACAATTTCCTCAAATAGGTAATGATGTAGTAGACTAAAATATCTAATGAAATCAATAAGAGAGGGAAGATATCAATTATCGAGAGGTGAAATTTACAATCCACTATCATCATCCTTCCTTAATCATTTACTCGAATTTTATTTTCTTCCCATCACCCCTCTTAATTTTGTCAAACCCTATGGTGACGGTTATTTTGATTCACGGCTCCTTCTCTCAATTTTAGGAATTAAAAATGGTCTCTCGGGTAGCTTTGTGTATGTTTTGGTAGCCTCCACCATAGGTGATTTATATTAATCCATTTTCTTTGTCTTAACAATATTATATTTTGGTTATTTTATTTTCCTTTTCTTTGGCCAAATATTATTTCGGTAATTCAAAATTTTGGGGTATCATATATTTTCTAGATTACATTTCCCCTCATTGAGGATGATTAGAGACCCTATTTTCAATGTTTAAAGACATGTGTAGACATTGGTAAAAATATAATTATATAAAACCCCCATTTATATATATTATCTCATAAAAGTTTGAGTATATATATTGGGGATAAATGGGCTTCTAAATAAATAAATAAATATATATATATGATAAATTCATATGTTTGTGAGAGTAAAAGAGTATATACAAGTGTATATAGACATATATGAGGACCCGTGTACGTATTCGAGGAAACATGAATATGAATATTGGGGCTTGGTGTACTTGTATATTTGTGACAGTTCATATCATTGTAAGTAGTAATGAAAATCCTCAAGTTGTAGTTGTCAAAATGTAGTGTGTATTAAGGTCGGTTCCTTATTTTCAAAACCATTAATTGAATTCCATAATTTATATTGTGTTTTATAAGTTTGTTTTTAATATTAAAAAGTTAAAATATGTTATTTAAAATGGTTGTGATTGTTAGTATTGTAATCCCCCTTATTATGATGTTTTCTTTAAATGTTTTGACATGAATATAGTTTCATTAAATATGTTTTAAATCTTGTTCAAAAATTCCCATGATATTAAACACAAATTGATTAGTTTTTAAATTATCCTTTGGGTGTAAATTGTGGTTTTCAAGTATGTTTGTGTGTAATGTTTTGGAAATGTTCTAACCCATCTTGGATGGTTTTAAATTGTTTTGTAAAATTAATTGAATTGAGGAAAAAATGTGATAGGTAAATTTGGAAAAAAATTAGCACATGAAAACCCAAGGTGTCTAGTTGGGTAACAACAAATTGGTACGATGTCTATGTTGAAAAAGAAATGATCCATCCTTCCTAGTATGTTTATGCTACAACACTGTTTAAATGAACAATGATGACTTATGGACCACAAAATCTTTATTTGTGACCCATCTTGGAGCTCATACAATAGAACCTTCTATATGGATTGACCAGTGAGGTAAGAGTATACTAGGAACCAATTGACCTAGTGCGTTAGGGATTTACCAAGTTTCTTTCTCTATTTAACACATATTTTTTTATTACTATCCTAAAATTCTCATCTATCTAGTTTCATTGGTTTTATTTTATTCTTCTTAAAATTTCATCTTTATTTTTTCCCATAGTGTGGAACATGTTTTGCATTATTTTTCTTTAATTATGATTTATTTAAAAAAAATCCACCCTTTGAATTTGTTTTGGAATATATAATTGCAAATAGTTTTTCTTAACAATGAAATTCAGTTTCATTATTTACATAAAATCATATAGAATCATATTTTTTGTATGACTTATTTTAAAATCAACCTGAAATTGTTTTCTTTTTAATTTACTATGTATTGAATAGATTATTTAGGGATGCCAACTAAATTTTAAAACTAACACCTATACCTCAATCTTGGTTATTAATTTTCCAGTATGTCTCTTAGCTCTCTCCCATTCACCACGGATAGATGTATTCTCAGAGGTTTTTAATGACCCAGTGGTTAAAATGATGTACACTTGTTAGTATTATCAATTAATCCACTTAATGATCTTTATTTAATATTTTCATATAGTTATAAGTTTTTTATTGGATAAATAATCCAAAACTATGCTTTTTTCTAATTCTTATCACTATTTTCATGCCCAAGAGGATCAGTAATGCCTATTGGGATACATTGTGGGCCAATATAGGTGATTGGTACATAGTTGAACCGAGTTGGTTTGTGAAACCCATGTTATATTTAAATAATACTCTTTTTTAGATGAATATTAAAAATATTTCAATAGGATCCCAACTTGAATTATATTTCTATTGGATTTGGAATATTGGATGCAAAAAAATACTAATTCTTTATATATCTACATCATGTCACACTAATATCATCATAACAATCAAAATTCTTATAAATATCATATATTAATTATTTTTTATTAACATGGGGTAATGAAACATAATAATGGGAATTCTATGATGTACTATAATAGTAAATTATAGAGATATTAATAATAACTTATATCCAACATGAATATAAGTGCACAAGGAAATGAGACTATCATTTGAAAATTAAACCAAGATTATCAAACCCATAACCATGAGATGTGGAATTAATCATGAATGTTCAGAAGTCTTAAATAATATAGGAATAAAAGAACATTTTAAATGATAGAATAAAGTTAGCATAAGACATAATTCTGAGGAATTCACTTTTGTATAGAAAATATTTTCTTTTCATTTATTTATAACTGTCAAGACTATCATAATGGAATGGACTCACTACCCATTCCATTATATTCTTATTTTGGGTACACTCCCAAGAAATTAAGAGTGTATTGGTTTAACTCTTAATTATTTCATGTACTTAGTAAATGTTTTCTCCCAATACTATTATTGTGTAAATATTCCCTTCTTGGTTAACTCCCCATCTGGTCCTTATTATATTATGAGATGTCAATATTTTACTAATAAATTTGAGGTATGTATAATTATGAGACCGAAAATCACATAATCTAAATACATTTATATGTGTTACCCACGATAATGAATCATTGCTCACATATCATAACACATACAGAGGAAAAATAATTCATAATCAATTCAATATTTCCTTTTAACATAACTTATAGAAAAAAATAGGTTTCATAAATATACTTTAATAATAATCATAAAACATAATAAAAAAGAATAAAAATGGTATAGTTGGTTTATATCCCATGAAAAAATTATTAAAATTAAATTATTTCATCTTAAATGAAAATTCCATCAAAATATCAAATTGAATATTTCTTAAGGGATATACTATTATAACATTGAAAAAAAAATTAAAAGATAAAAATATAAAAAATAATATAGAAACCATTTTATTTGAATGTAAATTTGGATATTTTATATTTAATATTAAAATGAGTTATCATTCATGATGTCATGAAAATCTATTCAAGTTTTGTACTTTCAAACGAATATACTTTTCAAATCATCGTTAAAAAGTCCAAAGTAACACTTCTAAAAAGACAATAATTAATGTTTAGATTTTTTTAAAGTATCTAAATGTGTATAGATAATTAAAATAATTAATTTTTATTATTAAAATCATTATTCTGTTTATTTTAATAGTAAATGTATATGGTTGAAAAATGAAATTTTATCCAAGAGATAAATATTTTCTTTTTTTCATAAAAACGTTGTTTCAATATCTTCAATATAAAAAGTGGAGAAAAATAAATGGATAAATATATTACCAATTAATAAATACACTAGAATAATATTAATTTAATTATTTAGATATAGGTAATATAATTTTATCATCATTAATATAGTAAAAAACAATCCAAAAAAACAATTTGATCGAAACATAAATGCATTACAACTTTTGTATCATTTGAATCAAAACATCCTAAAAGATAGATTATTATATTTATAAATAAATACCAAAAATATTCAATATAATCCTAAATAAATTAGTTGATGTGAATTATATACACCACACATATTAATTAATGGGTAAATATTGAATCTATCTAAAAAAATAAAACTATGGAAAATATCCCTTACCTCGTCTTCGAATTACTTCTAAAGATATTCAAAATATTTTATTATTCATTTAATTTTTTATAATTATATAAAATAATAATTTACATACTAATTATTACCTATATTATCCACATATAACATTTTAACAACCATTTATTATTAATTAGGTACTAAAATATTTGTTTTCTAGTGTTAACTGTTCATTTTTCATTATAATTTTGGTTTCGTATTTCCGGTCCTTGTACATTTATAATTGATCAATAATATAAAAAAATTTATTGTTGATATATTTATATTATATATTCATTCTATATATATATATATATATATATATTCATCCATACATGATATATATGTAAAATATAATTTCACAATTCTTAGAGATGGTAAGTTGTACGCACTTGTAAGTATTGTTTTCACTTTTCAAAGTATGTAATGTGAAATTGTAAATAATAAATCACAATTATTGATTTAATAGTAATCAAATATATAATATTTAATCATTAAAAGTTTCCCTATCACCATCCATTTAAATAGATAATGACAAATAAATATCCTCGCATTATGGAGGTAGTAGTCCACACATCCACATGAGAAACATTATCGCTCCTCATAGAATCAAAAGGTATAAATGATTATTTGAAATTATAATAATAGTACCCTATATATAACATAAATATCATATATAAACATTAAAAAAATTACCTTCCTTTCAACATGCTAATGTAAATTTAATTATAAAGCAACATAGAGGTGGCAGGCCAACTGTATGCGTGAGTGATAATTTCGCATTACATTAGAAGAAAAATATAATGGAAAATGATAGTTGAATTATCATAATAAAATATAATAATATTTATTATACAGAATTAATTATTTCATGATTAATTTCATATATTTATATCAGTAAGAATAAGAAATAAATTGATGGTGGTCAGGTTAGAAGTTGATCTCCTCTTCTATAGGTACCCTTTAGAACCCTTATCAAGTACTATAGGATTGATCATTTAAGAAAACATTAACCTATAATTCATGCATAGGTTATTTGGGAATATTATATTCCAAGGGTTATTAAAACTATATGGCACAAAGTAGTTTAATGAAATGATGTAATTAATTTCATTTTATTAGTGAGGTTTGGGGTACTCTTGAAATATCTTAAAATATTAAAATATTATAATATCATATTTCTGTAAAAATGGTCCAAATAGAAGATTAATTGAGAGATATAGATTATATGGTCATATTTTAATCACCCAAATAACGATTTTAACGTTTATATTCCATTTTAAACCTTATCTTATAGATTAACAACTTATTTGAAAATTTATATACATAATGAAGAAAACAACTAATTCAATCTGAAAGGGTTATAATATTACATAAAAGGTTATAATTTAATATTAAATTGAAATGGGATTAAACTCATGGCCATTTATTATAATAATTTTATAAATTCATGTTCATTACAACTTTTAGCCGATTAAATATATTTTTTTATAAAATGTCATTAAGGACATTTTTGGCACAATTCATTTAATATAAATTTAATGTAATCAATAAAAAAATTAATTATAATCCATAACATCCATGAATAACTAATATATGTGATTAATATTTAAAATTTATTTTTTAGCTACAATTTATTGATGAAAAAGTAAAAGTTAAGGAGTTGAGGTCTAATACTGCATAAAATTGTCCATATCTAAAACATAATCAAGCTTTACTCATAATAATGACGTTAATGGAAATAATCATCCTCACCAGGATCATTATTAAATTCAAATAAAACAACAGGTCAGTGAGACCTAGTTATTATTATTCCTTTTCATTTAGAATAGTTCATATTCATCCTTGATTTTATAGGATATAAGGTTTGAAATCCTTTATTATCGAATAAGGGTATTGTTCTTTTATTCAAGGAATCCATGAACATAAATACTCTTAGAGAATAATCTTCAATGTTAGAATATATTACATTGATGTTATTAATCAGAAAAATCTAATTTATTTCCTCTCTGAACAATGAATGGCCATGTTCTGGGCTCTACACACCCGGTCACAGTGTGTTGCCCTATCAGATAAGACAGTACATTGGCATTGAGTAATCAGTTAATGAAATTATATCATCATTAAATATTTATGAAAATCCATGATAAAATATATAAATTATTATTTCAAATAAAAAACTATAAAATAATTTAAACTCTCTTTAACATTATGAAACAAATTTATAAATATTAAAGTTAAGAGTGTGAAATTATTGAATTTTATTTACTTAAAATAATAAAAATGTCAGTCTAAAGGGTTAATCTATCCCAAATCACATATATTAAAATTTGGGATGGATATAATCAGATTTATTCATTAACATGTAGTTACATTAAATTTGGTGTTGATTTTAAGAACAAATCATGTTTTAACCCTATTTTTAACATTTTACCTTTACATAGGTAACAAATATTTACAATTTATACTATTCTTATTGTTCAAAATAAGAGGGAAACTATTTACTAAATTTGATCCTTATAATTCCAAATATGTTGTCTATTTTTTATAATTCATCCTATAGAATTTTTAAAAGTCAATTTTAATATAATTTTAGAAAACCTGACAAATTTGTTTTTCTAAATAATTTTTTAGAATACAAATTATATCTATTTATAATAATTAATATTCATTATTAATGTGAAATTAATATTATTATTATACATCAAATCAATGATATGTAAATTTATTATTAAACAAAAAATATAAGGGGACATCTAAAGAAATTTATTTTAAAAAATAAAATGGAGAAAAATAAATGGATAATTATATTACCAATTAATAAATACACGAGAATAATATTAATTTAATTATTTAGATATAGGTAATATAATTTTATCATCATTAATATAGTAAAAAACAATCTAGAAAAACAATTTGAACGAAACATAAATGCATTACAACTTTTTTATCATTTGAATCAAAACATCCTAAAAGATATATTATTATATTTATAAATAAATACCAAAAATATTCAATATAATCCTGAATAAATTAATTAATGTGAATTATATACACCACACATATTAATTAATGGGTAAATATGGAATCTATCTAAAAAAATAAAACTATGGAAAATATCCCTTACCTCGCCTTCGAATTACTTCTAAAGATATTCAAAATATTTTATAATTCATTTAATTTTTTATAATTATATAAAATAATAATTTACATACTAATTATTACCTATATTATCCACATATAACATTTTAACAACCATTTATTAATAATTAGGTACTAAAATATTTGTTTTCTAGTGTTAACTGTTCATTTTTCAGTATAATTTTGGTTTCGTATTTCCGGTCCTTGTACATTTATAATTGATCAATAATATAAAAAAATTTATTGTTGATATATTTATATTATATATTCATTCTATATATATATATATATATATTCATCCATACATGATATATATGTAAAATATAATTTCACAATTCTTAGAGATGGTAAGTTGTACGCACTTGTAAGTATTGTTTTCACTTTTCAAAGTATGTAATGTGAAATTGTAAATAATAAATCACAATTATTGATTTAATAGTAATCAAATATATAATATTTAATCACTAAAATTTTCCCTATCACCATCCATTTAAATAGATAATTAAAAATAAATCTCCTCGCATTATGGAGGTAGTAGTCCACATATCCACATGAGAAACATTATCTCTCCTCATAGAATCAAAAGGCATAAATGTTTATTTGAAATTATAATAATAGTACCCTATATATGACATAAATATCATATATAAACATTAAAAAAATTACCTTCCTTTCAACATGCTAATGTAAATTTAATTATAATGCAACATAGAGGTGGCAGGCCAACTGTATGCGTGAGTGATACTTTCTCTTTACATTAGACGAAAAATATAATGGAAAATGATAGTTGAATTATCATAATAAAATTTAATAATATTTATTATACAGAATTAATTATTTCATGATTAATTTCATATATTTATATCAGTTAGAATAAGAAATAAATTGATAGTGGTCAGGTTAGAAGTTGATCTCCTCTTCTATAGGTACCCTTTAGAACCCTTATTAAGTACTATAGGATTGATCTTTTAAGAAAACATGAACCTATAATTCATGCATAGGTTATTTGGGAATATTATATTCCAAGGGTTATTAAAACTATATGGCACAAAGTAGTTTAATGAAGTGATTTAATTAATTTCATTTTATTAGTGAGGTGTGGGGTAATCTTGAAATATCTTAAAATATTAAAATATTATAATATCATATTTATGTAAAAATGGTCCAAATAGAATATTAATTGAGAGATATAGATTATATGGTCATATTTTAATCACCCAAAAAACGATTTTAACGTTTATATTTCATTATAAACCTTATCTTATAGATTAACAACTTATTTGAAAATTTATATACATAATGAAGAAAACAACTAATTCAATCTGAAAGGGTTATAATATTACATAAAAGGTTAAAATTTAATATTTAATTGAAATGGGATTAAACTCATGGCCATTTATTATAATAATTTTATAAATTCATGTTCATTACAACTTTTAGCCGATTAAATATTTTTTTTTATAAAATGTCATTAAGGACAATTTTGGCACAATTCATTTAATATAAATTTAATGTAATCAATAAAAAAATTAATTATAATCCATAACATCCATGAATAACTAATATATGTGATTAATATTTAAAATTTATTTTTTAGCTACAATTTATTGATGAAAAAGTAAAAGTTAAGGAGTTGAGGTCTAATACTTCATAAAATTGTCCATATCTAAAACATGATCAAGCTTTACTCATAATAATGACGTTAATGGAAATAATCATCCTCACCGGGATCATTATTAAATTCAAATAAAACTATAGGTCAGTGAGACCTAGTTATTATTATTCCTTTTCATTTAGAATAGTTCATATTCATCCTTGATTTTATAGGATATAAGGTTTGAAATCCTTTATTATCGAATAAGGGTATTGTTCTTTTATTCAAGGAATCCATGAAAATAAATACTCTTAGAGAATAATCTTCAATGTTAGAATATATTACATTGATGTTATTAATCAGAAAAATCTAATTTATTTCCTCTCTGAACAATGAATGGCCATGTTCTAGGCTCTACACTTCCGGTCACAGTGTGTTGCCCTATTAGATAAGACAGTACATTGGCATTGAGTAATCAGTTAATGAAATTATATCATCATTAAATATTTATGGAAATCCATGATAAAATATATAAATTATTATTTCAAATAAAAAACTATAAAATAATTTAAACTCTCTTTAACATTATGAAACAAATTTATAAATATTAAAGTTAAGAGTGTGAAATTATTGAATTTTATTTACTTAAAATAATAAAAATGTCAGTCTAAAGGGTTAATCTATCCCAAATCACATATATTAAAATTTGGGATGGATATAATCAAATTTATTCATTAACATGTAATTACATTAAATTTGGTGTTGATTTTAAGAACAAATCATGTTTTAACCTTATTTTTAACATTTTACCTTTACTTAGGTAACAAATATTTACAATTGATACTATTCTTATTGTTCAAAATAAGAGGGAAACTATTTATTAAATTTGATCCTTATAATTCCAAATATGTTGTCTATTTTTTATAATTCATCCTATAGAATTTTTAAAAGTCAATTTTAATATAATTTTAGAAAACCTGACAAATTTGTTTTTCTAAATATTTTTTTAGAATACAAATTATATCTATTTATAATAATGAATATTCATTATTAATGTGAAATTAATATTATTATTATACATCAAATCAATGATATGTAAATTTATTATTAAACAAAAATTATAAGGGGACATCTAAAGTAATTTATTTTAAAAAATAAAATGGTGGCATTTGAACATTGAAATTTCTGACTATTCAATGAAAATTAATCATTTTAGAACAATCCCAATGATCACCATTATATAATTATGATGTAATGATTTTAAATGTGATATTAAATTTTTAATCTATATTTTATAAATTGACATTATCTATTAATTTTTTTAAATCTCACAGATCAATAAAAACAATCTATATAAAAATATTATTTGAATGAAAAAATGGATTCTCAAATAATTGTTGTAATTCCCTGATGTTAGTTACCTAGAGTCTGTGCATTATTACCTAATATTGGCATGATCATAAGAGATCGTGTCTCTAAAGACTAATTAGTTTTTTGCCTTGAATGTACTAGATACATACAAAAGTTTTGCATGACCTCATGAAATTAAAAAACAAAATTGTGTCCCATTTGGACGTAGTAATATCCATTGGACTATCCCTATAGGTTAATCATAATATACTTCTTCACATACTAGGAAAAAGAAGACATAAGAAAGCGGTGTTCTCAGATGCTTAGTAGAAATAACAATATAGTAGAAACTATCAGTAATAATCATCAATATTTAGGGCAATGTATAAGACTAAAACACAATCATTTTAAAAATAAACATCAACATAATATAGAAAAGGTAAATCAAATAATTCCATTTTATTATTCACATGGATATTATACTAGTTGAATAATCACATGTAATAATAGATAATTTTATAATGATGGAATGCATAATGTCAGACATGATATCCACATAGTCAAGGCCTCGTGCCAAGACTACAAATAATGATTTTTTCAAGGCCCTATTCCAAGAAAGTAGTTTATCTAATGAGACCTACTGATTAATTGTATAGATATAAAGGGCTCCACTTTTCAATTACCACATCCAATTCATTCCATATATGAAAAATTAAAAACATAATCTAAACATTATTATTAAAACTAGCATAAAAATGTCAATATTTTACCCACAAACCAAGAGTGGCATAAAAATAGAACATCCATAGTCAAACATAACTAAATAAATACAATACGGAAGATTTTATAACAATAAATCAATATCAAAGAATATTAATGAATGATATTGACATAGATGAAAATAACCAGTAAAACTACTTGGGATAAATATCCCCATTTTCTGGATAACATTTAAAAGTATCACTATTTATCAAGTAGCTGTTAAAAATAGATTTCCGAATCAAAGTGTCCCATACCAATTTGAAACTTTTGAAAGAAATTTTAATTTTAAATCATTCATGTCCACATAAATAAATCATTCAACCAATTATTAAAACATAAACATTAATGAGAATTATTTAAATGAATAAAACATTACAACATTAAAAATGATATTTTAGTTAAAGAGTTCCTAACCAAATAAAATATGCTTGAATAAAAAAAATTAAAGAATAAAAATAATTTAAACTTTATAATATTGTGAGAATAAATGTATTCATGACATAATACGTTGAAGGATAGTATATACACCATAACAATGTGACTTGGTGAATTAATACAAAGAAGTATATATGGAATGTAAATTTAGACGAGATCCCTTATAAAGTCAGTATCCTTAGATTTAGGATAAATCAAAGAAATAATCAAATGTGAAAAATATAAATACACTCTATATTATTGTATATCTCGTTTAAATAAATCGGAATACATTCACACATATTTTTTCCCAAACAATACCAATGACATGGATGTTTAACTCAATGAATGAAAATTGAGTTCAGATTACCCTTATAATGTTCATAAAAATTACTTTAGAATTTATCAATGTTGTATTTATGTATATAAAAAGTATATACACATAAAGGAAAGTGTAATTTACTAACTAAATAAATAAATAGTTATTTCACACATTATCATGGAGGAAAATAATGAATGAAGTGTTCGTAAAATCCAATAGGTGGAAATTGAAATTAAAAACACCCTTAATGATTTGGTAAGATACAAAACAAACACACAATGAAATAATAATCTTACAATGAAGATTTAAATACCCATAAATTAATTTATATTACATAAATAATTCAATCATGGTCAGTACATACACCACCCAAAAAGAAATACTGGGAAATATAACAAGAATCTCAAGGAAATAAAAAGTGAGATGAAAACCCATTACTTTGTTCTTTTACTCAATAGAGGGTTGGTTAACCTACTTTATAATAATGAAAACATTGTTATTAAATTATAAAAAAACCATACAATTAAAAAAGATATCATATATGATCTTCTAATATTTCATTGTTAATGATATTTCAGTAGTATCATTATTTCAGATGTTAACTAATTCATTTTCCTTTATATGTTTTGTTACTTAACTCAGGCTTTTTATGGATAGGATGTACTTGATTCATATCTAGAATGATATTAAGTTCATAAAAATTATTTATAATCATAAAATAAAAATTATTCTTGAATGTTTAGGATGGGTAATGAAATCTCATCGTGTCGTGGAGAATGTAAGTCGTATGTACGCATGAGGGTCAATATCATTCTATTAGTGGTGAAATTGTATGAAATTGGATTTTATATTATATATAAAGAATAAATAATATTTTATATTTATTATTTACATCTGTTATAGTGATTATTATACCCATCCAACTATTGATGTGTCGAATAACAAACTACATCACGACATAGAGACGGAATTCTGAACATACACATGTATGATGATTTTTTCATTCATAGGATGGATAGAATAATGAATATGGTTTTATAAAATTTATAATAATTTCTATATATGTATAATTCACTAGTGCAGAAAACATTTTTTACGTCGGTTGTTTTTCATTATTTACATCGGTTTTTAGGCGACGTTAATACGGACGACGTTATAAATAATGTTTTTACGTCAGTTATTTAAAACCCGACGTAACATCCCTATCATCACGGTGTTTATCACGTCGGTTATTAATGAACCGACGTGAAAAATGATGGGGGGCGGAGATTTATAACGGCGGTTATTATATAACTGACGTGATAAACCGCGGGTGGGGGGGGGGGGGGGTTTAGCACATCGGTTATATAATAACCGACGTGCTAAATATGCACGGGGGGGTTTATCACGTCAGTTATTTCTAAACCGACGTGATAAAACGCCTGGGATATCGTTTATCACGTCGGTTATGACATAACTGACGTGATTAACCCTTCCCCGGGCCTATTATCACGTCGGTTTATTAAATAACTGACGTGATAAAAAGGCCTGGGAAACGTTTTAGCACGTCGGTTATCCAATAACTGACGTGGTAAATCGATTCCCAGGCCTTTTAGCACGTCGGTTATATTAAGAACCGACGTGATAAAAGGCCCGGGAACGGTTTATCACGTCGGTTCTCGAAAAAACCGATGTGATAAAACCCTACCGATTTATTTACCACGTCGGTTATAAAATAACCGACGTGAAAGCGATATTTTTTTTAAAAAATTGCACTACTCTCACCAAAAAGCAACCAGAAACCAAACAACAAAAATAACCATTCCAGCCCTCCCCCAATCCCCAACTGAACCCCACCCTCATCTATACCCACCTAACAACCTGGCCAGCCCTCCCCCACCACATTGGAGCCCCACCAAAACCCTTGGACACCCCCCGCCCCTTGGACAGCCCCCCCCCCCCCCCCCACCCTCATTTACACCCCCACGACCCCTAGTACAGCCTCAAACACCCATTGGACACCCCTCCCATATCCCTTGGACACCCCCCCACCCTCATTTACACCCCCACGCCCCCTAGTACAGCCTCAAACACCCATTGGACACCCCTTCCATATCCCTTGGACACCCCCACCCCTTGGACGCCCCCACCCCTTGGACAGCCCCCCCACCCTCATTTACACCCCCAAGACCCCTAGTACAGCCTCAAACACCCATTGGACACCCCCCCACACCTTGACAGCCCTCCCAGAACCCTTGGACACCCCCTCGACCCCTGGACACCCCCCCGAGCCCTTGGACAGCCCCAAACACCCCTTGGACACCCCTCCCATATCCCTTGGACACCCCCCCACCCCTTGGACACCCCCCACCCCTTGGACAGCCCCCCACCCTCATTTACACCCAACCGGCCCCTTGGACAGAACTCCCAGACACCTTGGACACCACTCCCATATCCCTTGGACACCCCCCACCCCTTGGACACCCCCACCCCTTCGACAGCCCCCCCACCCTCATTTACACCCCCCGAACACTAGGACAGCCCCAAACACCCCTTGGACACCCCTCCCATATCCCTTGGACACCCCCCACTCCTTGGACACCCCCCCACACCTTGGACAGCCCCCCCACCCCCCTGGACACCCCCCCGACCCCTTGGAAACCCCCCTGACCCCTTGGTAACCCCCCCATCCCCTTGGACAGCCCCAAACACCCCTTGGACACCCCCCCCACCACTTGGACACCCCCCCCCCCCACCCTCATTTACACCCAACCGACCCCTTGGACAGCCCCAAACACACCTTGGACACCCCTCCCATATCCCTTGGACACCCCCACCCCTTGGACACCCCCACCCTCATTTACACCCCCCCGACCCCTAGGACAGCCCCAAACACACCTTGGACACCCCTCCCATATCCCTTGGACACCCCCCAAACACCCACCCACCCCCTTGGAACCTCTCCCCCCATACCAAAATCCAGACCAGAAAAACCATCAACAGTAGACCAAAACAAGAAGTAGAGAAAAATTAAATATTCACTTATAAAACATTCAAAACATACACTGTCAACTTCAAAAAAAACTAAATCCTGCCTAAACGACTACGAAATACACAATTACATTGACAATATTAAAAATTACATTTTACATTACAAACAACTAAAAGTCAATCAAACCTGTAAAATAATTTGACCACTCCACTTGTAAGTGTTTGATATCTTCAGCAGTAAAGGGTTGAGGGTCATCAAAAAGCTACAAAGGAAAAGGATAGTAGTCAAAGTGTATAATGAATAAATCAAATTGAAATATTATGAGAAAGAGGAAATATTACCAGGTCAAAACTCAGAACTTTTCCAGTTGTTATTATTTCATACATAAATCATAGCATGTAATATCCGCATTCGATGATGCCTTGTTGCTCATGACATTTCTGTTTGAATGAGTGTAAATTCAATATATTATTTTTATGTAATAAATCAAAATGTACAAATAATAAATGGATATTTACCTTCGCATGTACATATTTGATCTTGAAATTCCTTTTCTTTGCGCTTTTTCGAAAGTGGACCCATGCCCTATTAGAAAATAATACGTATGGGGTAAATTTAAAATTCATTATAATATATAAAACTATTGTGAAATTGAAACTTACGTTTCCAATATATTCATAAAACTTTCTCGCACATCATCATGGAGAGAGCATATCCAATAAAGTGCTTTCTCCCTAGGGAAAAAAACCCCTAACATCCAATGATCCCTGATAAAAGGAAATTTAACGTTATTGGTTTTTTATGTTAAAAGATAATTAACTCTTTGAGAGGGATGTGTTTCATACCTCTCACAAAAAGGCATCATCCAACACTGTGTGATTACATTCTTTTCAAATCTATCAGCAATATAAATCATTCTTTGTTCCTCATCCAATGCACATGCTTCAGGGGAAATCAATTGTGGGTCCACGAATCCATATACATCTGTCAGCTCATTCCTCTCACAAATTTTATAAAGATACCTAATACAAAGCAGACATAAGTATACATTTTTAATAAATATAACGCAAGGAAAAGGTGTTAAGACTTACATGATAAAAATTTGCACCGCGTTGATGCCCAACTTATCTCCAGTGACAAACTCCATGATATCAGTTTTCATAATCCCCACACTTAGTTCACGTCCACAGACATGAGCTTCCATTGTAAAGTCATAATGATCCGGCAACAAATTTGAATATCTTGACAATTTGTCAAGACTGCTAGTATCTGCATCTGATTTCATAGCTATCTGTATTTGTTGTTGTCTATAAAGTATTTCTTTACCTTTGAAGTATTCCTGTAAAATTAAATTGAAAAATATATTAGTTTTCAAATGATAAATCATTAATAAAAATATAAAATAAAAGATATAACATCCATACCTCTATGGTAATGAGTCGAAGAAGTCTGGATGGCCAAAGTAAAAAATGGCCGATACTATGTCCAACTGTCGTCACCTCATCTGTAGGTAATGGTATCCGAGCTGATCTATCTATAATATCCTGTACAGTGACCCTCTGATTCTCTACCTCTAACTGTTGATGATGAACTGTATCTCCTATACAATATACCATCCCATATGCAACTATATGATGTTGAGGATCATCAACATACAAATCACAATAAGTAGGTAGTTGCGACGGAGGAGGAGGATCAATAATGGGGTCCGCAGGCTGAGGTGGGGGAGTGGGAGCTACTGGGAGAGGTGGAGTGGGAGCTGCACCCTGAAATTGTCTTTGCAAGTCTGCAAACATAAACTGCACCGATTCTCTAATCTTGTCCTCCATTGTCGCATTAATATTATGGACTTCAGCCTCCAAGGATTCTATTTTTTTTATAAACTCCCTCAACGTTAGAAGTTGAGGAACGTGGCCTCACTTTTCTTACCGATACACCTGCCGGATATCCTCTTACACAGCCAGAATGTTCGGGCTTTCCCAATGCCACAGATAATATATCTTCCCTCCTAGATGGTGTAAATGTCCCCTGTGAACTCTACTCCTCAAGAGAGTCCTGTAATAATTAATTGAACATTTCTATAATGATTGGAAATATATGACGAAAATAGTAAACATAAATAAATAAAATAGATATCTTGCAATCCTCTCAACTACGAGTATCGATTCTTCCGAAAGATATTGTCCTTTTTTTCCCTTCCGAGCTCTTTTCCATTTCTCATGTCTAGATGGAGGGGATGGAGGGTCCACCTCTCCAGAGCTTGAAGACTCAGCTCTTAGTTGTTGAAATTTTTCTGCCATCATTTGTTCTTCCAATAATGCATACCCTCCCCGAGATAAACTATGAGGGTATACATTTTTAGATTGGATCTCTTGATGAGCTTTCCTTGTTTGCTGTAAATTAAGAATAAGTAATCATTTACAAAACAATAATAAGATCATTTATATAAGAAAGCCTATAAAAGTTTACATTGCCCTTACCAAAAATGATTCTTTTCTTCTACTTTCAAAAAATTGTATCCATGTGTCTTCATAAATAAAAGGATATATACGACATGGATTATCACGACTCCTATGACCATAAATGAAACCAGATGAGAGGGTTGATTTGAAATCCCTCCATCTCCAAGCAGCCAACGATAAGCATTTCTTCCTGACTCCTCCAGTGTCAGGAATATCAAATGTCATTTGATAAAAAAGAGGTTAAAAATATTATATATACTAGAAACATTTAAAGAACATTCAACAATAGCAAAAGATCTTACCAAAATGGTCTCCCACAACTGAGAAATTATCTCCTTATCCACACTTCTCCAATCATCATAGAGAATTCTTACTTTTCTTTTAGCCTGAGTTGCTACAAAACCCTTAAAATCTTTAGCATTTGGACCTCTAGGAAGATCATCATCATCAAACTCCACGACTATCCTCTCCTCCTTCGTACGGGCAAGTGATAATTTTGGTAAACGTGTGCACCCACGCTTACCAACCTTTGAACTCTTTTTCGTAATAGGAGCATGTGAATGTTCCTCCCCAGATGTATGACCAATATGCTCATCTCCAGAATCATGTGGCTGATCAACTGATTGATCTGTCATTTTCCTTCAAATCAAAAAAACAAAAATTAGTTCACAAATATACAAATTCAAATATTGTAATACTACTTAATCATAAAATAGAAAAGTGTACTAAATTACATAATAGTAAACATTGGTAATATGGTAAGCATGTTAAACAATGATAAACATGGTAAACACAGTCTGGTGTACCCCTCTCTCTTGGATTTTAATGATCACAATCACTCTTATTATGTTCTAACTTGTTTTCAAGTGTTTTTGTTGATAGGCAAAAGGTTTCCAAGGAGTTGGCCCAAGAAATCTGAAAAGTGGACTTACTGAGTCCACCGGTCAGCCGGTGTGAGCTCACCGGCCAGCCGGAGGACCCAGGCAGTAGACTTGCCCACTGCCTGGTGTCACCGGCCGGCCGCTGGCTCACCACCGGCCTGCCGGTGGACCAGACAGAGAGCCTTCCTCTCTGCCTGGACCACCGGCCGGCCGCTGGATCACCACCGGCCGGCCGGTGGACCAGACAGAGAGCCTTCCTCTCTGTCTGGACCACCGGCCGGCCGCTGGATCACCACCGGCCGGCCGGTGGACCAGACAGAGCTTTGCTGTCTGGACCACCGGCCACCCGGTGCTCCACCACCGGCCAACCGGTGCACCCAGGACTTCTCCTCTTTACGGTTTTTATTGTTTTATCATTTTGGTTTGATACATGTTTTAATAAGTAAAAAATTTACAATATCTAACATTATATGAAAAAACTAAATGTAAACAAGAAATAATCATGTGTTACCTGTAATTTTAGGAATGTACAGTTGGATTGTTTTCCCAAATTCCTTCGTCATGATCGTTACTTATGGCACAAACCATGTCTTCAACATACTCATCATTATGTTCTGTTAATCTTTCCATGGAAGTAGGGATCTCACATAAATCAGCATCTTCATCAAATTCATCCTCACCAACATATTGTTTTTTCCCTTGTAAAACAACAGCCCACTGCATATCTTATTGATCTACTACATAGAAAATTTGTTTGGCATGTGTTTCCATTATAAAAGAATCAGTTGTGTCTTCCAATAGATTTATATTAACAAGTGTCATTCCAAATTCATCGTGTCTGACACTGTTGTTACCGATAAACCATTTACAGTTAAAAACAGGAACTTTAATTTTAAAGTAATCAGCCTCCCATATGTCTTCAATCACTCCATAATATGCACTTGATGCCGAAATTGGGTTTCTGTCCTTAGCACTCGAAAAATGCATTGCTTCTGCAAACACAAATACACCACTATTCTGAACTGCACTTCTGTTGTCCTGAGATTTCGTATGAAATGTATAGCCATTAATGTCATAAGTGGACCATGTTATCACATTTAAAGATGGACCACCCACTATCCATTTTAATGTCTCTGATACATCTGATCTACCAAGCAAGGTCTTTTTAAACCGTGGCAAAAAAGTTTTGTTCTGCTCATTCAAAATCCACATTTCTTTCTTCTTTGGATGACATTGTTTCAACACATTAATATGCAATGTGATATACGGTTGAACATCAGCTATGTTATTCAAGATGTATGATTATAACATCTTCATCTGTTCAGCTGACAGTGATTTGACTTTCAAGCCACAAATCCCCTTTCCCTCATTATTAACCCGTTCATGGCGAGATGGAGGCAAACCTATGTGTTGCGCCGTAGCCAAGTAGCTCGTACAAAACTATGCTACCTCCTCAGAAATATACTTTTCAATAATGGAGGCTTCAGGTCGATATGGATTTTTAACACATCCCTTTAATATTTTCATATACCTTTCAAAAGGATACATCCAACGAAGATATACAGGTCCACAAAGCTTTATTTCACGATCCAGATGAATCATTAAATGCACCATCATATCAAAAATTTGGAGGAAAATACATTTCCAAATGACAAAGTGTAAAAATTGCATCCTTTTCCAAAATGTTCAAAGCATTCACATCAATCGCCTTGTTACAAATTGAATTGAAAAAATAACACAACCTCAATATAGTCTTTCTGACACGGATGGGCAATATTCCACGCAGTGCAACTGGTAGAATTTGTTGCATCATGACGTGACAATCATGTGATTTCATACCTATCAACTTCACGTCTTTCAATGAGACAAAAATTTTTACATTTGAAGAATAACCTTGTGGCACTTTGATATCATGAAGACACTGACAGAAGCTACTTTTCTCCCTCTTCGATAATGTATGACAAGCCGGGGGAAGAAATGTTCGTCTTCTTTTAGGAGTGGGAGCTAACTCCAAACGTATTCCCATTGATTATAGGTCTATCCTTGCATTCAACCCATCTTTTGTCATTCCTTTAATATCTAGCAATGTTCCGATCAAAGAATCACAGATATTCTTCTCCACATGAATGACATCAATATTATGTTTGACTTCATGATACCTCCAATATGGTAGCTCAAAAAATACTAACCTTTTCTTCCAAATATGTCTATCATTACCAGATTTCTGTGTCTTTCCCAATGTCACATCAAGGTTTTTCACCCTCTCAAAATACAAATCTGGCGATAAAGGTTTTGGAGCAGTATCAAATTCTTGTGAGCCATTGAATTCCTTTTCTAGTCATCTATAAGGGTGATCCATAGTCAAAAACTTTCGATGACCCATGTACACTGTTTTCCTCCCATTATGCAATTGACAATATGACGTCTGTTGTTCGCAAATTGGACATGCTTTATGCCCTTTAACACTGTATCCAGACAAATTTCCATATGCTTGGAAGTCATTTATAGTGAATAGAAGAACTGCATGCAGTTGAAAATATTCCATTTTATAAGAATCATACACCCTAATACCATCAGCCCATAACAGTTTCAAATCATCAATCAGCGGTGACAAGTATACATCAATATCATTGCCGGGTTGCTTTGGACCAGAGATCATGATACTCAACATGACATATTTTCACTTTATACAAACTTCAGGAGATAGGTTGTAAATTACCAATAAAACAGGCCATGAACTATGTGTGCTACTGAGGGTTCGGTATGGATTCATTCCATCTGTGCACAAGCCTAGTCTCAGATTTCTAATTTCATTTCCAAATGTAGGGTATTGGGCATCAATTTTCTTCCATTGTGGACAATCAGCTGGATGACGTATTTTTCCATCACATACCCGCTCATCAGCATGCCATCTTAACCTTTTTTCATCATGTGAATTAGAAAATAAACATTTGAAACGAGGAATTATAGAAAGATACCAAAATACCTTTGAAGGGAGCTTTGTAATCTCTACATCAGCTTGTGATTTTTCTTTCACCTTATTCCGTGATTTCCCACATTTAGGACACTCTTTCAGAAATTCATATTCCTTCCTATATATAATGCAGTCATTCGGAAAGGCATGTATTTTCTTGTATCACAATCCCATCGGGAATAATATTTTCTTGGATTTGTAATGTGAATCTGGAAGATCGTTATCTTTTGGAAGAATGTCTTTCATTAATTGTAGCAGCTCTGTAAAACTTCTGTCACTCCATCCATGTTTCGCCTTCATGTTAATCAATCTTAACACCGCCGACAAAACCGTAAAATCTGTACAACCAGGATATAATGGTTTTTCGGCATCACCATATAGACGTGCAACTGTCGGTTCTATCTCAATTTTTTCTGCTACAATATCGCGAATCATTTCTTCAATTCCATCAGAGATACCGTCTTGCGATTCATTATCATCAGTGACATTCTGTCCAGTTTCGCCATGCCAAATCCAAGGGTTGTAACTCGGATTGAAACCATGAAAATCAGATGATCATTTATCTCTCTACTTTTTAACTTCTTCTTATTCAGACATTTCAGGCATGGACAGAAAAAAATGTCACTATTTGGAACATTCCGTTTAGCAAATTCCAAAAAGGCATCAACACCTTCCTCATATTCATTGCTCATTCGATGTGCCAAAATCCAACTTCAACTCATTATTACCTATAACAAATAGCAAAAATATATATATTTTTCAGATAAGACAAATATATGTTTATATGAAAAAAATCATAATTTGAATGTAAACAATTTTAAAATATAAAACAGATCGATGTGTATTTAAAAAAATATTCTTGAATATTATTTTTTAAACAAAATATAGTAAGATATAACACCCCCCCCCCCTGGACACCCCCAACCCCTCTGGACAGCCCCCCGCCCCTCCTGGACACCACCCCCCACCCCTACCCCCTTGGACACCCCCCTGGACATCCCCCAACCCTCTGGACAGCCCCCCCACCCACCCGGACAACCCCAAATACCCTCTGGAGAGGCCTCCACCCACTTAGATAGCCCCCCACACCAATCCACCCCCTTGGACACCCCCTGGACACCCCACTGACCCCTTTGGACAGGCCGCCACCCCCTTGGACAGCCCCCCACACCCACCCATCCCCTTGGACACCACCCTGGACACCCCCTGACCCCTCTGGACAGCCCCCGACCCCTCTAGAAAGCACCCCCACCCCTCCTGGACACAACCCCCCACCCCCGACCTGCTTGGACACCCCCCTGGACACCCCCCAACCCTCTGTACAGCCCCCCACCCCTCCTAAACCCCACCCCCCACCCCCTACCCCCTTGGACACCCCCCTGGACACCCCCCAACACCCACCCACACCCTTGGACAGCCCCCCACACCCACCCAACCCCTTGTAAACCCCCCTGGACACCCCCCGACCCCTCTGGACAGCCCCCCACCCCTCCTAGACACCACCCCCACCCCCTACCCCCTTGGACACCCCCCCTGGACATCCCCCAACCCTCTGGACAGCCCCCCCCCCCCACCAACCCGGACAACCCCAAATACCCTCTGGAGAGGCCGCCACCCTCTTGGACAGCCCCCCACACCCATCCACCCCCTTGGACACCCCCCTGGACACCCCACCGACCCCTCTGGACAGGCCGCCACCCCCTTGGACAGCCCCCCACACCCACCCATCCCCTTGGACACCACCCTGGACACCCCCTGACCCCTCTGGACAGCCCTCGACCCCTCTAAAAAGCACCCCCACCCCTCCTGGACACAACCCCCCACCTCCGACCTGCTTGGACACCCCCCTGGACAACCCCCCAACCCTCTGGACAGCCCCCCCACCCCTCCTAAACACCACCCCCACCCCCTACCCCCTTGGACACCCCCCTGGACACCCCCCAACACCCACCCACACCCTTGGACAGCCCCCCACAGCCACCCACCCCCTTGTAAACCCCCCTGGACACCCCCCGACCCCTCTGGACAGCCCCCCGCCCCTCCTGGACACCACCCCCCACCCCCTACCCCCATGGACACCCCCCTGGACATCCCCCAACCCTCTGGACAGCCCCCCACCCACCAGACAACCCCAAATACCCTCTGGAGAGGCCGCCAGCCACTTGGACAACCCCCCACACCCATCCAACCCCTTGGACACCCCCCTGGACACCCCACCGACCCCTCTGGACAGGCCGCCACCCCCTTGGACAGCCCCCCACACCCACCCATCCCCTTGGACACCACCCTAGACACCCCCGACCCCTCTGGACAGCCCCCTACCCCTCTAGAATGCACCCCCACCCCTCATGGACACAACCCCCCACCCCCGACCTGCTTGGACACCCCCCTGGACACCCCCCAACCCTCTGGACAGCCCCCCCACCCCTCCTAAACACCACCCCCACCCCCTACCCCCTTGGACACCCCCCTGGACACCCCCCAACCCCCTCCCACACCCTTGGACCGCCCCCCACACCCACCCACCCCCTTGTAAACCCCCCTGGACACCCCCCGACCCCTCTGGACAGCCCCCCACCCCTCCTGGACACCACCCCCCACACCCTACCCCCTTGGACACCCCCCCTGGACACCCCCAACCCTCTTGATAGCCCTACCACCCCCTGTAATCACTGAAAATTTACCATAACAAGAAGTTGGGCCATTCAAGGAATGTTTTTAGGTGTGGAGGAAGAACTGAGTTTCAATAGATAGAGAAGGAACTCTACATTAGGTTGTCTATTCCAGGTGTGGATTTGAAGGAGTTAATGTTTGTTCAGTGACCCAAGAGATTGAATCAGAAATTCAGATGTTGTGCCATTTTCTCATGATGAGGATGAATAATTGGTGGGGTTTGACTTTTAAATGGAGAGCTTACCAGACCATCATATTTTCTATAGATCAGTAAAGGATGTTAGCATCGAACATAAGGCTTAAGGGATGCTTTCAGATCCAAATATGTATGTTGATGGATGAAATGGATCTAGTAGAGGTTCTAGAAAGAATGGTGGTTTTATTTGTTTAGGATAAGTATTGAAGAAAAAACTAGTTAATTTTTTACTTGCTGAAAAGAGGGTATCTAAAATTTTTAACATGATGAGGGGAAATCTGGCGAGTCCTCCTCGTGAAACATTGTTTGTAGGGGGTGAAAATGGTGATGTGATCCCAAATCCATGCACCTATGCCATGGTTGTGTGTGAATAAAGTAGTAACAACTGTAAAAGGGCAACCCATCCAAATGGACACGCCCCAACCCTCTCGGGGATTTATAGAAAACGATGAAAAATTAGTGAAATCATAAAATTAGTCAATATTGCAAGTCGAACTAATAGATCTAGGGATGATAAATAAGATTATGGTGCCAAAACGAGTTAAAAGGGTTCGCAATCGAAGAATCTTAGCTAGTTTCAACAAAAAAATCACAACACATATATATATACTATCCGCGAAAAAAAACAAACATGTGGGAGGATTACCTGAGTGTTGCGAGTTTAGATGATTGATCCGAGGAGATTAAATATGAGAAACGATGATCGCAAAATGAATCTAAACCAACGAAATGGACGATCCGATTCGGGTTTACGCGCGAGAGAGACGAGTCGCGACTGTCGAAGGTAAACTCGCGAATGACAATCCACGGGCCTGGGTAAATTTTTAAATAAGTTATCACATCGGTTATTCAATAATCGACGTTATAATATTTTTAAAAACATTTATAACTTCGGTTATTCAATAACCGACGTAAAAACCTTCCTCCAATTCTTTTTTACGTCGGTTATTTTATAACCGACGTTATAAAGGGCTCAAAATCCGCATTTTTTTACGTCGGTTATTCCATAACCGACGTCACAAACATCTGCAGATTCTTTTTTTACGTCGGTTATTTTATAACCGACGTAAAAAGGCCTTCAAAAACCGCGTTTTTTACGTCGGTTATTCAGTAACCGACGTAATAACTCGTACATATGTCGATTTGTTATGTCGGTTATTGAATAACCGACGTAACAAACACCCCCGCTTCTGTTTTTTACGGCGCTTAATGTATAACTGACGTAAAAAACGAAGCCGCGCGATTAATAACGTCGGTTATAAAAATAACCGACGTTAAAGGTGTACTAAACATAGGTTTTTACGTCAGTTATTAAATAACTGACGTAAAAAACATCGTTTTACATATTATGACGTTGGTTTTATATAACCGACGTAAAAAATTATGACGTAAAAAACGTTTTCTGCACTAGTGATGTACTGGATTTATAAATTTTTTATGTAGAAAAAAATGAATGAAGAAGTGGAAGAAGAAATGATCTTTGATAGAGGTGATGAAATTATTACCTCTTCTACAGGTACTTCATTTTGATTTGATTAAAAAATGATCCTTAAGATGGCATTCTGATCAAATTAAAGTCTCTAGGTTCATTTGAGTGTAGTTGTGTGGATATTTAAGCATGATCCGGCTAATCCAAATGGCTTTGGAGGTGTTATTTCGAGATAAGGGTAAGTACACTTTATAAGAGAGGTGAGGGTCAGTTTTGGAAATGTTTGAAATATTATTTTATTATAAAATCATTTTCGGTATATAATGGCACCAAATGGATTTATTTCGATGCATAGGTGGGTATGGGTCGAAATAATTTCAACCAATAGGATTCAGATAGGTTTATATCACCATATTAAACTTATATTTTAGATAATATTATTTTTTAAATTGTTTAACTTTTACCATGTCTTCATGTATTTTAATATTACATGGTTAATAAACATAGTATAAAATTACAGTCGAACCTAAAGTTGATCATTAGTGACATATATATATCATTATATAAGTCCTTTTTCTGAATGTTATATTTTTTATGAATATTACATAATTTAATAAAATAGAATTTTTTTCAAATACTCATTTATGACAATTTTGACACTATTTAGTATTTGGTTTTTGTGAAAGTCAAAAAAAAACCTGATTAAATCGAAAAAATATATTAAATAAACCCAATCATGTCATATTAACATTGAAAATTCGTGTAACTCATCAAAATTCTCAATTTAAATTTATTTTGATATTTATAATATCGATTATATTAATCTTTCATTAATGAGGTAATTACTACATCATCATTGTGTCATAAATAAATCTAATTATTTAATGACTAAAAATTATCAATAAAATTATATTATGTAGGAATTATATTAATATTTAATGAATATATATAGTCTAATATATCGTATGTATTACCCAATATAAAAAACGGTTTAGTTATTAAACATTGAATTTAACACTTTTAACTCTTTTTTAAATATACTAATAATTAATGTCCTAATCTAACCCAAGTTAATACAAAGGATTATATTTTATTTTTAAGGATGATTTTGGTCAATATAAACTTATCCAATAAAATTATGACATGTGTTAGGGTAATTATATTATAATTTTTAACTTTAATTAACCTATTTACTTTTAACCATGGTACATAAAATTAAAAAGATACTATTCACAAAAAAATATATTCATTCTATTGAACAACATTTTACATAATGATGTCAATCGTGTCTCTCATATTTTTTAAATTAAATTCATTGAAGTGGTAATATAATATTTTATGCATGTTTGAAAATGTTCTTAGAAGTTGAGTAAAAGATGGTAAAAAGTACAATATAAATTTATATATCTAATATTATTATAAAATGACATAAATGAATTAAATTGGACTAATATAGGTATTATGTATCCATTTTTACATTAAAATAATTCAAAATTAAATTAAATATTTAAATAAAAATTCATCTTTAAACAATAACACATTGTTTTTAATTATTCATTAAAAATTTATAGTTTTTAGAACAATACCAAAACTTCACCCAAAGATAATTTTGATATCACTAATAAAAAAATGATTTTCATTTAACCAAATTCAAAAAATATAAGTTTTATTAATTATTTTATAAAAATATTCATGTTTTCAAAACTAGAATGCGAGTTTTTTAGAAGTAAAAACTATCAAAAAATTGATATTTGTTTATATCTAACCAGAATGTAAAATTACATCCAATAAACGAAATTGGATTAAATAAAATAAATATAATCTATTTATACTTCAAAACCATTCATATTTAGAATTTAACACTATTAATTATTTTGATTAAAAAATTTGTTTTCAATTCAAATTTAGTATTTTTCACTATTCATCAAAACATGAATTTTTTCCAGAAAAGCTCCGAAAATTTATCCAAACTAAATTTTGAGGTCACGATTCTAAATCAAAAGTGTATTTTGTCAAATTGAACATATAAAAGTGTCAAATATTATATTAATAAAGGGTTCTCTATTAATAGGTTGTAAAATTTTATTTTTTGAAAAATAATTCTTTTATCCAAAAAATAGAATTTTTTCTTATATTATGTTTAAAAAACACACAATATAGATGTTAAAATTATATAGAGTACATAAAATTTGAAAAGTAGTTAATACTATTCATATACTTTATTACAGGTAGTTTGGTATATCGTGGTGCGCTCGAACATGGTGTTCCATGTAGCATAAGATATTTAATTACATTAAAGAAAATTACATAATATGAAATATTAGGGTATTAAATTTTCCCCCTTTTGTAAATTGTGTCGTTTCTATTTTAAAATTGGTGTTGGTAACTTCATTGAATATCCCACATTGGAAAAAGAGTCAATAAAACTTTAACTTTAAAAGAATGAAAGTGAAGTACCAAGGTCACGTATGATAACCCATACGTGGATTCCATGTATGAAATAATTAATATAGATGGTTATATAAGTGTAATGATATGATGAAAATTGATATAAATCATGATTTGGATGAGGCTAATGACAAGAAATCCACAAAATTGTGATGGGTTAAACAATCAATAGTTTCCCAGTACAAAAAGTAAACAAACAACATTTTTTTTAAGTTCCATTTTATAAAGTTGAGGAATTTATTTATGATATTGACTAAGAAAGTAAAAAATACCTAATTACATTTTATTTTGAGTATCATAATTTAATAAATTTCTACCAATAACTCATCATTTCTCCAAATGATGAGTAATCAAGATGGAATGGTCACACCGAAAGAGCTAGAATCAACATATAGAGAATCACATAATCCGAAAAGTATAAACTATAGATGTCCCTTTTATTTAGAGACTAACCAAACCCAAATTGTTAGTACAATATCATATGATCCCCAAAATAGATAATCCTTATATAAATAAATACTATTATTGATTTCCAAAATAGAACAAACAATTTCCAAAGTTAAATAAGATCATTCAATAAACAATTGACCATAAAATCTTTAAATATAATCTCACCTAATATTGAATCCCTAAACATAGAATAATTTAATCTCATAATCTTTAATGGTAAATTTTAATTTTTTTCACCAATTAACATCAACTTCTCTTAAAGTGTCATTAAAAAGTGTAATTAAACAAATCACATATTCTCTATGATATTTTAATAATTTACAATAATACCCCTAATCTCTATAAAAACATAGATTCTTGCAAAATAAAAAAAACATCCCCCATTACTCCTCAAATAAAATAACCTACTATTCTATTTTCTATGGGCATATATTTTTCCCAAGAGAGTGAACATCTTCCAAAATAACATTTATCACTTAATCACCATATCATTTACCTAAATTAAGGATATCCATTTGATAAAAAATATGATCCCGAATAAAATTATCATTCATTAAAAAAATAATTTAACAAAAAATAATTTTTCACACTAACCAGGGACATCACATAGTCCAGTGGTGGGTTAAAAATCTCAGTCGCACTTTGGTGGAGGGTCTGATTCCCGCATCTTTGTTTAATGTGATGGGTTGTCACATTTAATGATTGTTGTCCTTTTTCAAAAACTATATTTACAATGTTCCCAAAATTAGATAAATTACACAGAATAAACATTACATAATTTAACCACAAATTTTATCTCATACCTTTCATTTTCATCCTAAAAATAAATAACCTATAATTCCATAAGGATCTTATAAAAACACATGGTTCATTATAACTATATCCACAAAAGAAAATAGAATTCTTCCTCAATTATCATTTTCACATAACAACACATATAGGAGAAATGTCTTCCAATGTTATCCAATCAAAAAAATCATTAATACTATTAAATATTTATCCATAAATTTATTTCCAATAAGGTTATATTTTAACATAGTGTTTATCCTATAGAATATGACATTGCCTCAAGTAATTCCCAGGTACCCTACATTTAAGGAAAATGAATCTTAATGAATTATTAAGATCATTTTTATTTTCATCCATAATAGTATTCATTTTTCCTTGGAAATTCATTACATTATGTCATTCTTTCCCACACATAAATCATTTCATGTTTCCATTGATACACTTTACTAGGTGTATCTTTCCACATTTCTGGCGTGATGGAAAATGAGATTTTTTTCTCTACAATCTCGTTTTCTAGATCAATTATCATTCTCTACCTTTCTCTTCACTGTTGAGTTTAGGAGTTGGTTAATGTATATATTGTTGATCATATTTTTTGAAACCTGCTTCGTAATGAACATGTTATCTTTTACGATTATCAAAATTCCATTTAGTTACTTATTTCCCCTATCATGCCAACATTGTATATCATGTTCAATGTTACTATGAGTTCATTGGAATCCTCCATTGACAATACTAGAAAGCAGAGTGTGAGTAACAATTGTCATAAAATCATTTAGAAATATCATGACACCTTAATTTTAATCTAAAACACCTTTAGATTAACCAAGGTTATTTATTCACATCTTATATTAAAATACATAAAATGATTTTGTAACAAAAATGAGAATTATGATAATCATATCCCCCGGGAGTGTCCTAATCGAGAGTGCAGCAAGGCATGTTGTCATGCACCAGTTCCCGTTCAAGTCTAGCTCAAAGTGGTATTTTTGGTTTTTCCCCCGAGGTACAACTATTCCCGAGCCGCATCTACCTACATGTATGTAGACATGGATGTATTTCATGGAAAACCTATATAATTTTTACATTACCAAAATGATTGGATGTTCTTATATAATAATCATCATTATCGATCTTATGTTAGTGTTTTATAATAAGATGTTTTCTAAATGTAACATCTATGGTTTGTAGTAATCTTTCGTGGATGCCAACTGAAATGCCCCAACCCTATTTATCTATAGTTGGTGAATTATTACGTATCATTGGAATGATCAAAAGAGATAATGCTTCGAATGTATGATTAGTTTAGTAGACTTAGAAGTATAAATACCAACATTATATTTACATTGCATCATGAAATAAAGGAAAACAACATTGAATCCACTTTTAACACAATCATATCCTTTGGTATATCACTTCAGGATAATCAAAATATACTTCTTCACATCCTAGGAAAAAGATAACATAAGAAAGGGGTGATATAAGATGATAAGTAGGGATAAAAATATAGCAGACACTATCATAAATAAGTATAAACATTAAAGGAAATGTATAAGACTAAAACACATGCATTTTAAATGTAAACTTTGGAATAATATGGAAAAGGTAAATCAAATTATTCAATTTTCTTATTAACATATATATTCTACGAGTCGAATAATCAAATTTAATATCAATAGTTAATTTTATAGTGATGGAATTCATAATACCAATCATCATAACCACATAGTAAAGGAATCATACCGCAACTACAAATAATGATTTTGTAATGGTCATGTTCTAAGACATTAGATTGTCTCATGATGTCAACCAATGCATCTAGGAGATATAGTGGGTTCCAACCTTCACTTGTTAAGACCAATGCATTATTCATATGAAATGGTTGAATCATAATCTAAAAATTTGTATTAAAACAATCATACGAAATGTCTATATTTTTACCACAACCCATGAATGGTATGAAAATAGAACATCCACATTCAAACATAACTCATTCAATACAATATTGAATATTTTTTCATAAAAAATTAACAAAAATGAAGAATAATGATGCATATTTACATAGATGAAAATATTCAGTTAAAATATTTGATAGAAATACACCATTTTTTCTTGAAAACATTTAAAAGTCGCACTATTTATCAAGAATCTGTTAAAAAGTGATATTTGAATCAAACTATCCCATACCAATTTGAATATTTTTTAAGGAATTTTATTTTTAAAACCTTCATGTCTATATAAATAATTCCTTAATACTGTTTTTAAAACATGGACATTAATGATAATGATTTAGAAGAATAACTCTTTAAAATATTTTAAACAATATTTTAGTTAAAGAGTTCTTAACCAAATGAAATATGCTTTAATACAAATAATTGAGGAATAAAATTAATCATTACATTATAATATCATGTGAATAAAGGTATTCATGATATAAAATGTCAAAGGATTGTTTATACAACTTATAAATGTGAATTGGTTCATAAAAACATTGAATTCTCAATTGAATCTAAATTGAGATGAGATCCCTTATAAAGACAGTATCAATTGATTATGGATAAATCAATAAAATAAAAATGTGTGAAAAATATAAAAACAATCAATATAATAGGATATTTAGTGTAAATAAATCAGAATATATTCACACATATTCTTGAAAAAACACAACCAATGACTTGGATGTTTAACAAAAAGAATGGAAATTGAGTTAAGATTACAATTATAATGTTCATATGAATGACATGAGAATTTATAAATGGAGAGATTATGTGTATCAAAAGTATAACCAAACAAAGGGGAGTCTAAATTACTAAATAAAAAAATAAATAGAGATTTCACACATAATCATGGATTAAAATAATCAATGAAGTGTGCATAAAACCAAATGAGTGGAAATTAAAAATTGAAATTCCCTTGCTGATTTTGTAACATACGAAGAAGATGTCAGTACGGATAAATTGAAGCATATTACATAGAAAATAGAATCATGGTCAGTACATACAGAACACAAAAGGAAATAGCGGCCAATATATGATGAATATCACTAGAATAAAAAGTGAGATGAAAACCCCATATGATGTAATTTTCCATAGTACATGTTAGGTTAAACTCATGTATAATTTTGAAAGAATTTTTATTAAATTATAAAAGAACCAAATTCATTTATATGATATCATATATGATTTTCTAATATTTCTTTGTTAATGATATTTCAATAGTATAATCATTTGTGGAATTAACTGATTCGTTTTCTGTTATATATTTTGTAAAATAAGTCATGTTTGTTATGGATATGATGTATTTGATTCATATGACGAATGATATTATGTTCTTAAAAATTATTTTTAATCACCAATATAAATTATTCATGAATGGTTATGATGGGGAACAAAATCTCATCACGTTGTGGAGATGGTATGTTGTACGTACACACGATTGACAATATCATTCTATCAGTTGTGCAATCATATGTATTTTTATGGTATTTTATATATAAATAATAACTAACATGATATAATTATTATTTAAATATGTTATACTCTTTCTTATACCCATCCAAATAATGAAGTGTTGAATAACAAACTACACATTGACGTAGAGACGGTAAGACGTACGTACGCACGTATGGGGACTTTTTCATTCATATGATGGATACAACAATGAATACGGGTTTAACATATTTATAATAACATCAAATTATGTATAAGTGAATGTATTTATTATTTTTTATGGAAAAAATAATGAAAGAGTAAGTGGAAGATGAAAATGATTGTGGAAGAGGTGATGTAATTATTACCTCTTATTCAGGTACTTCCTTTTGATTTGATCAAAAGGGATCTTTAAGTTGGATTTATGATCAATTTAAGGCCTCTAAGATCATGTGAGGGTAGTTGGAATGATATTTTAGTGGGGCTTGGCTAAGCCAAATGGCTATGGTGGTGTGATTTTGAGAGAAGGGTAAGTAACATTTTATAAGGGATGTGAGGGTCACTTAAAGATAATCCTGAAATATTATTTTATTATTACATCATTTTCCATTAATAATGCATCCAAATGGATTTATTTGGAGGATAATGTGGTTATGTGTCGAAATACTTTCAAACAATATGTTTTTGAAAATTGTAGGTCACCATATTATCTTTATCATTTACATTTTATTTCTTGTTAAAAAGTTTAACTTTTACAATGTATTCTTGTATTTTTATATTACATGGTTAAAAAACATACTATAAAATTACAAGAGATCTTCAAGTGGTTCATTAATGACATATATATCATTATATGAGTCCTTTTGTCCCATCCTTCTATTTTTCGGATGAATAAATCATTTAATAATATAGTATTTGTTTTAAATACTCATTTATGTCAATTTTTATTTAATTTAGTACTAGATTTTTGTGAAAGTAATAAAAATTTGACTACTACAGAAAAAATATATTAAATAAACCCTAACATGTTTTATTAACATATAATATTATTTTAATTCATCCAAAGTCTCTATTTACCTTTATTTTGATATCTAACATATCAATTATTTTAATTATTCGTCAATATGGTAATTACTGCATCATCATTGTGTCATAAATAATTTTATTTATTTAATGTCAAAAAATTACAAATAAACTACCGTGACATATTAAATCTTTTTATATTTCTAATTAATATTTATAGTTGAATTTTTCATCTGTATAACCATATATTAAAAATGGTTTAATTATTAAATATTGATTATAACACTTTTAACTCTTTTTTTTATTAAAATAATAATAAATGTTAAAATCTAACCCAAGTGGTTCAAAAGGATCATATCATATTCCTAATGTTCATTTTGGTCGAAATAAACATATAAAAAAACCAGGACGTATGTTAGTGTAATTATAAAATCATTTTAACCTTTAATTACCCTATTTACTTTTAGCGATGGTAAATAAAATTCAAATGTTACTATTAACCGAAAAATTATTTTAATACTATTGGACCGAATTTTACATACGGATTTAAATATTTTCTCTGACATTTTTTTAGTTAAAAATTTCCCAATGTGGGAAAATTATGTTTTATGCAAATTTACAAATGTGCCTAGAAGGTGAGTAAAATTTGGTAAAATGATCTCTATAATTCTATATATGTAATATTATTATAAAATGACATAAATTAATTAAATTGGACTAATATAGGTATTATGTATCCATTTTAACTTTAAAATATATAAAAAATAAATAAAATTATTTAAATAAAATGTCTGCTTTAAACAATAATGTAGTGTTTCTCACTATTCATCATAAATTCATCTTTTTTAGAAAGATACCAAAAATTCACCCAAAGATAATTTGTTATTACAAATTCAAAAATGATTTTGATTCTAAAAAATTTAAATCATAGTAGTTTTATTAATTAATTTAGAAAATATTCTTGTTGTCAAAACCATAAAGTGGTTTTTTTGAAAAGTGAAAACTAATAAAAGATTGATATGTGTTTATATCCAATTTAATTGTAAAAATACTTCCAATTAATAAAATTGGATTAAATGATAAAAATTTAATATAATTTTACTTCAATACCATTCAAATGTATAATTTAACACAATATATTATTTTTAGTAAAAAAATTTGTTTTTATTTAAAATTTAGTATTTTTCACTATTCAACCAAATTTGAAACTTTTTAGAAAAACACCGAAAATGTATCAAATCTAATCATTTATATACCTATTCTAAAGAAGATTTTTATTTTTTAAAATTGAATATATAAAAGTGTCAACTATTATATTTAAAAAGGGTTCACCATTAAATGGGATAAAATTTCATTTGTTTAAAATAATTCTTTTATATGAAAAATATATTTTGTTATTATATTATGTTTAAGAAACACATAATATGGATTTTAAAATTATATAGAGTATAGAAAATTAAAAATTCATTTAATACTAATCATAACCATTTATTAAACGACTATTTTGGTATGTCGGGGTACGCTCGAACTCGGTGTTGCGTATAGCGCACTCTATTGAATTATATTTAAGAAAATGACATATTATGCATTCATGTAGCATTAAAATTGTTGCCAAATTATTTAATAATTATTCAATTTTATTTTATTGAGATTCAACACAATACTAATATTTTATAATATGGGTACTCATATTCATACCTGAAAATTCAATGGCTTTTTTATAATTATAATTATATAATATAACATAATTTATCTAAATTATACTGTTCTATGGTTAGTTTGTTGTCGAGTTAATTATTATTTTAGAAAATTAGGGTGTTTTGATCCCTTCCAAGTAAAATTATTTCAATTATATTTCATCATTTCCATTAATGAATCTAAATTTTAATGAATATTTGATTGAAACCCACATCAAATAGAGTGTTAATTAATCATATTTACAGAATGTAAATTGGTAAATATAAAGGATACCTAAAATAATACATAGAAATGTTCTTGGATAAGAATAAAAATATTTGGAAACTTAAATTTAGTCATGAAAGAAAAAACAAGAATCTATGGACTAATAAACAGTTATTCAGAACATTTTAATGAGAAATACAATGACGGAAGAACTATAATTCTTTGATGGGTGAAAAGATAATCGATTCATCTGAAAAGATTATAAAATTGAGAAATTTATTTTTTCAAATCATTTTTCTACTGTTTATGTATTATTTTACTATCAATATATATAACACCTGAAAAATATATAAAACATTTATTTATATTCTTTAAGTGTGATATCATTATTGGGTTGTCTATTGATTAATTTCCACATCATCTCTTCCTCTAAGAAATAAAAATTAATGATAACTTTTTCATGCATGGAGCACTATAATAAACATTATGTGGATGACAAGATCCATAAAATAATTATAATTTATTTCTTATACCTATACTTTTTATCAAAACCACAATATTAAGGACAACTTATCTAATACAGATAGACCATTATATGATGAATTATTGAATTAATATATAAAACATCAATAGAAATATAAAATGATAAAAATAATACATTATATAAAAAGGTAAACATAAGAATCATCTATAATATATATGAACAAAATCAAATATAAGAAATCCAAAATATTGGATCACATATTTTTTTTATAATGATTGATTTAACATCTATATTGAGAAAACATAAAGTAGTTCATAACTTCATATACCATTCATGTGAATACGAAGACCATATATTTTACTAAAATAAATAATCATTCGTAATAATTATTTGTATCAGTATAAATACTAAATGAAAATTTAGATTATTCTAAAATTATAATCTATAAAATATATTCTACAAATTAAAAAATGGAGTAAATATCATAAATGTTGACGAAAACCACATTTTCATTATCTCATTATCCAATATCAATGTCACCAATAATGTAAAATTTTCTTTTTTTAGTTTCAATCATCAATTTATATGTTGTATACATTATTATGTGAACATTGTACACATATTTATGGTTATATTTACTTCAATCATTATATTTTATAAATTGACACCTTACAGTTATTTTATTTTTATAAACCATTAATTCCATTCAACATAATCTTGTAAATCCATATAGAATACAACCACCGAATAATGAAAATATATTTCATGATTATTATAACGGGAATATCATTAAAGAAATGAATTCCACCTCACTGATTATAAATCCAAATACATAAACACATCATTCATTCTACTTCCTTCTTAAACTATTATATAACGTTTTTTATTTTATAACATAATATGACCTTCATTTCATATGTTGGTTTTATTATATTTATCAACCATATCCAAACCACTACTAACACAACATTCCTAATCCTATTATTTATATCTCACCATAGGAAAATGATTTATATAATTTCTATAATTTCAATATTTAAAAAAATCATCATTTAACGAAACCATTGGGAAACCATTATTTTTATCCATTTACTTAGCCAGGAATTTCAATATTTACATTAATTAAATTATTGGTGTCCTCCATTATTACATCAAAAAAATTAGCCCGTTTATCTTTGAAATTTTTTTCAGTTATCAAGAACAAATTCTAAATATATAGGATGCCAAAATATCATTATTCCCTTTTCTATGGGAAAATCAATATTTCTCATATTATGTATGTCAAGAACCTCTCTGAAGATGAAACTAGGAATTTTATAATATGATAATTTATTAGAAATAACAATAAGGGTTTTCCTTTAGTCAACAATTTAATTTGGATTCTCATGAGGAAAATAATTCCATTGTTTTTCGCATTCAGCAACAACATGAACCCTATAGCTATATACATTGATTAAAACTAAAAGACATAGTGTCGGAAAAAATAATAATATTGACTAATCATCTTATCATGGTATATTATTCATATGTTATCTAATTCATGAACCATTAATTTGAATATATAAACCCCTATGTTTTTCCTTTTTTATATGTGATAATTATATATATTCAAATCCTTCATAATAGTTCATAGATAAGACATGAATTAAAACAAGAATGTCACCCCATCATGGTCAAACTATGTCTGATGTATGGTATCACTAACCATACATTAAAATGATCACAAAGATGAATTCAACCAACCCCATTGAGAATTATTACTCCATAATAAATCAATAATGAAACCACCTATTCTAGTAGTCACAAAATAGAGATTTTTCCCTAGGAAACCGATACAATTTTTATCTTACATTAAATTTTGTATATTATATTAAACATTAAATTATCAAAATATATCTCACAAATGATTTATAATCCTTGAATCTAAATTTAACTAAACTATTGTTAGATACCAACTATAGTTGTAGATAATTTTCATACATTAATACAAAATCTTATTATATGAATATTAAATACATAACATTACAATCCATGATATTATCATATACGTTTGTTGTTTCTCGAAACATGGATACATAGAAAACTAATTAATAAGATATATGGAACATCTCACGATAAAGTCATATAAACAGGAACACTCCTTAGAAATATAATAAATAGAAAATTTATTCTTAACCAGTGGAATGAAAAAAATAAAAAATGGTGACCATATATGATCTTTATGGTTGGAAATGGTGGGATCAATGATCACATAATCAAATCATTAGAATTATGGAATACGAAAATGAAATTAACATTTATAAACTATAACCTATATGTTATATACCAAAATATTGATTCGTAGTATAAATCATGGATGTTACTATATCAGGATTCGTAATGGAATTAAATAACATGATTCAAGAGAGCATAACATTAGCATAATACATATGTTTATAACATCAACATATGGAAGGAAAATAATATCGTTAGTCAAGGATTCCTACCAAGAAAATCATAGTGGATTTGGATCACTACATGTTCCATTATATCTATAAACACATTACAATCCCAAGAGTAGCATATTGGATTGGGATAAATATAAATTCCATAATATTTTATTCATGGATTACTTCAATCACCGTCATTGTGGACAATAACCCTTACTAAATGGGGTTAAATCCCCATTCTACTGCATATTATCTCATGAGTTCTAAATATTTAAAAATTTCCTTTGAGGGATATATTATTCTACGATAAACTATTATATAATCATAATAGATTAATATTTTATGATCGAAATCACAAATAATTCGACATATATCAAATCCTATGTAATTGAAACTCATTTTATAATCAATCAAATATCTCTTCATTTCATAGACCATTTAAAATAAATTGGTTTCATAAATTTATTCTCTTTTAGTCATGACCTATCTAAAGAAATAATATGTATGGAATTGTTAGCTCATTTTCTTAAAAAATGAAAAGTAACATAAAATATGTCAAACTAAAATGAAAAAACCTTTGATAGATCACATGGAATATTTCCTACGAAAAATAAAACTTTCATATTTAAATCACATATTTAATAAAATTACAAAATAAAATGTAAAAATTTTAATTTGAGAAAAAAATAACTAAAATTTCAGAATAACAATCGAATCATTTATCGATCATGATGGGTAGAAATTCAATTTATCTCGAATACATTAAAAATTTGATTCCTTTCCAATTGTCTATAAAACATTCGAAGTAATTCATTTCGAAATCTATAAGAAGATCCCTTCTAAATAAATATTTTAAAATTGAAACACGTGTAAAAATTAAATTAAAAATTCTTTAAATATTTTAAAAATAAAATATGAAAAGATTTTAGGAATCTTTTATATATAATAAATATGATTTTCGACGAAAGAGAGAAATAAATTCATTTTTTACTAAAACATTATTTCAGTTTAAAAATTATATATTTTGATTCAATTTAATATTAAACATAGATATTTATTATATACTATTGAGAAAGTAAATTTATGGGATTATTGATATATATTTTTCATGAAATTTCACAATTAGAAAAATATTTAAAAAGAGTCACGATGAACAATGGGATTATAACATAAACCGCTTACCACCATGGTATATCATGAATCAAAACATCTATAATGGGATAATAATTTATTTATATGAAAATTATAATAATTCATAAGATAAGAAGTATTAAATAAATTCTTGGAATGTATATACACCATATAACATAAACAACTGGTAAATATGGAATTTTTCTCCTGAATACCTTTTCCTGACATGACATGTTTATTATGATTTAATGATCAGATAATTATATTGAATGGAACCTAACACACATTTTAAATATAATTGATATGTTTTAAGTGTGTATTTTTAATCAAAACTACTAAATGTGGTGATTTTTTAAAAAATATTTACGAAAAGAGCATAATTTAAAGTGTTTAATGGTTTAAAAAACAAGGGGATTTTGAAAAATATCAAACAAAGGGGTATTTTGACTTCAATAAACACATTTAAAATTCATTGTTATTAGAATTTTTGGAATAATTTGGATTAAATATTCTTAATATATAAACGAAACACAACACACCCGATTTGACGTCATAAAGGATCATTATCTTGGATAGATCAGTTTTTATGGGCCAAAAACTGTCTGAATTGGTATTGGGTTCCATCATAAAATATATATCCAATAATTTTTTGTATAATTACAAAAACAAACATCCAATTTAGTGACACAGATTTCACGAGATGTGAAATTATGCAGACAAGTTTCCTTGGTCTTCAATGCATTTTGGCTCATTTTCTTTATGGATTATATTCCACCCGCCAAATCACATTTTCCTACAATAAATTGAACAAAAAGGTTTAATTTACAGTATTCATAATGATAAAATTAAATTATTTTATCATAGATTAAATAAAATTAGATATTAAATTTAAAATTTCAAATACAAATCTACTTTAAAATACTTGTGTCAGAGTGAAACAAAGTAGTCAATAATGATAGGATCATACCCTCACTCCTAAACATATTAATTCTTGTAAAAAGTCTCATTTAAAAAAAAGAATCATGGATGTAATATTATATTAATAAAATTTAAATTTTAATTAAAATTTAATTACTAATTAAAGCGTGATCAATGTAAAAATGACACCGAGGTGTTTTACTCATTTATAATGGAAATAAACATCTCAAAAATTGTATCAAAAACAAAATTCTAAGATATTCAAGATGCTAATCAAATAAAATATTTGAAAATTTAATCTTGGAACAAATTCTTCATCTTTTTTTGTAATAACCATTTAATTCTATTCATTCTTCATTTTATCACATAAATATAAGATATTATAAATTATAACATCATACATGATCCTTTACACTCAAACTAACCTACATCATTTATAATAAAAATTCAATTCCCACTCAATTATTAATTCTAGTATTGTAAAACAATAAACTCATGAACTAAATATCCAAATATGTTTTACATTTCATCACTCCCTTCAATGATTATTTTTTTATTTGTTTTTTATTTGTTTTTTTAGGGTTCACAACAATCAGATAATAGGAACACATGAATTGGCCAATCTATATAGTAATTAAATAGATTAGACATGGAAGAATTGTTTGGATAACTCATTTTGGATGGTTGAGAATAATTAACCTAACTTATATTCAACTTTTATTTGTTACAATTTATTTACACATCATGGTTGGGTGAAAAGATGTGTGGAATAATTAAGTGAAATATTTATCCAAAACTACTCGCCCAATGGGTACCATTCTTCTCAAAAGTTTTAAAATGATACATCCATTTATATTATAAAAAACAATAATATTTATAGAGAATATTATACCATAGTGATGATTTCATTCCAAAATGGAAATTGTTCAGTTGTTTTGGAATGCTGTGAAAATATAAAATATGGAAATTCCAAATGAATATTAATTAAATTCCATGATTAAGAGTGAATAATTGTCCATGAGAATTTGGGAATATTAAAACACTCTTCCACAACAGTGAGGGTGGGAAACAGATGGAAAGATACCGATCAATTCCACAATGAAGATAGAGAAAAATAATAACGATGATGAAAATCGTTTACATACACAGGAATGTATAAATCCCTATGCACATAGAGAATAGTATCTCTTCACTATAAAAAGATAATGTGGGAAGGAATAATAAAAAATGGTGATTGTAATTGGTAGACTATTCTTGAAATTGGTGTTCCTCTATCATGTAATTTTAAAGGGCTTCATAAATTAGAATACCCCACTGCCCGTAGAGAGTAAATAATTTTTTGGATTCTTCATTTTTGACCTGAACAAAACCAAATGGATAATAATTAGTAACAATGTATGTTCAAAACCAATAGTAATGAGTCATACCTAGATTCAAATTCATCCTTTTATTGTAATGTATAACATGCTTCCCAATTCGGAATTGATGATAAGGGATGAGATACTCCCATGAAGTCTTGGTTCATTCTTATAAATCCTTGAGTTCTCATTTGAATATCTAGGCATTAAATCTAACTCCTAAATCTAAAAATTCTGTTGAGAACCAACTCCATAATTATTATAAATACATTATTTAAGGGCCTAGTATGCCTGATTCCTAATCTCAAATGATATTTTATAACTCTTTACAAACACAAGTTGATAGGGAGACATTCCAATGAGAGTTTGAAAGATAGTACAATAATCTCATTATGAATCATCGAGTGCAAGACTCTAATATTTTATATTTTTTTGAGCCGTTTTATCAAAATCTATTTTTCATATCTATTTGAAACCTCAACTTGATCACTGGTTTGTGGGTCAAAAGAAGTAGACACTCTATTATCATCCCCATACTGATGTAAATGTAATTTCATTGTTCGATTATAAAAATGATATTCCTGGACAATGATGATGAACTGGGCGATCCAAACATTAAAAAAATTGGTTATCAATAATTACACAATGGTCTTGTAATCATTGATCATTTTTCCACATGATTTTACCCGTTTTGAAAAATTATCCACTGTTAAATGAATGTTAAAGTTTTCAAAGGAATTGGGAAATGGCCCCATATCGTCAATGACCAAAACATCAGAAATATCTTATTAGAACTATGTTTGTAGTAGTATTTAATTTATTTTAAGGAAATTACACATTCATTGATAGTGAGGTAGGATTTACAAAAGTCATGGGCATCCCAAAATAATGTTGTCCAAAAGAGACCAAAATTGATGACCTTAAAAACAGTCTATTGGGGACCAATGTGGCCCCCATAAGAAAGAGTGTGGAAGAACCTAAGGACAGACTGAAACTAACTATCTGGAACACAATGCCTAATGACATGATCACTACAGTTCACCAAATGTAATGGCCCTATCAAATATACCAATGGGGCTCATGTTTTTGACGGTCACCGTGGTTTTTGTTAAAATTAGAAGGAATGAAAGATTTTACCATATAATTTATATTATAATCATTCAATGGAATAAAATATTTCACCTGGTACAATTGATCAATTGGAAACATTAAATTTATGGTCATAAATTGGATGAGTCGATGTATGTAGATGTGTAGATTATATTGATACGCTCACTCACAACATTTTCAGCTCCTTTTTTATCCTAATCTACAGATTTATTTATTTAACGAAAAGATTCACACAAATGAGACATGGTTTGGCTTCCAATTTCTGAAAGAGATACGAGAAAGCTGGAATGTCTGAGGACACAATGAATTTTGACCCAAAAAGGTATGAGCTAAATTTTTCCATGGAAATGACAAGGGAATGAAATTATTTTTCAGTTGTGGTGTGGTTTTCTGGGAAATGTCTAGTGTATATGAGGAAAATGTAATGATATATTGAGCTCGATCAACTATTTGTGGTAAGACTGCCTCAAATGGTAAATCTCACTTAGGTGGATGGATTACTAGGGGTAATGTGAGACTCCATTTTAATTTTTTAAAAGATTCCTAACATTATTTATCAAAAACAAATTCATTTTCATTTTTGAGAAATCGAGAGAGGGGTGTAATATTACTAATGTCACGAATGAGACAACTGTAAAATCATGGATGACCTTGGAATGGATACACATCCCATACATTTTTGGGGAATGGTAGGGAAGAAATGACATCCTATTTTGATTTATCGACTTGGATACCACCCTTACAAATATTATACTCTTATATTATACCTTATCTTCCGATGAAATGTAATTTCTCATAATTTAATACAAGTTTATTTTCAATATAGTGACATAGAATATTAAATAAATTACTAAAACATTTCTAAAAGTATTATCTATACATATTGAAATCATCCAGGAATACATCAATGAAATTTTCTAGGTAATCCAAAAAATATTATCAATTTATCACTTCAATGTACCTGATGCATTGTTGAGAACAAATGGAATCATTCTATATGAAAATTTTCCACAGGGAAATGTGATGATTGTCCTTTCCTAATCCTCGGGGAAAATATTAATCCAAAATTATCAAGAATACATAATATCAAAACACTATTGTGACTTCCCCACGAGCCTCTCTAGTATTTATTCAATGAACAACAATGACAAATGATCCTTCTTAGTGCATTTCTTTAGTTTGAGATAGTCTATACAGACACAAAAACTATTCTACACATGATTTGAAACAAATTAATTTTTTATATTTTTAATTTACATTAGTCCAATTTTTTGGGAACCGCTTGCACTGGAATGAACCATTGTCTGTAATAGATGTGGAAAATGATTCCACCATCCAATAATTTTGTTATCTATTTTTTGATACCATTTAATTTGTTGAGTTCAGTCATCATTGTGCATTTCTCACCAGCTTTTCCTCATAATTAAAAAATATGTGATGTGTACAAACTGATGGAATAATTTTAGGAAATACAATAAGTGACCATCCAAAATAATATTTATACTCCCTCAATATATCAAGATGTTATGATTTATTCTCTAAAGGGAGTGAACTAGAAATTATGATATACCACTAGTTTCCATTCACAATATAGGAATGTATTAATCATTTAGGTAGTTCTCTTACATCCAATTATTATTGGTTTTTGTATTTATGGGAGGGAATATGAAAGCGGAATGTCAATGATCTCATCTAGCTAATCAATAGTAACATCATTAAATGAGAAATGAAGTTTACAAGAATAGTAGTATCATCGATGATCATTGGATCCTTATTGTTCAAAAAATTATCAATTAACAATCATGCATGGAATTTTTAAAGACAAGTATAATATTATATGCATGTTTCCTTTCATATAATTTTAATCAATGATGGAAAATCGTAAATTTGGTCAGGGGAATGAAAATATGTTTTTTAAGATAACATGAGTATATCTTTAGAGTTAACAGTTATAGAAGAATATTATTCTGAGCGGTGCTTCATAGAATGAAAGACGTTGAAGTAGAAAATATCACCATCTAAATCCATGTATAATTTACCATTATGGAAATTAATTATGATTTATGTAGTTTTCAGGAAAGGTTACGCAAATATAATCATGTCATGTCCATTCATCTAATCATTATCCATTTTAAGAAAATAAAAATCAGTATGAAAGATTAAATTTGGCACTCTCACAATAACCTCCTAATATAAACATGAATTTTTTGTTACACTCTGATATTATAATTAAAAAACAATTCATATGGGATTTAATTCTCTGACCTAGAATGAAGAGTAAATAGAGTAGGGAATCACATTTATAGAAGAACATAAATCAATCATAGAATTTGGAAAGAAATATTATCCTATGATGCATATAATTGAGAACATTTATGGATCATTACATTTGGTGGGAATTGACAGGTTTATTAATGTTGAGATATTCGTCCAAAAAATCACATTCTATTCATCTTTATGTATCCTTCGGTGATTACATATCAGTTTCAAAAACATGGGGTATCCTGGAATTTTAGTCATGACATCTATTAAGGGGATGTTAACCTATAGTTTTTAGAAAGATTCAATGGTTTATTAATCAATCTTAGTTTCATTTTGATTTATTTTTTTGATGGACTTCGGATAAATGGTAGAGGAATGATTTGGATATATGAATCATCAAAATACACACTCTTTCCTTTAAATGGGATTCTCTAAGGACAAGGGTTTTCAAAATTATGGACTAATTTCAATGGTTAGGATGGTGTTTTCTTGATAATGGAATGAATATTAAAGAGGAATTATATGGATTTTAATTTGAATTTCACTCTTAAGGGTGATTCCAAGGACATTTCAATTACCACAACTGTATACTGTTGGTTTATTGGGTAGTTTACCCTACCTTTGACTTTGGATATCCCCCACCATTTTTTCTAGCTGGACTAATTTGGTTTTTTGCTCGGGAATTGAAAATTTGGAGGTTTTTTTGGAATCGGAGATCATGGAAATCAATTTGTTTCATCGTTATTCTAGTATAGGATTAGGTTTTGGAGGGGGTTTTTGGAAAGGCATTTATTATTTTTTATGATTAATGGGGTGGTGGTGGATGATTACTCCTTCCTAGTTTGTTCCATGGCTATTGGGTTTGGTATTAATACCACCTTTCCTATAAATTTGGTTTTCCTTCTACCTAGGGTTGGATTGAAAAGGGGAATTCCCTATGAAATACTTATTAATCATCAATGTTTTCATTTCCAAATGCGTAACATATAGTATGAAAATATTTTATGTTATTATGTGGATATTCTACCACGAGTCAATGGAATCATGGTAATAAGTGAATTAAACCGGATATTAGTTTAAATTTAGGGGCATCACCTTGTATTTGATTGTATTTGGGGTGAATATATACATCATAAAATAATACCTACGTTAATTTATTGTAATTATAATACATGTTATGTTAGTTTATTCTAGATTTAATATGGGTTTCATAAGAATAAAAATAATCAATTAAAATTTCAATTTAATTTGTGTCCTCCATCAATGGGATCTCTTAAGAATCTTGGTGTTGTTATCATAGGATCCCCTATTATTCATGTTCAAATGAGGGTATATTTTATGAATTAGAAGATATAGTGTATATAATCAGAAAAAGAAATAAATCAGAACACAAAAATATAGATAATGTTATAAGATAAAACAAATAAATATTCACAAAAATTACAAAAAATTATATCAAAAAACACACTCTAAAACTTTATGTTCTCCCTGATAATGGCGCCACAATATGAATGTTTTATCACAAATCGATTTTTTTTTAAAATTTAAAGATAATTTAATAGTCTAGTTCAGAAAAATGGTTTTCTACCAATGATCACTAATATGTTTATAGTATGTATTATTAATAAAAAATATTAGAAGTGGGGGTGGTTTTCAAATCAGTTTTAAGACATTATCTTAATTTAAAGAGTTTACCAGCTGGCTAACATAGTGTATTTTGAAAAATATGTTACAAAGGGCTTGTTTTTACTTCACAAAACACATTTTGAGTTCCTTATTCTTATATATTCATTCTATTTTGAAATAATTACTGGTTGTAATTAATTGGAATCTATATTATTTACTATTATTTTATTTCAATGCTTGATAAACAAAACAGTGACATAACAATCATATTTCCATGGACCATCACATAAAAACGGAATAAGAGATTCCAAAATATATTGAAATCTAAATAATGTGGGTAATAAAAGGGTTCTTGTGTTGTCCAATCAGAACAAAAAAATTCATGCACTCAAAACCTCGCAACAATCAATTAGAGATTAAGAGCATAACATTCACATGCTTTAATACAAGCATTCAAATATAAAATAATGTAAGATACATTGAATGATTTTTTAATCCCAAATTACTTCAAACTAGTAGCTAATATATGAATTTTATATCCCTTAACATGTGTGTATCTCTCTCACAAAGAACTCCCAATGTCTAGCCTAATATTAATAGAATGACGAAACTTGGGAGGACCCCCCATATTCATTTTTGATCTCCCTATGAGGATAAAGAGCTCCATAACCACTAGGTAGATTAAAAGAATCACCTAAAAACTAAATTTGGTAAAAATTAACTCTCATGGTAGAAATTTCATTGGATGTTTCCATAGTTCCTTTTTGTAGACAATGTGGGAAGTGTTTATTGGAACCCAATTTTGGTCATACCATTTGAATCTCATTTTTTGGATGGTAAATGTTATTATCTCAACTTGAAAAAAACTAATAACATTTTTAACCACCTATTGAATATCTTGACCAAATTTTTGGAATCATTAAAATTCCTACATCTCATGATATGTAAGAAACATAGAACACTACATTTGACTTCATGTAGATTCAGTGTCGTGGATAGATTAGTCCTCATGGGCTAGTAGATGGAAGAATAGGGATTGGGTTCCTTAAAAAAAGATGTACCCCATGATGTTTTGGATACATACACAAAATTTCAACACATGTTGAGGTACATACGTCTCACTATGTGCAAAATATTTTATAAGATTCCTTGGGCTTAGATGTAGTTTGGATAATATTTCTTATAGATCATATTCGGCCTTCCAAATCACCTCCTCCTACAATTAAGTAATATTTGAATTTTATAGAAATTGATCTATCCCTATTAATAATAAATTTTAATTAGGTATTATTATGTGCTATAATCTTGTACATAAATATATTTCTGAATTATACATATATGAATTATATTTATCTAAAATAGATTATCTTAATATAAACATTGTACATTCTAAAGCACAATTTATTATTTACAGACTTGTATTTGATATATTATGAATTAAGTAATTTTTTAAAAAAAATTGGTTTAATAAATTATATATTTATTATATTAAAATTATTTTTCTCACATTTTAAAAGGTCAATAAAAGTATAATTGTTTTAAAAACTTAATCATTAATTAAAAATTATTTAATATGTAAAATTTTATTTTTATCCATTAATGATAAATTTATAACTGTATAAACAATATACCATGCTAAAAACCAATATGGTAAACATTAGTGAAATAATATGTGAGGGGAAAAAACTTAAAAACAATTTTTGATAGAGTATTTTATTTGTGGATTTACATTATATCTTCTCTTATATATTATATATCTATTTTCGTCCCATTTTCTTTATGAGCTACTTTTCATTATTGACATATTTTTTATATTTCCTAAAATGTCACTCATTTTAACCAAAAGTGGAACCCATTTCCTACATTTACATAGCAACCAAACCCACTTATTGAATCATTTAATCCAACTATACCTCTGTTCAACACTCCACTCCACCTTAAGTCATTTTTATTCATCTCAAAATACCATCCTTCAATGGTGAATCCCTTATCACAAAATAGATATAATAAGTTGTGTGGTATTGATTAATAAATTTTTCATTGTTTTTTCTTTTATTTATTATAATTTATTATCCATAAAAATTATATTCTATTTATAAAAATTTTAACATCATTATCCATATTTTTGAGGTAAATTATTATAATGATGGAATAAGAATAAATAATCCTTCAATTATACCCATAGAAATGAGAAATAACATTTGTGTGTGAGTGAAGTAATAAGTCCTAAAAATGTCATGTTTTTTCCTAAATATAAATTAAACAGATGGATTTAATGTAACTCCACAGTATTTTAGAAGTAAACTATATTCTATATCACATACAATATGAAAAATCGATCTTAAACAAACAGAAAAATATTATTATTTAAATATGACTGGTATTATTGGGATATTTTATTTCTAGATATAAACATGGGTAACCCAATTATGATATATATTTATATATATATTGGTCAAAATCAATTAATATTTATTGATAAATTCATAGGAAATAATAAATCAATTTTCAGTCTAGTCATTTTATGCATAAAAAATATGCTTTCTTCAAAAATAAATTCCATTGCTATTTGGACACTAATATTATAATTAATTTCAAATAAAATAGGCTTTATTTTTAAAATAAATTATTTAAATATTCATTTATATATTATTTTATTATTTTATTTTGGTATGTTTATAAGAAAAATTGATTCTTCAATGAATAGTTAAAATTATTAATTTTTGTAAAACTGTCAATCTGTTCTATAAAAATTAAATTATGAATTGAGTTTAATCAGAACTTAACATAAGTATTACTTAATTATATATAATATAATTAGTTTCATTTTATTAATGTGTATACCATATTTTGGTAAAAGTTAATTTTTGGGCTAAAAATGTATTTTTCTAAAAACCATTTTTATGCATTTATATTAATGAAAATTAAATTAAATTATATGTATTGATTCCTGAAAAAAAAATGGATCCAAAATATATGATAAAGGTGTTTTAATATATAGAATAAATTATTTTATAGGTTTTTCAATGAATTACAATCATGGTAAATAATTATCGCCCAATTAAGGGTAAATCATGGGAATTAACGACATTAGATTTCATAATAAGGACATAAAATTATACTAGAACATTAATTTGTTAGTTTTAATAGTCATGTCTTTCCATACTCAGCCACTATAATAATATATTCTTATTTTTTCAATTTTCTATGGAAATGGCTTAATTATAAATTTCTCTAGTGAAAAAATAAAATATATAACACTCTTGTATTTATGATTGTATTATGTGTTCACAGAGAGATATAAATAAGTTTTTATTTAATATTAAAATTTATGTTGAGAATAATAAAAATATTATGATGGTTTTTTTAGTGATGATATATGTGTTTTAAATTCTTACAAATTACAGGTATAACTCTTGTGTAAGAAGAAAAAATATCAAGTAATATTAAATTAATAATTATAAAAGAAATTTTGTTTATGTAATGTATAATGACTGAAGATCTATATATTTATATAGGAAATATTTAGAATTTTTAAAATACCATATTAAAATCTCATTGAAATTATTATTAATTTATAATCAAATTAAATGAATAGTTCCAAAAATGACTTTAATGACCTTTTATAATAACTTTTTTAAATCATTAAAAATTAGGTCAAGTACTATATTTAATCAACTGAACAGTATTTGGTTTAGAATATCTATCAATCTCAATTTACTTTTCCCCTTTCCTTTTACAGTACATTTTCCCCCTAAATAATTTTACATTTTGACATCATTAGATTCATTAAAAGGGTAAATGAGGGTTAAAATAGATAATGAGGGGGGGGGGAACCTAACTATTTCCAAATTTAATTAGATTATAGTTTTTAACTCATGATTATCCTATATGAACCAATATCATATTCTGAATAAATTTTACTGTAAAAAATAATTTAAATTCGTTTAATACATTTTTTAATGTCAAGATGGATTCTTCCTTCACTGGTAAAAATGTAGGAAATATCCTCTCTTCCTCACACTACGTGATTAATATTTTTCAACTAATGCCTAAAAAATACCTCTCAATGATAAATAACCATGTTCTATGTATAAGGCCCCAGCCTTAATCCTTACTTAATCTTGAGTTATTACAAGATTACACATTGAGGATCTTTTCGGGTTTAGAGTTTTAGAGAATTAGATCATAAAACTTGCATTACATTCCACATATAAACAAAGTGGTTACATAAAGATATTATTCTTCATTCCCATCAATGGAAACACATTTAAAATAAAACATGGATTATTTCTTGACACATCCTTGACTCTATCATCTTATCATGTACCTTTCCCTTGACCTGTGAAAAACATTTCAAAAACTTGGGATGAGCATAAAAACTCAGTATGGGTTATAAAAAAAACATGGAAAGGAAACATGAGTTCATATATACATAAGAATGAAATCATACTTTACCCATAAAACATAATCACTTTAACATACCTCATAAAATCATGAATAAATCATAGAAATCATAATATGTAAAGGTAACTTGAGGCATTCATAACATTCTTACGTAGGGAGTAACCCTCTTGGTTACGTTTGGAATAACCATCACAGTATATTCCCTAAAAATCTCTTCGGAGAAACCTTAATGTTTCACTCCTTCGCGTTACCCAATGCATTGGAGAGCTATAACGGGCTCACCCGCCCTTAGTTTATCACGGAACCACCCGTCTTCAAAATAATGCCCAAGAACCATAACATAATCATATCACATAAAACATGCATAAAGGAAACATAACATTTCCACATTTCAATCACGAGATATCAATACAACACATTGATATAATAAAAACATTATGGAAACCATTTTCAATACCAAAATAAAAGAAAAGTAAAACATGGTATTTATTTTTCTTTTAAAAAGAAGGTATGGCTTGTAGAGGAAGCCAAAACTCAAATAACGGTTACGACGGCGAAGAAGTCGTTGTCGCCGCATACGTACGACAAAAACATTCCCTTTTGTCGTTTAGTAAACGCTTCGTATAAAAAAGATTCCTTTTGAGTAAACGTAAAAGTCAAAGGGTTTTATACACCGTATAAAAAAAAAGTTGTGTATAAAATAAAATATGCCTCAACGAAAGGAGATTGAGACGAAGTCCCATACAAAGATAATTTTTAAAATAAAATAGATACATTATGTGTATTCACTATAAGTACACATAAATAAAGTACAAATACAAGATACGACATAATAATATAATGACATAATTTGAAAGTAGGAGATTAACCCAAAGAATGGAAATTGGGTTAAAAAGTTCCCATACCTCGTATCCGACTTGACCCGACCGTTCTTTAAACTCCTGAATAATAAACTTTAGTTAATCTCTACTTGATTATGAATCTTTTCCAAGTTCATTATTCCTTTTATACCATGTTATGAACATCATGTAATCATTTAAGTTAATAATGTTCATTTTGTCGGTATTTGGTTCTTAAGTCAAAAATAGACTTCTTACACTTACATGTTGTTAATTTGGTCAATGTTTCATTATATCCAGAATGGTATTCATGATGTAGATATCATATATGTCATATATATCCAGTACATACATGTATTTAAAATATTACATAATCATTTAGAGGTAAGAAATGAAATGCACCGTTCATGGAGACGGTAAGCCGTACGTACGCATGAACGCTACTTTCATTTCTTTGTCATATTAATGGAATTAAAACTAAATGAGAGGTATGTATATTTTAATTCCAGAATTATATTCATCATTTAGATATATCATTAATTATATATATCCATTATATACATGTACTTTTAATAATACATTACATTTGGGGATAAGAAATGAAATGCACCGTTCATGGAGACGGTAGTCCGTACGTACGCATGAACGCTACTTTCATTTCTATCTCATACTTTAATGGAAATAAATGATAATTATATATAGGTATATTATAATTCCAGTATAATAACATATATAATATCATTAACGTTATCCTTTACACATCCCACATATGGTATTAACGAATCAAATCACTTTTAGGGGGCGGTAGTCCACACTTCCTAAAATGAAGATATCGTGTTTTACCCATAATGGAAACCATAAAGGTATGCCAAAAATGAAAAAAAACAGAAGCTTAAAGAAAACATAAACATATTATATATCATATATAAAAATAGTGACATCATAATGGCCACCTTTGAAGGTGTTAAATGAGTATTGAACAATCATCGTTTCGGGAGGCAGAATTTCGCCATCCACGGAAACCGTATGTTCTTAAACCATTTGATGTAGTTGTGTGAGAGTGTAGCTCAAATAAATCTTATAACAACATCCTAGTATATTGAAGATACTGGTGATGTTATAAAAGAAGTAAATAAAAAGAGTTTAGGGGGTTGGAGAAGCAAAATAAAACAAAAGAACATGAGAGAATGAATTACCTTAAAAAGTGTAACTCCTTTTGAGTTGAGCCTAAAGGCTTCCTTTGAAAGGATTCTGCCCAAAGGGAATCCTCTAGGATGAGGAGAGGGATGTGGAGAGAGCAAATGGGCAGGGGTTGGCCGAGCCAATGGCTTGAAGAGTGTGTGAAATGAGGTAGAGGTGGGGGCCTTTTATAAGGGGAGAGGAGGGGCACTTTTGGAAAGTAAAGAAACATTACATTATTTGAAAATGTGTTTCGGTTTTAAAAGGTCCCACATTGATGGAATTCGTGGATAAGGTGATAAGGCATCGAAATCCATTCATCCAATTGGTTTTGGACATGTGTAGTTCATAGATTTTATTTTATCTTTCCATTTTATTTAAATCGTCAAATAATGATGTCATCGCTGCATCATTATTATGTCATAAATAATTAAATTTATTTAATGTCTAAAAATTATAAACAAATACTATGATATAGGAAATCTTTTTAGCTTTCCAATGACTATTTATAATCGAAATTTGGACTTGTATAACCCCACCTAAAAATTGTTTTAGTAAAACAATTTATGTTAGTGTCATTTTCACTTTAACATTAAATAAAAAGTAATTTATGTTATTTCCCAACAAAAGTGGATCCATGGGGTCCCCAAGTTAGGCCATGGCTTGTCTTGGTCGGCCATGACACAACCAATGGGGTTGGGACATGTGTCTAGGTCATTTCATATTATTAAAGTATTAATTATACCTTAAACTACACTAATTACCACTAATCGCGATTAAAAACTTAATAAGTTACTATTCACCAAAAAATTATTTTAATCCCATTGAACCACATTTTACTTCTTAATGAAAACCATGTATGTCGGATTTTAAAAATTCAATACACATTAGTGGTAAACTTTCATTTAACTGAAAAATCAGTTTGCTTGATTACCACTTAGTGGTTTCACTATTCATCAAAAATTGAAGTTTTTCAGAAAATTACCAAAAATTCACTCTAAGCTATATTTGATATTCCGAATTCAAAAATGAAGTCTATTTTACAAAATTCAAATCATATAAGTCACATTAATTAATTTAATAATTAATTCCCGCTGCCAGAGCAAATAGCGTGTTTTTACAAAACAATAAGTATCGAAAGATTGACACCAGTTTAAGTCTAATTTCAAAGTGAAATTGATTCCAATGACCACCATTGGATAAAATGGTAAAAATATATTCTAATTCCACTTCAAAACCAAATCAAAACATAATCTAATCATATCAATAAATTAGATTAAAAAGTAGTTTTGATGTAAAATGCAGTATTTTTCACTATTCATTAAAAAAATGAACATTGTCAGAAAAATACCAAAATTTCACACAAGGTAAATTTTGATGTCCCAATCATAAAGAATAAGTTTATTTTGACAAACATAGTTTATAAAATTGTCAAAATATAGATTCAAAAATGGTTTGCCATCACAAGGCAGTAAAACAATCTTTTAAGAATATTAGTGTATTCCATGCATAAGATTGTATTTATTTTCATTTTAAGCCTCTATAACACTATCTTAATCATTAATAGACATAGATAAAAATATCTATTATTCATTACTTACTTGGGATGTTACATCCTTCCCCCCTTTAGAAAATTGCGTCCCCGCAATTTATTTACTTATCGAATAAATGGGGGTACTTATCCCTCATTGCATTTTCAGATTCCCATGTTGCCTCTTCAATCATGTGGTTTTTCCACAAAACCTTTACCTGCTTAATCACCTTATTCCGTAACACTTGCTCCCTGTGGTCAAGAATCTGGACCGGTTGTTCCTCATAAGATAGGTTCTCTTCCAGCTGAACTACCTCTGGGCTCAAAACATGAGATGGATCTGGCATATACTTTCTCAACATCGAAACGTGAAAAACATTGTGTACCTGAGATAAAATCGGAGGTAAAGCCACTCGGTATGCAACTGATCCAACTCTTTCCAGAATTTCGTATGGTCCAATAAACCTTGGACTCAACTTTCCTTTCTTACCAAATCTCATCACACTTTTCCAAGGAGAAACCTTGAGAAAAACATGATCACCTACCTCAAAAGATAGATCCTTCCTCCGGTTATCCGCATAACTCTTCTGCCTGCTCTGAGCTGTTCTCATGTGTTTCTGAATCAGCTGAACTTTTTCTGCCATTTCTTCTACTAATTCTGGTCCCATCAACTTCCTTTCACCCACTTCATCCCAGAAAGCTGGAGTTCGACATCGCTTCCCATATAATGCCTGAAATGGTTCCATCTGTATACTGGAATGAAAACTGTTATTATATGAAAACTCAACCAAAGAAAGATGTTGGTCCCAACTTCCCTGATAATCCATAGAACAAGCTCGTAGCATATCCTCCAATGTCTGAATTGTTCGTTCTGACTGCCCATCTGATTGAGGATGAAAAGCTGTACTAAAATTTAATTCAGTACCCAACGACTTCTGAAGGCCTTTCCAAAAGTTAGAAGTAAACCTGGGATCACGATCCGATACAATGGAGAGAGGAACTCCATGTAACCTGACTATCTCCTTAAGATACAAACGGGAAAGTTGATCAAGAGAGAAAGTATCTCGTATAGCAAGGAAATGAGCAGATTTGGTCAAGCGATCAACAATAACCCAGATTGCATTATTACCTCGAGATGTATTCGGTAATCCAACAACAAAGTCCATGGATATATTCTCCCATTTCCACTCTCGCACTGGTAAAGGCTGAAGCATCCCTTTCGGTAACTGCCGCTCTGCTTTAACCTGCTGACAAGTCAAACACTTCACAGTAAAATCAGCAATATCTCTTTTCATTCCATCCCACCAGTAATACTCCCGCAGATCTCTATACATCTTAGTACTGCCCGGATGAACTGAAAATGGAGAACTATGAGCTTGACATAACAACTCTCTATTCAACTGTGAATCACAAGGCACACACAATCTCTTCCCAAACCTCAAAACACAAACACAAAATTATCCAAGAACTCATGGAAAATTTTATTCATTAAGTCCATGAATACAGCAGGTGCATTGGTTAGCCCAAAAGGCATTACTACAAATTCATAGTGGACATATCTAGTACGGAACACAATCTTCGGAACATCTGCTTCTTTTACTATCAACTGATGGTACCCCGACCTCAAGTCAATCTTCGAAAAATACTGAGCTCCCTGGAGCTGATACCACTTCATTCGATGGCCCAACATATGCTGAAGTAGTTGCAAAGGATTTCACCACCCCTTTCTGCTTGTAGTCTAACTGCTTCCCATCACTCAAGCTCCTTTTCGGACACTCGTTTGCATAGTGACCCATCTCATTGCACTTAAAACATTTCACTAACTGTAAATCAAATTTGTTTTTACCTTCACCTTGATCCTTTTCAGTGCAATCACGAGCCTTATGTCCCATCTTACCACATCGGTAGCACTTCCCAGAATTCAGAAGACATTCCCCAGCATGCCTTTTGCCACATTTATCACAAACTGGAAACTTAGTTCTCTTACCATCAGACTTCTTTGAAGAATTCTTACCTTTCTCCTGCCACCTCGGTCTCTTCTTCTGCTGGTTGTTATAGAACACTTGGTCATCGGCAAACTCCATTTCCACCTTCTCAGCACATCGAACAAGCTTTTCATAACTTTTATACTCTCGAGAAGCTAATGCCCTTCGATACTTTGGCTTTAATCCTGAGTAAAAACGATTGATTTTACTATCAAGGTCCCGGATAAAATTGGGAGCATACCTTGCCAATCGAGTAAACCTTTCTTCATAGGCAGCCACTGAGTCTTCCTCTTGCCTCAATTCCAAGAATTGCTTTTCCATCCTAAGTCGAACAGCCTTAGGAAAATACTTCTCAAGAAACATTCCTTTGAATTCATCCCAGTCAAGAGCATCAATCTCATCGGCGTCCCTGATATTTTTAACCATAGACCACCACTGATCTGCTTCACCCTCAAAACGGTAAATAGCAAGACTAACCTTTTGATTGTCTGAACACCCCATGACATCAAAAATCTTCTCCAGTGCTTTAATCCACCCTTCAGCTTGCACAGGGTCAGATGATCCTCTGAATGATGGGGGATGTTGCCTCATGAAATGTTCCACCACTGACATGTTCCTCTGCGGCTGATCTGGCTGATCTCGTGCATGGATACCACCACCATTTATCGCCTGAGTCAACTGCGCCATTACTGCAACAAACTGTTCAGTTCCAATTCCGACCATTTCTGGATGCTGATTCGGAAGGTTATTTCCTTCTGTATGCCTTCCTAGCACTGCTTCCCTGTTTCCTCTGCGGAAAACCATTCTGAACAAACATGTCTTCGATGAAGCAACATGGTAATCTGTAAATGCTATATCATTTCAATCATATTATAATTTAACACTTTTCTAACTCCTAAAGTTGTCTAAACCGACCTCTGATACCAACTATAAGGCCCCAGCCTTAATCCTTACTTAATCTTGAGTTATTACAAGATTACACATTGAGGATCTTTTCGGGTTTAGAGTTTTAGAGAATTAGATCATAAAACTTGCATTACATTCCACATATAAACAAAGTGGTTACATAAAGATATTATTCTTCATTCCCATCAATGGAAACACATTTAAAATAAAACATGGATTATTTCTTGACACATCCTTGACTCTATCATCTTATCATGTACCTTTCCCTTGACCTGTGAAAAACATTTCAAAAACTTGGGATGAGCATAAAAACTCAGTATGGGTTATAAAAAAAACATGGAAAGGAAACATGAGTTCATATATACATAAGAATGAAATCATACTTTACCCATAAAACATAATCACTTTAACATACCTCATAAAATCATGAATAAATCATAGAAATCATAATATGTAAAGGTAACTTGAGGCATTCATAACATTCTTACGTAGGGAGTAACCCTCTTGGTTACGTTTGGAATAACCATCACAGTATATTCCCTAAAAATCTCTTCGGAGAAACCTTAATGTTTCACTCCTTCGCGTTACCCAATGCATTGGAGAGCTATAACGGGCTCACCCGCCCTTAGTTTATCACGGAACCACCCGTCTTCATAATAATGCCCAAGAACCATAACATAATCATATCACATAAAACATGCATAAAGGAAACATAACATTTCCACATTTCAATCACGAGATATCAATACAACACATTGATATAATAAAAACATTATGGAAACCATTTTCAATACCAAAATAAAAGAAAAGTAAAACATGGTATTTATTTTTCTTTTAAAAAGAAGGTATGGCTTGTAGAGGAAGCCAAAACTCAAATAACGGTTACGACGGCGAAGAAGTCGTTGTCGCCGCATACGTACGACAAAAACATTCCCTTTTGTCGTTTAGTAAACGCTTCGTATAAAAAAGATTCCTTTTGAGTAAACGTAAAAGTCAAAGGGTTTTATACACCGTATAAAAAAAAAGTTGTGTATAAAATAAAATATGCCTCAACGAAAGGAGATTGAGACGAAGTCCCATACAAAGATAATTTTTAAAATAAAATAGATACATTATGTGTATTCACTATAAGTACACATAAATAAAGTACAAATACAAGATACGACATAATAATATAATGACATAATTTGAAAGTAGGAGATTAACCCAAAGAATGGAAATTGGGTTAAAAAGTTCCCATACCTCGTATCCGACTTGACCCGACCGTTCTTTAAACTCCTGAATAATAAACTTTAGTTAATCTCTACTTGATTATGAATCTTTTCCAAGTTCATTATTCCTTTTATACCATGTTATGAACATCATGTAATCATTTAAGTTAATAATGTTCATTTTGTCGGTATTTGGTTCTTAAGTCAAAAATAGACTTCTTACACTTACATGTTGTTAATTTGGTCAATGTTTCATTATATCCAGAATGGTATTCATGATGTAGATATCATATATGTCATATATATCCAGTACATACATGTATTTAAAATATTACATAATCATTTAGAGGTAAGAAATGAAATGCACCGTTCATGGAGACGGTAAGCCGTACGTACGCATGAACGCTACTTTCATTTCTTTGTCATATTAATGGAATTAAAACTAAATGAGAGGTATGTATATTTTAATTCCAGAATTATATTCATCATTTAGATATATCATTAATTATATATATCCATTATATACATGTACTTTTAATAATACATTACATTTGGGGATAAGAAATGAAATGCACCGTTCATGGAGACGGTAGTCCGTACGTACGCATGAACGCTACTTTCATTTCTATCTCATACTTTAATGGAAATAAATGATAATTATATATAGGTATATTATAATTCCAGTATAATAACATATATAATATCATTAACGTTATCCTTTACACATCCCACATATGGTATTAACGAATCAAATCACTTTTAGGGGGCGGTAGTCCACACTTCCTAAAATGAAGATATCGTGTTTTACCCATAATGGAAACCATAAAGGTATGCCAAAAATGAAAAAAAACAGAAGCTTAAAGAAAACATAAACATATTATATATCATATATAAAAATAGTGACATCATAATGGCCACCTTTGAAGGTGTTAAATGAGTATTGAACAATCATCGTTTCGGGAGGCAGAATTTCGCCATCCACGGAAACCGTATGTTCTTAAACCATTTGATGTAGTTGTGTGAGAGTGTAGCTCAAATAAATCTTATAACAACATCCTAGTATATTGAAGATACTGGTGATGTTATAAAAGAAGTAAATAAAAAGAGTTTAGGGGGTTGGAGAAGCAAAATAAAACAAAAGAACATGAGAGAATGAATTACCTTAAAAAGTGTAACTCCTTTTGAGTTGAGCCTAAAGGCTTCCTTTGAAAGGATTCTGCCCAAAGGGAATCCTCTAGGATGAGGAGAGGGATGTGGAGAGAGCAAATGGGCAGGGGTTGGCCGAGCCAATGGCTTGAAGAGTGTGTGAAATGAGGTAGAGGTGGGGGCCTTTTATAAGGGGAGAGGAGGGGCACTTTTGGAAAGTAAAGAAACATTACATTATTTGAAAATGTGTTTCGGTTTTAAAAGGTCCCACATTGATGGAATTCGTGGATAAGGTGATAAGGCATCGAAATCCATTCATCCAATTGGTTTTGGACATGTGTAGTTCATAGATTTTATTTTATCTTTCCATTTTATTTAAATCGTCAAATAATGATGTCATCGCTGCATCATTATTATGTCATAAATAATTAAATTTATTTAATGTCTAAAAATTATAAAAAACTACTATGATATAGGAAATCTTTTTAGCTTTCCAATGACTATTTATAATCGAAATTTGGACTTGTATAACCCCACCTAAAAATTGTTTTAGTAAAACAATTTATGTTAGTGTCATTTTCACTTTAACATTAAATAAAAAGTAATTTATGTTATTTCCCAACAAAAGTGGATCCATGGGGTCCCCAAGTTAGGCCATGGCTTGTCTTGGTCGGCCATGACACAACCAATGGGGTTGGGACATGTGTCTAGGTCATTTCATATTATTAAAGTATTAATTATACCTTAAACTACACTAATTACCACTAATCGCGATTAAAAACTTAATAAGTTACTATTCACCAAAAAATTATTTTAATCTCATTGAACCACATTTTACTTCTTAATGAAAACCATGTATGTCGGATTTTAAAAATTCAATACACATTAGTGGTAAACTTTCATTTAACTGAAAAATCAGTTTGCTTGATTACCACTTAGTGGTTTCACTATTCATCAAAAATTGAAGTTTTTCAGAAAATTACCAAAAATTCACTCTAAGCTATATTTGATATTCCGAATTCAAAAATGAAGTCTATTTTACAAAATTCAAATCATATAAGTCACATTAATTAATTTAATAATTAATTCCCGCTGCCAGAGCAAATAGCGTGTTTTTACAAAACAATAAGTATCGAAAGATTGACACCAGTTTAAGTCTAATTTCAAAGTGAAATTGATTCCAATGACCACCATTGGATAAAATGGTAAAAATATATTCTAATTCCACTTCAAAACCAAATCAAAACATAATCTAATCATATCAATAAATTAGATTAAAAAGTAGTTTTGATGTAAAATGCAGTATTTTTCACTATTCATTAAAAAAATGAACATTGTCAGAAAAATACCAAAATTTCACACAAGGTAAATTTTGATGTCCCAATCATAAAGAATAAGTTTATTTTGACAAACATAGTTTATAAAATTGTCAAAATATAGATTCAAAAATGGTTTGCCATCACAAGGCAGTAAAACAATCTTTTAAGAATATTAGTGTATTCCATGCATAAGATTGTATTTATTTTCATTTTAAGCCTCTATAACACTATCTTAATCATTAATAGACATAGATAAAAATATCTATTATTCATTACTTACTTGGGATGTTACACTATGGGTCTTGTTTTTGTAAAAATACCACCCTTAGTTTGAATAAGTTTTAAATTATGTGAGGATGTATGAGGAAGATATATAACATTTTACTGAATATTTTAGTTTAATTTTTTTTCTACCACCTTAAAAACATTAGAAACATTGTGATTTACTATTAAACGTTTATCCTATTTACTAATTTTTTATTTTTCAAATTTATAATCTATAAAAAATATCATTCTACTGTCAAATAGGAAGAGAACCCATCATTCATTTCTACAAAAGACTATGTTCTCTTAAACCGATGTAATTTTTTTTCAATAACCATCTCTCACATCTTGTTGTAATGATGTATTTAATGTATATAAAATATATTATCCTAATAAATATCTTTCTATCAATATAATAAATCATCTATATTCAAAAATTTCTATTCACTAATAAATGATATCATCATTCATGAATATGTTTGAATTACCTCCGCCACAATATAATGTGATTTATTTATTATAATCACATCACATAAATGGTATAAATTAATTTTATGAAAATATAATATGATATTTCTTATATAATAATAATTATAGAATGATAAAATATTTGGTTCTCTATTTATTTCACATTTTGTGAATATTAGAAACAATAATCAGATTTATGTATTGCCTAAAATTTTGGTTATTGTAACATAACTTATTTTTTATAACCTCACAATATTTTAAAGGTAAAACGATGCTTAATAGAGTACAGCATACACAACACTGAGTGTATAACGAATAACTAAATATTATTATTTAAAATTTGACTATTATAACATAGTCGTTAAATTAGTGGGTATGAATAGGAAATCTAATTTATGAAATAAATTTATAGATCCTAATCAATAGAAATATATTTTTTAATTATTATAAAATAATAAGATTATTTTTTGGTAATGTTCTTCTAATCTTCATAATTATGATTTCTTTAAAACTGATATTTATTTATTTTTATTAATGAATATTAAAATACATTTCGGGATGTTTTTGATAATTTATTTGATAAAATTAACTTCATTTTTTAAATCACCATATCCAAATTCATTTATATTAATGTTTTGAGATTTTTTATAAAATTAAATCTTTTGTGAAAATTAAAAAAATAATGTCTTTAAAAATATATTATTTTTGTGACATCGCCAAAATATCATTATGATAAAAAACATACTAGACATATGTAATGAATAAATTATAAAATTATAATCAAAAAATTGTAAAAAAATAATGTAGGACATGTAAATTACAATTTATATCTATATATGTAAAAAATACATTGTTTGGGTCGAAGTAGTGGATACGCTGCGTCGACAACTGAAAATTCGGTTATGTATATATAATATTTGAGTTATAAAATTTATTTTCGTGAAATTTTTATTAGTTATAATTTATAATTGATTATTTTTTAATTATATTTTTTAATTTTATAGTTATATAACATGAATATCATATGAATTATCTTGAAATTATTTTGCAAGGTAAAAAAATTAAAACAATTAATGATGTTTTCCGGACATGGATATGAGTAAAGATACATAATAAATGATTGTACAATATTAACTTTAAAATAAATATTTTTTTAAAATTTCTTAAATTTATATTTTTATATATGAAATAAATAATTTTAATATAATGAAATTCTAGTATAGTACGATAACATGTAGGAGAAAAATCAATAAAATGATTTTAATTAAAATTTTAGGTAGAATTAAATATACTAAATGTTTGGATTAATATTCTTTATGATTAACTATCAGCCATAATATAATTTTAGTTTTAATTTGGTACATTTTTGATCTACATGTATAACATTAAAAACATTAACATATTTTATTTAAAATTATGTCAAGTTGTTTGCAATATGGGTTTCAAATACTATAAATTTTTGATATATGGTTTTCCAGAATATAATATTTACCATATATACTTTTCGAAGATATAAAAAGATTTATATTAATCATGATAATTTATTTTTAAATTTTAATTAATTATTAAATTATTTAATGGTTTTCATTATAATAAAAAAAATAATTATTAATTTAATCTAAAGAAGAAAAATATAATATTAAAAACATTAATATAAATATAAATTGAGAAAATTAATATTATTCATCAATTATATTTATAACCATGGAATTTCATACATATAATAAAATATTTAGTTCAAATATTAATCTTTTTTTGTTTTTTAATGTCACGCTTATAAATAGGGATAAATTTGACAGACTTCATTTTTCATTTATATAATATCACATCTATAACCTTTTAGAGATTTTATTATATGATTTTAAAAAATAATTTACCAAAAAGTAAAATCAAAGGATTGAAAATTATAGTGTTTTTAGAAGATTAGGTACATAATTAAATGGCATAAAAATTATTTTATTTATTATTCACAATGATCTCCAAACATCCCTTGATCAATTAAATCAAGATAGGATAACCTGTGGAATACCTGAAAAACGGGATGACCTAAAAATCCATGTAAGGGAATAAGAAAATGAATAAATGATAGAACATGGGATATAAAACATAACATGATGTCATTAAAAAGCATGGATCATTAATGAACACAACGAATAATAACATATAGAAAATGAGATCATATGATCATGGTATCATATGAATGTGGAAACAACAAACAAATGAAATATGTATGATTCAAGGATAACTTACAAAACCATTTCACATAGAGGATAATTAGTCAAGGATTACCACTGATACCATTCCAAATGGAGTAGCATGATTCAAGTCTATCCAGCTTATCCATTTAACATGTAAGAGCGTGAGTTAAGCCTCATCATGAGAAAAATTGCACATGACGTCTCATGAGACTAAACATTATGCTATTCATTGGAGAAAAATCTGGGTGAACTCATCATAAAAAATTCATTATCATTTTTTCCACCTGAAGAATCATTCAAATGAAATAAAAAACATTGGTGTTACCCTTATAACTAATTTGGGATTATAATCATGTCAAAAGTCATAATGAAAGTGAATATAATTATGGTCTCCATGAAATAATTGATTTTAATCATACATAGACATTGATAAGATAAAATATTCATATATAATGATAATTTATATTAAAATTAAGTGAAAAAAATGTAAAAAGAGACCATAAAAACTACATATGTGTTCCACTTTAGTCCAATTTAAAGGGAAATGTTAATGATTATTTAAAAAGAAAAAAGAAAAAATATTTGTATAAAATTGAAAATTAAAAATATAGTTTTTAATTATTAAATGACTTTTTTTATAAAAATAATATTGTCTTAAAATATATTATTGTGTTCACTCAAAAATGAGTAATAAATCAAGATATTCTATTTAATCGGGTTTTCTTATCTAGATGAATAGAGAAGGGAACATTTTCAAAACATGTATTTACTCATAAAATAAGGATGTAATGATATAGATAAATGATTTTATCACATATTCCCATAATTTATAATAATTATATTAAATAATTAATATTTACATCGGGGTAAAGAGATGGAAATCATAACCCAAGAGAAATAGAGTATCGAAAAGAATCCATTACATTACATCCAAAAGATTTCTTCAGATTTAATTAATTTCCTATAGAATCAAAATAAATCCGTTATTTATTTAATTAAGAATATTTCTATATGTATTTTATTTATTTTAATTTTATTAAAATCATTTATCGCCATTTTCATGAGTTATATGATACAATTTCATCACTCAGGGTGTTCATGTCCTTGGTTTTCATGATCCGTTCACATGTATATGTGTATGGAAAATGATGTAATATGAGAATATTTGTTCTTAATAGAAATTATATGGTACTAATGAATATGCATAATATTAAATATAATTATATGTTATATTTTTATATGTGAGTATGATTCACTAGATAAAACGTTGATGGTATAAAATTAGATTATTTTTCAGTTTTTTTCAATAACGAAGAACTAGATTTTTAATTAATTAATATTATGTATAAATATTAATTACATAGAAAAAATAAGATTAAATACATATATTTTAATATTTTTTATAATTAAAAGGTTTATATTATTGATCTTGAAGGTGGTATTGTAAATAAAAAACTTGTCATCCTTATATATGATAAACCAACACATCAAAGATGATATTTTTTATTTTTAGAACTAATGGGGAGGGAATACATATGATGATTGGATGTTTTTTTGAAAAAATAAAATTACCGTATATGAAAGATACCTGATTTATCATGTCAAATAGAAAAGGTTATGTGTGTATAGTCAAAGAAAAATAAATTAAATTGAAAAGAAAAAAAAGGAAAAGAAAGTGGATTGTACCTCTTGAATTCTTCTCTATGAGAACATCCTTGAGGCACCTGAGTTTTGTCTTTTATTGAGAAAAAATATTCTAGGATTTGGGATAAACACAGAGTAATAGTATAGGAATGAATTTGGACAAACATCATGGATTTAGATTTGTGATGAGAAGATGTTGTGAGGTATAGTATTTAAAGTGTAGGAGAATGGTTAGTATATTATTTTATTAATTTATTTATTATTTTAGATCCATAATATAAATATTGTGGATTTATATGAATAATTATAATAAAAAGTGAATGTGAGTTTGAAATGGTGGATTATACATCAATAATACATAATCCATGACTCAATATTACACTATACAGCAGTGGCTGTTACATCAATGGTTTTTAGCTTATACCATAATTTACATTATTACACTATACACAAAAAAATACAAGTATTTTATAAAACTCTTCATTAAAACAAGTTATCCAATATTTCACTTTTTGAATTAAAAAATGGACTCCATTTTATGATAATAATTTTCTAATTATGAGAAATACAATTTTTAAATAAAATCATTACTAAAGCAAAAATAACAATTTTAAACATATAATAGGTTTTAAAACACTTTTAAAAATTAATTAAGGTCTCATAAAATTAACATATAATAATAAGTGAAAAAATTAATATACGAATCTATTTTATGAAAATAAATTTTCTTTTAAAACATAATAAAAATTATATAATTTTAAATATAAATTTATGTTTCACAAAAATACCAATACATAATTAATCATTTTTGAAAAATTTATTTTCATATTATACGATATAATTTTATCTTAATATCATTTATAAGACAACTAAATTTTATTTATTCTTTCCTAGGTGAGGATACTAGACTATGGTTCAAGTCACTATTCTTAATTGTTACATTAATATTCCAAAGGTCCTATTAATATTCCTTTGGTTTTTATTTCTAAAATTATATAAATACTTATTATATAAATAATTAATCATTTTATGGTTTTTATTATGTTATCTATTTAATTTAATGTTATTTTTAATATATAACATAATTATAAGAAGTGAAATTTCAATGATATAATTTTATGTGGTTATATATCTACCCCATATGAAATTTCACCCATGAAATTCCATTTTTGTAAACTATGGTGAAAATTGGTATGGGTACTTTTCCATAATATCTTAATTTGGTTCCCATAGTGTGACATCATACACACTCTATAGGCACAGTTCTGTGACCATGTGGGTGTTCTTTTTGCGTAAAAAATTATCATTATTATCTATGATTTTCACCAAATGATCATAGTAAGAATGATCATATTCCTACTGTAAAACCGTTGATTTTATTACATGTTATGAATCTATTATTTAGTTCCTCAATAGGGATTCATGGAATAAATCATGTACATGAGACATAATTGGTGAAATATCTAGTTGATAACCCATAACTCTGACATGTTGAAGGATCATGAAGGGGTCGATGTACTTGGGAATTATCATTACTTTATTAATAAGTATCATTAACCTATTCCATGGTGATACGAGGAGGAATACCATATCCCCAACATTAAACCCTACGTCTCCTCGACAATTGTCTACATAGATCATCTACTGACATTTGGTTTCCAATATATTATACATAATGGTTTCCACATTATCTAAAATCCCTCAATAATTTCAGTTCTTGTGAGCTTATGGTCACCAACATCAACATAGCACACCATTGTTCGACATATTTTCCCCAGATGGTATTCCCATGGAACCATTTGGATTCTTGAATGGAAAGTCTCATTTAGGATAACTCTCCTAGAGGTTGGTGGTGGTACAATCTTTCTTTGAAGTCCATAGAAAATCCTCTCAACATATCGTCAAATGTCTAAATAGCCCTCTGATATTGGCCATTTGTATGAGAATGATAAGTCATACTGAAATTCTGCACAATGTTTAGATTTAGTTAGAGACTTTTCCCATACATGGAATTAAATCTTGTATCCTGATAAGATACAATTAATAGTGGTAAACCAGAAATTAACATCACTTCTTTGATGTATAACTATAAATTTTGATCAAGTGATATTTCCACTTGTATTGTGATAAAGTGATGTATATTTATAAGATGTTCCACAAACACCCATATATCATTTTTTTCCTATAGTATTATTTGGTAGTATAGTGTCTTAGTCCATAGATATTTCCAACTATTACATGCTTGTATTGGTAACAATTGAATCATGACCTATGAATTTTCCTTTTTGTCTATCAATTCCGAACTCACCAGGGAATTTTAGGAATATTAAGTGATCTCCTACTTCATATTACCCAAGCAATAGTTCTCATATATATCATGATACATCTTTTTTATCCCTAGGTTAATATAGAATGTTATGCTCTGTGGTCCATTAAAAATGTCCTTATTTATCAATGGATTGTAAGGTAAAAAAATCATGTCTGAAATATTTAGGATCCATACTCATCAATTTTGAATTCTTTATATTTCCCATTTATAATATCATCCACCTTTTTCCGTATTTACAGATCATTTCATTGAGAATTAATTATTTTACCAAAGGAATATTTAATAAGTAAATTGAAATCGTATTTATTATTTTCCTACCCTAATGATTCCCATATTTATCATTTTTAGGTATAAGAATATTGGGTCATTCTAATTATCATTATTAACAAAGATGTTGAATCCTTTTTACATAGAGTATCTTTAAACTTATTTTCATTAATAAGATATTGTTGGATTGAGATTTTGTAATATTTGATGATCAGTAACCATATATAGTTGTTTATATTATGATTCTTTGTGTGTGAATATATATTTTTAGATCTTATGATCAGTATATATCTCATACTTCACCCTAGAGATAGAATGTTTCTAGATTTTCAATGTAATCATCAAATCATCTAACCCCAAACCACGCGTGGGATAGTTTTTCTTGATGAGGTTTTAATTTACACAGGGCATAGGCTATATATATATATTATTTTTAATAATTAAACAATCTTTTTACATCATTGAAACAACATTTCACACAATAAAGGGTTCCCCACTAATAGGAAGTGTGATAAGTGTTGTTGTAGTAAAAATATTTTTGAACTCTTTAATATAATCTTCACATTTCCTAATCCAGAAAAGAAATCAGTTCCTTATATATCATCTTTGTTATTGGGTTTAAAAATAAATGTATGTTATTAATAAATATTCTATAATACCTTACTACACTAAGGAAACTCTGTATCTCCAGTACAAAAGTTTTTTAGGCCACTCCTCAATTGTCGTTGTCTTGGAAGGTTATATGAATATTCTCTTACTTGTGATAACATAAACAAATAATCTCACTTCCCCTATCTTGAACTCTCATTTACAAAACCACTAAAATAGTTTCTCCCTTAATTATATATTTAGAATACTACTAAAATTATCCTCATGTTACTTTAGGATCATTGATTATATCATAATATCATTAAAATTGACCGCTTCAAATTTCTCAAGAAAATCCCTAATTACTATATTAACTAATTCCATGAATATGATTTTTGGAGAATTATTGATTCTTAATGGCATCACTATGTACTCGTACTATTCAAGCATCATTAGAATGGTAGTCATGGGAATATCATTTATCCTTATATTTAATCAGTGATATCCTTATCAATGGTCCACCTTAGAGAAATAAATGGACCCACATAGTTGATCAAACTAGTTATTTATCCATGTATTGTGATACTTCTTATTTATTTTGATTTTAACGAGCTCATGATAATAAATTTATAGGCCCATTGATCCATTCTTCTTCATCAAAAAGAGGACTGAGGCAACCCATTGTCAAGAACTCAGGGATATAAAACCCATTTTTATATTCTCTCAAAAGTCATTATTCAGATTATAAAACAAAATATTGTCCATTATATAAGGTGACATATATATTAGGAAAGATTAAAGTATATGTTCAATTGATAACTGAACCGCTCGATCATGAGTAAGACTGGTAAATTCTTTAGGGAACACATCAGTGTAGTCCCTCACAAGGGAGGTGTCTTAGAGAACGATCATATCTTAGGTAACCATCATTTTAACATTATATTCATTCTCATAATCCAATTATATCCACCATTGAGACAATGATTTTGATAGAGGTCCATCCATATCCTTACACTTTTGAAAAACTTGATAATACATTTGGATGGGAAAATTGATCTCCCTTTTTGTTATGTCGATGTTGTATTGGTATAAAAATATACAATCCATGCCTAAAATAGAATAAGACTCCACAAGAGGAAGAAAGACAAGATTTACAGTTAGATTTAGTCTATTTACAATAAATGAGGAGGAGTTATATACATTTTATTCAATAATTTCCCCAATTTTGTTTATCATAGGTAACTTAATCTCTTATTTTGAACTGTTGTTTGATAAATTATACTAAACATGCAATATAATAAATAATTAATAAAAATAAAATAAAATAGTTAATTCAATATTCATTAATGACTAACTAGTTTACCTATATTCACATCATTGTTGGTCCCCACCTTAGTAGTAGAGATATCATAACTTCTTCCATGATGAAATTGAGTTTCATGATGTTGGTTCTATCCAACCACCATTTTCTTAGGTTAATGGTTCCCATATTGTCTATCTCTATTGTAGTTAAAACACCACACTATTGGCTTACTGTGGATATGAACCTTCCATTTTTCTTCCACATTAGTGGGATTCATAATATCACTTTATAAATTATTATCCAGATGAACATTTCATCAACATTTGAATTATTTCATAGTTCCCTTTAGATAGTTCCAATTAAAATTCTTACCACAATTTTTACAAGTGGTATGTTGGGTTTTGTTTTTCATGATGGGATTTATAATTTGATCTGCCCATATAAAAATATATTTTCAACTATTCATATCTAATAATATAAGACCACTGAGAATATCCTAGCTTCAGTTCAACCTTAATGGAATAATGGGAAATCAAATTATAACTATAAAAGTCTATAATATCCTACTATTTTCATAGAAACATCATTAGTCCTCTAGAGAAACGATCCACTATGCTTTTAACATTCAAGAAAAAGAAAAAGGATTAACATTGAATCATTGTAAAATTTTCTTCATAACCCCTTATATACTAATCTTTCTTTTGGTTTTGTTATAGGAACTATATTTCCATATAGAGATAGAGGATTTAGGGAAAATATTTATTGAGATATAATTTCATGAGTTCTACCAAATCAATGGAATCAATTTCATCCTTCAACATTGGGTTCAACATCTATTTCTAGTACTGATTTGCTTCCACATCATAAGGACATAACACAATCACATATTTCAATGCTTATACACAATGATGGATAGAGAATATCTTCCCAATAGAGTTAATCCATTTTTCTGTGATGATGGATTAGAAGAGCCATTAATCATGGGGTAAATTTGATGCATGAAGTATTCAGCTGGAAAAAGATCTATCTTAGGAGAAGGGGGTGTAATGCCTGATTAAAATTATTATTTATAAATAGATCTTGTTGAGAATGTATTGTAATAATTTTTTAACCACATGTTCTATTAAAATTTCTAATTTCAGTAGGGAAACCATCACATTTCCTATCACGTCTATTTTTGGTATGTTTTATCCAATTTCTACCCATTAACTATGAAAAAGAAAGAACAGTTAGGGGGTTTGAATAATTCACAAATAATATAAAATGGAATCATTTAACACCGAATGAAAACATTTAAATGAGGCGAATATAAAAATATCAGATTCCCTATGTTTTAATCTAGGTTATCTATGCTGATATAATTTTCCATAGAGTTCTTACTAATGTTCTTTATTCATAATCTCCAAAATTAACAAGGTCATGCTACGACACCGACTATAACAAACATGTCCTTGTATACATTTTATTACAAGATTTTAATCATAATTTCCCAATAAATTGATACCAAATATTATATTTAATATAATCTTTTGAATATTAGGTACATTATTAAATATATTAAAAACAAAATTTAATTTATCTTCATAATGAGATCCATTCTTTATTAGAGTTATTAAATCTTTATTGGATTAACTATAGAATACATGAAAAATGGGATGAGATTAAAATACATGTACGGGAATAAAAATATGAATAATGCATATAACATGGGTTATATGGAATAACATTATGATTGAAAAACGCCTAAAACATGAATTAACATATATAAGAATAACATATTGAACATGGGATCATGTGACCATGGAATCATAATAGGAGTCAAGGCTGACAGTAAGACCATTTCACATAGAGTATAATGAGTCACTAACAACCACCAAGACCATTACACAAGGATTATTATGCGTCAAGGCTAACCAATATGACCACTTTATACGGAGGAGCATGAGTGAAGGAAAACCACCAAAACCATTTCACATGAAATATCATGAGGCTAAATGGTACCCAATTAATTTGAGAACAAAAGTGTTAAAATATCATAACATGTTCATGAACATGGGTCTACATGAAGAATCACACATGATAAATCGAAGATAAACATAAGGGTTACATATGAAACAAATTGGGTATCATATTCATGTCAAAAATCATAAGAAGTGAATTTTTGAATGGTTTCCTTAAAATAATGGTTTGATATCATTCCTGGAAATTATTAAAATAAAATATTTATAGATCATGATAATTGATATCAAACCTAAGTTAAAACATATATATTGATAGTTTATGAAACATTGTATTTGATCCACTTTAGTTCAGTTTAATGGTATACATTAATTATTCATTAAAAAAACAAATAATCATTTTTACAAAACCATTAGTGAACCAACATAGTTTTTCATAATAGAGATGGTTATTTTAGAAAAATAATCATCACTTCAAACTTATTATGGAGTTTATATGAAAATTGGTTTGATATTAGGAAGTTCCTTGTAATCAGGATTTCTTATCAGGATGAATAGAGTACGTAAACTTTTTAAAAAATGTATTTCCCTATACATGATGGATATAATGTTCTAGATACATGATTTTATAACTTATAAACATAATTTATAATAAAAAGAATTAAATAAGAGTTACATTCATTTAATGAGAGTGAAATGTTAACTCGAATAAAATTATGGTTCAGAAAGAATCCCTTGCCATATGTCTGGAAGTGTTCTGTACATGAATTAGTGTCCTAGATTATAAAATTAAATCCCTTAATTAGAACATTAAGAATATTTTCAACATTTATTTTAATTAGTATAATTTTAATATGTTCATTTATGACATTTTTGATGAGTTATAATATTCAATTATATCATTCAAGAGTGTTTATTTCCTTGGTTTTCATGATCATTTCACTTTTATACGTGTATGGGAAATCAAATAAAATGTGAAATTTTATCTAGAATTTACATTTTATGTTATTAATGATCATTCATAATATTTCATCGTCTTAAATTTCATTTTTTATATGTAAGGATGATTTAGATAAAATATTAACGATTTCAATTTAAATTATTTATATGTTTTTTCTACACACAAGAACATGTTTGGTTCAATTAATAAATATTATGTATATATGTTTGTTAAAAATATTAAATAATATTTATCATGTATATTAATATTTTTTTAAACATAAAAGTTGTTTTATGACAATTAATTTTGATGGTAATGTTAATTAAAAACTCTACATCCTTGATTGTGATAATTCTATACATCACGGAAGATGTTTTCAATTTTAGAACAAATGGGGAGAGGAAGAGATATGATGATGGGATCTTCCATTTAAATAATATAATTCTATTATATAAATAATACTCATGTTATCAAGTCAAATGAATAGGGTTTTTAATATAGGATTAAAAAATAATGCAAATTCAAAATGACATTAATGAAAAAGAAAGTGGGTTTACCTCTTGAATTCATCTCTATGAGAATCACCATTAGGATCTCGAGTGTGGTATTTCATTGAGACCAATGGATCTAGGAAGAGTGGTATAAAAATCGTAAGAGGATTGGGAATAATTTTCTCAATATTCCAATATTTATTAGTGTGAGGAGAATAGGTTGTGAGGGTGGTATTTATAGTAGATGAGTGATGATTTTGCTTACTTCATTCATTTTTTTATTATTTTGCCTCAAGAATATATATAGTGTGGATTAATGTGACTAATTATAGAATGTATTTCATATTAGTTGGAATAAATAGTTCTTACTTCTTCCATACATCATCCATAACTCAATAATTCATGTATTGAACTTATACAGAAAATTACGGTATTTCAATATTCACACAAATTCAATTATTTTTTAAAAATCTGGAAAATTACCCTAAATGGTTTTTGAAATTTATATTTCAAAAATTAAATCCATTTTTTGAAATTATTTTCTATATAAGAGAATTTTAATTATTCAATTAAATCATAATTTAATTGAACATAATTAATTTAAAAAATATAACATATTTTATAACCCTTCTAAAAATTAATTAAAGTCTCATACAAATGTATTATAATAATAAGGGAAAAAATTAATTTGTGAATTTATTTTATGAATATAATATTTCTTTTAACTAATTGTATTTATTATAAAATGATGAAAAAAATTATTTTTCATAAAAATACCAATTTTAAATTTATCAATTTTAAAAAAATTATTTGATTCTTCTATGATATAATTATATCATATAATAATTTATAAAATTCCTAAATTTTATATATACATTCATATCTGAGTTTGGTATTATATATTATGGGTTAATACTTTTAATGGTCACATTAATATTATAACATCCTAGGTAAATAAATAATATGATATTTCCATATTTATTCATATTTGAGAATGAAATATTAATTTTATTAAAAAGGGGAGTCTAGTTTGATGGTGTACCCAACACATAACAATGTGTTTCTCAGAAGTCTTATGTTGCATACAATGTTGAGTTATACTGAAAATAATAATAATATATTATTATTATTATTTTAAATAGTAGTCAATGTATATCTATTGTTGTGGTGGTAATTAACATAAATAACTAAAATTTGAATACACATGTTTGTTTAATGTTTTTTACTTCTACACATTAAATTTTATAGGCTTAAAATGTGAATTAATCTGATTTTAGGCATAAATACTCTAATATTCTTTAACAAAAAGTCAATTTACCGACTTTGGATGGAGAAACATTTTAAAATTTAGATTTTGTCTCTTTTATATGTTCTATTTGACAACATATAATTATTATATTGAATCGAGACATAAAAATTTAGTTTTTGATGGAATTATGTTATTTTTTTGATAAAGTTTTTATTTTAATGAATAGTGAAAAACACCGCATTTAAATTCAATCTTTCCTTTTAATCTAATTTATTTATAAGGATATATTGTATTTTTAATTTGTTTTAAAGTATAATTATATTATATTTTTTTCCATTTATTTGAATTTTGGATATTGTAAGTAATTTCTCATTGAAAGTGGACATAAACAAGTTTCAATCTTTTAAGAGTTATTATTTCTTAAAAACACATTTTCTATTTTGACAATGATAAATATTTTTAAAATAATTTCTGCCATTTGTGTGTTTTGAATTTGAAATAAAGGATTCATATTTGAAATAATGAGGTCCAAATTTTTTAAATAAATAACTTTTATTTTTAGACATTATGAATATTTATATCAGTAAATATTTTATTTATCATGGTTAAAGGGTAAATCTGGTAAATAAGGGTAAACACATAATATTATGATAATATAAAATTACCCTTTCATGTGTCTTAATCATATAGTATGATTAATGGCTGACCATGGGCATCCTTGCGATGATTTTGTGACCACATGGATCCACTTGGTAGTGATAATGATCACTTATGTTATTTAATTTAATGTAATGAAAAAAATGAAAAAAACATATTTCTTTTAGTAAATAAATTTTACAAAGGGGTTATATAAATTATATATTCTAATTTAAATATCCAGTTGAATGATAAAATTATTTCCTACATCATGGTAATTTTTTATAAAATATATAGACATCAAATATATAAAATTATTTATGACACAATAATGATGCAATGTTTACCTCAATAATGAATGATTTAAATAAATAAGATTATAAAAATTAAACAAACATCCCAAACCAGTCCAGTTATTATTTAATGATATTATTTCAAACATGAGTAATCTTATCTTCTACTTAAATGTGTTTTGGACCTTTAGAAACTGAAAATAATTATATAATAAAATAATATTTTTAATCTTTCTTAATGATACCCACGTCCACGTTATAAAAATCCCTCAACTATAAACCATTACTCACACCTTTCAGGCCACTTGGATCATCCAAACTTTGTCCAAATAATCTCTTAAGATCCCTATATTCCTCCTTGAAGCATTACATTTGGCGTAAGGCACTTTGAGAAATCCTTTTGGTTTAAACCAAAAGAAGTTACCTAATTTAAAGGCAACATCTTCTCGTAAATTCTTTTTTTTTTATTTTACCTCTCTAACCCCCTAAATTTTTATTCATTACATTATTTTATAATTATACTAGTATATTAAATATATAGACTTTTTATTATGAGAAGGATTAGAACTACACTTACACACACCTACATCTAATTGGTGATGAACATTTTGTTTTTGTGGACGAAGAACTATTGCCTCAAGAAACGATGATTGTTCAATGTTATCTTACCTCCGCTTATGGTGATAATTAATATATAACTGTGGTTATATGTGATATATATTTTATTTTTATTTTTTCTATGCTTCTATATTTTTCATTTATATAATACATTTATGGTTTCCATAGTCGGTAAATATGAAAATTTCATTTGAGGAAGTGCGGACTGCCACTCCCTCAAAGTGATATGACTCGTTCATACCATACGTGGTATGTTAAAATGTTAGAGTTAATGAAATTATATATTATATTATACTGGAATTATAATATACCTATGTCTCATAATGTTTTCATTCCATTAAAATATATAATAGAAATTAAATTAGCTTTCCTGCATATGTACTATTTACCATCTCCATGAAAGGTTTATTTCATTTTTTATCTCCAAATGGTATGTACTATTGTAAATACATTTATATACTATATATATATATATGATATATATGATATCTAAATGAAGAATATAATTCTTTAGATAATGTTCCTTTGACCACATGAAAACATGTAGTTATAAGAAGTTCATTTTTGACTCAAGTACAAAATATCAACAAAACAACCATTATCATCTTAAAAGATTGAATAATGTTTATAAGATGGTAATTATTGATATAAAAGGAATAATAAACATGAAAATGTTATTAAGGATTTATAAATTAACTTTAGTTTATTATTCATGAGATTAAAGAATGAACGGGTGAAGTCATACATGAGGTAAGGAACTTCGTCTCAATATCCATTCATTAGGACACATTTATTTTTATACAATACTTTCCATTAAAGAGTGTATAAACACCTTTTACATTTCATTTCATTTCAAAGGGAATAATTTTCAAAGATATCTTTTACTAAAAAAAGATTGTTTCATTTAACATAAGGGTTGACAACAACCTTTCTCTCACCATGAGTGTTATGTGATATTTATCTTTATTAACAAAACATAATGTTTTTAAAAGAAAAATAAATACCTTATTATATTTTACGTGTTTTGGTATTGAAAATGGTTTTGATAATGGATTATTTTTTTCACTATATTTAAATTATGTATTTTTATTGAAATTTGGAAATTTCATATTTCCTTTATGTTTGTTTTATGCGTTGTGAAAATGTTATGGTTCTCGGTCATTGTTTACATAAATGTGTAGTTCCATGAAACAAATAGTGTGGGTGATCCTGATATATCTATCCAATTCATTGGTTAACATGATGAAGGTTAACCTTAATGTTTCCCATAAGAGGATTGTGGAATATATTGTGATGGGTATTTCAAATTTAACTCCATACGTAGCTGTGAAAGCTACAACGTATGCATGTTATGAATGCCATAAGTTTCCTTTATGATTTGTGATTACTTTGTGTTATTGATAAATCTTATGATTTAATGAGGTATGTTAAACATATTATGTTTTGATAGAATAATGTATTCTTTCATTGTTTTATAACCCTTATCCGCCTTTTTAGGTTCATCCGATGTTGTGAAATGTTTTGTCACAGGATATAACGATGAATAGAGTCATGGATGGGATCATAGAAAAGTAATGCAGTCCAAAACAAGGAATTATACATTACTCTTTTGTTCAAGTGTTTTTATTTTATGAAAATAAATGAAACTATGTTGAATTGTGTTATTTCTAATTTTTGAGAAGTAATGTAATAGTTATGGACTCATTCTCTAAAACTATAAACATAATAATATACTCATTGTGAAATGTCCATTTAATTAATTATTATGAATTGTATAAGTTTGGTTCTTTATAGCTGGTATCATAGGTTGATTTAGATAACATTAGAGACTAGGGTGTTCATTAAGCATAAGTTACATAACCATAATGAATAGAATTTTAGAAAGAGTCATAGTTATTTTAGATAAAGTGAATGAGTTTAAGATATCATGAATAAGTATATCATAGTGTTTACCCTCGTCATAAGATATTATATGATGATTTTAATAATATACTCACACTAACCATTTTGGTTTTAGTAAATGGATGGATCTAACACTCACCAATGTATAAATGTCTTTGATGGAATAAATGATGTTTTTCTGAATGATTAGCCGAATGTAATGACTTCCGCAATGAGAACTCTAGTGGATATTCTTAACCAACTATCTAATGTCATTATTGACCCCTAGGACCTTGATGTTTTTCTAAGGCACCATATATTTGAGAAATGAATCCCAATTGAAGATCATGTAATAATCATATGAGTAATTATATTCATAATCCTATATATCATTGATGTGTAAAGAAAAACTTATGAAAATTCTTCCAGGGGATAGGAAGATGTATCAGATGTGGTAATGAACATCATGAAGTAAGAACCTTCCATGGAAAAAAGGGAGTGTCCAGTTGACTCCATGAAAGGGAATGACATTATTTCTATGGGGTCAGTTTAATGTTTTAAATGTGTTGTGTATGGTCACTATGAAAATATATTTCCTACAAAGACGTTTCGAGAAAGGGATTAGCAGGATCATACAAATATATGTTTATCGATTACTAATTACATTCCAATTAAATATGAAGAAACTAAAAATGACCTATGAATGATGTTGATTATTTATAAGCTCATGTTTTGAAATTTCTGAAATCATAGGACATTATTAATTTTTTTTGTAACAATGATGTATAAGAGAATAAGATGGAAAATCATTGAAAAAGGATCAAGAAGAATGCTCAATGATTAAGATGTATACATTTTAAGAATTAAAGAGTTATGGATTATGATATGTTTGAATTTATTAATGACAATTTTACATTGGAAGGATTTTTCTAGTATGTGTAACCCTGAAGATTGATATGTGAAAATGATATTCAAAGAATAATCATATTTTCTTTTGAGGATATAGTTATAAAGAAACATATGGATTTATATGATCCTTGAATTTGAGGTAAGTATAGGATATTACTTTTGGGGGTGAAAATGAAAGTTATAAGATAACATTTGTGGTCAAAATAAGTTGTGATTATTTTTTATGAATTTATATTTTTTTGGAAATATTATAAAATTTAATAGTTTTTAAAAAAGGAAAACATGCAGACCGTGTGACAACCTTTCACATCGTAAAATGTTGTGGTATTTGAACCCACAACGAAAGTTCAATTGGGATTTATCACCTACCAATGGACTACATTAAGTCCATTGTTAGTATGAATAATTCTTTTTAATTAGTTAATTTTATGAATCAATACTATTTTGATATTGGCAACATATTTTTTTATCAAATGGATATACTAAGTATAGTAAAATTCTTTGATGATTATGTGATAAAGGTGTTTTCTCTTTTGGAACATTATATAGTTAAGGGAAATAGAATACTATGGGATTTATTTTGATGAGTAAATATTGTAATTTTATTTTGGAAGAATACATGTTTTTATTGTGGACTTATAACTATTTGGGTTATCAATCGAAATTATTTACCTATCTTGGAGAATATGTTATTAGGTTAATTAATTTATATTATGAGTTTGTAAGAGTAACCGATTTTATTTATAGATAAATGTTAAGATTTATCTTGAATACCATTTTATTAAATATTTTTGAGATTTGGGTTTCTATAATAGTTTGGATTACATTGAATAATTTTATGGGCAATTCTTTATTGAATGGTATTCGTTGAACTTTGGGTATTGTTTGACAAATTTTAGAGATTTAGAGTAGTTTTTCATTTTGTAAAAGATTATATATTGTGAGGGTTATTTTATCTTATACTAATCACATTGGTTTGGGTTAATTTATAAAGGTATTGGAATTATATATAGTTCTTATTTTGTGGGTTATTTAACTGTATAGAATTTGATACTAGCACATCAGGTGTGACCAAGTCATCATGAATAATCATCGTTTTGAGAAATGATGAGTTTGGGGTAGGAATTTGATTATAAGATGAAACACTACTTTTCAAGTAATTATATTTCCTTATGATATTAATTTATGTAGTAATTAAATTCTTAACCTCTATAAAAAGGATCATGAAGAAACAATGTTATAAGATTTCTTTTATCATTTGATATTTACCCAGTAATAAATTAATGGTATTGTGGTGGTTATATTTCAGTTATCAAGTTCTCTATTACTCTATATTAAACTATAAGAGTTTTTTTATATTCCATATCCATGTTTTTATATATGGAATCCAAATATGGGTTGTCTTAGGTGACCATTTTACTTTTATTTCTTTCGTTTAATGTGATAGTTTTATTGATTTTTTTGATGTGGGACATTTAATGATGTTTCCAATCCCAATTTTAAAATTGTGAAGACGCAATTCCACAAAAAGGGGAAGGATGTGACATCCTAGGTAAATAAAGAATATAAAAATTTTCATGTTTATTAATATTTATGAATTAAATATTAATTTTACATTAAATGGGATGCTATGTTCGATGGCGTATTTAACACAAAACAAATTGGTTTCTTTGAAGTCTTATGATGCACACAATTCATAGTAATACTGAAATAATAACAATAATGATATAATATTATTATTTTAAATTTTAGTTAATGCATAGCTTTTGTATTGGTCGGAATGGATAGAACTAACTACAATATGACATCACATGTTTGTTTAATGTTCTTACTTTTACCAAATAAATGTTAGAGGCTTAAAAAGTGAATGAATCCAATTTTTAGCATAAATACTCTAATAATCTTTAAAAAAGACGATTTACTACCTTTTGGTGGAAATCCTTTTTTAAATATTGTTTTTGTCACTTTTATATGTTCTATTTGAAAAAGTAAAATTTTTCCTTACAATCAAGACATCAATATTTATTTTGGATGAAATTATTGTATTTTTATGATAAAGTTATTTTTTTAATGAATAGTGAAAAATACCACATTTTAATTCAAAATTTCCTTTTATTATAATTTATTTAAAATTTTAGATTATATTTCTAATTGTTTTTAATGTGTAATTGTATTATGTTTTTACCATTTAATCCAATTTTGGTCATTGGAAGTAATTGCACTTTTAAATTGGAAATAAAAAAAGTGCCAATCTTTTGAGAGTTATTCTTTCTAAAAAAACTTTTTTGATTTGATAGCGATAATTTATATTAAATTAATTTCTGCCACTTATGTGATTTGAATAAGAAAATATGGATTCCATATTTGGAATCAGGAGGGCCAATTTGTTTTAATAGTTTAATTTTATTTTTAGACATTATGAATATGTACTTCGGTAAATATTTTATTTACAATGGTTAAAGTGTAATTCTGGAAAATAAGTGAAATAAAATAATAATATAACAATATTAAATTACCCTAACATGTTTTCTAATTTTATTGTCGGATACCTTTTTGACCATCGTCATCCTTGGGTCAATTTTGGGATCTGATGGAGGCACTTGGGAGTGATAATGACACCTAAAGTTAATTAATTTTAAGTAACGAAAAAAATTAAATAAACATATATCTTTAAGTAAATAAATTTTTACATGGGGTTATATAAGTTATCTCTTATACATTAAATATTAATTTGAAATCTAAAAATATTTCCTACATCATGGTATTTTGTTTATAAATTTTAGACATCACATAAATCAAATTATTTATGACACAATAATAATCTATTGTTTACCTCGTTAATGATTGATTTTAAAAAATAAGATTATAAAAACTATAAGAATATCCAAAACATATCCAATTTTTATGGATGATTTTATATTGAACATGAGTGAATTTATATTCTATATTAATGAGTTTTTTACCTTTATATAAAAAAATCGGTATATAATAAAATAATATTTCCAGTATTTCCTAAAGAGGCCCTCCTCCCCCTTTTAAAAATCCCTCACCTCTATCCCAATTCACACACCTCTCATTCCCCTTTGTTCGTCCAACTTCTTTTAAAAGAATCTTCCAAGATCCCTCTATTTCTTTATGAAGCGATACATTAGGCAGAAAGTACTTCAAGAAATCCATTAGGTTCAAACCAAAGGGAGCTACCTGATTTAAAGGTAATATATGTTATTAAGTTATTTTGTTTTATTTTTCTTCTACATCCTCAAAAAATCTTTTTATTACTTTATATTATTAGAATAACCATATCCTAAATATAATAGTTTGTTTTTGTGATAATTATTTGATCTACACTTACCCACACATCCATATAATGGGTAAAAAATATACTGTTACTGTGGACGGCGAACTACTACCTCACAAAACGATGATTGTTCAATCTTCTCATAGCACTTCATATGGTATAAATTAATATGGATCTGTATTTATATGTAATATAATTATATTTATATAGTTTTTATGATTCTCTATTTTGATTTATAAATACTTTTATGGTTTCCATTGTTGGTAAATACAATAATTTCATTTGAGGAAGTGCGGACTACGACCCCCTCAAAGTTATATGACTCATTCATGACATTCGTGGGATGTATAAATGATGGATTTAAATTAATTTTATTTGATATTATACTGGAATTATTATAAACCTGTCTATAATTATGTTTTCATTCCATTAAAATGGAAAATATAAATGAAATTAGCATTCATGCATACGTACGACTTACCGACTCCATGAACGGTACATTTCCTTTCTTATCTCCAAATGTATTGCGATATAATAAATACATATATATAGTAGATATATATAATATATATTATATATAAATCATGAATATCAATCTGTAGATAATGTACCATTGACCACATGAACAACTTTAATTATTTGAACATTATTTTGGACTGAAGTACGAAATATCGAAAAAATGACCATTATTAACATAAATGATTTCATAATGTTTATAACATGGTAATATGTGATATAGAAGTATTAATAAACTTGAAAAATGTTTTTAATCATGTATAAGTAATATTTAGTTTATTATTCCGGAGATTAAATAATGAACGGGTCATGTCAGACACGAGGTAAGGGACTTCATCTCAATATCCTTTCATTGAAGCATATTTGGTTTTAGTCATGATATTATTTCATATGGTGTATAAATACTATTGTAATTTCATATCATTTCAATGGGAATGTTTTTATATGAGTCGTTTTAGTAAACGACAAAAAAGAATGTTTCTTTTAATGTAAGCTGGGACAATTACCTTTCTGCCCCTACGAGCGTTAATTGATATTTTTCTTCCTTAACAAGCCGTAATGTTTTTAAAATGTAAATAAATAACATATACTCATTTATGTATTTTGGAATTGGAAATGGATTTGATCAAGTATTTGTTATGTAAATATATATAAATGATATATTGTGACTTAAATGTGGAAATTTTATATTTCATTTATGTTTTATTTATTTATTGTGAATATGTTATGTTTCTGGGGAATTGTTTAAGTATATGGGCGATTCTGAGATAAACATATGGTTGGTGAGCTCAATATAGTTCTCTAATGCATTCGGTAATGTGACAGAGTGGAACATTAATATTTCTGAAATGATATTTAGGGAATATATGGTGATGGGTATTCCAAATGTAACTCCCTACATAGCTATGAAATCTGCAACATATATATATTATGGATTCCACACGTTACCTATAAGATTTGTGATTATTATGTGTTATTCATAAATCTAATGATTTCATGAGTTATGTTAAATAGATTATGTTTTTATGGACTAATTTTTTCTTTCTTTGGTTTATAACACTTACTGAACATTTTATGCTCATACAATTTTTTAAAATATTTTTTACAGGACATAATGATTAATAGGGTCAAGGATGGGATCTAGGAAAAGTCACACTGTATAAATCATAATGCTATACACCACTCTTATTTTCAAGAGTTTTTATTTTATTAAAAATATTGAACATGATTAGAAGTGTATAATTTGAAATTCTTGAGCGTTAATATAATAGTTATGGCCTAATTATCTAAAACTATAATCAGGAAAAGACCCTCAATGAGAATTATCCATTGAATTCAAGATTATATATTGTTTTTAAGGGTGAGTCTTTAAAACTATTCCAAAGGTTAAGTTACAATTACATTATTTTTTTTATTAATTTCTATAAATAATTCTATTTTAATTTATTCTCCATTTATAATGCTTTTATTATGTTTTCTAATAGATATTTTGTGATTTCTACGATATTACATTATTATTATATAGAAAACTCACTGATATAGTTACGGGTCATTACATATTACATATTATTAAATTATTCAAAACTCCCAACAATCATTATTTAAGGACAAATATTATAATATTTTTCGTACATTATTATCAAATTAATCATTTTATACATTTTTAAATTCTTTAAAACTATAATATATTTATTATATTCTAATATTTTAGGTTATTCCTAAATTTACCATCACCTAAATTAGAAGAAAAATATCTTCATTCAAATAATTTCATCATGAAGTTCCTTCTAGATCCATTAGCATTTTCAATTTTCATTTATAGACAATTCTAGCCACTTTATAGAAGTATCCAATTTCTAATAACACCATTCTGTGATGGTTATAACATGTTAAGAAAAGGCATTGTATAAAGAAGATAAATTTAATGAAACATATTTTATTAGTCTGAGTCATGGAAGGGGGATTATTTTAAATGTGTTATTTTTATAATATAAATTTATATTTTCATTGAAAATATTTTCATTCCATTAATGATTTAAAATATTTTCATAATCAATAAATTTTTGTGATATATCAAAAATGTTTTTGCAACCATATATCTTACTTTCAAATCATTTATGTGTATGTCTTCCTAAATGTAGGTATTTCATATTTAATAATTTATTTCACCCAAGTCTCTTGTGAAACAATAAAATTGATACTTACTGATTCTTATAAGTATTAAAAATATTTTATTCTATGAAAATAATTTCTGTTATGTTATGAATTGTTTTTAGCGAGTTAACAATGAAAATGAAGGTCTTCAAATCTGTTTTCATAAAATTTGGCACTAGGATTTCATATGTGATAATAGCGTATGGGGAGGGAAAACAGGAAATCAAGTGGATGTTGTTCTTCAAGTGATACATCTAGTGTCCATATTTATTTTCATAAGATCTTCCAAGTCTCATTTTAATCCTTAAATGTTTTTTTTGTTTTTGTAGATTTTTATTGAGAAATCCATTTGTTTTTCATTGGTTATTTTAAAATGTGTTTTGAACATAATAAATATTTTAATGTTTTTAAAAATATTTTATTTTGAATTTTTATTATATACCATGAATATATATTAAAAAATTTTATTTTATTTTATATAAAAAATTATTATAGGATTTTCAATGTATTTTATCTCAGTATTTAAAACCCCGTATCGGTAATATTAAAGACAACCTTATATTTTAAAATATATTTTAGAGGATTAGTAGAATTTAAATTGTTGATTGTTTTAAATAAGGATGTAGTGCACATGAAAACATTCATTTTATTCTTTGTACAACTTTGTTAAATTGCATTATATTCATCTAATTCGCTAAAACCTTGATCTGAAAAGATCACACCTTGTAAAATGTTCATTATAATTTTTTGATTATTATTTAGTCAAAAAATAATGATAATTTTTAGTACTAAATTTGGATTGGTTTGTATCCTTGTAATTTCTATCATAGAAACCGTCTAGAAAACCTTGGAGAGTATAGCACTTTTGTTTTCTAAAAAAAATTAACCGGTCGTTTTTTCTTTTGAACTTCTAGGAAATTAATTTCCCTTATGAGTTTTAGATTTTCATAATTCTAAAGATAGAAAAATTTAATATTACATATGATGAATGAATCGTGAGGGTTCAATTCATTTAATTTGGGAATAATGTAACATCCTAATATTTTAAAAGGAAACAATATGCTCTATATCATAAAAGTTATGCAACACAAAGCATAAAACGGACTACAAAATATTATTATTCAATATGTTAATATTATAAAATAGCCATTAAATTTGTATGTATGAATAATAATAACTGATTTATTAAATAAATATATTTATCCTACTAAATATAAATATATTGGGAAATAATTAGTTATTAATAACATTATTTTTTGGTAAAGTCATTTAAATCATATGAAATTCATTTTCATCAAAAATGATTTTTGTTATTTTTATAAATGATTATTATAATTAATTATATGAAGTTTATAATATTTTTTTATAATTAAGAAAATCATTTTCGAAACAGTCCATTTAAAATTAGTCAATGGTAATGTTTTGAGAATTTTTAGAAAAGGAATTTTTTTTGTGAATAGTAAAAAATAATTTTTTAATACAATATTTTTGTGACAATGTCAAAAAATAATTATGATATAAAATTTATTGTAGATATGTAAACAATAAATTATTTATTATTAGTATACTTATTTTTAAATGATAATTTATACATGTAAATTGCAATATATTTCATTATAAGTGTAAAAATCATGGTTAATGTCGACGCAGTACCTGTGCAACGTTGACAAAGTCCAATTTGGTTCAATATAGATAATATTTGAGTACTAAAAAATATTTTGGTTAATATTATTAAATCCCTATGTATAATATAGTTATTTGGATAACAATTACCAATTTTAGAGTTATATAACATGAATCTTATCCAGAGGCATGTGCAATGCATGTGCATGGGAAAAAAGGAAAATTAACAAATTAATTGATTTTTCTTCACATGGATATGTGTAATGATACATAATTATTGAATATAGAAGATTGTATTGGACATAAATAATTAATTTTTATGCCATTAATTTTTTCAAATTTTTATATATGATATAATTAACATTAATATTTATGCAACATCGATGTAGTGCATATGCAAGAAGAAGAAAAATTAGAATAATGATTTTAATTGAAATTATAAGAACCATTATATAACCTAAAAATTTTAAAATATATTATTTTATGATTAAGTTTCATCCATAATGTTTATTTGGTTTGAATTTGGGGAACAATTATCCACATGGATAACATTAATCCCAATATAATATTTTATTTAAACAAAATTCATTGTAGACACACTATAGATTTAAATTATTATAGATTTTTAATGTATAGTTTTCCTAAATATTTTTTTACCATAAGTAGTTTTTCGAGATATAAATGCATAATACATATCATGATACATTATATTTTATTTTTAGGATAGAAATATATAAAATTATGATTTTCATAACGATAAGGCGTTATTTTTTAATTTTATGGCGAAGGAAAAATAAATGATATTAAAAGTATTAAAATTAATATAATTAAAGATAATTAATATCATCGATGAATTATCTATACCCCTATGTCATTTATAAGATATAATAAAACAGTTTTTCAATTTTTGATCTTTTTTGTTTGTCAATTTGTTGTTATGAATATTGTTAAATGTGAAAAAATATTATTTCACAAATACAATATTTTATTAAATTATATAAAGACCAAAAAATACATTAATAAGGAAAAACTATGAGAAGATATGGTCAAACATTTTTTACATTTATATTTTTAGGCCTTTTGATGTCATTTTCAATATAACAGCTTTATTATATTATAAAATTTTATCTAATTCATAAATTTTGATTTACAACAATAAAAAAATGGGTCATCTAAATTCCATTAATTTCTTCTCCATGAACCTTCTAGATCAACCATCCTTTTCTTAATTACATTTTTGTCTTCCCTATTTTAAATGATGTGGTATTAATTTAGGAATAACTATATCTTTTGTGGTCTTATGGTGTTAATGAAATGGATTTTATGAAGAAGTGTATGATTATGAAACATATGTGATGAGTCATACTTAATGTAATGGGATTATTTTGAATGTTTTATTTATATAATATAAATTTTTATTTTCATGTACAATATTTTATTATCATTAAATATTTTAGATATATCTATCATCTATAATTCCAAGTGACGTATCACGAAATTTTATTTAATAAACTACTATAATATCTATGAATTTAAGTTTATGTAGTCATTAATGTAATTATTAATTCTTGAATAGTGGATTTCTCCTAAATTTATTGGGTTTTATGAAAATAGATATGTAATCATACTGATAATTATTATTATTATTTTCTTGTATGAAAATAATTTATATATTATTATGAAATTATTTTAGTGGGACATGAATGAAAATGAAGTTCATCTAATATATTATCTTAAAATTCATCGCTAAGTTATTATATGAGATTATAATGTATGGGGAGTGAACCCATGACCTCAAGGGGGTGATGTTTCTCAAGTGATACATATAGTGTCCATTTAGATTTCATACGATCAATATTCTATCATATTAATCCATATAAGTGTTTTTATTTTCGAATGATTCTTATAGAAGAATCCAAGTTATTTTAATTTATTATTCTCAAATGGGTTTTCAAAAAATTTAAAAAATTTAAAGGTTTTGAACAGTTTTTAGTAAGAGTTTTTATTATATCCCTTTTTTAATAAATTATAGAAATTAGTTTTTATTTTATATAAAAAATTAATAATGTATTTTAAGTGTAATTTAAAAAGTATTTTATCCCAATTTTGTAAACCCTTTTCAAAAACATTAATGTTACCCTTATATTTTGAAATATTTTTCATCCGTTTAGTAGAATTTCAATGGGTGTTTGTTTCATATAAGGACACATCACACACGAAAACAATTTGTTAAATTATTGTAAAGCTTTGTTAAATTTTAATGTAGTATTTTAATTCTCATAAACCTATATCTAAAAGGTTAATGTATTGTAAAATGGTATGTGTATTTTTGTCATTAATAATTATTTAAAAATAAACCAAATTTTTAGTACATAATATGAAACCACAGGTTCAGATCCTTATAGTTGGTATTAGAGAAAAGGTTTTTAAATCATTATATATCATTTCATTTTATTTTTATTAATAAAATTAATTTTTATATTTTTCTTTTGAACTTTTAGGTACTTCATTTTCCTTATAAGTTCTAGATTTTTTTAATTTTGATGATAAAATTTTGGAATTTTATTTATGGTTAATGAAATGTGAGGATTTAAATCATTCAATATAGGTATAATGAATAATCCCAATATTTTAAAGGGGAACAAAATTGAAAATATAATACAAGTTACGCCACAATGACTATATAATGAAATACTGAATATTATTATTTAAAATGTGACAATTCTAAACTAGCCATTATATTTTCTATTATGAATAAGAATAAAATATTTATGAAATAAATATATATATATATAACTCAATATAAATATATTAGTAAATTATTATTAATTAATAACAATATTTTTTTGGTAAAGTCAATTTAGTCTTATGAAATTCATTTTCATTAAAAATGATTTTAATTTTATCATAGAAATGAATATTATAAATAGTTTCAGAATGTTTTAATTTTTTTATTGATAAAATAAACAATATTTTTCCAATCAATATATCAAAAATAGGCTATGATGTTGTTTTGAGAATTTTCTGAAAAAGTTATGTTTTTTGGGAGTTAATAAAAAAATATTTCATTTAGTACAATATTATTGTGACATCATGTAGAACTAATTATTATATATACTTAATTATAAATATATAAAAACTAAATTATTATATTATAATATATGTATTTTTCAAAAATAATTTAGGACTTTTAAATTACAATATATTTCATGACAAATATAAAAATCATGGTCAATGTTAATGTAGTCCCTAACCAACATAGAAAAGGTCAAATTTTGTTCAATATAGATAATATTTAAAAAGTATTTTCATTACATTTTATAAATTAATTCGAACATTATTGTTTTTTCAAATATATTTTAGAAATTTAGAGTCATATAACATGAATCTTAACCAATGCATGTCCCAGGCTTGGGCAAGGTAAAAAAATGAAAAAATTAATGATATTTTCTTCACATGTAAGTGAGTAAGTATACATAATGAATGTCTCTAAAAAATTATATTGATCCTAAATAATTTATTTTTATTATTGTAATTTCTTTTAAATATTTATATATGAAATAATTTACATTATTGTTTATGCATCTTCGATGTAGTGCGTGTGCAAGAAGTAGACAAATGAATGAAATTATTTCAATTACAATTAAAATAACAATTAAATGACCCAAAAATTTGAATAAATTTTTCTTAATGATTAAGTGACATCAATATTGTTATTTTGGTTCAAATTTGGGACCCTTTAAATCCACATATATCAAATTAATCCCTTTATAATTTGTTATTTAAAAGAAGGGCAAGTTGCTCACGGTATTTTATTAAATTATTAGAAAATTTTAATATAAGGATTTCAAGAATATTTTTTGGCCACAAACTGTTTTTGAAGATATAAAATATTTACATTAATCAAGATAATTTTAATTAATTTTTATGAAAAAAATAAATAATATTAATGTTTTCATAACAATGAGGTAATATTTCATAATTTTAAAGAGATGGAAAATTACTAAAATGTAAAAAATTCAAATAAATATAATAAAATTTATTTATGATCATATAAGATTTATCTAGACACATATTTCATTTTTAATATATAACAAATTATATTTTAAATTTTTAATCATATTTTGTTTGTAATGTCATAGTTAGGAATACTGTGATTCTTTTTTGTTTATAGGCCTTTTTATGTATTTATGTATATAACAGTCTTAATATAAATTAATATTTTATCTAATTCATAAAGTTTCATTCACATCAACTATAAAGCGGACATATTCATTAAATTATTTATATCTCAGTGAGCCATCTAGATCAGCCATCCTCTTCGATAGTACATTATCAACATCCCTAAAAAAATATAGAGGTATTAGTTTAGGAAGAAAAGTATCTTTTGTGGTCTTAACATGTTTAAAAAGGAATTTTCCGAAGAATGGGATGATAGTTAAGCATATGTGATGATTCATACTCAAAATAATGGGATTATTTTGAATGTTTTATTTTTATTTTATAATTAAATATTTCCATGAAATATATTCTATTAACATTCTTGATTTTAGATATTTACATAATCTATAATTCATAGTGACGTATCATGAAATTATATTCAATCATATATATAAATATCAAAGCATTTATGTTTATGAATTCTTAAATATAAGTATTTCATCTTGAATGGTGGATTTCTCATAAATCTCATTATATATATAGAAATTGATATTTAATCATGCTGATAAGTATTAAATTTATTTTTCTTATATAAAAATAATTTCTTTAAAATATTGAAATTTTTTGGTGGGTTATGAATGAAAATGAAGGCCTTCTTATATGATTTCTTAAAATTCAACACTAGGATAGCGTATGAATTGATAGTGTATGGGGAGTGAAATCATGACCTAGAAGAAATGATGTTCATCATGTTATACATCTATTTTCCCCATGGATTTCATAATATATTCTATGTTTCATTTTAATTAATATAAGTTTAATTAATTTTTAGTAATTGTATTAGAGAAATCCAACTATTTTTAATGATTATTATAAAATAGGTTTTCAAAACTAAAAAAATTTTAATGGGTTTGAACTATATTTTATTATATCCCTTGATTATAAATTTTATATTTTTTAACATTTTTACATAAAAATATTTTATAAACAATTTTCAATTTATTTTAAAATTAATTATTCTCTATTTGTAAAACTATTTATCAATAAAAATAAAAATAATCCTATATTTTAAAATATATTTTTGGGGAATAAGAGAATTTAAATTATTTTTCTTTTCATATAATGACACAGAACATTTGTAAACATTTTTTGAAATACTTTTTAGTTTTGTTAAATTGCAATGTATTCATCTAATTCTCCAAAACCTAATTCTAAAATGTTCTGGTAATGTGAAAGGTTCTATGTATTTTTTTCATTAATCGTTAATAAATAAATAAACATAATTTTTAGTACAGAATCTAATAGAACAGTTTTGGAAATTTTCAATTCATATCATGCCAATGGTCTAAAAAACACTAGATAGTGTTCTATTTCAGTTTTCCTAAAAATAAAATTTAGAGTTATATTTTTTTGAACTTATAGTTAATTAATTCCCATTCATTGTTCTATATTTTATTAATTATAAAGATATTTTTTTTGGATTTTATGCATTGGGAATAAATTGAGAGAGATTGGTTCATTTAATTTGGGGAGAATGTAACATACGAATATTTTAAAAGAATACACAATACTCAATAGAATACAAGTTACTCTACACAGAGCACAAAACAAACAACTAACTATTTGTATTTAAAATGTTAATATTATAAAACAAAAATTAAATTTTCTGATATGAATAATAGTAACAAATTTATAAAATAAATATATATATATTCCACTCAATAGAAATAAATTGGTAAATTATTTGAAAATAATAACATTATTTTCTTGTATGGTCATTTAAACCATATGAAATTCATTTTCTTAAAAAATTATTTTAATTTACTTTTCGGAATGAATATAATAATTTATTTCAATATTTTAATTAAATTTATTTAAGAGAATGAACTTAATATTTGAAATCAATATATAAAATTTAGTGTATGGTGATGTGAAGAGATTTTTCTGAATATGATATGTGTTTGTGAATAGTAGTTTTTTTAATACAACATTTTTTGATATCATAGAGACATAATTATCATGGAAAATTTATTCTAAAATTTTAAAGACTAAATTATTATATTAAAATATAAATATTTTTCAAAATTAAATTAAGACATGTACATTATTATATACTTCCTCATAATTATAAAAAACATGGTCATTGTGGAAATAGTACCTACTCAACATTGATAAGGATAAATTTAATTCCACATATATATAATATTTTAGTACTAAAAATTATATTCATGACTTTTATAAATTAGTATATATATATATTATTTATTTTTTATGAATGTTTATAATATAACAGTTATATAACACTAATATTATCCAAATACATGTACAATACTTGTTTAAGGAAAAAAAAATTAACAAATTAAAAAAATTCTTCACAGGGATAAGAGTAAATATAAATAACAAATGAATCAAACAGATTATATGTAAACCAAATAATTTTTTTATGAAAGTAAATTATTTTAAATTTTTATATATGAAATAATTCATATTAATGTTTATGAAATTATGATTTAGTGCATGTGCAAGGAAAATAAAAGTCAATAAAATGATTTTAATTACAATTATAAGAACAATTAAAAGACCCAAAAAATTAAAATATATACTTTTATATAATTATGTCTCAGTAATAATGTTATTTTGGTTTGAATTTGGAAACCTTTGTATCCACATAGCTCACATTAATCCCTTTATAATATTTTATTCAAAGGAATGTCATGTTGTTCACACTATGGTTTTAAATTATTGTTTCATTATAATAAAATGTTTTAGATAATATTTTTTGACTATAAATTGTTTTTAGAGATATAAACAATTTATTTTAATCATGGTAATTTATATTTAATTTTAAGCGAAAACTACATAACTTTATTATTTGGATAATGATGATGCAGTATTTATTTATTTTATAGGGAACTAAAATAAATGATATTTAAAATAACAACATAAATGTAATAAAAGATAATTAAGATCATAGTTGAATTATCTAGACATCTTTTTCATTAATAAGATATAATAATATATTTTTTCAATTCATAATATTTTTTGTAAAGTGATTTTTATGAATAGTTTTAAATTTGAAGTAAATAATATTTCATAACGATAATATTTTATTATTTATTTAAAAAACAAAGAAATTAATCTGAAAAAATTTGAAAAATACATGATCGAAATGTGAATCCAATTATATTTTTTTAAATTTTTTTAAGTAATTAACACTATAATAGATATATTATATTTTAATATTTCATCAAATTCATAAATTCCCCTTGAACTCAATTATAAAAGGTCACTAAGTGATTCACTTAATTTCATCACCCTGATCCTTATAGATCGACAATCAGCTTCTAAATTACATTATCCACATCCCTATAAAATATGATGAGGAATTAGTTTAGGAAGAACACCATCCTTTATAGTCTTAAGCGGTTAATGAAAGGGATTTTATAAATAATAGGTTGATAATGAATCCCATGTGATGAGTCATACTCAGGGTAATTGGATTATTTTCAATTATTTATTTTTATAATATAATTTTATATTTTTAAGGAAATTATTTTTATATCCATCATGATTTTAGATATGTCCATCATCCAAAAATCCTTGGGAAGAATCAATATCTTTTCTGCAATCATATATCTTACTATCAACTCATTTTTGTTTATGTCTATGTATTTTTAATTATTTAATCTTGAAATGCAGATTTCTCCAAAATATCATGAGTTTTATGAAAATTAATTTTAATTGATGAGAAGAAATGATAATATAATTTTTATATTTGAAAAAATTATGAAAGATTATTAAAAAATTTTAGTAGGTTATGAATAAGAAGTTTTGGTCTTCTAAAAGTTTTTCATGAAATTTGGAACTAGGGAATCATATGAGATGAAAAGGTATGATCAGTGATCCACTAAATAGAAGCGGACAATGTCCTATAAGTTATACTTTTAGTGGGAATATGGTTTTCAAAATATCATCCCAATATGATATTAATCGATAAATGTTTTGATATTTTTAGCGAATTTTATGGATAAATCCATGATTTTTTTATACATTATTTCAAAAATGTTTTTCAAAAAAATAAGTATTTTAAATTTTATGAAAAATATTTTATTATTAATTTTTATAAAACATGATGCTTATAAATTATAAATTATTTTATTTAATATAAAATTTTACAATAGTATATTTTAAAAGTATTTTAAAATAGATTTTATCTCTGTTTTTAGAACCCCTTATTAGGAAAATTAATTATCACACTATGTTTTAAAATACTTTTCATAGGTGCTGTAGAATTTCATTTGGTGTTAATTTTATATAACGTATAATCATGGATAAAGATATTGTTTTAAATCTATTTTCACCTTTTTTGAAATATAATTTATTCTTCTAATTCCTTAAAAACTATATCGAAAAATGTCATAACGTGTAAAATAAATGCTCTACTTTTTTATTAATCTTTTATTAAAAAAAGCACCAAATTTTTAGTACTAAATTCAGAAGCGTGGGTTCAGAGCATTTGATTTTTCAAAAAATTCATTCATGGATTTTTTTTAAAAGTATAGATAATGTAAATGAAATTAATTTATGTCGTTATTATTATTTTAGATATGATGTAACAATTTCCTCATTGACTATGGTCAACACGTCAAATTCATTATTTTATTATGAATAGAACAACCTGAAAACAAATGATGTTTGATTAAGAGATCAAGTAAATAAATATGTCACTGAAAAATGTATCTAAATTGCTCAATAAAAATTCAATAAACCTATATAATGTTCACTAATATATATTTAACTAATATAAGTCTATTATTTATATATAAATGTAGAGAATTTTCAAATACGAACTCAGGGTTAGGGGTTTTCTCCCAATTTCCCTAACTTAGGGAATGATTTAATATTATACAACTAATATCATTTTTATGAAATCTAAACTACCTCATTAACAAGTTCTATAATTAATTAATCATACTTCAAGGTTTGTAGAACAATTTTATGTTAGTATTTTTTGTTTTTAAATGGTATTATTTTATAAATAAATTGATTAACATCACTAATATTTACCTATTTTTATGTTTTATGGAAGGATAAATTTTTTTAAAATATAATAAATAAAAATGGGATGAATTTAGTAATCAAATTTTGGATGGAAAATGGGTTGATAATGATAGATTTATGTTTCAGTAGATCAAGGGACCAAAAAATAGCATAGAAATTAAGAACTAGACTAAATTCGTTGAATATATATGGAAAAATAATAATACACATCATGAAAATTAAATTCACTCTATATGTCTAGATGTGAAATAAGCCATTAAAATTTAGACCTAAAAATAAAATATCATGAATCCAATATTCAAGAGATCATGAATTTTGAAAATAAGTAGTTCGGCCCGCACATTACAAGTCATGAATATGACATATATGAATTGAAAATGGTTGATCGACTAAAAATATGTATATTCAAAGGAATGTATTTATTTTGACCATTGAATGGATTGAGGTCTATTATTTCTCACCTATAATAGAAAAAAAGGATCTTCAATGTCTATACATATGAGGTTAGGTGTGGATTGAAAGGCATTGATCAATGATGGATGATCTGGATATCAACCTATTGATGATTTCTTTCCGAACAGTCCATTTCATTTTATCATAAATTTTTAAGTCACCCCTCTTAAATCAACTCGAATTCAACATTCACTAATTGTTGGTTTATATGATTAACTCAACAATGGGGATTCTATACTGACAACTATGTTTTAATTTATACATTTAATGGGATCAACCTTTTATTTTTATTCTTCCGACTGGTTTTAATTGTATTTTTCATTTTACATTCTGAATTCATCATTTCAAGGGTAAGAATAATTCTATATCAATTTCCTTTTAAGTTATTCATATATTCCACCAAAAATTTCCTAACAGTTTTCTTAATAATATATTAGGGTTGGGTGTTGAGTGTTTGGAGATTAGAATTTCATTTGAGGAATTCGGATAGGTACTATTATTAATTTGATAATATGAATTAACAATTGGTAATTGCATAGATTTATCAAAATCACCAGTTACAACACCAAAAACACAAGAAAGAGGGTATATAAGATTATAATAAATTATATATTTTATTACCATCATCATCTATACAAGGTTAAGAGATGTATCAATTGATAAATATCTATCTTGATATATAGTAGATGTATAATTTGTAAAAACATGAAATAATTAAATCATAGCACGAGGTTTAGAAATACATTTTCTAATAACCTCTTCAATAGTTTGATTTAGAATCAATAAATTTAAAATTCTCTGTATATTCGATTTCTAAAACCAATCAACGTTCAATTTTCTAAAAATCCTTCAAAAATGAAAAACAATTTATCACAGACTCATTTTTCAGAGGCAATTAAGGTTTAATAAAATATGATGAACCTGAGTAATTAGAAATATTCCACTCCCCATAATAGGAACTCTTGAATTGCATTCTATGTTAAAATTTATATTATTTTAGAAATTGGGAATTTACAAGAATTCATGTAAGATGGTAAGTGGTTTATTATCTCAATTTTCATCCCTTGGGTTATACCACATCTTCATTGATTATATTATTCAAGGATTATGTGTGAATTGAATTTTTTTTAATATTTTTTTTTGAAATTTTGGTACAAATTCACATTTTTACACATAATTAATCTATTTATTACTTCTTAATTCAATGATTTGATCTTATGTGGGTTTCTCAACTATTTTTTTATCTCCAAAAAAATTCCCATATTCAGAAGTTGCATCCTTTCTCTATTGTATATACTACCTATTATGTATTTTGTGATAAAAATCATGAAAATTTTTGTATTTAAAGATACATATAATGATCTATCTATCGTGATAGTTTTATTCACATATTACAAAATCATGGTGGGTTATTAATATAATTATTGTTTCATTGAGGCATGTCTGATGTTATAAACCTATTTTTGGTGATGAAGTGTATATAATACCCATTTAAAAATTTGTATCATGAATCTATTTTTCATGATACATAATATTATAACAGAAGTTATTATTTAGGGGTAATAATGTAAAAATGTTATTAGGTGGTATGAAATATAGATTTCAATCTATTTTTTATTAGAACTGTATATTATTGAATATCTCCTAAGATAAATTATATTGTCTTTATTTGATAAACCACATTCATTTTATTTTTTTATAAAATATAACCATATTTCTCATCATTTGGTTACAATTTTTTTCATATATATATTTATTTTAAAAAATTTACTCATGTATTTATATTTAACAGTGCATTAATGTTTTTTTATTGTTATTTTTAGCCACATGTTGTGTTTTTTTAAATGATTAAAAATAATATTCCTGTCTTTATATTAATAAATCACTTTATAACATAGGTGTGACAAAATAAAATAATGATTAAATATGGAATAAATAAAATTTATCTCTATCATGGATACTCCATGATATTAATATTTAATTACATGTTTCCTTGTATATTTTAAATTAACATTTTTTTCCTAATATTCATGAAATATTTGGGTTTCTGAAGATATTCTCCAATGAGAATGGATATTTTCATCAATAATTATTTAATGATCCTTCTAGAGTATTTTTAGTAGTCAAACTAAAATTATTATTTTAAATTATAAACCACTAGGTATATATTGTAATGATACATTCCTTATAAATTCTTTATATGATTTATGATTGCTTAATAGATATTTTCATAAAACCCATTTATCTTCCATATGTAAATCATGTAATAAAAGAAAAATGGTGGTTATTATGTGTAAAAATGAAATCAATAATGTGTTTTGAATATAATATTGTTCTCTAACATTGTACATGACAATAGGTGTTCATGATATTGATAATGATGATGGTTGATCCTGATTTATCTCTTCAATGCATTGGGTAAATAGATAGAGTCATACAATTATTGGTTTATCATAAGAGATAATTGTAATTTCCTAGAAAATTTCTTCCATTTTTAATAGATAATATAATATTGATAGGTTAAATATTTTAAAGGATATCATAAAATTTTCTTGATGATTTTATGAGTTTTTAGTGGAACATTTTTTGAATTATTGTCTTCACATGGCTCATGATTGTTTACTTATATGAATCTTGTACTAGGAAAATGTTATATTCCATGCTTCATGATTTATAACCCATGTATTAATGGGTATAAATATTATTATTTCATAATTATAAAACTAGATTATTTCATCATATCATTATACAAAAATTCACTAATGATAATATATTTTTCAATTATCTCATTTACTCTTACTATGAAATTATGATCCCCCGTGCAATGATCCATTTCCCAGTAGTTATAATGAATTGTGAAAAATATTTTTATTTTAGTAGTTATAGAATAATATTTGTGAAATAATAAAATACTAATGTAGTTGAAAAAATTATCACATAAATACATGTGTATTGTCATGTAGTAGCTTTTACTAATTCTCAATATTTCTATATCTCCAAGGCCTATGTGTATATAATTGATACATTACATCCATTTAATGATTTTTATGACTAAAATTTGAAAATTATTTTTTAGATTCAATGATTTCAATATAATATATATATATATATAAATATATCCATGATTTCAGTTTTGGAGATGTTACAACTACTATCACAGAATGTTTAAGAAAAATTTGGAGATTATGATGTTTTCATGGGAGTATACCTTAATAGTTGTTGATGACATATTTGGTTCATCAAATTATGGTCGATAATATGATTAATGTAATTGAAAAACTTTGTAGGATTTCTATGATTTTATTTGGTGGTAACTAATGATAATTTTGAGGATTATTTTGGTTAAGGGATATAAAACCCTTAGGTATATCAAAATAAATTATTTCCAAATATTGTCTTAAATTTTGTTGGATATAAGATAAATTGTATAAAACAATCATAGTCATCAAATAAATTATTAATTTTCACATTAATTTTGATATATGGTTATTATTTATGGAATTATCTATGAAGAACTAATGTTGTTATTATGAATATTTTTGAGTCAAATATGTTATTTACTTATATGAATATTTATTGATTTTGGGTATTAAATTATCATGTTCTAAATAATTTGGTTTTATTAAATATAATAATAATATATTTCAAACCCATTATATAACTATCATTTTATTAATTGTTGGTTATACTACTATAGGCATTAAATATTCTTACAAATCATTTAGGGTAAAATAAGAGATAGAGGTAAAACAAATTTTATACACACAACCGGATAATAAAATTAGGATTCTGGATTTGATGAAAATAATGTCTGTATATTTTTGTATTCTCTTAGACCACAAGGTAAATGAAAAACAAAAATATATAAAAAAGAGCTTCAAACAAATATTTTATCCAATTAGATTCATTTCTGATGAATTGATGGCCCATTTTACACCTTAATAATTTATGGTATATGGTCATTGAATTTATCATGATCATTCATTTTCTTGTGACCAATTGTAATGATCCATCCAATGAGGGCCCACATGGTCAGTGATAAGTAGAGTGTGAAACACTAATCCCACCTCCAATAGGCTAGGCGTAGGGGAGAAATGTCGAGTATAAAATTAACACACATGGGAGTTCGAATCCCATGGTACCAACATCCACACACACACACATATCATATCCACCAACACCACGATAAAATAATAAATGCTATTGATAACCAAATTCATGCACATATCAATATCCTACAATAAGTGTATAATAAAATATATGGAAAACAAAAAGGTGAAATACAAGTCATTTAATCCATCTAAGGAATTGGGGAATCCACATAACATCAAGAATTAAAAAAGTTGTTAAGAAATTACCAATAATTACAAAACTCATATAAAAAAATTAGGTCATTAATTGAATTAAATGAATGAGTATTTTTAAAGGGTTTCAAATTTTTTTCACTACAACTATTACCTAAATAGTTTCTATTTGAAGCTCAAATGGAACATTTTTATAAATTAACTTATTCCAAAAATATCCATATATGTTGTATATTATCATTTCATGTAAAAATATATAGGATTAAATGTTTTTGTGATAGGGGAAACATGAAATACTCCTTAAATATCTCATGTATTTCACATTTCCAATGGATTAAAACTTACAATTGGTTAGCCATAAATTTCTTCATAACAAAGGGCGTAACCATAAAAACTATAAAATATATTTGCATTCATTCAATAGATGGGACTCCGATTAAATGAAACACATGGTATGAATGATATTATATAAATATCATTATGATACACAATCTTATAGACTTCCTAGGACTATATTAAAATGTTTTTCTTCTGTATAAGACATGTCATGTGTGTTTATAGCCTATGCAGGGTTGTGATTAAAAATACACAGAAGGTCACCTCAAAAGCACCAAACATAAATCATCAATGTATTTCCAACTCATCATCACAAAGGCATGTCAATTGAGATATGTGAAACAAAAATATTATAATAATGTATATATAATCATGATCCACTCCACGTTTAATGTCGTAACAAATTTTCAACTAAGCTATGATCCTGATCAATCCTTCGAGGTTTCCCTCATAAAAAAGAACTCGAAACTATAATTTCATAACACTGATGATACTCATCCACAAAATAATGAATTTGATATTATTCAATGATGAATTTAAAATTATAAATAAAAATATCATGATTCGCATTTTGGGGATCTCATATAGGGCATTTTTTGTATACTAGAACTGACCTAGAATGACCCATAATTGTGGGCTTGAGTGCTCATGTATGCTGGTAAATATAATTCCTAAAACACCACTTAAGGAAAAAAACAAAATGATATAGGATCCCAACTCCTCCACATGGAGGGATTCTAGAATCTCTATACACAATTATTCACATTAGAGGATTAAATCATATAATCAAAACTTGATTCCTCATTATACCATTATAGGGATGAACAAAATGAATACAACATAGTGATAAAAATGAAAACTAATTAAAAATATGGAAAAAACAACCTATGAAAAAGTGTATGGTGTGTACAAGTAGTACATGTCATGACTTGTCTACAATCAGGTTTCTCACATGCCACAACATTTTCAAATGAATATATGACATGCTCACATATCTATTAATGTTTTGGTACTCTAGTAATGATCAATGCATTGGTTTATTCATATATATATTTTATTACAATCTACATAACTGTGTTTGTGCCAGTGTACCCCTACAGTACATATAGAGCCACTAGCAACGGTCCCCCACCAAGTGGTGTGTCTCAAATAGTGTGTGATATTATTATTAATTAATAAACCCTATCATCCATATAATGGGTTCACACATAATTTTTTATTTAAAAAATATTCCATTCAATTCATGATTTTGTAGAAATACAGAAACATCACCTATATAATGCTAGTTCATTCACAAACACTCATCCAGTCATGCAACTCATTGTAAAATCTAGATCTGGTTTCAACAAACATTGTTCTCCACTTATGGGTAGATATCAGTCACATCCTAATATTTTCAAATTTATACCAATGAGTCTCAACATAAGTGAATAAAAAATTATCAAATAATAGATTTCCTAAATACATGGGACATAAACCCACACTGACAAAACATGATTGACCTACAAATCAAATTTTTAGTGGAATTAATCCCCATTTATCATGGGATGGAATATAGGTATTAAACCATTGAAATAAATAACCTACCATGATTTGTGATCTATCAGTTCTTAATAATGGTCGATGCTGTCATTTGTGAGATCTATAAACTTTGTTGTCCAAGATGATCCTTTGAAAATTTGTCTCTTATCCCAAATCGTGATTTCATCATCCAAGGATCTCCCCTATAATCTCTCTATAAAATACCTAATGATATGATTATCACATTAGGACTTTGGAAAAATCATGTTAGTAAAGTGGAGGATTAGTGTAAGGAGTTAATAAAAATAAATTAATATATTTTTTAATTTTTTATTTCTCTCATGTATACCATTAAATGATCCACCGAACATTAACAAATATTATGTTATATAATGCCCAAAATAGAGAATCGTCAAATTTAGGGATGAAGAAACAAACAAAGAATTTGTATAATTTCACCTACAATGGAAATAAGGAATAATCATGGAAACATATAGATTAATCATATATAGCATGAAAATTGGGTATCCATAAATAGTGTTCATGATCACCTGACCTTAGGAGAATCACATGAATGGGTTATATTCTTCACACTATTTTTTCAATAATCCTGTTAAATCCATATGAAAATATAGCATAATATCACAAAGGATTTCAGATGAGCCCTAATCATCACATGAATCCTATTAAATGGTTTTTTCTGCTAATCTATCATATCGATCAATTGATGCCTTAAAATCACCCAAGGGGATCCTAGTATGAAAACCTGAAAATGATGGGATCCTTATGTGAAGAGAGTTACATTGTGTTTCACTCAATGAGAATATGAACATATCACCATCTACTCAATGATCATATGAACACACTTTTACATGCTGAATTCATAACATGAAGGGACTCAAACATGTCATAGTGATCTCATAATGAACTATAATCATACCATATGGATAATGTGAAAACCCTTTAAAAAGTAAATAGAATCATAAAAACTCATTTAAAAAAATCATGGTTCAAGAAAGAATCAACATTGATGAATTATTAAAATTGTATGATTCATCTATTAAATGATTCAATAATAATATATTTTATCACTATTTAAGGTGTATTAGATTCAGATTAGTGATTCCTATCAACACCCTTTTAAAAATAATGAAAATTGGAATAGAGACTAGAGAATACTATCTAAATGTGAAGACTATATTATTTCAAGAATCCTCCACCCGACAATTCTGGTAAGTGTCAAAATGGATTACATATGGGATTTATTTTCTTCGTGTGATCATTTCATTAACCAATTGAATGACTTATTGTATCTAATTTTGATCACTCAAAGGAATTTTGTTGTGTTAACATGATAATATGATACCTTGGTCGGTAGATACCTGCATAACAGTGAGACATGAAGTCCATAAATGATTAATAGGATTGATGATTTTTGTGGAGGTCGATATCATATTTTTTAGGAGATGAGTTAATGAGTTTTTCATTATCTTTTCTTGGATCATGTAAGATCCCTCAAAAATATAAACTGGATCATAAGAAGACCCATAAATATTTGGTGCATATCATATGAAAATCCCCGAACAAGTCAGCTAGATTATGTGGCATCCCTCATACATATTATCCTGATCACATGAATACTATCAACCATTTTTTGAAATCTCACATGATGACCCCCAGCCCAGAAATGTTGTTTTAATCACATGGTATACCTCTGACATGTAAACATCATCAAACAAAAACCCTCATACATACCATAATTGACCATGTAAAACCCTTAGACATGTGATCCATATCAATAAAATAAATAGTGTAATTTCATAAAATCCATTTAAATTTATAGTAGAAAACCTCTGGAATTTCATGGAATATAAACAAACGTCTGATTGTCATCCTAATGCATGCCCAAACATCATAACACATGTTAGGTTAACAGCCTATGGAATGAAAAAAGTCATTATATATGTTAAGTGTAATGATCCATACATGCCAACTTTATCATGAAAAACCTACATAGGTTTGTACCCTTGATCCATTTGAACCCTAAACTATGAGTCTTTGGTCAAGAATTCCCGATTGTTTGGAATGTGTTCAAAAATAAATTGTTATTTTGAACTATATATCCTTATTAATTCAGTGAGACCCTCATTCCATCCCAACTTGGTCAATGGTCCTATAAGGTTCCAAATTACTTATATATCATGGGATAATAGAAAAATATGTGATATGGGTGTCCACCTTGGTGTAATCCCTATATAATATCATTTAAACACCTTTTATGGGTATAATGTATTTCCGTATCCATCAATGGACTATGATGAATCTGATTCCTATTATAAGAAAAATATGTAGGAATACTACCTACAGAGTGAACTCTATATTTAACATTCCATCAGGAAAAATTCACATCATATGTTTCACATCAATACAACATGTATTTGATCACATTCTATTTATTTCTTTTTACACCAAGCACAACTCAGATGATATTATAGATTTGAAAAAATATTTCAACTATCATAATAAATATTCCCCCAACCAGGGAATCCTCAAAATGTAAGCTCAATTATAATACAATGAAAACAAAATTTTTATGCCCCATAAAGATATATTCTTGTCTTCATTATGACATGTCGTTTCATTAGCTATCTCTTGTTTATCACATCGAGTGTGACTCTCATGGGATTAGATATTTTTGGTGATCATGTTAGCAACATTTTACAAATTCCTCTCTAACATGGTTATCTCTTCTAGAAAAATTACTAATCTACGAAGAATCAGATTCTTATTATTGAAATCAAATGTTTTATGGTTTATGGCCTGATCTCCATATTTGACGATTAAAATGTCGTCATACTGATCCTTCAAACATGTCACTAAACTGAATGAAATTATTCTAAATGATATAATTTGTTTTTGATAACAATTTTCAAATGATATTTAGGCCACCTATTAGATTTCCAATTCCAACCCCAAAACACCAATCAGCTTCATAGATGTTATTAAACTCCAGGGTTCTGGTCATATTACATAATAAACAATATGTCACTGATCGCTAAATATATAATATGAAAAACATGGGGAACCTATGATACACAAAAATATTGTAACTAATTTAACACCCCATTGTATGTATATGTATTCAACAGAAAATTGTTTTATTTGGGGTACCAGTCCCATAATTTAAATTGGAAATGATTAATGAACATAATTTCAAACTATAATAGAGTTGGGATGTATGAAATAATACCACAAAAATGGTGTGATGATCCTAACATCTAATCCCACAGAACAGTTTGGTTCCTTAGTGACATAAGATTTTTAAATCAAATTAATTCTCTTATGTTGGAATATTGTCTCACATTCATTATAGATGTGGTATCCACTAAGAGTTTCCATGATAGATGAATATGTTAAACCTAAAAATTCAATACCATACATTCCTTTGAGATAAAATATTGTGAACCTAATGTGAAATTATTAAAAAGAAAATGTAATTGGGTTTCATTACAAATGGTCCATTTTTAAAAATTCAATTATAGAAAAATTTGCAAACTAAGAAGAATAATGATCAATTGTGTAACCTGAGCCTTTAAAGTTGAGAAATTTTCATACTTGAAAAGATGAATTGGTTGGGGACCATGTTCCTTATTTTCCTTGTGGCTGCATACATTATTCTTGAAAATATATCCATGAACCAATAACATTTCATCATCAATCCATCGTTTTATAACAATAGATTTGCCATAAATTGCTTTGGATCGCAAAAAAATATGAACCACCCAACATTATCAACATCCCATGGAAACCATGATGATCCAGGAATACCACTGACATGGAATGATCCTGACCATTGAAGCAACATGTAGAGTTATCATAAAAATGAAACATTCAATAATCAATAACCCTAATATTTTTATGGAATATTTCTTATTAAATATTTTTATTCCATTGGTATCTTATATTGCACACAACAACATGTCTAAACGAACAGTGTAACATTATTAAAATATTATGAGTTTATTATTTCCTAGATATGAGATTGGGCGGTATTAATATTTGTAAGTAAATTGTAAAAAATATATTTTCTATACATTTAATATATAATATCATTATTTATAGAAATTTTAAAATTAAAAATTAATTAGTATATGATAAAAGTGATTTTTTCTGAATTCATTGATTTATTTGTATAATGAATTTTATAACAATATTTAAATTTATCCATAATTTTTGAATTATTTGGATGAATTTTATATATTATACAACTGATAAAATGATTTATACATTCAAAAAAAATTTATAAAGCATAGGACTACTAGGAATTATATTTTCCTCAAAATGTATTTTAAAAAAATAGTTTTCCCATATTCTGTGAAATTAATAAAAAATTAATTTCTTCCACTTATAGGTATTGAATGAGAAAAAAGTAGTTACATATTTAAAATAGGATGTTTTGAATTTTACAATTAATTAATTTTTTGTTTTCAGTCAGTATGAACAGTAATTATAGTAAAATTTGTTTCCAAAGAAAATGTAACATCCATTGTAAATTAAGAATAATAAATTTTCATAATTATTAATATTTTTGAATTAAATATTAATTATACTTTAATGGGTTTTCTATGTTCGATGGTGTACCTGATACACAACAACATGTTTCTTTTAAATCTTACATTGCACACAAGGCTGAGTCATACTAAAAACAAATAATATAATATTAATATAATAAATTGTTGTTAAGGCCTAGCTGTTGTTATGGGAGGAATAAACATAACTAACTAAAATATTATTATACATCTTTTTAAATTTTTTTTACATTTATCCAATAAAATATAGAGGATTAAAATTCGATTTAATCTAATTTAAAGCATAAATACATTAATATTCTTTAAAATGTTTATTTACCTCCTTTTAATGGAGAACCCACTTGATATATAGTTTGGGTCACTTTTATATGCCTTATTTGACAAAATTAAATTATTCATTAAATTCAGGACTTCAAAATTTACTATGGTTAATTTTTTTGGTATTTTTCTAATAAAATTCATTTTCTAATGAATTGTTAAAATACTATATATTAATTCAATACTGCCTTTTAATCTAATTTATTTATATAGTAAGATGATCAATATAATTGTTTTTAGAGATTAATTAGATTATATTTTTACTATTTCATTCTATGTTGGTTATTTGATGTAATTTCACTTTGAAATTAGACATAAAAAGTGTCAATCTTTTTATAGATATTATTTCTTAAAAACCCACTTTTTTGTTTTGACAACAGAAATTAATTTTAAATTAATTAATGAAACATATATGTATTTAATTTGGTAAAATATAAATCTTTTTTGAATTCGGAATATCAAATATAGCTTTGGCTGATTTTCTGGTATTTTTCAGAAAAACATCAATTTTTATGAATAGTGAAAAAACCAAGAAGTAGCTAAAAAGATGACCTTTTTATTTAAATGAAATTTTACCACTTATGTGAAATAATTTCAGAAAATTCAAGATTCATGTTTTTTATTAGTATGTAAATTGTGTTTCAATAAGATGAAAATATTTTTTGGTGAATTGTAACTGTTGACATTAATTTACCGTAGTTAAAGGTAAATAAGGTAATTCAAGGTAAAAAAAGATTATAATAATATAAAACTCACTTAACACCTATCCTAACCTTATTTGATGAGTAATGGAAGACCATGAAAATCATTGGGTGAGACTTTTGGACTTTGAAAGCCACTTGGGTAAGATAATTATTTTAATGACTTTTTTATTTAAAGTAAAAAATAAAAATATCATAAACATGTATTGTTTTGATAAAAAAAATTAATGTGGGGTTATATAATTTAAATATTTGACTATAAATATTAATTATATAGTTAAAATGATTTCCTACATTATATTATTTTTTTATAATTTTCAGACATCAAATAAATTAAATTATTTGGGAGACAATAATGATGTAGTGTGTAGCTCATTAGTAAATGATTTAAATAAATAAGATTATAAAGATTAAAATAATATCCAATACATGTCCAATTATTATTGGATTATTTTATTTCGACCATGAGTCATATTACCTTTTAATTTAATTTTTTTCTGACATTTAAAAACCAAAAATAAATATATAATAAAATTATATTTTCACACATTCCTAAAGAGCCCATCACCCCCTTATAAAAGTCTCTCACCTCTAACGCATTACTCAAACCTCTAATTCTCCTTTTATTGTCCAACATCTTGCCAAATAATCTCTCAAGATCCCTCTCTTCCTCCTAGTATCCTTACTTTAGGTAGAAGGCAGATCAAAAAACCCTTTCGGTTCAAACCAAAGGGAGTTACCCGATTTAAAGGTAACATCTTCTCTGAAGTTATTTTTTTTCTATTTACATATCCAAGCCCCTAAAATATTTTTAATAGTTACATTTATAACAACAAAAATATCATCAATATACTAGGTTTTTAAAATGATAACGATTCGAACTAATCATACACACACCTCTATCTAATGGGTAAAGAGCATACTATTTCTGTGGACGACAAACTACTGCCTCACGAAACGATGATTGTTCAATCTTGTTGTAACACATATTATGGTATCCAATGTGATGGAACTATATTTATATGTGATATATATTATATTTATATTGTATATATTCTTTTTAATTTTTATTTATATAATACCATAATGGATTCCATTGTGGGTAAATATGATAATCTCATTTGAGGAAGTGCGGACTACCTCCCCCTCAATGTGATATGAATCATTCATGCTATACATGTAACGTATAAAGGATGGTGATTATGAAATTATATATGATATTATACTATAATTATAATATCCCCATGTATGATTAAGTTTATATTTCATTAAATATGAAATTGAAATGAAAGTAGAATCCATGCATAGGTATGGCTTATCATCTCCATGAAAGGTGCATTTCATTTCTAACCTCTAAATGTTATATACTATTATAAAATCATGATTATAGTGGATATATATGATATATATGATATCTAAATCAAGAATATCATTCTTGATATATTTAAATTTTGACCACAGGAACAACTTGTAATTATAAGAAGTCAATTTTTCACTCAAGTACCAAATATTGACAAAACCATCATTATTAACTTAAATGATTACATAATGTTTTTAACATTATAATAAGTTATTTAAATGGATTTATAAAATTAAAAAAATTTATTAACCTTGTATAAGTTAACTTTAGTTTCTTATTTAGAATATTAAAAATGAATGGGTCAAGTGGGACACGAGGAAAGGGACTTCATCTCAATCTCCTTTCATTGATACATATTTTGTTTTATGCACGTCATACTTTTATACGGTGTATATACACCATTGAATTATCATTTCATTAAGGAGGTATTTTTTATGATGTATTTTACAAAATGAAAAAAAAGATTGTTTCTTTTTTATGTAAGTTATGAAAAACAACTATTACGCTGTTGCGAGTATTATTTAATATTTGTCTTAATTTAAAATATTTAATGTTTTTAAAAGGAAAATAAATACCATATATTCTTTTGTGTATTCTGGTATTGAAAATTGTTTTGATAATGTATATGTAATTTCAATATATTTACATTTTATATTGTGATTGAAATGCGTAAATGTTATGTTTCCATTATGTTTGCTTTATGTTTTATGAATATGTTATGGATCATGAGAATTGTTTATGTATACGGGTGGTTCTGTGACAAACTTATGGCGGGTGAGACCAATATAGAACTACAATTCATTGGGTAACATGACGGAGGTAAATATGAATGTTTCTACTAATATATTTAGGGAATATATTGTGGTGGGTATTTCAAATTTAACTCCCAACGTTGTTGTGAAAGCATCAACATACGTATGTTATGGATGCCGAAACATACCTTTATGAACTGTGTTTACTATACAAATCTAATTATTTTATAAGGTATGTTAAAAATATTATGTTATTTAGGTATTGATGAACTAATTTTTTCTTTCTCTTTTTTATAAACCTTACTAAGCTTTATATGCTCAACCCTTGTTTTTTAATGATTTTCACAGGACTTAAAGATGAATAGTGTCAGAGATGAGATCAAGGAAATGTCATGTTGTCTAAAACATGACTCTTTTTATGGATTTTTTATTTTACAAAAAATGGTAACTCAATAGAAGTGTCTACCTTGTAATTTTTTATATGTAATGTAATAGTTATGGCCTAATTCTCTAAAACTCTAAACTTGAAAAGATCCCCATTTTGAATTATTAATTTAATTCAATATTATGTAATGTTTGAGGTCGGGTCCTTATAGTTTGTAATGGAGGTCGAGTTAGATAACATTAGAATTTATGATATCGATAAATAATTGTCCAGAAATTAATTTATGTTACGATTGAATTGATATATCATTTACATATTACCATGCTGCTTAGCCTATGATATTTTATGTTCAGAATGGTTTTCCATAGTGGATTAAAGGCAGCAACGATGGGATGACATAAGGAGTGAGAAAACCTTCCAAATCATCAATCTGAGAGGGTCAAAATCGGAACTGAATAGTTTGTTGTTGTGATGGCACAATTGACTAAGGTTACAAATACTGGTTGTATCCATGCATGATATTGGCCAGATCAACCAAAGAGGAACATGTCAATAGTGGAGAATTTCATAAGGCAACATCCCCCATCATTCAGAGGATCTTCTGAATAAGTTCTAGATGAAGGGTGAATTAAATAACTGGAGAAGATTTTTGATGTCATGGTTTGTTTAGATCATCAAAAGGTTAGTCTAATTGTTTACATTTTTTATCGTGAGACTGATTAGTGGTACTCTATGGTGAAAAAAATCAGGGATAGTGAGGATATTGATGCTCTTGAATGATATTAATTCAAAGATATGTTTCCTGAGAAATATATTCCTACGGTGGTTCGTATTAGGATTAGAAGACAATTCCTGGAATTGAGGCATGTGGATGACTCAGTGGATGCTTATGATGAAAAATTCACTTGACTGGAAAGTTATGCTTCAAATTTCATACAACATCTTGATAGTAAAATAAAACATTTTTACTCATAATTAATGTCAATGTATCAAAGGTAATAAGCTTATCGTGAGTTCAAAAGTAATGAAAAACTTGATCGATGTGTAGAGAACATGGAAATGATGTTTTTTGATGATCATGTCTTCTTTGACAAAAAACAGAATAAGAGGTTGAGGTGGTAGATTAAAGGGAGTAGCTCTTCAAAAAATCTTAATGGTAAGGAACAGAAGTTTATAGTTTGTGAATTTTTTTTTGAAAATGCATGATATGGAATGTCTTTTGAATTCTGGTAAGTGTTACTGATGTGGTAAAATGGGACATAATGATCATAATTATATGGAAAAGGGTCAAGTTAATGGTAAGACAAAATATCATTTACTATCAGTAAAATGTTTTAACTGAAATTAAATGGATCATAATTCAAGTGAGTGTCCGATGAAGAACATACCTGAGGGAAAGATTCTAGACTACCAGAATAAATGTGTGGTGAAGTCCTTTATAACTACTTCAGTATGTGTTGGGCCATAAAAATAAGTAGTATCAGGTGCACTATTTTTTTGTTTAGATTATGCCAATGTGTTGTTTGAATTTGGGTCTACACATTAATTCATTTATGATAATATTTCTAGTAAAATTGGGAATTTCATCTCATGATATTAATCCTGAACATATGGTAAAAGTACCAGGGGAAAAGTTGAGACAAAAATAATTTATATGAACCTTTCTATCCTTTTGTGTGGAAAGAATCTATCTGGAAACCTTTTTTCTTTTACTCTATTCGAGTTTGATGTCACTCTAGGTATGGATTGGCTTTTTGTTTATCATGCAATGATTGACTGCAAAGCTAAAGAAATTTCTTTTTCGAATTTGTTTTGTAAGTACACAAGAATGAACCCTTACTTTTGATAACATATTATGAAGATGTGAATGTAGTAAAAGTTGTAAATTAATGTTACCTTGTATATATTGTTTAAAGCAAAGGAACAATTCAGATTAATGATGTGCCAGTGATAGATGAATTCATTGTGGTTTTTTCTAATGAGTTTCCTAGTATTATATGTGATCTGGATGTTGGATTTACTATTGAATTAGTTCTGGATGATATGACAATTTCAAGACCCTAATATTGAATGCGCCAAATAGTACATTTTGAGTTAATGAAGCAATTACAAGAGTTATTAGATAAATGAATAATTTGACCAAGAACATCACCATGAGGTGCTCTTTTCTTATTTCGTAAAAGGAAATATGGTTCAATGATATTAATCATTGATTTTAGATCATTGAATAACATCAGTATTAAGAAAAAGTATCATTTCCCTCATATCAATGAATTGTTTGATCAGCTCCAGGGAGCTCAGTATTTTTCGAAAACTGATTTGAGGTTAGGGTACCATCAGTTGAAAGTAAAGGAATCATACATTCTGAAAACTGCATTTTGTAGTAGATATGGAAATTAAGAATTTTTAGTTATTCCTTTATGGTTAACCAATGCACCTGCTATGTTCATGTATATTATGGATAAAATTTTCTGTGAGTTATTGGATATGTTTGTGGTTGTGTTCATTGATGTTTTTTTGGATTATTATAAAAGTAAATAGGAGCATGAAATCTATTTAAGGTTTTTCTTTCAAAATTTAAAAGAAAAGATACGGTACGAGAAATTCATCTAGTGTGAGTTTGTTTTACAAAAATATTCTTTCCTTGGTCTAATTATTTAAATAAAATCACATAACTGTTGATCCTTATAAGACAAAAGTGGTTGAATAACAGAAAAGACCCACAAATATAACTGAGAACTATAGTTTTCATGCTTTGGTAGTTTATTACAGAAGGTATGTTGAAAATTTGGCACAATTATCTAGTTCAATGACAATGTTAACGTGAAAGTGTGTTATGTTCATCTGGACAAGAGATTTTATGATTTTTTTAGGAATTGAAAAGAATATTGGTGAATGCTCCAGTTTTGGAACTACCATCTAGAAATGGTGGGTTCGTTATTTAATATGATTCTTTATTGAAAGGAAATGGATGTGTCCTTATACAGAATCTTCAGTTACTTGCTAAAGCCTCATGTCCGTTGAAACCTCCTGAGTTAAATTACCCTCCACATGATTTGGAAATTAGCTACTCTTGAATTTTCTTTAAAAATTTCGAGGCATCATTTATATGGAGTAAAATGAAAAATATATACTGAACAAAATAGTTAGATGTATATATTCACTCAGAAATAATTGAACATGAGACCAAGAAGATGGTTGGAATTATTCATGGATTGTGATTGCAGGATCCATTACCATCCAGGAAAATAAAATAATGTGGTTGATTCATTGATTCAAAAAAAGTAATGCTTCATTAAACAAGGTATGTTCAGAGTGAGATCTATTAGTTTTTTATTTGATGAACATTGTTATAGATGTTCATGGTGTATGGAATTTCCTCTATTTCTTTTCAGGTGTCGGTGAGATAATATCTACCCGATAGAATAATGGAAGCGCAGAAGGAAGACAGTGAGTGATTGAAAAGGGTATAATTGCTTCTAAAGGGTATGTTTCCTGATTTTATCATTGATAATGATTGTATTTTGAGATTTGGGAAGATATTATGCATTCTTTGTGATTAATAGTTAATGAATGAGTAGTAATGTGAAGCTCATAGCTCTCTTTTTTCAGTTCATCCTGGGATTACTAAGATTTACATAGATCATCAGGAGTATTACTTGTGGTATTGAATAAAAAAGATATTACTGATTTTACTATGATGTGTTTGACTTTTCAAGTGGTTAAAGAAGAGAAGAAGTTACCAAAAGGGATGCTTCAGTATTTACAGGTTCCAGAGTTGATATGGTATAATATATCCATGGACTTCGTTGTTGGATTACCAATGACATCTCAAGGTAATAATGTGACCTGGTTTATTGTTGATTAGTTGACTAAATCTGAACAATTACTTCCTATTCGAGATAATTTGTTTATAGATAAACTTTTTTCATTTTATCTTAAAGAGATAATCAGGTTGCATGGAGTTCCCCCCTCCATTATATCTGATCGTGATCTCAGGATTACTTCTAACTGTTTGAAAGGCATTGATAATTCAATCGGTACAGAATTAAATTTTATTACAGTTTTTCATCCTCAATAAGATGCGCGGTCAGAACGAAAAATTTAGACTTTCGAGTATATGTTATGTTCTTGTTCAGTGGATTACCAGGGATGTTGGGACCAACATATTTCTTTCTTTGATTTTTCATATAATAATAGTTTTTATTCCAGTATATATATTCCTCCATTTGTGGCATAATATGGGAAGCAGTGTCGAACTCCAGCTTTTGGGGATGAATTAGGTGACAGGAAGTAGATGGGACTAGAATTGGGTGAAGAGATGCAAGAAAAAGTTCACTCAATTCATAAGAACATGAAAATATCTCAGAGTAGGTAGAAAAGTTGTGCGGATAACCGAAGAATTTTTTTTATTTTGAGGTAAGTGATCATGTCTTTCTCAGAGTTTCCATATGAAAGAGTGTGATGCATTTTGGTAAGAAGGGAAAATTGAGTCTGAAGTTATTTGGACCTTATTAAATTGTGATGAAAGTTGGATCAATTGAGTACATAGTGGCATTACATACAAGTTTATCCCATGTACACAATGTTTTTCATGTTTCTATATAGAGAAAGTATATTCCAGATCCATCTCATGATTTGATCCCAGAGATAGTTAATTTTGAAGCGAATCTCACTTATGAGAAACATCTAGTCGAGATTCATTACCAAGGAGAGAATGTATTGCAGAATAAAGTAATTCACCAGGTAATGGTTTTGTAGAAAAACCATTTGGTTGAAGATGCAACATGTGAAACTGAAAATACAATGAGGGATACATAACCTCACTTATTTGATATGTGAATAAAAATTGCAAGGATGTAATTTCCAAATGGTCGGAAGGATATAACATCCCATGTAAATAAAGAATATTACATTTTCATAATAATTAATATTTTTCAATCAAATATTAATTTTACATTAAAAGGGTTTCTGTGTTCGATGGTGTACCTGATATGTATCAACGGGTTTCTTTGAAATCTTACGTTGCACACAAGGCTGAGTCAAACTAAAAAAATAATAATATACTATTATTATTTTAAATGGTAGTTATGACCTAACTATTGTAATGGTGGGAATGAAGAGAACTAACCACAATATGATTATAAATTATTAATATATTTTTTCAAATTTAACCAAAAAAATTATAGGATTAAAATGTGAATTGAACAAATTTTAATCATAAATACTCTAATACCCATTAAATGGTTTATTTACCGCCTTTTAATATAGAAAAATCATTAAATATATTTTTGGTCACTTTTATATGTTCTATATGATAAAATAAAATTCTTATTTAGAATCAGGACGTCAAAATTTTTATTGGATAATGTTTTGGTATTTTTCTGATAAAATTCATTTTTTAATGAATAGTGTAAAATAATGTATTGTAATTCAAACCTACCTTTTAATATAATTTATTTATATGGTTAGATTATCTTTTTAATTAGATATAAGGTTTAATTAGATTATATATTTCCCATTTTATCCAATTTTGGTCGTTAGGAGTAATTTCACATTGAAATTGGACATAAAAAATTGTCAATGTTTATACTGTTATTATTTATAAAAAAACATGATTTTTGTTTTAAAAATAAGGGTTAATTTTAAATTAATTATTTCAAATGATATGTTATGATTTTTTTAAATAGAAAGAATTGTTGAATTCACAATATCAAATATATCTTAGGAAATTTTTTTTTATTTTTCGGTAAAACTTCAATTTTTGATGCATACTAAAAACACTTTGTAATAGTTAAAACACTTAATTTTTCATTAAAATGATATTAAACCACATCTGTGATTTGAATTTCGAAAATACAACATACATGGTTTTTATTATTAAGTAAAATGAGGTTCAATAAGATTAAAATATTTTTTGGTGAATTGAAACTTTTGACTTTTAATTACCACAATTAAAGTTAAATATTGTAATTCATGGTAAAAAAAATATTATAATATTATAAAATTACTTTAAAAATTGTACTTTATTTATTTGATGTGTAATGGCCGATATAGAGAGTTCTAGGGTGAGACTTTTGGTCTTTCAAATCTACTTGGGTAAGATAATTATTTTAATTAATTTTTATTTAAATTAAAAATAAAAATATCATACACATGTATTGTTTTGATAAATCAATTTTAATTCGGGGATATATAATTGATATATTTGACACTAAATATTCATTAGAAAGCTAATATGATTTCCTAAATTATGGTAATTTTTATAATTTTTAGACATCAAATAAATTAAATTATTTAGCTTCGACATTAATAAGTCATGCACATTTAGAAGCCAAAAATCATTGTATTATAAAATAATATTATCATACTTTATTAAAGAGCCCCTACTCTCCATTATAAAAATCCCTCACCTATAACCCATTACTCACAACTCTCAAGAACCATGGGTCTCCCAAAATCATCTAAAATAATCACTCATGATAACTATCTTTATCCTACAATCCTTACCTTAGACCGAAGACACTTCTTGAAACCCTATTGGTTCAAACCAATGGGAATGACCAGATATTTTGGTAACATATTCTATTATGTTATTTTGTTTTATTTTACTTATCCATCCCCCTAAAATATTTTTATTCCAGTATTTTATAAGAACACATGTATAATAAATATACTAGGTTGTGTTTATGATAAGAATTCTAATTACAGTTACACACACCTCCATCTAATGAGAAAAGAACATACTATTTCTGTGAATGGCGAACTACTCCCTCACAAAACGATGATTGTTCAATATTATCCAACCACCTGATATGGTTGAAATTATGATGGCACTATATTTATATGTGATATATATTATATTTCTATTGTATCTATTCTCCGGTATTTTTCATTTATAGAATTCTTTTTATGGATTCCATAATGGGTAAATATGATAATCGAATTTGAAGAAGTGCGGGATACAACCCCCTCAAAATGATATAAATAAATCATTCCATACATAGAACGTAAAAATTATGGAGTTTATGAAATTAGATATGATATTATACTAGAATTATAATATAACTATTTATAATTATGTTTTTATTCCACTAAATTTGAAATATAAATGAATGTAGCAGTCATGCGTACGTATGGATTACCATCTCCATGAACGATGCATTTCATTTCTTACCTATAAATGTTATGTACTATCATAAATACATTTATATACTAAATATATTTGATATATATGATATCTAAATCATGAATATCAATCTGGATATTTTACTTTTGATAACATGATCAACCCACATGAGACTCAACCCAGTTAGTGAGGACTCGTCAGGTGCGTCCAGGAGAACCAAGATCATATCCAGGTGGAGGCGTACTTCTGAGAACTGTAGAAGAACTGTAGAAGTCAATGTAGTAGTACTATAGGAGTACTATAAAATTACTATATCAAGTACTATTCGGTACTGTAGTTTTCTATAACTATTCATCCATTGGGGCCTTTGGGCCACTTATTTGGTCCTCGGGTCTTGCAAGGCATTCGGACAACCCAAGGTCTTCGGGCCAGTTGATTATCAAGGCCTTCGGGCAACCATATGGCCTTAGAACAACCACAAGTATTCAAACCACTTTAAATTCAGATGTAATGGTTTTAATATATGGAAAAAGGATTCATATGAGGATTCACGACATGCACATTCACTAGAGCAGATCTAACCATATTTGGATGAATGAGAAGGTATGACATTTCTATCAGTACCTGGCCTATGCAACATTGCATTGGATAGCTATCTAACCAACCCTACGAAGGTGGAGTGAAGATATCATTACATGTGATAGGGAGGAGCAGTTCCATGTTTTCATGTCTGGGTGATTCCCTCTATGACCTACGGGTAATGTAATTGTCTCTAAGCCTTCGGGTTAGTAAGGGTTCCCCCTCACCCATTGAAATGTGTATTATATAAAATAATAAAAACAATTAAGGCCTTTGGGCTATACTGACAGATAACATGAACTAATTTTAATTATAAGAAGTCCTTTTTTGACTCAATATCCAAATAACGACAAAACAGAAATTATTAACTTAAATGATTAAATAATGTTTATAACATCTTAATAAGTGTTATAAAAGGAATGAAAAACCTGAAAAAGGTTCATAATAATATATAAATAAAAATTAGTTTATTATTAATGAGATTATACAATGAACGGGTCATGATGGACACGAGTTAAGGTAATTCATCTAAATATCCTTTCATTGAGGAATAATTTGTTTTATAAACGACATTATTTTATATGATGTATAAACAACATTGAATTTTCATTTCATTTAAAAGGAATCTTCTTCAATGAGGAATTTTACTAAATGTCAAAAAAAATGTTTCTTTTTAATAAAAGAGGTGATAATGACCTTGTCCACTGTCGTGAGTTTCATTTGATCTTTGGATTCCTAAACATGTCGTAATGTTTTTAAAAGGAAATTAAATACCATATAATTTTTTTGTATTTTGGTAATGAAAAATGTTATGATAATGGATTTGTAATGTTAGTATATTAAAATGATATATTGTGATTGAAATGTGTAAATGTTATCTTCTATTATGTTTGTTTTATGTTTTATGAATATGTAATGGTTTATTGGAATTGTTTAACTATACTGGTGGTACCTTGGTAATCCTAAGATGTTGAGGCCGAGATAAATCTCAAATTCATAGGGTAACATGACAGAGGTAAATATGAATGCTTCTACTTTGATATTTATGTAATATACAGCTATAGGTATCCCAAATGTTACTCCCTACATAGTTGTGAAAGCTACAAAGTAAGTATGTTATGGATTCCACAAGTTACATTTATGATATGTGTTTACATTGTAAATATTATGATTTCATGAGGCTTGTTAAAGAGCTTATGTTAGGTATGTATTGATGAACTAATGTTTTATTTCCATGTTTTATAACCCTTAGTGAGTTTTTAGGCTCAAAATATGTTCTAAAATGTTTCTCATAGGACATAAAGATGAATATGGTCAAGGATGGGATCATGTAAAAGTCATGTTGTCTTAATCATGGGACTAGACATGTCTCTTTTTTAATGGTTTTTATTTTATCAAAAATATGGAAACTCAGTAGAATTTTCTCCCTTGTGATATTTGAGAATTAATGTAATAGTTATGGATTAATTCTCAAAAACAAAATTCCTATAAATATCATCAATGTTAATTATTCATTTAATTGAAGATTATGTGATGTTTAAGGTAGGGTTCATATAGGAAAGGCTAAATCAGGATAATATGGATGAAACATATGTGAAAAGTATATTATTTTCATCCTAAACCATGTTGGATAAATTAAATATTACCTGTAACACTTAATATTGTAAATTGAGTAATTTAATGGTCACTTTTCAAATAAAACAGCTTCTATATTATCTAAATGAAAAAAAGTTACCAAATGGGACCCTCTCATTTTTAAATATCATTAATGTGTCAAAATATGGAAAATAGATATGAAAAAATATAATTATTAGTATTATTCCAAATAAAATTATATTAATTATAGTAATTTATTTATAATTTTATGAAATAAATAATTTTTATAATACTTAAACAATGTCGATGTATTAATTCTATAATTAATGTAAAAATAATATAATTGAAATTAAAAATATTAAATGTATTATATCTAAAGAAAATATATTTTATAAAAACAATGAAATCATACCAATACATATTTTTGAGGTTTTAAAATAATTTATTTCAATTCTCTATGTTTATTGATGTCATTATTGTCAATTAAATGAATAGTGTCAAAATTGTAACTAAGGATATTTTATAAAAACAATATATTACTAAATTAACTATAAACCATATAAACCATAAGTAATTAAAAATTTTATATTTTAGGGTATACACTTACATAAATATTCCATTTATATTTCATCTAACACCTTATATGTAAATATTTATATCCTTTTAATATTAAAATTTTTGTTACCGTAGATAAAATTAAAATAGTTAACAAAGTGCTATTTAAAATTATATCATTTAAAATTGAATAAAAACCTGTAAAAAATATATTGTTTGATGTGATTAAAATAATTTCCCACCTTATATTCAAACACATTTTTGTTGGGTTTTATTTGGATTTATATTTAATTTATTATAAATTACTCTTCGGAGAAATTCCAAAAGTGTCCACCAATTAAATTATAAATGGAAAATATCTTCTTCATTTCATTACACCACATTATTCTATCTATATCTACCATAATAATATATTATATCTTATCAAAATATCTTTAAATATTATAGACATTAATTTCTTCCTATAATACAAGCCCCATATCCATTTTGAAGATGTTTATAGGAGGTGTTTCGAAGCAGGAAAATTCTCTCTAACTAATCAATTTCTTTTTATACTCTTCATTAACTAAAATAAATAAAACATCTTAATAATAAAATAATAAAATTATCATCCCAATAATTATTATGTTTTATTGTATTTATGAATAATACGTTATACACCCTCTATTTTGTCAGATAATAAGTCAATGTATCACTCATGTGTATGAAGGACTTGTTGTCCCCAATTAATGATACCATTAACTTTTCATCACCATCTATTATGGATGGGTATTATGATGGTATTAACTACTATAAATGATATTTATTATATTTTTTTTCTTATTTAATGATAATATCATGTATACTCTTTTATCATGTAAAATTTTGGGAAATTATTACGTCACTCGTGTGGAATGATGGACTACCATCTACACGATGCGATGTGATAGAGTTTTCAATTATATTTTACATGTATGGTAATTAGGAAATATTTCATGAATAAAAATGATTTTTATGACAAAATTATTATTATTTAATGTTTTATTATTATTTACTACGCTATCATTCCTTTATATGAAATATGAAAACAATATTTATTCATATGTTTGACATACCATCTCATTGAAAGGTATAATTAATTTCCCTATATCAATTTTTTTGAATGATTATAAATAAATATATATATATATAATATTTTATATTGAACTAATTATTAAAATTATTGATGTTATGAGACCAGTTTCAATGGATTTTTACTGGGATTATCGAATTGAAATGTGTTTGGAAAACAAAGTAGTTACAACCCAAAATAGTTATTTTATTAGAAAATTGTTTAAAAATGGGTTAAAAATTATAAAAAATAATTCAGACATGATATGATATATATATATATTAATGTAATTAATTTATAATTAATACATATTAATTTATAGGATTATTGAACATAAACATTAAATGATGAGACTCGAGTTATGGTTTAATTTCACAATCTCATAATTATTAGTGATTGTTTTTATTTAAGAATTATTCAGGGAATATTTCTATTCCATTTCCATGTTTTCTAAAAAATATTTTTTTATTATAATTATAAAATCCATTAAAATTAATTTGATCAATTTTTTTTATTTTTTAAAATGGTTTGAATGGTATTTTATTATTCTTTTTTAATCGAGGTTATTAATTTTATTCTAAATAATATATAAACAATGTCTTTAAATTATAAAACATCAAAGGATATTCATGATATCACGAGTCCTTAATTTTCTGAATCTTCCATTAAAACCGTACAAGGATATTTATCAATAAATAGTTTTCATTTATAATAGTGTGTATCTTTAAAAATTATTCTAAAATGTAATGTTTATTTTCCTCAATTATTATTTCAATTAATATTTCAAAAAAATTATCTATATAATACAACGTTATTTGGTTTTACATATGATTTACTGGGTATATAATCCAATGTTCTAATCTACACTCTTTATATATTTTTTATGTTTATGATTACATAAAATTTTAAGAACTATTTTTTATGTGGGTTATGTTTTGATGAATGGTTTATAAAACCCACTTCGTTTCGTGGGATTTGATATGATGAAAGATTAATGTTTTTTGTTACACATATTTATGGTTTTATTTATATGATGATATGAACCTATATCTCCCTAAAATGAATTTGTTAATTAATTATATCTAATGAGATAGTCAGTATTGAAATATGGAGTGAACCTGGTTCGGTAAGGGATTTTTTCTGATATAATGGTCTTGCGAGTGAACTGTGACTACTATGATGATTTGGGAGTGAACACATACAAATATTATAGATATAGAAATGATCTTTTACTTATAGGGTTATTTTTTCATATTCTTATGTGTATTTAATAATTACATTTTATGTTGTCATGGTTTATGTTATTTGATTATTTTACGATTCATGTCTTATAAACCCTTCTGGTTTATTCCATGACTGTAGATTATGATATTTCATATATATGTTAAAATTTTATACTATCATATTCCTCTTCTTAAACCATTAATCCCATATGATTATTATACAATCATTTTTATGACCCCTCTTTTCAATTACAAAGCATTTGATTTTACCCATTCCATAAATTGACATTCCTCCAGATTTGAGGAATATTTATATCATGTATATGTATGAAGATTTCTATGTGGGGTGATATATAGAAGAGATGTTGAAAAACATTCATAAATTAAGAAAATTTTATATCTAATCTCTAAATACATTAAATATAAATTGTTATGGAAATATTTTGAACAGAATGTTTTCAAAATGAATTTATGTAAATTTAATATATGTGTAAAAATATCTTGGTCTATTGTTGATGGTATCATATCAGTATTAGTTAACATTTGAGATTAGTTTTATAAATATTTCATGAAAACCCATGTATTTGTTTGAGTATATGGTAGAATCATAGATAATTTGTTATAATAAGGAATTTCTTATTTTAGTCATAATGTTTAATAAACGATGGTTTCATTATTTGGATATAATTGAATTGATTTTTATGAATAATTTTTTTTCCGTGATGGTAATTATTTTAAATTTTTTTGGTTTTAGTTAGTTGTTGGATCCCAAAGGATGTAATTTAATGAGTAATGTTATTATAATTTTATGATTTTTCACCAAAGAAACAAATATTTATTGAATTTGGAATGAAACAATAGTACTTCTAGGCTGACACAACATTATGTATCTATGAATCATGCCATGTTTCCCCAGGAATGAAGGAGGAAACAATGTAGAATTGAATTTTTGAGGAGGAAACATCCAAATTCGTTTTGTTTATCATTTAATACACTTGTGGATTAAAAAGGGTTCAACACCATTGAGAAAATATATCTAATTTTTCAATTATTGGTAAATAAAATCATTTACATAGATACTAATCAGCCGATAGGCGAAGTAGATCAATGGTGAAATCGTATGAAGAATATGATGAAAGAAAAATTATTTCAATCAGTTAAATGGGATGAATTTAAGGTAATATGCCTTGGTATCTAATTCCATAATATTCTAAGTAAAAATATGTAGAAATAATTTCTTAATCTAATGACAAATTATTAATTACCCATCAGTTCATTTAAGGCATATTTTATGAGGATTTCAACATACTCATCTTGTTTAATTATCATCCATAAAATTTAAATTTATAAATTGCTTGGTCTCTCAAAAAAAAGTCCATGATATAATTTACCTATTAGATACTTCTATACCTATGAAAAAATTGGTATACATTCTATTTATGTGGTGATGTATATTAGAGTTACCCAATAATCTTGTGGTTTTGATAAGATAAGAAAATTGGAATTCATATGAAATTTTAAAAACAATGGATAATATAGTATTATCATTCCCTTATGATATCATTGGTAAGTAATCCTGGGAGAAATTTTTTAATGGAAATGATTAGATGATTAAATATTTAAAATCATGTTCATCATGAAAATGAATGTCGAAAAGATTTGAACAAGTTTTCTAATAATGTTAAGAAAAATAAAAATATCTATAAAATTTACCACCCATGATCCAATGCTTAATATTTTATAGTGTGAAAATTATTCCAATAACTGCACAAATATGATGGGTTTTTATAATAACTATCAACTACATATTAATCCCAAAGATAAAGGTAAATATCATTATATCATAATTACCAATGTAGGCTACAAGAATGTCTTTGTGAAACGTAAACATACCATATACTCTAGAATATTTAATCTCTTATTTGATTAGGGATACACCAACTCATTTATTTCTAATTAATTTTATAATAATATCACCATGCCTCCTAAAACATTAGACATTGTGTTATCCATGAAACCTCCTAATGGAAAAATTGTCAGATCTCAGGTTTATATTTCTCCTCCGATAAATGTTTTTGTGAATGTACTTCCAAAAAATATTATAATTCTCCCTATCGTGGAATTCAACGTGGTTCTAATCATGCATTTTAAATCCCTACATGTAGATATTGATAATTTTCAAATATGGGAAGTCAAATTTCATATTCCAAATGAACCTATAATCAATTGTCGATGAAGGTATGATTTTGATCATCTAATAGAATATGCTTCCATCTTATCGGTCTTAATTCATATACATGAATGTTATCTATCTCTGATGGTTTTGTAAGAACTAAATAATAAGGATAAACCTATTTTATAGGAGGTTTTTTATATCAATCATTAATAATTTCTAATTTTTCCACTGAATTACGAAGATGAGATTTCAAAATAGCTCATACATGGATTTATTCCTATTTTGAAAAATCCTTATAGAATGACCCCAATTTTGTTTTTGGAATTGAAGAATCAACTTGAGTAGAAAATTGATAAGGGATTTATAAACCCTTGTGAATCACCTAGGGGTTCAAATATTCTATTTTTTAAGATGAAATATGGATCAATGAGACAACCCATTAGTAACAGAGAACATAATAAGATCATAATAGAGAACAAATATTTTATTATATGTATTAATGACTTATTTGATCAACTACCCATAGATCAAAACCTTTTGATGTTTGACCCTCAATTAAAGTATCACCAATTGAGGTTAACAAAGGAGGTTATACCTACGTTGACATTATGTAAAAGGTATGAACACTATGAATTTATACTGATACGTTTTGGTCCTATTAATTATGCCTTAATCATTATGGAATAAATGAATATATATTTTAGAGACAATATTAATGATTGTGTAAAATTATTTATATATGATATTCTTGAATATTTAATGTGAATGGAAGAGACTCAATATCACGTTGGTATTTTTATGAGACCCTGAAGAATTATAATAATTTATAAAAAATTAAAAATTGTGAATTAGGATTTATAATGTTTCATTTTAGGTCATGTAATCTCTTGTAAGGGTATATTAATAGATCCTCTAAAGATATAATGTATTGAGAAATTATTTATAATAACCATGATAAATGAAGTCCATTGAATTAGTTTTTTGGATTGATTTTTTCAATGTTATTTTAATTATTTATCATGATTATCTAATACAATCACATGGATGACATAGGAATTATTGATGTTGATATGGATGAAGGAATGTGAAGTGAATTTTGAGTACATAAAAAGCAGGTTGGTTAGTGAACATGTTTTCACACTACATTGTATTGGAATATGTTTTGTTGGATATATCGATGAATAAAATAAGGTACAAGTGTGTGTTCTCTTGAATAATGATATGATGGTATCTTATTACTAATTCCAATTGACGTTTCATGAGGAAAATTAACAAAAAAATGATTTAGAGTATGCTATGATAATTTTTGAATTAATGATTCATAGGCACATATAAGGATAATGGTTTGACATATATACTGATCACATAAGATGAAATTATATTTTATCTCAAAAATAGTTCAATATGGCCCAAATAAAAAGCTTTGAGCTGAATCAATATTATAACTACTCATTCAATTACCACACAGTAGGAATTAATAAATGTTTAAGATTATTTGAGCCTAGACAATCAACATATATTAACTATAGTGGGGATCCCAAATGAACCAATATGTATTGATTTAGAATGTATGGACTTTGGAATCTTAAAGTAATAGTAGAAATTTTATCTGTCTCAAAATATTTTTCCACTATCAATCCTTCTGAATATTAAAGAGGCATAGAAGGATGATGTAGAGATGCTAAAAAGGTGATAATTGAACTTGATTCTTACCTTGACTTTGTTGGAATGATATAGTTTAGGAACCCTATATTTGTCTCCCCAATATCAATTTAGATTACAGAGCTATTGGATTAGGCTCATAGTTCAGAATTCAAATTTAATTGTGGAGGTAAAAATATATTTACAAATTTGAAAGTGTATTTCATGTGTAATTAAATAATGAGAGATATTTAATAGTGTGCTTATAAATGATTGGTTTGTTACAAATTTGAGGCTAAGAGACATAATAAAAATGGATTGTTACAATCATTAACCGTACCAAAATGGAAATGGGAATAGATCACCCAATATTTTTTTCATTAGAATCCAGAAAACATATAAAGGTTATAATGTCATATGGGTTATAGTCTATCTAATAATTAATTTTGAAAACATAATTTATAATATATAACATTTCAATATTAATTATCATGGTAGAATATATATTAATGGATTTTTAATATTTTATAGAGTACCACATTCTAATATGTTTGATTGGGATCTTTGGATTACCTCAATGTTGAGGTGATGTCTTCAAAATGGTCAAGAAAAAGAGGTAATTTTCAGAACATATTATCACCCTAAAAATGTTTGTCATTCAAGGAGGACCATTCTTACTATTGAAAACGTTTTGAGATATTTTATTATGGATTCCAAAGGTATTTGGGTTCAACACCTCCCATTGGTATAAATATATTTCTAAAAAAACATTCACTTCAGAATTCAGATGGATACTTATGAATGGGAACTACTTTAATAAGTTAATAACTCCATCATGATGTAATGTAGTTGAAAAAATAGTGATATTGGGACCTGATCAAGATAAGGAAATGGGGGAGAATGATATATCAATTCAACAACACATAATAGTAGATCAAGTGTCATAAAATAGTTTTGTGGGTAATCATTGGAAAGATCTATATTTTGAAGTGGGTGACAATGTATTCCTCTGAATATCGCCTTTGAAGATAGTGATGATATACGTAAATAAGTAAAATCTATGCCCCCATTATATCAGTGATTTTTTAATTCCTAATCATATCTAGATGGTAGCATATCGGCTTTCACTTCAATTGTGTCTCTCACACGTTCATGATGTGTTCTATGTATCTCACCTGAGGATGTAAATACTTGATCCTTCACATGTAATAAACTCATAGGTCATATCACTAGATAAATATAATTTTTATGATGAATAACCATTACAGATTCCTCATCATAGAGAGAACGTTCTACAATACAAGGCCACTCACATGGATAATGTTTAATGGTGAAACCACCATTTTAATGAAGCAAAGTGGGAATGTGAGGATGAAATGTGGAAGATGTTTCCTCACATATTTTTTGGGAGTGTTGTATTAAAAATTAAAAATAAATTTTATGTGGGGTACAATTTGACCATCACTTATTTTTGTTAAAATTTATTTTAAAATATTTGAATTTCATTGATAGGCTGTCTTAAATGAAATAGTGAGTTTCAAAGAATCGTGTATAATTATTAAAATTTTAGGTGTATATTATTTTATAGATGTTATATTTTAGGTTTGAAAAAAATACCTTAATTATTAGAATTATAATTTATTTACATTTAAATAATAAATTCATTACATATCTAATTAATAAAATAAAAAAAACTTTTAAGATAAAAGAGGATTTTTTTATGAAAACATTATTTTTTATGTACAAATAATTTTATATCAATATATAAAAATAATCCCAGTTTTTAGTGATTTTAATGCTATTTATATATTATTTTTATGATAAATTTTTTATACATTCAATAAATATTTTTCAACACCTATGAAATAAATTAAACACTTTTTATTCTTAAATTTTTTTAAAATGATGTTTCTTCACATTATACAAATTTAATTTAAAATCTGATTTATACATTTATAGGTGTTTAATAATATAAAATTAATTATATATTTATAATCAAATGTTTTATATTTCTTCATGAAGTCGCTATCATTTTGAGACAATATGAATAGTAATTGTGGAAATTTTATCAGATTTATATAAGTTAAATTGGATTTATATGGAAATAAAATAAGTGATAAGACAAAAATATTTCATCACAATTCTTATTGGATAACTAAAATTTGACCCTTAATACTTAAGAATGGAAATTGATTTATTTAATGGACATTTTTCTATGAAAGTAACATATGTATTTTTTAAACCAAAGGAAGTGACAAAATGTCATTATTTTAGTATTAAATATCATTTATGTGTTCAGATTGAAAAAAAATTATTTACGTATTAATATTAATATAAACTTTCATAAAAAATAATTTATATTAATAATTTAGTTTTATTTATTATTTTATGGAATTAAATAAATTCATTAAATAATTACACAATGCTAATGCAATAAATTTTTATTTAATAGAAAAATAAAACAAATGATATTAAAAATATTTAAAGTACTACATTTTGAGAAACATTATGTGATCCTAAAATTTTATAGATTAACATAAAGTTTATTGCATTTGTTAAGTATTTGTTTTTCAAATTAAACATGTTTTAATGATGTTATTAAATTAAATGAAATCAACACAATCAAAATTTAAATTAATGATATTTTAAGAAATTCACATTTAATTAAGTTATTAAAAAATTAAAAAATACTAAATAAGGGAAATTGGAAAAATTTAAGGAATATGATGTATCTATTTATACATTTGGGGAACAATTTTCACTTTATAACAAATAATTTAGACATTCTAATATTGAAAAAGGTGTTACCGTAGATTAAACAAATATAAGTTATCTAACGATAAATAAAAATGAAATGGTTCAAACATACACCAAACCATGTCTAAAACATTTTATTGATGTGATTAAAATAATATTCCACATTTTCTTAAAATAAAAATACATTTGGAGTTATTTTTATTAATAAAAAATTTATTATAAAATAATTTTTAGTGAAATTCCAAAACATCCACTTTATATTATTTTAAAAGGAAACCACCTACATCCAATCAATAAACTATATTGAGACTTATTCATCAACCATAATATTCCATTTAATATTCTCCAATTATCGATTCAATTTTTATGGGTTATGGTATTCCAAAAATTTGAACCCTAGAGCACTTTAAACCACATTTAATGAAGACATTGTGAAGAAGAGATAATCTCTCAAACTGAGCACATTCCTTCTATACTTTTAATAACCTCCTCTAAATATATTATATTCATCATAAAGTAACCTGTCAAGTATAAAATTTTTGGAAATTCTGTTATGATTATTAATAAACCATTATAAACCCTCTTTCACATTATATAAGAAGTTAATGTTGTTCTTGTTCATATGTATGGATTACCATCACCACGTAGTGATAGAACTCATTTTTTGTAACCATATTTTATGTATGTGTATTATTATGTTATTAATGAATATATATTTTATATACATATATATTATTTATTTATACTTCATAGATGATAATATCATTTCTAAAATATTATCATCTAATCCTTTGGGAAATGATAGTGTCACATCTACGTACGTATGGACTACCAGATCCACAATGTGATGTGATTCCATTTTCATCTATATTTCTCATGGATTGTAATATATATAGGTAAATTATGAATATAAATAATTTATAAAAATTATAAAAAAAATATAAACATGTATATTATTATGTAACTTTATTTCATCCACATAGATGGATATTAGAAATAGTGTTCTTGAATACAGCCTACCATTATGTATCTATTGGAAATATATTTTTTCCATAACGTGATTACTATTTTGGAAATTAATGAGGAATGTTCAAATTATATAGATCAGGACTACTAAACAAAAACATTCTTAAAAATATAGCATTTAATTCCCAGAATAGTAATTTTGATGAAATATTATTTTTTAAAAAAAGAGGTAAAATGTCAAAAATAAATCATACATTGTATGATAGATATATTTTTATTTAATACATGTATAATTAATCCATATTATATTTATATATATATTGTTTTATCATATACATGGAAAGGCGATTCATAAGGTAAGGTTTTATTTCACAATCTCATTATTATCTAGGATTGCTTGTGTTTAAGTATCTAATGGTGAATAATTTTCAGCTATTTCCATGTTTTAATAAATTTTTTAAAATATTTTTCCATTCTGCTACATTTTTTTAAAATAATTTTAACTATTATTTGAATTTTTATTAAATGGTTTAATGGATTTTTTTTATAAATTTAGTTCTTTGTTAAATTATCTAAGAAAAAATGAAAATAGTATTTTTCAAAACATATAAATCATTAGAAAATTTTCCCGCGATCATGATTCCGTAATTTTCTAATGATTACTTTTAAAAATTATAAGGTTATTTTACTATAAATTTTTTTCCTTTATAATTTCAATGATTAAAAATAATATTTTACTATGGGTATGGTATTTTTCTCAAGAATTACTACAATTATCTTAAAAATCATTTTTGATCTATTATAAAATTATTTATAGATGCCTACAATTTGATGGGAACATGATAAAATGATACCATCTTTACTGATTATTTTTTTGGATTATGTTTAGGATGGAATGAGATTTATGAAATATATTTCCTTCCAATAGATATGATATGATGAAAAGTTTATGAAACCCAATTATTTTAATTTTTAATGATACAATAAATGATTTATATTATTATCAGACACATATTTATGGTTTTAGTTACTTTATTATAGGGATATATATCTCCCTATAGAGCATTGGGTAATGATTTATATCACGTGAGATATATATGATTATAATATAGAGGCAACCCTGTTTTGTATGGGAATTTATCATCTTTGATGTTTTTGGGAGTTAACATTTACTACTATGATAGTGTGGGAGTGAACCCATACAACTAAAATAGTCTTGGAAATGATCCTAGGAAAATAAGTAAATAACATTCTATTCTTATCTGTAGGACATAATTTCTTGTTATTTTTTATGGATTATTTTTTTTCATTATTTTATTATGAGTTTCTTATGATCTTCCAAATGTATACCATGACTCAAGATTATGATCATTGATATATAGGGTAAAATTCTCAATTGTTATATTCTTATTCGTATATCGTTATTCTCATGTTATTCTTATGTAATCAATGATAGCTCAAACTTTTACCATTAATGATCATCTGAGAAAACCATTTTGATTTGTTTCTTTTCTTTAAGATATTATTAAACCATTTAGTAGGTATTTTGAAGAAGAGTAATATATTATAACATCGTCAATGGGGATGTTGAAGCACATTCATAAAATAAGAATATTTTATATCTAATATCCAAATAATAAAAACATTTATAGTTATATCATGGATAAAATTTTCTACCATATATTATCAAATTTTCCTTAATTATTATTTTAGTTATATTTTATATTATTGAATAAACTATTATTTTAATAAAATTTCATTATTATAATTTTCACAATATTCACAACTTTAACACTAAAAACATCAAATTAACACTAAGAATTAGAACTAATAATTTTAATTCAACTGAAACATGTCATGTCTCTCTAGATAATTATTTTATCACCTTTTATATTTAAAATAATAATACTTTTAAAATTATTTATATCAATTTCTTATTTTCCCATTAATTAAATAATTACATCATTAGATTTGGGTAAGAATTTAAGGTAAATATTTAACTCCAAAATATTATAATAAATAACAATCATGATTTTAAATTTATTAGGGAAAAAACTATTAATATTTCCACATAACTACTTATTTCCCCATGTGAATACATTAATGATATTTTTTTCAATGTAGGTGACATTGTTTATATCTGTTGGAATAAATAATAATGAATTTATTTTACAAAAAACTTCCATTAAATAAATTTATTTATATCCTTAAGTGTTGAGGTTTTAGTTTATGTCTTCCAATAAAAATTATTATGATAAAAGTGCAGAAATATCACAAATTTTTAATCTAGATTATACTGATTTAACATTTATCATAGTGATAAATTTTACCATAGTTACTATTCAAAATGGTAAGAAATAAGTTTCTTAATTACTGAATTTGAACTTTATGATTCTAAAAATTTAAATATTTTTATATAATTCAACATCTATAAATGGCATAATAAAATTTTATAATATTTTCTAAAAATGTTATAAAAATTATTATTTGGAGAAATACATTTATAAGCATAAAAGTAGATTTATCATTATCATATTATTTAAAAAATATTTATTGAATTTATAAAACATATGATAAATTTTATAATATTAAATTATGTATAAAATCAATCATTAATTGGTATTAGTTTAATATATTGATCTGAATTTTATTATGTAGATAAAATAAACTTTTTTTGAAAATCATCACTTTTATATGAATTTTTTTTATAATCATTTTATAACAAATGAATTTATATTAATAAATGTTAGTCTATATATTTTGAATAATCTAATTATTATTATCCATTCCTACCAACCTACTAGCTACGAAATAATGGACACCTAATATTTGAAAATTTTTATGTAGTTTGTTTAAACTCAACATGACTGGAAAAACAAGATATCAAAGAAAAAAATAAATTTTAAACAAATATAGCATAAAAATATCATATTATTAGATTTCCCCCCCATTAAACTGAATTTTCCCTCAAAATAATTCACTTTGATAAAAATAGATGAGGGAACCTCTTCCTCATTAAATATTTAGGTTCCCATACATCGTCTTCATATTGGTTGTTTATACATAAAAAATTAACATGTTGTGCGGTCTGGTTTCCATGAACATTGTCTCTATGATTTCGAATTTTTATTATTTTTTCTTCAAATGATATATTTTACTCCATATGTACGACCATTGATATTAGTACATGTGAAGGATAAGCTATGAAATTCCATAGAAGTGATTCATGGAACACATCCTAATTTTTTGAGATATTAATTGGAAGAGACAACTATTAGGATACAATCTGTATATGATCTTGAGTATCAAAATGACTGACATATCTATGTATTATAATTTCATTATTTCTTAAACTCATCACTATATTATAGGGATATATTTATATTTATTCCTTCATATTCACATAAAAATACAAATATTTTTTTTATTTTCTACTTATCATTTTTTTTATGTTTGAATTACGCTAATGTGGTGTTTAATGGATCAAACCTTATCATACATTTCCTCAAATATATACAATCTCAATATCTATCTCTCTGTAAATTCATTTTAATACATTATATTTATGAACTTCTTCCCACAGAGGGATTCATAAGGTATCATATTAACGTTGGAGTGAAAGCTATTATTGTAATAAAATTTTATCAGTGGAAGGTGTTTATCCGAACCGCCTTTGAAATACATATAGAAATTTTTCAACATGTATTATAGAGTACTAATGTTTATATCAGACTCTCCATATGTCTAGGGATGTATGTAGATATGAATCATGAATTTTTTTATAGAACCTACCGAATACTTCACCAAAACATCATGGTAAACCTCGTTTACTCATTTGGTACAATTGAAAGTGGTACTATTTGTAACATTACCAGATTTTGATTTTATATTTTTATATTTTTATTAAAATAAAAATATAATATTAAATAAATTATTTTTTGTGAATTCTTAATTTGATCAAATATAACTCATATAGAATTATGACAATTTGATGTTTTGGGGAGTCTAACAAAAAAATACATGGTGATGTCTTCCCATTTCCATTCACGTATAATTAGTTGTAGTAACATCCCATGAGAAATATGTCTTTTAGAATTTATAAGATTGATAATAAATATACTAAAAAATATTAAACATTTCAATCAACATTCCATCCAACCAGAAATAATCGTTTAGGACTCAATATGACTTTTTTACTTCCCAAATGAATATAGAATGGTGAATTACGAGCCTCATCCAATACCAACTTAATTAAATATGTTATGGTTTTGAAAAATACACGGTTAATGAAACTAATTATTCCCTAAATATAATGTATGAACTCAGTAGAACCTAAATTTTTTTCAGATCTTGGTAAAAGGAAATATAATGAAATCGTGATATCATATGCTCATTATGTATAAATAGGTTGATATCAATTATCACGTAATAATAGAATGAGAATAAGTTTGTATGAATATGAATATAACTTTTGAAAATTATTCCTTCTATATCCATGTTCATGATCAAGAGTCATGGAATAAATGATGGATGTTTATAAGATATGGATCATTAAAGAATCAATGAATACATGATGCATAGGATTAACATGGAATTTTTTAAAACACATAAGCATAGAAAATAATTTACATAATAGTCCAAGATATTAACAAAAAATATCATAGTTTTATGGGTTAACTCCCCACCCATCATAGTAGCCATGGTTTACTTCCAAGACCATCATAGTCGACAATGTCCCTTACTGAATCGGGTTTTCTCCCCATTCCAATCTTGTATATCTTAGGAAATATAAATCATTACCCAATGAATAATAAGGGGGTAGAGCTCCCACCCATCACATTATCAAAACCAAAAATAATTATTCAATTAGAACATAAGTCATTGATCATATTATAACCCATGATATTAAGTGGGTTTTGAAATCAATTCAACATAGTATAACCCATAGAAAAAGGGACAAGTTTCATAAATATCATGCCATCATGAACATAAACCAACCAAAAAACGAATAAGGATGGTATTATTAGATCATATTTCAATTAAATAAAAATTAACATCAAAAAATTATATATTATATGGAAAATAATTTTTAAATATCATATCCAAAAAACACAGTGAAAATATCCCTTCCATTTTGAAATCTTTTTATAAAATCACACATTTATAATGGAAAATATTTTCATTGAAGAGAACATTGTGATACTGTGAAATAAGATTCAAAGAAAATTATATTTTAAGATGGTGGGAAAATTTGAACATGTAATATATGTTAATTGACCCATTATTTATATATTTTTGTTGAAAAAAACAAGGAACCTTGTTTAGAAAACAACCAAATAATTCCTTTCAAACCAGTTTGTAAAAAGTAAAACGTTAGAAATTTTTTTTAAAAAAATATGAGAATTATAGAAACATGTTTGAAAATATTTTTATAAAACAAGGATATATAAGGTAAATATTCCTCAATAGATACTTAAACAAAAACAATCGCGAATAACGATGATATTGTAAAATAAAATCTTACCTCATGTCTCGTAATTCGTTTCTTATGTTCAGACATCTGATATAATATATAAGAATTTTTCCAAAACATATTCCATAAAATTATATCTATAATTATATTTATGATTTATTTATGACATCTTGTAACTCATATATTAATAATTTATTATTAAAATCACTATTCTTGTTAGTAACTGCTTCATTTTCCAAGCATTATTCAGTTCAAAAGTCGAGGTAATTATACATAGAAAATAGTCCCGTCATTTAAAAATAAATTTTTTTATTTAAAATATTCATATTTATTCATTATATACATATTTACCTTCATTAATAAATAGTATATATAGAAAAATGAAATAAACCTCTTAAAGATACGATATGCCATACGTAAAAATGAGGTTTCAATTTTATTTATTGTAATGAATGAAAGGACATAATAAATATATATTTATATAATCATTATTATGTTAAATATATCATATGTATGCATATAATTCATATTTATTACCATCTATGTTAAATATAAATGACGAACAAATCACAACGCATTGTAGAGATGGTAGTCTGTATCGACGCTAAAGTGATGTTATTGTTTACAAAAATATTGGATGATAAGACAAGCGACATGATATAGTAAATAAAAAAGAATAATTATATCATAAATATTATATATAATAATTAATCCTAATATAATACAAATATCTAAATGTATATAAGAAAAAAATAATTGTATCGATACATGGAGATGGTAGGTAGTACGTACATACGAGGGATACATTCACCAAAAATTTGATATGAAATAGGGGGTATAATGATGTCTTAATAATTCTAATAAAATTTTATGATATTTTGGATACTTAAGATTTTATTTTATTTTTAATATAATATATTTATAAGAGGTAAATAAAATTTTAAAATAAAATTGATCGGTTAGAGCCATTACCACTTCTTCAAAATGAATCATTTAAATTTCATCTTAAATGATCTATTGTTAATATTTTGGTAATATAATAACTACTAAAATGTGGTTAGGTGAGTTTATCATATATTTTTTATAGTATATCATTATATAAGGCTCAATGTTGTGTAATTAGGTGAGGGGGAGGTGTCCTTTTATAATTGAGTTGATGGGAACTTTTGGAGTTTCTCAAAATATTAATTTATAATAAATTGAATATAAATTGAAATAATTCCAAATTTAATTTAATTAGATCATAAAGTGGTATATGGTTTTATTTAATCAATACATTTATTTTATACAATGTTTTTTTTTGTTAATTTGATCCTTACAAATTTGTTTAATCCTTAGATAATATATTTTATTCTAATATATGGCAAAAATAATTCCATGTTCTATGGTTGATGTTTTTACATAAATGTTGTAAAATGAACCAAAATGGAAAATTAATGATATTACAGACCATAAAATGTAACATTATTTCATATCTAGTATTTTTTTTAAAAAAAATTATATGCCAATATATTATTTTCATAAAATATCATTTTTGCCAATTTTGACAATATTCATAATATTAAATTTTTTAAAATCAATTAAACGTGTATAATTTGAACCAACTATTTTAAAACATCCAAAAAATTACATGTTAATCTAATAATTATTTTATTTTAATAATTATCTAAAAATACATTACATATAATATTTTTAATGTCATTTAGTTTATTTTTCTATTAGTTAAATAATTATTGCATCAGCATTGTCTTAGAACATTAGGTAAATATTTAATTCCATAATATTTTAATTAAAATTCCCTCATAAAGATAATTTCGATATCCACAAAATTAATATTATTATTTATTCACAACTGATTCTTTTACCTATGTGAATACATTAATGATAGTGAAATACAATAGAGTGATATTATTCCACTTCCATTTGTTTAAATAATGCTGAATCCATTCTCTTAGAAAATTGTTTATTAAATTACTAAAAATGGAACATTTTATTTTATGGGTGAATTTTAATTCATCCAATTTTTAATAGGTTAAAAATTATATCCTTCAAACATATTTTTAATCAAGATTAAACTGATGAAAACATTAGTGAGTTGGTAAATTTTATCACTGTTAGTATTCCTACTGAATAAAAATAAAAGTGGAGTAATTATTAAATTATAAAACTCAAATAATAAATATTTAATTCTTTATATATAATTAAATACATATAATTGGAATAAATTTTGTATAATTTATGTTTTAAAATTGTTAGAAAAATGGTTTTTTTGAAAAAAACTCTTTTTAGCATAAAAAAGGATTCATTATTATCCAATTATTAAAAATATATTTGTTTATAATATAAAACATTTGACCAAGTAAATAATATATAAATTTCATTAAAATAATTCACCAATAAGTACTAAATTAACATGTTGGTCTAAAATTCATTGTAAAAAAATTATTTTCATCAAAATGTCACTTTTATCTTAATTTTTTTCTTGTTATTTAATTCAAATCATTTGACTACTAATAAATTTATGTTATAAAAGAATGCACCATTTATTTTTGGAAATATAATTGTTATTATTCATAACCTCCAATCTAAAATATATGAAATAATGGACCTTTGGTAATTTAAAAATGTAAGGTGGTTTGCTTAGAATCACTATTGTGCACAATGCATGCTATCAATGAAATAAAACAAGGATAAAAGAAATATTTCTAAAAACATCATGGTGATACATTCTAATGAAAATAAAATTAATTTCTCCCTTGAAATTACTCACTCTAATAAAATAATATGAGGATATAACATCCTAATTTAATCCTCACGTTCCAATGTAGCTTCCTAAAATTGGTGGTTTGGCCATAAAACTATAATGTAATGAGTGTTCATATTTGATAAATTATTCCTCTATAATCCAAAATATCTATATATTTCCATTCATAAGAAATATATTCCTCCCTTGGTATGATACCTGATTTTATTAAATTTTACGAATCCGGTTTATACTTCCTTATGAGTGATATACGTAACACATCATGAACATGTGAGATATTCAGTAAAATCACTGATAAATATTCTACATTACCTATATGATAATGAATTTCTAAAAAGGCTGATATACCAATAGATTATGTTTTCATTATCTACATATATCATCACTCTCTTCTAAGGATATTTTGTATGAATTCCTAATCATCCACATAAAACTCTATATCTTTATAAATATTGTCATATTTAATTTTTTTCAACTCTAAGATGCTCTTATGTGTTTCTGAATAGATCTAACCATATTTTCCATTTCTATATCTAGATTTGGCCCAAAGATATTATATCTCCAAATACATTCTATCATGTTGGAGTTCAACACTTTTTACCATAGAGGGATTAATATAGATCTATATGATTATTTGATTGAATGTTATTTTTGTAAGAAAATTACACCAAAGGAAGGTTTTGATCCCAACCACATTTGAAATCCATATTGAATTCTCTCAACTGATCATATCGATTTTTAATAGTCCTCTCAGGGTGAACATAAATATGAGGATGATAGAAATTTCCAAAATAGAACTCTATATTTATTGTTTTCTAAGACATTTAATGAACATCAAGGTAAACCTCATATCCTAATCAGATAAAATGGAATGTGGTACTCCATGAAATCTTTCAACTTAAAGTACATATATATTCAATAAATCTAATCAATAGATATGTCATCTATGGTAGTAAATAACTAATCTAAATTTTTATGTGGATCGACCATAACCTATAAATAATTTTAGATATTTTAAGGGTTTTGGTGACAGTTATAACCCTCACATGCCTCATTAATATTCACATGGATAGATAGTTGAATATTCATTATATATGGATAATATTTATCTTCTTCATTTATCTATTCTAAGTCCATAACTTTTAAATGCATTAATATTAGATCATTTGGGATAATTATCATTGATTATATTGAATAATCCTTTTGGAAAAAAGAATCTCCCACTATTTTTGAATTCCCAAGGTAGTAATTTAATGTGTTGTCATAATATATAATCAGATCCAACCATCATCCTTATATCATGTTCAACCCTTTTAATGTGAAAATTTTGTTTAAAATATTGTGATTATTATATTTTCTACACATGTATCCATAGAGATAATAACTCTATGTATATTATTAAAAAAATTCTCTAGGTAACTCCAAATATTAGATAATTAATTTTTATCCTGTACAATAAATTAATATAATGCATATTCTATGACCGTATCATTTTTTTGGAGAACACATCACATCACCTACTTTGATACATCACTATAGATCAAAAACCATTCTCCACTATAGGGTATTGTCAACAATAGTGCACTGACCAACCTTATTATTAACTACTTGAAATTATCTTTACATTCCTCTTTACATATGAACTTAAATCTTTTACTATTAATCTTAGATAGTGGGATTGATTATCATTGGTAATATTTCACAAAATATTTGTAATATAAATCCAAAAAAAGAAGAAAATGGAATTTAGTTATCATTGGTGGTCAAGGTCGTTTCTCAATAGACTCTATCTTTGAAGGATCTACGGGTATACCATCACTTGAGATTACATGACCCAAAAATGATACATTTGAATAATAAAATACAATTGGTAAAAGTTTGGAAAATATTATCCTACTCAAGTGTTTGAAGAAAAATCCATAAGTGATCTTCTGGATCATCCTTTATCATTGACTATAAAAAAATATCCTATATAATAAAAACTAATAAATGTTCATTGTAGTCTCAAAATTCACTTTCCATTATGTATGTGATGATAGTGTTGGTATTATTAAAAAAAGGAATCACCTTAAATTCATATTATATAATCCTTTTATTGAATGTATTATTGGGTATATCCTCCTTCTTAACCATCAATTGATGATACCCAAAATAATAGTAAATATTGGAAAACTAATGTGCTTCACATAGTTAATCTAATATGTAATCAATTATGTGGAGCATAATAAATTTCCAATATTGAAAACCGTTTTAGATATCATTAATTTAGGTTAATGGTGGATGATATACCCAATATTGAATTCTATACAAGTTATGAATGCTATTAATTTATAGGTATTCCTTTTGGTATTATTAATGCCTCGATTGCCTTCATGGACTATATGAATAGAGTCTCCAGACATTATCATGATATGTTTTTTCTCATCCTTATAAATTATATTCTTATATATTCAATGTGAAAGGACGAGCATAAAGATCAATTGAGGGTTGTGATGGAGTACCTGAGGAATGATAATCCATATTCAAATTTTACCATGGGGGAATTTAGGATTAATAATTCTTCATTTTCGGGTCATGTAATATCAATGGAGGATATTTAAGTGGATCCTTAAAAGATAAAAGCTATTGAAAATGTCATAGAATAATTTTGATAACTGAAATCCATAATTTTATTTGTTTGGATTGATATTATTGATATATCATGAATGAATTTTCATGACTACTTAATTCTATAACTAGGTTGACATGGAAATGGGTTATGTTCATAGGGATGGATAAATGTGAATATAATTTCAAGGGGTTGAATGAAGGTTTGTTAATGCATCTATTCTCACACTATACAATATTTAAGAATGTTTTGTGATAAAAAGTTATGAATCAAAAAACAGAACATGGTTCTATGTCTGGTAAAATTATACGGTGATATATTATGCCTCACACAAGTTGAAGGTCCCTGAGAAAAAAAATTCAACACATGATTTAGAGTTAGCATTGGTAATTTTTTCATTAATGATATAGTGGAATTAACTCTATAGGGAAAGGAGAAACATACATACAAATACCAAAATTTAAATGTATAATTTCACTCGAAAAAATATTAAAATGAACTAAAGATGTTTATTGATGTTGATAAAAAGTTATGACTCATAATTCCATTTCCACTATGTGAAAGAAAACAAGGTGGACGATGAATTTAGTAAAATGTACCATGATAACAAATCTATGATGAGGATAAATAATTTTACAATATTTATGGGTATACAAAGGATATACCTAGAAATATAATGGTGTAATTATTTTCGGTCTCAAATGAATGTTCAACCATCTATCCTTGTGAAGATTTAAATGTCATTGAAGGATAATGTAGTGTTGAATATTATGGATGTAAATTTTCCTGATTTAATTATTAATTGTGATGGAATTATAATTATTGGGAATCATTTATGTGTTATAAAAATACCATATTTGAATAAAGACTTATTAAATGAGGCACATTGTTCTTCTTTATCTATTTATCTAGATGTGCAAAGATTCATAGATTCTTTACAAAGTTATTTATAATTGAATGGAATAATGAGAGATATTGAAGATTATTTTTCACGATTATTGATTTGTCAACAAGTTGCAAAAAATAGATTCAAATCTAATAATATGATACCAACACTAAATAAACCTGAATGGATATGGTAAAAAAATTACCTTGTATTTTTTCATCAAACTCCCCAAAAAATATAATGGCCATAATGTTATATGGGTTATAGTTATTTGATAAACGAAGACATAACACTTCACCTCTATCATATAATATTTCACTCCTTGACATCTTGACAAAATATATATTAGAGAACTGGTATGATTTCATTGTGTACCACTATTCATTATATCTAATCAATATCTTCTGGTTACCTCAGAGTTCAAGTGAATTCCTCAATAGACTCTGGATATAGAGTTATGTTTCCCCAATTCGTATAATCCTTATATATATGTTTTTTCATTAGAGGTCTATTCATGCTATAGAAAACATGTTGAGGGATGTGAAAATCGATTTCAAAGTCATTTGGGATCAACACATTAATTTAGTTTAGTTTTCATCAAAAAATATATTTCACTCACACATTATGGTGGATCCATATGAAGCCCTCTATAGAAAGATGTGATAAAAACCAACATTATGGAATGAAGATGGATATGGAAAAATATTTTAAATTGTTTTAGATTATTAAATGACATATAATGATAGATCTATTCATTATAACATACACTAATAAAAACGGCCTAAATCAGTGCTAAAAATGGCATTAACAACGCTATAAAATTGTTGTAAATCTCAGATCTAATATAGGTGGGTCCCTTTTATCAGGGCTATGAAAATCATTGAGAAAGGCCACTTTTATCATCAATAAAACAAGTGCTGACAAAATACCCCTTTAGCAGTGCTTGTTTTTAGCGCTGATAAAGGTTAAAAAATTAAAAAAAAATTAAAAAAATTAAAAATAATGTGGAGAGTGAATTTATCAGTGCTTCACACTGTGTTTATCTATTCTAGGAGGTCTCCCACACGCTTCCATTCCCGCGCATCCTCATACCCACACACTCTCTTCGCTTCCACCCTAACTCGAACCTGGGACCTCCCCCCTTTCGCATCAACACATTTACCACTAAGCCATTTCATTTTGTTCTCTATTTAATGATATATATATATATATATATATTTAGATTTATTCATATATTGATATATATTCATATTAATATAAATATATTTATTCATATATTATTATATATATATTAATTCGTACATTGATATATTTATATATATATATATATTTAAGTATAAATGTTTATACTTATATTTATTTGTATATTAATTTATACATATAAGATTATTTTGAACTACATTTATGAAAAAATATGTTTTTATGTGTGTATATAAATAAATAAATAAAAACATACATACATAGATATATACAACACATAAACACACACAAAGACACACACACACAAACACATATATATTTACGAATAAATACATATATATGTGAATTTGAATAGCAATAGATTTTACTTATAAGATTAGTTTTAAATACATTTATGAAGAAATATGTTTATGATGTGTGTTTAGAAGTAAATAGATAAATACATACATATATACATATATAAAACACACATACACACACATAGACACTCACACACACACACACACATACACATATATATTTATGAATAAATACATATATATGTATATTTAAAAATCCATAGAATATTAAAACGACCATAACTTATAATATAGAATTCTATTTCAACACCAAAACTATTCAAATCGATGAAAATGAAACAATCTTTTATATGATATGTGATACAGGCCTAACTGAGATCTGGATCAGAAGTTATACCATTTTGAATGTTAAAAAATCAGGGTATCCCGACTAAAAACTCAGTTTTAAGGACCTTTGGGCCTTTTGTGGGCTTGAAATATGTGATAGAGGATTTGGCTACGTCACCAGCGCTTAGAGCTTGTCATAGGCTTTGAATTGATATGCTGTAGAGGTAGAATGGACACATGTATCAATAGTTGTGGCCCTTTGAAATTTGAGTTACATTTTTAACATATTTTAGATCTTTTATTAAATTTTTAATTTTTTGTGTCTTCAAATTGTTATTAAATGATTTGTAGTTGATAATAATTATAATATTATTAATTAATAATATATTTTCAAAATATTTTGAATCCATTTTTTCTAAATTTCTTATAAATTAAATTTAATAGTCTATTTATACGTATCTATAACATATATAAAAAATATATATTTTAATTATATCAATATAAATATACTTATATAACAATATATTACTATTCATGAAAAAATATTTTTTTTGAAAGATAACATTTATTAGTACTCGGGAAAAGCATTGATAAATCCCCCCCTTTAGCAGCGCTACTTAAAGAAGCGCTTATAAATATTACTTTTCATGAAAAAATATTTTTTTGGAACTTAACATTTATCAACGCTCGGGAAAAGCGCTGATAAAGGTGTCCCCTTTATCAGCACTAAAAAATGCACTGGTATAGGGGGGGCTTTATCAGGGTGAAAGAAAGCACTGACAAAGGGGGCCTTTATCAGCGCTTTTTTTAGCGCTGATAAAGGCCCCCGATATCCACATTTTTTATTAGCACTGATAAAAGTGAAGAGCATCTCGTGCCCATTTTTGTAGTAGTAATAATTCCATATCTGAGTCAATAATGATGTTACAATAACAATCATCAGAAATATATGGAGTTTGGAAATAGTGAAAATGTTTTCCAGTTAATATCTTCCTAGAAGATAGTGATGATATTGGTAAATAAGTGCATGCTAATCCATAGGAATATCCGTCCATTTGAAATTCTTGATTATATTTGGATGGTTTTTAATCGATTGGTGGTTCAAACGAATCTCTCACAAGATCCATACAGGTTCCGTGTATCACTCGAAAGAATCTATATACCTTATCAATCGCATTTACTAAACCTAGTGGTCGTACCACTGAGGAAAGATAATTATTATAAAGAATAACTTGTATAGATTTTAGATCATATAGTGAAATTTCTCTGAAATAAAAAAACTTTTCTAATTAACGTTTTATGGTGAAGGATCCAATTTTTTCATGATATGTGGGATCATAAGGGTGTAATGTGAAATATGTAACCTCATCTATCTGTATCTATAACATTCCAGGTAACTATAAAACAATAATTTTTTATATTTTTTAATATTTATGATTTAGATTTTACAGTAATGGAACTGTAGGTTCGATAAAGTACCCGACACATAATAATTCGTTTCTCCGAAATCTTTTGTCGAACACAAGACTGTGTTTTTTCGAAATATAATATATAATTAATATTATTATTTGATATGGTAGTTATCACATATCCATAACAATGGAGAGAATGTTCAATTTATACTAAATTATAAAAATATGGTTTACACATGTTTTTATAATTATTAATTGGTTTTCAAATTAACTTGAAATGAAACTAATAACCAATACAATATAAATGATGTACTTTTATCAAAAATAATTTAAATGCGAATTATTCTGTTTATAAAACTAGAAATCTCTTTTTTTGGATATTATTAATTTAATAAAAATTATATATAAAGTTTAAAAATCATCATAAGTATTTTATTTGTAAAATATAAGAATAAATTCAATTTTATGGATAATGGAGTGTTTTTTAAAAAGCAGTTTTACAACTTTTTTATGTAGAAACAAATTTAAATACTTTTTTAATCATTTATAACCAGTATTTGAAAAAATAAAATTCTTATTTGTAAGAGAGACATCAGAATTTATTTTGATCGAAAATATCATCTTTTTCTGATAAAACCCATATATTAATGAATAGTGAAAAAATACTTCATTTTAATTCAAAACTCCATTTTCATAATTTTTTTTATATAGTTATATTATCCTATTAATTTTTTTCAAATATTATTAAATAATATTATTTTCATTGAATAAAATATCATTCATTAGAATAATTTTCAGAAATAATTTGATTATAAAAACTATAAAATCTTTTTAATTTTTACTTCAATAAAATGATTTCTTATTCCCTCAACAATATTAGGTTTTAATTATTTTCATCTAATTTTTTATATTGAAATTGGAAAAACAGATTTCATATTTTAATAAAATGTTCCAAATTATGTAAACATGTATCTTCTTTGTGACATTATAAATTGTGAATTTAGTAGTAATTGATGTTACCAATGTTAAAGGTAAATTGGGTAATTAATGTTAAAAATAATATTATAATAATATAACCTTTATTAACACTTGTCCGAATTAATTTTTATAAAAGTATGATAACCATTAGAATCCATGTATCCATTTTAGGACAACTTGGAGCCATATGGATGACATTAATGCACTTTTAATATTATATTCATTGAATAATCATTTTTGTTAAACTTTTCTTTTTTAAAAAGTAATATATTTTAATATGGAGTTATACATAAGGTATATTTATAGAGACTTATAAATTTCGAGAATTTTTTTCTTAAATACTTTGTAATTTTACGAGTCTATGGCTTCTGACGGCACTTGATTCTGAGCCTCGGTATGCCCAGAATCAATTTATGATGTTTAGTTCGGGTACGTTTAGTAAATGAAGGAGCGCGTTTTTCTCTCTTTTGAATCAGTTCTCGGAATCAGATTCGAAGGGCACCAATGAACTCGTAGTGCCGGTAATTTCTTAGGAGGACTTTTACTATGGATGTGTTTTCACGGGAGAAGAAGGTAATATTTTTTTGTTGATTAAATGAGAAGGGAATAAAATTGTGGTACAATTTTATTTTTATATCTAAGGTGGTTTTATCCTATATTAGGGAGTTAGGGTGGGACCCACTAGCATCCTAACTACCCATGTGAGGATAAATGTGAGGTGGGGCCCACACGATCCCCAACACTTCACATTCTTTAAAACTACGTAAATACCCTCTTAATTTTGTGAAACCATTCCACCTTCTCTCTCTCTCCCTCCCCCATAACTCTTACCATCACACTCTAAACAATTAATTGAACCACATCAATTAATTAATTAAGTGTTTTGAGATTTAAAATTTGAAATGAATAGCATGATTAAATAAAATAACGAGAAGCCTTATTTTATTTTTGGTTTTCTTTTTGTGTTGAGATTTTTGGGAGGGAGCTCTTGAGTTTTGAAGAATGCTTCATCTCCTTTGTTGATGAACTTCAAATCACTGACGAAGCGCATCGACATGGTGACCTCAGATTCACCATCCTTTTCTTCCTTCATGATAAGGGGGGAGACACCAATACAGGAACTCACCAACTACGTCACTCCGTGTTTTCTTCTCTCCGTGACAAAAAGGGGAGACACCCCTTCCTCCTCGGACGCTCTCCATCGACGTCTATGCACCTTGTGATTTCGTCAAGAGCGATTCCCTATGATCGATAACTTTTGTTGAAGTAGGGGTGTGTTTGGACTGAGTAATCATTGGTTTTCCTTCCATGTCGTTGTTCCTATTAAACTGATTGTTATTGGACTAATGTGGATAGGACCAGACAAAACAAACACGATCTGATTCCGCCTCCATTCTTGTGAATATGTTGAGTTCTTCAGCCGTTCTTGATCGGTGAATCAAGATATGTTTTTGGAGCCAATCGGAGGCCCAAAAACATCGTAAATGGCCTCAGAGCGTTGGGGTGACCTAGAAGCGGATGTTTCATAGAAATCAGATCATTGGAATGAAGAACGGACACCTCAGGAGGCGTGCTAGCCAGTGGCATCATTTCTGGAAAATTCCAAAATACACGACGTGTAATCCAGGAGCACACACCTTGTATTAAAAGTGTACCGTGGCTTCTATTTCGGACATTAGAAAAGTAACACACAGTTTGTGACTCTAGACACACTGCGTGTACTCTCCACACTATTTGATAGAGGGTACTTCGATGGACATGGTGTGTATTCATGAAAAATTCACGGACATATAAAACAATCCACAACCAAGTAACATGGCGTGTATTCACTTCATAAAAATTCATAAGCGTATTTCTGAGGCTCGGAGTGTAATCTAGGAGATACACTAACACAGGAAGAACCACACGTCCATGAGGAACGGCATGTACTACCTTCATCATGGACAAAGCAGCTTCGTTATTACTCGGCGTGTATTCAGGGAATACACGGACATGGTGTGGAGTATACGGGCTTGTAATCCACCACACGGCCAGGCATGGCCAGCACACATGGAACCGACCCTAGAGGTTTGGACATGGCATGTAACCATACCACACGATGTGTACTTACATATCTACATGTCCAGCCCTATGACACGTGTCGTTTCACACGAGTAGTACCCAGTTACTGATGACACGACATGTATCACTTACCTACACACCATGTACTTTAGTGAAATGGATTGGTCATATTGTTCTTCGTGACATGGGCACATTTTTCTTGGTTTTTCCCCTATGAAATGGGAAGGAACTACATGATACATCACCTCTGGACTTCGTGACAGTTGATGTATCAATCTTTGACTCAAGGAGTGGACCATCATGAAATCGAGCGACCTATGTGCAGGAACCCTAGAGCTGGCTGCGAATGCAACGACGATGACGACTGTACTTGGATCCTACATAGGTTCGACAGTGAGGACGATTGTACTAGGATCCTCTGTGGGTATGACAGCGATGATGACTATACAAGGATCCTCAGTGGGTTCGGCAGCGATGGTTACTGTACTTGGATTCTACGTGGGTTTGGCAGCGACGACTTGTGTACTTGATCATACTTGGGATCAGAAGGCGAGATGATTGAGAGGCTACATCTATCACCTCCACCCTTCTTCATTAATATTATACATGTGTGAGAAGATTCTTGATCTTCAATCATTATCACTGATGTGATTGTCTTCTCTCCTGTGTGGACAGGATTGTGCTATCCTGTGTGGACTCTATTGTTCTTGGACTTGAGAGTGTGAGCCTATTAGTAATTGATGACATAACTATATGTATGGTCATATACCTAAGTTGAGTTGGTTGATACTTTGTTTTTTTATCATTCCTTTGGTTTATCATTTTTGGATTTTGGGATTCCTTCAGGGGTCTCAGGGTCCCTACTGAGTATCATATACTCACCCCTACACGCGCTATGACTGCACTACGATGTGATGGATGCAGCTGACTGATAGTGCTGATCATGGTTGAGGATTGTGGAGTGGAACTGTATCCGTAGGTGGACTATCAGGCGGGACTTATACGGAGCGGATGAATGGATTCATGGAGCTGAGGATACCATCTGTACCCACCTTTCATGTGGGGTTTCCAGAGGAAGTCTTTGTGGTTTCTGTTTACATTTCAGCTGTTGTACTCTACTTTTCTCAGTTGTACTGTACTTTCAGTAGGGTTTGTATACTGGCCCATTTACTTTCCAGCACATAATTTTGTACTCAGTTTACATAGTGATTATATTATATTGCGTACTCTGCTATGTTTCATTACAAATATAAAGGAAATGACTTCCATTTTATCAGGATCTATGCCTTTGTTTCCAGTAGCCAGCCCCTGGCCTATGGAAGGCGGGATTGGAGTAGTCATGGCAGAGGCCCCAAGGACGGGTCGTGAAACATTGGAAACCGATTAGTCTGTTCTACCATAGAACTCAGGACTCTGATAATTTCTTTTGTGAAGCAATAATGTTAACAGTATTGAGTTTGGTTTTCAGTCTAGGGTGTCCAGTGTTGGTGAAACGGCTGACGTATCCATACACTAGGACCTAGACTTCTGATTTCTAACTCAGAGCACAAAAACACTAATTTTATGTGTGTTTCATAAGCTTTCTCTGTGATTACTTTGTGTCAGCTCACCAGGTATACTGTACTGATCGTGGCGCAGCTGTTTCTTCTCAAGATGGCCCCACGTAGGCAGACAGCTAGGGTTTCAGGCTACGGGAAAGATGGAATCCCACTGGGCGACGAGGCCTTGGTGCAGGCCCCCATTATAGTGGTGGCACCAGTGGTACCACTACCTGCTGGGCCACTGATATCAGTAGCCCCAGCTGCCAAAAGTGCACGCCACCTGAGCGCGTTGCATGAGTTTCAGCAATAGAGGCTGCCCAGGTTCCGCGGAGAGACGGATCCTCAGGCAGTCGAGGATTGGCTGGAGGCTATCGTCAATGTTTTCAGAATAGTTGGGAAACCAGCTGACATTATGTTGATCCTTGCGGTAAGTCTCTTGCACACATCAGTAGATAGATTGTGAATCCATATGCTCCATGTGCATGATGAGGCATCACTACATTGGACAACATTCAAGAGCCTCTTCCACTCGGAGTTCGTTCCAGCCACCCTCAGTGCGGTGCGTATCTAGGAGTTACTACAGCTGCGGCAGGGCATCATGACAGTAGCCCAGTACTCGGCGAGATTTACCGACCTCTCGCGCTACTACACAGACATGGTACGAGACCCATTCTTCCAGGCCTGAACCATCGAGAAGGGACGAAGGCATGAAATCATGTCTTCAATGATCTCCCTCAGCATTCTGACATAGGCAGGTGTACTGAAGCAAGCCCTTCTTGTGGAAAGATTTCTTGTCTAGACAACTCCAGCAGCGAGGCCTACCGCAGAGCGACACGTATCGGAGTCTCCTGCAGCCGGCAGTAGACTAGTTTCGTAGAGTTCCAAGAAGACCAGGCCATCAGGTGTGCGACCTCGGGATACTCGTTCATAGGAAAGGGGCACACATAGCAGAGCCTATCATACGAGAGGTAGGCAGTGGTATGCATCTGGAGGGCGGGGCCACAAGGCTCGTGACTGCCCGACCCGCCTTGCATAGAAGCAGAAGAAGGTTGAGGGACCACATAGGCAGAGGCAGAGGTTCGACCGTGGTGGTCCATAGGGAGCTGGCGGACGAGGAAGAGGAGATGGCCGAGCAATAGGAAGTTGACGATGCTTCGAGGCTCTACCACCACCACCACCAGGAGGACCACCCCGACCACAAAGAGCTGGCACACAGGGGCAGGATCAGCTTCAGGCAGTCATGTCCTATGACCACGGCATACTTGAGATGATTATAGGTACTAAAAATGTCTACTACATCATTGTGGAAGTTCTTATAGACAAAGGAGCAATTCATTCTTTCATTTCCACTACCCTTGTTCAGAGCTCATAGATTTCGACAGAGTCGTTGGATCAATCTTTATGGATAGAGACTCCTAGGGGAGTAGACACTATGATTACACACTAGTGCCGGTAGTGTGAGATTACTCTAGGAGGTGAGAGCTTTGGGTGGGATCTTCTTGTAGTGGTGTCGAGGCCTTACGACATCATCTTGGGCATGGATTGGTTATCTACAGTCCATGTTCAGATCGACTGTATTAGGCGGAAAGTGTGGTGTGTCCTCACGGATGGGAGCAGGTTCACCTTCACTGGTGAGAAAGGAGCCTTTGAAGCACAAGATTGACTTATGCAGAGGAGAGGATAGCCGAACACCCATCATTTGGCTTGTCTCATCCTAGGAGTAGTTGATATGTGGTGTCTAATTTTTCTTGTTGTGGTGGATCAGTATGCAGACGTTTTCCCTCACGACAGTCCAAGACTACCTCATCACAGAGAGGTAGACTTTTACATTGACTTGTACCCCATGACAGCCCTGATATCTACTCCAGCATAATTGATGGCTGTCGCCGATCTTCATGAGCTACGGGTACAGTTGTAGGATTTATAGGGAAAGGGATTCATTCGACCTATTGTTTCACCCTGGGCTTCACTGATTTTGTTCGCCAAGAATGCAGATGGGAGCTTGGGACTGTGTGTCTACTACCGTCTCCTAAACCAATTGAACTTGATGAACAAGTACCTACATTTGAGGATTGATGATCTCTTTGACAAGCTCAAGGGAGCACGATGGTTCTCAAATATAGACCTCATGTCAGGCTATCATTAGCTCAGTGTTCGAGATGAGGATGTGCATAATACGGCCTTCAGGTGTCGATATGGCCACTACGAGTTCTTGGTTATGCCCTTCGGCGTAACCAATGCACTAGTAGTGTTCATGAGTCTCATGAACAATATCTTCCATCCTTACCTTGATCGATTTGTCATAGTCTTCATCGGTGACGTATTGATTTACTCGATTGCTGAGGAGGATCATGCCTACCACTTGTAGGTTGTACTGGACACACTCCGAGAGCAATATCGTTATGGTAAGATCTCGATGTACCAGTTCTAGATTCAATTGGTACACATCTTGGGGCACGTCATCTCGGAGGTGGGAGTTTCTAGGGATCCTGAAAAGATCCAGGAAGTACATTCTTGGGAGACACCCAAGTGCATGACAGTGTTGCATAGATTCTTAGGTCTAGTTGGGTACTACTGGAGATTTGTGTTGGACTTCTCCAGAGTTTCATAACAACTTTCATCTTTGACGAATAAGAGAAAACCATTCGTGTGGTTAGATAGGTGTCAGTAGAGCTTCAAAGAGCTGAGATATAGATTGGCCAGTTAACCTATCTTGAGGCTACCATAGGAGGGTGTAAGCTATGTAGTTTACTGCGATGCATCAGGGACCGTAATTTGGTGTTTCCTGATGAAGGAGCAGGCAGTGATCACATATGGTTCACGAATGTTGATGTAGCATGAGTAGAACTACGCTACCCATGACATGGAGTTAGAAGTAGTGGTTTTTTCCTTGAATATGTGGAGGCTCTATCTGATGGGAGAGGGCTTTATAGACTACTCTGACCACCAGAGTCTCAGGTACATCTTCTCGCAGACGGACCTGAACTTGAGATAGTGGTGATGGCTCGAGTTCCTCCAGGACCATGACATTGAGATAGTCTATACTCATGGGAAGGGGAATGTTTTGGCTGATGCTCTCAGTAAGAGGTCAGACATTCAGCTACTTGGAGAGGCGATAGAGAAGTTAGCTACTTTGCAGATATACTTCGTGGATAGAGATGGGCAGATTTCCTACAGTCCCTCAAAGTCACTCCTCCACTACATTAGTATGTTCAAGAGGCATAGCATGGGTATGTTGACTGTGTGACGCGATGTGCTCATATATCCACAGGGCAGACACCTGATGGATTTTCTATAGGAGGAGAGCACGTCATTTTCTTCAGGGGATGTACGATGGTACCAGTTGCATTATAGAAGGACATACTGAGGGAGTTTCACACTTCTCCTCTGGTGGTACATCCGGGAGTAGAGAAGATGTACCAAAATCTTAAACGACAAAACTTGTGGCTGGGTGTGAAGAAGGCTGTGGCAGAGTACGTTTCTCGATGCCTCACCTGCCATCAGGTGAAGGTAGAGCACATCAGGCTTGGTTCAGCCCTTAGTGGTCCCGGAGTAGAAGTGGGATGAGATATCCATGTATTTCGTGACAAGACATCCACGTACTTCCATAGTACATGACTCCATCTGGGTGTTTGTCGATCGACTCACCATGTCGGTCCACTTCCTACCTTTTAAAGAGCAGTTCATAGTGGAGATCATGGGAAGCCTCTACGCTCAGGAGATATTATGACTACATGGTTTTCCATCATCTATTATCTTCGATCGAGATGCTCTCTTTACTTCCCGGAGTTGGAAGGGGTTCTAGGAGTCATTTGGGACGCATCTATGCCTGAGCACTGTCTTTCATCCTCACATGGATGGCCAGATGGGGAGGGCCATTCAATAACTCAAGGACATTCTCTATGCATGTATCCTTGACTATGGTCGCATTTGGGAGGACCACCTACCCTTGGTGGAGTTTTCATACAACAACAGATAGCACTCGAACATCGGGATGACACCATACGAGGCACTGTACGACCTACCGTACAGATCACCTCTGTGCTGGACTGACCATGGGGAGTTAGCACTCATAGGACCAGAGATGGTTCAAGCTATGACGAAGAAGGTAAAGATCATCCAAGAGCAGATGAGGACTACAAAGAGTAGACATAAGTCCTATGCTGATAGGAGGAAGAGACCACTGGAGTTCGAGGATGGCGACCACGTTTTTTTACGGGTCTCACCTCGACATGGATTACAGAGATTTGGCCAGGGCGGCAAGTTATCTACATGATTCATCGGACCATTCCAGGTCCTTGGTATGGTAGGTGAGGTGGCTTATCTCCTGGCCCTTCCACCTCAGTTACACCGGGTGCACGACATCATCCACGTATCTCAGCTGAGGAGATACATACACGACCCAACACATATCATTGATCAAGGAAATATTGACATCGATGACGTGGAGACATTTTCAGAGGTCTCAGTAGAGATCGAGGATCGATAGGAGAGGGTCCTATATGGATGGTCGATTCCTCTAGTGTGCATTATTTGGCAGCACAGGAACCTCCACGAGAGAACATGTGAGTGGGAGGCTCAGATGCATGCACATTACCCTCATTTGTTTCCCTATTTTATGATGTAGCTTTACGGGGAAGTAATTCCCTAAGGAGGGAGTAATTTAAAGACCCTATAATTTCAAGGAAATTTATTTCTTTAATACTATGTAATTTTATGAGTCTGTGGCTTCTGACGGAACTGGATTCCGAGGCTTGGTATGCCCGGAATCAATTTCCAATGTTTAGTTCACGTACATTCAGTAAACGAATGAGTGGGTTTTCCTATATATTGGATTAGTCCTCGGAATCAGATTCTGAGGGCACCAGGGAACTCGCAGTACTATAACTTCTTTAGAGGTCTTTTATTGTGGATGCATTTTCATGGGAGAAAAAGTTAATTTTTATTTGTGGATTAAATGAGATGTGAATAATATTGGGGTACAATTTTATTTTTATATCTAAGGTGGTTATATCCAACATGGGGGAGTTAGGGTGGGTCCGACTAGCATCCTAACTACCCATGTGAGGATAAATGTGAGGTGGGGCCCACACGATCCCCAACCCTTCACATTCTCTTAAACTCCTTAAACTCACTCTTAATTTTGTGAAACCTTTCCCCTATTTCTCTCTCTCTCCCAAATAACTCTTTCCAACACACTCTAAACAATTAATTGAACCACATCAATTAATTAATTAAGTGTATTGAAATATAAATTTTGAAATTTATGGAATGATTAAAAAAAATATGGAGAAGCCTTATTTTATTTTTGGTTGGCTAGTTGTGTTGAGATTTTGGGAGAGAGATCTCTTGAGTTTTGAAGAACAATTCATCTCCATTGTTGAACAACAACAACTCTCCGACGAAGAGAATCGAATCGGTGACCCTAGATTCACCATCCTCTTCTTCCACTGCGACAAGGGAGGAGACAATGACGCAGGAACCCACCAACGACGTCACTCGTTGTTTTCATCTCTCTTTGATAAAAAGGGGAGTCACTGCATCCTCCTCGGATTCTCTCTGTTGACGTCTACACACCTCACGATGCTTTCAAGTGAGACGCCCAATGTTCGATATCTTTTGTTGAGGCAGGGGTGTGTTTGGATTGAGTAATGACTGGTTTTCCTTCTATGTTGTTGTTCCTCTTAAACCACTTGTTATTGGACTAATACAGAAGGGACCGAGCCAAACTAACACAGTCTGATTTCTCCTTGATTCTTATGAATATGTGGAGTTATTTAGCCGTTCTTGAGCGGTGATTAATGCTATGTTTTCGGATCCAATCAGTGGCCCAAAATCATTGTAAAAGGCCTCAGACCATTAGGGCGACCTAGAAGTGGAGGTTTCGTATAAATTGGATCATCAGAACGAAGAAATTACACCTCGATAGGCATGCTAGCTAGAGGCGTCGTTTCTAGAAAATTCATGAATACACGGCGTGTACTCCATGAGCACAAGCCATGTAGTACAAGCGTATTGTGGAATCTATTTCGGACGTTAGAAAAGTAACACACAGAGTGTGACTCTAGACACACGATGTGTACTCCCACACTATATGACAGAGGAGACTTCGATGGATATGGCGTGTATTCCGGGTAAATACACAGACACGGACAGCAATATACATCCAACTAAGACGACGTGTATTCACTTCATATAACGGCAGAAGCAACTTTGGGAGGCACGATGATTAATCTAGGAGATACATGGACATGGGTAGAACCAGACGGCCAAGTGGCATGTCGTTTAATACCTTCACCATGGAAGAAGCGTCTATGTGATGACTCAGCGTGTATTCTGGGAATGCACGGAAATGGGGTGGAGTAAATGGGCATTGACTCAACCACATGGCTAGGCTTGGCCATCGCACATGGAACCGACCCTAGAGGTTTTGACACATCGTGTAACAATACCATACGCCGTGTACTTACTTATCTACATGAACAGCCCTGCGACACTAGCCATTTCACATGGGGAGTCCCCGGTGACTGATGACACGGCGTGTATCGCTTACCTACACGCTGTGTACTTTAGGGAAATGGATTGGTTGTCTTGTTATATGTGACATGGGAACATTTTGCTTCATTTTCCCCTATGACGTGGGAAGGAACTATGGGATACATCAACTATGGAATTCGTGATATTTTTTGTATCGATATTTGACTCAATGAGTGGACCCTCCAGAAATCGAGTGAGATGTGTACGGGAACCCTAGAGCTACCTGCGACTGTGACGAAAATGACGAGTGTACATGGATCTTCCGTGGGTTCGACAATGAGGACGACTGTACTAGGATCCTATGTGGGTTCGACAGCAATGAAGGATATACTAGGATCCTCCGTGGGTTCCGCAACGATGGTTACTGTACTTGGATCCTACATGGGTTCGGCAGCGATGACTTTTGTACTTGGATCCTATGTGGGTTCGGCAGGGGAGATGATTCAGAGGCTACATCTATCACCTCCACCCCACTTCATGAATAGTAGACCTGTGTGAGCTGAGTCTTGATCTTCAATCATTATTATCGATGTGATTTAATTCTCTCCTCTGTGGAATGGATTGTGCTATCCTGTGTGGACTGTGTTGTGCTTGGGCTTCAGAGTGGGATCAAAATAGAAATTAATGACTTAGGTATATGTATGGTAATATAACTATGTAGAGTCGGCTGATACTTTGTGTCTGTATCTTTCCTTTGGTTTATCCTTGGTGGATTTTGGGAGACCATTGGGGGTCTCAGGGTCCATACTAAGTATCGTATACTCACCCCTGCACGGGCTATGCCCACACTACATTGTGTTGGATGGAGACGACAGACAATGCTGATCGTGGTTGAGGCTTATGAAGCAGCATGGTATCTGGAGGTGGACTATCTGGAGGGACATACACGGAGTAGAGTGACAGATTCGAGGTGATGAAGAGACCATTTGTACCTACCCTTTAGGTGGGGTTTCCAGAGGACGTCTTGGTGGTTGTTGCATTACTTTCCAGTAGTTGTACATTACTTTTCTCATTTTTATTGTACTTTCAGTTGGGTTTGTATACTGACCCATTTACATTCCAAAACTTACTTTTTTACTCAGTTTACATAGTGATTACTTCTACTTGCGTACTCTATTCTATTTCTTTACTTATTTAAAGTCAATGTCGTCCCTTTTATCGGGATCTACACTTTTGGTGCTAGTCACAAGCCCCTGGCCTATAGAAGACGAGCTTGGGGTATTCACGACACGTGCCCCGAGGAAGGTTCATGAAAATATTAAAGTAAAAGTACTATATAGAAATATTAAGATATAACATATATCATTGTAATTGTATTATAAATTTTAGTGAAAAAATAGTGAAAACTAATTACGACACAATGATGGTGTAGTAATAGATTTATTGAAGAAAGAATAAGATAACATATATCGATAATATTAAATAAAAATAATTTAAATAATTTATTATCATAATTTTTTTTTTGATTAGTATGATATGTTAGTATTGATATAAGGTAGTTTTTTTAAATTAATCAAGTTGTTATGATATTTTAAAAAAACCATTTAATGGATGGTGACAAAATTTATTTAATTCATTATTTAAAATATTAAATAATTAATTACATGATATAAAATTTATAAAAAATTAATATTTTCTAAAATGTTGAGATAAATCTTTTAAAAACATTAATTAATCAACAATAAATCTTTCTAAATGACTTTATAATTATTTTAACCCATAAAGTGTAAATAACATAATATCATAGTAATATTTAAAAAGGTAAAATAAGGGTTAAAATAAAAATATAATGATTAAAAAATATCGAAAACGTATATAAATTAAATTTAATTATTTTTATTGGACCCCAATGCATCTTATGTTTTAAATAAATTATTTTTGGGGAATTTTTAATCAAAAAAAATCTTATATTTATTTTAAACATTTAATAGTTCCAAGAGTTACCCTCCTTTCTTCAATAATATGGTGCCCAATTATCTTTTTTAATAACACATTAAAAACCATTTTTATAATCTAATATATGAAAAACCCAATCCTATTATCCCTACGCACATTCTTGGGGTCTTATATTAGGTCAAAATCCATTATTAGAGGTGTTAAGGTGTCGAGAAAGATGATCACCCAAAAGAAATGTATGGTTTTTATTTAAGTGTTTCTATTTTATTTTTTCTTCCTCTACCTCAAAATATTCATCATCCATGATGAAATAACAACTAATTTATCATAAATACACTATGATTTTATTATTTTAATACCATCACCTAAATACATCTCCAGTTGCACAAAATGGGAAAAAATTAATTCTTTATGTGTACGTTTGAACTATCACCTCAATGAGAAGATATAATTTGTTTTCCATAACAATTTGTAATGATCAGTCATCATGATGGAATACATTTTTTTATAAAATTTGGATGAAATATTTATCATTATAATAGAATAATTTATCAATTAGTTTTTTACTTTTCATGCATATAAAAATGGTAATGTCGTTCATGTGTACATGTGAACTATCACCTCCACAAATTGATGTGATACATTTTTAATAACCACATCACTTGGATAATATATATATAAATATATATATATATATATATTTATTTAAATAATTAATATGATATCAATGATGTCGTGTTAATTATAAAATGAACATCTACATTTTAACTTATTTCTATAGTGATCAATGAAATATAGAAAAGTTACTCATGCTTATATACAACATACCATCTCAATGATTATAATGTGGTTTATTTTTCATAACATAAATGAATGGTTTGATTTATTATGTGTAATTTGTTAGTAAAAGTTATTATTATTTAAATAATTTCATTATGGGGATGATGTACTTATGAACATATAGAAAATTGACATCAATCCAAGTTCATTTTCTACTCAAGTTTCGAATATCGATTGAACATCCGAAATGAACATAAATTATATTGTAATTATTATAACATGGTAATAAATAGTATAAAAGGAATAATAAACATTAAAAAGGATCTTAATCAATTATAATGTAACCTAAGTGTATTATTTAGGAATCTAAAATTTGTACGTGACGAGTCAGAATCAATGTAATGGACTTCGTCTCAATATCTTTTTAATGATCCATATCCTCGTAATAAGCTACTTAATTATTTTATAAAGTGTATATACAACAATTAGGAAACTTATTATAAATAGTTTAGCTATAATAATGTTATTTAACCATTTTTACATCGATTAATTGATGGGTATTAGGATTTAAATGTTTCAAGTTGTATGAGACGCCTTGAACATTAAAGATTTAATTATGAAATCATTTTCATTAGGGAATTAGTTTACATATTTATTTATATGTATATAAAAGAATTATAAAAGAAATATTATGTCTATATTTGATTTCATTTATATTTTTCAATATAATTTTTTTTCTATATGATACATTTTACTATCTTTAGAAAACTATAAAAACAATATTTGTCTTCTATACGGCTACAACAAATTCTCTACTACGATAATTGTTATTTGATATTCATATTCCTCTATAATCCTTAATGTATTTTAAATGGAAAATAGTACCTTATATCAATTGTTTATTATATTTTTAATTAAAATGGGTTCAATAGTGAAAATTTTAATTTAAAACAATTTATATGTGATTAGAACTGGTTTTTAGTAGGATTTTATGATGAACCAGTTTTATTCATGAAATTGTACATGAGACTTACATGAAACGAGTGAACCCGATATAGCTTATATGAAGGGTTTTTCTCCGTTATAGCTCAATGTTGTGCTCAACCCTTCATATATGAATGTTTCATACCCACTATAGCTCATGGGTGAGCCCGTTATAGCTTATACGAAGGGATAATACCCATTAAAGCTCACGAGTATTCCTGATATAGATTATATGAAGGAATATCCCCATTATAGATCTTCAATTCAATGAGAAATAATAATTTTATAATTCAACCATATGGTGATTCCAATTGAAATGGTTTTAAAATTGTTGTAATTATATGAAGATCTAGGTCACCTAAAGGTATTTTAATTGCATCATATTGGTTTTAGTGATTTTTACTTGAGAAAAAAGTTCGAGTGTTATTTATGTGAAAATGTGTTGTTTCATCCACTAAATGAACTCCAAATAGGTTACCTTGTATTAAATAGAGTAATGGTTTGATTTTATTTTTATATCCCTTACTCTACTTATTGTTCTCATCATATTTTTCAAAATGTTTTCACAATATTTAATGTATAATGGACTCAAGGAAGGAAATAAGGACATGTCAGGATGATTAACCATAAAAAACAATATTTCATTTTAAAATATTCTTTGTTATAGAAGAAATGGAAAGAGTTGAATTTTTCACCATTGTATTTCTATGGTATTTTATGTAATAGTTATGGCCTAATTTTTTAATGCTCTAATCCTAAAAACATCATCAATGTGAATTTTTTACTTAACTCATGATTAGGTGATGTTTAAGGTTAGAGACTTATAGTTTGTATCATAGGTCGGTTTAGATAATTTTATACATTAGGATAGTGAAAATTTAATTCCATTAGATGATTTTACCTTATGTATATATTTAAATGATGTACCATTTTATGTTTCCCATATTTCGTCATTTATACTATATCTATTTAGAACGGTTTTCATTAAATAGAATTTGAATGATGTAATGAGATGGCATAGAGGGGGAAAATAACTTTCAAATCAATATCTTGAGGTTGTAAAAATAAAAACTAAGTAGTTCATTACAGTGATGGTGTATTTGAATTAGGCTATAAATTGTGGTGGTCTCCATGCATGAGATCATCTAGAAAAACTACAATAGAATATGTTAATATTGGAACATTTTAATAGGAAACATCCCCATTATTTGATGGAACACTTGACCTAGTGGTAGATGAAGGGTAGATCAATTGCATGGATATGATATTTGATGACATGTGATATTTAGGAAGTCCAAGAGTTACTCTTTCCATTTATCATTTTGAATGTAAAGTTGATTTTTAGGGGTCATTGGTTAAGAATACTAGAAAAAAATTATCTTTATAAAAAGGAACATGATGAATTTATGGATATTTTCCTTAAGTATTATTTGCCTATGGTTTTTAATATTAGGATAGAGGAAATATTATGGGATTTAGTGAAAAAATGATGATGATTTAGTTAACACACATGACATGATATTTATATGATTGGATAGTTCTCATATTGAATTTATTTAAGAAATTAACACTAAAAACAATATAATTTACGCTTGATTGAAACTAGGGCTACAAAGACCATTAGACTCAGAAGAATCTTAAAGCATTGAAAGAGTGGATAGTTGTGTTGAGAATGAAATAGAGTTTGTTGAAACATACATGACACTTTATAACAAGATTAAGTAATGGTCAAGGTGGCAGGAAATATAGAAGCATCAAACAAATAATTATAGAGGTAAGGCTAATACAAGATCTAAGTGTGTTAAAATAAATTTTAGGAAATTTATGTTAGGATCTGAAATGTTTTACCGATGTGGTAAGTTTGGACATATGGTTCATGACAGTAAGGAAAAGGGTCCTAAATAGTCCAAAATGATATAACCGATAACCAATATATTGAATGATTCTTTATATTCAATGAGATGGGACATTATGAAAATAGGTTTTCTATGTTAATTTCACTGGGAGGAAATAATAGTTTTTTGAAAAAAAAGTATTGGGGGAATATTTTTCTACTACTATAGTTTACTTTAGACATCTATTAATGTGATGGAAACTCATGAGAACCCGATAATTTTAAAAGGATAACTATAATATGAAGGTTTTAGAAACACCAGATGGTTCTTTATGTGATTTGATAATCAATCATTAAAGCCCTTTCTAAGAGATGTTTTTCTGGGATATGTTTATGTAAGGATTTTCTATAATGTGGAAGTATTCTTGTACTCTATGAACAAAGTTTTGATACATTAATAAAATTTATGTATTTTTTGATATTTAATTCATATGGTTATTCTTAGGGGTGCACATCCTTATTCTGGGAATATTATAAAGATAAAATCCTGCTTTTAAAATATAAATACAACAAGTATGTATGTTTCCATATCATATTATTCTAGGAAGTAAATGAATTCCTCACATAAATAAGAATAATCTTAAAAAACATCATCCATATAATTTACTCAATGTTATTTTGACCCCTTAAATTTTTATGGTTTTGTGATGGATAATATTTGAATAACTATATACTTTATCACTCTCTTTTAGTTTTTGAATGTCAATTTTACCATCCAGGTCCATGTTTTCCAAATGGGAACCCCAGTATATGATATTTAAGGATATATTTGTAATTTAATTTATTTATTTTAATGTATATTTTTTATTGACTCTTTTTCTTGAGGTGGTATTTCAATGAAGTAAAGTGAAACATTACTTACCAGACAAAATTTAAATTATTGAGGACACAATTTCCAAGTGGAGGGAAGGAAATGAATTCTTAGGTTAATAGAGAATAATACATTTTCATATTTATCAATACTTATGATTTAAATTTTTCTTTAAAGGGGATCTATGTTCGATACCATACCTAGAAAAAAATGTGTTTCTCTAAAAGAATACATTTCACACAGGACTGAGTTATACCAAATTATTAAACATTATTATTCTTATTTAATTTGGTGGTCATAACCTAGCCATTATAATGGATTTAATGAACTTTGTTAAATGAATTAATAAAATATGGTTTACCCATGTTTGTATAATGATTCATTGGTTACTATACTTACTTTAAATGTATCTAAATATCAATTGAACGTAAAGAATATATTTTTATGAAAAAGTATTTAAATACGAAAAATTATGTTTATAAAAAGATAAAATCAAACTTTTTTAGATTAAATTAATGAAATATTAATTCAATATAATGAATAATGTACATTATATTTATTTTCTAGACATTATCTATGAAAATATTCAATTTCATGGGAAAATGGAGTATGTGTCTAAAAATGAAGATTTACCACCTTTTAATGGTGAATCCATTTTAAATAATCATGTTATCAATTTTATAATTTATATTTGAAAAAATATTATTTTTTTGGATGTGGGACATAGAAATTTACATTGGGTAAAATTTTGGTATTTTTCTGATAAAATTCATATTTTAATTAATAGTGAAAAAATACTGCATTTTAATTCAAAACTACATTTTCATCTATGTTATTTTAATTGGTTGATTATACATGTAATTGGGTTTAAATTATTATTAAATAATGTTTTTATCATTTAACACAATTTTGGTCATTGGAATAAATATCACAAAGAAATTGAATATAAAAATTATGTCACCATTTAAATGTTTTACTTGAAAAATATGTTTTATAATTATGTTAATGAGATTAATTTTAAATTAATTTATTCAAATAATGTGTTTTTAATTTGTAAAAATAAATTTCATATTTGGAATCAAAAGGTCCAAATGATGTAAATAGTTCCCTTTTATTTTTGGACATTATGAATAGTAAATTTAGTAATTATTTTTATCACGATGATTAATAGTAAATGGGGTAATTAAAGGTAAATATAATTTTATAATAATATAAAACTACCCTATAACTTGACCTAATATAATATTATGAATTTATTCATACAATGTATATCCTTGGGTAGATTTTAGGACAACTTGGAGCCACTTTGATAACATTATTGCATTTATAATAATATTTTCTATGAATAATCAATTTTGTTACAATTTTTTTATTACGTAAAGTATTTTAATATGGAGTTATACAGGGGATCTATTCGACTAAAAATATTCATTATAAAGATAAAAATATTACCTATATAATTTTAATTTATTTATAATGTTTATTAATTAAATATTAATATCTAATTATGAGAAACTGATGATAATGTAATAGATTTATTGAAGAAAGAATCAAATAAATCATATGATAATTGATAAATAAATTTAATTTGAAATATTTGATGCCATACATTATTTTTTTGGATTAATAAGTCATGTTTGGATTTATTTAATTTAATTTTTTTAAGTAATCAATTTTTCATTATATTTTAAAAGGGCCATGTATGAATACTATCAAAATTGTCATAATTCATACATTAAAAAAATTATAATATTTAATTAAATGATAAAAATTTATAAAAATATAAGATTTGTCAAAAAAAAAGTTGATATAACTCTACAGTTGTCATTAATGAATCATTAATGGATCTTTTATAATGATTGGGTAACTATATTAACCAATAATGTTTAAAAATAATCATAACACGATGAGGTTAAAAAGGGTAAAATAAGCATTAAAATGAAAATATAAGGATTAAAAAATATTAAATACATGTCTACATTTAATTGGATGTTATAGATTCAACTAATAATAGTTTTATCTTGTAAATATAATATTTTTGTGTAATTTTGAATTTAAATTTAATTTATATTAATTTAATAATTTTTATAATTCAAATGGTGCCCCTCCCCTCCACGATAAAAAGGCACTCATTCCTCTCTATTATTTACAATTTTTAGAGCACATTTATTCAGAAACAATATTAACCAAACTCTTTATATAAACCCTTTACACATTTAGGGAGGCCATAGATTATGAATTATACACTTCTTAAAGGTGTTATGGTGTTAATAAAGGGGATCATCTGATGGAAATGAAATGTTTTTATTTACGTATATCTATTATATTCCTTCTTTTAATACCTTCAAATATTATTAAACATTTATTAAATAATAAATCGAGTATATAAAATATATATAAGTGTTATTATGTTAATATCATCAACTAAATCCACCTCCACTTCTATTAAATTTAAAAGTAATTAGTTTTTCAAGCTTATGTGTAAACTATCACCTCTATGAGATGATCTAATGTGTTTACAAAACTGTCTCTAAAGACAGGTAAAAATTAGGAAATTAATTTTTTTTAATTATGTTAATGAAATATTTATTATTATATGTGAATAATATATAAATTATTTTCTCACTTTTCATGCACATAAAAATTATAATTTTTCATGTGTTCGTGTTAACTTTCAACACCATGAATCCATGTTATTCATTTTTAATCACCAAATACCATGGATAATATATATATATATAAAGGATTAATATGATATGGATTTTCTTATAACAATTGTATAATAATAATAAAATGGTACCGTATTTTCATAATGATCAATGAAAAATTGAAATGTTACTCACGTGTACGTATAACCTACAATCTCCATTATTATAACGTTGTTGATTTGTCATATAATAAGTAAATGGTTTGATTTAAAATGTATACATGGTGTAAAAATTTTATTCTTATGTCATGAATTTTATTGTATAAATGATTTAATTTTGACCACATGGACTATATACATAATGCCAAGTTCAATTTTGACCCATCTACCGTATATCAATTGATCCTCTGAAATGAACTTAAATGATAATGATATTATTATACCATTGGAATAACTAAAATAAAATTATTAGTCAAAATTAAAAAAGTTCTCAAGAAATTCAATATTAATGTAATTTTATATCATTCCATATAAATATAGTACGTGATTGGTAAGACTTATGGTAAGGGAATACGTTTCAATCACCTTTCATTGAGTTATTTCTTAATAATATTCACCATTATTCATTTATAAGGTGAATATACATCTACTAAAACATTTATTATCAATAGTTTTTCTATATAAATATTATTTATCATTTTGGTAAATGTATTAATTCATGGAGATTAAGATTTAAATTTTCTTAGTGTTATATGACACCGTAAACATTTATGGATTTAATTATCGTATATTTATCATCATGATATTAATTTACATATTTTTATATTGATATAAAATGATTATAGAATATATTTTATGTCTATCATTAATATCATTCAATGTTTTCAAAATGAATATTTTTATAATATAAATTTTAATTTCATTACAAAAAATAATAATGTTTTGTTTAAGTACAACAATAAGGAATTCTTCACCTCTATAATAGTTATTTGATAGTTGGATTCCTCTCTAAGATATAATGAAATTTAAAAGGAAAATAATTACTTATTAACAAATTTTTGGGAATAAATATATTGAAAATGTGTTTTTAAATGAAAATGGAATTTTTTAATTTTAATTTGTAAATCATATGGGATTACAAGATTTATTCAAAAGCATTTTATGATGAATGTGTTTTATTAATGAATTAGTACACGAGAATTATAGGAAATGTGTGAGCCCGATAAAGATTGTATGAAGCTGGGGGCCCCATTATAACTCACGAGTAACCCGATACATAATGTAAGGTTGATTTATTCCAATTATAGCTCGTGGGTGACCCTATTATGGGTTATATGAATTGATGATACCCATTACAGCTCATATGTGAGACTGATATTGATTATATATAGGTTGATCCCCATTACATATCTCCATTTCATTCGGTAACAATAATATTGGATGCTATTCATATGGTATTTTTTAATTGGAAGGGGTTTGAAAGGGTTTTATGTATATTATTCTCTAAATCACCTAATGGAGTTTTAATATTTTTTTTGTATTTTTGTTTTATCATTGAAAAAAAATGTTTAAGTATTATTCATATTTTTTTTGTTTCATTCACATGAAGAACCTTAAATGGGTTACAATGTTATAACAAGACTAATGGTTTTCATTCCATTCTTATCCCTTACTATATTCTTTATGCTCATACCATGTTTTTAAATATTTTTGGAGTATTTAAGGGAGAAAAGATTCAATTATAGAATCAAGGAAAAGTTTTGATAATGAACATAAAAATCCACGTATATTTTTAAAAGTTTATGTGTTATCGAATAAATAGATATTGTTTTATGTGTTAGTTGTGAATTTTATTGGGTTTTTATTTAATATTTAAGGCCAAATACTATAAATCTCTAAACTTGAAAATATCTTCAATATGAACTCTTTAATTATCTCAAATTTATGTATATTTTAACTCTGTGGCATTATAGTTTGTATCTGATGTCAGTTTAGATAACTATAGAGGTTACGATACTGATAATTTCTTTCCTTTAGAGGATTTTACATTATGGTTATGTTGAAATGATATATAATTGTAATATTACCTTATTCCATCATCTAAACTATGTCTATTTAGAATGATTCTCCAAATAGGGAATTGGACATATGTAATGGGATGACATCAAGAGGAAAATAACCTTTAAAATCAACATCATCAGGTAGTCGGAATTGAAATTGAATAGTTTTATATAGTGATTTTATATTTGAATTATACTATAAATAGTTTAGCTGTCAATGAAAAATATCATCCCAATAAATAATAGGGCAATATGTCAGTAATGTAAAATTTTTAAGAGTATACATCCCCCATCATTCAATGGATCATCTGACCCAGTGGTAGTTGAATGATGGATCACTATGCTAGATAAGGTATTGGAATTCATGGGATGTTCAGAAAATCAAAAGTGAACCCTTGTCATCTATCATTTTGAAGGTGATGTTGACTGATAACGGTTAATGGTTATGAATAATAGAGAGAAAAATGATATTGATGACATGGAATGGGTTGAATGTAAAGATATTTTCATTGATAAATAAATCCCAAAGATTGTTCTTATTTGGATAAGGAAAAAATTTAGGGAATTAAAGAAAAATGATGGTGATTATCTTAATTTATATTAGTGAAATTTTCAACATTTGAATGGTATGGTCCTGATTATATTCAAGACATTGAAAGTAGAATTGATTTATTTTACGAAGGATTGAAACTATGGATATGAAGATATATGGACACTAGAAATTTTATGAGTTAGGAAAAATTGTTTTGCTGTGCTTAGAATGTTAAAGAATAGTTTTCTAACACTTATGTTCCTTGGGACGATATGAGTAAGAGATAGTCAAAGTGGTAGGAAATAGAGAAGTAACCAATTAAGAATTCTAAAGGTATGACTAAAACCTGTTACAAGGGTGGTAAAATACATCTTGGAGAATTTATATCATGATCAAAAATGTTTTACCAGTGTGGTATGTTTCTTCACAAGGATTGTGACTACAAGGAAAAGGGTCCTGAATATTCAAACAAAGAGATAATAGATAGCCAGTATACAGTAAGATTTTTTAGCTGTAATGATATGGGATATTATCCAAATAATTGTCTAAAGATAATTGCATAGGGATGAAATCATTATGATATGAAACAAAAAGGTATAGGAAAAAATTTTTCTGCGACAATACATGATGTCAATACATTTGGTGAGGAAAGGAAGCTTCTGAGATTTTAGTATTTTTCGAAGGATAACCATATGTTCAAGGTTTTATACACACCATTTGATGTTTTATGTAATGTGCTAATCAGTTATTGAGTACCTTTTTGGGAGTTGTTTTCTGGAGTTATGTTTATGTAATTTCTTTTTTAATGTGGAAGAATGCATTTAATTTTGGACCTTCATTTTAAAATATTGATAACTTTTATGTTTTGTGTGATCATTGATTATTAATGTTATTCTTACTAATTTAAATCATAATTCTTGGAATATTGTATGGATGAAATTGTGATTATAAAATAAAAATAAATTATGTAAGTATGTTTCCTCATGAAATTATTCTAAGAAGTTAATTATTTCCTAAATTTTATAAAAATAATCAAAAAACAAAGACGTTATTTTATTACCTTTCTCAATAGTATATTTCCCACAACATATTTTTGGATTTTTGATGGATATATTTCAAATGACTATGTTCTCTCTCACACTATATTTGTATTTGATTGTTTTTTTCAATGATGTATATTTTGTTATACATGGGACCCTAATATACGATATCTCATGTGACCTTTTTCCTTTACATTACTTATTTTAATGTAGAAATTTTGTCTTATGGAGGATTTCAACACTACAAAATATTTAATTTCTTCCAACAGGGGTGTATCTGTTGGTAAAAATACATATGCTGTTGGTAAAATGTTTTACCAACATATATGTCTCTATCACTAAATTGTTGGTAAAATCTCTGTCGCTAAATGTTATTGCGACAGATGAAATTATTATGTTTCAATTATAATAATACCAACAAATAATATATATGTTGGTTAAAATATTTAGCAACATGTACTAATGACATTTTGTTTCAGTTGGTAATTATATTACCATGGTAGATCTCCACCTGAAAAAAACACAGATGAACAGATTGAGCATAACGCACGGTGGGTACTTTATATCCAACCTGAATCCAACCATTTTGGGTTAAAACACTATTAAAATCCATTTATAGTCCTAAAATACAGACCTTTCAGAAACCACTTAAGAACTTTCTACAAAAATTTACTCAAGCACATCTAGATCACAATACTCTTTCTTGGTATTAGAAGATGATTCAATGAGTTTTTTTGTGGAACATGGAATTTTTGACTTACTTATTAAGTATCTTTGCCTATAGTAGAAGAGAGATTACATTTGATGGAGGTATTATAACTATCACAATATTGGTCATGAAACATCATTCATTCCAATCAATGTAATAGAACATTAAAATTTAACACATATCGAAACCAAACTTGGAATATATTGAATATGTACACCATCATACAAACGTTTTGAATCTTCTCCTTCAACAACCATTTGAGACAAAAACAATTGAACCTGAAACAAACATCTTCTCCTTCAAATATCCCTGCTAAATGCATTGTGAAAAATAGAATAATAGAAACTCAAAAGCAGGGACTAAAATTACCACCATTCTCTATAAAGGATCATGATAATGTTGAAGATTCATGTACCCATAAGATCAATATTGATATAAAAATCCTACTCTGGGAAAGGGGGATCACATTCAAGACATATCCAGACCACCGAAGATGACAAATTCATCCACCCGTAATAACAGCTGTCTTTGAGATCTTTCGGTCAAAACAGAAGACAAAACCGCGAAATTGAAACTGGTTGAAGTGTAAATCAAAATACACCAAATCAAAACAGATAAATGGAATATTAAATTTACTTGAGGTTTAATCTGATGTTATGGGGAAGAAAACATAATGAGATAACACCAAAATAAACCTATACAGAGCTTAAATCACACTACGTGACCTACCCCTAATAACATCACAAGGAAGAAGAATAACAAGTTACAGAATGAGATTAAAGAGAAATATAAAGAGGGAGTAGGGTGCAAGGTGAGACAGTGTTGATTCAATTCGAGATAGGACGATGGGTGGTAGGACGGAGCTGGGCGGCGGGCCGTGAGGCATGGTGGTGGGACATGATGATGCCTTAAGGAAGATTAGGGTTTTAATGGTGTTGATTTTTTTTAAAAAAATTATTAAAATGTTTATTGAATAAAAAATATTAAAAAATATAAAAATGGGTAATATTTCAAGATAAATAAATATTAAATATAGAAAAATAAATAAACATTTAATATTAATAGAAAATTGAATATTAAAATCAATTATGAGATGATTTTAATGATTCATGTGTTAATAAAAAAATGTTGGTATTAGTATGATAAGGAAATAGATTCAACTATTAGTGAATGATATGTTGATATCGAGTGATCAATATCAATAGATATATACATTGGTAAAAAGAATTGTTGGTATTAAAAATTAATACTAATAAAACATAATATTTAATAGAATCGATCATTTTTACCAATAGATATATTATCTATCAATAGATTATTGTTGGTATTAGCCATTTTTTTGTAGTGATAATGTAATTTTGAAAAGTATCCCTTTAGTTACCAAGCCCAAATTTAAAATTCCATGTACAAAATTTTTAAAATGGGGAAAGGATATAACATCTTAGGTAATTATAGTATAATGAATTTTCATATTTATTAATAATTTTTATTATATTTTACCTTAAATAGACTATACGTTAAATAGTGTGGATAACATGCAATAATGGGTTTATTTTAAATCTTATGTTGCATAGAAGACTGAGGTATACCAAAAAAACAATATATTATTATTATTCAATGTTGTTGTTATTTTACAAGATGTTATAATAGTGGGAATGAATAGTGTTACATAAATTATGAAAATATTGTTTACACGTGTTATGATTTATTGATTACCAAATTAACATGAAATGAAACTAAAACCCAATTTAATATAAAGGATGTATTTTAATGAAAATCAATTTTAATGTGAATAATTGTGTTTATAAAATGACGAATCACTCTTTTTGGATTATATTGATGAAATATAAATTCAATATAATGGTAAAAATTCATCCAATTTATTTTTAAGACATCATATATGACCAAGTTCAATTTTATAGTCAAAAGGGTATTTTTCAGAAAATATTAGTTTAACCCCTTATTGGTGGAGAACCCATTTTATATAATGTTAATGAAACATTTATAGGTAATATTTAAAAAACTAAATTTATTCTTTATAAGAGGTATGAAAAAACATACATTGTCTAAGAATTTTTCAATTTTAAGATAAAATTCATAATTAAATTAACAGTTACAAAATATTTCATTTTAATCGAAAACTAACTTTTCATCTAATTTATTTACACAGATAGATTATTCATCTAGTTGTTTTAAATGTATAATTAAATAATTTTTATATCATTAAATAAAATATTTTTTATTTTAAGAAATTTCACAATGGAATTCGATATAATAACTATATGAACCTTTGAATGTTTTACTTTAAAAAATTCATTTTCATATTCCGTTAATAGGATTATGTTTAACGTATTTTTTTTTCAAATTTTGTGTTTCAAATTTTGAAAAATGGATTCTATTCCTGGAATCATAAGGTAAAAATAATGTAAATATGTCCCTTCTATTTAGATTTATTATGAACAAATCTCTTCAGTAATTATAGTTATTAACAAGGTTTAAGGTAAATCAGGTAATTAAAATTAAAAGAAATATTATAATAATATAAAACTTCACAAAACATTTAAGAATATTATTGGATGATATTATTCCCACCATGAGAATCATTGGGAATATTTTAGGACAACATGGATACACTCTAGTGACACTAATTCATTTATTAAATTATATTCTATGAATAATCATTTTCAATACACTTATATTTTTATAAAAGTATAGTATTTTAATATGGAGTTATATAGGGTATTTCCTAGAATAAAAATAGGATTCAAAAAGATAAAACCATTAGCTAAATTATGAGAATTTATTTTTCATTTTTAAGATATAAATAATTCAATATATTTTTGACACAATAATGTCATAGTAATAGATTTATTAGAAAATGAATCAGATATATGATATCAATAAAATTAAATAAATAGTGTGAAAAGTTTTATGTCATAAAATATATTTTTTGGATTAATATGACATGTTATGATTGAATTAATTTTGTTTATGTGAATGGAAAAAGTTTTTTTGATTTTTTAGAAAATTGATGTAAGGAATATTTTCAAAATTGACATAATTGATATTTTAAATATAAAATTTTTATTTAAAATATATCAAATTTATAAAGAACAAATATTTGAGAAAAAAGTTTACATAACTACAAAACATTTATTAATGTATCATTAATTTGATATTTGGTATGATTTAATTTTTTTTAACACTCAAACTGAAAATGACATGATATCACGACAAGATTAAAAAGGGTAAAATAAGGGTTAAAAGAAAAATATAATGACTAAAAATATAAAAAACTATTATAATTTTATTTTTAAGATGGTTATTATACCCTAAATCATATTTTATTAAAAATAAATTAGTTTTATACAATATAAAGTCTAAATTAAAATTATATTAATTTAATAATTGGAATAATTCCACGGGGGCCCCTCAGATGTCCCCTAAAAAAGAACCAATTCCTCAATATTTATCTCTCTTTCCAAACCTTTTATTTTAGACTATATATATATAAATCCTTTCCTAGAATCAATAATAACATTTTTGAGGCCTTATATTTGACAGATCATCCCTTTTAGGGGTGTTAAGGTGTTATGAAATGCGATCCTCTGAAAGAATGACGATGTTTTTATCTATGTGTTTCTATTTTATTTCATCTTCCAATGCCTAAAAATCTTCATCACCTGTGAGGATAAAATAACTCGAATATATACAATATAATAAGATTTTATTATGTTAATATCATCACCTTAATCAATATAAAATTATATTAAAGGGTAAATCAATTAATCATTCTGAAAAGCATGTGAACTATCACCTCCACGAACCAATATAAATCTTTTTCCATAACATTCCCTAAAAACTGGTTATAAGGATGGAATTAATTATTTTAAAATATTTTAAAGAAATATTAATCGTTATAATCGAATTATATATCAATTAATTTTATAATTTTCATCTACATAAAAAAGTTAATTTTGATTGTGATTTCATGTGAACTATCATCTCCACGAAGCCAGTTGATTCATTTTTAGTCACCAAATCACTTTGATAATATAAATATGTATATTTGAAGTAAAATATGAATTTTATGATGTTATTATTATTTTATAAATATAAACTATTTCTTACATTATTTACAAAAAGGACTACAAATAATGGAAACGTTACTCATGCGTACATACGACATACCATCTCAATGATTACTACATTTTCCATTTTCGTACCATAAATGAATGGTTTGATTTGAAAAGTATATTTTTTGTAAAAAATTATTATTATGTCATGAATTTAATTATATATATGATGGAATTATTAACACATGTACAATTGACATCAATAAATGTTCATTTTCAACTCAAGTACTGATGATTGACAGAATGTCCGATATGAACATCAATGATTATGTAATTCTTAAAAAATGGTAATAACTGATATAAAAAGAATAATAAACATTAAAAATGGTCTATAGAAAGTATACATTAACTTAATTTTCTTATTTATAAATTTAAATATAGAACATGATGTGTCAGAATCACGGTAAAGGACTTAGACCCATTCTCCTTTCATTATTTACAAATGCACATTAATTATTTTATAAGGTGTATATAAAACCACTAAGAAATTTATAATCCATATAGTAGATATAATAATGTTATTTTAAATTTTTTTAAATATATTAATTCATGGAGAATATGATTTAAATGTTTAAAGGGGTTTGAGACACCTTAAATGTTTGAGGATTTAATTATCAAATCGTTTTCATTTGGATATTAATTTACATATTTATTTGTATGGATATAATAGTATTATACTGGACATTTTACGTCTATCATGAATTTCATTCAATTTTTTTTAAAATTTATCTTTTTTATATTATGCACTATTCATTCATTATTATAACAATCAAAATAATATTTTTCATGTATACAGTGACACTGACTTCTCTATCGTCATAACCGTTATTTAATATTGAGATTCCTATATAAACCATAATGAATTTTAAAATAAATATAATCCCTTATTCATATTTTTTTGGGAATAATGGTTTTTAAAATAGATTATTTAATGAATATTGTATTTTTCATATGATTTTATTAATATGGGATTAGAAATGATTATAAAAAGCCTTTTATAATGAATGTGTTTTGTTCCAGAAATGGTACATGAGATTTATTTGAAACAAGTGATCCTAATATAGCTTACACAAAGGATTGATCCCCATTATAGCTCATGTATAAGACCTAAATAGATTATACAATAGTTTGACCGATATTATATCTCAAGAGTGTTCCAATTAGAGCTTATATGGAAGGATAAACCACATTATACCTCACGAGTGAGCCCAATATTTCTAATAAGAAGTGTAATCCCCATTATAGATCTCAAATTAACTCGTTAATAATAATATTGGAAGTTAAAATTATAGTTATTCCAATTAAGAGTCATTTGATAGGGTTTTATGTATATGATTATCTAAGTCACTGAAATAAGTTTTAATAGATTGTTATTGGTTTTAGTGTTTTTTCATTGAACAAAACGTATGAGTGCTATTCTTGTGAAAATATTCTTCTTCATCTGCTAAAATAACATTTAATGGGTTATAATATATTATCTATTCTAATGGGTTTCATTAAATTGAATTGTCTGACTAATTTTTTCATTCACATCCCGTGTTTTTAAATGATTACACATGATTTAATGAAAAAAATGTTAATAGAGGAATCAATGAAAATTTGTGATGATTAATCATAAAAATAAACCATGTATATTTTTATAATTTTTAGTGTTATAGAAGAGATAGATTATTTTTTAAGTGAATATTTTTTCTTTCTATAGATTTGTAATGTAATAGTTAATACATAATTCTATAAATCTCTAAGTCTAAACAGATCCTCAATTTCATTTCTGAAAATAACAGAATATTATATAATGTATATGGTTGGGACCCTATAGTATCAGAGTTAAAAATTTCATGTGTGGAATTAATTTTACGAGGGTATGAATTTACCACACAAATGGCTTTATGAAATTTTTCCCATAATATAATTTTATTTTTTTGATAACATACATTGCATGAAATAGTGAGATTTAAATAACGATGTAATATTATTAAAATTTTATTTTCACAATATTACATAACCATTATATTAAAGGATATATATATAAATATCTAAATTTTGTAAAATATATTCTCCATTCATTTATAAAATAAATTCAGTAGTTAACAAATGAATAGAATTAAAATCAACAAAAAACTTTCATATATTTGAAGTGTTTCTAAAAAAATTAATTAATGTTTACAATTTATTTTTTATTAGTATATTAAATTTATACCTTTTGGTGAATGATTTTAATGAAAAGATCATATATTATTCATTTTAGTAAATTTTTTATAAATTCATTAAAAAAATTCATTATATCGGATAATAAAAAATCCATTTTTTAAAATTTATTTTTCCAAAAAATATTTCTTTTCAAATTTTTATTCATAAATTAAAATTAATTAATTAAATTTATATTTATTTAATTAGATAAATTTAATTACATATTTACAATGAAAGGGTTCATATTTGGTAATTAATCCCATTTTATTTCCATTCAATATGAATAGAAACTATGCTAATATTTATGAACTCTGTAAATGTTAAATCAAGTTAATATGGATAATATATAAGTAATATGGTTATAATTGGTTCATAATAATTCTTATTAGATGAATGAAATTAAACCCCTGATAATTAAATTTTTTAAATTGTTTCATTTAATGGAAACATTTCCATTAAAGTGAGTTTTGTATTCGTTAAACCAAAGGTAGTTAAACAATGTCACCCTATTAATTTATTTGGAATGATATGAAGAAAAAAATATTTAGGGACATAAAAAATATATATGAAAGTAAAAAACATGAAATTCAAAAATATACCTACCTTTATCATTGTAGTAACCACACAACTATTCATGTAATACCTTCATGGATATCTTCTGATCATTACTTTAGACTACCTATCAATGACACTCAGGAATAACCAAAGAAGTTAATATTTGTGAAAATATCAAAGTATATTCCCATTATATTTTAGGATAATCATAATCTATTTACTCGGTATCATATATGGAATAAATATATATTATAATTCCATCTGTGGAGTACCCAATGCATTGGAAGTTAAATCGTAACCACACAACCATTGTTATCAAGTAACCTCACATCATTGGTTTAATATGAAACCTCACATCATCATAAAAATTACCATGACCCATATAATAGTCATAAATAATGAATTCTATCATCATAAAATTACAATTTTGGAAAATAACAATTTCATTTCTAAATTAGATATTTTTTTCAAAAAATATCATATAAAATGAAATATTTTATTTGTAGATAACCATGTAAACATCTAATTAATTCTCCAGATAAATATGTTTTCATGAAAGAGGTGAATTTTTTTGATACCGTAAAAGATAAAAAAATACTCCTTTATAACTTTTTTTATGTTGAACGTGAAACATTAAAACAGTGTTTTTAAAAGAAAGTCTCATACAATGAGTCTAACACATCATGTATGTTCATTATAATTATGAATAATAAAATTATGATAAATAAATACATTCTTTTAATAAAGTTTCATGTATATTGTGTATTTTATTTTTATTTTTAACTGTTTATAATCAATTAATTAATCATTTAAGTTAACTGAGGACATTTTGATAATAGTTTGTGCTGAAGACCATAATGTATTTAGAATGCTGAATATGTTCCAAATTTCCATTATTACGTCACCATTAGAGTAATAATAACTACATAATTAAAATTTTATATAGATATTTCACCATTAAACCCATCTATTAAACACAGTTAAGAAAAATGAACTATGTTACATTCATGGAGAATGTATGTCGTACATACGCTTGAGTAACGTATCCATTATTCAATGATCCTAGTTGAAAAATATTATTAATTATTTTTTATATAATTAAGGATCATAATTTAATATAATTATATATATATATATGACTTTTATAAATTGTCTTATATATATCCTCCATGAGATTTCATGATGAAAAATGAATCAAATCACTTCATCAAGGAGGTATTCTACACTTACGCAAGAATGAAATTATCATTTTTCAGTGTTAGGAAAGGTAAGAGAATATTTGATATATTATATTTTTATAATGAAAACAATTTCATTAATATAATATATAAACACCAAGACTAACATTATAACCAACCGTGAGAGATGAATGTGGTAAATGAATTACATTAGTTAGCAATGTGATAGTCCTCAGTACATAAGAAAACTAAATTATATTATATTTTTATGGATGTGTATATGGATATATGCAATATAACTAAAAAATAGTAACTCGTTTTATTTAAATACTTGGGATATTATTTAATCAATTATTAATAATGCATTAGGTACGATAGAATAAACAAAAAAGAAATGGACGATTAAAATTTATACATCTTCTGTAGATAATATCCTTTTATTAACCCTTTAATACCTATACTATTTGTGATATTTCAATTAAAACACATCTAATGTTATGGTGGTGATTCTATTAAGCTGTATAGGAAGTTATATTTTGAAAAAATATATTTTTTGTGTAATAAAAGTTGAAGAATATATGAATTTTTTAAGATAGGGGTGGGGAAATCTTGGAACTTATAAAAATAATAAATCAGTATAACATATTATTTAATATAAACTGGGTAAAAAATAATTAACTTAGAATAAAATAGGTTTATTTTTATATGTAAACTGATATAATAAATATAATTTATGATATTAATATATGTCTACTCTTATATTTCTCTTTTTAACCCATATTTGTCATCATTAACTCTTACCATGAAAAAATATATTTTTACACTTTAAGAGTTAATATAATTATTATAAAAATAAAAATAAAAAATTAATTGATAATGGTTGATATTTTAATGTTTTTCCTAATCATGTTTTTGAATGTATGATTTTTAGGAACATTATATCATTAAATAAATCAATATTAACTATATAATGTCAATAATATCAATATTAGAACAATTCATTAATTTGACATTACTAATATCAATATGACACATATATTTATAAAATAGTATTTTATTTTATTCCAAACATCTCACTATAGTCTGAAAAAAATTATTTATCACATTAATTATTTCAAATTATATTTATTTTAACTTTTTTATTTTAATTTATATGATTTATCCTTTAATTAAATAATTTATTCATCAGCATTGTGAACTCATTTATGTTAGTTATTTAAATAAAGTAAATTACCATGAAAAATATAACTAAATTATATATCATAATAATATTTCAAGTCCAATATATCCTCTAGATTACACCTTATGAAAAAAAGTACAATTATTTAAAATAAAAGTGTATCATGTTGGACTATTCATTAAATAAAACATTGTAAAGGCAATCTTATTATCCAAATAGACCCTAAAAAGAAATAAATTAGATCCTTTGATTTTTTTTGTTGATATTAAATCATCAAATAATATTTATGTATATATCTTGGTCATTTGTAATCCATACTAATATGATTTATCCTTTACTGAGATAATAAATTTTACTATGGTTAAAATTCATATTGACTAAGAATAATTGTATATTAATTATCAAACTGTATCTCAATAATTATTAACATATACTTAATATTTAAAAAGTTAATATTATAAATAGATTAAATTATTTAAAAATTATGTGTACAGAATGTAACAATGTTTATTTTTAGGAGAAAGACATTCTTTATCATAAGACCAGATTTATTCATATCCTTTTCTTAGGAAAATATTTGTAGAATGTATAAAAAATTTGATCCATTAAATAATATAGAAATTTCATTAAAATTAATCAATAAATTTTATTTATTTAATATATCTATTAAAAATTCATTTTATATGTAATATAATATTTTGAAAATAATGTCTCTTTTATCATAAAATAATTTATCTACTTTGTAATGATATGAAAGCTAATGATTTTATATTATAAATTTAATGAACTTATATTTCTCATAAATTATTTATTACTATTTATACATTAAAATCTAATGTATAGTCAATAATGGACACATAATATTTAAATAATGATGTGGTGTATTTTAAACACAATATTCCGTGTAGATATAGATATCAAATAATTAATATTATTTTTAAATAAATAATTTATGAAAATTTTAGGGTTGATATATTCTAGAACCATTAAAATGATTTTATACAAAGATATTCTTGATTTTGATACCAATATACAAGGATACCTCTTCTCCATTATATAATAAATTTCCTATAGAGCTTCTTCAAATTGATGGTTTCACCATAAAACATTATCCAGGGGAATGGTCTGGTTTTATAAAACTTTCTCTCAATGGTCCATAATTTCAAAGGTTTAACACCCCAAGATTCCATGAATTATTATTCATTGAATTAAATTAAATTTTCAGAATTTTTTATTTTACATGAAACTAGAAATAGTTCCCTCTATATATATATTAAAACACTAATTCAAATATTAATTTCACAAACAATACCATCTTGGCTTGTGCTATATGATATGCCATCTTGTCTTACGGTACAAGCAACACAGACTTGCCATATGAAGCATGGAACACTTAGTTCCTATGAAACATATATATTATTTTTTAAATTATTTAAATATTATCATTACCCAAATATTTTTTTAATTTTTTTTTAATTTTTTTAAATCCACTTAATGGGTTAGTGGTAACCGCCCAATTGAAAAATCAATACAGAAAAATTCTAAACATCACAAAAGAAGCAGACATTAAACACCATGACCAGATAAGAAAAATCTGAAGGCCACCCAAATCATCTGATTCTACCAAAAAACATCTTCGTTTCCATATTCCCATCACAATCATCATCGATTCGACAACAAAAAAGACAAATTTGAAAAATCAAAAAATAAGCAAACATCATCATACCGCCTGAAGCACATCCGTCCTAATGGCTTCAAAACATAACTCGACTAGTCTCACCATCGGTATAACCTTCAAAGAAGACCAGAACCTTAACCAGAAGAATCCATTAGAACTAAAAGAGACCATCACCTTTCCCATATTAGAAACAAATAGAAATGAAATTTTCACCTGAGCCACTTAGAACCCACCACTTCAATGCACCACAGACCCAAAACCTCTTGCAGACCATCACACCCGACTGAACTAGAAGGGGGAAGTGGTCCTGGAGGCCGGAGAGGGGAGAGCGGAGGGACTCCCACAGCAACCCACTGAATAAGAACCAGCACGAAAAACCCAAATGGATGCTCGAAATGAATGAAGGCAAGGGGATTAAACCCTAGGGAGAACAAAAAGGATGTGAAAATAGGGGTCGAATCCCTAAAAAAATAGAGACTTGACGTTGAGAAATCCACAATAGCCTATCTGCTAATCCCAAAACCTTAGAGACTCCATCATTCCAAATCTGGCCTCGAAAGGAGTGGTAGATCTCAAGGTCAGAGTGTAGAGGAGATGGCCTAGAAGAAAGCTGAAGCACCACAGAACAAAGGTAGTTGAGGGGGATGAACGAGAAAAGAACACAACAATGAGAGAAAGAGGGAAAGGAGTGGAATCAAAGAAGAGAGTCAATCAACGTCAAAGGGTTGACAATTGGGATGGAAAGGCAAGAGGGGAAGAGATCTGAAATGTTGTTAATGAAGCTGCAAGGAGATTCCAGAGCAAACCCTAGAAGACGCCGAGCATATCGCGAGAGAGAGAACCGGGCGAGTGAGGTGCCATAAAATGTGAATATCATATTTAAATATTATAATTATAACCTAGAAATGAAAAATAGTGATAAAAAAGTTTCTTATATTAGTGTATTTTATAATTAAAACATATTGGTAATGAATGATATTATATTTGGTAATGTCATTTTTTGTTGAAATTTTTTTTCTTGAAAGAATCGATTTTAATAATAAAAATAATTTTAGAAATATTAATAAATTTAATTGAATAAAATAAAATTTATATTTAAAATAATATGATCAAAAATATACAAGGATTAATTTTTAGGATTTTTTAGAGAAACATCATTTATAGTGGAATAAGGAAAATATTATTTTTTAGTTAAAACCCACCATTATATCTAATTAATTATTAATGCTAAATGATATTTTAAATATTTTTTATGGTTAAAATAGATTAATTTTACCTATATATATAAAACTCAATTCATTATACCAAATTTCACCTTGAAATTAAATATAAAATCATAACAAACATTTTATCTTTTTTCCTCCTTTAAAAACTCATTATTTCGTCTCGTCTACAGGATTAGTAGTAATCTAAATTTTTCCTCTTCTATGATAGGAATTTCAAAAATCCAACACAATCCATTCAATTAATTATAATGTATATATTCTAATAAGACTGTGTAAATGTTTTCACAATAATAATTAGTAAAAGTTATTAAAATTAATCAGAGCGGTTAAGGTCCAATTTGTCTTAATTTGGAACACAACCTTAAAATTAAGGGCCCAAATGACCTAAAATATTTTTTAAAACCCATTCTATTTCCATATTTTTTTAATACACATTTCATTATTGAGTTTATATTGTTTTGAAAGGAAACACTTTTGGAATGAACATGTGAACACTTAATTTGTTTCGTTTAATGCGACTTATTTTCCTTCCCAATAAAGGCCACCACCTTTCCCCATTCCTCGCACCTCCCAAGCTTCTTAATTTCGGCCAATACCAGTTCAAATTTCCTCCCAATAATATGAAATTTTACTTTGAAGCCTCATATATTGCAGAAACCATCTCAATGGAACATTATGATATAATCCAATAAGAGTAACCCGATTAAGAGGTAATGTCTTCTTTCAATCTCATTTCCTTATTATTTTTTTCATCCCACTAAAATCTATTTATTTAAATCATATGTGATAAGAACAATGACCTCCATATAATATAATGTTTTTATACATAGTTTCTACCCTAAAATTACACACACAACCATCTAATGGATTATGAATATATTGATTCCATGTACGATAAACTAATTCATTACAAAATGATGGTTGTTTATTTATTTTTTTCCACATATAATGGTATCCATTATAATAGAAAATATATTTATATATCTTTACTTTATTATGTATTTAAGAATATTTATTATTTTTACAACACTCATCTATTTACATTCCATTTTGTGTTAATACCGTAATATCATTTAAGGATGTGTAGACTACCGCCCCTTCCAAGCAATGCGATTAGTTCACACACCACAATGAATGTTCTAAGGATGTCTTTAATGAACTTATATGATATATATTATATGTTAATTCTAATTTAATATTGATACATATATATACATATATATACATATGTATATATATTATTTACATACAGTCTTTGAATATGACAATAAAAACAGAAATAATGTTATTGACTATATACGGATTAACGTATCTATGAACAGTGTATTCCGTTTCATACTCATTTATTCTATAGATTATTATAATAAAAATATAATTTATATTCCTTAAAATTATATATTGGATTACATTCTAGAATTATGATATAATTATAAGGAACAAATATGTAACAAATTAAGACATGTGAAAAAATTTATTCAAGTGTATTAACATTCCCATTATATGATCCTTCTTTCATGGGGATTATGTTTCAAAAGAAAACAATTTGGGGAAAATGATTTTTACCAATTATCCTTCATTCTGAATCATGTTTTATTATGCACCAAAATCTTGTGGTGCATATACATTCATTATACATTCCATATCCAGAATATAAAAATTTTCATGATGTTTTATTCTTCATGTAATTAACTTTCCTTACATGGACAGAATGATCCCAAGATACCATGTTATAAAATTTTGTTGAGGAAATTTCAATTATTTTCAAGATTTATTATGTATATTCTTCCATTGAGTAAATATTATAATCCATCTCTTAGTAATATTCATGAGATTCCTTTAACCTTTTTGATTCATGATATAATCATGTATTGGTACCATTTTATACTCTCTAGTATATAAGATATCCAAGAAAGTGTTTTTGGAAGGCCCAAAAATACCCTCTCATCCATCAAGAAATATTTGTTTTCTAAAAAGTGTTTCCATAAATATAATACAATTACACTATAATATCTAATATATTATTTTACCCTTTGTTTCTTTAACCAATATCTTAAAGGTAATTTCTTGTGTCTTTATTAACTAGAAACTTTTCTATCCATTTTAAAATGAAAAAAATTGGTCTTTTTACCTCAAAAGACATGTATGAACATAGCCACCATCATTTCTTGGAATCTCATGTTGTATTGTTAAAAAGATTAATCTTTAATAATTTTTTTAAACAAATTCAAAGAAAATTGATTATAAAAATGGAATCAAACTTTTTTCATATATTTTCATGGAAAAATGATTTCAAAATGTTTTTGAGTCCCATTTTCTAGTTTTTAGTTTGTTTTCAATGAAATGGTTTTCAAAATATTTTGAAGCCTTCCTTTATATGATATGAAGAAATTTTTTCAGAAATTGTTCAAGATTATTTTATATGCTTTCAAGAAAAAAATATTTTTCAATATTTTTTCAATCTACTTTAAACAATTATCAAGAAAAATTATTTTCAATATATTTTCAATATTTCATTATATGTTTTCAATGTACATTCAGATAAATGGTTTTCCAAACAATTTAAATATTTCTTTAATCTTTTTCATGTCTTTTAAAAGAAAAATGTTTTTAAAATGTTTTTAAGATTATTTCAAAAAATGTCTAGGATAATGGTTTTCACAATTATTTCATGTTGTTAGATAAATATTCATTGTATTTTCTATGATAATGAATTTAAAATGCTTTTATGATTTAAAAATAGTTTTCCATACATAAATGGTTATTTTCCTCAAGTAATGTTTTTAGAGTGAATTTCAATCTTATTTTCAATATTAGATGAAATCTATTTATGGTACTCATGAATTTTTAGGAAGTGATCTAACGGTTCCATTCATATACTTTATATGAATGAGTAATGAATAATTTAATTGTATTTGTTAACCTAATTTCATCTATTATGGGTATCATGTTTATTAAACCCATTTCTCATTCATGTGATATATGCTTTGGAAGCCCGATTATTTTCATAGTTTTTTATGATGAAATGATTATGAAAAATGTGTCCTTCAATGTTTTATTTTATGTTCACATGTTTATGATACTGATTTCATTTTTTGGATAATGATATGTTTTTTTATGATCCCATGGAAAATGTATGTATGATTTCATTATGTGATGGGTAGGACCGATATCTCTCTCTGATGCTTTGGGTAAAGAGTTATATATCATGAGATAATGATGGGAATCAAGTTAAAGTTCTTGATATATTTCAAGATGGTGGAAAAAACTGATCCCTTAAGATAATTTACTTCTATGGGGGATGGTGGTTTGTCCCGTCCAGTAGGTGTATCCACTATGATGATGGAAGATATGGAAAATTTATATTACTATGAGATTGGGAAACAAAATCCTTTATATGTAAACAACTGTGAGTAGTGATGGTGGTGTGTCCCTCCCATTGGGTGATGTTCCCATGAAGTGCCTTAATAATTTCTAGCAATGCGTCTTTGCTTATAGGGAATTATATCACATGTTTGTGTACAACAAATTTACATTTTTTATTTATATGTTATGATTTCATGGCATATGCTCTTTAATTCATTATTATTCATGTCTCTTTAGATTCCAATATTTATTCCATGATCTTTTATATGCATGGTTTGATCTTTTATTTTCAACATCAGATTTTTATACCCTTATACTCAGGTTTATGCATACACGTCTCCCTTGTCTACCCTTACCGAGATTCTGATCTCACCCCTTTTTTAGGTTATACATTATCAAGGTTATAATGAATGGTTTTAGGTAGAAGTAATAAAGGTGGATATCTTTATGGGAGATGATGGAGATAATTCATGAGGATAAATGATTTTTTCAAGTTTCCAATAACACTAAACCGTTACGGTCCTCTGAGATTTATTTTTTGTAATGTATTCAATATCATCTAAAATAATGTAATGTATATGTATGTTAATCTTGGGTCGCTATAGTTTATATTAATGACAAGGTTTAGTGAAAAATTGGAAACTAGGATGAGAAATTATTATAGATATCTCTAGGTATATTTCTATTGTATGTCTAGGCATGTCTCTAAATATAAGTATAAGGATGAGTTAACATTTAGGAAAATGACTTGGAATTTCGGTAAAGGATAGTGTAAGTGTATTTCTATAATTACATCCATATAAGGCTAATATATGTGGATTTGGATCTCGAAAATATGTAAATAGGGGTAACAACACCGACATGATGTTCTGAGCTGACTCGAGGAAATCTAGTACACAATAACGTGACTTGATACACACCACGTTTCATATTCTTGGGGATATGATTTAGGAAATCCCAAACTCTTAAAAAACCATCATGAAGTATTTTTTTATATGATAGCTATGAATAACCAAGTATAAAGCCAATATTTTATATATTAGGGATGGTTCAGTGATTTAGACATCCAATATGTAATTCTCTTCATGACTATGTGGTTTTATAATATGACATGTTATTCTCACAATATTATTCTAGTTTTAGTCATTATTGGGAACCAAAAGGTACTAGATTAATGTTGAATACAATTTTTTTTTTGAGAAGTCATGTGGGATGATAATGGGAGTGAAAGATGTTGTGATCATGCCTAATCTATTTTCACATAACATGATCAACAATGATTACATAAACTGACTCTTACACTCACTAGTGAAGATAAATAAGGAGATTCCTGATAGTTCGAGTAATTAATTCCCTAGATGGAAGATGTTTTTTTTCCTTTCTATCAATAATGTAGAAATAATCACCTATTGTAATGTCTTAGGAAGAAGATGATGTTTTTAATGTTGAAAAGAAGGAAAAAGAGTAACTAACTACAAGGAAAAAATGTTGAGTTATGTAAATTTCATAGATGGGATTGTTGGCCTCCCTATGTTATAATCAATTGATGATTTCATTAAATGTGGATTGTATAGGCATTATAGAAATCAATTTCATCTGTATAAAGCTTAAGAAGAGAATCAACAAGGTGGTGTATGTAATGGTTTTTCTACTTCATATTAAGAAACTAAGATTGAAATTTTTAATCGATATGATGTTTTAGATAATAATGATTATATTGAGTTTGAAAAATTTATAACACTGGATTCTTATTTCATATTATCATAATGAGTTATTAATGAATAATTTAATAAATCGTGTGTAATGGTTTATGAATAACATTTGATGAATGAAGTATTTATGTTGTGGAATTCAGTGATTATGTTATATTAATCATGAAATATATATGTATTTTCAGTATATGTTTTCATTAAGGAATGTAAATAACATCTGAACTATTTGTGAAGAAATGGAAAAATGGCTTCCTAAAAAGGTGATATTTTGATTTTGGGAATGTAATCCATTGTTAATTTTTGATGATAAGATAAAGATGTTTGGATAATGATATACTAGATATGAATAAGTAAATTGGATGGTATAGATTTTCCTAGATCACATTATTAACAAATGTGTTCAACGTCATCATGGATGAAGTTTACAACTTCTTAGATTTAAGGGATGCATCTAGTATTAACTTGAATATGGAAGAATTCATGTTTTTCAAAAGTATTTATGGTAATTAAAGTTATTAAAATTTTTCAAGAGAATATATAATGTATTTATTCGCATGATTGGAATGTGGCAACCAATATATAATTTAGGATATATAATGGAATCAATGTTAATCTGATTTCATGACCATATTTAGAAATCCTTGATTTTCCATCTTTTTTAGAGGTGTTATGAGGTTAACCGATTATGGAATGTTCAAGATAATCTTTAGATTTAGTTATTAAGATTAATGTGTTAACTTCCATATAAATATTTATGAATATTCAAGAGCCTATTCAAACAACCTTGTGTGGATGGTATCTAATGAAGAATGAGATGGAATATCATAGAAATTTTGATCTGTTATTACTTCTGGAATGAATCAATTACGTTATTTTTTTCATAAAATGTGGTTACTATGATCAACAAATAATAATGGGTAATATTTTTTAAAAAAAATCCTATTATATATTTTAATGAAACCCCTTTAAATTTGCTTGAACCAAAAATGGTTCCATATACCTACATTTTCGATGAATCAGATAATTCCTTATTCTATTAAAGATTTGTGTTTTTATGGTTTTTATCTTTATCCTAACCTTGTTCACTATCACACTCTATCGAAACATTATGGTAATATTTTTCTTCTTTATCCTTGTTTTCACTTACCACCTGTGATCTCACATGTGTAAATGTATTTATATGTTACATTGGGTAGCTGTTATGGTTCCAAATCTCCCTTTTTAATGGAAGTATTACTATTCATTTTTACTATGTGGGATTCTATTAATTAAACATTATATTATTAAACATTTGATAGACCAAAATAATTTCGAGGGTGAAAATCATTTTAAGGGGGTATAAGTTACACCCTGGGATTTTGAGAATTATTATTTTTGAATTATTTTACCTTTACAGTATTTTTTATTTCACATGTCACTATAAATATATATATATATATCTATAATAAAATAGGTATTAGAAAATTCCTTTCACTTTCAATTCCATCTTGGGTTTCACTACAAACAATACCAACTTTTCTTACCCTACTAGAAACACCAACATGGTGTATGTTGCATGTGACAATAATTTCATACAAAACATCTCTTTTAGTAATTTTTCATATTTAAATAAGATAATAATAACCAGTAAATTAAACATATTAATAAATATATTTCTAATATTTCTGTTTTATATAAATAAAACATATTGATAATGAAAAAAAAGATTTTTGGTAATATCCAGTTCTGTTAAATTGTTTTTCTTGAATGAATCACTTTTAATAATAATTTAAATTTATAAATAATTATATATTAAATTGGGTAGAATAAAATTCAGTTTTGAATTGGTAATGTCTAAATTATCCATCTATTATTTTTTGATAGTTTTTTATGAAACTTCATTTTGTGATGAATAGTGAAATATTGTTGTTTTTAGTAAAAAACCGCCTTTGGCCTAATTAATTATAAATGTTAAATGATATTATAAATATGTTTTTAGTAACATTAAATTATTATTACATATATTAATACAATTTAAATCATTATTTTAAATTTCACTATGAAAATGAATATAAAATCATTATAAACTTTTGAATTATTTCTTACATTAAATCCTTGTTATTTCGTCCCATTTGTGGGATTCACACTATTCATAAATTTTCCCCTTCAGCGATTTGAATTAAAAAAATACAAGATACAACATTTTATTTAGTATATTTTTTATATTATAATAATAACATGTTAATTTTACACCAAAATGATTAGTAAAAGTGATTAAAATAAATCACTACACTAAAGGCCAAATTATGAATTATTAGGGACTAAACATTACAATTAAGGGCCCAAATGACATAGAAACATTCCCAGAACCCATTATATGTACATATTTCGTTCATAAACATTAAATTATTATGTTTGGTATGTTTGTTAAGTCCTCTGTTAGGTTATAATATGTATACGCCTAATTTGTTTCTAAAAATTCCATATGAGTCCTTTTCCATCTCTATTAAAGGCCACCACTGTTACCCATTGTTCACACCTCACAAGACTCTATTTTTCAGCCAAGTGTGCTGGCCTAATTTCCACCCAAATATCATATGTTCAACTGTGATGTTTCCTTTTAGGTAGAAACCCTCACAATGAAACCTTTTGGCGTAATCCAAATAAAGTTACCCGATTTATAGGTATCATCTTCTTTCAAGATCCTTTCCTTTATTTTCTTTTTGTACGCCTTCAAATCAATTTATTCAATAATCCCATGAAAAAACCATTATCCAACATATACTAAGATTTTTTTATTAAATATTTATAACTTACACTTACACACACCTCTAGCTAATGGACGGTGAATATATTGTTTCTATGTACGGTGAACTACTACATCACGAAACGATGATTGTCCATTTCTCCCTTACTACCAATCATGGTATCCATTATGATGGAAAAAATGTTTCCAACTGTAATGTATAATATTTACTATTTAATTACTATTATTCAGTCCTTTTAAAATATAGATATATTTACATTCTATTCGGTGATAATATGATAATCAAATTTTAGGAAATGTGGACTATCACCCCATCAAAGTGATGTGATTCATTTACACACCACATAAAATGTATTAAAGATGGGTTTAATGAATATATATGATATATATGATATAATCAATACACCTTTATAATTATATATATACATAAATATATATATAATTCAGTTATGTACTTTCTTTAAATACGATAATAAAAATCGAAACAATGGTCATGCGTTTATACAACTTAACATCTCCCTGAACGATGTAGTCCATTTTGTAATCCTATGTTCAATATATTTTTTAAATAAAAATATAATGTATATAACTGAAATTTATATCATTTTTTACAATATGTTTTAAATATATATGTATAACGACCATAGATAATACAAATTAAGACATATGTGAACAATAAATTGAATATTACCTGATGTGAAACCTTAACATTAGATCATAAAAAAGTAGGGTAATATAAAGTAATAATCAAACTATCTATGTTAATAGATATTGTAATATTCTTTTATAATATATTTATAATAAACTTATATTTATTATACATGAATCTTGTATGTGTATGGAGAGAGTCAAGACATAGGGTAAGGGGATTTCATCTCACTATTATTTTTTGAGAGATACATGGTATGTTCTCCACTCTTTTCGTATGTGTGGTGTATGTAATGACTATAAATGTATTATATGTATCATTTAAATAAATTTATGGGTATTAGAGTTAAAATTTAATGATTCTTTTTTCATGGGATTTACGTTTCAAAAGATACAAAATTGGTAAAAAAAATCTTAATTCCCCTTCCTTGAGACTCATGCTTTGTGATACACCTAAACACATATTCGGGGAGCATATGCATACATTTTAATTTCTATATCCTGAATATAAATTTTTTTATAAATTATATACTTAATTGAATTACCTTTCATTAAATGGAATCAAGATCCCATGATACCATGTTATAAGAGTTTATTGAGGAAATCTCTTTGCTTTTCGAGATTTTTTATGTTTATACTTCCTTTGATGAAATATTATCATGATTATCTAAATAATAATCATTGACTTAACAATCCTTTATTCATTATATAACCACCTAATGTTACCATTTTATTCTTTTTGGACCATAAGATATTAAAGAATGTCTTTTAGGAAATCCCACGTTTTCCCTCTCTTCGGTTGGAAATCTATGGTTTCAAAATTGCATTCCCAAGAATATTATAAAATTCCCCTATAATATCTATAATAATTTCTTACACTTTTTTCTTTTAAAAATTTACGCAAGGGAATTTTCTATTTACTTTACAAACAAGTATCTTTTCTATCCTTTTTGACAAGAAAACCGAATGATCTTTTGACCTTGTACGACATGTAAAGATTGAACCACAATCATTTCTTCAAATCTCCCATTGCATTGTTAAAAGTGATAATCTATAGAAAAAAAAGATTAATAAAGGAAATTTTCAAGGAAATTTTTTTTCCAAAATTATATTAAAATTATTTTATAGGTTTTCCTGGAAAACTATTTTTTAATTTTTTCAAGCCTTATTTTCATTTTTTCAAAGTGTTTTCAATGAAATGGTTTTCAGAACGTTTTAAATATTTTTTTACAATTTATGAAGAAAAATTGTTTTCAAAACATTTTCTGCATTATTTTATAAGGTTTCATGAATACTTTTTTACAAAATGTTGTTAGTATTCTTTTATAAGTTTTCAATAAAATTGATTTTCAAAATGGTTGGAAGATTTAATTATAATTTTTCAATGCATTTTCAAATAAATTGTTGTCAAAACATTTTCAAGATTTCATTAATATTTTTCAAGTGTTTTCAAATAAAAAGGTAATTGAATTTTTTTATGATTATATTAAAAAATTTCAAGTTAAAAGGGTTTCAATATGATATCATGTCATCTTTATATGTTTTCAAGTCATTTTATATGAAAATGATTTTAAATGTTTTTTGAAATTAAAAATTTGTCTTCAAACGTGAAAGTATATTTTCATTATGAAATGTTTTTAGAGTATATTTTAAAGTTATTTCCCATCTATTATGTCATTTACTGATGTTACTCATTCCTCTATAAAAAAATTTCTTATGTTTCCATCTATAACATTTATATGAATGAGTTATTCTTAATGTAACTATCTTAATGAAACCCATGTCTCAATGATAGTTCAATTGTTTATGAAACCCTTTTATTGTTCATGGGTTATAATATATGGAAACCCTATTCATTTCATAGGTTATTTTTATAATGAAATAATTATGAAACATTTCAATTTCCACAAGATAGGTTAGGTTCACATGTTTTTGATACCCATTTCATTTCATGGGTTAAGATATATTTATATATTATCTTGTTGCAAATGTATATATAATTTAATTATACAATAGGTAGGAGATCTATATCCCTCTAATGAAATGGGAAAAGATTAATATCTCATGAGATAATAATGGGAATCAAGTCAACAGACTTTTTCCATCATGGGAAGATGATGAATCATAATCCCTTGTAAACAAAGGACATCCATTTGGGATGGTGGTTTGTATTTCCTGGTAAGTGTATTTGGCATGATGATGGAAAATGGGAAACCCAATTTATTATGCGAATATTTGGAAGCCTAATCCCTTAAAAGGAAAAAACAGTGACTAGGGATGGTGGTGTGTCCCACCAAATGGGTGTAGTTCCCATGAAGTTCCCTATTGAGTTATAGCAATTCATCCTCACATACAAGGGAAAATGTCACATGTTTTATGTATGAAACAATTACATGTCTTTTTTCTAGGATATGGTTTCATGTATTATGCTATTTATTTTTTTATGATTCATGTCACATGATTTTCCAATATTCATTAACTGATCTTTGATACTCAGCATATTATCTTTTATTTTCAAGATCACATTCTCATACCCTTATGCTCATCTTTATGATTACATGTCTCACATGTTTACCCTAACTGAGTATCTGATTTCACCCCTTTCATATGTTTTCCTTTCTCCAGGTTATGAAGAAAAGTTTTACGTAGAAGTACTAAAGGTGGAGATCATTATGGAGATGTTGAAGATCATTCACAAAGATAGAATATTTTGTTACCAATCATCCCAAGACACTAAACTATTACGGTCCATTCGCATGTATTTTTGTAATGTATTGAATATTCATCTAAAAAGATGTAATATCTAGGTATGATTATCCTTAGTTTCTATATATCAATTATTCTTCATATTAAATATCAGTATCTTCTAGTTTTACAATCATGTTTAGTATATGTTAATGGATATGTATGTACTTCATTAGGATAAATACATAGAACACATCATGAACATGTGAGATATTTATTAGAATAACAATTTATTAAGTTACCATCCTTATACTATCAAAAATTACAAAATTACCATATAAATATGGTGTAGCATTAAATTATTTGGAAATCTAAATAATCCCTTTAAAAGTGATATTCATAGGAATACATTTTCCCCGCTTCACGCTCCAAATATTTCCAATGATTGTTTGGATTAATTTTTTGTGGGACAGAATCAAATATTATGTGTTGCTAAACAGAACTGACCTACTCTATCATTTCCTCATCTAGATAAGGTTCAAATAGATTACATTCTCAATCATCATTCAAACAAAATGTAATTATTCTTTTAATTTCCATAGAGTTATTCATATGAATTCGTATTAATGTTGTAGTGAATGATATTATTTTTTGAAAATTATTAAAAAGGATGGTTTCGATCTAAATCACCATTTAATCCATATAGAAAGATCCCAGTGTTTCTTCTAGAGTTTTATTGTCCCCTCAAAGAGAATATTTGTCTCTAGATGATAAGAACATCTAAAACATTACTCCATTATAATAAAATGGGTTTTTTACATGGTACAGATCCATTGTCATTCGGTTTCAATGCTTAATTAGAACTAATTTGAATACCCTATGTGGTCATGGGATATCAAGGGTGTTCGAGGCCTGTTTAGAGCCCAAAACAATTCTGTTAGTATAAAATATTATTTCAAATGGTTAGTATATCCATTAATAGTAGTATCCTGGTTACTAATAGGTATAAAATACATAGAAGTAGAGGAGGAAGACAACGATTAGTTTTAGTAAACTATGGGATTTGTGGTGCACACCAATGTGCGAGCCCTTTAGTTTTTGAGAGAATTGATTTACAATGTTTTGGCATACTTAGTAAAATTTTGCACTCTCAGTTTAATGGATTCTCTTTACTACATAAAATGGAACACAATTAGTTCATGTTTTTACAAATAATTAAACCCCATAATTTCTAAAAAATTACAAAATGTCCCATAAAATCATTTATAACCTAAACCAAACTCTTCTATTTTACTCTATAAGATGAACCCTCAACATTATAGCTCATCATTGATACCGGATGGAACATTTTGAGCATATTTCTCTATCTAGTATCAGAATCATGCATCATCTATCTCATTGGATCTATATTTGTTAGTACTCAATTCAATTTTTTTCTATTCCACATTCATCGGAGCATCATTTGTGTTATTTATGTTCATGATAATATGCATTAATTTTAGTTTCCTCCCCAGTTCATCATTTTTCTTTTTTTTTATTTGAATAATAAGATTATAATTGAATATAATTCTATTATGGACCTTCATTAGGTGGCCTATACTCTTCTTATTTGGTTTGATTCACTTTTAATCTAGTTTCTGTTATGTCGCCACTTGAATTTCTTATGTAGACCTGAAATTAAATTGATGGATTGAAGTAAATGATATTGATCATGTTTTATACTCAGTTTTGTTCCATTGAGTTTAGGTGGATTTTTTTCTCGACCTAGGGCCATCAGTGATGTTTACCATGTAAATTTCAGGCCAATGACTTGTTAAACCACTAGTATGGTTTTTTTGTTCTTACATTGTTAAGAGGAAGCCTACATATTATTTAATAGAACTAAATTTAATAATTATGACTTGGTTTCCAACAATTTTCATGTGTTAACTGATATGCATTATTGAATTTATGAAATGGTTTTTATGGGTGTGTTTAAATGAATAGGTATTCTAATTTAATGAATTAGACTGTAAATGGTTATATTAGTTGTTTTCCACGTTGATTGTATTTCGATTGGAATGATTGTATGAGTGGGTAAACACATAATTTTCGAAATGATAAATTTAGAAAATGATGAAATATTACATTAAACACCATATATATTTCTCTTAAGGGTCCTAAATTTGGTTTTGTATGATATAGATTATGATTTTTCCTCAAGTCTTGATTCAATGGGATGTGTTGGGTATTGTTACAACATAGATCTATTTTATATTGGGCTAATGGTGGACATGATTAGTGTAACTAATCCTTGGATCCCATTTAAATCCTAACTAATATTCCATCGAGATGCTCTTAGGAATCGATAGGGATTCCTTGGCCTTCGACACCGTGGATCCAACCCATTATTTTCGAACACTTAATTTTTTGGGATGACCATGGTAAATGGGATATTCTTGGTTATACAACTCAATTGTTGATATTGTAGTACATATTATTTGGAAAGGTTGTGGGTTATATGAGATATTGTGAATATGGTTAGGTCATGGTGTTTACATCAGTTACCCTTACTACTTCATTGTTATATGATAGCGACACATGTTTTGTAGGGAACCTTTTTTGGCTATACAAGATTTCCTGTCTGTTTAATTTTTCAATGTGCTCATTAATTTATGTACGTCCATATGCTTATATTAATTCACACTTATAATCTTGTTACATTTCCCAGTGAGGATGTTTTATAGATATTTGGGTGTTATCCTTCATATATGTTATCTCACACACTATTCAGGATGATGTTGTTCACTCAGACAAACTATATGGACGCAGTTAGGGACCGGGGAAAGAGCCCATAGTTTGATGGTATATTATTTTCATGCCAAAGAGTAGGGAAAATGGGAATGTATTGAAGATCATGATTCTATTAGAAGATACTGATTTTTTGATTTTTGGTATTTTTAGTCATGTGTTGTACTAAATAATTTGTACATATTTTGGATACATTATAGATATATGTATCACTATAATTATATATGAGAGACCTTTTCGAATTGTTATTTATTCCTGTGGTTTTCATATTGTATAATTATTACACTGCATTTTGATGAGTCAATAAGGTTTTCCTTATGACTTTTCCATTCATTCTTGTTTTGAAAATCACAAACACCTTATCTTTAAGGAAAATCGCTTTTGTAAGGAAAAATGCTTTCTTAAGGAAAATTGCTTTTGTAAGGAAAAATGCTTTCTTAAGGAAAATTGCTTTTGTAAGGAAAAATGCTTTCTTAAGGAAAATCGCTTTTATAAGGAAAATTGCTTTCTTAAGGAAAATCACTTTTATAAGGAAAATTATCCTTATCGTATTTTTCATATTTTTCTTAAGTGTGAGATTCGGATTCGTTTTCTCGGAGTCATTAAAACATTGATATAAAAGCATTCTGTTTTAGGATTTGGTTCTGGACAAGAACTATAAGGAAGTTTCATTCCGAATTCCGGATATGAATTCTGACCAAGTTCTATTCCAGATTCAGGATACGAATTCTGAAGAAGAATTCTCATTACGAATTCTAATGAAGAAATCCCATTCCGAATTTCTCAGTACGAATTCTGAAGAAGAATTCTCATTACGAATTCAAATGAAGAAATCTCATTCCGAATTCCCATTACGAATTCTGTTGACGAATTCTCATTACGAATTCTGATGATGAATTCTCATTCCGAATTCTGATAACGAATTCTCATTACGATTTCGGATGACGAATTCCTATTCCGAATTCCTACTCCGAATTGTCATTCCGAATTCTCCTATTAAACAGAATCTGATTATCATTATTTTATACACTCTGAATTTACTCACTCCGAATATTCACTCCGAAGTTTCTATTCCGAACCTTTTTGTTAGAGTTTAAAACGATGTCATACATTCTGTTACACTTACTTTGTTATAAAACGATGTCGTCCATTTTGTTATAAACTAACCGTTGTCTAAGTGACACGTGTACAGGTCCCTCCGAACATTAAGGAAAATATGACCATTGGAGAAGGATCCGACCTTACCGATAAATAGGAGCTCATTTGAAAGAGCTCAGTGTTGTTGGTGCTGTTGGAAAAACAACTGAGTTTTGTGCCTACATGCTGTTGAAGTGATTTCTAGAGAGAGAGTCTCTTATTAACTCTCAAAGCTTCGTGTGACTCCGAATGTTGGTGATTACATTCGAGGGATTCCGGGGATAGGAAGACAGAGGTGCCGACTACCTTAAAGATCGAGGGCTTTCTTGCTGAGAAAGACAGAGGTGTCGACTACCTTAAAGATCGAGGGCTTTCTTGCTGAGAAAGATAGAGGTTGCCAACTACCTTGAAGTTGAGGGCTTGCGGGGATAGCAAGACAGAGACACCGATCTTCGTATCGAGGGCTTACCCTGGTGTGGGTAAGACAAACTTGCATGAAAGTATAAATCAAGGGACCTTTATCCAAGGTTGTTGGATACCCTTCTCTTTGGGTTAAAAGACTATTATCTTGTTACTAGTAGTTTTACTACTTGTCATTATTCCGCTGCAATTTGTATCTTAAGGAAAGTATAACTTTCTTATACTTACTTACTTACTCTGATTAGTTTAGATTCTATACGCTCTAAGGTAAAATCATATATTGTAACTTTTGTTAAGTTTCAATTTCCGGAATCATATTTCCGGAACCTACTTTTGGAATCCCTTTCCATGTTCAGTTCGGTGTTAGAGGTGTTGTGAATTTACTTAGTTTAACTTTGTTAAACTTAGCCCTTTCCTTTTCTTAAGGAAACTCTAGTTATTCATAACTAACTTTAAAGGTTCCAAAAGAATTTTTAAAGTATACAATTCACCCCCCCTCTTGTATATTGAGCATCTCATATTATATTTCGATCCTACAATTGGTATCAGAGGTTGGAAACCTCTTACTCTATACCATTCTTACATTTGGTATCATAGCCAAGGTTACTGAAATACTTGTACTCACATACATGTTTTTCTTGCTCACTTTTCTATTCCGAACTTTGTCATTCCGGATTATCCATTCTGAACTTTTTCCATTCCGAACTTTGTGATTTCGATTCTAAGCTACTAACAACTTTGTATCCAAGTTTTTATTTAGTATGGAAGGAATTAATGTTGGTTCGATTGAAAATCTGAATCCTACAAGGCCACCAATATTCGATGGTAATGATTATGAATACTGGAGAGATAGTATGAAGACTTTTGTTATCAATACTGGAGTAGACAACTTTGTGATGCTTACTGGTGATTATAAAATTCCTGACAAGGAAGTCAGAACCTTTACTAACCAGGAAAAGCAAGAATATCAACTCAACTATAAGGTACGCAATACTTTATTATGTTCAATGACTAGAAATATATATAGCCAAATTTCTTCTTGTAAAGCAGCTAACTGTATATGGAAGAAGTTAGAGGTTACACATTTTGGGACTTCTAAGGTGATTGAGACTAGAAGAGCTATGCTTAGAGCTGAATATCATTGCTTCAATTTTCCTTATGGAGAACCTATCTGTAAAGTTCAACAAAGATTTATGACTATCGTCAACAGTCTACAATCTATGGGAGAAAAAGGATTAGATGATGAAGCTCTTGTGGACAAGATAATTGATATTATGCCCAATGAGTGGGAATCCAAGAGAACAGCTATAGATGAGAACAGGAAGGTAACTCAAATTACTCTTGATGAATTATTTGGAACTCTTCTACAACATGAGACCAGAATGAAGAGGGATGCTGACAACATCAAGAAGAAGAATGGAAATGGTACTGTTGCTTTTACTACAACGTCGAATCAGATGAAATCTAAGACACCTGAGAGAGTAACCAGATCCAAATCGAAGAAAGTCATTTTCCAAACCGAATCTAGTGAAAGTGAAGTTTTTGAAAATGAATTATCCAATCTTGCTTGAAGGATGAACGGGATAGCTGGACAGAGAAACATTCAATCCATGTATAAGAAGAAGGATAGAAAAGATAAGAAAGATGGAGAAGTTACTTGTTATGAATGTAAAAGAGCTGGACATATTAGACCAGATTGCCCTATGCTCAAAAAGAAAGAAAGAAAGGAAAGGCATTCAGACAGAAACAGGAAGAAGTATTTCAAAGCTAAAGATAAGAAAGTTTTGAAAGCTAATGACACCTGGAGTGCCAGTGGTGGTGACTCTTCAGATGAATCTTCTGAATATGAATCTTCAGGACAGAAGAATCTTGGTCTTATAGCCAGATTACCTATTGATAATCAATGTCTTATGGATAAGGTACGAAATGCTGAATCTTTGACCAATGTTTCCTTAAATCCTAATGATAGTAAGTATTATAACTCTTCTGATGAAGAATCATCTTCTGATGAGGAAAATACTTTACCTACTTATGAAGAAGTCTCTAGATTTGCTGAACTTCTTGTGATTGAGAATTCCAAACTCAACAAGAAACTTGATAAGGCAAACTCTAGGAATTCTATTCTTACAAAAGAGATATCAGATCTTTCTAAAGATCTTGATAAGAAAAATGCTGATTTTGAAAGTATTTCAAAAAATCTTGAGGAAGTAAGTTCTGAGAAGAATAAACTTTCTAAAGAATTAGAAAAAGTAATTTCTAAGAAAAATGTTTTCGAGCCTAACTCTAGTTCCAAAACTAATGATTTTGAGGATAAAAACTTGGTTGTAAAACTCAAGTCCGAAATTTTTTCCTTAAAGAAGTGTTTATCAAACTTTACCCATGGTAAAGAAAATTTTGATAAGATGTATTCTCAAATACGACCTTTAAGAAATAAATCCGGATTTGGTTATACCCATGCAAAACCAGTTTTTAGTAACAATTATTTTGTTCCTCAAAGTGCCCCATTTTGCACTAAATGTCAATGTGGTGGTCACTGGGCAAAAAATTGTTCCTTAAACAAAACCCAATCCTTAGGTTTTCAAAAAGCTTACTTTTCTAAGAAAATGTGGATACCTAAAATTTTATTGTCTGGAAATCTCGGATCCAAACAAGTTTGGATTCCGAAAGTCTAACTTTGTTCTTAATTTCAGGAAAATAAAGAAAGTTCCAACAACAATATTTGGTACATGGATAGTGGATGTTCCCGGCACATGACTGGTAACAAAAGATTTTTTGAAAAGATTATCAAAACGAAAGGAGGAAAGGTAACTTTCAGAGACAATGCTAAGGGAGAGATTGTTGGTATTGGTAATATAGTTCTTTTGGGTAAAACTTTGATTTCAAATGTTCTTTTTGTTAAAGGTCTTAAGAACAAACTCATTAGCATAAGTCAGTTATGTGATGAAGGTTACCTTGTGAATTTTAGGAATGATAAATGCTTAGTTCACAATTCCAAGGAAGATTTTATTCTCTCAGCCAACAGGAAAGAGAATGTTTACACCTTAAACTTAGAAGACCTAAGAAGCCAAGATTTACCTTGCCTAAGTGCAATGGAAGATCATTCTTGGTTATGGCATAGAAGACTAGGACACTGTAATCTTAGGAAACTATGTAAACTCTCTAAGAAGAAACTTGTTAAGGATCTACCGGAGCTTAGATTTGATTTTTCTAAAGTTTTTGATCCTTGTCAATATGGCAAGAAACATAAATATAGTTTTAAGTCAATCGGTGAAGTCTCAACAACTGATGCATTACAGTTGGTGCACATGGATCTTTTTGGTCCAACACAAACTGGAAGCATTGGAGGCAAATACTATGTGTTTGTTCTAGTTGATGATTACACTAGATTTACTTGGGTCTATTTTCTAGCAAGGAAATCTGAAGCTTTTTCTTATTTCAAAATTTTTAGAGCCCAAGTTAAAATGAGAAAAACCTTCCATTGAAAACTATTCATAGTGATCATGGAGGAGAATTTCAAAATTATGATTTTGAAACTTTCTGTAGTAAGAAAGTTATTACTCACAACTTTTCCGCACCTAGAACTCCTCAACAGAATGGTGTAGTTGAAAGAAGAAATATAATTCTTCAAGAGATAACTAGAACCATGTTGAGTGAATATTCTATTGCTAGACATTTCTGGGCTGAAGCTGTAAGTACTGCTTGTTATACTATAAATCGAGTTTTGATTAGACCTTTTCTTAATAAAACTCCTTATGAGTTATGGAATGGTAGAAAACCAATACTTTCCTACTTCAAGGTTTTTGGTTGCAAAGTATTCATTTTGAATACTAAAGATAACTTACATAAATTCGCACCAAATTCAGATGAAGGGATTTTCTTAGGTTATTCCACAACTTCTAAGGCTTATAGAGTTTTTAATAAAAATACTTGTACTGTTGAAGAAACAGTACATGTAAAATTTGATGAGTCAGATCCTTTTGTTTTTAAAACCTCCCAACCTACATCCTCGGATGTGTTTTCAAAAACTGATTATCAACCTTTGATAGAAGAACCTTCTGATAAGGAAATTGTTCAAGAAGATACTTCTGAAACATTTACCCCAGAAGACTTTCTACCTTATGTTGATGAAAAGGTTTTACAAAACCCAAATCAGGTGTTTCTTAAGAATCATCCCAGTGATAGTATCATTGGTGATGTAAATCAACCTGTAAGGACTAGAAGTTCCTTAAGAAATGAAGTAGAACATCTAGCATTTCTTTCTCAATTAGAGCCTAAAAGCACTGATGAATCTTTAGGTGATGATGATTGGATCAAAGCAATGCAAGATGAACTAAATTAATTCGAAAGGAATAAAGTCTGGATCTTGGTTGAAAGACCTAAGGAAACTTCTGTTATTGGAGTAAAATGGGTTTTCAGAAATAAATGTAATGAAAATGGAGTCATTGTTAGAAATAAAGCTATACTTGTTGCTAAAGGCTATAATCAGCAAGAAGGAATAGACTATGAAGAAACCTATGCTCCAGTAGCTAGACTTGAATCTATCCGCATTCTACTTGCCTTTGCAGCATTCTTTAATTTCAAACTTTTCCAAATGGATGTGAAATGTGCTTTTCTTAACGGTTATGTTCAAGAGGAAGTTTTTGTTGAACAACCTCCTGGCTTTGAAGATACAAAATATCCAGATCATGTTTTTAGACTTACCAAAGCTTTGTATGGCCTTAAACAGGCCCCACGAGCATGGTATGATAGAATTACTGGATTTTTGCTTCAAAATAACTATGTTAAGGGAAATTCAGATCCAACCCTTTTTATAAAGAAAGATAAGAAAAATGTTTTGATTGTTCAAATTTATGTTGATAACATTATATTTGGTTCAACTCAGCAATCATTGACTGACTCTTTTGCTAGTCTAATGAAATCTGAGTTTGAAATGAGTATGATGGGTGAGTTAACATTTTTCCTTGGTTTTCAAATCTCTCAAAAACCAGAAGGAACCTACATATCTCAACATAAGTATATTAAAGATCTTCTTAAAAAGTATGGTTATTACAACACTAAGAGTATAAGTACTCCTATTGGTACCTCAAACTCTCTAGATCTTGATGAAGCTGGGAAACCAGTAGATCAAACATCTTTTAGAGGTATGATTGGAAGTCTACTTTACTTAACAGCTAGTCGACCAGACTTAATGTTTTCTGTATGCTTATGTGCAAGATATCAATCCAATCCTAAGGAATCTCACTTAAAGGCAGTAAAAAGAATTTTTCGCTACCTTAAGGGAACCATGGTTCTAGGATTATTTTATACTTCTGGAAATGATTTTGTTCTAAAAAGCTTTTCTGATGCTGACTTTGGTGGATGTAGAATGGATAGGAAAAGTACATCCGGAACTTGTCATTTCTTAGGAGATTCATTAGTTTCTTGGTCATGCAAGAAGCAATATTCTATTGCACTCTCCACTGCTGAAGCTGAATATGTAGCAGCTGGAAGTTGTTGTGCACAAGTGTTGTGGATGCAACACACACTCACAGACTATGGCTTGAGTTTTACTAAAACTCAAATTTTGTGTGATAACACAAGTGCCATTGCCCTAAGTAAAAACCCTGCACATCACTCTCGTGCAAAACACATAGATATTAGGAATCACTTTCTTAGGGATCACACATTCCAAGGAGATATTATTCTTCAGTTTATCGGAACGCAAGATCAACTTGCTGATATTTTCACAAAATCCTTGCCTTCTGATAGATTTGAATATATTAAACAAAAGTTTGGAATGATAACCGTAAGGTAATCTTCCTTAATTAACTTTCTGTTGAAAAAATCTCCTTACAGTAATAAACTCCTTTTCATAGGGGGAGTACATTTGATTGTTTATTTAACAAAGTTTTTCAAAATTTGTTTTCAAACTTTTCGGAACGAAAATTTCCGGAATGGAACTTCCGGAACTACAATTTTCCAGAAAGGATATTTTCGCACAGAATACTTCTGGAATGGAAGTATTTGTATTGAAAATTTCCGGAATGGAAAACTTTCTTACTGGTATTTGAATAACGGAACTTTCGTACTAAATCTTCCATAACAAGTTTTCGTATTTACTTTTTCGTATTGAGTTTTTTGTATTAAGTTTTTCGTATTAAGTTTTTCGTATTGAGTTTTTCGTATTATGTTTTTCATATTGAGTTTTTCGTATTGAGTTTTTCGTATTAAGTTTTTCGTATTAATTTTTTCGTATTGACTTTTCGTATTATGTTTTTCGTATTAAGTTTTTCGTATTGACTTTTCGTATTAAGTTTTTCGTATTAAGTTTTTCGTATTGACTTTTCGTATTAAGTTTTTCGTATTATGTTTTTCGTATTGACTTTTCGTATTTACTTTTTCGTATTGAGTTTTTCGTAGTCGTCTTTATATTACCCATTACGAATAACTTTCCTAAGATAATCCGAAAGGTATGATTTTCTTACCGAAGTTTTCGTAATCATATTTTACTTACTGGAAATTTCTTATAGTTTGTTTCGGTTTTTGGATTTCTTAATTCTTTACTTTAATAAAACCTCAAAAAGATCGGATTCAAGCTTTCAACCGTTAGATCTGATCTCAGATCATTCTAAACCGTTAGATCAACCGAGGAAGTTGAACCGTCATCCCATTGCCTATATAAAGGGGACCCTATTTTCTCGTCCCACATCGATTTCAAGATTTTGCGTGCTGAAGCTCTGACTCTCCGATTTAAGGCAGTTCCGAACCACAGTTTTCTCAGTTCCGAACTTCAGTCTTCTCTATTCCGAATATCTCAGAGGACTTCTAATCCGAATGTCTGCAGAGTTAGCTTCTCAAGAAATGTCTTCAACCAAGCCTATTTCTCAGTGGTTAGTCTACAGAGAGAGGTTAGTTCATCCGAATTTCTTCAGCAACTACGATTCTATTATTTCAAAGAATATCAAGCTGAATGGCTGGGAAGGTGTTGCGGTATCTAAAACCGGCAACCAAGATGAAGTCTACTCTGACTTGCTTGTCGAGTTTTATGAGTCGGTTGCTTTCTTCGAGGAAGATAATAGAGAAAAATTTTCTTTCAAATCGTATGGCAAGTCATATAAGCTTTCTTACACCAAGGCTGCAATCTTGGTAGGGCTAAGTTATGAAGGGGAAGATGAGTTTATTTCCCATGTATTGCCAGACTCTTTGGGTAGTTTCAACAAGGAAAAGGCATTAGAAATTCTCGGATTGGATGATGACAAGGCTCCGAAAATAGCAAGTCTTTCTACAAACTTCAGGATTCTGGAGTTATGGGTGCAAGGGCTTATCGTACCGAGAAAAGGAGATAAGGATAGTCTGAAGAAAAGTGAGATATACATCTTAGATTTCTTGATAAATCTAAGAAAGTTCAACTTGATGAAACATATCCTTCTTAACATTGAAAATTTGAAGAAGGGGAATCTGAGAGCTCAAATCGTGATGTACCCAGCAATATTGTCAAAGCTCATAGTTCGGTGCCTTGAGTCCTTCAAGGTAGCTTGTAGTTCCAAACCAAGGGTGTGCAAGATCATGCTGCTTAGTGATGCCACTCTTAAGAGAATGAATATAGCTTTTGACAAGGAGTCAGGGAAGTTCATTGATCTACCTCCACAAGTAGAAGTGACTCCGAAAGTGGATGATACGGAATCATCCAAGCCGGTAAGGAAGAGGAAGCTGAAAGAAGTGGTTGTCGAAGCTGAGGAACCCAAGTCTAAGGAAGTCCACTACGCACCTCCTAAGTCTAAGAAGAAGAAAACCTATACTGATGAGGTTGCAGCAAAGTGGAGAGCTGACAAAGAGAAGAGGAAGGAAGGAGATCCGCAGTTCGGATTGGATCCTGCAGAGGCTAAAGCTCTGAAAGAAAAGGCTGCTGATGAGCTTGAGAAGCAAGCAGAGGAAAAGAAGCTGAAGAAGAAAATGTCCGAGGCTGAGGTAGCTCAGGCCTTGTTAATGTTCAACGAAATGGTTTCAGCAACCATTCTCGTTCCGAGATCTTTCTCTCTGGAATCTCTACCTGAGACTCCAGGAAGAAATCTTGTTACTCCGGAAGAGGCTGTTGCTACTGAGGAAGTAGAGCAAGTGGAAGAAGTTGCAGAAGCTGCTGAAGGAAGTGGTGAGACAGGAGATGTGCTCAAACAAGTAGATGAATACAAAGGAACTCCTTCGGAACACTTGTCGCTCCGAACATCTGAGGCTCAATCTTCGAAGCTTGTTACTCCGACTATGGAAGAAGAGAAAGGCGAAGAAGAATTTTCTTGTCTGAGAGAAGAAGAACATCTTTCACTTGATGCTGCTCAGAAGGAAAATGTAGAAGTTGCTGATGAGGAAGATTTGGTTGTTCAAGTCTCTGATAGCGAGAAGAAATCTCCGGAACAGGTTTCTATTCCGAAAAAAGATAAGGGGAAACGAATTCTTGCTGATACCCCGAGTTCAGAAAAGAGTATGAGGAAGGAAGCTGGTAGTTCTTCTAAGAGGAAGTTGGAGCTTATTGAGGAAGAAAATTCTCCTAGAAAGATTTCAGATTCGGAGTCATCATCGTTGGGGCACGATTTTGTTGTTCAGTCCTTGAAGAAGTTGGTAGGAACCATTCCAACCTTCTCCAGTATTGACTCTAGATGCCAGATGCTTCAACATGCGCTGAATCAGAAAACCGACTCCGTATCCATGGTAATGGATAAGTGTGTTGAGATTGAAGCTCAGTTCAAAACTTTCTTCTTTGGTTACGAAGCACATAAAAGATCTTGCAAGAGGATGACAAGCTGGTCGAAGAAGAATGTGGAAGAGATGAGGTTGCTGGATGAGTTTCAGGAAAATGTTAAGGATGCATTTCAAACCGAGGACAAGAAGTTTCATGAGATGACTGCATCATTCGATTAGAAATTGACAGAGGAAAAGAACATTCGGATTCAGGAACTGAGAGATCTGAATGGAAAGCTCAACTCCGTTAATCAGAGTTGGAAATTTGAAAGGGATCATCGGATTGATTTTCTAGAAAGAATGAAAGCTCAGGAAGAGAAGATGAAAGCCCAGGAAGAAAAGTTGAAGGCTCAGGAAGAAGTCATTGAAGCTCAGTCAGCAAGAATAATCGTCTTAGAGAAGCAAGCAGAGGAAGATCACAAAGACTTAAAGAAGATCAAGACAATTCTTAAGGGGCTCATGTCGAAGGAGAAAGATCCGAAATGACCAATCCGATCTTTTTGTTGTAATCTTTTTTTGTTGATGACATTTCAAATCTAATGGAAATTGTGCTTGTTGTTTCGTTTGTTGTCATTACTAATTTTTCAGGTACTTTGTTAAGTTTTTCAATTCCCTCCAATTCTTTTTGAAAATCACAAAGGGGGAGAAGGAAAAGATTCTCAAGAAAAAGAGGAAATCTAATAAGTGCTTATCAAAGGGGGAGAAAGAAAAAAAATACCCAAGGAAAAAGAACTCTAATAAGAGTTTGTTTAAGGGGGAGTTTTTCTTAAAGAAACATCACTCCGGAAATATGAATACGATCCTTAGAGTTTCAAAGCCTAAGGGGGAATTAGTCGTATTCATCTATATCCTTAAACCAAGGGAGATAAGCTTTAATGTGTTTCTTTCTTCATAGAATAGCTTTTTCGTAAGGATGTTTGTGCTTTCCAAAAAGGGGGAGATTGTTGAGTGAATAAGGTTTTCCTTATGACTTTTCCATTCCTTCTTGTTTTGAAAATCACAAACACCTTATCTTTAAGGAAAATCGCTTTTGTAAGGAAAAATGATTTCTTAAGGAAAATTGCTTTTCTAAGGAAAAATGCTTTCTTAAGGAAAATTGTTTTTGTAAGGAAAAATGCTTTCTTAAGGAAAATCGCTTTTATAAGGAAAATTTCTTTCTTAAGGAAAATCTCTTTTATAAGGAAAATTATCCTTATCATATTTTTCATATTTTTCTTAAGTGTGAGATTCAGATTCGTTTTCTCGGAGTCATTAAAACTTTGATATAAAAGCATTCTGTTTTAGGATTCGGTTATGGACAAGAACTATAAGGAAGTTTCATTCCGAATTCCGGATATGAATTCTGACCAAGTTCTATTCCAGATTCACGATACGAATTCTGAAGAAGAATTCTCATTACGAATTCTAATGAAGAAAACCCATTCCGAATTTCTCAGTACGAATTATGAAGAAGAATTCTCATTACGAATTCAAATGAAGAAATCTCATTCCGAATCCCCATTACGAATTCTGTTGACGAATTCTCATTACGAATTCTGATGATGAATTATCATTCCGAATTCTGATGACGAATTCTCATTACGATTTCTGATGACGAATTCCTATTTCGAATTCCTACTCCGAATTCTCATTCCGAATTCTCCTATTAAACAGAATCTGATTATCATTGTTTTATACACTCTGAATTTACTCACTCCGAATCTTCACTCCGAAGTTTCTATTCCGAACCTTTTTGTTAGAGTTTAAAATGATGTCGTACATTCTGTTACACGTACTTTGTTATAAAACGATGTCGTCCATTTTGTTATAAACTAACCGTTGTCTAAGTGGCACGTGTACAGGTCCCTCCGAACTTTAAGAAAAATATGACCGTTGGAGAAGGAGCCGACCTTACCTATAAATAGGAGCTCATTTGAAAGAGCTCGGTGCTGTTGGTGCTGTTGGAAAAACAACTGAGTTTTGTGCCTACATGCTGTTGAAGTGATTTCTAGAGAGAGAGTCTCTTATTAACTCTCAAAGCTTCGTGCGACTCCGAATGGTGGTGATTACATTCGAGGGCTTCCGGGGATAGGAAGACAGAGGTGCCGACTACCTTAAAGATCGAGGGCTTTCTTGCTGAGAAAGACAGAGGTGTCGACTACCTTAAAGATCGAGGGCTTTCTTGCTGAGAAAGACAGAGGTTGCCAACTACCTTGAAGTTGAGGGCTTGCGGGGATAGCAAGACAGAGACACCGATCTTCGTATCGAGGTCTTACCCTGGTGTGGGTAAGATAGACTTGCTTGAAAGTATAAATCAAGGGACCTTTATCCAAGGTTGTTGGATACCCTTCTCTTTGGGTTAAAAGACTATTATCTTGTTACTAGTAGTTTTACTACTTGTCTTTATTCCGCTGCAATTTGTATCTTAAGGAAAGTATAACTTTCTTATACTTCCTTACTTACTCTGATTAGTTTAGATTCTATACGGTCTAAGGTAGAATCTTATATTGTAACTTTTGTTAAGTTTCAATTTACGGAATCATATTTCCGGAACCTACTTTTGGAATCCCTTTACAAGTTCAGTTCGGTGTTAGAGGTGTTGTGAAATTACTTAGTTTAACTTTGTTAAACTTAGCCCTTTCCTTTTCTTAAGGAAACTTTAGTTATTCATAACTAACTTTAAAGGTTCCAAAGGAATTTTTAAAGTATACAATTCACCCCCCCTCTTGTATATTGAGCATCTCATATTATATTTCGATCCTACACATTTTCTATTTGGAATGTATGCCTGACAGTATTGTGTTTCATTCTTGTAAGAGAGATTAGTATCCCACCTTATACACCCTAGGCCTATGTTTCTTGTCTGAAGCATGTGCTGTTCGGGTAGATGCGCTTGGGGCCATGTGTCCAACTGGGCTCGAGGAACTATTGAGTGGAATCTAGATATAGGATGTTTCAAAGTGTTATCTGGTTTCATTTCATATTTTATTTACTATTCATGAGATAATATTAAGGGTTGGTAAGGTATTATAATTTTGTAATGAATTGTGCATGGGAATAGTAATCCCATGTGTATAAAAAAATTCAAATTTCCTTGAATAAAAGTTATTTTTCATGATTTTTACTATTATAGTTACTTTCATTATAGAATTTGGTGATGAAATTTAAATTTTATGTTACAATTGATATGATTTTAGGTTCACTATTGTCTCTTCATTATGAGATGAGGTTATTACGTATCATGCATCATTTTAGGCACAATATAATAAACACATTCCATGGATTATTCCATGCCATATATGATGCATTGTCTATTTTCATGATGTTTACATAGGTTCTATGTTAGTTATGTAATCTAATTTCACATCCATTTGTGCGGGGAGTTTTAGAACATGGTTGGTTCTAAGGTAACCTACCGAAATCTAGGTAGTGTTTTTATAATTAGTCTATAAGAGACACCTAAAGAATCCAATTTTGGAACACTGAGTAATGTACCATGAGTCAAAAGGACATGAACATGTTATTGTGTGGATTAGGTGGAATCCAAATTTGGGATTATAAAGATTATGGGTCAATATGGATTGAAATTTGGTGAATTATTTGGTTTTTCCTATCATAATGAAATGTGAAATTAATATGAAATTAAAATTGAAAATTGATAGGATATTTAGAGAACTCAACCTAGAACCACCATTTGAGTGTAAAATGGAAATCTTAACTAGTGATTTTTATGATTGTTCCTCTTTTATAATCCTATCATTAAAAGCATTTTTTGTGGTATAACATATTTATTGGAATGTATTGACTTATCCTATTATTTTGAGTTTCATTCATTGATATCATTCATTCCCAGTAGTGTGTTTTTCATTTCATTGGAATGCCACCACCATGTTCTCTAGTAATATCTCAATAGGGTATCTGCAACCATCAAATGAAGGTAGTGTTCCATAGGATAATATTGGATTCTCCTTTTGTGCTAGAAACAGAACATATTTTTATTCTGGGAACAGGTGATGACCCATAATTCCATGAAAGGTCTTATCTTATCATGTTGACTTTTAGGGAGCACCACAACCTTCATTTCCTATGGATGATTTGACACATGTGTTCTAGCATCAGTATCCTGCCACATTCTTTTTGGATGCTTGTCCAATGTCTATATAATTGTGTCACGAGACTATGCTATCAATATTAGAGAATCTAGAGACACATCCAAGGAGGAGAGTAAAACTCGCGACTTATATGATTTGAGGAGAAGAAAAGAACTAGTGGGATGTTTTGAACCCAGATGGAAGGCTTCGAGATATGGTTTTTTCGGATTTCCAAATAAGGTTCTATGACTACTTTTACCATAAGAATGTGTGGGTAGGTCAGGCTAGTGAGTTCATGCATCTAGAATATGGTGATATGATAGTTATGGAGTACTCATCATACTTTTATTGAGTTGCAGTATTTTTTATATATATATATAACTTGATGTCAAGTTATAGAGGGATAGATGATTTGAGGAAGGTCACATCCATGTTGTTCAATCCAAGTTCAATGTGTTCTGAATGACCTATATCAATGAAATTGTAAAACATGTGTTATTTATAGAGAAAAATATGATTGAAGATGGAGTTTTTGAGCATATATGTGTAATCAGTCGACCAAGTGGTTCATCATCATTACATATGATGCACCATTTTGTGTCTTCATGTGAGATGAGTACAAGATAGGTTACCAGTGGTGGGGTGATGTTTTTTTTCATCAGTGTGGAAGATGGTTACACCTGAAGAGTTATTGAGATCACGACCTAGTCGAGTTCCATGCTTGTAGATAGATGGGCCACATGCAATTTTTCCACGAGACATTCCCTCTAACAGTGAATTGTAGGGGTTAGACTTTGACACTAGTTTCATGAGAAGGTATCTCATCTCCTTGTTACGAAGGGAGCTAGAGTAGTGTTGGTTGAGAAGGTCGAGGTAGTAGTGGTTGTGGACAAGAAATATGTGAACCGGTTACACCTAGACATTAGAGTAGGCCAACATTGGGTATTGAGCGTGTGTAAAGGGTCACATATCAGGAAATATCTATTTTTTGAAACCTACCCCCAATGAGTTGGGATCTAGAACATCACTATTGATAAGTATGATATAAGTATCCTCAAAAATTGTATCTAATATTTTTGATAGAGGATCATCTCATTGAATTAAATATATACATATTTTTAGATAATTTGGATTTTGATTTAGTTTTCTAATGGTATTATTGAGATTAAAAAGCTGTTGAAGATCAGAAAAGAGGATGTACATCAATGTAGGGTGTTCTCCCTGCTAGTTATTTGGACTAGCATTGTTTTGAATATGTTTTCCCTCAAGATTTTTAGGATCAAAATTATAATAGGTATGGAAATTTCTAGTATATTATCAATCACATTTTGACTGTTATCACTGGATAGTGACTTTTAAATCCCCGGAGGGTGTAGTATATATTCACATGGGTTAATGGGATATCCATGAGGCTCAAGATTGATGATAGCATCACAGGGAGGGAGGAATGATAGCCCAGATAGAAAAATTGTATGCAGCTAACAATGGAGAATATGAAGAGGAGTTTACTCCAATGGTTGATCATTATGAGGTCAATTTTTAGATTAATATTTTGGATTTCCTCGGAAGGGAGAGGTGGTGTTCTCCATCGAGGAAATGTCAGGAGCTGCACTTGTATCCATTCCTCCTTATAGGATAGATATTATAGAGTTGCTAGAACATAAGAGGTATCTAGGGGAATTAGATAAAAATTAGTTTATATGACCCTATACTGATCCATTGGTTCACCAGTCCGTTTGGTGAAAATGTTGATGGCTCCTTTAGGCTATTTATTAATTGTCGTAAATTCAACCATATAATTGTCAGAAAGAGGATATACTACATGTTGAATCATCTTTGAGGATCTTGGGTATTCTCAATTATTTAATTTTGATATGGATATCATCATGTGGGTGTTTGACCCAAAGGCACACCTGATATAAATTTTAATGGTACTTATAGTTATATATGTATCTAGTTATGTACTTTTTTCACATGGCTGAATCTTGAGTTTTCATGGGGACGATGAACCGAGATTTCCATTATTCTATAGATTTGTTTGTGAAGGTTTTAGTGGATCATAACAAGGTGTATTCTCACAATCAAAATGATCATGAAAAACATTTTGTGATCATTTTTTGATATATACAAAGAGACTAGGTTCTATACTATGATAAAGATATTTCATTTTTGGCTAGATCAAATTGAATATAATATTCATATTATCTCAGGGATATGATTATCAATATCCTCAAAGAATGATAGTGTTTCCATTTCCGTGGAGAAGCCAAAAATGTCATACATAGATGGTGTTTCTTGAGGATTGACAGAAATTATACATGATTTATACATAACTTCTCGCAATTATCAGTGTAATGTATGGTTTTTACTATGAAGGATATGATGTTTTTATATAGAAAAACCTAAAATATTGCCTTTCGGGTTTAGGAAAAGATATTGGCTTCAGCACTAGTCATGATTCTTCTACATCATGGAAAAAGAAACACTATGTATTGTGACGCATCAGGTATTGGTCTTCCAGCATTTCTGATACAGGGGAATAGAGTCATGGTGTATGGTTCTTGGAACATGTAGAAACATGAGAGGACCTACTTGATGCAGGATATTGAGATAGATGAAGTTGTTCATCCACTGCTTTGTTGGAGAAATTACATACTTGGTGAGAATTGTTAATGTTTAAAGACCAAAAAATCCCAAAGTATATATTTAAACATAATGATCTATATTTGAGGTAGTAAAGATGGGTTGAATACCTAAATTATTTCTTCTTCTAGATTTACTACACACCTATAAATGAAAATCTAGGGGATGATGAAATTAATTTGAGTAATCAGATAATGGAAAATTTTCTATCCAATAATGGGATATAGCTTATGCCTTTTTTCTTCCATATGCACATATAGGTTCTAGACAACCAATGCTAACAAATCATTCATCCTTACTTATGAACCTCTACACAACTTCAGAGAGTGAGGATAAGGAATCAATCAGATTAGGATGGCCTAATCCTATAGGAGAGTGTGGTGGGTGAGGACACACCTCCTTACTGAACTAATGACAAGGATGAGATCTTGCCTTACCAAAGCTATTTTTGGGTTCTAGTGTAAATATGAAAGGTGATAATTTGGATGTTTCATTCCTCTACTTGTGTAATGAACCCTAGTATCAACAAGATGTATCGTAACTTCTACTCTCCGTACTAGTGGCCAATTATGATGTGAGAGGTAGCTGGTTTCATTATGAGGTATTCCACCAATCCTTATATGATGGAAAAACATCTACAACTGGCAATAATTTTACAGCAGAAGCCTATTTTGGAGTGGATATGGGGTGATTTAACAATGTATTTCATTATCGATTTAATGAGGTCACATCATGTTAGTGGTTATTTGTGGGTTGTTATTCACAAGATCATGAAGGATTCTAATTTCCTTAAAAATAAGGATACATTCATAGTTGATGAGCATGGGAGGTTTGATATATGTGAGATTTTATGAATTCATAGTGTCCCATACACTATCATTTCATATAGGGACTCATAGTTTATGTATTTTTTGGAGTATTTTTCATTGTTCATTGGGTATATAGGTGCTTCGGAACATCGAATACCACCATCATATTAATGGTCTGTCATAGTGTATGATAGAGGTGATTGAGTACATACTGCCAACATGTTTCCTGATTTTGGGGGGATCTTGGGCGAAGCATACACCCCAAATTTATAATAATAATATAATATTTATTAGGTTAACATTCAGATGGAACCTTATAAGGATTTTTAATGTAGGACATGATCATAGACATGTGCTAGTTAGAGGACAGTGGGGAAGCTCTTTTTGGACCACATCTCATGCAGGAAACTTCTATGTATAACCATTTGATTTGAAATTGGATGGCTACTACACAATATTGATTGACGTATATATTCAATCTCTACATAAGACCTTTAGAGTTCATGTTCATGGATCAAGACATTAAATGTGTTTCACCGTGGTTAAGACAAAAATACATAAGGAGACAGCATAACCATTCACCATGATATATTGGTACATTTGAGATTATGGATAGACTTGGGCTGGTGTCCTATCTTTTGAAGTTACTATAGAGTAAAAATCCATGTACCACATCTTTAATGTTTCTAAACTACACTATTATAATTCAGAAACTCATCATGATTTTCAGCCAAAGAAGGTAGAGTTATAGGTTGATTTGACCATTGATGAACATCCAATTTTCTTCATGGATATCAAAATAAATGTTCTCCATGGTCATTATTTTCCTCTAGTATATGTTCGATAGAAGCACAGACATTTAATGTATGGGACATCGAAGTAGTATTTTTTTGTTCGTGACTAATGGATCGAATTATTCTCTCATGAATCATGACCACCATTGTGATGGAAATTCTTGAATGTATTTCTTTAAGGGGAGATATTTTAATAAGACATTTTTTTGTATGAGCTATAGATACTTTTTCATTCAGTATAAATGATTAATTACATCATTATTTGAATACCCTTTGAGTTAACAGGAGTATCAGGGGTGTTTGGGAATTGTTTGGAACTTAGAACAAAACATTTAATTTAAATAGGCATATCACATGGTTAGATGAAACCTTGCTGGGAAGCTATATAATAACTACTTATCGTGCAATATTTGGTAAGAGAGAAAGAAGAGGGAACAAATTTTTGTAAATTATGTGATTTGAAGATTACTCTAATATAGAGATATGTAATTTTTCATTAAGTTGATTTTCATGTTTTGTGCACGGTTAGTTAACCCTTCCTCAGTAACCCTTTTAGGTGCTCCATCCTACAACATATGGTTCATAGTTATCAAATGGTTTGGGAAACCGTGTGGCCAAACCATGTGTCCCTGTAATATAAAATGAATTTCCAAATTGACATTACAAAAAATTATAACTTATTTTTAATTTTTCTATTCTCCTCCATTAATGGAATCATAAACATAGGAGATCCTCCATGAATCCAAAATGTAGCTTCTGATCTTGTTCCCCCACCTGATATTAGAATAATGTGATGTAGGTCTTCATGGATCTGCATTGATGAGTTTTTAATTCCTTTTTTGGTCTTCGTTCTTTTTCGTATCAATTATTCAATTTATGCACAAGGTAATATTGTCGAATTTCATGTCCTTTATACGTTCATCATTTTATTCTAATATGAGTCAAATTTACAAATGATTTTGGATAAATTCTCTACTAAATACCTATGATAGGTGGTATTTAATTTTCTTATTTGGATTGGTTTATGTTTAATCTATTTTTCATTACACTGCACACATTACATTACGACATAGTGAAAAAAATAAATTACCTATCTGAATTTAAAAAATGGAACATGATAGAGATTTTGTTCCTTTGATTTTAGTTTGAGACTTTTCCGTCAAACCATATCAACCCATGGGGTGTCCCATGTAAAGTTCATATCAATTCATTTTTAAACAACTATTGGGGGGAATTGGTGCTTCCTTGTTTAAGTGGAAGCCTATTAATAATTTAATTAAACTAAATTTTATTATTTGGTGATGGGTTTCGTTCATAGTAGTGTGTTACTAAGATATAACTTATTTAATTGACTAAATGGTTGATATGGTACTATCTAAATGAGTGGGTATTCTCATCAGTTATCATTGAGTGAAAATGATAATATGAGTAGGTATTCTCATTTATCATATTTTGATGGGTATGGTTATTTGAGTGTGTAAAATCATATGATGTGTAATGATAAATGGAGTGAATGATTATTGATTCAACTAGACCCATATACAAGTTTACTATATGAATTAAATGTCTTATTTGACACCTTGATATGATATTTCTCCATAATAATGTATTCTATTTGATTATTTGGTCCTTGCATCCCATTAGATCTAGTTTTTAATGGGAATACAATGGACATTGTCTGTAGATATGATCCATGGAACCCATACCAATCCTAACCAGGTTACAAAATATATTCTACTAGGAATCGACATGGTTTCCTTGGTCTTATACACCTTGTATTTGGCCAATCGTGGTATGAAACAATATTATACATCATGACCAAGGTAAATGTGATATTATTTATTATATGAAATAGTTGTGGTTGGTATGGAACTACAATTTATACACTAAAATTGTTGTGTATACGAGATGTAATTAATATAGTGGGGCCATTGAGGTTACTTCAGTTATACATAATGTTTCCTTTTAATAGGAGTGTGAATGTTGTTTTGAGGGTAAACTTTTATGGATATACATGATTTCATGTTTGTTTACTTTTTCCCTGGGTTTTTCACTTTCAGATCTTCCATCATGGTATATTGTTACAATCGACAAAGATTGTTATATTTTATATCTGTTACATGTTATATTTATTTGGGAGGTTACCCAATGGGATTTTATCTCTGAATTGTTAGGACATCTTTTGGGTAACAAGATATACTATATAGGTACTAGTAGGGTCTGGGGAAACCTCTCATAGTTAAATGCTTAGTATTGTTCCATGATTTGGAGCTGGGGATCCTAGGACTGAGCAGAATATCTTTATTATGTCCGGATATTATTGATTTTCTCTTTTTGGTATTCTGACACATGTGATTTACTTACAATTGATTACCTATTTTAGACACTCATTAAACAGATGTAAAACTATTATTATATATGATATTGCTTTTTGGCATTGTTATTTATTGTATTTTTATATGTATTGTCTAAATATTAGACTATATTAGTTAATTGAATTGTATGTTTTCCACTGATGTTTTACACTCCAGTAAGAGGTAATTGTCACCACACATACACACATAAGGCCCTCAATTCTAGTTGATAGCCTCTATTGTTTGGGGAGATGTTCTTGAGGGTTTATGCCTAACTAGTGTTGGGAAAATGTTGAGTTGAATCTATATCAAGGACATTACATCCATATCCAAATCCTACCGAATAATTTTCCAAAAGAACTAGGTAAACATCAGATCCCAATCTAATGATATCAAAATAGTAATAATATAATATTACTATTTCTTAATGTATACTATGGAAATTAGATCAATAGATAAATATTCTCTACTAGAAATGAAGTTTGTTGACTTTGTATGCTGATCAACTATAACCCATATATCTTTATGACCTTTAGATGTTTTGGGTAGTTGATAATAAAATCAATGGTGATGATTTCCCATTTCTAATAAGGTATGGTTAATAATAATAAGATCCCCTTGGACTTCTTTATCTTAGCCTTAGCTTGCTAATCAATAGATAATTGAGAAACATGCTTTGGAATCTATATCTTCATTCCATCCCCCCAAAAAACCCTTTTATGTCCATATCAATAATCGTACTTCAAGGATAAATAGTGAATGAGGAGGTATGAGTCTCACCCATATTCATCTTATTTTAGTCTCACATGTGCGGGAGACAATACCAGTTCATAAAACATGTCATTACATTTAAATAAATGTTAACCCTAATAGGATTTATCACAATATTTTTTATCTCTACATCATCCTTTTTTCCTCTTTAATCCTCACATGGATAAGTGATTGTACATTCATTTGATTTGAATATGATTTATCCCATTACTTTATCATTTTCTCGTCATTCCATTTTAAATCATAGAATACTGGTTCATTTGTAATCACAACCATAAACAAGCTAGCATGATCCTTTTTTCTCAATGTATATGATTCCTTGTAAACATTCCCAATGTGTTAATGGAATGAGTAGAAATAATATTTAATCCTCTACAATTATAATATTTTGATCATGTTTATCTTTTATTTAGTGAAAATATACTATAAACATTTGTGATTATTATATATGTTATCACATTCTCTATAGAGATAATGAATTAATATCATTGATGTAAAAAGTACCATATCTGACTCAAAATCACATGTTGGATAATATTTCTAATATTCCATAAATATTTCTAAATCATAAGGTGTCACCATATAATTATTCATGGGAACTCATCTCAGTATCATCTTTAATGCATCATAATAGAAAAAAATAAATTTTTCACTATATGGTACAATGATAACAAATAACTAAACAAACTTCATTTAAAATTCATGAAATTCTCTACACATTCCTCAATCCATATGAACATGAAAACTTTTTGAGTCAACAAGGTGAGAAGATTATATAATCAAGATATATAATTTACAAAACATTGATATTTTCCAGCTATCCCAAGAAAACAACAAATTTCAGTGACCATGGTTTGTCTAGTTAATTTATAAATATATTATATCTCATTATGATCTACTTGTATACATTTAAATGAGATTACATAACCAAAAAATGAATTATCAGGAAGACAAACTTCAATCTTGTAAAATTATGCATAAATATTCTCTGTCCTTGGGGTTCTCACCAAATTCCTCATGTTATATACCTGGGATTTACATTATCATTGAATATATGATAATATATCCTATAAATACTATAGAAAACAAGCCACAATATCTCTAAGATAATTTTAATTACTTACAAGTTGAACTCATATTTTTCAAATTCATCTTTAAAACATGTAAAAATCATTTTAAAAATGATATATAATCACAAAAATCATAGAACAAGGCACACAAAGAAATAAAGATATTAATCTAGTAAAAAACATGAAAAATACATAATATAAATATAGTTTACGTGAAAATGTGGGGAGGAGAAGAATACACAGACATGAGAGCGGCCTCGCGAAGCCCATTTGTGGAGAACTTCTTGCATCGAACCGCAGCGAAGCAAAGAGGTGGTAATGCTACACGATCGTCATTGACGTTCGAGACCCGCCTCGAAGGAAGGAGGCGGTAACGCTCCATGGCCGTCCATGATGTTTGCAACCTGCCGTTAAGCAAGGTGGCGGTAATGCTCTGTGAACACATTTAATGTTCCCAATGTGTAGCCGAGAAAATGCATTCCTCTTCGCGTCGAGTGCTCGTGGCTTCACGGAGCCTCTCCCCTATAAATACTGGCCTCCCCCCATGATCAAGAGGTGGACAATATGACCTTTCAACTTCTTAGCTCTTGAATCACCAAGCACCCTTCCACTCTTCGAACCGTGAGCTGTTCTAGGTACTTCTGCTCTGCGAAGTGCCTCCCCATTGTCTCATTTTGATCCCCTCTTTGGAGAGGGATGCCTTTCGCCTAGCCTAAGGGAATCTGCGAAGAAAGGGGATCCCCAAGGGGACCGGGTCATCACAGAGCGTTTTTGCTTCACGAAACACCCTTCATGTACACATGATCCCCATGCCAAGGAAGAATCAATATACTTCGCGATCACATTTCATCATGATTACTTACTTCACAAGGCACCTTTTCATTGCAAGTAAGTGCAAGGAGAATTTCTTTCCACTTCGTGAAGCACCTCCCATATGCACCTTTTCCCTATACTTAGACTAAGGCGCCCCACTTTACGAAGCAAACCCCTTCGCAAGTACCCTCCACCATGTGGAGTAGAAGTGCTTTACAAGGCCCCAAACTATGAACGCATATTCTTTATGATTCATTTTCCCATGCGTCCCTCCAGGTTTGCAAAATGTGATTTCAAACTCCCTTGGATAATACTGCCCATTATGTTTCTCCGCCTCATGCTTCTCCACATTGTCACGCTAATGGCTTTTGCTTCTTCGCATAGCCACGCTAACGTGGGCCCCTAAGGGATTGCTCTATGAAACCCTCGAACCATGGATTTTCATTTCCCCTCTCTTCACCAAGGAATAAAGGTTACCATTTTTGTTAGTCCTAGGTTTGGGGAGCAAACCCACCTTATCCGAGCTACAGGACCATTAACATCCAAGAACCATCATCCTCAACACAAGACTTTAATCTGTGACCTTGACCCATGTCTCGCACACCGGGTGCCCCCACCTTGGACATTCTCCAAGCCCATTGGTCTTCGTGAGGATGAGATCTTCCCTCATAAGGGATGATATCCGCCTTATCAGAGTGGCCGTTTTTCATGCGGAAAGGGAAACCACCCTGGTGAAAGCCTCTTGCTTTTCTTGCCGGAGATATCATCTCTGCTCCTCCTTTCTTCTTTGGTCCCAAGGACCATGGGGAGAGAGAAATGGACACCAGACCCCTCTTTTATTCGGTGGCAAATCCCCCACCAGCTAGGCTTTGTCTCCATCTGGCCTCCATCCGGGAGTAAGTCCCAATCTCCACGGGCCGCGAACCACACATAAGCCCCTATTTTCTCTTTGGGCAGCGATCACGTGTAAGTCCCACGCCACTTCCCACGCATGCACCTTTTGTGACGTGATCACCAGGTCTCTGTTGTCTCTTGTTTCTCATATTGAGCATGACTCATGTGGTATTAGAGTGAGCACCGACCATTACATCTTACTTGGGCCACCTCAGAGCGTAAGCCCTAAATGCAATACCAGAACTATGAGGTATTTTTTCCTTTCCAAGGGAGGGTACATAGAAATCCTCCACGAGGTTCAAGCCCACCACCCCTGTCGATCCGACCACCTCACGTCTGTTCACCAACACATTGGGCCGCCTCAGAACATAATCCACAAATTCAATACCTAAACTATGAGATCATTAATCCATGAAAAGGTAGGGTACGTAGGAAGCCACCACGAGGTTCAAGCCCACAACCCCCAGCCTTTCTGACCTCCTTCATGTCAGTTCACCAACACCTAGGGCTGCCTCAGATCATAAGCCTGAAATACAACTACCTGAACTACGAGGTCTTTGATCCTTGACAAGGTAGTGTACATAAGAAGCCTCTACAAGGTTCATGACCACCACCCCGGTCATTACAACGAACTTCGGAATGGTTCACCAACACCATGGTCCATCTCAGAACGTAAGACCCAAATTCCATACCTGAACAATGAGGTCTTTGATCCATGCCAATTCAGGGTAGGTTGGAAGCCTCCACGATGTTCACACCCACCACCCCGGTCATTCCAACCACCTTCACATCAGTTCTCCAACGCCTTGGGCCACCTCAGAATGTAAGCCCCAAATTCCATACCAGAATTACAAGGTATTTGATCCTTGACAAGGTAGGGTGCGTAGGAAGCCTCCATGAGGCTCAATCCCAACAACCATTGGACCCCTGTTCAACCTTCACATCGGTTCCCACCCACCTGAACTATGATGAATTTGATCCTTTCCATGGTAGGGTACTTAGGAATCCACCACAAGTTTCAAGCCCACCATCCATTGGACCACAGGTCCCCATTTATGATGGTTCCCAAACACTCTGGGAAGCCTAGAGTGTAATCCCCACACCCATTCTGAAATATGAGGACTTTTATCCTTTTCAAGGAAAGGTTAATAGGAATCCACTCTAAGGATTAATCCCATCACGCATTGGTCTCTCCGACCCCCTTCACGTCGGCACACTTTCATACTAAACTACGTGGACTTTGATTCCCTACCACGGGGATAAGTAGGAAGCCATCCCGAGGTTCAAGACCATCACCCATGTCTCATCATGACCTCTCCCTTGAGATTATGTTTTTTGGGAAGGTAATGACCCAACATGGAGGTTCTATTTCCCCCCAGATCCCATCCATGTGTCCATTCCAATGGGTCGCCTCCTTAGGTGTCCCATCATCCCGCCAAACTATGAGGACATTTATCTCTGCTAAGGTATGGTACGTAGGAAGCCTCCTTGGGTTTCACGCACATCACCCAGTAGTTCCGACCCACATCATGTCGGTCCACCCCCGTCCAGCATGATGTTAAACTGTGGACCTCTTTCAGTGAAAATCCATTGTCACTCTATTTAGCGATAATCTGTTGGAACCCCAATTAGAGGTAAGCCATCGTCAGATAAACTACACGGAATTTTATTCCCTACCATAGGGATACATAAGAATCCTCTCCAAGTCTCAAGCCCAAAACCATCATCATCCACATGGTGGTTCCATCCCATTCGCTATCCACTAGATTTTACCACTCCATCATCCATCCTGATTCTTACCCAGGTCGCCAAGACCCGGTGGGATCATGCCACCTCATATCCTGTTCCCCTCAATAGTAACCAGAAATCCAACCATGCATTGGCCACAACATTAGTGTTCCATCTGGGGGTTGCACCCATATGATCTACATTATTTATTGTTCTGATCAGCCGGATCCATCTCCTACTGAACGTTAAACATGCGGCATACCCTGTGTTAAACATGAGAAGCTGAGGAAAACCTCAGATACATGAACATGGAAAATGATTCCCCATGTACGTTGTGGGATTACTCGAGCATTCATCCCCTCGAGAAGCCCTATAATTAGGGACAGAACTCAAAAATGACAATCCCCCAGTATCTAGACACACCAATAATTCCCAACATGACTAATTTCATTAACTGAAGGTTTCTTCCCTAACCGGCTGCTTGGAATGTCTTGACAGAAGAAGTGTAATTAACTAGCTTCGATAAAGATATGGCACAAGGAAGAGTTTCACGAAAAAATTATTAAGTCTATAAGTGAGACCTGGACTAGGTGACGAGTTCCGAGGAGGAATCCATGGAAGGAATAACCATCATCCCATAATCTTGTTTTAATAAAGGAGAAAACGCCCCTGAATAAGTGACGGATGCCACCCGCCTTTGGGAAGAATGACTACGGGGCAACAACTCTGCGTCCACCACAGACGGATGTGCACGCCCCGAAAAAAGTGTTAGAAACAGAAATTGTGAACCCGACATGAATTTCTTCTCATCAATATGGAGATTAGTAGTTCTTGGTGTATCAATGGATAGATGTGTCACCAGATTCAGTTCTCTAGAGCCGAGTCCTACCAGGAAAATAGTGGGCCTGGTGTGAAACTCACAAGAAGTGGTGGCAGTAGTACGCCGGACATCCCATTCTGCGATGTTGCCAGTGTGGATCTCTCTGACCGACCACAGAAGACGGGATGTCACTAGGGAATTAGTCATCAATTACTTTTCCTTGCAGCACATACGAGTTTATATCACTGATTCTATGTAATTTGGTTGCTACCTAGGGATGTGATCTCTAATTTCCCGTCTACGTAGGTGCAGGGGCAATGCCAATACATCCATTCCATGTGGCTTCACCTCTTCCACTATGGCCTCTACATCTACGACCATGGGGCACCCACACCCCCCTCTCATTGTTCGAGGTCATTCAACAAAGGGTAATCAACGACCTCGTGTGTCGCTATGAGGTGGAGGGAATAATCCCTACCTGGGATATGGCTGGCCTGGATCTAGAGGTGTCCACTCCTCACCATAAACTCCACCCTCGAGGGCCGCATAGGGAGCCATTGCTTCCCAACACGACATTCAATCACTTCAGAAGCCTATCCCCGAAGCGCCTTGACGACCCCTACCTTAAGATGATGAGGTAGGTGACGTCCATCTGAGCCCGTTCAGAGTCCCAATATAGGGGCTCCCGGAACGGCCTCCCACTCGGTCGCGTCAGGGCTCCCACCCAGTCTTGCTAGAAGAGGAGTATATAAGCTACGTCTGTTCACCACCGGCCCTAGTTCGTTCATCACAATGCCAGCGTCGAGCGCAAGCTGAGAAGGACACCTGCCAAGGGGAGTCAACATCAACGACTACTCTGTCCTGAGCCACCACCGACACATATCTTCAGTCACCTGCATACACTATGAAGGGAAACTTATACGCTCAAATGTGATCGCAGACCCAACCACCCAATGGGCAGGCTGGGTCGACTCTCTTGGTCGCAGGCACGATCAATGGTCACCGCGAACCAATACGCATTGATTCCACCCCGTACAGAGGTCCTTGCTATACCACTACCACAGAGAGTGTGGGCCTTCCCCACTTCGAGGCTCTGCATAGAGGCTCGCCCCATGACACCCCCAATCCGAGTGAGGGTCTTCCCAATGACGGTTCCACTTGACATGGAAGCCTCTATCATTCCCATTACACTGGGTATGGAGTCGTTCCTCCTACCCCCGACCACCGGTGTAGGGAAATTGCACATCCAGTCTCTCTTCCACGTAGGGACCCTCCCCAAATCCTTTTAGCGACTAGTGAAGGTCCTCGTTGACTTGACAACCAGAGGGTTGAAGGTCAGTCTCACTCCACCGGCACCTAGCATGGAGGTCCTACCAGTGTGCAGTTGGTCCATCGCAAGGACCCTCCTCAAGCTAAGGTCGCTCGAGAAAACAAGAATGGAGGACCTTCCCATACTCCTGCCAGTCCCAGCGGAGGTCTTACCCTCTCCAGTTCTATCCATGGAGGGTCTCCCCATGTCCTCTTTGACATTTTTCCGGGTACTCCTCGCACCCCAGCTATCTCATGTGGAAACCCTCTCCGCCCCAAGACCAGTGCGGCCAAAGGACCCCGTGTCAAAAATCACCCATATCCTGAGGAGCCACCTAGGGGCAGGAAGGCGGGACATAGCCACCCAAAGAAGAATTCTGAGAAGTTCTGAATGGAGATCAAACTGGTTCTCTTCTCAAACTCTGAATCATAGTAAGAATATGTTCAGGAAGCTTCTGCTCGCTCATTTGAGTAAAGTTCTAGGGCAAGAACAAGGCGCATAGTCCATGTACTCCCAGAATGTGAGTTCCACAGGATTCCCTCCTCCATCCATAGGTATATCCAGTAGGATGAAAATCAGACGACCCCACATGTTATAGTCATTAAATCACCACCATCGTCACCAGAAGCACTCTATACCTCTATAAGAGATCACGAAGAGATATTTTGGGGACCAATGGCCGGAGAAAAGCATCACTTCCAATCACAAGTAACCCTAGCCCCTGAGCTAAGAACGATGACCATTATCCCATGTTACCACGATGTAGCAGCCATGTCACTACACTCTTCAGATGACAGCCCGATAATCAGCGACCAGTCAGCCCGCTTGCAATAATCTCCACCAGCCGGCCTGCCATCCCTACAGTCTGCCTTAGTACTGCTGTCAGTTCCTCAGTTGCCACCAATTGACGAATGAGGCAATCAAGGAACAGAACCTAAATCTTAGCCGATGAGATGTTCAAAAATCCTTACAATGGACCACTTCCCCGATATGTTGTGGCCCGTGGAACCATATAATTAATGTCTACCAGAGTCCCTCACCCGGGAGGAAGTTGAGTGTTTTTGGTACACCCTCTGGGAGACACATTTTAGTCTTCGTCCTCAGTGGGTGATTTCCCCAAAGAGACAAGTGCATTTCAAAGACATCAGTGAGAAATGACGTCTTGTCGATCTGGCCGAACTCCCTCAGGCCCAGCGCCCCGAGTCACCAGGTCGTCATGAGGAACTCTAGTAGCAATGCATTCAGAGTATCAAGATACTCTGCAATATTATCAAGGAGCCTAAACCCATGTAAAAATCTGTGGCTTGGGGCAGTATGCTGCCCTCCTCTTCAGTCCTATTGCGTGTAGTCCAGCTCCCTAGGTGATATCAAAGAAATCCCCCAAAGAAGGGTCACGGTCTACATGGCCGACATAGTGGATGAAGAGGATGAGATGGAGATTCTTGTTGGAGACTTATCTCTTGAAGGTGTGCCACCACAATTAGACCCATCAGGTAGGATTACTGATTAGAAGAGGAACCTATTAGGTCTCCCTGAGCCCACTGAAGCATTGGTACTCAGTTGGAATTTCGGTAAGGGCAAAGAGCACGTCAGAGATGCCAAGAAAATCGACCCATCTGCTGCAGTGCAGAAGACAGAGGAAGACCCCGAGAGGGAACGTTGAACTAATATATTACTAGCATTAAGCTGTTGGTCGATGAAATCATGGTTGAATGCGCTGCAGAGCGATGGCCTGACTACGACAATCCTAATCCAATACAGTAGGGGAAGGAACAACTACCCCTGGGCGAGCTGCCTCCAGGCAAGCCTGATCTAGTTGTTTTCGTGGACAGGGCTGAAGCTGGAGATCATATCAAGAGTGTGGGGTATGTCTCTCCAAACCCTCTTGAATGGCATGAAAATTCAAGTGATCCTGCTTTGGCTCCCACAGCCGCCCTGAGGGTCATGCCACCAGACGCTCCACGAGCTATTAAGCATGTTTACCATGCTGAAGAACTTGCCAATGCACTCGTAGTTTGGGATCCCCGTCAAGACAAGGACCCACTCCTAGATGATCCTATGGTAGCCCTCATATCCTGCATTGAGGAATTGAAAACATGACATGTGTAAATTCCTCCAAATTGTATGCCATATCTGACGTGGGTGGATGATATGCCGGTACCTCCGGATTTCAAGAATCCCACATTCTCCCCCTTTAACAGGATGGCGGACCTGCTGCAGCACCTAGCCAACTTCAAATGAAGGTGTGGGCACATGTTAGGGACTCCATCATAGCAGGAGGCTTCCAAAATCTGATGTTTTGTTAAAACACTGGAGGGGCCAACATTCGTCTAGTGCAGCCAGCTCCCCGTCGGATTTGTAACCAGCTGGGAGGACCTTCGCAGGTAATTCCTCTATCAGTTTAGCTCTACCAACCAGAAATCCAACATCACAAACCTCTTTAAGTTAAAGAAAAGGCCTGATGATCGAGTCATATACATTATCACCTGGTGGAAGGGGATCACATACTCCATTGACATGCCACTATCTTAAGTGAAATTACTGACGATGTGCGTAGAAAATGTCAACACATAACCGGTTCCTTCTATGATCTTTCAGAACTACCTTGGAGGATTCCAAGAATTTTCTGATATGGCTCTGTGCCTAGAGGATCCCCTGCAATAGGCCAGCTAGGCACGTCTATGTCCCCATGTAAATTCAGCAAGGATGGATGCTAGAGTCGAGCCCACCGTAGTGGCCCAAATAGAAGACCCCAGGCAACTAGAATTTCTACCAGTGACACCATTCCAACAGTCTCACATAGGCCCTCCACCACAGGTGCATCTTCCAGCTTAGTAGTGTATTCCTCAGAATCGGTACGTGCCCACGCAGAATGCACCACCACTGCCCAGGCGGGACAACCGGGCTTCGCCTCCTCGATAGGTGCCTCCAACACCTGGAAGGGCTAGGCTCCAAGGGACCCATTTCCGGACAGAAGAAACCAGACCTACTCGCTCAACTGTAATTAGGTCCACAGTTTCTTCCGTAGCACCTTTGATCAGGGGATTATATGATTTCCTGAGTGCAAAAGTCCGAAAGAGGAGAATCTCAATGATCTCCCCATCTACTGCCTCTATCATTAGATTCTGGGGAATAACCTCAAGTATTGTTATGTGTTCAAAGAATAGCTTCATGATAAGGTCTATAACAACATTGTCAGGACGAGACCAGCCACGACACAAGTGGCGGGTGTCTTTTTAAGGTCAGATAGCTGTAGTGACTGTGAAGGTGAGTGGAAGGAGGTTTCCAACCATGAGTCAAAGAATTGCGATGATTGGATGGCTCGAAAAATAATCTCCCAATCCCAAGGAATCTTTCAGGAATGCCTGAATCAGCCAGAGTATTCAGAATCCACAACCACAACTTCTACATCCTCATCTCATATAGCCTCTTCCCAGAAGAGCAAGCATCGGTGGCGCAATGGAATGCAACGAGCCCCACCAATGCCATCGCCGTCCCATACTCTCGTTGACTTTGTTCCCCCTATGTTGGGGATTCCTCCCAGAATCTTCCCAGTAGTGGATGACTCTTCATGTGATAGTAAAGGGTACTGTTTGGTTAATATCGTGGAGTTGGTAAACCCCTATATGACTCCCAACAAAGAGGATTTATAGGCGAACCTCCCCAATGTCCCCAACTGACGCCAAAGTCGGCGGAGCCGCGAACATATTGTGTAATCGTGGCATGTCAGTAGGCACCCCTCGATGGTTGTGCATGCCATCGAGACTAGACAGTAGGCCCAGTGCAAAACTCTGCATGCGCAGCCTCTTCATCTGCTGTCATCAGGCCCACCTCCCCCACTGTTCGTTCTATTAGATGAGGCAGAACTACCCAGACCATTTCACGACTAGATTCTCCATGCAATAGGCCAAACTCAATCGTCCGGTCCTCATCCAGCAGCTACTCTTCATGCCTCGACTAGTGAACAATGATATATGCCCAGCACCAGTCAACCACCAGTCCATCCAGTAGGTCCCGCCTTGCCTCCTATCACAGAGCGGCCTCCCGCAAGCAGTAGTTCACTCCTGGTGCGAAAATATGATGTCCTCAAGGAAATTTTAGGCATCCCAGCAAGGATTTCAATCCATTAAAACCTTCTCAGGTCTCCAGATATGTGCAAAGTGCTCATTGATGCTTTATGAAGCCCCCTCTAGTTAGAGATGGATGTAGCAGCTGCAGAGGTTTACCACGCTGAATCGGACGATAATTTTGAATGTCAAGACATCATTTCATTTTCGGGAGAAGATGAAGGCTCTCCCATACAGGGGAATATCCTCCCATTGTACATCACTGGCCAATTTAACGGCATGGAATTTCTCCGCTGTCTCATTCTCACCAGCGCTAGGATGAACCTTATCCCGACGCAGACGCTGCAGAAGGTGGGGTTATCTAAAGATGAACTGACTCACTCTAATTTAGGAATTCAAGGATATGAGAGGAGAGAGTGGAGCCCACTCTGTAAGATCCATTTGATGACCCAGTTTGGTGGCCTAGTTTCCAGTACCGAGTTTATGGTTGTCTCCCAGGACACCACATACAGTGCATTGATGGGCAGACCATGGCTCGACCTGCACGTGGCAGATCCCTCGTCATATCACAAGTGTCTCAAGTATCCCTTCAATCGTCAAGTAGGTGTACTTCATGGTGATGAATCTCCTTTCACCTCTTGTAAAGCCCGCTACCTGGATGCTGACTATTATTAGATAAATTATAAGTCGATTCTGGAAAGCGGGGTTGAACCTGTCACTATCAAAACTAAACCCTTGGCAGGTCTGAACGATGCCTATGTCTTATTGATTCATCGATAGGAGGTCGTGACCCCCCCACATGGGTCATGGTTTTTTTTCTAGTACAAGAAGAATTCATATTCCCATGTTCATGCGATGGCGGAAAATCACCTCGTACTCCAACACAAATCAGGATTAGGTGAACCCGGAACCTCCTACCCCCGTACGATATCAGGATGTCCGCCCCATGTCCATGATAGTACATCATATGTGTCTCTTTCCCCATGATGGGATTAACTAGCTCATGATGATGCGTCACTATTTCTTTGATATCATCAAGCATGGCCCCTTGGGTCGAAGACCAGATGTGATCGGATCAACAACATTAATTGTTGTGGTTTTAACAGCACGTGAATCTCTCGATATATTATCTACTATCGCTCAGGCCAATACAAGCCCCCTGTCAGGATCTGCCAACCCATATTAATATTCTCCCACTGGGGATCCCTCCTCTGAAAGCAAAGAAGATGATATGGTGGATGCTCCCCCCGCCTTTGAAGAGGGTCGATGAACTGGTACAAGTGATCCTCAGTAGCGAGGCAGATCCGAGACCCACCTTGATCAGTGCTTCCATGTCCCATGAGGAGTAGAAAAAGTATATATATTCTCTAAAGTGACATCGCGATGTATTTGCATGGAGCTATGACCAGATTCTAGGACTGGATCTTCAGGTAGCCATCCACCACCTAGGTCTCCCTGCAAATCATCACGGGTTCAAGCAGCCTCACAGAAAGATGCCCCCTTCCCATGGTGCCATGGTCGATGTCGAGGTTGAAATATTCATCAGAGCCAACATCCTCAAGGAGTTCCAGTACCCCAAGTGGATAGCCAACATTCTGCCAATCTGGAAGATGAACAGACAGATCAAGGTTTGCATCGAATTCTGAGACCTCAAATGTCATTGTCCAAAGGATAATTTTCCCCTTACAATGACATAATTATTGATCGATGCTACGGATGGGTTCCAGGGCCTCTCCATCATGGATGGTTACTCCCGATATAACCAGATCTGAATGGCCCCTGAGGATGAGGAGTCCACAGCTTTCAGGGTTCCCCAAGGTACTTTCTGTTACCAGGTTTTGCCCTTTGGCCTGAATATTGTGGGTGACACCTATCAGTGGGCCATGCACCATATATTCAATCCAATACATGGGAAATTGGAGTAATGCTATGTGGATGATCTGGTGGTCAAATCTCACCAGCACCAGGACCATCTCAAGGAACTTGAAAATGATTTCTGTTTCCTCTGTTCCCACCACCTTAAGATGAACCTGCTGAAATGTGCCTTCGGGGTCACCTCCGGGAAGATATTTGGCATTGTTTTCTGGAACTAGGTCATGGAGATCGACCCAGAAAAACTCAAGGCCATCAGTAAGATGCCTCCCCCGCGCAATATTTGGGTGCTTTGATATTTCCAAGTCCACTTAGCCTACATACACCTATTCATTGCAAATATGGACGGCAAGTGTAAGCCCTTTTCATGGATCATGAAGAAAGGCTCCACCTATGAATGGGATGAAGAGTGAATGACCTTGTTCAATGAAATCATTTAGTATCTGCTCCAGCCTCTGGTCTTGATGCCACCCATCTTTGGTAAACCACTAATCTTGTACGTGACTACCCTGGAATGATATCTTGGTGCCCCTATCACCCAGAACTATAATGAGGGGATGGAATAGAGTCTCTACAACCTCATCTGCATGCTCCTCGACACAGAGACGAGATACTCCCCCATCGAAAAGATATGCCTTGCGCTGGGGTTTGAAGTGTAGAAATTGTGACACTACCTGTAGCATAATGAGGTACAATTGGTTTCTCGGTTATACCCACTAAAGTATATTCTGAACCTCCCCATGTTGAATGGCCATCTTGCATGTTGGGCAGTAATCCTCTAGCAGTTTGAATCATGTTTCCCCCCCAGAAATCTATCAAGGTACAAGAATTGGAATATTTTCTCGCTGCGCATCCAGCCTCCGCGGACCAATCCCACGACCTAGATTTTCCCGATGAGGAAATTCTCTCGGTATATCATTCCATCCCATGTTGGAATATACACTTTTATGGTGCATCCCAGAGCCCCATCGGATGGAGACTCAATGATCCTAGACTCAATAGAGTAGGCCTGGGTAATTTTTTATTAACCCGGTGCAAGCCATTCTGCAATATTCATTCCTATTATCAGAAGGCTGCACTAACAATAAATAAAAGTATTAGGCCCTCATCACTGGCCATGAGCTGGACATCAATATTGATGTAACCCATCTTCATGTGAAAGGGGATTCTGATATTGTCATCCAGCATGTCACCAGTGGCTACATCGTCATAAATCCAAAGCATGTTCCATTTTTAGAGTGCGCCATCCAGCTAATGGACAGTTTCCAACTCGGCCGGATGTTACTCATGTCCCTCGATCTCCGAACGGTCGAGCTGATTCTATGGCCAGCCTGGCTGCGTCACTTGTAGATCCCGAGCAGGATTATCTGATCATACATGTGGCATCTCGGAGAGTCATTTCTCCCATCACCTCATATGATGAGGACAGCCTACGTGTAATCCATCATACCACTAGAGCCTCCACGTAAGGACCACCAAGTTGCTCAGGTGCAGTGGTTGAAGCGACTCCCGACTGGAGAGCCCCTTTTTTGAGTATCTCCAAAATGGTTACCTCCCAGCTGATTGGGCTGATCATAAGTAAATCTGAGAACACATGTTGTAGTTAACCCTCCAGGGTGGCTCCAGTCTTGAGTAGATTTTCTACAAGCGCGGGTTTGATGGTGTCATCTTTCATTGCATTCAAGGAGTCATGATTTATCAGGTCATGCAGGAGGTTCATGTTGGTTCCTATTGGGCTCGCCAGACTGGGCCAAAGCTATCTCACCAGATCTAGAGACTGGGGTACTTCTATCCCTCCATGATCCATTCTTGCAACGAGTTCTCCAAGAGATGTCACATGTGCCATATTCATGCTAACTTCTTGCATCGTCAGCAAGAACCTCTCCACTACACCAAGTACTCTTGACCGTTTGTAGTGTGGGGACTGGATGTCATGGGACCATACCCACTAGCAACAGAATTACAGTGCAAGTTCATCTTGACCACCATAGATTTTGTTTCTATGTGGGAAGAAGCAGTTCCGCTCAAGGAAGTCAAGTCCCATTCTATCATCAACTTCGTGATCTCCAATATCATCTACCTGTTTGGAGTCCCCCACGCCATCCTCACTGATAACTTTACCAACTTATGAGCATTTGAACTGAAGAAATTGTACACCAAGTACAAAATCCGTTCAAACCATACTTCCAGATACCACACACATGAGAATGGACATATTGAGGCATTCAACAAAACACTCTCTAGAATTTTGCATAAAATGGATGTTCAGAACATGAAGAGTTGGTCGGACAGGCTCCTCAATGCTCTCTGAGCTTATCGGACGATGACTCATAATTCCACCCAAGTGACCCCATATTCCCTAGTGTACGAAGCTGAGGCCGACCATCCCATCGAGATCCATCTGCCTTCGTTACGCACAACGGTCTATGACCTGCAGGCACCAGATAAGGTAGCCGAAATTTGGCAGGCTGATTTGAAAGCGCTTGATGAGAATAGACTTCTTTCCATGAACAATATAGAAAGGAATCAGAAAAAGATAGCTAAAGAATTTTACAAGATGTTTCGCATACGCATGTTCCTACAAGGAGACTTGGTATTGGCCCTCCGGGCGCCAATGATCCCTAGTAGGAATCCACCCAAATTGGAGCCCAAATAGGAATGACCATACATAATTCACAGGGTTCACCCTAAAGGAGCATACTCCTTGGTAATCATAGATGGTGAGAGTATAACTACTCTCACCAATTCCACGTTCCTCAAGAAATACATTGTATGATCCATAGTTGGTCATGCGTGACCTTTAAAAGTTGGTCCTGTATAACCCTAAACTGCGTGCTGGTCCGGCATGCCCCTAAACTGGACAATCCAGCATGAACATAAACTGTTGAGTCCTACATGACATTAATCTATGCATCGTCCCGCAAGACGTTAAAATGCACCCTTATAACATTGTATGGTTTGATTACCATTCTCACGGGATACATAAGAACACTCCAGTGTTTCGTCTTGAGCCATGCCCCGAACCCTTCTCCATGACTATCCTCTGGTTATGGTTATCATAAAGGATACTTGCATGATATGTTGTAGGTTTCCATAGCCACACTCATTCTAGGATTATTAAAGTGGCACCATGTACCCACACCCCATTCTTATATCCTCCCACTTCCTCACTGCATGACGTTAAAAAGCATGTCCTTCAAGAACTACATACAGATTGATGGTGATCCATATGGGATATGTAGGAACGCCCTGAAATTTTCTCTGTTGGCTCAGCCCAAATTCCATAATATCTCCTCAGGTGAGGACATATGGTGTGGTATAGTTTTATTCCTCAATACAAGTTGATCTCATCTATATTACGCCATAGGTCTCCCTCCCCAAAGGGGTATGCCTCTTTCATCGCGGTGCTTGAATTTAAAATGTATGGGTACAAATATGATTTACCCACTTCTTTGGTTGGGACTCTATCATATCTCCCATCAAGAAGGGACTCTGAACACAATGGATGCTAGGCCCAAGAGATCACCTACCACTTCGGGCCAACACCATTGAGGATGTTGAACAAAAAATTGAATGAAATCCCGCATTGCGAAGACGGTCAGAAGTCAATGCTCATTTATTGTTCCCATTCTAGGTCACTATAGGGATGTTGTGTTTCAAACCTGGTCAATAGCTATCTTGTGTTTTTAGGGACGCCTCATGTTGTCCCAAACATTGAGTGCAGTTGTTTATTCTACCCAGTTGTATCTCCAAGCAACGAACTCCCATCGGGTGTTGCCAGTCTCTAGTCCCCTATATGGTAGGGAGGGCTGAATAGGACTCCTTCTTTCCCACACCGAGCATTTCTCACTTGGGCTTATGATTTGTGATGATGTTGTTACCGCACAAGAGGTTGTATGGATACCATTAGTCGTGATGGCCAGCCCCAGGATCATTGGCCTTTTTTCTGTCCGAGGCCCAGCCCTAGGCCCCTTGGCCTTTTTCGGTTGAGGCCTGTTGACCTTTTTTCGTCTGAGGCCCAGACTCAGGCCCCTTGGCTTTTTCGCGCCCTTGGACTAGGTTCTCACTTATGGGATTGTGCAGTTTGGTATGAGAATCTGTCCTCATTCACGTCGAGTTATTCATCGTGTCATACACACCCTCAGATGAGATACCTTATCCTCTCTTCACCCTCACGGAAAAAATCTAAACTACAAACTGGTCGGGCCTTTCTAACAGAGGCCTAGCCTCAAGCCCCTCGGCCTTATCGGGCCCCAGACCATGTACATACCTAGAGTCTATGGTGTGTTATCAGATTATATCATCATTCAACATGGGTTATTCATCGTCCCGTACACCTCTCTTTTTTGGGGTATGTTACACCTCTCTTCATTCTCACTGCAAGATGTTAAACTATAAACTGATCGGTCCTTTTTGACCAAGGCCCGGTCTTAGCCACCTTGGCCTTTTCGGGCACCATCCCAAGTTCCTATTTAGGGTTGTATGGTGTGTTATGGGATTATTTCTTCATTCACGTTGGGTTACTCGCCATGCCATTCACCCCCCATTAGGGTATCTTACTCTTATGTGCGATTCGTCGAACTTTGTGTGGCTGGATTCACATCTTTATGGGATATGTAGGACTGCTCAAGCAGCTCAACATCGCGTCCAGCCCCATAGATTAGGGGTCTCTCTATTATTCAGTCCCCTTGGCCCACTTTCGGCAATTCAACAATGTGCTTGAGGGTACTCTGGTTTAGTACTTGGAATGATGCACTCTACTTGGACATGTTTTTACACATTTTTTGAGCTCTGTGTTCTCCCTCATTTGGTCTTCCATCAAAATTCACACCTGAATGGACCCCAAAATGGCATGGATTCTAGGACTAAGGTCTCTCCTACCATTACGGGACAATGTCCTCAAGGGTCTCATAAAACAAATCGATACAAGCCCCACGTTGAAAATATGGTCAGAGGTTGACTCTCATTTGTTTTTCCGTATTTTAGGCAAACTCTATATGGATCCTGTGTTTTGAACAATGTCAAAAGTCATCCTCCATTATTACACAAACCCCATTAAGCCCAAAATGTCAGTTACATGATTCACATCCTACTCTACCTCATCATTTCCAAGTAGAACTTCGAAATTCTTGGTACTATTCCTCAGTGCACATCAGCACGTTAGAAGGGGAAATTTATGATAAGGAAATAATTCAGGGCTCCATTGATTCCCCTTTTTTATAATATTTCGTTTATTACAATAACCTTATCCACTATTGTTTCCTTCACCGAGTTTGACTAATGTAGGCTTAGGGATACAATTATGGATCACCTTAACTTGGGATAGTCCCTTCTCCATGGTCTGAGTTCTAAGACCATAAACATAGATATTTTCGTAATTTCTCCTTTATAGAACTATGTGTGGCTTTATTCCTATCCTCATGGGATACATAGGACTGCCATGAAGTCTAGACTTCGGGTCCATCCCAATCTCTATGAAATCTCCCTTTCACCTGGACCCCTTAGCCTACCCTTTCCCGGGGAGGGGAGTATATGGTGTGGTATGGGACTATGTCTCAATCACGTCGTCTTTGTAAAGACCACTCCAAGTACCTCTCCCTTCTGAGAGTTCTCTATCCCCTTATTCAATACTCATCCCCTAAAATTGGTTACTATCAAGATGAGAACCCTCCTTGACCCTCGTTGGCGATCCACCAATCTGTTTAAGAGTACTCTGGTTCAGCGTGTGGAGTGTCAGATTTTAGGTGGACATGATTACACCCATTTTTCAGGCATCATGTTCCCCTTCATTTGAGCTTCCATAACTTTCCACACCCGAGGGGTCCCACAAATGGCCTGGAATCTAGGCCTAAGAGCTATCCTACAATTATGGGCCAATGTCCTAGAGCATTTCAGACCAAAAAACGAATCATGTCCCATGTTACAAATTTGTTCTGTGGCTGAAACTCATTGGTTTGTCACAATTTCAAGCTAATGCAATAGGGATTCTTTTTTTGAAGACTGTCAACAGTCATCCTCCATAGTCATGCCAGACACTTTAATTATATAATATTGGTTACATGATTCACATCATTTTCCACCCCATCAGGTCCAAGTTGAATTTTATCACTCCAGACACTATCCATCAATTCAAATTTTGACATTAGGAGGACAATGTCATGGTAAAGGCATCATTCGGCGATCCGCACCGATTTCCCTTTGACATGCGTCCATGGTATTGCAAAAAACCACTTCCGCCCTTTTTTCACACTACTTGATTGAATCACGTGGGCATATGGATCAGGTTGACGTCTGCACATACTTGAAAGGATTTTGCGTATCCATGGTCTGAGCTCTAAGGCCATAAATTAAGATCCATTTTAGAACTATGTATGGCATGATTTCCCATCTTCATTGGATATGTAGGAACACCCAGAAATATTTTTTTCGGGTTCAGCTCATTTGGAAGTAGTTTATCCTACCCCTTACCCTCTTACCACTATTTTTGGCCCCTTGGCCAGAGGTTTTGTTCACGGAATCGTGTACAGTGTGCTATGGTATTCTTCCCTCGTTCACATCGGGTATGTTTTATTGCACCATGCATGATCAATCTTTATCATTGTATCTATATGTCTGTGCCACATGACGTTAAAATACACGCCTAGTCCCATCACACAACCCTAAGCTATGACATTATTGTCCTGGACTCATGACAAAAAATGACACTGCATCCTGATGTCCTCACTCAATGGGAAACCATGTTTGGTATTAGTCACATGCCATACCATTTTTCAAAGCCTACATATGGATCTCTTTTTGTGGCGATGTTGGGACTTGCAATCATAGGCTTGTCTCTTGACAAAAAAAACCATTCAACTTAATGGACAAAAAAAGACATATAAAATACCACTTTTTTTGTGTGAGGGCCACACCTGCACACTTCATTTATCCCAAACACGGGTACCTTACTGTGCCACCGCATAGAACTACGTACAACATGATTATCAATTTCATGAGATATGTAGAAACACCCAATCCCTTCCCCTAGGGGCCCATATTAACTCTCGTTTCTATTACCTTCACCTAAAACCATTCACGGGAACACATGGTAATCTATACTCCATGTCCACATTCATGTCGGGTTTCATATTCACATTACCATGTGTCCCTTGAACTTTTTACTGATCCTTGTTTTGAGCTCTATGATAGTAAACTAAGACCACTCTGCATCCTTGACACAAGACAGTAAATTGCACGACATCTTTCATAAATATGTATGGCTTGATGTCCATCCTCATGGGATACATAGAGACACCTAGGCATTTCACCTTGGGTCCTGCCCCAGGAATCATAAATCATATTCCTCTTTATTTCCGACCCCCTGGCCTGACCCCTTGTGGGGAACCATGTAACTGCATCTTTTTCTAGAACATGTTTGGGATGCCCCATGAAAGAATTGGGATGGTATATTTCCCCCGACATAGTGGTCCTCTCTAAAAGAAGGAATGATCCATGATTAAACTGATGCTCCCATCTAATGTGCTCCCACTATGGTGGCGTAATTTCATGTGTTTGATTCTATTTGACCAAACCATCACAACACATTCCATGCTTTGCATACCCCTTATTTGGACACACAAACTCTTTCATGTCTAATGGAACCCCGTAACAGTATGTATGCTCGGCCTATGGCCCGCCTATTATCCTAGGCCAACATTCCAGAAGACCAATGTATGACATTTAGAGTCAGGAACCATGTATCATATGCGGTCAGCGGTCAGCCCTCATTATCTATTCCCACTCCATGCTAATACAATAAGGATACTATGTTTCAAATGCAGTAAATAGTTATCCAACATTGTCAAGCCACTCCCACAATGTTCTAAGTCCTAAGTATCATGATTCAAACCTTCCATTCCCATCTGTTCGGGTTAATTCCAGCGACCCTAGCATTACCCAATTCGTGCACAAGAGCACACTGGGAAAACAATAATTCAGCTGTTCTGAGAGCTTCATTCTCCACTCAGATCTCTCCCATTTCCTCCCAAGAAACCTGACTGGTTCTTCAATCCCTATATGCCTGAACCATGGTTTTCACTACTACATTTGGATGGGGAGATAAGGTGGTCACCCCTTGTTTCTCACATTGGGCCCATCCAACGTGAGCTTAGGGAATGATCGTTGGATGCTCCGTGAACATCACGAGGATGAAATAAACCAATGTAATCAACAGAACTCATGAATTCTATGACATGAAACAATCAACGCTTGAAAGTACGTTTGAGGGTCTGTAATCATTACAGTACCCAGGGGTTGAATCCCCCTATGGACAGGTTGATCTCGTCAAAAGAGCATAGTAGCTCTGCGACCCTCTGAATGATGGCATCCAAGTGTTACTACCGCCTGTTCTGCTCCCACTTCTACATGGTAGCAAGGGGGTGCAATTTTCTGGCCCCAATCTGGACCCGCTCCATGTATGTCCGGATGACTGTCATCTCCTCAGAGGATCGCTTCATTCCCTCTTTGGCCACTACCAGTTAGGCCATCAACCGTAATATTATATCATATTGTGCGTTGAGGGAGGTCTATTGATCGTTTTACCGATTCTATAGCCGCTGGACCTCATCTTCAGCCTCTTGGAGCCTCATGATGTTTACCGCCTTCCTCCACTACCAGCCCACACCGAGGACACGGTCATACTCCTGAATCATTTCCACCATGAGATTTCAGACGAGCATGTGAGGATGTTGGGAATCCACTCAACCAACACATAGTTCACGTAGGCACAAGAAAAGTATGTCCATCTCATCCAACCATAGTTCTTGGGGGTGTCATTGATGAAGTGTGTGATAATCTTCCATGATCGGTGATGAAATATCTTTCTATCATCTTCATTGATGGTCGTCTCATCCTAGTAGGCATGATTGGTAGGCTCATACGCATGGAACTCCCCCATGAACTCTTTAGCAGGGTCCATGTTAGGTGTTTGATCAGACGTGGTGGGACTAGGGATGTCCGACCGGTCTTCATAGTTGGACCCCACCTCAATGATCTTAGGCGCACCACCGTTGATGGTTCCATTGGTGATCGAGAGTGACGCAATTAAGTCGGTTGGGGCCTCTGCCTCCACGACCACCAACATTCCCCTATGAAGGATGCCACGAGAAACCCCAAACAACCTCAGCAAGGTGACCCATGTCATTTGAAGAACTGTACATTCCAAAAAGAGACATGGACATCAGTAAAATTGGTTAGGGGATGAAAGTCATAAAATTTGTAGAGGGGACTTACAGAGATCTAATCACAAGTCTCACTCTTGGGTTTCTTTCATCGGGACCCTGAAGCGTGGCCCCCCGTATATTGTCAAAAAATTTGAAAACTCCAAAGGGGTAACCTCAGGTTTCATAGCCCTACTGGATGCAGCAATATATTCAATGGATGACATAGTTCATTAGGGTCCCTCATCTTCATCCACTGAGGGATGAGAATGGGTCTGGTATATAAGACCCTCCTGCATGGTTTAGATGATAAAAAGAAGTTTGGAATTTCCTCAAAGCAAGTCTGACAGAAATGGGTTTCATATTGTTACCTCAAGAACCTCTATGAACTCTTCAAGATCTGAGTCTTGATCTCCATCTTCTCCCTCCTCCAACGAGCTCCCTCTCCCGACCTCCTCTCCCTAGGAGTATTATTCTTATTCATATGGCAGGGGGAAGTGCTCTCTCAAATCAGTGGCCAAAAAACTTGGGGTAGTAGTGCGTTTGAGGAACCCATTGAATAGATATGTCATTGGATGAGGACCACCCCGATAATGCACAAAGTCCTCCTGCTCTGCCAGGTACAGCACCACCTCCGCCTGGGGCACCAAAAAGCCGGCCCAGATAGGGCATATCCCCAGTAAATCCATCCCAATACGGTTTAAGTGCTTCCACAACTCTACAGGGAAATGGAATTTCCTATTGACTTCCTAGATGCCCCAGACTCCAGGAAGACAACATTATTTGGAATGTCAACATGGCTCAGTCGTAGCCCTAGAGCCTGGGTGGGAATCCAGCAGAATCCTCTCGGTGTCCTCTCTTCATGATGGATTTTTTCTTTTCGAACCACAAGGTCAGCTACCAAAACTAGATCTATGGAATCTTCCTCACCTTCAAATGGTGCGGGCCTCACCACCAGGACAGCCCAACCACCACAGGATGACCCTACCGCCTTCTAGCCCCGAGGTCAGGGAAGGTCACCATCCTCGACTCGAATGGTTGGATGCTTCAGCATCTACCCTGAGTAGGCCGCCTCCCAGCTCTGGGAATATTCGTTTACGAGCCCATGAACGGTGGTCGACAAAGGTAACTCGTTCCGCATTTTCCCAATTATCAAGTGTGAACATGAGTCTCATCTTCCTAATCACGCATGGGTGTTCCTCATAGTGTGCCTACAGATAGACATGTTGGGTCAGCCTCTCCATACACTGAAATTTCCTTGCAAACCGGTGTGGGGTGTACGGCTCGTAGAGGGTATCGTGGTCAACCCATGCCACTAGGACTCCACCAAGAAAGGCTAGGAGATAGGCTCAGTGCTCTTCCATACCCAGGCCGTCATTAGGAAATACCCCCTGTCGGCAACATAAACGAGTGGAAATTAAATTCCTCCACCCTCCAAAACAATTTCAGGACTGACGGTGTGGTCATCTTGGCTATAAAGCTTCCCATGACATTTAGGATTGATGGGCGGATGTTCGAGCCCGAAAGAGAGGTAGGGTTCGGGTATTCGTAAACCCCCTCATATGTGCCGCAATATACCCATATACGAGTTTTAATGACCCACATACCCTCATCTTACTTTTACCCTCACTAATATTCCATATAACCTTATACAGCTTGTCAATCCTTGGGATTCCTAAGTTGACTTTCCCTCCTATCGCCAAATTTTATGCCATGATAAATGTTCTCGGGCGTACTCCCATGTTGGTATCCCTCACCAGTAAGATCCAACCATAGATAAGAGCCACAATAAATCCACCGACCGAACTTTATTCTATTTATCAGTGTTGTCACTAAACCCCTAGGACATGCACTGGCTGTCCTCCAAAAGTCGCCAATACAAGTACTCCTTACTATGAGCCCCCTGTGGGCATCTCCGAGGCCTCACTGAAAACTACCTGTTTTCAGGGAAGATCATGAATTGTTTGAACCACTGCTTGATGTGGACATCCCTTACTAATTCTATGTCTTCCCCAGGAACACGCTCCATCAACGGCATCGCCAGCTGTGGAATTTGTTCTGGATCCTCCCACACACTCATGATAGGGAGAAATTTTTCGTACATCACCCCCAGTATCGGGACCGCCGAGATCTGGTGGACATCCCACATGCTGATACCAACCTCCACAAGGTGTAAATGGAAGGTATTGTTCTTTGAAGATCATCTTCTCAATATATCTGGCATCAGATATTTTGATTGATATATGTGGAATTGATAGGCCCATGCTACCTCATCCAAACCCACTCTCCTCAGATCTACCCCAAAACTCCTCACACATGGCGCATACCCAGTAGGCCCAGGCCCAATCATCCGTGATGTTTCTGCCATAGAATAGGTCGCATTCCTTATACCACCCCTTCCATGAGTTTCTCAAAGCTTCTATCAGTATCGTGTGGTACAGAGGAGGGGACGTCTCAGGCTGCAAAGCCTTCCCATCGACGTTATTCAAATAGTTGTATAAGTAATCAGCATTGACCATGGTGAAATCCTCCCTAGCATGGACATCAGCAGCCCTGAACCATCGACGCTCGCACATCGTTCTTCTGAACCAGTAATCTAGTTCGTCCCGGATTCCTTCTAGGATGAAGACTTCATACCTAATCTCGAAGCCATACGAAGACAACCACTTACACAACGGGTAGTTCTTCTAGCTCTCTGGTAGTAGCTCCACCAATGAACTATGGTCCATGTGGCTCCGTACCAACTCTCCCATATCCAGACTATTCGCCATATCATACCTTCAGGCTTCATCTACATGAACCCCCTCAGCAGCTTCTTGGTGAGCCATTCAGTTTTAGAACTTGAATGGTATTTAGGTTGGTTCGTGATGCTCATTCGCAGAGATCGTTAATGAAGCCGGTTTGCGGAGAAAGTTCGCAAAGCCTATTTCTGGATTCCTACCCACAGCTTAATGTGGGAGATCGTGAAGCACTTTAGTAGTGTCAAAAAACCAACTATGCACCATGAAACAATGACCCAATTCATGGAGAGCAGTCGCGGAGTACGCAGCGCTTCGCGAATCGAGATATCTAAAGTCCAAAATCATGAAGGCGAGAAGAGAAAAAAGAGTATTCTGGTACTCTATTTATAGGCGAGGGACCCTCGGAACATCACGTTGTGTCTAGGAAAAATCCTGATTCACGGCGTGTCCATCAAGAGCATAGCCTTCCCACTTGGCGAGCCCTCTTCACGAGGTAGCTTCACGAACGACCGAGGATCTTGGCGATTCACCCTCATACTACAACCCTTGACTTCTCCGCGACTCCAATTTTGAGGGGGGGAATTTGTTGATTCCAAATAGTGGGGAGGATAAGAAGACACAGACCTGAGAGCTTCCTTGCAAAGCCCATTCACGGAGAACCGCTCGCACCTCCCCACTACGAAGCAAGGAGGTGGTAACGCACTGTGAACGCCCTTGACATTCGCGACCCGCTGTGAAGCAAGGAGGCGGTAACGTCCCATGACTGCCCATGACGATACCAACCCGCCTTGAAGAGGGAGGTGGTAATGCTCTACTAAAACATTTGATGTTCACGACGTGGCACAGAGAAAATTAATTCCTCTTTATGTCAAGACCTCGCTGCCACACGATGCCTCTCCCTTATAAATACCGACCTCCCAGCAAGTTCAAGAGTCGGACAATCCGACCTTTCGACTTTCTATCCCCTGAATCGTGAAGTACCCTTCTGCTCTACGAACCATGATCTATACGAGGTATTTATGATCTGTGAAGTTCCTCCCCTTTATCTCATTTTTATCCCCTCTTCCGAGAGTGATTCCATTCATGGAGCCTAAGGGCCTCCATGATGGAAGGGGATCCCAAGGAGACCCCGGTGATCACGGAGCATTTATTCTTCGCGAAACACCTTTCATGTACAAATGATCTACATGACAAGGCAGGGTCACTGTACTTCATGAAGCACATTGCTTCATGATGCCTTGTTTCAGGAGGCACCTTTTCATTGCAAGGCAGTGCTCCGCGAATCCCTTTCCACTTCACAAAGCACCTCCCATATTCACCTTTTCCCTATGCATAGGTTGAGGGGCCCCACTTTGCGAACCATTCCCCTTCGAAAGTACCCTATTCCACCCAGAGTAGTATACCTTCACACGGTCCCTACCTATGGAACCCTTTGCTCTGTGATTCCTTTTCCCATGTGGCCCTCCATGTTTGCACGATGTGATTTCAAAGTCCCTTGGACGATATCACATGTCACGTTTCTTTTCCTCATGCTTCTCCACATAGGCATGCTAATGGTTATTATTTCTTCACATAGCCATGCTAACATGTGCCTCTTGGTGGTTCGCTCCATGACACCACATCACCATGACTTTTCCTGTCCCTTCTCTGCACCAAGGAGAAGAGGGTACCAGTTATGTCAGTCCTAAGGGTGTGTAGAAAACCCACCTCATCTGAACTGCATGATGTTAAACTTCCAAACACCATCATCCTTAGTACATGACGTTAAACTGTGACCTTTCCCCATGCCTCGCAAGCATGGTGCCCCCACCTTGGACTTTCTCCATGCCCACTGTTCTTCATGAAGATGAGATCATCCCTCACAAGTATGATATCCTATTTGTCATATTGGTGTTTGTCCACAGGGAAAGGGCAACCACCCTAGTGTAATCCCCTATCTTTTCTTGTCGATGGTAGCATCCCTACTCGTCCTTTCTTCTGCGGTCCAAAGGATCTGTGGGGGGAAAGGTCATCATACCCCTCCTATCATTAGAGCCAAATCCCCCTCCCACTGTGCTTTTTCTCCATCAGGACTCTATCCTAGAGTAAGTCCCAACCTGCACGGGCCGCCAACCACTCATAAGCCCCTATTTTCTATTTTTGTTGTGATCATCTGTAAGCCCCACTACACTTCCCATGGACCCACCTTTCGCGACGTGATAGTGAGGTCTCTACTGTCTCTTGTTTCTCACACCGAGCTTGACTCACGTGGTCTTAGAGTGAGCACAAACCATGACATATCCCTTGGGCCCCCTCAAATCGAAATCCCCAAATTCCATACCTAAACAATGAGGCCTTTGATCCTTTCCAAGGTAGGGTATGTAGGAAGCCTCCACTAGGTTAAATATTACCACCCCGGTCATTCCGAACACATTCTCATTGGTTCACCAAAAACATGGGCCATGACAGAGCATAAGCCCCGAATGCTGGACCTAAACAATGAGGTCTTTGATCCTTGCCAAGGCATGGTACGTAGGATCCTCCATGAGGTTCAATCCCACAACCCCAGTCATTTCAACCACCTTCACGTCGGTTCACCAACACCTTTGGCCGCCATAGAGCATAAGGCCCAAATCCACTACCTGAACTAAGAGGTATTTTTTCCTTTCTAATGTTGGGTACGTAGGAGGCCTCCCTGAGGTTCAAGCCCACCACATCGATCATTCCGGCCACCTTCATGTCGGTTCACCATCACCTTGGGCATCCGTAGAGCTTAATCCCCAAATGCCACACCTGAAATATGATTTCATTGATCGTTGCCAAGGCATGGTGCATAGGAAGACTCTGAGAGGTTCAAGACCACAACCCCGGTTGTTCTGACCACCTTCATATTGGTTCACCAACACCTTGGGCTGCCTCAGAGCGTAAGCCCCAAATTCCATACTTAGACTACGGGGTCTTTGTTCCGTTCTAAGGTAGTGTGTGTAGGAAGCCTCCACTAGGTTCAATCCCAACAAAAATTGGACCCCAGTTCCACCTTAACGTTAATTCCCACCCTCAAAATCTACAAGTCCTTTCATCCTTGCCAATGCATGGTACGTAGGAAGCGTCCATGTGGTTCAAGCCCACCATCCATTATAACCCAGTACCCCCTTCACGCTGGTTCAACGAACACTCTGGTCTGCCTAGTGCGTAAGGCCCACACCCATTCTGAACTATGAGAAATTTGATCCATGCCAAGGAAAGGTACGTAGGAAGCCTCCCTAAGGCTCAAACCCATCACCCATTAGTCACTCTGACCCCCTTCACGTCGGCACCCATTACATCTGAACTATGTGGACTATGATTACCTTCCAATGGGATACATAAGAATTCTTCCTGATTTTCAAACCCATCACCCATGTCTCATCCTGATCTATCCCTTTAGCATATGTGTTTTGGGAAGGTCATGACCCAACCTGGAGGTTCTATTTCTTCCAGATCGCATCCATGCGTCCTTTCTCACAGGTCCCCTCCTCATGTGTCCAATCGTCTTACTGATATATGAGGACATTGATCCTTTGAATGGTAAGGAACGTAGGAAGCCTCCCCGGGGTTGAAGCCAAACACCCAGAAGTTCCAACCCACTTCACATCGGACCGAACCTGTCTATGATGACGGAAATTGTGGGCCTCTTTTAGTGGAAAGCTGTTGTCACTCCATTCAGTGTTATAATATTGGAAACCAAATCAGTGGTAAGTCGTTGTCAGATGAACTACGCTGACATTAATTCCCTTCCACAAGGATACGTAGGAAGCCTCTCCAAGGCTCAATCCCAAAACCATATTCATCCTCGTGGTGGTTCTATCCTATTCAAAATCCAATTCATTCAATCTCTACATCTTCCATCCTGATTCGTACCTGGGCCGCCACATCCTGGTGGGATCAAGCCACCTCATACTCCATTCTCCTCAATAGAAACCGGGAAGCCAACCACGTGTTGGACCTAACATCAGTGTTCCCTCTAGGGGTTGCACACATCTGATCCACTCCAGTCAGTGTTCTGACCAGCCCAATAAGTATCCGCTAGACGCTAAACTTGCGACATGCCCTGTGTTAAACATGGGAAGATGAAGAAAAGCTCAGATACATGCCCATGGAATATGATTCCCCCCATTCGATGGGGGATGCCTCGGGCTTTAGTGCCCTCGAGAAGAACTATAATTAGGGACAAAAGACAGACACACTAATCCCCCAGTGTCCATACATGTCAGTGATGCCCAACGTGACTACTCCCCTAACCGAAAGTTACTGCTCTGACCAGACACCTTGGAAAGTCTTGACAAAAGCAGTGTAATTAAATAGTGTCCATGAAGATACGGAGCCAGGAAGGGTTTCACAAACAACTTATTAAGTCTATAAGGGAGACTCGGACATGGTGATGAGTTCCGAGGAAGAATCCACGGAAGGATGAACTGACATCCCGTCATCCCATTTCAATCAAGGAGAAAATGTCCCTAAATAAGCGACGGATGCCGCACGCCTTTGGAAAGTGGGAATGCAGGGCAACAGCTGCGCGTCCTCCATTGACGGATGAGCACGCCCCAGAGAAAGAGTTGGAAACAAATATATATTTTAATTTATTTTTTAATCATATTTAATTAATAATTTCTATATCAAATATATGATGTATTCTTCCAATAAATGTTTTAAAGCCCATAGTAATCATAGATAAATCACATTAGAAACATGAAAAAATATTAGATTAACCTCCACATCAAATCATAGATGATATTCATGGATATATTAATAAAATTTCTTGAGATTAAAAACCATAGATCTTCAGGAGTATCTATCAATTTTAGCCTTGAAATAATCATCTATATACTTTCATATTCTAGGTACCTAATGCATTTGAGGTTAAAACGTTACTACATGTCATTGGTTTATCAAAAGACCACCTATAATTGGTTTTTAATGTTACCAACCAGTAGCATAAAAATTCCCATGAACCACACAATAATCATAAAACAATAATTATTGCATCATTAAAATACTATTAAATAAATTAACCTTTTCATTATTAAATAACATATTTTAAGATGAACTATTCATTAAAATATGAAAACATATTCTCTAAAAATATTTTTGTTAACATATAATGGAATCGTCAAACTATTAAGGCTTCATGATGGTTGGAAAATCAGTTCATTCCATATATTTTGAAAATTTTGTTCTTTACATTTGTAAAAAAATCAAAATGAAACATTGAAATGTTTTTTTAAAACAAATTACATTACCTTGAGTCTGACATTTCAGGTATGTTCTTTATATTCTAGAATAATAAACATAATTAAATAGTATATTGTCATGAGAATTTTTTTTTCTATTCCTTGTATATCACTTATTAACATGATTTATTCAATTAGATAATCATTTATATTAATGAAATATATTTTGATGATATTCTGTAATTAAGTCAAAAATGAATTTTTTATGATGAATATGGTGAATGTTTTCATTATTAAGTCATATATACAACAATAATAATGATAATATTACATATTTTAGACGATAGCTTTAGTATTTAACCCCTCCATTTAATATGGATATGAAAAATTAATTACATTACTATCATGGAGATGGAAATTCGTATTTACAAATTTGTAATGTTTTGAGATTTCAATAATCATTTAGAATGAAAGTATGCATTATTTTACCTTTCAATTATGATCATAATTTCATATATATATTTATTAGTTATTTTAATATACATAAATATATCATCCATGTCACTTTTTATGTAAAATAAATCCCATCAATTCATGGAGGAGGTAGTCCACAGATACATATGATTGACATTATCATTTTTTCTTGCATAGAAATATAATAATGTAAATGATATATTATCTTTTAAAAATTATAAATATATCCTGAATATATTATAGAAAAAATATGTTCCTCATTATAACTAGTATATAATCACGGTGTTGGAAAATAAATTACATCTATTCATGATACATTAATATATCATATGAACGAATGATTATTTCTATTCAATATTGATGGTAGCGGAGATGGATATAGGTCATGAAATAAACATAAAAATGTTTAACTATATGTCGTATAATAAATCTATTTTTTATAATGGGTTAATAATATATTAGGGTTGTAGAAGTATAAAGAAAATAAAAACACTTCATTAAAAATTATACATTTTCTTCAGAAAATATATATTTATTATCTCTTTAATACCACTATTGATTTACAATGAAACCAACTCAATGTGGGATGTATTAATTTAAAGTATTTTGGTAGGTATTTTTCAAAATGAAATGTTTTCTAATGATCTATGAAATCATTAGAAGAGGTTTCATTTTTTACGAGAGGGGATGAGGACTCATGGAACATATCAAAATAATAAATTAATATAAATATAAATTTAAAAATGAATTTAACTAAACATATAAATTTAGAAAACAACATTATTATTGGTCTAAATAATTTCAAGAAATAAAAATATTATATTTTCTAATTCTGTTGCTTCCCTATAATTTTTCTTATGACACAAATTTATCTTTATTAACTCTTACCATTACTACATTATTTTGTATGATTTCAGGGTTAATATAGTCCCTATAAAATGAAAAAAAGACAAAAAAATAGGGTATGGTTGATATTTTTGACCATAACCTTATCAATTGGATAAATATATGTTTTTTTTGGAATTTTTTAACAATTAATAGTGTATTACTTATTATAAAATATCAATAATTTAAATTTTCAGAACTATTAATTACTTTGAATTTAATAATTTATATATAACTTAAATTAGAACCATATATTTTATTATATCCATCACATGTCATTTAAATTCTTAGAATAATTATCTGAAATTATATTTATTCTATTATTTTTAGTATTAGTATTTTTATTTTTTTCATTAATTAAAAAATTATTACATCAGTGATGTCAAAGAATTCAAGGTAATTATGTAGTTACAATGAAATTTGAATAAATTAACATGATAAAAAATATCTTCAGTATTAAATGCCATTTATATTCTATAATATTCATTACATTACAGTTTATTTAAAATATTCAACATATGATTATCAAGATTGTGACATGTTTCACTTATCTAAAAAATTACTCTAAAGGTAATTATATTATCCATGTGGCCCAAAAACGTCATAAATTAGAACCTGGGATGACTATAGTCTATATATACAATTCCATTACAATTTACTTCTCTTTTTCTACCTTTTAAAAATTTGTATCATTTTAGTTTTAACCTAAATTACCCAATCTACCTTTTACCATGGTAATAAAAATTTAGAAGGTAACCATTTACATAGTAAAAAAATGACTATTTAATAAATTTGGACCCAAAGAATCCAAATATTTATTTAACAAAAATTCAAAAAATATATATTTCAAAATTTAATTTAAAATAAAACTGGTAAAATGCAACAAAAAACAGATATTTTTCGTAAAATTTACCTTTTAAATATATATAGTTTTCTTACTATATTAATTTATAATAAAAATTAAAACCCATAGTTGTATTATTTTAAACAAAAAGTGACTATTAAAGTTTTCAATTAAATTTTAAAAATAATTTTACCATGTAAAAACATTGAATATGATAAGTTTTCCAACAAAAATAATTAGATTTCATTATTCCAAAAAAAAAATATTTTTAAAAAAATAAAAAATTTAACAAAATAATATTTTACCATGAAAATATAAAAAAATTATTATATTTTTCATTAAATTTTTTTAAATTTCCATAAATAATTTATAATAATAACCAATAATTATCTTTTTTAAGAAGAATGTTTTATTTGATTATTAAAATTAATTTATTAAAAATCATATAAATTTTTAAAAAACACTAATAAATTTTTCTTTTCAACTTCCTCTACTAGTGTCATTCCACCAATTCCACTCATTCTAATACCATGGACTCTACCTATTAGTTCACTACCCAATATATTCATACACATGCACAATGTAGATATCACTAGGTGCAACAATATGTGGATAAAAAAGAGTGTTCTCAAATCCCCACATCCATTAACAAAGGCTAGTGATATATATACATATTAGTTAAAGATTAGGAACTTATCCATTAATGACTATACCATGTTTTCTTGCATGTCCTGGGAGAAATAATGGCACAATGACATATCCAAGCTTCCATGCTATATCAAATTGGATTATTCAGGTGGTACATGAAGAAGAGTAGTGGGATTATATCCTCACTTAAAATGAAGATAAATAAAAATATATTTTGGATAATGAGAAATTTCAGACATTTTTTCAGGAATGTACTATAATAAATTTCTACTAAATTATATAAACGATAAAAGATCTATACCAATATATTTTGACACTTATATACGTACATGGATATAAACATATTCTTATCCCAAAAACTAAAAAACATTATCACCATGATAAACATTGACAAGTTGATATTCCGTAGAAAGTATATATTCTTACTCCCATCCATGATGATTATAGGCATTTTACAATAATGGATGTGGCATAGGACTGAGATCATATTAGTGTTCTGACTATATCTTATCATCCGAGAATGTAAATTTCCTCATGATAGGAATGAATTCATTGAAAATAAACCAGAAGGTATACTCTGATGTCAATTCAGATTGAACTCATATCTTCATTAAAATTGTTCTATGTTATTATATTTTGTAAATTACATCTAAAAAAACACACATCCCTTCCAATGAATCTAATAGGCATATTTCATCATTTTTTGGGAGATAATCTCACATTCCTACTCCCACTGATGAAAGAATACACTCTCATCTTTTAGTGGCTATACAGGAGTAGACTCATATCCCCTATCCTATTATATAGCTTCATCATCATAATATGAAAGATAAGTAATATCTAAACATGGATCACACTCATGATTCAACTTGGGTAGACCATAATATTCCAAAAATCCTCCCAACAATAGGATCATACCCCCACCAATTTTATTGAACCATCCTAGAATATTATAATTGCTTCTAAAAACAATCCCATATTCCCTCTACAACAGATTGAAAACAATATTTTCTGGTGAACTTCAGGAAGAAACAAAATATTATTATTTTACATTAAAATAAAAGTGGACATATTCCATCCATGACCCATTATAAGGCTCATAATCCTAGTCATCATAAGATCAGTGAACTTGAGGAAATACCACATGTATCGACAACATATGGAGGGTCCATTCCATCTTCATCGAAGGGAGAAGCTCATAAATTCCCTAAGGTTTATCCTCATAATTTTATAGACATATATTATAAGTATTGTACCCTGAACATCTATCGAGGGAATCATCCACACAGTAATATGTCACCCAGAAAAGGAAATTCCCCCATTATATAAACCATCATATAGATATGGGATTCAATCATCGGGACTATCATTATATAGTTCCCCAAAAAAATTATAAGCTCCTCATCTCAGTCAGTGGGTGAACTAGGGAAGTAAACTTTGTGGCCTGACTAGGTGGAAGAAAGTCACCCCGATGAAGATGGTGCTTACATTGATATATAGAGCAAGTTGAACTATAACAACCTCTACACAATGTTATGGCCCATAGATACATCTTAATATGACATCCCGGATGATATATAATAGTATTTAATTCTCTACTTATGTGACAATATGTGGGAGAAAAATTAGTAGATCAAGGGTAGACACCTCTATTATCAATGATATGAGGGTAACCTCCAAATCATTATTATTATCTGTAGTCAACTAAACTAATCAATATTCATAGTTTTCTGAGTCCCATGTTTGGAAAATCATAACAAAAGCCTATGACACGTTTAAATATATATCATAAATACTCCCCCCTCAACTAATTTCCATATCACCAATTGATGCTTAATTCTAAGGATGGGATATATATTTAGAAATACACTTTACCCTATACCTCGGAAATAAAATGTCTCCAAATGTGAAATTTGATGAATTCATAAATATTGGTAGATTGTGGGTTTAAGTATCACATGGTCTTTTTGTTCAACACAATCAAGTACCTCTACATTTTGGTTTCATGTTTTTGTTGGATAAAGAGGGAGAGCCACCAACAAACTCCTAAACTAAGTCTCTCAAAAAAATATGACAACATCTCAATCACTGAAGATGAAGTCAAAAACTATCAAAAAGTTCCCCTTAATAAGTGACCCCTATCACAAATCTCCATAGCACATGGCCCATGTTTGATTAAGATTATTCTATATTAGGTAGAAGACAATTGTATCCACCATAGTAGCCATCCAAGAACGATTCTAGTCCATAGGGATGTTGACGTTTTAACCACTTCCTCTACCCCGAGGGTCATCAAACATTAATAGGGCACCGCCGAAATTGTAGGTAGATCCAAAAAAACCCCATTCAATATGTATTGGGGTGTATTTATCTTAATCAACACCCAATGAGTAATTTGATCCACAAAAAAGGATCAGAAACTACCAAGAGAATATCCAAATAAACCCCAAACCATTGAGATGTGGAGTTGTTATCGTCCTCTCAAAAGGGATCAGTTTTCTCATGGTTAATATATAAAAAACAATTTCCAACCTCCCATATATTCCTCAGACAACAAGACATGGCCATTTCATTTTCCACTAATTTGGAAACTATGTTAGGAAATTCCCTAAATAGAACTAATAACATTCTAAGATATGGGGACTATTCTATAATGAATATCATAACAAATATTTTCCTTTAGTTTGTATTTCCATGAAATGTTAATGATAGAGGTTAGTGTCCTATATACCTAATTAAGGGGAAATGACCGGTGTCGTGTTTCCATACTATTTTTATGATGATGGGGGGACACCAGTTTCTCAATTCAAATTTGTGATCTTTAACACCATAAATTCGGCAAATTAAGCATATCTAAATGTTAATATAGAGTGTCAAAATGTGGATATTGTTCCTTGAGTGTTATATGACTTGGATTTACAAACTGAGTCTATATGTATATGGAATTCTAGAAGGATCTCCAACATAAAATCTATAAAGGTATAATTAAAACATTATAAGAAGATTTCCATCATTTTTAAGGGGGTTTCCATCAATAAATACTATAACCAATAATAAGGTATAAAGTCCCCTCCATAGTGGGATTTATTGAGCAATATGAGAATGAGATATAGAACCTTAGATAGAACAATGGATAATTACTAAATGGAAATATCCCCTTAGGTATCATCATAAGAAAGAAAGAAATATTCCTACTCTTACCAATCATCATAGTTAATATCATCCTATATTATTGGATTAAAAGAATCATTTTATCTCACGATCTACAAAACCATTCTACATAAGTCAAGATGTTGATGATGATTTCCTCTTTCCTCTATTATGGTGATAACACCCTTCTAATTTGGGTGAACACCTATTCCTAACACGAATAAATACTTAATGGTATATGGAATAAAGTCCACTATATAATTCCTCACTTATTCCACATTCATTGTAGGTGGTCTATGAAGAAATAACTAAAAAATCGACAACACTATCAGATCCTTATCTTCTTGGATAAAATCCATGGATGCGTGATATACTCTAGTGTATCTGGAAAAGAAAATATATCCAAAATGGGTGGACGAATATTTTCCCCCACTAAATTTTTATATCATTATATTCTCATACATTGATGGTACATGAGGCCATGAAAAACATATAATGATCTTCTCTGCTGATTGTGGCCTGATGATAGGCCCTCGAGACTAGTAGAATGTGAAAAAAATAAAATCATCATTATAGCCTATTGTAGGGACAAACATCATTTGGTGCATCATCCTTCTGGTGGGAAATGTCATTGGATTTGAAGAATTTCATCATTATTTCATTTTTTATTTTATATCCACATTGATTAAAATGAAAAAATTTATCATAAAAATTGTTTAGAATGGAGAAATTAATGATTCTCTAACTCAATCACAAGCTGTATGGGTATGAATTATTCACTCTATATCCCGTTCATGAAAAAGTAATTGATGGATAATTATATTGAAAACTATTAAGATGGTATAAAAATGGCATTGATCATAATTAAATATCATGGTGGATTCTATGACTTAATAGAAATGTTAGAGAGGATAGAAGATTCCATTCATTGAACATGGTAAAAAAGTTAGCACATTCCCCAAACAACGAGGAAAACCCTGAAAATAATGAATCTATTGATGTTAACCTAAATATAATAGTGGTTCTTTTTGGAGACCATAAAAAGGCCATGAATCACCGGGAACCTCCCACCATGTAGCAACGGCTATAGAAAAATAATTGACTAGAGGTAAAGAAATATCACTGTCGCTCATGATTTAAATAATCAATAAAAAACTAATTCCTTCCTAAATGAATAGTTTAATAGATATTACCTGATAGTAATAGGAAAATACATCCTTAATAAACTTATGATAATGAATCCTAATGATTCCCACCTATGTTATGGCCTTAAATACTTTCCATTATATAGGAATCATGGTTACACCATTTTGGACTTGTTTGACTTCAAATACATCATCCAGAGCATGGTTGATTCTTAATAGGTGATTCTAATAATATCTATAACATGTTACTTGTGTGACTTCAAACCAAATATAATAATAAATTACATGGTAATAAGTCCTATCTATAAATAAAAATAATTTCATAAGTGGATATCATGAAAAACCATTGGCCAAAATCTCCCCACCCTTAGAGAAAATTGTTGTTAACTGCTCATGATTCGATCACCTATGGAATTCAATTGAATATTATATGAATAAGTAGATTTAGTTTTATTATATAGTACAAATAGAAAAAATGAGTCATATCTAACCCTCGCACATGATCCAACTCTTATATTTTTTTCCATCTACATCCATAGAATGGGAACCACCCCCGTATAATAGAATCCTCATTATATGTAGATATCAATTTAGGTTTTGTTAACATTATTTACATAATTAAACCATTAATTTATTATTAATTTTAAATTTGATATATATTCCCCACACATGACTATGGACATAAATTCTGAGGCCATAAAGTTCAAGGTTATAGTGGACAGTGCAATTTTGTATGATGTCAATATTCAGATCACAACCTTGTAAAGTTCATTAATGTGGTGAATTTCCAAAGTTAATTTCATTCTATAATATGTACAGAATCATGTAGATTCCTTATATCCCATTAGTTCTCATATTAACAAAATGTTTTTAAAATATTTTCTACTATGAGTGTGATTCTCAGATCAACCCTAATAACGGTGTAAGAAAATACAACATTTTCCACATGAAAAATACTCTCCATCAACCACTTCCTAATAACCAACTCATCTACATAAAACACCTAATATTCTATGTCACACGATAATGATTATCCCCACAATGGGATGCACATACCTATAACATATTAATATGCATTTTAAGACAATAATAATCTATCCCATCCTAAATCTCAATCATGGATGATCTCAATATTTTAGAAGAACTTAAATTGGAATTTATTTTGGACCTATATACCCAACAAGTGTACGAGAAAATAGAATCTACATCCATGTTTTATTTATTTGGGAAAATTACAAAAAATATCCATAAAAAATTCTCTTTCACAAAGTTGGACTGTGATGAGGTTATCTAAGGTTCCATAAGATCTGTATTTATTGGAGATCCCAATAATGTTTGAATTCATAGGGTACCAGTTGAAAATTTTTCTGGGATCAAAATCCTGATATTTTTTACAATTTTACATTTATTATATAATGAGTATGTTTTCACCTAATAAGGATGAATATTCAAGGGTATGAAAAATTATAGAAGAGGCCCTTTAGAATTTTGATGCTTAAGGATCATTTTTGTGACCGCATTTATAAATCTTATTTCATGGTCACCCAAAATTACACATCATACAATGTACCACCCAAAATTCCATGGCATCATAGTGATCTATAAGTAACTTCAATATTCCTATAACACATAAAATAACACATCAATTAAAAGGTCGATATAATATATAGTAAACACTCCCATATCAATCTCATTAATTTGTTTTTGCTAAGGACTATTTCTATAATTGGGAAATAATGTTTCCAATGATGGGGTATATCATGTAGGTTCTCAATACCAATGGCTTGGTAATGTCCCCTTTAAATACCTAGATGATGCTCAAAATTGACTTTGTGTATCCCCCAAACATGATAAAGGTAGTAGTCTCAATCTCATTGAGCTATTGTGAACCATTAACATCACTAAACCAAGGTCATGTGAAACAAATCAATATTTCTAAAGTTGATTCATCAAATGGTAGTCAGAATAATTCAATATTTGGACAAGAGAATCATATTGTGACACTAGATGTAATTTACAAAGCTCATAGGGCATCCCATATAAATCAATGTTTCTGGACCTCTCTTTCCCACAGTAGGAACATAATGGAATACATACACACCCAAAATCTGCACAAAATGTAATTTAATGTTTAAGATATCATTATTTCTCATCATGGTCTCTCGTTCCATGACATGGACAATGATGCCCCCAAATTATCCACCATGACTAAACATTCCCCCGCAGACACCAAGATTAAGGAAGAAGAGGATTACCATAGGAAATATCCTCCCAATTTTGATGTTGGAATATCCACCACCATAAACGTGCTACGATATGTGTACCTATCAAAAACTATTACCTATATCATATGTAAATTAGTTCCTCTATGACCCATGAAGAACAACACAAGCATATTTCATTCATCAATTATCATCAATACATGTCTTCTTGAAATTATATAGAGATTCTAGGGAAGAATCCCATTGTTTCTAATCATCATCTAGGTTTTTATAAAACCACAAGGTATTTAAATAAGAATATAAAAGATTTAACCCCTCTGATTATAGAAAGGTATAACCTAATGTTTTCAAATTGATCATGCCCATCTTTTTCTGAGAGAATTATTATCCAAAAGGGATTCCCAAAATCATTCCCTTTAGGATGAAGGATTTATAGCTCAGGGTCCTCATCAATTTCAAAAATCATAATCAAAATTTTATTAAGGATAATTTACCAGTACTTATTGTCAGTATTTTCGTTGGTGGAATTGATAACATCCATTCCCATTACTTTATGGATGGTTATTCTAATTATAACCTGATCAGGATGTCCCATGAAGATGAGTAATCACCAACATTTAGAGTTCCTCAAGGGATATTTTTAAACTAGGTAATTCCCTTTGGATTAAAGAACACTAGATAATCTTACCAATGTTTCATGAATTATATATTTAATCCCTTATTTTAGAGAATAACATAGTGTTTTCTAGATGAGGTAATTATGAAATCATGAAATCATTTTGATCACCTCACCCTTCTTTAAAAAATCTTCGTAAAATTTTAGAAGAATATTTTGAAGATGGACCCTCTTAAGTGTGGTTTTGGGGAAGAATTATGGATGTTCCTTGTATTTGTGGTATTCTACCATGTCATCCATCTTTATCCATAAAATATTACTCCATTTATGGAAATTTCACATCCTTATAATCCTAAATAATTATTAAGGCTACATGGTAATATTTAACATATCTGGTGTTTTATATCCATATCGATTGGAACATGTATAAAATTAAATTTTTTCATGAATAAGAGATTTCCCTACTTGTGGGATAAGTATTTACAATAATCATTTAATAATATCAGCTAGTTACTGATTCATCCAAAATTTCTACTGATGATTGTAGAAGTGAATCCACATATACTTTACATGGACTCCATGGAATGATCAATACGTTCCCTACTTATATAATATAGTTATTCAAGGAATAATAATATTATACATTATCTTGTCTCTATAATTCTAGATAATAAGTCATGATATATTTATATTGAGAAGAACATCCATTCAATAATCATCACAATGTAAATGTTGATTCATTACCTTTGTATCAGACAAATCAAGTATATTCATGGAATACCTATCATAACCATGTGGTGTTCTGATGAGTGGTAATTTTGAAAATTGTTTGACACTTAATTCATGTCACATATGGTAGTTAGTGGGTAGTCCATAGACAATTTCTGGGCATCACATCATTCCCAATAATGAAAACTCTTATAAATTGAACTCATAGATAATGAAGTTATCTATACCCATGAAAATCCACAAAAAAAGGATGATGCATTTGGATAGTGCCTCCCAATGATTTATTATAATTTGGATAAAAATCCAAGGAACAACTAGGTTGGTTTAATCATTTTATTTTTCACATGAAAAAGAATTTTTTACCTACACATTCTTTTTCCTTGAAGGATGATATATAATGAGGTAGAATAAAAATCCCTTATTGTTGCAATGTATCATCCATGTAGCTGTATATAGCCTTCTTAAATGTCAAAGGTTGTCTTAATCTAGTGTTAAAATAGCTCATTTGAGAATATTCCATCAAGAACAATGAATTCATCTCTCTCATCCTTTATATTAGAGGATTTATAGAAGTATTCCCTTTTAAACCAATTCTATATCAATTCAATTAGTCCAAAAAATTCCTGATGATACACTAGAAAAAAGAATCCACATTCCTAGAACAATATCGCTCAAAATGATGTATTTTTCTGAATCACATCCTAAAGGCAAGTTTTATCAGTCATCATATATGACAAAGATGAAATCGACCAAATCATCCCTGGCATAGAGAAAAGTAAGATAACATACACCACAAGATATATTGATCCCCTAAAAATTATCTCCAAAATAGAAACCTCCAATCAGATCAAGCCTAAATGTAAGAAATTTGACAACATGATATAAAATTCAACTTTTGTATTCATCAAAATGAGTAAAAATCATTCTAGGGATTAGGATTCAATGTAGTCTTCCTACGATGCATTTTAAAATGATATATTCCTACATTGATGAAGGAATTCCATGTAGGATTATGATGTGCTCACTTGTTTAGAACCATACTATCAAATAAAATTAGAAGGATGGGTTTGTATTTCATAAAATGATTCCTAATTGTGTTGTTGTCACCAGGATGTTTGTTCGATTCATGTAAAATAAACCCATCTTCCCATAGTGTTGTAATATAGTACTAAGTATCATATGATATCTTTTGTGGGGGATAGACATTGTGGGACCATATACACCAGCTACATCTAAGAAACTGATAAACATCCTTACTACAAATGAATTCTTTTCAGAGAGTGTGGAGGCCATTCCACTGAAGGATGTTCAGATGAATAATATCATCAACACTAAAAAGTACACAATTTTTACCAGATTTAGTGTCCCTCAAAAAATAGTTAGTAACAATGGAACCAACATAAGTTATTCCAAACTAATGAGATTGTATAAATTCTATGACATTTAGTCCAAACATTCACCCCAGAAACATATATTAGATCATTTAATGATAGAGTCCTTCATCAAGAATATATCAAATATACTCTATAAAATGGTGTAAAAATAAAATAGGACTTGTTTAGGATTTCCCTTATAGGTTTTATATTCATATTTTACAACCACATTCACTTCCATTCATGAAACACCATATTCATTGGTTTGTAGAAGAGTATTCTTTTTTCCCATTTCATTCCAATGATATGAAATGTTTATTAATGTTAGTGGGGGTGACTCCCATGCATGTTATGGAGATCTAAAATAATGTTGACCAATGCATCATCATATAATAGACAAAACCACGAGGGGGTTAGGAATTATGGAGTTGTAACGATTACACATTAACTATCAAAGAAGGCCAAGAATACCAGAACCTTTAGCTGTGTCCCCAATCAAAGTCCTAATTACCTCTCTCTAAAATGCCATCTATGGTAGAATATCTGATGAGTATTAATCGCCAACTTGGATACATAGATTATAATGTCTTGATTAGAAAATTTTGTGTATTATTCCCATCTTTAAAGTATACAAGAATAAAATTATGTTCCCTTTCAACAAAAGGGTTCACCACTACTTTTTTATCCATGTAGAACTAGTACTAGATGTTAAAACCCAATAATTTGATGGAAGAAAACTATAATGTGTGAACCCATATAAGAATATTCTTATCTAATATAGATGTTTTATTCCAATAGATCTTACTCATTCACGACAATGGATGACGAAAACATTATTCAAAACACCAACATAGTTTTTATTATGGTGTACTTATCATAGTTTTCTTTGTAAAAGTAAACATATTGGATAGAATACATTAAACTGAAACCCATTCTCATTCCTTACCACGCGATGCTAAAAATGTATGGAATAGATAATTACACGTGATTTTAAACCTCATTGAATATGTTCATTCAACATGATGTTAGGTCAATATAGAACACATCATAGCCATACGATGTCAAAATTCATGACATGGGTAAAAATGTGGGACCCACATCCTCGTATATTACATGGGAGAATGATTTTTTAGAAAAAAATGATGTTACCCAGCACTATGTGATATTATGATAATTAAATTCTGTCTTATATAATATCTATGTGCGGATCGATTCCTATTATCGTATGATACATAGTAATGCATGAATCTCAGATTCTATGTCCAGCCTCAATTTAAAAGGAAATGTATCCTCACTACATTTGAGTTAGACCTCTATAGATAATATTTCATTTGTTACTATGCATAACTTGATTTTAGTTACCATGGGATTTGTAGGGACACCTAATTCTCAGATCACGGGTCAAGCTACATTGTCTGAATGATCCACCCCATCATTATATAAGGGATAAAAAAAAGTGTGAAATTTTTCATAACCCATACTAAAAATTGTATTGATTCATGTTACTGTAAGACACATAGTGATACTTGACTCTCCAATAATTATCCAATCAATGACACAATGATAAAATAAACCATCAACTGCATACATGTTATAACTATGTAAGATATTTTCATAGAAGAACTATTGTCTGGCTGGATTCATATTACTATAGGAAATGCAGTGTCTCTAATATTTTATTTTCTTATCCTCATCAACTAATTCATCACATTGTATGAATTGGATTTATTTTGATGTCTTTGAACTATACGATCTCTATATATGATTGTGTTATTTCCCTCAATCCCTATAAACATGATTGATCATCATAGAGAACTATCATTTTAATAAACCAATGAGTATTGAATTATATTAATACAATATCTGTAGTGGTTCCGATATATCAATTTATAGGTCTAGTCAAAACATAAATAAATGAAAAATAGTAAATGAAATGCACTGTAATTTTTAAATTGGGTATACTGATAAAGGTAACATTCATATAAATTCTGTGTGGCTTGATTCATATTCCCACATGATACATAGTGATACCCATATCCCCTATCATGGTCACGACAACAATAAAAACCATCTTCCCCTACATATGTTCTTGATCTATGAAAAGGGTGTTATATAAAAAATATGTGGTCCATGATTCCTACTATCCCAAGATACATAGTGGAACATGGATCCTCTATATTATTCCACTACATTAATTTACCTCACAACCAATCACACCCCTCCATGAGTGTCAAAATAATGTAATGAATCTATTCATTATAAAAAGGTGATCATAACCAAAAACTATCCATGAAAGACCCTCTCATAGACCTATTTATTTAATATTTTTCCATTATTTCTCACACAAATCTTTACTCATTTGAGTGTAGGGAACACAACATGTCTCTTTTACTAGTGCAGTCGAGTTGTATCTTCCCTTTAGATAGGGAGTGATATCATAGTAACCTGATATTGAACATCATGATAGCCATATCCTAGTAACATAATTTTAAACTAAAGGAAATGATGTCTTCAAGATGAATCAACCCCGATGACAATATAATCAAAAAATTTCATGTGTTATTCCGTCACCCCCAAGAAGGTGTTCAATACATGTTGTTGTATCCTTTAGGTTGATTGGAACCTTCTTTAATATTACAATTCACACAAACAGGAACCTTATCATCGGTATTTGATATAATACCAACCCATTCCTAATGTTTTTATATTCTTCTCATATAATCACATGGACTTCGAACCCTCCCTCTCTTGGTTCTCCCTTATTAGAAATTAGTATCAGTGACTAGCTAATCCAAACAGATATTCCAGGGATCACTAGTGAATAATAGAACACCTAGGAGGTTTTCCCTGTAACGCCCCGACCCCAGCTACCCAGAGTCGGTGCATTACTTCGTAACATTGGCATGATCACAAAAGATCAAGTCTCGAAAGACCGATTAGTTTAGTAGCCTTAGAAACAGTAGATACATTCATAAATGTTACATTACATCATAAAGTGAAAAACTACAATAACAAAGTCTCCATAGTCCACACTCATATCCTCTTCTGACTATCCCTGTAGGTCATTCATAAAATACTTCTTCACATCTTGGAAAATATTAAAACATTGAAAGGGGTGAGCTCAGATGCTCAGTAAGGATAACAATAATGCGGAAGCTTTCATAAATAAACATAAAAAATTTAAGGCAATGTATAACTAAAACAAAAGCCTTTTAAACTTGAACATCAACAAAATATGGAAAAAGTAAATTGAGATAATGGCATTCACTTCCTCACATGGATATTCTACTGGTCGAATAATCACATGAAATATCAATAACCACTTTCATAATGATGGAATGCATAATGCCAGACTATCAGAACCACGTAGCCAAGGCCTCGTGCCAAGACCACAAATAAGACTTTGTCAAGGCCCCGTGCCAAGACACTAGTTTGTCTCATTAGACCTGCCGATGCATCGAGGAGCTGTAGCGGGCTCCACCCGTCACTTATTAAGTTCACTGCATTCCTCATATGAATAGGTTTAAACATATCATAAACCATAACATAATCGTATCACATAAAACATGCATAAAGAAAACATAACATTTCCACATTTCAATGACAAGATTTCAATACAACACATTGATATAAAAAAAACACTTTCAAAACCATTTTCAACACCAAAATAAACGAAAGTTAAAACATTGTATTTATTTTTCATTAAAAAAATGATGGCTTATAGAGGAATCCGAAACTCAAATAGTGGTCACAGCGGCGGAGAAGTCGTTGTCACCGCATACGTACGACAAAAACATTCCCTTTTGTCATTTAGTAAATGCTTCGTATAAAAAAGATTCCTTTTGATTAAACGTAAAAGTCAAAGTGGTTTATACACCGTATAAAAGAAATTTGTGTATAAAACCAAATATGCCTCAATGAAAGGAGATTGAGACGAAGTCCTTACAAAGATAATTTTTAAAATAAAATAGATATATTATGTGTATTCACTATAGGTACACATAAAGAAAGTAAAAATACAAAATAAGACATAATAATATCATGACATGATTTGAAAGTAGGAGATTAACCCAAAGAATGGAAATTAGGTTAAGAAATTCCCTTACCTTGTGTTCTGTCCTGACTCGACCTTTCTTTAACCTCCTGAATAATAAACTAGAGTTAATTTATATTTACTTAAGAACCTTTTTCATGTTCATTATTCCATTTATATCACTTATTACCACGTTATGAACATTATTTAATTATTTAAGTTAATAACGGTCGTTTTGTCGATCTTTGGTACTTGAGTAAAAAATAAACTTCTTATAATTACAAGTTGTTCATGTGGTGAAATATCCATTATATCCAGAATTATATTCATGATTTAGATATCATATATATCATATATATACAGTATATACATTCATTCATAATGTCACGTAACATTTAGAGGTAAGAAATGAAATGCACCGTTAATGGAGACGGTAAGTCGTACGTACGCATGAACGCTACTTTCATTTCTATTTCGTATTTAATGGAATGAAATCATAATGATATAAATTTATAATATAATTAAAGTATAATATAGTGTATAATACCATTTAATCCATCCTTTATACATCCCACATATGGCATTAACGATTCAAATCACTTTGAGGGGGCGGTAGTCCGCACTTCCTAAAATGAAATTATCGTGTTTTACCCATAATGGAAATCATAAAGTATGCCATATATGAGTAATACAGAAGCATAAGTAAAACATAAACATATTATATATCATATATAAAAATATTGACATCTTAATGGCCTCCTATGAAGGTGTTATATGAGGGTTGAACAATCATCATTTCGTGAGGCAGAAATTCACCATCCACAGAAACCGTATGTTCTTTAACCATTAGATGTAGGTGTGTGTAAGTGTAGCTCGAATACTTCTTATAACAACATCCTAGTATATTGAGGATACTGGTGTTGTTACAAAAGAAATGAATAAAAAGATTTTAGGGGGTTGGAGAAGAAAAATAAAACAAAACAACATTAGAGAAGACATTACCTCAAAATCGGGTAAATCTTTTTGATTTGAGCCAAAGGATTCCTTGAGAAGAGTTCTGCCCAATGTGAGGCTTCTATGAGTAATAGGGGGAAGTTGGGAGATTATTTGGGCAGAGGTTGGCCGATCCAAATGGCTTGATGGTGTGAATAAGGTGGGAGAGGTGGGGGCCTTTTATAAGAGGAGAGGAGGGGCTCTTTTGGAAAGATTGAAATGTTACATTATTATACAATGCTTTTCGGATTCTAAAGGTCCCACAATTATATAATTCGTGGCTAAGGTGATAAGGGTTCGAAATATCCTCATACAATAGGCTTTGGACAAGTGTAAGCCTTGGATGTTGCATTATCTTCTCATTTTATTTAAATCGTTAAATAATGAGGTCATCGCTGCATCATAATGATGTCATAAATAATTTAATTTATTTAATGTCAAAAAATTATAAAAAAAATACTATGATGTAGGAAATATTTTTATCTTTATAATTAAAATTTATAGTCAAAATTTGGACTTGTGTAACCCCACTTAAAAACTGTTTTAGTAAAACAACTCATGTTTGTGTCAATTTAATTTTAACATTAAATAAATATATATTAATGTCATTTTCCAACCAAAGTTGCTCCATGGGGTCCCCAAGTTGACCCATGGGTTGTCTTGGTCGGACATGACTCATCCAATAGGAGTAGGACAAGTGTCAAGCTCATCTCATATTATTAAAACATTATTTTTACCATAAACTACACTAATTACCTCTAATCGCGATTAAGAACTTAAAAGTTACTATTCACCAAAAAAATTATTTTAATCTCATTGAACCACATTTTAAATCTTAATGACAACCATGTATGTTGGATTTTTGAAAATCAAATCACAGAAGTGGTAATATTTCATTTAAACGAAAAATCAGTTATTTAACTACCACTTAGTGGTTTCAGTATTCATCAAAAATTGAAGTTTTTCAGAACAATGCCAAAATTTCACCCTAAGATATAATTGATATTCCGAATTCAAAAATGATGTCTATTTTACAAAACTCCAAACATATAAGTTGCATTAATTAATTTTATAATTAATTCCTGCTGTCACAACAAATAGCGTGTTTTTTAGAAACAATTTATATTAAACGATTGGCAATTGTTTATGTCCAATTTCAATGTTAAATTAATTCTAATGACCACTATTGGATAAAATGGTAAAAATATATTCTAATTATCCTTTAATACCAATAAATAGTATAATTTATCATAATAAATTATTTTTATTAAAAAATTTGTTTTAAGTATTTATCACTATTCATAAAAAATTGGAAGTTCTCAGAAAATTACAAAAAACTCAACTTTGGATAATTTCTATATTACGAATACAAAAATGAAGTCCATTTCGAAATATAAAATTTCTATAATTTTAAAAAGTGGTTATTACTATTCATAATGGCTACTTTGATTAGTCGCGGTGTTTTAAAACTCGAAGTTGCGTACAATGCAAGCTATTGCATTATTGAATGAGAAGCGTATCGTAGAAGCTCGGGGTGTTACATTCTCCCCTCCTTCAATAAATTGTGTCCTCGCAATTTGAGATTTTTTTTGTTTGAAAATAAAAGGTTGAAAAGAGAAAATACCTTTGTGGAAAACCCACATCGGAAATAAGGTTAATAAATATATAACATTAAAAGAAATCATGATATGTACAAAGGTCACCTGATATAGCCCATTCAAGGATTCTATGAAAATATGGATATGGAGGATAAACAAACCATCATGGTCTGATGGACAGTTATAGAAAATAGGATTACGATAAAGTTTAACTACAAGAAAATCACAAACTTGTTATTGGTTAAACGGTCATTGAAACCCCATTTGGAAAAGTTAAACGACAACATTTTTGTTTTAAGTTACCTTTTATAATGTTGAGGAATTTATTTAGAAGATTTACTAAGAACGTAAGGGAATATACATACTTGTTATGTATACTTTCATTCGTTAATAAATGTTTTACCACAAACCCAACTTTTACTTCAAATGCTAACGGAACTCAAAAATATTCGATTTATCCTAATTGTATAAGGTTAAAAATGTTAACATATACCATTTAGATTAGTAAAAATATTTTGTAATAACCAGGGACCTCCTGTTGGCTAGTGGTAATAAATAAAGGCTTGTCGCACTATGGTTGTGGGTTCGATTCCTGCAACTTTTTCTGACGCGACGGGTTATTCCCCACCCTGCAGGTTGTCCTTTTCCTTAAACTATAATATCATAATATTCCAAAAATAATCTTCATAAATGCTTTAACCTTAAACAATAATATCCATGGTTCAACTTAATCCATTCCAACCTTAATAGTTATCCAAAATACCTCCGTCCAGACTTTCTCTAAAAGGTCTCTAAATTCCAAAATCAATTGTAGCATCAGATCCCCCAAACAAAGAAAAAATTCTCTTATTGTCATATGCTAAAAATATGATTACCTTAATCATATTACCTTAATCAAAAAGTACTGTAGTACAATCTTTATATACATCAAATTATTCTTATAACCAGAATATAATCCTTGAGTCCAAAAGCACCAATACATTAATTATCCCGCTTCAACAGTAGTCACAGCATAAGATTGGCCTTGATCCCATGGCCTTTTCTGAGTTAATATTACTTGACGCTTAGGACATTCATTTGCATAATGCCCCATTTCCCTACAATTGTAGCATTCAACTTTGACAGCCTCTTTCTTTCCCTTGCAATCACGAGCCTGGTGACCCTTTTCTCCACATTTATAACAAACTCCCATTCCTTTTAGGCACGTACCAGGGTGATTCTTCCCACAATTATCACATAATGGAATATACTTCTTTCCCTTTTTCCCTTTATTTGTCTCTTGTTCCCCCGTTCTCTTCTTCTCTTGCTTTACCTTGTTGTCAAAAGACTTAGAGAATTCCTTTTATGTCTTGATAGCACACGAGACAATATCTTCGTATGATGAGAAGGATTGTGATACTAAATCTCGACAGAGAAATGGTTTTAACCCATAAAAGAAACGATCAATCTTACTCCTTGGGTTACTTATATAATCGGAAGCATGCCTCGCTACCCTTGTAAATTTAGCCTCATACTTTGCGACATTCTCATCCTTCTTCTACCTCAGACTCAGAAATTGCCTTTCCATATCCGCTCGATGGTCTCGAGGAAAGTATTTTTCTACGAACACCTCTTTGAACTCCTGCCATTCCATGTTTGTTAATTCATCATCTTCCGCTGTGTTTTGGATTAGTGACCATCATTGATCGGCATCTCCAGTGAGGTGGTAAACTGCCATGACAACTTTCTCCCTATCACTACTCCCTAAGGCTTGGAATATTTTCTCTAAGGAATTTATCCATTGCTCATCTACTATAGGATTTGTACTCCCATTGAAGGTTGGTGGTTGTTTCCTCATGAAAAGGTCTAGCATTGATCCTCCACATTGCGGATCAGGGTGCTCCATACGAGTAAGGTTATTATTCATAACCTGAGTGAGTTGTCCCAGTATGATAATAAGTTGATCAGCACCAGTTGTATCTCCAGATCCACAATAATTATCTTGAGCAGGACGGCAATCCCTACACGGAGTTCGTGCATTGATACAGTTTCCATTCCTTCCACTAGGCGCCATTTCTATACAATGGCATAAACTAGATTAGTTTATGAATAAAAATACATAATTCCATACTTATATAATACTTAACATAAATTGAAATATTTATGGATATAATCCATAATCATAAAAATGTTTTCTTTGAGGAAGTATATACTCATAAACCCTTCATAATGATTTGTATAGAAAATGAGAATTATCCATAGAATATCCCCCAGGAGTGTCGTAACCAAGAGTGCAGCAAAGCCCGTTGTCATGCACCAGTTCTCGTTCGAGTCAAGCTCAAAGCGGTGTTTTCGGGTTTTTCCCCTAGGTACATCTGTGCCAGAGCCGCCTCTACTTGCTCGTATCCAGACAGGGATGTATTGCTCGGAAAACTCACAAAATCTCTACAATAACAAAATTCTAGGAAGTTCTTCTATACCAATCCTCAAAGTCTATCTTTGGGATATGTGATCTAATCAGAGTTTATCTAAATCTAGCTTCCAAGGTTAGTACTAAACTGCCTCTGATACCAACTGGTATGCCCCGACCCCAGCTACCCAGATGCGGTGCATTACTTCGTAACATTGGCATGATCACAAAAGATCAAGTCTCGAAAGACTGATTAGTTTAGTAGCCTTGTAAACACTAGATACATTCATAAACGTTACATTACATCATAAAGTGAAAAACTACAATAAAAAAGTATCCATAGTCCACACTCATATCCTCTTCTGACTATCCCTGCAGGTCGTTCATAAAATATTTCTTCACATCCTGGAAAATATTAAAACATTGAAAGGGGTGAGCTCAGATGCTCAGTAAGGATAAAAATAATGCGGAAGCTTTCATAAATAAACATAAAAATTTATGGCAATGTATAACTAAAACAAAAGCCTTTTAAACATGAACATCAACATAATATGGCAAAAGTAAAATGAGATAATGCCATTCACTTCCTCACATGGATATTCTACTGGTCGAATAATCACATACAATATCAATAACCACTTTCATAATGATGGAATGCATAATGCCAGACTATCATAACCACGTAGCCAAGGCCTCGTGCCAAGACCACAAATAAGATTTTGTCAAGGCCTCGTGCCAAGACACTAGTTCGTCTCGTGAGACCTGCCGATGCATCGAGGAGCTGTAGCGGGATCCACCCGTCACTTATTAAGTCCAATGCAGTCCTCATATGAATAGGATTAAACATATCATAAACCATAATATAATCGTATCACATAAAACATGCATAAAGGAAACATAACATTTCCACATTTCAATCACAAGATTTCAATACAACACATTGAAATAATATAAACTCTTTCAAAACCATTTTCAATACCAAAATAAAAGAAAGTTAAAACTTTGTATTTATTTTTCATTAAAAAAAATGATGTCTTGTAGAGGAAGCCGAAACTCAAATAGTGGTCATGGCGGAGGAGAAGTCATTGTCGCCGCATACGTACGACAAAAACATTCCCTTTTGTCATTTAGTAAACGTTTCGTATAAAAAATATTCCTTTTGAATAAACGTAAAAGTCAAAGTGGTTTATACACCGTATAAAAGAAATTTCTGTATAAAACCAAATATGCCTCAATGAAAGGAGATTGAGACGAAGTCCTTACAAAGATCATTTTTAAAATAAAATAGATATATTATGTGTATTCACTATAGGTACACATAAATAAAGTAAAAATACAAAATAAGACATAATAATATCATGACATGATTTGAAAGTAGGAGATTAACCCAATGAATGGAAATTAGGTTAAGAAATTCCCTTACCTTGCGTTCTGTCCTGACTCGACCGTTATTTAAACTCCTGAATAATAAACTAGAGTTAATTTTTATTTACTTAAGAACCTTTTTCATGTTCATTATTCCATTTAAATCACATATTACCAGGTTATGAACATTATTTAATTATTTAAGTTAATAACGGTCGTTTTGTCGATCTGTGGTACTTGAGTCAAAAATAAACTTCTTATAATTACAAGTTGTTGTTGTGGTGAAATATCCATTATATCCAGAATTATATTCATGATGTAGATATCATATATATCATATATATACAGTATATAGATTCATTCATAATGTCACGTAACATTTAGTGGTATGAAATGAAATGCACCGTTCATGGAGACGGTAAGCCGTACGTACGCATGAACGCTACTTTCATTTCTATTTCGTATTTAATGGAATGAAATCATAATGATATAAATTTATAATATAATTACAGTATAATATAGTGTATAATACCATTTAATACATCCTTTATACATCCCACATATGGAATTAACGATTCAAATCACTTTGAGGGGACGGTAGTCCGCACTTCCTAAAAAGAAATTATCACGTTTTACCCATAATGGAAATCATAAAGTATGTGATAAATGAGAAATACAGAAGAATAAGTAAGACATAAACATATTATATATCATATATAAAAATATTGACATCTTAATGGCCACCTTTGAAGGTGTTATATGAGTGTTGAACAATCATCGTTTCGTGAGGCAGAAATTCGCCATCCACAGAAACCGTATGTTATTTAACCATTAGATGTAGGTGTCTGTAAGTGTAGCTCGAATACTTCTTATAAAAACATCCTAGTATATTTAGGATACTGGTGTTGTTACAAAAGAAATGAATAAAAGATTTTAGGGGGTTGGAGAAGAAAAATAAAACAAAACAACATTAGAGAAGACATTACCTCAAAATCGGGTAACTCTTTTTGATTTGAGCCAAAGGCTTCCTTGGGAAGCGTTCTGCCCAAAGTGAGGCTTCTAGGAGTAATAGGGGGAAGTTGGGAGAGTATTTGGGCAGATGTTGGCCTAGCAAAATGGCTTGAAGGTGTGAATAAGGTGGGAGAGGTGGGGGCCTTTTGTAAGAGGAGAGGAGGGGCTCTTTTGGAATGATTGAAATGTTACATTATTATACAATGCTTTTCGGATTATAAAGGTCCCAAACTTATATAATTCGTGGCTAAGGTGATAAGGGTTCGAAATATCCTCATCAAATAGGATTTTGACAAGTGTATGCCTTGTATTTTGCATTATCTTCTCATTTTATTTAAATCGTTAAATAATGAGGTCATCGTTGCATCATAATGATGTCATAAATAATTTAATTTATTTAATTTTTAGAAATTATAAAAAAATACTATGATGTAGGAAATATTTGTATCTTTCTAATGAATATTTATAGTCAAAATTTGGACTTGTGAAACCCCAATTAAAAAATGTTTTAGTAAAACAACTCATGTTTGTGTCAATTTAATTTTAACATTAAATAAATATATATTAATGTCATTTTCCAACCAAAGTGGCTCCATGGGGTCCCCAAGTTGACCCATGGGTTGTCTTGGTCGGCCATGACTCATCCAATAGGAGTAGGACAAGTGTCAAGCTCATCTCATATTATTAAAACATTATTTTTACCTTAAACTACACTAATTACCTCTAATCGCGATTAAGAACTTAAAAGTTACTATTCACCAAAAAATTATTTTAATCTCATTGAACCACATTTTACTTCTTAATGACAACAATGTATGTCGGATTTTTGAAAATCAAATCACATAAGTGGTAATATTTCATTTAAACGAAAAAGCAGTTATTTAACTACCACATAGTGGTTTTACTATTCATCAAAAATTGAAGTTTGTCAGAACAATGCCAAAATTTCACCCTAAGCTATAATTGATATTCCGAATTCAAAAATGATGTCTATTTTAAAAAATTCCAAAAATATAATTTGCATTAATTAATTTTATAATTCATTCCCGCTGTCACAACAAATAGCGTGTTTTTAAGAAATAATTTATATTAAAAGATTGGCAATTGTTTATGTCCAATTTCAATGTTAAATTAATTCTAATGACCACCATTGGATAAAATGGTAAAATTATATTATAATTATCCTTTAAAACCACTAAATAGTATAATTTATCACAATAAATTATTTTTATTTAAAAAAGTTGTTTTAAGTATTTATCACTATTCATAAAAAATTGAAAGTTCTCAGAAAATTACAAAAAATTCAACTTAGGATAATTTCGATATTACGAATACAAAAATGAAGTCCATTTCGAAATATAAAATTTCTATAATTTTAAAAGGTGGTTATTACTATTCATAATAGCTACTTTGAGTAGTCGCGGTGTTTTAGAACTCGAAGTTGCGTACAATGCAAGCTATTGCATTATTGAATGAGAAGTGTATCATGGAAGCTCGGGGTGTTACATTCCCTATAAAATTTCTGGGTCCTTTGGGATAATATTACATTGAACCTATGAACTATAATAATTCCCATGTGGGATAAGGGATTCATCCATTACCAATGGTTGACCTGTATCCACATTCCCACCTCTCTCATTAACTCAAATATTATATGTTTATAATTTACACTTACTATATTCCAAATATTTCTAAGGATTTATATACCAATGATGCTAATCATTTCATTATAATACTCAACATAAAATAAATATTGTAACATCACATATTTGAAATCTTTTTTTAACGTATACATCATCTGGGAAGACCCACATTTATTATGTTATTAATTTATATTACTGATATCTCCTAGTCCATTGAAATTTGAATAAATTATATATAGACCATGCTGAAAAGTCTATAAACTAATTTTTGTGGTCCTTACCATCATAAATATATATAAGAGACAAATGTTTCATACAAATACTATGATAGGTTATAAGAATTTCCCTTCCCATTTTTATGAATTCGATCTACATCGATAACCCTTTAGCAGATTGGGATGCTAAAGATCATTATGTGAATAAAATATATTTCACCCTCTTTTTTAATAAGATATATCTTTGTAGAGAGTCTATGTAGAGACTCGAAGCTTAACGTACATGGACATTACATTACTTTTGTGGAATAATTAATACATAACAAAAACACACACACAATTACCGTAATATTATAGTTACTTTGGAATCTTGGAATGTAATCCTCTAATCGAGGTGAATGATCTTCAACATCTCTGATAAAGATAATCCCCTTATTTATCATACCTAAAACATTTATTTATAACATGGGGAAAAGAAAACATAAAAATGGTGAGCTCAAATTCTCAGTAAGGGTAAGCATGGATAAAATAAAACATACCATATACATTTGAACTTAAAAGCATGAACATAATGTTTAAACATCAAAATCTTGAGAAATGACATAAAACATGGCAGTATGTAAGGCGTAGATCATGAAGAAACATTAATCATGATAAATTAGCATGGGAATAAAACATGTAATTGTGGAAATAATTAAGCACATGATATGATTTCCATAGTAGCCAAGACATTGCTTCCGAGACCATCTTAGTGGGCAATGTCCCTTTCTGAATTGAGTTCACTCCTCGTTCTAGTCCTGTATTAATGAACCAGTTTAACAAGTCGTTCCAGCCATGTCTATCTCATGAGATATAAATCATTAACCAATTCATTGGAGGGATATATAGGTCCCACCCATCTCATAATGAAATCATTCTTACTTGTGCTACAAAATAAACATAAAACATTCATCATAACCCAAAGAATAATATGGGTTTCATAAACATCATCCCATCATTTCATAATCCATATAAAACAAATGGATATTTCATCATAAGAAAAGTGAACCATGTAAATCATATAGACATTAATCATGAAACATACACATATGAAATAATTTCATCTTAGATGGAAAATGGTTTTGATAAAACATTTGAAATGAATTCTTGAGGAAAATATCCTTTCTTCTTAAAAATAAATTTCTTTTCACAAAACGTCATGTAATTTTTATAGAAGGATATTTTGTTGAAAATATTCATGAAATATTTTGTAGGAAGCTTCATTAAAATAATGCTTTATAAAACCGTAAAAATCCTTTCATGCCGTATAATTTAAAAATAACAAAATCCTCATACTTTTGTTGGAAAAGTAAAAAAAGTACCTCGTAACATAAATAAAAGAAATATTCCTTACATACCATGTAGTAAAATTAAAAAATGGGTAAAATGGACTTTAAAAATACAGGAAAACACTTTTATAAAATATGGACATGGATGATATAATTAACCCTAGTAAATACTTACGAATAAGCAATCTTGGATAAAAATGAGATTTGCAAAATTATCCCTTACCTTATGTTCGATATGATTCGTATGTATCCTAACCTCCTGTATAATGATTTAAATAATGTCATTGACTTATTATAGAATCATATTCACTGTTTTTATGTCATATATGGTTCACTTATGAGTTTATATTACCCGTTCTTTTGTAAATTCCATGTTAAAGAGTGTTTTAGGTAAAATAGTTTCATTTGTCGTCAGTGTTTTGACTTTTAATTATTCATATGATTACATATATCATGATTACATAAATGAAGAATATAAAACATGATTTATATATAATATATATTCAGAATATACATATATACAATAGATCAATAAATGGAAAGAAATACACCGCTCATGGACACGGTAGGTCGTACGTACGAATGAACGCTGTTTTCGTTTCCTTATTGAATTGAATGGAATTAATTGGATGAAATACAAATATATATATATACATAAATCCTGTATCATTATTTCATATATTTCATGATTACTTATTATATATACTTTATAATCATTCATGAATGGTTAATCATTGAGAATGAATCTCATCGCGTCGTGGAGACGATATTCCGTACGTACGCACGAGCGATGATATCATTCCCATAGTTATTGAAATGAATTGGAGAGGATGATGCAATATATCAGAATTATTATGATGTTATAATAACTATGTATAGTTATTCTTTACAACATTATACCCATCCAAGTAAGGTGGTGTTGGAAAAATAGATTAAACCACGGTGTGGAGACGGTATTTCGTACGTACGCACGCATAGTGATTCCTTTTTCCGTAGGATGGATAGATGGTGAAATAGGTTTGTTTCATAATAATAATAACATATCAGTATATTAGTGATACTGATGTTATTACTTCATAATGAAACAACTAAAGAAGAATAAGTGGAAGAAGAAATAAAGTTGAAAGAATCGGTAACGGACATTACCTCTTCTTTGAAGCGCCTCTTTTAGACCTCCTCTTAGGGCACTAAAATTGGTCTTTGAAGAATACCCGGACATCTATGATATTTCTATGAAAGTGGAGAAGAGAATTTGGCAGGTTTTGTCTGAGCATTAAGGCTCAAGATGGTGTGACGAAGAGAGGGAGTAGGTTCCCTTTTATAAGGGAGGAGAGGGGCACCTTTGGAAATATTAAAAATATTAATTTATAATAAATCTATCCCCACTTAGAAATCTCCAAAAATGACTCTTATTCAAATAATAGATGATATAGGGTTTTAATATAATCAAATAATAAAATTTAGACATGTTAGGAAATTATTTTTAACATTATCAACATGATTTATCCTTACTTAATCAATTTAATTTTATTTGTGGTAATGACATTCAAGATTTTAAATTATAACAAATAATTACTTATTTGTTTTGAATTTCATATAATTGGATAATTTATAACATTTTTGACCGTATAAATCTAAATTTATAAATTTTATATAATTTTGTGATTTTCAACATTTTTATAATATGTTATTTTTATAAAATAACAATAGTGTCAATTTTGACACTATTCATTTATATGACTTTAAATAAAATATATACAGAACATATTTTCGAAATAAAAGCTTTAACAGATTCATAAAATATCATATGCTTCTATAAAATTAGTGTATCACATTAAATAGTTCATATAATATTTATTTTATTATTTTTAAAACAATTTATTTGGTTTCTCTCTTAATAAAATAATTACTACATAATTTTTGTATAATTATTTAATATAATTATTTTTTGCATAAAACTTAAAAATAATATCCTATGATGAAGATAAATCTATTAAATTTCACAATAATACTTTTACTCGAATTTATCATCTTAAAATCATAATATTTAAATTGATATATTTATTAAATTTTGAAGGTGACAACTTTGGCATCATTTAATATAAAATAATATAATTGTCATAAACACTTTTATAAGACTCCAAACGGTTATATATTATGTAATTGGATGCTTATGGTATAGATATACACTACCAGTATGTTTTGTTCAGGTTTGTGGGTTTTTTAATGGGTATTATTATTTCAATAAAAACTATATTACTGATTTTTCACTAAATAAATAATTTCTGCTTCATTAATCTATCACCATTAATGACAGTTATATAACCCCTAAAATTTCTAAATAAATTATCATGATGTAGATAATTTTATTATATTTCTGGATACTATTCATTTTCGATGTTTTATGATTTTTATCACTAAATTAGAATTATTATACTTATAATATTTAAGAGTGTGACATGTTGTCACTTTCTTTGAATTTAATAATAATTAAAGTATAGTCATGGTGAAAAGTTAATTAAATGATTCTAATCCGACCCTTAGGTGATATGGGTCGACTTTTAGTCATCCAATAAAATTTTGGCAGGTGTTAGGGTAATTTTATAATCTTATATTTATACTTAATTAAACGATTTACCTTTAACTATGGTAAATAAAATTTATCGGTGATACTATTAATAAAGCCCAAAAATAAAAAGAAGTCTATTAATATAATTTGGACCCACTGATTCCAAATATGGAATCCATTTTTCCAAATTAAATAAACAGAAGTTGCAGAAATTAAATTAAAATTAATCTCATTATTGAAAGAAAATGGGTTTTTGTTTAAAACATTGCAAAAGATTGAATTTATTTAACCTATGAATTATTTGTAAAATCAATGCTAATGACATACATTATATTAAATGGTAAAAATATATTATATTAATACTTTAAAACCATTCTGTATTATTATTAAACAACATAAATTATTACGATAAAAATGTTGTTTTTAATTAAAATATAGCGTGTTTTTACTATTCATTAAAATATGAAAGTTATCAAAAAATTATCAAAACGTTATCCAATGTATATTTTTATATCCTGATTCCAAATACGAAGTTTATCTTGTAAAATTGAACTTATAAACTTGTCAAAAACTAGATTTAAAGTTGGTGCACCATCAAAAGGCGACAAAACTGCATTTTTTGAAAAATAATTATTTTAACCAAAAATATTATTTTGTTCCTATATCATGTTCTAGAAATGTGTAAGATGAATAATAATGTTATAAAATTAAAATTTTAGTTAATACTATTCATAACGTCTACTTCATAATAAAAGTATAATAATATATCGTTGTTTAGTAAAACCCGGTATTGCGTACAACACACGCTATCGAGCAGCGTCATGATTGCGTGTAATGCAAGCCAAGTAAGGGTTGAGTGTAGTGCACGACTCCTTTGTTGTTTCATATAAAAAAATACAACCATATTTCATTTATAAATTTAATATATATATATATATACATACACACTCAATGTTGTGTAGAATAACAACTATCAAACATACTTGAAATTGTATGTAACTTGATCCAAGAATAAAGTTGTGTATACTGCAAGCTAATATGATGTTGCGTATAGCACAAGATAATCTTGGTGTATCATACAACATAAGAAACTACTGAAATTAAAAAAATATCTTATAAAATCTCAGGTTATTACATTCTACCCCCCTTAAAAGGAATTTCACCCTCGAAATTCGTCGGGGGTATAATTGGTTTTCTACTTGAAAGTTTATTTAATTGAAACACACATCGTAAAAAGGAATCCCAAAACATTACATTACAAAACTAAAGTATGAAACTTAATGGTTACCCAAATTAACTAATCACTGGGTTTCCACGTAGGAGAACATAGGTGAAAATATGGATGTGGAAGATAAATATAACCATCATGTTCTGATAGAGGGTGGTAGAGAACATGGCTATGAAAAATCCATCAATCACAAATCCATAGATTTGTGATGATCTAAGGTACCATCTGACTCATCAGATATAAGGGTAGTAGGACAACAATATTGGTTTTCACGATCATTTTCCTAAAGTTAATGAATTAAAATAAATACTAACATGATTACACTATAATCTCATTTTTGTTCGTGAATTGAACAATTTCCATTTCATATATTAAAGAAATGAAGTTTAATTTGTTATTTGTGAAGCGTTAGCCGATCATGTGATAGAACGATGGGTCATTCCTTCTGTTTCAAACAAAAGGATAGAAAAAGTTATAAGTCCGTATTATGTTGAGATTAACTGTATATGGTTCCAAAAATGGACTTATACTTTATTTATCATACCTCTTAATAAAATAAAACTACTTTACACTAACCAGGGACTTCCTGTAGGCTAGTGGTAAGCGATAAAGGCATGTCGAACTTCAGTTGTGGGTTCGATTCCCACAGCCTTGTCCGATGCGTTGGGATGTCGCCCGTCTGGCAGGTTGTCCTTTTCCTAAAATTACATTACTATAACATCACATAAATAATATCAAAAAATGTTCTATCCCTAAACAATACTAACTAATGTCCAACATAATCCACTCTAATATTTAGGCTTATCTAAAATACTTCGGTCCAAACTCATAGTATAAAGAAAATGATTACATGAAATTTCCCATAACAATCACATGAATGCCATCATTTATCCCCCATATATCATAATATATATCTTGTTGGTCAAATTACAAACATGTGAATACCTTAATCATGAATTCTATTAAATAATTAATACCCATTGAACCTTAGTGAAAACATGAATGCAGTTAAAAGTTAACACATTCCACATACCAAAATCCTCAAAATTTTATATACTCAAACCATGATATCACTTAGTCCTTATATCAATCATGAGCTCATGAATATTGTCAAACATTTCATTTTATCCTTATCCCTTCATTATGCGCATATCATCTTCATTCCAAAAATATCTCAATCACTTTCCATGGTTACCGATGCCATATTCTTATCGAAATCCACAATGGACCAATATATAGGTATTCCAATATACTATAAAAGTACCTCAACAACATTATTTTTCAATACCAATACATAAACACTTCAAACCATCCTCTTCAATGATTGTCATTAAATAAGTCATTCCTTGATTAATATGTATCCTCTTAGGTCAGGGAATTGAGTTGGGTAATTCCCATGTTCTCCATAGATAAGACATTGAACTCCATAACAGTATATCACTCAATGACCCTTTTCTCCAAACAGATAACATATGTCCCTCCATTTGAGGTATTCCTCAAGGTTCTTCTTCCCTTCTTTTGAAATCTCAATCTTCCTTTCTTTATGCTCCTCACTATGCGAACATGCATAAAATTCCATCTCCCTTTTATTTGATGACTTAGGAATACCAATAAATTTCACATTGTTAATCATATATCGTGATGACTAATTCGGCATAATCACAATATCTTTCTCCCTAGGCATTACGCACTTTTGGTTCTCATAGTCACCAATTTTTCTATTAGATTCAATGTTAACTGAATTCCTTCTGGTTCCCTCTATTGACTAAAACAAAAAAAGAATTATGTCAGAGGAAAAAATCATGCTAGGGAAAACATCCTAGTAAAGGGGGAGTACCCTCAATATCTAACATCTTAGGTTAAACTCTATGATCGTTACCGTTGTTCTAGGACTATATCTTATACGTATACTTATCCCTAGGGACATCCCTAGATGTGCCGTAGAAATATCTCGAGGGATCTCACTAACATTTTCATATCCTAGTTTCCAAAGGTAGACTAAACATTTCTTCTGATACCAACTGTAGAGACACGAAGCTTGACATACATGGACATTACATTACTTTTGCGGAATACTTAATACATAACAAAAATAGACACACAAGTACCGTAATAGTTTAGTGTCTCTGGAAACATGGTACGTAATCATCTAATCGTGGTGAAAGATCTTCAACATGTCCCATAATGATCTTCCCCGATTTTTTCTTACATGAAGCCTATTTTTATATCTTGGGGAAAAGAAAACATAAAAAGTGTGAGATCAAATGTTCAGTAAGGGTAGGCATGGATCAAATAAAACATACCATATACATTTGAAATTAAAAACATGAACATAATGTTTAAACATCAAAATCCTGAGCAATGACATAAAACATGGAAGTACGTAAGGAATAGATCATGAAGAAACATTAATCATGATAAATTAGCATGGGAATATATCATTTAATTGTCGAAACCATTAAGAACAGGATACGATTTCCATAGTAGCCAAGGCATTGCTGCCAAGACCATCTTAATGGACAAAGTCCCTTTCTGAATCGAGTTCACTCCTCGTTCCAGTCTTGTATAATTGAATCGGTTTAACTTATCGTTCTATTAATTTCTATCTCATGAGATATAAATATTTACTCAATGCATTGGGGGGAGATATAGGTCCCACCCTTCTCATAATGAAATCATTCTTAGTTGTGCCACAAAATAATATTAAAACATTCATCATAACACAAAGATTAAAATTGGTTTCATGAACATCATCCCATTATTTTATAATCCATATAAAACAATTGGACATTTCATCATAATAAAAGTGAACCATGTAAATCATAGAGACATTAAACTTGAAACATACACATATGAAAAAATTTCATCTTAGATGTAAATTGGTTTTGATAAAACATTTGAAATGAAATCTGGAGAAAAATATCATTTCATCATCAAAATCAATTTCATTTCACAAAACGTCATGCAATTTTAACAGAAAAAGATTTTATTGAAAATAGTCATGAAATATTTTGGAGGAATATTCATGAAAATAATTCATTATAAAATCTTAAAAATCCTTTCATATCGTATAAGTTAAAAATAACATTCTCCTTGTACTTTTGTCAGAAAAGTCAAAAAGTACCTTGTAACGTAATCAAAAGAAATATTCCTTACATACCATGTAGTAAAAGTCAAAAATTGGTAAAAATGACATTAGAAATACATGAAAACACTTTTATAAAACATGGACGTGGATGATATAAATAACCACAGTAAATACTTACGAATAAGCAATCTTGGATAAAAATGAGGTTTGCAAAATTATCCCTTACCTTATTTCCGATATGATTTGTATGTATTCAAACAACATGTATTGTAACATCCCAGGTAATTAAAGAATAAATAATTTTCATATTTATTAATATTTGAGAATTAAATATTAATTTTAATTAAAAGGGGTTGCTATGTTCGATAGCGTACCCGATACGCAACGATGAGTTTCTTTGAAACTTACGTAGCACACTAGTAATATAATAATATTATTTTAAATGTTAGTTAATAAGTAGCCGTTGTACTGGCGGGAATGAATAGAAATAACTAAAATATGAATAGATATGTTTTTAGATGTTTTTACATTTACCCAATAAAAGATAAAGGCTTAAAATACGGAAAGAGGTCAATTTTAGGCTTTTATACTCTAATTTTCACTAAAGGTTCACTTATCACCTTTTAATGGTGAACCGTCATTAAATATAGTTTTGATCACTCTTATACATTCTTTTGGACCAAATAAAACTTTTATTAAGAATCGGGATATCAAATTTTACTTTGTGTAATTTTTGGTACCTTTCTGATAAAGTTCATTTTTTTTTATGAATAGTGTAAAATGTTGCATTTTAATTCAAAACCTCTTTTTGATCTAATTTATTTATATGATTAGATTATCTTTTGAATTGGTTTTAAAGTGAAATTAGAATATATTTTTACCATTTTATCCAATGGTGGTCATTGGAATCAATTTCGATTTGAAATTAGACTTAAACTGGTGTCAATCTTTTGATACTTATTGTTTTGTAAAAACACGCTATTTGCTCTGGCAGCGGGAATTAATTATTAAATTAATTAATGTGACTTATATGATTTGAATTTTGTAAAATGGACTTCATTTTTGAATTCGGAATATCAAATATAGCTTAGGGTGAATTTTTGGTAATTTTCTGAAAAACTTCAATTTTTGATGAATAGTGAAACCACTAAGTGGTAATCAAGCAAACTGATTTTCCAGTTAAATGAAACTTTACCCCTAATGTGTTTTGAATTTTGAAAATCCGACATACATGGTTGTCATTAAGAAGTAAAATGTGGTTCAATGAGATTAAAATAATTTTTTGGTGAATAGTAACTTATTATGTTCTTAATCGCGATTAGTGGTAATTAGGGTAGTTTAAGGTATAATTAATACTTTAATAATATGAAATGACCTAGACACATATCCCAACCCCATTGGTTGTGTCATGGCCGACCAATACAAGCCATGGCCTAACTTGGGGACCCCATGGATCCACTTTTGTTGGGAAATGACATAAAATACTTTTTATTTAATGTTAAAGTGAAAATGACACAAACATAATATGTTTTACGAAAACAATTTTTAAGTAGGGTTATACAAGTCCAAATTTTGATTATAAATAGTCATTGGAAAGCTAAAAAGATTTCCTATATCATAGTATTTTTTTTATAATTTTTAGACATTAAATATATTAAATTATTTACGACATAATAATGATGCAGTGATGACATCATTATTTAACGATTAAAATAAAATGGAAAGATAATGTAAAATCTAAAACCTACACATGGCCAAAACCAATTGGATGAGTGGATTTCGAATCCTTATCACCTTATCCACGAATTCTATCAATGTGGGACCTTTTAAAACCGAAAAACATTTTCAAATAAAGTTATATTTCTTTACTTTCCAAAAGTGCCCCTCCTCTCCTCTTATAAAAGGCCCCCACCTCTACCTCATTTCACACACTCTTCAAGCCATTGGCTCGGCCAACCCCTGCCCATTTGCTCTCTCCACATCCCTCTCCTCATCCTAGAGGATTCCCTTTGGGCAGAATCCTTTCAAAGGAAGCCTTTAGGCTCAAACCAAAAGGAGTTACACTTTTTAAGGTAATTCATTCTCTCATGTTCATTTGTTTTATTTTGCTTCTCCAACCCCCTAAACTCTTTTTATTTACTTCTTTTGTAACAACACCAGTATCTTCAATATACTAGGATGTTGTTATAAGATTTATTTGAGCTACACTCTCACACAACTACATCAAATGGTTAAAGAACATACGGTTTCCGTGGATGGCGAAATTCTGCCTCCCGAAACGATGATTGTTCAATACTCATTTAACACCTTCAAAGGTGGCCATTATGATGTCACTATTTTTATATATGATATGTAATATGTTTATGTTTTACTTATGCTTCTGTATTTTTCATTTGTGTCTTACCTTTATGGCTTCCATTATGGGTATACGCGATATCTTCACTTAAGGAAGTGCGGACTACCGCCCCCTCAAAGTGATGTGATTCGTTAATGCCATATGTGGGACGTGTAAAGGATGGATTTAAAGTTATTATATATGATGTTATACTGGAATTATAATATACCTATATATATCATTATCATTTATTTCCATTAAAGTATGAGATAGAAATGAAAGTAGCGTTCATGCGTACGTACGGACTACCGTCTCCATGAACGGTGCATTTCATTTCTTATCCCCAAATGTAATGTACTATTAAAAGTACATGTATATAATGGATATATAAAATTAATGATATATCTAAATGAAGAATATAATTCTGGAATTAAAATATACATAAGTCTCATTTAGTTTTAATTCCGTTAATATGACAAAGAAATGAAAGTAGCGTTCATGCGTACGTACGGCTTACCGTCTCCATGAACGGTGCATTTCATTTCTTACCTCTAAATGATTATGTAATATTTTAAATACATGTATGTACTGGATATATATGAAATATATGATATCTACATCATGAATTCCATTCTGGATATAATGAAACATTGACCAAATTAACAACATGTAAGTGTAAGAAGTCTATTTTTGACTTAAGAACCAAATACCGACAAAATGAACATTATTAACTTAAATGATTTCATGATGTTCATAACATGGTATAAAAGAAATAATGAACTTGGAAAAGATTCATAATCAAGTAGAGATTAACTAAAGTTTATTATTCAGGAGTTTAAAGAACGGTCGGGTCAAGTCAGATACGAGGTATGGGAACTTCTTAACCCAATTTCCATTCTTTGGGTTAATCTCCTACTTTCAAATTATGTCATTATATTATTATGTCGTATCTTGTATTTGTACTTTATTTATGTGTACTTATAGTGAATACACATAATGTATCTATTTTATTTTAAAAATTATCTTTGTATGGGACTTTGTCTCAATCTCCTTTCGTTGAGGCATATTTTATTTTATACACAACTTTCTTTTATACGGTGTATAAACCCCTTTGACTTTTACGTTTATTCAAAAGGAATCTTTTTTATACGAAGTGTTTACTAAACGACAAAAGGGAATGTTTTTTTCGTACGTATGCGGCGAAAATGACTTCTCCGCCGTCGTAACCGTTATTTGAGTTTCGGCTTCCTCTACAAGCCATACCTTCTTTTTTAAAAAGAAAAATAAATACCATGTTTTACTTTGGTATTGAAAATGGTTTTCATAATGTTTTTATTATATCAATGTGTTGTATTGATATCTCGTGATTGAAATGTGGAAATGTTATGTTTCCTTTATGCATGTTTTATGTGATATGATTATGTTATGGTCCTTGGCCATTATTATGAAGACGGGTGGTCCCGTGATAAACTAAGGGCGGGTGAGCCCGTTATAGCTCTCCAATGCATTGGGTAACGCGAAGGAGTGAAACGTTAAGGTTTCTCCGAAGAGATTTTAGGGAATATACTGTGATGGGTATTCCAAACGTAACCAAGAGGGTTACTCCCTATGTAAGAATGTTATGAATGCCTCAAGTTACCTTTATGTCTTATGGTTTCTATGATTTATTCATGATTTTATGAGGCATGTTAAAGTGCCTATGTTTTATGGGTAAAGTATGATTTCATTCTTATGTATATATGAACTCATGTTTCCTTTCCATGTTTTTTTTATAACCCATACTGAGTTTTTATGCTCATCCCAAGTTTTTGAAATGTTTTTCACAGGTCAAGGGAAAGGTACATGATAAGATGATAGAGTCAAGGATGTGTCAAGAATTAATCCATGTTTTATTTTAAATGTGTGTTCCATTGATGGGAATGAAGAATACTATCTTTATGTAACCACTTTGTTTATATGTGGAATGTAATGCAAGTCTTATGATCTAATTCTCTAAAACTCTAAACCCGAAAAGATCCTCAACGTGTAATCTTGTAATAACTCAAGATTAAGTAAGGTTTAAGGCTGGGGCCTTATAGTTGGTATCAGAGGTCGGTTTAGACAACTTTAGGAGTTAGAAAAGTGTTAAATTATAATATGATTGAAATGATATAGCATTTACGGATTACCATGTTGCTTCGCCTAAGATATTTCCATGTTCAGAATGGTTTTCCGTAGGGGAAACAAAGCAGCTATGTTGGGACGACATCAGGAGGAAGACTGCCTTCCAAATCAGCAACCTGAGATGGTCGGAATCGAAACTGAACAGTTTGTTGCAGTGATGGCACAGTTGACTCAGGCTATAAATGGCGGTGGTATCCATGCACGAGATCAGCCAGATCAACCGCAGAGGAACATGTCAGTGGTGGAACATTTCATAAGGCAACATCCCCCATCATTCAGAGGATCATCTGACCCTGTGCTAGCTGAAGGGTGGATTAAAGCACTGGAGAAGATTTTCGATGTCATGGGGTGTTCAGACAATCAAAAGGTTAGTCTTGCTATTTATCGTCTGGAAGGTGAAGCAGATCAGTGGTGGTCTATGGTTAAAAATACCAGGGATGCCGATGAGATTGATGCTCTTGACTGGGATGAATTCAAAGGTATGTTTCTTGAGAAGTATTTTCCTAAGGCTGTTCGACTTAGGATGGAAAAGCAATTCTTGGAATTGAGGCAAGAGGAAGACTCAGTGGCTGCCTATGAAGAAAGGTTCACTCGATTGGCAAGGTATGCTCCCAATTTTATCCGGGACCTTGATAGTAAAATCAATCGTTTTTACTCAGGATTAAAGCCAAAGTATCGAAGGGCATTAGCTTCTCGAGAGTTTAAAAGTTATGAAAAGCTTGTTCGATGTGCTGAGAAGGTGGAAATGGAGTTTTCCGATGACCAAGTGTTCTATAACAACCAGCAGAAGAAGAGACCGAGGTGGCAGGAGAAAGGTAAGAATTCTTCAAAGAAGTCTGATGGTAAGAGAACTAAGTTTCCAGTTTGTGATAAATGTGGCAAAAGGCATGCTGGGGAATGTCTTCTGAATTCTGGGAAGTGCTACCGATGTGGTAAGATGGGACATAAGGCTCGTGATTGCACTGAAAAGGATCAAGGTGAAGGTAAAAACAAATTTGATTTACAGTTAGTGAAATGTTTTAAGTGCAATGAGATGGGTCACTATGCAAACGAGTGTCCGACAAGGAGCTTGAGTGATGGGAAGCAGTTAGACTACAAGCAGAAAGGGGTGGTGAAATCCTTTGCAACTTCAGTAGATGTTGGGCCATCAAATGAAGTGGTATCTGCTCCAGGGAGCTCAGTATTTTTCGAAGATTGACTTGAGGTCGGGGTACCATCAGTTGAAAGTAAAAGAAGCAGACGTTCCGAAGACTGTGTTCCGTGCTAGATATGGCCATTATGAATTTGTAGTTATTCCTTTTGGGTTAACCAATGCACCTACTGTATTCATGGACCTTATGAATAAAATTTTCCATGAGTTCTTGGATAAGTTTGTGTTTGTGTTTTGAGGTTTGGGAAGAGGTTGTGTGTGCCTTGGGATTCACAGTTGAAGAGAGAGTTGTTATGTGAAGCTCATAGTTCTCCATTTTCAGTTCATCCGGGCAGTACTAAGATGTATAGAGATCTGCGGGAGTATTACTGGTGGGATGGAATGAAAAGAGATATTGCTGATTTTACTGTGAAGTTTTTGACTTGTCAACAGGTTAAAGAAGAGCAGTAGTTACCGAAAGGGATGCTTCAGCCTTTACCAGTGCCAGAGTGGAAACGGGAAAACATATCCATGGACTTTGTTGTGGGATTACTGAGGACATCTCGAGGTAATAATGCAATCTGGGTTATTGTTGATTGCTTGACCAAATCTGCTCATTTCCTTGCTATACGAGATACTTTCTCTCTTGATCAACTTTCCCGTTTGTATCTTAAAGAGATAGTCAGGTTACATGGAGTTCCTCTCTCCATTGTATCGGATCGTGATCCCAGGTTTACTTCTAACTTTTGGAAAGGCCTTCAGAAGTCGTTGGGTACTGAATTAAATTTTAGTACAGCTTTTCATCCTCAATCAGATGGGCAGTCAGAACGAACAATTCAGACATTGGAGGATATGCTACGAGCTTGTTCTATGGATTATCAGGGAAGTTGGGACCAACATCTTTCTTTGGTTGAGTTTTCATATAATAACAGTTTTCATTCCAGTATACAGATGGCACCATTTCAGGCATTATATGGGAAGCGGTGTCGAACTCCAGCTTTCTGGGATGAAGTGGGTGGAAGAAAATTGATGGGACCAGAATTGGTAGAAGAAATGGCAGAAAAAGTTCAGCTGATTCAGAAACACATGAGAACAGCTCAGAGCAGGCAGAAGAGTTATGCGGATAACCGGAGGAAGGATCTATCTTTCGAGGTAGGTGATCATGTTTTTCTCAAGGTTTCTCCTTGGAAAAGTGTGATGAGATTTGGTAAGAAAGGAAAGTTGAGTCCAAGGTTTATTGGACCATACGAAATTCTGGAAAGAGTTGGATCAGTTGCATACCGAGTGGCTTTACCTCCGATTTTATCTCAGGTACACAATGTTTTTCACGTTTCGATGTTGAGAAAGTATATGCCAGATCCATCTCATGTTTTGAGCCCAGAGGTAGTTCAGCTGGAAGAGAACCTATCTTATGAGGAACAACCGGTCCAGATTCTTGACCACAGGGAGCAAGTGTTACAGAATAAGGTGATTCATCAGGTAAAGGTTTTTTGGAAAAACCATGTGATTGAAGAGGCAACGTGGGAATCTGAAAATGCTATGAGGGATAAATACCCCCACTTATTTTGATAAGTGAATAAAATTGCGAGGACGCAATTCCCAAAAGGGGGGAAGGATGTAACATCCCAGGTAATTAAAGAATAAATAATTTTCATATTTATTAATATTTGAGAATTAAATATTAATTTTAATTAAAAGGGGTTGCTATGTTCGATAGCGTACCCGATACGCAACGATGAGTTTCTTTGAAACTTACGTAGCACACTAGTAATATAATAATATTATTTTAAATGTTAGTTAATAAGTAGCCGTTGTACTGGCGGGAATGAATAGAAATAACTAAAATATGAATAGATATGTTTTTAGATGTTTTTACATTTACCCAATAAAAGATAAAGGCTTAAAATACGGAAAGAGGTCAATTTTAGGCTTTTATACTCTAATTTTCACTAAAGGTTCACTTATCACCTTTTAATGGTGAACCGTCATTAAATATAGTTTTGATCACTCTTATACATTCTTTTGGACCAAATAAAACTTTTATTAAGAATCGGGATATCAAATTTTACTTTGTGTAATTTTTGGTACCTTTCTGATAAAGTTCATTTTTTTTTATGAATAGTGTAAAATGTTGCATTTTAATTCAAAACCTCTTTTTGATCTAATTTATTTATATGATTAGATTATCTTTTGAATTGGTTTTAAAGTGAAATTAGAATATATTTTTACCATTTTATCCAATGGTGGTCATTGGAATCAATTTCGATTTGAAATTAGACTTAAACTGGTGTCAATCTTTTGATACTTATTGTTTTGTAAAAACACGCTATTTGCTCTGGCAGCGGGAATTAATTATTAAATTAATTAATGTGACTTATATGATTTGAATTTTGTAAAATGGACTTCATTTTTGAATTCGGAATATCAAATATAGCTTAGGGTGAATTTTTGGTAATTTTCTGAAAAACTTCAATTTTTGATGAATAGTGAAACCACTAAGTGGTAATCAAGCAAACTGATTTTCCAGTTAAATGAAAGTTTACCCCTAATGTGTTTTGAATTTTGAAAATCCGACATACATGGTTGTCATTAAGAAGTAAAATGTGGTTCAATGAGATTAAAATAATTTTTTGGTGAATAGTAACTTATTATGTTCTTAATCGCGATTAGTGGTAATTAGGGTAGTTTAAGGTATAATTAATACTTTAATAATATGAAATGACCTAGACACATATCCCAACCCTATTGGTTGTGTCATGGCCGACCAATACAAGCCATGGCCTAACTTGGGGACCCCATGGATCCACTTTTGTTGGGAAATGACATAAAATACTTTTTATTTAATGTTAAAGTGAAAATGACACAAACATAATATGTTTTACGAAAACAATTTTTAAGTAGGGTTATACAAGTCCAAATTTTGATTATAAATAGTCATTGGAAAGCTAAAAAGATTTCCTATATCATAGTATTTTTTTTATAATTTTTAGACATTAAATATATTAAATTATTTACGACATAATAATGATGCAGTGATGACATCATTATTTAACGATTAAAATAAAATGGAAAGATAATGTAAAATCTAAAACCTACACATCGCCAAAACCAATTGGATGAGTGGATTTCGAATCCTTATCACCTTATCCACGAATTCTATCAATGTGGGACCTTTTAAAACCGAAACACATTTTCAAATAAAGTTATATTTCTTTACTTTCCAAAAGTGCCCCTCCTCTCCTCTTATAAAAGGCCCCCACCTCTACCTCATTTCACACACTCTTCAAGCCATTGGCTCGGCCAACCCCTGCCCATTTGCTCTCTCCACATCCCTCTCCTCATCCTAGAGGATTCCCTTTGGGCAGAATCCTTTCAAAGGAAGCCTTTAGGCTCAAACCAAAAGGAGTTACACTTTTTAAGGTAATTCATTCTCTCATGTTCATTTGTTTTATTTTGCTTCTCCAACCCCCTAAACTCTTTTTATTTACTTCTTTTGTAACAACACCAGTATCTTCAATATACTAGGATGTTGTTATAAGATTTATTTGAGCTACACTCTCACACAACTACATCAAATGGTTAAAGAACATACGGTTTCCGTGGATGGCGAAATTCTGCCTCCCGAAACGATGATTGTTCAATACTCATTTAACACCTTCAAAGGTGGCCATTATGATGTCACTATTTTTATATATGATATGTAATATGTTTATGTTTTACTTATGCTTCTGTATTTTTCATTTGTGTCTTACCTTTATGGCTTCCATTATGGGTATACGCGATATCTTCACTTAAGGAAGTGCGGACTACCGCCCCCTCAAAGTGATGTGATTCGTTAATGCCATATGTGGGACGTGTAAAGGATGGATTTAAAGTTATTATATATGATGTTATACTGGAATTATAATATACCTATATATATCATTATCATTTATTTCCATTAAAGTATGAGATAGAAATGAAAGTAGCGTTCATGCGTACGTACGGACTACCGTCTCCATGAACGGTGCATTTCATTTCTTATCCCCAAATGTAATGTACTATTAAAAGTACATGTATATAATGGATATATAAAATTAATGATATATCTAAATGATGAATATAATTCTGGAATTAAAATATACATAAGTCTCATTTAGTTTTAATTCCGTTAATATGACAAAGAAATGAAAGTAGCGTTCATGCGTACGTACGGCTTACCGTCTCCATGAACGGTGCATTTCATTTCTTACCTCTAAATGATTATGTAATATTTTAAATACATGTATGTACTGGATATATATGAAATATATGATATCTACATCATGAATACCATTCTGGATATAATGAAACATTGACCAAATTAACAACATGTAAGTGTAAGAAGTCTATTTTTGACTTAAGAACCAAATACCGACAAAATGAACATTATTAACTTAAATGATTTCATGATGTTCATAACATGGTATAAAAGAAATAATGAACTTGGAAAAGATTCATAATCAAGTAGAGATTAACTAAAGTTTATTATTCAGGAGTTTAAAGAACGGTCGGGTCAAGTCAGATACGAGGTATGGGAACTTCTTAACCCAATTTCCATTCTTTGGGTTAATCTCCTACTTTCAAATTATGTCATTATATTATTATGTCGTATCTTGTATTTGTACTTTATTTATGTGTACTTATAGTGAATACACATAATGTATCTATTTTATTTTAAAAATTATCTTTGTATGGGACTTCGTCTCAATCTCCTTTCGTTGAGGCATATTTTATTTTATACACAACTTTCTTTTATACGGTGTATAAACCCCTTTGACTTTTACGTTTATTCAAAAGGAATCTTTTTTATACGAAGTGTTTACTAAACGACAAAAGGGAATGTTTTTTTCGTACGTATGCGGCGAAAATGACTTCTCCGCCGTCGTAACCGTTATTTGAGTTTCAGCTTCCTCTACAAGCCATACCTTCTTTTTTAAAAAGAAAAATAAATACCATGTTTTACTTTGGTATTGAAAATGGTTTTCATAATGTTTTTATTATATCAATGTGTTGTATTGATATCTCGTGATTGAAATGTGGAAATGTTATGTTTCCTTTATGCATGTTTTATGTGATATGATTATGTTATGGTCCTTGGCCATTATTATGAAGACGGGTGGTCCCGTGATAAACTAAGGGCGGGTGAGCCCGTTATAGCTCTCCAATGCATTGGGTAACGCGAAGGAGTGAAACGTTAAGGTTTCTCCGAAGAGATTTTAGGGAATATACTGTGATGGGTATTCCAAACGTAACCAAGAGGGTTACTCCCTATGTAAGAATGTTATGAATGCCTCAAGTTACCTTTATGTCTTATGGTTTCTATGATTTATTCATGATTTTATGAGGCATGTTAAAGTGCCTATGTTTTATGGGTAAAGTATGATTTCATTCTTATGTATATATGAACTCATGTTTCCTTTCCATGTTTTTTTTATAACCCATACTGAGTTTTTATGCTCATCCCAAGTTTTTGAAATGTTTTTCACAGGTCAAGGGAAAGGTACATGATAAGATGATAGAGTCAAGGATGTGTCAAGAATTAATCCATGTTTTATTTTAAATGTGTGTTCCATTGATGGGAATGAAGAATACTATCTTTATGTAACCACTTTGTTTATATGTGGAAAGTAATGCAAGTCTTATGATCTAATTCTCTAAAACTCTAAACCCGAAAAGATCCTCAACGTGTAATCTTGTAATAACTCAAGATTAAGTAAGGTTTAAGGCTGGGGCCTTATATGTATAATGATTTAAATAATGTCATTCAATTATTAAAGAATTATATTAATTGTTATTATATCATATTTGGTTCATTTATGATTTTATATTACCCGTTCTTTTGTAAATTCTGTGTTAAATAGTGTTTTGGATAAAATCGTTTCATTTGTCATCCGTGTTTTGACTTGTAATTATTCATATGATTACATAGACCATGATTTCGTAATTGCAGAATATAAAATATGATTTATATATAATATATATTAAGAATATACATATATATAATAGATCGATAAATGGAAAGAAATACACCGTTCATGGAGACGGTAGTCCTTACATACGCATGGACGCTGTTTTCATTTTCTTATTGAATTGAATTGAATTAATTGGATGAAGAACATATATATATATATATACATAAATACAGTATCATTATGTCATATATTTCATTATTACTTATTATATATACTTTATAATCATTCATTAATGGTTAATCATTGAGAATGAATCTCATCTCGTCGTGGAGACGGTATTTCGTACGTACGCACGAGCAATGATATCGTTACCATAATTGTTGAATTGATTTGGATAGGATGATGAAATATATCAGAATCAGTATTATGTTATAATTACTATGTATAGTTATTCTTTACACCATTATACCCATCCAAGTAAGGTGGTGTTGGAAAAACAGATTACACCACGGCGTGGAGATGGTATTATGTACGTACGCACGCGCGGTGATTTCGTTTTACGTAGGATGGATAGATGGTGAAGTAGGTTTGTTTCATACTTATAATAACATATCATTATATGAGTGATACTGATGTTATTTCTTTGTAATGAAACAACTAAAGAAGAATAAGTGGAAAACGAAATAAATTTGAAAGAATCGGTAACAGAAGTTATCTCTTCTTTGAAGCGCCTCATTGTGACCTTCTCTTAGGGCACTAAAATTGGTCTTTGAAGAAGCCCATGACCTCTAGGATGTTTATAGGGAAGTGGAGAAGAGAATTTCTCAGGTTTTGGCCGATCTTGAAGGCTCATAGTGGTGTAGGGAAGAGAGGGATGAGGTGCCCTTTTATAAGGGAGGAGAGGGGCACCTTTGGAAATCGTAAATATATTAATTTATAATAATTCTAACCCCAAATAAAACCTCCAAAAATGACTCATATTCGAATAATAGATGATATAGGGTTGTAATATCATCATCCAATAATATTTATACATGTTAGGAAATTATTTTAAACATTATCAACATGATTTATCCTTACTTAATCAATTTAATTTTATTTGTTGTAATAACATTCTAAATATTAAATTATAACAAATAATTACTTATTTTCTTTGAATTTCCCATAATTGGATACTTTAAAACATTTTTAGAACATATAAATTTAAATATATTATTTTTATATATTTTTTTGTTTTTTAAACAATTTTATAATATGTCATTTTTATAAAATTACAATAGTGTCAATTTTGACAGTATTCATTTATATGAATTTAAATAAAACATATACAGAAAATATGTTCGATATAAATGCTTTAATAGATTTATAAAATGTCATATTCATCTAGAGAATTAGTGGAGCACATTAAATAGTTCATATAATATTTATTTTATTAATTTTAAAATAATTTATTTGGTTTATCTCTTAATAAAATAATTACTACATCATTTTTGTATAATTATTTAATATACTTATTTATTGCATAAAAATTAAAAATAAATTCATATGATTAAGATAAATCTATTAAATTTCAAAATAATACTTTTAATATAATTTATAATATTAAAATCACAATATTTAAATTGTGATACTTATTAACTTATGAAGGTGACAACTTTGGCATCATTTAAAAGAAAATAATATATGTGTCATAATCACTTTTATAAGACTCCAAACGGTTATATATTAGGTAATTGGATGATTATGGTATAGATATACTCTACCAGTATATTTTGGTCAGGTTTTTGGGCCTTTTAAAGGGTATTATTATTTCAATAAAAACTATATTACTATTGTTTCACTTAATAAATAATTTTTTCATCATATATGTATCACAATTAATGACAATTATTTAATCCTTAAAAATTCTAAATAAATTATAATGATGTAAGTAATTTTATTATCTTTCTGTATAATATTCATTTTCGATGTTTTATAATGTTTATCAGTAAATTAAAATTATTATACTTATAATATTTAAGAGAGTGACATGTTGTCACTTTTTTTGGTTTTAATAATCATTAAATTATTTTCATGGTCAAAAGTTCACAAAATGAATCTAATCCGACGCTTAGGTGATATGGGTCTACTTTTAGTCATACAATAATATATTTTCAGGTGTTAGGGTAATTTTATAATCTTATATATACCCTTAATTACATGATTTACCATTAACTATGGTAAATAAAATTTAACGTTGGTACTATTCATAAAGCCCAAAAATAAAAAGTAGTATATTAATATAATTTGGAACCACTGTTTCCAAATGTGGAATCCATTTTTCCAAATTAAATACACAGATGTTGCAGAAATTAAATTAAAATTAATCTCGTTGTCAAAAGAAAATTGGTTTTTGTTTAAAACATTGCAAAAGATTGAATTTATTTAACCTATGAATTCAATATAAAATCAATGCTAATGACATAACTTATATTACTTGTTAAAAATATATTCTATTTATACTTTAAAACCATTATTTATTGTAATTTAACCACATAAATTATTAAGATGAAAAAAGTTGTTTTGAATTAAAATATAGCGTGTTTTTACTATTCATTAAAATATGAATGTTATCAGAAAAATATCAAAACTTTATCCAATGTAAATTTTTATATCCTGATTCAAAAGAAGAAGTTTATTTTTTAAAATTGAACTTATAAACATGTCAAAAACTACATTTAATGTGGGTGCACCATCAAAAGGCAGAAAAACTACATTTTTTGAAAAATACTTATTTTACCCGAAAAATTTATTTTGTTCTTATATCGTGTTCTAGAAAATTTGTAAGATAGAAAATAAATGTTATAAAATTAAATATTTAGTTAATAATATTCATAACGGCTAGTTCATAATAATATTATAATAATATATCATTGTTTAGTAAAACCTAGTATTGCGTACAACACACGCTATCGAGGAAGGTTGTGATTGCGTGTAATGCAAGCCAAGTTAGGGTTGCGTGTAGTGCACGACTCCTTTGTTGTTGCGTATAACAAAATACAATCGTATTTCATTTGTACATTGAATATATATATATATATATATATATAAACACTCAATGTTGCGTAGAATAAAAACTATCAAACAAACGTGAAAGTTTGTGTAACATGATCCAAGAATAATGTTGCGTATACTAAAAACTACTACGGTGTTGCGTATAGTGCAAGATAATCATGGTTTATCGTACAACATAATATATGAATGAAATTAAAAATAATATATATTATAAAATCTCGGGTTATTACAGTCTGTATATGAACTACATGTTGTTTGATTTATTATATCACTAGACATGTAGCAATTCCTCGCCCCATGAACCTCTGACCCACTAAAATAATAAAACAACAACTAATTTATCCAAAAAATGTAATTTTCTACATAAATAAATATTTAGATGGTTTATCTCATATGGATTCACATTCCAAACAAAATATTACTCTTCCAATGTATGTATGTTTGTTCCATTTGAATGGGGAGCCTTATTTTATTTAGAAGTAAGAACATATTGATTCATATATCCATTGGATATAAAGTGATGCTCATATTTACCCTCCCCATACATATACAAAAATTTCAAAAAAAATGTCCCATACCACCAAAGTGTTTGACCAATTGGTATATTTTCTCACTTCAGTGGATCTGCAATAAGGTGGGTCCTAATTATCCTTTGTTTCACAAGACCATATCTTGGAATTGGAATCCTCAAAAAAATTGTATGTCCTAAAGAACCCCCCCCCCACCCCCGAGGAAATGTTAGGTTGATCCTAGTGGATATCCATGTGGAGAATTAGATTTTTAGATTCATTTGTGAACTAAAAAAATATGTAGGGAATCCCCTGGATACCTATAATCAATGATTTCATATACCCCAAATCCTATGTATACCTTGAAATGTCATAAGTTATTTAAGGATGGTTGATTCATAAAGACTCGCTTTTCTTTTCAATGAATAAAATATATGATTGAATTTTTTTCACATGATTTTGAACTACGTAAAATGTTTTGAATCATATGATTTTCTTCCAGTAATCCAAGGCAAGCATAAAAAATTAATACCTATATCTAAATTCCCCTAAAAATTTCATGTCAATTACCGCATAATTACAGTATAAATTTAAACTAAAATGACGATTTCATAGTAATGTGATATTAAAATTACTACAATTACAACCTCATTTTATATATGAATATTACATCAATGATTCATATTCCATCCATGAAACATTATGAGGCACACACTCATAGTCCTCTCATTTTAATTTACATTGAGGATAGAAAATGTGTATAAACAACACATTGAGGTTTCATTTTATAATAATATAAATTATAATATCCTAAATCCCATGATAGTTATCCCTAAAAAATATTATATATCGATTATAAGAACTCTACCCCTTACATTTTTCGAGGGAATCCTTCGTTGGGTAATATCTATCATAGATAATGAAATCCCCCAATTATAGAATCCTTTATATAGATATGGGATTCAATAATCAGGTGTAACTATATATAGTTCCCCACAAACTATTATACGTACATTTCCACAGTTATTACGTGATCCATAGAAGTAGACTTTGTGGTCTGAATAAGTGGAATAAAATCACATCAATGAAGACAGTGATGAAATGGATATATTGAGGTATTCGATATAAAATCCCTCCTTATAATGTTTTCTCCTATATCTATATCCCAATATGTGATCCCTTATGGTTTGTAATATTATTTTCATGAATATGTGGAATAAAATTGAGAATATCTAGTGTAGACACAACCCTTATCAATGATAAGAGGGGAACCTCCAAATCGTAAATATTCTCTATAGTGAACTAAACCTATCAACATTCATCATTTTCAGAGACACATCTTTGGCAAAACAGAACAAGATACTATAACATGTGGGACTCCATAACATAAACACTCTCCTACATTTAATTTCCAAATCCCCATTAGGCATTAAAATCTGAGGATGTGGTATGTACTAAGAATTAAACATTACTGTATCGCTCGGAAATATAATCTCCCAAAATGTGACATCCTCTGATGTGATACCTGTTAGGTAGATATTATGGATGGGTATCACATGGGACAGTTTTTCAATGCAATTAAGTAACCCTGCTTTGAGTATGTTAATATTCCTTGGATGTAGAGGGTTTTCCACCAACATAATCATAATCTAAGACTATCTAAAAAATATAATGCCATATCAATCACAGAATATTAAGTCACGGACAATATAATATTTCCACTAGTATTTGACTTCCATCACAATGCCCATTGTACCAAGCGATTGTATGATTGGGCTTATTTTATATTATTTAAAATTCAATATTTTCTAGCTTAGATTCCATAAAAGAATGAATCTATTCCATTTGATGTTTAATTTTTTTACATATTCCTCTTACACAAAGGGTCATCAACAATTAAGAGGTTCTCAATGAAATTAGTGGTGTATCATATACACCCCAGTCAATATGTATGTGGGAGTTTTTTTCTCAATCTCCACAACATGAGTCATTAGATCCACACCAATATGATTATATTTAAACTACCAACAATAGATACAATTCTATCCCAAACCATAGAGTGGATGAATTATTATCATACCCTCAACATGATTCCTTTATTTCTAGATTAATATATAAATAAAAATGGAATAAATCACATAGGTTCTTTCTACAACAAACCATAACCATGTCATTTGGAACCTATTTGGAAACTAAGATAAATAATTCCATAAAAGTAATAGATCACAGTCCAAGACAGGGGGAACATTCTATAATAAAAAAGAATACCCCATATTGTCCGGAAGTCCATATTTACTTGAAAGGTCAAGGTATAGAAGTAAGAGTCCCATAAAACCCACGAATGGGAAATTAGTACTAACAAGTAGCTATACTTGTTTTTGATAATGGGGTGACATCCATTCCTCAAATCAATTTCGTCATTATCCATGCCGTCAATTTGGAAAATTAATATTTCCTATATGTGAGCATATGGGGGTTTAATATGGATATTATACATTGATATTTAGGTGTTATTGATGCACAAATTGATGCTAAGTGTACATATAATATAAGAAATATCCAGTACATGACATATCCAAATGATGAGTTACCACTTTTTAAGAACATTTCCACCATGGATGAGGGGAATTTCATCAATAAATACAACTAACCAACAAGAACGAATAAAATCCACTCAATAATAGAATTTATAAGATAATAAGTGAACGAGATATAGAACCTCAGATAGAATAATGAATTAATACTCAAGGGAAACATTCACTATGTGTATCATCATAAGAAAGAAGCACATATTCTTCATCTTACCCATAACGATAGGTTCAATTACCATATAATAGTTTAATTTTAGAATCATGTTATCTCATGAACCAAAAAACCGGTCTATATAACTTGAAAGATGAGGATGATTTCATATTTCTTATATTATGGTGATAGCCTCCTCTTTATCGGGGTGAACACCTAGCCCTATGAAAGATCAATAACTAATTGGATATGAAATAAGGGACAATACAAAATTCCTCAACAAAAACACATTCATGTTAGGTGGTCTAGGGATAAAACCTTATAGAAATCATCTACACTATCGAGTCCCGAGCTCCCTATATGGAATCCATGGATGGTTGATGTGCCCTACGATATACTGAAATTTTTTTATCTCCCAAATGGATTAATGATCTTTTTTCCCCACCCAATTTTTATATCGTGATCTTCTCATACATTGATGGTTAAAGATACCAAGAAAAAAAATCTCATTATCTTCTTCTCTCGGTGTTTCCGGATAATGGTACCTTGAGACAAGTAGGATTTGAAAATACTAAGATTATCTATACAAAATCTAGCTAGAACATTGTTCATTTTGTTCAATAACATTCTAGTGGGATCGTTCATGGATAGGAAGAAATTAATAATTATTTCATTTATTATTATTGAATCTCTAAATTGATGTAAATGATAATTTTAGACAACAAAAATATCCTATAATAAAAAAATATTCTATTACTCCTTCCCAAGGTGGAAGTGCCTAACTTATTCACTTATTTATGGATAATTATTTTGAGAATTATTATGAAGGTATAAAATAACATTGATCCAAAATAAATATCTTGGAAGATTATATGACTTAGTAGAAATGTTAATGAATCTAGATGATTTCGTCTGGTGATCATCGTAAAATTATTAGCCCATGACCCTGAAACAAGGAAAATGATCCAAAAAGGTTGAAAATATTGATGATACCATAAAACTGAGAGTGGTTTTTTGGAGCACATAAGAAGCCCATGAATCAACTCGTCCCTCCCACTGAGCAGTAACTGCTATGGAAATCTCGTCGACCAGATGCAAATAGATTTTAGTGTCACTCATGATTTACAGAAATGATAAAAAAGTGTATTCCTTCATTAATGTATAGTTTCATATTTATTAACCTTTAGTAATAGAAAAATACCTCCTCAAGAATCTAAAAATTTGGAATCCCAAGGAGAAAAATAGTAGTTTCATCCTAAAATATGTTCCATTATATAGGAAACTAGGAGACTCTTTCTAGGACATGTTTATTGTCAGATACATCCTCTAGAGCATGGTTGATTATAGATAAGAGATACTACTATAACCTATAACATGTTACTTGTGTGACTTCCACCAAACTAGAAAAATAAATTATATGGTATGAAGTTTTTTCTAGGAATTAATATGAGTTTATAACTAGAAATCATAAAAAATAGTTTTCCAAGATCACACCCTCTTTGAGAATAGCTTCATTCACTAGTCAGGATCCCATAACATAGGAATCATTCTATTAATCCTCCATGAACATTTAGATGAAATTTTCAGATATAGGACAAATAGAATAAAACGATTCATATCTAACTCTCACATATGATCGGAATATTATAGATTTATTTCCTTCAGTATCCAAAGAATGGGAACCACCCCACTGAATTGGATCATCGTCAAATGTAAATATAAATTTTGGGGGTTTTTACATTATTTTTGTAATGGAAATATTCTTGGATGATGAATATACTCTTCGATATCTATTCCCCATACTTGACCAGGGACCTGGAGACTGAGGCCGCAAAATTCTAGGGTACAGGGGATAGACAAGTTTTGTATGAAGCCAATATTCCAATCAAAATATTTTATATTCAATAAATGTGGAAAATAACCAAATATATTCAGTACTATTATCCCGACAAAATCATGTTGATGCCTTATGTCCCATCATAGGTCATATGAACACATGCTTTTCAAAATATTTTCTATTATGATTATGATTGTATGATTATCCCTAACAAAGGCGTAAGCCAATGCAACTTGTTCCACTTTCATAATATTCTCCATCAACCTCTTCCTAATCACCAACCTATTTATCTTGAAAACATAATATTCTATGTAACATCATAAGGATTATTCCCACCATGGGATTCACTTACCTCTATCATTGAAATATGACATTCTAAAACAATTTGTAGTCATCCCAAAAAAATCTCAATCTCAGATGATCTAAATATTTTATACTAACTTATGATGGAATTTATTTGGCTCTCTAGATCTAACATGAGTATAAGATTATATATTCAGTGGGTGAGGTTTATAGATTCAGGTCTATTCCAAAAAAATTGCATTACCAAAATATCTTTCACAGATTTGGACAATGATGAGGTTGTCTAGGAGAAAATTAGATCTGTATATGATTTGGGAAATACCAATAGTTTTGGAATTCAAATGTCAACAGTTGATAGTGGGTATGGGATCAAAATCAACATATTTTTGACACATTGACATTTAAGAAAGAATGAGTATTATTTCCCCAAATTAATATGACAATTCAAGGGTATGCAAATGAAAGAATATGAAACATAGAATTATCAATCTTAAGGATCTGTTTGGGGACCTCACAGATAATAATAATTTTAGGGTTATCCTAAAATACACACCAAACAATGTTACAACCAAAATTATATGGAAACACAACCATATGTATATACCTTTAATATTCTATCAATGTTAAAAAAACACATTATTGGACTGCTCACCATAATATATGGTGAACCCTCCCCTTTCAATATCATGTATCTATATATGCTAATAAATGTTTCTATAATATAGACAGAAAGTATAAAATAATGGGGTATAATATTCATGTTTTCAAGGGTAATGGATTCGGAACGGCCACTGAAAATCCCTAGAGCACGCAAAAAAGTGATTTTGTACGGTCGTTGAATGTGATTAAGTTAGTAGTATCAATCCCGCTGAGCTATAGTGAACCCTTAACATCACTGGACTAAGGCCTTAGGATATAAATCATTCCTGGTAACTTTCATTCATCAAAGGATAGTTAGACTAATTCTCTATTTGGATGATAAAATACTCTCATGACACTGAAAGAAATTTACAAATTTCATTGGGAATTCATTATAAATATAGCTTTCCCTGCCACTCTTATACCTGGTTGGAACATAATGTAATACATGAATACCCAGAAGCACCTCAAAATGTATTTGGAAGTTCTGGATTTTATTTTTTTCTCCTCATGGTCTCACATTCCTTAACATGGAAAAAGATGCCCCCAAATTATCCACTATAACTAAGCATTCCCCCACATACATTGAGATTGAGGAAGAAGAGGATTACAATATAGAATCTCCTCCAACATTTTTTGAATTCATCTAAACCTCCTCCAATGGGCTAATATTGGTGAATAAATGGAAAAAATAAGACCTTCATCATAGTAAAATTAGTCCCTCCAAGACCCTAGAAGAATAGGAGATGCATATTTCATTCCTTAATAATCATCGATACATGTTTGCATGAGATTATATAGAGATTATATAGTATAATCCCAATGTTTCTACTCATCATATATATTTTTAGATGACCGCCATGGATTTAAATAAGTATCCAAAAGAATAACCACTTATGATTCTACAGTGGTAGAACCTGATGGTTTCAAATTGATAGTGACCAACTTTGTCTAAGAGGAGTATTATTCAAAGAGGCTTCCCAAAATCATTGTATTTAGGAATAACTATTTTAGGATTAGGGTCTTCATGTATTTTAAAAACCATAATAGAAATTTTATGAAGGATTATATTCCATTACTAATTATGAATCTTTTGGTTGATTAAATTAATATATTCCATGCTTATTACAGTGTAGATAGGTATTTAGGGTATAAATTGATCAAGATGGTCAATGGATATGATAAATCAACTATTTTTAGAGTGCCTCAAGGGATATTTTTCAACCATGGAAACCCCTTTTGATTAAAGAACGTTGGAACTACCTATCATTTTTTCATGAATTATATTTTTAATCCCTTATATAGGAGAATAATAGAGTGTTATGTAAATGACCTGATGTTAAAATCTGGAATGAATAGTGATCACCTCAGAATTCATCAAATAATATTCATAAATGTTTTGATGAATATTTTGAATATGAACACTGAAAATTTTTCTATTAGAGTAATTTCAGGGATGTTTCCTTTCTCCATGGTATCCCACCGTTGCATCTAGTTTAATCTATAAAATGATAATGTTATCTAGAAAATTCAACGACCTTGAATCATAATGAATTGTGACAGTTAATTTTGGAATATTTAATATATCATGTGTTTTATAACTATATCTATTGTAACATGTATACCATTAATTATGAAAACTAATAAACGAGTTAACCAACTTCTAGGATATGTATTTCCCATAATCTTTCAATAAAACCATGTAGTAACTTATTCATCCACCATTATTAAAGATGTTGGTTTATAGAAAGACAATAATGATTTACGTGGAATCCATGGAATGATCAATTGTTTCCCTCCTATCACAATAAAATGATTCATGTAACTATATTATTATATATTATCTTTTCCAAACAATTTTATATAATATGTCATGAAACTTTTATATTGAGAAGTACTTCCATGAACTCATATTCATAGTGTAAATGTTGAGGCATTACTTTTTTATTATACCACTCAAGTATGTTATTGGCATACATATATTTACAAGGTGTTTTTCTAATGTGTGGTTATTATGAAATATTTCGACACTCAATTCATATAAGATAAGTCCGTTAATGATTAGGACATAGGCAATATCTTATCAGCACATCTTTCCCAAAAAGCTTGCTATTATAAAAATACCTATAGATGACGATGTTTTCAATACCCATGACAATCATCACAAATGGGTGAGGTATTTTTATTGTTCCTACAAATGTTTAATTGGAAATAGGATAAAACACAATGCACAACTAGTTTAGATTCATCATTGTATTTTTTCCCTTCAAAAGGAAATTTATACCTACTCAGTCTTATTGACTGAAGGATGCACTAATAATGAGGTTGAATAAAAATACCTTATTGTATGTGTATATATATCAATGTAGTTGCAAGAAAACCACCATAAATATCAATAGTGGTTTAAGAAAAGTGCTATATCATAACAATGGAGGTTATTACATAATGAATAATTAATTAGACTCTCTCATAATTTACATTAGAGTATTGACAAAAGAGTTCCCTTTTGATCCAACACTGCATCATGTCCCGTGGATTAAAAAATTCTTGTTGATGCACAAGAAAATGAAACCAAATTCAAGAAAAATCCTACTCAGGATGTGGTGTTTTTTTGATTCACATCTTGAAGGGTTGTCTCATTATTCAACATTAATGTAATGGATGAAATTAATGAAATCAACAGTAAACCAGAGAACAACGCGCTGACTTCCACCCCTGGATGGATAGATCCGAAAATAGATTACCTCTAAAATGGTACCATCTAATCAGATAAAAAAAAGATAAAAAATTTGCACCATTCTATAAAATTTATCTTTTGGGATGAGTCAAATGTTTAGAAATCCCTCCATAGATAATTCTTCAATGGATTATTCCTTATATTCGTTGTTGAATGAAATATTCCTACCGAAATAAAGGAAGTAAACATAGCCTCATGATATGCTCACATGTTTTGAACAAAACACACCCACAAAATTAATTGATTGGGTTCATATTTATATAAAATGATTCATGATTTTGTGTTTTTCACATGGATGTTTCATGCATGTTAGATTCATACAAACATAACCCATCATCCCATATTGTTGTTCTATAATGTTATGTATTCAATGATATTTTTTCAGTATGGGGTATTGACCTTGTGGGATTATATCCACCAGTTATATCTTAGAAAATAATATAAATACCTACACATAATGACTTCTTTTCCTAGATGCTGGAGTTCATACCACTAAAGTATATTCATATGAAGAATATCATCCTCTTTTTTATGTACAATATTATCACTAGATTTAGTTTCCATCACAATATAGTGACGGAAAATGTAACCAACATATGTTCATAAAAACATAATAGATTGTATAAATTCTATAACAATGATTCCACCCATTCATCCCACTACTAAATAGTGTAAAATGGAATGATAGAGTCATTTAACAAGAATATATCAAATGTACTCCAAAATATATTGTTAAAATACAATAGGTATATAGAATAAAGTATCCTAAAGGATTTATAGACATATTTTACAACCACATCCACTTCTATATAATAAACATAATATTCACTGGTTTGTGGAATAGAGGTAATATTACCCATTTAATTCAAATTTTAGTAATTATTTTATAAAGGTAGGGGGTGTGGCCCATGAAATGTTAAGGAGATCTAATATAATGAAGAACTAGTGCATCATCATAGAATAGAAAAACCCTTGCTGGGGTAAGGAATTGGGGAGTAGTAAATATGATATATGTACTTTCTTAGGAGGCTAATAAGAACACAACCTTTATCATTGTTACCGATCAATGTCTTATTTAACTCACTCTAAAAAGCTATATGTGGTCAAATATCTGATGGATTATAATCTCAAACATGGATACATGCGAATATAACAACTCAATTAGAAAATATTGTGTATGATGCTCATCATCGATGTATACCAAAATCAGATTGTGTAACCCTTCAAAAATTGGTTCACCTCTCCTTGTTCATCCATTTAGAATTTGAACATGATGTTAGAACCCAATGATATTAAGAGAGAAACCTCAAATGTTACAACCCATATATGAAGGTCCAAATGTCATAAATGATTTTAATTCCAATTGATCATACACATTCATGATGATGTATGAGGAACACATTATTCACCCCACGAAACATAATTTTTATCACGGAGTACTTATCAAAGCTTATTCATAAAAATAAACATCACCGATGTAATACATTAAACATAACAGCATTCTACGTCCATACAACATGATGTTAAAATGTATTGAATATATTATTACCAAATTTTGATAAAATACCAAGAATATGTCGTTACCACATGATGTTATAATAATATGGATCACATCATAGTCACAAAATATTAAAATCTATGACATCAGTTAACTTGTGCGACCAACCTATTCCTTTTATATATGAGTGAATACTTTTTTGAAGAAAAAAATGGTGTTTCCCATTCTTATATGAGAGTAAGATCCACAAAATTGATCTTTAATAAGATGTATTTTCATATTTATTCTGACTACCACATGATACATAGTAACACATGAATCTTATATTTCTAGGTCCCTCCACAATTTATATCAGAAATTCCTTCTCCCTATAGTTCTGTTAGACCTTTAATGGTATTATTGAAATTTTACTATGTTTTCAATTATTCCAATTACCTAGGGATTTTTAGGGACATGCAATTCTCAGATCGTAGGTCTACCTACAATGTCTGAAAGAACCCCCCCCCCCACATTACATATGGGTCCGAACTAAGAAGTTAAATTTTCACAAACCATAATTATGATGGGATTGATTCATGTTACCACATGACACATAGATATGTCTTAGATCTCCAATACTTGTCCAATATGTGACACAATGGTAAAATAAAAATTCAATTACATATTGGTTATACTTATGTGAGATATTTTCATAACGTAACAATGTGTTTCATGATTCACATTTCTATGAGATAAGCAGTGTAACAAATATTTTATTCTTTTATCCTTATCCAATAATTCTCCACATTGTGATAATTGGATCGATGTGGAAGTCTTTTAAATATAGGATTTTTACACTGGAATATAGTAATTCCCTCATTCCCTATAAACGATCATGATCTACGAAGGGAACAATCATTATAATAGACAAATGAGACTTTAACTGTTACTGTAAGATATGTAGTGATGCTGATGTCTAAAATTATTTTCCAATCCAAAAAATAAATAAGGAAAAATGATAGAATTAAATTTACCCCACATGACATATTGGGTATAACAATAAACGGAAATTATTTATAAATTTTGTGTGGATTGATTCGTACCCCCACCTGATACATAGTGACACCCATGTCTCCAATCACGTGATCAAATGCAATAAAAAATTCTCTCCCATACATATGTTCCTGATCTATGCAAGGGAATGTATATAATAACTACATGGTACTTGATTCCTAGAATCACATGATACATGGTGACATTTATATCCTCTATTATATTCATTTTCATTATTTTTCATCACTCCCAATCACAACACGTAGTGAGTTTCAGATTCAGGTGAAGGATATAGTAATCATTAAAATGTGAACATACACACAAACTCCCTATTACACACCCTCTCATAGACATATTGATGGAATTGTTTTTCAATTTTGTCTCACAACATGAAAAACCCATTTGAGGTTAGGAAACAAAGCATAAATCTCTTTTATGAGCATGGTCGAGGTGCCATTTACCTTTAGATTAGTAATCATGTCATTGACAAATGATATTGAACTGCATTATATCTATATCATACTCACATGATGTTAAACTATATGGAATTTGGTCTTCAAGAAGAATAAACCACCCAGATTTCTATATTCTCAGGAATTGTATATGTTATCCATTCTTCCCAAGAATGTGTAAAATACATATTTTTATAGCATATAGGGTGATTATAACCATATTTAATGTATCAATTTCCCAAAATAAAATTCATATCATCGATATTTTATTTAATATCAGACCATTATTTAAGATCTTATATACATATCTTAGATCCCCATGTACTTAGAACGTTCCCTTTCTTGGTTCTCCATTATTATAAATTGATTATATGGACTAACTTTTCCAACATAGATATTCCAGTGGTCACTAGTGAATAACACAACACCTATGTGGTTGTTTTTATTGGATGATTGTGTCCTTCATGAAAATATCCCATTAAACCTTGAAACTATATTTATGAAAATGTGGGATAAGGGATTCACCCATTACCATTGGTTGACCTGTACCCACTAGTCCAGTAATTTCATTGAATGATATATTCTGAATTTATGTTTTACACATCCCATATCACTAATATTACTATAGATTATGATACCCATGATGGAACTCATATGTACATAATAATCATAATAAAAGAAATATTTTAACGTCACATTCTTGTACTTTTTTGTTTTAGGGTATCTGTCTCCTGTGAAGACCCAAATTCTATAAGTTATTCATTCCTATTGATGATACATCCCAGTGAACTGGCTTTAGACTAAACAATATATAGACCGTAATTTAAATACTTTTAAACTAATTTATATGGTACTTACCGTCATAAATCATTGTTAGAGACAAATTTTCCATACCAATACTTGGATAGTATAATGAAATTCCCTTTCCAGTGTATGAATTCAATCTACATAGGGAACCTTTATCATATTGTGATTCTAATGATAATTTTGTAAAGATAATAATATTCCCCATCTTTTCCTATAAGATACAGCTATGTAGAGATTCTATATAATAACTACATTTTGTATGATATATGATATCTTAGGATTTGTAGCAATTAATGAGACCTTGAACCTATGACCTACCACAATAATAAAAAATAACATCATTATCCTACGAATGATACCAATCTACAAATACAATTTGTACATGGTTTCTCTCATATTATTACCTATTCAAAACATAAATTTACAGTTCTCAAGTATGTGATTCCGATCCATTTGGGTGGGGACCCATATTTTATTTAGAAGTAAAAAATGTATTGATTCCAATCTGCATCGGATATTTAGTTATGCTCATTTTTCCACTCACCATACACATCCATAAATTTTAAGAGAAACTAATTCCCCCTCTTAACTATGTGTTAGAACCAATGGAATGATTTATCAGTTTAGTGGATCTACATTATGTAGGTCATAATTAACCATTACTTGATATGACTGAATCTGGTAGAGGATTCCTCACAATGTTTTTGTATAGCCTAATGAAAACTCTCACACACTAAATGAGAGTTTGATCCCTATGGGGATCAATGTGAGGAAGTGGATTTCGGAATGATTCTTGACCTTACAAAATTTATAGGTAAACCCATGAATACCTAGTCAGCAAGAATTCATATACAGCAAAGCCTAAGTGAATATATAAATGACTTCTGTTATTTGAGGATGGCCGAGTCATAATGACTCACTTGACCTATGTATGAAAATAATATATGTTTTCATTGTTTTCAAATGAATTAGACATATATTAAATTTATTATATCATATGATTACACATCAATAATCATATGTAAGGATAAAAAAGATTCCCTATATCTAAATTCCTCCAACAATTGAAGGGTGACCCTGGGGATGTATTTCATAATTACACATCAGTTAGCACATCATTGCTATATAACGTTAAACTGAAATGATTATTTCCTAGTCACCTGATTTTGAAATGTACCATAATTAAATCCTCATGGTATAATGTTAAATTGCATGGAAACCGAGTCCCCACTATATGGTGTTAATCTATATAGAGAATCTCCCATCATCACTTCTAATATGTGGACCACAACATCATCACCCTTATCAACCGATGTACATGGGGCTTTAAAAATATTTACAAGAACCTTAGTTTGTAGGCCACAGATCATGTATTTAGTTTCTCAAGTTTCACAAGACCATTCACAACCATCATAAAATAGAAATGGTCATTCTATTTGACTATTTATATGTAGGATATTCATAAGGTTTATAGAACCATCAACTAGTGGTATTATGGACTTCCAAGAAAGTCCATCATATCATTGAGAGTTCTCATAGCATCGTAGTGAAACTCATACTAATAGTGTGATTCAAATTCATCCTTGTCATGAATATATCATACCATTACTCATGATTTGAGAAGAATGGGTTTTAATTTTCTACATTCTCATCTCATTAACAAATTGGTTTTGGAGTTCTCTTGATCATGGTGATCATAATTTGGTTTTTCATAACACATCCTTCATACAAGGTCGAAATTGCAAGACCATAAACTTCTATTGAATGTGATTTATTACATGTCTCTGTAAATACCTATAAAACGTACTCTTATAAAAATTTAATAATGTACATTCTAAACTCTTAATCTCTATATTTTATCAAAAAGGAATAATGTAAATAAAAAATAAGGCACAAAGATCATGGGTCCCATCTTATGTTCTGATTAAAATTTGAGTCAGGATTTATAGATTCCTTTGATCAATGGAAAAAATATTTTGATGATTAATTAAGTCCCATATATATTAATGTGTTCATTATGTAGAGACACAATATTAAGGCTGCACGAACCCTTCATGAGCATTACATTTTCCACAAACCACTATCTTGCCTTTGAAATCAAAAATAGATCCAACCAATTACATATGTTAATACAATTTTACCTAGGACCCCATATACTTGAGAGGTTACTCCTAGTAACTCACTATACATTATTTTTAATAGTGATTTACTACTCTTATGGGATCCCAACTGGATAAAATAGTGATTAATGAAATTCTTTAGAGATCACACCTAGTAGATGTTTTCATCCTGGAGGAAAGGTACCTATTAAATCAAAGAGATATTATTCTAGTTTTGAGAGGTACTAGTTTCCCCTATTACGCATGGTAATTATATAGACAATATCCTACATTTCTAGTTGACTAAAATGTTGGATTATATTTATTTAAAATTTCCATCAATAAAATATTCATGTTGATCTAATATCATGGACATTAAATAACCATATATTGTAAAGATTTTCAAGAAGAAATTTTGTACTTCATTCATAAAACAAATAGTGTCCTTCATCATGTGATCCAAAAAAATATATAATTTAGGTCATAAAATTAGAAAACATAAAACCAAGATACCTAGAGGGTTACATAATACTTCTTTGATAACCTTTTTCCCATACCAAAATTCATTTTCTAAATATTTGATTCTTCAGTAATCTTTCATGTCCTTTAAAAAGGAATGAGACCCCTCGCTCCAATTGACCAATCAGGTAATCTCTATAGGATTATAGAAAATGTATATTCAACCAAAAGCTAGTGGTTTCTCTTTTTAATAAAAAATGACAAAGAATACATAGGATCCCCAAAAATTAAAATTAGAACTCCACATCACATAGTCTTTTGTGTTTATTTAAGGCATTTATTCCTCCATCAAATCACCCTTGATTCAAAATAGTGCGATATGATTCATGAAAAACATAAAACCAATATGGATTAGTTATCCCTAAAATTGTTTCTTTATCTATCACAAAACAATTATGAAGTTATAAGGTGTGTTTGAACCCTTCATGATTATCCATATGATCAATTTTTATTAAGATTACTATGTGTCATATATCATTACAAACATTCATTCTTTAAAATTTTTACAATAATATAGGGTCTCAATATCCTTTAGGGATATTTCTTATTCATAATTTTACAAATATGGAAGGCCACTAAAATTATTTTGGAATATAAATACATCATAATATCAAAAATATTGTAGGCTCTCAAAATCCATTGTGAAAGTTCATTAATCAAAAAATCAATTCAGATGTACGGATTAATTAAATTATTGAAAAAAAACTTTATATGTAATATAATAATATAATAAACCTAATTTTCAATATAGAATACCTAAATCTACAACAACATATAGTGTGATCATGAAAAAATTAAACTACAATAAACGAAGGACTAAGATAGAAGACCATAATATACAACAACAACTAGCCTGATCTAGCTAACCATAAACTAAAAAATTAGAGTTCTAAGATATAATAATTTAATCTATATTAATATATGTTTCCATATACTCAATCTATAAATATTTCACATTAAACAGCCAATTGAAATAGTCACGATGCTCTCCGGGTTGAAATCCCTCAATGTGGACCACGGTTAAAAGCCATGTGATTTCTTACTGGGTGAAAAAATTATTTGATCTCGGGAAATTAAGAACATAAAAAATATAAAAGTAACAAAAAAAGTTAGTTTCAAAAGCCATCATGGGAAGAATGAGAAAAATATAATTCATATTCAAATAACTCTTCTGAAAAATATTAATAACTCACCCTTTAGGAAATATTTTCTTTATTTTTTTGTGTGAACTATGTATTCTTTGAATGATTGCAGAAGATATATTAGTAATTATGTTTATGAAATAATTCATTATGAAAGTATTATCATAAAAGGACTGTTATGATTCAATAATTTGGGGTCAAATTTCGGTTCACAAGGTATTATAAAAATAATTGATTCCTTTGGTGATCTATAGAAAATTAAGGCAATGAATCTTTATAGAAGTGAATAATGAAAGAACGGTTCAAAACAAAATATACATTAAAAAATGTTTGATCATTGATGATGTAAAATAGAATGGGTAAATATATATATTCCATAGTCTCTTATATGATTTATAGATTAAATATATGAATATATCTGAGAATTTTGGTTTGTTGAGTTCTCGAGGTTTGCTAGAGCTCAAAAAGCTGTGTCAAATGAATTATAAAGCAACACCCTCTTTGTTTCTTCTACAACATCTAGTGGATGTTGAGCCTTAGTCAAGGATGACACCTTCTGATCCTATTTTTGGATGCCATGCAGTAATGTAGATTTTTTTGAGAAATTGGACATCATGTGATCTATGAGTGCTTCATATTATGTTATATTCATTGAAATATTTCTCATTTGATCATAGATCAAGTAATCAATATGATTATTTTAATCTATCACCTCAAATAAATCCCTTATGGATTGGAGAAATAAATTATTATTTTCAAATGAATATATATTTTTCTCATTATTGGATACTTATTTCAATTACATGATGATTCATATTGTTATTCCAAATAATCCCATACATTTGAAACAAACTACCCCCAAAATCCATGAACTAGGAAGAGGTTCTCTAATTTACCATGATTTTCCTCCAAGGTAGTCTCGATATTTATAGTATGAATCCAGTGCCAAAACAGTGTTTACATCATCCTACTCTGCACATCTATATCAAATGGTGAATTGGAAATATGATCCAAGTTTGAAAAATATTCACCTATTAGATACATTTAAGGATGTACCGATCGAGTCTAAGGTGTAAGAATAGTGTCTTGGACTGCTCTCCCTTCGCTAATGGAATATTATGTCCCTCATATTGTCGACACTTCATCCATCTATGATATTTATTGGTTTATGTACCTAATAAACTAAAACATTTGTGTTGTACTGAGGTTATTTCACTTAGATAACCTATGAGTCATGAAACATTTCCCTGAAAGACATGATCATGGTATATAGGGAGTTATAATGTGTTTCCACACATCAATCTAGTCATATCAGCAAAACATCTATATAAGATTTAGTCCAAGCGTGAGAATATTATTGGGACCGATAATTTGATGCTTTGGAATATTGTATGGTAATCATGGAATTTGTATCCTGGAATTCATGAATCAGTAAAAATTAAATGAAATGTCTAATATTTCATTCTCCTCACACAACATTGTAATAGAGATAAGAAACAGACAAATTTTAGAGTAATTTATGGGTAGATAGGTATAGGAAAAATGGTTTTCAAATGTTTATTTCATCAAAATGGAATGTAAGAACCACATCCCAGAAAGAATATTTTTATGAAATATCATCAAAAGAACCACTATAGTCATCAATAATCATCACTGAGGGTGTGGAGTATGGAAAAATTTGAATTGTTTTGTTTTCTCTTAATGTTGATGGCCTCATGGATGTCTAATGATGTGACATCAACCAGAAAGACAAAAAGTGTCCATGGGAGGAATATGATACTCTGGGTTTTAGTTTCATGTTTTTACCCCAAAAATATAGAGTCATAACCTATCATGATAAAATAATTTGATGTTCTATTCAATATGGTAATGTTTGTTACCTTTATTAATATGGTTGAGAAGTTGATAAAGATGAGAAAGGGTTTTAATGGATATATTGAGAGGTCTCCCTTGTTTTTGTTGAGCTTAAATCACTGACATGCAAACCCGAATACTATGTCTTGTATCCCCACACGGAAATATCAATCATTTTAAAAACATGCCCACAAATTTTGGTATATGAAGACTTATAGAAACCAATATCCTCACCATAATTCCCTAGTACTAATACATTATTGATTCTAGTATGGGAATGTTAGATTCCATGCTTCCCCAGACATATTGATATGGGTAGGGATGATGATGAATAGTAGATTCTGGATCCCCAATTTAAAAAATAATTATTATGACACAATCCTTGAAATAAATCATCATGTCTATATTTAACACCTTCATATAATATACCATATAATGGTTATCATGACTCATTCTAAGGTTTAAGTCAGTTTAGGGTCATCCCAAAAATTCATTTATGGGTTGAATTCATTATAATTTTCACCAAAATGATGTATTCCAAAAAGCTAATAAATGTAACAAATATTGATTTCAACATTTCCATGGTTAATATGAAAAGAGTTTGTGTCTAGATATCATATTAAAATTTTATATCTACAGATTTCTTGTTAATGGAACATGATAAACATTGTAATACATTTCATAACATAAAATGGATATAATTTTGTTGATTTTAAAATTCATCAAATCTCTCTAAAACCCATAAAGGATAATCTCATTATAAAAAAAATTCCCACCATGTTGTAAATCTAATTTAAAACTCCATACCCTATTGGATTTTTATTAGAAGATACGTGTATATTCGAAGAACACTATGTAATTAGTTGGTGAGAATTATTGAGGTCATCCTGGCTTAATGTGGAGTGTTTCAATGTTTAATATAATCCATGAAATTGATCCATTATTAGTTAATTATTCTTAGAGTTAATCACTTAGATACATTCCTGGGAATCAAAAAACCATCTTGCAGGAAGGTTGTGGTTTGGTGAAGGAATGAAAAAAAATTCTCTAAGATCATGTTCATATAAATGTAGTCTTTTTGAAATTGTATTTTTTTGGAGATCTATCAAACAGAGGTCCCTTAGAATTCATTTTAGATAATACATGATACCAAGGGTCTATGATGTGATTACCAGCAACCATATCCCTATAGAAATCCATGTATGTGAAGTCCAGGATGTAATAGCCATATATTTTAAAACATAATTAATCAAACATTAGAATAGGGATAAAATCATAACATGGAAAAAATTAATTTTATAACTATGTAACATAGATAACATAATTTAGAGAGTATGATCCATATTGGGTTTCATGACTAGGTGACACATACATGGTCTTGTGATAACATGTTCTATATAAATGACACATGAATCTGGTATCAAATTCTCCATTCATGTGTTTCCAATGTACACCATATGTACTCTCCTTGAATCTAAATTCATGTGAGCTAGTTCAAGATATCTTATCTATTATTTACACTAGATTTGGTGAAATAGTCAACCTAAAAATGTAGCTTTGTGAAAGGAATCATGAAACCATCTAACATGATCATATCATGTGAAGTGATCGTTGGGGGATATCACCCAAAACATTCTCTCGATGGAGTTACATGACAAGGTTTCCCAAATAAATAATGTGGTATATTTAAAATATTTTTAGATCTTTATTTTTGTGTTTTATGTGATATAAATTGATATCTACTCCATTTTTTTAGACCGCCTCATGGAATACACAGTATCTTATGAAAGAAAATTTTTGCATGGAATACTAAACAATGATAATGTAAGGGACTCATGTGGGAATTTACCTCCTCATAATTGAGTCTTTGTGCCTTCATATATCACTACTACAGATAAGAATTTTTGGAAATAATTCAAATTTTAATCAGAAAATATTGGAATGAAGAATCACCCAAACCATAGGTATTATATGACATAATATAGAATGAATGAAGAAGCATGACTATATGGATATTGAAAATCTTGAACATAAAAATTGTGTGACCATCAATGGGATTCATGATATAATTATTATAGGAGTATCATGAGAATGGGGTACGTGCTTTATGTGATCTATATAGTTATTCTAAGAAATTCATTTGACACGCCCTCTATTTCTTGTGAAGTATTATAGATGAAATATAATGGTCACGTGAATGCCCTTCAATGAGTCATTTTTATTGTGTGACAAATCAATTGTAAAATCCTATAATATCTACCAAGGATATTTTATGATGTAAAGAATAAAATAATAATGTCCTTATGTGAAAATAATTTTGTTTTTTCCATGTGATGGGATTTTTTGTTCTCAGATGATCGTCTTGTTGATCATGAGAAAAAACCATGAAATTACAACATTATCACATGAAGATTCTTAGATTTTTCATTCTAATATCATGAAGGGCCCCATAAATGTTTGATTTATCATACAAAATACGATAATAATTTTTAGTGAATCAAGACTACGCCCTTTGACATGAAATGGGTTAATAAAGAAGGTCCATTATTGAGACATGTAACCCATGTGATTCATCATCGAACATGATCCCCAAATGGTGATTTATCCGCCATGACTGGAGTAATATACATAGGTAGATAATTCTTATATAATCTCCCATATACATATAACGAAAACATGTAATGATATAGAAATTCAAATTCCATCTCAGGGGATTGTGTGATTTCATTAGTCGTCCACCTTAAAATTCCTAGAGAGTATCTTAAGGTATTATAAAAGTCATTTTTTTTGTAACGAGTTAATTTATGATAGAAAGGACCTCTGGTATTTCTGTTTGATCACAAGAAGGTACATCGTAATGTCTTCTTTATAATTTGATTCCACAGTCGGTAGATTTAAGAAAAATGTTGAGTCATTTACCTGAATAAGGATGGATGTGATTGATGATTTGTGTGAATGAAGATACATTTTTTCATGTGATGGGGTGATTTTTTTCATTATATAAATTTCAGGATCATGTAAAAAGACTCATATATATTATCCATATCAGGTGAAGACCATAAAACATGATGTTCATGACATGAGAAGCCACACAAACATGTTAGATGGATCATTTTATAGCCTAAATACAAGTCATTCAGTTCATTTGAATATCCTTTTAAATGTTGGCCAAATAACCTCCAGACATTTTTGGTGGATCACATGGAATCCCTCTAACATGTCATATGGATCATGTGATATCCCTAAAACACGTCAACCATGACAATTAGAAATCCTCAAACATGTCATCTATATCAAGATAACAACCAATGGATTTTTTATACATCCTCATACATTCTAGACACAAAACCTTGGGTTGGTGAAGATAATCATTGAAAAGATGGAGACATGTCCATCCATGTTAACCTTATCAATAACGAAAACATCTAAATTTACCCTTGGTCCATGTGAACCCTCGGTCGTTAGTATTTTACTGATAATTTCTATTTAATATGTGAATTTTACATAATGGAAATTGTTTATGTACCTAGGTAACCCTATTCATTCCACGAGAACCTCATGCCATCCAGGAATATTTAATGGACCCCTCAATTTCACCACTATTTATCCGTCTAAGGATAGGGGAAGGATATGTGTAAGGGGAACCCTAATTTTTCTAAGTCACTTGACACTCAAATCACTAACCTCCTATGGTTATATCATCCATTTTCACCGATAAAAATATTATAGATTCATGTGAAAAATGAGGAATCTAATTCATGTAATATAAAATATACATAAAACACCATTGTACGGTGCGAGATCTATAAAAAACATTCCATATAAGATTGTACAATGTATCAATCTTACACCTCTAATAGTTCATATAATAAATTTATATCTCTTGTTTCTCACACTGATAATATCTAAGATAAGGATTGGTATCTGATAGAATATTTCTTCTAGTATAATAATTATTTCCCAAATTATTTGATGCCCAACATGTATATGCCACCCAATTTCAAGGGAGACAACAGTGTATAATCCCCAAAAATATATAATATTATATCCATTTGGACATGTTTGGTGTTATTTTCTCTCTTGTTTCTCAGAATAAGTGTGAATCATGTGGGTATTATGATTTGGGCCGATAATTTCAATAGAATCATACAAATGAATATCTAAAATAGGTATCCACCGTGGCATAATAACTGAACTACAGGTACTAGTAATCATGTCATATTTTGGATATATAGGATGCCTTATGGCCCAAGATCCACACCCAATACTTAATTTCCATAATATTACCCCATCCTGCATGACTGTAAAATGAAAAAATGATCATATATAAATTTTTTTGTTTTTTATTCTTATTTTAACATGATATGTTGGACACCTTTTATAACTTCAATCTTATCCCCAGAATAGCAATCACCTTTCAGAACATCATTAAACCTAATTGTGCCTAGAAATGATGATTTTAAACATTATTTGTCACCAATTTATAAGAAATAAGTGGAAATATATTGAGAACCTATGATACATACATAGGCCGTCATCAATATAACTCCATTCAATTGTATAGGTATTCAACTACAAATCATTTCATTATGATAAATAATTAGGCACATATATTTGGAAAAGAATCAAAAACATATATTAAATCTATAAGAGAGTCCCATAATATGAAATAATCCCACTAAAGACAATTAAATGATCTTAATATTCTATTCTATCATTCACTGTGAGTTCCTATATTGTGGTTGGTTTGAATCATTAACTCAATACCATCCTTTGTAAAGTAGGCTAATGTTATCTACTAAATTGGGAGTCATTGGGTGTTTCTATGAGTGATTAATATAGTAATATCAAACAATCCATATCATACAATTATATAAGAAATTAATTCATGCATATTCGAAATCCTACATTCATTATTTAATGGAGATCTCATATATCCAATTTGACACCCCATTATGGATTTATTTCTTAATTTTGAAAAAATCTACATGCATTCAATTTAATAAATTTAGAATTTTTATTATGTCATTACTAACAATCCTAAAGAATTATATTCATAAACATAATCATTTCCTAAAAATATTAATATTTAATAAAATATTATAAATAATTATAATTAATTAATAGAGTCATTAAATGTATTATATCATGGGAATTTTTCCCAAATTATTAAAATCCTTCTAAAAAGATTAGGGAACTGGGTTCACATCTAGTTATCTAAAAAAATATTCTCTCATGAAGAAACAAGTGTGTCTACTGGAAACAATATAAGGGAATTATTTTCTTATAATGGATAACCTACTCTTAATCCACATTCTATAATGGGAACTCTACAAAGGTTTCCTCGTCCCCAATGATCACATCTCGGCAATCGATAACATGTGATGGGTCATGAACATACCTCCTCAGCTGCGACACATAGATGACATCTTGAAATCACTCATTCTATAATGGTAGGGCTATGAGTTATGGAACATTACCAACCATATATAGTATATTTAATGTTTTAATGAATATTGGAGATAACTTTTGACAAATCCAAAATTTCGACAATCAGTAACAAGGAGAAACATTCTGTAACACATAGTCCCATTCAACAAATTTTAAAGGATTCATTCATCAGTAAAAATAAGTAATATAAAATCTTTGCGCTTCCCTCATCCACATTCTAGATCATCACATCCACCAAATCTTATCCCATGTGTGAAAGCTCCCCTAATCAATACAACACTGTTGTGATAGGTAGGCTCTCCTATAAAGAGAATGAAATTGTTCCATAGTGATGGTGTAGTTGCAGTACTTGTTATACGAATAATACACCAATTGTAACAACTATAGATTTAATGAGAATTATTATTTTTAATTTCTTTTATGTATTCTATTATACACAACACCAAGATTAGCTTGTACTATATGCAACACTGTATTAGCTTGCAGTATATGAAACACTATTCTTGGCTCGTGTTACACACAATTTCAAGTTCGTTTTGTGAAAATTATTCTATGCAACATTAAGTAAGTATTTTGTTTAATTTATAATTGAAATAAGTTTTAGTTATGTTATACGCAACACCAAATAAGGATTTAACTACATGCAACCCTGACTTGGCATGCATTACCCACAATCAAGACCTTCCTCGATTGAGTATGTAGTACGCAATATCAGGTTTCATTAAACAATGATATATGTTAATAATATTATTATAAACTCGAAGTTATGTATAGTATTAACTACATTTTAAATTATATAACATTGTTATTCATCTTACACATTTTCTAAAAAATGGGATGAGAACAAAATAAATTTTTCGTGTAAAATATATATTTTCAAATAATTGATGTTTTCCCACATTTTGATGGCGCACTCACATTAAATCATGTTTTTGACATGAATATAAGTTCAATTTGACAAAATAAAATTATTATTTCGAATCATTATATAAAAATTATCTTTGGATAAATTTTAAATGTTATTTTGATAACTTTCATATTTTAATGAATATTAAAAACACGCTATATTTTATTTAAAAACAACTTTTTTCATCGCAATAATTTATATGGTAAGATTATATTTTTAATTGGATTTAAAGTTTAATTAGAATATATTTTTACCATTTAATCCAATATTGGTCATTGAATTTAATTTTACTTCGAAATTGGACATAAACAAGTATCAATCTTTTGATAGTTATTGTTTCTTAAAAACAAGATATTTATTTTGATAACGGTAATTAATTTTAAATTTAATTAATTCCACTTCTATGTTTTGAATTTGGGAAAAAATAAATCATATTTGAATTTTGACTATCAAATATATCTTATGCTTAATTTTTGGTATTTTTTCTGAAAAACTTCAATTTTTGATGAATAGTGAAAACACTGAGTTTTTTGTTAAAAACGACTTTTTATTTAAATAATTATTTATTTTATTCAAATTTATTTTATCTCAAAATTGATACATAATACCAATATAAGTTCAATATAATTAATTGGAGTTATTTTATAATAATTTTAGAGATAGAAAAATTTTACTGAACTTGTCACCGTCTTTTACCCACCTACTAGGAGAATTTGGAAATTCACATAATACATAATTTTACCGCTTCTGTGAGTAGAATTTCTAAAATCAGAGAGACACGGTTAACATCATGGACTAAAATGTGGTTCAATGATACTAAAATATTTTTTGGTGAATAGTAAAATTTTACTTTTATTTACTGCGGTTAAAGGTAAATAGGGTAATTCAAGGTTAAAAGAATATTATAATAATTCAAAATTACATTAACACTTGGTCAAACCTTATTGGATGAGTAATGGCCGACCATGGTCATCTTTGGGTCTATTTTGGGACCCCGTGGAGCCACTTATGAAAGACAATGAAACATTAGATTAATTAATTTAATTTAATGACAAAATTGACATTATCAAAAATCATTTAGTAAATTAATTTTTATATGGTGTTATATAAGTCATATTTTAGACTATAAATATTCATTAGAAAGATAAACAGATTTACTACATCATGATATTTTATTTATCATAATTATTACACATAAAATGAATTAAATTATTTTATGACACAATAATGATGTAGTGTTTAACTCATTAATAAATGATTTAAATAAATAAGATTATAATGATTAAAATATTATCCAAAACATGTCCAATTTTGATTTAATGATTAAACTTATACCATGAGTCATCTTATCTTTGACTTTATTGATTTTTGGACCATTATAAACCGAATATAATTATATTATAAAATAATATTTTCACTCTTTCCTAAAGAGTACCTCCTCTCCCTTATAAAAGGAGACACTTTCTATCTAATTTGTCACACCACTCAAACCATTTGTCTCGTCCATAATCTACCCAATTAAGCTCTCTACATCCCTATACTCCCCCTTGAAGCATTACATTAGTCATAAGGCACTCCAAGAAGTCATGGTGCTTCAATCCAAAGGAAGTTACTCAAATAAAAGGTAACGATTTCTCTTAAGTTTTTTTCTTTTATTCTACTTCTCTAACCCCTATACTTTTTTAATACATTATTTTGTAATAATAACAGTATCCTAAATAAACTAATATTTTGTTATGAGATGTATTCGAACTATACTTACACACACCTCCATCTAATGGATGAAGAACATAATGTTTCTGTGGATGAAAAACTAACGCCTCACGAAACTATGTTTGTTCAATTATCTCCTACCGCCTCTCATGGTAGCTATTATGATGGAATTGTATTTATATATGATATATATTATGTTTATGAATTCCTTATGCTTCTTTAATTCCCAATTATATCAAGTACTTATGGTTTCCATAGTGTCTAAATGCGATGATCTCATTTGAGGATGTGCGGACTACCGCCCCCTCAAAGTGATGTGAATCGTCAATGCATTATGTGGGATTTATAAAGGATGGAGTTAATGATATTATATATGATATTATACTGGAATTATAATATACCTATTCTATTAAAATAATAAATATAAATGAACGTATTTTTCATGCATATGTATGGCTTACCGTCTCCATGAACGGTGCATTTCATTTCTTACATCCATATGTTATGTACTATTATAAATACATGTATATGCTAGATATATAATAAATATATATGATATATAAATCATTATTTACATTCTAGAAGTATGTAAATCATGATATAATTAATAATAACATCAATAACAACAAGTCCAAACATGTACAATAAATAAGATTATTTTACCCAAAATGTTGCTTTAACATGTGATTCACAAAAGAACGAGTAATATAAAGTAATAAGTGAACCATATATGATATAATAACATTGAATATGTTTTTGTAATAAGTCAATGCCATTATTTAAATCATTATACAGGAGGTTCAGATATGTATGAAGCATATCAGACCTCAGGATTTAAAGAACGTTTTTAGGTAAGAAAACCAAAAGGGGAAGATCTTTATGCGAGATGTTGAAGATCATACACCACGATTAGAAGATTACGTTCCTAGTTTCCAAATACACTAAAATATTATGGTCCTTTTGTGTTTGTTTTTGTTATATAATAATTATTCTGGAAATGTAATGTAATGTCTGTGTACGTCAAGCTTCGGTCCCCTACAGGTGGTATAAGAGGAAAGGTTTAGTTAACCGTTGGAAACTAGGATGAGAAAAATTTAGTGAAATCCCTAGAGATATTTCTAAGGTATGTCTAGGTATGTCCCTAAGGTGAAGTATAAGTATAGGTTATAGTACTATAATTACAGTAACAATCGAATAATTAAACTTTAGATGTTTGATATTGAAGTTACTCCCCCTTTATTATGTTGTTTTACCAATCATGATATTTCCCTCTAACAATATTATTTTTGTGTTTTAGACGATGGTCGGAACCTGAACGAACCGTGTTGATCAATGTAAATGAAAATTCAATTATTTTCCTTCTGAACAATCAAATGTTATGGGAGATGGAGTGAAAAATCTTATTGCTATACTTACTCATGCTATGAATCATTCTGGACATCTGAATGAGCAGGGAAAGAGAGAAATATTCTATTGATTCTGTCATGAGGCAACTTCCACCTTCATTCTGTGGATCTTATGATTCACTTTTTGCTGAAAAATGGATCCATACCATTGAAATGATATTTTCCAAACTTTTATGTTCAGAACATGAAAAATTCATTTTGGCTATTTACCGATTAAAAGGTGAAGCAGATCAATGGTGGACATTAATTAAGAACACAAGGTCCCAAGGTGAAATTGAATCCATGGAATGGGATGAGTTAAAGAACATATTTTTCAATAAGTACTTCCCTCTTATTCTTAGAACAAAGATGGAAAAGGAGTTCCTAGAGCTTAAGAAAAAATATGATGAATCTGTTTGTATATACGAAGCGAATTTTACAAGGATTGCAAGGTATGCATCTGGATTTATCATCCAACCTGAAATTAATGTTGATTGATTCTTCAGTGTCATAAAACCAATTCATCGTAGGGAATTAGCTATAAGAGACTTAATATTTATGGGAAATTGGGCGTTGTGCTATCACGTTAGAACTGGAAGTTGGTGTTACATATCCATCTCTTGGTTTTGACAAGAAACGAAAGATGGTGTTCAAGGAGAAATCTCAGAAAAATGGTGAAAAAAAGATGAATGTTTCCTTATGTTCAATGTGTGAAATGAAACCAGGTATAGATTTCCTAAAAGGTACTAGAAAATGATTTAAGTGTGCAAAAGATGGTCATCGAGAAGTTGATTTTCAATGTTATGGAAAAAATGTTTCTAATGATGTGAATATAGAAAATACTAAATAGAACTCTCCACCAACACTTTAATGCATAAAGTGCAAGGAAATGGGACATTATGCTAATAAATGTCCTAATCCATGGGTTAATGATGATCAACGTGAGCAGCCTCTTAAGGCAAAGGATAAAGGGAGGTATCATGCCATCATTATTTGTGATGTTGAGTATGAAAATGATGTTGTGTAATGATTAAGTGTTTATGTAATGGGATTTCAAAATAGTATAATGGAATCACATTTATGGTATTGTGGAATTTTTGAATATCTATGTATTGGTTTTCAATAATTATATGGTACTGGTAACCCTGAACAAGTGATTGAAATATTTTTGGAAAGAAGATGATATGCGCATAATGAATGGATAATGAAAAAAATGAAATCAGCTCATGATTGATATAAGGACTAAGTGATATCATGGTTTCAGTATATAGAATTTTTGGGATTTTGGTATGTGGAAAAAATTAACTTTTGACAGCATTCATGTTTTCACTAAGGTTCAATGGGTATTCATTTTTCAAGAGAATACATGATTAGGTTATTCACATTATTGGAATTTGATCAACAAGATATATCGGGGATAAATGATGGTATTCACATGTTCGTTAGATGAAATTTCTAGCATTTATTTTATTTATACTATAATCTTGTATAGAAGTATTTTGGATAAGCCTAAATATTTTAAATGGATTATGTTGGACATATGTTAGTATTGTTTAAGGCTAGAACTGTTTTCGATATTATCGATGGAATGTCATAATGATGTAATTTTAGAAAAAGGACAACCTGTAGGACGAGCGTCAACCCATCGCGTTGGACAAGGCTGTGGGAATCGATCCCACAACCGAAGTGTGACATGCCTTTATCGCCTACCTCTGGCCTATAGGAAGTCCCTTGTTATTAGAAACTAGTTTTATTTTATTAAGTAGTATGCTAGATGAAGTATAAGTCCATTTTTTGATTCATATGTGATTAACCACACAATAGATGGACTTATGTATATTTGATATCTTTTTCTAACCTTTTTGTTTGAAACAGATGGAATGTCTCATAATTCTATCACATGATCTGATAACACTACATGAATGAAAAATTCATCTTCATTTCTTTAAGCGATGAAGTGGAAATTGTTCACAGAATAAAAAACAGTGAGATGGTACCAAAATCATTTAAGTATTTCTTTTAATTCATCAACATTAGGGAAATGATCTTGGAAAATAAAAATATTGTCCTAGTGCCCTCGTATCTGATGAATCAGATGGTACCTTAAATCATCACAAATTTATGGCTTTGTGATTGTCGTCTTTTTCATAGCCATGTTCTCTACCACTCTTCATCAGAACATGGTAGTTAGGTTTCTATTCCATATCCATATTTTCACCTATGTTCTCCTATGTGGAAACCCAGTGATTATTTAATTAGCTCAACTGTTACGTTTCATACTTTAGTTATTAAAGATAAGTTTTGGTATTCCTTTTTACGATGTGGGTTTCTTTGAAAGAAACTTTCAATTAGTAAACAATTTATAACCCCAATGAATTTCGAGGGCGAAATTCATTTTAAGGGTGGTAGAATATAACAACCCTTGATTTTATGAGAATTATTCTTTTTAATTTCATTTATTTCTTCTATTATACACTACGCCAAGATTATCTTGTACTATACGCAACACCGTATTAGCTTTCAGTATATGCAACACTATTATTGGCTCATGTTACACACAATTTCAAGTTAGTTTTGTGAAAATTATTCCATGCAGCATTAAGTATAGATTTTTTTAATTTATAAATGAAATAAGTTTTGATTATGTTATACACAACACCAAACAGAGCTTTCACTACACGCAGCCCTGACTTGGCTTGCATTACGCAGAATCATGACCTTCCTCGATTGTGTGTGTAGTATGGAATATCATGTTTCTCTAATCAATGATATATGGTTATAATATTATTATAAACTTTCCGTTATAAATATTATTAACTAAAATTTGAATTTTATAACATTATTATTCATATTACACATTTTCTAGAATATGGTATGAGAACAAAATAATTTTTTTTTGTACAAAATGTATTTTTTTAAAAATTGCGGTTTTCCCGCCTTTTGATGGCGCACACACTTTAAATCTTGTTTTTGACATTTCTATATGTTAATTTTGAAAAAATAAAATTTTTCTTTGGAATCAAGATAAAAAAATTTATTTTGGATAAATTTTTCTTATTATTCTGATAACTTTCATATTTTAAGGGATAGAAAAAACACGCTATATTTTAATTTAAAACAAATTTTCATCACAATAATTTATATAATAAGATTACATTTTTAATTGATTTTAAATTTTAATTAGAATATATTTTTACCATTTAATCCAATATTGGTCATTGGAATTAATTTCAATTTGATATTAGGAATAAAAAAGTATTAATCTTTTGATAGTTATTGTTTCTTATAAATACACTATTTGTTTTGATAACGAGAATTAATTTTAAAATTAATTTATGCCACTTCAATGTTTTTAATTTGGAAAAAAAGACATCATTTTTGAATTTGGAATATCAAATATAGCATAGGCTGAATATTTGGTATTTTTCTGAAAAACTTCAATTTATTATGAGTAGTGAAAACACTGAGTTTTTGGTTAAAACAAACTTCTTAGTTAAATAATTATTTATTTTCTTTAAATTTATTTTAGGTAAAAATTGATACATAATACCTATATAAGTTCAATTTTATTAATTGGATTTATTTTATAATATGTTTAGATATAAAAAAAAATTTACTAAACTTTTTATCGTCTTTTACCCACCTCCTAGGAGAATTTGGAAATTCACATAAAATGTAATTTTACCACTTCTGTGAGTGGAATTTTGAAAATCAGTGAGAATCAGTTAATATAAAGGACTAAAATGTGGTTCAATGAGATGAAAATAATATGTGGTGAATAGTGACGTTTTAGTTTTATTTACTACGGTTAAAGGTAAAGAGGGTAATTCAGGGTTAAAATAATATTATAATAATTTAAAATTACCTTAACACTTGTCCAAACCTTATTGTATGAGTAATGGACGACCATCGGAATCTTCAGGACGATATTGGGACCCCATGGAGCCACTTATGAAAGACGATGGCACATTAGATTAATTAATTTAATGTAAATACCAAATTGACATTAAAAAAATTCTTTTAGTAAATTAATTTTTATATAGTGTTATATAATTCATCTTTTAGACTATAAATATTCATTAGTAAGATAAATATGTTTTCTACATCATGGTATTTTTTTCATAATTTTTAGACATCAAATGAATTAAATTATTTATGACACAATAATGATACAGTGTTTACCTCATTAATAAATGATTTAAATAAATAAATTATAATGATTAAAATATTATCCAAAACATTACCAATTCCGATTGGATGATTATATTTCGACCATGAGTCATCTTATCATTGATTATAATGATTTTTGGAAAATTAGAAACCCAATATCATTATATTATAAAATAATATTTTCACTCTTTCCTAAAGAGCCCCTCCACTCCCATATAAATGGAGACCCTTTCTATCCAATTCTTCACACCTATCAAGCCGTTTTCCTCGTCCAAAATCTGCCTACATAAGCTTCCTACATCCCTATTCTCCCCCTTGAAGCCTTACATTAGGCAAAAGGCACTCCAAGAAGTCCTTTTGGTTTAATACAAAGGAAGTTACCCAAATTAATGGTAACGATTTCTCTTAAGTTGTCTTCTTTTATTCTACTTATCCAACCCCTAAACACTTTTTAATACATTCTTTTGTAAAACAATAAGTATCATAAATATACTAAAATGTTTTTATGATATGTATTCTAACTACACATACACACACCTCCATCTAATGGATGAAGAACATAATGTTTCTGTGGATGGAAAACTAGTGTCTCACGAAATGATGATTGTTCGATTTCTCCTACCGCCTCTCATGGAGGCCATTACGATGGAAATGTATGTATATATGATGTATATTGTGTTTATGATTTCCTTATGCTTAATTACTTCCCAATTATATCAAGTCTTTATGGATTCCATAGTGGGTAAATACGATGATATCAATTGAGGAAGGGCGGACTACCACCCCTCAAAGTGATGTGATTCCTTAATGGCTTATGTGGGATGTATAAAGGATAGAGTTAATGATATTATATATGATGCTATACTATAATTATAATATACCTATTCCATTAAAATAATAAATAGAAATGAAAGTAGTGTTCATGCGTACGTATGGCTTACCATCTCCATGAACGGTGCATTTCATTTCTTACCTCCATATGTTTTGTACTATTATAAATACATGTATATGCTAGATATATAATGAATATATATGATATATAAATCAATATTCACATTCTAGAAGTATGAAAATCATGATATAATTAATAATAACATCAAGATAAACAAGTCCAAACACGTACGCTAAATAAGACGATTTTACCCAAAACGTTTCTTTAACATGGGATTTACAAAATGACAGGTAATATAAAGTCATAATTGAACCATATATGATATCATAACAACGAATATGATTCTTTAATAAGTCAATGACATTATTTAAATCCTTATACATGAGGTTAGTATACGTACGAAGCATATCAGATGTAAGGATTTAAAGAAAGGTTTTAGGTAAGAAAACCAAAAGGGGAAGATATTTATGGGAGATGTTGAAGATCTTTCACCATGATTAGAAGATTACGTTTCAAGTTTCCAAAGGAACTAAACCATTACGGTCCTTGTGTGTATATTTTTGTTATGTAATTAGTATTCCGAAAAAGTAATGTGATGTCTGTGTACGTCAAGTTTTGGGCCTCTACACCAATGGTATGTAATCCTACCATATATGGACAATTTCCAACATGCTAGCCCAAATACTATCCTCAAGAACATGTATAGTCCATGCAATATGGCATTCTATCTAGGGGTGAAACACAATGCTAAAAAAATTGACTCCCAATTGTCGCTTATAGTCACTTCAATATTCATAATTTGAAGGGATAATAATAGTATAAAATGATATTTTTAGAAACACCATGAAGACAGATTATTTCCAACACATAATGGTATTCAAAGATCATAATTGAACACTATTATTTGATAGATCATAAGTGTCCCTACATAGAGTGTAATTCAACGATCACCATGATTGTATAATTGCATATAAATGATTGTTGAACCCTCATTAGTTTGTTTATATATATCATCCCACTTATAATTTGGTACCTCAATCGGTAGATTCAACCCCACGGAGACCTATTACATAGCCCTCACCTGTTGAAAAGTGAAGCATGGAGAAACATAGTCAACTATACACATATTCATCACTATCCTCAAAAACATATTTTAAGTGTCTTGGTATGTTTTCACCACACATGGGTGTACCTCCATTTTATATGTATGAAAATCACTCAAAACATCCTCTTGTAGTGTCACTGAGAAGACTGTTCTCCCACTAGAATGAATGAAACCCTCCCTTAAAAAAATCATCATGGGAACTTCTAGTGGATATCTAAGTACATAAGGCCTCACTATTAGTATATTCAACATTTTCATTCCTAAAATTTCATTTAAGAGGATGGTGAATAATTATAATCTAAAGGTAAGTTTCATTAATATCATACAATAAAAAAAACATAAATAAGTTCCACTTCACTGAAGACACTGTCAAAAACTAGAAACAAGGTATCCTGGTGATAGATTATGAATCCACACCCCCATTCCAAGGCATATATAATAACCCAAATTCATAATCATAGACAAAATCTAGCCATATCCTATGTATAATTTTTGGATTATTTTCAGAAAATATATACTTGGGACACATGTGGTCATAATAGATTATGACCCACTAACCAATATAGTATTTTCACCACGTCTTATTTATAAAGACCTATACAATAGATCAAGATCAAGGGTCATGTGGTTATTCTCATGGGGGAACAATAGTTGGGACCCATAAATGATCCGTTCCTGACTCTACATCAGTATACATTCAATCAACCCCCGAATGGGATTACAAAACACCAAATACTCAACACACTCCTCTAAAATTCTCAAGATTGGGGTTCTTAGAAACCTCTATAGAAACTCTTAAAAATTCACATGGGTACCTATCTACCTAAAAAAAGGATTCCTCTTTCTGGTTAATGCTGTTAATTTTGTTGTTATCCTATAGATATTTCACAAAAATATCTACTAATACCGAACCAACCCATCGAATATCTGTACATCAGTTACACTATATGTTGGTTCCCATGTTAGAACTTCATCATCCTTCACACGGTCCACTAATACTACCTCATCTTGGATAACATTTCCTACAAACAAGACCTCTTGAATATAAAAATAACACTTCTAGAGCTACTCATAAATCTTGATATCTCATTGTATTTCTAGGAGAATTTTTATGTTTCATATATTTTCCTCATTTGACCTAAAGCACACCAGGTTGACATTGGTGAATACTAGTATTAACAGATCCATGATGGGTTGATAGATTTAGTTCATGATTCCCATTAAAACTCTTTGTGCTTTCATCACACTATAAAGAATTACGTGGTAATTGTAGTGAACATAGAGAGATCATATTATGATCATTAATATATCATTATCCCAAACATTATGATGGTGATATCATGATATTCTGTCCATCTTCAAGAACAATCATACCTAGATCTGGATGTTATAATCCACCAAAAACCTCAGGCACCCCTCTTCGTTATTGGATAACAACATCGGAGAAGTCCTAGGTGACAAAGTAAATCTGAAAAATCCATTGCAATTAAAATATTCCATCTACACCTTATTCTCACCAATATATTTGGGAGACATCCAATATACTGTGTTAAATATTGGGGATGCTCATATGTGAAATTATATATAGAATTTTATCTTGTAGTTGGGTGGTAATGTAAAACCCAGATTTTTTAAGAATAATTATTCTCAGATAAAATAAAAAAATAAATGCCTTGTGTTTCATTGTACCCCATGTTAGTATTTTAGTACATAAAAAACTGATTTTATCTTGTGGTACACACAATATTGTGTTTCATCGAATGATTTCATAACCCACGTTACTAGTTTTTACCAAACTAATATATAATATTAATAATATTTTTATAATTATAACCTAAATGTTTGAATGATTAGTATGAAAAATATTGGCTAAATTATAAAAATTTACTTTATTAAATATTGTTAAAAAATCCTTTAAAAACTAATTAATTTTCAATTAATGAATGAAATATAGCGAGAAGGTCCGATCCAAGCAATATTGGACCACAAAATTTATTAATAAAATAAAAATGTAGAGACATGAGAAAGGAAGAGAGGGAGATTAAATGTCAAAATATTCATAGTCACCACCTCCATAGCCGATCGTGTCATCAGCATCAGCTGATTCCCATTCTAATTGGGTCTTATATTGTTTAAGAAACTTCTTATAAATCTTCTGTTTGTCTAGTTGCTCCTTTGATAGCTTCTCGATCTCCTTCTTGGCAGATGCCCTTGTGGTCACGGTCCTCAGAACTGTAGAGTAGTCCTTCCATGGTTTCCTTGAAATAGGGGCATATCTGACACCCTCATTGTTAGAGACGCTTTTCTTTTCTCCTCAGACAATATCACTATATGATATCTTATTTGCATCCATATCTCCTCCCTTGTTCTCAACATGAGAGTCACCCTCTTTGATGAGGGTTAAGTCCCCAACACCTGGAGTGGATTCCTCTGCCCTTCCTTTCTCAGACGCAGAGGAGGAGGGTTGCACATTCTGTATTGGAGGATCAATCACCATCATAGTGGGAGCTGTACTGAGAGCCTTTTCAGAGGGAGGCTCTTGAGATCCAATATGATCAGAAGATCGATGTGGAGAAGCATCAATTATCACCTCTTTACCATTCCTAGAAAACGACAGCTCATGAGTGTCAGATTCCAAAAGCGGGTCATTGTCCCTCGTGACAGGCTTTGGTGAAGGCGAATCCTTTAGATTCACATTACGATGACAATGATTGGAGGGGTGCCCTCGTAGTCCACACTCTGTGAAAGTAATTTTTTTACGACATGACTCCAAAGAGTGCACCACTGCCATGTATTTAGTGAAGAAGAGGGGTTTGTTTTTATATTCAACATCAATCAGAATTTGATCAGAGGGAATAGAAAGTGTTACCGTGTCAATGAGAGTGAAACTGAGGTCAACTTCGACAAGTATTCTGGCAAAGTTTCCATACCTTACATCTGTCGTCTTCTTATCAAGACGGATGGGTGTTCCGATTGTCGTTCCAATATCATGCAATATTTCTCGATGCCAAAGGACAGTGTTCAGCCCATGAAGACGAACCCATACCTGGGCGAATGCATTTTTAGAACTTGATTCATTAAAATCCAATGACCATTCATACAGATGAATCCATCCCAGCTTTAGAAACATGGATTCAAAGCTCCAATATTTCATCATCACATCATTCGATGGAAATATAAAGTGAATGAAACCCCGACCAAGAGAGGCACATTTCCAGTTGTCAAAACCCCACAATGTTGAAATCCTTCGGAATAAATATTTGCATTTCCATGGCAAAACACCTTTAGGAAGAGCAACACGAGCAATCAAAGAGTTCTCCCCTAGTTCCAGTCGTTCTGAAATGACACCAGGGTTAGCCTCCACATGGGCAAGAGATCCCTTTCGAAGAATCCTCTTATGATTCTCTTTCATAGACACAGGTGCTGATTCAATCATGAAATCAACAAAGGATCAGTACCCATGCGATGCTCCCAAAGAATCTCCATCCAAAACCCTAACCTCAGCCATATCTCGAGGTCGGGAAGCAACTGGACTAGCCGCCCTTTCCTGCTCCTGCACAACCACATCCAGCCGAGTTGGTCCTTGATTAGCACCAATCAGTGACCGACCAGCATTGGTCAGAGGCTGAGCCGCACAATCCTGCTCTTGCACAGCCCCAAACAGCCGAAATACTGCTCGGAAATCACCCCTTTCAAAGGATCTCCTCTCATTGATCCGGTTGAAACCATGGTAGTGCGGAAAATCCATAAAGGTCAACAAACCATGATCGCCCGCAGATCCAGAACCGAATCGCCGCGAATGAAGAGCTATTGGAGATATGTGAAGTCGAACGCCCAGAACCCCAATTCCAAAACACTGAGACCTCCGAATTTGGATTCAAGACGCCGAGGAAGAAAAGGCGTAGGAGCCGAATCGCCGAGACCTCCAGCTTTGGTGCCGGACCACCGAGGACGAAAACCGCAAAAAAACTGAATCAAATCGAGAAGAAGAAGAAGCGACGCTTAGATCCTCTAGGTAACGTCGAACCAGAGCTGAATCGTGGAGAAGAACGAGATGCCGAAACCCTAGAACCTACGGGTTTTAGAGAGAGAGTGTGTGTCCTCTCTCTACACCATCTCTCTGACCCATGAACGAACTATATGAAAATAAAGAAATACCTTTTAATAAAATCATTTTTTCCATTAACAAACATGAAAAATATCAATAAATAAAAACCTAAATTTAATGAATTATTTTATTTATGTTTATATATTATATACTATGTATACTATCTATCATTCATCTTATGTGTTTTATAGAAAATATATAATAATAAATCTAAATTTAGACATAGAAATTGTATTTTTCTAAACAAATATTTTACCTCAAGTTATGGGCCTAAATTAACTAAATATACCCTTTAAAACTATTATAAATTATATTTGAAAAAATAAAAATACTTTTTATAAATGAATGTCAAAATAATTTTTGGATGATTTTTTTATTTTTTCTATGTTGTTTTATTTTTGTATTAGTATGAATATTGCTAAATTTTAGTTGAAAACTAACTTTTCATCTAAAATATTTTTAATTTTAATCTATATTTTCAATTGGTTTTTAATAATAATTAGTTCTATTTTACATATGTTAATCCAATCTAGTACATTAGAATCTTTTTTATATTAAAATTGGAATATAAATATTTTAAAATTTTAAACATTTTCATTATAAAAACCTACTTTCTCATATTGATTGTGAGAATATTTTAAATTCAATTTTCTATTAATTTGTATAAAATTTAAAAGAATTAACTCTATATTTGGAATAATGTTCATTTATATTTTCTAATATATATAGTTGATAATTTTATGAGCATGATTAGTTAAAATATTTAAATTTAATTAAAAAATGAAAGGTTAAAACTTGGGTTTTTGCATGACAACAATTCGAATTAAAATTAGATTTCCACACATAAAGGATTTTTATTTAATGAAGTATTATGATTATTTAGAATGTATGCTTTTAAATAATCTAAACAATGTATTTTTAGTGATAATATTTATCGACAAATTACCTATGTAAACAAAATGATACAAGTCGCCTTCTTAAAAACAAAAATTTAACATTCAGTAAACATAATGAAAAAGGAATAAATTTATAAAAAGTGTATTTTTTAAGGAGTTATTATAATTTTTTTTTTGACATTTAGTAAATTTTTGTTCTATTTTTTAGCAACATTATGTTTTCGATACCTCTCAATACTGAATATATTTTCATATTTATAATAATTTTACTCCTCATCCATTATAAAACTGCATTCAATCTCCCCACATATCCACACATATCAGTAAATTCAGATTGAACATCCCCAAAATACAACTTATTAACTTACCTCATATAATTATATAATATTTATATTAGGTTTAATCCTAACCATGAATTACCATTTGGGGAAAACTAAAAAGAGATACATGAAGAAGATAATATGTTCATCAACGATCATTTTTTATTTCATTATTCCAAAACCACATAAATTAGTTTTATATCATTAATGTATAATATACTACATATATTATATATACTGAGAAGTTTTTATGATAATTTTACTACCTTAAACCACACACAATTCTATCAAATAGATTTGAAAATTGTAGATTGTGTGTACGATAGTATACTCCCCCAAGAACCAATGTCATTCATTTTTCTATTACCACATTTTGTAGATGAAAATAATGATGTAAATACTATTTATATATGATATTAATGTTTATTAAGATTATATTATGATTATGGAATATTTATATGAAAAATAAATTAATTATGATGTTATTATGATAATGTAATTCATTTTACGGTGGATGAGCACCTCGTGACGAAATGTGATTCATTCACAATTTACAAAGAATGCATTAAGGAAGGGTCGAATATAAATATGTGAAATATATGACATAAAAATGGTAACGGTATTATAATATATATATATATATATATATCATTTATTTCTTTTTCATTCAATATGACAATAAAATAGAATTACATTTCCCATGTACGTACGACCAGACATCTGAGTGAAAAGTGTATTTCATTTCATATAATTAAATTGTATGGTTTAAGATAAATACATATATACTAAATATATATGATATTTATATCATGGTTATAATCATACAGATAGTGATATCATGATCTATGTAAGATAACCAAAAATAAAATTCCATTACATGTACGAAGAACAAAGTGGATACTACCAGAAACAAATCTTTAACATAGAATTGTTAATTAACATGTAATATAATGTTATTTGTAAATAATATATCTTATAATATATATATATATGGTTCTATTATAGATGTATAATATTTCTATATTTATTATAATGTAATTTTTACCATGTATGATGAGTTTCAACACTTATGTTATGGGATTTATGTCCCTCTTTTTCATTTGTGAGACACTTGATATATTAACCAAATATATCTTATATGTGATATATATACTTAAAATGAATGTATGTTCTTAATTTTCTTATTAATTGTTTTATTTACACCTCCAATTGAGGATATCATATTTATAGTGTTCAAAGTCCAATGTTAACGAATCCGGACAATAATATTTCTCAAAATTTTCTTCTCTGAGATGTATGTTATGTTATTCACCTATATAAATTAACCAGGTCAATATAATACATATTTATCATATTTTATCACCTATATCATATATTTAATGGTATTTTGAGATTCACTATACTTTATTCTTTGTTGGGAACTTTGATTCAATGTTACCAAATTGGTTATAGGTTATTTCTGTAATTTAATCATTTATAAAGATTTTAATGATTATGATGTCATTTATGAAAACAAATGATCCATATCTCATTAATTATCATGAATTTTATTCTTCACTATTTATTCATGATATCTTCATTTAATGGTACCATTTTCCCACTCTTTGTTACTTAATATGTTGAAGAAATTATTTTTAATAAAATATTAACATATTTCTATATTCATTAAGAAATTTGTTTAATTAAAAAAATTATTAAGTGTGTTTTCAATTTTTTCATTAGTTATCTTTGAGATCATTTTCATGGAAAATTATTATATATATATATATATATTCTGTTCATAAAACTATTTAAAAAAATTAAAGGTATTATTAATATTTTTTATGGTTATCTGGAAAGAAAAGGGATTTAAAACTGTATTAGTACTAAAAAGGATTTTTAAGAGAGGAAAGTATATTTCCCATGAGAATTTTTTAAATGATTTATAAATCATACTTAATATGTTTTTAAATTGGTTTTCAATGAAAAAGATTTTTAAATGTTTTATGTCTTAAAAATAAATTTTAATTAAATGTTATTTTCCTTATGAAATGATACATGTGATCTTTCAAAATCCATCATGATTTTAGATGACATAATTTGATACATTTTATGATTTACCAGGGATATAATCCATGGAAACTATTATTATCATATCACTAAATGGTCCATGGTTAAGATGTAATATAGTTTATGAAACCAGTTTCAATATAAGGGGTCATAATATAATAAAACACTTATGAATCCCTCTACTTATCACATGTTATTCTATGATGAAATGAGTATGAATCCAGTCACTTTTCCATAGTATATGATGTTTTTAAATGATTTAAATACCCATTTCATTTCATGGGTTATGATATGATGTTTCTAAAAACCATTTATTGATATGGGTCATGATATGGTGGAAGTTTTATTATCTTGTGGCCCATATATGTATGATTTCATTACGTGATGGGTGGGACATATATCTTCATCCAATGAATTGGGTAATGATTTATATATGATGAGATTGATATGGACATAAAAGGGAGTGATCCTAGTTCAGTAAGGGACCTTTTCTGCTAATATGGTCTTTGGAGTGAACCATGACTACAATGATGGTATTAGGAGTGATCCATGTCTACAATAATGGTATTGGGAGTGATCCATCCTTGGAAATATTGTATTGGGGGTGAATCCATTCTACTATGATATCCTTGAAAGAGATCCTTAACCACTATAGAAGTCATCATCCATAATTTTATGTCTTATTTCCTTTTATAGTCTCATGTATTATGCCAATAATTTTCATCTGATTCATATATTATGATCTGCTAATATTTGTGATCAGAATCATGTGAATGATATTTGATATTAATGTTATGATCATTAAATGTTATAAACATGTTTTTCATTATCATATGTTCATTTTATGATTATGTATTTTATTTATTTTCACTTCTAGAGAATCATTGATCCCCTTTTATTATGTTTTTTTCCACAGGTTACAAGTATATTTTTAAGAAATATTACTAGATCTGAAGATCTTTGTGAGAACTTGTGAAGATATTTTATCTAGTTAGAACATTATATTCCATATTTTCAAAAACACTAAACTGTTACAGTTTTTTGGAATGTGCTTTTGTAAATTAAAGAATATTCATATAAAATAATTTAATATTCACATATGATAGGCATGGGTTATTATAGATTGTATTAAAGGAAATGTTTAGTCAAACATTGGAAACTATTGTAAGGAAGCATTAATTATATCACCATGTAATTTTAAAAGGAATCATATTGGTATGAATCAGTGGATAATTATAAGAATGAGTTAATGTATAGGAACATTTCATTGAATTTTGGTAAAGGATATAGTGATCATATTCTGATCAAAGAATCACTAAAAATATACTACTACTAGATTTGGATTTAGAACATATATATCTTGGGGTAAAAACCCTAAAACACTGCATTCAGATAGTTATGATCGAGAACAACTGCACGACAATGTGCCTTTCTGACATCTAGTTCAACACTAATGAGGGAAATGATTTTGAAATTCACGGAAACATTATGAACAATTGAGAAGGATTTAGGAAGAACATGACTAGGAATAACCTAGAATAAACCGATGATGTCATAGATTATATAAAAATATTTCATGGTTTTTACATAATATATGTTATATTTTATGATTATTTGGATTTCCACTATGATTACCATTCCTCAAACCATTATTTTACATTTTAGTAAATAGAGGGAAATGGAAGGAACTAGGTTAATGATGAATGTAAAAGTAATTTGTTTCATATTAAATATGATGGGATGATGTCTAGAGTGAATGTCCTCTTGAATATGCCAACTTAGTCTTCAAATAACATGACTAACAATGTACAACTGAATAAAATCTCAGACTTTCTAAAGAGAAGAATGAAATAGTTAACATACTTTTTGGGTTGTGGAGTCCATGAAGGAATGAATATTCTTTTTTTATGTGTGGATAATTCATGAAGAAACAGAAAAGTAAATGTCTCATTAGAAGGAGATGGTGATTTGACTATGTTAAAGGACACAAAGAAAGTAACTACAACGAGAAAATGGATTCTTTAATAAACACTAAGTAAAGGAGTATTTTTATCTCGAATATATAAGTCAATGTAGTTACATAGTGAATGTAACTACAACTAGATGTTGAGAGGCTTGAAGTTCGGTTAGAATAGGAGTGTCATATTCAAACCTTTGAGAAGCTTTCTAATAGCATGGAGGATCTGGCTGTCATGGTTGTTGATGAAGAGTGTCTGGATAGGGAATCCTCAAGAATTAAATGGATCTTGGAGGGAGATAAGAACACAAATTTTTTCATGCCAGCATCAAACAGAGGAAGAGATTGATTAAACTGAATATTCTTTTGGAAGATGTCTCATAAAAGGATTACATGGATATCATGGAAGGTATGGAATTATCACACTTCAAGGACATGCTGACTGGCCCCCTATAACCTTATGCTCAATGTCTATACAGGTGGTGATAGAGGGATTTTTGAGATTATCCCAAAATGTGTCTCGGTCCAGGACAATGAGGGTTTGTGTTCCCTTCTAGATGAATATTAAATCATTAAATCTATGATGAGCCTCCACCCAGTGCCTTGGGCCTAGATGGCGTCACAAGATCTTTCTATAGAGACTCGTTGGAGGTCCTGAATGTGGCTATCATTCATTCCATTCAAGATTTCTTCCTGGGAGGGAGTTTGCTGAGGGATACATGTTCCACCACTATGTTACTTATTCATAAAAATAGGTATCCCTCCACCATCACACACTATAGATCTGTATGTATGTGCAAATTCTCATAAAATTTCTTCTCAAGTGTCATTAACACAAGAATTTATATCCATATTCCAAGGTGAATTTCCTTGGAATAACATGGTTTCGTGAGGGGATGGTCTATTAAAGGAGCTATTTCTCTTACCCATGAAATTAATAGAAGTATGAACCATAAAGATCATGGCTATAATGTTGATATTATGGTGGACCTGAACAAATCATATGACTGAGAGGAGTGGGGATATTGTATCAAGGTAATGTAAGGTATGAGATTTTCTTCATGGACTACTGAACTTGTTTTCAAATGTTTAAGCTCTTCATGGATAGTAGTATAATTCTCAGGGAATTTTTTCTTTAAAGAGACCCAAGGACTGAGACAGGGAGATCCTCTTTCCCCACATAATTTTCATCTGCACACAAGAGGATCTTAGCAGAATCATCCATAGGAAAAATAAAAATGGATATATTATGAACTATCGACGAACTATGAGAGCCACAACCATTTATCACTTAATGTTTCTGGATGATACCATAGTGTTTATTAATTGAAAGAAAAATCTATTCAAGAAATGATTCAACTCTTAGAGAATTACTGCCACTGGATTACCCGGATAATTAATAAATAGAAGATCCCCTTCTACAACTCCAAAAGCTTCTCGTCGAAAATAATTTCTCAGATTCAGATATCTATTTCTATGAAAATAATATGATTTCCTATGCAATAACATGGGTGACCCATTTCCCCAGGAAGGATGTGAATTTAGGACTTTGAATTCCTTGTCATCAAGATTTCGGAGAGAATCCGTGATGGGAAAAATAAGTTATTGTCCATTCGGTGTATTATTTCTCTCATTAATAGTGTCCTTTTGTCCACTCCAATACATGCTCTATCAGTGGTGAAGACACCAAATGGTGTTATCTCTAGCATTAAAACGCTCATGTCTATATTAATTTGGGATCCTCTTGTAGAGAGGAGAAGGCACTGTGCCTCTTGGAGTAGGGTGGAAAGTTTGGTTAGGGAAGGATGTATTAATGTGCATAGACTAGATGATACCCTCGGTTGCATGCAAGCTAGAAATTCCATAGAAATACTAGAACAAAGTACATTGTGGGGGAAAAATTCATCCTCTATTGAGAAATCTCTCCTCTGATCCAGTTCAGGATACCTTGTTAGGGTCTTCCTTATAAAATTTCATTTCAAAGCTTCATATATAGACCCAATGGATCAGTGGGGGAGGAGATGCTTCCTTTGGAACCACAACTAGGTTAGGAATGCACTCAGTTTTCCAGGGTTCCCTGCTCCCACCATTTATTTTAGCGAGGTGAGTATGTATTCAGATCTCATAAAGGATATGATATATGAAGAGAAACATGCCTGCCTCAACACCGTTGTCTTGTCGTAAGATCCAAACCGGTGTGTTTTTATTCCTTCAGGATCAGGGGACATCAATACTCATGATTATCATCGGGCATGATTAATGCAACAGGAGCATGATAGATGGCCTGACACCCCTTGTCCCATGATGGTTCCTTTGATGTTTAATTTTCTATTATGGTGGATTAGGTATCGGGCCATCACTATAGATGAAAATATTATGTGTTGTGGTATCCTATATTTCTTGCACTGATCCTACTATAATGCATGTGCAGAAGAATGTGTAGATCACCTCTTCTTATGAGGGGAATGGGCGTGTGATTTTTGGTGGTTCGTTGGGGAGTTCATTGGATTTCAGGATGAAAAATAGGTGGAACTGCCATTCATATACAATTATTTCAATGGCTCCAGAGACAAAGGGATAGAGAAGATGGCTTGCTCGGTGAACTTCTTTACTGGGTTTTGGTCTATTTGGTAGGCTAGGAATACGTTTCAATAAGAGGGGATACATTCATCAAGAAAGTAGATCATCATTAGAATGAATATAATTCTCCTAGATTTGTCTTGGCTCATTGGAAACATGAGGGATTCCCCCTCCCATAGGTGGATGAATTCTCACTCTCATGATGCCTAGTTGGATAACAACATCAACTGAGGTCTTTGGGAGTGATAGAACCCCCCAATTATGGGCATGAAACTCAATACTGAAGGGTCCTGCGGGTTAGGGGTCTTATGTAGGGGTGGTCCATTTCGTAATCCTGTGGTTCGGTCCTCTTGACCTTATCCTCCAGATTGGGTCATGTCACTTTTTTGCAGGACGAACAATAGTCCATTCTTATGGGCATTAATCTATAGACCAAAAGTGGATCTGACTGTCTGATGTTGAAACAAACTCAATGATTCTGCATGATGTCATGAATGAGTCTTTCTCTCCTACATGGTCTGTAATCTACATTATCAGAAAGTGAAAAATCATAATCACCAATGGAACAAAAATAAAGCACACATGGTGTGATAAGAACAAGGTGGCAGATCACCTGGGTTCGATGGAGATCCCTGGTAGTGGAAACGTATTTCTCCATGACATTGTAATGTTGAAACCTGAAGGTGTTAACCTGATTAGAGTGGATTCCCTTAGGATCCACCTTTTTAGACCCCTTAGTTATCTTTCTCCCTTGTTTCCTTTGTTTCCATTGTTGTCTTCTCTGTATTGTAACTATTTTAATAAAAAAGTAATTTTGATTATAATGACCAAAATAGAAAACCATTGAATAAAATCAGAATGGAGTTATGATTAATCGATATATTTATGATGAAAAAGTGACACTAAATGAATTACAATAGTAATGGGGAATTAAAGAATAATATTTTGATTCCATGTCAATGGATTATGGATAAGGTGCAATAATTGATATGTTTATGTGATTTAATTTATGATTTTTGAAATATATAAGGATTATTTACTAAATCTTGTTATAATGGATTTTAAGGAATTATTTAAATGATACTTATGGATTGGAAAAGTAATATTTAAATTAACAGAATATCCCCCTTGATATATTTCATATGTTGAAATAATTATTTTTGGAAGAAGATATATTGGATGTAGAAAAATTAAATTGGATAGCACTGATTACCTTACAACTGAATAAATATTTTTGGAGAATGATGTTCATGAAATTAATGATGGAGATTAAAACATATTATTATTTATGTAATATATCAAATAATATATGTATTATTGAATGAATTATGAATAATGTACATTTTTCATTATATTTTATGACAATTATGGTTATTTCTATATTTCAAGTGAATAAATGATGAATCTATTAGCATTTTTTATATGTGAAAATTAGTAGACACTTTATGAAATATAGGGGATAAATGTTAAACTAATTTTTAGAAATTTAGTGACCATCATTATAATATTTTGGATCTAAATATTTTTTAATGGTAAAATGTATAACTATTTACGAACTGGTTTCTTTGGGACTTTGAATGTGGTTTAATTGATTAACATATTTTCCCATGTGAAGATTTATGCATATTGGATAACAAATGAAAACTACATTTCATTAATGATAACAAATGGCCAGAATAAATTATTGATCTATCATTGGGTATAATGATCTGATAGTTATATAGAGATGACAATATAACCATAATTTTATGGAGATAGAGATGATGTGGAAATTGATCAAGGAACAACCAAAGGGTGATATTGTCCATATGAAATGGATTGAAATATATAATTACATATCCTTTTGAAAATTCATAATCTTTAGGAAATGAATAATGAAACAAAATTCTTATCATAGTAACTTCATATATGATTAATGAAATGGTACCTTATATCCTTATATATTAATAGGTTTTTATTTTTATCTTTATCAAGACCACCCAAATTTTTGTGATCACCGATCTCTATCACTATTTATAATTAATTACAGTTTTCATCAATGTCCAAATATTCACATCCCACATATGTTTTTCATTGTATTAACCTTATTATGATTTACTTTTGGTAACTATTATGTTTCAAAATTTTCATATTTAAAGGATTTTTTATTATTAATGTTTTTTATTTTGGTTTCTATGAATAGAACATTCATGTATTTAATCCTTGATGACATATATGAATTTTGAGTGCAAGGTTTATTTTATGTGGGGTATAATGTAACCCCCCATGTTTTTATGAATTATATGTTTTTGAATAAATGAAATTTAATGGTGATTTTTTGTCATCCTATAATACATTAATATTATGATACAAAAAAGTAAGTTTATCATGAGGTATTTGAAATAATGAGTACTTTTGATATCCTATGTTACTCGTAAGACCGAGTTTTACCGAACTACTATATACTATTAATATTATTATTAAAATAGATTTATAGTTTATTGATAACAATTGAAATAAAGGTAATTATAATCATTAACTAAATTATGTAAATATTCTATATTCCTATTTGTAAAATTAATTTCTAGCAACCAATTAATTATAAATGAATGTAAGAGCTATTTGATAATAATGATATTTCCTTCATGAAATACAATGTTTCTATGAAGAAAATAATTACATCATAATAAATTTAAAAAACAACCTTTTATGAATTTGTTTATTGAAATTTATATTATATATATTATATAAACCTTTTAGAATTCATCTTATGTCATTTCCATATAAGGGATAATAATAAATCAAATTGTTTTCATAAATATAATTATTTCTATAAAAGTAATTTATAACACTATCTAATGGAAAAATTATTTTAAAACAAAATTTTCTAAAATTAATAATTTTTATTTTAAAAAATTAAAACTATTTTAGACAATATAATTTCAATATTTTCATGTGGTGATTTATTTCGATGTTTTAATTTTTGATGAACTATGATTAATACTAAATTTTAATTGAAAACTCGAATTTCATCTAGATGAATTAGGGGATATCTCCTCAGTGTCCTAAGATAGGTTCTCTTGTCTCTATTTTACTTTACAAGGGTTCCCCCTGAATGATCTTTCAAACAAATTTCTATCACATTTTCAGTCTCCCAGGTCAACATTTTTACATAATCATTAATTCCATGGTGTTTTTTTGTCATTACTTTGGACTCCCTAATCCTCTATCCTTTTCGTCATCCCCTTTTTGTGTGATCCCATAGCGGTCTTGTGTGATGGTTCGAATGGAATATTGGGATGGTGAAGGTGGAGCATTGTTCTAGGTCTTTGGTTGTTCATCACAACAACCACTGAGGAGCTTCACTCTTCCACTACCCCTACCTATTGATCTGTCATGATTTGTTTCCATTATTATCTTGTGTGGTGGATCTTTTGATGTATTGGGATTGTGTATTGATTGAAATTGTTGGTACTTCATGTTTCTATTTTTTCACTATTTTTATAATCCATTCCCGTCTTTCTCGTAGGTTGTCTTTCTCTCCCCTTACGGTCCCTTTTTAATCAAGGTTCTCTTCACCTTTCTCGGTGATTGGGTTATCTAGATTAGGCTTTTTGGGTCCTATACCAATATTCATGGATTTTTGTTAAGGAAGAAAATATCATCCTATATTTTTTTTCTTGACCCTTTGTTTTTGTTCTCTATCATAGTTTGGTGTAGAGGCTCTCGTGGTGTCTTGGAATGTGTTTATTATGCACCTGGTGTCAGTCTGGGAACTATGACTTGCGTTGTTGTTTCATTTTTCATATGTGATGTTCCTCTTCATCGATGACCATCTTTCATTATTTCTTTATCGATGATTTCTGTGTGTTTTTATGTTATTTTTGGTCTATTGTTTTTTGTGGATATGATTGTTGGGTTTGTGCGGTTAATAAATTGGGGATTAATGTAAGGTTGGATCTACTCGACAGCTAGCTATGGTGACGATGATGATGTTTGGAGTTTTTTTTAATGTTAATGGAGTTGACACTTGTGATGATATGAAGGCGTAAAATATTTGATGGTGGTGAGGACATGTAGTCACGACATGACTTACCTTGATGTTGAGTTCCACAGGTGGGTCATTGAATTTGTGGGATCTCGTTGGCGTGTTATTCTAGAGATGCACATTACATTTTTTGATTTTAATTGGATTTGGATTTTTGAATTTCTTCCATTGAATTATATAGGATTTTGAATATTGTGTGGATTGGCATTGTGTGGGTTCCCATGATAATGCTAAAAGTTGTATTATATAAATTTTATATGGAAAATTATTTAAAGATCAGATTTTTATCTAAATGATATATAATGATAAATTATAATTTTAATTGGATATAATGTAAAATTAGTTAAACTATTGATCTGTTAATACAATTTTCACAAACCATCCTGGGTCATCCTTGGAGTATTCACCCTAGTCAATCAACGGAAAGTCCTAAGAGGCTTTCCCGATCCTCCTGGGATGGAAACAAGCGCCAGGGCATCAATAGAGGACAAAATGGAATGATTTCACATAATCAAAATAAATAAAAAGCGGAAAGAAAATAGAAAAACCAGAAACAAATAAATGAAATGAAAAAGAAAGAAAACTAAATGACAACAAACTAACATGACCATGACCAAAACTCCTTGCGACCTCGAGTGTCGCTCACCAATTCACAACTAAATATCACCCACAACGAGGAAGCTGGAGTCAAACCTGTAATAGAAACTAAAAATAGGAAAACACTATAGGCATGAGTATTAAAACTCAGTAGTAATTCCCAACAATCTACCCCAATGGAACTACCTTTATATAAATAATTTACTAATTATATGTCTGAAGTATGTTATATAAAATATGGGCTTCCACACAAACATTCATTTATAAAATAAATAACAGTCCATTTACCATTTTAATTTTAAAACATTTTTAATGATTGAAGGGGAAGAGGTGTATTACATTTTAAAAATTTTTTTGATAATAATTAATACATCAAAATATTTGGTTTTAGTAAAAAGAAAACTACACATAACACACAACACACAATAAGGGTAATCGGATAGTAGAAAACGGGGACCACTAACTGATCTAGGACCCTCAATCGTCCTCCACATAAAAATAAGCACTAAATGTAATATGTGTTATACCTAGGTGCTCGTGAAATATCCAGAACAAACTATACGTGTGACTCATCCCAAATGTATGCCTATACTCAATGACGTCATAACACCCTAACTCTTTGTGTTTCTCTACCAAGCCTAACAGAGGGGCCCAATCCCCTAGAAGAGAAAAGATTGTGCTAAGGGCTACTAGGTAGTGCATAATCTAAACTAGTGCAGTAATCGTTCTTGGAATATTCAGTCACTATTCCAGGTTCCCATTTTAACATGTGTAAAAAAAATTGGATGGGTCGACAAATTAAATCAACCAGTGACGATGAACAAACATCATGCATAACTCACACAATCAATGTACACAAAAAGGCCACCCCTGAGTTACATCAAATAATGTTTTCCAAAATAATTTATTTTATCAAAGTGTCAAATGGGTCTTATGAAACTTTTAAAAGAAAAACCATTTCTAAAGACAAAACAAAACATTTTCTCATGAGTAAAATGAAAAAATTTACCATAAACCCATAACCACTCATGAAAATCCATGAATTATGTTTAAAGTCCAAACATGAATTATTTCACTATTGTGCATCAATTCATCCAGATAATAATTGATGTGTCATTTATTTGATAAACCACTTCATTTAAATCATTTAATTATTACAAAATATATTGTCTTATATAATTTATCATCTAAAGAAAGTAAATGAAATATCAAGTAATTAATAAATTCTAAACTTAATGGTTAGTGCAGTGGGTGAACTACCTCAAATTGCTGCTCGATTACTATGACACGACATGCCTCACACTTTTACACAAGCACACTCAATCTAATGACCACTTTTTCACAAAAGTACCTCGCCAATCCGCTGCAAAAAAGGTACAACAACTAACAACGCATATCCAACGAATTTAAAAAATCCTATCAAACAAACAGAGAGAAAACCATATCAACATGTTTTTAAAACATATTTCACACCTTCCACATTATTTAAAAAACCACTATAATATTATATATCAATTTTTAAAAGGAATGTCACAACATTAAACACCTAGATCCCCTTTTAAAACATCTTTTATAAATTATCACAAATCCCCAACATATGAGAACATAAAAAACATGACATGAATATATGAATAAACTAATTACAGAACCTAATAAAAACACATCACACATCAAAAATCCCTTTTCAAACTATACACACTCCACTTTAGAAAACATAACCCAAAATTCCACTCAAAGAAGATCAATTAAAAAATTTACTATCATGTTTATACTTTTAAACTGAAACATGTTTTATGAAAAAGTATTACAAATAGCTTTGATAAAAACAGTGAATTTTCAAATAAAAAGGGTGTGCACAATTTAACCATTTACGTCAAATGATTAATGCTAGAGAACAAAAACATTGCATATCACAATTATTGACTATAAAAAATATACCAAATAAGGAAATAACCAATAATGTTAGTGAGAAATAAATAAATTAGTGAAATATTACATTTAAAGGTGACACACAAAGGGTGCATACCTCAACTCCAATGCGGAATGAAAACACACACCTGAAACCAGTGTGTGATCACACTCGTACCTCAACTAAAGGCTCTAGAAGCTTAATTAAACCCTACTCGATAATATTGAACCCCAAAACATAGGGTTTTAGAAAAAAATAACTCTCCTCAAGGAACACACAACCAATAACCCCTTACTGAATGAGTGGGGAATCATTGGAGGGAGGGGACGCTGTAACGGTGGTAATGCGAGTGAGGGGGCGATGCCGGAGAGGGGTAGCTTGTCGGAGGCCATAGATTGGGGGTAGTGTATTCTTAAAAATGGACTTTGGGGTTTTGGGTCATGAAATGTTGGTCTTGGACTAGTTAGACGGTTGCTGGAAGGGGGTCTCACACCTCACAAAGGCACGAGATGGGGCGATTGTCAGATGGATGGGCAACTCTGGTAGTGGAGATTGCCGAAGAAGGGAGGAAAGTCATGAGTTAGGTTTGGGATGAAGTAGGTCATGGGTAGGAGGTGGATATGCGGAAGGTGGCTACTAGAAGTCGTTGGCTACAAGGTTATGGTGAGACTGTATAGTGGATTGCGGAAGGGGCGGGGTACAAGGCTTGTCGAATGGTAGTTGTAAGGTCGGGGCATAGTGGAGAGTGCGACGGGGATGGATAACAGCAAGGAGGGGGTTTGCTTCACTCATATAGAGGTGTTTCATGATGGGGAGAAGGGAATGGATGGGGTTGGTGGCGATCGGGAAGAGGGCTGGAGATAAGTGGTAGTGGCCTTCCTACGAATGAGTGGAGAGAAATAGGAGGGGCGCTAAAGCGATGCGCACAGGGTTAAAAGCCTAAAAAAATTAAAATTAAACTAACATAAAACAAATAAAAAAAGGAACATAATGATAGTAATTATATATATATATTAATAATTATTATTATTAAAACAACAATAGTAAAATATAACATCAATAATTATCTGAAATATTTTTAATAATAATAATAAAGCCTTATTAATAATAAAACTAATGTGAATAATAAAAATTATACCAGTTAAAATATAACTAATAAAAATACAAATTTCATTTTAATAATATAAACTAAAATTATTAACAACCATGAAATTTTTTAATAAAGAAAAAAATTACAAAAATTATTCATTTTAATTTTTCAAATACAGGAGGATAATGATAATGCCAGGGCAAAGCCGCAGGGGATTTCCAAAACGCGGTACACTCATGCCCCCAATGATGTCAACAGAAAAATGTCTTCCTTTTATTCAAAATCAAAAATATGGTTTGGGATTTAACCCAAACCTTATAAGAAAATTTAAATGTAAATGAGAATAATAAAATAAAAATAAAAGATATGTTAGGGTGTGAAAATTCTACCCACCATAACACTTTCAATATTTGGAAATCCACAACAAGATCTAGACACAAAGGTAAAACTTATAATCTGTCACCCACCCCCATGAATTTAATCACCTCCAATTGATCGATCCTAACAGACACCGAAAACCCAGAGCACACAACTTATCTGTAAAACACGAACAATGAAACCACCACCCAATAGAACCCAGACCATTTATTTAAACTAAGGATAAAATGAACTTTAACAACTTCCAACATTTATTCATATAATATTTGCCCAATGAAACCATTGGGTGTACTCCAATCCTAAATTTTACTCAAGAAGAAGAACCAAGGATTACGTGGTTCTACACGAAACCACCTACCACAAAATGAAACTCGAAAAAAACTCAAATAGTGACACAGAGAGTCCAGAATTTACTCCCCACCATAAGGTTTGAGATAAAACTAAATTACATCAGGTGTAACCCGGTGATACCCATTGTGGTTCTCCCCTCCATAACAACTGAAGAAATTTACTAAATGTAAAAACATTCTATACGGTCCAAAAACCCCAACCACAAAGGGGGGAAAGGGAAGGGAAAAATATATAGAACATAAAAACATATTCCATCGCCATATCAACAACTTCATACCCTCAGAAAAACACAATCCATGAATTAATAAATAGAATGATTAAATCAGGACCCTTTTCATCGTTGGGGTTCTCTTGACTATGTGCCGACATCACTCTGAGACATATGGCTGTAGCACTGATGATTGAAGAAACTCCTACCTCGCAGTTAGGCTTCAATAATTCCATAACGTAACTCACGAACCAAAATTTAAACTATGTACACCTCCATTCAAACAAATTTTCACCAATGTTCAACAAAAACCATTCCTACAAGTGAAGGAAAAGGAACACCACAAAACGCTACATGAGATTTCCACTACATCCAAGGAACAATATAAAGAGGAAAACACAAACTAATCCCCAAACATCACCCTACTCTTACTGACGGGTTGGAGTGACCTTCGCTGAGCCATGTTTGATTTCAGTACTGTAACACCCCAAGCTTCCACAATATGTTTCCCTTTGAGTAATGCAGTATCATGTGTTGTATTCTACATGGTGTATTAACACACCATGACCAATCAAACTAGCTGTTAGGAATATTAATTCTCACATTATTAAATTTTATAAATTATAATTTTCAATATTGACTTCATTTTTGGATTCAGAATATAAAATTTATCATATGGTGAATTATTGGTATTTTTCTAAAAACATTCTATTTTTGATGAATTGTGAAACACACTGCATTATTGTTAAGTCCTAATTTTTATTTAAACTATTAGTTATTTTATTTTTATTTATTTAAAGTCAAAATAGATAAATAATACCTATATTTGTTTAATGTGATTCATTTTAGTCATTTTATAATATTTTTGGTTATGTAAAATTTTATTGAACTTTTTACCATCTTTTACCCACCTTCTAGGATCATTTGAAAATTTGTATAAAATATAATTTTACCACTTCTTTGAGTTGAATTTCAAAAATATGAGAGACACGGATGTCATCGGTATGTAAAATGTTGTTCAATAAGATAAAAATAATTTTGGGTGAATGGCAGCTTTTGACTTTTATTTTCAACAATTAAATGTAAAGAGGGTAATTAATGGAATATAGATATTATAATTATCCTAACACATGTCTTAATAATATTAGATAAGTGTAATATGACCAAAAAAACCTTAGAAATAAAATATGATCCTTTTTGGTACGCATGGATTAGATTTGGATATTTATTATTATTTTATTTATTGAGGAGTTAAAAGTGTTAAATTCAAATATTTATAACAAACCCATTTTTAATTTTTGGTTACACATAATATAAATACGTCTATAAATATTAATTAGTAAGATAAAAAAATTTCCTATATAATGGGATTTTATTTATAATATTTAGGAATTAAATAATTTAGTTTATTTATAATACAATAATTATGTAGTAATTACCTTATTAATTATATATTAAAATAATTGATATTATAAATCTCTAATTAAATGTAAATAGAGGATTATGATAAATTACACTAATTTTATAGATTTATATGACATTTATGCATTGATTCAATAAATTTCTTCAATGTAATCATGCTGTTATGACTTTCACAAAAAGAAAATGCCAAATAGTGTCACAATTGAGATAAATGAGTTTTTAAAACAAATATTATATTATTAAATGATATAATATCCATAAAAATCTATAGTTTATAAAAAGGAATTCCATAATGATATATATATATAAATATTATTAATGAACCACTAGGGGTTCTTTTGGGATTTTATAGTAAGATTATTAATCATATAACATAATAATACAAGAATACATGGTAAAAGACAATCTATTTAACTAAAAGTTATATCAAAATGATAAGGTTAATATGGTTACCTAAACCTGTATAAAATTTATTGGATTGGAACTTTTCGGCCCATCCCAACCTTTTCCTCAAAATAAATCATTTTGGAGACTTTATATACCAAATATGATTGTATAATAAAACAATATTTCAATCTTTTCCTAAAGTGGCCAACACCTCTCTTATAAAAGGGTACATCCCATTATCTCCAAATCACACCTCCCAAGCCAATTGGCTTAGCCGAAAGCTGCCAAAATAACATCTCAACTATCTTAACTTCGACCTTGTGGACATAGTCTGAGCAGGAAACCAACTTAAGGAGCCCTTTTGATCAACTGAAAAGGAAACACCAAAAGAAGAGGTAATAATTTGACCACATCTTTCAAAGTTCTTTTCTTCTTCTACTTCCTCTATCTTTTCTGTTTCCATACCAAAATAATAACTCCAATATCTTCAATATACATTGATGCTATTATAAATATTGTACAACCATATTAGTTATTCTTCTCGTCCTATAAATGACAAATTCATCATATGTGTGTACGTACGGCTTAACGTCTCCACAGTGTGGTGTAGTTGGTTATTCAAACACTACATTATTTTGATGGGTATAATAATGAGTATAACAAATGTAAATAATTAATTTAAAATGTTAATTATTCTATATATATGATATAAATTCCGATTACATATAATTTCACCATCAATATAATGATATTTTCTCTCATGCATATGTACATATTACCGTTTCCACAAACGGGATTATATTTATTCCCCATCGTAACCATTCAAGAATAATTTTCATTTAATTATTAAAAATAATATTTAAGAACATAATATAATTCTGTATATGAATCAAATAAATCCTATCCATAAAAAAAATTTCTTATATAACTATGCATATAAAGGAAAACAAATTAGTTAACACCCGAAACGATGATACTATAGAAATATTATTAACAAATAAATATTAGAGGATGATATATGATATCATATATATGTAAATAGTTATAATATAATTTAATAAAAATGTTTTATCTATTATTCAGGATGTTAACATAACATTGACTAAAGAAAATTACAAGTTAATGGTTAATTCCACAATCTATTCATTATCTGAGGTTGTTTATACGTGAGTATCGAGTAGAACCTATTTATCATCCACATCCATGTTTCATAATAATACATTTCATAATATTTTTACTATTTCCTAGACTAATGGTAAAATTCATTGATACTCTTGTTTTCCATTTTATAAAATGTTTAGAAAGAAATCTTTCTGCTGTTTTCCAAAAAAGGACCATAACGAACAATTCGACAAAATTTTGGAAACAATTATTCATTAACTTATATGGCGGGTGCAACTATTTTCCATCATTATAACACATTCGAAGCTTCCATTACAATATTATATGAATATTTTTTTTTATAATTACATGATTTTGAATTTATTTCAAAATAGAAACAGATATCTCTCTCAAAAAGTTTTTATTTCATCTATGTCAACAATCCTTGATGGATTTTAAACATATTTGAAGTTGATTTATTAGGATAAAAATATTCCATATTTTATTGAATTTTATGTTATATATTTGATTGTGGATGTGTAATTTTTATACCATTTAGGGTTTATGGTTAAAATATTTACATTTCGTATATTAGTTTTAATACGAATTTTTTTTTGTTTTAAACATTTCATATGAGGAATGTATTGGACTTAGTAAGTGACAGGTGGATCCCACTAAAGCTTCTCGGTGCATCAGTAGGTCCCATGAGACAATTAGACATTGAATTGGTTGGGGCCTTTCCCAATTTTGATATATGGTTTTGGTTGAGTCCTTTAATCACTTTTAGACATCTTGGCCGAGGCCTTGAAAAAATGTTTCAGAATATCCCGAATTATACATCAACTCATTATGAAAATATTATTGATGATCATGTTGTTATTAGACTATTAGAATAACCCTAACAAAGTTTTTTTAGTGAATTTTTTACTAATATCATATTCCTTCCATAAAGTTTTTTTTATAATTATTGTAAAGGCATATGTTTTCAATTATTCAGCATGTCTATTGTTTATGTTATCTTACACTGTATTTCTTTCCCTTATAGGGAGTTTGAGCTCACTCCTTTCTTATGATTCATTTTCCCAGGATATGAAAAATTTAGTTATATGTGACAAGTAAGAAAAATCAAGGAGGCTTGGATGTTACAAATGAAATAAATTAGTGTTGTATTTTTTTTCATGTTGTAATATTTAACTTATATAGGTATGTTTTTTCCAATAATACTAAATTTATCGGTATTTCGAGACATGATTTCTTTTATCATGCCAATATATGTAATAAAACATCAACAATTGGTAACTGGGGTCAAGTCGTTATAGTTGGTATCATGGAAGGTTTCATAAAAACCATGGAAAATAGATTTAGAATAACTCTGATTAGGGAACACTACTGTAAGATTGAATTAGAGGATTAGTATAGAAGTATTTCCATGAATTTAGGTAATGTAGAGATTTTGTGAGTTTTCCTAGAAATACATCCCTGTCTAGAAATGAGTAGGTAGAGGTGGCTCTGGCACAGATGTATGTATGGGTAATACATGAAAACACCGCTTTGAGCTACACTCGAACAGGAACTGGTGCACAATAATGGGCATTGATTCACTCTTCATTACGATACTCCCTAGGGATATTCTTAGGGTAATTTTCATTTTCATTACAAACCATTATGAATGATTTATGAGTATATAATTTCTCAAAGAAAACATTTTTATGATTATTGATTATTTCCATAAACTATTCAATTTATCTAATGTGTTTTAGATGTTTGAAATAATGTATTATGATTCATAAACTAATCTAGTGTATTACATTGTTTAGAAATTTCTTCTAGTTTACGGAATGGAAACCCAATCAATTGATTTAATCTTTGTATGGACTACCCGCCAACTGAGGATAATTATAGTGGAGATGGTGATGAAAATAGTGGTGATCAACTTATTACCATACAATCACATCTCACTCAGGTTATTAATAATAACATTACTCAAATGGAGCACCTTGATACACAACATGGTGGATCAATGTTATAATTCATCATGTGGAAACAACCACAAACATTCAATGGGTCTAAAAATCCATTTTTAGCTGAGAAATGGATAAGTTTTATAGAGTAAATATTTCATTATTTAGGGAGTAGCGACTGAGAAAAAGTTTCCATGGTAGTTTATCTCCTCACTGTTGTTGCAAATCAATGGTGGTCGTAAATTCAAAACAAAAATAAGGATGAATAAGTATCATGTATGCAATAGAGGGAGTGTAAATATATTTTCTTAGAAAAATTATTTCCTCGTGACCATCAAGAAGATATGGAAAGGATATTTCTAATTCTAAGAAAAATGGAGTATGATAATGAAACAAAGTATCAGGCTAAAATTACAAGGATAGAAGGGAATGCAAAAATTTATATATGTAATCCAAGCAGTAAGATTGATCAATTAATTGATGTGTTAAAACCATTTCTCTATCAAGAATTAGTCTCACAACCCTTCTCAATGTGTGAAGATATTTTCTATTGTACTATCAAGATTGAAAATGAATTCTCTAAGACTTACGACTATAATTCAATGAAATAGAAGAAGATATTTGTTGAATACTCTGGGAAAGAAAATATGGAAAATGGGAATAATGGAAGAGTTAAATTTCCACCCTATAATAATTGTGGATGGAAGCACACTACTGCCTATCTAAAAGGAAATGGAGTATGCTAAAAATGTGGACAGAAAGGCCATATTTATGGTGATTGTAAGGGGATGAAAAAGCTACCAATGATCAATGATACAATTTTAGGGAGATTGGAAATTATTCACATAAATTTCATAATCACCAATGAAATTTACCTCAGAAAAGGCCAAGGGAGAAAGTCCAGGATTATACGATCACTACTACTAAGGTTAAAGCTCCAAAAGATGTGGTAGTAGGTATTTTAATGGTTTACTCATGTTTATCCAATGATTTATTTGATTTTTGATCATCGCTTTTTTCATATATTCCTAGTTTTCTATAAAATTAGATATTTCCAATTTTATTTAACAATGGAGTTTTCAGTCAATACTGTCAATGGAATTATCATAGAAATAATGTTTTGTGAATCTATTCCCATTAGGGCATATAAATGTTCTTTTTTAATTATATCATTGTCAGACCCATGATTTATTTTGATATAATCCTCAGTATGGAATGGATTTTGGTCCATGATGCGAAAGTTTATTGTATGAATAATAAGGTTACAATTTTCGATGAAGATAAAAAGTTCTTTTTCATTATAGCAGAAATGTCACCATCTGTTTCTTATCTAGATCAACACCTAGTAGCACTAATAATTTCAATAATTGGGGAGGAAGAGAATGAAATAAATATGGGTGAGTAAATGAATGTTTAAATAGAGGATGTAACTATTGTGAAATAATATGTTTATGTGTTTCCACAGGTTTTACATGGAATCCTCTAGAATGAGAAATTGAGTTTTCCATTGACTAAATTCATAGTTCAAAGCCCATAGCAAAGAACCCTTATAGAATGGCCACTATATAATTAGTGGAAAAAAAGAAAAAACAAGATGAATTTAGTAATAAGGGATTTATTTTCCCTATCATTTCTTCCCGGGGATCCCCTATCCTTTTTGTTAAGAAGAATGAAAAATCTATGAGGTTATGCATTGACTACCGGGAGAACAATACTATAACAATAAAGAACAAGTATCCCCTACCTCACATTTATGATTTATTCGTCCAACTCCATGGGGAACAATATTGTTCAAATATTGAACTTAGATATGGATATCCTTAGTTTTGTGTGAAGAAAGAAGAAATTCCGAAAACCACATTTCGAACCATATACGGGCATTAATAGTTTACAATAATGCCTTTTGGACTGACTAATTCACTCTCTGTTTTCATGGATCTATTGAAGAGAATTTTCAAGGAATATATTTATGACATTTTAGTGGTATTTATTAATGGCATCTTGGTTTACTCAAAACGCAACGAAGATCATGAAAATCACTTTCACACTATAATGAAAACCCTCAGTGAAATGAATTATATGTAAATCTTTCCATGTGAATATTCTGGCTTCATGATATTTCATTTTTTTTACATATTGACAATATGGATGGAATCTCTATTTATCCTTATTAGTCCAAGGCGATCCAAGAATGGCCAACACCGATGAGTATAACTAAGGAATGCAGGTTTGTTGGTTTAACAGGTTAATATAAATGTCTAGTCCATAATTTTGCCTGGTTGTCTAAACCATTAACCAAGATCACACATAAAGGGGTCAAATTTGATGGGAGAGTGTGATGAATGTCTTGATGAACTGAGTAGAATATTAGTCAATGCTTCTATATTGACTCAATCATAGTGGAATTATGGGTTCGTTATTTATAGTGATTCATCAAATAAAGGACTTGGTTGTGTCTTTATGAAGAATGATAGAGTTATTTCCTATGCATCACGAAAACTAAAAATTAATTAGAAATACTATCCCACTCATGATCTTGAGTTATCAACTATAATCTTTTCTCTGAAAATATAGAGACAATTTCTCTATGGTGAAAAATGCGATATTTATACTGATCACAAGAGTTTGATGTATATTTTCTCACAGAAAGAGCTCATCATGAGGCAAAAATGATTGATTAAACTACTCATGGATTATGATTTCACTATACAATACTACCTAGTGAAGGAAAATAAAGTGATACATTCATTGAGTAGAAAGAATCATTGATTTTTGAACAAGATGGGATTCGAAAGGGGTCCTATTTTCATGGATCTAGTAATGATGGATATGGTAATAATCATGGAAGGTGATACATAAATACTCATTAAAATGGTTTTCAAACCATCTTTACTGGAAAGTATAAAATTTTCTCATACTGATGATGAGGAGTTTTAAAATATGATTAATGTTGTGAATGATGGGAGATTGAGTAACATCGTATACGAAGATGGAATTTTGAAATATGGGAAGCGACATTGTGTTTTTGATATACCTAATCTAAAAAGGCAATCGTTGGATAATTTTTATAAACCTAGTTTATCTATACACCCTGGGGGCACTAACGTGTATAGATAATTGAAGGAACATATTTGGTCTGTAAACATGATGTGAGAGATTGCTGATTAAGTTTCAGGATGCATGGTTTGTCAAAAATTGAATGCTGGAAGACAACATCCTAGTGGAGTCATGCATCCTCTTCCCATACCTGAGTGGAAATGGGATGATATTATGTTGGGCTTTGTCATGGGACTATCAGAGACTCCTAAAAGGAATGATGCAATATGGGTCATTGTTGATCGTATTACCAAGTCATCACATTTTCTTACTTTAAGAGAATATTTACCACTTTAACGTCTAGAAAAAATATATATTAATAAATTTGTAAGACTTCATGGAATACCCATATCAATTGTTTATGATTTTGATCCACATTTATATCATGATTATGGAAATGTATTTAGAATGACCTAGATACTGAACTTCGTTTGAGTACTACCAACCACCCTTAAACCGATAGACATTCATAACAGATTATTGAAACATTTTATGAAATGTTGAGATCTTCCTCAGTTGACATTCAATGTATGTGGGATCATTATTTAACTATGGTAGAATTTTTCTATAATAATTTCCTCCATTCATGTATTCAAGTGGCGCCTTATGAAGAGTTATATGAATAAATTTGTCACACACCAACTTTTTTAGATGATATTTTTGAAAGGAAACTCATAGGACTAAAACATGTTGAGGAAACAATGGAAAATCTGATGATTATCCAAACCCACATCAACACATCCCAAAGTAAGAAAATAATCTATGTTGATAACCGAAGGAAGGATTTGGAATTTCAAGTAGGATACCATGTTTTATTGACGGTATCTTCATGGAAGGGTGTTGTACATTTCAGTAAGAAGGGTAAATTGAGTCCCAGGTACATTGGACATTTAAAAATTATAGAATGGATTGGAGTTGTAGCTTATCATTTGAGAATTCCTCCAAGTCTCTCTAAAGTTCATGATCTGTTCAACGTATCACTATTGAAAAAATACATCCCTGGACCAATGCATGTAATCAACTATTAGGAAATGGAATTGGAACCTGACGTGTCTTATTTTGAAGAGCCTCTCACAATTCATGATACCAAATAACAAGTGTTGAGAAACCAGATAACTCGTCTAGTGGATGTTCTATGGAGATAGCATAATATGGAAGAGGCAACGTGGGAACCCGAAGAAATTATAATGAAGAACCACCTGAATCTTTTTATTCATAAATATTCTAGAAATTATGAGTATGAATTTTTTTAAAGTAGGGGAGAATGTAACACCACAAGCTTCCATGATAAATTTCCCTTTGAATAATGCATTTGCTTTTGTTGTACTCCACTTGGAGTTTTAACACACCATGACCAATCAAACTAGCTGTCATATATAGTAATACCCAATTATTGATATTTTTTAAATATTAATTTTTAAAATGGACTTCCATTTTCGATTGCGAATATCAAAATTATCTTCAGGTCAATTTTTGGTATTATTCTGAAAACGTTCAATTTTGATGAATAGTGAAAAACACTACAGGATTTTCAAAACCGACTATTTATATAAATAATTAGTTATTTTATTTTAATTTATTTTATGTAAATAAAGACACATAATACATATATATGTTCAGTGTAATTAATTGGAGTCATTTTATAATAAGTTTTGAGATATAAAATTTTATTAACATTTTTACCGTCTTTTACCCATCTTCTAGGAGCATTTTCATATTTTCATAAAACATAATTTTACATCTTCTGTGAGTTGATTATCAAAATTATGACACACACAATTGATATTATTATTTAATGTGTGGTTCAATAAGATGATTTTTTTTGTGAAAAGTAACATTCGACATTTATTTACCAAAGTTAAAAGTAAATAGGGTAATTAAGGGGAAATTGAAATTATAATTACCCTAATGCCATTCCTAATTAAATTAGATAAGTTTGATTCGATGAAAAACTACCTTAGGAATAAAATATGATCCGCTTTGTTCTACTTGGATTAGATTAGGACAATTTTTATTATTTTATTTTTAGACGAGATAAAACTGTTAAATTCAATTTTTAATAACTAAAACATTTTTAATATAGTGTTAAACATAAGATAAATTCGACTATAAATATTAATTATAAATCCAATAGTATTTCCTACAAAATGGTATTTAATCTATAATTTTTAGACTTCAAAATAATTTAATTAATTTTTGACAGAATTCTGATGTAGTAATTTCCTCAATAATAAAATAGTAGAATAATTGATATTATAAATATCCAAATAAAAATAACTTGTGACTTGGGATGAATTAAAAAAATTATAGATTAATATGACATTTTATGGTTGATTCAATAAATTTTTTTCGAACTTGTCATGCTCTTATGACTTTCTTAATAAAAAAATTCCAAATAGTTTAACAAATGTCTTAAATGTGTTCATAAAACTATTATTATATTATTAAATGGTATAATATTCTTGAAAATATAAGGTTAATCCAAATGACATATATAATGATATATATAACGTTAATTAACTACTTGGGGTTCTCTTTGAAATTTATTATAATATTATTAACAATAAAATATATTAATATAAGATTACATGGTAAAAGGTAATCTAATTAACTTAGTGATAAATCTAAATGATAAGGTTAATATAGTGACCTAAACCAGTCTGAAATCTATTGTTTGGGAGTATTTTTACCCATACCCACCTTATCATCAAAATAAACCATTTTTGTGCCATTATAAACCGGATATGATTGTATAATGAGAAAAAATGTCAAAATTTTCTTTTTGTGACCCTAACCTCTCTTATAAAAGGGTATTTCCCCTTCTCTCAAAATCACATATCTAAACCCATTTGGTCTTGCCAACACCATCCCAAATATTATATAAACTACCCTCCCTTCTACCTATAGGCCTTATTTTGATCAGAATGCCATCCTAAGGAGCCCTTTTGAACAAATCAAAAGGAAACACCCAATGAATATGTAATAATGTCACCACTTTTTTCAATGAACTTTTCTACTTACACTTCCTCTTTCATTGTTGTTTCTATACCAAAATAATATCTCCGATATCTTATACATACCATGATGTTATTATAAATATGTTACAACCATATTTTTTATTCTATCCATCCTATAAATGACATAGTCACCAGACGTGCGTACGTACGGTTTACCGTCTCCACGTCGTGGTGTAGTTTCGTATCAAAATACATCATTATTTGGATGGGTATAATAATGAGTATAATATATGTAAATAATAATTATATGATATTAATGATTTTCTATAAATGATATTACATCCAATTACACATGATTTCACCATCAATATAATGAGATTTTCGCTCGTGCGTACGTACGGATTACTGTTTCCACAGACGACATGATATTCATTCCCCATCGTAACCATTCAAGAATAACATTAACTTTATTATTAAAAATAATATTTAATAACATCATATATTTCTTTATATTAATCAACTCTATTTAATCCATAACAAACATGGCTTACATGACCAAGCATATAAAAGAAAACGTATCAGTTAACACCTGAATCGATGATACTACTGAAATATTATTAACAATGAAATATTAGAGGATCATATATGATATCATATTTCTAAATACAGTTCTTGTATAATTTAATAATAATGTCTTAAACTATTATAAATGAGGTTAGCATTCCATCGACTAAGGAAACGTACAAGCTAAGAGTTAATTCCATAATCTCTTCAATATCTGATGTTGTATATATTTTAGTATCTACTGGGACCGATTTATCTTCCACATCCGTGTTTCATAAAAATTTATTTAAAAACATTTTTCTATTTCCTAGACTATGGGTTAAACTCATTAATACCCTTGTTTGACTTTTTTAAATATGTTTATAAAAAAACTTTGCTTTCTTTTCCAAACAGGGATCCTTATAACCTTTTCGAAAAAATAAAGGAACGAATGTTTTTTACCTATACGACTGGTGCGGATATATTCCACCATTATAATACATTAGAATCTTCCCTTACAAGATTATAAGAATATAAATGTTTAATTTTATAATTACATTAATTCTAAATGATTTCAAAATAGAAAGAGAGATCTCTCTCAATTTTTTTTTGATTTTATATATGTCCACATCATTTGATGGTTTTTAAGGATTTTTAAGATAATTAATTATGATAAAAATCGTCCATATTGTATTGAAGGTTTTGTGATATATTTGAATATGGATGAGTCGTTTTTAAACCATTCATGGTTTATGGTTAATGTATTGATATTTCGTATGCTAGGATTAATAAGAACATTTATATTATGTTTTAACCTTTTCATATGAGGAATATATTTGACATAGTATGTGATGGGTGGATCCTGCTATAGCTACTCGGTGAAACGATATGTCTCATGAGACAATTAAATGTGGAATTGACAGAGGCCATTCCCAATTTTCATATATGGTTTTGGTCGAGGCCTTAATCAGTATTAGACATCTTGGATGAGGCCATGACAAAAAGATTCAGAATGTCCCACATTATACATTCCCTCATTAAGAGAATATTATTGATGGATCATGTGGTTATTTTACTAGAAGAATGCCCAGGACTATGTTTTATTATGTCATTTTTACTTAGCTCATATTCCTACCATAAAGTGTGCATGTTTGTTATTTGTTAAGGCATATGTTTTTAATTATTCACCACGCCGAATGTTTATGTTATCTTCTATTATATTTATTTGCCTTATTGAGCCTTTGAGCTCACCACTTTCTTATGTTTCATTTTCCCAGTATATGATGAAGTGAGTTATGAGTGACTTCATGGCATAATATTGGAGGCTTGGGGGTTTCTAATAAAATAAATTAAAGTTGTATTTTTTTTCATGTTGTAATGTTGAAATTATCTAAGAATCTTTTTTCAAATAATTTTAATCTTATAGGTCTTTAGGGACATGAGTACATGTATCATGCCAATGTTATGTAATAAATCATCGCATCTAGGTAACTGGGGTTGCGGCGTTACAAGCTTGTTTCTTAAAAAATCACTTCAGAATCGCTGCAAGTGACCTAGACATCCACAGGTGTGGCAAGGTCTCAATGCACTATGGCACATCGGTCTCTTATGACCCTACCCACCACACTGGTGAGAGATCACAACATTACAATTAGAATAAGATGACTGAAGGTATGAAGGTATCTTGATTCCTCTATTAGAGCAACCCGCATCAGATCACATTAAATTCCTCATGTCATCATCCTCTGCACTGTATCCCAATGTCAGAAGAGGATTCGCCACCTCATGTCCTCATACTAACTCTGAATTGGCCAGAAAGGCCTGCCCCACAACATCTTATAAGGTGGTTAGGATTATCTCTATGACCTTGAACTGTAGTTCTGGTCAGATTCCGGACTAGAATTGTCGATCCTTCTTGGGATCATTTGAGACAAGCCATTGTTCGTACATAACTATGTATAAGATACATAGATTGAATTCTAGTACCAATCAACAATGTACTGAACACAAAACAACTCCATCCATTTCCATAGCTTCATCAACTCAGAGAAATATTTCTGGATGAAGAAAGACATGAATAATTTGAAAGTTAGATCTTCTTGAGGCTTGCTTCAAGATAGATACTTCAACCATTTTTAGGTCGGACCTTTAAACATAAAGATATCCAACTTCATCTCCAATTAATCAGGTAGCCCAATGAATCTGAAGTTACTCTCAATCTTCTACAACCACTCCCCTACTTCAAGAGAATCTTCATGACCATATAACAGGGGAGGGTTCAACTTCCAGAATTTCTGAACATAGTCTACAGGTTGATCAACTGGTAAATTTTCTAATGGTGCACCACTTGATGCTGCACCTTGAGAATTCATCAAACCATCATCGGGGAAAACAGTAAGAACAAGGAAACAATGAAATTAATAAAAACATGATCAATGTAATTTTAAATTCAACTTTTCACAATTTTTATAATAAAACATTAAAAAAATTATACAAATTAATGAAGACTCGAATGATTAACTAGGGAAACTTAATGTCAATGGGAGAATTTGACATATGGTTGGCAGCCATATTCCAGTCACACATCTGTCAGATAGGGCACTCTATGGTAATGTCCCCAGCTCCACATGGCTTGTCAGACCATGCGATCTCATAAATGTCACTTGTTCGGCTCTCATTTCATTTCCCAATACCAAAATAACTATATGAATCAAGGACATCGTGAAACCCAAATATCCCATGGTGCCATGAGGATTGGAACGAGCAAGGGTTCATGATTTCCTTCTCATCCGTATGCCTAATGTCCCGACAAATCAACTCCTTTTACCATTACAAACCCAAATAACAATTGGTGCTCTGAAAAAAAAGTACATCACAAGATACAACAACTCATTGATACCATTTTGTCACAAAAAAACCATGTTGACCATAGACCGGTCACACAATCTAATCTGTGGCAAGGCTCGAGAGGCGTTCCTGATCCTCCGGGGCTAGCGACAAGTGCCAGTGCATCCATCGAGGACAAAAGGGAATGATTTTTCCCAATGAAAATAATTAAGCACCGAAAATAAAATAGAACAATGAAAAACAAACTAATGTCATGAGAAATGAAGAACAAATAACATTAACAACTAACATGGCCATGACCAAAACTCCTCACTGCCCTAAGAGTTTCTCACCAATCCAAAACCAACTCTCACCCATAGTGAGAAATCTCAAGTCAAACCTCCAATAGAAACTAAAAACTGGAAAAAATATAGGCATGAGTTTTAAAACGTAGTTGGAATTCTTGAAAAACTATCCCCAAAGAACTACATTAAAATAAAGATTATACTAATTCCATATTTAAAATAAATTATATTAAATATGTGTTTGAACACACATATTCATTTCTAAAATAAAAGAAATTCCATTTCCCTTTTTAATTGAAAAACATGGTTAGTGTTTGAAGGGGAAAATGTGAATTATATTTATGAAAAATTCTAGTGAACAATATAGAAAACTAATATTAGTCATTAATTAAGAGGAAAACTACACTTAACACACAAATCATAATAAGGGAAATGGAGTAGTTGAAATGGGGACTAGAAACCGAACTAGGAACCTCAATCATCCGCCACACACAAATAAGCACTAAAGGAATCATTGGTGAAACCTAAGAGCTCATAAAAAATTCCTAATGTAATATACACATGACTCAACCTGAAGTCATGCCTACTCTTGGTGATGTCTTAATGTCCGAACACTCTGTGTTTCCCTACCTGACCTAACTGAGGGGCCCAATACCCTAGAAGAGAAATGTTCATTCTAAGGGACACTAGCCAATGTGTAATCTAAACTAGTACCACAATCGTTCTTAGAAGATTCACTCACTATGCATGGTTCCCATGTCAACACGTGTAATAAAAATGGTTGAGTCAACAATATCAATCAACCAGTCATGATGAACAAGCATCACAAACAACTCACAAAATCAACTGAAACAAAAAGATAACTCCTGAGTCACCACAAATAATGTTTTTCTAATTAATTTATTTTTTCAAAGTCCCAAACGAGACATATGTAACATTTAAAAGAAACACCATTTCAGAAAAGAAACCAAAACATTTTCTCATGCGTAAAAAGAAAACATTTACCCACAAACCAGATCAACACTCAAAAATCGCTGAATTACGTTTAAAGGCCAAACGTCCATTCTTTCTCTACTGTGTGTCAATTCATGAAAAAATTAATTCAACTACCTTGTATAAAATAAATAGCTTCATTTACATCAAGCATATATTCCAAAATTTATTACCTAATACTATTTATCATTTATAGAAAATCATTGAAATATCAAGTGATTAATATATTATAAATTTAACGGTGTCTATAGTGGGGGACCTACCTCAACATGTAGCTCAATTATGACTATGTGACATGTCTCACACTTGCGTACAAGAACATGCAAGCTGACAATCAAAGTTTCACATAATTACTTTTCCAATGTACTGAAAAAATGTCCTACAACTAAGAACCCATAACCAATGGCTTAAATAAATCCAAGAAAAATGGTTCAAAATATACCTTCACTTGTATTCAAAACACATTTCAAACTGTCCACAATATTTACTAAACCATTTTAATGTTTATAAAACAAATTTCAAATGATATATCAAAGATTTACACACCATACAACTCCTTCAAAACAAATTTTATGATCAATCATAGATCCCAACATAACTGAACATAAAACACAAGACATTCACAATAGAATAAACTCATTGCATGACCAAATTAAAATACATCACATGTCAAAAATCCATTTTGAAACCATACACACGCCGCTTTAGAAACCATAACCCAAAATTCCACTAGAGGAAGTTCATTTTCCCAATTCAGCATCAAATTTATACTCTTAATAGAAGACATGTTTTATGAAAAATAATTATCAATATCTTGAAAAACCAACCAGTAAATTTTTTTAAAAAAAGGGTGTGCACTATTTTACAATTTACGCCAAATGATCAAAGCAACAGAACCAAAACAATTCATATCACAATTAATGAATATAAAAAATATACAATATATCAAAATAATAACTAAGGGTATTGAAAAGAAAACAATTCAGTGAAATATTAAATTTATAGGTGATGTGCAATGGATTCATACCTCAACTACAATGTCGAATGAAAACACACACCCGAAACCGGTGCTCGATCTCACTCACACCTCAACAGCTTGCTCTGGAAGCTTACATAAAACCCATGCAACATAATTGAACAACAACACATAGAGTTTTTGACCAAAAATTAACTATCCTCAGGGAACACACAACCAAGAACCCCTTAACAAAAGGGAAGGGCGTCTTCGGAGGGAGAGGACACCGTCAAAGCAGAAACGCCGGCGAAGGTGCAACGCCGACGAGGGATAGGTCGCTAGATGCTTTAGTTAGGGTGCAGTGTGTGCTGAACAAGGGACTCGAGGGGTGTGGGTTAGCGAAAGGTGGTCTCAGAATGGTGTTAGGGTTGCCGTTCGGGGGTCTTGTGCCGTTTGCAGGCACCGGAAGGGGCAATCATCGGTTGTAAGGGTGACACTAGCAGTGGAGATTTCTGCAGAAGGGAGGCCTACCGTGGGATGGGTGCAGCATGGTGGATGTCACAGGAAGGAGGAAGAGGTGTGGATGGTGGATTCTGGTGGTCTACAGCTACATAGTGAGGGTAGGCCTGTTGAGAGGCATGCGGAATGGGAGCAATGTGAGGATGGTTGGACAATGGCTGTAGGGATGGGGCCCGACGAAGCTTGCGACGTGGTGGGAGCCCATCAAGGAGTGGGGATGCAGCTCTTAGATGGAGGGGCTGTGCAAGGAGAAGAAGTGAAAGGATGTGGGTTGTTGGAAAATGGGAAGAGGTGGAGGAGATATGTGGCGGCTTGATGCTCCGGATATAGAATGAGTGAAACAGGGGGCACTACTGCTCTGCGCACATGGTGAAAACACTAAAAAAATTAAACTAAGATAAAACAAATAAAAAAAGGATCCTAATGATAGTAATTAAATAAATATATATATATATAAATTAATAATAATACTAAAAATTAAAACTATAATAATAAAATAAAACTTTTACTATAAAAATAAAACCTTTTAATAATAAAAATAATAATACTAAATCTATATTAATAATAATAGTTATAAGATTAATAAAAATCACATCTATTAAAATATAAATCATAAAAACACACATTTCATTTTAGTAATAAAAAATAAAAATAATAACAACCATGAAATTTTAAAATAATGCAAAAAATTACAAAATTTATTCATTTTAATTTTTTGAAGACAGACAGATCATGCCGATGATTGGGAGAAGTCACATGGGGTTTCCAAAATGTGCTCCACCCATGAGCTCTTTGATGCCAACAAAAAAACGTACACTTTTTAACCAAACGCAATAATCTTAATCGAGATTTATCCCGAACCTCGACCAAAAATTTCAACATCATGGAGAATAATAAAATAAAAATAATAGATTGGTCTGGTGGGACAACAATGTGTTCAATTGTAATATTTTTATACCAAATATAGATATTAAAATATGGAATAAAATTTAAACATTGAATCATTTTTACTTTAAAAATATGCTTCGTCATTTCATTAATGGGGTTAATTTTTAATTAAATTATTCTAATTATGTTAAATATCTTTGGGAAAAATAGATTCCATATTTGGAAAATTCATAAATTATATTATCTAATATGTTAACATAATTTTTACCATAATTATTAGAAAAATGTTTAAAATTAATTAACTCAATTAAGGATAGAACCTGGTTTTGTGCATTACAAGAATATTTATTAAAATTTATTTTAAAAACACATAGGAGTTTTATAAAATGAATTGGAATAAAAATTTATAAAAATTTAATATATATTATAATATAATTATCTTTTTAGGTAAAATATTAATTTATAAATTATTGAGGGAAATAAAAAGATACAAGACACATTGGTAAAACTATAAATATAACATTCAGTAAACAAAAAGAATAAGGATTATATTTATAAATTTTTTTCTGCTGGTAGGGGTATTTATTGACCAATGGTTATCTTAACTCTATTATTATTCTATTTTATAGTAATATGTTTAATTGTAGACCTCCAAAAAATTGGACATTCTTCTATTTTTACAAGAATACAACACCCCTCCATTTTAAAAGTGCATTCACTCTCCCTACATAATAACACATCGCAATCCATTTTTCCAGACCAAACCCAGCATAACTGATTAAGAAAAATTCATCCTCTAATTTTCTATTACTATAATTATTTTAAAATAAAAAAATTAATGTCCTTTGGTTAACACTAGAAGGAGATACCAGTAGAGAAGGAAACGTTCACCAATGAACATTTTGTATTTACTTCTTCTTTAAAAAAATGAATTATCTTTATATAGGGCAGATATAATGACCTTATCATTATCAATATACTATGATGTTTCATTTTTAGGGTAACTACTTAAAAATACAAAAACTTCTATCAAATGGGTTACGAAATCATCATTCACGTGTAAGGTAGATTACCCCCTCATGAACCAATGATGTTCATTTTTCCATTACCACTTTTCAAGGATGTATATAATAATGGAAATATTATTATTATACTATATTTAGGTTTTTATTATATTATTTTTATTTTGGAAAGTTTATATAACACATACCTTCATGTTTTTCATTGATTGGGAATACGATTACATCGTTCGGGTGTACTGTGTACTACAACCTTGTAAATAATGTGATTTGTTCACACTTTATATGGAATGTATTAATGATGGGTTTAATATAAATATGATATATATATAACATATTAACATGGATGGTATAATATATATAGGTACATTTCTTACTATCAATATGACATGAAAAATGAAGCAGCATTCATGCCTGGGTATAACCTATCATCTCTCTGAACTATGTATTTTGTTTCCTTTATTTAAATTTTTTATTTGATTAATATAAAATCATATATATATATATATTATAATTTTTTAATACTTGATATGATGATATCATGATCTATTTATTAGTTCATAGAATATGAAGACAAAACATGTTCAAAAAACAAATCGGTTATTACACAAAACATAACATTAACATGAAATTGATTTAGAAATTGTAAACTAAAGTCATAAGTATCTGAATTATGTTATTTCACATATGAATATTTTTATTTTATAAATAAATAATAAAATTATATTTATTATACATGAGTTATGAACAAGAACAACTAGTTTAAAGACTTATGGTAAGAGATTTACATGTGAATTTTTACTTTTTTGATACAAATGTTATATAAACCACATATTTCTCTTATGTGGTGTATATTGTTTCAATGAATGTAATTTATGTTTATAATACCTATTTTTTTGTATTTACACATCCTTTTGATGATATATCTTCCATGGGGTTGCAGTTTTAGTGTTACCAAAGTTTTAATATAATTTTTTCTCAATCATATTGCTGAAATTATAGACATCAACTATATTGGGGGATCCATAATGAAGTTAATTGATTCATTATTCTTGGGGGTTTGGCCACAAGTAATATATATTATAATGAAAAGTGTGTTTCCCTTAGTTATGTATTATATTTTATGGGAGGAACTTAATAGAGAAAGAGAAGGTAATCATCTCTCTGATCACTTTTTGTAGTCTCGGGTGAAATCCTTGTTTGTGGAGCTGGGTTTTATTATTATAGATGGGGTTTCCAGATCCATATTTTCGAGAATCATTTCAAGGATTATGTAAATTTTTTTTGTTTCAATGTGAATGAGTGTAGGGGAGGTGGGATAAATATCAACCTCCAACAACGGGTCTTAAACTGAATGTGGATAACTCCCTTGTTTCCAATGACATGTGAAGGGGTCGACAGATGAGGAATAATATGTGGTCAATAATTAAAAAATTTAGTTATTTTATTGGAATATTATGTTCATTTAAAGTAGATTATAGGGCCATTAATATTTGAATTATGATATAAAAAAGGAATAACATTGAGCTTTTGGTGGTGGAATCATATTCAAGTATTCTAGTTGGTTTCTAATAGGGGAAGAGATATCGACCATATGAGATTTATTAAATGATTTGGGAATGCATGATTGTAGGTAGTTGGTGTAAGTGTTTTAATCACACTTAGAGAGAGGGGATTTTTTTATATATTCTATCTGGAAAAGGTATTATTGTATACAGTGTCAACTTATATACTGGAAAATGGTCCTTGCCAAATTAATGTGAAATCATTGTTCACAATAAGGCCATTAAGGAGGAGCATCTAGGCAAGCAGAGGCCCCTCAATGAAGGTACATTGTTGAAGCTGGGGAACTAATTTGAGGGGTTTGAATTTCATGAACCTCTAGTGTCTCAGGAGGATGTTTCTTCAAATTATCACAGCTACAACCAACCATTAGTGGATATCTTTGACCGAATTCAAGGGAAAGGTCCTCATAGTCCATGAATGAATAAGGGAAAAATGCATTAAATATTCATGGAAGTGCATTGTAGTTCGGGGGAAATTGGGAAAGGTTCGCAAGTATACTCTCACACTCCAAGACCAAATGGCGACTAGGATGGCCATGAAGGGTCGAAAAAAGGAAGTCTCAATCCTTCTTAAGGGGGAAAGTAAAGAATCATGTAGACAGTAAAGAGACAGAGAAGAAGAGGATGAAGAGTACTTGAAACATATCCTACAATCCAAGGATGAAATTCTTGAGCAGGCTGTATGTCCCAATGTATCAGAAGAAGATCTCAATAGAATAGATGAATGTATATTAGAAGTTAATTCCACCAAAGAGAAAGAAGCGTGGTTAGATAAGAAAGTTAGAATATTTGCCCAAGGATTTAATAAGAGTAAAATTAACTCAAGAGAATTTATTCAAATAATGGAAAGGATGATTTCTCACCTTGAAGAGCTTATCAGAGAGGATCCAGAAACCCATGATAGTTTGCTTCCCTTGGAAATTTATAGAGTATCTAAGTCCAGTAATATTAGTCTTGTGTTTAATCATTTTCTGAGCTCCTTTAGCACGTAGTGGTACCTTTTTTGAAATATGGATTCCCATTTTTCCTTAAAAATGGCTTAATAAAAATTTAAATTTGGATGGTCAATGATAACATATTATAAAACCTATATATCTTCAAATAGTTATGATATGAAATAAATTTTATGCTACCCATTTCATTCCATGGGTTATGATGTGGTTTATATGAATTTGATCTCTTTTATGGGTCATGATATAATGAATGTTTTATTATATTCTTGAAAGGTTACACATTATTTCATTATGTTATATGAGTTAACTATATATAAATCCAATGATATGGGTGATGATTTATATATCATTAAATGTATAGAGAAGGAATGGATAGTGGTCTTGATTCAATAAGGTAATTTTCTACTAACTGGGCATTACGAGTAACCCATGACTACTAAGTTGATCTTAATTCTGACTACTAATATGGCTTTGTGAGAGAACCGTGAAATCTTTTATGGTTTGGTGAGTAAACTCACACCACTATGATAGTTTTGGAAGTGATCCTTGAATACTAAGAAACTCATTTCATATATTTGTTTCTTCACCAAAATTAAATGATTACTTTATATGTTAGGATCCTGTGGTTTATTCAGATGATTCAGGAATTATGATATACCAATTACTATCCCATGACTCATGTGTATAATTTTTGTTATGCATGGTATGATCATAAAATGTTTTACTCTGGTTTTCAGACCCTTATGTTCATATTGTTTGTACTTATCTCCATTATTTACCCTTATTTTGAAAACTAGATCTCCCTTTCTTATGTTTCCTTTACCATGGTTATAAAGAATGGATTTAAGTTAGAGTAACAAATGGAAAGAAATTTATGGGAATCATTAAATATAATTCATGATATTTGTCGACTGTATTCAATGTTTCCAAATACATCAATCTATAATAGTTCTTAGTCAAGTAAATTTTTGTAATGTCTAGAAAAATTATCTAAAATGATGTAATATCCATATATGTGAAGCGAGGGATGTTGTTGGTAAGAACAAAAATTTCTCAAGTAATATATCCTCATAAATTACCACCACAGTGGGGTTGTGATAAGTAATATAATATACTTCATTAAGGGTTATACCTTCTAATTAATCAGTAATTGGATGTATCCTATTTTATGTGATCACAACATACTCTTTTTGAGTTTAATTCTATCCCATGAAGGAAAACAACCTCATATCACATAAAAAACAAATATTATTATTCAATCCATCTATTGTTTTTCATTCATGGATATGAATTTTATTCAAAATATAATGTTATAAGGCCTCATCAGTATAATAAAGAATTCCCATAAGATGTTCCCTTAAATAAGAGTCATACAACACTATATTTAGATGTATATTCTCACAAAATCTCTTTTGGTGGGATTGTATAATTAAAACATATCCTCATAGGATCCACATAAAACACTATACCTATAACAATAGAAGTGGTAATGAAAATGAATATCACTTCAATGTCAATCAATAGTGTAGAAAATGTGGAGAATGCATGGATCATGCCTCTAATATTTCATTAAACCACTAGTTTTTTGGAATACACATCATTGAAACTATTATTTTACTTTAACTGGATACTTATAAACCTTATGTGGATCAAAATGGGGGGGCGTGGAAAAAGATCAAACCATCAGACACCACATAATTTTCTCTCTACACTTCGGCCACGTCTACCACCCTTCAGCCCTCGACGATAAATGAGAAAATTCCAAAAATGACCGAATGAATGAATATATCTATATCCCACATTAATATAATGAAAATATGTTTTAATTTTAAATGGTTCATATAAAATACCAGTAAAACTGGAATAGATTTATACTATCTGTGAATAGAGGGTGCTATTATCAAATGAAATTTCAATTATGAACCATGGTCTATCAATGTTTCTATAGCCCAACTATTTCTAATACTCCAAGAGCATCATTTAATATTCTAACATCTAGATAAGAAAATAGATTTTTATGAAAATACTATGAAGGGGTGGTATTAAAATTTCTAGTAGGATACCCTAAAATCACATAACTTTACCTATCAAGGGAGTGGTCATATAATAAATCAAAATTGAATTTAAATCAAGATATGAGACACTAAATAATAATACAATATCCTATATACGCTGAATATAAACACATGTTTACAATAGGTCACAAATATAAATCTATCCTAGTATCATGATCGAGGGTTCAAGGTAATGTTCATCGAAGATAAATCACTCTAAAATTCTAATAACAATGATATTTTTTCACTAGTGATTTCATTTTTTTCAGTCCTTTCTATGAATAATTTATCACTAGGACATAGAAGATATCAATTCATAGATAAATTATTTCACACTATGCCTTTGGTTTATACATAACCCTACTGTGAATAACTCTTTATGTAGGGGATCATAGATCAGTGTTTGTTAATCGTGAGGATTTCTCAAACCTCATCTAGGGAAGAAAAATAAATGAATGATGAATGCAACCTGGCCATAGTGAAGGATTACTGAAAGTCAATTTGATGATTAGCATTTAGAGGGGATAACATCATATAATTAGGACATAGGGTATCACTATACACTTGTTCAAATAGATGAAGGGAACACATCGTTGTGATAATGATCTGCATTGAATATATTGAGGGCCTTAAACTAGCATTTAAAATGTAAACAACATGTACTAGTTGTACACGATGTATCTCTTCCACATCAGGGAAACACATGTTCCATAAATCATAGATATATATATTATGTCCCATTCTAATTTATCAAGGCTATCCACACGTGACTTCCTATTTTGGGGTACTGTGCCTATTTTCTTATATGTGATTTTGCATGTGTTAAAAATTCATGACTATTTACCTAGTTTTGACTATGATATGTACCCCCAAGGTACACACTAAGCTATTAGTACTAGATCACATGGTTATTGGTTGTTCCGTCATTGAAATGTTATATTATCGATATTGTGTACAACATATATACCGTATGTAGGCTCCACACTACATGTTTCCTTTGAACTACATGTCATATAACATAAGATTTTGTTAAAATCCAGAAACATCACGGGTCTACCACTCACTCCTCCATGGATATTGATCCTGCCAAAAAACATTACATAGAATTCATATCAACGTTTAAAGGAAAACAATATTTTCTTATATCAACATTCAACCCCTTCCCCTACTCAAAACTCATCCCACTACCATGGTGCCCCACCAGATTTCCGAATGCCATTAATTTACTTCTCCAGATTGGATCCCAACATCCACTTTCATCATGACTAACAATCATGTCTCCATTTTGATATTGAACCCATAATATTCATAAGTAAAACCAAATAATGCTTTCATAATGACTGTTTAGTAGCTAAATATTTAATCTCCAAAAATATAAAAAAGCTAGTGATGGAGGAGGGGTGAAATAAACAATGAACAAAAATAGAAACAATCCTAGTACATTGTTCTGGATAGAAGAAACATTTAGTTTCTAGGATGGGGAATGAATAAAAACATAAAAAATAATATCAATTCCCCAATAATAGGAATATAAAACCATACCTTGAAAACTTGATTGAACAATTAATCACTTTGTTAGTATAATTGATTCTAGTTCATCATGGGATGAAACAATGGGTATTTAATAGTGGAACTCAACCATGAGTTTGGATTGATCATTGCTAAATAATGGTTGATTTTTTTTGATCCATGATCTTCATAGCCATTTATGATCAATGGAAAATTTTCTTTTGAAGATCAATCCCAAAGTCATTCACCATGGTTTTATTCAAGGATCTCTCTATCATATCAATGGTGTTGCATAACTGACCCTAGGGATTTACCATTACCATGTTTATAATGAGAGGGATTAGGATTATTCTAAAATAATAAATAAATAAATATATAAATAAAATTAATTAAAAATTTTACCTGAACATATTAAACTACCCACCCATCATCAACTATGATTATACGACCCCTAGGTTATATCCAACATTCTGAATATAATAAAATCCCTAGATTTCCAATATGAGTCTCCAATTCAGATTTATTCCACTATTTTTCAAAAAACTGTATGTACATGATATAAAATATTTAATATTTTTATTATATTATTATGAATCCCCTTGACCCATGAAATATATTGCTAACTATGTTCTATGCTCTGAAAAATGATTTTTAAAATATTTAAATGGATTATAAGGAAAAAATCATGGTTTTCACATCAGTTTTCTTAATCACTCTCAATCATTATCTGGACATTACATTTTTTCATCCGTAAATTATTACATTAAGTTAATGTTCCCCAACATATAATACTAGTTATGTGTTATTTCATATAACAATCACATTTCCATTTTTATAATTTTCAAATGATGTTATATTAACATATTTTCAGTGCATGACTTTAACAAAGGTATTTTCAAATATCAAGACCTTGATTATTATGTTGACGTGAAAATTTCATGAATGAAATATATTAATGGTTCAAAATTTAGTTCCACATGAATTTTAAATTAACACTGTGATTAATGGGTTATATAATACACAACACCAATATTAAACGAACCCGAAATATTAAAATTTATAAATGAATAATATGACCTAGATATTGAGTAGGAAGGGATGAATATGAGTAATAGAATTGTTAATTATACATATATATATAATTATCTTAACCAATATAATTTTTTTTATTAATTTTTAGGATATTAATACATAATTTTTAGTGATGTCATTTTATGGTTCAAAAAACAGTTTTTTTCAAATCATATTTTTATTTCATTTTATGATTGAATATTATAATTAATTTAAAGAAATTATAGAAATATTATTTTACAAAAATTAAATCATATTTTATATCAATTTTTTAAAATTATTCGAGTGTAATGTTTTGATTTGTTTTTGAGAATTATTATTTTTAGTGAGTAGTAAAAAATATCACATTTTGTAAAACTAAAATTTATATTTATATAAAATTCCTATAATCATATAATATTATACAAAATTAAAATATATTTATTAAATAATTAATAATATAATTAATAAAATTTTAATAAAGAATATTCATGATTTTTGTGTAAGTGAACTTTTAGGATAAAATGAATTAATCTAATAAATTTCATTATCTTTTACACATTCATGCTAAAATTAATTTCTTTTACATATTGGTGTGGAATAAAAAAAATGTATTACATATTATTAATCAACATTTTCAAATTTGGAAAATAATTCGCTATTAATGTTTTCAAAATGAATCGAAATAATAGAGATTATGTGTCACCATAGTAACTGTAAATAACACAATTATGGTTAAAAATAATATGATAAGTAATAAAAAAACCATATTACATATTTAAATCTAATGAATATGATTCCTTTGACTATCCTAATTTTGATTCGAATTTATTAAAATCAATTTAAATTTTTATTGAAAATTACTTATGTATTAATTGATGGAAATAAAAACAATCAATTTCACTCACGTTTTCATTTATATTATATGTTTACATAGGGATAAAATAAATAGTGATTTAATATAATAGGATATATTTATAATAATTTAATCTTTACTATAGAATTTTAATTTTAAATTATAGTGATACAATTATTACCTTAAATTCATACTCAACACCGAAATGGTGTTTTGGAAAATAGTAGAAAATCATGTAAATTATGTTTAAAACTATAAAAGTAACATTTTTATGTGATTTATAGTGTCCCAATAATTTTATCGATATTTATAACATATTATTAATGTTTTGAAATCCAATATTAAATTCCATTGTTTCATTGTATTAAATCCAAAATAAACGAATAATTCAAAAATTATAATACTAATATTTTATAAGGTGTACTATTTTATTAAATGAGTAAAATTTTATGAAGAAAACATTTATCTCATAAGTTAATTGTATATAGTTTAAAAAGTCAACCTTTTTGAATTCAATTTTTTTCAATGTTATGGAACCTTATGAGAAAAACTCTTTGATACATAGGTAATCATCAGAAGTGAGAACACATGTTAAATCAAAGAGATAAGGGTGAATGCATCAAATATACTTTTGTAAATTTTATTTTATTAGAGGACATGACTCATACCCATGTTATAGAAAAAATATATCAATTTTTAATTTTTTTTCATTTATTATTTATTTTTTTAATTCAATAATTTTTGTCATTCCATGAGTGCCCATCTCCATAATTATAAAAGGGAACCTCAACTCATATATTTATTTCACATTATGATCGCACTTGTTCAGATGAGGCCATCCCAAACACAACACCAGTATCCCTCCAAATTTCCAAAATTTATTATTTTGGGACGAATATCATCCTAATATGGTTTATCATTTATTGTAGAAGAGGATCTATAGAGAATAAATTTATTTTTAACGGATGGTTTTTCTATAATTTCTTGTTATTCCTCTTTAGAAAAATTCTAAATATTGTGATAGAATTAAATTTGTTTGATCTTTATAATAAGATGTCATTATGTGAAATTATTAACCTCAATTTACCACTTTCCTCCATAAAATGGGAAAGGAAACCATTATTAGTTTATATAGTGGACTATCACCATTGAAATCGATGTAATAAATTTTTAATCCCCATATCTCAAAGCATACTATTATGAAAGATTTAATATATATAAATGATATAAATGAAATAATAATTATTATGGAATGATAATATATCATATACTTCCTCTCCCTTTTCATCTATTAAAAATGAAAACAGCGTTCGTTTTTATGTGTTAGTTACCCCCTCCAAATATGGCATGAGTCGTTTTGTATCACCTCATTATGTGGTTGGTACATATAAATAATTTAAAAGTATAATATTAAATTTATAAAATTAAAATAATTATATAAATATAAAATTATACTCATCATATTTATTTCACGTTCATTAAAAATTTGAAAAATTATCCATGGGTACATACAACCTACCATCTCCATGATTAAAGAGTATTTCATCTCGAATAAACATATTTCACAGTTGATTTAAAAATTGTAATTAATTTATATAAATTATTATTATTTAATTATTATTAATCTATATATGATAATAATATTCCCACATTGACCTATCGTATCCTTCCACTCGACGATCTCGTGGAAGGGGTTTCTCAATCACAGTAGTATTATACAACTCATGGGCTTAGCCGCCTGGCATCTCACATCGTTGTTCACCCGATTTTCACCCAATCCCAACTTCTCTAGATAGGTATTCCCATGGAAGTGTAGTGATGGTCTATCAGTCGAGACCTAGTTTCTCTGGTGTGAGTGTTGTTGCTTAGTCTTCAGTTGTGTGTGTTGGGTGGTTTGTCGTGGTCTTTGCGGGTAACCTAGTTGGCAACCAAGGGATTTTGATTGTGGGTGGATTACATTCGGAATGCTAGTGATGGTTCTATGCTATTCGTTGTTTCATTATTTTTATGGTTCAGGTTGTTTTTATGCTGCTGGTGAGGCTGGGGTCGTGACTCAGTTCTTGTGTTTGTTTGAGTCATTGATGTTCCCTTTTGTGCACACTTATCATTTTTCATCATTTTTCTTCTTTTAGTTATTAATGTATCACTATGTGGTTTACATCTATTCCCGTTTCTTGAAATATTTGGTCCTCAATTGATTTTATATATCGATTGTCGATCTGTTTTCTGGTCATTTTCTTTGCATTTTTTTTTCTGATATTGAGTCTTCTTTCCTAGTTGATACACTCACAAGAATTCTCTTGGAGATATTTTTTCAGTGAAAGTTATTTATTGACTTCATTCATCATGATATTTGTTTGTATCGACATTCGTAATGGTTTGGATGATATCTTGTTTTGTTATATTGGATATTTAGTTCTAGTGTAAAGGGAAGCGTTGTAGGATGAAGCCTTTAGTGGAATGTTGGTGTGAAGATGGTGATGATGTATGGCTGGCAGTGAGCCGATGGCAGTGAATTGGTATTTGAAATCATTAATGGGTGATATTTGAGGCAACGTTTTGGAATTTCGTTTATATTGAAATTTATGTGGGAATTAATCCAACATGATATAAAGAGTAGTTTTAGAAAATGATCAGAGCAGTAAGAAATCACCATAAAATTTCATCCAGATTTGAATGTTTGAGAGGGCATGGTTAGGCCATCAATCCCATGCTCATGCAACCTTGCATGGGACAGCTAGCCAAGTGCTCATGCAAAGGTGGAGTTTGACATCTCGATGTAGTTGTTAGGAGGGGTAGATTCTGTTATCTTGATCTGTGTTAATTATATTATGGGTTTATTTTAATGTATTGTGTGGAACATGGTTTCTCAATTTTCCCTCAATAGTGTTTTGATAATAAAAAATTATGTTTTAGTTAGAGGTAATTAATTTTGAGTCAATTTCATTTCATCAAGTAATTTTTTAATGTTATACACAAAATTACTTCTATATGGTGTATATCCATCCAATTTTACATGTATTATCATAAATCCTTCCTAATTCATGTTTTTTAATTTTACAATTTAAATTATTTTATCCAAATGGATTTTTGTTCCGGTTACATAGTTTTATGGGGTTTTATAACTTGATTTTAATCCATTTGATTATAACACTTCTTCATTGATTATATCATAGCATGATTTACTATGAAATGCATTATGAATTATTTTTATTTTATGTATTTAAAATTTTTATTTAAAATAACTCCATTAATTAATTCTCTATTCAATTATATTATCATTAAAATGGGTTCTCATCCCAATCTTATTTATCAGATACTTTTTTCAATATTCACCAACTATTTCCATTTTGTGGTGTATATACAATCCATTTTGTTTTTTATAATTGTTCACATGAAAAATATGGGGTTTTTAAATCCACATAAGGATATCTCTTTCTTGATATTTTTTTTGGTAAATTAACCATGTAGTAATGGTTCTTCATATTAATATTGTTTCAGTGATATATGTTTGATCTTTTCAGTTATTTTTTTATGATGAGTATACACCACTCCATTGATATTTTATATCAACCATTTAACTATTTTTTTTATATTTATCAGTTTAAATAATGTTATTATTCCATGGGACATATGATTTCAATTTTATCAAAGTGGTAATGGGTTTATTTTTCAACAACATTTTAATCGTGATTATATATACCCGAATATTAATTAAAGGAAATTATATGATATCTATATAATAAAACATTTTATGTTATTCTCATATATTTATTTATTTAATTTAATGTATCTCTACAATTTTTCCATGTTTCATAATTAAAATGGTTTATAAATGTTCAACAGAAATCATACCTTATTTATCCTCTTTCGGTAAAAAACATGTTTCTTCCAAATACATGTTTTGTCAAATCTGTTTAGGAATATTTTTTAATCCAATTGAATAATTTTTTAGATTTATTTTTTACCATCATTGAAATTTTAAAAAATTGTGTTTTAAATAATATTCTCTTCATTTTATAAAGAAGTTAATTTTTACAAATGTTGTGAAAAAATACTTATTTTATAAACTATTTAATGAATAGAATTTACTGTTTTAATAACTGTTATATTATTTGAATAATCATTGAAAATTGTAAATGGTTCTTCTGAACGAAATTTTTTTCACTATTTTTATGAAATATTTTAGTTTATAAATGCAATTTTAATATAGAATGTGATTTTTCTTAAAAAAAATGAATGATATTTTTATGGTATTTAAATTCATCAACAACAACATCCATTTATTATTATATATTTTTTATATGGAAAAAGATGTAATTATACCATTTATATTATTTCCTTGGATATATTTTTACTATTTCAATGGTATATTCATTGAATCAATTCAAATTACATGGTTAAATGAATGTATTAAATGACAATGGTTATTTTTATGTTAAAAATTAAAGATTGCATGTTATATGATTATATTACGACTCATGGATATTTTTTATGTGAATGTTTGAGCTGGATAGAGATATCTAATCAATTAGGTAAAGGTACATGTTTATATAGTTAAACATCTCTCCTGCGAAATTGTTTATACATACCAAGTAGGTAGTTTCATTTTTTAGAGTTATTATAATAGTGGTATAATAAGTCTATTATAGGATACCAAAAGAATTTATCTATGATTTATTTTAGTTTCTAATATATCATTTTCCAACGGATTTTTTTCACAAGGTTCATGAATTTTTTTATATGGCTCTTGTCTAATGATAATTTGTTTCCATGTTTCATAACTTATAATTCATGTCTAGATGGGTATTAATTCTCTTATAAAATTCTCTGGAAGCATAATTATGAAAGAATACCCTTATTCTCATACTCATAGATGAATTTCAATATTTTATGCCTATTTTCACGCATTCAAACAATTTGATCTCAACCATCTTATATTTTCATTTCTATAGGCTGTGAATAATGTTGTTAAATTGATTGTGACTAGAAATGAGATATTGCAGATTATTAGTGAAATATGATAAACTAAAAATGGTAGGGAAAATGATCACCTAAATATTTGGGTACATTCTTGTAAGAGTTTTTTCAAATTCCCTAAATATATAAACCTTAAAAGTCCTTTGGTATTGTAATTGTTCCAGTATTTTTATTTTATGATATATGCATAATTTTTTTTTTCAGGTTTATAAATATAAAATATTTTAATCTAATTTTAATATTTTTATCACATAATCTAGTAGTTTGGGATTGGGGTTGTAATAACTAATGGCTTATTTAACAAATTTTATATTTATTTCTGAAATACTGTTTATTTTGAAATAATAAAACAATCTATTTAATTCTTCTAAACTATAAAAATTAAAATCTTCCACCATCCATATGTGTGGATTCTCACTCCATGGAAAGAATGATTCCCTTATTTTAATTCATTGCCAATATATATATAAATATATATTCATGCAAATGTATTTAATGGATAAATATGATTTTAAGAATATCATGAAGGGTATTTTAAGAAAAAATAGATAAAATTATAATAACATGACAAAACAATAATGGTTATTAATTAAATATTTAAAAATAAGTGTATTAAGAGGAAATAATTAACTAAAATTAAATAATATTTAAAAATATGTTACTTCTTATTCTAAACAATTTAAATTTTATATATATCAAAATTATAAACATTAAATAATATTATGGTACTAATGTTCCAATGATATTGTAACTAAATAACCTTATAATCATTGACAATCATGGTATGAAAATGTATTGGTCTATTTGTCCACCTACATAAAGAATGATATGAAATTATATAATGGATATTTAAGAAAACAATTATTGATATAATTCTGTATAAATATGTAAATAAATTTTACATTGAAATGATACATCATTATTTACCTCCTAAATTAGGAATACAACTTTTTTGGGTTAAAAATCAACAAAAGTGTTTATTTCAGATCTAATCTTCTAGGATAATGAATAAATTCATCATAATGAAACTTCAAACATTATAAAAAATTATAATTCATCGATTAAAAATTATTTAAGGGATTTTAATGATGAATTATGTAATTAGAACACAAAAAGTGCCTTTATTATGAACTAGTTCAAAATAATCATGATCACCCACATCCATCATTCATAATAGGTTCTAAAAAACAACAATAAATTAGAAAATAATTATTAATTATATTTATTAGTATTTATTTATATGAAAATATCATAGATTATGTGTTAATGATATTTATATTTTTTATATAGGAGTATTGGTGGCATTCGATTAAGTGGGAAAACAAGGTATGGTTTCCTTTATCGGAATATTAATTTTTCAATATTTATTTCATATTGTTCACAATGGAATCATAAATAAGCTATGGTTATCAACTAATTATTTTATTTGAACACATTTATTGGTTTTTATTTTATTAATCTTTTTATTTCATTAAAATTCCACTAATTAAAAAGATACCCATCATTGTGGTGGTATTGATCAAAATGTTATTCAATTTATAAGGGTTTTGTTTCCAACATATGTTTTAGATCAGTATTATTTTAAATGATAGAAAACATGGAAAATTTTTATTCATCATAAATCATGTCATCATTTCCATTATATTAATATATTGGTTTTACAAGTTCACATCATATTTTATTTCCACCTGACTCATATTTTTTTGAATTTAATATTATAATTGGAACCGATCACAATTCTTCTTTTCATCTAGGAAAATCATTTTTCACATGTACTAATTCCTAATATTTTTTTGAAAATATCATTATTTATACTTATATAATTGTTTTTGATAATTAAATTCAACTTTAACATCATCAAAAATTTTAAAATTATTTTTTAATATTGTCTGTATGATTCATTTTCATCAATATAAAAGAACCATATCGTTATAACATTTTCTATGTGAACACCTATTTCCAAAATATTTTTTTTATTTCAGTGATACATTCATTCTATGAATTAATTTTTTATAAAATAAAATATTATTCCCCGTTATTTATTAGATTTTTTATATCTATAATTTTTTCAAATATATTATTAATGCTTCTTGTTTCTTAAAAAATATTTCTAAATACACCTATCCATGATTATCATTGAAATATTCATCATTTTTAATACATTGTTCTTGATATAAGATTTTATTTTTATGATACTCTCCAATACATTTTTTTGGATGAGCTATTAAATATCCACATATCATGGTGGAATGATTGATCACTGTTATCGTCTTGCCTAATAATCCACTATATGGGATCATGAGATTTCAATAATTTTGATTCCTTCGTGGATGCCTTATTTGTTATTCATTTTATTTTTTTTGTGTGCACAGAGCATTAATACATCTATTTAATTAGAGAAATTATTTACATTACCTTATTACCATTATCATTATATTTTAAATAACATATTCTTTATTATCTTAATTGTATTGTATTTTCTTAGAATGTTTCATGGTGTCCATGGATATCCAATTATTTTCCATTATATTATCATGTAATTATTATTGAGTAAATTATTATTGATTAACATATATTAGACTTTATGAATCTCATTTCCTCTATGTGATCTTATTTTGATGTGTTGAAGAAAATTTATTGTCATGGAATGGGTTCATGATGTTGTAAATCCAAATTATATTCATTTAGAATGTTTTATGAAACCCATTTTATTTCCATTGGGCCAATATAAGATTATAAGTTATCGATTTCAAAATTCACTAATAAGTTTTTATAATGATGGCTGATGGTGATTTACTTATGGATAGATTCTTGTGATTCAGCCTTTCAGGTGCTGAAAAATGGTTTACTTCAGCGCCGATACTGATTTTTCTAGAGCAGAGAGGTGCAACACTTTTTACTATGATTGATCGGGTATTGTCATGGGAGAAATGATTATGTAGGGGGAACGAGATGTTGTGTTTGGGTCTTAGCAGTTAAGGCCGCATGAGAAGAATTACTTGATGGACAACCTCGAGATGGCTGCAGTTGTGCACACATTGTGCTATTAGAGACGTTATCATTTGTGAGATCATTTTTCAGTTTTTACTAATGAAAAAATCATCATGTATATATTCACTTAGAGAGATATGGAATTGAGATAGCGAAGGTGGGTTGATTACCTTCAGCCTTTTGTCATTGAGCATTCCTATACACATGGGAAAGGAAACACAGTGTCTTATGTGTAGAGCATGGGGACTCATATATAGGCAGTTCAAGAGGCCAACAGTTAGTGGTAGCTTCTAGCTATGTTCTCTGAGATGCATTTGGAGGTTCAAGATAAACATGGGAAAAATTTTCTTTAATCATTATTTTTTTACCTCTACTCAATATGTTTGACTGAGAATGAGGTAGCTATAAATTATAAATGCCTAGTCCTATAGGAGAGTGTGTCAGGAGAGGACCCTACTTCTGAATGAACCGTAGGCGAGGTCAAGATCACGCGTTATCATGGGCGCGTATGGGTGTCAGCAGATATACGTGAGGAGATAATGAGGGATTTTCATTCCTCAGTTTACGCAGTTCATCCTAGTGTCCCAAATATATATCAAGATCTACACAGTCACTATTGGTGACATTGTATGAAGAAATATGTTGTTGTTTTTGTGATAAGGGTTTCACTTGTCAATAGGTGATGGTGGAGAACCAGCGACCCATATGGATTTTACAATAGTTATCCATTACTGAGTGGAAGTGGAATGATGTTGAAATAGATTTCATGATAGGTTTATCAGGGTCCCTCGAAGGAATGATGCAGTTTAGGATGTCATTCACAAACACATAATTGTTTATAACTTCATACCGTTCAAGGAGACCATCATTGTTGATGAAATGAAAGGTTTTTACATCCAAGAGATTGTCTGTTTTCATTGGGATACACACTCTATTGTATCATATTGGGATTTCCTATTTATTCTAAAGTATTTCAAGGAATACATAATTATTTTGGTATAAAAGTACTTTTAAGTACATCTTACCATCCCCGGACAGATGGATTATCAGAGCGTGTGATTAAGGTGCCGGAGAACATGATTCGAGCATGTGTCCATGTTTTTTGGGATTTTTTGGAGAACCACACACCTTTGGTTTAGTTTTCCAACAATAATAGATTTTAGGATACTATTAAAAAGGCACCTTACGTGGATTTATACGGTAGTCCATGTCGATCACCCCTATGTTGGCTATTGGGAGGATAAACAGCTATGACGAGACCTCATCATGTCTTGAAGACCACAGAGCACATGGAGATTATTTAGAAGTAGATGAGTACTATATAGTTTATTCAGGAATCTTACACTAATCTATGGTGATTAATTATAGAGTTCTAGGTTAGAGATCGTGGTTTCTTACGTGTTACAATGAGGTTGGTACATAAGAGGATTAAGAGTTAGGTAAATATTTCATAGAGAAACATTAAGAAATTTTAGGATTTAGAGACAGTCTGGCTAGTTGACTATCAGTTTCAGTTACATCAGAGGTATCAGGATATGCACGACTTCTTCTGCACTTTTCAGTTATGAAGTTTCTTCTCAGAACCATCATATGATCATCGACCCGTAGATGTTTTTTGGAGGTGGATGCATCATACATGGTGCATCCTATCCTGATTTTTGATTGGAGTGCGAATGTTTTATGTGGCTGGTCTGTTCATTCAGTATGGGTTTTGTGGAAGCACAACTATGTTCAGGATGAGACACTGGAGAGGGAGACTAATGTACGATCATTCTGGCAGGAGCTATTCTAGGATTATTCTCCACCACATAGTTATGGAATTTTGGGGATGAACTTCCTTAGGGGGGGAGTTTGTAAGAACATGGATATTATTTTAATATATTGATCTTGATTTCAAGTGATTTTTAAAAAATAGGGGATAATTTGGAAATTTCATAAGTATATGCCACAAACATATGAGTACAAACTATGTACGTAGGAGCACACACCATGTACCAGGTTTCCACGGACAACCATCTACTGGTCGTGTGAGGTGTCCTAGAGACCACCTAATGTGGGAGCTAGTTAAGGCATCTACAAGGCATTTATATTAAATGAACATGCCATTTACTTTTTTCTTTTATTTGATTAATCATGTCCATTGTCATGTCTAATATCAAGAATCATCTTCTTTTAGCCTTAGATTATCTAGGAGAAACAGATAGTGGATATTTTTCTCTAAGCCATAATTCCTCCATCCATGGTCCGATGCGAACTTCGGCGGGTGCACTATAATCCCACCGGTGAGTTCTTCCTTCTTCTAGAGCCTCTACTCTTAATTTCTTCTCTATCCTGAGTTATTCATGGTTGAAAATTTTCAATGTTTTTATAGATCTAAAAAGTTATAGGTTGATTCAAAGGATGAGGTTCAACTATATCGATCTTAAAATGACAAGGTATGTTGTTTGTTTCCTTTCAATGTTTTTATTATATTTTTATATGACAATATGCTGATTACCCTTGTTTTGGGTATTTAGGGGTAAGAAAATTGGTACCTATTTTTTCTGCCTTTGATTGATTGCTGGATTAAGGGTTGTTGGCATAGTGTTATGTGAAATTGCATGTCTAAAGAACACACCATGGGTGGGTTTCCTTATTTGATTTGTTTGGGCCATTTGGTCAAATTTTTAATGTGGTAAACATCGTTTCCATTCCTAGATTGATAGGATGGAAATTTTTTACTTTATCTCATTATTAATTTCTTGTGTTATGCATTGGATTTTTTGAGAAATGTAGTAGTTGAGATTACATTTAGCTACATGATATTGTTTATGCACAATTAAATTGCACAGGTCTGTGAGAACCTGGTGTAGTTTTACCACATGGGGAATTGATATTGAGTGCTTTCTCAGAGTGTCTGTTATATTTTATGCTACGAGAAGACATGGGGCATTGATAGAGAGTTCTCACTTAGAGTGTCAATAATTTACGATACGAGACTATATTTGGAAATGATGTTGTATTCTTCCCTAGAGAGTATGTAGTTATTCTGGAATGACCATATGGGGAATTGGCATTGAGTTCATCCTCCAAATGTCTTGATTTTTTATTTCATTACTTGTCTTGAGGGGTAAGCCTATGTAGTTAAAAAAATTGTTAATGTAAATAATGAGTGTTTGTAATGTGTATTACAAGCCAAATCACAAGCTTGGATTTAGTTATGTTAGGTATTATTCTGATATAAGTGTTTGTGATAAATATTTGATTAAATGATGAACATTAAATGGTAATAATTGAAAATGGAAACTGTATTGTTATTTACATTTGTTTCCTGCTAGTTCTTTGTTGCATATCGATTATTTCCTAATATATACTCTCCGACATTTAGGCACATATATTATGTTGGTTGTCTACTGGGATTCTTCTAACACCCTGTTTGGGTCATGGTTTTGAACCCAAATAGATTATATGGTTTCAGTTATAGATAACGGAAAGCTCCCTTCATCATCAAGTACTTGATTGCTATGGAGTTGGAGTGCATGGGACCAAGATGAGACATTAAATAATTTTGAAGTTTATTTTATTTATTTTGTACATTGGTTTAGTAATATATTGTTAGCATGCTGACTTGTTTGGAAATTTTCCTAGACATATCTTACATGAATCATAAATATATGTGCTCTAGTTGTTTATTTACTTTCCGTCTTCCAATGTTGACTTGTTATATAGAAATATTACTTCCACTACTGTTTATTATTTTTTATTCTACTATGCATACTATACCAATGATGGAATATTTTTCCCACTATCATATACAAGGACCTCACTACTAGTTGGTTGCCATTGGCATTTGTTTAAAAGCACTTGAGGCTTTGTGACCAATGAGGTACGGGGACACTTTAGGCGGCACCTAGAACCGGGATGTTACAGTTCACAAAGGTTCCATATATATATTTTTTTTGTGAAATTATTTACATAAACTTACAAGAATTATATATATATATATAGTAACAAATTATTTATTATCTTGATTTAATAGTATTTTCTTAGAATGTTACTTGTTGTCTATGGATATCTAATTATTTCCCATGATTTTATCATTTCATTATTATTGAGGAAATTATTACCGATTAATATATATTAGACTATAAGAATCTCATTTATACATTATTATTTAATTATTATGTGTTGATGGAAATATATTTTCATTGGATGGGTTCATGATGGTTTAAATTCAAAGGATTTTCGTTTAAAAATTTTATGTAACCCATTTTATTTCCATGGGGCCTTTATAATGTGATATGTGATTGATTTCAAGAGGCACTCATAAGTATGTATAATGATCGTTGGGGTACAATATATCTATCCATTAGATTGTTTAATTTTTATACCTCATAAAAAATTATTTATGACTATTTTTGATTCACATATGCATAGGCACTGATGTTGTGGATCCTTCATGTAATGTTTCCTATACTAATATTTATTTCAATGTTTAATTGTGTTTCATAGTTCGATTATTAGTATTAGTACTTGTTAACCTATCATAACCCATATTTATTGACTTCAGCTTAAATACTCATTTTCTTTTTACTTATGTTATTAATATTCAAATTCCATGATTTATTATCAATTATTTATTGAGTATGAATTTTTTTTATATATCATGATAACACTAGTATTACCATATTATGTTAACTTATGATATTTTATTTTTATTACTTATGTTTACACTTAATGGTTATTTGTCATAACTGATTTTTTATGTTTCAATTCCCACTACTTAAGAAGTTATGTATGATGTCTAATAAGTATAAGGGAGGGGTTAGTGTGGCATAATTATGGAGAAATGATCAAATGTTTTGTTTAATATGTTTCTTATATAACTATTACAAACACAATAAACCTTCCATTCATGAGATGGTGTTATTTAATTTTTACCTTTTGAGAAATTCATAAATTAATGCCACATAAATCTTGGATATCTATATTATAAACTACTATATTCTCTACAAGATGATTCTATGATTTTTAAAGCTGGATAGAAGATCTCCCTTAACATTTTATACAGAGATACCTCCAAATGGGTTCTGTGATTTGAATCCTCATCACTCGAATAACCTATAAAAGTGGATAAAGAAAAATATTGTGACAGTATTGATTGAAATATTGAAATCTTTATAGTTTGTTGATGGATGTGATCATATAGAAAACTACATTATTTAAATGATATTAAACCATATATAGGATTACTCACTAAACAATTATATTATGAGTCATGCCTTTTTCAATACATGATGAATGTAAAAAATTATTTCCATACAAATAATGATTTACTATTATAGGATGAGTAACATATTATTATATGTATATAGAAAGTGATTTTTTTATTACAGCAATGTTAAGTCTATTTATCTGAAATATTATCTCAAGTACTCTTTATTATTTTTCATATCAAATTACAAATAAAAAAAATCATAGGTTTGAAAAATTTTATCTTCATCCCAATGAAAACCCCACATTGATAATACTATTAAATGATATGAATTAATTTGGTCCCACCAAAATTAGAGATTAGGAAAAGTATTATACCTGAAGACCTTCTCATATAGGACATAGTCTTGTAACTATAACAATAATTTCCTATATACCACATGAGATGCTTTTTTTAACTAAATACTAGATAATAATAATATATCAACAATGTTATATTGTATTGTAATAAACTAATGATATCATAAATGTCCAAAAAATAGATTAATATTCATGAATAAGATATAAATTATCTAGAAAAATGACACATAGGATGTATATAATAATAAATATAATTAAAATACCTTCATATCAAAAATTAAATTAGAGAAGTGATTAGTAAACAAACATCCCTGATACAATAAGTCATGGTAAAAACATAAAAAATATAAATCAACATAAAACATCAATAAGTGGCACTGAAAATTATCTCCAGTTTCATTAAATCTAACAAAATAATATATAAACCATGAAACTTTGATGCATGAAGAGTATGTGCTATGATAATGTCCCATATAGTGGTAAGTATAAGAATACAAAAAATAAATCCCCAAAAATGATAATGGAAGGATGAAATAATTATTCACATTGAAACCCCTTGATAGAAGAAAATTTAGGACCCATATATGATTTAAGGACTCGATAACCAATGTTGAAACAAAGGACCATGTTCAGAAACTAGTTGAATGACATATTTTTAAAGAAATCATTAGGAACTAATACTGAAAAACATATTTTCTCATCATTATTAAAATTATTTTCCTACAAATACACACTATGAAAAGCTAATTACAGTGATGTTGGAATGCTAGAAATATAAATACATCATTCTAAATTTTAATACAAAATAATTCCTTGAAACTCAACATAGAATTTATAAAATATATAGATAATATTGTATCGTATATGATACATTAAGAGAAAACACAATGAAATGGTTCAAATAGAGAGACCATTACGGAAATAAATTTGGTGATAATTAATAAAAAATTACTCAAGTTACATTACATTTTATATTAATGTGACTGGTATTAATCATATAAACCAGTAATAATGATATAAAATCCTAAGATCAAGGAATAATAAGAATGTGGAAACATCATATATAAAGACATATTAATCAGAATTAATGTTTAAACATAATAAAGAAATATATATGTTAACATCCATCATAATCAGGGTATGATACAACAGGCTTCCATCGTAGCATAGTACTCCTAGGCTAACCTCCTGTGCACCATATATAATGTTCATAGGGTAAAAAACCATCCACCATAAATTGAAGAAATTATCATTAACTAATTTATTGTATAGATATAATGAATACATTTGTCACAAAATATTCTAACCACTATAATATTCTATAAATATTTTTTTCTATTGATGGAAAAATGAAACCATAAGTTAATCATATCCATGATATAACCAAGAATAAAGATGTATGGTTCATAATATTTTCTTAATAAATATCCAAAGGGAATATCATATAGGATCCCTTTAGAGTATTGAATTAAAAAATATTGAACATTTATTACCATAATGGGAACTTGGTTCTTGGACATGGAGTTCCAATGTGTAAAATTTACGAGAAATATAATGTGAAGAATTAATGAATGTGAACCACTTCTGTGAATCCTTATTTAGTTATTAATGGGTATTTTTTATAGAAATACAATGCTATTTTCCAAACCAAAATAATTTAACCAGTATGGATCTATATAAAAAATTTATGTTTTTTAAAATTAATTAATCATCTACGAACATTTTATGGTGGTGTTTCTTGACATGAGATAAGAAATATAGAAGTTACCTTAAATCAGGTTTTCTAAAAATTTTGAATTCGAACTAGAAATAATAACATGTATAAAAAAAATATAAAAAGGTTTTTTTAATAAGAATATATTTAAAGGCCATTTATAGGAAAATATTATAGGTACATGGGAATAATATAGAATAAAATGGAGAAAAAAAAATTAGATTTGGTATCCAAAAATTCTAAAAGGAGGCACGGAAGATCCCATTTATTATTTTAAAACACCATGTTTGAAATAAACCATTATTAAATAATATTATAATATGTTATTTTAAAATTTAGTTAAGGGAAATTTTATTTTTATAATAGAAGAAAGAAAATTTGGTTTAAGATTAAAAATAAAAAATGACCTCCTAGGAATTATGGATGAGGGAAAACCATCGATTAAGTGGGTGGTAATTATTATTAATGTAGGTGAAATTAAAAAATGTATTAAATAACATAAATAAATATTATATGAATAAAATTTATCCACCAATATTGAAATATTGTATACCGTATTAAATGAAATATAAAACTCGTGGATATACATTATAACTAAAAAATCACATTAACATACAAAATAAATCTTTTCTTTCAGTGAAGTGAAAAATAGCATCCCACAATTAAGAAGATCATAAATGGATGTTATGAATCAATTATAGAAAAATATAAGATATTATAATTCATATTGGGATTATTTATACAAGAAAAATTATGATTTGTCGGTAATATCAATGTATGCCTCAATAATGGTTTATTGAGATGAAACCCTAACATCTTAAGAAACATTCTAACAAAACCCAAAATGATTAAATAGAAATTTACTTTGATTATTTAAATACCACAAAAAAAATTGACAATGATATAATGTATCATATTTTATGTATAAAAATATTTTAAAAAATTTAAGGTTCGTAAATGAACATGTGTAAAAATGAATGCAATTTTCAGATAAAAACCTTATCATGTTCCAAATTTGTCCTATGAAAAAACCTAATTCCAAAATAATATAAATAAAATTATTAAATTCAATATTTAAGGAATTATTTCTTTATTTAGTTAAATATATAAAATTTTTTATTTTATTCGAAATAGTTATTTTATTTTAGTTTCATATGTTTGCGTAGAAATTAAATTGGGTTCTACTAATTTTTGTAGTTTTTGTGATAAATGATTATATTTCAATAATATTTTAAAAGAATCATATTACCATTACAAATAAAAATATTCATCAATTTATTAATAATGTATTATAATAATAACATTTTTTTACATTCTCATATTCATCCATGAATTTTTTAAGTAGGTGGTTAAACTAACCAATACCAAAACATGTTAGGTATCAATGGGTTCATATTTTTAAGGAACTATATAATATCCTTGTAAAAGAAGTATAATGATATTATTTAGATTTATATAATTTTTCGTATCATATTTTTTGTCCATCAAATAATTGATGAGATTCACAATGAAAAATGAAATGTGTTACTTCATGGAGGTGAGAGACTGCACGACACGTGGTTATTGTTTTCATTTCATGTATAATTCTTTGGAAGTAAGTTTTATGGTAATTTAAAAGATGAGAATAAAATTTATATTATAGATAATATATAAATTCACTAATATCATTATTATAACTAAACATGAATGTCATTATGAAAAACAGAAGTTTTTGTTTTGTGGAAGAGGTTGTTTGTTCAACATAATAGAAGAAACATTTATTTCATATCAAATAGAGTCGAATAAATAATAGTTATTTCATTAATATAATAAGATAGCAGTATATTAATTATTCTTATATCATTATATTATTATTTGTAAAATTTATTTTGAATATAAAAAATACGAATAAATTTTTTCAAAAAAATTTAAAAAAATTATATTGGACATATAATAATCTCTTAGATATATCCTTTGAAATGATATACTTAAGAAAAAATATATAAACCATGGTACTATTACTGAATAATTTGAAAAAATTATATGTTTTTTTTCAAAATTTCAATATAAATGTTTCTTGAGGTGGATCCATTGAGGGGAGGAAATGATCATTTTTTATTAGTGATGAAAATGGCACTTTTTATATTACCCTTTACAATTCCATTGTATATATATACTATTAAAGCGTAAATGACTTGAAGATTTCATAATAATTTTTCATGTGGTGAAATTTTATGGATGAATCCTCATACAGGACTTTCAATATATTTTTTTCATGTTTCTAGTCGTTTACAAATTGTTTTTACATTATTTATAATTTTATTCATAACTTGGTAACTACTTTTTAACTAATTAGGTTATATTGTATATAAAAATATAAGGTAGCCCTTATTTGAAAATTTATATATTTTGAAAATGAATTTATTATTTATGTTTTAAAATTAAACACAGAAATATTCAAAAAAACATCTATTAAATTTCTATATATATCATATACAAAATTCTATTTGTTGAAAAATTATTTTTAACCATTAGGTTTTCTCTTTATTATTTAGTATGGGTTACAAATATAATGTGAGATTATATAATTATATATAATATTAAAAATAATAAAATATACATAAATAAATTAGTAAAATTTTATTTACTTAAAAAATACACAACATTAGTGAAGCATTTCAATATAAAGATGGTATACCGTTATCAGGGTAATAAACACTAATCTTACTGATTTTAAATTATTAATAATAATAAAATTTTATTTCTAAATAATATTCAAATGTTGAACAAGAAATTGGAAATATGTACATTTTTTATTTAATACAAAATTTAATAATGTATAACATGTAATATAAGAATATAAAAAGAGTTTTAGTTTGATATTTTACATGAGTTTCGAAAAAGGCCCCCCCTATGATTTATAAAATGAAATTATTATTATAAATTTAATTATATTAAATATTTTATATATAATTTATATACCAAAATATTTCCTAAGAATTAATAAATTTCTTGTATTTTAATAGAATTTTTTTTAGGAAAATCTGCATTTCTAATCTTCACCTAAAAATAAATTAATATAGAAAAAAATTAAAAAACATAATCTTATGATCTTTTTGCTATTAATAATTGAAAAATAAGGTTAGTGTTTAAAAAATATATATATTATATAATAGTGATTTTTTTTAAATAATAAAAAATGTTTTTATTGAAAATACAAATATTTAAATAGTTTCTATTATTAATCATATTTCATAAAATTTACTGAACAATTTTGGTTGACTGATTGTTAATATCAAAAATAATTTATTATAATTAGTCATATGATTCTTTAACTAAAAACTCATATCAAATAAAAAATATATTTTTAGAAAAAAATATTTTTTTAACCAATAAATGATAATAATAGTCATTTTAAATGATGTAATTGAATTTCATTCAACTTAAAAGTAAGATTTACCATTTCAATAAAATTAATATATTGTTTACTAATATTAATTCCAACAAGTTCCAAATCCATCTTATTGTGGTAATTTTAATTATTTATATTTTACATAGATATATTGTTAATTTTTAAGTTCATTGTTTTGTGCGGAGTGGGATATGAAATATATTATCTTATTTTGAGGGAAAAATGTATTTAAATCTTGGGACATTATGCTCCTCATCCGTTAAATAATTCATATCTTCATGATTATAGCAATTACCTACTGTTGAAAACATATATGGGTTTCCTATATATTGATGAATCTCAAGATTTAATTTTTAGAGAGATATCAACATTACATACATGGAATGTATTATCAATCCTTATAATTGGCATATCCCTAATATTGAATTTTTCTCAAACTATATGGGCCAATAGTCTACATTTATTTGTGATCAACACCCGTATTATATAAATTTTATCATGAGGGTTTTTATTATTTTCCATTAAATGATAATATATAATAGGTTAGTAAGAAATTTGTTTTCCTTAATCAAGATTGATTTTCATCTACGTGGATGGGAAAAATTGATTAATAAAATCACATTGAATCCTTTTAATAGAAGGATACTAATATTTTTATAAAGAACATTAAAATATGATCAAAATGGAAAATAATAATCATGTGACAAAAATATTTCTTCAATATCAAACAATAAATATAAAACAATGTTTTGGAGGGTACAAGTAAATTAAATATCAAGATCCACTTTGAGAGTAGTGATTTCAAATTCAATGAATTTTTATCTTGTGCTCATGGAATGGTGATGAAAATCACCATGTTTAATCAATAGATTCGGGATTTTATTTAAGTAATTCCATCATTCCCCATATATATGAAACTAAATAAATAATTTTACATTCTAAAAAATTATATTTCATTTAATCCCATAAACAGAAATCATAATTTTTTCTATGATGGTTTGATGATTGATTTCCCCTTATTCGACAATTAAATTATATTCTAATATCCATTAAGTTATTCCCTAGTATCATTTTCACAAGTTTGTACACAATGTAAATTGAATCTTCTCTCCATTATCATCTTATATTATCTTGAATTTTATGAGATTCTACCATTCTATTCATTTGTTCACTCTGGTTCAAAATAAGGATTAAATTTTTAATCATGTATCATAATTTGTGGTTTTGAATAATCACTAGATTGCATAGTCAACTTCACATTATAGGGGATTGATCATTGAGGTAATTATATTACATTCCACTCAACAATTGGTTATTTAGTTTCATTCGGGTTCCATCCATCAATAAAAAATTGGTTAACATGATTTTTGAACATTTAACATCATCTGAATATAATCATAATCAAAAACATAAATGTTATCCAACCATAAAACATTTTATCCTTCTACATCCTTCTATTAGCGACTAGTTCTTTCAATTCAACTTATATCAATGTTTGTTTGTCCTAGGTTTATCTATGTTGGGTTATCATATGCTGCTCAACATTATCCATTAATTTTAATTGGTAATAAATCCATCATATCCTTTCATAAATTGTATATGATAACTCAAATAATACCCCCTGGGGGAGTCTATCCATGATTACAGTTTGGCCACATTGTCGTGCACCATTTTAATGTGAGATAATATGCAAGACACCCTCTATGGTTTTTTAATACTATGTAAAATTTTTATTGTGACTAAATCCAATTTATAGTATCTATATATATATATAATTGTATGAAAACCCTCATACTCTTTACTTTATATTATGTTGAAGTTCTCCCAAACATCGTCTTATTCCATAGACTTATCCCTAGGGTTTTTATTACAGATATGTCATTCTAATCTAAAAAAAATACACCTACCATTGTGATCAAATATAGAGTCACAAGACATAAAAAACTAATATTTAATCATTCCTAATATAATTTTCCAAGAAATACCCATTGTTGATTGAGGGTTCTATTATATTATGAATATTACCCAAATAAATACATCATCATAATTTTAAATACAACATCATTATTTCATAATATGAATAGTTCATTAAACTCTGATATATCTTTTAAAATTATTTATGAAGACCCATAAAAATACATAATGGAATGGGTCAGGTACAAAGAACATTAATGGAATACAAAAATAAAATGAAGCATAACATGATAGTTAAGAGCCATTATATAATTTCTTAAACTAGATAATCATAATCTTGGAAACATGGAATAATTAAATGAGAGAACAATATCATGGAATAATATGTATGGGGAAAAATAATAAAGTGTTACATTAGAGACATATTTCATGTATATCCATTAAAGAAACATAATATATTTTAACAAATATCAAAATCCTGGTATGCTCTGGCTCACCACCATCATTACAATCAATGATTTGGCTAACTGTCTTTGAACCATAAACAGTTGGATTTGGTAAATCTCATGTGAAACATTTATGATATCATTGAGACATTAAAATTTACAAAAACATTTGAGATAATTAAAAAACTCATCCATCACAATATATACTAACTACCATTATAATTTATATAAGTATATATGTTATGAATAAATAATATGAAACCACATATTATTCAAAAGAATGACATGAAAATGGGATAAAAAATACATTACAAAGAAATAAAATAGTATATATCATTATTATTCCCAAGAGAATATGGAGTTAAATCATTTTTAAAATTAAAAATTACATAATAAATACATGACTTCAACAAAGAGTTTCAATGTGGAAGACTAATAAGAATGATCCAATAAATAAAGTATGAATGTAAACCACTTTTGTGAAACATTATGAAATAAGTAAAGAATATTTTTAATGATTGAAATAGAATATTGTTTTTAATAAACTAGAAATTGAATCTAGATTTTTCTGTTTAAAATAATTAAGGATTTTCAAATATATTAACTATTTAAAGACATCTAATAAGGGTGAAGCTTAATTTGAGATGATATATTGTAAGGTGTAATTACATTGGGATAACATTAATGTGATAATATTTAAAGGGAACTATAAAATTTGAAAATCTAATAAAGAAAAAGTATGTGTTACTAATATTATATGTATGGTTCATAATTTAAAAAATAAAATTGGTTTATGAGTGAAGTATTTTTTAAAAGTGAAAAAGGGAAGATGGTGGGTATCTAGAAAATCATAAATGAGGTATGGAAGTTCCCTTTCAATATTCTAAAACACCTTGTTTGATACCGTACTTCATTAAATAATATTATGAAATATTATTTTGAAATTAAGAGTAGGTAAATATGATCTACATAATAAATAACAATTTCTGAGGTTTCCAATTAAATGGTGAACATTAGCATGAAGTGATATTGTGGACAAGGAGGGGAAACCAACATTTAAAAGGATGAGAATTATTATTAACGTAAATGTATTTTATACAATAATAAAAACAAATAAATAAATGAAATTTCAATAAAAATTTATTTCACAATATAGAAATAGAACATAGCATATGAAATGAATGAAAAAACTCACCATGAATCATTATATCTCAAGAAACCTAATTAAAATAATACAAATATATATATTAAGGAATACATCAATCATAGACCATAAAAAGGAATATCCGGAATGGAAGTGAATTATCCAATTATGATAACAATTTATGATATTTTAAATCACAGGGGAATTATTTACACCATAAAAATGAATATGGGTAAATAATATCAATTCATTCCAATATAAATGGTCATTGAGATAAAACCCTTATGGTTTTAGATTTTTTTTTTACAAAATCATCATGATTTATTGATTAAATTAAACTCTAAAATACATGAAAAATAATAAAAAATGATATTACAAACCCAATTGGATGTGTATAAAGCATTGAAAATAAATTTGGAGGATAAATAATGCTTTTTCTCAAAGAATCGAATTTGTTGTAGAAAACATTACCTTATTACAGATTCATTATGTGAATATACCTAACATCAGCAACAATTTAATTAACATAATTCTATACCTTCATAAAATGGATATTATTCTTTATTGAATTTAATACGGACCATTTATTTTCATATTTTACATATGTATTATATAGTAAATGCTTCTGTATGCATAATAACTGAATCTGTTTTTGGCATATTTCTATAGTTTTAGAGATTAAAAATGATATCTTGAAAATATGTAAATTGAAAAACATCAAAATTAAGTAACAGAAACCAATAAGTAATTTCTTATTATCTTATAATAATATTATTACATAATTTCAGATAGACTTCCTTGATATTATTTATTTATCATTATTAATGTGGTGGTAAAATAAACTCAAACATGAGCACACAATATCTCAACTGGTGAGTAAGGTTAAATAAATCTATAATATAATTTTAATATAGTATAATTATAAAATTTATATTTTAAATATTTTATATCATATTTTATTCCATTTGGTTGATGAATGAAAATCAGAATTAAAAAGGAAAAATGTTACTTCATGGATGTGATAGTTGGAATGATGCATAGTTAACACTTTCATTTCCTAGAGAATGAGACGTAATTAAGGTATGTGATAGTATTACAATTCAAAAAAAATTGTTAAATTATATTTATCATATTTATTCATTAATTTCATTATATTTTTATTTGAATAAAATAATTTTAAGATAATTAATAATGATATAATATTATGAAAAATGTGATTCTTACTTGGGAGACTTGATCTTCTCGAATAGATCTTTATTGAAATGAATACCTGAGTATTAAATATAATGACCAGGGGATTGTAAACGAATAATTAAAATCTACAAGTGGTATTTTGGGATGATTTTAAATGGAAATTGTAATTGTAATTGTAACCATGAGTGATAGGAAGTAATCCCTGTTTATAAGTGAATAAATGGATTGTTTTGGGAATACCCATTACACTTTCATGTTATCAATATATGATTATTTTTTCAATGACTCCAAAATATCATAATAATGGATTTAGGGGTGATGATATATATATAAGGTCTCATCAATTCCTTTTTAAACTTTTTTAAACATTTTTCATGTCTTTTCCATAGTATATTACATTTTTCATTTTGATTTTTACCTTTGTATCTAGTTTTTAGAAATGTAAATAATATTTTATTTAAATTTATATGGAAACCCCTCATGAAATGTTTTCATGTTTTAACATAAATTTAATATCCTTTTTTCATAATGTTTTTTTATATGATAATATAATTTTTTTAAAAAAAATTAATATTTTAAATACAGTTTTTCTAGAGAAATGACTTTTAATATCTATATGTTATTATTTTCATTTGTTATTAATTACTAAATTTATGTGTGATAATATAATTATATATTGGAATAAAAAAGTATTACATTATATTTTTAAATTTATAATTTTGATTACCTAAAAATATATTATATTAATCATGTAATTCATTAAAAAAATGATTTACAAATATCATAGTAATTGGAACTAATGTTACTAATATTGTCTTTATTCGTAGAAATAAAACATTACATATCAACTAATATTGTCATTTCAAACTAAAATAGGGAAACAATTATTTATCATTAATAGTTTTTATTTTAATATTTAATATAAGCGAGTAAATAAAGTTTTATTCTGAATGATCCACTTGAATTTTTTTGTTAGAAGTATAGTGCTCATCAAAAACATTGAAGGATTCACAGTTTGGTGTATCTCTATGTGATGATCTTGTTTTCATTCATAACCATTAGTATCATTAAACCTTAGGCATGGGAGGTGATATTATTAGACAGGATGAGATGTTCTCATGGTATCAAAAATCAATAAAACAATATTTATGGGAATCTGGTGTGAATGAAATTTGGCAGTTCAAATTGGTGAAGAAAATTTAATGTCATGAGATCTTCAAAAAAAGGTGTATGAAAAAATAATGTTTCAAACCATGTGTTCATTATGTAGTGATTTGATACTACCATGAAATCAATTATTTCATGGGTTCTTCTACTGAAGGGTAGACCATTGGAGTTTTGGGGCTATAATGGAAAATCATTGTTCCCTCGTGATTATTTATTTGGACGATGACCATGATAAAAGGTGATTTATTCCATATCATATTTCTATACGAAGAAATTAAAAGGATAAAATTTGAATTTTGTTATTTTTTATGAAACTATTTATTCTTTTAATTCAAGTATGGGATTCCTCTTTCAACCAATTTGAATCATGAAACACTCTAGCAATGGTATGGTTAAGAGAATTTGGACAAAGACTATTTTAATGGAAATCTATTATCATACACTACGAAAAAAAACTCACTATTGTGATGGGATTTTGCGATGGGATTAATTCTCCACATAAATAGTACATCTTAGAGGTTATTTGCGATGGGGAGTTTGACATGTCACAAATAACTTAATATTTGTGATGGGATATGGGGTCATGCCTCAAAAGGTAATGCATGGTTATCGCGGGATGCCCAAAAAATAGTAGGAATGTTATTTGCGATGTGAAAATCTCCCCATCGCAAATACCAGTGGCTGTAAATGTGTTTTTGCGATATGTTATTGTCCCATCGCAAACATCAGCGATGGCAATTGGGTTTTTGTGACGGGATATTATACTGTTGCAAAGTGTATGTTTATTTGACACTTTTTGCAATGGGTCTCATCGCAAATACATTTCATTCCACCGACAGCAATTAATATGAGGAAAGGTATTTGGGATGGGTCCTACCGCAAATAGTTGTATTTGTGACCGGTTTCCCAGTGTATATAGACCCATCACAACTAATCTAACCAAATACCCCCTCTGTTTTTATTTCGTATTCCCTTAATTCTTATTTCCCCAATATCTCTAAACTCTACTTTTAGAGTGAAAATCTCTCTAAGATTGTTCTTTAATGAGAAGTTGTGAAGCTGTTTACATCAATAGGAGATCATGTTTAAAGATTATTAAATTTTATTTAATTTAGTATTTATTTAATTTTTATGATTATTTTAATTATTGTTGATTAATTGTAATTAAATTATATTTAAATTGTTTTCTTATCAGTATTTATTTGTAATAATAAAGTGAAATTATTAGTATTAATTCTTAATAATAAGAAATAATTAAAATTTATTAATAATTAATAATTATTAACGTAAATTAGTATTTTATATAAATATTCACTTATAATTTGTAATTAGTAGTAGTAAATTGTAGTTATTAATATCAATTAACGCTAATTAGTAATAGTTATGTTTAATTAGTAATAATTTTTAGAAATTAATAATATATTGAAATAATTATTCATAAATAGGAATAATTAGTAATAAATATGAATAATTAGTAATAAATATGAATAATTAGTAATAAATATGAATAATTAGTAATAAAAAAGAATAATTAGTAATAAATAGGAATAATGAGTAAGAAATAGAAATTATTAGGAATAAATATGAATAATTTGTAATAAATATGAATAATTATTATGAAATATGAGTAATTAAAAATAAATAAATATAAATAGGAATAATTCGGAACAAATAGGAATAATTCGAAATAATTATGAATAAATAGAAATAATTTGGAATAATTAGTGATAATTACGAATAATTAGAAAAAAATAGGAAATAAATACGAATTATTAAGAAACAAATAGGAATAATTAGGAATAATTAGGAATAATGTGGAATAATTAGGAATAATTTGGATTAATTCAGTATAATTATGAATAATTAGGTACAAATAGTAATAAATAGTAATAAATAGTAATAAATTTTAATAAAAGGTAATAAAGTGTAATAAATAGTAAAAAATAGTATTAAATAGTATTAAATAGTAACAAATTTTAATAAATAGTAAAAAAATTTAAAAAATATTAATAAATAGTAATAATTAGTGATAAATATTAATAAATAGTTATAATTAGTAATAAATAGTAATAAATAGTAATAAATAGTAATAAATATTAATAATTAGTAATAATAAGTAATAATAAATAATAATTAGTAATAAAGAGTAATAAATAGTAGTAAATAGTAATAAATAGTAATAATTAATAATAAATAGTAGTAATTAGTAATAAATAGTAATAATGATTAATAATTAGTAATAATTAGTAATAACTAGTAATAATTAGTAATAATTAGCAATAAATAGTAATAAATAGTAATAAATAGTAATAAATAGTAATAAATAGTAATAAATAGAAATAATTAGTAATAACTAGAAATAATTAGTAATAATTAGTAATAATTAGCAATAATTAGTAATAATTATTAAAAATTAGTAATAATTAGACATAATTAGGAATAACTAGGAATAATAAGGAATAAATAGTAAAAATTAGGAATAATTAGAATTAATTAGAAATAATTAGTAAAATTCGGAATAATTAGTAAAATTTAGGAATATTTAGTAAAAATTAGAAAAAATATGAAGTAATTAGGAATAATTAGGAAAAATTAGGAAGAATTAGGAACAATTAGTAATAATTAAGAACAATTAAGAACAATTCGGAACAATTTGGAACAATTATGAATAATTATTAAGAATTAGGAAGAATTAGTAAAAATTAAGCATAATTAGTAAAAATTAGGAACAATTTGTAATAATTAGGAACAATAAAAAATAAAATAAAATTTAATAAAATTTAATAACATCTAATAACTTGGAACAATTTCCAATGGATTAACGAAACTCCTTTTAATCGATGAATTACCATTCAAATTTCACCGAAAAAAAAAATTATGAAAATTATGCTTCTATGTAGGCATATCCAGTCTCATATGCACGGGTTTGAATATGAATTTCATAGGACCATATTTTTTATAATTTGTTTAGGCGGTGACAGTTTCAAGTAGATGATTCATCGATGAAAAGGGTGTTCTTTTTTCTGGAACCTCATTTATATGCAACTTTCTCACAAAGAAATCACAATGAAAAATCTTCTCAGAGGTACCCATATTCATTTTCATATGAACAATAATGAATATGAGTAACTCTAAGAAGATTCTTCATTGTGATTTATGTGTGAGAAATTTCCATGTAAATGAGGGGGAAGAAAAAAGAGTACATGTCAATCCACTAGAAATTTTTTCGACCGTAAGTAATGGTAATTATTAAGAGTTAGTTGTAATTATTAATCCTTTTTTCATACAACGTTTTTATAATTTCAATTTATTCAAAAAAGTAATGATTTTATATTTTTTTAGAAAAATATGGAACAAGGAAGTTGATGTTAGTCATTATTAGATGATCGTGCCTGGATAAATCCATGTAAAAATCCAAATGGTTCTGGTTTTAATCCTGTATATATTGAGGGTGTTGAATCTTTCTTATCATTTGGATCAACAAAACCAGAATTTGTTTCAGAAGACACATTAATGTGTCCCTATATAAAATGTGCTCTGAGAACGTTTGACACATTAGGTATGATTGGGGGGACATCTCTTATCATTTGGTTTTCAATAAGATTATGTTTTTTAGTATCAACATGGGGAACATAGTTCCATAGAAGATACTAATTTCTTGATTCCAGATCCTTTGCGGTTTTAAAAATTAGTATATGATTTTTTAGGTCCATCTGTTTGACAAACTTCAACTCAATATGCTAATTATTTAACTCTTGAGTTGGCATCATCTGAATTGTATGAGTCTTTGAGGTCTACTGAGGATTCATTATATCCTGGTTGAAAGATAATCAAATTAGTAGTGGTTTCAAAATTTTATGGCAATTAAATCAGAGAATGTAATGTCAAACAACTATTTTGATCAGATATTTTCTTTTCTTAAAACATTTTTACCTGAATGAAAATGTGCTACCTGCAAATAATTATGAGACAAAAAAAGAATTTATGCTTGTCAATAGAATAAAACCTTTTTATTTTGAGAGTAATCATATATTTCTTCTAAACGATCACCCTTTTAAAAGGAACAAATCTCTTTTTAGAAATGGTACAATTGAAAGGGATGACCCTCCCAAAATGATCTAAGGTACCATGTTAAAATCAGTTGTATTTTCATTACCTCCCATCACATATGGGCCAAAATTAAAATAATATAAAATAAATGGATTTTGGAAGGAACTTAATTGAATAAAATGAAGCATTTTTTGGGATCATCCACAAAAGTCTGATTTTTTGGTCCACCACATGATGGGTATCATGCATATTGAGAAGAACTGTTTTGATTATTTATTTCATACAATTTTGGATAAACCAGGTAAGACCAATGATACTATAAAGGCATGACTAGATCTTGCCCAAATTTTTTGGGGAAGAGAACTTGATCTATTTGAAAATTTTGTATCACATATGTTAATGATTCCAAAATAATCTTATACACTGTCCAAAGAGAGTCACTTTTTATTTTGGCAGTGGATTTTTTATTTGAGACTTCTAGATGTCTATGCGTCCAATATGGAAAAATGTGTTAAGAATGGTTATATTTATAGATTAAGAATTCATAATTTTGATGTTATAATGGATATACATATACCAACTAGATTCATAGGTTAGTTGAATTCTATGAAATGGGATTCAATAACTATCATTTCATATTTATTGAGACATTGGTGCAGTGACAACAGACTATGATGCACTAAGAAAACCTAAAGAAGATTTTGTTGTAATTATATATAAACTATAAAAAAATCATTCCGCTGGAATTTTTTGACTCAATGTAACATCTGATGTTTCATTTTCCACATGAAGCTATATGTGGAGGTCCAGTATAGTATCGATGGATGTACCCATTCATGATATGCAAACAGAAATTGATGATGAAAGTAAGTAACACATCATCAGTTGAATTCTCAAGTGAAAAATCTTATTTGCAAGTGAAATTTTTTTTATGATCTCATTATTTTGAATTTTAATATCCCTCAGAACATAATCAGATGTGATAAAATGAGGGGAATGTTATTGATGAAATGGACAATCTATTATCAGTTATTAATTAGCCAATTATTGGCATCGGTGGAGTTCATGAACGATAGATTTCAGATGATGAACATCAAAGACCTCATACATATTTAATGATCAACTGTGAAGAAATGAAATCATTTGTACTATAATTGCTTCTATCACTTATTCGATAATTTATGTTATAGTATATAAACTTATTTTATTTGTAAGTTTTATGATAATCATATCAATAAACAACTTCCCCAAATTACTGCAGCTTCTCTTGAAGAACGCGGAAAAAAAATTATCAACGGTTTAAAAAACTGGTAATATAAATCATTGATGGTTTAAAATCAATTCCATTTATTATATATTATATTGATAATTGGTTTAAAAATTTTCAGTTATCTCAACATGCTAATAAAATTGATAAGTGACTGTGTATATTGAGAAATCCACCGTCAAAATTGGTTAAATCTTATAGTTCATGTGTGGTGAATGCTTTTGTATTTCATACACGTGAATTTGGAGAATAAAATGAATAGTGGAGTTTTCTTGAGAGGATCACATCACAGAGAAACTAAATCTAACTTTTAGGGAATTATGGATGAAATTATTGAGATGTGTTATCTAGGATAGAATTACATAATGATGTTTAAATGCCAGTGCTTGGATACTGAGAGTGTCTTTCATGTTCATCTGACTCATGGAATCATCGATATTAAATATAAAATTCGTCTTGAAATAAATGATCCATTTTTTATGGCTCATTTGGAAAATCAAGTTTATTACGCAAAGTGCTATTCTACTTCAATAGACTTGAGTGATTGGTGGAGCATAATAAAAAACAAATCACAAGAAAATCAGTTTACTCCATCTAAATGTTATTTCGCTGAAGTAGAAGGAATTGAAATTTTTCAAGAGACTACTCAAAATCCATATTTTTCACATAGAGATGTGAATATAGATGATGAAAACTAAAAATTAAGGATTGATAATGAAATAGATGATAATGATGTTACAAATGAATTTGAAATGACATGAGATGATGAATCTGAAACTCATATGGATATTGAAGATGACGAGGCGGGAGATGAAGACATTGACATTGACAGCTATATAGATCAGGATGAATATGGACGTTGACATAGTTAAATACTGGTTATAATCATAAATAATATATATCTATATATAATAGTTATTTTAAACTATCTTCTAACAAAAATAATTTTGTGTTTCAGATGTATCATGATCTATTTTGTGAGTTGAAGGAGCCTATGCTACAATTGGATGAGAGGTATTTTGGGTTATCTGACCCTCATCTTACTGGCGGTTAAGGGGGAATGCGAAGGGGGTGCGATCTTGTACGACAAATGTTTGATAACCCTATCCTCGAGCGACGTCCACATCTAGGTTTCGATCCACACACACATAGGTATGATAACATATATATTTTAGTTATCCTTCTTTAATTTATTTATATATATTTAAATTATTTGATTATTTATTCCTTTTTCACAATTTTTTCCATTAGTTGTCGGAAAGTGGAGAACTATCTTGCAGAATTATTTTTCTCAATTATGGATCACATGGGAACAAATTTCTATTGATGTGTGGCTTGAAATTTTTAGTCATTAGCTGGTATGTAAATAAAAAATATTTATATTTAAATATATTTTATTAATAACTTGATATTATAAATTATTTATTGGGTTTATGGTATCCCATAAATGAAAGCATTCGTGACGCTATCCATGAAGCATGAAAGGTGTCTATGCATGACTGTTTCTGTCATTTTTGTACAATTAGAGAAGAACGACCATTAAGAATGCATGAGTGAAAGAATTTGATGAGCCTTGTAGAGCCCACCGACCAGAGTACATTTAATCTCACGTTTGGGATGGATTATATTTACACAGGTTGGGTGGTGGATTTCAGAGAGGATCTTTAGTGGGTCAGCAGAACCGGTGGAGATAGGAGGTGACACATCGAGCTGGTAGCCATATATTTAGAATGCATATAGAGCATCAGGTAAGTAGCTTTTTAAGATATTTTATATAACTTTAAATATAAGAAGATTATTTTATATTTCTTTTGGCAGTCAAACATCCCAATATTACAGTTTATGATGTTTATCAAAGGATGTATATTGATCCAGCCACGGTTGAGATTAAAGGTGATCTACAAAATCAAAATTGTGGTTAGTATTATATTTTTTTTTAATTTTTACAATTAACTAAAAATAATATTTTCACAATTTTAATTTCAAATTGGAATTTATAGAGTCATATGAGACTATGACCTCTCAGACACTGGCTGAGAGTCAGAATGAGATGACTAATCATACGAGTTCCCACCATTTTGATGAGGCGGCATGGATGTTGGCGACTTAGTATGGCTTTAAGAAGGGCCAAGTAGTTAGTATCAACTTTCATTTTACATCTGGTACTTATTATGGTACTGTAGTGATGTCGTCCTGCAGGTCTGGAGGAGCTCGTGGAGAGGCATCATCTTTTGCCTCATAGTATAAGGAGTAGTTGCAAACTCAAACTGTAATTATATAGCATTTATAGAAGTAGCATGAAGAGATGTGTTGGTGGAAACAATAGAAGCAGTAGAGAGCACAAGGAGAATATGTGTCATTGGGAACAACAACATCACAAGAAGATCGAGTATATGCACCGTCTGACTCGTAGTTTAGGGATGGAGTTTCTTCCAACATCTCCTACAACTCCTTTACCTCCTCCATAAGATGACCTCCTGTGATTTTTTTATGTTACAAACAATTAAATTCCTGATTTTTTGTAATACGAACAATTTATAGTTTTTGTCTTTTAAATTCATTAAAATATTGAATACTTTTTTCAATATTTAATTATTTAATATTAGTATTATATTTTTTAATATTTTTTTATTTTACTAATAATAAAAATAAAAATAATATTAAATGATTTCTTTAATTTTTTTTGTAAATATTGAGAATTTTAATAAGTTTTTAATTTTATATTATTTTAATAATATTAATATTAAATATTTATTAATCATAATTTTTTTAAATATATTTTTTTAGTATTATATTTTTTAATGTTTGTTTAATTTAATACTAATAATTATTATATTTGATGATTTTTTTATATTTTTTTGAGAATATTGAGAATATTGAGAATTTTAATATTTTAGTATTTTTTATTATTTTAATAATAGTAATATAAAATTTTCCTTAATAAAATGTCTATTAAATATATAATTTTTATTTTGTTTAGTATTCACGACGAGACCTTTTGAGATGGCCTCCCATCACAAATAGTTTAAATATAAATTTTAAAAAATAGTATTTTTGAGAGAATGACGGGCCCGTCGCAATAGGTTTATTTATATATAATGTATACAATCATTGACTTATTTTTGACGGGAACCTTTCATATCACAAATACTATTTTTGGTGTTGGCCCCATCACAAAAAATTGTATTTGCGATGTCGTTTTATACTACAGGTTATTTGCGACGGGGCCCCATTATTAAAGCTTATTTGTGAAAGGATCCCTTCGCAAATAGCCCGTCGCAAATAGCCTGTCACAAATAAAGGATCATTCTAATGAATTTGAGTGAAAAACAAATACGAATATAATTATCATGAAAATGAGGTGTAATACTATCTATATAGTGTTAGAAAAGGAATGAATCAGACTCTGAATGTTGGATGGTGACTCTATTTTCAACCATATAACCCAAAACCATGAAAATATTATTCACATATAAAATATAATATTTTCACATGATTCTCTAGTACATAGGTTAGAATTATTTCAACTATATATGATGAGGGGATAAAATATAAAATGAATGATGTTATGGAATAAAAGATGACCCCTATAATGATTTTATCTAATGGATGGATAAATAGTAAACATCCAGTTATTATATATATAGTGATGTTTATAACATATTTTATAACATCCATCAAAAATTGAATCAAATTATTCAAAAAATTTATAATGATGCAAAATCCAATTAAAATATGGTATTTTGAGGCCTTTATGGAGAAAATTGATTCTACTTGTAGGAATAATTTCTACGTGATGATTGGATTCCATTATTTGGAATGTTGTTTATAATTAATAATTAATTGAGAACATAGATGCATGTGACTTTCACCATATCTTCATTGTTTTAGGAGACAAATTTCACTCATGAGTAACATGAATATGGGTTTTAGTTCATAGATTAGATTCACATTATAAAAACATTTAGGATTCTAGGTGGGCATAATATCTATAAATTGGGATAGATAATAATGGGTTTGTTGCTTCATTTTTGTAGTAGTGATTTCTTATCGAGGTAGTATTCTCATAAACTACTATAGGTGTGGAGGATGCTTGCTGAAATACAATAGTAGTGTGTGTTTTTCATGAATGATGATGAAAATGGGGTCTAAACCACATTCAGTTCCTTGGGAATTTAATTCTTCATTTTTTTTTGAATTCTACTTTTCATTTAGAAAATTTACACAGAACCATGGATTTGATTTTCCAATTTTATTGTTTATATAATTTTATTTATCTCATGAGTTTAAAAAATTATATACATATACATTATCATTTCATTATATTATTTTAAATTGAATTATATTAAATATTAAATATATATTTTTTATATCTAAATGTTTTATTTAGATTTTAAATCATTATCATATTATAAAGTAGTTTTTTAGAAAAATCATTATTTTCAATATTCAAATAAAAATTAATTATATTTTATAAAACCCAAATAAATAACCAGGAGATAATATTGTTATTCCCAATATAAAAATGATTTTAAAATTTTAAAAGTGAAGTTATAAAATTTCTATATTCAATTTTTGAATACAGAAATAAAAAATAATGAAAACATGTTTTCATTAAAAATAAAGAGGTTTTCATTATTTATGTGTTGTCATTCCTATTTCATTATTTTACTAACTAAATTTATATTATCCATTTATTAATATGATAATATTTTATCATATATAATAATATATTAATCGAAATAAAAATAATCTCACTTAAAAATGTTTTAAAAATAATAATTTTCAAAACAATAATTTATATTATTGGTCATTTTAGGTAATGTTATTTAATTTCATTCAAATAAAATTTTTCCTTCATATTATTCTATGAAATTATTAGAATATAATTTATTCCTATTCATTCGAGTGAAAAAAAAATCTAGATTTTAAAGATCATGTATATGTTCTTATATTTTACTAATATATGTAATGGTTTTTTCTATTCGGTGTGATGTTTGTAGTAATATATCAAAAAATGAAATAATTTGAGAAAAATATCTATTTAAATCTCAGCTTGTTTCATTATCTCTACCATTAGTAAACATTATCCCTGAAATTTTAATTATTAACTAATAAGTAACATATATAATGGTGTCTAGTAGTTATATATCACTAAAAGTATAATTTATAGAGAGATATTAACCAAAAATACTTAAAACATATATATATATATATATAATTATAATATTATTATCTCAAATATACAATTTTTATATAAATATTTGTGTAACAACATGACACATAAAAAAATATTTTATAAATTAATTTGTATTTTTTGATATTTTTTGTTTCTCATAATATTGATTATAGCTTGATTTATATACAACACAAAATATTTATTTGGTAATAGAGGACAACAAATTACTTTGAAATCATCCTTGATTCGTGACCTCGATTTTATGTAAATAATGAAGTGAAATTATTTTTAAAATATCCATTATTACATAGACATTAGGTATAAATTTTTTTAACAAATATATTAAAAATACATGTAAATTTACAACACATATAACTAAATTTATAAATTCATTGTATATAATGAATCATGTTTAATAAAATTAATTATATTAATCTAAAATATGTTCTCCTAAAAAATGATATTTATTTATTTTTTGGAGAAAATTTTAAAATTAATATATTAAAATTTTATGAATTTTATTTCTGAAAATGGATTTCTATTTTGAAATCATAATATCTAAGATATCATATGGTAAAATGTTAGGATTATTTGAAAAATGTTTATTTCTTATAGAATTGTGAAAATATACATTTTTAAAACAATGAAAATAATAATGTAATTTAAATTAAAAACTATACATCAAAGAATCATATTTATTCTTTGTATTTTTTAGTGTACGGATAAACTTATGAATTAAATTTGTATAAGAATTTAGTAGAATTTTGTTGGAGGGTTTAGAAAAGGATTTTTCTGAAACTTATTTTAATGTGCATAATTTTTCTCCACTATAATTAATTAAAATAAAAATTTATAAGAAATATTTTATTTTAAATTTATATATTATATATCATTTAATTTTAATTTATATTTACACAATGACTATTATTATATATATAGTTATTATAAAATAATCTTGTTATGGAGATGTCATGATGGCCTAGTGGTTAAGGTTACCTCGTAATAATGCATCAACCAAGGATCAAATCTGAAGCTCCTCTAAAATAATTAGGGATTTAGGGGTCCCAAATTGGGACTACAATGGTGTTGTTTTTTTAGTCTATGATCAATGTGGCATGTCATGAGTGAGGCAACATGGGTGAAGATGTTGAAAGATGGGCCACTTCTGATCAGGACAGTCAACATCGGCAAATAACAGGACCTACGATTAGGGTAGTGGTAGTTTCATGAAGCTGTCGGCTTTATCGAAGTCATCATAAGTAAGGAAAATTAGTTGGATTAGGACAGATAAAATTGGTCAACGGTGGGAACTATTCTTGGTGGGATTGTGTCTCCATCAAACTCATCAGTAGCCATAATGAAATGATGGCTCAGGTGGGAGGGGGATATGTCAGGAAAGGATGATGAAATGAGGGTCAGTTTGGATGACTTAAAGGTCATCGAATTTGAGTCAATTTGATCCCTAGGGTTATGTTTTTGCCACTATGATTCATACACATTTGGGCTATAGTCAATGTAATGGGATCCTTCTACATTTTATAATAAGATATTTTGTTTTTTAATAAAACTAAGTCTTCCCCCATACATGTTTAAAAAATATAAACTTGTGCTTGATTAATGAAAATTTTAAAATCTCACTTCTTTATCGGGTCTCCAAGTTCATTTAATTTAATTTTTTAAACATAAATAATTTTATAAAAAAAACGTTGAGTTTAAAATATAGAATTTCAAAATTATATTATGATGAATTTTTGAGATTTTTCAAAAAAGATTAAATTTTTTATGAATAGTAAAAATACTAAATATTAATTGAGATCTATATTTTTCAATTAAATTATTTATAATGCTAAAATTGATTTTAAATTGATTTTAATGAAAAATTATTTTAGATATATATATTTTAGTAAAAAAAATTCATTAGAATCAAATTCAAATTGAAATTGGATAGAAATACATTATAAAGTATTGAACATTTTCTATTTGAAAACGTACTTTCTCATACTGAATAAGGGATTTAGGGAAAATAATTTTTTGCCACTTATTTTAATTTCATTTGTAAAAATAGATCACATATTTGAAATAACCATTATTTCTATTCTCTAATAATTTGAACTTATTTTTGACAAAAATAATTTGTAAAAAAGAAAACATTATTTTCTACGGTTAAGGTAAAAATTTATTTATCAAGGGGTAAAATAAATATATAATAGTTCAAAATATGCTTGAACTTGTCCGAAAACCACTATCTAAAAATATTTTTACCTTATAAATTCATTTTTATATTAATTTTTTTAATGGGATCCTTAAGACATGAAAAAAATTACAGTATGATTCTTCTTTCAAAAAAATAACAAGTTTACCACACACATCACTTATAAATGGCCACCGCTTCTCCACACCCCAACGTGCATTAAATCCCTATTTTTTGGAAAATAATAAAAATAAATATCTTAAATACCTCCCTCCTATCATAATTGATGTCTTATTTTAGACATAAATAAAACATTTAAATAATTTTGGTGAAGACCTAGGGTCTATTCCCGAAAAAGTGGCAGTGTTCATCAAAAAGTGTTTATATTTTAATTATTCATAAAACACTATAAAAAATTATTATAACCTGATAATATATTAACCAATGTATCATAAATATATAAATATGTTGTTCTATAAATTTAATTACCTATAATCATGTCCACATACATCAAAGGGGTTATGAAATTGTTGTTCGTGTGTTTGTCATACAATCACCTCATGAACTAATGTCATTAATTTTTCCAATACCACCACTCATGGCTGGATATAATTATTGATTTAATTATTATATATGATATTTATTGTATTATTGTTCTTATGTAACTATTGCATCTCACATATATTTTTTCTTTATCTTTTTTTGGAATTCTATAACATCACTCATGTGTATAGAGAACTACCAACTCACATTGATATGATTAATTCATGTAATAAATCGAAGCTAAAAATAGTTGTTTATGGGAATTATGTTTTTTATAAGACAGAAATATTATTTCTGGTTGATAATATATTATTTACCTTCATCTCTTATAATATATCATGAAAATATAATTGAAATTCATGTGTATATATGTCTTATTGTCTCATTGAATGGTGTATTTAATTTTTTATCTCCTTCCATTTTTGATTACAACAAATAAATATCCACTTAATATATATTAAATTTATATCATGTATTACATTCTATATATTATTAAACCAAGATATAATTATAAGGATCAAAAATAATGATTCCATAAATAAAAGTAAACCAATGTTGTTATTACATGAAATGTGACTTTAGCATGAATTTATTAATGAATGGATAATAAAAAGATATGTATAAATAATATATGTTAATATAGATATATATTTTTCAAAAGTGTATTTATAATAAACATATATTTATTATATAAGAGTTCTGAATAAGTGAAAAGGATGTCAAGACATTCAGTAAAGTATTTTCTAGTAACTCTTTTATTTTTAGAATATATATGGAAATTATCCCTCCATTTCTTTTTTTTATTTATATACTGAAATTTTGAAATGTTATATCATTAATATACACCTTTTAATGGTAATAAATGTTTTATTTATTTTTATTATTTATTTTGGATTACAATTAAAAAATATGACTAATGTGGTATGTGAATATTTATCGACATTCCTTCATTGAGAAGTACATTATGATATACAGACGTATTCTTTAATAAGGTGTATATATAACCCATTTTTAAAGTAATATCTTAAACTTATTTATCTTAATGATATTTTAATTTCAATTTTATGTTACTCCTTCAAGGTTATTATGATTCAATTTTTATGGAGTTGTAATTATTTTATCTTAAATTATCATCATTTATCAAGAATATATATGATTATGTTTCCAAGGGAAAAATAATGAAATCCATCTCCAAATATATTTATGAATTATTTTTCAACTGTTTACTCATAATATTTTCAATTAATTGTTCAATTTTTCACTCTTTGGAAAAAGAATAATTGAGGAAAATATCTATGAAAATTTAACTGTATTTCACATATCAGTCATAAATCATATTTCCTCAATAACCATCTTTTCATAAAAATGTTCTAAAAATATTTTCACATTCGTAAAATGTTTTATTAAAGATAATTTTATTAACATTTACATTTTAAATTATTTTTATAATGAAGTCATCATGTCGTTTTAGAAAACAATCCTCAATTTCCCTTAACTAAAAATATGATTCAAATGTTTATTTAAACATGAATGGAATTATTGAATCGTCCCATCACCATTAAATTTATTTTATTTGAAAATAGTTTTATATTTTTTCTACTTAAATTTGAAATAAATTTATTTTAAAAAAATTATGTTTTAAATAGTTATTTTAAAATTGGAAAGGGTATTTCACTAAAAAATTATTTTGAATATAAAGTAATGGTTTTTAAAATCAAACTTGAATAAATGGTAAATGAAAATATATTTAACATTTTTATATTTACTACTTTGTTGGTGTATCTGAATTTTCGTTGTAATCATCCCTTATAAATTTTTTTTTTCGGAAATACATTATTACTGATTAAAAGATTTGATTTAATTAAACAGTACTTGGATCTAATGGTATAACTCTGATCGTTAGACAATATCTAATCCAATGTTTTTTAATTTACTAGTTTTTAATTTTTTTTATTTATAAACTAATATTCATACCCTATAAGAAGAAAAAAAAATTGTAATAAGATTCCCCATTTTTTATTTAGTTTAATGTCTTATATATACAGAAAAAACATGAAATGAATTTATTTTATTATATCCAATTGAATTTAAATGAATGATAAGTATATTTACGATTATAATATAGCCTTTGAATAGTGATAACATGAAAAGTATAAATATAGGGTTTTAACAAATCCTTTTTGATAAAGACAAACGAAGATGCATCCTCAATCATTAAGAGTGTTCCCTATGAATAAAATTTAAATTGTATTCTATGGGAGACATAATTTATGTTCTATTCCCTAGAGAAAAAACAATATGATATTGAAAAAATATGGATTGTGTGAAACTGTTTAGAGGATAATTTCAACCTCATCGAGATCACAACACAAACCATGTTCACCAAATGTCCCAATGAAAACCCCACAAATTCACACCTTACTCCTAATTTATATTTTATTGTATTAATGGGATAGATATCAAGAACCTATATTTTGGAATATGTACATTATTTTTGGTATATAATAATGAATATATTTTATTCTTCTAAAAGATATGTTGTGAGTTATTTTTAACGCATAAGTACTATTTTTGGATAATATTAAAATTCAATTAAGAAATAAATTTTAACGGGTTAATTTATTTTTTCAAATAATTAATATTGTAATAAAATATTATGATTAAAGTAATATTATTGAATTTAAATTATTATATAATTTTTATTAAGTCAAAAAAATTATTACGGTTCAAAATCATTCTTTTTCAAAACCCATCAATATTTAATAAAAGCTAGTTTTTATTTTAAATGTGAAAATTAATATATTTATAAAATTATTTAAGTAAAATGAATATTTTTTTAATAAATATGTTAGAAATATCCAATAGATAAATTTTCATTCATTTTTGAGACATTTAAATTTTTGGCTAAAAATTAAATACTGTATCTACTGACTGTGTTTTTATGACATCATAATGGCCAAATAAAGGTATTAAATATACTATAAAACGAATATTTTGAAAAACATATGTTCTATATTAAATATAATGTGACTTTTGATTTTATTTAATTTATTTTAAAAACTTTGATTGAATCCTCCAATATTTCTAATATATTTTATGATTTTGAAATCATTTCTATGAAAGTATGAATCACAAGCACATAATCGTGGGAATTATTTTAATATATTCTTCCCAAAGCCTTATAAAATAAATAAACACTATAAAATTTTCTATTAAACAATCTAAAACCCAATGGGATGGTTTTTTTAATATTTCATTGTGTAGTGTCCAAAACCTAAATAATAATGAAATCACCCTCCTTTCATATATAAACCAAGCCAAGATCCCATTTATCATCACTAAAAATCCTTGAAGCTTTACCACTGGAACACCCTGAGATTTTTTGAGAAATATTTTTTAATGACTTATGTTATATGAAACACCAAGAGAATCTTTCAATTCACACAACACTAGCATGACTTGTGTTACACGCAAGAGAAAGCTTCCTTAATAGCTTGTGTTGCAAGCAATGTCTAGTTTCACTAAAAAATGATGTACTATTATAATATTATGAATTTTACATTATTAATATTATTAACTAAATTTTGAATTTTAAAACATTATAATTCATCTTACATATTTTCAAGAATGTGGTATGAAAACAAAAATAAATATTTCAGATAAAACATGTATTTTTAAAAAAAATGCAATTTTACAGCCTTTTGATGGCACACCCATTATAAATATTATTTTTGACAAATTTATAACTTCAATTTTAAAAAATAAACTTATTCTTTTGAATCATGATATAAAAATTTACATTGGATAAATTTTTGGTATTTTTTGATAAGTTTCGTATTTTGATGAATAGTAAAAATACGCTAAATTTTAATTAAAAACAACATTTTTCATCAAGATAATTTATATCGTTAAATAATAATATTTAATTGTTTTATAGTATAAAAAGAATATATTTTGACCATTAAATATAATATATTTCCTTACCATTAATTTTACATTAAATTCATCGGTAAAAACATTTTAATCATTGGCAATATTTTTACTTTTAAAATCTGTTTTCTTACCAACGGGATAAATTATAATTTAATTACTGCAACTTTTGTGTTTTGAATTTCGAAAAATTGATTCCATATTTGGATTCAGTGGGTCCGAATATGTTAATAGGTTACTTTTTTGATATTATGAATAGTAACTACAATAATTTTTATTTACTGCATTTAATGCTAAATGATGTAATTAAAGGTAAACCTATGATTATGAAATTATCCTAACACATGCCAAAATTCTATTTGATGAATAAATGTCTACCCATATCACTAAAGGGTTGTAATATATTCATTTTATTGACTTTTGACAATGACAATGTAATAAATTTTATTTAAACCAAAGAAAGTGACAACATGTCACTCTCTTATATCTTATAAGTGTAATAATTTTAATTTAGTGATAAACTTCATAAAACATCGAATATAAATATTCTATCAAAATATAATAAAATTATATACATAATGAGAATTTAATTATAATTTTTAGGGATAAAATAATTATAATTAATGAAGACACAATAGTGATATAGAAAATATTTTATTGATTGAAATATTAAAAAATGTAGTTAAAATATTAAAATAAATATTATATGTACTAATTAATGTTCTACATTAATTTTCTAGAAAAATATGACATATTAAGAATAAATTAAATATTTTGGTTCGAACATATCTTTTGTGTGTATTTTATTTAAATTCAAATAATTGAATAGTGTCAAAATTGACAATATTGTTATTTTATAAAAATAACATATTATTAAATGGAATAAATATCAGAAAAATATTTAAAAATAATAAATTAAAATTTATATGGTAAAAAATTTCATAATTTATCCAATTATGGACAATTCAGAACACATGATTATTTATTTATAACAATTTAAAATTTTGAATATTATTACCAAAAATTAAATTAAATAGATTAAATAAGGAGAAATCAAGATGATAATGTTTAAAAGAAATACCAAACATGACTAAATTTTATTGGCTTATGAGATTACAACCGTATCCCACCTCATATTCATATTTAAGTCATTTTTAGAGGTTTTAAGTGCTGTTTGAATTTATTATAAATTAATATTTCTTTTATTTCCAAAGGTGCCCCTCTCCTCCCTTATAAAAGGGCACCTCCTCCCTCTCCTCCTCACACAATTTTGAGACTTCAGGGTCGGAAAAACCCTGACAATTTCTCTTCTCCACTTCCCAAGAAAAATACTAGAGGTCATGGCCATCTTCATAGGACATCTTTAGTGCCCCAAGAGGAGTTTATGAAGAGGTGTGTTGAAGAAGAGGTAATATCCTTTACCGATTCTTTAGACTTGTTTATTCATCTAAATCCTCTAGACGAGTTATTTCATTACTAAGTAATAAGTAAAGTATCAATTGTATACTTATATGTAATTATTAATATGAAAAAACCATTTCTTATCTTCTATACATCCTATGAAAAAACTGAAATCACCACACGTGCGTACATACAACTTACCGTCTCCACGCCATGGTGTAATCTTTTATTTCATGACTAACATGCTTGGATGAGTATATTATGGAAGAAATTACAATATATGATTATAGTAAAGTAATTTTTATTCTGAAATATTATACACCATACACTTTAATACATTTCCACAATCATGGGAAGAATATTATCATTCGTGTGTAAGTACGACCTACCGTCTCCGTGATGTGATGGGACTCGTTCTACATGATCTTAATTAAATAATGATCATATAAATAATGAATTTAATGAATAAATTTGAAATATATTTTACTAATACCATTCGATAAATAATGTATCTAGAACATAAAAAGAGGTATAATAATTTATTCAACAAAACATGCATAAGAACATAAAGCAATGAACACCCGAATAACAAGTAGCAATGAAATATTAGTAATAAGAAGATAAGAATATGATCATATATGATATCATAACAATTAATATGATTCATAAATATTTCAATGACATTATTTATATTATTATACTGGAGGTTCGGATACGTACAAAGCATATCGGATCTAAGGTAAGGGAAAATCATGAAATCTTAATTTTTATTCGAGATTGTTTATACTTTGGTATCTACTGGGTCATATTTATCATGAAAATACATGTTTACTTAATATTTAATATTATTTAATTCCCCTTATAATTTTTTAAATCTAATTTTATCTATTGGTGAGTTTTTAGTAAAAGTTATGAAAAGAATCTTTTGTCAATTTCAGTATGAGATACTTTTTGACTTTTCCGGCCAATGGATAAGAAGAATGATTTTTTAACTTATACGGTATGAATGGATTTTTACACATGAATTTGTAATTACATATATGAAACTTCCTTTATATATTTTCTTGTTTATTTTTATTTAACTTCTTTTCTTTTAAGATATCATTGAATTTTGAGAAAAGAAGATGGTTTTCAAGAAGAAAGGATATTTTTCTCAAGAAATCATTTCATGTGTTTTATCAAAATTATTTTCCATCTAAGATAATTCATGGTTCTGTTTATATCCCAATTATTACATTGATTTGATTATGTTATGATGGAATTATTTTTATGAAGACCTTTTATCTTATATGGATTTATATTATGGTGGCATGATGTTTTAGAATCCCATTTTTATTACATGGGTTATAATATGATTTATGATTTTCTGGCACACATAATAATGGTTTAATTATGAGATGGGTGGGAGATATATCTCCATCTAATGCATTGGTTAATGATTTATATCTCATGAGATTGACATGGATGGAATGGGAAGTTAATCTGGTTCAGTGATACAGGACTGGAATGAGGAGTGATCTCGGTTCAGAAATGGAATTTGTCCACTATGAAAGTCTTGGAAATGAGTCTTGACTAATATGAAATAATTTTCTATGATTATGTGTGTATTCCACAAAGATTAATGATTTATGTTATGATTATTTGGATTACATTTCACTAGTATGATTTATCCCATGTCATGATATTATGATCTCTTTTGCTGGATATGATTTTCAAAATATTATATTCAAATAAATATGATATTATTGATATTTCTATTGTCTTCCCTTAGTGAGCATTTGATATCACCCTATGTATGTTTTCATTTCCCAAGGTTTTGAAGAAGGGTATTAAGTAGGATATTCAATAAATGGAATCTATATATGATGAAATAAGGGGGAGATAATATAGATGATTTATGAACGAGTTGTTTATGTTTCCCAGTTTCTAATGACACTATACATATACAGTCCTATCATGGTTTTTTATATGTTGTAATAAGTATGATTCAATTTTGAAGTGATAAAAATGTATTTAAATTATGTGTCATTATAGTTGGTATCAGAAGAGAGGTATAGTCAACCTTTGGAAACTAGGTTTTGAATTCCTTAGTAAGAACCCTAAGGATATGTCTAAGCATAAAAAATAATATAAGTATTTTAGAGATGGCCATGAATAACCTATGATATGACCTAAAGTGTTTCATTTTATTCATGATTATGTGGTTTTTCAATTATGATTAGTGTTTCTAACACTATGCTTCTTAGTTTTAGTCAATGGTTGGAACATAAAGGAACCATGTTAATTGGGAATGTTACGTTATTACAAGGATTGTCCACCTAAGAAACCAAAAGTTATTGGAGCTATAATGAAAAATCTTGTAGCCGTTCTCACACAACATTCTCAAGCAATTAATCAATAAGGACTTACAAATGAGAAATGGAAGGAGAAACATTCTGTTGAATCCATCATGAGGCAGTATCCACCTTAATTTAGCAGGTCTTATGATCCAATAGTGGATGACCAATGGATTAGTACCACTGAAATGACATTTTCAGTTCTACAATGTTCTGAACATGATAACGAAATCTTATAAGTATATCATTTAGAAGGTGAAGCTGATTAATGGTGGAATATTATCAAGAATACAAGGCAAAGAGACGAAATTGAGTCCATCAAATGAGATGAGTACAAGGACATATTTTTCAATAAGTACTTCCCTCGTATTCCTTGAACAATGATGGAGAAGGTGTTTTTTGAACTAAAGTAAAACTATGATGAATCTGTTGTTACCTACGAAGAAAATTTTACATGGCTTGAAAGGTATGCTTTTGGGGTTATCATCCAACCAAATAGTAAGATGGATCGATTCATTAGTGGCTTAATACTAAGTCTCTGAAGGGAATTAGCCATAAGGGACATCAATAGCTTCAAGGAAATTGTTCGATGTTCCTTCAAGGATGAGATGGAGATTAGAGTAACCCGTCAGTCATATGGGTTTGATAAAAAGAGGAAAATGGAATTCAATGGGATATATAATGACTACACAGAAAATAAGATGAGTTTTCCATTATGATCAATGTAAGGAAAGAAACATAGAGGTAATTGTCTTAAAGGGATAGGTATATGTTTCAAATGTGGAAAAGAAGGTCATCGGGAATTTTAATGCCTCCGTGATGGGAAAAAGATGTCTAGTGATGTGAACAAAGAAAAGGCTACATAGAATGCATCTCCTACACATCAATGATACAAGTGAAAGGAAATGAGGAATAATGAGAATCAATGCCTAATCCAAGGGTTATTGATGATGATCGACATAAAAAACACTTATGCCAACAACAAAGGAAATTCACATGCAATTTTTATCGATGATGTGGAGTACGATAATGAAGTGGTGAAAGGTATTCATAACATACAATCTAAAGTACCAAATGTTTTTGTTTGATTCTTGGATCCAACCACACTTTTATTTTTGAATTATTTTCTAAGGGTATCACTATACTACCTCAACAATTAGCTGTTGAGTTAGCTATGAGAACTTCTAATGCCACAAATTCTGCATCAAAGTTTTACAATTATTCTCCCATTGATGTTTGTGGGAATGTGATTTCTGTAGATCTTGTGATCCTTTCTACAAAGTAATTTTATGTGATTATTGGCATGGATTGGCTTTCCTTATATGGAGCTCATATCAATTTCTAATGAGGGGAAGTCACATTTCATATTCCTAATCAATATTTGATCATCTATCAATGCAAGTATGAATATAACATTATAGTGGATATTTATTCCCTTATATGGGTCTTGATTCCAATAAATTAAGGTTATTTATCTTAAATGGTTCTAGAGAAACTCATGATTAAGAATATGCCTATTGTACGGGAGTTTGATGATTTTTTTCCTGTGGAATTTCTATGTCTTCCACCAAGTTGTGAAGTTGAGTTTTTAATATAACTCATACAGGGTGCTATTAACATTTCAAAGACACCTAATAGAATGGCCCCAATTGAGTTGCAGGAATTGAAGAAGAAACTCCAAGAAAATCTTGATAAGGGATTCATACTCCCTAGTGAATCACCACGGAGAGCATATGTTCTGTTTGTTATGAACAAGGATGGATCAATGAGACAATGAATTGATTATTGAGAACTTAACAAGATCCCTATCAAGAAAAAATATCCTCTCCCACGCAATGATGTCTTATTTGACCAACTACGCGGAGCTCAATATTTTTCCAAGAATGATCTTTGTTCAGGGTATCATCAATTAATGTTCAAAAGGGAGGATATACCAAACATGGATTTCTAAACAAGGAATGGACATTATGAATTTATAGTGACACCTTTTGGTCTTACTAATTCCCATACTATCTTCATGGATCTAATGAATACTGTTTTTAGAGACTATCTTGATCAATTTGTGGTAGTCTTTATAGATGATATTATTGTCTATTCAAAGGCCAAGGAAGAACATTAAGATCACTTGAGAACTATATTTATGTCCCTATTAAAGGATAAGTTTTATGCTAAATTTACCAAGTGTGACTTTTGGGTTCAAAAAGTATCATTTTTGGGTCACATTATCAGAAAAGATGGGATATCTATAGATCATGAAAAAACAGAGGTTATCTAAAGATGGTAAAGACCATCAACAGTAACTAAGATCCAAAGTTTTCTTGGTTTGGCTGGATATTATCGTCAATTTTTGAATTATTTTTCATTATTTTCTAATCCACTCATCAGGTTGACTCGAAAAGGAGTCATGTTCATTTTGACAGAAGAGTGTGAAGAGAATTTCAAAGAGTCAAAAAAGAAGCTTTTCAAGTGCACATGTGCTCACACTGCCTTGTAGTGGAGAAATGTTTGTGATCTACACTGATGCATATAATAAGTATTTGGGGTGTGTTCTAATGCAAAATGATATGGTGATAGTTTATCCCTCACGACAGTTGAAAATCCATGATAAAAACTACCCAACTCATGAATTCGAGTTAGCTGTCGTACTATTTGAATTAAAGATTTGGAGGAAATATGTTTATGGTGAAAGGTGTGATATTTATACTAATCATAAATGTTTAAAGAATATTTTCAGACAAAAGGAGCTGAATATGAACCAATGAAGATGGATGGAGCTGATTATGGATTACGACTGCTCAATTCATTATCACCCTAGGAATGAAAACAAGGTGGCAGATGGATTAAGTCGACAGGACCATGCTAGTTTATTCATGATAAGGATCAAAAAAGATCCCATATTTATGGATTTACAAAGGATGGATCTTGGAATTATAATGGTAGGGGAAAATTTGTATCTTTTTCAAATGAATGTTCAACCATCTATACATGCGAAGATTAAAGAGGCACAAAAAGAAGATTTTGAGTTACAAAAGAAGGTGAGAAATGTTCCTGAATTTCACATTGATTTTGATGAAATATTAAGGTTTGAGAATCGGGTTTGAGAACTCCCATTCCAGAATTAATGAAGGAAATATTGGATTAGGCTCATAGATCTTCATTATTTATTCACCCTGGAAGCACGAATACGTATATGCACTTGAAAGATTACTTCTGGTGGTATGGCATAAAAAGAGATGTTGCTGAATATTTCTCTTGATGCTTGGTTTGTTAGCAAGTTAAAGATGAGAGACAGAAGTCTAATGGGATGTTACAATAATTACCCATACCAGAATGGAAATGGGACAACATCAATATGGACATTGTCATCAGACATCCCAAAAAATCCAAATGAAATAATGTTATCTGGATTATAGTTGATCATCTTTTATATTTGGCACACTTCATTGCTATTAGAGAGGATTTATCTCTTGATCGGATTTCCATGATATATGTAATGGAAGTGGTAATATTTCATGGAGTACCACTTTCCATTATATCTGATTGGGATCAAAGGTTTACCTCGATGTTTTGGCGAATTCTTCAGCATGCTATAGATACATAGTTTAGTTTCATCACTTCTTATCATCATCAGACAGATGGTTAGTCTAAGAGGACATTTCAAACTCTAGAATACATGTTGAGAGCATGATCTATGGAATTCAAAGGTGGTTGGGATCAACACCTACCTTTGGTGGAATTTTTTTTATTATAATATGTTTCAATCCAGTATTCGGATAGATCCTTATGATCCTCTCCATTGAATGAAATGAAAATCTCCAACATGCTGAGATGAAGCTGGGGAAAGAAAGATATTTGGACCTGATCTTGTTGATTAGATGGTAGAAAAGGTCTGATCTATTCAACAACACATAATAGTAGCTCATAGTCGACAAAAAAGTTATGATGATAACCAAAGAAAAGAACTTGAGTTTGAAGTGGGTGATAAAGTGTTCTTATGGATATCTCCTTGGAAGAGAGTAATGAGATTCAGAAAGAAGGGAAAGCTGAGACCTTGGTATATTGGTCCTATTGAAATATTGCATCATGTTGGGAAGGTAGTTTACAGATTGGCGCTTCAACCGATTCTCTCTCAAGTTCATGATGTGTTCCATGTATCCCTCCTGAGAAACTAAATAGTTGATCCTTCACATTACTAAGATCAGAAATTGTACTGCTTAAGAATGATATTTCTTATGATGAAAAGACAATAGAGATTCAGGATCATAGTGAAAAAGTTCTAAAAAACAAGACCATTCTCTTGTTTAATTTTTTACGAAGGAACCACAAATTTAAAGAAGCAATATGTGAACTTGAGGATATGAGGAGGGAGAGGTATCCTCATATTTATGTTATGAAGTGAAAAATTTTGAGGGAGAAATTATTTTAAGGGGGGTATAATGTAACATGCTGAGATTTTATGAGAAGTATTTTTTGTATTTCTTATGTTATAAGCAACACCAATATAATCGTTCACTACACACTACCATGTCTTGGCTTGCGTTACATGCAAGAGCAACCTTCCTCGATAGCTTGTGTTGCATGCAATGTTGAGTTTCACTAAACAATGATATATTATTATAATATTTTGAACTAGCCATTATTAATAGTAATAAATTAGTTTTGAATTTTATTACATTATAATTCATCTTACATATTTTTATGAATGAGGTTTGAAAACAAAATCAATTTTTCAGATAAAAGATGTATTTTTATAAAAAATGCATTTTTAATGCCTTTTGATGGCACACCATTTATAAATATAATTTTTGACATGTTTATAAGTCCAATTTTACAAAATAAACTTCTTATTTTGAATCATGAAATAAAAATTTACATGGGATAAATTTTTTATTTTTTCTTATAAGTTTTTTATTTCGATGAATAGTAAAAATACGTTAAATTTTAATTAAAAAAAATTTTTTCATCAAGATAATTTATATTGGTAAATTATAATATTGAATTGTTTTAATGTATAAAAGTAATATATTTTTACCATTTAATGTAATATATGTCATTACCATTAATTTTACATTAAATTAATAGGTAATCACATTTCAATCATTAGGAATGTTTTAACTTTTAAAACTAGTTTTCGTAACAAAAGAATAAATTTTAATTTAATTAATTCAACTTCTGTATTTTGAAATTTGATAAATAGATTCCATATTTTGATTCAGTGGGTCCAAATTATGTTAATATGTTACTTTTTTTATGAATAGAAACTATGATAATGTTTATTTACTACAGTTAAAGGTATATCGGCTAATTAAGGGTAAACCAAAGATTATAAAATTACCTAACACATGCCAAAATTCTATTGGATGAATAAAAGTCAACCCATATCACTTAAGGGTCGAAATAGATTCGTTTCATGGACTTTTGACCATGAAAATGAAATAATTATTAATAAAACCAAAGAAAGAGACAACATGTCACTATCTTATATCTTATAAGTGTAGTAATTTTAATTTATAGATAAACTTCATAAAACATCAAATATAAATATTCTACATAAATCAAATAAAATTATCAACATCAGGAGAATTTATTTATAATTTTTAGGGATAAAATAATTATCATTAATGATGACAAAATATTGATCTAGAAATTATAATATTGATTGAAATATCTAATAAATGGTTTTAAAAATATTAAAAATAAATATTATATGAAATAATTAATGTGATCTATTACATTTCATGATAAATACGACATGTTATAAATATATTAAATATTTTGGTTCAAACAAATATTCTTTGTGTATTTTATTTAAATTCATATAAATGAATAGTTTCAAAATTGACAATATAGTAATTTTATAAAAATAACATATTATTAAATGGTTTAAAAACCACAAAAATATTTAAAAATTATAAATTTAAATTTATATGGTCGACAATGTTCTAATGAATCCAATTATAGATAATTCATAACACATAAGTAATTATTTATAACAATTTAAAATTAGAATATTTTTACCACAAATAAAATTAATAAGATTAAATAAATATAAATCAAGTTGAAAAGGTTTTTAATTAATTCCCAACATGTCTAAATTTTACTGGATGATGATATTACAACCCTATCTAGTCACATATTCTGATTTAATTCATTTTTGTTGGTTTTAAAGTGGGGTTTGAATTTATTGTAAATGAATGTTTCTTATGTTTCTAAAGGTGCCCTATCCTCCCTTATAAAAGGTAACCTCCTCCCTCTCCTCATCACACCATTTTGAGCTTTCATGCTCAGTCAACCTCTACCAATTTATATTCTCCACTTCACTATAAGCATACTATTGGTTCTGGTATTCTTTAAAGACCAACATTAGTACCCTAATAAGAGGTTAAGAAGAGGTGTGTCGAAAAAGAGGTAATATCCTTTACCAATTCTTTCAAACTTATTTCTTCTTCTACATCCTCTATATGAGTTGATTCATTATTAATTAATAACTCTAGTATCAATTGAATACTAATATTTTATTATGAATATGAAAAAAAAAATTTCTATCTTCTATCCATCCTCTAAAAAAAAAATGAAATCACCACACTTGCATACGTACGGCCTATCGTCTACACGTAGTGGTGTATTCTTTTATTCACTAATTTTTTTTACTTTTTCCAACGGTGGTGTATATGTCGGTAAAAGTGAATTTTATGTTGGTAAAACCTTTTTCCAACATATATGTCTCTGCCACAAAACTATTGGTAAGAACTCCATCACTAAATGTTTTTTTGATAGATAAAATCATTCTGTTACAATTATAATACTACAAACAGATAATATATAGTTTTTAAAATTTTTTGCAACATTAATAATGACTATTTTTTCTTTTGGTAATAATATTAAGATCATATAATATCTATTAATAAATTTCATTTGAATAAAAATTATATATTTTCATTTCTAATAAAATATCATATAATATTTATTAATTTATCATTTATAACAAATCATTTTAAATTATTAAAGAGATGAATATTTTTACACATATTTAAAATTAGAAAGAATAAAATTAATTATATTAATAATGTAATTTAATAAAAAAGTAATCAATACAAAATTCATTCCCAAACAGGATCCATCAGACACCCCAACAACACACATCCCACCCCGACACCATGCCAACAGCCCATTTGTGGCACACTAGGGACTAGCGAGCACTAGCAGCACATCGATGCCCCATGAACAGTGAGCTTGTAGAAACTCATCTATGACAATCAGACAACATACGATCATACATGACACACCAGGAGATAGCATGCACAATACAACCATCCATCCATTCCCCAAGATCAGTACTGGATTATCCTCATCGGAGCATTCCTAGTCAGAGTATAAGCAATCAAGGAAGAAGTAAGTGAAATGTTAAAATTCAATGGTTGTACGCTCCATCCATCACCATGCTTCTACTCTACCTGAAAAAAATAACAATGGATTTCACAATAATTTCAACTTATGAAAACAATTAAAAAATAAATATAAGTTAATGACTAAAAAGATAAGCCTGAGAAATCCAAATTAATAAACAAAATTCAGGTTTTACATAAATTATTTTTCTGAACATCGCGGATCTTGAACTTACATGAGAATTTGTTTTCTCTTATAACAGAAGGTATTCTTTGACATAATAATATTCAAAAGACCTAACCTTGACCTTAAGTGAAGTTATTATTGAAAACATGTCATAACAATACCTAATCATGTGGGCCAACATATCTTGAAGAGATTCTCTATTGATGGAGCAACGAATTTGGAATCAAAAGTAATTAACCCAAAAATATGAGTTCACATACAAAAATGAAGTGGCTAGGAATTAAGGATTTTTCTGGAAAAAAATGCTTGTGGAATACCTGTGAAACTGGATAGTTGGGAACCATATGAGTTCTTCAAGCCACTTTATCAATTTTTTGTATACCTCTCATAGCCCTGAATATCAATCAGACCGCTATCATCATTCCAAGACATGAAGGGGAATAAAAATATACAATTTAGAAAACAAATTATTTTAAAAGGATTAATACAACTGCTAGCACTACACTCCAGAATTATATAAGGGTTGTGACCAAGAAGGTGACGATGAAGCCTTCCCCCTTACCATATTTCTACTCACATAGTAGAACATTTACATAATAGAATTTTCAAAGCTGAAAGAAGAAGAAACATATACTGGATCAATTCCATTATCAATCTAAAATTTCAGTATACATTTGATAATCATTTTAAAATACTATGTCCACATGAGTAGATCATCATAATGACATACCAATAAAAGAATAGACTCATCATTCAATCACCATATTTTTTTTCCTATTATTTTTTCCAAGCATTTAAAAAAATCAATGTATTTCCTACAAAAGCTTAATAATAATAAAAAGACAACATCAACTATGATATTTTGTATAAGAATATCATTATGAATAATATTAAAAAAGAACATATGACAAAATGAAATGATAATATAAGCATATGTAATTTATCTAGTTTTCCCAAATAAAACAAAAATAAATTGAATTAAAAACAATTAATCATATACCATAGAAAATTTTACTAGATAAATATAAATTTAGTCAAAGAAATCATGAAAAAGAGAATGAAAGTTCACTCATGCATTCTATCCTAATAAATATAAATATTCCCACTATAACTCAAAGAATAGCTCATTCTTGAGTGAAATCATTAAGGGGAACTTAATAAATATAGTGTTTCATTATTTAAAACTATTCTATAACTATTTTCTGACACAAACAATAGTTTAAAGAATTTATATTAACAACATACATACATAATATTACAAATTTATTTTATAAATCATACCACTAATATATAGACTGGAAAAAGATGCTCAAAATAAATTTTTAACATGGTAATTTCCATAAATGTTCATTGAAAAATAATCTTTTATACTTGTCACCTTCTCATCATTTCAGATTAACAAACAACGAATACATTAAAAATAACTATAATATCACCAAATATAATTACTATATAAAATTTTATAAAAACATTGAAACACATCCACATTAATATATCTATTTACATTATTCATATTTATATCAATAATCAACCTAATCAATCATATCATGATGTTTGTATGAAAAAACAATATAAGTGATGTCAAAGAAGAAATATTTGCAAGCGGTGAGGGGGTGAAGTAGGGCCATCTGGTCTCCTATAGCCATCCATGAACACCTTCATAACATGGCATCTTGGGAAGATAAATAGGAAATTCTAAAAATGGACCTTCCTTGAACTATTTGAGTCTATGGGCATTATAATTCCATCACCATGGTAGATCACCACCTGAAAAACAACACAGATGAATAGCATTATAATTATGCATGGTGGGTAGTAAATATAAAGCCTTAAATCTAACCATTTTGGGTTAAAACACTATTAAAATCCATTTATAGTGATCAAATACAGACATTTCAGAAACCATGGATGATCCTTCTATAAATATTTCCTCGAGCATATGATGATCACAATACTCTTTCTCATCATTAGAAGATGATTCAGTTATTTTTTTGTGGAACATGGACTTTTGATGACATATATCCCATGTATCATTGGCTATATTAGAGGAGGGATTTTCTTTGCTGGAGGTATTATAACTATCACAATACAAGTCATACAATATCATGCATTCTAGGAAATGTAATGAAACCTTGATATTTAACACGGATCGAAACCAAACTAGGGAAATCATGAACAAGTACACCTCCATACTGTCTGTCTGATATTTTCCTTCAACATACATTTGAGACATAAACAATTTAACCTTAAACAAACACCATCTCTATCACATATCCCCACTAAATGTATTATGAAAAATAGAAGAATAGAAATTCAAAATCTGGGACTGAACTTACCACCCTTCGATGATAGTCCAATCCTGCTCTAGGATGGGGGGATCTACATCAAGACCTAGCCATTCCACTTGAGATGACAACTTTTTCCACCCTTAATGATGTCCATATTTTCACTCTTGCAATCAAAAAAGTACAAAAGATGAAAATTGAAACTGGTTGAAGTGTAAATCAAAATATCCCAAATCCAAATAGATAATGAGAATATAAAATCTATTCGAGGTTAGATCTGAAATTATAGGGATGAAAACATAAATATAGAACACCATAATAAACCTAAACATCAACGAAATCACTCTACGGGATTGACGCCTCATAGCATCATGATGAAGAAGAACGTGTTACTGAATGTGATTGAAGAGATAAAAAAATAGGGAGTAGGATGCAAGGTGAGATAGGGGCGATGTAATGCGAGATGGGACGATGGGAGGTAGGTCGGAGCTAGCCGGAGCTTGCACGTAGGACATGAGGCCTGGTAGCGGGATGCGAGGCTGAACACAGAACTGGGGATGGCAATTCCTTGAGGAAGAATAGGGTTTTAGTGTTGTTGATTTTTTTTTATAAAATGTATTTAAATATTTATTGAATAAATAATATTAAAACATATTAAAACAATAAATATTTCACGAAAACTAAATACCAAATATTGAAAAATATAAAAAAATTTAATACTTCACAAATATTGAAAATTTAAAATCAATTATGTGATTTTTTTAAACACCATGAAATTAAATTTAACATTGATAATAAAAATAATATATGTGTACACACTTTTTACCTCTTTATTAGTACATGATAAAATATATAATTTTTGTTATTTAATTGTTTCTTGTAACATTTTTTATTAATGGAAAATTATTTTTTTGTGATAGCTTTATTAATAACAGATTCATGTGTTAATAAAAAAATGTTGGTATTAGTACGAAAAAGCAACAGAGTCAACTGTTGGTAAATGATGTGTGGGTATGGAATTATAAATATCAAGAGATATATCTATTGGTAAAAATAATTGTTGGTATTAAAAATCAATACTAATAGAACTTAATATCTGTTGGAATTACTCATTTTTAACAATAGATATATTATCTGTCAATAAATATTTGTTGGTATAAGCCATTTTTTGTAGTGATTTCATCACAAAAATACTTGGATGGGTATATGATGGAAAAAATAACTATATATTATTATTGGAATGTAATATTTATTATGATATAAAATACACCATACACTTCCATACAATGCCAAAATCATGGGAATGATATCATCGCTCGTGCGTACGTACGGCCTACCATCTCCACGATGTGATGTGATTCTTTCTACATGATCATAATTGAATAATGATTATACAAATGATGATGTTAATGAATAAATATGATATAAATCCTACTAATACAATCCATTAGATAATTATTCTAGATCCTAAAAAGATGAATTAGAATTTATTCGACAAAACATGCATAAGAACATAAAGAAATGAACACTCGAATAACAAGTACGAATGAAATATTTTATTAATAATAAGAGAAGAATATGAACATATATGATATATTGTCATTAATTTGATTATGAAAAAATTCAATAACATTATTTAAATCATTATATATGAGTTATGGATACATACAAATCATATCAGATCTAAGGTAAGTGAAAATCTCGCAATCTCAATTTTTATCAGAGATTGTTTATACTTCAGTATTTACTAGGGCATATTTATCATCTACATCTATGATTCTATAATATGTAATATTATTTCTATCCATCTACAATTGTTCAAATCTAGTTTTACCTGTTGGTGAGTTGTTATTAAAAGATATGAATGGAATCTTTTGTTATTTTCCTTACTAGATACATTTTGACTTTTCTGGCCAAAGTACGAGAATAATGTTTTTTTAACTTATACGGAATGAATGGATTTTTACACTTTCATGGAGAATTACTTACATGAAGCATACTGTATGTGTTTTCATGTTTATATTTAATTAACTTCTTTTCATTTAAGGTTTTACATAATTTTTTTGAAAAGAAGATGATTTCCAAGAAGAAAGGATATTTTCCCGAAGAATTAATTTCTAGTGTTTTATCAAAATTATTTTCCATATAAGATAATATAAATTTCTATTTCAATACCTATTATTACATTGATTTGATTATGTTATAATGGAATTATTTTTATGAGGTCCTTTAATCTTATATTGATTTATGTTATGGTGGCATTATGTTTAAGAATCCCATTTTTATTACATGGGTTATGCTATGATTTATGATTTTGTGGAACACATAATAATGGTTTCATTATGAGATGGGTGGGAATTATATATCCCTCTAATGAATTGGGTAAATATTTATATCTCATGAGATAGACATGGCTGGAATGAAATGTTAATCCAGTTTAGTAATACAGTGCTGGAACGAGGAGTGATCTCGGTTTAGAAATGGACATTGACTGCTATGATAGTCTTGGAAATGATTAATGACTAATATGAAATGATTTTCTATGATTATGTGTGTATTACACAATGTTTCATGATTTATATTATAATTATTTGGATTACTTTTCACTACTACGATTTATCCCATGTTATTATATTATGATCTCTTTTGCAGGATAAAATTTTCAAAATGTTATATTCTTATGAATATGATATGATTTATATTTCCTTTATTTTCCCTTATTGAGAATCTGAGCTCACCCTTTGTATGTTTTCCTTTCCCCAGGTCAGGAAGAAGGGTATGAAGTAGGATATTCCAAAAAGAGACTCTAGATATTATGAAATAAACGGGAGACAATGTAGATGATTATGAACAAGTTGTTTATGTTTCTCAGTTTCTAAAGACATTATACCTATACGGTCCTATCATGGTTTTGTAATATGATGTAATAAGTATTCTTCAATTTTGAAGTGATAAAAATGTATGTAATGTATGGTTCGTTATAACCACACAATTCCCTCTACACCATAGAGTCCTCCCAAGTCACCCCAAGCTCTCAAGAATCCTCTCCCATGCCTTTGTGGTCACACATTCATGTAAGGGTTCCTCACCTTCCTCTCACACTACAGGAACAATGACATATACCCATAGTACAAAACTATGGGAATAACCCCAAAACCGCTGGTATAGGCTACACCCATGGTTTTGAGAACCATGGGAAAATGAGGCATAATTATATCTTTACTATCTATACCCATGGTTTAGGAATGTGTGGGTATAGATTCTATCCACGTGTCGTAGCCACCGTATCATAGACACTTGACACTTCATAGCCCCATACCCAAGGGTTTTAAAACTATGTGTATAAAAAAATGAGGGGTGAGTGTTTCCAAAATACAATCTGATCATCAACCAAATAGCATCTCACCAACCATGATACATAACATAATGAATATATGCATCTATATCTACCTAAATATATTAATATGAAGGTGTATAGAATAATATTGATTAAGGAGTTTTGAACACATAATTTTCACTTCAAGGTAAAAACGCCTTACCACTATATCCAGTGATGGTAAGTCAATATGTGCATATATTTTCATAAATATATTAATATAAAATTTCAGTAAGAATTTATATCCATAGAGTTTAAGACCATCAACTTCCACTACAAAGATGAACTCTGATTCCACTATAACAATTGTAATAACAGTTGAATATATATATTATCTTATATATATTGTTATAAATAATTGGTTTAAAATCTAAAGCACATGATTTGAACCTGAATCTCTAATCTGCAAATTAAAACCCATACCACTATACCAGTTCTACTTACATATATATATATATGTATATATATTAATTTATATATCTATTTATATAATGTGGGAATAATAAAAATACTAACAAGGTGATTCAAACTCCCACTACTTCTTGGACAAGGAAATATATTACCACTACACCAACCTAAAATAATTTTTATATATACATATAATATTTTATACATATTTTTCACATGAAAAATATAAGGACCATATACCCACAGTTTTGTGAAATCATTGGTATATATTTCACATATGCCCACAAATTTACTAGACAGTTGGTATAGGCTTATGAACTGAAGATTATAAGCATGGTTGATGAAACAAAGGGGTATAAAAATCACATATATTCACTGTTTAGTGTAAACTGTTGTTATATGTTTCCCCACAGCATTTCTAGACAATTTTCTTGCTTCTCATGCTTACATGTGTACCCTATTCCAACAGTTTTCCAAGAATCATGGGTAATATAACAATATGTATAAATAATATATGTTAATATAGATATATATTTTTCAAAAGTGTATTTATAATAAACATATATTTATTATATAAGAGTTCTGAATAAGTGAAAAGGATGTCAAGACATTCAGTAAATTATTTTCTAGTAACTCTTTTATTTTTAGAATATATATGGAAATTATCCCTCCATTTCTTTTTTTTATTTATATACTGAAATTTTGAAATGTTATATCATTAATATACTACTTTTAATGGTAATAAATGTTTTATTTATTTTTATTATTTATTTGGGATTACAATTAAAAAATATGACTAATGTGGTATGTGAATTTTTATCGACATTCCTTCATTGAGAAGTACATTATGATATACACACGTATTCTTTAATAAGGTGTATATATAACCCATTTTTAAAGTAATATCTTAAAATTATTTATCCTAATGATATTTTAATTTCAATTTTATGTTACTCCTTCAAGGTTATTATGATTCAATTTTTATGGAGTTGTTATTTTTTTATCTTAAATTATCATCATTTATCAAGAATATATATGATTATGTTTCCAAGGGAAAAATAATGAAATCAATCTCCAAATATATTTATGAATTATTTTTCAACTGTTTACTCATAATATTTTCAATTAATTGTTCAATTTTTCACTCTTTGGAAAAATAATAATTGAGGAAAACATCTATGAAAATTTAACTGTATTTCACATATCAGTCATAAATCATATTTCCTCAATAACCATATTTTCATTAAAATGTTCTAAAAATATTTTCACATTCGTAAAATTTTTTATTGAAGATAATTTTTTTAACATTTACATTTTAAATTATTTTTATAATGAAGTCATCATGTCGTTTTAGAAAACAATCCTCAATTTCCCTTAACTAAAAATATGAATCAAATGTTCATTTAAACATGAATGGAATTAATGAATCGTCCCATCACTATTAAATTTATTTTATTTGAAAATAGTTTTATATTTTTTCTACTTAAATTTGAAATAAATTTATTTTAAAAAAATTATGTTTTAAATAGTTATTTTAAAATTGGAAAGGGTATTTCACTAAAAAATTATTTTGAATATAAAGTAATGGTTTTTAAAATCAAACTTGAATACATGGTAAATGAAAATATATTTAACATTTTTATATTTACTACTTTGTTGGTGTATAGGAATTTGCGTTGTAATCATCCCTTATAAAAAAAATTCGGAAAAACATTATTACTGATTAAAAGATTTGATTTAATTAAACAGTACTTGGATCTAATGGTATAACTCTGATCGTTAGACAATATCTAAATCCAATGTTTTTTAATTAACTAGTTTTTAATTTTTTTTATTTATAAACTAATATTCATACCCTATAAGAAGAAAAAAAAAATTTAATAAGATTTCCCATTTTTTATTTAGTTTAATGTCTTATATATACAGAAAAAACATGAAATGAATTTATTTTATTATATCCAATTGAATTTAAATGAATGATAAGTATATTTACGATTATAATATAGCCGTTGAATAGTGATAACATGAAAAGTATAAATATAGGGTTTTAACAAATCCTTTTTGATAAAGACAAACGAAGATGAATCCTCAATCATTAAGAGTGTTCCCTATGAATAAAATTTAAATGGTATTCTATGGGAGACATAATTTATGTTCTATTCCCTAGAGAAAAAACAATATGATATTGAAAAACTATGGATTGTGTGAAACTGTTTAGAGGATAATTTCAACCTCATCGAGATCACAACACAAACCATGTTCACCAAATGTCCCAATGAAAACCCCACAAATTCACACCTTACTCCTAATTGATATTTTATTGTATTAATGGGATAGATATCAAGAACCTATATTTTGGAATATGTACATTATTTTTGGTATATAATAATGAATATATTTTATTCATCTAAAAGATATGTTGTGAGTTATTTTTAACGCATAAGTACTATTTTTGGATAATATTAAAATTCAATTAAGAAATAAATTTTAACGGGTTAATTTATTTTTTCAAATAATTTATATTGTAATAAAATATTATGATTAAAGTAATATTATTGAATTTAAATTATTATATAATTTTTTTTAAGTCAAAAAAATTATTACGCTTCGAAATCATTCTTTTTCAAAACCCATCAATTTTTAATAAAAGCTAGTTTTTATTTTAAATGTGAAAATTAATATATTTATAAAATTATTTAAGTAAAATGAATATTTTTTTTGAATCAATATGTTAGAAATATCCAATAGATTAATTTTCATTCATTTATGAGACATTTAAATTTTTGGCTAAAAATTAAATACTGTATCAACTGACTGTGTTTTTATGACATCATAATGGCCAAATAAAGGTATTAAATATACTATAAAACGAATATTTTGAAAAACATATGTTCTATATTAAATATAATGTGGCTTTTGATTTTATTTAATTTATTTTAAAAACTATGATTGAATCCTCCAATATTTCTAATATATTTTATGATTTTGAAATCATTTCTATGAAAGTATGAATCACAAGCACATAATCGTGGGAATTATTTTAATATATTCTTCCCAAAGCCTTATAAAATAAATAAACACTATAAAATTTTCTATTAAACAATCTATAACCCAATGGGATGGTTTTTTTAATATTTCATTGTGTAGTGTCCAAAACCTAAATAATAATGAAATCACCCTCCTTTCATATATAAACCAAGCCAAGATCCCATTTATCATCACTAAAACTCCTTGAAGCTTTACCACTGGAACACCCTAAGATTTTTTGAGAAATATTTTTTAATGACTTATGTTATATGAAACACCAAGAGAATCTTTCAATTCACACAACACTAGCATGACTTGTGTTACACGCAAGTGAAAGCTTCCTTAATAGCTTGTGTTACAAGCAATGTCTAGTTTCACTAAAAAATGATGTACTATTATAATATTATGAATTTTACATTATTAATATTATTAACTAAATTTTGAATTTTAAAACATTATAATTCATCTTACATATTTTCAAGAATGAGGTATGAAAACAAAAATAAATATTTCAGATAAAACATGTATTTTTAAAAAAAATGCAATTTTACAGCCTTTTGATGGCACACCCTTTATAAATATTATTTTTGACAAATTTATAACTTCAATTTTAAAAAATAAACTTATTCTTTTGAATCATGATATAAAAATTTACATTGGATAAATTTTTGGTATTTTTCGATAAGTTTCGTATTTTGATGAATAGTAAAAATACGCTAAATTTTAATTAAAAACAACATTTTTGATCAAGATAATTTATATCGTTAAATAATAATATTTAATTTTTTTATAGTGTAAAAAGAATATATTTTGACCATTAAATATAATATATTTCCTTACCATTAATTTTACATTAAATTCATCGGTAAAAACATTTTAATCATTGGCAATGTTTTTACTTTTAAAATCTGTTTTCTTACCAACGGGATAAATTATAATTTAATTACTGCAACTTTTGTGTTTTGAATTTCGAAAAATTGATTCCATATTTGGATTCAGTGGGTCCGAATATGTTAATAGGTTACTTTTTTGATATTATGAATAGTAACTACAATAATTTTTATTTACTGCATTTAATGCTAAATGATGTAATTAAAGGTAAACCTATGATTATGAAATTATCCTAACACATGCCAAAATTCTATTTGATGAATAAATGTCTACCCATATCACTAAAGGGTTGTAATATATTCATTTTATTGACTTTTGACAATGACAATGTAATAAATTTTATTTAAACCAAAGAAAGTGACAACATGTCACTCTCTTATATCTTATAAGTGTAATAATTTTAATTTAGTGATAAACTTCATAAAACATCGAATATAAATATTCTATCAAAATATAATAAAATTATATACATAATGAGAATTTATTTAAAATTTTTAGGGATAAAATAATTATAATTAATGAAGACACAATAGTGATGTAGAAAATATTTTATTGATTGAAATATTAAAAAATGTAATTAAAATATTAAAATAAATATTATATGTACTAATTAATGTTCTACATTAATTTTCTAGATAAATATGACATATTAAGAATAAATTAAATATTTTGGTTCGAACATATCTTTTGTGTGTATTTTATTTAAATTCAAATAATTGAATAGAGTCAAAATTGACAATATTGTTATTTTAAAAAAATAACATATTATTAAATGGAATAAATATCAGAAAAATATTTAAAAATAATAAATTAAGATTTATATGGTAAAAAATTTCATAATTTATCCAGTAATGGACAATTCAAAACACATGAGTATTTATTTATAACAATTTAAAATTTTGAATATTATTACCAAAAATTAAATTAAATAGATTAAATAAGGAGAAATCAAGATGATAATGTTTAAAAGAAATACCAAACATGACTAAATTTTATTGGCTTATGAGATTAAAACCGTATCCCACCTCATATTCATATTTAAGTCATTTTTAGAGGTTTTAAGTGCTGTTTGAATTTATTATAAATTAATATTTCTTTTATTTCCAAAGGTGCCCCTCTCCTCCCTTATAAAAGGGAACCTCCTCCCTCTCCTCCTCACACAATTTTGAGACTTCAGGGTCGGAAAAACCCTGACAATTTCTCTTCTCCACTTCCCAAGAAAAATACTAGAGGTCTTGGCCATCTTCATAGGCCATCTTTAGTGCCCCAAGAGGAGTTTATGAAGAGGTGCGTTGAAGAAGAGGTAATATCCTTTACCGATTCTTTTATACTTGTTTATTCATCTACATCCTCTAGACGAGTTATTTCATTACTAAGTAATAAGTAAAGTATCAATTGTATACTTATATGTAATTATTAATATGAAAAAACCATTTCTTATCTTCTATCCATCCTATGAAAAAACTAAAATCACCACACGTGCGTACATATAACTTACCGTCTCCACGCCGTGGTGTAATCTTTTATTTCATGACTAACATTCTTGGATGAGTATATTGTGGAAGAAATTACAATATATGATTATAGTAAAGTAATTTTTATTCTGAAATATTATACACCATACACTTTAATACATTTCCACAATCATGGGAAGAATATCATCGTTCGTGCGTACGTACGACCTACCGTCTCCGTGATGTGATGGGACTCATTCTACATGATCTTAATTAAATAATGATCATATAAATAATGAATTTAATGAATAAATTTGATATATATTTTACTAATACCATTCGATAAATGATGTATCTAGAACATAAAAAGAGGTATAATAATTTATTCAACAAAACATGCATAAGTACATAAAGCAATGAACACCCGAATAACAAGTAGCAATGAAATATTAGTAATAAGAAGATAAGAATATGATCATATATGATATCATAACAATTAATATGATTCATAAATATTTCAATGACATTATTTATATATTATACTGGAGGTTCGGATACGTACAAAGCATATCGGATCTAAGGTAAGGGAAAATCATGAAATCTTAATTTTTATCCGAGATTGTTTATACTTTGGTATCTACTAGGTCATATTTATCATGAAAATACATGTTTACTTAATATTTAATATTATTTAATTCCCCTTATAATTTTTTAAATCTAATTTTATCTATTGGTGAGTTTTTAGTAAAAGTTATGAAAAGAATCTTTTGTCAATTTCAGTATGAGATACTTTTTGACTTTTCCGGCCAATGGATAAGAAGAATGATTTTTTAAATTATACGGTATGAATGGATTTTTACACATGAATTTGTAATTACATATATGAAACTTCCTTTATATATTTTCTTGTTTATTTTTATTTAACTTCTTTTCTTTTAATTTATCATTGAATTTTGAGAAAAGAAGATGGTTTTCAAGAAGAAAGGATATTTTTCTCAAGCAATCATTTCATGTGTTTTATCAAAATTATTTTCCATCTAAGATAATTCATGGTTCTGTTTATATCCCAATTATTACATTGATTTGATTATGTTATTATGGAATTATTTTTATGAAGACCTTTTATCTTATATGGATTTATATTATAGTGGCATGATGTTTTAGAATCCCATTTTTATTACATGGGTTATAATATGATTTATGATTTTGTGGCACACATAATAATGGTTTAATTATGAGATGGGTGGGAGCTATATCTCCATCTAATGCATTGGTTAAAGATTTATATCTCATGTGATTGACATGGATGGAATGGGAAGTTAATCGGGTTCAGTGATACAGGACAGGAATGAGGAGTGATCTCGGTTCAGAAATGGAATTTGTCCACTATGAAAGTCTTGGAAATGAGTCTTGACTAATATGAAATGATTTTCTAGGATTATGTGTGTATTCCACAAAGATTAATGATTTATGTTATGATTATTTGGATTACATTTCACTAGTATGATTTATCACATGTCATGATATTATGATCTCTTTTTCTGGATATGATTTTCAAAATATTATGTTCAAATAAATATGATATTATTGATATTTCTATTGTCTTCCCTTAGTGAGAATTTGATATCACCCTCTGTATGTTTTCATTTCCCAAGGTTTGGAAGAAGGGTATTAAGTAGGATATTCCATAAATGGAATCTATATATGATGAAATAAGCGGGAGATAATATAGATGATTTATGAACGAGTTGTTTATGTTTCCCAGTTTCTAATGACACTATACCTATACGGTCCTATCATGGTTTTTTATATGTTGTAATAAGCATGATTCAATTTTGAAGTGATAAAAATGTATTTAAATTATGTGTCATTATAGTTGGTATCAGAAGAAAGGTATAGTCAACCTTTGGAAACTAGGTTTTGAATGCCTTAGTAAGAACCCTAAGGATATGTCTAAGCATAGAAAATAATATAAGTATTTTAGAGATGGCCATGAATAACCTATGATAAGACCTAAAGTGTTTCATTTTATTCTTGATTATGTGGTTTTTCAATTATGATTAGTGTTTCTAACACTATGCTTCTTAGTTTTAGTCAATGGCTGGAACCTAAAGGAACCATGTTAATTAGGAATGTAACAGTTATTAAAAGGATTGTCCCCCTAAGAAACCAAAAGTTATTGGAGCTATAATGAAAAATCTTGCAGCCATTCTCACACAACATTCTCAAGCAATTAATCAAGCAGGACTTACAAATGAGAAATGGAAGGAGCAACATTCTGTTGAATCCATCATGAGGCAGTATCCACCATAATTTAGCAGGTCTTATGATCCAATAGTGGATGACCAATGGATTAGTACCACTGAAATGACATTTTCAGTTCTACAATGTTCTGAACATGATAAAGAAATCTTATAAGTATATCATTTAGAAGGTGAAGCTGATTAATGGTGGAATATTATCAAGAATACAAGGCAAAGAGACGAAATTGAGTCCATCAAATGAGATGAGTACAAGGACATATTTTTCAATAAGTACTTCCCTCGTATTCCTTGAACAATGACGGAGAAGGAGTTTTTTGAACTAAAGTAAAACTATGATGAATCTGTTGTTACCTACGAAGAAAATTTTACATGGCTTGAAAGGTATGCTTTTGGGGTTATCATCCAACCAAATAGTAAGATGGATCGATTCATTAGTGGCTTAATACTAAGTCTCTGAAGGGAATTAGCCATAAGGGACATCAATAGCTTCAAGGAAATTGTTCGATGTTCCTTCAAGGATGAGATGGAGATTAGAGTAACCCGTCAGTCATATGGGTTTGATAAAAAGAGGAAAATGGAATTCAATGGGATATATAAAGACTACACAGAAAATAAGATGAGTTTTCCATTATGATCAATGTAAGGAAAGAAACATAGAGGTAATTGTCTTAAAGGGATAGGTATATGTTTCAAATGTGGAAAAGAAGGTCATCGGGAATTTTAATGCCTCTGTGATGGGAAAAAGATGTCTAGTGATGTGAACAAAGAAAAGGCTACATAGAATGCATCTCCTACACATCAATGATACAAGTGAAAGGAAATGAGGAATAATGAGAATCAATGCCTAATCCAAGGGTTATTGATGATGATCGACATAAAAAACACTTAAGCCAACAACAAAGGAAATTCACATGCAATTTTTATCGACGATGTGGAGTACGATAATGAAGTGGTGAAAGGTAGTCATAACATACAATCTAAAGTACCAAATGTTTTTGTTTGATTCTTGGATCCACCCTCACTTTTATTTCTGAATTATTTTCTAAGGGTATCACTATACTACCTCAACAATTAGCTGTTGAGTTAGCTATGAGAACTTCTAATGGCACAAATTCTGTATCAAAATTTTACAATTATTCTCCCATTGATGTTTGTGGGAATGTGATTCCTGTAGATCTTGTGATCCTTTCTACAAAGTAATTTTATGTGATTATTGGCATGGATTGGCTTTCCTTATATGGAGCTCATATCAATTTCCAATGAGGGGAAGTCACATTTCATATTCCTAATCAATATTTGATCATCTATCAATGCAAGGATGAATATAACATTATAGTGGATATTTATTCCCTTATATGGGTCTTGATTCCAATAAATGAAGGTTATTTATCTTAAATGGTTCTAGAGAAACTCATGATTAAGAATATGCCCATTGTACGGGAGTTTGATGATTTTTTTCCAGTGGAATTTCTTGGTCTTCCACCAAGTTGTGAAGTTGAGTTTTTAATATAACTCATATAGGGTGCTATTCACATTTCAAAGACACCTAATAGAATGGCCCCAATTGAGTTGCAGGAATTGAAGAAGAAACTCCAAGAAAATCTTGATAAGGGATTCATACTCCCTAGTGAATCACCATGGAGAGCTCATGTTCTGTTTGTTATGAACAAGGATGGATCAATGAGACTATGAATTGATTATTGAGAACTTAACAAGATCACTATCAAGAAAAAATATCCTCTCCCATGCAATGATGACTTATTTGACCAACTACGAGGAGCTCAACATTTTTCCAAGAATGATCTTTGTTCAGGGTATCATCAATTAATGTTCAAAAGGGAGGATATACCAAACATGGCTTTCTAAACAAGGAATGGAAATTATGAATTTATAGTGACACCTTTTGGTCTTACTAATTCCCTTACTATCTTCATGGATCTAATGAATACTGTTTTTAGAGACTATCTTGATCAATTTGTGGTAGTCTTTATAGATGATATTATAGTCTATTCAAATGCCAAGGAAGAACATTAAGATCACTTGAGAACTATATTTATGTCCCTATTAAAGGATATGTTTTATGCTAAATTTACCAAGTGTGAATTTTGGGTTCAAAAAGTATCATTTTTGGGTCACATTATCAGAAAAGATGGGATATCTATAGATCAAGAAAAAACAGAGGTTATCTAAAGATGGTCAAGACCATCAATAGTAACTAAGATCCAAAGTATTCTTGGTTTGGCTGGATATTATCGTCATTTTTTGAATTATTTTTCATGATTTTCTAATCCACTCATCAGGTTGACTTGAAAAGGATTCATGTTCATTTTGACAGTGGAGTGTGAAGAGAATTTCAAAGAGTCAAAAAAGAAGCATTTCAAGTGCACATGTGCTCACACTGCCTTGTAGTGGAGAAATGTTTGTGATCTACACTGATGCATATAAGAAGTATTTGGGGTGTGTTCTAATGAAAAATGATATGGTGATAGTTTATCCCTCACGACAGTTGAAAATCCATGATAAAAACTACCCAACTCATGAATTCGAGTTAGCTGTCGTACTATTTGAATTAAAGATTTGGAGGAAATATGTTTATGGTGAAAGGTGTGATATTTATACTAATAATAAATGTTTAAAGTATATTTTCAGACAAAAGGAGCTGAATATGAACCAAAGAAGATGGATGGAGCTGATTATGGATTACGACTGCTCAGTTCATTATCACCCTAGGAATGAAAACAAGGTGGCAGATGGATTAAGTCGACAGGACCATGCTAGCTTATTCATGATAAGGATCACAAAAGATCCCATATTTATGGATTTACAAAGGATGGATCTTGGAATTATAATGGTAGGGGAAAATTCGTATCTTTTTCAAATGAATGTTCAACCATCTATACATGCGAAGATTAAAGAGGCACAAAAAAAGATTTAGAGTTACAAAAGAAGGTGAAAAATGTTCATGAATTCCACATTGATTTTGATGAAATATTAAGGTTTGAGAATCGGGTTTGTGAACTCCCATTACAGAATTAATGAAGGAAATATTGGATGAGGCTCATAGATCTTCATTATTTATTCACCCTAGAAGCACGAATATGTATATGCACCTGAAAGAGTACTTCTGGTGGTATGGAATAAAAAGAGATGTTGCTGAATATGTCTCTTGATGCTTGGTTTGTTAGCAAGTTAAATATGAGAGACAGAAGTCTAAGGGGATGTTACAATAATTACCCATACCATAATGGAAATGGGAAAACATCAATATGGACATTGTCATCAGACATCCCAAAACATCCAAATGAAATAATGTTATCTGTATTATAGTTGATCATCTTTTATATTTGGCACACTTCATTGCTATTAGGGAGGATTTATCTCTTGATCGGATTTCCATGATATATGTAATGGAAGTGGTAATATTTCATGGAGTACCACTTTCCATTATATCTGATTGGGGTCAAAGGTTTACCTTGATGTTTTGGTGAATTCTTCAACATGCTATAGATACATAGTTTAGTTTCATCACTTCTTATCATCATCAGACAGATGGTTAGTCTAAGAGGACAATTCAAAATCTAGAATACATGTTGAGAGCTTGATCTATGGAATTCAAAGGTGGTTGGGATCAACACCTACCTTTGGTGGAATTTTTTTTATTATAATAGGTTTCACTCCAGTATTCGGATAGATCCTTATGAGCCTCTCCATTGAATGAAATGAAAATCTCCAACATGCTGAGATGAAGCTGGGGAAAGAAAGATATTTGGACCTGATCTTGTTGAATAGATGGTAGAAAAGGTCTGATCTATTCAACAACACATTATAGTAGCTCATAGTCGACAAAAAAGTTATGATGATAACCAAAGAAAAGAACTTGAGTTTGAAGTGGGTGATAAAGTGTTCTTATGGATATCTCCTTGGAAGAGAGTAATGAGATTCGGAAAGAAGGGAAAGCTGAGACCTTGGTATATTGGTCCTATTGAAATATTGCATCATGTTGGGAAGGTAGTTTACAGATTGGCGCTTCAACCGATTCTCTCTCAAGTTCATGATGTGTTCCATGTATCCCTCCTGAGAAACTAAATAGTTGATCCTTCACATTACTAAGATCAGAATTTGTACTGCTTAAGAATGATCTTTCTTATGATGAATAGACAATAGAGATTCAGGATCATAGTGAAAAAGTTCTAAAAAACAAGACCATTCTCTTGTTTAATTTTTTACGAAGGAACCACAAATTTAAAGAAGCAATATGTGAACTTGAGGATATGAGGAGGGAGAGGTATCCTCATATTTATGTTATGAAGTTAAAAATTTTGAGGGAGAAATTATTTTAAGGGGGGTATAATGTAACATGCTGAGATTTTATGAGAAGTATTTTTTTTTATTTCTTATGTTATAAGCAACACCAATATAATCATTCACTACACTCTACCATGTCTTGGCTTGCGTTACACGCAAGAGCAACCTTCCTCGATAGCTTGTGTTGCACGCAATGTTGAGTTTCACTAAACAATGATATATTATTATAATATTTTGACATAGCCATTATTAATAGTATTAAATTAATTTTGAATTTTATTACATTATAATTCATCTTACATATTTTTATGAATGAGGTTTGAAAACAAAATCAATTTTTCAGATAAAAGATGTATTTTTATAAAAAATGCATTTTTAATGCCTTTTGATGGCACACCATTTATAAATATAATTTTTGACATGTTTATAAGTCCAATTTTACAAAATAAACTTCTTATTTTGAATCATGAAATAAAAATTTACATGGGATAAATTTTTTATTTTTTCTTATAAGTTTTTTATTTCGATGAATAGTAAAAATACGTTAAATTTTAATTAAAAAAAAATTTTAATCAAGATAATTTATATTGGTAAATTATAATATTGAATTGTTTTAATGTATAAAAGTAATATATTTTTACCATTTAATGTAATATATGTCATTACCATTAATTTTACATTAAATTAATAGGTAATCACATTTCAATCATTAGGAATGTTTTAACTTTTAAAACTAGTTTTCATAACAAAAGAATAAATTTTAATTTAATTAATTCAAATTCTGTATTTTGAAATTTGATAAATAGATTCCATATTTTGATTCAGTGGGTCCAAATTATGTTAATATGTTACTTTTTTTATGAATAGAAACTATGATAATGTTTATTTACTACAGTTAAAGGTATATCGGCTAATTAAGGGTAAACCAAAGATTATAAAATTACCTAACACATGCCAAAATTCTATTGGATGAATAAAAGTCGACCCATATCACGTTAGGGTCGAAATAGATTCGTTTCATTGACTTTTGACCATGAAAATGAAATAATTATTAATAAAACCAAAGAAAGAGACAACATGTCACTATCTTATATCTTATAAGTGTAGTAATTTTAATTTATAGATAAACTTCATAAAACATCAAATATAAATATTCTACATAAATCTAATAAAATTATCAACATCATGAGAATTTATTTATAATTTTTAGGGATAAAATAATTATCATTAATGATGACAAAATATTGATCTAGAAATTATAATATTGATTGAAAAATCTAATAAATGGTTTTAAAAATATTAAAAATAAATATTATATGAACTAATTAATGTGCTCCATTACATTTCAAGATAAATACGACATGTTATATATATATTAAATATTTTGGTTCAAACATATATTCTTTGTGTATTTTATTTAAATTCATATAAATGAATAGTTTCAAAATTGACAATATAGTAATTTTATAAAAATAACATATTATTAAATGGTTTAAAAACCACAAAAATATTTAAAAATTATAAATTTAAATTTATATGGTCGACAATGTTCTAATGAATCCAATTATATATAATTCATAACACATAAGTAATTATTTATAACAATTTAAAATTAGAATATTTTTACCACAAATAAAATTAATAAGATTAAATAAATATAAATCAAGTTGAAAAGGTTTTTAATTAATTCCCAACATGTCTAAATTTTACTGGATGATGATATTACAACCCTATCTCGTCACATATTCTCATTTAATTCATTTTTGTTGGTTTTAATGTGGGGTTTGAATTTATTGTAAATGAATGTTTCTTATGATTCTAAAGGTGCCCTATCCTCCCTTATAAAATGTAACCTCCTCCCTCTCCTCATAACACCATTTTGAGCTTTCATGCTCAGTCAACCTCTACCAATTTATATTCTCCACTTCACTATAAGCATACTATTGGTTCTGGTATTCTTTAAAGACCAACATTAGTACCCTAATAAGAGGTTAAGAAGAGGTGTGTCGAAAAAGAGGTAATATCCTTTACCAATTCTTTCAAACTTATTTCTTCTTCTACATCCTCTATATGAGTTGATTCATTATTAATTAATAACTCTAGTATCAATTGTATACTAATATTTTATTATGAATATGAAAAAAACATTTTCTATCTTCTATCCATCCTTTGAAAAAAAATGAAATCACCACACTTGCATACGTACGTCATATCGTCTACACGTAGTGGTGTAATCATTTATTCACTACAAAATTTTTTACTTTTTCCAACGGTGGTGTATATGTCGGTAAAAGTGAATTTTATGTTGGTAAAACCTTTTTCCAACATATATGTCTCTGTCACAAAACTATTGGTAATAAATCTATCACTAAATGTTTTTGTGATAGATAAAATCATTCTGTTACAATTATAATAATACAAACAGATAATATATAGTTTTTAAAATGTTTTGCAACATTACTAATGACTATTTTTTCTTTTGGTAATAATATTAAGATCATATAATATCTATTAATAAATTACATTTGAATAAAAATTATATATTTTCATTTCTAATAAAATATCATATAATATTTATTAATTTATCATTTATAAAAAATCATTTTAAATTATTAAAGAGATGAATATTTTTACACATATTTAAAATTAGAAAGAATAAAATTAATTATATTAATAATGGAATTTAATACAAAAGTAATCAATACAAAATTCATTCCCAAACAGGATCCATCAGACACCCCAACAACACACATCCCACCCCGGCACCATGCCAGCAGCCCATTTGTGCCACACAAGGGACCAGCGAGCACTAGAAGGACATCGATGCCCCATGAACAGTGATCTTGTAGAAACTCATCTATGACAATCAGACAAGATAAGATCATACATGGCACACCAGGAGATAGCGTGCACAATACAACCATCCATCCATTCCCCAAGATCAGTACTGGATTATCCTCATCGGAGCATTCCTAGTCAGAGTATAAGCAATCAAGGAAGAAGTAAGTGAAATGTTAAAATTCAATGGTTGTACGCTCCATCCATCACCATGCTTCCACTCTACCTGAAAAAAATAACATTGGATTTCACAATCATTTCAACTTATGAAAAAAATTAAAAAATAAATATAAGTTAATGACTAAAAAGATAAGCCTGAGAAATCCAAATTAATAAACAAACTTCAGGTTTTACATAAATAATTTTTCTGAACATCGCGGATCTTGAACATACATGAGAATTTGTTTGCTCTTATAACAGAAGGTATTCTTGGACATAATAATATTCAAAAGACCGAACATTGACCTTAAGTGAAGTTATTATTGAAAACATGTCATAACAATACCAACTCATGTGGGCCAACATATCTTGAAGAGATGCTCTATTGATGGAGCAACGAATTTGGAATCAAAAGTAATGAACACAAAAATATGAGTTCACATACAAAAATGAAGTGGCTAGGAATTAAGGATTTTTCTGGAAAAAAATGCTTGTGGAATACCTGTGAAACTGGATAGTTGGGAACCATATGAGTTCTTCAATCCACTTTATCAAGTTTTTGTATACCTCTCATAGCCCTGAATATCAATCAGACCGCTATCATCATTCCATGACATGAAGGGGAATAAAAATATACAATTTAGAAAACAAATTATTTTAAAAGGATTAATACAACTGCTAGCACTACACTCCAGAATTATATAAGGGTTGTGACCAAGCAGGTGACGATGAAGCCTTCCCCCTTACCATATTGCTACTCACATAGTAGAACATTTACATAATATAATTTTCAAAGCTGAAAGAAGAAGAAACATATACTGGATCAATTCTATTATCAATCTAAAATTTCAGTATACATTTGATAATCATTTTAAAATACTATTTCCACAAGAGTAGATCATCATAATGACATACCAATAAAATAATAGACTCATCATTCAATCACCATATTTTTTTTCCTATTATTTTTTCCAAGCATTAAAAAAAATCAATGTATTTCCTACAAAATCTTAATAATAATAAAAAGACAACATCAACTATGATATTTTGTATAAGAATCTCATTATGAACAATATTAAAAAAGAACATATGACAAAATGAAATGATAATATAAGCATATGTAATATATCTAGTTTTCCCAAATAAAACAAAAATAAATTGAATTAAAAACAATTAATCATATACCATAGAAAATTTTACTAGATAAATATAAATTTAGTCAAAGAAATCATGAAAAAGAGAATGAAAGTTCACTCATGCATTATATCCTAATAAATATAAATATTCCCACTATAACTCAAAGAATATCTCATTCTTGAGGGAAATCATTAAGGGGAACTTAATAAATATAGTGTTTCATTCTTTAAATCTATTCTATTACTATTTTCTGACACAGACAATAGTTTAAAGAATTTATATTAACAACATACATACATAATATTACAAATTTATTTTATAAATCATACCACTAATATATAGACTAGAAAAAGATGCTCAAAATAAATTTTTAACATGGTAATTTCCATAAATGTTCATTGAAAAAGAATCTTTTATACATGTAACCTTCTCATCATTTCAGATTAACAAACAACGAATACATTCAAAATAACTATAATATCACCAAATATAATTACTATATAAAATTTTATAAAAACATTGCAACACATCCACATTAATATATCTATTTACATTATTCATATTTATATCAATAATCAACCTAATCAATCATATCATGATGTTATGTATGAAAAAACAACATAAGTGATGTCAAAGAAGAAATATTTTCAAGCGGTGAGGGGGGGAAGTAGGGCCATCTGGTCTCCTATAGCCATCCATGAACACCTTCATAACATGGCATCTTGGGAAGATAAATAGGAAATTCTAAAAATGGACCTTCCTTGAACTATTTGAGTCTATGGGAATTATAATTCCATAACCATGGTAGATCACCACCTGAAAAACAACACAGATGAATAGAATGATAATTATGCATGGTGGGTAGTAAATATAAAGCCTTAAATCTAACCATTTTGGGTTAAAACACTATTAAAATCCATTTATAGTGATCAAATACAGACATTTCAGAAACCATGGATGATCCTTCTATAAATATTTCCTCGAGCATATGATGATCACAATACTCTTTCTCATCATTAGAAGATGATTCAGTTAGTTTTTTGTGGAACATGTACTTTTGATGACATATATCCTATGTATCATTGGCTATATTAGAGGAGGGATTTTCTTTGCTGGAGGTATTATAACTATCACAATACAAGTCATACAATATCATGCATTCTAGGAAATGTAATGAAACCTTGATATTTAACACGGATCGAAACCAAACTAGGGAAATCATGAACAAGTACACCTCCATACTGTCTGTCTGAATATTTTCCTTCAACATAAATTTGAGACATAAACAATTTAACCTTAAACAAACACCATCTCTATCACATATCCCCACTAAATGTATTATGAAAAATAGAATAATAGAAATTCAAAATCTGGGACTGAACTTACCACCCGTCGATGATAGTCCAATCCTGCTCTAGGATGGGGGGATCTACATCAAGACCTAGCCATTCCACTTGAGATGACAACTTTTTCCACCCTTAATGATGTCCATATTTTCACTCTTGCGATCAAAAAAGTACAAAAGATGAAAATTGAAACTGGTTGAAGTGTAAATCAAAATACCCCAAATCCAAATAGATAATGAGAATATAAAATCTATTCGAGGTTAGATATGAAATTATAGGGATGAAAACATAAATATAGAACACCATAATAAACCTAAACATCAACGAAATCACTCTACGGGACTGACCCCTCATAGCATCATGATGAAGAAGAACGTGTTACTGAATGTGATTGAAGAGATAAAAAATAGGGAGTAGGATGCAAGGTGAGATAGGGGCGATGTAATGCAAGATGGGACGATGGGAGGTAGGTCGGAGCTAGCCGGAGCTTGCACGTAGGACATGAGGCCTGGTAGCGGGATGCGAGGCTGAACACAGAACTGGGGATGGAAATTCCTTGAGGAATAATAGGGTTTTAGTGTTGTTGATTTTTTTTTTAAAATGTATTTAAATATTTATTGAATAAATAATATTAAAACATATTAAAACAATTAATATTTCCGAAAACTAAATACCAAATATTGAAAAATATAAAAAAATTTAATACTTCACAAATATTGAAAATTTAAAATCAATTATGTGATTTTTTTAAACACCATGAAATTAAATTTAACATTGATAATAAAAATAATATATATGTACACACTTTTTACCTCTTGATTAGTACATGATAAAATATATAATTTTTGTTATTTAATTGTTTCTTGTAACATTTTTTATTAATGGAAAATTATTTTTTTGTGATAGCGTTATTAATAACAGATTCATGTGTTAATAAAAAAATGTTGGTATTAGTACGAAAAAGCAACAGAGTCAACTGTTGGTAAATGATATGTGGGTATGGAATTATAAATATCAAGAGATATATCTATTGGTAAAAATAATTGTTGGTATTAAAAATCAATACTAATAGAACTTAATATCTGATGGAATTACTCATTTTTACCAATAGATATATTATCTGTCAATAAATATTTGTTGGTATAAGCCATTTTTTGTAGTGATTTCATCACAAAAATACTTGGATGGGTATATGATGGAAAAAATAACTATATATTATTATTGGAATGTAATATTTATTATGATATAATATACACCATACACTTCCATACAATGCCAAAATCATGGGAATGATATCATCGCTCGTGCGTACGTACGGCCTACCATCTCCACGATGTGATGTGATTCTTTCTACATGATCTTCATTGAATAATGATTATATAAATGATGATGTTAATGAATAAATATGATATAAATCTTACTAATACAATCCATTAGATAATTAATCTAGATCCAAAAAAGATGAATTAGAATTTATTCGACAAAACATGCATAAGAACACAAAGAAATGAACACTCGAATAACAAGTACGAATGAAATATTTTATTAATAAGAAGATAATAATATGAACATATATAATATATTGTCATTAATTTGATTATGAAAAAATTCAATAACATTATTTAAATCATTATACATGAGTTATGGATACATACAAATCATATCAGATCTAAGGTAAGTGAAAATCTCGCAATCTCAGTTTTTATCAGAGATTGTTTATACTTCAGTATTTACTAGGGCATATTTATCATCTACATCCATGATTCTAAAATATTTAATATTATTTCTATCCATCTACAATTGTTCAAATCCAGTTTTACCTATTGGTGAGTTGTTATTAAAAGATATGAATGGAATCTTTCGTTATTTTCCTTACTAGATACATTTTGACTTTTCTGGCCAAAGTACGAGAATAATGTTTTTTTAACTTATACGGAATGAATGGATTTTTACACTTTCATGGAGAATTACTTACATTAATCATACTTTATGTGTTTTCATGTTTATATTTAATTAACTTCTTTTAATTTAAGGTTTTACATAATTTTTTGAAAAGAAGATGATTTCCAAGAAGAAAGGATATTTTCCCGAAGAATTAATTTCTAGTGTTTTATCAAAATTATTTTCCATCTAAGATAATATAAATTTCTATTTCAATCCCTATTATTACATTTATTTGATTATGTTATAATGGAATTATTTTTATGAGGTCCTTTAATCTTATATGGATTTATGTTATGGTGGAATTATGTTTAAGAATCCCATTTTTATTACATGGGTTATGCTATGATTTATGATTTTGTGGAACACATAATAATGGTTTCATTATGAGATGGGTGGGAACTATATATCCCTCTAATTCATTGGGTAAATATTTATATCTCATGAGATAGACATGGCTGGAATGAAATGTTAATCCGGTTTAGTAATACAGTGCTGGAACGAGGAGTGATCTCGGTTTAGAAATGGACATTGACTGCTATGATAGTCTTGGAAATGATTATTGACTAATATGAAATTATTTTCTATGATTATGTGTGTATTAAACAATGTTTCATGATTTATATTATAATTATTTGGATTACTTTTCACTACTACGATTTATCCCATGTTATTATATTATGATCTCTTTTGCAGGATAAAATTTTCAAAATGTTATATTCTTATGAATATGATATGATTTATATTTCCTTTATTTTCCCTTATTGATAATTTGAGCTCACCCTTTGTATGTTTTCTTTTCCCCGGGTCAGGAAGAAGGGTATGAAGTAGGATATTCCAAAAAGAGACTCTAGATATTATGAAATAAACAGGAGACAATGTAGATGATTATGAACAAGTTGTTTATGTTTCTCAGTTTCTAAAGAAACTATACCTATACGGTCCTATCATGGTTTTGTAATATGATGTAATAAGTATTCTTCAATTTTGAAGTGATAAAAATGTATGTAATGTATGGTTAGTTATAACCACACAATTCCCTCTACACCATAGAGTCCTCCCAAGTCACCCCAAGCTCTCAAGAATCCTCTCCCATGCCTTTGTGGTCACACATTCATGTATGGGTTCCTCACATTCCTCTCACACTACAGGAACAATGACATATACCCATAGTACAAAACTATGGGAATAACCCCAAAAACCGCTGGTATAGGCTACACCCATGGTTTTGAGAACCATGGGAAAATGAGGCATAATTATATCTTTACTATCTATACCCACGATTTAGGAATGTGTGGGTATAGATTCTATCCACGTGTCATAGCCACCGTATCATAGACACTTGACACTTCATAGCCCCATACCCAAGGGTTTTAAAACTATGTGTATAAAAAAAATAATGATGGGTGAGTGTTTCCAAAATACAATCTGATCATCAACCAAATAGCATCTCACCAACCATGATACATAACAAAATGAATATATGCATCTATATCTACCTAAATATATTAATATGAAGGTGTATAGAATAATATTGATTAAGGAGTTTTGAACACATAATTTTCACTTCAAGGTAAAAACGCCTTAACACTATATCCAGTGATGGTAAGTCAATATGTGCATATATTTACATAAATATATTAATATAAAATTTCAGTAAGAATTTCAATCCATAGTGTTTAAGACCATCAACTTCCACTACAAAGATGAACTCTGATTCCACTATAACAATTGTAATAACAGTTAAATATATATATTATCTTATATATATTGTTATAAATAATTGGTTTAAAATCTAAAGCACATGATTTGAACCTGAATCTCTAATCTGCAAATTAAAACCCATACCAGTATACCAGTTCTACTTACATATATATATGTATATATATTAATTTATATATCTATTTATATAATGTGGGAATAATGAAAATACTAACAAGGTGATTCAAACTCCCACTACTTCTTGGACAAGGAAATATATTACCACTACACCAACCTAAAATAATTTTTATATATACATATAATATTTTATACATATTTTTCAGATGAAAAATATAAGGACCATATACCCACAGTTTTGTGAAATCATTGCTATATATTTCACATATGCCCACAAATTTACTAGACTGTTGGTATAGGCTTATGAACTGAAGTTTATAAGCATGGTTGATGAAAAAAAGGGGTATAAAAATCACATATATTCACTGTTTAGTGTAAATTGTTGTTATATGTTTCCCCACAGCATTTCTAGACAATTTTCTTGCTTCTCATGCTTACATGTGTACCCTATTCCAACAGTTTTCCAAGAATAATGGGTATAGGTTATAAAATGTAACCTATACCCATGGTCTTTGAGAAAACTATGGGTATAGAACCATTTAATAGGAGTGACATCCCTTCAATTTAATAACATTATTTTATATTAGAATTTTTTATTTTAATTAATTATATTTTCATTCTTTTATAATCAATTCCCTACTATCAATTGGAATTTATTTTAATGATGGATCATTTATCCTCCCCCATTTGGACCCTAACATTTTATGTAACTATGACAAAATTTCTTAAGGTATTTCTATCTCTTCTATTTTAATCAGTAACCTCATTTATGATATTCCATTTAATTTCAAAATTACATAATTTTGGATACATTCTTACCTATCCCCCTTATTTTTCATTTAACTTTCAAATGACGAACGACAGATTTTTCTCTCACTATCACATTTTATGAAATTCTATATGATGATGTTATGCTTCAAAAATTACACATCAATTTCCCATTCTATAATAATTGTGTAGTGAATACCATAGCAATTTATATATGAAGAGTATTCACCTTTATACACATATAATTATTCATTGTGTATATGCATTTATGTATTATTCATTTCCATGATCATGTAATAAACTAAGATGATTTATGAACCCATGTTTTATGATATATGTGGCACACATAAGCATGAAAAAAATGATTATGAAGGGTGTTCCCTGATAGTGCTCCAATGTAATGTGTAATGTTTATTATCATGATACTTTTTGTGAGATGAGTGTGGAATCATGATACATCATGTAAAATGGGTCTTTGTTCTTGCTACATCATGTGAAATGTGTTTTGACTCATTATACTTCATGTGAAGTGATCCTTGACTCATGCTACTTTATGTGCAATGAGACTTGGAACATACTAATATCATATTGTTTGGTGTGTCCATGTTTTCATGTTATGACTATCATTCATTATAATTATTTAATATTAATGATCCTTTTATTCCACAATGATATGTCTATTGTATAGAATATATTTTTTTCATGTTATTCCTTGTTTTCCCCCTTAAAGGCTTTTATATCTCACCCCTTTCTTATGTATGTCCTCAAGTTATCCCATTTGGTGAATTTATGAAGTAATTTTGTGGTCATGTAATAGATGTTTTCAATAAAGATGTTGTATTTCATGTTTTACGTTGTTTTTTAATTTTCCATATTTCCTAATAACCTTGACCTCTTGATTGTTTTATTTTTATTAAGAAAAAATACATCTAATAAATCGTGATTAAATATGAAATGAAGAGATGGGTTCTTATAGTTGGTATCATATAATGAATTCAGATATATTGGGGATTATGATTAGAAAACCATAGTGAAAACCCTTAGGAATATGAATAACTATAAGAAAACATACATGTGTTTTGGTATGTATATTGTAATGGGTTTACCAAGTAGATACATCTATTTTTGTAAAATACAATTAGACATGGTACTAAGACAGATGTACATTGGAGTAATAACTTTAACAATTTGTTCTAGGAGTGACTCAAGGTAACTATATACAAGGAAATGGGCCTTACTGTGCACCAGATTTTACACTCCATGGGGATATGTTTTGGTAAATTCATTAGCTCATTAAAGACCATTATTAAGGGAACAAATACAAAATACCATAATAATATATGTTAGTAAGAATATTATTGATAACAAAAGTCAAATCATATAATCTCCTAATTTATAAAGATAAAGGAAATTTATATGTTGAAATAATTGGAATCCCATTTATGTGTTTAATATTTTAAGATTCTCATCCCTTATTTCCCTAATACTCTATCTAATGAATGGAAATAGGCGGAATTATTATGACAACCGATATGAACGGAAATGTGATGATTATCCCAATGAGATACCCAAACTGATGGGAACAGGAATCAAAAAAAATTTCATGATACACTCTTAGTTAACGCATGTTCTGAATAGAAAACTAGACTAGGAAGAGTGCCTATCCCACCATAAAAGAGGGAAACCCACAATTGAGATCTTCTTGCAAAAAAGTCATCCTACATTCAATGGATAATTTGATCACTTAACTTTAGAGAAATAGATCGATTCCATTGAAAAGATATTCAATATCCATCAATGTTCAAAACAATAAAATTCTATTCTATATTTTTATCTTATGGAGGGTGAATCTGATCAATGATGGACATTGATGAAGAATATGAAACATTAGTAAGATATATAAATAATTGAGTGGAAGGAATTTATTAAAAAATTTATAAATATATTCCATGAACTCTCCATCTTAATATGAAAAAAAATTTCCTCACACTAAAGAAAAAGAATGATGAATCTATTCAGTCTTATGAAGAAAAAAACACAAGACTTGCCTGATACGCCTTCAGTTTTATTATTACCCATGAATCTATGGTTGAAAACTCCTTTTTTGGGAAAATGAATAGCCAATAAAAATCACTTGAAATCTGTTCCATTGATAGATATAAAAAAATTACAATGTTCTCTCAAAGATGAGATGGGAATCGATGAATCTAAGAGGTATAATGGGGATAAGAAGTAGAAACATGACTTTAATTCTTGTAGTATGATGGATAAATCCAATGGTGATAAGAAATTATAACACCCCTATGGAGAATTGTGTGGAAAGAATCCCCTGGTTAATTTCTGGAGGGGATCAAGGGAATTCGTTATCTTCATATGACAAGGGAATCTGGTTATTATTTTCCAGTAGGATAAGCCCACCATTGTGACATTGAATAGTATTACTCTGGTCGACCATCATTTCTTTGTTCACTAGTACAACTGCAATAAACTAGGGTACTTTTTAAACTAGTGCCCTAATACAAGGGGTTTTTAGGCAAACAAAAACCACCAAGGCAACAAGGATGATATTTTCTATCCCTACTACCAAAAGTGATTCTAGAAAAACATGTAGAGATATATATGCTAGATATCCATTCAATTATGGAAGACGTACATTTTGATTCTAGTTCTATGCATTATTTTATTTCATGAATTTTTAATAGAAGAATACAATCACCAATAAAAATCACAGGAGAGGAGATGTTGGTGAAAGCAGAAAATGAGGAAATTATTCCATCCTATGTATATAACTTCTACCTTATCATAATTTGAGAAATAAACATCCTGGGGAATATTTTCATACTTATATTGGTGGAATTTTATCCATTTTTTTGGGATGGATTATAATTCAATATTTAGAACCAACGTAAATTTCACTGATAGGTAAATCACACTCTAAATAGAGAATCGACCCTTGATTCTATACAAGTCTTATGTGGAGGTGGATTAACCTTCATTATCACCATCATCTAAATCATGAATATTACTACCCTATGATCAATCCCATATAACTCAAATGATTGAGTATAAGGAAGGAATCATCCTTGAAAACATTTCTATTGTAAGGGGATTCTCTAATTTGTTTCCTGAGGAATTGTCTGGTCTTCCTCCTAGTACAGATGTTGAATTCTCTATCCATATTATACATGGTTTGTTTCCAATTTCCATGACTCCATATAGATTGGATTTTTTGGAAAATGATGAGCTAAGTAAACCATTACAAGATAATATAGATAAATGTTTTATATTCCAATGTTCTCTACCATGGCGTTCACAAGTCCTCTTTATCTTGACGAAGGATGAGACACTAATCTATTCCATTGATTATCATGAGCTTATAAAAATCATGATAAATAAAAATAAAAATTTTCGTTGAATAGATAACCTGTTTTATCATCTATGTGGATTACAATACATCTCCAGGGTGGGCTTCCATTGAAGATGTTTCCAATTAATGGTGAAGAAGGAGGTTATCCCCATGAATTATGTTCATACAAGGTACGAAAGCTATTCATTTATAGGGATTCATTTCAGACTCACTAATGATCCATAAAAAATTAATATAATTTATTAATAGTCTGTAGAGACTACCATAAAAAATTGTGGTATTCTTCATAGAATATATTCTAATACACTCCAAAAACAAGGAGGAGAGTGAGGAGCATCTGATAACTACATTGAAGAACCTGTGAAAGGAGAGAATCTATGAAAAGTACATCAACTATGATTTCCTGCTGAAATAAGTATCATTCATGGGCTATGCCATCACATGCAGTGGGATATATGTGGATCCTTCACGGAAAAAAGTAATTTAGGGCTCATTGAGTCCGAAATAAATTATATATCCATATATTCCTTGGGTTATCTAGATATGATCATCAATTTCTAGGAAATGTATCACTATATTCAAACTATCTTACCAAGATAACTCGGTAGGGAGTAATTTTGTCTAATAGTGATGAATATAAATAAATCTTCATAGGGATGAAAAAGATCCTTATCACATCTTGTATGCTCACACTACCCACAAGTTTGTATATTTCATGGATTTTATACAATTATTCAATAAGGGGAATGGTATGTCTGTTCATGAAAAATTAGAATTTCATTTCATGGGACTCAATAATGATGAAAATTCATTATAAAAACAATCCAAGACATGATCTGTAGTTAAGAGATGTGATCATTGTGGTGAATATCAGGAGGAATTTTCTCTTTGGGATGAACTATAAAATATATTTGGATCATAAAAGTATCAAATATATATTCACACAAAATGAGTTGAATATGGAACAATGAAGATGGCTAGAACATACCAAGGATTATGACAGCTCATTCCACTACCATCCGGGGAAATAAAACAAAGCAGTAGATGCTCTATGTAGAAAATACCAAAAAATTCTATTTTACAGGAGAATTTAAAAATATCTATTCTTTATTGATTTTAAGGAAGATAGATATGGGAATAAAAAAGAATAAAATATCAATAATTCATTCAAAAATGATTGATCAACTGTATATTTTAGAAAAGTTAGGGGATCCTCAAACAGATGATTTGGGAATTCAGAAGAATGTGAAAACTATCAAAAATGGAAATCCTTGGAGTTCAATGTTAATGAAGAAGGAATTGTGATATTTTGGTTAAGACTACGTGTTCCATAAAATTCTGATTTAATGAAATAACTTTTGGATGATGAACACTGTTCGACATTCTCGATTCACCCATGAATCACAAATATGTGCCACGATATCCAAGAGCACTATTGGTTGGAAAATATGATGTATGAGATCGTAGAATATAAATCCAAGTGATTTGTCTATCAGAAAGTGATGTATAATATATAAAAATCTATGTTGATGATAAAACCATTACCATATCAACATGGAAATTGGGAAACATCACTATGGACAATGTCACAAAACGTTCAATGAAATCCAAGGGAAATGATGCTATCTGCGTAGTTGTGGTGTTTTACAGATATGACACACATCATTGCAATTTGAGATTAATTTTCACTAGATCAACTGGAATGGATATACATCAGTGAAGTGGTAAGGCTGAATAGAGTACCAGTATTGAGTATATCTGATCGAGATACCAGATTCACCTATATGTTTTGGAAAAGTCTCTAACATGTTTGAAACAAAAAGCTGAACTTCAGTATGACTTATCACCATGAAACTTATGTCTAATGTAAGAGGGCTATCCAATAACTTGAGGACATGTTTAGAGAATTCTCAATGTACTTAAAGGGGGGATGGTACCAATATCTTAATTTTATGGAGTTCTCACACAACAATAGTTTCCACTCCAGCATTCAAATGGAACCCTACAAAAGGCATTATTAGAAAAGGTGTAGAAGACCATCATGTTGGGATAACGTTGGGGAAGGAGAACTTCTTTGTACTGAAATGGTTGACGAAATGGTGGATAAGGTTGAGACCATCTAGAAGCACATCAATGATACATAGAGACGAATATGAGCTATGTCCATAATATCCGAGAAGAACTAGAGTTTGATGTTAGAGATATGGTATTCCTCCTCATATCTCTACGGAAAAGTGTAACGAGATTCAAGAATATGGAAAATCTTAGTCAAATGTACATTATTTGTTTTGAGATCATTTTTCAAATTAGAGTAGTTTCCTATTTAATATCACTCCCACAAAACCTATCTCATGTATGTCATGTATTTAATTTATCACAATTAAATAAGTACATACAAGAACCATCACATGTACTAAATCCAAAGGTGGTTCCATTGGATAATAACCATTCTTATAAATGTAATCTTGTAATGATCTCATATTGTAGAGAAATATTTCTATTAAATTAGACAATTCCCCTAATTAATGTTTTTGGGAGAAACCAGAAGTTTGAAAAATAAATTTGAGTACCAGAGGAAGTGATGAAGTAGAGTTACCCTAATGATTTTTAGTCAGGGAAAACAAAATTTCAACGACAAAATTTCATAATAGGGGGAGGTTATAACGACCCAAACTATTGGGAATAAAATTATCCTTCTGAATTATTTAAATTCACTTTGAAGATAGATAACACATGCAATTATTTTATTTTATTATATCTAATTCGATCTAAATTCCCATTATTTTTCATTAAAATTGATAAAATATCCATTAAATATTGATCATATGACTAGTATAAATATTGGGGTTTGAAAATTCCTTTTAACACAGAGAAAGAAAGTGATGGAATCAACCAGTAGGATTATTCCCTATAAAGCACATTTACCATAGAATCTGAGGGAGATCGCATTTCTAGTTGTTTCCCTAAACCAAGACGAATCTGATATCAAACAACTTTATCATTGTCAAACCCATTTATGGGATTATATTAAGCCCATCATGATCTCAACCCAAACCATGTTCACTAAACGGCCCAATAAATTCATTATTTTTGCACACATTACTGTTAGGGTGTATGCTAGTGTTATTAGGGGTTATGTATCAACACACTATAATTATTAAATTTTATATTATTTTTTTATAGAATAATGAATATATTTTTTTCAAATTATTGTTACATTGGAAATGATTTTTAAATAAAAAGTAGTATTTAATACTAATATTCAAATTCAATTAAGAAATATATATCGAGGAAATAATGTACATTTTAATTAAAAAATATTTTAATAAAATATAATTATTAAATATATATTGTTAAATATAAATGATCATATTATTTTTATAATGTTAAACATAATTATTATTATGGTTTTGAGAATTTTTTTCACCAAAATCCATCAAATTTAATTAATAGTTAGATTTCATTTTAAAAGTGATAATTCAAATATTAATAAAATTATTTAGATAAAATTTATATTATTTTTTGAATTAATATTTAACAAGTATCCAATGGGAAGTTTTTCATAATTTTCTCAGACAGTCATTTTTTTGGGTAAAAATTAAATATTGTATAAATATACGGTGTGTTTTTAGACATCATAATGACCTAAATTTTTTTAAAAAAATACAATAAAAGTTGCTTCTTCCAAAAGATACATATTAACTTTTAAATAATTTTATTTAATATTAATTTTATTTGTTTTACAATATATTATACAATCCTATTAAACTTGTAACATATTTCAATATTCTAAAATATTTTCATTGTTGCTCGATGAAACTCTTTCCCCTACTCCATATTGACCTTCCAAGGTAACCTCAAGATCCCATGAATAATTTATTCATCTGTTTGGGTCTCACATTATTGTAAGGGATCATCCCCTTTAACCATTCCTTCTAATTCAAGAACATTGTTTTAAATATATATTTGTAACTTCAATTAATTATATTTTTATACTTTTATAAGAAATTCCCCACATTCCATTGGGATTTATTTCAATTAATGATCATTTATCCTCCCCATTTGGACCCAAACTTAATCATTTAATATCCCAATATTTCGTAAGGGATTTCCCTTCACCTATTTTTATCCAAAACATTATTTACGATATTCTCTTTAATTTCAAAATTTCATAAGATGGGATACAAGATTACTTATCCCCCAAAATGTGCATTTAATTTTTAAATGATTAAATAATATTATTCCCTTCATTATACCATTTAATGATTTTATATACGATGTTGTTGTGCTTCAAAAACGGCAACATGAATTTCCTTGCAAAAATCAGTGTTTAGTGAATACCATACCCATTTCTCTATCATTGGTACTCATCTTTATGCACATATACTTATTGATAGAAAATCTATATGTATGTTTTCCACAATTCCTGAAATTTGGGATAAACTATGATGATTAATGTATCCACTTTTGGAGATATATGTGGAAAAAATAAGCATTTTGAAAAAATAATTATGAAGGGTGTGCCATGATAGCACTATAATGCATTGGGTAATGTTTAATATCATGATACGACATGTGGCATGCGTGTCAACTCGTTATACATATTATTAAATGGGTGTTTAATCATGATAATTCATGTTCAATGGGTGATGACTCATTCTACATCATGTGGAATGTGCCTAGAAAGATGCTACTCCATGTCCAATTAAAATTGGCTCATAAATATATCATGTTGTATGTTGTTCCAATATTTCAATGTTATGATTATCATACTTTGTCATTAATTTATATTAATGACCATTTATGAATCATCGATATGCCAATTTTTTGACATGTATTCTCTTATTCATGTTATGCTTGTTTACCACCTTACAAAGCTTTATAGATCACCACTTTCTTTTATATGTCCTTATGTTATACAATGTAGTACTAAGTATGAAGGTATTTTTTTGTAATGTAAAATATGTTTCCAATAATGATGTTTAATTCCATGTTTTAAATTTTTATTTAATTTTATTAATTTCCAAATACACTATACATCTTATTATTCTATGTTATATTAAATTAAAATCCATCTAATATATCATGATTAAAACTAATATAATGAGAAGTGTTTTTATACCACTATTCTATCAATCAAAAACTCTTATAATCCAATAGTTGGTATCATATCATGTTCTATTTCACTACTTTATGAGTTTCTTATTTCACTATCAACTACATGTTTTGTTATGTTTTTTTATAAAATACTTTTTTATAAATTGTTTACACTATTGTGATTGTATAAAAATTGTTTCGATGAAAATTTAGATAGAGATTCGCAAAGTTGTAACTTCTAAAAATCTAAATCCCATCTGATCACCAATTTCTGTTCGAAATGATTATAATTACTAGATATATAATATAATACTATCATTATAAATATTTGAGTTGATAATTTTTTCATTCTAACTATAGACTATATATTCATGAAAATAATGTTAACACTTTCAGTCATCAGGAAAAATTAGAATATCAATAAAATAATAGAGTATGTAAAAATATATTATGTTCTAAAATGAGGAATATATATAGTCAAACATCATCTTGTAAATATTCTAATAGAATATGTAAAATGATATAATACTCAATCATTATAACGTTTAATGTTATTGAGACTAGAAGAGATATGATTATAGAAGACCATGAAGCCATTAAATCTTTACATAGAGAATTAGTATAACAAATAAATTAAAGATTTTGGACATTTGTAAATATTTTACATTCCCATAGAGAGAAATATATTACAATAGTTTTGTGGTTCAAAATATTATAATGATAATTTCTAATGAATGCGAATCAAAATAATCATCCTTTTATGTTACAAAGAAGATTAATATTATTAATTTAGATTATCATATTTGAACACTCATGCAATATGATGTCATACCTAAAACAGATGCTCTAAAGATTAAAACAAATAATGGTTGTGAATCATTTTAAACATCTTTGGATGAACCTAAAATATGTCACTCCATTGAGAAGTTTATGAAATCCTTAATGAAAAAATAATTTGATTATTTAATCAAATTTTGGTTCATAAAAATGAATGGAAATGATTTCGTCAATCTTATTTAATAATGAATAATGTTCTGGGAATGAAAGACTTAAAGTATATATTAAATTGAATAGATAAGAATCAAAATAAAAATTAAGAATGTACTAATATCATTTTTTATGAAAAAAATAAATATGACATATCAATCCATATTTTCCTATGCTATAAACAATGGATTAGAAAGAGATAAATTCTTATAAAAAGTCAAGAAGTGTTATTAGTAATAAAGTAAGAATATTTTTAAAGCATAGGAGACATGCAAAAAAATGGAGATGATAGTTCAACATATAATTCATTAGACAATGAACAATATATATATATTGACATTGGTTTATGTAAATAATACTAATGGATAATAATTGTATCATGTAAAAGGTACATGGTACTAAATATCCTACTAACATTGCATTAAATGTAAATTATCTTGATAGTGATAATGAGAATATGCACACTTATTTAGATGAAGAATATTCATTTTCTAATGTTTATAAATCCTTACGCAATCCTAAATAATTATATAGGTTTTCTAAACATCATGAACAATAAAATTGAAAATTTTCTAATAAACCTAATATTGCAGAAGAAAAAGATGTGGATACAGATTGAAGAGATATTAATTTTTAAAAAATATTATATCACTCTATAAATAATGAAAAATCTATTTTTTAAAATGGAAATCATTCAGATGATCATTAATTATCAATTTATGAGGAAAATATTTTATAATGTCATTTTCTAAAACATAGTTCTAAAACAAATACATTAGAGGAAAAAAAATTAGTTGTGGAACATTAATATTAAATATTTTTTTTGGAGAATTATTTATATATGTTTACATATGTAATGAAAACATTGTTAAAATATAAAAATAAATTATAGCTCTGGGTGATAATAACATAATGTATTTTACCAATAATATATTTTTATCATAAACTATTTTCTTCTAAAAAGTGATCAATTTCTTTAAAAAATGCAAACATCATTGGCATTGGAAATTTTTTCTTTAAATACTGTAATCAATTTAAATTTTCATAATTCATAATTTTTAAAATAAATGGAATTTTCTCAACATAGTTTTGTTGGAAAATTTTGGGTTCCTAATCATTTATTTTTTTGGTAATATTTGGAGAAAAATGTTTTTTGTCCTAAAAAACTAATATATTTGATTTTAGTAAATTAATTAAAGTAAAAATAACAAAAACATTTGGTACATGGATAGTTATCTATTCTAATATTTTTCTTGAAATAATTATTTATTGAGGAATATTATCAACGTGGAAGGTGGAATGTACCATTTATAGGTAATGATCAAGGGGAAATCATTAGTTTTGGTAAAATTAATATTATTTGAATAGTTTTAATTATCAATTGTTTATTGGTTTTAAGAAATAATAATAACTTTATAAACATAATAAAATTATTAGATGATTAATACATTATAACCATAGAAAATTGGAAAATTTATTTATAGAAGCTCTTTTTATGGTTCTATTTGAACGACCATTTGATTCTTTAGATGTTTTTTATCCTTATCAATATTATACGAATCATAACTAATGTTTAAATATTTTTGTACTGTCTCAAATTCTATTTAATTATAGTTGGTGAGGATGAACATATTTGGTCATATACAAACTGTAACTATTGGGGGAAAATACTACATATATGTTGTAGTTGATAATTAAACTAGATATACTTGGGTCTATTTTGTATCAGGAAAATCAAACACCTTTACATATTTTATCACATTTGTAGCAAGAGTCAAATATGAGAATACCGACTCCATGATATCTAATCATAGGGATTATGGTTTAGAATCAGTAAATGATGATTTTGAAATTTTTTTTATTAATAAATATACAATACAAGAAAATTTCACCATTGAGGATTCCACAATAAAATAGTATAGTAATAAAGAATAATTATTGTTCTTCAATATATTATTAGAAACATGCTATGTGAATAATAAATTACAAAAAAATCATGGGATGATGGATTTGGTAATAAATGTTTTGTTGTAAATTGATTTTTAAATATGAAATTTATTAATAAAACAAAATATTTATATTGGAATTTATGAAAACCAATACATTCCTACATAAATGTATTTTGATGTAATTTATTTATTTTTTATTCTAAATATAAGTTATATAAATATTATAAAAAATATTCTGGAGGAATATTTTTAGGTTATTCTAGAACTAGTAATTATTTTAGCATTTTTAATAAAAATACATGTATTTTTGAGGAAACTGTACATGTTTTTATGATGAAACTAATTTTTTTTTCAAAACCCCCCATCTTAAATCTTTGAATAAAATTTTAAAAAATGGTTTCCATCCTGTGATAAAATTTTCTTCTTAAGAGAGAACATATAACTAATATTTTTATGGTTATTATTTAGGAATGTTTTCATCCTATTATTGAATAATAAATTCAAGAAACCCAATAAATCAGTTTTTTCTTAGGAATCATACTTCTAATAATATCTATGGGGATGTAGATCAACAAGTTAGAAGAAGTAAATATTTTATAAATTAAATTGATAATACAACATTCTTATCACAATTTGATAACATAAATATTGATGAGTATATATGTGATAAATAATTTATAAAACCATAAGAGATTAAATCAATTAATTTTAATGGAACAAAGTATGTTATTTGGTTAAACAACCTAATGAAACTGTTATAATTGTAGTAAAATGGAATTTTCATAATAAATGTAATTAAAATGGAATAATAGTTTCAAATAAATATATACATGTTTTTAAAGGATATAATTAGCAAGAAGGAATAGACAATGAAGAAACCAATGACCTAGTAATAAAACTTAATCATATTCACACACTTCTTTCTTTTATAGCATTCATACATTTCAAACAATTTAAAAAGGATGTGATGTGTTCATTCCTTGAAGGATATGTTCGAGGGGATGTCTATGTAGAACAAACTATTTTTTGAAAATAAAAATCATTTGTAACATGTTTATAGACATACTAATGCCCTTTATGGACATAAACGTGCCCCTAAACCATGTTGCTCTATGTTAACTAATGTTTTGTCATAAAAATATTTTTGAAGGGACATGTAGTTCTAAAAAATATTTATAAAATAATTTAAAAAAAATATTTGCATTCTATATATATATGTTGGTAAATTTTTATATGGTCTGACACATAAATATTTAATTGGGTCTATTACATATTTTATAATGTATGAGTTTTAAATGAGTATTTTAGTTGAGTCATCATATGTTCGAGGTTTTAAAATTTCAAAAAAAACAAAAAGTAAATTTTATATCCAAATATATGTATATAAAATAACTTCTAATGAAATTCAAGTATCTAAACACTAAATTTAATAGTACTTCTATTTGAATATCAAATACAATACATCTTGATGAAGTTATGAAACAAATTAATCCAAAGACAATTAGAGGTATGATTGAATGTTTTCTTTATTTCTTATCTAGTCATCTATATGTAATATATTCAGTGTTATTTTATTCTAGATATCAATACATTTTAAAATAGCCCAATCTTAATAATTATTAAAAAATTATATTAAGGGAACTATGGATTTATCTTTTTTTTCTCTTCAAAAAATGATTTTGAGTTAATTTTTATTTGAATATTGACTTCAGTGGATGGATAATGGATAGAAAAAGTGCATATTAAACATTTCAATTTATATGAGGATATTTAGATTAACTTCTTTGTAAGAAATAAAAATTGAGTTTCCCATTTCACTACTGAAAATGAATATGTGGAAGCTGGAAGATGTTATGATCAAGTGTCGGGGATGCAACACACACTCACTGACTGTAAAATGAGTTTCAATAAAACTAAGATATCTTATGATTACTCAAGTGGCCATGAATTATGTAAACCCCCATTACATTACTCATGTAATAAGAACATAAAAAATATGACATTAAATCCTTTGGGATCACAACAAAAAGATATAATTTAAAATTCATTGGATTTCAAGAATAAATTGGTGATATTTATAAAAAACATATTAGTTTCGATAGATATGAATATATTTGAAAAATCTTGTATGGATCAATGTCATGTGATTACACATATCTTCATATTTTTTTAAAAATACCCTCACATTAATGAACATCTTTTCATAAGGGAAGAATATTTTTTTTATAAAAAAATTATTTTTTTAAAAATCATCAATTTTATAAAGATTTCAGTTTTCTTGAACTCTTTTGGATTACTGAAGTTCTATGTTTTTCAGAATCAAAAACGTTTATAAAATTTTTATATTCAAATAATTTTATAATCATTATGAAAAACACATTTACAATAAAATTTTCAACGCCATAATTTTTATAAAAAACCTCAAATCTAAAATGTATTATAAAAATATTTGGAAGAATTTTATTCCATACAAAAAAATGATATCAAAATATCCATAAATTATGTTTTTCACAACCCTACCCTCTGAGTTCCGACCCATGACTACCCCAATCCTGACACCAATAGGCTAAGGGCTGGAGACCAGTGTCTGGTATGAATATCCCGAAAAAGGTGGAATTTTTCTAAAGTACTCAAATACACACACACACCTCCCAACCCACACAATTACTAGATGTAAAACAAAAGAAACAATGCATGCATGCATATAAGATCCCATAACATAAAATGATAGTAAAGTAATAATAACATAAAAGGTGATAAAAACAAGCCCAAAAAAATTGTAAATATTCCAACCATCTAGATGTGAAAGGACTAGGTCAAAAGTACACTCTTGGTAAAAAAAATCAGTTTATCAAACATTGGATACACATCAGATCCTCTCTATCCTCCTAGGAAACCATCAAAAGGTCCTTTATCTAAACAAGACATGACATGTTTGAGGAGATCCCATGATGGGGTGAGAATAAAAATACATAGTAAGACAACCTGAAAACATTAAACAAGTTGAAACAAGTATAGTGATATCAATAAAAGATATAAAATAAATGAGTAACAAAGAAAACCAAGATATACTCAAGAGGGATATGTTTCCATCAAGTGGTTATAACCAACTGTCTTCTCTTGGATGTTGTTCGAAGTAATGATCATTTCAGAGTAACCCGCAAAACGATCCATGATAACATCAATGACCGTCAATGAAGGGATTGGGGTCCTTAGACCCTTCCCAATGATTCTCACCTATCTATCTGGACCATGATTCATAGACAAGGGGTCGTGCACATAACTATTGGAGGACACCACAAACCTAGAATAGATCAACCTCATAAAAATGGGATCATATTTCAATGATTCTACAAACCATAATGGTATGTACTAGTAGTCTGAGGGCTAATGCCTTCCTCAGAGAGGTCACACTCATCCAAGAACTCTAACTACATATGATTTATGACCTCACCCTAGTATCACAGAGGTACCACCCAACTATATTTGATACTCGACCTCTAGAGGGGATCACAATCCAGGTATTTTGATGTAATTCGACATTGTTCCATCAATTAAAGGACCGAGGGAACACCCTCAACCTACACATGTATAAAAAAATGGACTACTAAATAAAATACATAAAAAGTCCCACTGGGTACATAGCATGTCTAGTTATCCAATGTTTTGAAAGTATGGAAGAGCCACACACAACATGTACTCTCAATATACATGACATGTAAAAGGATATATATGGAGTGTAGAGACACATGGTATCCTTCAGGTGTCACATGCTCATGTTTATGTAGTGAATTTGTGTCTGTGTACGTGTCTATATATGCCTAGTTGTGTTTGAGTGGGAGTACACAGTGTGTTCATGCCTCTATAGTCAAATATGTTTCGGTGTACTTATGAAATACATGCAGAGTCAATTGGGTAGGGTCACACAACGTGTGACAGAGGTCACAAGCCTTTTGATCATTATCATCTACCCAAAACCCTAACCATCACTAATGAGGCCTCACACACCTTGTAATCCCAGATAACATGTCGTGTGATATGATATTTTTTATAATCCCATATTTGAGTTTCTGTGCCTGCTCGCCACTCCAAAAATTTTTATTTTTCCTTTCCATTATGTAAAATTGGAGATATGAGGTCATCCAATCTGTGTCATTACCCAAAATCACATGTCATCATTGGATCCACTCAAAAATAAAATCAAAACATGTTCCTTGTCTCACAACATAGAACTCTAATGAACACAACTTTGGGAATCATTTGTCATTCAATTCATTTTGACAACCTTCATTTCACCAATGTCACATAGTACCGATCAAAGATCTATATTATTGGATCCTTGAGCCATGAATCAGTTTTTCAACAGCTCGTTGATCAGGATGTGTTGAACCCCAGTCCAATGAAGAATACCTGTGTTGAAATGTGAAATTAGGGTAGAAAAGCATGATCAATAAAGAGGAACGAACCTTAAACAATGTTTTTATTGATCCTGGTTCATTCCCATATGAACGGTAGATGAATACCTAAAAAAATTAATCCAATTAATTTCTCCTATAAATACCCAAAATATAATTCACATCCCACAATACACAAAATTTGTGAATCAATTTTTTTTCAATTGATTCACGTTCATCCCAAAAATAACAAACATGGATTAATTAACTTTAGACAGATGTCGTACCTCGATTTAGTATGATCCCATTAGAAGAGTGTTTGATGTGTGTGATTCATTGGTGAGATCAATCCAATCAGATGCGTTGTTGAATGATCAATCTGTGATCAGAAACGTTGCCATCATTCAATTGAGATAATTATCCAAGGGTTCTCTCCAATGATACTCCAATGTTTCTAGGGTTATGTGGCTATCCCTGTAATTATATCATAAGGATAAATTTCTGTAAAATAAAGATGTTTCATCATCACAACAAATTACTAAAATTTTATTATATTATTGTATTCATTTTAATCCCATGGTATCATTTTTCATAATCCAGCCACGATGACCAATGTTAGGTCACGACTAGGAAAAACCTGTCATTCTGAACTCAATCATGCCCTATGATTATTGATTTGGGAACCTGATTATGATTTATTAATAATTTTTAGGAAAAATATTTGTGTATGCTATTTAATATTTTAATATGTTTCTAACATTTCTTCCAGGAACATCGGGATTAGGAATCACACACCATCTAAGAGTGTGTTGTCAAAATTAATACATAGAATATTTAAAAATAAAACATGGGAATTAATAGATGTTAAATTGATTCCAACTTGGGTATTTACAACCCCAAAATGTCAAAAACAAGGTATATATAAGGATATGTGGGTATTGAGCTTGAATATAAGCCTCCCACTCACATGTGCACTCCTAAATATTCACCATCTACCACTGGACACACACCAAATGAATCGATTAATCGTGAAAGATCCCCTCTAGTCAATCACTAATCCCCACTGGGTACTAATCTAAATTTTCTCCATCCTTGATGTCCTTATCTACCAATTAGATAATGTGTGATGGGTCATGAATGTACCTCCCCAGCTGTGGCACATAGAAGGTTTCATGTACCGATTGTAACATTACAGGTATAGTTAAGTGGTATGCCACCTCACTAACTCCACATAGTTTACAGAAAGGGTCAATGAACCTCAGAGATAGCTTTCAGCCCCTACCAGATCCCCATAATCCACATCAAGTTGAAATTTATAGAGACACATGGGCTCCCTCCTCAGACCCCAAAGTCCTATATCAACTATCAGCATATGAATTATGATGTATTATTTCTTTATTCATACACTCTTAGTTGATATGTAACTTCTCTATAGTATATATCATCAACTATAGTCCCACAAATTCAAACTTTCCTAGATCATCCCAAAAACGTTTTTACCTACAGTTTTGCCTTTAAAATGCCTCGAATGGTGCCATACCAATGGTTGAATGGTAGTTTTATGAAAACTGCACAAGTGGTAGGTTATCCAACAAACAATGACCAATGTATAACATGTATATGAGATACATGTCAAACAGATCTTGAATGGCCTTCTCAGTCTGGAAATTTGTTGGTGGGTGAAATATTATTCTCAAGCATAATTGAGTCCCAAACACCTCTTCTAATCCATTCCCAAACTGGGATGTTAAGAGATCATCACTATCAGAAAATATCCTAGATTTAACACCATGGAGTAAAACTATCTACAAAATTTAGTAGGACCCTAAGCATTCTAATAAACTATGTTCTCGAATAGCTAGGTAGTGGGCCAACATGGTGATTCAATAAAAGATCACCTATATGGCACTATGTTCCATATAAATATGTGGCAATATTATAAATAAGTCTATATATATACCATCCCATTTCCATTCCATCACCAAAAGGGGTGGAGAAAATCCCACTGAAAAATGGTGCTCATCCTTCACTTTCTGACAAGTAAGGAATCTTGAAACAAAATCACCAACTCCTTTCATCTTCCCTAACAACCAAAACTGTTGTCAGAGTTCCTGGTACATATTTTACACAAATAAAAATAAAAAACTCTATCAAAACCTCTCCTGTTAATGGAACATGTACCATCATGTGTCCATTGAAAATAAGAACATCTCCCCTCATTCTGAAATCCACCATGATCATTCCCTTTAAAAATTAGATCACGTAGGGTCTCATAGCCATTATCCCCATTCAATAACTCCCTAACTAATTGTATGATAGGAGGGGTAAAACAATTAATTGGAGGTACCCTTATTTAACTCTGTCCAAAAAGGATAATGCTATAGAGGCCAACTAGTCTCACACCTCATTCAGATACTACAAACTATATGTCCTACAAATATCATCTTCCACCATGTTCCTCTTACCATGAATTATAGACAATCTCTATGTCATAGTCGTAGAGGAGATCTATCTATAAACTCTATATCTTGTTATGATCTTTTTAAAGAAGATATACTTGAAGAAATTGTGGTGAGGGTACATGATGAATCTCTTACACATTAGGTTGTGTCACCACATATGCAATTAAAAATATAATATCTCTAACTAAAGTTAATGGTCCATATAGATCTTCTCATGTGGTCTCAATTGGCATGAACCATATCTAATAATTAATTTCATCTATAACCTCACACAACCAAGTCTTGTTCTAAGGCATCCCAGAACACTATATACTCAACACCTTCCACTGTAATTCTCAAGATGGGTGTTCTCTTCATCCTCTTCTTTAGCACCAGAAAGAAATATTGGCACTATTTCATCCACAATAAAGGATTCCCTTTCTTGGTAATGGGTTTTTTCACTCTAGGGACATTGGGTAAAAACCTTCAATAGTTCCCGAACAATCTATGTAAACATCATACCTTAGTATAATTTTTTGCTGTCTCAAAAACAAGTATTTCATCATCCACCACTTCTTCTACCACAACTCTAGCCTCTGAGATGACATATCCCATAAAATGGACCCCCCAAATCCAAACACTGAATATTCAAGACCTTCCAAAAAAATTGGAACTCTTAGAGTTTCTCCAGGACCATCCTCAACTGTCTCACATGCTCCGACTTGGATATCGAGTACACAAAGATGTCATTGATGAAATCTAACAACCACATATCTAGAAAAGTCTATATGATATATTTTCTAAGTCCCATGAACAATGTTGGGTAATGTTTCATTGCAAACGTACTCTCCAAGTACTCATAGTGACTAGAACAACATATAAACTATGTATTAGGTATATCATCCCCCCATAATCATAGTTGGTGATAACCCAGTTCGAGGTTGATCTTTGAGAACAATAATTCATTTTTAAATTGATCAAGGAATTAATTGATCCGCAGTAGTCGATACATGTTCTTTATGGTGACTTTCTTCAATCATCATTAATCCACATTTAACATAAATTTCATGTATTACTTCATCAAAAACAACACTAGTGGTAGAAATTGTGAAACACTAGGCCTTATGAATCCCTTCCTCTACAATACCACATTCTTCACCCTTAGCTCACAATTCTATTTGAGATCCCTCAGATATTAAGGTTTAGATATCAGTGTCATATCGAGGTGAATATCAATGAGGATGTTTATCTCTTAGAGGGGAGGTAAACCAGAAACATTTTTTGGAGAGACATTATCATACTCCAGCACCACTGTAGGAAAATGAGGAATCATAACATCCACCTCACCAAGGGTCAATCTATCCAACTATTGTGTAATTGGATAAAAAATCTTATGTGTCTATCCATCCTATTCTACCTGGGATTCCTTTTCACTAAAAATGGAAAACCGGGTTCCAGCACTACGGAAACACCACACCCTATTCCTAATACATTCAATCTGAGCTTGAACTATGGATAAAAAATCCATACTAATAAAGAGTTCATAAGGACTTGACAACAATACCAAGAGATCCCAACCGAAACATTCACCTCCAAGAGTTTGGTCACACTGTCGGTAGTATTTATTGATCATTGAGACCCCTCTTATATAAGTCCCCAATTGTAAGGGTTGATTCAATAGTTCAATTGGAATATTTAGGCCACAAAAAAGTTGTGGATAAGACATATATTATACCTCGTATCATCCATGGAGCCTCAGGGTCATAGGCCTCTATGGAATGCAGCTGGCCTTCTCCCTTCTCACCACATCCCTCAACTCGGCGTGGACCACCAGGGGGTGGTGGTTGTAATATGTCAAAGCAATGATAACCACTTTGTAATCTATCTTATCTTCTACCACATCTGACTCCTAACATACCTCCCTTACCATACCTCTATCTCTATCTCAATGGTCCCATCAGCATCTTCAGATCAATTGTACTATCAGTCAGGAAGTCTCATGACATATGTCCCCGGGCATCGTAAGAGAAAATGATCGTATCCATTGTCTGATTAGAGCCACCATGAGATCCCTGCACAGCTAAAAAAAAGTCTTTAGATCACCTATTATAGATTCTAACCCACATAGATCATTGTGAAAATCATTGGGTATATACTATTGAGGCCTCGTTTACTAGATGGCCACTTCTATCACCCATAATGATATTCTACTCTTCTATAAAACATTCTTCAAACAGTTCTCTCTCAAGTACCCTAGTATAGGCAGAAATGCAAAGAGATGCCATTAACATACTAATGTACCATGTCCACCCCTACCCAAAAGGCTGAGCCCTAACGAACTAGTCCCATACCATATCCATGGAGTAATGCGAGAGATCAGTAAGACTCACTTTTAACTCCTTCACAATCATAACTCCCTACTACATATGTAGAAGTTCTGGTATGTGTATCAATAAAAACATGGAAAGATAAAACATATCTTAAAGGAGATACATGAAGTACTTACATGATAGATTTTCCTCATCATGTGATTGGGTAACCAATCTCCACCACCTCCAATAAATGATATTAAGAATACTCACTTGATAGACTACCATCTAGTCTGCAGGTGTCCTATAAATGTTGAAAAGACAAGGGATTACCTCTATTAATTCCATATCCACCTGGGGTTATGGATCACCCTAATTCCAAGGAGTTCGCTTCCTCTAAAGCTCATAAAATTCACACATACTACATGCATCTTAATCTAGTTGTTCTAGTACCAGCTACAACTCAATGGGTGGTGGCGTAGTTGGTAAAACCCCGTAGGTGTTATCTCAAGTACAAGCCCATGTACATATGCCTCCTCACTAGTCTAATAATCCTCATGGTCTTAGGTTAGAATCAAGGCTTGCAATCTATGTGAAAGCATCCAGAAATTAAACAAGATTTACCATGGTCAAAATAGAGTATCTGGGGAGATGACTCAAGAAGGGCATGGAAAACACAACCATTCTTATATGATGCATGCACCATTTTTTCCCTGTAACATGTTTTCTCATATACATAGTCGAAAAGAGGTTGATATGACTCCTGAAGTATGAATAAATTATCCACTGCACCAACAGTGTAGTCCCTTAACTAAAATAAGATCTTGAATCACTAAACACTATTTCCACAAACAAATCTTACTGACTCAGGTAATGAGTTTGAGCAGACCTACTCTGAAGCCACTATATCACAGCTCGTCCCTATAAGGTCTAACTTGTGACTACCCATATCCCACCTCTAACAGTCTAGGGGATGGTGACCGAAATCGATTAGAAATATCTCACAAATGGAATTTATTTTCATAAAGTACCAGTACACACACACACCTCCAAAACCACACAATGCTAAAATGTAAAACAATAAAAACAATTCAGGAATAAATATAACATCCCAAAAAAGTTTATGATAGAAAACTATTTGAAATTGTAAAGGGGCCAATAATAAACTCATCAACAACTGTAAATATTACAACTAGCTCCAACTGTGAGGATTATGTCAACATTATTCTCCTATTAAACACCACAGCATATGGAGCTCTGTCTCTGCTCCACCCAATTTCTATACACCTAGAAAATTGTAAAAAGGATCATCATTTGAACAATAAATGACACGTTCATAGAATTATCATGTATGTGTGGGTATAAAAATAATCAATAATACATCCAGGAATACCTAAAAATGATGCACAATGTATAGTAATCTCAATAAAAGATTAAAAAAAAAATTAATAGAAACAAAACCCAAATATACTCTATAGAGACACCATGGAATCAGGAAGTCATAACTAGATGTTATACATAATATTCTATTTAAATCAACTCTTGTTATATAAGAACTCACTCCAAAAGACATTCTTCAATTGGAGACACACGATGAAGTGGTCTGGAATATTGGACCCTCCACATGGAAGTTCACTAGTTTAAGGGGACCATGATACACAGACAGGGGGAAACCATGAACCCTTTCTGGATCAACTCGGTACGTAGGGGATCATGTATCAATGATTCCATAAACCATTCGAATACATAAAAATAGATGGAGGATAGATGCCCTGGTCAGCGTGGTTATAATGATTCCTCAAATGCCAACTTGGATGAATGAGGATCATACTCCAATCTCGCGAAGGGATTCCAAAACTCTATCTAAGACTTGCCCTTTAATGAGATCACAATCTAGTTATGCGGATGTAATGTGACACTATACCCTCAAAGAATGGACCATGGTAACACACTCAACCAATACATTCCCAAACTAAGAAAAAAATCCTCAGTCACTATTTAAGGTAGTACCTGATATGTCACATGGGGTATATTGTGTTTCCAACTACTACAATCTCTTCCCATGATGAATATCCTCACTTGAAATTTTTTCTTCGTATACATGGAATGTAGGTGAATATATTTGGCATAATGAGACACATGGTATCCTGCATGTGTATCCTAGCTATGTCTGTGTACTGAAGTCGTGTTCGTATACAATTCCATTTATGCCATGTTGTGTTCCAGTGGGAGTACACAAAGCAGCTTTGACATTGTATTACAACCCGTGTCTGTGTACTTCCAAAGTGCATGTTGAGTCAACTTGGGAGGGACATTTTCTATGTGATATGTCTCAAATGTCATGTGATATTCATCTCTTTGTTGAACCCTGAGTCACTGTTTAAGGGGCTCTACATGCCTTGTAATCCCTAATTACACGTCATGTGTAATAGGATTATTCATAGTCCCATATCCTTGTTGATGAACTTCCCCACAACTCTGGCCTTCAGTTTCAAGAATTTTATTTACAATAAAATTATGATTCTCAATTTTCCATGTTGTTCCATCCCCGAAAAATGCGTTTTATCAATAGATCCTCTAGAAAATTGGATCAAAACATTGTTACTTATCTCACTCTAAATAATGTCAAAGAACATGATTTTGGGAATCGAACATCATATGACTCATTTAAACAACCACCAGTATACCTCTATCATATTTTTCTGATCCTAGATCTACGATATCATACTACTGATCCAAGAATCATTTGTGAAATGATCGATTGATCAGGATGTGTCAAACTATAGGACAATGTAGAATGACAAAGGTGAAACACATAATTAGGGTTGTGAAGCACAATAAATCAAGAGGAACAAATATTCTTTCAATTTTTTTGTTCTATCTTGGTTGTAACTATTAGAAAAATAAAATAATCCATCTTAAAATTAAACAGAGTAATTTCTCTCTTAAATAACGTCAATATAAATCACACCCTATAATTCGCACAATCCCTAAATAAATATAATATTTGATTGATTCAATTTAATAATAGAAATAGAGAATAAGGAATAATCAACATATAATAAACTCTCTACATTGATTCTATTTCATCACTGAGTAATAATGTTCATTTTCTTCCTTTTTTGATGAGACCTGTCAAAACTAAGGATATGCTGATCAATCGAACTATGATTCAAAAATTCATGTTAATTTTTTTGAGAGAATTCTCTAGGAGTTCTCTCCAATGATCCACCAAATGATCCAAGGTTATGCAGCTATCCCTAGAAATATGACATAAAATGCATTTATAGAAAATCAAGTTGATGCATCATCCCAAAAAATAAGGATAATTTTATTAAGTTATTTTATTCATTTTATGTATGAGATAAATTTTTTCACATACAATCTGCATTGCCCAATGTTTGGTCTCATCATGGGTAAAAAACATTCTAAATTCAGTGGTGCCCTCATAATTTTGATCGAGTATCATTTTTATGAATTACTCTTATATATCAATAAAACAACAGGTACATACTATTTAATATTTTAATATATCTATATCATTGATTTGAGAACATCAGGCCTCAGAATCACATGTCATCTCAGTTCATAATCATGAAATAAAATGAAATTATATATAAATATAATAAGAATAAAATAGATGACGATATAGGTTTTTTATAAACATTATAATAATTATATTTCATTACAAAAACTAATTAGCAAATTATAATCAAACTGATGAAAAATTTATACTCCAAAATATATTATTATTTTATTTGATCATTTATTAATTACATTAGTTTATTAATTTTCTTGTTAAATAATTCTTTTATATTTGTAAAAAAATTCTCCAAAAAATTGTTCTAATTGGACTAATACATAATTCGATATAATTTTCCGTAAGAAAATAATGTGATCAATATTTTATTAAAATAAATCATCTCTTTTTTATTGATTATCAAATCAAGAAAAGGGAATCTAATTTGAGTCATTGAATTATCTGGATGTTCATCAACTACCTTTTGTCCCCATATAAGGATGGTTCACCATGTGTCCCATATCAAATTGAAAATATTTTTCACTTTAATCATTCCACTCAATTTAGTTCTCACGCTACTCATTTTCCATTCTTCAGAACCCAGGTAAAAGTCACATTATGACTCCATAAATGATGATTTTTCAAAATTGGAAACTTCTAGGGATAGATATCATTAGAATAAATATTATGAGAAGTATAATTCTACTTTTAGAAGGGTTTTCAATATTAAATGATGGTTAAAAATTATTTTTCAAAAAGAAGATTTTGATATTTATTATCGTAAGATAGATTAATATATGACTCTACTGAAATAATTTATGATGATGATATGAATGATGTAGATTTTACTTTATTTGGTGAAAAGTACAAGATTTTTTTATTACTAAGTAGCTAAGATGGTGGAGATTCATTATCATGCTGATGTATACCATCCATCTCATAAATTACAGAATAATAAATGAATGTTTTCTATTTACAAGGCTGAAGTAATGTTGATTCCTTGTTATGTGATATTCTGCAATGAATCCCATCTAAAACCATCAGGAATATTTTTTAAATTGTGGATGTAGGGATATATTATTATTATTATTAGGGACATGGAAACCCTAACTATTTCATACATATTTTTTAATATTTCCCAATGTATATAATTATAATGAACATGGTGATGTCTATTTTCATAATTTTAGAATCAATAAAAATGATTGGATGGTGTAAAATATTTTTATGTTCCCTTATTTTAATAACATGTTATTACTAGATTATATATAACTATTCATAATTAAGAATTTGACATATCCCTTATGGAAAGGATTTCCCTTATCATTGAAGAGACCATGTATATACTGAAAAATGATTTTCAATTGATGTTGAATAACTGTCTTGATAATGTTGATGGAACTACATCTGATTTTAGACCATTAGAAGAGAAATAAATTGTCAATTTAATAAGGATAACCAAATACTCCCCTCCATAGCTCAACAGAAACCAAATTCAATGATGAATGATTATTTTATGAAACCCATTGATCATGAGGAAGAAAATAAAACTATTGATCTTGATTTTGATTATGATAAGGATAAGGCCTTATATTTTAAGATTAGAATATCTGATGAGTTGGAAGAAGTAGATAAAAGAATTAAACAGAACAAGATATTAGTAGAGTCAGATATTGATGAAAGTTAATGAAGGGTGTGGAAATATCATCAGATAGTCAATATTTAATTTATTATACTCAATAAGTTGTACATCTATCTCCTTATTATAGAAATTTTCCTCACATTGTTCCAATATTCCTTAATTTCATATTATAGTTGTTTAAAACATAAATAATTTATACAGAAATCCCAATAGTTTCTGATAATGGAAAATGATATTTGATTGTAAAAAATGTAAAAAACATAACCTCCATTGAAATATTAGAAGTCAGTTTAGATGTTAAATTAATAGCTACCTAAAATAATGAATATTTTGTTCTATACACTCCATGGAAATCTGAGAAAGAATTAGAGGACGGTGAAGAAAAAGAATAATAATAATAGGAAAAATAAGAGGAAGATATTGATGAAGAAGAAGAATATTCAAAATGAGAGACAATTGAAAAGAAAACACCATAGTCATATTATTCATAAACCCATTTACCTTCCCATTCTGATAAGGATTCGAACATAGATTATTATTGGGTAGAAAAATCATCATCTAAAGAGGAATAAAATTCAACCTCAAATGTAGAGGAAGAAGATCAACAATATCGCATAACATAATAATTCAAGGTCAAATATAATACAGATGTGTATATTATATAACATTTAAATGATAAAAAGATTTCTCACCAAGGTAATGATAATGTTGAGAAGAAGGAAAAATTAGAAAATTGAACAATTCATACACATGATCCTCAGTTCTTATCAGGATCATCGGGATATTAAGTTACAATATCACAAAAAGAATTTGAAGTAGTTTTCTAAAGCATGATATAGTTATGTCATTCAATTCCTTATCTTCAAATCACAGAGGGAACATGCAAACTGATTTAGAACAAGCTAAATGAAAAATCAAATTCAACAATGTTTCTGAAAAAATTAGTTGTGTATATTGAGGAGTGATTTAGATCATTCAATGAAAAGACCCAGTCAAAATAGATATGTCACAATCATTTTGTAAAATGTTCAAAAAAATTGAAAATGATATTAAGGATCATGATGACAATTTTAAATAATTAATGAAACATTATTTTTAAAGAGCTTAAATTATTTACAAATTTATCAACTATTTATTCAAACAACGTTATGTTTTTGGAAGAGTTTATATAAGATACTAATGATTGTGAAGATGTAATTAATTTTTTAAAAGAAACAAATTCATAATTTGGTGTTAGAAAATAGTACTCCAAACTTGTGAGGATTAGTTATTCATTTGGAATGAATGGAACTAGAAGAATATTCTGTAATTTAAAGAGATGATACCAGATGACTAGAATTAACTAGTTCTCGGGGATGATATCATGAATAATTATCCATTAGTCATTAATGATCTAAATGATCCTGATGATGTTAAGAAAATGATAGATATCCAGAAAAAATTGATGAGTAGAGATTGAAAATATTCATTTTAACTATTAATGTACTATATAATTTTTTTTAAGGAATATTATATCTAAATTAATTTTTCATCCAAATAAGTTATGTTTGAATGTCTTCCAATTATGTTGGTATATAATTTATTTCAATTATTTCTTCTATGACTAGTTAATTAACAAACAATTATTTCATATGTTGTTACTTTTATAATGTTATAGTTGATTATATTCATTCCCATTTCTTTTTAACAATCATAATGGGTAGGAGATTTTAAGAATATATATTTATGAGGGGTAGATTTCTAAATACGGAGTTGAATTTGAGAAGATTCAAATGTTTTCTAATGTAGTTTTACAAATGAAGGGACATTTCTAAAAATGAATTTCATAATTAAATATAAAAAAAATTTAGTATCTATATGATCATAAAGAAGTTATAAACACAATAGGAGTTAGAATATGACGTATATATTTGAAATTTATTAAAAGAATAAATAGATTTAGGTATTTCAGAACTCTTAATTTTAATTTTAATTTTATTTTGTTTTTTCTTTCCAAAAATAATATGATTATTTAGAAGAACTTTTAACTTTATAATTTTCGTTTCCATTGTTTTGGAAATCACAAAATCGTTTTTAAAAATAATTTTACTGACATTATATTTCCCATGTGTTTAAGAATGTTTTTCAAAACAATTATTGTATATATGACAAATAATTAGTTCTAATATATAATGAGAATTATTTTTTCTTATTAAATATGATCCATATGACTGAAGGTGTGTCTTATTCATTAGACTATATTTTTTCAAATAGTGGGTAGACTTAAAATTTTTCTATCAGACTGAATACATTCATGACCATTGGTCACAAATTTGAGATGATTAATCAAAATAACATTTATGTTGTTTATTTCTTTGAAAATATATATTTATTTCTTTAGGAATATTAAAAGATCATATTGGGATGTATTAGAATTATATCTATTTTATATAATATAGAATGAAATTTTATGTTTGATAAATTTAAAAATTCATTCATATGAAGAAAATTGCATTTTTAGAATTCAATATCAAGAACTAAAAATTCAAAATGAAATCAATTGATGACCATTGAAACTAAATTTTTTTTGGATATCTTTGATAAATGGCCAACATAAATTTATTGAAAAAATAATGATTACATGAGTATAAAATAAAGTATTTTATTACAATATTTCTCAAAAAAATGGATCAATTTAGATGGATGATCATTTAATAATTTGAGATCCCTATTGATAACTATGTTGGAGATCCCGTCTACAATGGAGTTAGTTTCCCAGTAAACTTGAGTTATAATGTATTTAGAAATTAGGAGGGAAGTGAGACAACTCATCTATCTAGTTATGAGATTTCATGATATATGAATGATTCTATTATTAATTCCATGAACCATAGTAGTGGATTCACTTACAAGACAAAGGATATCTATGCCCTTAATCTTGGAAAAGTAGATGATATTAATAAAGATTAGTATTTTAGCTTCAAGAGAAGTGGAGAAGTCATATATGCCCAAGAAATAACAGATGACATTACTAGTGTGGTCTCTATAAATAGCTCCATAACCTGCTAGTGGTTGGTTCCCTTTTGAAGCTTTTTATACAATTATTTTAATCCAGACATTAATAGGGGTCTTTTATTACTCTTTAAAGAGACCCCCTTAGAGCTTGATTTCCCAGGTATATAGAATTTGATGAAAAACATGATTTCATGTAAAACTATGAAGAAATGAATTATTTTGAGTGAATTTTTTATTTGGATGAAGAGATTAGGTGTGAAAGATCTTTATGTATGTGGAATCTCCTTTATTCATGAAAAAATCAATATGGGTAGTCTAGAGGATGCGAAAATGTTCGGTATTGGCATCTAGAAGAAGAGATTTGATTACAGACACAATCTAAACTATTGTAAAATATTGTATATGAGGATTGATATCGATACTATCAGGTAGATGATACAATTTAAAACTCATTCCATATAATGATTCCTATATAAGAACATCCCATTCAAAATTATTTTTTATTATTTACAGGGATGATGTTTATAGGAATCAATGTGTGAATTATAATTCCTTATGATCTATTTTATATTGTATTATCTTTCTGGTTATGTTAATTATTGAAGACCTCTAGTGATAGGTGGACGGTTAATATTAACCAAATAATCAAGTGTTTCTGAATCTATGAATACAAATCAGTGAACGATAATCCTATAAGAAGATTCATTGGCCATGAATGACAATATTGACACCAATCAATCAGATCAGGGGTTTCCATTGGATTTGAAGATAAAGTTGCTACTAATCTATCAGATCAGGGGAATTCCTAGTAAGGAATGAAATTTCGTCTGTTATACATACTGAAATTATGAATTTATTTAGTATGGATTTCTAGATACCATAACTGAAAAGTTTAATGTGTAAATAATTTAAATATCTTATAAGTCATTATAACTATTGCAATATTTTTTATGACGTGTTTTTACATGTTATAATTTCTATTGTGCAAGGATATTTTCATGTTATTTGAATTCCAATAATATATCGTTATTTTTATCAAAATAAAAACTATACTGATGGTCAAATATTATTTAATAGGATAATATTTGGATCGTAGTTTAAATCTATGATAATCAAATTAAGACTATGATCGATGATGTTTTGTTAAGAGGGTATTTATTTTGTATTACATTTATTTTTATACGGTAATTCTCTTTTTCACCGTACTGTATCCACCAGAAACTCTAATGATCCAAAGTATATCTCCCACAAATGATTTGGCTAATGATAAATTTTTGTTTTGCTTAGAAGGTACGTGGGTTGTTAGCCTAGGCTTGAGAAAAGGGTACACTGGCGGTTATCCCAAGCCCAAAATATAGTACATTATAGGTGATCCCACGTATAAAGATGTTATATAAGTATTTCTTCATAACATAGATTTTTTATTGACTTGTGGTGTAGTCTTGAAATATTATTTTTTAAGCCTATGTATATTCCACAATTCTATGTATTATTCCAATGTTATGTTCTTATAACTAATGTTCATTTATTTCATTATGATTAATTTTTTCTATACATAAAATATTTATGTTATGACTCTATATTTTTATATTTTATATAAAGTTCATTTTTTTCATATGTTATTATCTTGTTATCATACCCCTATTCTAATGCTTTGTTTATGTATTTTCCTTTTTTAACCTTTGTAAGCCTATGAGATCACTCTTTGTTATGGTTTTTTTCCCTTGGTTATGCAGAAATGTTTTATGTAGGGTATGTCTATGATTAGTACTCTATGGAAAGATATTTCTGGAAAAAATTGAATATATTACACCGTATTAGAAGACACTGTTTTAATTTTCAAAAGGAATTAAACTACCACGATCATCCAGCTTGTGATTGTGTAATATAATGAATATTAAATAAGTAAGATGTAATATCCTTGATTGAGAAACTTAGGTCACTATAGTTGTTTTCAAATCAATGGATTTTTAACCATTGGAATCTAGGATGATAAAACACTAGTAATATCTATACGTACAAGTCTAAGTGTAAGTCTATGGAAGAGTAAACTTATAATAAAATTTCATATAGTTTTGAAAAATGATATAGAAAGTGGCTTCCAATAAATTACATCATTGAATAGATATTAAACGTGTGTGTGTCTCCAGCACAAATGTACCTAAGGGTAATTACTCTAAAAACATAGCATTGATCAAGACTAGAACAGCACCTGGTTCACAACAATATGCATTTTGTACCCCGAGTTTTCACTCTCAAGGGGTACACTTTTGAAATTCACAATCACTTTTTCATCCACCATTTAAAATATAAATATATGAATGTAAAGACCCGTAAATTTCACGGTATTTTTTTATATTCTATGGATCTTACGAGTACACGATTTCTAACGGAACCTGATTCTGAGGCCCGATATGCCCGGAATAATTTTCTGAAGTTTTTTTAAGCATATATTAACTCATGTAAGTAGCATTCCTGAAAAAGTCGAATAAATCTTAAATGGTTACTCAGATCCGAAATCCGAGGACACTGTGTGCTCAGGATGGCAGCTTTAACCTAGGCGTGACTTATGTTTAGTAAGCGTAGCCCTTCTGTGAGAAAACTAGAAAATGGCATAACCATAAATAAAATAATTAAATAATTTATTTTATTTTTCAAATTCTTATAACTCAAAAAAGGTAACTCAGATTAAAAATATGAGACCACTGCTGAACTCGTGAGGGTATGCATCCTTTAAAAATATACTATCTTTGTTCGGTGCAAGCCACCTGAGAAAGTTAGTTTTTGGACGTAAATAAAATAATTAAGTGACAATTATTTTGTTGTAAAATTCATAACATCTAAACAGTAACTCGAATTTGAAATCCAAGAATTCCATTGAGTTCATTGGGGCGTGTTTCTTCTAGGCAGAGCCTATCCTTGACCACAGTGGGTCAAGGGTGACTGAAAATAATTTTCCGAACTTTTTTTGGGTACATTCAGTAAACGTACGAGTGGCATTTTATAACATTTGAACCGTTGCTCGGAATCAAATTCTTAGGGCACCATTGAACTCGCAGTTCCTCTATTCACTTAAGAAGACTTTCACCTCAACGATGGATAATCGTGTATGAAAGATAGTTTTTGGGGTTTTACATGGGTAAATAAAATAAAATAAGTTTATAATTTATTTTATTTTGTTAAACAGATGCAGTGCAAATAAAGTGGTTAGAAGCTCTACTTGGGAGATGGTGGTGGAACTGCCACACCCTAACCACCCATTTAATGGGGAGGGAGAGATAACCTCTCAAACCACCCATTAATTAATTTTATATGTTGACATAAACTTAATTGCACTCAATTAATTTTATGGGTCGGTGTAAAAATAATTGTTTTCAATTAATTTTATGTGTTGACGTAAAATTTATTACTCTCAATTAATTTTATGAGTTGACATAAAATTAATTGGTGTCAGTTAATTGTATGGGCCGACATAAAAATTAATTGATGTGATTAAATTTTATGTGTTGACATGAAATTAATTGCTGTCAATTAATTTTATGTGTCAACATAAAATTTAATCGTGTCATATGTTTTGATGCAGGCTATGTTGGGGAAATTTCTTGGCATCCTCCACTCTTATGTAGTGCCAACACACCTCTTAAATTGTGAAAATGCAATTTAATTCACCCGACCCCCTTTTTAAATTATGTAACGGCATCGTTGGATTTTAGGAAGGTTCCAAATAAATGAATCGTCATAAATTTCATGATGGATACATACCTCTTCCCTTCTCCTATATATAGGGATCTTGGGAGAAGGTTTTGGGATGGCTTCACCAAGCGACGGAGCGCTGGTTAAGTATTGCGACACCCAACACTTGGGAAAATCATATCCTCTCTTACAAAAAACGTGAAGAACGCCAACAACAAACTTCCATGCGATTCTTATTCGATATTCCTTCCCTAGAAACCTATCCTCCTCATCATCGTCTATGAACCGAGGCAGCTCGGAATTGGGGACGTGTGGCACACACAACGGATGACAGTCTTCATTATCTTCTTTCTGCGACTCCACCAACGAATGACAAGAAAGAGGTAGAGGTTTGATTTTATGTTCATGAATATTTTGGCATTCATCGTTAATATTTTATCCACTTTATATCGATTAACGGGAGGGGGCCAGACTGCACAAACATGGCTGACCCTCCACCCTTTTTACTGTTGTCCTTCGTTGTGGATTGGAATGGAGACGGGGCAGTGCCATCGCACCACGTGGAAACGAGGGAACCACGGCGAGGGAGCGTGGTGCCGTCGCGGCTCGCCATTATGGCCGAATGAGGCCGTGGCTAGAGAATATTAAAGTTCTGTGGCCACGGCGGAGGGGCGCGGCGCCGACGGGCCGCGCCGGTCGAAGAAGGGTCGCGGCCAATATGGAGGGGCCCGGCGCCGACGTGTCGCGCCGGTCGATGAAGGGTCGTGACCATATGTTGTGGCAGTCACCGACAGGGGGTGGCCAGACTCCTCGATCGCTGGAGCATCAAGAACCATGGCCTTTTGGCCTTGGAAGAAGACCTGGAGGTGGCTGGATAAACCGGCCACCGGTGCTTGGGGTGGCGGGACCGCGGGGTCCCGTGGAGGTGACACCGGCCGACCAACCGGGTCGGCCGTTCAGAATTCTAGGGGTCATAACCCCCAGTGGTGGACAGGTCGTCCCCCCATGTCGGGCCTCCATTACAAGTTGATGGGGCATCTCCCCCCCCCACCCCCTCGCGCCGCTCGGTCGCAGACCGAGCACCCAGCCGAGCTAGGCCGCTCGTGCTGGGCTAGGGCGCCCAACCGCTGGGTAGGGCCTCCCGTTGGGCCGGGCCTCACCAGCTGGGCTGGGCCGTGAAAACAGGACTGGGCTGCGCGGCTGGGCCGGTCCATGCCTGCTAGGCCGGGCCATGTCCAATTGGGCAGGACCCGGTTCGGGCCGACCCAGGGGGTCTTCAGCCAGGTCGGTCCGGGCCCAAACACCCCTAAAAGCGGGCAAATTTGTTTAAATGACCGTAACATGGGATATGGACCTCTGATTGGTGCACAGTCAGTTGTGACACAATCCTTGGATCGATTCGGTCATTTTGGTATATTAATCTTAAGGGTTTGAATAACTTTGGATTCGGCTGGGTTGGTTCGAACCCGAAACCAACCGGGCCCTCGTAGTAGAAACGCTTATAGCATGAGTTCCGAACGTCCGAATGATGTGCCACCTATTTTGTTAGATTCCTTTCGGTGAGACGGATATTTTGGTATTCATCACCTGAGGTTTGAATGCATTTGTAGTATGGTCGGGTTGGATTGTACCCGAAATCCAACAGGGCCCCTAGAACGGAAAAGCCGATAACATTCAGACTGGACGTCCGTTTGAAAAACCATCAGCGGCGTTGGTGATCACATTGAAAAATGGTCCCTATGAGTATAACCTATGTGAGTTCGGGGTACAGTTGAGATATGGTTGGTTTGGTTCGTACACGAAACCAACCGGGCCCTTGGGACGAAAAGGCTAATAACTCACAGACCGGGCGTCCAATTGACGCGATGTATGTTACATTGAGACCCCTATGACGAGGCGGTCCTTTGAGATACTTCTTCGAGGGACCTTGTGATACATGGTGTATCTACCTATCGCTCATGGAGTGGACCCTCTCAGAGATGATCATAGGAAGTACGGAGACCGTGTAACTTGCTGAGACATGATGACTGCTTGTCCGATTTGATTTGAAGTGACTTGCATAGCCCAGTGGGGAGCATTACTTTGTGAGGAGGTAGACCCATGGCGGAGGAGCACGACTTTGTGAGGTGGCAGGCCCGTGGTACTCAACAAGAGGAGTACCTCTGTAGGCTATGAGGGGGATCAATACTCAGTGAGGGGGCATACCCATGGCGGAGGAGCACTACTTTGTGAGGTGGCTGACCCGCAGTACTCGATAGGAGGAGTACCTCAGCAGTCTTAGGTTAGTGAGTAGTACCTCTGAGTGGTGACAGGATCAATCTACTTGTACGAGATGGAGCTCTAAAGCAGTTACGATTTCGATAATGAAAATCGTGATTTGATCGGAGTCATTGACCTTTGTGTTTTCCTCATGATTGAGATGGGTTACTAGATAACTTACGTATATGTATGGGAATATACCTAAGTAGTGGTTATCCGTCGACTTTATATCTGTGTGATACCTCGTGTCTGAGAGGGTTACATGGTAACTTAGGTATAAGTATGGGATTATACCTATGTTATGGTTATCTAATAAGAAGTTTCATTATGATTATCCTTGTTGGATTTAGTGAGACCTTGAGGGTCTCGGGGTCCCTACTAAGTATCGTATACTCTCCCCTGCACGGTCTTTGCCCGCACCTCGTTGTGTTGGTTGCAGACGACAGACATCACTAATCATGGTTGATGATTGTAGAGATGGACGGTACCCATAGGTGGATCTCATGACGAATTGGTACCCGGAGGTGAATTTCACAACGAGTCGGTACTCGGAGGTGGATCTCACGACGAGTCGGTACCCGGAGGATATGGACAGAAGTGGAGTGCGGAGGAGGACATCTGTACCTACCCTTCAGGTAGGAAGCTGGAGGAATATCCATGAGATTCTTGTCACCATTCAGCTGTTGTCCTTTGAGTTGTAATTTACATTCAGTTGTATCTATATCTTTCTTTTGGGATTGTATTTCCGGCCCCTCTTACTTTTAGCACGTTTGTTATACTGCTTTACATAGTGTAGCTTCTGCTTGTACTCTGTTTGTGTGTGCTTTCATTTCATAAAGGTAATTACTTCCCTTTATTTGGGATTTACGCCTTTGGTGCTATTCACCAGCCCCTCACCTATGGAAGGCGGGCTTGGGGTAGTCACGGCACAGGCCCTGAGGACGGGTCGTGAAAAATTGGTATCAGAGGAGTCGGTTCTACGCAGAAAATATAACTCTGATATTTCTTTTCTACGAAGCAATAGTCATATGAGTACCGAGTGTGGTATTCAGTTCAGGGAGTCCAGTGATGGTGTGGGTGGCCGATGTATCTATACCACATGACCCTGACCTCTGATTTTTGACTCAGTGCATGAAAACACTAATTGCATTTGTGTCATCAAATGTTTCCCCTTAAAACAGCTCAAACAATGTCATCTCACTAGGTATAATCATTCTACCATGTCATGTATGTTTATCTCAAGATGTTTATCCACGGACGACCAGCTAGAGCCCAGAGGGATATACGTACTGAAAACCTACTGATCAACGAGTCCTCGTTACAGGGCCCTCTTACAGTTGAGTCACTAGTGGAGGCACCAGCATTACTACCATACGTTGTGACACCGATGCCACCAGCCCCAGCAGTTGGAGATGCATGCCACTTGAGCGACCTTCATGAGTTCCAGCTCCAGAAGCCACCTAGGTTACGGGGAGAGACGGACCCATAGGCTGCAGAGGATTGGCTGGAGGCTGGGGTGGGAGTTCTCAGTAGAGTGGGTACACCAGCTGAATTTATGGTGATCTTTGCTGCCAGCCACATTTAGGGAGTAGCAGGTAGATGGTGGATCCAAATTCTCCAGTTTTGTGATGAGATAACCTTCACCTGGGGAGACTTCGAGACCTTCTTCAGGGTGGAGTTCATACCAATGACTCTACACTCTGAGCATTCTCAGGAGCTGCTGCCTTTGTTGCAGGATTTTCCATCAGCAGTCGATTCATCTGTAGGTTGTAGACAGATGATGCAGAGGTCCAAGAGGACTAGACCAGCAGGTGGGCGTCCTCAGGATAAAGGTTTTGTTGTGCGAGGCACACAAAACAGTGCCAGCCATAGGAGGGGCAGGAATTGATATAAATGTGGCAGGAAGGGTCACCTGGCATGTGATTGTCCGACCCCCCGCACAGTTGATCCGAAGGCATTGGAGGAGCCACCAAGACAGAAGAAGTGACGGGTGCTTGAGCAACATCTGAGCAGTGGGCAAGGCAGTAGAGCTCCAGAAGCAGGTGTATAGGAGTAATACTAGTGTATTCCTTTTTTTCCCTTGTACTTCTAGTTCCATGTTGATGTTATATTTGTGTCTTTGTACTTCGAGCTGCAGTAATATAAGACACTTATCATTGTGATGTTTTCATTCCTATCCATCTGTTTGGTTGATACTGATAGATCCCAGTTAAAAACTATTGGCTTGACCCTCGCTTTTGGGATACCTACTGAAGGAGACCCAGTGACCACACACTGATGTTGACAGTGTGAATCAACCCTTGGAGGCGAGAGTAACGGTTGGATCTCGTGGTAGTAGCACCGAGGCCTTATGACGTCATCTTTGCTATGGATTAGTATCATCCATGTCAGGATTGACTGTATTAGGCAAAGAACGTGGTTCATCCTGGGGATGAGACCAGATTTATCTTATCAGAAAAGAAGAAATCTTAGTAGCTCTTGTAGGACCAGAGAAAGTTCAGGACATCCAGGAGTCGGAGGCCACTAGAGTTCTAGGATGGCGACCATGTTTTCATACGGGTCTCACCTCGACGTGGATTACAGAGTTTTGGTAGTGGTGGAAAGTTATCTCCTCACTTCATTGGACCATTCTAGGTCCTCAACAGAGTAGGCAAGGTTGTTTACCGGTTGACCCATCCACCTCAATTCAACCAAGTGCACGATGTTTTTCCATGTATCTCTGCTGAGGAGAAATGTGCACGGCCCGACGCATATCATTGACCATTGAGAGCTGAACATCGATGACAGAGAGACTTTTGCGGAGGTCCTAGGGGAGATCAAGGATCGACTAGGCTGGGCCTTATTTTGATGGTCGATTCCTCTAGTGTGCATCATATGGCAGCACAGGAACTTCCAAGAGAGCACATGGGAGAATGAGGCTCAGATGCGTGAGGGTATGATTCCTTTAAGAAAATACTAACTTTGGCCGATGCAAGCCACCTGAGAAAGTTAGTCGTTGGCCATAAATAAAATAATTAAGTGACAATTATTTTATTTTAAAATTAATAACTTCTAAACAGTAACTCTAATTGAAAATATGAGAGTACCGTTGTGTTTTTTGGGGTGTGTTTCTCTTAGGCAAAGCCTAAACATGACCACAGTGTGTCAAGGGTGACTAATAACAATATTCCAAACTTTTTTTCAGGTACATTCAGTAAACATACGAGCAGCATTTTATAACATTTGAACAGGTGCCCAGAATCGAATATCGAGGCCACAGTTGAACTCACGATGCTAATATTCGCTTATGAAGACTTTCACCTCATCGGAGAATGATTGGGTATGAAATTTAGTTTTGGGGGTTTTACGTGGCTTAAGAAAATAAAATAAGTGAATAATTTATTTTATTTTGTTAAACACATGTAGTGCAGATAAAGTGGTTAGAAGCTCCACTTGGGAGTTGGTGGTGGAACTGCCACACCCTAACCCCCCATTTAATGGGGAATGATAAGAAACCTCTCAAACCCCCCATTAATTAATTTTATATGTCGACGTAATGTTAATTGAACTCAATTAATTTTATGGGTCGATGTAAAATTAATTGATGTCGGTTAATTTTATGTGTTGGCGTAAAATTAATTGCTCTCAATTAATTTTATGAGATGAGGTAAAATTAATGGTTGTCAGTTAATTTTATTGGTCAACGAAAAAAATAATTGCTGTGATTTAATTTTATGTGTTGATGTGAAATTAATTGATGTCAATTAATTTTATGTGTCAACATAAAATTGATTCGTGTCCTATGTTTTGACACAGGCTATGTGGGGGAATCTTCTTGGCATCCTCCACTCTTAAGTAGTGCCAACACACCTCCTAAATTGTGCCAACACAATTTAATTCGCCTGAAAACCTTTTTAAATGTAGTAACTGCATCGTTGGAATTTAGGAAGTTTCCAAATAAATAAAATGTCATAAATTCCATGATGGTTACATACCTCTCCCCCTTTCATATATATAGGGATATTGGGAGAATGTTTTGGGATAGCATCACCAAGTGAAGAAGCGCTGGTAAAGTATTGTAATGCCCAAAACATGGGGAAATCATATCCTCTCCATCAAAGAACGTGTAGAACGCCAATGACGATCTTCCACGTGATTCTTCTTAGACCTCCCTTCGCCAGAATCCTATCCTCCACAACATCGTCAACGAACCAACGTAGCATGGCACTGGGGACGTGTGGCGGACACGACAAACGACGACCTTCATCGTCTTCCTTCTGTGACTCCACCAACGAGCGACGAGCAAGTGTTAGGGGTTTGATTTTATGTTTGTAAATATTTGGGCATTCATCGTTAATATTTTAGATTCTTGCTATCGATTAATGGGAGGGGTCCGGACCGCACAAACACGGCCGACCCTCCTCCCTTTTTATTGTTGTCCTTTGTTGTGGATTGGAACAAAGATGGTGCGGTGCTGTCGCACCGCCCAGAAAAGAGGGAACCACGGTGAAGGGGCGCGGCACCATCGTGTCGTGCTGTTAAGGCCGAAAGAGGCCGCAACCGAAGCAGGGGCCGCGGCGGATGGGCGCGGTGAGGTCATGTTGCACGAAGCATCTTGAAGGTCTGTGGCCAGGGCGGGCGGCAGCTGAGGGGTGCGGCGCCGACGCGCCGCGACGGTCGAAGAAGGGTCACGGCCTAAGGCCACAGCGGTCACCGACAGGGGGAGACTGGACTCCCCAGCCTCCAGAGCATCAAGAGCCGTGGCATAAGACCTAATGGCGGCCGGCTAAACCGGCCACCGGAGCTTGGGGGGTGAGACAGCGGGGTCCCGCGGTGGCAGCACCTGCCGGCCTACCTGGCCGGCCGTTCAGAATTCCTAGGTTCGTAACCCCCAGTGGTAGACAGGAGGTCCCCCCACATGGGGCCACCGTTACCTGGTGAGGATGCCGCCCCCCCCCTTCTCAAACCGCTCGGTCGCAGATAGAGTGCCCAACCGAGCTAGGCCACTCGTGTTGGGCCAGGGCGCCCCGCCGCTGGGCCGGGCCGCCCACTGGGTCGGGCCGCGCCGCTGAGCCGGTTCGCGCCCGCCGGTCTGGGCGACGCCTGCGGGGCCGGGCCCATTGGGCCGGGCCGCACCCAAGGGTGCGGGACCCGGACCCGGGTCGGGTCAACCCGGTGCGGGCCGACCCTGTGGGTCTTGGGCCTGGTCGGTCCGGGCCCAAACCCCCTAAAAGTGGGTAGATTCGTTCAAACGCCCGTAACAGGGGATATGGACCTCTAATTGGCGCACCGTCAATTGCGACATGATCTTTGGATGGGGATGGTCATGTCAGTATATTACACACAAGATTTCGGAGAACTATGGGTTTGACCGGGTTGGTTCAAACCCGAAACCAACAGGGCCCCCGGAGCAGAAATGCTTATAGCTTGAGTTCCGGACATCCGAATGATGTCCCGTCGACTTTGTTGGTTTCCTTCATATGAGACAAATATTTTTGTATACATCACCTAAGGTTTTATGTAGTTGGAGTATGGTTGGGTTGGATTGTACCCAAAATCCAACTAGGCCCCTCGAACGGACAAGCCAATAACATTCAGACCAGACGTCTGTTTGACGAACTGTCAGCGGCGTTGGTGATCACGTTGAGAAACGGTCCCTATGAGTATACCCTATCTGAGATCGGGGTATAGTTGAGATATGGTCGGGTTGGTTCGTACATGAAACCAACTAGGCCCCTGGGACGAAAAGGCTAATAACTCACAAACCGGGCGTCTGATTGACATGATGTATGCTGCGTTGAGACCCCTATGAGGAGGCGATCATTTGAGATACTTATTCGTGGGACTTTTTGATATTTGGAGTATAGACCTATAGCTCATAGAGCGGACCCTCCTGAAGACGAGCGTATGGAGTACGAATACTGTGTAGCTGGCTGAGACATGATGACTGCTTATCTGATTTGATTCACAGTGAATTTCATAGCCCAATGGGGAGCACTAATTTGTGAGGTGGCAGACCCATGGCAGAGGAGCACTACATTGTGAGGTGGAAGAGTAGCGGTACTCGACAGTACGAGTATCTCTGTAGGCTACGAGGGGGATCACTACTCTATGAGGTGGCAGACTCATAGTGGAGGAGCACTACTTTGTGAGGTGGCTGACTTGTGGTACTCGACAGGAGGAGTACCTCAGCAGTCTTAGGTTAGTGAGTAGTACCTCAGAGTCATGATAGGATCACTATACTCGTCAGAGACGGAGCTGTTCAGCTGTGAAGGTTTTGATAATGAAAATCCTGGTTGAGCTGAGTCATTGACCTTTGTGTTTTCCTAATGATTGAGATAGGTTACTAGATAACTTACGTATATGTTTGGGCATATACCTAATTAGTGGTTATCCGTTGACTTCATATATATGTGATACCACATGGCTGAGATGGGTTACAAGGTCACTTAGGTATAAGTATGGGCTTATACCTATGTAAGGGTAATCTATTGAGAACAATATTTTTGACTATCCTTGTTGGATTTAGTGATACCTTGATGGTCTCGGGGTCCCTACTGAGTATCATATACTCACCCCTGCATGAGCTTTGCCTGCACCTCATTGTGTTGGTTGTAGATGACGGACATCACTAATTGTGGTTGAGGCTTGTAGAGCTGGATGGTACCCGGAGGTGGATCTCACGAAGAGTCAGTACCCGGAGGTGGATCTCACGACAAGTCGGTACCCGGAGGTGGATCTCACGATGAGTCTGTACCTGGAGGAGATGGTCAGACGTTGAGTAATGAGTAGTATATCTATACCTACCCTTCAGGTAGGATCCCGGAGGACGATCCAGGACCTGCTTGTCACCATTCAGCTGTTGTCCTTTCAGTTGTACTTTAGATTCAATTGTAGCTGTATCTTTCTTTTGGGATTGTATTTCCGGCCCCTCGTACTTTCAGCACGTTTTTTATACTACTTTACTTAGTGTAACATCTTCTTGTACTCTGTTTTTGTGTGCTTTCCTTTTGTAAAGGAAATACCTTTCTTTTTTTTTGGGATTTATGCCTTTGGTGCTAGTCCCCAGCCCCTGGCCTATGGAAGGCAGGCTTGGGGTAGTCACGGCATGAGCCCCGAGGACTGGTCGTTGACAATGATGACTATGAATGACAAATAAAAAATGTATAAATTAATTTATTGAATAATGTTTCATGATTTAGACATCCTACACTTGATTTCAATAATTATGCACTTCGCTATCATGATAATTCATTCATGCACTACAATTTTTGGTTGTTGTCAATAGAGTGAACCAGAAGGAATCATGTTATGCTTGAATCTTGTAGAACATTGGGTGACTATAACCAACCAAATTTGATGATTAATGGATATAAATATATTGTGGTTGTGAAAAATTAAATTTTTCTCTATATGATTTACACTATGAAAATTAGTGAGATTTATATGAAATTGACTAATAAGAAGAATGAATTGTATAAAATTTCATGTGGTAATGAACATAGATGAATGAATACTTGGCTCCCTACATATTATAAAGGTGGGAAGAAGCACATTTAGGAAAATAAAAAGTAGTGAGATGACATTATCTGTGTGGAAAATAAGGTCATAGAAATAAAAATTAGTGTGGTATTAAATGTACTTTGTGTGGGTAATATGGGTATTACTCAACGCAATCGCATGTTTAACATCTAAGAGAAGGATGAACTATTCCCAACCAATAATTAATGTGCAAGGATTGATGAATTTTTGTATTTGGATTCACGAATTATGTTATATGAATTGGGAAAATATATCAAATGTTAAATTTATGTTTTTAATTTATGATTTCAAAGAATAATTTGAAGGATTCTGACACCCAAGAAAAGTTATTTAATGTAATGGAGTTATTAATGAAATATACATGATTAAGGGAAATATAACCCTTTATATGATATACATGATGAGATAAATATAACATTTATTTTTAGAAATTAAATATGATCGTATAAAAATCGATGAAAGTGATAATGATTTTTTGATAAAGTGTTTTATGTTTTCATTAATGGAGTTTACAATATAATTAGATTTACAGAATATAGTAAATAATATATTTTTATATTAAATTATTGAGAATTAATTATTTTTTTAATTTATGCTTTCTTTTATTTATAGTAATTATAATGTTTCAATATAATTTATGAAAAAGGTATTCACATGTTTTTTATGTGAAAATTCAGAGTTACATTATGATATATGGGGGATTAATATTAAGTTGATTTTATGAACTTTAGTGACTTTATTGATAAATTTTGGAAATTTGGAATGTTTATATAGCTACCCATATATAGAATGTATTATTTTCTTAATTATATAAGTTTTTATAAACTAATGTATTACTTCACCATATGAAGATTTATCAATAATCGATAACCATTATTAATATTTTTTCACTAGAGATAGAAGGAACGATTTATAATTATTTTATGGATTTTATGTATTGCATCATACATTAAATAGATAATAAATATCTTAAATATTATAATGTTAAGTGGAAATTGACCAAGGAAAAACCAAAGGATGAAATTGTGGATACTAAGTAAAAATATATCATTAAAGTACACTTTAATATATTCATAGTCAAGATAGGAAAGGAATTTCAAAATATTTGGAAAAGAATAAGGAATTATTTTTTTCTAAATAATAATCATGTATAATGATATCAAGGACCTTATTCATGCCACATTGGTTTACAGATTTTTTGTTGTTTACCTTCTTTGGACTCTCACATTCTCATGATCAATTTTCTCTATCACTTTCTATCGATATTTGGGTGTTAGTTCTCGCTTTTATTTCCATATTTTCACTTTACAACTATTTTCCCCAGTTTTTAATCATACTATATGTTATTCCACATGAAATTTACATAACAGTTTATCCTTTTCAACGGGATTGTTTATTATTTATTTTAATGATGAGGGTTTCAATGAACAAATTTTTATATATTAAACATCTGTTGAACGAGACAAATTTTGATTCTGAAATACCTTTTAAGGGGTTTAAAATGTGACCCCCAAGATTTTTTGAAATGTAATATCAAATGAAATTAATATTTCAATGTTTCAAGTCACTAACGACATTATTTATAGCTTTAATTATACACAATGATGATTTCAACTTCTTTTACATAAATAAAGGAATTTCTTATAATGTCGGCATGACATGAAACACTAAGAATCAATGAACCATGAAATTATATTAATTTAAATATGTCCATTATAACATACACATTATATTGGTGGCTATGAATAGTAATATATAATTTATGAAATATAGGTTTAAACTTAATACTCAATATAAATTTATTTATTAAATGTTAGTAAATAATAAATCAAATTTCAGTAATGTAATTAAACTCATTAAAAATTTGATTTCTTAAAAAATGACTTTTATAGTGTTTTATAAGATAATATTATAGATCATCAATAAGGATTTTTGAAAAAAAATTAAGAAAATGTAATTATTTTTTTAAATAATCATATAAAAATTATCTAATGATAAATTTTTGGGATTTTTTAGGTAATAATGATTTTTCAGTGAAAAATGAAAAATATTGATTTTCGTAAAACAAACATATAATATACATAAATTATTAAATTTAAATTCCCAATTATTTTTATGTAACACAAGTAGAACATTTTTCATGTTGAACCCACTATTTTTAGTTGTGAAGAAGTATTATATTGGAATTTATTATAAGTTTATTTTCGGGTTTAAAAAAGTATTTTTCTAAAAACTATTGTAATATTCAGAATGTTTCGCCATTTTAGTTAATTATAACAATCCATAATTAAATTTTTTTAATGAAATTTATAGATCATATATTTATTATTTGTAATTTATTTTTATAAAATTATTATTATTTGGTATTAATTAAATATAAAATAATTTTTTGATTCAGAAATACAATTCTTCTATATAGTTTTTTTCTTCGTGTCTGTGGGTGTTGATTTAAATTTTTTTTAAAACTTGTAAAAAATATATTTAAAATAATAAATTTCAATAATTAAATAATATTTTCAAAATTATATTATCGTAAATTTTTAATATTTGTCTGAGAAGATTAATTTTTTGATAAATAGTAAAAAATTATTAATTTTAATTAAATATTAGATTTCTATTTAGATTATTTATAGAGATATATTTTATTATAAATACGTTTAAAAAATTATTTAATTTATATTTATATTAATACAATTTTGGTTCTTTTTATCAAATTACTATTTATATTTCACAAGAAAGCTTTGTAATCCATTGACAATTTTCCAATTGATAACCCACATTCTCATCATGTCTACCAGATCAATATTAAAATAAAATTTTCAATTTCATTGATTAGAATTTTTAAAATTGGAATAAATATTTTGAATTGTCATATTTTTAATTATATAATCAGGTAACCTAAATTTATTAGAAAAATGAATTATAAAAATATTATAAATTATTTCTTCTGGTTAGGATAAAAATGGGGTTAGCGAAGCATTAAACTAAAAGGATAATGGTTATAAATAACCAAAAATATGTTTAGAACCCATTTTTAATAAAAAATTTTATCTATATACCTTATATTCTCTATATTATTTCCTTTTTTGAGATATCTCACAAGAAAAAATTTTGGTTAACATAGTTATTTCAAAAAATCACTTGTGTACCACTCACCTCACTTATTAAAGTCCACACCTTCATCCCTCATCTTGAAAAATTAAAACCCTATATATTAAGAAAATAACATTCCAAATTACTTCCCAAATTACATTCTTTCACCCATGAAGATTTATTTTGGACATAAATAAAACTTCATAAGGATGTTTGTCCAAACCTAAAAAAGATACCTGAAGAAGAGATATCGTTCATCCATGAGTTGGTTTGTTTTATTTCTTCGTCCACCTAAATCTATTAATAATATAACATTTTGATATAATAACACCAATATTTTAAATATTAAATTGTATTTTCATTAAATTTAATTATCAAAAACCAAATCCACTTCGATTAAATGGGTCATGAAGTCATCATGAATGTGTATGATGGCCTATGACCTCTTGAACAGATGTCATTAATTTTTCCATTAACTCTGTTCAAGGATATAAATAATGATTTTTATTTTTTATATAAAATATTATTAATATTATAATTTTTCGTTAAATATTATATCACGCATAACATCATGCTTTCCTTTTTGTGGCAATATCATGATGTATCTCATGTGTACAACGGATAACCACCTCACAATGTAATGTGATTCATTCATGATTTACAAGGGAGGTAATATAGATTGTTTGAATGAAAATATTTTCTTTATATGATATAGAAATTTTAGTAGAGTGAAATTTTATCATTAAATATAATTATTATCCTACATCCTGAAAATAAACACAATATTCATGTGTAAATATGGCACGCGATCTCCACAAACGGGGTATTCCAATAATTATCTCAATCCCTAAGAGATTACTATAAATAAATATATAGTAAATATATATTATATTTATTTATTTGTTGTAAATTAAGATATTATGTATCCAATGTAAATATAAAGAAGAAAAATAATAAATCAGAAATATATGAAAAACAATGTTGTTGTTACATGAAATGTGACCTTAACATGGGATTGTTAATAAATAGTTAATCAAAGTACATTATTAATTAATAAATGGTATGAAATATATTAATATGGTTTTTTATAGATTATAAATGATATTATAATTTTTTATACATTAGGTTTTAATGAGTGTGAAGGATTTCCAGACATACTACAAGTGATAATTAGTCACTATTTTATTTCTTGGAGACATATGCATATTCACCATTCATTTCATTTTTTTTAAATATATAAAACATTTGACATGTTATATAATAAATATCATTATTTAAATGATATTTATGTTCTAATTTTATTTTATTCTTTATTAGGTTTTATGATTAAAAATGTTACTAAATCCGTAAGGGAATTTTGTCTTATATTGACTTATTTGAGACAGATGTTATATTATTCACCTATATTATTTCACATGATATAAATAAAAACCATTTTACATGTAGTATCATAAAATAATATATCATCAATATATTTATAGTTCATTTTATTGTTATTTATTCCTAGGGATTATGATTCATTTTTACCAAAGTGGTAAAGAGTTTAGGTTTAAATCTCATCATTTATCAAGGATGTTTATAATTATGGTTCCAATGATGAAGTATTTTAATAATTCTCTCAAGAAACTCATGAATGTTATTCTTATTTGGATATTGATTATTTATTATGTTAATAGTACAAATTTTCTACTCTTTACCATATAAAATAATAGAGTAGATTTTCAATAAAATCTAACTTTATTTCTCTATTTAGTTGAGAATCTGTTGTATTACAAAACAAGGATTTCTTAAAATATTAACCGGAATTTTTAAAATTTCATAGAATTAATAATTAACGTTATTTTTACAATTTCACTACTGAAAAATAGTACTTTTCATGTCATATTATTATAACATCAATTAGTACATGAAGTTATTATAAGAGACACTGTAAATATGTTTTTAATTCCATTTAATAAAAATGGACATTAGAAATTCAATTTTTTATGTTTTTCACATAATTTTTAACAACATACATGATGAATCATTTACCATGTCTTTTTTTAGAAAATAAAAGTGGTAAAAATGGGTTTTTATTTAACACATCTTTTATTTTATAACTGATCCAAAAATAAATTTAAACAATTTATAATATTTCAACCCCTAAAAATATTACATAATAAAATAAAATAGTTGAATATAAAAAATATGTTGAAAAACACACAATAGAAATATAACCATTTACAATTTAAATTTTCATTTTTAAGATGTATATTAGATATAGAATAAAACACATTCAATCCTATGAAATTATTATTCCATAAAAATTGTACGTTACACAAATCATGTTCAATATAAGGTTGAGGGTCATGAAATGTGAAAAATATTAAACAAAAATCATTAAACCATTATTATAAATAAAAATATTGAATAATAAAATGAATTTTTTATAAAAACACTAACATTTTGAAACTTCGTAACTATCCTAGTGGAAATTTATTCATTAATAAATCATAAAACCCAGTATCCACATTCCACTACTCCTTTTTATGAAGTTACTATTTAATAACATTTTTCATTTAAAAATAATATTTTTAAATACTACATCAACAATTTAGAAATTTTAAATAAAAAGACACCTTCACTTATACATGTTTAATATTGGTTCTTTTCTTTGTTATGGTCTCATAAAAGAAATATCATTCCAGATTTGAAAATAATACGAGTCAATGAAATTTAAATATTATTATAATAAACATAATAATGAAAATACTCAAACTTTTATGTTTAGTAAAGTCTTAATGTTTTCTCATATTTCTCCCAGGATATACGATATCCAACAAATTGACTTCTCTATTTGTTAAAAAGCACAATATCTAAAGGAAATTGATATATAAGAAAATTTAATGTGAGTTATCATTCTATTAAAAGATATATAAATAATTATGAGATAATGTGTTCGAAATATAGATGATAAAGAAGAATCAAATTCTCAATAGTAACAATCTTTTGAAGTCGAGATCAATATAAACCATTATTTTGGTAATAATCATTGTCTTTGCTTTAGGTGCAATAATTTTTTGTAAAATAAATCCATATACTTCTATATTTTAATTTTTATAATAATTGTATATTTTTACTAAATAAAAAAGAAACATAACTGTAAATTTTAAATAAATTAATATTATATAAAGATTTATATTATTTGACTTATACGGAAAAAAATATGAATCATGTTGATTCTCAACTAATCCCCAATTACAAGATCCATGATATATATTCTAAAAAACTTAATAGTAATTCCATTCCCCGAAATTTCCTCTTCTATTGGAATATCATACACATCTAATAAACAATTTAAATATGTTGACAATCTGGAAGGATGAGTATAAATAAAATCTCAAGTGTTAACACTTTGTATTTGTTATTGTATATACAATATTTTTTTATGTTTTATTTATTCCTATAAAAAATATATAAATATAAATACATTAAAATTTTAAAAACAATTTAAAAAAAATTAAATAATTTCTATAATATCCATATAGCTCCATTAATTTTTCAAATGAGTCAATATGGCCAAACATAAAAATGGTTGTTACACTATCCAATTATTCTTATCTCATCTGTAAGATATGATATTCATGATGATCTATCTATAATAACCAATATATTTATAGTTTAATTATATTATATCTAAGTTGTGATGATGATTTATCTCGAATATAATATATCATCTCATATGCAGCAATATGATACTAGGTATCACCAAGATAAAACTTACAATAAATTGGAATCTGTAAAGAAGGGGATGTCGGAGTAAAATAAGTAAGAGGAGTTGGGTATATAGGAAGAAGTATAGTATGGTACATAAGAGGATTGGGAACTATATATGGAGGCAAAGGAGTGGTATTGGCATCCAAAATCTATCATTTCATATTTTTAAACATAAAATATAACGAAGGTCTAATCATGTCCTACATCATATCATGAATATCCTAAAATGTAGCTTCCAAATAATCTATTTTTTAAATACCCTCCACGGAAAAATATTTGGAATGTGGAAAAAAAAAATTATAGTGATACACCAGTCAGGTTTCGTCTTAAACAACCAAGGTATTCAAGTATTCTTGATTTTTTAGGATTGAAATCCCTCTTGCCCTTAGCTATGAAGATCACTTTCATGTTATTACCCAAAAGAGATTTTTGTATTGAACATTTGAAAAATATACACAGGGAATTAAAATATATAAAAAATTTATTTACCTTAAATAAATATATTATGTAATCATATTATGGTCCCCTCAGTTATATCCCAAAAACTCATTTTTAATTTTTAATCCTTTTTTCCCAAATAACCCATCTTCTAATGTCATGTATATACGGGGAATGATGGTTAACCTCTATAAAACATATGTATTAACATTACTTTTTGGGAAAACATTATCTAGATTTTTATCTTCAAGTTTGTTATACCATCCTAGAGATAAATATTGAGGGTGTATGTATGAATATTGGTTCTCCGTGTGAGATCTAATAATTTTCTAGAAATTATGAATTTAGAAATCATTATAATGGTTGTTCAAATAAAAAAAATCTAAAAGGTAACATTGAACTTACCAAAAATTCTTATCTATTTATACATTCAACAAATTTATTCAATATATATTCACATATAAATGGATATATATCAATCACATTATGATTTCTTTAATTCCCAAATATGAAATTTTATGTGAGGGTTCTTTTTAAATCCCTCATTATTCTAGAATATAATGAAAAAAATTCCTCATGACTCTTACATTATCATGTATTTCATATCACATTTGACTAGAATATGGAAATCATATATTATTATAAACATTTCATGATAATAAAAATAATAAAAAAAGAGATTACATAAACTGTGTCCCAAAATGATATATTATTATTTCATCAATACATCAAAAATATTTCATCAAAATGCTATCATTAAATTTAACATACAATATTATAAAAGTATTTATTTTTTTATAATTTGGACTTCTTGGAATATCATTATCATAATATTATATTGGCATCCATTGTTCATGGCTATAAGAAAATAAATATTTTCATAAATATTTTCTACCACATTTAACAAAACTCAAACTATGTTTTCCCCATGTATGTAGATGATTATTTTATAGAATTATAGGAGGATAATCCCCAAAAGAATGTGTACGTTCATCCCCAGATGTATGTGTATGATCATATCCACAATTATGTTCCAGATAATATGTTTGATGTTTCATTATCCTACAAATAATTGTTATAAAAAAATTAGTATAAAATTATTAAAATACAAATATTATATAAAAATTTATATAAAACATGAAAAAATAAAAAATAAAAAGTAAATTAAAAAAAATTATTCAATGTTGGTATTTTTATTTAAAATGATAACAAAATTTATTAAATATTAAATTGAGATAATGTATGAAAAATTCAAAACAATGGAGTGCAAATAGTATACATTCTCCAACTTATAACACCATTTTTACACCAAAAATATTATTCATGGAATAAAAGAAAATAATCCAACAAAAATTCATTTCAACAAAACTTCTTTTTATTCATATTTTTATAGTACTTAAGCAAAATTATATCGACATTAATGGAATATGAAAACACATTAATGATTATAAGAAAAATAAAGAAATGGTGTTTGAATATTAAAAATTTAAAACTTACTAAGTCATTTTTTATAAATTAGAATATTTTTTGAATATACAATTTTAAATAATGCTATTATTTCTACTTAACATATTATGTTAAAAAGAACTTATTCTCCATAGAATCAAAAAATATATAAGTTACGAGTAACCATTATAAATTATAAAAAAATAGACTAATATAAAGAAACAACATGATTTATTAGCTATAATATATGTTTAAAAAAATTAATATAATAGATGTAACATATTAATAAATTTTAAAAATTAAAATATAAATAAAAATGTGTTACTTGTAATATTTTTAATGCACTGAATTAATATTTTCACATGTTCTATCATCATGACCGTTCAGTATGACCCAAACCATTCATAACACATTCTCATTAATATTAACTATTAATCATTATAGGAAGGTAAGGATGTCACATAAATCAAAATCTTCCTTAAATTTTTCATATCGAAAATATTGTTTCAATCCTTGTAAAAAAAGTTACCACAAAATATCAGATTCATCAAAATCATAGAACTTTCTTTTCATTTGTTAACATTATAAAATTATCAGATGTGTATTCCAATCTATTCAGATTAACCACTTTCATTCTAAATCCATCTTGTTTGTCACTTATATTACCTATAAACAATTTCTAGATAAATACAAGAACATGAAATTTAATTTAATTGACCTATAATATTAATTCAAAGCCTTTATAATATGATCTAGATATAGGGATTGGGTTTTTGCCGTTGGCACTCACAAATGATTTACTTATGTGGACACGAATACTCTTCTCTTATGAACATCACTTATATTATCATGTTCTTTTGTGTGAAATCAATATGCTTTAATTTCATATGCGAACCATGTTATCAAATGTAATATAGTCTCACCCTATAACCATTTCTATGTTTCAATTTCATTTGATCTAATAATAACGATATGTTTTAAAAAAATTGTTTTTGATTATTTCAACACAATAATATGAAATTATATATATGGTTGATATTTATCTATTTTTTATGTAGTATTAATATACCATATTTATTTATTAAAATGTTAATGATTTTACTTCCAACCGTATACCCCCTTTTCACTATAATTGACTCATTGATAGAGTGATGTAGGAAAACTTATCAGCTCCACTGTAGAAAAGTAACATGTACAGAAATCTTCAATCTCCACATGAATATACTACTCAAAAAGGAGGCTTCAGGTCAAAATGTATTCTTAACGTACCCATTAAATATATTTGTATACCTTTCAATTGGATACATCTAACTTATATATATAAATATATGTCTTTAATAATTCATTTCTCACACTATATAATCCATTAATTTCACTATGAAAACTAAGAAAACAAGGTGGAAAATATATTTCCAATTAAAAACAATTGAAACCGGTTAATTATACAAATTGTTTAAATATTTTTAATTAATTGGATGATTACAAATTTATTTGAAAAAATAAATCAACATCATGATAATTATTTTGAAATAGAATGGAAATATTCCACACAATGAAACTAATATGAGATGTTGACCTAGGACATGAAAATCATAAGAATGTATAACTATCAAATTCAAGTCCTTTAAAGACCCAAAATATATTATAGAAGAAGAATAACATTGAAGAACATGGATATCATGAAAAAACTAACAAAATCTAATTTAATCCTTCTTTGATAATGTTTGAAAATATAAGGATAGGAATGGTCACCTTTCATAAATAGGTGGAGTTAACTCCAAGCATATACCCATTGAGAGAGTGTTAATAATTACATTGAACCCATATTTAGTCTTTATGTTAATATATAAAAATAATCCATTCAAGAAGTGATATATATTCTTCTCCACATGCATATCATCAATTATATGTTTGAACTCAACATATCTATAGTAGGTATTTCCAAAAAAATGAACTATTTCAACCAAATATTTCTATCATTACCATATTTTTGTGTTATTCATAATTTCACATCATTGTCTTCCACCCTCTAAAAATATTGGTCAAGGGAAATTGTTTTGGAGAGACATCATGTTTTTTGGGATCCATTGAATATGTTTTTAAATATATTCTAATATTAATCCATAGAATACCCTTGATGACTAGTGTATAATTATTTTCTCCCATATTAAAATTGATAATATGATTTTTTTTATTAAAAAATTGAACAATATTTGTTCTCATCACACTAAATCCAAAAACAAATTCCCATATTATCGAAAGTCATTTATATTGAAAATTGAAATTATATATAGTTGAATATTTTCCATTATATATGAATAATACTACCAAATAACTTCATACCATTATATATTCAAAACATAAAATAATGCTAATAATTAAACATTAATATCATTTTTAACTATTTTGGACCATATATCATTAGAATCAACATGAAATATTGTCAATTTATAAAAAATCAACGAAATATGTTGTAAATTACTAATATAATAGGTCATAAACTATGTGTGATACTATAGATTCAATTTGAATTAATTCAATTCATGAAAATTCCATGTCTGGGAGTACTAACATCATTTTCTAACATATGAATCTAATAATTATTTTTCATTCACTATGGAAAATCAAATGGATGCCATAATTTTCAATCACATACCAACTCATACATACTACATCTAATGAATTTTTTCAACATTTTAATTTTCAAATATTATTTTTAAAGAAGGAATTATAGGAATATACCAATATTTTTTGGCAGGGGTCTCAATAAAAGCTAAGTCATCATGTAATCTTTTTGTAAACTTATACCATGGCATCCCACATTTAAGTCACCCATAAAAAAATTAGTATTCTTTACTATATTTACTATACCAACTAAAAAAGGCAAGTATTTTATTGTATACTAATCCCATTAGGTAATATACTTTTCTTTACAAATATAATTTTGGAATATCATTTTATTTAGGAATATTGTCCTTCAAATTCATTGTCTATATCTAGGATAAAATCCACTAAAAATTAAATCATATTTGATATGTCTACTTTTTACATTATTAATATTTAAAAATTTTAGACATGGAAATAAAATTTTTTCACTATTTGAAAAAAAAAATCATTTAATAAATTTTAAAAAACAATCAACACCATCCCCATATTTATCACTCATTTTATTTGTAGTAACCCATATCGAACTAATTATTATCAATAAAAATATCAAAAATATAATATATTTTAAAAATAATATAGTTGTGACAAAAGGTATTTATGGGTGGATAAATTTATTTCATTGAAGATAATCAAGATAACACACTTCTTCTTTTGTTCATCAGTAAAATTTTACAATGTTTTTCAGGTATAGTGAATAAAATATTTAATATCTAATAATATTAGAGATAAAATTTATTGTTAATTAGAATAATTATACAATAAAATATAAAATAAATGAATTATGTTTAAATAAATATAACATAAAAAAGTTTCTTAATAAAATAGATTGAATAAATGAAAGCCTCATAAGACAGACTATATATCTAGAGTATCATGTGAATATTTCATTGAAATTACTATAATAAAATAGAACAATAATAAAGGAAAATTACTAAAAAGAAATAAGATTTTTTTATAAGATATTAAGATAATATTTAATATAAAATGCATTCTGTTCCCTAAATATATAACGAAGGATTATGTTAAGACACTCATAGTCAAAAAAAGTCTCATATTTTAGTAACTCTAAACAAAATTCAAACAAAATTCACATTCAATAGTAAAAAATTTGGGATGAAAATATTTTCATTGAATGAAATAATTTTCTAAAAATATCACTCTTTAATTTCATTATATATATTTTTTCAGTTAAAATGAACATTTCATTGAAAAAAGGGTTCAATTTTGAAATGTTATAGATTGTAAAATATTATTTATTACTATATTAAATAAAATTCGGTGTTAAATAATATAATATATGTTTTATTATAAAACAATTTTTTACCCAATGTGGATTTGTATAGAAGGGAATTTCTTATTAATTTTTCACCAAGGAGTACTTCATAAGAAAACTTTTATACATTCCCTTGTTATTTCATTGTTTATGTTCATTATGATTACAAATAATCTCAATAATGAAAATTATAAAAAGGTTATATTTTTTGAAGATAATTATTCATCTAGGAATGTATTTAAAGATTCGATATATCATATGTATTAAAATTCACAATTATGTTATTTTTAATGTAGTAAAGTGATTATTAAAATTAAGCTAGCCCAATACTACCAATTTGGATGTTATATAGAACTAAAATTAAATTATTGTTTAGATACCCAATAAAATATTTGTACCTTACTACCAAAAAGATTATAACAATTGATATAACCAATTTTTCGATATTTCAAGATAGGTTTTATGATTTTTATGTATTGAAACTCATGGTTATGAATTTTTCACCTAAAATAATATAAGATATTATTTATTCCAAAAAATTATATGATACCTATACCGAAAAAAATTATATTATACTAGTTTCTTTAAATCAAATATTTAGTTACAAGGAATAAAATATTAATAAAACTACGCGAATATATATTTATATTTAAAAAATATAGGTTAAATAAACAATGAACTATTTCAAATCATGGGAAAAAACTATATCTAAATTGCATCCCAGAACAAAATTTAAAATATATCAAATTTAAAAAGGGAAATCATAAAAAAAATTATTTCAAAAATATATTCATTTAAATAAAAAAATATATTTATTATAAATCATAATGTGTTTTCTTTGAATCCCAAAGTGTGAATAAATTTAATAAAATAGGATATAAAATACAAAAAATATAATTATCCTTATAATGTGTCATAATAATTCTAAATTATATTTTTCTCAAAAAATAATCCACGATCCATCCAAAAATGTGAGGATCAAGAAAGTGTGAGGGTTACATGGGACACTATTAAAGCTATCGGTGAATGTGCCAGTAGAAAATTAATGAAACATTGGGTAGAAAATAGATATATAATGTCATGATGAGGCTGATGATACATATTGGTGTTTTGAGGTTTTAATTCGTGATTAGAATCTACACTATTTAATAAAATTAGGGCTAGTGAATCCACGTGGTAGATGTAGGATGATTGTAATGATAAATAAAGAAATTAAAATAAGTCTGCATAAATTTGGATAAATTATAATAGTTATATCATGTTTGTTATTTAAAAATTTACTTGAATTTTATTTGTTGGATAAATAGAACTGATATTATAAATTGAATAACAATTTCAATATTTTTAAACTAATGGGATAAACTTGATTTTAAATGTCAATTTTCTAGAAACTAACATAGATAATAAACACTCTTTTATGTTTTTATCAATTATTTTATAATCAATGTAAAAAATATTCTTCTAGAAAAATTATGAATAATTTATATGAGAAACACATTATTATAAATATAATACATAACAATATGTTTTACTTTTCTATATATTATATTGAATGATTCCCCATGTCATTTTCTACACAATCCTATTTTTGATTTCATATAAAATTTTAAATGATTCAATATTTTAAAATTTATGGCATGAAACAATATTCTTGTCTCCATGACTATTTTTTTCATTAGATATTTCTATATATTTTTTCATTGTTATGTTTAGATAACACTATTTTCAAATTGTTTTGTGTTTTAAAATTTTTTTCCAAAAGAAGAAAGGTTATTTTCCTCAAAAAAATATTTTGAAAGAATTTTCAATCTATTATTACAATTTTTTATGATTATTTTGAAATGAAAGGAATTACAAAATATTTTAAATAGTATTATATTAAAGAAATTCAATGAAAACTTATTTTCCTAATGAAACATTCCATATAATATTTCAAGTTAATTTTTCATATAAGATGACATCCTTTCATGTTTCTAATTCGTTACTGGTGATATAATCCAATAAATAGAATTCTTATTTATCCTCAATATATATTATTATTTATGATGACATGATGTGTATGAAACTCTTTTCTCTTATATGGGTAATAAAATGATCGAATTCTTATGAAACATGATTTTTTTCAATGTGTTATGCTTTGATGATGTGATTAAATGATTAGGGAACATTTATCATATAAAAAATATATGATACGAATGAATTTGTATGAAAACCATTACATCTCATGGGTTATGGTATTAAAAAAATTATAATATTTTAGCACACATAAATATGGTTTTCATTATGAAACAGGTGGTACCAATATATCCCTCCAATGCATTGGGTGATGATAAATGTTCATTGATCTTAGAGGGTAAAAGGGTGGTTATCCCATGCCCAATATAGTGTACACTGGCATTCATCCTAAGTACGAAGCAGGTATAAAAATTGTTAGCCCCAACATAACTTGTTATTAATTACATGGTCAGTACCATTGTCATAATATTATTCAATATTAAATGTATTCCTCAATTTTATGCCATATACCAATGTTATGCTCTCATAATTTTTATTATTATTATATTATGGACTTTCACTCTTTTTTCCATGGCTCAACATTTTCATCATTGATATATAAAGTACAGTTTTCATATGTTATTTTCCTATTCTCCTACCCTAATTATCATGTTATTTTATTGTACTTCTCTTTTTTACCCTTTATATGGATATGATACTTTCATTTCTTTTATTTCCTTTTCCTAGTGTAGGAACTTGTATTTTTGTACAAGGAAAAATATTATGGGAATTTGATTAATTTTTTTTGTTTACGAGGTGCGTTGATTTCAAAATAGAACATAAAAACTAAATTTCTAGATTTTGAATATTTAAAAGTAATTTTTTTGGATTGGGGAAAAGCCTGAGATCCTTTACAGGAATAAAAAGGAGTCTTGGTAGAACTAGACCTGGAAAGGTGAGTTTTTAAAGACTTATTGAGTGTGCACGGTTTTAATAAAATAGTGTGACCAATATGAGTAAATGTGTGTCTTATTATAGGTTAGGAAGAGGCATTTCACACGGGCTTCTCACTATTTTTCAAACTGTGGTACAAGCTCACATGCTTAGTGGTAGAGGTAATTTCTATATACTGTTAATCACATGGTTTTTTCAAGGTTTCCAAATTGTGTCGGCCAAGAAATAAGGTGTACTTTAGGTTCCCAAAAAATGGTTCACAGTTGGCGCACTATCCATTAAAATGTGCAGCCTAAACCACACATGATGTCTTATGTTAATAAAATAATTGTTTTAAAATTCAATTAAATTCGAATTATAATAAAACAAGGAACACTTCCCCCTGACCCCTCACTCGTACGATGCATAGGGGGTTCCCCTTATAGCTGCGATGAAGAACTCCTCTAACACCCCTCCCTGATCATGATTTCAATAGAATTTCCACTGATTCATTGTTCAATACTTCAAGTTGAGTCGTTCTATTCTCTTTCAACATCATTTCTAGAAAGTTTGAGGTCTCTCCATCAAAATGCTTGGTTCAGCCAAAAAATTATCGATGGGTTCGATCTCAATTTTGTTGGACTTCTGTCATTTGGGAATCCAAGGGCCTCCTCAAGACTTTGGGGTCCATGTTCCCACAATTGCTTCCAAGGGTGAGGCATTTTCAGATGTTCCAGTTCACCACCACCATCTAAGGTAACATTTTATACACTTTAGTGGTATCACACCTTATATTTTAGTGCCTTAAGATGTTTATGGGTCTTGGGAATTAAGTGTCCTGAATTTTGGTTCCCTTAGAAGACATGAAAGCATATACAAAGTTATATATATATATAGATATGTATATCCTCTATGTTTTTTCCCTCATTTCTTAGGGAATACGTACATTGAGTTATGGGTATATATATATATATATGTGTGTGTGTGTGTGTGTGTGTGTGTGTGTGGAATGAAGTTTGTGTGAGGGGATGAAAGCTTGATTTAGAATTCCTCATGTTTCAAACCATTGGATTAGACTTATTTTTAGGTATGATCCATATCCTTGACTTTTTATTTAAGAATTATTCCTGTGGTTGTTTAAATATGTTGAATTATATGTTTCCTTGATTTATGGAAATGCAGAGCTTGAATAAAATGCATAAAGGTTATAAATGAACTATTGAAAATTAAAGTCATGTTTTTATAAAAAATCCCTTCAACCAAGGTGCGTTGCCTTCAAATAAAAAATTAGTGATATTTGTTATATTATGCTTAGTTATGGTTTTTAGTTTTCATATATCATCATGGTGGTGTGGATGTATGAAATGTTTATGAATGTACGTGTTCATGTTACTAAATGATGTTTCCCGTGTGGTTTAAGTGAGGAATTTGCCATGTAGTCATAGTTAGTAATGTATTTCTTATTATATTGATTGTTTCTCATGTGAATATGATAATTCTATGTTTAGTGATGAATTGTTTAACTTGATGCACCCATTGGGTTTTCTCAATTAATTGATCAAGAATGGAATTGACCTTGGACACCCATAGATTTGTCATTCTACCTCATGTCATGGGATTTCATACATGATATTTATTTTTAGATCAATATTTGAATTCAATTGGTTAACTGGGAAGAGATGAATGTCTAAGACCCTTGTCCATTCTTATGTCATTTCCTGATTAAGCATGATTTTCCTCTATTCATGTATTCCAATGATAGATAGTCACTACCATGCAATGTAGTTGGTTATTGAACTTAAGATTATGTTTTAATGATTTCCTCATGTGAGTAAAATGACAACTAATCATTGTGATAACTTGATAAGAATGTTAGGATTGTTATAGTGGAAATATCCATGTGAGGATTAAAAGGGAAGTTGAATTGATAGCTCATGATTAATATGTTGAGACCATGATATGTAGTGAATTTATTGTGCATGCGAATATTTTTATAATGTTATCCATTTGAGTAAATTGAATTCCAAGAATGGTGAGGTTTTCCAATTCATTAATCACCTTGTTGAGGTGATTTTGAAAAAGTATGCTCTTGGATTTTACCTAGGAATGTTAAATGAATTGTATAAAATGAATTAAATTGATTAAATGGATAAGATATATTTGTGATACATGGATTAATTTTATAATTCCATGGAAGGACTTAATTTTCTTGAATTGTATTTATACCAAGGGAGATACAAGGATATAACTAAAGGTTTCTATGGACTGACTAAATGAGGATTGAATTTTTTTCCAGAGTGATATTTTGTTTCCAAGGATGTACTCATGTGTTTTTCATTCTTATAAGATGAGTGTTACAAGGATACCATAGAGGATTATATGTATGATCTCAAAAAGAATTGATTATTTATACCACAAGTCTTACATGGATCAAACTAAGGGATTCCTTTGAGAGACTCATGTAGGCTTAACTTATTTTTTGAGCCATAAACAGATTCATCTGAAGGACGCAATGGATGGAATTCTTGAGGCCTGAATTATTTTTTGAGTGATACATGTATCTATTATATGAGGTATTCTATGGATGAACTCTATGGGGAATGATTATAAGTCATGTGTGATATTTGGGGTTTCCATATAGGACCGCCAAGGATGTACAAAGATAACAAGGACTATATGCCTCTCCTGGAGTGACACTGGGTTCCAAAGGGGTCCTCCAAGGATGGGTTTTTTGGGGTTTTTTTGATGATATACTTGTAGTGATACATGAATTCTAATTTAGGAATGTCAATTTTTTATCAGGTTCTAGATCTTTTAAAAGATATTAAAGAAGCTTATGACACCTCTCTAAGATCAAGATGAATTTTGTATTCTATCAATACATGTAATGTATAAAGAGTCATCTAAGTATTTCTTTATGATTATAGTTATATGGAGAATGTTAGGATTGAGCAGGATGTCTAGAATTATAATTTCAATGAATTTAATTTTTTATATTTTGACTAAATGAAAGAGATATTAAATGATTACCTGCATACAATTTTTTTACTTTTGATTACTTCATTACATGTTTTTTATATCTTCTTTCACTATGATATTTTCATAGCACAAGATGGACTGGGATAGAACCCATGGGTAGTGGCCTACATTTATTTCAATCTCACACCCTACTTAGGTACCACTATTACCTGAGTAGAAATACTTGTTTACTGGGCTATGGACATTTCTTGTGAAGTTTTTCTTGTATCTGGATATTGAGAGAAAATTACAAATTCGGAGCATTGGATACTCTTTGAGATCTCCCATTGGGATTTTCTTCCTTTTCATTTTATATACTTAAATTTAATTCATATTGTATATTAATATACTAATTTATGCAATATCCATCTAGAATACATGAATTTTATATACTATATCTGTCAATTTTTTATTATTCAGTTATGATTAATAATTTATTCTATTATTTTGATTATTTCATTATATTGTTTCTACTGATAACTGATTTTTACTATATGTATACCTTTGTTCACTGTATAAATGAGGGTAGAGTATCCCCACTAAATTTTCATTACACACTCACTACTTTTTGATATCCTTCAACATATGGGGAGATATATTTGAGTTCATATAGAGACTGGTCCTACTACCGTTTTAGTGGTCAGTTGAACCGGGACATTACAATGTTGTATCATTGGTTTTTTTCTTTACCTTACCATTTTGGTCTAGTAGAAAGGGGAATATGAATTTTAAGGCTCTTGGTAGATAGTCATGCTTGTGTCTGATCACCACAAAAATGGTAAATGACCAAGTGTCCAAGGATGGGAATTGCGGTTATACTGTTCGATGTTATTATTGATGTGATTTCACCTTGCGTGAATGCTAAATTATTCATGGAATATATATTTAAAAAATAGTATGGTATTTTTCTTAGGAATAGAATGAAAAGTAAGTAAATTGACATTGTTCAATATAGGAACATATAAATTTACATGTCATGTTTATGACATACCATGTATCTGCACCAGTAGGTTTCCTGCTGAGTAGGATTATGTGTTGTGAGTGATTCCATGCCTAGTTTTGTACCTATTGAGGTAATCCTTTTTGAATGATTATTTATTTAGAATGTATGAATAATGGTGTAATATTATTATATGATATAGTCCATTTTTAGTTTTCTTGTTATATAATTCTAGTTATGATATATTAATTTGATAGTATGTGCTGAAAATTTGATGGTTACGATTTAGGCAGGATCCAATTTTCAATTGAATGGTGTATAGGTGACTTATGATTCAGAAATGGGTAACCTGTATTAATGAACCATCTATAGACCCCAATAAATGATTAATGGCCTTTTTGATGGAAATAATGCTCTAGGTAAATTTTAAATTTTAATGTTTTCAATTAATGGGTGTAGAGTGCCAATCGTAAGGTGTGAGGGAACCTTCGGGATTTGAATATAGCCCCCCATGTTACTGATCCTTTGTATAACAATGGTTTATTTTGGAATGGTTATGATAATGAAATCTGTTAATTTCTAAACCTTAATGGTTGGCTAACTTTTAAATTCTCAATTGGAACCATGAAATTCAGTTGGGGAATTCCATTATAAGATAAATCTTTATGGTGTTTATTATTTTTCTCGTTAAACAACTGCTAATGGGTTACTCTTTATAGAATCATGGTTGGTATAATGGGACCCTCGTAGGTCACCTATAATGATAAAAGTAATTTATGTTCTAAATATCTTTATATGATGGAATGTCAAATAATGTAACATGTTTTAAAAGGATGATGATGATACTTTCTTATTTATGCTTTCTTCTGATAGGTAAAGTGTATTCCAAGTTCCTTGTTTTGAAAATATATTCAATTTTATACAAGATTGACTGAAAATAATGGAAAGAAATTAAATTGGAACCTACATTGGTATCCTCTATTGATACCCTCTCTTAAGGGTAATTTTAAATTTATTATGGTAAGCCTTATAAAGGATATGAGACCATTTATCTATTGACTATTTCTTTATATTATTGACTTAAATTGAAAAGGTTCGTGAGCCTAGGGAAATCTGTTTTCTATGACCAAGATATATGTTTGATGCTTATGCTTCGTAAGGATATAGACCATGGTAGGTACCACCCTAATAGGTAGATGTATTTCATTCCACTACTATATTTTGACATTTGGTGACATTTAGGTGTCAATGTCCATAGTTGGATGTTCGGTTTTTTAAATAAAAACCTTTGTTCAGATGGGTGGTCATTGAATCATGAGAATTTATATGAGACTGAGCATCATAGAATGCTCAGCTCAGAAGGATAAACATTTCTTCAGCATGGTCAGCTTCTATGCGGTCATGTGGACATCTCTTTTCTTTTGTGATTGATGAATCAGTACATCATCATCGGAGAAAATGAATGTTTTGGATGATGTTCTATTGAACTAGTTTCTACATGAACCATATGGTATTAATTTCATAGGGCATCCAACCTATGGATTGTACTCAGGATGCTTATTTTTCTCTTGTAAACTCATGGAATTATGTGTTGACATATACAGTACACTTTGAGTGTCAAATGTAAAAAGAGGATATATTACATCAATTGGATCATTGATCCATGAGCTGTTGAGTATGGTTTTAGGTCATTTCTAGAGTAGAGTGACCTGAGAATTTGAAAATCAAGTTCATCCCAAATCTCAAGAGTACTATCTGGACATGTATGTTTTGACACACTGGTCGGTTTGGTCTTGGATTTAATGAAAAAATGTTTCAGCATGCATGATCGTGTCTTGACAACGCTCACATCAGTTCAGGCGTACATATCATTTCATTCATGGCTGTAAAATTTTGATTTAATTGACGGTAAGCACAAAAAATTAAAAACATGGTTGGTCTTGAGAAATATTTCTTGGTAATGCTTGAAGGAAAACTAATTCCATGGGTGGTAAAGGAATTAAGGATCGGTTGATGATGATTCAGATGGTTAATATGATATTATCACAAAGAGTTGACCTAGAGTGGTACAATAGATCTTCTTGGTAACCATTGGTTTCCACTTAATATACTCTTCTAAATGAGATGATTATGTCCCCTATCCTAACATAATACTTGATGCAGTAAGAGAGCATCAGTTAAACGACATGAAATTGTTTTAAATCTGTTGGTCTAGTTGTGTTACGCCTCAGTGTTTTACGATAGATGCATGGGGTTTTTTAGGTTGGGTGACCATAATTGATACTTGTGTTCCTGTATAAGAACACATTAGACAGACATTTGGAAACCTATTGTATCTCTTTAACAGACCACCAAGAGGATGCTACTCAAGGCTCAGTTAGTGTACTTATGTGGATGTTTTCACAATGTACCATCGTATCACTTGTATCATGGGGAATGGGATATGCAGGGATTGTTCCATGGAATCTAGTGGGTGTATCCATGGTTATACATGACTTTTTTTCAGAATTGGATGTAATGCTTTGAGGGTTGTGTTTCCTTTGGATTGAACCAGTTTAGGCCTTCATTAGTGCTGAGGCAGAACAATTGCAAATGGAAAAGTGTTGGGTTAGTCTTGAAATGTCACCTAAAGGTTGCTGTGAGATTTGGTGGACTCATCTGTTGTAAAATACCCTGGTGAATGTTTGTTAGTAAGGTAATTCAAGCTGTGGGGATAAATCCCTGATCGGGAATTGTCCTCTTTCTAATGATAAAGACTATTTTGGGAAGAACATTAGGTTAGGTAATTAAAAAGAATATGATTTGATCATTTACTAGGTTAATTGGTCTTGGGAAATATATTACTTCCTGTTTTCGTTGGAAATTGTGCAATGGATAATGGCTCTACATTCTCCAGTGAGAATCCCTCTTAGCTCTGTCAATGACAGCTATGGTTTCCCCTGAAACATCCAGCAGTCACACTAGCTCCTCCACTGCATGAGGCATTATTCATATTTTTCAGGACAACCCTTTCTATTTTCTCCCATTCACCACATAGGATTGACTTCTCTTCATCCTATTCATTGTGTTTCAAGTCTAAATCTTTATTGTACCTCCTCTTCTACACATTTCATCTTTCCAATCATGTTAGAACCCATATTTGTCCAGTATGATGGTTCTGATGATGTATTGGTATGGTGATAATGGATAATTGGTTTGTAGCTTTGGTATTTTTGGTTCTTTTATTTTTTTTGTGTTGTGTTCTTATTTTTTTTTTCTTATAGTGTTTCATTTCTCTCACTGTGGTGATATCTTTTTTTTTATGAAGATGTGAGTGAAGTGTTAGGAATTTTTGGTTAATGGTACATGACCGTTCGAGGTTCTATGTTGATTCCCATGTCCACTGCCTCTATTATTTTCCACGTAAGTTCCTTCTCTCCCCCAAGTGTGGATTGGTGTGTTGGTTCTCTATGTGGGTTTGGGTTTTATTATTTTAGTAGACTGTGGTAGTTCAGGAGGCTAAACCTCTGGGATAACATTGGTGGTTTCGATGACATTGGGTGATCGATTTTTGATGGGTTATATACTTTCAGCATTTTTACCATCATGAATCTTTAGTAATTTTTTTCAATGTTGGATGTTATCATTGGCATCAGTGATGATTGATTTAGCAGTTGTGACTGGTTCATGGGTGGTATTTTCATTGTTCTAGGATTAATATTCTGATTTGATGTGGAGTTCTTTATTGTTGTGAGGTAGTTATGGTCTTTTAATATGAGATAAGTTGGAATCTGTTGGTCGGTTCTCATAGGAGAACTAGGATGATGGTTGGTGGGTTCCATTCTAGTGATTTGGAGGCAACATTAGTGAACTATCAGGGCATGCATCTCACATCATGAGCATTCGTTACATGAGTCACACATGGATTGTTATGATTTTGAATTTTGGTTCATGTGGTTGTATATTTTGTTATTTAGTATGGTATCAACTGTTGATGATATTGGTTTTATTTGAATCCTTTTAATGTGATGTTACAACTTTCCATAAATTATATTTTTAAAAATAAAAAAAATATTTGGTTGGAAATCAAGCATTGAATCATGTCTTGGTGGCATGAGTGTCATGTTCTTAAATGGTACTTTGATGTGCATTGGGTGTTTGGAAAAGTGATGTGGCCATTTTAATAATGTTTTAGGACCCTGGTAGATTGGGTGACATCATCGATATTTCCCTATGAATTCTCAGGGATGAGAATTTCTGAGGATAGAAGTTTGTAAGAAACAATGTTTTTTTAATGAGATGAAATTAAGTTGGAATTTTAATTTTTTGGTGTTTACTTGATGGTTTTTTTAAATTAAACATCATAACTAAATTTCTAGAGATTTATGGTTTAAATGATATTATTTTAGACATTTGGGAAGGCTTGATAAATTTCATGGACATAACTATGAGTTTCGGTAGAGCAATACCTAGAGAGGCATGTTATTATGGACCAACAGAGGGAACACAGTCTTTCTAAAACTGTGCATCCCATATCAGTAACTGTGCGGTTTATTACTGGTGATGTAGAGGCATTTCACATTAGCTCCACAATGTTTTCCTAAGTACGTTCCAATCAAGAAATCTTAGTGGATGAGGTAGTATCTATTTAATGATCACCACATAGTCAGCACATGGTTTCCAAAAATGTATGGGACAATCCATGTGGGGTGCTTCGATTGCCCAGTAAAGGGAGAACGGTTTGGAAAAAATATATTAAATTGTTTGGCTCTAAATGTGTTTAATGAATTGTGATTAAAATTTAATTTTATTAAATTAAAAATAAAATTGAATTATAATATAGATAAAATAAAACAACACATTCTACCCTCGCAACCCTCACTCACCCTATGCATTTTCAACAGGATTTCGATTGGTTCTTGGTCTGAATCATCATGTTGGGTCCTTCTACTCCTCCTCTTAATTTTTGTACAGTTTGGGGTCTCTCTATATTCATAATATGTTCAGCTGAAACCACGGCTTATAGTTTGATCTGATTATTTTTTCCAGAAATTGGTCATTTAAAGGACTCCTAAAAACATGTTGTTCCATGTTCAAAAAATCATCACCAAAGGCGAGGTTATTCGAGGTATTTTTGTTTTCCATCGTCATCCGAGGTAATGGATTATACTCATTGTTGGTTTTATCAGCTTCTATTTAAGTTCCGTAGGATATTTTTGGGTCTGAGGTGTTATGTGTAGTCTGTTTTTTCCCTTAGAAGTCTTTCAAGCATATAAAGAGGTATGCAAATATATATGGATATGTAAATCTTTCATGTGAATTTTACCTAATGGAATTGTGAATATGTGCATTATGTTATTTGTATACATAGATATATATATATATATGTACGTATGTGTGTATGAGTGGAAAAGATCATGAGTTGAAATGTTTCAAGTTCCAAAGCATTGGCATGGCCTTCTTTTGAGGTAGAATCCTTATCCTTGACATTCAGGTAATAAATCATTATTTTACTAATTAAATAAGTTGAATTATGATTTAGTAGACTGATGGAATGACATAGCATGAATAAAATTCATAAAGGTGATAAATGACTTGTTGATTAATAAAGATATGTTTCTTTAATAAAAACCCACCAATGGAGGTACACTTCCTTAAAACAAAAATCTAATGATAATTTTTATATCATGATTAGTTTGGATTGAAATTTCATACATATTTTTGATAGTGTTGATATATGGAAGGTTAATGCATGGCCCCTATGATATTAAAAAATTATGTTTCCCACATGAATTAACTGTGTACTATGCCATGTGGTCATTGTTATGCATGTATTTATTTTTATATTTCTTTCATTCCATGTTAGTAGGTTAATTCAATTACATGGGATAGATTGTTATGATTGAAGCCCCTATTGGGTTTTCTCTATTTATGTAAATTTAATGGATTTGGCATTGTACACCCTTAGGTGTTCCTTTTTACCCCATGTCATGTGATGTCAAACATGAAAATAATTTTTCGGTCAATTTGTGAATTAAATGGGTTAATTTTGAAATAATTATTTATGAAGACCCTCAAACCATATTATTTAATTTTTTTATTAATCGTGATTTTCATCAATATGGATACTCCAATGTGAGATAGACACTACCATTATATGTGGTAGGTTATTAAGCTTAATTTTTTTTTAATATTTATTTTCCCATATTTGTTGAATAAAAACTAAGACATGTGATAGGATTATAGGATTGTTTGGATTATTTTAGTGGAAATGGCCAGATGAGGATTTGAATAGTCATTCAATTTCTTCCTTATTTGAGATATGTTGAGACCATGTTATGTAATGAATTGATTAGGCATGGGAAGATCATTTTCAGGTTTTTTCCATGTGAATAAATAGACATCCAATCCATATGAGTTTGTAGAATGCCGGAATAAACCTCTTGAGGTTATATTGATAAATAATTCCATGGGTTTCACCATGGAATGTTAAATGATTTGTTTATAATGAATTTAATTAATTAAATGGTTAATTTACTTGTCTAATATGTGGATTCATATTATAATTCCATTGATGTACTTAATTTCCTTGAAAAAATGTTTATAAAAATGGTGATAGATGGATCTAACTATGGATTTCCATTAACAGATACATTGAGGATTGAATTTAATGCCTGAATGACACTGGGATTCCGAGGATGGAGTCATAACATTATATTATTCTTATATGTCAAGTGATACTTGGAACCCATAGAGGCTTCCAAGGATGATCTCAAAGGTAATTAATTTTTTTCATGACTGATACATGGATCCAAATGATGGATTCCATGGAGAGGCTCATTGAGGATTCAATTATTCGCAGAGCGATACATGGATCCAACTAATGGATGAAATGGACGGACTTATTGAGGCATGACAAATTTATCAAGTGATATATGGATCCACTATATGAGGGATGATATGTATGGATTCAAGGGGGAAAAGATTATATGTCCTGGGTGATACATGGGGTTTCCATATAGAACCACCATTGATAGACTCAGATGAAATGGACTATGTACCTCACCTAGTGTGATACTGTATTCCTAAGAGGTTCACCAGGGACATGCTTGTAGGGTTTTCGTTTTTGTTATACCTTGAGTTATACTTGAATTCCAATTTTTGAGTTTCAATAATCGAATCAGCTTCTAAATGTTTTATATGACTTTAAATAAGCTGATGATGCCTCTCCAAGCCAAATCAAAATCTGGTAATAGGTCTAGACATCTATATTACAAATATACTACTCATGAATTTATTGTGATTCCAACTATATGGGGGATTATTGGTTTGATCCAGATCTAGAGAATTTTAATTTCAGTGAATTAAATTGTTAAACATTTTATTATCTGAAAAGGATAATAAATTACGACCTAGATTCAAAGGATATTTTCCATTGAGTAATTTTATAATTATTATATATATATTCATTCACTACTAGATTTTCATAGCATTGGATGTACTATGGTAGGCACTCTGGGAACCTGCCTATTGATATTTATATCTCGCAACTTGTATGGGTACCATTGTTGCCTAAGTAGACCTGCTTTTTAAAGGGCTATGGACATTTGTTTTAGTGTTTTACTATTATCTGAAAGTTGGGAGCAAAGGACCGAGCTAGATTACATGATGCTCATAGAGATCGCATGTGGGGCTTTATCGTCTTTCCCTTTTCTATAGTTAAATTTACATCATGAGGAATGTTACTCTGTTTATTTATGTAATCGCAATATATCCTGAATTTATTGAATAAACTGGATCTGGCGATAATTATTTATTCATTTATTACTACAATTATATTCCACTTTTTTGATTATTTCATTTTACTACTTTATATGATATGGTATTTTTACGAAGTATTTACCATTGCAAACTCTGATAATGAGATTATAGTCTCCCCATGAATATGCATTTAAACCCTTGCTGCTAGTCAGAAACCTCTAGAATATGGGGATATACATTTGAGGTCATGTGGTTACTGGTTCTACTACCATTTTATGGTTCAATTAGTCCGAGATGTCGCATCCTGGTTATGAACAAAGTTATTACATTAGTTATGAATATTAATAGTACTAAATAAGACAATATTTTTAGGATAAATTTATGTAGATTCACTAGATGATAATATTGTGTTCTAAGATTAAAAGGGAACTATAAAATTATAATCATTAGGTGTGTGTTTGTTTTCAATAATGAATAGTCATTTGAATGTTGTAATATTCATGTTTGAGAATCCTGGGTCACTATAATTTTTCCCAAGAGTTTAATGATATTCGTTATCTATAACTACAATATATAATTTCTTTCAAGAGTGTCCTTATTATTATCCTTTCATTGATAGTATTTCTTATATCAATATAAAATGTGGTTTCTATACTCTGGATAACTTTTCCTCTAATGGGAGTTATCTAATAATAAAATAGCATATCATTAAATGTATATAATTAAATTATAATAATATTTTAACAAAAAATACTACTATAAGATTCAAATCGGGATATAATAATCAGACACCTAGAATATTTCTTTGACAATCAAATCATCATGGTGGTGATTTAGTGATCATAGAAAACATATTAGATACACAATGGTTCTTAAATTCTTATTCTATCAAGACATATAAAACACAATATTTGAGAATATGTGTACATTGAATATTAGGATCCACATTCAAAGTAGAGATTACATATGCATTTCATTGTCCTCTTGGTAATAGAGGTTGTTGAGGCTCATCATCTTGATTAGTTCAGGGATTTGGGAATTTATTTGCAGAATTAATATGTTCTCAACACATAAGAAGATGAATTATTAATAGTTCCCTATAATGAAATATATTTTTTCAATGATGTTAACATTTCTATTTCTTTTTTTAAAGAACATGATGTTCAATGAAACCATCTTTGATAAGTAGTGCATCTTCTAGTTTCATTGGGTAAATTATATTGTTGCATTTTTTCCATGATAGGACATGTATGAAATCGAGTATTCTTTCCTTTATCATATACATCATCTATAATTTTAGGATACTTTATATTTATATTATTTGGGGAATTCATGTTTTCAAATATAATAAAATTGTTTACGGTTTTGAAATTGTTGGTATGGAATAACCCACAAATTTCTCAGTCCATCCTTCATTCTAATAGGTTGGTCATTGATGTAATCAACACATATCCCATCACACCCATGGTTAAGAATATTTCTTCTAGTTACAACCATCACTATAACCAAAATTGATAACATGAGTTATCAACATATTACGTTTGTAGCTTGACTATCAATATCAACAAAATAAAATAGACAAGACCATATAACTTTTATAATTTTACATTATCAAGTTATCTCATAATTAATTAGTTCAACCTATGTACACCGTTATTTAACCTAGCATTACATATGATGGGTTACCATAAAATTAGAAACCCCATCCATAAATTTAATAACAAAATAAACACTTCATATTAGTTCAAAATAAAATTTGATCAACCAAAGAATATCACCAAAGAGTGTCTGTCTAGGTGTGCATTTAAGCGTCTTTTCTGTAAACTAGTTCACGGTTTATTTAATACCCAATACACCATCTTTTGGGTTCTTATTCCTAGGTAAACCAATTCCAAAACCTATATCCACTTTCAATTATCTAGATAGAGATGCAATTTACAACCAAACAGCACATTGTCTATTTTTCATTAATTTTTTGATGTTCTCCTATAATAATTTTGATCCCCAAGACGTTCAATAAGGTGTTTCACTAATATACTATTATCGTAATATCTTAAATTAACTGAACCATTATTTGATACCAACTATAGAGACCCATGACATAAAACCATATTATTTCATCATTGTTAATAATTTTTTCTAGTACATAAACATTAAAATTCAAGAGATCTTGTATCTAATGATTATTACACACATAAATCCCTCATATTAAATGTAAATACATCAACTTTAGTTGATACTCCACATGATTTTACTAAATCCCATTAATCTTATAAAACATCCTATAAGTCTATGGGAAAAATACATAATCAAAAAGTGTGCTATATAGACCAATAATGAAAAATATTTAAATAATCAATAATAGTAGATTCATGGTGCATAAAATGATGACATAATGTGATTGACCATAAGAATGAATAAAATGGAATAAAATATGAATGCATAAGATCATTGAATCTTTATATTTTTTAAACATAATAAACCATGAAATTGTAATTATATGGAATGTAAAACCACCAACACAACCTAATATAGTTTTACAACCATCGTATTCAAGGTATTCTATGGATAATCGTAATCGTGCAATAATGTTTCCAGGAGACCCGTCTGTGAACCATAGATAGTGTTCATAGGAAAACTTTATGTGCAATATATATGGTATCTCATGATACATTAAAATTAACAAATCCAGTTGAGTATTATAATGAATATGAAAATAAAAATAAATGTTGACATACTTCATAATATATATAACTATATGTGTTATATAAAGTAAAAGAATATACTGAAATCATAAGTGTAATATAATTCAGAATAAGTTAGTTGGTTTCACAATATTATATTAATATGTAATTGGAGGCTATATCATAATGATTCCCAATATATAAAATAATAAAATAATTTCGTAAATTCATAATTTCAAATGTAACTTATTCATTGAATATATTTCTCTAATGTATAAAATTATTGATAAAAATCCCTGGAAGAAGGAATGGAATTTATCAAATTGGGTGGAACTTCTTGAAAAAAGAAAAAGTTATTTTTTTGAAATAACGAGCATATAATTATCTATAAAAGTATAATTGAAAAAATATGGTTTTCTATAAAATAATTATTATATTTAAAAACTATTTTACATTGAAAAACATTTAATGGGTGTGAGTAATGACATGAGTCCAAAAATAGGATTGTTTCATTAAAATGGGTTTACCTAAAATTGTGGATTTTAATTTGGAAAATCATGTATAACCCTATAAAGGAAAATGATATTTAAATAATAATATATCTAGGGAAATTATGTACAGAAATAGAATTGGAAAATGAGTATAATATTTCATAAAATTGAGAAAAAGTCAAATAATTAGTAACTAGGCATCCCCAAAGGAGGTATGAAAGATCTATTTTAATGTATTGAAACACATTTTATCCATTACGAAATCACAAAATAATATTGTAAAAGAAAATTTTCAAAATAAGAGATGATTAATATTATGTTTTCATTAGATAAAAAAAATAGGTTTTCTAATTAAAAATCAAATATTGGAAGGAAAAGAAGTTATCTACAAGGAGTGGAAACCATTATTACAGATAATTTGATATATTATTATCAAGCTTACACTTTAATAAAATTATTGAAGTCATAAATAGTTAATATTTTAATATAAAGTGAAATGAACAGATAAAAATATTGTAAAAATATGAAATTAACGGAAAATTCGTAGGTAAAACATTATAACTACTTTACCTCACAACTCGGGTACCACAACCAGTGTCCTAAGCCGGTTAGTCACATTTCATCATGCATGCCTTCCTATATCATAGAGGGAGATGACATGTAATGAGTTTATAATATTGATCATTGGGAAACTATACCATCATGTAGGAAATTAATACACTAGTGGAGAATAATTAATATTAAAAGAATAAGTTACAACCATAACCATAATTCTACCAATATCTCATGATGACCAAAGTAGAGAATAAAATACCAAAACATAATAGTAAATATGTCATTCCAAAGTATATATCATGTGCCAATAAAAAGATCCAAAAGTAAAGACACTAAAAACTCTCAAGTGGGATCAAACCTCAACTAGTTTCTTTATCCATTATTTATCTCAACTCAATCATATAACGCAGGGCCTCTTAACATCTCATGTCTTGCAAAAATGATATCTATTTAGTTATTGATCAGGCTGCTTAAGTAGGGTGTGATTACAATACAGTAGGACACCACAAATGGTGTCCAAAACAATAACCATTCAAATAGGGTTTGATTTTGTATTAAAAACACATACAATAATTAATATAAAAAGTTTACACTTATTTTATTACTCTTACTTTACGCACATAACAACCCAATTTTCATGAGGAGACCGGAACAAAATCTTATATCTGAATTCTATTATCACCATTTATATTTAATATTACATGATAGAATTCATCTATTATCATTCATCATTTCATAATGGGATTTCTTTTTTTTTTCATTTAAATTTTATATTACATGAATGAATTTCATTATTTCCATTCATCATTATTAAATTGAATATCACTGTTTCAATTCATATTTCACCATACATGACTAAATGCCAATATTACCATTAATCATTAAATAATTTTATTTTGTTGTTACCATTCAAGTTTCATAATACATATATCACAAAAACGCATTAATTATTTTAATAATAAATCAATCATATTCAAATATTCCATACTCACATCATCTAATTAATTAATTCAATAATTAATTAATAACATATATCTAATTGATAGATTCAATAATTAAATAATAAAAACAATTCAAATAATTAATTAATTAATTAATTAAATCAACAATTATAAATATTTAAATCATTAATAAATCATATCAATAAATTAAAAAATCATAATAATATCAGATATTTAATTCACCAAATAATTATTAGAATTAAATATTAACAACATAACAATAATTAATTAAAAACCTAATTATTCAATTATAGTTATCTCAATCTCAACATAGTTAATTGAATAATTAATTATTCCAATTCACAATCCTTATATTTGTTATTACATAGTTCCCTCAAATAACTAATTCACATAAATAATTAATTCAATCTAGGAAACTAAATTTCTAATAATCAAATCCCAATTATACTATTTCATATATGTAATTGAAATCAAGATTTTTTATTTGAATAATAGACCACATACCTCAGTTCATTGATGAGCGTCCACCAAACAGAAATCCTCAATATGAATGGAATAATGTCATTAAATGAGATAATGATCTTAAAACCTAAAACATGATTGAAAAGTAAACATCCTCCAATTATAAACCGTGATTCACAATCCAAGATATAGATCTGTAAAAAAACATGGATGAACAATCCTTCATTATATTGATGAAGAATGAGAAGATAAATGAAACCACATAAGATGAGATCATATAACTGGGAGGGGTGAATAACATCAATCCTGACATTGAATACTGGAAAAAGACCTAATATCTTGGAATCATTTTGTGGGTCTACAAAATTGTGAAACAATTATTAGATTCGTGCTATGGCTTATTAGGGTTTAAAATATGGGCTTAATAAATTTTATAACAGAATTTGTGGTTAATTAAAAACTCATGAATGGTTTTTAGGTTCGAGTCACATTGTTTTCCAAACCATGTGCCTTAATCATACACCTCTTCTCGGGGTGCACTATTTTATCTTTTTGGGAACACAATTAGAAACAATATGAGCCAGTTATGTGAATCTCCTCACTTTTGGTACGCACAGTTAGTTGGGATAGGGAACATAGTTCGGGAAACCATGCACTAATATTTCACTTTCCCGCATCCTTCCAAATTTATCCTTTATTCCACATAATACAAAATAAGGTAAAACTCAAACTGAAATTACTCCTCTAAAGAAAAAATAGTACCTGTTAATTATCCTAAAACCTCTCCAGAAAGGGTCGGGGTTTTAAAATATCCCCGCATTATAATATCTCTCCCTCGATCTATACTCCCAGGATACGCTATGTTTCAGAGTAAAAAAATTAGTCCATTGATCCCACATATCATCTTATCTCTTCCGTGTTTTTTCTTTCACTCTCTGATGATTCTACAATACATTAACTATTGGTATAGTCTTTCCTTGCAATCAATAATCACTATGATCCAACACACCAATCAGATTATCTTCAAAAGACACATCTATATAAAACTAATCATCATCCACCTCGATCAAATTAGAAGGTTCTTGGTGAAATCACTAAGGATGACACATGAAAAAATTTATGGATTATATTATAACTATATGGAAGTAAAAATCATAATTCCACTAACTTGATAATCTCCACAACCAAAAATAATCCAACAAAACTGGGTGCAAACATGCCATGTCTCTGTATTTTATGGGGATCCAATCATGGTGATTCCAAATGGAATTCATGATCACCCTCTATAAACTCTGGGGTTTGTCGTCATCTATTTACATGAAACTCTGATAGAATTTGTGTCATATATATATACGTATGAATCAACTAATCCTGGATTGATGTATACTGTATGAGACTCAGTCCCATCAACTATAACTCACCTATCCCCATCCAGTATAGAGTAGATCTATATTTCCTACCATAAAATTACTAATTGTCATCCATCTACATTGTATCTTGATAACTATCATTATAGGTGAACTCCAACAAAGCTAGTAACATTTTTAAAGTACCAAAAATCTCTCGAACACATTATCAAATCATATCCTCAAGCACCAGAATAGTTCTCTCCAACATCCCATAAATCTATTGGTGGAAAATCATACTCATAAAAAAACAGGTACCAAGTGGATTTTAGAGGCCCTACCATAAGTGAGATGTAAAACACAAGTCATAATCTGAAATAATATTCTATAGAACGTCGTAAATATGGACTATTTTGCGAACATACATCTCTCTAAAATATTATATTGATAATTTCTTACATTATAGTATGAAATTTTCTACCTTCATCGTTATATACATAATAACCATAATAGAATCATTATTTTCATGATTCCTTTAGATACACACCATAAAATCCACATTAATGACATCCTACTTCTTTTCCAGAATGGGAAATGGATAAAAAAATCCCAAGTCATTGATGCTTGAAAGTCACCTATTGAAAGGTGTGGCATCATGTCATGAATCCTTCTTTCTCTTTTTGCTTACCCGAAAAACAAAATTACTATTTTTGGTTATGATAAATTTTATCTGCACTTTGATGTACTGCCCAATTTAAGGAATGAAAGTCCAATAATAGATTCTCTCTTATAATATTTAGAATAATTACTTGATTCACGAAATATATGATCTCATCATCATATATGGTCCAATTGGATGGTGACGCCCCATCTTCAAGTCCTTCCCTTAAGGAAAATCATTCTGGTTCCTCATACTTCATTTCTATGATATGTCTCAAAATTATAAACTCTATTGGAACCCATATAAGTTTCAACTGCTCCTGACTCTCCTTAACAATAACATACATCTCAGCCAGTAAGGTAACCATCTTCTATATATTATTAGACTCCTGAATTTCATGGGTTTATGTAAAATTTCTTAAAGCATGAGAAACATTGTTTTCCTTTCCGAGCTTATCTGATATCTCAAAATCAATCTAATACATATACTTAACTCACATACAATTTCTATGATTCAAATCTTACTATGAAAAAGATATACTTTAACCTCTTTTGATCTGTATACATTGTAAAAGTTTCACCCAACAGATAATGTAACCAAAACATCAAAGCATAAAACTATAAAACTAACTCTTGTTCATGTGTAAGGTAGTTAATTTCATGTGTCCTTAACTTTTGATAGTCATATTCCACCACTCGATCTCCCTAATTCAACATAAATCAAATTCATATCCCATAAGATCCACTAGAGACTGTATACTCCTCTCTTGGATCAAGTAGAATCAAGAGAAATGTTAATGTGAAACACTTCTAAAACTTATGGAAGGAATTATATCATGATTTAAACCATTAAAACATTATCCCATTCTTAGTACAACTAGAATTTGTTTTTCCCAAATGGGAAAAGACCGGGATGATCCTCTAGTAATGTCCATATAGTCCCACAAAGCTACAAATATCAGAAGTGTTCTTCGGATTCTATTAAGAAACATATACCAAATCATTCTCTAGGTCCACATACACACCTTCCTCTGAGATGACATGACCTAATATGTTTACCTAATAAATCGAAAACCAAAACCTTGATATCATGGTGTATAATCAATTCTCACTCAGCTTACTCAAGATGATGTACATATTTTAGAAATTTTCATCATATTTTTTAGATTACACCAAGATTTTATTCCCAAACAGATCCAAAAATTGATCAAGGAATGGATGGAAGATTATCTTCATCAATCCCATAAACACTAATGGTTAATTAATTAAAAAAAACATTATGACACACTCATATAGGCTATACCTTCTTCTCAAATTAGTACTCAGTATATCATATGTTCAAACTCTATACCGATGATACCCAAATATCCAGTAGATCATGAAAAAAAACAAAAGATCCCCAAAACTATTCAAATATATCAATGATACATGGAATATGATATTGTTTCATCATATTCATCTAGTTTATCTTCCTATAATAATGAAACATGTATACATTGATGTGTATTTTTATTGAAAATAACACTGGATTACACAAAGACCCCATACTCAAAGATATAAATCCCATTCCTTCAATAATTCCAGTTGAGTATTGAGCTCTTGAATATAAGTTGGTTCTATTCTATATCATATAATAAAAAATTAATCATCCCTTTCTAGGATAAAAATATTAAATTCCATATCTCTTTCACTTGTAAGCGATGAAAAGTCATGGGAAAATATCCTTAAAATATACACTTTGGGTGGAAGGGAATCATGATTTACACCTCCTTCGACAAACAAAAAACTAGAAACATGTGTGGTAAGAAGCCTAGTTGTGGTTGAACTGGATTTTCATGGTCGTCCATGACATCAAACTATCCACAGTGAATATAATTTTCACCATCAGGAGTCATAAACATCATTTTACTCTGTTAATAATATATGTTTCCATAGTATTCTTATATCCAATCAATAACCATAGTTAGTTCAATTCCAAACATGTCAATAATATAAGGATCCCATAAAAAGATTCATTGGACCCTTGAGAGAACATCCCTTGCATACACATATGTTTCATGACTGTACTCCCTAGGATGTATTTTTCTTAAACAAACCACTCATAAATACTACTAATAGGCTTAGACAATTCAAAATATGTTATGAAATAGAAGTATTATAGACATCAACATAAAATAAGGCACCATATAATATATAATCTACAAGAATAGTTCCTCTCACTATCAATGGTCTTGCCTCTCAGTCAAAAAGTGTAGGATAAATGGAATACGGGAATCCTTCCCTTGTTCTTTGTAATGTAGTATGAGTCCCTTCTATTACATCACTCTATAGATACATAAACTCATTCTTGGAATCTCGTCATCCACTTTCTCTGTTACCACAACCAGTATAACTCTAGATTTCTAGCAAATATGGTGTATAATATCTCATTCTCTCACTTTTTTTGTGTCTAGATCCTACATCACTACTGATCAATATTGAGTTCTAGGAGAACCTCATTATATTCCTCATCTTTTCATATGATCAAAAATCCACTAATGGACGGGTAAAATTACTATGATAGTGGCCTTACATACCCCACTAGTGACAAATATCCTTGGAATGGTCTTGAGTAACTGATCCTTCCATATTTCCAATATTATAGCTATCCCCTGGGATAATACCCTTATATAGATGCTTCCTAATCTATGAAGATATGTCCTTGTGATAATCCTATAGAATCCACATATCTTCTGATTGATGCCTCATTTCTGTTCCCCTCAATTATTATAGTTTGATTCACCATTTCTAAAAACATATTAATCCTAAATATATTCCCCAAAGATATACTCTCCCAATAAATCACATCATAAAACCTCTTTACCACAATATCCTCATCTCATTTCAATGAAAAAAAAGGTTGGGAAATTTTTAAATAATCCATCATAATCTATCACAAAAATTATCCCATGAGTCAGTCACATGAACTCACCTTCTCTCTCCTACTTCATCCGTATTTCAAATATTGTCTACTATCATTTGGATATGATCAATGTATAACTCCATTCCCTTTGTTCTAACAACTTCAGTAAAAAATATAGGGTTTTTAAATAAAAGCCTTTTATAATTTCAGATATACTCCCCACAACCCACTACGAGTATCCTTCCATGAACATTATGGGGTGAGTAATGTTTTATCATGACTACACTCTTACTTCCTAACTCATCACTACTAGTTCATAATGTTTCAATAAAAGAAGAGCATCTCTAGCCACGTCCTCTTAATATCCTCTCAACAACCATCATTAGGGAGTAGTATTTCTACAGTTAAAAACACATGAATTACAAATTATAACACTCATTAACACATTTTTGGGGATTCACCTTGATCCATAATTATTAAATCCCCCAAACCTATCAATTATATCCAAACTGAGGCTTTATCACTACCCTCAACCATTATACATCTAGTTCATTATTACTAAAACGGTAATCTCATTCTCATATTAAGTTATCAAATTAAAGACCCATTTATTCACATATCTAATCATTTCACGATTTTCAATTTCATATTAGATACATTTTCATTTCAATTTCATAGGCATGAAAAAAATACTCATGTTTAAAAAATTTCCAAAAAACTTGTTCTCCCATCTGTTTCTAAAATGATGCTTATCAGAAGATAACCATGACTAACAATATGATTAATTCATACTCAAATCTAATTCCAAAACATCCTTTTAGTAAACTCTTATAAAAACTCAAAAATAATTATCACATCACGAAATAATTGAATCATACAAGTTGAAATAACATCTACTTTAACAGAAAATAGTAATAAAAATTATATCACCATTGGTACATAGGATTTCCTCCATACATTGGTTATCCACTCCCATGAAGAAGCTCATATACAAGGCCCCACTCTTACTAGTATTCTATCAAACATTCACAAATAGTATGAAAAAATGAAAAAGAAATGAAAACTCCTTTGACGCCAATTTGTGATTGTCCCTCCCTAGGTTCCACATGATGGTTCCCTGATCCAGTCAGTCACATCACCTCCGGTGTGCCTCCCCATATTCTATAGGGATCCAACTAGTAGTTAGGGACTTACATCATTCAGTGCGAGATTGAACCCTCTTTTATTAGAGAAATACACTAGTGGAAAATAAGAAACAATAACAAAATAACATATAACTATAACGAGAATAGTAATAATATCACATGATAACAGTAGTAGTGAATACATTCCCTAATATAAACAGTAAATATACCATGCCAAATTACATATCAAGTGTCAATAAGAATACACAAAATTAAATACATTTTAAACTCTTATGTGGGAGTCAAACCATGTCTCATTCCCTCATCCTCACTCCATCTTAACTATTCCATATAACATAGAGAATTTTCACTTAACCAATTCTACAAACATGATATCTATTCTGGTACCGATAATGTAGCCTCAGTATGGTGTGAGTACAACTCAGTAGCCACCACTAATGGAATCTGATACAATATCCATTAAAATAGAGCAGGTAATGGTATAACGAATAAATAAAAGCAATAATGTACATAGTTTAGAGTTATTAGATTAGTCCTTATTTAACCAAATAACATCCTCGGGTTCATGAGGACACCCGAACCATATCAAATTGCTCAATTTAGGTTTTACAATAAATATTTCATAATACATGATAGAATTTCACTGTTACCATTCAGCATTTCATAATTGAATTTGATTGTTAATATTAATTGTTTATATTACACAACTGAATGCTACTGTTACCATTCATCATTACATAATTATATTCCAATTTTATAACTCATATTTCATAATACAAGATAGAATGACATTGTTACCACACATCATTTCATAATTGAATTCTATTGTTACCATTTGTAGTTCATAATTCATGACAGAATTACATTGTTTCCAATCATCATTACATTATTGAATTCCATTTTTAACATTCATATATATCAATACAAATATAAAAAACACATTATTTAATTTAGCAATAAATTAATAAAATTTAAAAATATCATATTCACATTATTCCATTAATTAATTAATTAATTAATCACATCAATCTCATTAATTAAATACAAAATAAATTAATCACTGCAATTACATAAATTAATCCAATAAATAATTAATCATTTCAATCAATTACATAATCACAAAAATCTCCTATAATTACTTCAAAAATTATTTATTCCAATTATTCATTTTCAACATCAGAAATGTTAGATAAATTATTAATTATTTAATTTTAATAATCTCAATCTCTCTATAATTAATTTAACAATTAATTATTCCAATTCACGATCACTATATTAATTATTTCACAATTCCCATAAATAATTAATTCACAAAATTAAATAATTTATTCAAAGAAACTCATTTTCTAATCCCCTAATTTGATTTCAAAAATTTTATAAAAAAAATTGAAAATAAGACATTGGGATTTTAAATATAGACCACCTACCTCAATTTGTTGATGAGCGATCATGAAATTGAAATCCTCTATTTGAACAGAATAACAATGTAGAACTATATTTAGATCTTAAACAATAAATCAAGAATGAAAAAAACCAAATATTACATATCTAGGTCCAACATCCATGATATATATCCGACGAAAAACATGAAATATAAATTATTCAATAGATGGGAGAAGAATGGGATGATAATGGAAACCACACAAGATTAGATCCTCATACCGGGTGTGTTAAGATCATTAATATAGGCTTCAAATAAAAAAAGGAGTTCCGAATAGCTTGGAAATTTTCCAAGTGGCTCCAAAATCTTGAAATAATGATTATGGTATACCGTGTGTTAATTAAGTGTTAAAATTAGGGCTCAATAAGTTTTGATAACAATTTGGTAGAATTAAATACTCATGAATCATTTGTTTGTAAGTGGCGTGTGGTTCTTCAAAATGTGTCCCATATTCCTGTGCGTCTCATAGGGTGTGTATGTTATCTATATTTAGGGTGCATATTTTTACAAGGAGTTATCCATCTGTGTGGATCCTCTTTTTTTGGGTACACAAAATTTTTTGGGCTAGGGTGCACTTTTTGGGAATGATTGTGCACCAACCATACACATTCCCAATTCCTTCAAAATTTATAATTCTTCACCAAGACACACCAAAATGTAAAACCCAATTGAAAATTATTATTCTCAAGGAAATTGGATACCTGTAAACGATACAGTGAAATCTCTAAAAATTGTCTAGGATTTAAAATCCCATGAAATCATATTGGGTTATATAAGTACCTTATATTTTAGAGAAGACATCAATTAATACCCATAGTATAGAAGATTAGTAATGGCAGTGAAGATTCTCAGTTCAAGAATAATTTTTATATTGTAAGTATTGGGGTTTTTATTTACACTATAAAAAATTAATATTGGATGAAAATATAAATGAATGCATCAATGGATGGTGATTGAGATGAAACACTTACAGCATAAAAAATTATAATAAAAAGACAAAGGAAGAAATATTAATATTATAGATCCATTTCCATGAACAATGGTTATCAATGATATTGAATATAATTTTTTTTAATTTAATTTAAATAAATTACATCGATAATGCAATATGTGTCTCTATGAATGAAATTTTTAAATGAAACCATTACCTTCTTTCATTCTCATTTTTACATGCACATAACATCCTGAACAATAAAATCATGTTTATTATATACAATTTTTTTAACATTATTATTATATATGTAATTTATTATTTACCATTTATAATCAAACATTAAATATTTATTTTATAGTCATTTCATATGTTTTTCTAAAATTAAATCGATTTTGGATTATTTAATAAGTTTCAGCGATCAAAGATGATATTTTAGTAATAAGCTTAAAATTTAATATGACCATAACATAAATAATTATCAATTTCTTATTAACATAAAATAATATTAATATGTGATAATATATATTTGTTTAATTTAATGTGTAATATTTTATTGGGGTTATATAAATAATGAAAATCATAATGAAAAATGGAAAAATTTACTTTATTGATGTTGTTTCCGACACGATTGAAATTTAACATTTCCATTTTCGAGAGAATTAATGTGAATTGAGGTATACTATAATTTTTTTATACATAATCATTTTAATATTATTTATTTTATGTATCTTAATCACACAACCACACAATCTATTTTTATTTAATTTTTAAAAAAATCATGAATGCCAGTGGGAATAGAAATGAACGTTGGATAACACAAATTTCAATGTTCCAAACACTGCCACAGTCACATCTATAGACTTCATCATGATCCCCACCAATGTCGTCACCATTACAACACCATCATCATCATTCATCATACGTTTTATGCATGACTCAGTTCTATTACCATTGTTTTTAACATATTCACATTTTTTACCTTCATATCTATTATTTATGTAAGTAATCCATATTATTTCTTAAAATATAAGGTAAAACATTGTAAGAAGTTTTTTGGGTTTTTAATCTAAATTTTTTATATATCTATTAAAATTAAATTTCTAGATATATGAAAATAAACTTCTAAAAAAATCTAATATATAAAAAACTATCTTTGAAGAAAAGTGACTTTCAACCATTATGGGTTTTGTAACATTATTTAGAATAGATTAACAATAAAAAATGATAATATATATATATATATATGTTTACAAATAATATTAGAGAAAAATTTTTCAATCATATAATGTTTAATTTTTAAATTAAAATTATATGATATTAATAAAACATTTCTTTTAAAAAACTATATTCCCATTTTTGTGATATTTAACAGTAATCTTACTATTATTTATATTTTTTCTAAAAATAAAATTGAAAATATTAACTATTTATTAAATTTTTCACAAAAATAGTAATTTTTTTTAATATTTAATTTATAAATTGGATAAGGCATTTTTGTTAAAATTTTCTAGTCAAAATAATTATTAATATGAAAAATTATATGTATTTAAAAAATGTAAAATATGTGCTTTATAAATTAATAATATTACTTAAAATGAATTTATTTAAATATTAAATATATATTTGTTTTGAATATACTTTTCATTAACCTTTAATTCTTTATTATATTTTAGAACTGAGTTTTTTAGGAAAATCAGTATTATGACTTTATGGCTAAAGATATTTTTATTTTATAACATAAAATTAATTATAATATAATAATTTTAATCAAAATTTAAAAATTAATTTCATCATTTCAAAATAAAATTAAAAAAATTATAAATTCAATTTTTTAGTTATATAATAATATAGAATGTAAATTTAATTTTATGGAAATTGAAAAATTCAATTTTCTTCTCGCGTTACTCTTATTTCGTTACATTAACTACAAAATAATTTGTTAGAAAATTATTAATGTCACAAAACTATCATTAATAATGATACATTTTGTGATATAAAATTCAAGTCCCATAAATGGATATTTATTTTGAAAAATAACATTATATACAATAAATCATAAAAATAGTCATTTAATGTAAATTTAGTGAATTTCATTCCAATTAAAAGTACAATTTATTCCCATTATATAATTATTTCAAAAATGGGTTACTTTATCTCATTCCTACTAAATATATTTCTTGTATTTAATGGTCATACATATAAGGCCCCAGCCTTAAAACTTACTTAATCTTGAGTTATTACAAGATTACACATTGAGGATCTTTTCAGGTTTAGAGTTTTAGAGAATTAGATCATGAAACTTGCATTACATTCCACATTTAAACAAAGTGGATTACATAAAAGACAATATTCATTCTTCCCATCAACGAGAACATATTTAAAATAAAATATGGATTCTCTCTTAACACATCCTTGACTCTAACGTCTTATCATGTACCTTTCCTCTTGACCTGAAAAACATTTCAGAAACTTGGGATGAGCATAAAAAGCTCAGTAAGGGACATAAAAAATATGGAAAGGTAACATGAGTTCATGTATACATAAAGATGAAATCATAATTTACCCATAAAACATAGGCACTTTAACCTAACTCCTCAAAACATGAATAAATCATAGAAATCATAAGACATAAAGGTAACTTGAGGCATTCATAACATTCTTACGTAGGGAGTAACCCTCTTGGTTACGTTTGGAATACCCATCACAGTATATTCCCTAAAATCTCTTCGGAGAAACCTTAACGTTTCACTCCTTCGCGTTACCCAATGCATTGGAGAGCTATAACGGGCTCACCCGCCCTTAGTTTATCACGGAACCACCCGTTCTTCATAACAATGCCCAAGAACCATAACATACACGTATCACATAAAATATTCATAAAGGAAACAAAACATTTCCACATTTCAAACACAACATAACATTTTAGTATTTTGAAATAATGAATCCATATAAAAAGAAACCATTTCCAAAACCATTTAAAACATTTAATAAAGATATTTTTGAATCAAAGTGTCCCATACCACCTTGAAGCTTTTAAAATTTTAAACCATTAATATCCATATAAATAAATCCTTAAAACCACTTTGAAAACATGGATATTAATAAGAACGAATAATTAAAACATTTAAAATGATATTTTGGTTAAAGGGGTTTTACCAAAATTAGAGACACTTGAATACAATAATTGAGGAATAACGTTTAGTCAGAACTTTATAATATCATGAGAATAAATGGATTCATGATATAATACTCCAAAGGACAGTATATACACCATATAAGAGTGAATTGGTGCATAACAACAATGAACCCTCAATAGAAATGTCAAATGTGATGAAATCCCTTATAAAGAAGGTATCCTTAAATTAAGGACAAATCAATCTCAAAAATATGTGTGAAGAATATAAATACACCCAATATAAGTGGATATTAAGTGTAAAACAATAAAATGTCATTCACACATATTGAATGGATGACATATTCAATGACTACATGTCGAACCCAAAGAAATCGAAATTGGGTTAAGAAGTTCCCTTGACAGCCTAACGGCGTCACATCAAAATGAGTTGATGAGAGATAAAAAGAGTATCTCATCACTTGGACACAAAATTTACATCATTAAGGATACATGAGAACATATCCCAATGTAACAATATGTAAATTAAAAGACCCAATAAAAGAAGTCTTTTAAAAAGAGGGGGGGTGAAAGGTTCCCTTACCGACTTGGGTATCTTTCAAAAAATACACCCCATGAAAGAGGGACAATAGATCATTGATGTAAATACTCATAAACGAAAGTATTTTACACAAAGTGTAGAATAATGGGCAGTACATACACCACTCAATGAAATTTGTGGCAAAAGTAGCGTAAATCTCACGAGAATAAAAGTGAGATGAAAAATCCCTTACGAGAACTCGGCAGCCTAACGGCGCCACATAAAACTTCCAAAATGGATTGATGAGAGAGAATAGGGTCTCTCATCACACGAACATAAAAATTACAGTAGGATTAATATAAAATAACATCCCAATCATCAGAAAGATGAGCTTAAAAGAAATGACATAAAAGAGTGTACTTAAAGAGAAAGAGAGTTGCAGGATCCCTTACCTCGGGTCCGACTTGACTCGATCGTTCTTTAACGTCCTGAATAATAAACTTGAGTTAATTTCTATTTTCTTAAGAACCTTTTCCAAGTTCATTATTCCTTTTATATCAATTTTTGACATGTTGTGAACATTATGTAATCATTTAAGTTAATAATGTTCATTTTGTCGGTATTTGGTTCTTAAGTCGAAAGTGGACTTCTTACAATTACATGTTGTTCATGTGGCCAAAAGTTTATTATATCCAGAATTGTATTCATGTTGTAGTTATAATATATGTCATATATATCCAGTACATTCATGCATTTATAACATTACATAATCATTTAGAGGTAAGAAATGAAATGCACCGTTCATGGAGACGGTAAGCCGTACGTACGCATGAACGCTACTTTCATTTCTATTCGTATTTTATAGAATGGAATAATAATGATATAAAGGTATATTATAATTCCAGTATAATATCATATTTAATATCATAGTTCCATCCTTTATATGTCCCACATATGGTATTTAACGAATCAAATCACTTTGAGGGGGCGGTAGTCCGCGCTTCCTTAAATGAAGATATCGTGTTTACCCATAATGGGAACCATAAAGGTTTGACCAAAAATGTAAAAAAAACAGAATCTTAAGGAAAACATAAACATACTATATATCATATATAAAAATAGTGACATCATAATGGCCACCTTTGAAGGTGTTAAATGAGTATTGAACAATCATCGTTTCGGGAGGCAGAATTTCACCATCCACGGAAACCGTATGTTCTTTAACCATTTGATGTAGTTGTGTGAGAGTGTAGCTCAAATAAATATTATAACAACATCCTAGTATATTTAAGATACTGTTGTTGTTACAAAAGAAGTAAATAAAAAGAGATTAGGGGGTTGGAGAAGCAAAATAAAACAAATGAATATGAGAGAAACAATTACCTTTAAAAGTGTAACTCTTTTTGATTTGAGCCTAAAGTCTTCCTTTGAAAGGATTCTGCCCAAGGTAAATCCTCTAGGATGAGGAGAGGGATGTGGAGAGAGCAAATGGGCAGGGTTTGGCCGAGCCAAAGGCTTTTGAAGTGTGTGAAATAAGGTGGAGGTGGGGGCCTTTTATAAGAGAAGAGGAGGGGCACTTTTGGAAAGCAAAGAAATATTACTTTATTTGAAAATGCTTTTCGGTTTTAAAGGGTCCCACATTGGTAGAATTCGTGGATAAGGTGATAAGGCATCGAAATCCACTCATCCAATTGGTTTTGTCCATGTGTATATTGTAGATTTTTCATTATCTTTCCATTTTAATTAAATTGTCAAATAATGATGTCATCGCTGCATCATTATTATGTCATAAATAATTTAATTTCTTTAATGTCTAAAAATTATAAAAAAATTACTATGATATAGGAAATCTTTTTATCTTTCCAATGACTATTTATAATCAAAATTTGGACTTGTATAACCCCACTTAAAAATTGTTTTAGTAAAACATACTATGTTAGTGTCATTTTCACTTTAACATTAAATAAAAAGTATTTTATGTTATTTCCCAACAAAAGTGGATCCATGGGGTCCCCAAGTTAGGCCATGGCTTGTCTTGGTCGGCCATGACACAACCAATAGGGTTGTGACATGTGTCTAGGTCATTTCATTTTTTTAAAGTATTATTTATACCTTAAACTACACTAATTATCACTAATCGCGATTAAAAACTTAATAAGTTACTATTCACCAAAAAATTATTATAATCTCATTGAACCACATTTTACTTCTTAATGACAACCATGTATGTCGGATTTTCAAAATTCAATACACATTAGTGGTAAACTTTCATTTAACTGAAAAATCAGTTTGCTTGATTATCACTTAGTGGTTTCACTATTCATCAAAAATTGAAGTTTTTCAGAAAATTACCAAAAATTCACCCTAAGCTATATTTGATATTCTGAATTCAAAAATGAAGTCCGTTTTACAAAATTCAAAACATATTAGTCACATTAATTAATTTAATAATTAATTCCCGCTGTCAGAGCAAATAGCGTGTTTTTATAAAACAATAAGTATCAAAAGATTGACACCAGTTTAAGTCCGATTTCAAAGTGAAATTAATTCCAACCACCACTATTGGATTAAATGGTAAAAATATTTCCTAATTTCACTTTAAAACCAATTCAAAATATAATCTAATCATATAAATAAATTAGATTAAAAAGTGGTTTTGAATTAAAATACAACATTTTACACTATTCCTTAAAAAAATGAACTTTATCGGAAAGATACCAAAAATTTACACAAAGTAAATTTTGATGTCCCGATTCTTAATAAGAGTTTTATTTGGTCCAAAAGAATGTTTAAGAGTGAACAAAACTATATTTAATGATGGTTCAACATCAAAAGGTGATAAGTGAACCTTTAGTGAAAACTAGGGCATATACGCCTAAAATTGAATTCTTTCCGTATTTTAAGCCTCTATTCTTTATTGGATAAATGTAAAAACAATTAAAAACATATGAAATCATATTTTAGTTATTTCTATCCATTCCCGCCAATACAACGGCTACATGTTAACTATCATTTAAAATAATATTATTTTATTATTAGAGTGCAACGTAAGATTCCCAAGAAACTCGTTGTTGCGTGTTGGGTACGCCATCGAGCATAGCGTCCCCTTTAAAGTCATATTAATATTTTATTCACAAATATGGATAAATACAAAAATGTCGTATTCTTTATTTACCTGGGGTGTTACATCCTTCCCCCCTTTTGGGAATTGCGTCCGCGCAATTTTAAAATTGGACTTGGAAACATCCTTGGAAGTCCCACATCGGAACAAGAGTTGGTAAAACAATCACTTTAAAATAAAGAAAGATAAGTACAAAGGTCACCCGAGTTAACCCATACTAGGACTCCAAGTATGAAAATATGGACATGGAGGAAAAAACAAAGGGTCATGTTCTGATGGAGAGTGTTAGAAAACATGTTTAGGAGAAAGTTAACCACGAGAAAATCACAAACTTGTGATGGGTTAAACGGTATTCGATTCCCTAGTAGAAAAAGTTAATAGACAACATTTTTGTTTTAAGTTACATTTTATTGAGGAATTTTATTCATAAGGAAACATAATCACTTATCATGTTGACCTTCAACTTTTACTAGATTCCTTAATCAAACTCATATTTTTTTCAAAAGACGAGTATTTAGGGAGACTTGTTCGCATTCAGAGTACCATAATCAACTTCTAGAGAATCACCTAATCCACAAAAGAGAGCTATATACTTCCCATGTCTTTAGACTTTATCCAAAAACAAAACCAAAAGGGCTAGTACAAGATCGGATAATCCAGAAAAGGATAACCCTTTATAAAAATAAAATCTATTATTAACATCCAAAATTTGTCAAACAAAACCCAATGTTCAACAAGGATCATTCGATAAACAATTTGTCCATAAAATTCTTCAAAGTAAACCAATATAAGATCGAAACCCAAATATTTGAAAGATTTAGTCACATAGTCTTCCAAGTTAAATCGTAACATTTATCTCCAAACAACATCAGTTGCTCCTAAAGTCACGCATTGAAAAGTAATTATCCCAATCACATATCCTCCATGATAGGGTAATAATTTTAATAAATAACCCAAAATCAACTTACTCTTAATTCATAAAATCATATAACCAAAAGAATCAGTCAAACTAACCAGGGACTTCACGTAGTCCAGTGGTAGGCGATAAATACCAGTCGCACTTTGGTTGTGGGTTCGATTCCCGCAGCTTTGTCCGACGCGACGGGATGTCACACGGTCTGCGTGTTGTCCTTTTTCCAAAACTATATAATTCTTAAAACATTCCCCAAAACGAGATAAAATCTTCAAAATAATCATAACACATTTTAACCTCAATTTCATCTCATGCCCTCCACTTCAATCATAACCTTTAGTAACCCATAATTACCTCAAAAGTAAGGATCATATAAACCCAAGTGGTTCTTTATAACTATGTCCACAAAAGAAAAGGTAACTATTCCTTGGATAAAATTTGCCTATATTAATCATCAGGGTTACACATAATATAAAAAGTCTTCTAATGTAACCCCATTATCAAAAGAGACATAATACTCTTAAGAATTTCACCATAACTCTTGAAGCCCTTATATGTTGACATCTTACTCATTCAACATTCTTCATGATCCATTATCCATTCCATTCCAACCTATTCCGAAATACCTCTTTCCTACAAACAAAATCATGAATCATATCCTAAGATTTCAAAATAGGAAAACAACAGTCATGAAATAGTACATACCTTTGATTGGTCATTGTCAGTTTCTTCATCCTCAATAGGAATGGCATTAGGTATTGGTAAACGAACATTTGTACGCTCTTGGTGACCCCATTCACGATACTTCTTCATAGAACATGTGTTTGCATAATGACCATGCACACCACATTTAAAACATTCAATTGATCCCTCAGAAAGAACTTCTTTCTCTTTCCTCGAGTCAACGGGATGCTTCCTTTTTCCATTACAGGTTCTTGCTTTATGACCTTCATTTCCACATCTATAGCATATTTCTGTCCCTTTGAAACATTTCCCTAGGTGTTTCTTTCCACATCTCTGACACATAGGTTTTTGAACACTCATACCTTTATGATTATTACCTGCACTTCCGTAGGGATTTGTTTCTTGCATATTTGATGCCTTAGAGAAAACTCCAAGGTTTAGGTGGTCAATCATGACTCCAGATAGTTGGTTGAGGATAATCAGAAGAGTTCTCATTGCAGCTCCCATATCATTCAGTTGCTTGCTCAAAAGACTATCACAATTTCCTTCACATCCACTGTTACTTTGGTGCCTGCTAGATCCAGCCATTTACTAAAACCAAAAAGGTCAGTGTGAGTATATCAACAAAACCATCATGTACTAATGAGGAAGATAAACACTAATATACACTTACTCATTCACTTTATCTAAAACTAGGACTCTTTCTGAAATCCTAACCATTATGGTAATGTCACTTATGCTTAAGGAATACCCTAACCTCTAAAGTTATCTAAACCGACCTCTGATACCAACTATAAGGCCCCAGCCTTAAAACTTACTTAATCTTGAGTTATTACAAGATTACACATTGAGGATCTTTTCAGGTTTAGAGTTTTAGAGAATTAGATCATGAAACTTGCATTACATTCCACATTTAAACAAAGTGGATTACATAAAAGACAATATTCATTCTTCCCATCAACGAGAACATATTTAAAATAAAATATGGATTCTCTCTTAACACATCCTTGACTCTAACGTCTTATCATGTACCTTTCCTCTTGACCTGAAAAACATTTCAGAAACTTGGGATGAGCATAAAAAGCTCAGTAAGGGACATAAAAAATATGGAAAGGTAACATGAGTTCATGTATACATAAAGATGAAATCATAACTTACCCATAAAACATAGGCACTTTAACCTAACTCCTCAAAACATGAATAAATCATAGAAATCATAAGACATAAAGGTAACTTGAGGCATTCATAACATTCTTACGTAGGGAGTAACCCTCTTGGTTACGTTTGGAATACCCATCACAGTATATTCCCTAAAATCTCTTCGGAGAAACCTTAACGTTTCACTCCTTCGCGTTACCCAATGCATTGGAGAGCTATAACGGGCTCACCCGCCCTTAGTTTATCACGGAACCACCCGTTCTTCATAACAATGCCCAAGAACCATAACATACACGTATCACATAAAATATTCATAAAGGAAACAAAACATTTCCACATTTCAAACACAACATAACATTTTAGTATTTTGAAATAATGAATCCATATAAAAAGAAACCATTTCCAAAACCATTTAAAACATTTAATAAAGATATTTTTGAATCAAAGTGTCCCATACCACCTTGAAGCTTTTAAAATTTTAAACCATTAATATCCATATAAATAAATCCTTAAAACCACTTTGAAAACATGGATATTAATAAGAACGAATAATTAAAACATTTAAAATGATATTTTGGTTAAAGGGGTTTTACCAAAATTAGAGACACTTGAATACAATAATTGAGGAATAACGTTTAGTCAGAACTTTATAATATCATGAGAATAAATGGATTCATGATATAATACTCCAAAGGACAGTATATACACCATATAAGAGTGAATTGGTGCATAACAACAATGAACCCTCAATAGAAATGTCAAATGTGATGAAATCCCTTATAAAGAAGGTATCCTTAAATTAAGGACAAATCAATCTCAAAAATATGTGTGAAGAATATAAATACACCCAATATAAGTGGATATTAAGTGTAAAACAATAAAATGTCATTCACACATATTGAATGGATGACATATTCAATGACTACATGTCGAACCCAAAGAAATCGAAATTGGGTTAAGAAGTTCCCTTGACAGCCTAACGGCGTCACATCAAAATGAGTTGATGAGAGATAAAAAGAGTATCTCATCACTTGGACACAAAATTTACATCATTAAGGATACATGAGAACATATCCCAATGTAACAATATGTAAATTAAAAGACCCAATAAAAGAAGTCTTTTAAAAAGAGGGGGGGTGAAAGGTTCCCTTACCGACTTGGGTATCTTTCAAAAAATACACCCCATGAAAGAGGGACAATAGATCATTGATGTAAATACTCATAAAAGAAAGTATTTTACACAAAGTGTAGAATAATGGGCAGTACATACACCACTCAATGAAATTTGTGGCAAAAGTAGCGTAAATCTCACGAGAATAAAAGTGAGATGAAAAATCCCTTACGAGAACTCGGCAGCCTAACGGCGCCACATAAAACTTCCAAAATGGATTGATGAGAGAGAATAGGGTCTCTCATCACACGAACATAAAAATTACAGTAGGATTAATATAAAATAACATCCCAATCATCAGAAAGATGAGCTTAAAAGAAATGACATAAAAGAGTGTACTTAAAGAGAAAGAGAGTTGCAGGATCCCTTACCTCGGGTCCGACTTGACTCGATCGTTCTTTAACGTCCTGAATAATAAACTTGAGTTAATTTCTATTTTCTTAAGAACCTTTTCCAAGTTCATTATTCCTTTTATATCAATTTTTGACATGTTGTGAACATTATGTAATCATTTAAGTTAATAATGTTCATTTTGTCGGTATTTGGTTCTTAAGTCGAAAGTGGACTTCTTACAATTACATGTTGTTCATGTGGCCAAAAGTTTATTATATCCAGAATTGTATTCATGTTGTAGTTATAATATATGTCATATATATCCAGTACATTCATGCATTTATAACATTACATAATCATTTAGAGGTAAGAAATGAAATGCACCGTTCATGGAGACGGTAAGCCGTACGTACGCATGAACGCTACTTTCATTTCTATTCGTATTTTATAGAATGGAATAATAATGATATAAAGGTATATTATAATTCCAGTATAATATCATATTTAATATCATAGTTCCATCCTTTATATGTCCCACATATGGTATTTAACGAATCAAATCACTTTGAGGGGGCGGTAGTCCGCGCTTCCTTAAATGAAGATATCGTGTTTACCCATAATGGGAACCATAAAGGTTTGACCAAAAATGTAAAAAAAACAGAATCTTAAGGAAAACATAAACATACTATATATCATATATAAAAATAGTGACATCATAATGGCCACCTTTGAAGGTGTTAAATGAGTATTGAACAATCATCGTTTCGGGAGGCAGAATTTCACCATCCACGGAAACCGTATGTTCTTTAACCATTTGATGTAGTTGTGTGAGAGTGTAGCTCAAATAAATATTATAACAACATCCTAGTATATTTAAGATACTGTTGTTGTTACAAAAGAAGTAAATAAAAAGAGATTAGGGGGTTGGAGAAGCAAAATAAAACAAATGAATATGAGAGAAACAATTACCTTTAAAAGTGTAACTCTTTTTGATTTGAGCCTAAAGTCTTCCTTTGAAAGGATTCTGCCCAAGGTAAATCCTCTAGGATGAGGAGAGGGATGTGGAGAGAGCAAATGGGCAGGGTTTGGCCGAGCCAAAGGCTTTTGAAGTGTGTGAAATAAGGTGGAGGTGGGGGCCTTTTATAAGAGAAGAGGAGGGGCACTTTTGGAAAGCAAAGAAATATTACTTTATTTGAAAATGCTTTTCGGTTTTAAAGGGTCCCACATTGGTAGAATTCGTGGATAAGGTGATAAGGCATCGAAATCCACTCATCCAATTGGTTTTGTCCATGTGTATATTGTAGATTTTTCATTATCTTTCCATTTTAATTAAATTGTCAAATAATGATGTCATCGCTGCATCATTATTATGTCATAAATAATTTAATTTCTTTAATGTCTAAAAATTATAAAAAAAATACTATGATATAGGAAATCTTTTTATCTTTCCAATGACTATTTATAATCAAAATTTGGACTTGTATAACCCCACTTAAAAATTGTTTTAGTAAAACATACTATGTTAGTGTCATTTTCACTTTAACATTAAATAAAAAGTATTTTATGTTATTTCCCAACAAAAGTGGATCCATGGGGTCCCCAAGTTAGGCCATGGCTTGTCTTGGTCGGCCATGACACAACCAATAGGGTTGTGACATGTGTCTAGGTCATTTCATTTTTTTAAAGTATTATTTATACCTTAAACTACACTAATTATCACTAATCGCGATTAAAAACTTAATAAGTTACTATTCACCAAAAAAATTATTATAATCTCATTGAACCACATTTTACTTCTTAATGACAACCATGTATGTCGGATTTTCAAAATTCAATACACATTAGTGGTAAACTTTCATTTAACTGAAAAATCAGTTTGCTTGATTATCACTTAGTGGTTTCACTATTCATCAAAAATTGAAGTTTTTCAGAAAATTACCAAAAATTCACCCTAAGCTATATTTGATATTCTGAATTCAAAAATGAAGTCCGTTTTACAAAATTCAAAACATATTAGTCACATTAATTAATTTAATAATTAATTCCCGCTGTCAGAGCAAATAGCGTGTTTTTATAAAACAATAAGTATCAAAAGATTGACACCAGTTTAAGTCCGATTTCAAAGTGAAATTAATTCCAACCACCACTATTGGATTAAATGGTAAAAATATTTCCTAATTTCACTTTAAAACCAATTCAAAATATAATCTAATCATATAAATAAATTAGATTAAAAAGTGGTTTTGAATTAAAATACAACATTTTACACTATTCCTTAAAAAAATGAACTTTATCGGAAAGATACCAAAAATTTACACAAAGTAAATTTTGATGTCCCGATTCTTAATAAGAGTTTTATTTGGTCCAAAAGAATGTTTAAGAGTGAACAAAACTATATTTAATGATGGTTCAACATCAAAAGGTGATAAGTGAACCTTTAGTGAAAACTAGGGCATATACGCCTAAAATTGAATTCTTTCCGTATTTTAAGCCTCTATTCTTTATTGGATAAATGTAAAAACAATTAAAAACATATGAAATCATATTTTAGTTATTTCTATCCATTCCCGCCAATACAACGGCTACATGTTAACTATCATTTAAAATAATATTATTTTATTATTAGAGTGCAACGTAAGATTCCCAAGAAACTCGTTGTTGCGTGTTGGGTACGCCATCGAGCATAGCGTCCCCTTTAAAGTCATATTAATATTTTATTCACAAATATGGATAAATACAAAAATGTCGTATTCTTTATTTACCTGGGGTGTTACAATACATATTTATTTATATTTTATAAAAAAAATTAGAGATTCATTTATGTTTATTGTTGCTTAAAGAGGAAGAAATCAAACACATTTACATATTTTGTGAAAATATAAAATAATATATTAAATCATTAAATTATCTCCCTGAACACATAAATAAATTTTATCCTCTTTATTTTAATTATTACCAACTATTTGAAATATTTAATTTTGTCTTATTAATATATGTGACTTGAGTTATTATTTGTTAAAAGAAGTTAACCTTACAAAATGAAAAAAATATACGATTCCCCATAATTGTCTTGTCCCAAATATTTAGTTTTTATATAACTATTTTATCTAAGAGTCTACCATTATTTTCTATGAAGAATCATGTTATATAATTTTTCTCAAATTGATTTAATTATTATGCTTTAATTGAGAAAATATAATTGGTTTATATGAACTATATTTTCATTACCTATATAATTTTTCCTCCATGTGTAGTGAACCATTCCATCACTAAAATAATTTTATATTTATATAAAGTATGGATAATAAGATTTTCATATGGAACATTCGTATAAACATAAACATTGAATTCAATAATTAGACCCCAAGATTATTTGTTTGAGAATCATTAAATTAGGGAATTGAATTAATTATCCTAGAACAATACTTAGATATACTAAGGATCCAATAATTAAATCCTTTTAAGAGATCCAAAAATATATTAGAGGGTACATGTACATTAAATATCATGTTCCACCTACGGAGTAGTTCTTGAATATGAATTTCATTTTCCCCATATCCATAGAGGTATGTGATGTTCATTTTCGTGTTTGATATATGGATTTAGGAATCAATTTGAATAATAGAAAATTACACCACCCATAATAAATTTAATGTAACATTCGGTTAAATTCAAAATTTTAATTATGTTAATAAAACACATCATTTCCTTTCTAATGTTTGATAACTATTAAACCCCTCTTCCTCCGGTAAATCATCTTCTAGAATTGTTGATGGAATTACCTTATTGACGTCTCACACGTTTATGAAGTAAATGAAATTGACACTTATTTGAATTATAATTTTCTTTTTCAGTTCATTCATGATACTACATCATTATACACTTTAGTTCACTCAGCTTTTCAGAAAAGGTAACATTCTCAATCACGTTTCTTGATAATTAATATTGAATAATCACAATAGTTCTGAGTCCATCTCTCAATCAAAGGGGATGAACATTAATGTAAATCATCATATTTTTCTTATCACACATAGTTAAATAATCTCATTAGGGTAACAAATATCACTAAAACAAAATTTGTTACAAATAGTTAAAAAAATTGACATTATCTAGAAATTATCATAATCTATTTCATAAAATGGATTCAACATTAATACATTTCACCCTTTAACATCATATCAGTAGAATATAATTAATGAAAATAATCACATATCGATCTTAGTTAATTTGAGGTAAATTTATGTTGGGTTTTTGTATATTTCTCATCCTAGTCCCTCATTCTAGGAAATAATTCATTCATAGTGGTTTGGGAATATAATATGATTAACAAATCTATATCTATAGGGAGTGTCTCCCTAGGTGTAGTTATGACAAATTATCAATCACCTTATCTCAAATTATTTAATACCAAAAAATAAATCATCATTATTATGACCCCAAATTATAAGGTTTCTAGAGCATGAATCCACATTCAAGATTTTAGATTGGGATTTATTTTAATTGGAAATCACAAAAATCTATAATTTTATATACCTTTAATTTTTTTTATATTTATAAGGTTCTCCGTTGATCTTGTGAAAAAAAAATTTACTTTGTTTATGTCCTTATAATCACAAAAAATAGTTCTACTTTCTTTTGATAAAAATTATTGTGACCCGATAATTTAACACATATTTTCAATCATTAGTAACATTATTTTCCAAAAAAATAATCACTGATCTTCAAGTCTTAGAACATCTCCATAACATTAAATGTAGAAATAATTCATCATTAATCTATATAAAAAATCATTATTTAAAACTTTTCATAGTTATCATAACTCCTATAAATCTTATAAAAATGTATAAGATATCCTACGGAAGATAAATAATGAAAAATGTTATATATGTATCTCTGTAAGGTAAAATACATGTAAATTAATCGTATCATGAGAATCTGTGGTTATAACAAGTCATCATAAATAGAAAAATACATAATCATGTAGAAATGGGATGAATAAATTTAAGTAAAATATCATGGCATCATATTCACGTGACAACATCATAATGTGTGACATCATAAGATTAAGTTACGGATAACTACCATGAAAACACCGTAAATAATATATTCCATAATAATAATGGAATTAGTCAACTGAACACCATATTAACATATTGTTCATAGTCTTACAAAATGTGAACCATACATAATGTTCTTCGGATAACCTCATGTGAACCATATACAGTATTTTCTAAGAATTAACATTATCCAATTATTTATATGGATATAATGAACCCAAACATCCAAACGTAGGCTATGATATTTCATCTTATGTTCAAGAAAATGTGTAACACAAAAGGAATAAAACAGACCATGCCTAAATCTACGAATTATATAACATATGATAAGGCAGTGGATTTCACAATCATTTCATAAGACATTCCAGAATGCTATATCATATCGATTCCAAAGAAAATAAGGAATTAAATAAATTTGAGAATTAATCATTTCTATGTTAACTTATGTATTTAATATGGACATCTAGTGTAAAAAATTCATTATATGTCTCTAGTTAATAAATAATGAATGTTATCCACTATGGTGAATCATTAAAAAATTTACTAAGGATATGTTTAATGAATGAAAGAACATTTATTTTTCCATAAATCCATCATTGAAAAAATGGGTTACCTAAAAATTAAATCATTTTTTTGAAATTTTATTCATGGTTCAAAAAAATTGATGGGGGGATTCATGACTTAGGAAGAAGAAATAAGAATGTCACATTAAATCAGGTTTACAAAAAACTGGGATTTTAAAAGGTAACTAAAAACATGTATAAATATTGAAATTAAAATGATATATAAATATTTATAATATATATATATATATAATAAAATGGAATGGTGAAATTATAATAATAATGTATAAATTAGAGAAAAAAAAAGATAATCTGTAATCCATAATTTATTAAAGTTGAACCGTAGATCCCTATTGATGGTTTAAACCACATATCATATATTTCCACATCAAATAAAGATAATTAAACGATAGTTTACAATTATTAGAAGGTAAATATTATGTTACTGTGATAAATAGTAAATTATTTTTCCAATTAAAATGAGAACAAAGAAGTAAAGGGAAATTATGGATAAAGAGGATAACTGTCATTAAATAGGAAAAGAATTATTCATAATATAATTACCTATTAAAAAATTATTTAAAATAATAAAATATAATAATTTAATCAAAATTTATCTCCCAAGATTGGAACATGGTTCAATATTTTAAATCAAGTGCAAAAATAATTGAGAAACAATATAACAAAATAATGTAGATTGAGTTTTAGAAGAACCCTTATATTTCATAGAAGAAATCAATCATATAATAAAAAATAGAAGATCATGAATGAATGCTAAATTACAAATTAAAATAATAATCAATTATATTATAAATTATTTTGGAAGTTGTTATGATATAAAAATGAATATTTTTGTAACATATCAATGAAATCATCAATGGAGATGATTATATTGGAACATTTTCAACTTATGAAAATTTAAAATAAATAAACATTAGAAGAAATATATTCGATGCTCATATAGTCTGAATAAAAAATAATTAATTATATTATACATCCAATTGTATTTATAAACACCTTTTTAATTAAATTTTTTGTGAATAAGTTGTGCCTTGATGAATGAAATTATGAGATGAAACTCTTAACAATTACAAAAATAGTTTTACAAATGAGCCTTATAACATGAATAATTAAATTATGTTTTGAAGATAATTTTAAAATTGAAATGTTATAAATCATTTATATTAATAAATAAAATTTATTATCATATTCATCATATTTATAATATTATTTTTTATTATGTTTAAGTAAAAATAGGAATGGTACCAATCTAATTTTTGTAGTGGTTGTAAATAAATATGATTTTTTAAAAATTGTTAAATATATAATTTTACCATTAAATAACCATAAACCAATCATTATTTTCTTATTAACATATAATTATATTACAATTTATTTTCCCATAGACATCCATGGTAGTTTCTTAAGGAATATTCATGTATGTGGATAAACTAACCCAAATCCGAACACACTATTTCTAGAATGGTGAATATTTTTATGGAATTAAAACATAATTTTATATTATAATGATAATGATATTGTATGGATTTTATTAATTTATTGAATCATATTTTAATTAGTTTTGATAATCATATAAAATCATGATGAAAAAGAGAAAATGTTACTTCATGGAGGTGGTAGTCCGCATGACACACGATTGTAATTTAAATTTCCCCTATAATGAGATGGGATTAATTTATATGATAAATTTTTTATTTCAAAATAGTATTTATATTATAGATATAATATTCATTTATCAATCATATCATTAAAAACAACCATGATATGAAGTATAAAAAACATACGATATAGTTTTTTTAGAGGTGGTAGTCGGTGTAATGAAATAACATCAGTTTTGATTTTCATAGAAGAAGGAGATGAATAAATAATACATTTCTACTCATTTAAAAACAAATCAGTATAATAATTATACTAATTTTATTAAATTTTTATGGATATACTATATTTTTATGTTAAATATTAATGTGAAATGATTATAAAAAATGTAACACTTACAAAAGATATTTCATCTTATCTTGGATATCCAATGTTGTGAGGGCACTAATCTCTGTCATATAGGACATGGGTGTAACATTATGTTGCCTTATTTTAATAAATTATCAATAATTGTTTTTGGATACCCTTTAATTTCAGTGTAATTGAGCCTTTCGAGGGTGGAGTGATTTTTTAAGGGAAAAAGACCTAATATTCGAGGATTTATGTTTTATTGAGTAAATGGTGTCTAGTTATAAATATATGGTCTGGTACTACGCTAGGGTATATAGACCATGGTTTCAAGAGATCCAGTTATGACAATATACATCAGGTAATTCAAGAGGTAATAGTGGTAATGAAGGGTGGAATCAAAAGCGGTATACTATGTCATGTTGTCACGAGGGTCATTTTTCAATGAAACTTTCATATTTTGAATATATATTTGATGAAGGGAAGGCCCCACCATAGATCCTTGGTTTATTAATTTTTATGATTCATCTTATTTTAGAAACATTGTATCATGGTTTATAAGAATCATCTTAGAATTTCACCAGGTGAAGTGGATATGGTAGAGATTTGTGTTTATGATTTAGGATTTTGGTTAACTAGGGGTGGATGTGGTGTGTTTCGGTGTGGCTGCACAATAGCCTTTCTATTTTCATTATTTCTATGATATATAAATATTAGTTGTGGAGAAATATAAATTTTTATAAACACGAATTTTGGTGCACTATTTTATATTGACTTTTCAGACACTCGACTCTTAATTAATCATTTAGAACATGAAGGGTCTCTATTGTAATTTTTAATCAACCAAAATCGTATCTTATCATATTAATCTTCTGGAGGATGTGTTTGGTTCCTCTCTCGAACATGATTTTTAATCATTCTGATATTCACTCTATTCTTCAAGTCTTTCCTTTTATAGGGAATAATCCTCATGTTGATGACAGACTGGATCAATGTTTTGATGGATGGTGTTTATAGGTATTCACCTTGATCTTTTTGTCCTTTGATTCCAAATTTAGGTTTCCCATATCTGGTGATTCTTAATTATGCGGTAAATAGAAGATGATAATATATGTTTTTTCCAACACCTTATTCTTTATATTTCAAGAATGAATTAAAAATCATTTCAACATTAATTAAAATCCCATATTTGAGATGGCAGATGTTTTATTATTCTAAGGTCATTAACATTTGGAAAAATACCCCAATTTTAATAGAATTTATTTTGTTTGGTGGATTTGAGAAAAAATAAATTGATTGATTTAAAACTAGATACCATGAAATGATTTTATATTTACTCTTCAGAAAAATGGCGTAAAGTGATTTAATTTTTAAAGAGGGAATGCATTGATAAAAACAATGGATTTTTCCTTAAAATGAGAATGTCTTATTGAAAACTGAAATTTTAGAAATTTTTATTTTGAAATGAAAAGAAAATATTTTTTCCCTATATTAATTGATTTAATGATTGAAGCACATATGAGCAAGGTAATTAATGGGTAACATGGAAATGGAAACTAGGTTATGAATCCTTAGAAATGGATTTATTATTGAAACACTTATATAAACAGAATATGACATAAATTTACTCAAAGGCATATCAATTCAAGACATCTTATCCCACGTGATGTTCTCACACATTGGGTCAAGATCACCGATTCTGTAGTGTGAGGATCATTTTATCAGAAACTAATATACTACATGGATTATTACATGGTTCAAAGAGATGTTTGATTTGATGATTACTTTACACTGATTTTATATTTTTTTTATTCTTTCCAACTACATTATAGACTGTTTTATATAAAGTGTAAATTTTTGACATTTTTTATATATCTTTAATCAGTTTTTCATGAAGGCATCCATTTTTTTTGAAATTATGTAAATTCAACTCCATTTCATTTTTTAAATTCATAGAAAAATTATTTTAATTGATATTTAATGGATTTTGGATCACATGGTGAAACCCTAATGGGATGTTTATCCCATAAACTACTACTTATGACAGAATGTTATGGTTCCCTAGATTTAGGAAAATAAATATTTGATGCATATATTATTGATTTATTATTTCATTACATGATTTCACATTAGGTTAATCATTTTTTTCCAATTTAAATATTGGTGTATGAAGATTGATTGTGGTCGTTCAAGTATGGTTGCATAGTAATTCACATTAGTTTTTATATTATTAACTTTCATAGAAACACCCAATAGCTCCCATTTCCATACCAAGGTACATACATTATTTCCACAGGCATGTTTTCATTTCGAGTTTTAGACCCATCCACACATAAGTACTCAAATTCATCAAGAGGATGGCTGGTCGAGTACATCACAACCTTTTTGGGGGAATTATTTTCTAATATTATAATCCCTTATATCTTTTGGTTCTATTATTAAACGTCAAAAAAATCCCAATATGGAATTGGTTACTGAAAAAATGATCGAGTTTTGAATTCTTTTATACATATAGGGGGTTATAATAATGAATCCTTTCATATGTATCTTTGTTTCCCATTCTATTACAAATAATTTCATAGAAAGTGGAATAATCTTATCATTTGAATCAATGTAACTTGGACCATTGTGTTTTTACAATAATAAATTGAGTCAATTGTAGTTTTGATGATGGAATTGAACCATCATGAGGCATCCTATGTATCCTATTTATAAGAGGAATCAATACCCATGTTGTTTCTATAATTCAGATATAACCAGTTTAATTACATGTAGAAATAACATATATCAAGGCACATAGGTGTTGGGTAATGATATTGATCCTTCATAAGTCATCATGCGAATCTTTCTTATAAGAGGAATTATCGTCATCATAGTTATGTTTTACATAAACATTATAATGGATTGGGGAAATGATTAGCACTCTAATGAGTTATTTACCAAGAAATTACCAGTATTGAATTCCCTTGGGACATACGCTTGGGTGGATGAACTAGTAAGGAGGTATTAATGTGAATCCACCTAAAGAGACTTAAAAACTATGGTTTTCTTTGATAAGGAAATTTTATTATTATACTGATATGATAATTGAAATTCCATAAGAACATGTGTTTTATTCTTTGTGTGACAATCATGCGATACCATGATATTTGACTCAGAACACACTGATATGGGACTTATTCACTAGGTAGGCCCTGATGGAGGTCCTAACATAGAGATTTTGCCATAAGAAGACATCTTTTATATCCTACTAATGAGAGTAATCAATGTTATCAATGATCAATAATTCCATAACCCACTTATCGGTTGGGAATATGATTACACATGAAATGATAATAATTAGCCATATGGTTTTTGATAGTTATGGACTTATACCGGGATAGAAACCCATGTTACTCATTTACCTGCTATCATATGACTTGTATTGAGAGATGATGATTGTGAAATGTCTATGTAATATTTTATGTAAGACACGAAGGCATGTCTAATTAAATTAATAGAGTCACATGAGTGACTAACCCTAACCCATTAGGGGAACTCATCTTTTAAAGAGGATTCTTTGATGAAGGGTTATCATGAGTTGTTTACACTGTGTATGTCCATATGTGGCTAATAGGGAAAGTTGACATGTCATTAGGTATATGCAAGTAATGTTTAGGGTATCTTCTTAACATGTACATCGATTTATAGACATTCCTTAGTCATCTACCTGATAGTTCTGAGGATGTTTCGACACATCTTGGTTGTCACCATACATGTCTGAGGGTTGTCTCATGATCTAGTTATCTTATCTAGTGTCATCCACATGACACGGTTGATATGTCCAAGGGGCTTCATATGATTGAATCATACATGTCAGTGTCCAACAACGTGATTCATCTAACTTTTCTAGAGGAAATCATGTATCTTGGAAGATATGATTGAAGATTATTTCATGACTATAATGACATGTTTAGAGGATTTTTTGTGACATGGATGACATGTATGAGTGTTATCATATGCCACAAATGGCATGCTAGCTTCTTTTCACATGACTATTTATTAGGTCATTAAAATTGCATGACTCTACATGAAAATTACTGTATCCTTCCTTGTATATGGCTTCAATATTATATTTTCATTATCAAAAAAATGAGTCAATATTCTTCAAGAATTGTCCTTTTTGGACCTCGAGTGGCCCAGTCAACATGTGGGATGTCCTTCATATGTAATGGTCAGTGTACCAAAATTCATGCACATAATCAACTAGGTGATCACACAATTCTTATATAGATGCTTAAAAATACCAGAAGGCATTCCATATTTTTACCTGGTGGATGAATATCATGATTGTGAGGCATTTAATTTTGAGTAGTACACTCTCCTCTCTATACAGTAATTTATATTTTTTATTCTAGAAAATCATTTATAGGCCTTTTAACCATAGATCAACACCACATCACAAAGATATTAAATATCATATATAGGATTGAGTTTTTGGAGAGAGTTTAGCATCACTCATTTTGAATGAACCCACTGCCTATCTTCCATGACAATGTATTCCCTTCACAAGATTAATAGTGATCACATAATCAATTATTCCTTGGAATATTTATTGAACTCCCATAATTTCAAATGTATTTCTAATCTTAAAATAAAAATATCAAAGGTCCTTTTCGTGATTATACCAACATGTATGTGAGTCTTTTTAAGGTTAAGATGAATATAGAAGAGGATTTCACATGATCTATGAGTAATTTTATGGGAACACTCTAAAGATCATGTTGACATGTCATAGGGACTCCAGGTGATTGGTAATGACCTGGCATGTTACCTTCTCAATATCATGTTGACTAGTTCATGGTACATTTTGTGGTCGATCAACTAAAATTTTGAAGATCATTACCCCTTCTCTTGAAAAACATCATGGAAATCCATTACATAAGGGTATCACACATTATGATTTAATTTTTTTAAAGTGTATCGAACATTCTAATTATGTGTCTTATCTAGTTTACAAATGATAAAATGGTTATGTATGATGTCCATTTCCTGAAAAATGTCACATGTCCAGTATCCTTCATGTGAAATAAATTGGAATGTCCCTATGGAATTTGTGTGACCAATGGGCCTATCATGTTGAATTCATTAACCCATCACATTAAAATTAGTATAACTCCTTTTCACATTAAACCTTAACATTCTAGATATTTTATTTTACAATTGAATTGGGTTATTTTCACACATATGTCTACCATCAAATCACATCATTAGAGGAACTCATCCGGCATACTTCACATAACCATCATATCTTCTCTATTAGCTTTTATGAGATCAATAATTATTGTCAAAAGGGATTAATTTTATCAAAAAAATATCCCAAAAAGATCCTGATCCATTTTTATGATACCCATAGTGTTACACAATTTGATTCACCCATGTGAATAATCCTTATATATACATGAGTCCCCTTTCATCTATTAATGGTTAAAATAATACCCTTCATTTGGAAATTTCTCTAATACTAATATTTTTAATTTTTTGGAAGGAATCAATAAATTTCCCCATCCTAATAGTGGTACACAAGTGAATGGACTTGGCTCTGAGGAATGTCAATGCTTAATTAAATTTCCTAGGCTATCGTTGGCTTCTGTTCTAAGTATCGTTTGTCTTCTAGGTGGCCATTTCTATTCACCAAGTCACCCTATATATAGGGGAGTGAGGGTTCATTAATTTCACTAATGAGTCAGACATCTAGGTATCTCACGATTTCCTCTCTTGTATAACCACTTCATAATACCATTATGTGTGATCTAATAACAAGAATCATTTTCGTGACTTGATCATGGGATCCCACCACATGATTTCCTTGTCCAAATGACTTTATATATCAATATGTGAACTAATCATCGATTATTTCCTCACGAAATGCTTCACATATTTGACCATTTGAATATCATCTATGATTCGTATCGTCCGATATATTTTTCTTTTGATTTGATGATAATTTTTTGATTATCATGACATCTCCATGGTCACATGATTAAATGATTTATATGAAGGCCGGATGATTTTCATGGGTGACATGATTCGCAAGACCTGTAATACCTTATACAAGTCACATGATTCCTATGATATTGCCCGATCTATATGATTTTTTACTATATTTAGTATAATTATTCTCCCATATGACATTTACATCATTCATAGAATATTTTTATTCAAGAAATAAGGTCACAATAGAAAGGAATCAATGGGATGACATTGTTAAAAAAAGGATGTCATCCAACATATGGTCATCCAATCACCTCAGATGTATCTATCAAAACTGATGGTGATGAACCATCTAGATTATCCTTATTATGAATAATTACTTCAATATGGTTTTGGCCTTAAAATGAAGTCCAATTATGGATCTCAAGACAAAAATTAAATCATCATTAAATATCATAAATAACCATGACACCATTAGAGAAAATATATTTCATGAAAGATATATTTTTTTCGAGGAAAAACACTATGATGGTTACATATTAATATTAAATCAAATTAAATTATGAGTTAATTTATGAATTTTAAGTATAATTTCATCTTTATTAATTTTTAATTGAAATATCTTATAAAAATTAGATTTTTTTATAGTTTCCCCACCATAAAATTTATATATGATGGAGCATTGGAGTTGATTGGTGCATGCCTTTCTGTGTACACTGTTCTTCCACAATATTGTATTTTGATTTTATGTGAATCAAAATATATGAGGCCACATGGATTTAAAAAACCATTATTTATTTTAATTGGTGATTAATTAGGTAATTATTCATCCAATGAAGTCCATAAAAATTATATTTCATCAGTCTCTGGTGAGGGGGTATCATTTACTAGGACGTTGAGAATACATTCAGTAAACCAATTGTATGAGATTTATATTATGAGTTTCTCCCCTTATAATATATGTAGGAGGATGATGTGGAGACCCCACAAATTTCTAGGGAGCCAATCAAGATATACAAGAAGCCCTATAAAAAGGCTCTACTTCCTAGGGAATACATACTATTTAAAAAATTTGTGGGATACATTATGAAGAAGGATAATTTGAAGCCAAAATCAAAATATTTGAATTATTACGAACTATGAGTGCCTCATAAGGCCATAGGTTACTATTGTTCCGTGGTTTAAAATGTATTATACAATAACTTGTGGTGGGGGTCGATCCCAAAGTCAATCTAACAATTCAACTAGATAGTTTTTTTCAATGTAACTAAGAAGGTACTTACTCCCAGTTCGGTAAAAGGTTTATTTTGGGATTATACTTTTTTGATGGTGGATTCTATTGAATGGGGGAGTCTCATTGGTTTTTCCATTCCCATGATTGAATGACTATATCACCTATTATTCAATATTTATAGTTTTTATTCCCTGTAAAGAGTCTTTTTTTTCTTCCATGTGTTGTGGTGTTCGATGTTGGCTCAACTAAGTGGATATGATTATATGAGAATGAATAAAATCCATATTTTTTTTTATAAAACAATTTTTTCAGGGTATTAGTAGGGTGAATCATGAAACCTTGATGGTATGGGAGATCCTGGCCCACTTGAATTGTTATGAACTCTTTTATTTCATTCCTTATAAGGTTTCCACTATAAATATAATTGAAAAATTGGAAAGAATCTCTGATTATCAGTCCTACAAGATCTCACTTTGTGAGGGATCCCTCTCTAATGAGGTTTCAACAAAAATTTTATCTATTTGGGATTTTCCTTTTCAATTATGGAATCAATTTTGATGCACTCAAATGAAGTGATTTACTTTTTTTATATTAGATCTGAAATGATCATAGTATTAACTCTATATTTTTTATATTCATTCACCAAGTATGAGACTGAGACTCATGCTTCCATACCACCAGCATGAATTGTGATTTTATTTTCTTAGTGTTATACAAATACCGAGGTCTTCTAAGTACCAAATGTGATATTATTTGTATTAGTACCTATATCCATTGGGAAACAACTAGTTATTTGAAGCCAGTCTAATACCAAGAGAGAAACATAGTTCCAATAATCTAATAAATTCATATATTAATCATGAATAAGTGAGGCATCAAGATTCCATTATTTACTAGGTAGGGTGATATTTGGTACAACTACTATATAAGTGGCCCCTATAAGATATTTCTCAGCCATGATAGAAATACCAATGCACATTAGTAATGCGAAATATAAAGAGAGGAAATGTCATCTATTAAAACCTATGATTTTATTTGTCAAGTCTAAATAGACATGAAATGATTTTAATAAATCAATTATCCCATCGAAAAATCCTTTAATTAGAATATTTATGACATTCAAATCATCCTTTATGATCATGATGTGACATTAAAATGTGTGAAAGTCCAAGTCCACTAATTTTTTTTGCGCGCAACAGACGATGGTTCCTGAAATTGTTTTAGTTGTAACAGATGATGAAAAGTACCTTATAATCAAATAAGTGGTAAGGATAAATTCATGACCATAATTAAATGACTATATTTTATCCAAACCATGATTTGACTGGTCTTGTATCACCTTGGGTAGGTTAGGGGATTTAGAAGACTAATTACTCCAATTATCTCTCCTATATAATCTTGGGGTTATGAGTACTGAAGATAACTTCAGTATTGACCATGGGGCCAATGATGAGGGATACATAGGTCAAATATTTCTGATGATGGTGGTACTTTCAATTCCTACGGAATCATAATATACATATCAATTACCACAACTATATGTGCCTTTTTAATCATCTCCTTCGATGGAACTATCCTCATGGAGTAAAATAAAAATAAATAGTGCCAATTCAATAAAGGATTATCACCCAGAATCATTGGTAAGGGTCACACATTACATATCCTAGTTTATAATACATTTTAGTAGATTATTCTAAACTATAAAAATGATAAGGCCCCATTTCACTCGTGTTGTAAAATAGACATATTTTTGTGAGAATATTACTAGGATATCCACTGACCAAATCAAAATATACAACTAGGATCATTCTATTAAATAGTAGACATGGTTGAGGTTCTATAATTATAAAATCAGATTCCTCCCACTGATTCTCTAGTGGTTGGTCTATTTTAACTGTCACATTTATGGAAACATATATAGGAGGTTAATGCTGGTAGCTACTCTAATATATATTGTTCATTGATTGTGGAATATCTAGGTGAAGGTGAGATATTATTACGAGGATAAAAATATTTTCCAATTTATACTATGCCACCTACTGTTTCATTAATCGTACATCACCAAAATTTTGTAATCACACTATAATAATGGTGAAGACAACATTAGTAAAAATTATTCGGTCATTGAAAAATGTGTTTTCCTCCTCCCCTATATATATGGATGGGATGGAAAATGTTTGCAATGAAGAAACTGATAAAATAATGTTTTCATCATTTATCATGGTCATTGAATATGTGAAATGATCAAATTAATATTATTCTGACTGGTAATCCAATGATCCTTTCATTACTCTACCTTTACCATATATATTTGATGCCTTTCCCTGATACTCTGAAATCCCCCCTAACATAGTTGACTAACATGGTGATTAGCTCTATACCCAGTTCATGAAAGGTCTCAAGTACGAGTACCTCACTCAGTGATGTATTCCATGATTATATTTAGTTTCCAATAATGGGAATAATTAAATTCCTAGAACTCATGAAACTATTAAATGATGTGTTGATATGTGTTGTTGGATATTGGGACCCGAATCATTGAGGGATCATTACCGGTGTAGAAGTACAAACTGGGTTCTCTTAGGTATATGATTTCCTCCCTTGGATATCAAGAATTTGACAATATGGATATATAAAGCTACATGATAGAATTTATTTCCTAGAGAGAGTGGATGAGGTCCCATGAATAAGTGATAGTTTTCATATAGGACTCATTATCAGATAAGTTATCTCGAGGAATGACACTAAAAGAGGCTTCCCAACACACAATTGATAAAGTGGGTCACCCAAATAAGATCAACAGTCTAAAGGATGACATTATCATATTGAAGTCCAAAATCATAAAACATCTATATAATTTATATCAATTTCTAGAAGCACAAAATTCCTTACAATAAAACATTTTGGGGTATCATGGACTACTTGACATAGTGGAGAAGTCCATAAATGATGTTGTTTCTGGGGAAGAAGAATTCTGGTAGATTTCAATGAATGAAACTGAATTAGTTGATCAATTGTTCCAATATACAAAATACTTAGATATAAATATGGTGGAGCACAATGAACCCTCCATAAAAATGTTGTAATTGGACTTCATATATATGAACCCCATTTTCTTGACGATTCATAGAAGAAACTGTAAGATATATAGATTCCTCCATGTTTTAAAATTTTCAAAGAATCAAACCATCCAAAATTTTCTTTTTTCTATAAATTTTTTATATTCAAGATGTTCATGGAATCTCATTGAATTGAAAAAATATATTTAATTGAAAAAATCATCCAATTTATTAAAATAATTAAATTGAAATTCCTAAATATTAATGCTTTAATTGTAAAGGACTTCTGTTGAAAATTCCCCATGAATGATTATTAGAGTAAGGATTATCATTGATGTTTCTACTCCAATAATAACAAGATAACCTATTGTAAATTTATAATTTATATGTGTGTGTCCTAGAAGAAATGTTCTCTACATCTTCCAAATGTAAATGGAACTAACATGAATTGCATGATTTTTTCTAGGAACTAATAACAATCCCTAGAAGATTTGTATCTATATTTTATTAATATTTTAATTACTCATTTTATGTTTTATATCAGGAAAATATAGTTATATTTTCTATGGATATTTCATAGGATCCCCATTTATGTGTTTTAAACTAGACATGTTTGGTTCCTTTTCCGTCTCATAAATTCTTAATATTGTCTAAAAAACTGTGTGTGTGTGTGTGTGTGTGTGTCCAATGAGTAAAGACTTGTATTTTTCCTAGGGAACCCTTTTCAGTTTTTTAGCATGGAAAGTATTTTGTCTCTTATAATTGTTTATTTTTTTTAAACTAGTCCATTGATGTATTTTAGGGCCTTTTATCTTATACAATATTTTCTTGTAGTTTAGGGTCTTCTAGCTCACAAAATCTATTGTTGTAGTTTTGTTTTTTCAAGCTCATAAAATCTATTACTGTTGTTTTTTGTATTTTAGGTAGAAATATTTTGGAATTATTGATTAAGGGCTTCTATCTTACACTATCTATTTAAATAGATTATTGTATTATATCTCCATGAATCCATTATTGAAGTTTAGGGTCTTCTAGCACGGACCATTTGTTTCTATAGTCTAGAGTCTTCTAGATCATAACATATCCTATTATAGTTTGAGTTCTTCTAGCTCGGACCATATATTTCTATTGTTTAATTTATTTTAGATTGGAAAATTTGTTTCTATAGTATATGTTCTTATAGATAAAACAATATGTTATCATACATTAGAAACTTCTAGCTTAAACCATCCGTTTATATAGTTTAGGTTCTTCTAGGTCAGACTCTCTATTTCTAAAATATTAGGATGAGTATTAATTAATGGATTGGTAACATTTAATAATTCCTAGGATTATGATGAATGAGTATCCATAATAGAATTATACATCATATATTCTTAATTTGGCCACAAAACATTTTTACTTTTCTGTAAATCACATTAGGTTGAGTGGTAACCGCAAAACGGTAATGCTAATTGCATTGAAAATCCATGGAAAACAATTTATAACAAAACAAATTTATCATACAAACCTTTATAACCACCCATTTCATAGTAAGAATCGATATTTGAATAATATTTAATGAAACCATATTGATCAATGAAGGAGTGAGTATGCATCCTACCCTGCATGTCCACCACCTCCTTCATTTCATTGACCAAAGAGGTAACACTTATGATATACATCTCTCTTGAATACCCATGAAATTTTGTATTATTTTTTGTACAATATCTCCCATGGACAAAAAATTTATTATTTTTGATCACTACAGTATCAAATTCGGTTTATACATCCATAAAACCAATCTGACCAACTTCATACATGTATTCTATTGGAGTAACCACTTATGCCTCATGATCGCAAAAATCACACAAACTAATATTTAGACCAGCAACATCACTACTCCCCCATTGCCACCATTTTCTACTGGGGTACCCTTAGATGTTGCATATGCACATATTTCAGTCTGATCATCCTCATTACCATGCACAATATCAATATAGTAATGGGGACATGAGGCCACTTTAGAGGAAGGACCAACACCCAAAGAATCCAGAGTAGTGATTCCCCTTCCCTTCACATCAAAGCTTAGGTCAGAAACCTTTGGTATAAAGGGGAAACATTTGTAGAAATGATTTGTATACCTGGATAATATGGGCATGAGTTTCCAAAATTAGATATAATTGGACTCTATTGGACACCCAAGGAGGATCGATGACCACATCCAGGATTCATGCATGGATCAGATACCATAAGTTCATATGAAAATTATGAGGTATGTGTTTCTATGATGGAATGTGATACCCTGCATCATTATTGATATTTGTTTCTATGTATGGTGTTTTTATATTAGCGACAAAAAATCCACTCGGATAGTTGTAATATTTTTTGTGTAAGTGATAACAAAAAATTTGGAACCGAATGTGATGATATGGGGAAGACATGCCAGTGATGATCATGAAACACTCTATGATGTCCAGTTATATTGTGATGTTTTCTAGGATCATGAGGATAATAATTACTTTATTTTAATGATAATATAACTGTATTTATTTATTTAGAGTCCCTTACACATGAGACCTTGTAGAGTATATACATGGTCAAGATCATGGGGTCTTAATTTTTTCCAAGGGTCATGATAATTTTTGAATAATCGAACATTCTAAAAATGATGTGGGGTATAGAGAAAATATTTATCAATAAAGGGTTATAGAAGAAAATAAATATTTATTTTATAGTTTAGTGGCTTGTTCCTTACACCATTTTGTTTCAATTAACATGGTGAAGGTCAGAAATAGTTTTAGGAATGGAATATCGCATTCCTTATTTGTGAATGGGTTAAATAGAGAATGATGAAATATATAGGATTTCGAATCCTATTGAATAGTCCAATAATGTGTATTGTAAATTATTGACTAGGAATATCTAACACAATATAAAATGGGGGCTAGTAGATATAGGTTGACCATTATTAATGGTGGAAACTAGTATCAGATGTAGTTAGGAAAATAACACCAGGGTATAATGGGGCCTCTCTTCTCTGAGACTAAAACTTCCCCTAGACACAAAATCTAGGGAATTAAGAAATTAATTGTTTAATACTAGTGGTTCTACATTATGTTGAACAGTGCCTATCCCTAGTTTTTTACATAGGGGAAACAGGAGGAGGGAAGAGAATGGTATATTGGGTTCCAATAGAAGAATATCAACTCAAGGAATTTGTTGGTATCAACACATGTATTGAATATATTAAGGTTTATTGTAAAAAATTTCAATATTATTGTCGGGTTCAAGAACCATAAATTTAGTGTCGCTGAATAGTGAACACATTTAAAAGGTGAAGAGTTGCGAAAAATCATGACACTAATATTTTCCAGGACCAAGTTGTATAGTGAGCATGTCTCATCTTTTACTTAGCCCACAAGAGAAGATCCAATAGATTTTTTTCATTTTCTTATACTCTTAAATTTTTATAAAGTTGATAAATGAATGTTTTAGTGATAATAGACATCAATATTTTCATTGGTCACCCTTTATGGGTTTTACTAATGACTAGTTCTATGTCTCTTTAACAATAAGTTTAGGGTATTTTGATTAGGATCATCACAGGATAATGATAAAAGGAATATATCATTGATCAATGTACATTAATTTTATGTCCATGATTCAAGTATTCTTGGTATGAGGGTTTTTTACACAATATACTAATTAGGATTCACATTTTTAAATATAATTTTAACACCCCTATAAAAATCTGGAAATGTTGTAAAACTTGGCTCAAGGTTCTCAAATCATGAGTAATGGTATGTAACAATATTGTTGATGTTTATTAAAAAACACTCTATAGTGAAAAGATCCAATTTTATAATGTCAGGTCACACAAAGATCATAAGCCCTTTTTTTGATTAAAATATATATTATGTTGATGGTTTGGATATCTTATGCAGGTGCCAAGGGTAGACATGTATATTCAAACAAAGGGTCCCTCGAATAACTGTTTCCTTTGACAATGTCAATAGAATATTTGGGGTAATTAAATTTATTCAATAAGTAATTTATTATTTATAGATTTTGGTGCTCCAAATAATTATTGAATCACTCCATATTTGGTTTACCATGGATTGGTTATTGAGGTCCATTGAAAATAAATTATAATAGATGATGGTCTTTATAATTTACTTTCATGTAGTGAGGGTGAAACTATCATGAACATTAATATCACTAGGAGAGGATACTTATTTTCTGTTTTACCATCATGAAATAATTATATCATCCATTACATTTTAATTCACATGATATGGATATTTTCATTCATTTTAATTTCATGTTAATATGATGTATCACTACAAGGAGTGACTAACATAGGGAAATTGGGGCATCAAAAAATATTCATGGACATGGATGAAGGGGTACCTGAATGTGATAATATAATATTTCTTTAAAAATCACTATGATTATTATATTTTTAACATAGTGTGTATCAAAATTCAAATGAATAACTGGGTAATGGGATGTGTAAATTGTTACCCAATAATATCTAAGTTACATTACAGTGAAAACAGGTTGGAATAGGTCTACCACTGATAATGGTAGAATAATATTCTACAAAGTCAAGAAGGTAACTGATGGTTCGAGGGATACTTTTCTCCATTAATAAAACATACACTTTTTTCATGCTCTAAGGAATTTCAATATTCACAATTGAATCGTAGTGGTGTCCCTTTAGATTAACTTGTCCTTATTTCTAGTTTTATGATAGTGAGAATGAAGAGTTTGGATTCCACGGTCAAGGGTTATCAAAGTTAAAAATATCCATTGAAGGAATTGGTTTTCATGAACTCAGGTATTAAATATATAAGATTTTTCCATGAATAATTTATAATTCATGAAAGCTTCACGGACTATAAAGGCTTTTATTGTGTGTATTGAACACATTTCAAGGTGAAGGTAAAAAGAATGTGACTCTTGATTGGGGAATCATCCTAGGTGAAGATTTATATTATGTAAAGACCTATTATTGTGTAGTTTAACATCATGTCACCATGATATGTTCCTTATTATTTTATGTCATATAGTAAAAATTTTATTATGTAGTCTAACATCATATAACTAAGATGTAGTTCCTTATATTTGGATATAATTCACCTATATCACATTGGTTAGAGTAACTTTATGGCATCCCTAATCTCACACGAGTCATTATTGACATGAGAAACTAGATATAATAAGATATTATGATGATAAATTAGAGTTTGCATGATAGGGAATATGGGGGGGTATTCACATATTGGAAATATAGGGAACCTAAAAACAAGTTTATCACTCACTAAGGAGAATTTTTGGGAGTGGTTTGAACCAACAGTTGGTCCTTAAACAGAGGATCCATGCATCACTACATATCCCATAATGTGGGAATCATTCCATGTGTAGTTATGAAAATTAAATCCTCAAACTTCTTGATTTTGTATGTGGGGAGGTAGATACTTATTATCATTTGTTTAGGACAATGTCTCCGGATTTGGGTCTCACTATGTAACTTTTTGTAATAGGAATCATTAGATCAAATAATTATACAATGTTCCCTCGATAAGTCTATCCAATATATATGGAGGGGTGTATTTCAAATGTTTTTTACTAGCACCATGATTTAGATCAACGTGTAAGTATATATCCTGTGATAATTGAGAATAATTTAAAACATAGTTCTTAGTTCTAAACATGGCTAATCTTGTCTATCCCTGAAGGTGGTAGGGACCCTTTTTTTATGGATGGACCCTTGAATTAGGATCTATATGTCACAACATATTAAGTAGGAATATAAATAAATCCACATGTAGTTCATTAGTCTAAATTACCTACTTAGGAATGGAAAATATATAAGGGGAAAACATTGTTTCTATTTATATTGTTGTTGGGCCCCAGATTATTTATTTTGGTTTCACTACATACCATATGTAAATTGGAATAGAGATACATGCAGTACTTGTTCACAAAATCGTTATGTATGTATGGTCTATGAAAAAAGTTGGGGAAATTTTTTATATTGTAGATTTACCCAGTATTAGAGATATGGATGTTAATTTGTATCCTATATTAATAGGAATAAATCCACACAATGACCGTGATGTTGTAAATTCCATATGCAGGACTGGCCCATATATAGTAAGGCGATATTTTAAACATAAATTACTACTAAACCAGTGATTTTGGATTAAAACATCACATTACATTCTATATAAACATGAATAAATAGACGATTAGTTCTTTAATTTACATAGATCTATCTCATGTTTAGTGACTCGTCCATGGGTTGACATTCTTTGTGCAGTTTGACATTGTGTGGTAAGAAATCCTTCCATGAATATTAATATCTTCTGGTACATACATCTTCAAAAACATTACCATCATGTAGCAAGGACATAGCCCATATATTTTAATGTCATTTATACAGATTTCATCCATTTATTTTAGCATCATGCAGTATGTGGATATTTTGTCATGTTTAATGTCATTGGGTAAGAAAATATTCCATACAGTTTAACATCATGCAATATGGATGACTTATATGAAATTTAACATCATGAGGTAATGATGTAAGAATCAATGAAATTTAAATTATTTCTAGGATGACTTGGAATCCCTAATGCTATCTATGAAAATAACCTATTGGGAAACCTTATAATGGTAGGGAAATAAAATTTTTGCATCCATTGTGACCAATGAGGAAGATCCATTGGAATATTCATTAGATAATATGTATTCCCCATATACATTCCTTCTAGATTTGGAGGTTTCATTATTGATATCATTGGGCTTCTGAAAACCAATATCATTCTCATTTAGGGAACGATAGGAGATGAACATTTTTGTTAATGGTTCACGCAACCCACTTTTGATGAACATTATAGTTTTCAAGTGTGTGAACCCTTTTCTCATCGATTTTTTCAAACTCATCCATCCATTTTTTTGATTAATATTAATCTGAGAGTTTTCCAAATTTAGATATTCATATTGAGGGAAATATTACCTCAATGAGAAACCCAACTTCTATTATAGAAACAAATGAGTATGAAGCTGATTGTGTAGAAGTGCATCTGGTGGAATGGTCGGCCAATAAAGAATGAAAGATCTTATATATCTAATAATTATTATCATTTTCTACCGTTTTCATGGACTATATTTGATATATTTTTATTTAAGTCTTCTATTTATCCATTTATAGTGGCTTGATGGCAGGATAAATGTTAATATTTTATATTGTACTCATGGAATAATTTCTTAAGTTTGGTAAAACAAAATTATGTTACATTCTATATTATTGTTATGTGTGGGGAATTGAATCAAGTGATAATGTTAGAATTAATGAATTTTATGATCTCACATGGTTGATAATTTGGTATTATTAAGGATTTTTTAAACTACTAATTGTAGTTGGGGGTTATGGCCCACAAAAATCTATTCTCCATAGGGTAAATAACTCGGAATATTTAGCTATATATTACAAAAATGTTGGTTTATGGATGAAGTCTTTAGGAATCTATAATGTATGATATTTTCTGTTGAAAATTGTATAGTCTGGCATAATTGTTTTCTTATAGTAACCAAGCCTCATAATTTTCTGGAAGATTATAGTCCCATAATGATGGGCTTGAAAGGATCCAATATGATTTTTATCCATTATATTGATAATATCTCATTCTTCAATACATTTACAGATGATTCCATAGAATCCTAATTTATACCGGAATTTCTAATTATTTGACCCATCCCGAATAGTGATGTTTTCTACTCGACATCAAGCCTATTCCATTTTGGGTCGATCTTATAGTAGGGTGCAATTTTAGAGGTAATAAAATATGGGATCCATCCATCATGTATGGGATATTGACTCATCACACTATGGATAAATGATGACATGATTTGTTTCGTCAATATCACATATGATCGTTGATGAAACCACTCTTTATCATGTAATAAAAAAACAACTTCATGTTTATAAGGACCAGTTAATACAATCATTTCATTATAAAATGAATCGGTGGAAGAATTGTATGATTGAGGGACAAGATGTAATGACAGTTCAAACGAGAATTATCCCACAATTCATCTCACATAAATGATGATAGGGTCAAATTAATGTTTTTTTGTGGAATACTCATCCTTGATTTTTTAACCACAAAATATTTACCCTTTCATATACAAGTAGGTTATTTGAAGCTATATGGATAATGACAAGAATAAAATGAAGAATTCTTATTCTTAAAAAAATTTAATGCATCCAAAAAAAATGAAAATGGTTAGTAGAAAATTTCATTTTCTAAGGAAAAATATATAATACCTAGACTAACCTTGTTGGGATGAATTATTTCTATCCTTGTTCTAGTAGTTCATCAAAAGGACTTGTCAATATAAATCCTCTAATTTTGGGTAGTTTAATATGTATAAGAACATCCTCATCAAGAATCACAATGTCCACTAGTGTGTTTTCATTTGTGAGATGTGCTACAAGTAAATCAGGAAGGGCATTCCCTTTAACATCGTTATGTGACTTGAATGGGATTTTATACTATTTCAGAATAACCACCCAACATTCAAAAATATCGGTCATCATATGGTGGCCATGGATGTATATGATGTGGTAAACACTAGTGACTATGTTGAATTTATAATGATATAAGTGATGCCTTATATTGTTTACTGTGAGGATGACATAAATACAGTTCTTCTTGATATCGGAATATCGGGTCTCAATACATAACAATGTCTCACAAAAGTAGTTATCATTTTTCTCATTCCAGAAATCATTTTTCTTTGTTAAAAGAAAAGTAATTGATCCTTTAATAGTGTCCACATATATTATATGTTCCTTTTTATCCAATTTAGTCATGAACACGATCATGTGAATTAGGTAAAACATGACATTTTCATATGATTCTTGTCTGTCTTTATCCAATTGGTATGAGTCTTCCATCTGCATTAACATATTGAAGGGATGTGATCATCCATTCATGTTGTATATGAAACACCAGAAATAATAGAGGTACCAATGTAGCAACCTAAGATCTATAAGATTCTAATGGGGTGTAATTTCTAGGATCTCACTAGTCTTATATGGATCATTATTGATGTCGTTGTGGTATACCATAGTTCAAATAAATTTACCTTCTGTTACTATGAAATCACACTATACAAGAATCATATTTATATTCTGCTACTAAAACATAGCCATGGATGATTGAAGTCATAAATGTTGATCACATAATAGTGAAGATTTAACCAATTGATCATCTATATAGAATTCCAAAATCATCCCTTGAATGATTTAATGATATGATGTATCATGTGATGGTATGTTTCACCAGCTTTATTTAATCAAAATTGTATTAATTTATTGAAAAAGATCTTGTAATATACTCTGAAGTTGGTGGCCTCCTCTCCTTTTGGGGCCATATTTATCTAATTATACCCTAATTACCCAACCATGATGGAAAGGTCATGGAATCCAACAGTTGGATTGATCAAGAGTTCTATGATTAAAAATATGAAATCATTTTTTGGGAAGTGTCAGTTAAGGAATTTTAAATCAATGTATTTTGGGAACATCCTATTATCATTCATCATGGGGGAAATTTTGGTGATTCATTTTGGGTAATTCACATCCCTCCATAGTTGGATTTTATTATCTTTTCAAAATCTAGTAATAAATTTATAGCATGATAGATGTGAATTCTCCTTAAATGATTTTTGAAACTATGATGATCATCGAGTAAGACTAGGTGATGACTAAAAACATCGAGTTTTATCACAATCCACTATGTATAATTCCAGGATATCACATTTATATAATGATTTAAAATGAAATATATATATTCTGATCCTTGAGATGCATAGAGAAACCAATAATTATAGCATGTGACTGCTCTTATATTGCTAAATTTATATACCTAATATCATCAATGATGATTGAGATTCCCTCCTCAAATACTAGAGGATCATTCTCGAGTTCATCCTATTCTTCATAAAATTTTTTTCTATGAGTGAAGCCTTAGGTATGATAGTTAATTCAGGGGCCTCTTAATCACCATTATAAAAAGCTACCATAGGAAGAGACATTGGAATCCTAAACATCCAAGTATGTCACAGTGATATTCTGGGGATTCTTTTCTTAATTTTTCCTTCTTATCAGAGAAAGAATGATATATAAATCCCGAGTTGAAAATAATTTATTTGGGGAGTCTTTCATATCTTCTGATGTCACAAGAGAATTATTTTATCCTGATTGATCACTAGTCTAATAGTACATTGAATAACCCATTTTTGACGACATGATGTCGATCAAATAAGAAAAAGATAATGATGTTTTTTGTTCTTGGTAGCTTTATTGTAATGAATTTTTTTCCTCAATTGGGGTTATATGTATCACACCATCGCTATCAGTCATGCTCCTAGGAATCATAGGGGTGGTCCATATGGAATTGGGAGCTGCAACATTCATATCATTAAACCAATTCACCTGTTTTCCATTCTTCTAAAAGAATCCTTCCTTTTTATATGTGGCTTCTAAATACTTGAAGTCATAATTGTCACTTTTCCATATGTCGACATTCACATCTATTAGATAATTTATGTGTTGATAGAATGTTAAAGGCTTCACTATGTGGCATTGATTAAAAAGTATTTGAAGAAGGGAATTATATATTATTACATACTACATAACCATGAAATCAGTATAATATGTGATATTTAAAACTAATCTATTTGTTTGGAACTCTCTTCGGCTAAAAATATATTAGTCACTTATATTCCCTGGTAGTGTTATAATTGTGAAGATTCAATACTTTGTAGAAAACTGGTATGAAGATTACCATGAACCACTATCTACTAGAATAATTCAAATTTTTGGATTATCGATTTTTTCGTGAAACATATATGAGTGTGATATTTACTAATATTACTTTATCGTGATCCTTTTCTATGAATGAGATTGTCATATGACATTCTAATGGAATAGTTTCCTCTTAGTAAACCTCATCTACAATGACTTTTGTCTCAAAATCCTGTTAAATATTATGGGACTCAATGATTTATTCTCTAAATTAATTTAAAATATAGAGAGCATATATCATTGAATGCTTTTTTTTGGAAAAACTATCATATATTTAAAAATTTAATTTTTTCCCCAAAAATTGAACTTCCCATTGTGGAGTTTCTCCCTATTCTTCTTTTTGGTAGTTGAGGTGTCTAAAGTGGATGGTCCTTGTGCTTTAGTAGAGGTGGAGGGACCATCATCATCAAGTAGTGTAGGTCACAGTAAACATATCCCTTGTTTGGTATGATCATACAATTTCACCCTCACTAGTACATTATGAAAAATGAATGTTCTAGAATGAATTCTAGTGGGTTCAATGGAATTGTTTTGATTCAATTTGGAATTTTGATGTTTTCTCTAAAAGGTTATGGATATATATATATATATAGATTCATTGGTGATGTGACTGGAATATTGGGTTCCCCAACCCCTAAATCATCCCATGTATCCTTATATTTTACATACTTGGATTCAAACTCCATAGTCATGTCTGAGAAACTCATAATAATCTGAATATTCATCATCGTAGGAGAAAAATATGAAGTGAAATATGTGTAATAACAAATATTAACTCTTCATATAATTAGTATACCTATATTTATTTTGGTTCACATTCTATAAATGTTAATGGAACGAATCCTACTGAAATCAGATCTTGTGTAGTTGTTGAAATATTACTCTTAATTATTTTCCTATTTCTAATTATTAAATATTTCAATAGAGGGAATATTTGATGTCTTATCCCAAGGTTTTTGTATTTTTACATCATTGTGAATATTTGATCTGAATATGTCATAGGTATAGTCATTTTTTCTCTATGTCATACAGTTATCAATATTTTCTCAATGCTTGGATGGTTTTTCTTTTTGGTCGCCCTCTACATCTGGTACAGTTTTAGTTACAAATCTCACACGTTCTGTTCCCTTCTCCAGTATCAGCTAACTATAATCAACCATGCTCTAGAGAAATTATTTTAATATAAATAATTCTAGGATGGTTTTCCCATGTCTCCATTGGAATGGGTAATAATACAGATGATCAATGAGGTTTACCTCATTTGGATTCTACGGATCTGGTAGCTTGATTATTTTATTTTTTATGTAAGTAATGAAATTACCGGGACCTACTTATTTCAGAAGAAATATTATTTATTTATTAAGACCTCACATTTTAGGTTACCCTTATCTAGTTTTTCTCGTAAATTTTGTTGATGTTGTTGAAAATATTACTCGATGAGAGGTGTCAGATGATTTGGATCCTTTATGGGTTCTTGAAAGGAAATTGATATTGGTTGGAATGTAATAGTAATGGAATATTTTGTACTAGTAATTTTTCTATAAATTTAGGGAGTGGGATGAGATTTAGTTGAGGTATACTGAATGGAATCTTCTATGAATTTTACTATCTCTACTAACTCATGGATTTATAACGATGCGGCATTATGTTAAATGGCATTTGAAAATCACTGTAAATTTTCCCACTAATATTTTCCATTAATTTCACTTCTGAAAGAGAGATATTGAGTTAATTGGTTAAACATTTACATTTTTGTATTATTTCAGAAAACCTATATTATTTTCAATATTTTCAATTTGTGAGGTTGATAATTCTAATTTTCCATAGAATGGACCTTAATTTATAATTTAATTGAAAAAAAATCATTCATATCCTAAAAATTTCCATATATAATGGAAGTTGTTCCAAATGAGGATGGACATACTAGATTAGGAAAAACAACATCACAACATGGTGATCCAATTTCGATCTTGAGGTCCCATAATTAAGTTTTATTAGAGAACAAAGTGTGCTAGATTTTATTCTAGATCTCCAGTACTATCAGTAGTCACGAAGATAAATTTTTTGAAATTAGAAATGGGAAATTAATAGTCTACCCTTTTGGGATATGGTTTCACATCATGTTTCATGGGTAATTCCACCCTTACATGGATTCCATTTATGTCTCCATGGTTTCAATTTCATTGTTGAGTTATGGAGATATCTTTATCTGGATCCCCTACCATCCTCAAGGAGTATGAAATTCTTGATGAAAGGGCCACATTTTCATATCCCATTGATTCTGGATCCCTGAAAAGGCCTATTAATCACCTTGATGAGGGATAGGTTACCACTTTAATGGAGTAATGTCATGATCATTCACAAATTCATCATTTTTTAGACTATATTCCTAGAACCACAGTCAGAAAAATTCATATATGTCACTATGGTAGGCATATTATCTATCTACTAATTTAAGGAATGATTGATATTTATTTATTTTTGATGATGTTACCCATCAAGAGTTTTTCCCCTATGTAACTACACATTGTTATGTCTAAGATTCTGTATCACATTCATATATTGTTCCAATTTCTCCCCAACATATTTAATTTTTGCATCTTCTGGGTGGTGTGTGTGATTTATCCACAACATTCTATATATCCTTGGTTGAGTTCTACTAATTAGGTGATAAGTCATCATACATAGGTTTTTTCTAGTTAATTATATGAATGAACGTATATAAAGAATCACTTTGTGAATCCATATATCTATCCTCTCATGGAATGTTATGTTCATTTCATATTTGTGAATTCATGTATTGGATGACAAAATTTTTTGTTGATGGTGATGAAATTCACTAAGTTGTATTGGTAAATAGTTGTTATCCAACCATTATTCGCACATTAATGTGTTGTTTTGACCTCTTATTCATACTTTGAGGGTAGAATTAGTGTCCTTTATATGAAACTTATTCATATTAGACACATTTGGCTTAAAACCCTTGTACGGTTTGACCACCCATGATGTATAATACTTATGTCCTGGACAGTAAATAGTGACCTTATATGAATTTATGATCATGTTTGTTAAATTGTCCGAAAATGTAAAAGGAAAGTCTCATGTTATGTGGAATAGCATGGATGTCAAAAATTAAAATTTACTTCCCAACCAATAGTGTCCTAGATCCATTTAGGATGATGACAATGATAATAATTCTCCCAACACTATCAAATAGGGAAGAATTGGAGACACTTTTAGAGCATTGTCATCCTCTTTTTGGGGATTTGAGGATTCCTATTGAGAAACTGATGGTACCTAATATATATATTGAGATATAAATTCTGACATCTCTAAGGTATTTGTAGGATTTATAATGCCCATTGGTTTCTCTAAGACCATCTTAGGGTGTGATGAACATGGTGGATGTGATTTATATAAACATTCCTCTATCTCTACTGGATGGGGTCATCTTTCATCTACCAATATTATTATTAGTATACTCTAAATGATTGATGATCCTAGTAGAAGAGGCATTGTTAAAAATTCCCATATCCATATGTGTTGGGTTATCCCCTGGATGGTAGGTATGGTGGCTACTATTGTGATCTGTTTGATTTGGAACAATTGTATCCACATATGATCTGGGTGTAATAGAAACTTATGATGGGAGTCAATTTTTATTTTATGTATTTTTATAGACCACAACATCATAATATATGTTTTAGAGTGGTTCCAATTTTTTGTGAATCATGTCGTGAAATTTATCTACTTCCCCTCTTTCTCCATCTGCATCATATTTATTTCCTAAAATATAAGGATCATTGTTGTGTTGACCAACATTCATGGGCATTACCTCATCCACTTATTTCCCCTATAGCTATTGTAACACCCCAGGTAAATAAAGAATATGAAATTTTCATATTTATCCATATTTTTGAATAAAATATTAATATGACTTTAATGGGGATGTTATGCTGGATGGCGTACCCAACACGCAACAACGAGTTTCTTGGGAATCTTATGTTGCACTCTAATAATAAAATAATATTATTTTAAATGGTAGTTAACATGTAGTCATTGTATTGGTGAGAATGGATAGAAATAACTAAAATATGATTATATATGTTTTTAAATGTTTTTAAATTTATCCAATAAAAGATAAAGGCTTAAAATACAGAAATAATTCAATTTTAGGCGTATATGCCGTAGTTATCACGAAAGGTCCACTTATCACCTTTTGATGGCGAACCGTCATTAAATATAGTTTTGGTCACTCTTAAACATTATACTGGACCAAATAAGATTTTATTTATAATTGGAACCTCAAAATTTACTTTGTGTAAATTATTGGTATTTTTCCGAAAAAGTTCAATTTTTAATGAATAGTGAAAAATGTTGTATTTTAATTCAAAACCTCATTTTAATCTAATTTATTTATATGATTAGATTATCTTGTGAATTGGTTTTAAAGTGAAATTGGAATATATTTTTACCATTTAATCCAATAGTGTTCATTGGAATTAATTTTACTTTGAAATTGGCCTTAAACTAGTGTCAATCTTTTGATACATTTTGTTTCATAAAAACACGCTATTTGATTTGACAGTGGGAATTAATTATTAAATTAATTAATTAAACTTATATGTTTTTAATTTTTTAAAATAGACATAATTTTTGAATTTGGAATATCAAATATAGCTTAGGGTGAATGTTTTGTAATTTTCTGAGAAACTTCAATTTTTGATGAATAGTGAAACCACTAAGTGGTAATTATAAAAACTGGTTTTCCGTTTAAATGAAAATTTTCCATCTTTTTGTTTTGAATTTGAAAACTCCGACATACATGGTTGTAATTAAGATGTAAAATTTGGTTCAATGGGATTAAAATAATTTTTTGGTGATTAGTAACTTATAAAGTTTTTAATCGCGATTAGAGGTAATTTGTGTAGTTTACGGTAAGAATAATGTTTTAATAAAATGAAATGACCTAGAAACATGTCCTACCCTTAATGTATGTTTCATGGCCGACCAATAAAATCCATGGGTCAACTTGGGGACCCCATGGAGCCACTTTGGTTGAAAAATGACATAAATATTTTTTTATTTAATGTTAAAGTAAAAATGACACAAACATGAGATGTTTTACTAAAACAATTTGTACACGGGGAAATAGAAATCAAAGTTTTAACTATAAATAGTCATTAGAAATATAAAAAGATTTCCAACATAATAGAAGTTTTTTTATAATTTTTAGACATTAAATAAATTAAATTATTTATGACATCATGATGATGCACCGATGACCTCATTATTTAACGATTTAAATAAAATGGAAAGATAATGTAATATATAAAACCTACACATGTAAAAAACCTTTTGGATGAGTGGGTTTCTAACCCTTATCACCTTATACTCTAAATACATCAATGTGGGACCTTTAAAAACCGAAACGCTTTTGTAAATAAAGTAACATTTTGTAACATTACAAGAGTGGCCCTCCTCTCCTCTTATAAAAGGCCCCCACCTCTACCTCCTTACCCACACTCCCAAAGCCTTTGGCACGGCCAACCCCTGACCATTTTGTCTCTCCACTTCCATATCTTACTCTTTGAAGCCTCTATTTGGGAAGAATTATTCCCAAGGAAGCCTTTGAGCTCAATCCAAAGGGAGTTACCCGATTTTAAGGTAATGTCTTCACTTGTGTCCTTTTGTTTCATTTTGCTTCTCCAACCCCCTAAAATCCTTTTATTAATTTATTTTGAAACAAATACAGTATCTTCAAAATAATATTATGTTGTTATAAGAATTATTTGAGCTACACATACACACACCTACATCTAATTGTTAAAGAAAATACTGTTTCCGTGGATGGTGAATTTCTGCCTTCCGAAACGATGATTGTTCAACATTCTTCTAACACCTTCAAAGGTGGCCATTAAGATGACACTATATTTATATATGATATATAATATGTTTATGTTTTTCTTAAGATTATTTATTTTTTATTTATGGTGTACCTTTATGGTTTTCATTATGGGTAAACGTGATATCATTATTTAAGGAAATGTGGACTACCGCCCCCTCAAAGTGATTTGATTCGTTAATACCATATGTGGTACGTATAAAGGATATATTTAATTATATTATATATGATACCATACTGGAATTAAAATAATATTATGTATCATTATGTTTTAATTACATTAAATGTGAAATAAAAATGGAATTAGCGTTCATGCGTACGTACGGCTTACCGTCTCCATGAACTGTACATTTAATTTCTTATCTCAAAATGTTATGTAATATTATAAGTACATATATATAATGGATATATATGATGTATGTTACATATAAATGATTAATATAATTCAGAAATTAAAATATAAAAACCTCTCATATAGTTTTCATTCCATTAATATGACAAAAAAATGAAAGTAGCGTTCATGCGTACGTACGGCTTACCGTCTCCATGAACGGTGCATTTCATTTCTTTCCTCTAAATGATTATGTGATATTATAAATACATGTACCTGCTGGATATATATGATATATATGATATCAAATTCAGGAATTTCATTATGGATATATAGAACCTTTGACCCCACGAACAACATGTAATTGTAAGAAGTCCACTTTCGACTTAAGAACCAAATGTCGACAAAACAATCATTATTAACATAATGATTACATAATGTTTATAACATGTAAAAAGTTATATAAAAGGAATAATAAGCTTGAAAAAGGTTATAAATCTTGTAGAAATTAACTCATGTTTATTATTCAGGAGATTAATGAACGATCGAGTCAAGTCGGACCCGGGGTAAGGGATCCTACTCTCTTTTTTTTAAGTACACTCTTTTATGTAATTCCTTTTAAAAATAATATTTATTGTTGTTGGGATGTTCTTTTATATTACTCTTACTGTAATTTTTATGATAATATGATGAGAGACCTTATTCTCTCTCATCAATCCATTTTGGAAGTCTTGAGTGGCACAGTTAGGCTGCCGAATTTTTGTAAGAGATCTATCCTCTCTCTTTCTTTTTAAGTACTCTCTTTTATTTCACTTCTTTTAAGCTCTTCTTTGTTATGTTGCGGGATTTTCTTTTATATTAATATTTATATAAACATTATGTTAATATGATGAGAGACCCTATTTGATCTCATCAATCCATTTTTGGATGTTTTATGTGGCGCCATTAGGCTGCCGAGTTTTCGTAAGGGATTTTTCATCTCACTTATATTCCCATGAGATTTATGCTACATTTACCAAAATTTCCTTTGAGTGGTGTATGTACTTCCAATTATTTTACTCATTCTGTAATATAATTTCTTTTATGAGTATTTACATCAATGTTGTATTGTCCTTCTTTCATGAGGTGTATGTTTCGAAAGATACTCATGTCGGTAAAGGAACCTTTCACCCTCCTATTTTTAAAAGACTTCTTTTGTTGGGTCTTTTCATTTACATATTTTTATTTTGGGATATTTTCTCATATATCCTTATTGATGTAAATTTTATTTTCATGTGATGAGATACCCCTTTTTTATCTCTCATCAACTCATTTTGATGTGACGCTGATAGGCTGTCAAGGGAACTTTTTAACCCAATTTTGATTTCTTTGGGTTCAACATGTAGTTATTGAATATGTCATGCTTTAAATATGTGTGAATGTCCTTTGACTATTTTACACTTAATATCCACTTATATTTGGTGTATTAATTTGTCCCACATAATTATGTAATTGATTTATCCTTAAACTAAGGATACAATCTTTGTAAGGGACTTCATCTCAATCTCCTTTCATTGAGGCATATTCTATTTTATACACAACCTTCTTTTATACAGTGTATAAACCCCTTTGACTTTTACATTTATTCAAAAGGAATCTTTTTTATACGAAGTGTTTATTAAATGAAAAAAGGGAATGTTTTTGTCGTACATATGCGATGACAACGACTTCTCCGTAGTCGTGACCATTATTTGAGTTTTGGATTTCTCTACAAGCCATACTTTTTTTAAAAAGAAAAATAAATACCATGTTTTACATTTCTTTTGTTTTGGTATTGAAAATGGTTTTCATAATGTTTTTATATCAAGGTGTTATATTTATATCTTGTGATTGAAAGGTAGAAATGTTATGTTTCCTATATGCATGTTTTATATTATACAATTATGTTGAGGTTCTTGGGCTTTATTATGAAAACGGGTGGTTCCGTGTTAAACTAAGGGCGGGTGATCCCGATATAGCTCTCCAATGCATTGGGTAATGCGAAGGAGTGAAAGGTTACGGTTTCTCCGAAGAGATTTAGTGAATATACTATGGGGGGTATTCTAAACATAACCAAGATGGTTACTCCCTACGTAAGAATGTTATGAATTCCTCACATTAACTTTTATGTCTTATGATTTCTATGATTTATTCATGATTTGATGAGGTATGTTAAAGTGCCTATGTTATATGGGTAATGTATGATTTCATTCCTATGTATATATGAACTCATGTTTCCTTTCTATATTTTTATAACCCTTACTGAGCTTTTTATGCTCATCCCAAGTTTTTGAAATGTTTTTCATAGGTCAAGGGAAAGGTACATGGTGTGATGATAGTGTCAAAAATGTGTCAAGAATGAATCCATGATTTATTTTAAATATGTTTCCATTTATGGGAAGAATGAATACTGTCTTTTATGTAACCACTTTGTTTAAATGTGGAATGTAATGCATGTTTCATGATCGAATTATCTAAAACACTAAAACTGAAAAGATCCTCAATGTGTAATCTTGTAATAACTCAAGATTAAGTAAGGATTAAGGCTGGGGCCTTATAGTTGGTATCATAGGTCGGTTTAGATAACTTTAGAGGTTAGGGTATTCTTTAAGCATAAGTGACATTACAATATTGGCTAGGATTTTAGAAAGTGTCATAGTTTTTAGATAAAGTGAATGAGTAAGTATATCTTAGTGTTTATGTCACTCATTAGTACATGATTGTTATGTTGATATACTCACACTAAACTTTCTGTTTTTAGTGAATGGATGGATCTAGCAGGTACCAAAGAGACAGCAGGTCTGAAGGAAACTGTGATGGTTCACTGATTAAGATACTAGATAAAATGGGGGATTCAATGGAGAAACTCATGGTTGTTCTAAACCAACTATCAAGGAGTCATGATCAACCACTTGAACCTGGATATGTTCTATAATGCATCATGTACGAGATGACCAATCGATGTTGATGTTCTGGTAATAATTATAATGGTAACCATTAGAGTTTATATGATCCTTACTTTTGAGTTAATTATGGGTTACTATATGTTATGATGGAAGTGAAAGGCATGAGATAAAATTGAGGTTAAATTATGTTATGGTTAATTTTGATGATTTTATCTCTTTTTGGGGAATGATTTGAGAATTATATAGTTTTGGAAAAAGGAAAACACGCAGACCATGTGACTACCCGTCGTGTCCGACAAAGCTGCGGGAATCGAACCCACAACCAAAGTGTGACTAGTATTTATTTCCTACCACTGGACTACGTGAAGTCCCTGGTTAGTTTGATTGATTCTTTTTAGTGATATGATTTTATGAATTAATAGTTCGTTTATTTTGGGTTATTTATGAAAATGATTAACCTATCATGGAGGATATGTGATTAGGTTAATTACTTTTCAATATGAGACTTTAGGAGCAACTGATGTTGTTTGGAGATAAATGTTACGATTTAACTTGGAAGACTATGTGACTAAATCCTTAAAATATTTGGGTTTCAATCGTAGATTGGTTTACTTTGAAGAATTTTATGGACAAATTGTTTATCAGATGGTCCTCATTGATCTTTGGGTTTTGTTGGACAAATTTTGGAGATTAAGCATAGATTTTATTTTTAAAGGGTTATCCTTTTCTGGATTATCTGACCTTGTACTAACTTTTTTGGTTTTGGTTTTGGTTAAAGCCTAAAGACATGGGAAGTATATAGTTCTCTTTGTTGGATTAGGTGATTCTATAGAAGTTCATTATAGTACTCTTAATGCGAACAAGTCTCCCTAAATACTCGTCTTTTGTGGAAAGTATGAGTTTGTGTAATAAATCTAATAAAAGTTGAAAGTCAACATGATAAGTAATTATATTTCTTTATGAATAAATTCATCAATAAAAAGTAACTTAAAACAAAAATTTTGTCTATTATCTTTTCCTACTGAGGAATCGAATACCGTTAAACCCATCACAAGTTTGTGATTTTCTTATGGTTAACTTTCTCTTAAACATGTTTTCTATCACTCCCCATCAGAACATGACCATGTGTTTTCTCTTCCATGTCCATGTTTTTCTACATGGAATCCTAGTATGGGTTAACTCGGGTGACCTCTGTACTTATCATCCTTTATTTTAAAGTGATTGTTTTACCGACTCTTGTTCTGATGTGGGACTTTCAAGGATGTTTCCAAGCTCAATTTTAAAAATTACGAGGACACAATTCCCAAAAGGGGGGAAGGATGTAACACCCCAGGTAAATAAATAATATGACATTTTCATATTTATCCATATTTGTGAATAAAATATTAATATTACTTTAAAGGGGACGCTACGCTCGATGGCGTACCCAACACGCAACAACGAGTTTTTTTGGCAATCTTATGGTGCACTCTAATAATAAAATAATATTATTTTAAATGGTAGTTAACATGTAGTCGTTGTATTGGCGGGAATGGATAGAAATAACTAAAATATAATTATATATGTTTTTAAAAGTTTTTACATTTATCCAATAAAAGATAAAGGATTAAAATACGGAAAGAATTCAATTTTAGGCGTATATGCCATAGTTTTCACTAAAGGTTCACTTATCGCCTTTTGATGGCGAACCGTCATTAAATATAGTTTTGGTTACTCTTATACATTCTATTGTACCAAATAAAAATCTTCTTTATAATCGGAACCTCAAAATTTACTTTGTGTAAATTTTTGGTATTTTTTAAAAAATGATCAATTTTTAATGAATAGTGAAAAATGTTGTATTTTAATTCAAAACCCCATTTTAATCTAATTTATTTATATGATTAGATTTCCTTTTTAATTGGTTTTAAAGTGAAATTGGAATATATTTTTACTATTTAATCCATTAGTGTTCGTTGGAATTAATCTCACTTTGAAATTGGACTTAAACTAGTGTCAATCTTTTGATACATTTTGTTTCATAAAAACACGCTATTTGTTTTAACAACGGGAATTAATTATTAAATTAATTAATTCAACTTATATGTTTTGGATTTTTTAAAATAGGCATCATTTTTGAATTTGTAATATCAAATATATCTTAGGGTGAATTTTTGGTAATTTTCAGAAAAACTTCAATTTTTGATGAATAGTGAAACCACTAAGTGGTACTTATAAAAACTGATTTTCCATTTAAATGAAAATTTTCCATATTTGTGTTTTTAATTTCAAAAATCCTACATACATGGTTGTCATTATGAAGAAAAATGTGGTTCAATGGGATTAAAATAATTTTTTGGTGAATAGTAACTTATATTGTTTTTAATCGCGATTAGATGTAATTAGTGTAGTTTAAGGTAAGAATAATGTTTTAATAAAATGAAATGACCTAGAAACATGTACTACCCTTATTGTATGTGTCATGTCCAACCAATACAATCCATGGGTCATCTTGGGTACCCCATGGAGCAACATTGGTTGGAAAATGACATAAATATTTTTTTATTTAATGTTAAAGTAAAAATGACACAAACATGAGATGTTTTACTAAAAAAATTTGTACATGGGGTTATACAAGTCATCTTATTGACTATAAATAGTCATGGGAAAGATAAAAAGATTCCATACATCATATTATTTTTTTTTGTAATTTTTATACTTTAAATAAATTAAATTATTTATGACATCATGATGATGCAGTGATGACCTCATTATTTAACGATTTAAATAAAATAGAATGATAATGTAATATATAAGAATTAAACATGTCAAAAACCAATTGGATGAGTGTATTTAGAACCCTTATCACCTTATCCTCGAAATAAATCAATGTGGGCCCTTTAAAAACCGAAACTCTTTTGAAAATAAAGTAACATTTTGTAACTTTACAAGAGTGCCCCTCCTCTCCTCTTATAAAAGGCCCCCACCTCTACCTCCTTACCCACACTCCCAAAGCCTTTGGATCGGCCATCCCCTGTCCATTTTGTCTCTACACTTCCATATCATACTCCTTGGAGCCTCACTTTGGGCATAAGTCTTCCCAAGGAAGCCTTTGAGCTCAAACCAATGAGAGTTACCCGATTATAAGGTAATGTCTTCACTTGTGTCCTTTTGTTTTATTTTTCTTCTCCAACCCCCTAAACTCTTTTTATTCATTTATTTTGTAACAAATACAGTATCTTCAAAATAATAGTATGTTTTTATAAGATGTATTTGATCTACACTTACACACACCTACATCTAATTGTTAAAGAAAATACTGTTTCCGTGGATGGTGAATTTCTGCCTCCCGAAACGATGATTGTTCAACATTCTTCTAAAACCTTAAAAGGTGGCCATTAAGATGACACTATTTATATATGTTATCTAATATGTTTATGTTTTACTTAAGCTTATTTATTTTTCATTTATGGCGTACCTTTATGGTTTTCATTATAGGTAAACGCGATATCGTCATTTAAGGAAGTGCGTACTACAGTCCCCTCAAAGTGATTTGATTCGTTAATGCCATATGTGGTACGTATAAATGATATATTTAATTATATTATATATGATAACATACTGGAATTAAAATACTATTATGTATCATTATGTTTTAATTACATTAAATATGAAATAAAAATGGAAGTAGCGTTCATGCGTACATACGGCTTACCGTCTCCATGAATTGTACATTTCATTTCTTATCTCAAAATGTTATGTAATATTATAAGTACATATATATAATGGATATATATGATGTATGTTACGTATAAATTATTAATATAATTCAGGAATTAAAATATACATACCTCTCATATAGTTTTAATTCCATTAATATGACATAGAAATGAAAGTAGCGTTCATGCGTACGTACGGCTTACCGTCTCCATGAACGGTGCATTTCATTTCATTCCTATAAATGATTATGTGATTTATAAATACATATTTCTTCTGGATATATATTATATATATGATATCCAAATCAGGAATTTCATTCTGGATATAAATAACCTTTGACCCCACGAACAACATGTAATTGTAAGAAGTCCACTTTCGACTTAAAAACAAAATATCGACAAAACAAACATTATTAACTTAATGATTAAATAATGTTTATAACATAGATATAAGTTATATAAAAGGAATAATAAGCTTGAAAAAGGTTCTTAATATAGTATAAATTAACTCATGTTTATTATTCAGCAGATTAAAGAACGATCGAGTCAAGTCAGACCCGAGGTAAGGGATCCTACTCCACTCTTTCTTTTTAAGTACACTCTTTTATGTCATTCCTTTTAAAAATAATATTTCTTGTTATTGGGATGTTCTTTTATATTAAACGTACTGTAATTTTTATGTTCATATGATTAGAGACCCTATTCTCTCTCATCAATCCATTTTGGAAGTTTTGAGTGGCGCCATTAGGCTGCCGAATTTTCGTAAGAGATCTATCATCTCTCTTTATTTTTGTGTACTCTCTTTTAGGTCACTACTTTTAAGCTCTTAATTGTTATGTTGGGGGATGATATTTTATATTCCTCTTTCTGTAAACTTTATTTTAATATGATGAGAGACCCTATTTGATCTCATCAATCAATTTTTGGATGTTTTAAGTGGCGTCGTTATGCTGCCGAGTTTTCGTAAGGGATTTTTCATCTCACTTTTATTCCCGTGAGATTTATGCTACATTTACCACAATTTCCTTTGAGTGGTGTATGTACATACCATTATTTTACTCATTGTGTAATATACATTCTTTTATGAGTATTTACATCAATGTTGTATTGTCCTTCTTTCACGAGGTGTATGTTTCGAATGATACCCATGTCGGTAAGGGAACCTTTCACCCTCCACTTTTTAAAAGACTTCTTTTGTTGGATATTTTAATTTACATATTGTTATATTGGGATATGTTCTCATATATCCTTATTGATGTAAATTTTATTTCCATGTGATGAGATAGCCCTTTTTTTCTCTCTCATCAACTCATTTTGAAGTGACGCTGATTGGCTGTCAAGGGAACATCTTAACCAAAATTCGATTTCTTTGGGTTCAACATGTAGTTATTCAATATGTCATCCTTTGAATATGTGTCAATGACCTTTGACTATTTTAAAATTAATATCCACTTATATTTGGTGTATTCGTTTGTCACACATAATTATGTAAAGGATTTATCCTTAAACCAAGGATAACATCTTTTTAAGGGACTTCGTCTCAATCTCTTTTCATTGAGGCATATTCTGTTTTATACACAACCTTCTTTTATACGGTGTATAAACCCCATTGACTTTTACATTTATTCAAAAGGAATCATTTTTATACGATGTGTTTATTAAACGACAAAAGGGAATGTTTTTGTCGTACGTATGCAGCGACAACGACTTCTCCGCCATCGTGACCATTATTTGAGTTTCCTCTTTCACTACAAGCCATACTTTTTATAAAAAAAGAAAAATAAATACCATGTATTAATTTTATTTTGTTTTGGTATTGAAAATGGTTTTCATAATGTTTTTATATCAATGTGTTTTATTGATATCTTGTGATTGAAAGGTGGAAATGTTATGTTTCCTATATGCATGTTTTATGTGATACAATTATGTTGAGGTTCTTGGGCATTATTATGAAAACGGGTGGTTCCGTGATAAACTAAGGGTTGGTGAGCCCGATATAGCTCTCCATTGCATTGGGTAACGCAAAGGAGTGAAACGTTAAGGTTTCTCCAAAGTGATTTAGGGAATATACTGTGGTGGGTATTCCAAACGTAACCAAGAGGGTTACTCCCTACGTAAGATTGTTATGAATGCCTCAAGTTACCTTTTATGTCTTATGATTTCTATGATTTATTCATGATTTGATGAGGTATGTAAAAGTGCCTATGTTTTATGGGTAAAGTATGATTTCATTCTTATGTATATATGAACTCATGTTTCCTTTCCTTATTTTTATATCCCTTACTGAGCTTTTTATGATCATCCCATGTTTTGGAAATGTTTTTCACAGGTCAAGGGAATGGTACATGGTGTGATGATAGTGTCAAGAAAGAATCCATGTTTTATTTTAAATATGTTTCTGTTGATGGGAAGAATGAATACTGTCTTTTATGTAACCACTTTGTTTAAATGTGGAATGTAATGCAAGTTTCATGATCTAATTCTCTAAAACTCTAAACCTAAAAAGATCCTCAATGTGTAATCTTGTAATAAATCAAGATTTAGTAAGGTTTAAGGTTGGGGCCTTATAGCTATAACATTACAAAATTCTATATTTGTGGATATTTTTAATTCTCATGTCATTCTTAAGTGTAATTCTCAATAATTTATGCTTCCATGGGTATGTTTTTTTGATAGGGATCTAGAAATCAATCTATAGAGAGTCATTATCATACAAATACAAATATTTAATAGGAATTTTATATGCTCTTACAATACTAGGATATATACTATAGAAAAAATTTCAATGTATAGCTAACAACAGAGTGTATTTTTGAGCTAGTTTTCACCCTCATATCCATGATAAGGTAGATGTCTATCCCTAAATTGTTTGTGTGTCACCCACATTTTTTGGAATAATTTAGGAATGCACTCCTTCTCTAGCTTATTTGGTATCTCATAGACTAAATTGTTGATGTGAAAGAAATATGGTTAGGATTTATTTACATATAAATATTCCCATATATATATGCTGGAATCTTCTTCGATATTGGAGTCATATTCATCCACCAGACCATACTACCAATATTCGTTTCCTGGGTCTCTGACAAAATAAAGAGAGTTTATTATTATATTTGATTAAGAACTTTATAAGGTTAACCCTGGTTTTTGTATAACCTCTCTATATCAGTTATTATATGTTTTTAGAACCTATGTATATAATTTTTCCTTCTAAATTGAATGATTTATTTTTCTTAGATTGATATTACTTTTGGGAGGATGTCCACATTAGATATCAAAAGTAAATTACATGTGTTGTGTGTATTCACTGCCTTGAAGAGGACTATCAAGATAATGATCAATAGTTTATTGGGTTTAATATATTATTGTCCCTTGAGGTGTTTTGGATATGAATAGTATTTCCTCAATGAAACTGGCATTGAGAATATCAAGAATATAAACCTCATTTTTCATCATGGTAGGAAAATGTTGACATTACTACTATGTTTGAGAAGGGATATAAGCAAGATGAATCATGATTTTTTTATTATGTTTATTACCATCTGGCTTAAAAAGTATATTAAACCTCTAGTGACAATCATATATCGTATTCCCATGATATTTTTTTGTTATAAACAGGAATATTAGGCTCCAAGGGGGTGGTTGTTGAAATACAATAGTCAATAATGGTTAATGCGGGATTATGATCCTGATTTATATATAAATTCGATATAATAATATTTATATAGTCCCCAATAATGGACGAAGGTATATTATCATCATCATGTATACCCTCTAACAATTATTAGTGGAGTTGTTCATCGGTTTAAGTAGAGATACAACCATGGCTTCCACAATATGTTGAAATATGCATGAGTAGTTTCATTAGTAATAATATGAACCTACTATAAGGTGACAACCATATTAAACTTATGAACCTTAGTTGTTATTTGGATATATGCGTAGTCTAATGTTTTTGGAGTTTAAAATAGGTATTTATTGATAGGAATGTGATCATATATAGTGAATGTTTCAAAAAATGTTGGTGTACCCTTGTTAAAATGGGGTTATGATCCTAGTCCTGTTTCATTGTATCATTGCACTTCTATTTTCGGATAGTAATGAACACATATACTAAGGAATGTTTCAATATGATTTGGTGAGCCCAAATCATAATTGGGATAAAATAATCCTCCTATTCCTATTTCTTTATTTGAATAATCCAATAATCATGAAGAATTGGAAAAATAATGTGCTCCTTATCTAGAGTATCCACTTATTCATACTGGTTATAGTGACTTTATTCTCTAGATATCAAGATTGATATATGTGCTTTCTACAATATCATTAATAATTTAATAATATGTCATTGGATCTCTTCCATTGTATCTAAAATGATGTGACACGTCATCAAAGTGTGTGTATGAATATATGTATGCACATTCTCAGCCACCAATATGTACGTACATATGTATTCAATTAATGCAATGATATACTCCCCCTCATGTGATCCTTCTCCCATTAGAATATGTCATTCGGCTTCTTATATGGGGGGAGGAATATGTTCCCCCATGCTTTCTATAGTAATATGCATCTATAATTACTCAGAATGAGAAGAGATATGAGCCTTCTCACATCCACCACCAAAATATGACAATGAGATTCATCAGTGGAACTAGGGATATGATCCCACTACTATATATAAATATCATGGAGTTCAAAGTGATACTTCATTGGAAACCATGAATGATGATCCATGGGTAATTTTTTTTATGTGGTTCCCTCATCAGGTGGCTGATAGGAACTGATGAGATTATTTTAGCGCCATTAGTTCACATGAGATGTCCTAGGAAGCTTCAGAGCAAGGACGAATCCATATTTGACTCCTTGATCGACCATCCAAATGTAAGAAAGGTGACGATTTCTGTGCTTTAGTATATGTTTCTAAAACAGTTTTTAGTGGAAACAAGTGCCACCAGTTTCATTTATGCTTTTCCTAAATGATATAGGTTTATCATATCTGGATTCTAGAGACCTTTACGAGTATCCATTGAGGTTCAAAATCATAACATATTAGTGGTATTTTCATTCCATCTCATTCATCTTCAAAAATATTAAGGGATCAGTGAGTGAGGTTATTTTTCAACCAATAGAGGTTACTTCCATAGATGAGGTTCCAGAACATTAACTCAGTAAGGACATGATCTCGAGTAAAGATGTTTTTTATATAAGTTTACTACAATGACAATGGCAACACAGACAAGTTCAAAAATCCATGAATCATCTCATGTATAAAACATGATAAATTAGATAGGAAAGGGTAAATAAATTATTCATTCTTATTTATAGTTCATCCAATTTTTTATATGAAGTGTTCATAGTGAGAACAACCTATCCCATGAGAACCATGATATATTATTGATGTAATTTACGTCACGTATACCATTTCTTTGTATAATATATGAAAAAATGGCATGATGCATTGTCAATTGATCGTTTTTTTATTTTTGATATTCACATCAGATTCACGATTACTGTTTCCATTGAAATGGTATGGTTCCCCATTTTTGGGAATGAAGATACCTGATACCAATAATGATTTAGTTGTTCTGTCATTACATTTTTCACATTAGGTTCACCATTTTTGTTTCTCTTGAACATTAAAGGGGTCGATGATTGATTATTGGGGGTTTAATTATAGTTTAACAGTAATTCATGTCAGGGTCCACATTTTCATCTATCATGGAAAGTCCCAAAAGCTCACACAATCATAAAAATATATGGACATGAGTTTTTAAGGAACATATTCATTTGTGGCCTCAAACCCAACAACACTAAGGAACTGAAATTGGACATGCTGATGGGAGTTCAGGCTCATCACACCCTTTTGGGGTGTATTATTTCCTTAATCAGTACTCTCATATTTATATATGATATGTTATTGAATCTATTTCAAATCCCAATATGTGAATTTTTACCCTAATAAGATCATCAGGTGTTAAATAATTTAACATGTAGAGGGTGTTATATTAATGAGACCATATTTATATATCCAATTTCCCCATATATTTCACACTATTTCATTGAAATGGGTATATTCTTCGGTTTTGAATCCATATAACCAAGCACTCTAATGTTTTATATCATCATGAAAGGTGATTAGATTTTCTAGGATGGGATTGAACCTCCATGAGGTGTATGAAAATTCTTATTTATAACAGTCATCATAACCCACGTAGTTCATTTAAGTACAAACAATGTAGTTTAATGTCATGTAGAAAGGGCATATATGTAGGAACCTAGTCATCACGTTTGGATATTTATCATTGGGAAGGTGTCATACATATCCATCATATAACAAGAATCAGATTCTTTGAAGTTTTGTATTCCTTCATCATATTGATCAGCAGGGGAAAACAATTAGTGATCGTAGGGGTCATTTCCTTATATTTTAACAATATGGAAATTCGTAGGGGACATAGACTAGGGTGGGTGCCCATCTATGGATACATTCATGTATTGTCTCCTAATGGGGATAATAAACTAAGGTTTCCTTGATTTGGAAATTTTAAATTGTCATTAATATGATAAATAAAAATCCCTAAGTACATTTTAGTAATGATCGATGTCATGAAAATGGTATAATAATAAATTATATTCACTACACATGGTTATGAGACTTATGCACTGGGATGGTTCTAATGGAGTTCTTTACATGCAGCTCAGCCTTTAGAAGGCGTCCTATGTGTCTTGATTATTTTAGGAATTAGAGTGTTTATAGTTCAATTATTCTCAAATCCCCTGATGGTTTTGGATAGGTTATTACACTAAAATGGATTATTTTTACAGTCATAGTTTAGGATAGTTAGGGACTTATACCAAGATGGAAGACAATGTTACATATTTATACTTCATCTTGAAATAGAGTAAGATAAATTATGGCCATGAAATGTCAATTAAATATGTTTTTGTGACATAAAGGTTTATCCCATGAAATTAGTATGCTCACATGAGTTTTTATCAATAACCCATTAAGTGAAATACCCTTATTATGAGGGTTCTTGGATGAAGGTTCATGGTCAGGGAATTATAATGGGTATGTTCAAGTGTATATTCTAAACAAAGTTTACATATCTCTTGGTGTTTTCATGACATGTACAAGGAGTTTTAATTATATGTATAAGGATTTCTTGATATGTCCTGGTTATCCACCTTAAATGTATAAGGATTTCTATACATTTCCCAATCATCTGCCTGACATGTCTGAGGTCTGAGGACTGTCACATGATCTAGAGGACTTGTCTGGGGGATACCATATAACAAGGCTATATGTCTTTGGTTATTTACAAGATCAAATATGTCATGTCCCAGTGATACCACATAATTCAGCTAACATTCCATGAATACTTTTCATTCCTTAGATGATCTGTTCAACAAATTCTACATGAGTTGTTTGATATGTTTATAGGATTACACATCACTGGAATGATATTTCTGGGTGTAGTCACATTATTTGGCTGATATGTTTGTGTGTTTTCAAAAGACTAATGTGTATGTCATTAAAACTGAATTCCAGTTTCCATGAAAGATAAAATATACATCTGCATATAATTCTTAAATATTTTTCATCCATTATCTTTCAAATGCATCAATTTTTGTCAGAGATTTGCGTGCTTATACCTCAGATGAACTAGTCAACACATGGAAACTCCATAACCTGATCTATAAAGTGTACTATGTGTTCTTTGGGTAATGAATTAATTAATAATGTGTTGCATAAATTCACGTTGAGTAATACTATAAGTTATTCCCTTAGATTACCAAGAGGAAGACTCTACAAATTCTGTGGATTTCGACTATAGAAATCCCTCTCATTCCTCTAGGATGTCATGCATCTTTTTCGTGTCGAGGGGGTAGAAAATTGAGAGGCCTCACCCCCCCCCCCAAATCTATTCCTCCTCTCATGGTACTAAAATCACATATATGAGATTCATTCAATGGACATAGAATATCTTCATGAACATAACAAGAATACACCATGGGTCATTGATAATGTCATCTCCCTATCACAAGATAAATAATGAAAACATAATCACTACATAATTTGTATATTTATTTAACTTGTGGCCCTTGAAAAGGATTTATAATAATTAAATTAATATATTAATGGTCCTTCAGAATATCAATCTAACATGCGTGGTATCATTTGTACGATTAGGACACCAATATGAATGGTTTTTACATGAACCTGGAAGGAATATATGGGGCCCTTCTTGATATTAAACAACCATATCATAGGTCCTCCAAATGATTTGTAAACTAGACACACAAAGAGAATTAACCATTATCATGAAAAATGGTGCAGCTCTCCTTCTCACAGGGTTCCATCCTTTTTCATATTTTATTTCTGGAAGCCTGTGAATGCCGTCCATATGTTCACTTATCAAGATGTCGAGTGACCAAATATACATGACTAAATTACTTCACATGAGGATGGTGACATGTATAACAATGGTCAAATGATGAAACTAACATGTCCATGGGAATGTTTCTTGATCAACCGACTACTCACAGAGAATTCATCAACCAAGTATGTAAAAATATATCTAAATCCTTTTCACATGAGTCTTATCCATCGTTATTCATTTATTTAACCAAGGCCTTGGTGATTACTAATAATTTTTCAACCAATATATCACGTTATGAGGGGAACTTTTTGGTATCCTTCCCATGATCATAAACTCTTATCTGGATGATTTATTGAGATTATGAAGGTTAATCAAAGTGTATTATTGTGATCATTAACTAGTCACATGAATCACATTTCTCATTCTTGAGATCTCATTTGTTTTATGATATTCATGCCGATGAGGTGCCTAATATCCATGTATCAATTCTTATCATTTCATACTTTTGAAGAGAAAATAATACACATGCTCCAATTATTTCTCTATTCCTAAAATTCCCAATTATTGTTTAGTGAATTTCAACACCAATCCATTCATTAAGGAATTTTTATATTATCTAATTCGAGGTCCAAGAAAAGGGAACCCCCTACCTGGAGGTCATTAATATTTTGATCATTGGGGCCCAAAGTGATGGTGGTTACTATAGGAGATATGATCCACCTATACCATGGTATATTATTTATCAATTTAATTTGGAAGATATTAGGTCTTTTGATGATACTTTTTTGTTTTTTTTAACTATTTAATTATGTAACATTGTTCCTTTTGATCGATGAGAATATTTAATTGTAATTTTTATATTCTGATGTTTTTAACAAAAAAATATTCCACCTTATATTCTTGTGTGATTCCCAGTACAATAAAACAATCCATGTGAACCACGAATTCCCACTATGCTATTTGAAATATGGTTTAGGTATCAGGGTACCCAGGTATCTATTTTCATTCATGGAAAAGTGGAATAATGGAGAGGTGTTACATTTTCTCTAGATAAATTTGTGAATTTTTTATTTCCCTATTAGATGAGCATTATGAATGATATGAATTATGAGGTATTTGTGAGTGATTGTCTTAATAAATCTCATTGTAACAAGGCTTATGTCACTATTGGAGTTGGGAAAAATATTCCATATGAATTTTTTGATCTGATTCTAGTCTTTTCCCTACATAAAATTGGATTGTGTTGAAATTCCCTTATCGAATTATGCTTTATGTAATTGATATTCTTGTGACTCTTTCTTTGGTTGATTATTTATGTATCCTTCTTAATTATTTTAGTTTTATCTTTTGGGCTGGTCTTACATCATGCCTCCAAAAATATATTCTAATAGGATATATGAGGATATTGATGTAGAACCATTGTAGTAGAATCCTCTAATGAAACAGAATATTTTTGAGGTAGTGGTGTTTGTTGTCGATGATTTTGGACAGGAACCTACAAATAATCCATTTTAGGGTCCTATAGTGGAACATCAAAGGGATAAATTAATATATCATGCTAAATAGTTTCTTGAATAGAATCTACCTGAATTCCAATGATCATATAATTTGAAGAGGATAAGTACTATATGAAAATTATAGAGATACATTTTGTGTTCTTTAAAACACATGATTCTCTTAGAGTGAACTTTTATACCTTCAAGATTGGGGGGGATAGAAGATGATGGTGGTATTCAATGGTAATATCGAAGAATAATTTTTTTTAAACTAGAATGACATTGTGATTATTTTAACTGATCAATTCTATATAGAGCCGATAGACTTGGAGAATTCCATGTATTTACTTAACCTCCAGTGAGGTAATTGTAATTTGAGACAATATATGAACCATTTTTCATAGAAATTTTTGTTTTTCCATGATGATGGCTCAAATAAGAAAATGAGAGATTAAAATATCAAGATGGGTCTCGAACGTAACATCAGATCACATGTTTTCATTATAAATCTCACTTTATATACTAATGTGTTGGATATGTCATTTATGGTTAACCTTTAACTGGATTGTAAGCTAGAATTGAATGGAGTTCCCTCTACTCACAGAGCTAGTTCTATGACTTCATTCAAAAGAAATATGAAATAATGATGAGTCTATTGTTTCGTCTATATAAAAGGCTCCATGCTAAACTCCTCTAGTACCTGGAAAATGCACTTTATCATTATTTCAGTGAAACAAGGTTGGGAATTCAAAATATATTGATATTGAGGAACCAAGGATTTGTCACTCATCTTTTCCTAAAGAAATATATATATTTATATATATATATATATATATATTATTTCATTTATTTATTTTTTACATTATGTTGTGAAATGGGTTTACCAAACCCAAAAGATATTGTAGTGAAATTAGAATCTTTAAGAACTAATTTTTTCTAGCCACATGCATCTGGAATGATATTTCCTTACACAGTAAAAAATCCCTAAAGTAAACTGATGTGTATCCAGTGACTCTAAGAGGTACCATCACAATATATTAGTCTTTAGGGACTAAATTATTTGATACTGGTTAATCCCAGTCATTTATATTTTCATGTGTTTCAATTATTTAAAATATTCATATCGATCTATTTTCTTTTATTATGGATATTTATATGACACAAGGAAAGAAAAGAGAGAAGGTTGATCAATGTTATTCTAGTGTTTTCTCTTTATTAGAGAGGGATCAACGCTATAGATTTCCATTTCTGTACATTAATATCTTAATCTAATTTTTATGATGGATAGGATGATTAATCATATATGATGAATTTGTTGTTTTATTTTGCAAGTCTCCTATACTAATCCTGATGTGGTGTGTTATGACTTTTAGGGATAATGATACTCGAGATCTTGCTGATTCAGATATTTATTTCTAGATATGGTTAGAGAAATGTTAGTTTTTTATTTTTACATGGAATGAGAATCTATATTTGATGATATAACTATAATTTTCATATAGATTATTAGTGTTTTTATTTTAAATTTTATATGGATTAACACATGTTAGAGTGGAGGATTTTTCTATTAACATAGTACCAAGTACTCATCTTGTATCTATTCCATCATCTAATATGATTCTAGTACAGAATAAAGATATGAAATATATGTTGGATTATAGTCAAGATAAAGGTATAATATTATCTTGTGTGCCACCTTGGGTGGATCCTGTTCTCTGTGCAATGAATGATGATGGAACACTTCACCTAGGACTTGATTACTGAAAACAAAATCACGTTACGATAAAGAAAAAATATCAATATTCATAGAATAATGATCTATTTAACCACAAACAATAAAAAATGTGGTTCTCAAAGATTTACATTCAATATGTTTATCAATAGTTTAGAATTAATCAATATGGTTTTTAGAAGACCGCCTTCATGAGATGGTATATACGTAATGATTATATTTTTATGGAATTTAGTCTAACCATTGATCTTAAAGTATTTATGGAATTCATGAACAATATATTTCTTGTGTACCCTAACTCATTCATGTTGTTAATTGAGGATGATATTATATTTTACTCTTATATCAAATAAAACAATGTTCATCATATTACAATATTAACAGAATCCCATATAAATCATTGATTATATTTTATTATTTTGAAATGAAATTTCTAGATTTTGTATTGAATTTCAGGGAAAACTTATTCTAATAAACGGTATTTTGTTGATTTTAATAATGTGAATTTTTTTATGGCATAGTAGCAGTGACAAAATATTTTTCGGAAATAGAGATTATTGGGATTGGCATGATATTTCCCTAGGTTTTTTAAATATGTCACTAAGATTGATTATACAATAACCACAATCACTAAGAATGGATTGACGTTCATTTTGGATAATAAAATTTTGAGTTATTTAATTGAGATGGATCATTTTTTACCTCATCATAGGTGTCGAATCTCCCAGCGGCTGGACATGGGAATGTGATATTTTTTGGTAAATTAGGATCAGAATTGGGATGTGTTATTATGTGTTGTGATGACATGGTAGCCTATGGTTCTAACAGATTAGGATCCATGATAAGAGTTATACAACCCAAGATATTTACCTTGTAGGTATGATGAATGATTATAAGAGTTGATGGAATTAATTTTTTTGTGAATGGTTTTCCGTGTATTCAAATCCCAAAATCATTAGTTATATCTTCTATCAAAATGAAATTAATTATTTATAGAGGTGTTAGGTGGAGTACCTATATCTTTCTAATGTTGATATTTCTTGTACACCAATTAATGTAGATTTCATTATTTATACCTTACATAAGGATATTTTATACTAAGTCATGAAGGAATCTTCAAAAGATGTAAATTTGATGGCTCGTTATTCTAAGATGAATTTTATATTCCAAGAAAATTATTTTGAGTTTGTTTTGGTTAACAAATTAGATTTCTCCTCCATTATTTTATGATTCTCCAAGGGTATCATCTTGATGATGAATTCCATGGAATTAGATACACTCTTCATGGAAGGGATACTATAAATGATTGGGTGTAATCTTTAGAAGATATCCAATATTTTAATTACTGGTATTCTCTTCCTCTGATTATGATAAATTTTATGATTGGGGATTCTAAGATAATTTATTTTTTAAGGTATGTCCTATGTTGAGTTTTTCAATTGATCCTTGGTGGAAAATCAATTTTTAGATTTGAAGATACTTTTTGTAAAAAATAATGATTTTTTGATATATGTTTATTTGAATTAATATAATATTAATAGATGTGTATAAAGGGATTTTGAGAGTATTCCAATGGACTGTAAGATTTTTTAGGTTGTTCGGATCCTTGTGACGCAAACTATGATGAGATGTTTCCTTAGAACATTTACATTCAATTTAAATGTATTAATTGATGTGTAAATGTTTCAAGACATATGTCATCAATGATTTTAGGTTTAATATTGTTTAACAATGTGAATAGAATAAAAATCATATAATACAATTACATTATGTAATAGCCAATTGGGATAAAATAATGTTTAGGTTTCTATTTTTAGTTTATTCATATAATAATTAATACACAATGTCTAAATGAGTAACAAGCCATGTAATATGGTATTCTTCTCTCATGGTTCGAAAAAAATATTTTTCCAGCGTTGATAATATCCTTGAAACCATAATTTTGAATTTCCACTCATATAGGAAATACCACTGGGAATCATGGGCCAGGATTTTGTGGGAAACATCAAATAGTTGTATTAATGTTATTAGGATAACATTGAGTTTCACGATCTCTTGGAAAAGATGGCGTTGGAGTTGATTAAGGGAAATGTTTTTTGGGTAGGTTCATGGAGAAGATGTATAGGTATGATATTGACTTCACAAAAAGAAATTACTCCCACATGTTGACTTTTTTCCCTTATTCAAATCAGATTTCATTAATGCCACACATGGTGGATCATCTGTTAGGATGACATTATTTTATGTTATTAGAATTCGGAAGGCAATATGTTGTGATTCCATGAGTATCCAACACTGGATATGACCTTCAAGAAAACAAATAGATACCCCGACCTCATCTAGTTTATCATATGTAATGAGAAACATTCTCTCTTTTATGTAATTGAGTAGAAAAATGGGGCTGATAAATAATTTAATTTTTAGAAATCTAGATGGTTTTTGGTGGGAATCTTAATTCACTATAGTATACCACTATCTAGAAGAACTAGTTGGGAGGAATTATTTGGCGCAACATGATTTTAAATAAAATGAATATCACAAAATAGAATATACGTAAAAAAATTATCTACTAATGAAAATGTTCATATAATATGAATCAATTTGATGTAAAGGTGTTTTTTATATGTAAATATTTATGAATATTTCTCATGTACATCTTCATTGAAAGAATTTGATCACATGCACTATGGCTCACCATTGTAAATCTTACTGTTTTTTCATCACATAATCTTCTAAGAGGCTTGTTTTCTACCATATGGTTTCACGGGGTGGAGGACAACAATCTTGATACAAATTAATGATATTTGATCCTTATGGTGGGATATTGGTGTATATAGAAGGTGGGGGAACTGTACTAATCATGAGGATTTCTCATGAATATCATTGGACATCATTTTCATAGTCATGGGTATGTTAATCTACCTTTATATTTTTTCTAATATTTGTACTGATTCATAATCTTATAGGATCATTATGAATAATAGTAATTTTTTCTCTCCTATTTATAATTTCCTTTAAGGGAATTGTTTCAATTAGTATCCTCATTGTTACGACCTCAAACTTAATATGGGTGAAATTTGTGGTATGATTACAATGTGAGTTGGTGGTGTTGTATGTAATACATGGGGCTATGTGATTCTAGTGTCATCTATTTAAAATTGTCATTTTTATTCCGTATAATATGAGGAGTGGTTGATTCCTACATGTTTGGAGTTTTATAATAATCACAATATTTAATTGGATGTAGTAAAAATGGACTCAAAGGTCGTTCAGACATTCCTAGATAGCCTTTTTGGAATCCAAATGACAATTCCACGCTGTATTCATAAGTGCATAAGTCCCATCAAATGTAATATTGATTTCCTTCATACATGGAATTAGGGTAATAAAGTTCTTTAATTAATAGCTTCAATGGCCTTACAAGTTGAAAAGTTTATTTGTTTTTCTAACCTGGGTTCTTTCCATGTGAGGTTATTGACTTATTTTGATGGGATTCCCTTGGTATCCAATACTTTAGACATAATTATTCATCACCCTTTACACTGTATGAGACTATGGAACCTTTTTTATTCCATAAAAATTAATGTTTTAATGTATGTAAATATTGATCTGATTTGTTCTAGGATTCATTTTTAAATATTATTCACCTTCTTCCTCATTGGTGTTATCCCTCATCGAGTGCTTCATTAATCCCTGGTTAATGGTAGGGGTCTAAACCCTTACCCAATGGTCTATTTAATTGAAAATTCTATGAAATATCATAAGTGTGCCAACATAACATTCACAAAAATGATTTTAATGAATAATTTGCTTTATTCCTTAAAATCTATTTTGATCAAATTTTTGTATGACCAAGATCATGGCTACCATTATGGTGAGTAAAATATTTGTTATAAATGAATTGACTAGAGGATAAAGCATGATTATAATTTCATGAGTTTTGGGTGATTGATTGATATGGATTCACCATGGCATTGGCTTCATTATTGAAATGATGGGCCTATTATTATTTTATTTTCAAATGAAAAACGTATTGTGTAAGTAAAATATAAATGGTGATTTTTAAATTTAACCATTTATCCTTATGATATGATATTTTTATATACTTTCCATAATAATAATATATTAGGGTCGACCCATATACATGTTTAAATTCATATATATCGAGCGTGGCCCTGATACATGTTGTATTTCTTATGTAATAACCCGCTAATTCCCATTGGATTGAGAGCTCAATGAGTCATTACTAGGCCTTAAGTGATATCCCCAAGACGCCAATGGCTGGAAATAAATGCTGAAGGGTTTTGAATACAAGTGGGGGACGATTTACCCTTTATGAAACAAAATAATAAACCAACAATAACCAAACATTCATTCTATGATGCATGAACAAATGAAAGTCCAATAAAAACTTCATTCATAGAAAACTACAGAAGAGTACACAACATCGAAAAACCAAACAAAGAAGCAATGTGGAAAATAGATAAACCACTCAAGAATCTAAAAGTCACTAAGACTTTGTGCCCTATAAGCTCCAAGCTCCACAACATATCCCAAGCATCAGCACAAGCCAATGGAAATAAGATGCCTTATCTTTACCTGTGTCCTGGAATACGACATTTGATAAAGCACCAAAGTGCCAATGAAGGGGTGAGTATAAAACTCCATAGGTCTTCCCCAATGACTTCCCTACTCACACCACTAGGATAAATAGTTAGAAACATTTATATGAAAACAGTTTATATAAAACATTTTGTCAAAAGAAGATTATAACTAAATATAAACATGATTTCAAAACCATTCGTAACCAATAGCATTCCATGAGCAATTGAATAATATTTTTAAAAAAATGTTGTTTTTCTAGAAAAATAACCAAACAATATTTAGAATAATTTCATAATGTCCCTCTTTGGCATACCCAATGATTTCCACATTCCCATCCAACCAACCATGCATACTACCAGGAAGAGGGGAGAAGCCCCAACACTTATCCATCTCAACCATGATGGGGGATACTTCTTTCACTTATCAAACCAAAATGCACATGAATGCTTGACGGGGGAGAGCCCTATCCTTTATCCATCCCAACACTGATGGGGGAGACCCCTAACTCTTATCTATCCCGAATAAAATATGAATGTTTGATGGGGGAGAGCCTAAACCCTTATCTTTCCCAACAAAGATGGGGGAGACACCTAACCCTTATCTGTCCTGAATGAAATATGAACACACACCACACATTCATAACAATCATGCCAAAACCATACTTTAAATAAAACACCTTTTATTTAAAACAATTTACATCAAAACCAAGTGTGTTCACCCAAATCAAACCATTCCAATAAAACCACACTTTTATTGAAAACCAAATAATGAACCAACTTCATCAAGACATTTCAATACCAAACCATTTCAATAAAACACCCATTTTTAATGAAAACCCATCTTTCATCAAACCGTTTACCATTCAAGATAATCCATAATGTAAAATCAACATTTTAAATTCAAGAATCCAAATCACTTTTCACAACAATCCACCAAGATTTCACAATATTATCAAAACCATAAATCATCAATAAAAAATATATACAATAGGATTTTCACAATAAATTTAATTAAAATAAACCAATTTGAATTTATCAAATAAATTCTAACACGAGGAGTTGAGAGTGAAGCCTCCTACCTCAAATGTTTTGACGAAAACCACAATGGTCGAAGAATGCTCAAGAAAACCGGGTCGATTCTCTAAAAAGCTTCCTTAGATAACTTCTCCTAGAAATATCAAGACTAAATATCTTCATATATGGAATCCACAAACATAGATCAACTCATAACTGGAGTAGATATAAGAAACCGAGAGTAGAGTAGAAGTAGATATATGTAGATCTAAGAAACCAAACAAGAACCATCACATTCGTCAAGAATCTAGCTTCGAATCACCAAGAGAAGAATTCAGATCACCTCCAGAACGATGGGAGAACCCTCCTTGATCATAAGATAACCAAAACCCCTAGTTAGGGATTATTAGGAAGAAAAATGAGCTACATAGAGGAAAAAACGAATGAGATCAACCATTATAGGATCTTGTTTAAGTGGACACACGATTAATTTTCATGGTTTGATAAACCGGGCGCTAACCATGTGATAGCTACTACCTCGACCACCCTTCTCGCACGGTTTGGTCACATGGTTTGTAAACTGTGCACTGCCCGTGTGGAAGCCCCGGCCTACAGGAGCCACTGTTCATGGTTTGGCCGCAATGTTTAGACAAATCGTGCACCTCCCGTGCGACATTCCCTATTCTTCAAAACAACATTCCAAGTTCTCCCGACACTTCCATTCAACACTCATTACATTAAAAAATGAAAGGAATCAAGTAATTGTTACATACCAGAAACCAAGGGTGCAACATTCTCCCTACCATTTCTCTTTCTGTCCTCGAAATGTAGAAAACCTTCACCCAGCTAAAAGAGTTCTGGCCAATGCTCATTCATTTCCTTTTCACGTTCCCAAGTCTATTCTTGAATCTGACCATGCAGCTAAAAAACCCGCACTAAACTGATAATTTTTCCGTGAAAGACTTTCTCTTTCCTATCCACAATCCATACCGGGATATGTATCCATGAAGCATCCGGCTCTAGGTCAAAGGGGTCCTATCTGATCACATGGTCAGGATTAGGATGATACTTTTTCAATTGAGATACATGGAACACATTATGCACTGAACTAAACCATGGTGTTAATGTAAACTGATATTTCACCTCTCCAACCTGTTCCAGTATCTCAAAATGACCCTTTTATCTAGAAGATAACTTCCCCTGCTTCCCTAAATGATGATGTCCAAGCCCTGGAGAGATTCCCAAGAAGATATGATCACCCACAATGAACGACAACAGTCTTCGATGGTGATCTACATAAGATTTTAGAATACTCTGATCCATCTACATCCACTTTCTAATCAGTTGAATCTTCTCCGTTTTTCCTGGACAAGGCTTAGCATAACTAGTGATGTTTCACAAGTTTCCACCCATCATAATATACAACGACAAGGATGCCCGTACAATGCTTCATACAGGGCCATGCATACTGAGGCTTGATACATATGATTGTATGATAACTACACTAAGGGTATATGCTCCTCCCATGAGGCACCAAAATACATTATACAAACCCGTAAAATTTCTTACAATTTTTATATCATCTCCTCAAATTTCTCATCTGTTTGGCGATGATATGCCATTCTCATAGTCAGCTGAGTCCCAAGGGAATGCTGTAAGGATTTCCAGAAATGATATGTGAACCTCAGTTCTCTATCTGATACTATAGAAATTGGTACACAATTCCTCTTTACCACTTCTCAGAGATAGATTTTTTAATGTTCTTCCACCAAATGGGTCTCACGAATAGGGATGAAATGGGCCGACTTGGTTAGATGGTCCACTATCACCCAAATGACATCATGTTTCTAGACCATTCATCGAAGACCTTTAAAAAAATCCATTGCTATCTGATCCCATTTCTACACTGGGATAGGTAAAGATTGTAACGTACCATCTGGTCTTTGATGATCTACTTTAACCTGCAGAAAAGTTACACACTGCGAGACGAACTCGTACACCTTCCATTTCATGTCGCTCCCCCAGAACTATGCCTTCATTGACTTATACATCTTATGTGTACCTAGGTGTATAGCCCATCTTGAATGGTGATACATATACAGGATTTGTTACTAAAAAACCATAGGTATAACCATCCGATATCTAAATCACAATACTGAACCCCCATCAAGTTTGTAGCCATCAATGGTCTCCCCACTATTGAGATTTTAACTTACAACCAGATATTATGTATCATATGTCTGTGCTTAATTGATCATAATTACAAAAATGAGAACAAGTGTTCCTGAAAAGAGAACAACAACATCACCATGGGACTCACATTCCACAAGCATGTTTACTAAGATTGACTTCAACTGCAATTCATTTGAAGCTTATTTTGCTAACTGAACAAATGAATTTCTACTCAATGCATCCGCCACAGAATTCCCTTTTCCTGGTGTGTACATCATGACAAATTCAATCCTTTGGAGATACTCCATCCACATCCTTTTCCTTATATTCAAATCTCACTATGAGAAAATGTGTTTCAAGATTTTTTGATCCATAAACATCATAAATTTATCACCAAATAGATAATGTCTCCATGTTTTCAAAGCATTTACGACTACAACCAACTCAAAGTCATGTGTTGGGTAATTGTTCTCAAGCACCTTCAACTTCCTTGAGCCACAAGAAACCACATGGTCTACATGAATGAGAACACCACCCAACCCTATTCCCATAGCATCACAATACACTAAATTCCCAGTCCTGATTTAGGCTGGATCAGGATAGGTGGGGATGTAAGATGAACCTTCTTTTCCTGGAAGGACTGTTGAAATTATTCTGTCCATTGGAATGGAGCATTATTCTTTGTCTGAGCTGTCGTTAGTGATGATATTTGTGAGAAATCACGCACAATGAATCGTTAGTAACCAGATAGACCAAGAAAACATCATATATCGAACAAATTCTTCGGTTGTTTCCAAAATATAACATCTTTTATATTTTTAGGATCAAATGAAACGATTTTCTCAGAAATGTCATGGCTATGGAAATGTACTTCATGTATCCAAAAATCACACTTTGATAATTTCACATAAAAACAATGATCTCTCAGGATTTGTAACACGGTTTCCAAGTGATTCTCATGATGATCACTTCTCATTGAGTACACCAAGATATCATCCACAAACACCACATCAAAAGAATTCAGATATCGCTGAAATATCAGATTCATCAAATCCATGAAGACCGCTGGTGCATTTGTTTGACCAAAAGTCCTAACTATTTATTCGTAGTGGCCATATTTACTTCTGAAATCTGTCTTTAGAATATCCTCCTTCCGAACTCGCAGTTGGTGATATCGTGATCGCAAGTCAATCTTGGAGAACCACTGATATCTCTTTAATTGATCATATAGATCATCAATGTGTGGAAGTGGATATCTACTCTTTATCATAACTTGGTTAAGCATATGATAATCAACACACAGCCGAAGAGTTATATCTACCTTTTTCACGAACAAGAGTAGTGTTTCCCAGAGATATTTACTTGGTCGAATAAAACCCTTTCTTTCCATCTCCTCTAATATCCTTCTCAATTCCTGTAACTCCATTGGAGCCATCCAATAAGATTTACAGGAAATAGGACTGGTCCTTGGAAGGATATCAATTATGAACTCCACTTCCCTTATAGGTGGTAACCTTGAGAATTTATTGGTAAAGACATCTAGAAATTGATCCACCATAGCTGGAAAACTATTTTCCTCAATCTCTAACATTGATGCCAAATTAAACACTACCAATTGGTAATAGATTGTTCCCACAATTTGTTCCAACAATCTATTTGCATCTTTCTTTACTATCCTCTCTCCTCTGATGATATGGTTGATATCGTCCATTGTCTTAAAACTAACTATTATCTTATAATAGCCTATGTGAGCCTTAAACATTGTCCACCAATCCATACCTAGGATTATGCCATAGAAATCCATGTCCATAATAGAGAAGTCCAATTATAACTCAGCTCCATCAACAGTTATAGCACATTCTCTACACACAAAGGATTGAAGTTGTATTTCACCAAGAGGAGTTTTTAGTTTAAAAATAGAAAGAATCATTTCCAGTTTTTCACATATCTAATTTGAATATGTTTTTACTTCCTTAGGATAATATAGATTTTCTGCTTCATTAGAGCTTCAAGATGGTCATGTGGTCCATGGAATTAGAGACTATTCATAGTGGCCCTCAAATGTCTACGCTTATAATGGAGCTCCATTTGTATCATCCACATACGTCCATAGGGTTTGGAATCCCCTCAGTAGTGGAGTTCATGATTGAGTTATCCAGATGATATTTATGAATCATGAGATCCCATTAATATGAGGGGGTATCTTGATACATATATACTTCATGGAGCATCAAAGAAATGGTTGTACATTCTTGAAAATAATTAGTAGAAATAGGAGTTATATTTGATGTAATTCAAGTAAATGTTCTTCAAAAACATCAAAATTAACACATTGTTGGATGAAAAAGGATTTTGTGTTCATGCACCATGAATAAGAGGGAGTTTCAATAATGGAATACACTAGATGGTTCACCATCCTTCAAGAATTTGGGACATCATTGGTTGATTATGAGAACATTAGGGTGATATTTTTTTCAGGATTTTGTATTGCATGACATCAGGTCATAGTTGAAAATGGTATGTATGATCAATTTTTCACATGTGATTAATCAGGAACTCATCAAGGATGGAAATTTGAGATAGGACTTAGGCAGAAGCCATTCTATTTCTATAGGGTGAACTGAAAACACATATTAAAAAAGAAGTGTCTTTATTATTGTTTTATCTAATGAAATGTTGGATAGAGTGTTCAGAGAAGATGAAATACAACTAATGATTATGTTCTATTGTTTTGATATCAATGTGGAATGATGGACCATAAATGGACTCAATTTACTAACACTTCTATAGAGTGTTGTGATTGTGTTATAATAGACATACTAATAAGGTTTTTAAATGGAACGCAGTATATGGTAAGTGTAAGCGCATCAGGATAAGTAATATAGTATGGGATGGGATTAGAAACTCCTCTACTAGAAGGTATCTGGAGTTCTATTAAACATTTTGGACATGGTTGGGGATGTGGTACCGTAATAAAAAAGAGTGGAACCAAAAAAAATATATAGTAGATAATGGGGTCATAAAATATTTTGATGCCTAGGGGGTTTTAATCTACACAGTATTCTGACTACTCCAGATATAGTGGATACATGACCATTTACTATCAGATGTACGATTCTTATATCATCTTCTCTTTTTCTGACTCATTTGATACAGGAGCTTCACAATCTAGTTTATATGAGCTTTTATTTATATGGTTTTAGCATTTATGTTGATCTTTTAGATAGTCATTTACTGTTTATACACTATTGAGAGTAATGTTAAATAATATAACATATTTTATGTCATTCTATTCAGAGATTGATGGATACCTTTTCTTCTAGTAATTTTTCAGTCTAGAAATGAAAGGTTTCCATTTTATCATTATTGTGTATTTTATAGTTATATATTGGTAATATATTGAATATTATCATAAGATTGGTACATTTTTTCAATAGATGTAGGTAGTTATTCTCAATTGGTTGAGTGGGATCTTTCAACTAGTCATGTGAGGCCAATTTTGTGCATATTGGGTTGTATCATGGATCAAATAGATGGAATTTCTCTATATGATAATGGGAATCTATTCCAACAATGGTATAACATATTAAGGATTATTTTTCTAACGAGTTCTAGTGTTTAACTCCCAAGATAGAGACTGTCTTAGCGATGAGTGTTGTTCTAATTTCTTTTCCACATTTTATAATATCACTATAAGAGCATTAGCAGTTTAAAGTTCATTTGGCTGATTTGGAAGGAAAACAAGTAATATAGAGTAAAGTATTTCCTTGGGGATCTCCAATTATCTTATTCAAGATGGATAATTAGAAATTCTTATTATGTGTCGATTATCAAATATTGAATAAGATGTTAGTAAAAATTGGCATCCTCTTCGTTAAAACAATAATATCTTCTATCGATATTGAGGTATTATGTTATTCTCCATGATTAATTTGAGATCCTGATATCACCTGTTGAGGGTGAGGACATCGTGCATACCTCAAACAACTCTTAGTATCATGTATGACTTATAGGGGTTCTTATTGATGATTTTTAGTTTGAAAATTTCACCAATGATATATATAGCCTTGATGAATATGATCATTCATCTATTACGAGATTTGTATATAGTGGGTTTTTATGTAAAATCATAGTGTACTATTATTCAATAGAAATATTTTCCAAGCTTCTTCAAATCATATTATGTATATTAATAGATCATCATATTTTTGGAAATATATCAAAATAATGATTTTGGAATGATAAATTTCACTTCTGAGGCCATGTAATCTTAGATAAAGGAATTTCAGTGCAATGTAGGAAAGTGGTCGACATGGAATCTTAGAAGCATCGCAATAATGACATTAAAATTGAAATATTTATTTGATTAGTAGGTATTTATTATATATTTTTATATTAATTCTCACATTTCGAAGAACCAATGTCAGCGATGTCCAAGAAAGGGGTTATTTTTTTTATCTTGATGCATGTGAGAGACATTTTCACGTTCTAAAATTTTGGTTGGACATAAAATCTATCCTCACATAACATTTTCTATGTAACTAATATACCATGTATTTTGATAGATTTATATCTCGACTATGATCAGTTATCTTCCCAAATTATTTAATATTTCTTTATGAGTCCAGAACACTAACATTGCATAAAAAACAATAACCCTACTCATGATTTGGAGTTATTAGTAGTGCTACATGCGTATATATGCTACTAGAAATATCTCATGGGTGAGAGGTTAGTGGTATAATCGGCCGAGAAGTGTCCCAAGTACATGTTTTCTCATTGTGACCTGAATCATCATTAGAGGAGTCCGTTTGAGTATCAATAATCATTCAACATTCAATTGGATTATCCATCGAGAAAGGCAAATGTTATTTACAATTAATTGAGATGAAATAAAAATATATAACAATTTCAGGTGTCTTGTGATGAGTAGAGGAAGTTAGAACTCTTTGTACTAATGCATCTAGATGTTTAGTAGTCTAATGGATGAGTTGCATTGACTTCTCTACCAATTATAACTAATTATTTGGACCAAATCAATACTTTTTTATTATCTGATACTTAGGACATAGTTCTAAGAGATAGATTATATGGAGGGAATGAAGCATCCAAACCCCCGATGCCAATATCTAGTTAATTATTTTCATACACTGGTGTGATTAAAATAAAATCAAATCATAAAGGACTGATCTTTTAAGAAATATTTGAGAATACATTACATACATAAACATTGCATTACAATTAAAAAGATAAAGTAGAATATAGATAATATTTTGATAACATCATTATTCTCTTAGCTTAACCCTGTATATAAATCTTAATATAGTTCATTGAATATTGGTAAATTAAAACATACTAAATAAGGAGATCAAATGCTCAATAAGGTTAATCAACAAAATAAATTCATTCATAAATAACCATAACCATAATGTGCATTATATAACTAAAATAGAATACATTTTAACATTAATTTGTAAATAAAATAGAAAGAGATTATAAAATAATTCCTTTTAAACATTCATACTGATATTCTACATGTAGAATAATTACATGTAATATCAATATTTAAACTTATAATGAGGGAATGCATAATGTTAGAAATCATAACCATACTGTCAAGGTCTCAAGTCAATACCATGCATAACCGTACCATCAAGGCCACATTCAAATATAATTGTTTGTCTCATTAGACCAACTGATGCCTCGAGGGGCTATAGCAAGCCCCACCCATCTGATACTAAGTCCAATAAATTCGTCTTATGTACGGGTTACACATAAACAACATTAATATTCTTATTATAACATGCATATGAAATGTGAATACTTAAACCAAATATTTGAACACATAAACTATACAAACAGAATGGTAACAATATAGCACATCCTTAGTCAAACTAATCACAAACTATTCAATAACATATAGTAAATGATATCATAATCGATAATCCTCAATTAATAATAATATCCAACAAAGTATGTTGACATATATGAAAATAATCGTATAAAATCATTTAAAATATATTGACACAAATACCCCTTTCCTTTGAAATAATTTATTCAAATGTTGAGCACTTATAAAAAAATAAATTTAAAAGAGATTTTTGATCAATGTTTTCATTATCAATTTAATACCATTTAAAATTATTGACATTGTAAATAAATCATTTCAATATAATTATATCCTTTAAACTGTTAAAAAACATGGAAATTAATGGTTATTATTTAGATGAATTAAAATTCATAACATTTAAAATGTAGTTTTTGTTGAAGAGTAATTTTAATAAAACCATAAAGTGATTATTTTATTAAAATAGTTGATTGAAATTAAAAATAGTCAAAAAATTCCCATTATAATCACTTTATATCAATATAAATGGTTATGTAAAATAATATAAAGAATATTGAAATGAACAAAGGATTAATTTTTTAAACATTTAGAGAATCTCATACAACATTGAACATTTAAATCATAAGCCTAATATCATCAAATGGATCATTAAAAACTGTGAATATAAATATATTCATGAAATGAAATATAATGTGGGTAGTACATACACCACACACAAGGAATAGGTGGTGGACATGGACTATATCTCTCGAGAATAAAAAGTGAAATGAAATTCCCTTACATTAAGTATAATACTATCTCTACGTGTCCAAAACTCCTCTATAATGTTTATAAATATATTATAATGTTCTAACACAATCATAATAAATTTTATTTTATCATATATGATTCATTTATTACTTTATATTACCAATTTATTAAATATTTTTCATTAAAGAAACGTTTTGGTCAACAAATACATTGTTTATCTTACATGTTTGGACTTTTTATTCGCTATCATATTACTTAAAAATGATTTAGTTACTTATAGAATAAAAAAATTATTTATATAACTTATATATTCAGGATATAGAAATCTATATTTTATTGATATATGAAATGAAATACACAATTCATGGAGGTGGTAAGTCATACGTATACATAAATGATGTTTTTGTTTTTTTATTATATTCAATGGAAGCATGTAAATGACAAATATGTATATATAATAATATATATTATTCAATTATAATTTTTATTTAATAATTATAATAATTATTCATAATATATATCTTAATAATAATTCTTATATGGTTAACATAAAGGATAAATCTCATCGTGTCGTGGAGATGGTAGTAATATAATAATAAAACTGACAGTATCATCTCTTAAATGGTAAAGTGGTATGAAAATGGAAGGTGTGTTAATTATAATGAAAAAAATATCATTTCATATCTATTATTTATATCTATTTTATTCATTTTTAAACCCATTGAGGTAAATTATAAATGAAAAACAGTTTATACGAGGGCATGTAAATAGTAATACGTACAAACACATACATTATGATATTATTTTTTTTAGGAAGGGTTAAAGGATGAATATGGTTGTCCCATAGTTTTAAAAATATATTAGAATACATTAAATTCACGATTTATGAATTTAGTATAGAAAAAACATATAAAAAACAAGTAGAAGAAGAAAAAAACTTCAAAAGGGTGGGTAAAACAATTACCTCTTCTTTCAGTGACTCCATTATATTTTCAAAAAAGGAATCCATAAGACAAAATTATTCCCAATGTGTGGCCTCTAGAATGAGGTGAGTGAATTTGAGATTAGAATTGGTAAGGATTTGGTTGATCTAAAAGGAATTTAAGGTATTAATAATAGAGAAGGAGTGGATCCCTTTTATAAGAGAGGGATGTGGAACACTGGAAACTCCAATACTATTAATTTATGATAAATTATTTTTCAATTTAACATATCTAAAAAATGAATTATTTCTAGGATAAGATTATTATTTTTAAAAATCCTCTAAACCAATGTCTTTAAAAAATTATAGGTTACAAAATTAACCTTATCTTTTGGGTTTAACCCTTAGTTAAACTGTTCAACTTTTACCATGTCATCATTTATTTTTATACTACAAGGTTAATATTCTTTCAATAAAATGACCAATAATTCCAAATTAGAGATTTTATGAAATAATTAACATTATAAAAGCTAGTTATGAAAACCTTATATTTTTTTGACTTTTATATCTTTTAATAAAATAGTATTTATTTTGAAATATCATTTATGTCCATTTTGATACTATTAAATATTTTTAATTTTCAAAAAATCAAAACAACATGATAACATAGAAACAATACTTCTAATATGTCACTAAAATATCTAATATATCTGTAAATTTAGTGACCTGCATTAATTAAGTAAAATTTTATTTATTTTAATATTTGTAATATAATTTATATGGCCACTCCATTAATTAAACAATTTCTGCATCATTATTATGTCACAATTTATTTAGAGTATTTATTTCCTAAAATTATAATAAATTAACCATATTTTTATAAACAATTTATCTTTCTAAGTTCCTAATTTGAAAAATGATGTAGTTATTGAAGTTTGAATAAGAAAATTTTAACTCTTCTTTAAATAAAATAAAACTAATGTCTTTATCTAACACTAGTGGCTTAAAAAGGATCCTACTTTCTCCCTATGTTTTATTTTGGTAGAAATATACTTATCCAACAATATTAAGACATGTGTTAGGGTAATTTTTTATTATTATGATATTATTTTTACCTCTAATTGACCTGTTTACCTCAAACCGTGATAAATAAACTTATATAGTCACAATTCACCAAAATTTATTTTGATTATATTAGAAAAAATTTTTCATACTGATTGCAATCATTTATTCCATTATTTGAAATTCAATTCACATATGTTTTTAAATTACATTTAATACTAATATATAGATGCAGTATGAATGTGGGTAAAAGTGTTGTTCAAATGATCAATAAATATTTCATAGGAAATTATATTTAAAAAAAATTCATCGAAATCCATCTAACTAATATATTTATCATATATCTATTAAAAATTTAAAATCATTTTTAATTAAAATAATTATTTAAATAAAACATTTGGTTTTAAACAAAAATCATGTAATTTAACTACTCATAAAAATTTGTAACATTTTAGGAAAATACAATAAAGTACCATAAGATAATTTTGATATTGAAAATTAAAAAATGTTGTCTATTTTACAAAATTAAATTTCTATGATTTTCTAAAAATAATTTTATTATTGTTCAAAACAGAATATAACCAATATTTCCTTAAAAAATTAATTACATCACTTAGTGGGGATGTTATTCCGTATATACGTTTGAGTGATGTTTTCTACTTTTAGATGGTTAAAAAGATTTAAATGTAAATAATAATTACAATTTAATTAGTTAATATTGTATTATAAATATGATATATATATATATATATTATGAAAAATAATAGAAAACCATGAAATATGTTGATAAAAAGTTGATCATATAACTATGTGGAACAGAATCCAAACTAATACAAGAGTGATAATTTTATTTCCAATTCAGCAGATAAGATGTGATAACTGGTTATGAAATAATCATCATAAAATATCCATATATTAATGAATAAATTATCATAATTTTATTTGATATAATATACGTAGAGAAGGTGGAATAAGAAATAAATTTGAAAGATCTGGGTTATGATGTATACATACACTTCGAGAAACCTCCTTTGGATTACACTATGTACCTTGAAATATTGGTCTTAGGAGAAAAAGGGTATCATGGATGAAAGGAAGGAATTAAAAAGGGTTTTTATATTGTATTTTTTGATCTATAAGGATTACTATTTATCGAATAAGATTGGATAATATATTTTCTTTTATAAATGATCGGAGAGACACATAGTGAATTGTGTAAAAGATTTCAATAATATATGTTATATTTCATGTTAGTGTGGAAACAAATATATAATAAATCTAATTTAGGATTATATAATGTAGAAATATATTCAAACTAGAATAAATAGATAGTTTTTGGTGGCTTTATTACCCTTATCTCCTAGTTTAACCCCATGTAATTCTATTTAAACATTTATCATTATAACCAAATTTTATAACTTTTAATATTCATTATAACAAAAAATCATGTTAGAAATATTAAATTATATTTTTTATTCCAATTCAAAATATGGAATTAATTTCTAAGAAACAATTTCTATATGTGGTAAAATTTAATTTTAAATAAATTTTTAATTTCTATAAAAAACCAATTTTTATATAAATTAATTTTAATGAATAACTCTTAATTTACTTCCATTACATGCATTTTAGATAGAATATAATGATTTATAGAATGTTTATTTAAATATATATTGTAAAAATATCACTAAAACCATAAATAAATAAATATTAATTTAATTTATTATGATAAAAAGACATTTCACACATAGGAATTGTTTATAAAAAATGGTGTTTTATGACGAAAAATTAACACATAAAAAAACAATTATAATATTTATTTGTAGGTTATTAATTATATTATTTATTAATAATTTAGGGTTATTTTAATTTAATATGAAATTAAAAACATAATTTTATGTTTATATTAATTGATTTAATGAAGAGAAATAGTAGTTTTATAAAAAAATGTTTTCCTATTCACTAAAAATAATATTTTTTAGACAATTATTAAAACTTAAACCAGATTAAAAATTTACAGGTGGTTTCAAAAATGAAATTAATTCCCGGAAATAAAATTTCTATAAATTTTATATAATATTTATAATTTTTAATAATGAAAATTTTAAAATACTATTTTTGAATATAATAGTTTTTTGAACAATGAAAAGACATTACAGTTCATTTAGACTCATGGTTTCATGAAAATAATATTATCAAATATTCCATGTTTTCTTATGATGAAATAAAAATAAAATAATGTATTGTAATGAATTACATCTTGGTTCATGATTAATATTTGTCGATGAGTGAGGATTTAAGTGATTTCAAGTAGAATATGGCCCTATATAGACTAGTTCATATGGAATATGTACCTTGTGAAAAAATAGTTTGACATATTAAAAAGTTTGAAATAAAAAGAGGAACCCTATATAAGATTATTAATATGAATCATGTATCACACATTTTTTGGTACACAATTTATGGCAGTTTTATATGAACATAATGTGTAGTCTAATTTTTCGTGGTATTGACATTATCATGTAATTTTATATCATGAGACTCTGACATTTTCTTATAATTTAATTTAATATCATCATGATTTCAATGTCATGAAGGGATGATTACATTTGATTAAATGTATCTTATGTATAATGAAACCCTTTATGGATAATCCGGCATGTTGGTAACTATATAGGATAAAATACAATAATGGCTTACAACTCTGGAGGATTTATAGGTGTGTTACATTAGAAAACTAGGGTACACTTTGGGGCATAATAATATGATTTTTTACCATTTGTAGTAATAATGAATCATTAAATAAAACAATGCATTCATATCATAAATGGTTTTATAGTTTTGGATAATAAGAGGATGGAGTCCTGTAATGATGCTTGTGAATTAGAGGAATGATTGTGGATTATGCCTCAGTATGTGAATCTAAGATGGATTAGTCTCTAATCATTTTTTGTTTGAAAAGAAGTAAGAAAAAACATTTGGAATATTGACTCATGATTAAGATATTGTTGAATAAAAATGGGATTCCTTAGTGTAGATATCTCAGGTTCTTTAATGATTCAAGGTGATGAAAGCATGGATGGGTGTGTGGTTGGGGATTACAATAGCTCAAGAATCCCTTGAACTCATGGATTATTTAGTGCATCAAGGTGTTGAAAAATATCCCCAAATAATCTAGTTTGGACATGGATCATTAAAGTTGATCTATATGAGCAAGATGGTTCTCACCATTCTCCTCTCAATCATAAATGGCATTATCAAGAGATAATGTGATCATGAAAACCCTTAGGGGCCATTTAGGCAATGATGACTTCTAAGGATATGCCTTTTATTGATGAAATACATGATAGAAGTGGTGAATCTTGAACTGAATTCCTTGATACAATAAATCTGGTGGTTTTAGAGGAGGCCTTGATAATTGGATGTTGTGGTTGGAGACCAGTTTGAAGGGTTGATGTACCATTGAAATTATATAGTTCATTATACACATTCAAGTGAGTATAATATGGCGGTTAACCTTTTTAAATATTATAGAGGATTTATTTCTCTGGTAGGGGGATAACTGTAGATCATTTCCTTTTTTAGGGTTAGAAAAGTTGTTTCACCCTTTTGAGGGTTATATGAGGAATTTTCCCTAGTGAGTTCTAGGTGAAGGCGGTATATCTAGTGAGGTTCAATCAGAGTGATTCACCCTAATGAAGGGTAAAAGTTATCATTTCCTTATTGAGGATATCACATATGGGTGTTGCCATGGTTTTCCATTGTATAGTGCCCCTCAGAGGTTAATAGTGAATAACGATCTAATATCAGGGGAATTGGTGGTACTACTAGATATTTTTGGAGACCTTAGGAGTGAAGTGGTATTCTGTGAAGATTTTACCTTCAATTTACTCAATAATCCATTTATTATTCATTAACATAATTTTTAGGCATACAATCATATCATGATTGATAAAGGGAGATGTTGTTGAAGAGCACAATGTTCCTCTATAACATTATCCAAGGTGTTCAAATAAAGAACATGTTAGATCCCATAGGGGTTTTTAATGAAACAAAATCATATATAGGTGTAAGATACATCGTAATAGAAGTCAATTCATGCAAGACCACTACATAGTGTCCACCTACGTGCATGTGCATGGCACTAGTAAAAATAAACTGGTTGAGCACATAGGATTTTCTAAAATTTTATATTTCTTTTCAAGGGAATTTTTTCTTCACTAACATGGTCTTATGGACCACAAAACAGTACCAAAAAATTTCCCCCTTAGAATGTGATTCATTCCAAATGATTAGGATTTACTTTTATGGTAAGTGTTTCTCGAGTGAAATAAATAACTAAGGAACAATAATGATGTCCGCATAGGTTTCTTGGTGATGTATGTTCTTGTGAGGATGAGTGCCTTGGGTAGAGTGAGGTTGGTGAAGGGAATATTACTTACATTTGATGAACATGTCCCATCTCTTGGGTATACATTCTTATACTTATGTAAAATGTATGCATTCAAACATTCCTCTATTTCTCATCATTAAAATTGCATTATGGTAAGAACATGAATAATTTATCACCTAAATGAGTACTTAATCCCCATTCATTTGTGTGAGTGGAACTTTGCGAAGGGACAAAAGAAATATAATTTTAATAGGGGCATCGATGAAAGATCATGATTAAAAGACCTTAGTGAATGGGTTTGTCCGAATCCATGTATCTAATGCATCATGGGAAAAGAAATTTAATTTTTAATTTTTTTATTGGGATTATTTCATTCCTATATAGAATTTGACATAAAGGATAATATATATATTTTTTGTTTTTCATATCAACATAATCCTCAAATTATTTAGAGGATTATGATGGTTTTCTATTGAAAATATTTCATAAATACTTAGTTTGATGATAATTAAGAACTTGGTTATAGACATCGATCAAGAGTATACCTTATTTTAAGAGCCCTTCCTATTAGTTCTATAAAAATTCTAAAGGAAACACCACCGATAATACCTAAAATTATAAATAATTTCATTTTCTAGGAACCAAATAACAATTAATGTCAACATCACTCACCCATATTTCAATCGTCATAACTCATGGTTTTTATAATACACGAATCTTGGTATCACAATCATATCCAAAAAGGTTTCATACATTCCCAAAGGGACCATCCATAAAACAAAATTAATTCATCATTCCATTATTTCATCAAATAAATAAACATCGTGATAATATATATTTAATATTATTCTTTCGTCTATCATGATTCATCAATCATCTAAGTATATGGTTTGAATTATTATGAACAATATAACACCCCAATAGTTTACAATATATTTCATCACCTAAAGAGTTTGATATATTTCTTTATAAGAAACACTAATTATAGACGAAGAAAATTATACTACTGAAATATATAAATACCTTTTCCATAATAATATGAATAATAAAATATAGATTTGATATAAAATTGATTAAAATTACGATAAAATGTTTTTAATGTAAAATAGTTATTTCTTATAAAACTATTTTTTTAAAATTTATGTTAATAGATTTAATTAGTCATTTTATAAATGGATCAAATTAAATTCTTAGATTATATATCCAATAAAATAAATTATCATTCATTCTATTGTGGTTATTATATAAATAATTACAATCATTTTATACTTCATAAAAATATATTGGTCGCATTTTGTTTTTATTACATTTTTTATATGGATATTATAAATAATTTCTTCTAAGTTATGATTTTTTTATTCAATAAATGGAAATAATTTTATAAATTTTCATGTTTAAATTATCATAGTATTATGTTTTGTGATTTCATAGAAAAATTATTTTCTAATGAATCGGGAAAAATACTCATTTTTGTTAAATTTTCATTTGATTTATTTACATCTTGTAATTAAAATATATAATTAAAATTTTTGTTTAGTATTAAAATATTAAATTATTATTATTTTCAAACATAATATAATTAATTCTATTTTATTCATCATTATATTTCATTTGTGTATATGTTCATTTTTATGCATAAAAACACAGTTTTTTCCATATAATATTTATCCTTCTGTTTTTCTAACATATATTTAAATTAATTTATAATAATTATAAAAATTACATCATGAAATGATAATTTAATATCTGTAATCTGGTTTTTAAAATATTTAAATCACATCAATTTCACTTTTTTATTATGACTTGATGCATTGGTAAAGATTTTTTCACCGCAAAAAATGGTTAAATTTGTACTTTAAGGATAAAACATTGTGAGATGGTTAAAAAATGATATTAATTATAATTTTATGATTGGATTTATACCCTTGAAACCATATCATTGACATTAAATTATTTTAGTCCTACATAACAATGATCAAGAGGCTTTAAATTTTTAAATGTTATGAAAAATTACATATGTGCCACACCATCACATATAAAATGGTACATCATATTCTAAAGTATTCACACCATATAAGAAATATAGTTTATTAAATCCATAATACAATACATTCCAATATTCCTCCCCATTTAATAGTTGTTATAGTCACACTGAAAGACCTCCCTAGAATCCCTTAGGTGTAAGAAATGGTTGATTTTAAAATGGATATTTAAAAAATTTATTGTGGTTATTTTAGATTCTTTTCATCATATACATAATTAAAACCTATAACAATAATGTTTTCATAAAAATATCATTAATTAAAATTTTAAAAAAATTTATACTTTTAATGGTATATCCATTTTTCATCCCTTTTCCCATCCTATTGGCAATGAAAACATTATTCATGCGTAAGTGTAGACTACTGCCTCTAAGAAGTGATGTTTTTTTCATCCAAATATACCATGGATGTTTATATGGATATATTTAATGGATATATTTTATGTTTATGACATAATAATTATTATTATTTATAGGTAAAATATTATCTACCTTTTTACCCTTCAATCTATTGGTAAATGATAAAGTCGAATGTGCGTATGTGTGGAATACAACCTCAAAGAGGAAATACGATTCATTTTATCCATTATATTTATTAAAAATTATAATAAGGATATATTTAATGAACATATATGATATTTGAGAAATTATTATTACACCTTAAGTATTATTTTATTTAACTTTCTTTCCTTCCATTCATTGTAAAATTAAAACATCACTTGTGTGGTTATACTGACAATAGTCTCCACGAGGTTATGTAATTATTTTTTCATCATCTATTTATATGAATAGTTTCCAAAGTCCTGATAAATAATAAATATTGAAAATTACATTATTAATATTCTATCTATGATGAATCAATTTCCATGGTGCAAGGGAAAAAAATGTTGTACTGAAACAAGCATGAGAAACAAAATAGTTAGCACCAAAATATTGATTTTAAAAACGAATTGTTAACAATTGTGTAATTAGAAATTATAAGGGAATGATATATTTTATGATACATGTGATATTAATATTTTATAATTTATAATAAATATAATTTTTTATATTGGAGGTTAATATTGTGTATAAATGAATTCATGATATGTAGTAGAGGTTTATGTTATATTCTCATTTCATTCGAGGACTATTAGTAAAATATGTTTTATGAGAAAAATTATATGATAAATATATTTCAAAATTGATATATTTTATTATCATTTAATTATTACTTGTTTTTTATTTAATAAATAACATTTCCACATCTTTGGAATATAAAATTATAAAAAATATTTGTTAATGAAATATAAACATATTTCTCGTGTTTTGGTCAAGAATTGTTTTATTTCATATTTATGTAGAAAACATTTTTTTTTGGACGTTTTTAAGTAGAATAAAATTAATTTTCACTTCCCATTAAATTATTTAAAAATTAATAAAATTAATATTTTAAAATAAATTTCACATGATTTCCATATGACATATTACAAAATATTGAAAAGTGTGTTCACATTCATAATATAGAACATGAAAAATATTTTCTCACCAAAATGCCATTCCTTTATAATTTTGATTAATTTATGACTACCAAAGGTTTTATAAATAAACTACTATTCTTATTTTTTATGAATATTAATATTCAAATTTTATCAAATGCTAAGAGATATTTTCGGTTGAGTTTCAAATGATATATTAAAAGATTTAAAAAAAGAATTTCACTCCTATGTAAACAATGATTAAGGATTATTGTGATTTTCTTGAGATATAATATTATGATTCAATATACATTATATATCTATTTTCCTTATAATTATGAATTTTTAAGGATTGTTTCATGAATCAAGTTTCTTTCCCCCGGGTTAATTATTATATAATTAAAGTATGAATGTTTTTATGATCTTGTAAAAGAATTATGTTTGTTTTCCATTATATGTTCAGTGAGTCTTGAATTATATATACCTATAATGAAATGGGTAAATAATGATATCTCTGGAGTTAATATAAAAGAGTATTGGGAGTGAACCCATTCAAATAATGAAATTTTGTTGGAGAGTGAACTCAATCCATTATGGGACTTTCTACATAATGTGATAAAGGGCTTGATAGTGATATAATACTAATGAAATTCTTTTATATTATTAATATTCATCCATACACTACATTTAGATTTTCGAATTATTATGATATGTTTTCTTGTATCATGATTAATTGGTTAATATTTCTACCTATTTTGACTCATGTATTTTATTTTGATAGGCTTCAATCATGACATTAAATTTATGGTCTTTGACATGTTTGGTGTGTTCTTTTAAAGACCTATAATATCATTGGAAATTTTTTTCTTAAATAAATGGTAATTTTGCATATCCATGAAAAATAATGCATCCTGATTCTGAGGTCCAGGTGCCCGGAATTAATTTATGATGTTTTTCAGGTACGTTCAGTAGACGTACAAGTGGGTTTTTATAACTTTTGAACCAGTGGTCGGAAGAGAAATCTGAAGGAACCACTGAACTCTCATCACCTTTTTTCTCTTAATAAAACTTTCAACTCAATGGATGTTGGTCAATAATAAAAGGTAATTTTTGGGTTTTAATGAATATGATAGATTAAATAAAGTGGTAGCATTATTTTTATTTTAGTTGGTTAAAACATCCATATGGAGGTTGGAGGTGGGGACCACCCCACCTTAACCTCCCATGAGAGGTTATGGTGGTGGGGCCCACCCAAACCTAACCTCCCATGATAGGTTATGGTGTTGGGACCACACGAGACTAAACCCCCAAGTTAATGGTGCCACCACCACCCTTCTTAAATTATCCAACTCCACTAATTAAATTTTTTATATGCTACAATTTAATTGTTGAGCCAACACATCTAATTAAATGTTCCAACCTCACGAATTAATTAGGTGTGGCCATTTAATTTATTTTATTTTTTTTAATTTTGTTACAACATCTAAAATAATAGACAATCTCATATTAGTTTAGTGGTGATTGTTTGTTATTGTGGAAACAATGGGTTTTTTGAGAAGAGAGCTTGGGCAGATTACAATTCTCCCAACGAATAATCAAGAATGAAGAACAAAGAACGTGTTCTTCCAATGAAGAACCCCAGTGAAGATCCTTCTTCAACATCTTCACTGGAATCCTACCAATGTGGAGTGTCTTCCACGAGCCGATGCAGCTCGGAATCGGAAGCATGAGGTGGACGTGATGAATGATGAACTTCTTTGTCTACCTTCCACGACTCCATCAATAAATGAAGAACAAAAAACAAAGGTAGGGGTTTGCTTTTATCTATGTATGATTTTCTCATTTACTTCCTTTCTCTCAAAATGAAGAATGAGGGTTGTTTTCCTTCATACATGCGAGCCTCTTGATACCTCCCTAACCGAGGAGGGTGCGGGCCAAACCAAAATTTCCCAACCCCTCCACCGATCTTGTTTATGGTAATTGTTGGCATGGAGACGAAGCCACAAGGCGTTGAAGGTGGTGGAAGAAAAAGGCCACACTTCCCACGACCTCCGTGAACCTCAACTCCCCACCCCCGCCGGATGAACTGGCCGCCCGCTGCACCGCCTGCTCGGCAGCCCTACTGTCCTGCCCAGGATGCCCCACCTACTTTCCCAGGCCACCGCCTGGCCTACCCATCCACCCCGTCGGCCTACCCATGATGCCCCAGGCATTCCAGGACACCCCGCAGGCCTGCCCAGGCTGCCACCCTGCCGTCTCGACCGCCCCACCGACCTACCCTGGTCGCACCCCAGTTTCCGGCAGAATCAGATCAGCCTCCCAGTTCGAGCCACCAGAACCGCTCCTCTAATGGCACTGGCCGAACAAAACTGGACATGGTCTTTGGGCAGAGCATCCCCCCTGTGGCGACCTCCGGGACGAACCGCCCCCGTATTATGTTGGGCTGGGCCCCGCAGCCCCTACTGAACCTAACAGGTCGTACCGCCCTATGGGATGAGCCAGACCCAACTGGTCTAACCAGGTCGACCTAGACTAGGTCAGCCCAGACTGGGTTAGGCTGGGTCGGTCTGACTGAGTCAGACCAGACATGGGCCCAATACCGACCCTTTATATTCTTTGGCCATATTATTGGCACCAAACGACGATTCGAAGAACTGTTAGTGGAACTGGTATTCTTGGAGTGAAACGGTCTCATGGAGAACACCCCATTAGAGTTTGGGTTGTAGTTGAGATACATTATGTTTTGATTGTGCACGAATCCAACCGGGACCCAATGACTAAAGGGCTAATAACTCACAAACCAGGCATCTGATCGGCGCACCGTCTATTACGTTGACACCCCTATGATGTTCATACCTTTAATATACTTCATTGTAGGACATTGTGGATGTTAACGTATCGACTATTGGCCTGAGGATAAGACTATCTTGAAATCATGCATGATTTGTAGAAACCATGTGGTTGGCTGCGCTCTGACGACTGTTCATGGATCCTGTGTGGGCCCGACAGCTCTGAAAACTATTCCAGGATCCTGTGTGCATCTGACAGTTCTGAATTTTGTTCCTGGATCATTTGTGGGTTCGATAGAATAGCTGTTCCTAGATCCTGCATGGGTCCGACAGCTCTGACTACTGTTCCTGATTCCTGTGTGAGTCCGACAGTTCAGACCTCTGTTCCTGGATCCTATGTTGGTTCGACAGAATAGTTTTTCCTGGATCCTATGCGTGTCTGATAGCTCCGAATAATATTCTTGGATTCAATGTGGGTCTAACTGTTCTATCTTCTGGTCCTGGATCTTATGTGGTACCGATAGCTTATATGATTCAGTGGATACATCTGATCATCTCTATCTCTCTACATAAGTTTTATGCATGTGTGAGATGAGTCAGTGACTTCTATGTTTTCCACGTGATTAAGATGGGTTAATGGATAATTTAAGTATATATATATATATACATATACCTATGTACTATCTATCCATTGATTTCATACTCTATAGTTGGTCCATGGTGGATTTTGAGGGACCTTGGTGGTTTCGGGGTCCCTACTGAGTATCGTTATACTCAACCCTGCACGGGATATACCCACACCTCATTGTGTTAGATGAAAATGACGGACATCGCTGACCAAGGATGAGTGTACCAGGACTAAATGGTACTAGGAGGTGGACCACATGGCGTAACTGTACTGGAAGGAGACAGACGAATGTGGAGGGTTATGGAGGCTATCTATACCGACCCTTCACGTAGGATTTACTAGTGGATGATCCAGGAGTCGTATTCCCTTTTTCCAATACTTGTAATTTTTGTTTACTTGTACATTATAATTGCGCTTGTATTTCCGGCCCCTTTTAATTTCAGCACTCTTTTTTTATACAATTTTCATAGTGTTTTGTATCCATATGTGTACTCTGTTGTTCTTGTTTATAGTTCATAAACGCAACACCTACCCAGTTTTAGGGATTTACACCTTTGGTGCTAGTTGTCATCCCTTGGCCTATGGAAGGCGAGCTTGGGGTAGTCATGACATGGGCCCCGAGGGATGGGTCATGAAAAATTGGTATCAAAGGAGTCAGTTCTACTGCATAACATAGGACTCTACACTTTCTTTTCTATGAAGCAATAATGTTATGAGTAATGAGTGTGGTTTTCAGTCTAGGGAGTCCAGTGTTGGGGCGTTGGAAGATGTATCCATACACCAGGAACCGGACTTCTGATTTATGACTTAGTGCATGGAAACACTGATTGTGTGTGTGTTTCAAGAGTTATCATTGTGATCTCTTTGAGTCAGCTCGCCAGGTATAACTTATTGACCATGGCACACCTGTATCTTTTTAGGATTCCCCTTCGTAGAAAACCCGTCAGGGTTCCATGTGTTTTAGGAGATGGCAGCACACCAACCAATGAGGCCTCAATGCATGGCCCTATCATAGCGATGGGGCCAACGGTACCACTACCTATTTGGACACCGATACCACCAGCCCTAGAATCATTGAATTTATTTCACATGAGCATGTTTCATGGGTTCCAGCTCAGAGGCCGCCCTAGTTCAGGGGTGAGATGGACCTGTAGGCAGCTGAAGATTGGCTGGATGCTCTGGTGAGAGTCTTTAGACTATTAGGGACACCTTCTGAACTTATGGTGATCCATTCCATGAGTCTTCCTTAGGACGCAGTAGGAAGATGGTGGATATTCACGCTCCATGGGCATATCGAGATGACACTTCTTTGGGCAGACATCGAGAGTATGTTTTTAGAAGAGATTTCCCCATCCACCATACGTGCACTGCGGATTCAGGAGCTACTACATCTATAGCAGGGTAGAATGACGGTGGCACGATACTCAGCTTTGTTGACCGGACTCTTGCGCTACTCAACGGATATGGTTCAGGACCCATTTTTCAGGGCCGAACTTTTGAGTAGGCGAACATGCAAGAGATTCGATCTTCAATGATCTCCCTCAGCATCCGGACGCAGGCAGGGGTGTTAGAGAAATCCCACCTAGTGGAGAGTTTCCTTGATGAGTAGTCACCAGAAGCGAGAACCATCACTAGTCGACATGCAGTGGAGTCTTCTGCAGCTAACAGCAGACAGATATCATATAGGTCCATGCGGACCAGGCCATCCGGTGGATGACTTTAGGACATGGGTTCAGTTGTGTGAGGAAAACGATATAGAGACAGTCATTTGAGGAACATATAATGTTTCGCATGCAGAGGGGATGGTCACATGGCTTCTGACTATTCGACCCATTGTACAGACGATCAACATACGGTCAAAGGACCTCCTAGTCAAGTACATATATTTGATTGAGGAAGACCGCAGGGAGCAGGAGGATGTGGAAGAGGAGCTGGCCGTGCAGGTGGTGGTGGACGATGATTCGAGGTGTTTTCACAACCACCACCTGGAGTTCCTCCCCGACCATAGGGAACTGGTGGACAGGGGCCAGCTTAGCTCTCAGCAGCTGAGGCTTACGATCATGGTGCTCTAGAGATGATTCGAGTTACGATCCCTATCTACTCCACCTTAGTTGTAGTACTTTTAGACCCATGTGCCTGTCAGTCTTTCATTTCCACTCCGCTCGTTCGGAGCTCCGAGGTTCTGACGTAGCCATTGGCTAGATCATTTCGGCTACATAATCCTCCGGGAGTAGACTCGATGACTATGCACTGGTTCTGGTAGTGTGAACTTACTATAGGAGGCGAGATCTTTGGCTTTGATCTCCTCGTAGCGGCGTCGAGGCCTTACGACATCATCTTGGGTATTGAATGGTTATCTAATGTCTATGGTCAGATCTACTATATTAGGTACAAAGTACGATGTGTCAGCACGGATGGGACTAGGTTCACCTTCACTGTCAAGAAGAGAGCCTTTGCATCATAGGATAGACTTAGTCGGATGAGGGTGTAGCCGATCCCTCATCGGGTGTCATACCTTACCCTCATAGTAGTTTATAGGGAGAGTCTGAGCTATCATATAGTGGTGGATTAGTATGCATATGTTTTCCATGATGATGTTCCAGGACAACCTCCTCACAGAGAGGTGGACTTCTACATTGACTTATACCACGGGACGACACTAATATCTACAACAGGGTACTAGATGGCTCTCACGGAGCTTCGCGAGATGCAGTTACCACTAAAGGACTTGCTGGGGAAGGGATTCATATGGACTAGTGTTTCACCATGGGTTTCCTTGAACCTATTCTCCAAGAAGGAGGATGGGAACATGTGGATTTATGTTGACTACCGTCACCTGGACCAGGTGACCATAATGAAAAAGTACCCTCTCTTGAGGATTGATGACCGCATGGATCCACTGAAGGGATCACATTGTTTCTTGAAGATAGAACTTAGGTCAGTCTATATCAAGCTCAGATTTTGGGATGAGGATGTGAAAAGATGGCTTTCAAATGTCGGTACGGCCACTACGACATCATGGTTATGCTAGTCGGCATAACCAACACTCCAATAGTGTTCATGGGACTCATGAACAAGAACTTCTATCCATACCTTTATCACTTTGTTTTAGTCTTCATCAATGACATTATGATCTACTCGACTACTGAGGAGGAGCATGACTACCATTTGTAGGTAGTATTAGTCACACTCAGAGAGAACATGCATTATGGTAAACTCTCGGAGTTTCAGTTTTGGATCCGAGAGGTTCATTTTTTGGGTTATGTCATATCAGAGGCTGGATTTGTAGTGCATCCAGTGAATATTTAGGCAATACTTGCTTCAGATCCACCCAAGAGTGTGACATAGGTATAGAGTTTCCTGAGATTGGATGGGTACTACGAGTTGTTCATACCAAAATTCTCTAGAGTTGATGTACCATTATCATTTTTGATGAAGAAGGGGAAAACCTTCTTATTGTCATAGAGATGTCAGTAGATCATTGAGGATATGAGGCAGAGGCTGACAAGTGCCCCCATATTGAGGCTTCCAGAAGAAGGAGTAGGGTACATAGTCTATTAGCGACACATCAGGGACTGGGATCGGGTGTGTCCTGAAGCAGGAAAGAGTAGTGATCTCATATAGTTCTCAGTAGATAAGACAACACTAGCTGAACTATGCTAACCATGACCAAAAGTTATCAGTAGTGGTCTTCGCCTTGATGATGTGACATCACTATATGATTTGTGATCATTTTACAGTGAAATATGATCACAAGAGTCTCAGATATATCATATCTCAAAAGGACCTGAACCTGAGATAGTGGTGATGGCTCAAGTTCCTCCTTGACTATGAATTCGAGATAGTCTATACTCCTGGGAAGGGGAACGTTGTAGCAGATGATCATAGTAGAATATCTGGTATACATCTCCTAGGTGAGGTGATGGAGTAGCTGGCTGCTTTGCATATATCTGTTGTGGATAGAGATGGAGCAGCTTTACTATTGTCTCTTATGGTCACTCCCCCACTCCTTTAGTGAGTCTGGGAAGAACAACCTGGGGACGCTGAATGCATGACACGACATGCTCAGATATACACAGGGCAGGCACTTGATGGATTTCTAGAAGGTGGGGAGCACGTTATCCTCTTCAGAGGACGTACCGTGGTACTAGTGGAACATCAGGAGGATGTGTTCAGGGATTTCCACACATCCCCTCTAGTGATATGTCCAGGAGTGGCGAAGATGTACCATGACATCAGATGATAGCACTGGTGGTCAGGAATGAAAAATTTAGTAGATGAGTTTGTCTCTCGATAGCTCACTTGTCAGCAAGTGAAGGCGGAGCACCAGGTACCAGTAGGCTCGGTATAGCCTTTAAAGGTTCTAGACTAGATGTGGGATGGGATATACATGGACTTCGGGATATGTCTCCCACGTACATCCAAGGGTGACGACTCGATTTGGGTGATCGTTAACCGACACACAAAGTCGGCCCACTTCCTACCAATTAGAGAGCAGGGATCAGTGGAGAGCAAGGTATTCCACTACGTGCAGGAGATTTTTCATTTACATGTTATACCATCGACGATTGTCTCCGATCGTGATACATGATTTAATTTCCTAATATAGAAGGGGTTTCAGGATGCTTTCAGGACACAACTTTGCTTTAGCACCGCCTCGCATCCTCAGACCATTGGTCAGACTGAGCAGACCATTAAAACCCTCAAGGAAATTCTACATGCTTTTGTCCTCGAATTCTGTCGCAGTTGGGAAGATCACTTACCTTTGGTGGTGTTTGCATACAACTATAGCTATCACTCCACTATTGGGATGGATCCTTTTGGGGCCTTGTATGGCCGATCATGAAGATTGCCACTGTACTGGATAGACCAAAGGGAGTCAGCACTAGTTGGAGTAGAGATGGTACGTGATAACACAGAGAAGGTGCAGATCATCCAGGAGTGGGTAAAGACTGCACAGAGCAGGAAGAAGTCATATACCGACAAGAGAAAGAGACCTCTAATGTTTGAGTATTATGACCACGTCTTTCTACGGGTCTCGCCTCAACAAGGTTTACAGAGATTTGGATGAGGCAACATGTTATCTCCGAGATTCATCAGACCATTCCAGATCCCCAGCAGGGTTGACGACGTGACATACCTCTTAGCTCTTCATCCTAAATTTCACATTGTTCATTATGTATTCCACGTATCCCATCTGAGGAGATATGTGCATGACCCTTCTCACATCATCGAACACAGAGAGCTGGACGTTGATTATGGGGAAATATTTATGGAGGATCCAGTTGAGATTGAGGATCGATAGGAGCAGGTCCTACATAGACGGTCTATACCTATGGTGAACATTTGTTGGCAGCACGAGAACCTCTAAGAGAGCACATGGGAGAGGGGAGTCTTGGATGCATGCTCAGTACCCCCATTTGTTCTCATAGTTCGAGATGTAGCTTTCAAGGACGTAGGGCCCTAAGGTGGGGAGAATGTAAAACCCATAATTTCCATGAAATGTATTTTATTAAATATATGGTAATTTTTCGAGTCTATGAAAATTGACGACGCTTGATTCTGAGGCCCAATGTGCCCGAAATCAATTTATGATGTTTTGTTCGGGTACGTTTGGTAAACATATGAGTAGGTTTTTATAATTTTTGAATCATTGATCGGAATTGAAATCTGAGGGAACCGTTGAACTTGAAGCGCCGGTTTTCGCATAAGATGACTTTCACCTCAATTGCAGTTGGTCGATAATAAACGTTAGTTTTGGGGATTTAATGAATAAGTTAGATAAAAATAAAGTGGTAGAGTTTTTTATTTTAGTTGGGGAAAACATCCATGTGGTGGTTGGATGTGGGGACCACCCACCTTAACCTCTCATGAGAGGTCATGTTGGTGGTGACCACCCAAACGAAATCTCCCTTGATAGGTTATGGTGTGGGGACCCCCTGGGACTAAACCCCCTAATTAATGGTGCCACCAACTCCCTTCTTATGTATGCCTACTCCCCTAATTAAATGTTCCAATTCCCCATCTTTAATTTCTAAGCCAACACTTTTAATTAAATCTTCCAACCTCGTGAATTAATTAGGTGGTTCCGTTTAATTTATTTCATTCTTTTTGAATTTTGTACCAACATCTAAAATAATAGACAATCAAATATTTTTATAGTGGTAATTATAATTTATTGTGGAAACCTTATGTGTTTTTATAGGAGATCTTGGGAGGATTAGAATTCTCCAAATGAAGAACGATGAATGAAGAACAGAGAACATGTTCTTCCAAAAAATAATTGTTGTGATGATCCATCTTTGACTACTTCCACAGACACTTACTGATGTGGAGCGTCTTCCATGAGCTGACACAGCTCAGAATTAGAAGCGTGTGGCGGACGCGACGAACAGAAAACATCTTAGTCTACATTCTATGACTCCATCAAGGAATGACGAACGACGAACAAAGGTAGGGGTTTACATTTATATATGTATGATCTTTTCAAATGTACTTCCTTTCTCTCAAAATGAAGAACAAGGGTTGTTTAGCCCCATACTTATGAGCCTCTTGATACCACCCAAACCATGGAAGGTGCGGGCAAAACAACATGGCCTGACCACTATACCAATATTGTTAATGGTAATTGTTGGCATGGTAATGAAGCAATGAGGTGAAGAAGGTGGCAGAAGACAAAGGCCAAACTCCCCATGACCTCCGTGATCCAATTCATCCCCACGGCACCCCACACCGTCTCCGGTCAAACCGGCAACCCGGCCGCCCGCCTGTCTGCCTGCCGACCTACTCGGCTGTGTCGCTGGCCTGCTCGGTCTGCCACTCGGCCTACCCAGGCCACTCCCAGCCTGCTCGGCCACCTAGAACCATGCCTCTCATGGAACCGCTAGCTGAACCGGCTCTGCCTTCCAAGCTGAGCTGCCCGAACCGCACCTCTCTCGGCGCTGGCCGAACCGAAGAGGATGTGCTCTTTGGGCTGAGCCCCCCCCTGCGGTGACTACTGGGCCGAACCGCCCTTGTAGTCTGCTAGGCAGGCTCAGTACGCTCAGCCGAACCTAACAGGTTGGACCGCACAATGGGCTGAACCATCCCCAACTTGTCTGACCTGGTCAACCAAGACCGGGTCCGCCCAGACGGGGTCAGGCCGGGTCGGTCCGACCGAGTCGGACACGACCTGGGCCCACTACCAACCCTTTACATTATTTGGCCATATCATTAGCACCAGGAGACTTTTTGATGAACCATTAGTGTTGATGGTATTCTTGGTGCACGAAGGTCTATTTGATAAAACCACATCAGAGTTTGGTTGAAAATTGAGATACGGACAGGTTGGATCGTGCACGAATCCAACTAGTCCCCTGAGACTAAAAGGCTAATAACTCACTGACTAAGCATCTTATCGATGCGTCGTCTGCTGCGTTGAGAGCCCTATGATGTGTTGGACCTTTGAGATACTTCCTCATGGGGCTTTGGGACAGTTTATGTATTGACTCGGTGCCTGATGAGAGGACCCTCCTGAAATCAAGAATGATTTGTGGAAACCTTGTGGATGGCTTCGCTCTGACGACTGTTCTTGGATCTTGTGTTGGTCTGAAAGCTCTGACTACTATTCATGGATCCTATGTGGGTCCGACAGTTCTAACTTATATTACTCGATCATGTGTGGGTTTGACGTAATAGTTGTGTCTAGATCCTGTGGGGGTCCGACAGCTCTGACTACTATTCTTGGATCATGTGTGGGTCCGACAGTTCAGACTTATTTTCCTAGATCATGTGTGGTTTTGATAGAATAGTTGTTCCTAGATCTTGTTCGGGTCTGACTGCTTTGACTACTATTCTTGGATCCTGTGTGGGTCCGACGGTTCTAACTGCTGTTCCTGGATTCTATGTGGGTCCGACACCTTAAGTGATTCAGTGGCTACATCTGATCATCTATATCTCTCTACATAAGATGTATACCTATGTGATCTAATTCAGTGACTTCTATGTTTTCCTCATGATTGAGATGGGTTACTTGATAACTTAGATATATGTATGGTAATATACCTATTTAATGGTAATTTGATCATTTCATACTCCCTGGTTTGTCCTTGGTGGATTTTGGGAGACCATGGTGGTCTCGGGGTCCCTACTGAGTATCATTATACACAACCCTGCACGGGCTATGCCAACAACTCCTTGTGTTGGATGTAGATGACCGAAAACGCTGACCGAGGCTGAGTTTACTAGGACTCGATGGTACCAGAAGGTGGACCACATGGTGTGATGGTACACTGAGAGATAGACGGATGTACAGTGCTGTGGAGGATATATGTACCTACCCTTTAGGTAGGACTTTCGGGTGGACGATCCATGTGCTGGTTTCACTTTTTCTAGTACTTGTACCTTCATTATCCTTGTACTTTACAGTTAGGCTTGTATTTCTTCTTCCTTTTACTTTAAACACTCTTTTGTTATACAATTTACATATTGTTTTGTATCAAACTATGTGCTCTGTTTTGTTTGTTTATAGTTCATCAAGGAAATTTGTTCCCATTTTTAGGGAATTACACATTTGGTGCTAGTCGCCATCCCTAGCCTATGGAACATAGGCTTGGGGTAGTCACAACATGGGTCCCGGGAGATGGGTCATGACAGTTTTGGTAATTTGTGATCAAGTCCTGAAACAGTTAAACTTATATTATACTCACATTTTATCAAATTATGATATCTCCCATGTTTACACTTACTATGCATTTGATATCACCCTTTCATATGTTTCCTTATCCATAGGTTATGAGAAAAGTATTAAGATTGGTATTTCAAATAAGTGTTCTACGTGAGAAGACATTTCATTGAGATATTGAGAATTTTTTATTTAATTTGATTTTTATGATTCGAGTATTCAAATAAAATAATCCTTTATAGTTTGGAAGAATTTATAATTACGAGACATACAAAATATTAAACTAAAACAACAAAATATTTATGTATGATTAGGTCTCCTTAGTTGGTTTAAAAGTAGGGTTTATTTATTTTTTGGACATTCTTTAATGGGAAAAAAATGATATAACCCATGACAACATATGTTGAGATGAATTTGAGATAGGATGAACCTAAAATATTTTAGTTTAATAATAGTGATTCATTATTTATGAAATAATTAAAATTATTTTTATTATTATATTATTCATTACTCTAATTAATGATTATTGATCTCATACTATGGTGTTTTTTAGTAAATGGATAGAATAAGAATGAGTCATATTAGAAATGAATATGGTAAACAAGGGAATGACTATCCTTATGAGAAAAAAATAATAGAATATGAAATGAAAAATATTATTTTTTTCACATGAAAACCTATAGTGTAATTAATTATTTTTTTCTTCCAAGTCATCAATTCAATGACAAATGCACCATAGATTATTTCATTAGGAAATGTCCACCTTCTATCAGTGGGTCCTCCAATCCACTAATTATTGAGAAATGTATCATCACCAATGAAAATGTATATGATTTTCTAAAATTCTCAAAGCATGAAAAATTTGTATTTGTTTTCTATAATTTTGGTGTTTAATCTAATCAATAATAAACTCAAATGAGATATGCGGAATATATTGGCACCATAATATGTGAAGATATGGGGATTGTATTTTACAATATGTACATTCCAAATAATCTTCACACTTTAATAGAAAAATAATTCCTTGAGAATAGTAAAATGGATGATGAATTCTATTACTATGTGTGAAGAAATTTCCTAATTTTTGTAAGGTGTTCTTATGGTTTATCATCAAAATTGAAATAAAATTTCACCAAATAATTAAAAACTATGTATGAGAACATAATTATCAATAAGGTAATTTTGTAACTATGAATAATTCATTTGATGTGTTATAAATTTAGTAATAGCGGGTTTATAATCTCATTCTTCATGTGGTTTTAAAGAAAAGAATAAAATTATGGTTATTCAAGAACATTTAAATAATAAATTAATGGGGGAAAGGAAAATAATATTTATTTATAAAGAAATTGTTGAAAGAATCATGGGTGAAAATTCCTTAATGGGATTGGTAAATGAAATCATTATTGTAATGACCTCAACCAAGAATTTAAATATCAAATTGATTTGAATAGATAACTCATTGTATTTAATGAAGTGAATTATCAACTAAATACAAAACCCATTATCCAATATTGTAATTACATGAAGTATTGAAATTGTGACAATCAGTGAATGAATCCAATTGTTAATAATTATAATCAATGTCATTAAATTATTAATCCAAGTAAAAAAATTGAAAAATCATGTTATCATAGCTTCCGAATTAGTCCAATATAATCAAGTGGTAAAGGTCCCCTTATCATCAACTCTAAAATTGAATGTTTCTTTTTTGATTCCCATTATACCTGCACTTTTATATCTAATTTGTTTTCTATGGGCATAATTTCCCCAACTAAATGATTCGATTAAAAATTATTAGTGGAAACACTTAATGGAATTATTTTCACATAACATCTCTATAGATCCTATCTGAAATAATTTTGTTGGAATTTACATACCAAAAATATTTTTTTATCCTATAGTTATTTTTTATGTAACTTTTTGTCATGGCTTTTATCTACATATATAGTTACCATATATATCAATGAGGAATGGATATCACATATGTTATTCAGAATAAATATATCATTTTATATAGGTGGGAAGATGAATGTAATTTTTCATTTGAAATTACATCCATTATATGAATCTTACAATATATTCCTGATAGTTACTTATATAAAATGGATGGGGAGAAATTCTACATTAATGATATATAATTAATTATAGAATATATTTATGTCCTTACAAAAGAGATAAATTGTCTTCCAATAAATCAAATGTTTTGTGGTCAATAGAACTAATACCCACTATTATACCAATTTGAATGATTGATTAAAGAATTGGTATAATTGATTTGTAGTAATTGAAGATGCATGATTCTGATAATCTATAATATAGATTCACATAATCAAGTGTATCACCATGTGGTATGAGAATTATTATTATTTAGATGAATAGTGGGAAAATGGATCTTTCAATAGATTAAGATTAAAATACTAAAATGATACCAATAAAAAGTATGATTTTACCCATGTTGATGACTTGGTTGAATAAATATGTAGATATCAATAATTTTAACAGATTTTTATTTATTATGGATATAATTAATTGATTTTCAAGGAGGATATAGCCAATAAATCAATTCATATGAGTTATTTCCATTATGAATTAATATTGAGGTCATTTGGACTAATAATTTCCCCTAAATTCATTGATGTAATGAATAACATCATTACAAATTACATTAATCTATTTTTGGATGTGATTATAGATGATATTCTTATATATTCAACGTGGAATGAAAATTATAATGATCATTTGAGGATTGAATTAAATACCCCATGGAAGGAAAACCTATATGAAAAACATTCCACCAGTGAATTTTGGTTAGAGAAATTATCAATATTAAGTCCTGTGATCACAAAAGAGGGTATATCCATAGATCCATCTAAGGAATAAGGTATTAATTAAAGGATTAGAAAAATCATGAGGACTAAAATCCACAATATTGATTGATTAGGATGATACTACCAACACTTTTTGAAACATTTATCATGGTTATAATATTTAAAAACATTTTTATGTGTAATAGAGAGAAGTTCTATTTGATAAATGAATTTTAAGATAGTGTGATATAAAAATATTAGAAGTTGGTCACTACACTTATGAATAGTCTACCACACAGTGACGAAATGATTTTGATTTATAGTGATGCATCAAAGAATGCATTAGGATCAGTTATTAGCTATAATTTCATTATTGAATCATATGACTTAAGATAATAAATATTTAACGAGAAAAATTAACAAACTCAATATCTTGAGATGATAGTAGTAATTTTTACATTATAAATAGAAATTCATTATCTATATGTTGAAAGGGATGATATATTGACTAATAATGAAATTTTGAATTATATTTTTATATAGTTTGAGTTGAATATGTTCCAATGGAGATAGTTTGAGTTGAGTAAAGATTATTCCTCCTCAATACATATGTACACATGAAAGGAGAATTAGGTGGAAGATGCTTTGAGTTATAAGGACCATTCTAGTATATTCCGGATAAAGAATGAAAAATATATAATACATAGGTACATCTAGAGGATAATCCCTAAAATTATAAGGAAATTTATAAATATCCTTTTTTATAAATTAACGTTCAACCATCCATTCCTGTAATGATTATATATGCACCTGAGGATATTGGGGAGATATAAATAGGTAATGAACATTCCAAAGTTAAAATATGATATTGATAGAATGATAAAGTTCATGAAAAATTTATTTGTACCTAAAATGGAATTAAAAAATAATTTTTTTGATGATTCACCTGGCTTATCTTTATTTATTCAACCTAGAATCATGTAGATGTATATAGATCCTAATGAGTATTTTGGGTGGGATAACATAATATGAAATATATCTTTTTATGTATCTATATGCTTCAGATTTCATCATGTTAAAGTTTATTGTATGATGACTATTAGGATGTTACAATACTTATCCACAGAAAAATAAAATTTATAAAAAATATCCATTGATTTTTCAATAGGAATCCCCATGATATCTAATGGCCATTACATTATTTGGTTATAGTTTATTACCTAAAAAAGTAATTTAATTTTATTACTATTTAATGAGATTTGTTTCTTGATTATATTTCCATGATTTATATTAATGAACGAATAATGATGCATAGAGAACCATATTCCATTTCTTTTCTTAATAACCTTGATTTACCTTGATGGTATATTGATGAAATTAGAATGTTTTTAATATACATATCATCCTTAAAAATATTTCATAATGTGAGGTCCATTCAAATATAATAAGATATGTTTTGATCTTGATCTATTGACTTAATAAGTGTTTGGTAATAACAGTAACCTATATAATAATTTGCAAACAATAATATATTTTCTTAAATCATTTCTAGATATCCTAATAAAGACCTCTATGGAATGAATTGCAACACTCAAGAATGTTTGGATGATTTTGGTTAATGAAATTTATTATGACCCAAGCTATCTATGTAAATGGAAACGAATGTTAGTGTTATTGAACAACAAATCATGGAAGCTCAGAGTCTACAGAAAATTAATGCTAAAAATTATCTGTGACATCAATACAATGAGTCTGGTGATATTTTATTCCTTAAAATATCTCCTTGGAATAATATTATTATATTTTTTATATTATGGAAATCTAATCCCAAGACATATCTGTTAGTTTGAGTTTTTTGATCGTATCGAGGAAGTAACTTATCACTTGGAAATAATGGAAAACATGTACCGAGTTCATGATGTGTTTAATTAATATATATTAGACAAATTACATTCCATATAATTCATATTTTTCAATATTAGAGGTTGTACCACATGGTAATGATATTTATCGCATAGAGAAACCAATAGAGATTCTAGATCAAAGAGAGATGTTTTAATGAGATAAGGGCATACATCTAGTCAATGATATATGAAAATACAATATGATTAATAATGATAAATGGGATTATGAGTATGTGATGCGGATAATTTATCCTTATACTTTATATCATGGTATTAAATTTTTTATGGTCAATGAATTTTAAGGGCGAAGAATATACCACCCAATGATTTTATTGTATATATTTTAACTTTATTAAATTTAATGTTTTTGAAAGCTTTCATTACACACAACACTGAGCTTAGACAAACCAAATTATACTCTTATAATATTTATATATATAATTATTTTCCACAAAAAAATTTAATAATCAATTATATTTTGATTATAAATTTGTTATAAGGAAGATAAAATCTTTTGATTGTAAAATATATATTTTTCGATAAAATTATTTTATGTGTCAAATATATTTTTATATATAATATTAATGGTTATTAATCAATGATTATATTGAAATTATTACATTATATGACCAATAAAAGGAATTATAATTCATTTAAATTTTGTATTAGTAATATAATGATATTACTTTATTTTATGGTTCAAAAAAATTTTCCGTAATAATGGTTTTAATTTCATTTTGTTTTTGAAAATTATAACTATTAAATCCATATTTTTGAAATTTTATTTGAAAATATAGACTTAATTTTTTAATTCATCTGGTAAAAAATATAACTGAGTGATTTTTTAGAAATTTGGAAAAAAGAATGATTTTTGAGAGAATAGTAAAAAATAGCAATTTGCACAAAATATCCATTCATTTTATAAAATCATGTAATTTAATCGCACCATTATATATATATTTGTTATTAAATATAAAATAATATTGAATTTATTATAAATAATTTAACAAATTCTTTAGGAATTTTTATTATATTTTATTTTTGTGTATGTATATTTTTATAGTTAAAACACATATGTAATGAAAAATATTTTTTTTTGTGTTTTGTGAACTTATATTGAAATTAATTTCATTAAATTATAAAAATATAACTATAGAAAATGTATATCGTATTTTTAATTTGGAATTTAATAATTTTACTATTTTAATTTCATTTTTCCATTATGAATAGTAACTATAGAAAAAATAGTGTCCCAATGGTAAATTTGTAATACATATTAATGAATGTCTAAAAATTGTGATAAGTTCACAAAATATCATATTAATTTTTATTAGATAACTTTATTTTGACCAAAATTGACTTATCATATAATTTTAATTTCTATGTTCCACTTGACCATTATTAATATGCATATAATACATAAAATGTATGATTAATTAAAGTTGTGAAACCGTCGTGACATATAAAATAGAACTTTATCTTTTCACATTTCCATGTAAAATGGGTACTCTAGTTAAACAAATAACTACCCATAATCCTACCCAACATCATGGAGTTTCTTTCATCATAATAAGACAAACCTATAATTCCCACTGTTTAAAGTAATAGAGGTTTTTCAAATAAGAGTTATATATAATGAAATTATATATTGTAATATAAGTATTATTTTTTTATTTAATACATCTCTAATTCATGTATACTTTTTATTAATTAGGTTAAGAGAAAGAATGATGAAAATTCAGAATAATGTTAAGGGTTTTGGATATAATCCCATTTATTTTTGGAACTATCTATGTAAAATTTATAATAATAGAAATTACATTAACTATTTCTTTTAATCCATATATATTTTATGTTTTTCTAATTATTTTATGGTTTTAAAAAAATTATACCTTGTATCCTACATTGGTACTCAAAATTCCCAAAATTATATTTTTAAGAAAATATGGCTTTATTTCCCTTGTTTTGGACGAGAATGTTTTTCATCTATATCAATGTTCCTAAAAATTAATTTTTTAATGTTTTTAACTAAATTAAAACCATTCAATATGTTGATTTTCACAAACTTTCTTTTTATTTACAATCAATTAAAATTAATATTTTCAATTTTTTTGTAAGACTCACATATGACTTTCTAAAAAGAATTGTAAAGAATTCACTCTTTTAATGTATAAAAACTAAACAAACATTCCAATAAGAATGTCCATCCTTCGTCAGGAATGTCATTTACCAGATTAAAACGTTGTTCAATTAAAATCCTAATCCATTTTTTTGAATTATAGTTACTAATATTTTTGAAAATAAAATTACTAATATATATTGATTTTAGAATAATATATAAATTTATTTATAAGATATTTGCAGTCCGTATCAACATCCATTAAGTGTTTTTATGCTTTAATCAGATATAATATCATGATACCATCCACTATATAAACATATCTCTTGATGGATTATGATATTTTTATTCTAAGAAATTTTCATGGAAAACATTTAATTCCCATTTGTTGATTATACTATGATAAAATGATGAGTGTTTTTGTGACCACGTGGCACACTAATATATTAATTTAATTTTTTGGTGAGTGGAAATAAAATTATATCACCCAAAAATATGTTGTTTATTATCAATATAACTATATAACAGGAATTAAGATATGGTGTATACCAATTATAATAATTATAAGTGATTGGGGAGTTAACACAATCAATAGTGGAACACTATTAACTATGTGATGGTGGTTTTCAAAGATACAGAAGACTAATGAAATGATTTTTTGTGCTTATGATTGTGCCCCAGGATTTTATTTCAATTTCTTATACTTATGATACAATCTCATATCTCATGATTGATTATTGATGATTCCACACTCTTATTATTGATGTCATTATTTATGAAAAATCCAAAATTAATGACTCATTATTTATGGCAAACATCATTTTTGGTTGTTTTCATTACTAATAACAGTGTTCTCAGACACATAAATGTATCCAATGATCACATATGATCATCAATTGAAATGTCTTATGTTTACCATTACTATTAATATGTAGTCAACCAATACTATATGAGATTTTACCTATGAAATAAAGAATGGTATTAATTTTTATATGTCTACAAATGTTATTATGTGAGAAAAAATTTAATATATATGTTCATTGAATTAAATAAAATATTTTCTTTATGAATATAATCTTCAAAGAAACTAAAATATTATGGTTATGGGGTATGTTTTATTATGATATGTATGTAATATTCAACTAAAATGAATTAATATTTAAAAATGAAATATTTGGGTCACTTCATAGATCTACTCTCAGGAAGAGGCATCATCCACGAGTGGATACATTCTTATTTGGTTCACCAAGAATGTATGGAATTTGAGACACTACAAATTGACTCACGGTGATGTGATAATTAGTCTATCGGTATTCTAAAATATTTCTAGGGAACCCGTACTCAAATTCATGGATGATGAGTATGTTCCCCCAAAATCCACATGGGGGATCCTTTGGAGGACTCCAATATTTTCATAATAGCCATTAATATGGTCCAAGAATTCCATAAAAAGGAAACACGACATTAAAATGACATCAACTATGAGTATTGGATAAATACATTAATAATAGCATTTGGAAATGGGCATACATGAAAGAACCCAACATGGTGTCCCTCCATACTAATGATATGAATTACTTTAGTGTTCTATCAAGAGCTCCTGAAAAGGAAATAAAATGAATGTCAGTACATGATAAAATTACGAATCCACCATGAATCCCATTTGGTTAGATTCCTAAACATATGGTTCATTAAGTAACTATTTTTAAATAATTAATCGCATAATGGAGTTAGTCAATGTAGAATCTTGATGGACACTATGTTATGGGTAGGGAATCATGTGGTCGTGGATTTTCTATTACTGGTGATGACTCCCCATTTCCTATTACATATCAAAATTTGTATGTCCACCTTTTTATATATTGGTATTATTTTAGATACTATGGGGCAACATGGAGGCAAATTTTAATTTATTTTGACATATTAGTAATGATAAAATCCCAGAATAATAATTTGAGCAATTCATCTAGTTTTTATCTAGAATTTTGCCATTTCCATTGAATAATGATATTACATTTAAACAAATCATTCTTAATTTAGATTTCATATTTTTCCTGTACAAGATTCCTCCTACTTGGATGATTGACAATTATGGAAGTGTGTCATATAAAATATGGTCAAATATGATGTCTTTGAGTGTTAGTATGATGGTGTGTCAGATTGATTTGAACATTATATGAAAATATCATATTCCCTAATAATTCACACATCCATTTCAATGAAATGAGAAAAAAATAGTGGAAGCTCTTTTGGATGTAAGGATAGAGAATAACTCCATGGTATCACAAAATATTTGGGTGATGATGGTTGATAATACTTATTGTGTCATGATCAATATGTCTCATGAAGATGAATTTCTTGGGTTATTCAATGGGTAATCCCATTCCAGTATATCATTGCACCATTAATGAATATTATCATGTAGCATCCCATTGACAACTATGCATTCAAATCTAACCAAAGGGTAATGGGTAAATTAAAATCCAAATAAATTGTACAGTATGAACAAAATTCCCATGTGATCAAACCATATAGATCTTTGATATACATCACCACATGTGTTAGGTCAGATCAATGTGAGATTATTCAAAAAAAGTATAGTCAGTATTGATAGTGTGAGGTTTGAGTTAAAGGTGAGCAGTATTAGAAGTGGTTAAATTTAAAGGACTTCGATACTTATTTTGGACTGATGAGGAATTTATCTAACATCTCCAAGGAATAATTAAATACCATACTTGTTATTTTTTGATGAAATAGACTATAAAATACCATTACTATTTTATCATGTATACCCTTAACCTCATCATGAATTTTCCCTCCTTTTATATTGGGAGGATATCTATAACAGGGAAACCAGATATTTGTCAGACATTAAACATTAACAATCAATTTATATAGGTTAATAGAATATTTAACGTCGCGTAATAATATCTGTGTTTAATCTATGAAAAAGGTTTCAACTTTTTAACGTTACATGTTGTTAAATGGGGTTTCATGCCATACCTTTGTTTCAATTATTGATTTTAAATATGAGGCGATAGATTTTTTTGGTGTACTTATACGCCATGTATTCCACAACATGTAACTATACAACATATCAAGAAAAGTCCCACATCCAATTTGTAAAATGGATGAGTGACTATTTTTTTCTAGTATCATTGTCCATACCTCTTGACTATAGAACTAGAAATAATCCCATATGATTTTTGGAGAATCCACTCTATATAGAATAATTCAGTCAGAATTGGGTCCCTATTGTAGTTGTGGTGTGCCTCTCCAAGTAAGTAACCTCTTTAATTCTTCAATTCATTGATTGTGGTTACACACTAGGGTTGCACTAAATGATCATTTGGTCTAAAGACGGTGATTATTTTTGACATATTCTATATCTTTTAGGTGAACTTGTTCTATAGGTTGTTTCTTTGTATGTGTGGTATGAAGTATGTTATTTTTTGTGGGTCTTTGTTGATGTCAATGGGTTTCATTTGTATTGAATTCCATTGTGGGTGTGTAAGAGACAATCATTGATATAGGTGGTTTCATCTATAGACTATTTTTATGTACCTAATTGTTTTTATTTATAAACAATTCTTTAAATTCAATTTGAGATGATTTATTTGTTTGTGTTGAAAAGGGTTTTTAATGAAATATGTATTTTACCAAATTACTGATAAATGTAATGGAAAAAGTGTTTTTTCAAGAATTTAAATGAACATATAAATGGTTTTCAAATGTTTTTGAAATCATTGAAATTAATTTTGAAAAAGAGCACATGGGTTACCTTGGGTACTTAAGTGGATGGTTTAGATCAAGGCCATCATCCATGTTTTTGATTACCAATGAATATTTTATGGGGGATTTTCACTATTTCCTTGGACCATTGTACTACGGGACCAATATTGACATTTTTTGGTGGTTTAATCATGGGGAATCCCTTTGCATCCTAGGATCATTGTTCTAGGAACTGGTTTGTGCATTTTATTATTATGTTATGACTATTTTACTATCTTGATGTGTAGTATTACATGGTGTTGTGATACCAATGATTATATTTTGTAATTATTGGTTTTCTGAGTTATCCATGATATTCATCTTTATTCTTGTGGAAAATGATATAGAAAATGTGATTTGAAATTAACATACCTTCATTTGATTAGAAGTGTAGAAAATCAGAAATGTTTACCATGTTTTCCATAAAACTTCTTTATTGATTATCATCCCATTTTTTATTTAATATTAGAGTATATGTATTTTTTATACACATAGTGGTTATAGAAATGTTTTGTGGGATCATACTGAAAATATTATCCCACACCAATCACACCACGTTGGTGGTGCATAGAAAATTGTATGTCTTCTAGTGGAGGGAAATGAAAGGGGGAACAATGAGCTGGAGATGTTCATGTAAGCTAATAGGATATTTATTGGTGATATGGTGGGAGTTATACCATTACATCATTTAGATTATATATTTGGCTAGGGTCCTTTGTAGTTGGAATTGTCCTTTGAATTCATTAGCTACTTTTGGTTGTACGTTTTATTGTTTTTTAATAGTTATTTTATATATACATTGTTCATCGTCTATTATTCTTTTTTGATTGGAGCATATATGTTCGGTATTTTATCATGTTGGGTGATATCATTCCCTATGGTTTCTTGATTGATTCCCATGTTCTTGACACCGGCCCCTAGGGAGGGAGAATGCCCTTAAAGTATGTAATGAAATGGGTTTGGTGCCGGATTTGAGGGCAACCCATGCCGGGTCATTATAATTGGGTATTATTGGAGGTTATTCCTCAAGATTCATTGTCTAGGGATGTCTGTTAAACTGGATATGTGATTTTATAGACATAATAAGTATGATGTGACATGTTTTTGTCCATATCATTTCATGGTGAGGCTGAAGTATCCATGTGTTGATGGGGTGACTGTCTCTTGTATTGAGATTTTGTTTTTAAATTTATGTTATTTTTGGATTTTCTAGTTTGACGAGTGATTTTTTTTATTTTCATGTCATTTTAATGATTCTGTATGAAATTTTATGCCTTGGAGATTAATTATTCATGTTCTTTAAGAATGTGTAGCTAATTCTCCTCAAAGGAACTAACATATAGATCAAAATCTCATAGAGACTATCATACATGCAGTATGAGTTGTCGATCATGATTCACCACGAGTTCATAACACAATGGATGATTTATATCATGGATAAATATGGGGTATAGATCAATCACAATAATTATTGTGTGAAGAACCACCATACTTTAAAGGAATGAAAAATCCGCAAGAGTTTGAGGACCAGATGGATACGATCGATGAAATATTCAACTTTTTTGGAGACACATGAGAACATTGGGTTGAATCGTGTAGTAAACTAACTAAACGGTTCTAGAAAGAGAAGGTGTGATTCTATAGTTCGAGCCTACTGATGTGTAAAAATGGATTTGAATGGTTTCAAAACTCTATTCTTACAACTGTTTTTTCTAGTTTCTTTGAGGATGGAAAATTTTCAATAGTTCATGTCATTACAATATAAAGAGCATTCAGTGGCAGAATTCACCAACCATATATATGTGCATTCCCATTTTATCATTCAAGTGGTGAGGAATGAAATGTTGAAAGATCATAAGAATCAATATTTTTTTCAACCAGATATCATACCGTAGGTATTTTTGTTGAAACATTCAAGATATGTGGATACGATAAACAATGTTATGATGAAAGAAATGAAAATAAAAGGCAAGGATATATATTCCACCACTTTACTTCCATCAGGTGGAAGCATTATTGGAGAATATGGAAAGATTAGTAAGTATAATGGTCATCACATGAGTTGTGTAGGTGGGTATCAAGAGTGTTCCTCCTCTACACCATCTGTTTCATTACGTAATGTACGTCTAAATTTCTATTAGTTTGGAAAGGGTAGACACCCAAGATTTTCTATTCTCATGACCATGAAGGTATTCAACATATATGTAAGTGTTGTTCACACACAAAATTTATTTCATTGTTTTAAAAATTTCTAATTATGGACAAGGTTTGTCAGCTCCAAGGGCTACTAGAGTGCAGTCTGAGCTTCAATGACTATAGGACTCCAATTGTAGGCCTCAAGAGTGAAGAAGTTTTCCACAGTAGATGACTGTCATATAAAATATTATGTACATCTAGTAGTTTTAATTCTTATTATTTTTATTTCATAATCTATATAAATTATATTATTTTATATTGGTTCCTCCCATTCTTTTATATATTCATGTTTTGTTGATATTCTTAAACAAGCAATGGAACTTATGTCCTTTAAAATGGTGTTACTGGCACATCATGGAAAGCGGAAAGAGTAGAGGATTTGGTTTCCATATTTTCCATTAATAACATATAATATGGAGTTGGTCTGGGACACTTTCATTCTTCATTTATTTCTACTTAACATCATCGTCATTATGGAATGGGTTTTCACTCATCGAGATGAGGATAATTGCTATCATCAATGTGTTTTATTTATTTCAGTCAGTGGAAGATCGAACATGTTTCTAGGAGAGTGGGACTTAAGGTCTAGTCATACAATACCTTCCCACCAAAAGATCAAAAGTTTGTTAGTTTTTGTTTCGTTTTATCCTGATGAAGTCTCTTCAATTTCAATCTCTTTATTTTTGTTCAATAATTTCATATTGTTTTCACAGATGACTTCCTTGGTCTTCCTCCTAAGATAGAGGTAGATTTTACTATTGATTTGGTACTGGGTACATAGCCGATATCGATATCTTTTTATTGTATGTCACTAGTGGAGCTATAAGTGCTCATGATTCAGTTGGGAGATCTATTAGAATTTTTTTTTTCACCCATGCATTTAAGCTTGTGCATCTGCAATGTTATTTTCCAACAAATGAGATGGTTAATTTGGGTTATGTGTGGATTATAGAATGCTGAACTGGGTAACGGTTAATAAAAAATATCATTTTCTGTATGTGGATGATCTATTTCATTAGTTAATGGGGGAGAAATGGTTTCCAAAGATCGATCATCAGTCGGTTTTCCATTAGCTCAGAGTTCAAGAGTCTGATAAACCTAATATAGCCTTCAAGAGAAGGGATGGCCATTATGAATATCCTGTGATAAATTTTTGTCTGACTACTAATCCTTCTATTTTTATAGACATGATGAATCATGTATTCAATCAATATCATTAAACTCTTTTGGTAGTGTTTCCCGATGATATTCTAGTTTATTCAAAATATGAGCTTGAGCACGATCACCATCTGAGTTTTGTTATAGAAATTTTGAAAACTCACTATTTTTATGGAAATATTTCTAAATGTAGTTTCTGGATTGAAAAAGTGAAGTTCTTAGGGAACCAAATTTTTTATCAAGGATATTTAGTTGATCTAAATAATGAAATGGTTGTGTTTCCATAGAAAAATCACATAATTTCTTTGAGATATGATGATTCCTTAGTCTTATTGGACATTACCAATATGTTTTGAAGGAAATACATTAAGGTGGCATCACCATTGACTACTCTAACCAAGAAAGTGTTGAAATAAAAATGGGATATGAAGGGTCAATTGTTTTTCAATGAAATGGAAATGCTTCTGACATTGACTCATAATCGGATCTTACCTATGCTCAGTAAGAGGTATGTGGTGTTTATAAATTATTCTAGTAGTAGTTAGGGATGTTTTCTTATATAATAAGACAATGTGTTATCTTATTACTCATATTAGCCTCATCCACATGAATGGAAATACCCAAATTTTAATTTTTAGCTCACTGTAGTTACACAGGCACTTAAATGTTGACGAAACTATCTTTTTGGAAAAATGTACATGGTCTTCTCAGATCATACGAGACCGCGTTATATATTTTTGTATAAGGAATTGAATCTTGGGAAGATACAATGGATGGGATACCTTCTCAAATATGACTATGATATCACAAACATCCCATGAAAGGGAAATTTCATTGAATTTGTTATTATAAGGGAAACACCAACACATATTTTTCTAGAATTGAAGGAGGAGTGGTAACATATGGTGATTTTCCCTCTATTTTACCTAGATGGTCAAAAGAATGTTTTAGTTTTGGTTTAGACTATATTTCATTTATCATAATCTCTCATGGAATCTATTTTTTGGAGTATGTAGAAGGATGATGTTTTTTAGATAAATTGAAAAAATACTATATAGTTGGGGATATTGTTTCCTCTTTTTTTATATCTTCATATTGTATGCCTCACATTGGGAAAATAATATTCATCCCAATATCATTGATGATTTTTTTCTTATTCAATTGTCTCAAATCATCATGGGTGTTTCATATAAGAACAATGAATATGTATTATGACATGAGGCGTAGATTCTGGTGGCTGGGTATGAAGTGTAACATCATATAATTTTTGTCTAATTGTTGCACCTACCAATGGATAACAGTAGAACACTGTAAACCTTTGGATTTGTTTCATCCTCTTCCGGTGCCAATCTAGAAATGGGAAAAGTTGTCAATATATTGTTTTTTGTGTTACCATGGACTCCCCAAGGGAGGAATGATATCTTTGTGGTTATTGATCAGTTGAAAAAGTATAGTCATTTTATTATGATGAAATAAACCACAAATGTTTTCAATATGATTAAGCTTTTGTACATGATATTTTGAGGTTATAAGGTATTCCATCTATTACTATTTTAGATCGTGCTCCTATGTTCACCTTGAGGTTCTGGATGAGTCTTTTAGAGGTAATTAGATTATAGGTAATGTTAAGCACAATGTACCATCCATTGATAGTTGGTCAGATAGTGAATGTGATTTAGATCTTGGAAGTTATGAATTACACATATGTCTTTAAATTTAATGGATCATTGGATAATTATCTTGGAATGGTTGAGTTTTTTTATAACAAAAATTATTAGTCATCAATAATAATGTATCTGTTTGATGAATTGTATGGCCACCAACACAGATCACCTCATTGTTGGATAGAGGTGGGTTAAGTATCTCTATTTGGGACAAGTTTGGTTAAAGATAAAAATGAAAAGAATGAGGATGTGCATTGATGTCTGATTACAACATAAATTTGACCTTAATCATATGTGGATCTGCAGGCTCGAACTTCGGAGTGTTTCATATCCGATTAGGTTTTCTTCAATGTTTATCCTTGGTTGGGTAACCCTCGACTTGGAAAAATGGTAATGTTGTATCTGAGATATGTTAGACCATTTTTCGTCGCTCCACAATTCAGATAGGTTTCTTATTTATTATAATTTTCACTTTAGTTGATAAGTATTAATGATTTTTCCATATATCTCAAATCATGAAGTATTATCCTAATCGTACTCATGTACTTAGTTGGGAAGAAAATGAGTTTGATCCAGATGTTCTTGTTTTGGAGAAACCAGTTGATATCATTGAATCTCAAGTGAATGTCTTCCATGTGAAGTTGATTCCATTGGGCAGTGTTATATGGAAACCAAGATCAGATTCCTACGAGATAGGGGAATTCATTTTATTTATGTGGGAGCAGTGGCCTCATAGTTTTCTATTTATTAAACCTTCCACATGACTTCTAGGGATGGAATATCATTATGGTGGGGAGTTTGTAACATCATGTTACCATTTTATTAGAAATTCCTGTATCCTAATTTTGGTTTTCATAAATTTGATATTGAGCGGATTCCGGTAATGTTGAATTCATAGGATTGTGGGATTTTCAACTTTAACCATCCTTTTTTGATTGATGCAGGAAGATTTCAGGCCATGTGAATAGGTTACCCATCATGTAACTGTTACTAGGTAATGGTGTGAAAAATGATTCATTATGAGATAGTCGCACATTGTGACGGGGGGTTTTACATCATTAATTATTTGAAAATGGGTTATAAATCCATGGAGAAGTAATTTTCAGCGTACTTGTACATCATGGGTTTCACTACGTGTAGTTATATTACCCATCATGAAACAGACAATGTCAATTTTTTAAAATGGATGCAAACCGTTTTTTGTTGATCCTTCTCCAAACATATTGTCTCTTAGTCCAGAACTCATCCTAGATAATTTTGGGAGACTCTTTTACATCTATAATGATTCATTCATTATTGGATCTTCATTTTGGTTGTGGTGAACCTGTCTTGTTTAGTGACCTTTCCACTTCTTCGTTGATTCGATAATGGTTGCACCCTAGCATTGCGGTATCAGATCTGTTGGTCTACATTTTTTCATTGTTATTTTATTCTTAATTATCCACTAGTATATCATGTTTCAAATGTCGTTTCATGGTTATTTTTGTGTGAAGGAAATTCTTTAGTGAGGGCATTCGATGACATCGTGAGGTTTCGTTGGTTGTGGATTCTATTGTGGGTGTGTGAGACCCAAGATGTGTGTTAGGGGGTCCCTCCTCTATCGTATGATGATGAACCTGGTTGTCGTTCCTTATAAACTATTTCATATATTTAAATTTTCATGATTTTTTTGTGTCTTGAAAATGGTTTTTCCCTCTTCATTGTCAAATAGAATAGAAAATGGGTATTTTGGATCATTGAAATAATTTTTTTTTGGTTTTTTAAGAATTAAAATTAATTTTGAAAAAGAAAACATGAGTTACCATGGGTACTAAGGTGGATGTTCGTGGGGACATCATCCATTTTTTTATTATCAAGGAGGTTTGTCTTGGATATTTCCTATATTTCCTTTTATTTTTGTCTTATGGGACTAATATTGATATTTTTTTGGGGTTTACCCAATGGTTATTCCCCTATTTCCATGACATGTTATTCTACTAACTAGTTTTTGCACTTGAATATTATGGAATGGGTATTATAGAGTCTGGACCTGTAGTATTCCTAGGTGTTTTGATACACATTATTATATTTTATATTTATTTTATTTCTAAGTTAGCCTTGATATGCATGTTTATGTTTTTGGAAAATCATTTGGAAAATATTCATTGAAATTAATATACTTGATTTGTTTAGAAATATTGAAAAAGAAGAAATGTTTACCGAGTTTTCTATAAAACACATTTACTTATTATCAAGCCAGTTTTTATTTAAAATGACCATACATAGATTTTTATATAGGGAAGGGTTATGGGACACATGGTTGGGATCCTACTGAACCTATTAGCTCACACCCTACGCACCTCTTCAGTGGTGTGTAGACCATGTATTTTATTCCAATGTAGGGAATGGTAAGGAGCTGTAGTGAGGTGTTGAGGTTCGTGTAATCTGGTTGGGTAGCTGGTGCTGAGATGGTGGGAGTTCTCCCATGCCTTAGTTTGGAGTATCAATTTGGATAGGGCCATTTGAAGTTGGATTTTTACTTTGGAGTTTTTATCCACATTTTTTGATATCTTTTTCTTCTATATTAGAAGAGTTATAGAATATATATCTTGTTCATCTTCCACTGTTCCATTTTGTGTATTGAATATATTCCATGTTTTTTATTAGGTTGGGTGAAATTATTCCCTCTTTTGTATTGTTTGATTCCATGGGTGCTGGTCGCCAGCCCATGGGGATCGAGAATTCTTTTCAGGTATGTAATGGAATGCATCGAGTGATGGGGTTGAGGGAATCCAATGTTAGTTCGTCACATTGAATCTCTATCAAAACTCTTCAGGATTTATTGAACATCCTCTAGGGTAAATTTCACATCTGAAAAATTTTAAATGAGATGGATCTCAATGAATTTTACGTGAATATTTTCTATAGTGGTAGGTATTTGAATTAAAGAGCTAGATTTGTGGATCCTAGAAACTATCATAAGGAATCCTATCACCAAGAATGTTCTGAATGTTCTAGATTCGGTAACCCTTGAAGAGATGATCAACCAATATTTGGGAGATAAAGAGTATACACTCCTCCCCCAAATGATATAAGATTCATATTCTTGAAAATTCCATCCTCTACTAGGGCTCATTATACTCACCATTTTTGGGGTGATAGTGCAATATATTTTCTCATAAATCTACATTTTTTCATCCATGGATGAGTATAGATACTCTAAATATAAACCATAAGGTCATATGTTTGATGTATCTTTACTATTTCATTATATGGTGTGTCTGTATTCGATAAAAAAACACACACATAAACTCATTATTGAGATAACATTGGTGAAATATGTCAGTAAAAGGAGTCTAAGTCCATCCAAACAATTTAATTTTAGTTATCACCCAGAAGGTAATCTAGAATGTTGGTTCATCCTAGCCAAAGTATTATAGTATGGCTGGATCGAAATCCATTAACCAATAATATCCTAGAATGAGATTGAAATGCTCTCACATTGATACTCATGGGGCCTATATTAATGTATAAGTCCCCTACGACTATAAATGGTGGACACTCTATTATATATGACACTCAGAATATCCCCCAATAGAGATTGAAATTTTAAAAGAAGTCCATGATCTAAAATAAGGATACCACATGTTGTATATTTTAGTTTTCCCATTATATCTAGTTACTAATGTATGTGCTTACATTTTTCAAATAAAACATTCTCAATCCTTGAAGACGATCGTAGAAAAGGGGATCATTTCATCGAACCCCTACCATTAGTTCATATTTAGAATGATATCATCTCAGTATGATCCAGTTCAATAAGGGCTAGAAAGTTCTCCTTTGAGAAAATTGGTTCCCATGTTTATTTTTTTCAAAGTATCACATGTTCATATTGGGAACAGATTTATTCTCTAATCACTACATAGTTATGTTTCTATAGATAAAAATGGTGGATAATCATGAAAATTTTATTAGTGGGTCTTATTGAAAAATTAACAAAGCTTCCTCAAAATTTTTTAATGTTGGGATACCACATTTTTTATTTTTAAAAGATTCATATTGTATGAGTGAGTCCTACTGAATGTAAAAATGGGAGTAGTAATTGTACAAAATACATTAAAATTTGAAATTTTCAATGTAATTCTCTATCATTTGAGTCATAATGTTATGGGGGGACTCCAATATTATATGGGTGGTAGCGGAATAAAAAAATTGTGTGAATGTAAAAACCATTTAGGTGGACTACCTTTAAAAATTGATATTTTCTACCATGGAGATGTAATTGGGGAACAAGAGGCTACTTGAGGACTCTAAAACAAGAGAGGATATTTATACTTCCGAGGTAGAAAAACTAAATTAAAATAAAGAGTCCAATGCCATGGAGAAACCTGGATTTCAAAAAGATATAGATGAAGAGCGAAAATTGTTTTATGAACTCCGATACATTTTTATTGTATTTTTAGTACTCTATTTCTTTTAGAAGAGATACTATAACCTATGGAAATTTATCGTCTTATTTTAATAATTAATGACATGTCCAATTTTACTTTGAATCATATACAATCATTTGAAAATTTACCTGTTAAATTTTTCTCATCAACTCATGATAAACCATGAAACTTATCAGGGAGTTGAAACAATGTGATTGAATACATCTAAATATTAGATGTGAGTGAAATGGTGTTACTAACATTATCTAATTTAAAATTCCATACTGAAGGTTTCCTCCTAGATTTGTAATGAGGGACTAATATTAGCATAAACAACATCACTTTATATTATATTTATCCTATTCATATTCTTGATGTTGGTTAACAAAATAGTATATACATTCTATATAGGAAATTCATGAGGATAATCGGAATACCCACAAGGGACCAAGACCTCCAAAATCAAACTTTTGTGAACTTGTTATGAAAATACTAACAAATATGTCAGGAAGAGAGGATTGAACATAATTTTACCAAGGATAATGGACATAGAGAAAATATATTTACATATCTATTGGGCCAAATGATGGGCCTGAATTCATTATTCCTTTTAATACAAACTTATTGATTTTCAATATGTCTAAAATGGGGAATCATAGTGGGTATGAACTCATATTTTTCTTAGGCATTGTTTTATTGGTCTTTATTATATGATTAATTTGTACATTTTCTCTATCATTGAAGTTATAAATTTTTTACAGATAATATATTATTCATTCATATTGAGAAAAGAATATACTTTTTCCTAGAAGGAACATTATGTTTTTTCAACCTAGTGAGTTCTATTCATCATATACATAATTTTGATTATGATAGTCATACCAATTTAGTTAGTGTTTTTGTAAATCAATATTTGAAAAAATTGTTTTAGTCGATTTTAAAACATGGGAATAGATAATACTACATGCATTATAGCATGATTATTCCAATATAAAAAACTATGATGGATGGTTCATGTATATTAACGAAATATTTCCCGATCCAATGTTTTATGAGTATTAAGGTTGTGTATAAATGAAAATTGTATAATTTGGGTTACTGATTCATGTAGAGAAAAACTAAACCTGGATTTAATCCTGATTCAAGAAGTTACCACCTAATTAATTAGTTTATATATTTTAAGGTAATAGTTCCCAGATAATCATGTCAAGCAGTTAATGTTAATGTTATTTCGATAGAAATAATTTAATGATTTGATTGTCACATTCTTACCTTGAATAACTAATAACTTATTGAATGTATGAAATTGGGGTATTCAAATTAACAAGAATGAATATATTATAGGATATATAAACTATATGTCATGGAATTTCAATCAATGTATGATGATACATGATAAGTGTATAAGGGATTACCATTGAACACATTCAAATGAGAGGTTCCATTTTAAATTTTTCTTGTGTGTGGATTCTATAAGAACATATCCTCAAGATGAAGATAACATTGGTTAGAAGTTCTAAATATGGTTGTTGTGATGATCATTACCATGAAAATGTGTCCCTTGGATCGAAATACACTCATTAACAACAGAAAGGAAATGCTTGTGTGGATTCAAAAACTTTAGAAATAAAGTATTCTTGTGTAAACGAAGGGACACTGAAGAAGGGTTTAGGTATCATATTCGTTCTGTCATCATATAGTGAACACATATCATGGTAAAGGGTTATAAATTTATTTTTTAGTAAACGTTTCTTAAACCAATGGCTCCAGCGAGTTGAGTATAACTTTTTGATGGTCTGTATTGTGGTGCCCATATATTTTCGACCTTTTCAATGATTTTTTCTCTATCTTTAACATAATCCATTAATGAAAATCGCATAGATAATGGAATCATGACTATTAGTTATGCCCCAATATTTTTAATTTTGTACATGAAATGTTTTTTGTAATAGAAATTTTTATTTTATGGGTCATGAAATTCATAAAACTAGGAGAAATATTTTAACATTACGCAGATTTGACCAAAGGATTAATAGGATTCAATGTCACATTACATTGAACAAAATGCGAGAAATAATATTTAATAGTGTAAAGGGAGAAATTTTATTTGAAGGGTTCCCATTTTTAGTATATATAATTTTAATGGATTATTTGTAGATTATTTTAATAGATCTTCAAATTTTGGAAGATGCACAAGAATGAATAATTAAACGGGGCTTTGTGTGAAAGGGCATCACAAAACATTTGAATAAGGAATGAAAATAATGTCATTTACAAAATGAAAATTTTGAATAATGAATTACTGATGTTATAAATTTTAAAGGGATGGTAACTAACCAATATTATAGTGATGGGTTCCACAATTATTATTTTAGAGGTGTATGGAGAATGGAAGGCCTTCTACATTAGCACAAAGATACTTCTAGTCGGTATGGCTAAATATTGTGGTGTATATTATTATTACCAGGAATATGTTTCTTATAGATCTTGATGCACTCTTTATCGTTAATTATACATGTTTAATAGTGAATTTCTTATGAAAGTAAAAACCTATATCATATTTAAGGACGCATCGAAAAGATGGTCATAACAACTAAATCCCAAACTAAACATGTGTAGGGTGTTTAGGGAAGGTAAATGAGTGGATATAAATTATGACCTTTATATATGTCTAAAATATGTAGCTTAAGAATCACTATATATCCTAAAACTATAGTTATCAATCCACACATAGTTATTATAATGACTATCCATTGTATTGATCTAGCTCATATTCAGGGAAGGGGCACTTCAATATCCTTTTATAAGAATAATAATTCAAGGAACCCCATGATTTTATCCAGGTAAATTCATGGGTTCATAAAAAATATGTATGTTGGGACCTATTCACATAGAATTTTAGTGAAAATTCTTCATTTTAACCAATTATTGTTCTCTTCACATCGTGCTTCCTTTTATGGAACTGTCTCTTTAGTAGGAAGATGTGGTTCATGAAGAAAATTGAACATTAAAATGGTTATGGTCATATGGGATAATCCATATGTAATTTATTTTATTTTAATAATATGAATAGGAAAAGTTTATATAGTTTAAGGTCATACATGGAGGACCAATAACATGATCCTTTACATCACACATTGTGGCTAGGTCCTAATAATTTTAATGATATAAGACAAATAATTATTCCATTAAATTAAACTCCATTAATTATCATCCTGTAATGTGATACTTAATTTCATACAGAAATGATCAATACCATGATTCATATTATCAGGTGGTGATGACTTGTACCACACATTTGACATCATATAGAAAGTTTATGTACTATACAATTTTACATATTGATGGAAGGACCATTATCATGTTGTTTTATAACATTGATAAGAGACATATACCATAGAGTTTGATATCATTCAATGAATATTACCATGCAGTTTAATATCATGTAGCATAGACATGTACTATGTAGTTTAACATTAAATTATATTACATGAGTAAGAAATTTAAAATCATGTATCAATTTCCTACAAAAATAGGATTTTAATCCTTAAGAAGCCCATATTCTATAAATTTATTCATCAAATGGAAAGGACCAATATCATAAAATTTAACATCATATCGAAAGGATATGCATGAACATTCCAATAGTTTATATAAATATAATTTAGGGGTATTTTTCTAGCCATAACATAAATTAACCAATACAATTGTATTAAAAATGAGGAAAAATAAATAGTATCAATATTTCCTGAGCAGGTTTTTATGGATTAATATTTATATAATAGGTTTTGGTAAAATAACGACATGATAAATTATTCTCCATAGATATAAATAATACATTGTATAGTGGTATTTTAAATTATTTATTTAAAGAATATGGATGGGGTTCTATGTTCTAGTGATAGTGTTTTATGGGTCTATATCTCATGTAAGAAAACCATGATGCTTGTTGAAGGCTACCCAAACTAATCTAATGCCTTATGGGATATATAATTTTTCTTATTGTTTATCAATTTGTGATAAGGGCTATGGGATACAAAATTTTTAGTCACGAAACATGGACATAGATGTTGGGGAGTTTAGATTATTATGATTTGGACATGAAAATTCGGGATATTTTAAACTAAAAAATGTTTTACAAAAAATGAATGAATATTTTGAAGGATTCGTGTTGATCGGGCTCATATGATAAATAAGATATCTTCATCTCAAGTCCTGACCAATTATTGGTAGATTCAATATGAACTTAGAGGAGATAAATATCATGATGAAACGAGGATTTATCAATATTTCTGGACTAGGATAGGGACAAGTGGTATCGGCGTCACTAAGTATCCTATAATTTCTAGAATCAGTTAATACATTGTTATAATAATGATATTTTATTTTATTTATAATTATTAAATGAGAAGAGTCATCTTTCATGGATTTATCTCTCATATATGGATATCAGGTGAAACAAAAAGTATATCTTAGAAATTTTTTTGACATCATATAAGATGGACCTTTATGATGTGTAGTTTAAAACCATATGACACAGATAAAGGTAGTTTGGTTGAATTTTATTCTTGGAACAACCTAATGATCACAGAAATAGCATGCAGTGATACATATTACAAGGAAAGTAAATTTTTTTACATGGATGGGTATTGAAAGTGTTTAGAACTTCCAAATGGACCTATAGTGGAATGTTTTAGTGAAACTATGAATCTTATACTATATAAAAGAAAAAAACATTTACTTATCATTTGTGATGGGTAAGCCCTATCATTTGCATGTTTAATAATCCAAGACCCAATGTGAATAAGGAAACAATACAGAGAGAGAGAGAGATACTGGGGAATTTGTGGCTAAACATGGAACAAAATTTTTGATCCCCACTACATAAACATTAATGCGATAATTAATCCACATATAGTACATGAAGGTAAGTCCTCTCAGGGTAGATGGAGTGATTTGTAGTTTATCATCATGTGTGGAATATTATGGGTTTTTAACAGATGACATTCATACTCTTCATACTTATATTTTTCTCTATCCAAATACATCCATAATAAGATGTATAATGCATATAGGGGGATGCAAAAAAATATAGAAATTGGGGAAATTGTACCTTATAATGAGTTCATAGATGAAGAACCATATACAAAATTGAGACTCTTTCATATATTTAGAACATATATATGAGGGTGGGGAATCATGAAATGGTCCACCCTAAGTAGTTTATTTTCATTCATGGTGGATCATGATATGATGTATTCCCACGTTTTAGGTCCATAGAAGAAAACCCTATGTTATTATAGAAGTGAAAAAGTCTTGATGATGTGAGTTAATTGTATATTTTTTTGGCTAGGCATCGGATATGAGATCTTAGAATCACTATATATCATGTGATAATAAAAATCAAGACACATGTTTTATTTATTATATTGAGGATAAATAATATCACTATTGCTTAGTCCCTTGAAAGGATATGGATCCTAAAATGTATACAATAGGGTTTTGGAAACCTAAAAATATATTGGAAATAAATACAATTGAAATTTAATTTGGGAAAAAATAGAGGAATAATGATTCACCATATATCTTGTGTTGATTGGAATCAAGCCTCATCTTCATCAACATTATAATTTTTATTGAAGGTATTTTGTTCTATTTTAGAACAATATACAAAGGAAGTGAATATGAATTGGAAACTATTACATGAATCTAGATCTAATTATTGGGGAAAATTTATTATATACCCCACAATAATGTATAGAGATGTTATGTATAGAGGAATTCATGTTGTTTAGATTTACACCATGGGAATGTGGCTATTCAACCTACCCTTGAATAAGTTAAAAAATCATTCTAAATAAGGATGTCAACTATGGCCCTATGGTCATGTGAGTCATGATCATTGTGAGAAATAAAAAGAAATTTGAATATTACTCATACCACAATAGAGCATATATCCCTAAAATTTCTAACACACAATGGGTATTTTTTTAATGAGACTAGGACCTATGTGATATTATGTTTTACATCATGTAGATCTATGTTGGTATATGACATTAAACATCATCAAAATTTTGTGTTATCATATTTTTTATCATTATGTGACCTTAATTTCATGTTATTTACTTTAATGTAAAGTATATTTTTAGGAAAAGGGTTGGGTATTTTAATGTCATATAGATAGAAATTATTTATCAATTAACAAAGAGATACAATGTATTTATTGAGGAATATTACATTAGTTTTGGCAATAATATTAGATCAATTTATCATGATCAATTATTATGATCTATTATAGTAGAAATTGTGTATGGCCTAAGTTACATCCATTTTTAGTTAAATATTTAGATGATTATTTGATGATATCATTTTCATTATTAGATATCGACATATTCACCATAGTAGAATGAGAAAATCTGAATGTTCTAGTTGTATTATCATGAAATTTCGTTTTAATATACTTATAGGTTTTAAAATATACATAAACTTTTCCAATCAATCCTCTTGAACTCATCCAATTACCATTGAGTCAATTCAACCGTAGAAAATTGATTTCCAACAGTGTTGTGAGTGAGGGTAGTTACACATTAATGGGTAAGAATGAATTTATCCAAATTAGAAGTGAGTATTGGGACACCTTCCTGGTAGTATAGGTTTTCGGTTTATAGGAAGAAAAATAAAAACAAATATTACTATTCATTGAGTTTATTTCTCTTTTATAGATCATATAGAGTATGTTAGACAAATTCACATTGAAATCATATATTCTTTATTTGGAAACTATATAGTATGAAGATGAGTGTTTGGACTAAATATTATATTATTAATATATGGTTTTCAAATAATAATTATAGAACTAGAACATTATCGATCAATTTTTTGTGAGTGACACAAAATCTAGTCATGAAGTTCGAATTCAAAAAATTGAATCAAGGTTTTGTTTTAGATTTTCTGACGAATATAGTATCAAATCACTTTTAGATTATGTTAGTGGTAGTAATGATATAGTTTTATTTTCATGTTGTATCTAGTGGATATGGCCCATTACATTTACTACCTTGGTGAATATTATCAAGTGTATCTAGAGGTATGCAACATTCTAAGGGGTGATTGATGAAATTGGAAAGTATCTGGAAGGCAGACAAATTCATCAAGAATTTCATATAGTATTGTTTCATCAATGACCAAAAATATTCAAGGCATATGATTTTATGAAATAAGATAGTTCCTAATTATTAATCACCATATGTTTCCACATGTAATTCCTACATTACAACAATGTTCTATCCATCTTCAATTCATTTGAGGATGTATCCCTTGAAGACCCATTTGTGATTGATATTATAATAACTTTAGTAAAAAAAAATTGAAGTTCACATTTAATAATTAGATCTTCCCTCTCTAGGATTGATATGATGAAATAATTACACCTTTGAGATAGTAAGATATGGGGTATATCCATACAATAATGTATCAATTACTTATAATTTTGGATCATAAATATCTTATGTGGTATTGATCTCATTATTTACACCATGACATTACTAATTATTGTAGAGACCAACATCTGTTTGACAATATAGATTGTTGTTTTTTCATAGTCTAGATATTCTAGGATTGTGACTAATATATCCAAATAATAAAATTTGGCATTTGGGAAATTTATTATTGGAAAAATAGATATATCAAATGATAATTATACCATAAACTATATCACAAAATCATGATGGGGTATCAATTCTGATTTCTTAATGAATTATTCCACACTAATTTATTTGGCCACCAACTATGATCCCCCTTTAATACTCCATCAAGAAACTAGTATATTAGGATATATCGATAACATTATAATTATAGTTAGTATTATACATCATTATATGTGAAACCCACTAACAAGAGGATGAACAATGCTAGAACATCCTTCACTGAGGATACAAGGAAAATTCAAAATATAACACTATTTTTCATTAGGTTTTACATCATTATTTCTATTAAGGGTATAGATTAACCACCAAAATATATATCACATATACGAGGAGTATAAAATATAGAGAATCTATTATAACTATATTTTTTATACTTATTAGTGATTTTTTGAGAATAAGGATTACTGTTAGAAAATTAGACAACATCGACCCTTCATATAACACTTTTTTCTTAAAATTTCACTAAAAATAATTTACATATCACCCCTTATGTTCTAAATATATTAAAAATTTATGAGGGGGATTACAAGAAGAGACCCTAGTGGATCTTCTAGAAGAACAAGAGATAGAGATTCTATACATTAAAATGAATGATTTTGAAATTAATTCTCCAAATTATTATTTTTTGCATATTAATTTACAATAAAAATATATCATTGACTTTTCATTTTATATAGCACACACTATGAAACCACCATACAATAAGGAAGAAATTTCAAAAATGATAATGAAGAAGGATAAGATTCCAAACATCATATTATCCCTCAATGATAGATGTACTTTATTTCGAAAGAGGATAATTTTTTACACTCTACATGGAATTATCTTCACCATGAACAATGAAATACAACCTTTTAATAACAACATGTGGTGGTTCAAATATAAGAAAACCCACCCACCCTCTAATTATATATAATAGCTGGAACTTCCCTCTAGTGGTAGGAAAGATTCAGGGCCATCATGGGGGATCTACCAATATTTATCAAACAAATTTATTTCTAGTAGTTGAGATTTAAATTTCATCTTTAGGATTATTCTATCATGATCCAACTCCAACTTATCATTTTTAGATTAAATGACATGATCCTTCTAGATAATTGAGTAGTTCGCTTATATAGGTTTATGCTGGCACAAGGAAGCCCAAAAATTGTGAACAAAGTGGACTGAAGCTTCAGGGGAATGAGATTTAACTTTTAAATGCCTATTTTTTAAACTCAATAATTTTTTTTCTAAAAACATGTTTTTAGCATTTACTGGATGTTTTATACTCATGCATAAATTGTTGCTACACTTGACTTATATTGGATACATTAGTTTGCTTGGAAACATGTGATACCTTGTTCTAGATTTCAATTTTAATGATACTGAATGAGTAAAATATAGAATTGAAATATTTATGTGAGGCATGAATATTTAAATGAGGACTCATTTTTATTAAAATTAATTTATTCTTGGAAATGAAATTTCCGTATAATTTTTATGCATCAAATTTTTGAAATTCCTATCAATTTCATTATTATTATTAATCATGCACTGAATGATTTTTTTTTCAAATCATATATTCCATTATCTATATAATGTATATACCTCGAACATCCTATTTTATCTTGAATATATTTCTTGAGTAATCTTGTTACATGTCACTGATGATAACTTTCATTTGAACTTATAAACCTATGACTGTGAAAAAACACATTGTAAAATTATTAAGGCCTTTTTTGAAAATCATTTATCATAAAAAGACAACATTTACATAAATCCTTGTTTATCAAATAGAAACCCAAAATGTACTAGATTGGAATGAGCCACATTTAAATCCATTTGTATCCATTTCAACCCCCTCATAGTTTTTACAGGATATTTTAAAATTGAAGTGTGGGGTGGATGGGAATCATGGTTAAATATATTATATTAATTTTATAGATAAAATGTGGGGTTTTATTGTGGTAATTAAGAATGTTTTTTGATAAATTAAATGTAAATGATTGTTTTCCCTTATTAAAAAATAACAAATTTAAAATTTTAATCGGTTGTGTCTTAGTATAATCTAAAATCACAAAAACTATAAAATGATTTTTTATCATATCTGGTTAGGTGGTGTGTGTGATGTTTATTCTATGTATAGCATTCTAATAATAAAAAATTAAAAATTTTTAATTTGAAATCTAAACAAAGTATAAAATTTGAAAAAAAAAATTCATGAATCTTTCCTTCATTCACTTTGATTTAATTAATCATGATCTTTTCATTGAAACTTTGGGGGATGTGGGGGCTGATAATTTGGACATTATAATTTCATTACAATTTTATTTTTAACATCCTGAAATATACATATGAGACAAACCACCACCGTGGACACTAATTTTAAAACATCAATTCCTACTAACCATAATCTTCAGAGTCATTAAAACATTTAATGTAAGTCTTAGTGATATCATGTGTGTTTTTTCACTACAAAGTGAAGAAAATAGTTCCTTCAAAAGACTATGGATAATGAGAATTTTCTCATGATATCATAATAACTCAAATTTAATATCTCGATTGGTAATATGATAAAATAAGCCAATGTTATGTATATTGTGATTTTTCAGGTTTATCAATAATGAATTGAGGAGATTGATTGAATAAAAGGAGATGTTTAATCCCACAAATGTGATATTTTAAAGTCAAATTTATCATTTTATTGGTTTAAATGATATTTAGGCTTAATTAAAAAAATTTCCTCATTTAGAAATATAAATATTTTATGTTATTTAAGTATTTTAGAAATAAATGTTTATGTACTAATTTAATTTAAAAAAATTATTTATTGTAGGATTAAATACGTCATAGGATTAATTTCATTATTCAAATTTCAATGCCAAGTCCATCCGTTGAAAGACACTAAAGAATCTCATAATGTAGGCATAAAAATCAATGTAATGATTTCAATATATTAGAAGATATGACTATATCTAGTAAATGGATGATGTAATGGAGATAAAATTTTACCCGGGGAACATAAACAACATCATAAAATTCTTTAATTACTTTGAAAATGTGTGATTACATACTTATAAAGGTCATAAATGTAATGTATAGAGGATTTTTTTAATTCAATGATTCTGTTCTGATAGAATAAATTTTAAAACAAAACCATATATAAATATTTCCAAAGGAGGAAAAAGAATATTAAATCTAGTGTTCAAACTTACAAGCCATTTATTAACAACATTACAGAATAAACCATTGTAAAATTAGTTCATTAAATGGACATGTCTTGCAAAATGGTTTAGTGGACAGAATCGTGCAGATATCTTAAAGTTAGATTTAGAAGATATTGAATTTGAATACCAAAGGATGTAACACCCTTGGCCTATATAAAAAGGATTTCACCCATGCATAAGGAGAGTTTCACACCCCCGATTGAGAGGAGGCCAATAACCATTCTACTGCTTTAAGATTTCTTTGTTTTAGTTTCCATTTATCATTTAACATGCATTAATATTATAATTAATGTGTTAATGTATTATTCTTCCTACCCTCCTTCTCTTCCAACCGAAATTTCATTATATCTCTCTTCAAAATTTCCTTTATGATCACTTTTCACTATTCCATAAAAAGTGACTAACATAGGTTTTGTCGATGTGGGAGGTTTCATTAGGTTCATTGTTGTTTCACTTAAATTAAGAATGTTTTTAATCCACAAGTAGTTGATGAAATAGTATTTCATGGGTGTGGTGTTCATTCACCATGGAATTATTTTCAATTCCATTCATTTTGTATGATTCTTTATTTTCCATCCTATCTTTTTGGAGACCCCTTCACACAGTGCTGTAATGGTTTCCTAAAGAGATGAAAAGACATACTGTGGATATAAGTCTTTTATGAATTTAATACTTGGTTGAGGTGTTATCCTATTTGACTATTTTATCAGGTGTGGTTTTCTGGACCAAAGGAATTCATAAATAGTCCACAAAATAAATAAAATTAATGAAATTTACTAATTTGGTTTCATCAAACTATTTATCAAAATGAAATTAAACCATAATTTAATAATGAAGGAACCCATGTGACCAACCCTATGAATAAAATCATTCTCTCCAACCCTTATTTTATTTTACATCTTCATGTTAGAATATAGTTATTTTATCTCATTGTATTATTTTAGTAAATACAAAACCATTGTTTTCAATAAATAATATAAATCCTAAAATGGTTATTTTAGGTGAAGTAGAAATTTGTGATTGAACCAACTGTGATGCTCCTCATATAAGACAACCCTAGTCAACCTCTGTGGTACATTAGGAATTTAATTTTTTTTATCATGCCCTAAGACATTGATGTGTCACATAGTATTATTTTACCCACAATGGTTTTAAATATGGATTTTATTACACATTTATATGTTTAAAAAATGTTACTCATCTCGAAGGGAGTTTCTTGATATAAGTATACAACTTGGGGATCTCTTATGTGAGGGGAATCCTCATCATCTGGCGATATCTAAATGTTTTTAATCCTAAACACCCTTACATGAATGAGGGGGCCTGGAAACATTCACTCATATCAATATATTATTTTTTCACCATGATTGGGAATTCATACTTTGTGTAGTACCTATTGAAATACCCAACATCAATTACGACTCTGATTTTCATATTTATTTTTATAATGATGGTCATATTAGTTATCCATTGTGGCTACTGGACTACTTAAATGAAGTTACATTTGATGAAATTTTACTATTTTTCTTTTTTATGGGATGTTTGAGTTACATTCATTAATATACATTCCACATTCAAATAAAAAAGATATTATAGAGAAAGTAAATTATGGGTATCCATATCAAGATAATGTTATGAAATTGTTGTATAATTATAAAAAAATTATCTCAGTTTCTCTTAATGAATGTGGTGTATTTATTATAGTTTTTAGCAGACATGGGTGTAATAATAAATGTGTGTATGATATACTACTATATACCCGGATCATCTTATCTAAATTTATAAATGGTGGTTCAGATTCCTTCTTGTAATTCTATAAGAACATATATAAGACCATCTTAATCATCATCCAATATCTCATTGACATCAGAATTACAAGGTGAATGATAATTCCATGATTAAAATAAATATTATTGGAATTGTCTTCACATGTATATGAGGGGGAGGTGTTCATAGATCCCAAGAGTGTAGACACATGGGAAAAGTTTCGGTCAACAAAATAGGGTTCTAAAACAAGAATTGGGGAATTTTAAAATAATAAGGAAGATATTTAATGGGAATATGGGATTATTTATCCCTCTATACCTCTATCAATAATTGTATATGGGATTATTTATTCTTTTCAGCATCTTACTCTAGTGATGTTTTAAAAATATGGAGCACTTATGCTAGAGTATTTCCAAAAATGACATACCAAGTGTCTAAAATCGATTAGATTATATCCATAAAGATTGATTATTTTGGGATATTGTGACTAAGAATCTTGTTGAAATTTATTTAATCAAAGAAATAATTTTTAAAATATATTTTATGATTCATGGCGTCGGTATAGTTAGTGAGTTTACACTGTACTGTTGATATGGCATACTATAAAAACTCCTCCTCTAATAATGAATAGAATTTATTCTTATTATCTTCTTCTAGTGTGCCCCAATTATCAATATTTACATCCTAAAAAGGATACATTTTTAGTTTTTTTCAATTAGGGTGTGTTAATATGTCATATGGATTGGGTTTGGTTTTATGAGATGTTAAGGGTTTTGACATTAACATGATGGTTATAGACATACATCTTTTTGGATTATTACATTTTTTAAGATAATTATTTTGATATTTAACTTTGGACTATTATATAATATCCTCAAACCAAAATTTCATGTTTGAAAACTCTAGAAATCAATCATATTATTTTAGAGAAATCAGTAATGATTGATTTTTTCATAGATATTCTTGATGAAAATATATAGTAGTTTCTCCTAGGAATGATTTATATTGATATGGTATGTTATAACTATAAAAATACATTTTTTATCTATAAAAAAATAATTTTATCAATTAATTCAGTATGATAGGTGGAGGATAGTTTTCGTCATTAGCACAATGCTGAAATGATATAGGAACTATCTTCATAGATATTCCAACATAGAGATTGATCCCACTGGTATATTTTTATTATAGATAAATATTTTTTTCTCTAATATTTGGATAATAATTATGTTATTATCAACTTATTGTTTCCTTAATGAACCCATTATGAGATAACATCAAGAAATTTAAGAACTTGGATCTTTGTTTTAGGTATGTTTTTCCTTTTCCAGTTGTTTTTGAGAAATGAGGAAAATCTGGAAATTTTCAAAGTACCCGTCGTGTACTTTATAAGTACACATCGTGTACATCGATGTTGTGCAAGGTCGTGTGGAGGCCGTGTCTGGGCCACACAGATGGTGTGTATAGGAGATGTAGAGGATGCTTATAATAGAGAGCAGAAAATCCTAGTACAAGCCGTGTACTTTAGTAGTACACGTCATGTACATTATTTTTTTTCGTTAAACAAATTGGGGTCATGCCTAATCGAAAGAATCATCTTCTTCTCTAGGTTCTTCAACCAAGAGCACTCCATAAAACTGTGAACATCCTCCAAGCCCCCGACCCTCTATCTGTATTCGGAATCGATCGTCGTCAATTGCATTGGAACCGTAGTGGTGATCTCTTCTTTCTTGTTGAGTTTCATTACATGATTTTCCCTCTTTCTCAAAGATATCGTGGGTTGAACGTTTTGTGCATCTTCTAATATCTATGAGGTTCTAATGAGAATAAAGCCTTGTGGTTCAAGTATATTGATCTCCTAGAATCTAGGTAGGTGGTTTGTGCCTTTCCTTTCAATGTCTATGTGTTTTATGTGAAAATCCCACTAATACCCATGAATGAGGTATTGCGTGTTTACTATTTTTCCCTTGTTGTATTCCTACCTTTCTTGTATTCTTGTGTAGATGTAATTTGATCTTTTATGAGTTTAATTGATGTTCTTTGATGTTTCTCCCATGTCTTTTTCAATTTACAACATTTGGGTATTGTTAGTCTTCGGTTTGTTATACTTGTTTTCCATTCCTTGTGACCTTAGGATGGAATGATATTATGGACATTCTTGTTTTGGTAGACTGGTTAGCCAAGTAGCTCTGTTTGTGTACTTTGGCCTTATTGAATTATTATGCACTTATTGGCACCTGACCATGACAACCTGGTGCTATAGACTGTAACGGATAGACCTAGTGAGCTCCCTAGAGAGTCAAGTACATTATAAACAACAGGGGATAGACTGAGTGAGCTTCCCAAAGAGTCTTGGATATTATAGACTACAGGGAATAGACCGAGTGAGCTTCCTAGAGAGTCTTGGATATTATAAACTATAGGAGGGTGGACCAAGTGATATTCCTTAGAGAGTCTTTACTTGTTTGAATTTCCTTAAACCATTTTTATGCTAGAGGAGCAATTGACTGAGCGAGCTACCTTATAATGTTTGTGATGGACCTGAGACTATACGAGGATTAACCAAGTGAGATTCCTCAGTGATTCTCTAAACCATTGAGCTATAAGAGGGTTAGTCCATGTGATATTCCTAAGAGTGTCCCTGAATACCCTAGACTATAAATGGAATTTAAAGAGCGAGCTTACCCAGAGAGTCTTATAATATTGTATGACCAAACCAGAGGGGTTTGGCAAAGTGTACTTCCCATAGGGTTATTGGTATTTCATGGAGAGGAACAGTGGGGATAGCTGCAAGTAATTACCATAAGGGTTCCTATTGTGGTTAGCTATTTGATTCACTACTGCTTGTTGTTTTGTGGATTGGTTACTATTTTATATCATCCTGTTACAGCTTACTGATTACTACCTGCTGTTTTCTGTTACCATTTACTGCTTACAGTACTATTAGCTTCCATATGCTCACTGACTATTAAGAACAAATCTTCAGGTGATTTCCTACTTGTATATTGTCTTCCACCCTATTTGGGCCATGCTTTTGGCCTCTAACAGTCAATTTTTTTGCAGGTATAGACAAGGGCAGGCTCCCTTTGACATCAGTTATTTATAGCTTTGGAGAAGGAGAGCATGGGTCCAAGATTAGGCTTGCAATGCTGAGGAGCTATTTATATTTTCTGTTGTACTTGTTTTGTTACTATTTGAATTTCTAGCTTTGTGACTTATTTGGGATATTTCCTAGACATATGTATCATGCATCATTTATATAGATTTTTTCTCTAGTTGTTTATTGTTTTAGCTTTCCGCTGTTTACTTGTGTATGGATTTTTTTCCTTCTCCGCTATTGTATGTGTTGTTTATTTTTTATCTTTTCTATTGTGTACTCTGTTAATGAGGACATAGTTTCCCCACTATCACACCCAAGTCCCTCGCTACAAGTCTGCAGTCTCTGGCGTTTGTGGAAAATCGCTTGAAGCCATGTGACCAATTGGGTAGGGGACGCCTCTTGGTGGATTCCAGAACTGGGGCGTTACAATGTGGTATCAGAGGAGTTATTTTTTCTTGATATACTATTTTGAGACTTTAGCCGGGGATATGATGGATTTTGTACTTGGTAATAAGCTATTCCCCGAAGTAGTTATCCCATGTACATGGAAAAGCCAATCTACATTTTTTATTGCAGTTTATTGGTTTTGAGATTTTACGGTTGATATGATTCACCTAGAGCGATTCAAATGCCATGTGATGTTATTGTGGTGGCTATTGCAGTTCTATTTCTGTCACAACCAGATAATATGAGGGTATTCCATCTCATGCATCATATAGGCACATGTTAGAAATTGTATTCCATGCATTCTTTCTATGCAATCATTGGTGCATTTGCAAATGCATGTTGTTGTGATAGACGTGTACATTAATCATGCTATTATGATAGATGATTTGATAGAATCCTTGCAGTTTGATAGAGAAAATGTTTGTATTTTACCTTTCTTAAATGAACACCAAATTTTGGTTCTTGAGTTGTTATGGGCTGTCATGAATCGGAACAAGGTGGATTGTTGACTTGTTTCTCATTTATATGAGTTGTATAAAATTCCAAGCATTGATTCACGGGGTGTATGGGAACTCGCAAATCAGAATTTTATACCTCATTGTTTTTTTCAATGTTTTCTGGGATTCGGTGTAGTTTCTGAGCTACTGCCTGAAAAAACCTAGAATACACGGCGTATAATTTATGACTACACGCCATGTAGTTTTAAACAACATCATTGACTGTGTGAGCTGAAACACGGGGGTGTGAAAAGTATTTAGGAATAATCCTGGTACGGTAGGTACATGTCGTGTAGTAGTGAGCCATGTACCTGGCCGGGTCACTAACAACATAGGTTGGGGAAGATCGTGTAGTGGATGTCGTGTTTGGTATGAACACGCTGTAAAGACTTGTTCTAGGTAACTGGTCATGTCACGAACAACACAGATCAGAGTTACCTTCTTTTATACACGCTGTGTTTGACAGAAACATGCCATGTAATGGTAAAACTAGTATATGACCATGTAACTGACAACACAGATCTCCAAAACCTTGTCTAGTACACAATGTTTCCTTAGTGAACATGTCATGTAGTCTAGGGTTGAGAGGATCGTGTGGGCTAGCCGTGTAAAGAGACTCAGGTAGGGGAATAGCGTTCAAGTACACACCGTGTGTGGGGACAACATGCCGTGTAGTCTGGGGTGTAACATGACCAGAGGTGAAATACATACACGCCCATGAGAATGTATTTAACTAACATGTTTTGTTGTTTATATACACGTCGTGTAGTCATGTTTTTCAATACTTGAATGTTTCTCTCTCATGTTCCCATTTTATACTCTTCTGTTCCTAGTCATTGATAATGCTAATCTAAGGTGTTCGTTTTCAACTTTCAGAGTTGTGCCTTCGAGACGTCCTTCCGTTGTACATCATCTACTACATGGTGATGAGACACCGGATATGGCCGATCAAGGACCTCCTACAGATCCTCCTGATGTGCCATCCTTGGTACCATTAGTTATACCCATTGCAGTCGCCAATGCGCAGTTCCGGGAGGACTTCCTGACGATGATGTAGAACTTTTAAGAAGCACTACAGGGAGTCTGCTCGAGGATATCAGGGTATGCATAATGTATCTTTGAAAAGATAGGTAGTATGCAACCAATGTGGTAAGAGTGGGAATACTAGGCCTCAATCTCACAGAGATCCAATGGAGTGTCGATCTTGCGGCGAGATGGTCCATCTTCAGCATTTTTTCAGATCTTCTCACCTACAGCTGGTGGTAGGGGTTCTTCTATGACCCCGCATAAAAGAGATTTATTTCCAATTTCTCACCAGTCTGAGAAATGGAGTTCTTCTGAACGTTCAGGCTGAGTTGGAGGCCGCGGCTGTGGTGATCAGTCACCCGGTTACCTATGACAGCTGAGTGGATCAGCTCAGAGTGGTCAGCCAGGGGCACAAGGTTGTGGTACAGGACAGAAATTCACCGTGAAGAAGACCTATCAAGAGCAGGATCCCGTCCCTTGCACAGTTCGTGGTACGATCTTAGTAGACTAAGTTTCAACTTCATCCATTTTTGATACTGGTGCTTCTCATAGATTTATCTCTATTATTGTTGTGGAGATCCATGGGCTCTGTATCTTTTCTTCCGTTGACATGTTGACTCTTGATATAGCATTAGGAACAAGGACATATAACGTACGTCAGTCCAGAGAGTGCACTCCTAAGGTTGCACGGTGTCAATTCTTATGGGACCTATATGTCTTCGAGATGACTGGTTGGGATGTCATTCTTGGTATGGAATGGTTAGTTCCCATCAAGCAGTAATCGATTTCTATCTCCAAAGGTTGAGTTTCTTATCACAAGAGGGAGAATCATTTCTTCATAGAGGCAAGTGGGATGTCTAGGAGGGTAGAGATTGACCATATCATCATGGGATAGGGGGAGTTACAACCTAGATTGTCAGTATTTATTTGGATTACTTGGGGACTTCGTAGTTAGACTTTCCTCCTATAGTGGATCATTTCAGGGATGTCTTTCCAGAAAACTTTTGAGGTTTTCCTCCCAAGCGTGAGGTATAATTCTCAATTGAGCTCATGCCAGGAGCGACACCGGGGTCAATTACTCCTTATTGGATGGCTACACCTGAGTTGCAGGAGCTCAAGAAGAAGTTGGAGGATTTGCAGGAAAAGGTTTTGATTCGACCCAGTACTTCTCCATGGGGTTTGCCTGTCCTATTTTTAAAGAAGGCAGACGACACCATTAGGCTCTGTGTGGATTATCAGAAGTTGAACCAGGTGACGGTCAGGAACCGTTATCCCTTGTCGAGGATTGATGATTGCATTGATCAGCTTCAAGGAGCATGGGTGTTTACTAAGATTCACTTGAGATCCAGTTATCATCAATTGCATGTTAGACCATCAGATATACTTCATACAACCTTCAAGAGTAGGTATGGTCTATATGAGTATGCTGTCATGCCATTAGGTCTCACAAATGTTCTTGCAGTTTTTATGGCACTGATGAACTGAGTGTTCCAACCATACTTGGATTCCTTCATGTTGGTTTTTGTGGATGACATCATGGTGTACTGTCACACTCTACGCGACCATGCTACCCATCTTGAGATCATTCTATTTACACTATGAGAGCATCAGTTATATTCTATGCTTTCAAAATTCCACTTTTGGATGGATTATATTCACTTAATGGGTGGCGTTATCTCAGAGACAGGAGTATTAGTAGACCCAGAGAAAGTGACAGCTGTAGTTTCCTTTGAGCAACCGAAGAATGTCTTTGAGGTGCGGAGTTTGCTAGGGTTGGATGGATACTACATGCATTTCATAAATGACCTTTCATGGCTTAAAGCACTGCTGATAGGTCTAACCAAGAAATGGGCTAAGTTCATATGGTCTGATTCTTGTGAGATAGCCTTTTAGGAGCTGAATGGGAGGTTGACTTCAGCACTGATACTAGTCTTTCCAGAGCAGGGCAAGGGGTATACGTTCTACTATGATGCATTAGGTGTCAGATTGGGAGACTTTCATATGTAGGGAGATGGAGTGGTTGCGTATGGGTCTTGGAAAATGTGGCCACATGAGAGGAACAAGCCAACGCACGATCTGGAGTTGGTGGTTGTTGTTAATGCCTTACGCTGTTGGAGACAGTATCATCTGGGATAGCACTTTTTGGTGTTTACTAACTGTAAGTGCCTCAAATATACCATCACTCCGTGTGATCTGAATCTAATACAATGCATGTGGGTCGAGTATCTTCAGTCATTTGACATTGAGTATGCCTATACACCGGGAAAGGGTAATGAAATGGTTGACCCATTGAGCAGGAGAACTCAGATTCAAGTAGTTTAGTAGGCCAGCAGTGATTGATAGCTTATGGCTCTATTCCTTGAGATGCATTTGGAGGTTCACATTAAATAGGGGTAGAATTTTCTATATTCTATCACTGTTACCTCTACCCTTATTGATTGGGTACATATGAGACATCTATCAGACTCAGAAGTCCTAGTCATTCAAGAGAGTGTGTCAAGAGAGGACCCTCCTCATGGATGTACAGTAGGCGAGGATGAAATCTTGCATTTCCAGGGATGCGTATGGGTGTTAGTAGACATATGCGAGGAACTGATGCAGGATTTTCATTCCTTAGTTTGTGCAGTTCATCCTGGCTTCACCAAGATGTACCGTGATCTACACCACCAGTATTGGAGGCCATGTATGAAGAGATATGTTTCCAGGTTTTTCTTGAGGTGTTCTACTTGTCAGCAGGTGAAAGAAGAACATCAGTGACATGTAGGGATTTTATAGCAGTTACCCATTCTTGAGTGTAAGTGGAACGATGTCATGATTGACTTCTCGATCGGGTTACCGCGGTCACCTCGAGGGAGTGATGCAGTTTGGGTTGTCGTCGATCGGCTTACGAAGGTTGCTCACTTCTTGCCGATCAAAGAGACCTTCATTGTTGATGAACTGGGGTGGTTTTACATCCAATATATTATAAATTTACCTGTAGTTCCACATTAAATAGTTTCAGATAGGGATGTGTGTTTTACTTATCGGTTCTAGAATGGGCTTCAGAAGGCTTTGGTTACACAGGTACTTTTGGGTACAACATTACATCGCCAGATAGATGGCTAGTCTGAGCGTCTGATCCAGGTGCTTGAGGATATGCTCTATGTATGAATTATAGGCATTGGCTGTTCTTGGGAGAAGCATATTCCTCTTGTGTAGTTTGCCTATAAAAATAGTTTTCATTCAACTATTCAGATGGAACCTTATGAGGAATTGTACGGTTGGCCATGCCGATCACCTTTGTGTTGGCTAGAGGCAGGAGAGGAAGCTTTTCTTGGACCTCATCTTGTTCAGGAGACCTTAGAGGATATATAGATGATTCGGAAGAGGATAAAGATAGCACAGTCTAGAAATAAGGCTTATGCAGATCAGCGTAGATAACTTATGGAGTTCTAGGTCAGGGATCAGGTTTTCCTGAGTTTCAAACCGAGGTTGGGACATAAGAGAATTCGAAGACAGGGTAAGCTTTTACCATGGTACGTTGGGACGTTTGAGGTGTTGGAGAGAGTTGATCTGGTTGCCTATTAGTTGTTGTTACATCAGACATACTGGGCTATGCACGATATCTACCACGTTTCTCAGCTACGACGTTACTGTTCAGACCTGTCTCATAACATTCAACCCATGGAGGTTGTGGTCGAAACAGATGTGTCATTTGGGAGCATCCTATCCAGATTGTTGATCGCAGTAAGGAAGTTCTTTGTGGCTGGTTTGTTCCTCTGGTATGGGTGTTATGGCAGCACGGGTGAGTACAGGGCAAGACTTGGGAGAGGGAGGTTGATGTACGATCGCAGTGGCCGGAGCTGTTCGACGTTTCTTCTTTGGCACCTCTCTAGGGAAATTCATGGAAAAATTTCTTTAAGGGGGGAAGTTTATAAGAACCCAGATCTTTTGTTTCAGGTATTTTTTTCCTTTACTTTTTGTTTTTTACAAAAGAGTAAAATATGGATGTTTTCAAAGTACACGTCATGTACTTTATAAATACACTTTGTGTACTTTGATGCCGCGCATGACCGTGTGATGGTCGTGTCCGGTCCATAGACACGGTGTGTAGGGGAGATGTGGAGGCCGCATAAAGCGGAGTATAGAAAATCCTAGTACATGTCGTGTACTCCAAAATTACATGCCGTGTATTTTCTTTTTTTCATTAAATGGGCCGGGTTCGCGCCTAATCGACAGAATCATCTTCTTCTCCAGGTTCTTCGATCGAGATCACCATTTATGGACACGAACATCCTCTGATCCCCCAAGCCTCCATATGTTTTCCGAATTGACTGGCATCAATTGCATTGGAACCATAATAGTGAGTTCTTCCATGTTCACAAGTTTCATTCCATGATTTTCCCTCTTTCTCAAGATATCATGGGTTCAACGTTTTGCGTGTTTTCATAGATCTACGACATTCAAAGGAGAATCAAGCCTTTTTGTTCAAGTATATTGATCACCTAGTATCATGTTAGGTGGTTTGTGCCTTACCTTTTGAGGTTTTTGAGTTTTATGATTGAATTCCACCAATACCCTTGAACGGGGTATTGCTTGTTTATTATTTTGCCCATGTTATTTTCTTGCCTTGCTTGTATTCTTATGTACATGTAATTTGATATTGTATGAGGATAATTACTGTGCTTGGTTGTTTTGACCATGCCTTGTTCTATTTACGACCATTGTTTCTTGGTAGCCTTTAGGCCGTTATACCTGTTTTCAATGCCTTGTGACCATAGGATTTACTGATATTCTTGACATGCGTGTTTCTGTAGACTAGTTAGCCAAGTATCTCTATAGGTGTACTTTGGAATTATAGCATTATTATGCACTGAGTGGCACGAGACTATGAGAACCTGGTGCAATAGACTATAAAGGATAGAATGAGTGAGCTTCCGAGAGTGTCTTGGACATTATAGACTACATCGGATAGACTGAGTGAGCTTACTATATAGTCTTGGACATTATAGACTACAGGGGATAGACCGAGTGAGCTTCCCAGAGAGTCTTGGATATTATAGACTACAGAAGATTGGAACAGGTGAGTATCTTCAGATAGTCTTTAGTTGTTTGAATTTCGTTAAACCATTTCAAGGCTAGAGGAGGAATTGAATGAGTGAGCTTCCTCATAGAGTCTGTGATAGACCCAAGACTATAGGAGGATTGACAGAGTGAGCTTCCTTAGAGAGTCTCTAGACCTTGGGGCTATAAGAGGGTTAGACCGGGTGATGTTCCTCAGAGAGTCCCTAACTACCCTAGACTATAGGAGGAATTGACCGAACGACCTTCCCCCAGGAGTCCTATAATTTCATATCACCAATACAGAATGGTTAGGCTGAGTGTACTGCCTAGAGGGTTGCTGTTACTTCTTGGATAGGACCAGAGGTGATAGCTGCAAGTTCTTCTCAGAGGGGTTCCTATTGTGGTTAGATGTTTGCTTCACAGCTTCATATTGTTTTTTGGATTGATTTCTGATGTATATAATCCTTTTACTGCTTACTGATTACGTCCAGCTATTTTCTGTTGTTGTTTAATGCTTAATATACTATTACATGCCATATGGTCACTGACTGTTAGGAATAGATCATCGGGTGGTTTCCTTCTGGGATTTTGTCTCACACCCTGTTTGGGCCATGATTTTGGGCCCAAACAAACAATGTTGTTGCATGTATAGACAATGTAAAGTGCCCTTTGACTTCAGATACTTGATTTATTTGGACGAGGATAGCATGGGACCAAGCTTATGCTTGCAATGCTGAGCAGTTGTTTATTTTTTATGATGTACTTGTTTTGGTACAATTTTTATTTCCAACATTGTGACTTGTTTGGCTTCATTCCTTGACATATATATCATTCACCATTTATATATATCTTTTCTCAAGTGGTTTATTGTTTTATACTTTTGCTGTTTACTTGTGTATGGATTTTTTACCTTCTCCTCTATTGTATGTGTTGTTTGTTGTTTCTCTTTTCTGTTGTGTACTCTACCAATGAGGGCATAGTTTCCACACTATCAAACCCAATTCCCTCACTGCTAGTCGGTAGTCTCTGGCTTTTTTGGAAATGTGCTTGATGCCATGTCACCAAACTGGTACGGGGCGCCTCTGGGTGGAATTTGGAACCGGGACATTACATGAAACAATGTTTTTTTGGTATTTCAATTCGACTCACATTCTATTAAAAATTCAGAAAGTGGGGTTACCAAATTTAGTTGGTGGAAGTGTAATTTCTTCCCAATAAGGGTATAACATGCTCTCTGGTTATACTAGTGAATGTTTCCCATCCATATCATTTATTTGGACAATGAGGAGATCAATATTGTAATGGAGATTTAGGAAAATTTCTATTTTGAGAATGAAATAGTAAGTGATTTTGGATGAATTTGATATGCATTATTAGTTTATGTTGGGAATAAACATCATATTTGAGTTGACCATGGATTGATTTCATGAAAACACATTTAAATCCCTAGTCATTTAATTTCATTATATTTTCAACCACTTGGTTTAGATAATCTAATTTCATAGAATAACATTTGGTTGTGTAATTGAACTCTTATTTTTTTGGCTGAGTGGTTTTTTGGGATTATCATGAATTGGATGAGAGGAATTAGAACATTCATGGGAATTAAACAAATAATTATTATATTCTATAATACATTTGAAATTGATCCACATTAAATCATCCATTTTATATTTATATTTATAAAAACATTCACCAGCATATAGGGGTTTTACTTCCTTATGTGTTGGGTGATAGTTGGATGTAGCCATAACATTTATTTTATATTAATAAAAAGCATTTTTAGTTGTAAGTAACTAGGAAATTATTATAGGTAAAGTATTTTGATTTTTCCTCTAGTTCTATATTCCCATTCCTTCTTTCATCAATAGAGAAAACATCATTTGAGGACATATCAGCATAATCCCCTTCAATGTGAAGGTTATTATCCAGGTTAGTCATGATACTGATGAAAATGATATTAGCTGATGTATAATACACAACAGGTATCATTTCATATTCCTTAATATAGTTGAAAGGTAATTTTGGCCACCATAAACCCATCTGAGAGGTGTATTTTGGGCATATTTAATATTTTCATTCTTATTGGTTAATTTTGGAATATATAAATTATGATTCCTGGGCTACCATATTTGATATATTAATACCTTAAGGGGTATATAGAAAATTTCACAAACAATTCCCCAAATATGTGGATAGATCATGAACATGAAGGAAATATAGGGTCCATCCTACTTCAGTAGCTTCCCGAAACGTATAGAAGACTGGTATTATAGTTGGAGAAAAGGGAGGTTAGATAAATTCTTTCAACCCTATAATATCGGAATGGATCACTTATTCTTCAACCAGATCATTCACACACACACACACACATATATATATATATATATATATTAATTGATAATACCAACAGTTTTGTTGGAGGTATAAATTCGTTTATCTATGTGTCATAGTATTTCCCAAGAAATACTAAAGAAGAAATAATTGTTGTAGGGTTCATAATTTTTTTGAGATTATACTGATGATTGGTTTGGGTGTTGTGAAATGTCTAAGCATCAGCTTCTCAATAGTGTGGGTTTATCCATGATTATGATATTTTGATTCCCAAAATGGTATACATGAATAACTTTATTAGCTACATGATTTAACAACTTATTGATGAGTCGCTTATAGCGAGTACTTCATTTTTATAAAATAACATTGGAAGGGAATTTCTTGCTAGACAAACTAAAATTTGTTTATTATAGGTCTAGTATTTTTGTGAAATTTATTATTTTATTTGATGTTTGAGTTAAAAATAGAACATTTCATGTTGAGTTTGTTGAAATTGAAGGCCCTATATTCCCCCTAATATGAACATCAGATGAATCATCCATAATTATTTGTTGCAGTTCTTTTATTCTAATGAGGATTTCCCATTCGCGGTCTCTATGATTCCATCCAAAATATTGGTGCATGGATGATTGGAGGGAAATTATGTTAATTTGGTCGTAGATATCACATAACACCTTAACATTTTTTGTATTCCCCTCATAATGTAAATACTTAGTCTTGTTTTGAAATATATTTTTCCATTCATGAGGGAAAATCATTCAGTTAGTTCTCACTCCAAATGTTAAGAATATTATAATTATAGGTGGACAATGGAAAAAAGACACTGGTTGATCACCATTATCAAGGTCTTGCTAACTAGCTATTTTATTCTTCTCATCCTAATAGAGAGGTTTCTTATAATACTATTATAATATACGTTTTTTCATTTTTTATTAGTAATTAAAATTAGTTCATCCATATTTTTTCTATTATTTCCATGGTTAAATTATCTGAATAAATATAAGAATAAAATAGCATTAGTGTACCCCTTGATAATGACTAAATATCACTCTTCCCTGATGACCCACTTGGTGTGGCTAGCCTTAAACTCTTTATTTACTCTTAATATTGTTGAAATCATGGAGTATTATTGAAAAGGGGGGTAACTTTTTATTAAATGTGAGAAGACACTATAGGGAGGATTTTCATAGTTAATACCAAGCAGTGGGGGGGATTATAGTAATTCTTATATTGGCCATCTCAAGGAGGACTTCAATTCTAGTTGGATATTATTTGGTATGGTGTACCTTTTCAACATATACCTTTGGGATGAAATCCATGCAGTACGACAGGATCTCTATATGTAGGAACACTATATATTTAATTCTATGGAAGACCTCTAAATTTAATGATATTGGGGTCACAAAGAGTAACTAGGTGGATATAATCACATTCATCTAATGATGAGGAATAAGTATGTTATTAGGAAACTACAAAGAGGAATTACAAGGCCCTAAGGATACCATTGTTGTCTATGAAAGTAATGTGAGCATACTATGGATGTTTTATATTTCATCTGATGAGACCATATTGATTATATATTTTGGCTAATTAGGGTTAGAACATAAATCATTGGAGCCTCATGAATCAGGAAATAACATTTTTATATAGATATGATCCTATTGGTTATTTTTTACAACTAATAGACCATCTGGTTAAGGACGAGAATATGATTTTTCTCTTCATTTTTTTCATCAGTATATTCTAGCGAGCATTTCATGCATGGGAATGAATATGAAAATGACAAGCCATTATCACCAAAACATTCAGTTGATCTCATTCGGTTGGAGATATTATATAATCATACTCATAATTAACTACCTAAATATGTCATCAAAATATTAGGGTATTATGGGTATGGGCCTACGCTGAAGTGAATTTTAGGGCCCACCAAGGAATTCTAGTTGTAATTCAAATATTAGATTAATATGTATATTCATAAATTACTAGGACATACTAAAAAATCTCCCTCAATTTGGAATTTATTATTGGTTTTCCCTTCATTGGTTAATATAATATGTTGATAATATACCTCAAAACTGTTGGTGGAGGAATATTATCCTTCCTCATGATGGAATATGTATTATAACAACATTCAACAGTCATTTTTTCTAATATATATTGGAAACTATGTATAATTTGTAAAGAGATATAATCCTTCACAAACATTTTATTAGATTCACTAATGGGATTTTTTTTAGAACTGTAATATAATCACACTCATCCATTGGAATTTGGATATAGTCCCATTCCTATCCTCTAGTTGTCATTGGAATATATCAGAAGGATTTTTAGTAAAGGGGTAAGGATATAGGATTTTACTATGTTTTTTCCATAATATGTTAGTAGGGTCCTCCTGGAAATTCCATATTTTACTAGTATGATGGTTCATTATAATATAGGAAATAGGTATGCTCATTGGTGGATGTTATAATATGATGAATATACCATTCATTATGAATAGTGATATGGGACCGCTTTAGGATATCAACAGCCTTTTTCATCAAGCATGACCTCTTTCTGGGTTCATGGGTCTGAGTGACCTAGGTTGGGATGTATTGGGTTTCCTCATCAAAATATCTATGATTAGTAGGGGTTTCATAATGTTGTTGATAATTATTGTCGATAAGATTCTTACTGGGTGACCCTTGGATCATAGCATGTACATTGTTTTCCTATATTTTAAAATATAATAGATTTGGGGGTAACTATTATACTTTTCTAGAAATAGTATTTTAAAGAGAATTTATGTGTATGTAGGAACAATTTGCTTCCTCAAAGATCAAGACTAATAGGGAAGTTGATGGGTCATCCCTCATTGAGGTTTTTTAGATGGTTTCATTTTTGTGATGATTCCATTAAGATTGTATTTTTTGATTAGTTTTTTCCACCTAGTGAGGTAGGGACAATGTCAGAGGCCAAATCCTTCAAGTTAGTGATGATATACTCTATGACATGTCTGAAGAATGTTGTTGTCATTATGATGATTTTTTAAAAGGTAATTATGTGGGATTGGAAGACACTAAGTTATCAATATTCAAAAATATGGAAAACTATTATAGTATAATTATAAGTACAAAACATTTCTAATAAACCACATTAATATGTAAAATATCCACACTAGTTTTATTATTTTGTTTTCAACAGAAAATAATACATTATTATACTACAACCCTTTTGAGTCATCATGGTCATGCTATAAAAATTAAGATAGACACTGGGACATCACTAGTGACACCATAGAATGTGCATTGGTCGAGAGGTAGGGAGGATAAGATCATCATTCCCTTTAGGGTGAATTATTAAATATTATAGGACTCAATAATTTATTTATGATATGTTCATGAATATTTCCTAAAGAAAATTATTGGATTGGATACCATAATTATTTTGACATGATAAGGATGATATAGTGATATATCCTTTTTTATATATAATATGTTCTCTTTAAATATTATATTAATTACTACTGATTTAGTTTAAATCCACATAGTTGGGAAATTTTGAGTCCATCATCATCTCTGGAAGTGAATTGTGTTTATGATATTGGGATCATGACAATGATGCGGGGTACATACATATTTTTATAATGGGAGTCTGAATCCATGTTGTTCGGTGTCAACCAATGGGGATCATCATACCTTTTATGGTTTATTTACAAGAACAATCATCGTTAATTTTTATTCCATGTATCAATTATTGATTTTATACATTCTAAAGTCATACAGTGTGGACCCCAAGTTGGAGTGTACCTAAAAATGGTGGGATTAGGACATAATCATGAATAACAATTTTGGGATGACGTCTAAGGGAATATAACCCAATTAAGAAGGTACACTTAATTTGAAATGTTTCCTTATAATAAATTTTGTTGTTTTCTGGTGGTGATAAAACCACCCAAGAAGAGAATTTCTAAATTAGAATGTTTTATTTGGGATATTCCTTGGTGAAATGATTTCTATGTTCATAGTGAATATAGCCTATCAAGGGAGGTCATATGTGATTTCATGAGGAATACAGACCCATATTGAGTACATTTAGTTAATTTGAACCATATGAAGACATTGATCGAGATATTATTTTGAATTGACATCAAAGAAAAATCCTACATACCTAGATTAATAGGAATATAATTCCATGTATGTCAAGGTATGCAGTTAAGGATCGTGTGATTGGAGTATATAACACAGCGTCGCATTATGTGGTAAAAACATTGTTTTACAGTATTACATCATGTGACTATGTGTTTTTAAGATAATTTATAATCAATGTACAATGACATATTATTTATGAAAAGGGAAAAAATGATTTATTGGGGCTTAAATGTTGTGTTTCCCATTTTTCCCAACTTTCCTTCTGATAACTAGACATAATAGGATACATATGGAGCATACACTAATGAGGATTCCCATATGTGTTTCTCAAGAGAATATAAAATATTTTGAATGGATTTCTTATATAATTTAATTTCTATTTAATTGGAAATACCTCATTAATTTACCTATAGGTATTAAACCCTTAGAGAGAAAATGGCAATTAATTATACCTATAAGGAGACCCATGGTGGTAGTCTAGAATTGGGAAAGCATGAGTTTTAATTTCTCAGGAGTACATTCTTCTTATTAGTTTATTCTTATTACATATTTGTTTCTTTATAGAAGGATGACTAGAGTCATTAGAAATATAGCCTCTTGAGAAAGGAATAAGGTTTTAAGAATGTGATACCCCATGTGGATATACCATGGTCATCGAAAATCCACAGTTTTGAAATCATTGATGGAAATGAGGTAGAAATATACAACTTTTTAGGAATCCATTAATATCATGGATAATTTAGTGGACTGGGGAATCCACCATGTTCTTAGGACGTTATGTTTTGTGCTTGTTTAATCAATGTTTAGTTGCAAGAGAAAAAATTTCATGTTAGTATCCTACTAATAAGAACCTTCTTTATTAATTGAGTATACATTCTTGACTACTCATAGGGGACTACATGTTAAGGATTATTTCTAAGGAAATTACTCTTATCAATGGAATACAAGATAAAATGTGTGTAAGCCATAATCATTTGAATCTATTGGTTTCTCAAAGGGCATTGAAACTGGATGCCCGTATATGAAACAATGGTACACATATGGTCAAACATTGGTATATGGGTTGTTATTTTACCCTAGTATCAATGAAATAGATGGTTATTCACCCTAGAATTAGTTTTACGGGTGGATTTTCACTAATAGGGGTCTAAGCGCGGTGCTCCACCTTAATGAAGGATAAGTGAGGTAGTTCTCTACATTTGCGGTTTATGAAAGGTGATTCAACCTGGTGAGGGATAATAAATATAGATTTATCTTATGAGTGGTGAGAAAATTTATCCTCCCCATTGAAAGATAAGAAAAGTGATTCACCATAGCGATGAGCTACCCTGAGGGAATTATTTATCATTCACCCTAGTATAATACTTATTATAAGAAATATCTGAATGACTATAAATTCATTTAATTTCTACCAATATGAGTATAAACTCTATGGAATTTGATAGAAAATTTATATTAACAAATGTAGGAAATTACATTTTAATCATGTTAATATTTCAATATATTGCATCAAAAACTATGTTTGGTGTTTGATTTATTATCTGTCAATATGTCATTCAATATGAATAGTGTATTGGACTGTTTATAAGTAGTTATATAACATGAAATATATTGAATAAATGCATACAATACACAATACAAGAGAATTAAGTGGTGAGAAATTTCTAAAAGATATAAATTGCATATTTAGAAGTTTTTTTTCAGGAGTGGTGCAAGAACATGGAGGCTGAGTTGATTAAAAATATATAATGTTGATGAATAACCTTTGTTTTTTAGAATTTTATTAATATAATTGGAAATGTAAAGTAGGTTTTGGCATTAATTACTCAATTTATAGTGAGTAATAATTTCTAAAAAAGGAATGGATTGGAAGAACACCAAGGTTATGTGAGGATATTAAAGGATGAATGTAATTGAATCGTTATATTGTATAATTATTCCCCCCAAATGAAGCCTATAATTCAATGTTTTTTAACAAATTCATAATATTACCCCTCATATTGAGGATTTGGTACCATATATTTCTGTTGAATAATAAATAGTTTATTCTATCAATGAAGCCCAATTATCAATACCACATCATTTCTGAGTGTTTCCAGAACAATTTTTTGTAACATTATTGAGGGAGTTAAAGTTTTTCTAAAAAATATCATGAAATTAATGATAGGGAATAATTTTTTAAAAAATAAATAATTTTTTAAAAAATTGGATTTCTACCCAATGATTCCCAAAATTTAGGTTGTTTTGAGAAATAAAGTTTTATAAATATTGTTGATGAAATATTTGAGAATTAGAAAGTCTCACAATAATTTTATTCTATTAACAATTATTCATTAGATAATAAATGTTGATAAATTAAGTAATAATGATATTGTTTCACACATTATAGAGTTTAATGAACTAGTATTAATTGGATTATCAAATATTCCATGAAACATGGATATTTTTTTAGGGAATGTTTTGTAAATAATGAATGTTAAAGAATGATTCATGAAAAAAATTTATATGAAGGTTATGTTTCCATATAATGTGACGGATCATTATTTTCCTATAAATACCAAATATCTAAAGTGGAAGAAAAATATTTTTGATGGAAGATTAAAACTAATATGGGGCCAATTTTTGAGGAAACATTCTCTAAATTTTCAACGGTCTGAAGTTATAAAATTTAGTTGTGTGAACAACATTATTTAGTGAAAAAACATCATATAATCACTGAGTTCCAAAAACATATTATTTTCACAATTCTTTGTCTAGTGGGAAGGGTAATATTTTTAGAAATAATTATAATGAGAAGGATTCATGTTCATGAACATGAAGGTGAATAGTTTCATGAAAGATGATGTTTTGTGAAAGAATATCTAAAAATCAATAGATTAGGGAAAATATTATGTTTCATGAACAAAATGTATTGATGTTCTATTTTAATAGTTCATTAAGAGATAATAAAAGTTGGACTATGATGAAATAAAATTATCCTGTTAATCATGTAAAAATCCTTATGATTTAATATATTTGTTATGAAATATATAACTTTAATATATGGAATTACCTTCACCAATGTAGTGTTTGGGACTAAAAAAGAGGTAGTATTACTTGGATAAAGTGTTTCTGAACAATAAACATTTTAATTTTTGTGCACCGATAATTGAATGAGCACATAAAAAATGTTTCCACTGAACTATTATATGCTTGGGTATTATTGTATGATTGATACAACACCGGAGTGTGCTCTTAGGAGTATCCCTTTTTGGTGAACCAAGTAAACATACTTGTCTATCATATAATTTTTACATTCATACTCACTTGTTTTTTATCAAGGATTTAATTGAGTAAGATAATATGAAATATTCCTTACAATTAGGGAAGATATGTTTAAAAAAACCTAACCAGTATACAAATTAATTTTTCAAAATTTATCATTCACCCTGATTCACCCCCCTATGTTCTCATGGTGTATCTTGTTTCAAAATGTTTTATCAGAGAGTAATGGTTTAGACCTAGTTTTCAAACATAGAATTAGTGAATATATTTGCATATTCATATTGAAAAATTGAAGCCTATATTTTTTAATGGAATGTAATTTTTTGGATGGAATAAGGAAATGATCTTGTTCCTAAAGGCATTTAGTTAAGAGGTTATGAAGTATATTCAATGATTTTATTAATTGATAATGAAAAATAGTAAAATATTTATTGAAAAGATATAAAATATCATAAATAGATCTTTATCTAATTATGTATAAAATAAAACTACACATCCAATTATTGATTATGATATTTGGATTACTTTATAATATGTTTATATAGAAGCAATAAAGGTGAAACATATGAAGAAGATTGATTCATAGTGCCTTGTGGAAATAGGAAAGGAGAAGAACATTAATAAAAAGAATTCTATTGACAGATCAAACAAACAAATCAAGGTGGAGGATTATAATTTAGTTATTCTTTCTAATTCTAAATATGTTGTGGATGTTTCTTATATATACAAGAATATAAGAATACTCCATGTGGAGAATGAGCTTGAGGGTTTTTCTGACCTTTGGGCAGATATTTAATGTTCTCATATATAATCCAATATTCAAATACTAAAAAAATAAATTGATGATGGGATTATAAAATAATAAATGTAATATGTGTATGATCTTTAAGTATAGATGATTTTTTCTAAAAAAGTCGGAATTGATCAATCTGTTTGTGAGGTTGACTATAATTCTGTAGTTGACCTCAAGATGATGACTGATGTTCATGAAAATATAAATATGTAGTGGAACACAAAATGAAAAATGATGTTCTAGAAAAGGACATTGAAAACATGAAATATTATAATAATTAATAATATAAAAAGGTTTTAGTAACTTGATGTTGATGTTCATTAATGGATAAACATTAATGATCTATTTGAATATGTTTAGTTAGATAATAAAATCAACATATGATTTAGTATTGAATATGAACCACTCAAATATGTTGTGAGCTTTAAAAAGTATGATGAGACTATGATGTGTGTTCGTTAATTCACTGTGAGCTTGTTACATGAGAATGAAGTGATCCAATCCTTAAACGATATGGTGGATTGGTGAGAGATTTTAGGAAGTTTACTATGTTATCATTGATGATTTATTCATATAGAATAATAGGAATAAATGAACATTGGTGTCTATAAATATTGACTTCTAGACATTGGGTTCAGTGATGGAATAACAATGTTATGTATTTGAAAAAATCACAAATGATATCAAAGAATAAATGTTCATAGATAATTATTTGAATGGAATTTTCATTCATCTATGTCACTTCATCATGAGAGGATAAAATCTCAAAATGGAGATATATTTATATTAATTGAAATATAAGCTCAACTAAAAAATAAATAAAATATTAATAGAGATCTTGAGGGAAATCTCACATTATCTAATGGAAAGTAGAAAATTGAGTTTTCCTCTATGGATTCATCTATATGTGTTGAATGCGAGGATCACAGTCATAAATATTAAAATCAGATCATGTTATATTTAAATTATAGATATAAAGTCCCATAAAATAAGGTATCATTGAAATGATAATACTATAGAAGAATGGGGCACAAAATGAGTGTGTTTCACGTATCTATAAGGCACAACAACGAAAGAATAATCTCTATGTCAACATCTAAATGGAGGAATGGTGATACAAGGTATGTGTTTAGTGGGTGAAATTTTAATTGTCCTTACTGGAGTCATATAGAAAGATGATACAGTTGATAAAATTCATGGATATAAAATAATACTATAATGAGGTCCTCATCTATCATGGCATATAAAAAATTGGATCATTCGAGTATGTGACATATTATTAAAGAATAAAGGTTAACTATTATTTATAAAAATTATGTTGGGAAATTCATGGTGGACCAAGAAAAATCATAATAAACTCACTCCATCCATATTTGAGAGAAAATAATAAAATCAAGAAAAAGAAGGGGGAAAATAATCTGGTTTTTAATTAGATGGTTGTGTCCAAAAAATGTACTCACCTCAAATGAAAAATATTGAGGCTTCTTACATGGATCATAATGAGAATTAAATAAACAAGGATCCCTAGAGAACTTGAAATCAATATATCTAGATATGAAATGAAATACAATATAAAAACCCTCTAATTGGGGAAGAATAAAGAATAGAATAAGAGTTTAATGATTTTAGATTAGTGATTTAATCATGGAAAATCCTCTCATATTTCATTGAACCCATTCAAATATAATTATTTAAAACTTACTGAAACTAGTATTGTAAGGAGTTGGAGTATCATTTTGTTAGAGATGGAAAAAAGGATTGATCACTTTGATCAATTAATAAAAAATGGAACTAAAATAGTTGATGTGTTGATATGATAGTGGATGTATGATAATATAAATGACATTGAGAGAGACTTATAGTTTTTAATATAAGGGGGACTGAAATAGATAATATTTATTAAAAATTAATCTTTTATTCAAACATCAAATAAACAAAACTATTCTAGAAACTTTGATTATTGTGTTTTAAAACACATAAATAATGTTATTTGATCTCCAAAATATGATGAACTCTTACGATATATGATTGGTGAGAGAAAAATATAGAAAATAATTGTTCATTAATGAAAAATAAATTCTATATTCTTATCCAATTATTTATAATTTAGATGATTTTCAGAAGTGAAAATAATATCTATCACATAATATGAATATATATAATATGTTGTCAATGATTCCCACCAGGAAAAAAATAATGGACATTCTATAAAAACTACATAGACAAAATAATATATAACAGTTGAAAAAAAGTTAAAGTATATCAATTCATTCTAATATTATTATACAATGGAAAATTATGTATTACTATTAAAAGAGAAATTTTTTATAAGAATACAGATAAAACATCTCCAAATTGAAATATGAGAAGATAAAAAATAAATAGGAAGCTTCTCTATAGGTTTCTCTTTTTTTCCCCTAGCTTTAGCTCCATAAACTCATGAGTCGCGAGTGTTCTTGTTTTCATCTCCATTACGGTTCCAAAAAAAATTTATACACTTTTATCTATCTAAAACTTCTATATTTAATTTACCCCTCATCAAATTTACAATGAGATAATTTTATATTTCAATATGGGTCCCAACATCTCACAAAAGCCTATGTTTGTTGATAGTCAAATGTAAGAAATATTATTCTAACAATGTGATAATATACCTATTCCTTTGGAAAAACTTCTCACTAAAACTATCATACAAAAATTTAATAATGTAATGATCCATAGAAATATTATTTTGTTGTAATGTCGAATATAATGTTAGGACAATTTTTTTATCTTACCTACAACATGATGGACAAATGATAATACCCACATCATTTAAGCTATGTACCAATGCATTCATCCCCATACTAACTTAAACACTTATAACAACTTCAACATCTTCTATAAATTGAATAAAGTTAAGACAACCTGAAATTATTTTCAACAACCATGAATTTCACTAAACATGTAGAGTGAATGCAAAGGTCTAACCATAGATAGTTTATTATATAAGTCAAATTCCCATGGTTCTTCAAACCTATAATAAAGAACATCATATCCATAAAAGGATTATTCATAAACACATTGACCTCAACTCAATACGATGTATTTATCTATAGAATCATGAATAAAATACTCAAAATATATCTACAATGCCTACATTGTATGCTTGACTACTAGAGGTTCTTTGGTTTAGGTAAGGCATAATGAAGAGTACAAGGTTTTCAACGCACCAAAAAATAATAAATTAAGGAATAGGAAAAAATCAAAACCCCATCATAAAATGCATACTAACATCAATAAATCTTCCTACCATTATTTTATTCGATTTATAAAGTTATTCATCATATTCATCGTCATAGAAACACTATATAAAGTCAGTTTCACTTCAATTGTTGTTCAGCAAATGAAGATTCTCCCTTCACATGCTCGATACACAAATTAGAAAATTTGGTTTTATTATAATTCATGCAATTAAAAGGATAAATAATGGGTTATATTATAATTAATTATCCAAATAAACAAATCATGTTCATATTATTCAATATACGGTGAATCAGGATTTAATCCTTAGCTTGATTTGTACTAATATAGACTATAGAACTTAGTTTTTCCTTAAACATAAATTTATCTGATTCATAAAAAATATATATAGTTTATCATGCCCTAATAGATCTAAAATACCAAAACCTGAATCATTAATGTATCGATTACTCTATACTTTGATTATCAATCTTCATCTTCTAAGACCTCATTCGATAGATTCTAACTCATATTTGATAGTCACTGAAACTCTTGACTCTAGATTCAGACTCAGTGGTAGCTTGGGATTCAATTTCCTCAAATCCAATTCATTAGCTTTCCATGGTACATGGATTTAAAAATTTCATCATAAAGAGACCAGTATAGTGAATGTTAATTTATTGTTGATTTGTCATGGGTTTTTCCTATATAGGTGAAAATCCATATTGATCATGGGATTTGGTTACCTCTAATTTTCTATGTTTATAAATCTCTCGTTGTATGATTTTTTTGAAGAATACTTTATTATTTTTTGAATATATTCATCTTGGTTTTTATTATTTCATTCATTTCTAATATGATTCATCTTTAATAAGTTTTTAATCATCCTAGAGAATACATTGCCAAAAATTACTTAGGGTAAATTAGCCTATGGTAAATATTATATCATGGGAGACCCAAATTATCTTATGTGGATTGGAAATCATCATAGGTAGATAGACTCAATTATATTATTATAATAGAATTTTAAAATATTTGTTTACAATATTTTGAGAATTTATTTTTGGAGAGAATATCTCTTGTGAAAAAATCACTAATCTGTTACCCTCCACTAAAAAATATTATATGATTATATTACAAGTATGTGAAAAATATCTTATGGAAATATTTTAATTAATTTATCTATCATGCTGGATGGCTTATTAACATTTAACTTACGCCAATTTTCATATAATGAATAATTAGAAATAAAAAATTTATGGATATTAAATAAAATAAATTGAAATATCTAAAATAAGATAACAAGTTAAATTAAAATTTAAAAAATGAAAACAAAATTAATATAAAATTTCATAAATTAAATTAAATTAATATTAATTTACTATTTTTTGGAACATAAAAATTTATAATCTTAACTACTAAGAACCTATAATAAATCTAAATACTTAAAAATTAATTTGAAATAAAAAAAATGTGAAAGGACATATGAAAATTTAATAAAAAAATACACATTATTATGAATGATTTCAAATATTGAATATTTCAACAAAAAAATAAAAAACATTATAATTAATCCATTTAAAACATAATTATGAATTAAATATATTGATTAAACATAAAAACATAATGTGAAAAAAAACAAACGAATAAAGTCCACAACAAATCCCCCCACACCTGAAATATTTATTATATTAAACCAATACATAAGTCATGCCTAGGGATAGAAAATAAATCTCAAAATTGAAAAACAATAATGCCCCAAATAATTTATATTCAAAATTATATTCCACCATGTATTATTTTAATAATAAAAATGAATTCCCATTAAAATATAATAATATTAGTAAAAATTTAGCTACTATTTTATAGAAATGATTATAAATTAAAAATAAAAAAATTCATTCAACAAAAATAAATTTTTCATCCAACTACATGACCAAATATCTATTTTCTTCAAGGAGAAAAATCTCAAATACCATAATAAGTCATAATAAATAAACACATTGTTGGATGAGGTGGACTGAAAAATTATTGATTGACTAGAAAACACGACCAGTAATTCATGAATAAAAAATATAATAATATAATAAAATTTAATTTAAAATGGATGAGGATTTTCATTTCATAATATATTTATATGCATATCTTATGTGTTAGATTAAAAAGAAAATTCTCAAAAATCAATAATAACTATTTAACATTATCGAAAAATATTAATGGAATCCAATTTTTCAAGAAGGAAAATGAAATGTTTACATAATTAAATCCATAAATTATTAACTTTTAATCTCATAAAATTGGTATTAAAACATTGAAATTTAGAAAAAATCACTCGCTAAAGATGCATATGTAAGGAAAAAATAATAATTTTGAATATATATATGGGGGTTTTGGTGGGTTAGATTAAATAATATTTATGATCATTTATGATGAAACTCTCCCCACCAAAAATTTCAAACAATATTCACATTGTTGATCCTCAAAGTGAATAATAACAATAATGAATTTTTATTCAATGAATATTTTAAATATAGTACTTCTCTAACATCATTAAGAGTCATATTGAAATTCAAAGCACATTTTCCATAATTTTATTTCACAGTTAGAAAACATAATTTTAAATGTGTATATTTTTAGGTTATAATGGAATAAATGTTTCTTAATTAAAATAGAAAATGAACATAATAAATAGTGATTTTTCCGAAAAATATATTGATATCAAAGGTAATTTAAGTGTTTAAATATTTTTTTCTTAAATTTTAACGGGTTTTCAGCATTAAAGATTCAAGAAATCATTACTCACAATCATTTTTAAGTAGAATAGAAAGATGAATTTCTAAAAATAAATACATTCCAAAAACCTAATGACCAATAAAGTTATGTCCTCAATAATTTGAAAAAAAAATGTTTTAGGAAATAATGAAATGATTTTAACAATATTATATTCATTAAAAATGAATGATATAACTCCCCTAAAATATTTCATTTATTTTCATCATAATTTTGAGAAAAATCATGATCTTTTATTTCATTAGTTAAATTTTGTTTCTCGTAGTAATGTAACTTCAATGGTTAAATATAAGTAAAATTAATCTCATACATATAGAATCAATAAGATAAAACCAAGAAGATATAAAATTGTGATGGTGAACACTAAGGCCAAGACGGAGTGATGAAAGTGTTAAGATTAACTATCTTGTATGAGGAAGTGTTTTTTTACTAATACCAAAATAAATAATTTAAAAAAATCATTTATGGGTAGTGTCTCATGTAGTGATACATTTAGAGTCCCTAAATATACATTTCTAGATTCTAACCATGGTAACTTTGGTGTTGTGTTTTTTAATTAATGAACGACTACATATGATTTTCTCATTTATTTATTTACTAATTTTTTTTATTTGTGGGAACCAATACTTATAAAAACATAGTGATTATTCCTTAGAACATAAATAATTTGAATGTGGACCGATAATCATAATTGTACTGCTCGATGTTTTCTCCAATTTGAGTAGATGATTCATCATCCAAATATAAATTCTTAGCGTCTTCAATTTATTTTGGATCACATATTATAAAAGGATCTCCCACAATATCTAAAAATAACATAATTGTCACATCAACAAAAAAATTATTTGAATTACTCTTAGATGTATTGTTTTCTACATTTTTAATTAAATCGTATTTTACACCTTTTTTATTTTCATGAAGTGAGTGTAGATAAATAGATGCTCCTATATTTAAAACACTATACTGTTAGATCCCGATCCCAAAAATTCAACATAATAAATTTTTATAACATGGGTAAAAAGGATAGAGTTGTGAAAAAATTTATTAATAATTGGGATATCAAATTTAATTTTGAAATGCTTCTTGAATAATTAAAATTAGTTCAGATTCATCTTCCATATTTAGCATAATTTCTATAATAAAATAAAATTTCATATTTTAAAATTCAACATGAAAATTAGTTTTTTTAAAATTGATAAAAAAAATATTTCCACCTCAATAAAAAACCCAAAAATAAATATCATAATCATGATTTTCTGAAACATTTAGTGGGATTTATCCCTCAAAATTGAAAAAACATTATGATGAAACTCAATAATTAAGATAGAGTTCCCATACAATATTAATTATTCATCCAAGATTTAAATTTCTACAGTTTGTTCATTAGAAATTGTAATAATTTAATCTCTATTATTTTTTTCATAACTCTATTATTCTAAAAATTTTGTTCTTACACTACCACCCAAGAATCTCTCCACTGAATATTCCATTCAACCAATTTTCTAAATATATTTTCCTTTATAGCCACTTTTTTTTGGAGGAACATCATAACCAACAATAAAACGATCATTCCCCATTTCATAACATTCATGATGTATTTTTAAAATGGATACTTCCATGGATACACAATAATAATATTTTTTAAATAGTTTTTTAAATTATTTTTTATAGACTATTTTTTGTTTTTGTTTTTTTGAAATTTTAAAAATCTAATTTTATTTCATTGTTTAATTTATTCATGTTCCTTCACTGCCAGCGGTTCAAAAATTTCGATCATGGAAATCATTTAATCTTATAAATTTTTTAATTTAAAACCAATATAAACAAGTAAATAATGGTTTATGTGTATCGATTTCATAAAAATAAAAAAGAGGAATGTGTATTCCAGAAAAAGAAACAAACAAATAATAAAATGAAATAGTGGAATAAGTGAAAAGATGGTATTTGTGGGATAAGAGAGATGGTAGTGAGAGAGATATAGTTCTTCAGATTAGGGGGTTCAAACTAGTCTAAGTTAATTAAAAATGACTTTTCTATTTGAAATTAAAATAAATTCAGCTATTCTAGTGACAATGAAAAAATGTTTTTGTAACACCTAACTATCATTAAGTGATCTCCCTAATACAGTGAACACTTTTAAAGGATGATTGGTGAAAAAAAATTCCAGAAAAATAATGCATTATAAATGGATAATAGGCTCATCATATTTTGACAATTTTTATTATGATAGATGATGAAAAAAAGTTAAAATAATCAATTTTGTCTCCTATCGAAACTTATAATAAAAAAAAATAATTCTCAATAAGAAAAAATGAATAACTCTATATAAAAACTACACTGGAAAATTATTTATTATAAAAGATAAGCATATTGAAGATATCAATCTGTTCAAATAAAATTCCCCTAATGAAAAGTAAGTATTCCTATTCAATGATAAGGAAATAAAAATATACAAATAATACATCTCAAAATAGGAATACAGTAAGGGAATATAGGGAAATGAATCCTCTCTTAGTGTCATCCCATTACACTATATCCTACTCCTTTAACTCCTCATTCATGATTTTCTTGCCTACGGCTCCATTTTGGCTCTAGAAATATACTCTCTTCACCTATTTGTCTAAATCTATTATAATTACATTCCCCCTACTCAACTGTTCATATAGGAATTTATTTTTATAGAAAATTTCATTACCTTCCAACCACAACTTCATTTAGAAATATTCAACTATAATAAATAGTTTCTCAACCCTAATATAATATACCCATTTCATTTCCAAAAAAAAATTAAGAAAATTTCCATACCTTCACACGAGCATTAAATTATTAAACGAATTAGTAATTTTAATTAATTTTGAATTTAATTATAGAATAATTGTTTATTTTTTCTTTTTAATTTCCCAATTTTCATATGTCAGTAGCTGATTCAATTAGCCTTTTTGCTAACCCATTCATCCTATTAACAACACCCATACATCTATCAATATAATCTTCCTCCACAAATTGATGTCATTTAAGAATAACTGAAATGAGTTTCATTTCCATGAAAAATCTCTAATCATGAATCATGCATGAAAAAGATAAAACATAGTCATTTCATTTGGGAACTCATTGTCTTACACTCATTCAAAAATGAAAAAAAAATCACATTCATTAGAAATATAATTCATCAATACATTGATCTCAAATTGATCCTAGATCTTATTCACAAAAAACCATGCATTTTATCTTGAGTAATGCAATATCAATTAGGGTAGCCAACTTCTGAAGTTCCAAAGTGGATGCCTCTTAAAAGTCTCTACGTAATATATGAATTCACCATTTGGACAACATATAAAAAAAATTCAATGTGGGAATTAGGGAAAATAAAAATCTTATCACCAATATTGAAAATTATTTCTTTGGCCTTTATGAAATTAATTACATATAATGATTCTATTATTCATCATCTTCACCTTCATATAATCACCGGGTGAACTCGCTTCCCCATTACTTTTTAATCAATAATAGATTGATATTTCCTCATAATCATGGATCTAAAATGAGTAACATTGGTTTAATGCTCATTCAAACTACACTGATGGTATGAAACAAGTGAAATAATATTCAAATTGCCAATGATGTAAATTACATTCATCATATAAAATAGCGGTGGTGTTGATATTTCAACCTCTACATGAATTTCAAAATGTTCAGCTATTGAACTCAGGGATTACATAATCTAAAATTTTTCATAATCATAAATTGACCTTACTGATTCATCTTCTACTTTAACATATCTGAAATAAAAAAATTATCCATTATATATTTTCTTCTCTAGAATTAGTTTCACCATATTCATCTCTAAAATTTTATTAGAAACATGTGAACATCGAATTGACCGTAAATATAAAAATTGATGAATTATATAGACTTGGAAGAATATCATAATTTTATTTCCTCAAATCATTGTCAATGATTCACATCTGTTATATTTATCGAAAAGGATTAGTATTTAAAAAATCTCCATTGTGAATGTTTTATTATTGTCGATTCAACATTGGTAAATCATTTATAGGTGCAAATCCCTCTCTATATTGGGTATTAGTTGCCTTAAACGTTTTATAATCATCAATAAACCATAATTTTAGAATCTCAATTGTTCTCCAATGATTATTTCAAGGCCATAATCTCTATTCATTTGATTTAATTTTCTTCCAAGACAATTTTGTTTTGATAAATTTTAAACATTCCTTGAGAATCCATGACAAAAACTATTTTAAGGTAAAAGATACTATATGAAATTGTATCTAATTTATTTTACAAATTATCATAGATGGGTTAGAAGTCTTCTTAGGCATCTCACCTCAATTATCATTTTTAAGACAATTTGAAATAGACTGTCTTAATGAATGATTCGAATTATTTTAGGACAATATCTATTTTAGGATAATATATCATATGTTCTTCCATACTCTAAAATCTATTACACAATTATCTTACAAAGATGCAATATATATTGTATGAAAATATTTCAATTTTTTTAACATTCCATCTTGCAAACATCTTCAATTTTTTTTTCACAAAATCATCTTACAATATGATAAATAAATAAAATTATTTATCAGATTTCAATTAATATAAAGGAATAGTGAATAATTAAAAAATAGCTATACACATTAAATTAAAATATCAAAATTTAAACAAAATTAAAATAAATTAATCAAAAAATATATTCAAATAACAATAATTAAAAATTCATAGTAACATAAAAATGACGTATTAAATTTTTTAGAACCTATAATAAATGTAAATACATAAAATTATCATTTAAAATCAAATATTTTCAAAAAACAAATAAAAAAATTAATGAAACAACATATGATAAATTAACCATAAAATACATATTATTAATAAAATTAGTCAATTATTTATTATTTAAATAATTTAATAAAAAATTATAATAAACCAATTTAATACAAAATGTGAAATAAATAAATAGATTTCAGTTTAAAATAAATTTGAAAAATAAAATGAATAAAGAATACATAATGATTTGATGTTCATGTGTTGTGTTAAAGAATGAAAAATATAGATGTATGATTTAATGCACAACTATTAATAGGGTGAAGCCCCAAGTACCTACATATAAAAAGAATATTTAGAATGAAGGTAAAGAATCTATAATTATATGACTAGAAAAATTGGTGTTGGAAATGATTATGGAAGGAAAAGAGAAGGAGTTTCTTTTTTATATAAAAATATAAAATGGTTGGTTCATCATGATCTACCTCAATCCTCGTTTTGAGGATTCCTGAGGTACCCCTATCCCCAATCATTTAACTATATCTAATATATGTTCGATGTGGTATTGTATTAAGGTGGAGATATGATCCATGGGGTGTGTATATGCTAAAATGGAACATAAACCTAATCTACATATAGATATTTACAACAACAAGGATCATAATACTTGGAAATTTTATATAGCATTAGATTCAATAATCGGTGTACAATAACCACTGAATTTTTCCAATATGTTCTTTAATGTTACTTTTTGTTGAAATGGTATTCATACATAGAGTAGGATGATGTGTAAAAAAATATTTTATTGATATATTTGAATGTTATAGTACTTCCTAGTCACAATGAAAATTCAACCATTGGTATCATGACTCATTTAAATTGTAATTTAACCACCAATAAATGATATATTAATATTGAACCATAAAAATTTATTTATTACCTCTTTATATAATTTTTTTAAGAATATGGTACATGTGGACTATATTTAAGATACCATCAAGCTACTAAAAATTGTTAGTGCTCAAACCATGTGGTCCGAATGTTTTGAAGAAGAATTCAATTTTTTTAGAAATATCAATGATTAGTATAAATTAGTGGTGTTGGTCTAAATATGAAAATATTTTGGGAGAGTTTGTTACAATAATATTGTATACCCAATCCTTTTTAAACATACTAATACATGATTAATAAAAATAAATATCTATTAATACAAGACAAGGATCATCACTCCCTAGGGTCTTTAGATTAATAGTTTTTTAATACAAAAAATGAAACTAAAAAAATGGATTTATATATTTATTATATATAGTGAGTTCATAAAATCCATTTGAGATCCAAAATATACATGGGATAACCTAAGGAATACATAAAAATTAATTATCTAAAAAACACAGAAATGGAATGAGGCAAAGGTATTACATGATATCATAAAAGTGAAGGTACATGAGTACATAAGTAGATGTATAATATAAATTTCATGGTATCGTAAGATCATGAAAACTTTGAAAAGTTGATACAACATAAACAAATGTTTTGTATAACTGTTCACACCGAATATCTTGGTGTAAATATTCCCATAATTGATTAGGATTACTCCATAGACTTATACATATCATCTCATGAGACTAAAACATCACACAATGCATTTGGGTGCTATCTAGAAGCACCTACCATACATTTTCCTGATCTATGTGTTACACATAAGGGAAAAAATCATATGGAATAAAATAAAAATTATCTACGGAATGAAAATGGGTTTCATGATCATACTTAATATCCAAATCAATGAAAATTTCATAATGAACTAATTTGAGAAATGATAATAAGAGATGTATTACACTATCAAATATGGTAGAATGATATATGGATATATGTTATATATATACATAAAATTTAAAATAAATCCATAACATCAATGGTTATTTTCATTGATGAAAATATTAAAAACATTATGGAGATATATAACATTTCACTTTTATTATCATAAAAGGATTCCATCTAAGTGGGAAAATTATTTTGAAATTTTCTTTTTGAACATTAATTAAGGAAAATATATGTTCCATTATGAAAATAAAATTTTTTAAAACCAAAAAATTTCAATAAAATTATATAATTTTCATAAATAACATTTATCGTTAAAAAGGAACCTTGAAAATTTTGATTGATCAAGATGGTGGAAGAGATTCATATAAGCTGAATACATATTAAAATATGATTTTTTTCGTATATTTGTATGAAAATTTAAAAAACAATGTTTTTTAGAGAATGATAGGAAGATTAATATTAAAAACCAATTTTAAAAATCTAATTATGGGTAAAAATGATAATTAATATCATTGGAATTTTTTTAAATAAAATATCATTGAAAAAATATATATGAATGAAAAAGGATTTTCGACAAAAAAAGTCATGAAGAAGTATCTTTATAAAGAATATCTCAATCATTTGTAGTACCAATGAGAGGAAAATAGTAATATTTCCTAAAAAATTCATGAATAAATAGACCAAAAAATTATTATTAAATGATCATATAATTTCTAATAATGGAAATTCAAGAATAAACAACCCTCATTAAAATTATATTGAATCATAAACCATTATCTCTTAGGAAAATTTTGATTAATAACTTACAATGAATTAATTATATGAATTGTTACATAAAATATCCTGAATTAGTATTGATATATAATATATTATGTAGATGGGTATTATATAAACCATTTATAATAAATTTGGTTCATAAAAGCACATTTTTAAAAAAAAGGACGTTTAAGAGGAAACCCATTCAATGTTCACATCATAGTGGTGACAGATAATAAATGGGGTGATTCTGTGTAAAAAATTTATTTCCAAAAACCTAAAAGTTTAAATATTACATAAAGAAAAAAAATTTATTTCACTAAAAATTATTTCATAATATAATCAACCCAATTTTCATATAACCCAGTGAATTGAAATTGAGTTAAGAAACCACATACCATGCACTTACCGTTAGTTTAGTCAATATAAACTAATGTATAGTTTCATTAAACATGTTAATAACTTATTATATTACTATATTAATATTTATAAAGTACAAAATTGTCATTTTATAATACCATAGAGTCTATTAGTTAATTATATTTCATTATTATCAATGTGACAGGTGTTAATTTACTTGCTTTCTCATGCATGTTCTATCAGAAAACTAACAGATCCCAAAAACAGAATGTAGTTACATAATATATTGATCTATATTAATTTAATTAGTTTTTTTTTCATTACATACATCATTACAATCATTATTTAATTTTGATCATGGGGAATGAATCACATTGCTTTATGAGGTGGTAGTCTTCCATTCACATAAATGACATTGTATTATATTTAATGGATTGTAAGGATATAAAATTTATGATATATTTAGTTTCTATAATTATTAATATATTTTTTATATAACAAACCAATATAAAATTAAACCATATTACCTTCCATTTAAAGCGTATGTCGAAAAATGAATCACATCACTTCAAAATGTGGTAGTCTTTCGTACACATGAACAATATTTTCATTTTCACTACAAAATGGAATGTAAGAACATATATATGGTATAATAATTACACAATTATAATTATATTGTAAATATAATTTATTAAAAAATATAAATAATTATATCTGTTCTTTATAATCTGTGATGGAAATCATATCTCATCATTTGGCACGGTGGTGGTCTGCAGTACACATAATCAATAATATTTGTAAACATTTATAGTGGGAAGAGATGGATTTTAGTCATTAAAATAACCTAAATATTTTTCATCATATTTAATATGATTATTTTTTTTATACATTACCTGTTTAATAATATTTTAATAATGTGGACGATGAAATACTATAAAACACATGGTTATGGATGTTATCACTTCTCCAGATAAAATAATTTTGTTTACAAACATGTCCTTCATAGATTGATTTTTAAATAAAATTGGGATTACAGGATTATAGATAAAAATAAGAAATTTATTTTGGGTATTTATTTGCTAAACAATTTGGTTTCAGAAGTGTTGAAATCGGATGAGAAAGGTGTCCTTATATTATTACGGGAGAGGCCACACTTGGAATTTTTTTAAAGAAAGAATAACAATAATATTTTTATCATGGACTTTTTATCTAATATGGACCATATTAAAACATTATAATATATTATGTATAAATATGAAAATAATATAGTTGTCAGACATTTTATTTGTCATTTGGAACCCTTATATTTATTTTTTACTACCTAAGGTAAACCTATTTTTACCTAAACATCGGTAAATAAAGTTTTACTGTTTTCACCATTAAATATGGCCAAAAATTAAATTGAAATTATTATATTAAATAATCTATGTTTTTTTAAAATGTTGAATTGATATTTAAAATTTAAACATACATAAATGGTATAATTAGATTTAAATAGAATCTCGTAGACGTAATGATAAACCATTTTTTCAAGTAATACATTTTTATCTAAAAGATGATATCATATTAACTATATGAAAATTAATATAAATTATATTAATTTAAACAAATATTTATTGATATATAATATATAAATTTCATTTAAATATATCATGATTAGGATTATTCAAATTATTTAAAATGAATACACATTATAAAATTTAAACCATTTTTCATAAAAATTGTTATTTAATGCACAAATATAAACGTATATTAAAATTTAAAATATTGATGATTTAGATATTATTAATTGGATTCAGTATAACTTAATAATACTTATGTTATTTTTAAATCATATTTATATAATTTTAGGGCATAATTTATTAAGAAAATTACACTTATATAAAAAATAGTATTTTAATTACTTACTAAAAAAGAAATATTATATGAAAAATACTGAATTTCACTTTAAGTTAATATTGATAGGATGATTTAAGAAAATTATTTTTAAACAATATTTTATAATAGTGGTAAAAAAATTAATTTAAAATTATGAAGTAAAATCATGTCTAAACTGCCTCCTAAAAATACAGTTTTTCAGATTACAATTTTATCTGTTCAAATGGTTGGTATTTTATTTCTAATCAATAGATAACCATTGAATTTTTTTTATAAATGTGTTAACCATATAATTTCAATAATTTAGTTACTATTACTCATACCTTCCAACATAATGGGTATGTCATAATGGTAAATTTTAAATAATAATATTTTTATAGTGTATCTCATTTTGTTTAAACCCGCAGTTGTGTGCATCACAAGCCGTTGAAGAGATTGAATTTATTAAAAATAAATATATCCTAATGTATTTTTTGTATTTTTTTATGATCGGTTATTCATGTTATATACTCTATGAAACGTAATTTTATTCTTTTAAAATCATAGGAAATTATATTCAAACCCTTATATAAATGGAATCCTCTTAATTTAATCTTGATATCTGCAATCAACTATTTCCATTTTGAAATACCAGTACTGTAATCATGTAACATGAATTGTAAATAAATTATACAATTTAATAGAGATAAATAAAATTATGATAGTCATCTAGGATAACATATACTATGTTTCCAAAAAATATAACACTGGTGGAATGTAAAGATATAGAAATAGAAGAAAATAATTAATAATTTTGGAGAGCAATAGAAATCATTTATCATAAGTATGTTAATGGTCAATATAATTTTAAAGAACTTATAACCATAAATATAGGATTTGTTTAATGACAAATGATTCCTCAGATATGAAGGTAATATGGTAATATTTCTTCCAAGATCTTTTTCTGAGAATTTAGAAATTTCATTTCAATATAGAATCATTAAATAAAAAAATATACTTACATTACAAGAAGAAATTCAACTTCTAATCAGATTCCTTCATAATATCATCAATTTTTTCAAATGATTAGTATTCAATATTATTTTTTTGTGTATGAAAAATTTAATTTATTTTAGAGGGTCACATAATCTGTCACGACCCGTCATCGGGGCCTGTGCCGTGACTACCCCAAGCCCGCCTTCCATAGGCCAGGGGCTGGCGACTAGTACCAAGGCGTAAATCCCAACAAAAGGGAAGGCATTGCCTTTAAAAAGAAAACAAGCACTATAGAGTAAGCAAGCAGAAAATTAAACAGTAAGTAAAAACTGTAACATGATGTGCTGAAAGTAAAAGGGGCCGGAAATACAAGACCAACTGTAAAGTACAACTTAAAGGGGAAAAACATCAACTGAAAGGAAAAGCCGCAGCGTCGATCCGTCCTCTGATGGTCCCACCTGAAGGGTGGGTACAGATAGCCTCCACAGCTCCTTGGCCCAGTCGTCCGCTCCGAGTACGTCCCGCCCAGTGGTCCACCTCCAGGTACTGTCCTACTCTGCACGCCTCCACCACGATCAGCGATGTCCGTCGTCTGCAACCAACACAACGAAGTGTGGGCATAGCCCATGCAGGGGTAGGTATAAGCTACTCAGTAGGGACCACGAGACCGCCAAAGGTCTCCCGAAATCCACACAGGATAATCCACAAATGAAAGATACAATCATGAAGTAACAACAGACACTACGTAGGTATATGCCCATACATATACCTAAGTCATCAATTCACGTTCGGCTCCAACGGCCGAGCCCAAGCACAACCCAGTCCACACAGGAATGAAAAACGTATACCTGCACAGGATAGAAAAACACAATCCAAAAATGAGAGTAAAAAATACCCACATAGGATAGCTCAACAAAATCCACAAAGGAGAGAAAACAGTAAATCCACACAGGATAGCTCAACACAATCCACAAAGAAGAGTAACACAGGATTCAGCTCACACAGGTATATTTCTTCGGATGACGATAAAGATGATCACTAATCCATCTAAGTCGGCGGACCCACAAAGGATCGATAGGTACTAACCCCTGCAATGACCCACACAGGATCGGGCCCACACAAGACCTGTAGGCACTGGCTCACACAGAACCGCTGAGCGCTGACCCACACAGGATCGGGCCCACACAGGACCTGTAGCACTTACCTGCAAGGGGTCGCTGAGTGTTGTAGTCGTCGCAGTCCACTGAGGATCTCTGCATAGTCGTCGTCACAGTCCACTGAGGATCTGTGCAGGGTCGTCATCGAAGTCCACTGAGGATCTCTGCACGGTCGTCATTAGAGTCCACTGAGGATCTCTGCACAGTCGTCACTGTTGAAGTAGCAGTCGCAGCCAGCACTAGGGTTCCCGCACACAACAAGATCGTTCGGGAGGGTCTGCTCCACGAGCCGACAGGCTGATACATCAACTGAAACAAAGTCCAAAGTTTATGTATCCAAAATTTCCGTATCGATAACAGGAACTGAACGCCGCAGACGGCGCGTCAGACGGACGCCCGGTCTGAGAGTAATTGGCTTTTTCGTCCCAGGGGCCCGGTTGGTTTTTAAGGAAAAACCAACCCGACCGTACTACACCTGCATCCAATCCTCAGGCGGAGTGATCCAAAAGATTCGTCTCATATAGAGGAATTCAACAAAGCTGACGACACGTCAATCGGACGTCCGTAGCTCATGATATGAGCGTTTCCCCTCCGAGGGCCCGGTTGGTTTCGTGTACGAACCAACACGGACGAACCCAAAGTATTCAGAAACCTTGAGTGCGATATGCCGAAACGACTGTCTCGATCCAAGGATCGCGTTTCCACTGACGGCGCGTCGTTCAGAGGCACGTAGCTCACGTTACGGGCAAAAGAACGAAAACAGGCCGAAGACGGGGGGTCCGGGCCCGGGCCGACCCCCCCTAGGTCGGCCGCGCCGAGCTAGGCCGGTCCGACCGACCGTGCCGCGCCCTAGCGAGGACGGACCGGGCCCGGCTGGGTGGGACCTTCATAGGACGGCTCGACGCTGCGTCTTTTCCATTCAGTTGATGTTTTTCCCCTTTCAGTTGTACTTTACAGTTGGGCTTGTATTTGCGGCCCCTTTTACTTTCAGCATAGTTTGTTACAGTTTTTACTTACTGTTTACATTTTCTCTTGCTTACTCTTTGGTTCTTGTTTACTTTTCAAAGGAAATTCCTTCCCTTTTGTTGGGATTTATGCTTTGGTTCTAGTCGCCAGCCCCTGGCCTATAGAAGGCGGGCTTGGGGTAGTCACGGCACGGGCCCCGAGGACGGGTCGTGACATAATCCCTAAACTAATAAAAATATATTCCTACTATATTTAGTAAAACAAAATTATTTATATATGTTATCTAATATAACAAATTAATCAATAATATTTCAATATTAACCCCCAATGTACACATTAATCTATCTTATATTTTTGTATCATTAAAACCATTAAGTTTACATCTCTAGAAACGTAATAGCATTCATCCAAAATAATACATTGCATTACAATGATAGGTTATATTTACGTCAACACAATAAAACGTCACACAAAATTTCATTAGTCTCCTTGAAATATAATTACATAAAACCTAAAATGGGTCTACAATACATTGATCTTCTAATAAACTTTATAATCAAAACCCTATAATGGTATCCATAACTCTTTAGTTAATCTAAAATGATGACATGTATGCTTCAAAAGTTAACAAAAATTTTAAACAATTCATGATTCTTATAACCAAAATATATTTGGTAAACATACTTATATTGTATTATTATTTAATCTTAATAAATAAATTCTAAAAACATTTTTTTTCATTGAGTTGGTATAAAATAGGTCCTTCCTTAGACAAGGAGAGAAAACTTAGTTTAGGTCAATGACTCCTATTATTCCCAATTTCCATATATATAAGACATCAAATTATATAGCTATTTGTTTCTATATGACCTTTATTTCCACATAGAAAATATATTATTCTCTATTCAATATATTATTTTAGGTGATTTTTCCATCTTCTAGACATGTAGGAAGGTGAATATTCTTTCCTCTATGTTGATTAACAAATGAACATTCATAAAATTTTATCGTCATCTTATTTGATATTTTATAAATATCACTAATGTTCACATTGTTAATTATATATCATGTTAGATGATTAATCATAATCACAATATCTTTATCTCCAATCATTATCCAATTTGGTTTCCCATAATCATCGAATTATCCATCACATTCATTGTAAACATGATTCCTCTTAGTTTTGTCCATTGAATAAATCCACAAAGAATTTTTTTGAGAAAAAATAATCATAGTGGGAAACAACATAATCCTCAAATATAATTTATTGGATGTCTAAATCAAGACACCTTATTTTCAATCATTGATAAATTTGGTTTATCATAGTTTATTCATAGTCATAATCTAATAAAATCCTATTTGTTGGTTTCTAAAGAGTTTTCTGCATTTCAAAAGTATGTCCCCTATGAGTGTTAAACCATGTTCATAGTAAAGCACATTTTCATTTATTATTTAATTCTTTAGTTAAGGCAGACATACATTTCATAGAATTATTACCCCAATGTACATCTATTCTAAAACCACATCCATTAATAGTATCTAGACATGGATGTAATTTTTTCAAAACCAGTTACTTTAAACATCAACTAAATTCCATGATATTTTCAATGCACATACATATCCATAATGTAACATCCCAAGTAATGAATAATAGATATTTTTATCTATGTCTATTAATGATTAAGATAGTGTTTTAGAGGCTTAAAATGAAAATAAATCCAGTCTTAAGCAGGGAATACACTAATATTCTTATAAGATTGTTTTACTGCCTTATGATGGAAAACCCTTTTTAAATCTATCTTTTGGCAATTTTATAAATTATTTTTGTCAAAATAAACTTATTCTTTATGATTGGAACATCAAAATTTACTTTGTGTGAATTTTTGATATTTTTCTGACAATGTTCATTTTTTAATGAATAGTGAAAAATACTGCAATTTCCATCAAAACTGGTTTTTAATCTAATTTATTTATATGATTAGATTATCTATTGAATTGGTCTTAATGTGTAATATGAATATATTTTTACCATTTAATCCAATGGTGGTCATTGGAATCAATTTCACTTTGAAATTGGACTCAAACAAGTGTCAATCTTTTGATACTTATTGTTTCATAAAAACACGCTATTTTCTCTGACAGCGGGAATTAATTATTAAATTAATTAATGTTAATTATATGTTTTGAATTTTTTAAAATAGAGTTTAATTTTGAATTTGGAATATCAAATATAGCTTAGGGTAAATTTTTGGTAATTTTCTGAAAAACTTCAATTTTTGATGAATAGTGAAACCACTAAGTGGTACTTATAAAAACTGATTTTCCGTTTAAATGAAATTTTGCCATCATTGTGTTTTGATTTTCAAAAATCCGCCATACATGGTTGTCATTAAGAAATAAAATGTCGTTCAATGAGATTAAAATAATTTTTTGGTGAATAGTAACTTATTATGTTCTTAATCGCGATTAGTGGTAATTAGGGTAGTTTAAGGTATAAATAATTATTTAATAATATGAAATGACCTAGACACATGTCCCAACCTTATTGGTTGTGTCATGGCCGACCTAGAAAAGACATGGGTCAACTTGGGGACACCAGGGAGACATTTTGGTTGGGAAATGACATAAATAACTTTTTATTTAATGTAAAAGTAAAAATGACACAAACATAATATGTTTTACGAAAACAATTTCTACATGGGTTTATAAAGATCAGAGTTTTTATTATAAATAGTAATTGGAAAGCTAAAAATATTTCCTACATCATAGTATTTTTTTATAATTTTTAGACATTAAATAAATTAAATTATTTATGACATCATGATGATGCAGCGATGACCTCATTATTTAACGATTTAAATAAAATGGAAAGATAATGTAAAATCTATGAACTACACATGTCCAAAAACAATTGGATGAGTGGATTTAGAACCCTTATCACCTTATCCATGAATTATATCAGTGTGGTACCTTTTAAAACCGAAACACATTTTCAAATAAAGTAATATTTCTTTACTTTCCAAAAGTGCCCCTCCTCTCCTCTTAAAACAGGCCCCCACCTCTACCTCATTTCACACACTCCTCAAGCCTTTGGCTCGGCCAACCCCTGCCCATTTACTCTCTCCACTTCCCTCTCCTAATCCTAGAGGATTCCCTTTGGGCATAATCCTTTCAATGGAAGCCTTTAGGCTCAAATCAAAAGGAGTTACACTTTTAAAGGTAATTCATTTTCTCATGTTCATTTGATTTATTTTGTTTCTCCAACCCCCTAAACTCTTTTTATTTACTTATTTTGTAACAACACCAGTATCTTCAATACACTAGGATGTTTTCATAAGATTTATATGAGCTACACTCTCACATAACTACATCAAATGGTTAAAGAACATACGGTTTCCGTGGATGGCGAAATTCTGCCTCCCGAAACGATGATTGTTCAATACTCATTTAACACCTTCAAAGGTGGCCATTATGATGTCACTATTTTTATATATGATATATAATATGTTTATGTTTTCCTTAAGCTTATGTTTTTTTCATTTTGGGCATACCTTTATGGTTTCCATTATGGGTAAACACGATATCTTTATTTTAGAAAGTGCGGACAACCGCCCCCTGAAAGTGATTTGATTCTTTAATACCATATGTTGGATGTGTAAAGGATAAAGTTAATGATATTATATATTTTATTATACTGTAATTATAATATACTCTTATATCATTATGATTCCATTCCAGAAAATACGAAATAGAAATAGAAGTAGCGTTCATGCGTACGTACGGCTTACCGTCTCAATGAACGGTGCATTTCATTTCTTACCTCTAAATGTGATGTAATATTTAAATACATGTATATGATGAATATATATGATATATATGTTATCCAAATCATTAATATCATTCTGGATATAATGAACCTTTGACCAAATTAACAACATGTAAGTGTAAGAAGTCTATTTTTGACTTAAGAACCAAATACCGAAAAAATGAACACTATTAACTTAAATGATTACATGATGTTCATAACATGGTATAAAAGGAATAATGAACTTGAAAAAGGTTCATAATCAAGTATATATTAACTCAAGTTTATTATTTAGGAGATTAAAGAACGTTCGGGTCAAGTCGGATACGAGGTATGGGACTTCGTCTCAATCTCCTTTCATTGAGGCATATTTTATTTTATACACAACTTTCTTTTATACGGTGTATAAACCCCTTTGACTTTTACGTTCATTCAAAAGGAATCTTTTTTTACGAAGCATTTACTAAACGACAAAAGGGAATGTTTTTGTCGTACGTATGCGGCGACAACGACTTCTCCGCCGTCGTGACCGTTATTTGAGTTTCGGCTTCCTCTACAAGCCATACCTTCTTTTTAAAAGAAAAATAAATACCATATTTTACTTTTCTTTTATTTTGGTATTGAAAATGGTTTTCATAATGTTTTTATATCAATGTGTTGTATTGATATCTCATGATTGAAATGTGGAAATTTTATGTTTCCTTTATGCATGTTTTATGTGATATGATTATGTTATGGTTCTTGGGCATTATTATGAAGATGGGTGGTTCCGTGATAAACTAAGGGCGGGTGAGCCCGTTATAGCTCTCCAATGCATTGGGTAACGCGAAGGAGTGAAACGTTAAGGTTTCTCCGAAGAGATTTAGGGAATATACTATGATGGGTATTCCGAACGTAACCAAGAGGGTTACTCCCTACGTAAGAATGTTATGGATGCCTCAAGTTACCTTTATGTCTTATGATTTCTATGATTTATTCATGATTTTATGAGGTCTGTTAAAGTGCCTATGTTTTATGGGTAAAGTATGATTTCATTCTTATGTATATATGAACTCATGTTTCCTTTCCATGTTTTTTATAACCCATAGTGACCTTTTTATGCTCATCCCATGTTTTTTTGAAATGTTTTTCACAGGTCAAGGGAAAGGTTCATGATATGATGATAGTGTCAAGGAAGTGTCAAGAAATAATCCATGTTTTATTTCAAATGTGTTTTCCATTGATGGTAATGAAGAATACTATCTTTATGTAACCACTTTGTTTATATGTGGAATGTAATGCAAGTTTTATGATCTAATTCTCTAAATCTATCTGTTGACAATTTCATGAGGCAACATCCACCATCATTCAGAGGATCATCTGACCCTGTGCTAGCTGAAGGGTGGATTAAATCACTGGAGAATATTTTTGATGTCATGGGGTGTTCAGACAATCAAAAGGTTAGTCTTGCTATTTACCGTTTGGAGGGTGAAGCTGATCAGTGGTGGTCTATGGTTAAAAATATCAGGGACGCCGATGAGATTGATGCTCTTGACTGGGATGAATTCAAAGGTATGTTTCTTGAGAAGTATTTTCCTAAGGCTGTTCGACTTAGGATGGAAAAGCAATTCTTGGAATTGAGGCAAGAGGAAGACTCGGTGGCTGCCTATGAAGAAAGGTTCACTCGATTGGCAAGGTATGCTCCAAATTTTATCCGAGACCTTGATAGTAAAATCAATCGTTTTTACTCAGGATTAAAGTCAAAATATCGAAGGGCATTAGCTTCTTGTGAGTTTAAAAGTTATGAAAATCTTGTTCGATGTGCTGAGAAGGTGGAAATGGAGTTTGCCGATGACCAAGTGTTCTATAAAAACCAGTAGAAGAAGAGACCTAGGTGGCAGGAGAAAGGTAAGAATTCTTCAAAAAGTCTGATGGTAAGAAAACTAAGTTTCCAGTTTGTGATAAATGTGGAAAAAGGCATGCTGGGGAATGTCTTCTGAATTCTGGAAAGTGCTACCGGTGTGGTAAGATGGGACATAAGGCTCGTGATTGCACTGAAATGGATCAAGGGGAAGGTAAGACCAAATTTGATTTACAGTTAGTGAAATGTTATAAGTGCAATGAGATGGGTCACTATGCAAACGAGTGTCCGACAAAGAGCCTGAGTGATGGGAAGCAGTTAGACTACACGCAGAATGAGGTGGTGGAATCCTTTGTAACTACTTCAGCAGATGTCGGTCCATCAAATATAGATTCGTAGTTTCCATGGTTTGGCAGGCTATTACTGATGGTTTGTTAGAAATTTTTCACAGTTATCTAGTCCAATGACTAAGCTAACTCAGAAGGGTGTTATGTTTATCTGGACAAAAGAATGTGATGATTTTTTTATGGAATTGAAAAGAAGATTGGTGAATGCTCCAGTTTTGGCACTACCTTCCAGGAATGGTGAGTTTGTTATATACAGTGATGCTTCATTGAAAGGACATGGTTGTGTCCTAATGCAGAATGATCAGGTAATTGCTTATGCTTCACGACAGTTGAAGACTCATGAGGTAAATTACCCTACACATGATGTGGAATTAGCTTCCGTTGTTTTTGCTTTAAAAAATTGGAGGCATCATTTGTATGGAGTAAAGTGTGAAATATATACCGATCACAAAAGTTTAAAGTATATATATTCACTTAGAAATAATTGAACATGAGACAAAGGAGATGGCTAGAATTAATCAAGGATTATGATTGTACAATTCATTACCATCCGAGAAAAGAAAATAAAGTGGCTGATGCTTTGAGTCGAAAAAGTAATGCTTCATTATCAATGTTGTGTTTGGAACGTGACCCTTTGGTAAAGGATTTGATGAACATTGTCATAGAAGTTATTGGTTCAAAAAGTTATTCTGTTTTGTTTCAGGTATCCGTGAGATCTTCTCTATCAGGTAGAATCAAGCAAGCACAGAAGCAAGATAGTGAGTTGCAAAAAAAGGTAGAGTTGGTTCAGAAAGATAAGTTTCCAGAATTCATCACTGATAATGATTGTGTTTTGAGATTTGGGAAGAGATTGTGTGTGCCTTGTGATTCACAGTTGAAGGAAGAGTTGTTATGTGAAGCTCATAGTTCTCCGTTTTCAGTTCATCCGGGCAGTACTAAGATGTATAGAGATCTGCGGGAGTATTACTGGTGGGATGGAATGAAAAAAGATATTGCTGATTTTACTATGAAGTGTTTGACATGTCAACAGGTTAAAGCAGAGCGGCAGTTACTGAAATGGATGCTTCAGCCTTTACCAGTGCCAGAGTGTAAATGGGAGAATATATCCATGGACATTGTTGTTGGATTACCGAAGACATCTCGAGGTAATAATGCAATCTGGTTTATTGTTGATCGCTTGACCAAATCTGCTCATTTCCTTGCTATACGAGATACTTTCTCTCTTGATCAAATTTCCCGTTTGTATCTTAAAGAGATAGTCAGGTTACATGGAGTTCCTCTCTCCATTGTATCAGATCGTGGTCCTAGGTTTACTTCTAACTTTTGGAAAGGCCTTCAGAAGTCGTTGGGTACTGAATTAAATTTTAGTACATCTTTTCATCCTCAATCAGATGGGCAGTCAGAACGAACAATTCAGACATTGGAGGATATGCTATGAGCTTGTTCTATGGATTATCAGGGAAGTTGGGACCAACATCTTTCTTTGGTTGAATTTTTATATAATAACAGTTTCCATTCCAGTATACAGATGGCACCATTTCAGGCATTATATGGGAAGCGGTGTCGAACTCCAGCTTTCTGGGATGAAGTGGGTGAAAGGAAGTTGATGGGACTAGAATTGGAAGAAGAGATGGCAGAAAAAGTTCAGCTGATTCAGAAACACATGATAACAGCTCAGAGCAGGCAGAAGAGTTATGCGGATAACCGGAGGAAGGATCTAATTTTTGAGGTAGATGATCATGTTTTTCTCAAGGTTTCTCCTTGGAAACGTGTGATGAGATTTGGTAAGAAAGGAAAGCTAAGTCCAAGGTTCATTGGACCATACGAAATTCTGGAGAGAGTTGGATCAGTTTCATACCGAGTGTCTTTACCTCCGAGTTTATCTCAGGTACACAATGTTTTTCACGTTTCGATGTTGAGAAAGTATATGCCAGATCCATCTCATGTTTTGAGTCCAGAGGTAGTTCAGCTGGAAGAGAACCTATCTTATGAGGAACAACCGGTCCAGATTCTTGACCATAGGGAGCTAGTGTTACGGAATAAGGTGATTCACCAGGTAAAGGTTTTGTGGAAAAACCACATGATTGAAGAGGCAACATGGGAATCTGAAAATGCAATGAGGGATAAGTACCCCCATTTATTTGATAAGTAAATAAATTGCGGGGACATAATTTTCTAAAGGGGGGAAGGATGTAACATCCCAAATAAGTAATGAATAATAGATCTTTTTATCTATGTCTATTAATGATTATGATAGTGTTTTAGAGGCTCAAAATGAAAATAAATCAAATATTAAGCATGGAATACACTAATATTCTTAAAAGATTGTTTTACTGCCTTATGATGGAAAACCCTTTTTAAATATATCTTTTGACAATTTTATAAACTATTTTTGTCAAAATAAACTTATTCTTTATGATTGGGACATCAAAATTTACTTTGTGTGAATTTTTGATATTTTTCTGACAATGTTCAGTTTTTAATGAATAGTGAAAAATAATGAATTTTACATCAAAACTGCTTTTTAATCTAATTTATTTATATGATTATATTATCTTTTGAATTGGTCTTAATGTTTAATATGAATATATTTTTACCATTTAATCCAATGGTGGTCATTGGAATCAATTTCACTTTGAAATTGGACTCAAACTAGTGTTAATCTTTTGATACTTATTGTTTCATAAAAACACGCTATTTGCTCTGACAGCGGGAATTAATTATTTAATTAATTAATGTTAATTATATGTTTTGAATTTTTTAATATAGACTTCATTTTTGAATTTGCAATATCATATATAGCTTAGGGTGAATATTTGGTAATTTTCTGAAAAACTTAAATTTTTGATGAATAGTGAAACCACTAAGTGGTACTTATAAAAACTGATTTTCCATTTAAATGAAATTTTGCCATCATTGTGTTTTGAATTTCAAAAATACGACATACATGGTTGTCATTAAGAAGTAAAATTTGGTTCATTGAGATTAAAATAATTTTTTGGTGAACAGTGACTTATTAAGTTCTTAATCGCGATTAGTGGTAATTAGGGTAGTTTAAGGTATAAATAATGCTTTAATAATATGAAATGACCTAGAAACATGTACCAACATTATTGGTTGTGTCATGGCCGACCAAGACAAGCCATGGGTCAACTTGGGGACCCCATGGAGACATTTTGGTTGGGAAATGACATAAAAAACTTTTTATTTAATGTAAAAGTAAAAATGACACAAACAGAATATGTTTTACAAAAAAACTTTCTACATGGGGTTATAAAGATAATATTTTTTATTATAAATAGTCATTGGAAAACTAAAAATATTTCCTACATCATAGTATTTTTTTTATAATTTTTAGAAATTATATAAATTAAATTATTTATGACATCATGATGATGCAGCGATGACCTCATTATTTAACGATTTAAATAAAATGGAAAGATAATGTAAAATCTATGAACTAAACATGTCAAAAACCAATTTGATGAGTGGATTTCGAACCCTTATCACCTTATACACGAATTATATCAATGTGGGACCTTTTTAATCCGAATAACATTTTCAAATAAAGTAATATTTCTTTACTTTCCAAAAGTGCCCCTCCTCTCCTCTTATAAAAGGCCCCCACCTCTACCTCATTTCACACACTCCTCAAGCCTTTGGCTCGGCCAACCCCTGCCCATTTACTCTCTCCACATCCCTCTCCTCATCCTAGAGGATTCCCTTTGGGAATAATCCTTTCAAAGGAAGCCTTTAGGCTCAAATCAAAAGGAGATACACTTTTAAAGGTAAATCATTCTCTCATGTTCATTTGTTTTATTATGTTTCTCCAACCCCCTAAACTCTTTTTATTTACTTCTTTTGTAACAACACCAGTATATTCAATATACTAGGATGTTGTTATAAGATTTATTTGAGCTACACTATCACACAACTACATAAAATGGTTAAAGAACATACGGTTTCCGTGGATGGCGAAATTCTGCCTCCCAAAAAGATGATTGTTCAATACTCATTTAACACCTTCAAAGGTGGCCATTATGATGTAACTATTTTTATATATGATATATAATATGTTTATGTTTTCCTTAAGCTTCTGTTTTTTTCATTTTGGGCATACCTTTATGGTTTCCATTATGTGTAAACACGATATCTTCATTTTAAGATGTGCAGACTACCGCCCCCTGAATGTGATTTGATTCGTTAATACCATATGTGGGATGTGTAAAGGATAAAGTTAATGATATTATATATGTTATTATACTGGAATTATAATATACTCTTATATCATTTCGATTCCATTCCAGAAAATAAGAAATAGAAATGGATGTAGCGTTCATGCGTACGTACGGCTTACCGTCTCCATGAACGGTGCATTTCATTTCTTACCTCTAAATGTGATGTAATATTATAAATACATGTATATGTTGAATATATATGATATATATGTTATCCAAATAATTAATATCATTCTTGATATAACGAACCTTTGACCAAATTAACAACATGTAAGTGTAAGAAGTCTATTTTTGACTTAAGAACCAAATACCGACAAAATGAACAATATTAACATAAATGATTACATGATGTTCATAACATGGTATAAAAGGAATAATGAAGTTGAAAAAGGTTCATAAGCAAGTATATATTAACTCAAGTTTATTATTTAGGATATTAAAGAACAGTCAGGTCAAGTCAGATACGAGGTATGGGACTTCTTCTCAATCTCCTTTCGTTGAGGCATATTTTATTTTATACACAACTTTCTTTTATACGGTGTATAAACCCCTTTGACTTTTACATTTTTTCAAAAGGAATCTTTTTTATACGAAGCGTTTACTAAACGACATAAGGGAATGTTTTTGTCGTACGTATGTGGCGACAACGACTTCTTCGCCGTCGTGACCGTTATTTGAGTTTCGACTTCCTCTACAAGCCCTACCTTCTTTTTAAAAGAAAAATAAATACCATATTTTACTTTACTTTTATTTTGGTATTGAAAATGGTTTTCATAATGTTTTTATATCAATGTGTTGTATTGATATCTCGTTATTGAAATGTGGAAATTTTATGTTTCCTTTATGCATGTTTTATATGATATGATTATGTTATGGTTCTTGGGCATTATTATGAAGACGGGTGGTTCCGTGATAAACTAAGGGCGGGTGAGCCCGTTATAGCTCTCCAATGCATTGGGTAACGCGAAGGAGTGAAATGTTAAGGTTTATCCGAAGAGATTTAGAGAATATACTGTGATGGGTATTCCAAACGTAACCAAGAGGGTTACTCTCTACATAAGAATGTTATGGATGCCTCAAGTTACCTTTATGTCTTATGATTTCTATGATTTATTCATGATTTTATGAGGTATGTTAAAGTGCCTATGTTTTATGGGTAAAGTATGATTTCATTCTTATGTATATATGAACTCATGTTTCATTTCCATGTTTTTTATAACCCATACTGATCTTTTTATGCTCATCCCAAGTTTTTTTGAAATGTTTTTCACAGGTCATGGGAAAGGTTCATGATATGATGATAGTGTCAACGAAGTGTCAAGAAATAATCCATGTTTTATTTCAAATGTGTTTTCCATTTATGGGAATGAAGAATGCTATCTTTATGTAACCACTTTGTTTATATGTGGAATGTAATGCAAGTTTTATGATCTAATTTTCTAAAACTCTAAACCCGAAAATATCCTCAATGTGTAATCTTGTAATAACTCAAGATTGAGTAAGGTTTAAGGTTGGGGCCTTATACATATACTTATCATTATAATTATATTTAGACTTATCCCTGGAGGTATCAATATGGTTTTCACATCATAGTTTTTAGAGGATGACTATTCCTTTCCAGTGATACCAACTATAGAGATCCAATCCTTTTTATAAATATTATTACATGATTATTAAACATAAATATCAAATTAATAATACATATGGATCGTAAAGTCCTAGTGTTTTTGGATAACTAGGTTAATAATTCACAAATATAAATCCAAACAATGGATTCTTATTTTTCTCCATTTTTATATCATAGAATATATTTATGCTCATGAATGCATATAGGATAACATGTGGAATACATAAATAAAGGGGTTACAAAAAAAGGTTAGTAGAAGAATGAGTAAGTTGTATAACCAAATAAGATAAAAGAGAAGGTACATGATAAATAAATAGTAGTTATAACATTATGATTATGATATTATAAGATCCTGGAAAAATGAAAATGTTGAAATGATAAAAAACAAGAGATAAAAATACGTTAAGGATAATTGGAAAGGATGAAATCACATGGTTTATAGAGTCTTATAATGGATTAGTCTCACTCCACAGTCCCATAAATGACGTATCATGAGACTAACACATAACCCAATACATTTAAGTTTTATCTAGACACACCCATGATAACATGTTCATGATATACATGTATTACGAAAAGGAAATTGATAACAAGTAAATACATAAGAATTAAGCACAGAAATAAAATAAGATTCATAATAATTCTATATATTATAATAAAAAGAAATTCTAAAATAATGGTATTTGAGAAATGATCAAAAGGAATGTATTACCCCCATATGGATTGGAGAATGAACTATGTATATATGTTAGAAACATCTATATATAATTTATAATAAATGAATAACATCAACTGTTGTAGTCATCGATGAAAATATTAAAAAATTATTGATGAAAGTAACCTTTTCACTTTTAGTAACATCAATGTATGTCATCTTAGATGGAAAATGACTTTTAAAGATTGCATTGAAAATATCATGAGGAAAAAAACATTTAAATATTTAAAACACTTATTTAAAATATAAAACATTCACAATAATTAAAGAAATCATTTTTTAATATAAAATTTGTAAGATAAAAAATAATATTTTAAACATATAGTGTTCATGATTGTGTGAGAGTAAAATTCATGTCTAATACATTAAAAACCATAATATGTCGCATATTTTTGAACGAATAGTCAAAAAGTGAATTTTTTGGAAAAAATTTATTAGATTTGTTTTTAAAAAAAGTGAAAAAATGTATAAAATAAAAATAAAATATAATAGAAATACATTTTATAAAACATTTTATGAATACATGGATTTTGAAGAAAGGGGATTTTCGACTAAAGATAGAGATGATATCATAATATCATTTAAAAAATATCATTAATTTTAAGTATGAAAATAATGGAAGTGGTGAAATTTATTAAAAATTAATTATTTAATATATTATAATAAAATTAAATTGTTTTACTATGTATTGATAAAATAATATAAAATATTGATAATTCAAGCATAAAAAATCCGAATTAAAATGAGATAGAAACATAATCCCTTTCTGCTTCGAGGAATTGTGAAAATAACATCACATGAAAAAAGTAGATTTTTTTTAATTAAAATTACATGAATGATTAATTATCCATCATATAGTTTGTTAATGGTCATTATATACACAATTTATTAGAAATTATGTGACTAAAAGAACATTTGTCTCAATGAAGAAATATTGAGATGAAACAATTATAATGATTGTGTTATTGATGTGAGAGTTAATTAATAGTTAGATTATGTGTATAAAATTTATATCTACACAATTAAAAGTTTATATAAAAAATAGATTAATCAATACTCATTTCACATATTATTTTGGAATAATATTTTCAATGATGTAATCGTATAACCCCGTGAATGGATGTTCAGTTGAGAAACCCCTTACCTCACACTTCTCATTAGTTTAACAATCTATAAACCACTTTATTTTGGATTATAACATGTTATTAAGTTATAATAGAATCATATTAGTATTTATAAGATCATTTATTATCTTTTTTATATCATCTTATTGCCTGTTAGTTTATTATCTTTCATTTATCATTTGTTTCGGGTGTTACTTTCCTTATTTTATCTTGGATGATTTATTGTGAATGTTCCGGATTGAGATCTTATGATATTATAACATCAAATATAGAAATATATTAATGTTATAAATATAATTTTTTTATTAGATGTATCTTTATATTCATTATGTAATTTGGAACATTGAAAATAAATCACATCGCATTGCAAGGTGATATTCCCCCATACACACGAATGATGTTATCATTTCTTCAATGGATTATAAGTTAAGATATAAAATGATATACTTATTTTATAAAAATATTTATATTTCATTAATATAATATATCAACATAAAATTAATAAATTTAATTTTTTGTGTAACGCGTATGTGAAAATCAAATTGCATCACTTCGTGAGGTAGTAGTTCATCTTAGAGACAAGAAATATTGTCATATTCAATATGAAATGGAATGTAGGAAGTTATATATTACATTATAAATATATAAGTATAGCTATAAAATAAATATAATATATAAACATTATATAAATAATTATATCTATACTTGAATTCTTCAACTTCTATCAGTTGAATTTTATAAAACGAAATCCATATTTTCAATTAGAATAATATATATTATCTAATCAATCAACTTAATTTTTTTAAATAATGAATAGTGAAAATAATAAATAATTATTTACCACGGTTAAGGTAAAGATGACTTTACTGTGGGTTTAACTAAAAATATAATTGTTGAAAATGACCTACAAAATTTATATCTACGATTTTATGGTAATATTTCGACCATATATCTTATAATTTCTGAAATGGTCTATTTTTTAACTTATTTACATGATAATCATTATAATGATTAAAATCAATTTTTGAAGAAAATCTATTTTAAAGTATATAAATAAACAAATACTAAAATATATTATAACGATGACGAAAAATAATAAATTTTATTTAATATAAATAAGTAATACTTATATTAATTTGAAATCAATTTTAAAAAATAATGGGATTTTAGGTATTAAAATTAAATGGCAATTTTATAAAAATTGATATTTTAGTATCTACTAAAATTTTAAAATAATCAAAAAAATTTACAAAATTTAACCATAAGTTAATATAGATAATATTATTTGAAAAAAATTAATAAAAATTATAATATTTGATAAAAAATTAGTTTTTAATTATTCGCACCAAGCGCGACTAAACTACCTTTTAGAAACAAAACAAATTCTCATTAAAAATTTCCTCTTTACTCAAATGGTTCTTATTTTATTTATAATCAATAAATAAACATTGAATTTTTTTTACTAGTGTAAGAAAGATAAATTTCATAATTTGTTTATACTTATTCATAACCACCAACTTAATTGCTAGGTTTTAATGATCATGTTTAAATAATAATAGTTAAATTGAGATTTATATTTTTTTAAACACGATGTTGTGTGTAAAATATGTTATAAAAGTTTTTTTATTAACTTTAAAAAAAATTTGGTGTATTGGTGTGTTAATTTTTTTTATAAGATCAATTTTGTCTCTCATATACACTATCGAATGTAATTTTATTCTTTTGAAATCATGAGGCATTATAGGAATTCTATCTTGTTTATTCTTCTCTAAAAATGAGTCTTATGAGGAATTGATGATCATTCATGCCGAGAGGTACCATGAAGATATATTTTAAATTTATAGTATGTTGGATTAACATGTGGTATATCGTACGGACTTATTATTCCATACATATTCATTAAATGCATGGTGCTGGTGATTTTTAGATCATGAGATGGTTTATAAAAAAATGAGGGCAGTGATACTAGAATCTATGAAAGTAAATGTGTGACATGGAACACATTGGTGGGTTTTTTTATTAAACTCTTATTTCCAAAAATCACTTCCAACTCATTATGATTATTGGATTATTCAGTGAATTAATTCCATGTTATAGTATACCTCATGGATAATCTGTCAAAAGCGTGGATATATAAATAGGAAAATTCCCTCCAACCATGAAATGTTGGAAGAAGATAAATGTCTTCATGCATAAATTGAAACATGATATGAAAAGGGAAATATGGATCTCAAAGGGGAATAAAAAAATCTATATAACTATTTTATATTATTGGAATATAACAATGTTACCCTATATGTTTCTAAATAACATTGGAAATCTATTGAATAGTGATCATCAATTATGGGTAAATAAAGTTTTTGACAAATAAATTCCCTATGGTATCCTATCGAAATAAAAATTATAGTAACCCAGATCCACTATCTAATTTTATACATTCAAAAAAATACAAGGCATCAAATCACCATATACTGATCATTAAAGTTTTATTGAAGAACCCAAAACACACATGATTTATATATTACATTGGAAATATGTAATATATTTCATAATAAATATTCTCACATAGTTTGTATTATTTATAATGTGCATCTTTATGTCAACAGGAAAGGAAGAAATATAATGGGTGAGATCAGATACTCAATATGGTTTAATTAAAACATAATATATCATGAATACATATGGAATAATCAACATATAAAAGTACATTTAATCAATATCATGTGCATGAAAAGAATCCAAAGATAATATCAATGTAGTAATCTAATGGATAATAATTTATCAATTCTCAATAATGGAAATTCCTACAAATGTATTTTATTATACCTTAAATCATTATATATTTACTATCGATGCATAGTGAAAATATGGTATTATCAATGGATAGGTATACATCAAAAGCACATTTAATAAGTCTAGCTAGCTGATTTTTCTCATGAGATCTATCGATTCGTCAAGGGGATATCTATAACTAGGACCCACCAATAATTTTAAGTAAAATTAATTACTCATATATTTAATGATAAATTTAATTTATAAAATATATTCCTTATAAATAAATATTTTTATTGGGTAAAGGATATATAATATAAATGTTCCCCTTGTCAATAGTAAAACACCTTTTGCAGAAATGGTTTATAGTTAAAAAAATAAACATATCTGTAGAAAATGTATATGGATGTTTATGATAAATTTATTGTACCATTATCATAATAAATATAATGATTCATGATAATGTTAATGATCTAAAAATTAATAGAAGATAAAATATGACTATTAAGTCATCATAAATATATTTTTTATTATAAAACCATATCCTTTGGAGAGATGAATAAAATGAATGAAAAATATTAATATATGAATTATTAAATTGTTTTTTTTCTAAAACCATTGGAACATATGGAATAATATAAATATAATAAAATGGTTATCACAGTGGAAGAAGCTGTTAATATATTATATGTAAAAAAGAAACATTCAATTTGAATTTTAAAAAATAATGTTTTATTTTACAGTATGAGAAAAATATTAAATACATTATTTAAAAAACTTTAAAAATTAAATTATGTCATATAATTTACATAATAAAATATTTTAGAAAATAATTAAGATTTTTTTAAAAAAAATTCAATCATAAATATTGGGAAAAAAATACACCAGATTAAAAAGAGTAAATTTATTTTTAATTTACATTAAATGATTCAAGTTATAGTGATAAGAAAATTTTCGAATAAAAAATATAAAATCATTAATTATAAATATTATTTTAAAATATTTGTTTTTATTGATGATATATTATAATATTCCTTAAATGAAAATACGATCAAACCCAAAAAAAATGAGATTGTAAAATAAACTCATAACTATTTTTTAAAGTTTAAATTTTAAACCCTTGAAATAATAAACATGAATTAAAACATGAATAATCATTACTAAATATATTTTCTTATTAAATACATCAAATTGGTAGTATATAAAAATACATAGCTGTATAATACAAAAAATGACTCAATAGAGTGGTGATTTATATGTGATCCCTTATAACCATCGTATTATTGAAGTTATAATTAATCTATGAAGTGATTATGTGGAACAGATGAAAAAATGTAAACAAAAGTATTTATATAGAATTATATAATCCGAGTTCATTTCACACTTAATCATGGTATAAAAAATGTAATAAAACAGAAGTATAACCCAAAGAATGTAAATTAAGTTATGAAACTCTTACCTCAAGTTTGACATTAATTAAAAGAAATATAACCGCACATAATAAATTTAATGTTATCATAATTATATAAAAATGAAATTTACATAATTATAATATCATATATATAAATTTATAACATTTTAATACCCATTTATTAATAATTCTTTATTAAAATCGTTGTTTTGGAGTGATGTCTATGTCATTTTTCATGTATGTCACAGTTCAGTGATTTTAGTTCATTTACATTGATTATGGGTCCATCATCGCCAGAATTTTTATAATGTAATAATTAACATATATATTCAATATATATATACTTATTTATATTTATATCCATCCATAAATGGTAGCTTAGTAAAAATGGACTACACAATTTATAAGAATTATATGTCGTCTGTAGGGTGGAAGATTATCTTCACTTATTGATGGAAGAAATGAAAGAAAAGTAAATAATAATTAAAATTTAATGAATCACTATTATAATATATATATATAATATTCTATAGATTTATCCATATTACCATGTATTTAATTTATAAAACACAAATCACATCACTTCAAAGAGGTGGTATTCTATTCATACAAAAGAGAAACATTATCATTTTCCCAAATATAGGTAGGTAGAAAATGTAAATTACATATTAAAATTAAAAAAAATATAATTTAATAAATATAACTTATATTCATTATTTCCATCTTTATAACCATCCATTTAATGTGGTCATGAAAAACTAATTACACTGCTATGTGGCGACGATAAGTCGTAAGTACACATGACCGATGTTTTCACTTTTCATATTATAGATAATACAATGGAAATTGAAATAACATAATAATAATAAAATACCCATATATTTATATTATTCTAATTTTTATTTTATTAAGTGTATAGTAGATTTCTAAGAATCATAAAAATAAATAAATTTGATAGAGTTGGTAATGACGGATACTCTTCTTTGGTAGAATCTTGTTAGAAACATTCTTACATAGAATTGAAATGTTCATTTAAGAATTACATAACTTTGATATAATATCTAATTAAATTTATAAGATTAGTTGTTAGGGTTTGGTCGAGCTATATGGCTCAAATAGATGTAATGAAAAGATATAATAGTTGTCCAAATATAAGTGAGGGGAGTGTAAGACTTTTATTTTTTAAAAATATTGAATCATTAATAAGTCACATTGATTTTTAAAATGGCTTCAAAATTAATCCTAATAATATTTTGTAGGATTAAGGTTGAAATGAATCCAACATATTTGTATTTAAAATTTTGTAATTCCTTTTAACACTAATCTATTTTATTAATCCCTTAGTTAAATAATTTGAACCTTAACTACTGTTATGCCTTTTCAATTTTAAAGAGTTATATTTTATAAATAAGTTCACAATTTAATCATAATTGAAAATGTAATAAAATTTTAAAGAACTTATGATCCTAATTTTCCTATTATAATATTTTTACGAGTTTTACATAATTTAAATTTTTTTTGTGTTTCATAAGATATCAGTAATGCTATTTTTAACACTATTAACTTAATTTGACATTAAATACATCAAGAGAAACATATAATTACAATATATTTTTTTCAAAAATAATTAATACATAATTATTAACTGATATTTTTCATTTAGATCCAAATTTCGTTCAACAAATTTTTTTTTAATGTTTTTAACATTACATACTATGATTTTTTCACTGCATGCATAAGCATTTTGTCAGTGTTGTATAATAATTTAAGTTAATTATATAATAAATAAAATTAAATATAAATATTCATCATAAAAATAATATCATTAATCTAAAAATAAACTTTAATGTTAATTCAAAACTTATTTTGATCTCGATGTGATCATAAAAGATAATATTAATGGAAAAGAGTTACATTTGATTTTTTTCATTTCAAAAAATTATATATTTGTAATAATCAATGGAAAATGGGAGAAACCCATATATTAGAATTTAGCATCATATGGTCTAATTAATAAAATATAATTAGATAAATTAATATATTGGATAATGTTTTAATTCCTTATCATATTATTTTTATCGTTAATTACCCAATTTACCCTTTATTAAGGTGCTAAATTTTACCATGACCACTACAAATAATAAGAAAAAATAAAAGAATCATATTTATAAAATTTCAACATAATGATTCAAAATTTGGAATTTATTATATCAAATTATACTAATATATGTTTTGTAAAATAATGTATAAAATATATACAATATGCGAAGAAAAAATGGTTTATAAGAAAAATGTGTTTTAGGCCTAAAAAATGACTTAAATCAAAATCATGTAAAGTGTTTATCATATTTTGGTTAATTATATTATTTTTAATAAAATTAATATTGACTAATGTAATTACCAAATCCAAAATATATTTTAAATTTTATATTTATTGATTTAAATGATATAGAACATTGTTTTGAAAAAATAGGTATTTTTCACTCTTCAAGGAATATATATCATTTTAGAAAAATCTCAAAAAAATAAAATTAATATGATAATGAAATTATTATTTAAAAAATGATACCTTTTTTATAAATGTCAATTTTTTTAAAGTGAAATATATTAATTATAATTTATGCAGAAAATATGGAAGAAAAATAATTTTTAAAGAAAACATATTATTGAAGTATAAAATCGATTTAGCTAAAATTATGGAAATTTTTACTATAAAATAATCAATAAAATAAAATACTTATATATATTTTCGTAATTTGGTCAATATTATTCTTACCCACTATTCCAAGGGTGTGATGATAATATTCCAATAGTTTTTCACGATTTTTTTAAACTCGATGTGGATTGTGATGCCATGTATCAACGAAAATAGCTTTATTTTAAGATACATATATAATAAAATATTAAGGTGTTACATTATTATCTTCATATAATAATTTCTCCCCCAAAATTACATCACACCATTAAAAACAATGGATGATATATATACATCATCACATCCTATAGTTCCCACATAATATCCTAAATTTTATAGTTTCACCAAAAAAACATTTACTATTTGAGTGGTACTATTTTGTAGCACATTATCTCTAGGGTCACAAATATCCATTGTTTTTTCACATATGACATATCATGTTCCATTGTAACAACTAGTATTTTTAGTGCATTATATAAATATGAATGCACTTTCACATGAAAGATACTTTGACACATAATGAACTTAAGAGAGATTCAGTGGAAGAACCAATTGACATGCTACCATCCAGATATGATCAAGAATTTAAAAAGGACTGATATATCTATGTTTCATTTTTACATAGTTTTCAAATCATATAAACTTACACCAATGATATATTTATATAAATACATTGTCAATGAGTTTGGACACTAGATCTCACTAATGATTGTTAGAAAAGTGTTTTTGACTCATTGATTCCCTTATGTATTATAGAATGAATTTGAAATTGTATTATATTTCCTACACTAGAAAATTTACCAATAGTTTTGGTTAAAATTTCTTCCTAATACTTTAGAGTTCATCCCTTTCTTTTATAGAGGAATTCATAAGGATCCATCTGAACAATCAATTGAATTATATTATTGTAAAAATATTATACCAGTGGATGGTGTTGATACAAAATTACATTTAAATCCATATAACAAGATATCAAAATATATTATAGAATTTGAATGGTCCACTCAGACTGACCATCTATATAATAAAGAAACAAGTACTATAACTCAAAACTATATCTAGAGCCTCCTGAGGAATTATCCAGAACCTCATGTTAATCCTCATAACCTAATCAAATATGTATTAGAATGTTAGACCATAAAAGATCAAAAATTCCATAATGAATAATTGTATAATCCATTCATGATGGAAATATTATCTAATAAGGATAAAATATTCTTATTTAAAAAGGTGATCATGTACAACCAAAGTATAATTATTTACTTTTGATGTGTTGGGAAGTCAGATAATGAAATTCAAGGTAATATTTTACCATTTCGAATCTAGTATATATAATGGTAATAACATACCATTAGACATCTATATGTCACTGTTAATTATTGAAATACAAATAATCTGGCTTTATACACTACAACATCCCATTTTATTTTATGAAAATAGAAATTATTTTTCAGATATCTATATATATTTATAATACCAAGATTAATTTATAGTTAAAACTATGATCTACATCCAATAGAATAATAAAATCTGGTATTGATGGAAGACATACTTGATTCCTAAACCATATCATTCCAACTCTATCATCATTGATCTCCTGAACATTCCTTGCCTTCTTCTATAATTCTATATTTCTCTATTGTTCCTTCTTAATCCCCTTACATATGTATGGTTGAAAATTCATTTTTTATTCATTTTATCTATCCATTTTACTCAAATATTAAAAGAAAAACTATTAAAATCCACAAATATCAGATCTCTTTCAATCCTCATAGGGTGGTTATGTAGTATTCTATCAAAATATTTGATCAAATTTAACCATATTCTCTGACACATATTCAACTTTTTCTATATAAATATACACATTAATCATTTTAGATGAATATATATGTCACACCATTCAGCATACAGATAATCTTCCATTTCATCAATGAAAAAATTACATCTGTAGGTTCCAAATCAATATTCCTGTAATTTTTCTTATAAATATTAAATTATAAATAGGCTTGGTTTGTCCCAATATCATTATGTAAAAATGTGCATACCAATCACTTATTTGATACAACATTATATATCATAATCCTTTCTTCACATAAGTATATTGTAAGTATATACATATTAATGAACCTTTTATTCAATAATATTAAATTATTCCCTCATTAAATTTTTTAAAAGAACATAATCCCTTTCCTGGTAAATGATTTGAGTAAATTAGATACTCAGGGGAAATCTATCAAAAATAATCTATAAAATCTATCCAACCTACTAAAACTATAGATTTTTGTTAATGTGGTTGGTCTAGTATATTTCTAAATAACTTCCGCCATTAGAGGATCCACTGATTTGCCCTCATATTAATTTATAATACCTATGAATGAATACTTTTTAGAAGAAAATAAAACATGGTAAATTTGGAATATATATTATTCATCCATGAAGTCTTCAGTAAATTCATAAAATGTTGTTCATTCATTTCCATTACCATTTAATATTATGTAATATCATCTATAAACATTTCCACAGGTTGTTCAAGGATATCTCAAAAGACTCTATTAATTAAAACAATTATTATAACACAACACATGGGATATCAAAATGGAATTAAAATACATTCGCAATGACCATAAATCATATGGAACATTTTATTTGGTATATCATCCATTGTAATAATAAACTAACACTGTCTAGATAGAAAACCATTATTTGGAAAATATTGATCTCTTCATTATTTCTCTAAAAAATCATCAATATGGGGTAGAGGATACTTATTCATAATTGTGATTTTTTAAGATCCCAATAATCAATGTAAATTAGAATTGAATAGTATTTCTTATTAATAAAAAGAATATATTCAACCTAGGGTGAATAACTAAGAATAATAAATCCAATATATATATTCCCCCAGAGTTTCTTTGTCAAATCCTACATCACAGAGAGGGTAATTATATATAGAGTCTTTTGAAAAGGTGTAAAATCATGTATGAGTTATATGGAAAATTAAACAACATGATTCAAGGGGGGGGGGGGTACTAGAAAACACTTTTTAAATGGCATCAAAAAATTACCATAAAATATGCATATCAATATTTTTTTATTTTCTCTCAAAAAATGTTCGATAAATATCCCTCATGAATAGTTAGTAAAAACTATATAGTGGAAGTGATTTCCATTAGAATTTTAAGATCAGCCTCTCATCGATAGGCTGTTATTGGCTGATTCAGATTATCAAATATATATCCAAAAGATAAAAAATCATTTCAAGGAATATAATCCATCTCTTAGATACCAATTTACTGGTAGTTCAATTAAAATATGGAGGATTTTACGTTTTTATTTGATCCAACATTTGTGAATTACATTGTGGAACAATATTTTTCTCCAGATGGGAAAGATTATTCATCATAAACAAATTTAGATACATTAATATGGCCATGATATAGTAAATTCCAACAAATATTGAATTAGATTCCACTATAGGTAAATCCCTACAACTTCTGTGCGATTTTATTCCCCTTATTATGTTAGAAACTATATCTAAATAATAGAATACACAATGTTGTCATGTAATCCTCATGAGTTTTGAGATATAAAAGAAAAAAATCCCCTAATGGTAACATTTTCAATTAATATAAATTATTTCCTATTATCATGTCTGTTATGTTCATTAATATATATTTTTTTATAGTTTTTACTAAATTTGTGCTAATATTAACAACAGATACCCGATGTATAATAACCCATATCTAGTGTATAACTTATTACCTTGGAATCAAAAACAAGGGATCACATCACTAAGGATCAATAAATTTTTTATTCTTGATGAACTAGATACATATTTGATTCTCATTTAACATTGGAATTATAAAATAAAAATAAAAAGAAAAATTATCACATCCTTAATTTTATTCATAACATCTTTATTCATATCATATATAAAGGTAAATAAATAATTTTTTAGCTCAAATTTAATGTAACATCTTCATTTGGTGAAATATCTCTTGAATAAATATGGTATAATCAATATGGAAAGGTAAATAAATGATAAAATATTCCATTTAATCAATTACATTCTCTCATAATTAATCCATGGATAATTTAACTAAAGTTATCTCATTAATAATAATAATTTATTTATCAATCAGTGAAATTTTTAATGTTGTATTTTATGATCTCAATAATCCTGTTATATTTACTATCATATCCTTATGTGTAGACAATTTAATTAAATGGTAGTAATAAACTAGAAAACACATTTACTAATAGTAGTTAGATAATTTTTATCATGATAGAGTTATATTCATATATGGTCTATCTATAAAAGTTCCCCACCTATCACTACATGTACGATTTTTTCCTCATATATTGAATGATCAATTTATATCATAATCAATATTCTTTATCAATGTATATCTATGTTGAGTTGTGTATATAATGTATCATGACGTCCCCAATCATTAGTAAAACACTATATATAGAACTTTTATATGGTTTATGTAATAATAATATACATTATATGAATAATATGAATTTTAATGAGAAATTTAATATACCTTTATCAGAAGAAAGTTTATATTTCAATGTAAATATAATTAACTCAAAATTTAATAACTGATATGATATGATCATCAATTCATCCAAAATAAGGGGTTTGTAATAAAATCATCCTTTTTATGAATATAATGAAAATGAAAATGAAATATTGAAATAGTATTTCAGTATGTTATTTATTTTTAATTCTATTTTAATCTTTTAAATGAGATAATGTGCATAAAATGGTTATCATAGTGGGAAATATTTTCTAAGGTCATTTATGTAAAATATTAATATTTTATTTGACTATTTTTATAGAAATTAGAAAATGATGATTTGAAAAAACATTGGAACGATTTATTTAAAACTACATTAAATACGCAGGATAGCCTAAATTTTCCTAAATAAATCATTTTAAAAATTAAAAATAACATTCCTCACAAATATATATAAATTATTGATATTGATGAAAATAATCGATCAGGTAAAATTTGACCTCTTTAGTAACATACAAATTGTACCTTTTTCAAATAATAGACATGAATTGAAACATTATTCATTATGAATAAAATATTATTAATGTTAAATACATATAACCATTATTATATACACCACATAAAAAATAGATGCATGACACTGAATATTTTTCAATGGAGTTGAAATTGATATAAAATGCCATTCAATGTTCCTACCTATGAAGTGAGAATTAATCAATATAATGATTATGCATTAGAAATTTTAATTTTCAAAAACAAGTGGAGATAAAAAAATAATAAAATAAAAGGACATTTTTCACATTATCATTGAATAACATAGTCATTGAAATATAATTACAAACCAATGAATGTAAATTTAGTTATGAATCATATAACTATAAGTTCATCCTACTTCGAATGTTACCGAACAACCTGTAAAATAAATATTTATTTTTTATAATTTTTACCACATTCATTTAAATATATATAATATCATATATGATCTATTTATTACAATAAATAACTTTTTATTACTATTTCATTATAAAAATAATCACTTTAGAGTGTTAACTGGCACATTTTTATCTATGATTTAGTTTGGTAGTATTTTTTATATAATTTAATTATTGTTCAACCATATACACAATTTTAATCATAGTATGAATATAATTTATAATTATTATTTGTAGATTTTTATTCATCTACTAAATGTATGGATTAAAAATCAAATTACACCATTCATGTGTACGGTAGGACAAATATTTGCATGAATGTTATTTTCACTTTTCGATTGATGGAAAAAATTAAAAAATAGCAATTAAACATTAAATAATAATTATTAAATTATATATATCATCCAAATTCATTAAATTTATCCTTATTAGTGTCATGTAATGAGAAAATGAAAATTTAATCGCATCACTTTGTAGAGACAGTAGTCAAAAAGTACGCATCAACAGTATTATCATTTTCAAAAATATTGGAAGGTAAAAAAGTTAAATATGATATTATGATTCTATAAGAATAATAATTTCATAAATATAATATATATATATATATATATATAAACCTATGTACCATTTGTAACTATCTAAATACAGTGGTGATAAAAAATAAATTACACCGCTATGTGGAGAATGTAAGTCATTTTTATGAAAAAGTTATATCTTTTTTCATTTGTAGGATGTAAAAGATTTAGAAAACTATTTAATCTGATTATAATACCACGTGTGTTTATTTATTATACTTCTGTTTTTATTTATGATGGATAAAATAGATTCATATGTACTATAAGAAGAAATATATTCGAAAGATCCAGTAAATATTATCACCTCTTCTTCAGTAGAATTCATTTCAATTCCTTCTTAAAGACCCATGGAATGGTATTTTAAGAAGAAAAAAATCTATATTTCATATAAAGAGAAGTGGAGAAGTGAATTATTAAATTTTTTTCGAGTTATATGGATAAAAGTATCATGAGTAAAATAGTGAAAGGGTGTCTTTTATATGTTTTGGATGAGGCACAATTCAAATTTTCTATGATTAAATATAATTATATAAAAATCAATGAAAATGGTCCCAAAATATATCATATAAAAATACGGTACGTTTAAGGTAAAACTATGAATGAAATTCTTTTTAAGTTAGTTTTAACATCATTTGAACCCTTATATTTTGGTTTAACATCGTTTTTATAAAATTTTACCCTTATGTATAGTGAAGATGTTTTAAAATTAAAAGGGTTAAAATTTTACATATTATAAATAACAATTCACATAAATAACCATGGGATATAATTATTGACTATTTTAAGAATTATTTTCATATTTATATAATTTATTTACATTTAAAAAAATTCATAAAATGTAATTAATTTCATTTTATATAGTATTGAATTAATTTGACATTAAATACATCAATACAAATATAGAATTAAAATATTTATCACAAATAATAATATATTATTTTTTTTATAAGTGTATTTTGGAAATATATTTCTCCTTAAAACATAACTTTTAATCTTTGGAAAATTATTTACTTCGAATTTTTCATGGCTTTGATAAGCACTGTGTGAGCATTGTATTAGAGTTTAAGGTATTTATATAATCACCAATTATATAAAAAAGTAAAAATCAAAAAAACAATTTAATTAAGATCAAAATATATATTTATATTATTTTAAAAAATATTTTTATTCCTATTCAATCATAAAATATATTTTTTAACAAAAAAACCATGACATTTTCTATTTGTCATTACAAAAAATGATATAAATAGCATTTTGAAAGGAACATATCACCAAATTTGATTATGTCAAAATCTATGATATAAATTTTTAAATTACACTCATCCAATTAAAAAAATTTATTTTTTGAAAATATTTTTAATGCTTTATCATATAATATTTAACCATAAATACAAAATTTTCCATTTACAACGGTGATATATTTTAACATTGATACTATTCATATTTCCTAAAAATAAAATGTAATTTAAAAAAATTAATTCCCAAATTCAAAATATTGAATCCATTTTATATATTTCAATTCTTATTAGTTTCAAACAAATAATTTTAAAATATATTTATAAAATTTGAGTGAAAATGGATTTCAATGAGAACGTGTTAGTAAGAATAAAAATTTATTAAAATAAAAATAATTTAATATGATGATCCAAATGTAATCAATTATAATATTATAAATAAAATTCATATTATATATCTTTACTACCATATACAAAATTTAGTGGTGGTTTAAATTTAATTAATTTATTTGAAATAAAACACAGTTTTACAAAAATCAATATTTTTTTACAATTCACTAAAAAATAAAGACTATTTAGAAAATACCTAAAAATAAAATCTTAGATAATAGTTATGTGATTATTTTAATAATTATATCATTTTTATAAAATTATATTTTTAAATGTGTTATAAATTAATCATAATATCTCTACAAAAAATACAACAAAAATAATATTTTGAGAAAACATACTATTAATGAATGAAATATATTTACTCTAGATTATGTACTTATTTATTTAGAGCTAAAAAATTAAACATAATCAATACAAATATTTTACAAAATTGTTTTAATCATATTCATCCCACCATTCCAACAGCTAAGATATAATATCTCAATATTTTTTCACAATTGGTTTAACCTCGATGATGTGTGTGAAAGAAAATAACAATGAAATAAGATTTATTTAAAGAGAAATATATCATAAAATATAATGGTGTTACAAAATCAAAATGAAATGGAGAGAAGACTTAAATTTGGGTTCAATTACTTTCCATTACTCGGGATTTCAAAGTGGGAAAAAAATAAAATGAAATTTTATGGCCATATGGGAAAGAGAATAGTAATAATAAAACAATTTTCATAAAACAATTTTAATTTTGATGTTAAATAAAGAGTTAAAATTACTTATGTTAGAAATTTATGAATCATAATTCCATATACATGAAATGAATAGATTGTCTTATAGAGTATGGATTTATGAATGTGTTGACAACAAAATCCAATTGAGGGAATGTTGGAACAAGAAAAAATGTTTTGTGCCATATTTATTTTTAATCATGGTGTTATATAATTTGACTAGATTATTGAATTGGTAATGAGTGTTACTATATCTAGTAATATATTGTATACCTACAAATGCTACATAGTACAAGATAACTATGTGAAGTGAAATTCTTTGAAGATATAACTTGATATTTGGATTTTATGATTATAAGTTAAAATTGTACAAGATATGGGACTTGACAAAACATATATAATTATTATGAGATATCTGTATTTCAGTATGTTACTGAATATACATTGATACTGGATAAAGGTAGTGATGTTCACCCCTCAATCCATATTTAGTTAACAATTCTGGCACATGTAATGATTGTGGAATGCCAATGTTATATTTTTATATTTATGGATGAATGAAATAGGACGATGGAGCTCTTTGAACCTTCATAAATTAGTGAGTTGAATGTTACCAAAAATAGGTATGTATATTTGGGAAAAAAATTATTAATGAAGAATGGCAGAGAATGTTTTATGAATTGATGTTACATGAAGGTGATATTTTTCGGTTTCATTAACTGTTGTTATATTCATATAAATATCCAATATCTAAAAAGATACAAAAATCATTTTGGAGGGGAATGAGAGATACATGGTTTAGGGAGATTCTTGAGATAAATATTCTTTAATTTCACCATAGTCTAAAGTTAAATAAATGAGTTCCACAGACCACTGAGTTTCATGATTGATCTTCTATGAATAACTACGTTTCAAAAATAATTTATTTGTGCATTTATTATATTGGATGAAGGATAATATTTCTTGAATGATTAATATTGAGAAAGGTTCATGCATTAGAACAAAAAAGGGTAGGGGTTCACAAAATAAGTAGTTTCATGAAATCATTAGTTCCATAAAATTAAGTCTTTCCTGAAAAACTGATATTCCATAAATATAATGTATTAATAATCCATATTAAGAGAAAATTCAATGAGATACAAATAAGGACTGTTATTCATGTATAGTCACATACTAATTAGGTAAAACACCTTATGATTATAATATATTGAATAAGAACTGCAATTTTATAAACTATCGATGTATCATCACCAAAGTGGTGTGTAAGAGTGAAGAAGAGGCAGTATTCCATGGGTGATGTGTGACCAAAACCTAATCCTAGTAACTGTAGTTCTTCTATCGAGGAGTGACCATAGCTAAAAAAATTATCACTAAAATAGTAAAGCTTATTATATTTTGTTATAACCGACACAATGTCGATATATTATCCTCGGACTAGACCTTTATTGTAAACTATGTAATAATCCCTTTTTCCTATGGATTTTTTAATTTCCATCCCATCATTGATTATTTTAGAAATTATTTCATCAAGTGTGAGAAGTTGAACATTATTTTTAGAATAATGTTCCAAGATCATATAATTAAGATAACGAGACTATATAGAAAAGTTTAATCTTATTAATCACTATGATTCACCCCCCCCCCCAACATTAGGTATATATGGTTCTTATACTAATATTTTTTTGATGAACTATCCACATGAAAAATTTTATAGTTGGATGTAAATGAAATATTTTACTTCGGCTTGAATCCGATGTCTGATGATATGATAGATACTTATAAAAACTATTTCTATTGAAAACACTACATGTATCATGATACCCCACTAATGAAATCCCTAATAATGATAACTTTTAGAAATTTGATAGCGGGTGACTAAATTGTGGAATTCCACAACTAAAGTTAACTAATCACATGTTGTCTAGTTAGATTACATATCGAAAAGGATACATATTATTTAATTGGTGGAACATATACAACCTAGATTAATACCTTTTAACAATATTAAAAATATATAAATATACCGGTTCATATGTGTATATAACGTGTTGATTTAAATTATAATACAACCAGCTAATAAACTATAATTATGTGATCTAAAACTACCATAACTAATAATTTAAATATTTATATGTAAGGCTAGTTATTATAAATCAAAATCTATGTAATAATTAATAAAAATGTTGACATCATGTTAACATGAACCACGTACAACCAAGATATCTCACATAAACTCACGCTATATAATGTATTTAGTAAGGACTATAAAATATAGGACAACTATTTAAATTTCCTATGTAATAGCATTAACCTCAACAAGAAAGTTAAAAACCTCTTATTTAGTAAATTATCACTACTTACATTAATGTTTTAAATTAGTAGAATAAGAACTATGAAATTTTACATAATGAATTTATAATCCAATCCTTTATTTGTTTACAACCAATTTTGATTTTTTTTAAATCGCATTGATTATTTTGTATAAAACTTGGTCACATAGGGAAACATTAAAGTGATGAGTTATAAATAGATGAAACATCACTTCAATAAATTTTTTATTGGAAAATAATCTAAAAATTTAAAAAAAATGTGAAGGTAAAATTGAACATCACTAGAAAATAAAGGACGTGAAAGAAAAAAAACAAAATGAAGCTAAAGTAGAAAAAAGATAAGGAATAATCCAGAATAAAATGGTATAATGGATCAATACAAGCCCTTGATTCTATTCATATATAGAAGAGATCAGATTATACCATTTAAATATATAGTGCTCTATAATAGATACATGAGATGTTCCACTAATTTATAGATATTTATGAAGATTATTTGTCCAATATACAATTGGATCATGTATATTTTGAAAGAAGTTTGTGACTTTTGATTATGATTCAATTTGGTTTCCCAAAGTATATTTCACAATATGAAATTTGATTATTTGAAATCAATAATATTTTCAGTTGGACATGTTGATCAAATATTTAATTAACCTCATTGAAACCATTGACATATTATTATAAAGTATAATAAAATGTTTTACCAAGTTAATTTAATATTTTTGAAATGTATGAGAAAAGGGATATTACCATTATTCATGGTATAAAATTCATATCAATGGAGAAATCCTAAATTTATATACATAAATTATACTTCTATTTAATGTAATAGAAATTGAAGTTAAATTTTCTCTCATGAAATTTATCAAGTGTAAATCCTATATTAAGTATTTCCAGGGTACTTTATCCACTATAGAATACTCTAATATCATGGTTTTATAGAAATATTAGGAGTGAAACATATTAAAAATCCTAGATAAAATTGTGGATTAAATTTATGAAAATACCTTTTTGGATGACTTGGATTGTGAAAAATGAATATGGATATTTATAGTTAATATATTCTATAACAATAGATTCTTAAACATAGTTTGTCACTTTATATCATTAATCCATAAACAATGACACTAAAAAACAGTTGGAAAAATTTTTCTATTCACTTTTTGGATAAAATAATACATTATTAATGAACATATATATATAAATAACATAGATGGATGATAATAAAACATTAATATGGTCTAAAGATGACAAATTAATCAATATCCTAACATATTTTTAACATCAAGGGAATAAAAATATAAATACATGAAACCTATAATCCATTAATATTTGGATAATTTACTACTTTTTAGTAAGATATAATTGATCGCATACTAAAGAAATGGATATTTTAGTACTCATGGTAAACAATAAATATACATGAGTCTTACTTTAATTTTGAAATTTAAAACTAAAACATAATTTTATTCTAGAATATCATTATTTCCTATTGTATATCCTCGAATATCATTTAATGTACATTCCATGGATTCCTAATAAAGGAAAAAAACATGGTTGAACTCAAATACTCAATAATAATTACTTAAACTCCAATCTAACGTTAATCAAAAAGCATAATCACTATTAAAAGCTAACTAACTAAACACATATTACATTTATATATTTTGAATATATTATTCGATAAGGAATAATGAACACATAAATGTAAATATTTGAACAAAAAATCCATTTTATCAATAACTTCAAAATCATGATTAGATAAGAAATAATCAATATTGAAAGGTAAATATCTGACGACACAAGCCATTTAATCAGAAAACTATGAATAAAATTCATCTACAGATAATATCATTCTAAAAATATCATGGGTATTAATATCTAAATTATTAATGGAAGAAATGATTAATTATTGAATGTCGTGATATCAGGAATCATGATACTTCTACTATCATGACCTTTAACAATATTGTTTAAAACTAATCAGTATTTATACACTTGTAGCCCATTTGACTAAGGATATCCATCTTATTTCCCTCATGAGACTATAATGGAATTGAGAGTCTCTCTATAATAAGTACCCTATTATGTTTTCCCATCCATGTCACTCCACATATATCAAATAAATAATTTAATTCATGAATAGTTTTTTATCATAAAATATTTTTATTCAGTAATGAACACAGATTTATCAATATTTTCCAAGAAAATCAAATAAACATAAATGTAGAATAACATTTGTCGAAATGTTATGAATTTTAATAAATAAATATATCCATCATAAATAATATTAATATTTAAGGTTAATTTACTGTCTAGTGATCATAAGAATGTTAATATTTCAAAGGAAATTAAATGACAACTAAAACTTCATAATGAAATTGAATTTCATTATATCCTTTGTCAAAATGATCATAAACCATCTATAGAATGAAATAGGGGAGAACTAATACAACAATCCCCCAATGGATTATAATTTAAAAATTTTTATCTTTTTGATGTTGAATATAAATACCATACAAATATCATTACAAACAAACTTGATAAAAATATTCTTTTTTTTACTTTGAAATATTTTAAAAATTAAAATATAAAAAAATTAAATTAGATTTTAAAATATATTTTGTAACATGTAAATTATTATTTAATCGTGATGGTGGGGAATTTTATCGATACAATTCACTTTAAAAAATTCCTTTCACATTTCAATAAAACCCTAACATAAATTATTTTCAAAATGAGATGAATATTATTTAAAAAAAATTTAAAAAAGAAAAAAATGGGTAAAAATGTATTTAATTAAACAATTCTTATAATTTTAAAAACATTTTTAATTTTTCTGATAATATTGTTTTGGAGGAAAATGGATTTTTGACAAATGAGTTAAATGAAGTTGGGTTTTATTAAAAATATTTTCTAAATCATTTTAAGTGCCAAGAGTGAAAAAATGGAACCATTACATGAAAAATTATTTAATAGATATAGTAGAACAAAATAAAATGGGTTTAATATAAAATGGCCAAATAATTTCCTTTAATGTAAATTAAATCATAAATAATCCATATTAAAATGCTATTGTCCAATAAACCCATACAAAGAACATAAGGTTGAAGTGAGAATTAACCAATTAATCAATTTAGTGTGTCAAATTTAAATACATGTAAAATATTATATATAAAATATAATTCATTCAAAATTAAATACACACATAATCATGTTATATTAAGGACAATAAGGAATTAATATAACACAAAGAAAAGAAATTCATGTATGAAATTCTTCTCTAGTTTTTAATTTTCAATTAAAATACCATTGGATGAAATAATTTAAATTGAATCTTAAAATAACATGAATTATTAATTAATAATGATATTACATGTCAAAGGGTCATTATATACACCATATAAAATAAATTAGGTGCATAACATTACAATATTCCAGAATGAATGGAAATTGTGACAAAGTTCCTTAGCTCGCGCCTCTTTTTGGTTGACCATTATTTGACATCTTATGTAATTGTTTTTATCATGTTATTAATTTATCAAAGAGACATATTAATTTTTATAAAATCATATATGATCCTATTATAACATTTTAACCCATTTTGATAATAATATTTCATTATATTCATTATTTTACGTGTCAACTACCTTGTTTTCATGCATTTTTTAAATGAATGTTTTTATTATTGTGAATCGTATATAGATATATCATATACTGAATAACTAGTATGTAATTAATATAATATATACTCATAATATTAATTTTTATAATAATTTGTGATGTTTGGACATGAAAAATTAATTGCATACCTTCATGGTGATGATTGCTTGTACGCATGCACGAGAAATGATCTCATTTCCTTAACATGTAAAAAGGTAATGAATTGGATGGTATATTAAGTTGGAAAAATAAATTTAATTTCATATATATCACATTGATTCATTAGATTTAAATTTATTACAATCTATGTAAATCATAATATAAAAACAAATCCCAACCCTTTCGTGTGGTGGTAGTCCACAGTAAAGACAAGCGACATAACAATTTTCAGTTTGAATCTAATGTAAGAAGGTATATACGATATTATAATTTAAAATATATAATAATTTAATAAATATTATATATATATATATATAAATTACTCATCATATATAATCCTAATAAATTAATAAGGAAAATGAGTTACATCGTTTCACGATGTGGTAGTCCGCCATAATCACAATTGATGATTTCATTTCACATTTGATTGATGAAGGGATAGATAAATAATATGAATTAAATATATTAATATATAACCATATGATATAAACTAATTTTATTATATTTCAATTGTTATTACATAATTTATTTTGTAAAAATAATTAATAAAATGAAATAGATCTGTTATGATAATTACCTTCTCTTAGAGAAATCTATGTTGGATGTCCTTTTAAAGACCCTTGGGTGGGTCTTTTTGGAAGACAATAAGATATAGTGTGTGGATAATTATATTGGGGAGATATTTTTTTCTTATTTTTTAAAATTAAAATGTATTTATAGTTGTGAAAAAATAAATGGATGGATTGTCCATTTATATGTTGGGGAGAACACACATACAATTATTGAAAAGAATAATGTGAAACCATAGTTTTACCACAACTAAAAGATCCAAAATAAGACATTATTGAAAAATTTATCAGTGATAAGTTCAAAGTATTTCTATATAATGGGATTTGATGTAACATCACAGGTAAATAAAGAATAAGACATGTTTCATATTTATTAATATTTGTGAATTAAATATTAACTTTTCTATAAAGGGGATTTCTATGTTCGATAGCATACCCGGTATGCAACAACGGGTTTCATTGAAATCTTAAGTTGGACAGTAATAATATAATTTTATTATTTTAAATGTTAGTTAACTCATATCTATTGTATTGTCATGAATGAACAAAACTAAATACAATATTATTATACATGTTTTATAAATATATTTACATTTATCCAATAAAAAAATAGAGGCTTAAAATGTGAATGAATCTATATTTAAGCATAATTTATATTAAAAGGTTGATTTACCGCATTTTAATGGTGAACCCTCTTTAAATATAGTTTTGGTAAATTTTTACTTCTTATTTGACCAAATAAAATTCTAATTTAGATTTGGGACATAAAAATTTATTTTGGGTTATTTTTTGGTATTTTTTTGATTATGTTCATTTTTAATGAATAGTGAAAAATAATGTATTTTAATTCAAAAGTTCCTATTAATCTAATTTATTTTTATGGATAGATTATCTATTTAATTGGATTTAAATTGTAATTAAAATATATTTTTCCAATTTAAACCAAAGTTATTTATTGGAATTAATTTCACTTTGGAATTGGACCTAAACAAGTATCAATCTTTTGATAGTTATTGTTTCTTAAAAACATGCTATTTGTTTTAACAATGTGAATAAATTTTAAATTAATTAATGAGTCTTGTATATTTAAAATTTGGTAAAATGGAAATAATTTTTTAATTCAAAATATCAAATATATCTTATGCTGAATTTTTGGTATTTTTATGAAAAACATCAATTTTTTATGAATAGTGAAACCACTTAGTAGTAGTTACAAAAAACTGAAATTTCCATTTAAATGAAATTTTACCACTTCTATGAATTGAATTTTGAAAATCTAACATACATGGTTGTTATTAGTAAGTAAAACGTGGTTCCATAAAATGAATATCATTTTCTGTGAATAGTAACATTTTACTTTTATTTACCGCGGTTAAAGATAAATAGGGTAATTCAAGGAAAAAAGAATATAATAAAAATTAAAAATAACATTAAAACTTGTCATATTTATATTGGATGAGTATGTCCGAACATGGGAATCATTGTGTTGATTTTTTGGACCCCATGTAGCCACTAATGAATGATACTGACGCTTTATTTTAATTAACTTAATAAAAATGCAAAAATGACATAAATAAATATCTTTTAGTAAATTAATTTATATATAGTGTTATATAAGTAATAATTTTTACAATAAATATTAATTATAAGTCTAAAACGATTTACTACATCATGGTATGTATTTATAATTTTTAGACATGGAATAAATTAAATAAATTCTTACACAACATTGATGTAGGGTTTACCTCATTTATAAATCATTTAATTAAATAAGATTATAAATATTAAAATAACATCCAAAACCTTTCAAATTCTTATTGGATGATATTATTTCTACCATGAGTCATCTTATCTTCTACTCTAATTATTTTTTTACCTTTAGAAATCCAATATCATTATATAATAAAATAATATTTTCATACATTCCTAAAGAGCCCCTCCTCCCCCTTATAAAAGGAGACCATTTCTATCAATTTCCTTACACCTTTAAATCCTTTTGGGTCATCCAACCTGTACCCAATTAAGCTCCCTACATCCCTCTCTTCCTCCTTCAAGCCTTACCTTAGGAAGAAGGCACTTCAAAAAATCGTTTTGGTTCAAATTAAAGGCAGTTACACAAATTGAAGGTAACAGTTTCTATTAACTTCTTTAATTATATTTTACATCTCGAACCCCTAAACTCATTTTATTCCCTTATTTTATAACAACACAAGTATACTAATTATAGGTGGATTTTTTTTTTGAAATGTTTTTTAACTACCCTTACACACACCAACATCAAATCAGTGAAGAACGTATTGTTTCTGTGGATGGAAAAATAATGCCTCACGAAACAATGATTGTTAGATTATCTCTTATCGCATATCTTGGAGGCCATTAAGATGAGAGTATATTTATATATGATATATATTATGTTTATGTTTTCTTTATGCTTCTATATTTTTCTTTTATAGCATACTGTTATGGTTTCCATTATGGGTAAACGCCATAATTTCATATGAGGAAGTACGGACTACCGCCCCTCAATGTGATATGACTCATTAATTCCATACATGGGCCATATAAATAATATAGATAATGGTATTAAATATGATATTATACTAGAATTATAATATACCAATGTATCAATATATTTTAATTACATTAAAATAAAAAAATATAAATGAAAGTAGTGTTCATGTGTAAGTACGACTTACTGTCTCCACGAATGGTGCATTTCATTTCTTACCTACAAATGATATGTACTGTTATTAATATATATATATATATATGTTGGATATATATGATATATACTATATCTAAATAATTAATATCATTGTGGATATAATGGACTATTGACAACATGGAAAACTTGTAAATATAAGGTGTTCATTTTTACTCAAGTACCAAATATTGAAAAAATGACCATTATTAACTTAAATGTTTACATAATGTTTATAAAATGGTAATAATTGATATAAATGGACTAATAAACTTTAAAAAGGTTCCTATTAAATTAGAAATTAACTTTAGTTTATTATTCTGTATATTAAAGAACGAACTGGTCAAGTCGGACCCGAGGTAAGGGACATCGTCTCAATCTCCATTTATTAAGGCATATATAGTTTTATACAAAACATTGTATTATTCAGTGTATAAAAAACATTGATTTTTTTACTTTTATTCAAAAGGAATATTTTTTCTATTATGTGTTTTACTAAATGACAAAAACAAAGTTCCTTTTAACGTAAGCGGTGAAAACGACCATTTCCTTCACCGTGAGTATTATTTGATCTTTGGGTTCCTCAACTAGCCGTAATATTCTTAAAATAAAATAAACACCGTATACTATTTTATGTATTTTGGTATTGAAATTAGTTTTGATAATGTATTTTCAATGTCAATATATTTAAGTGATATATTGATATTGATATCGGGAAATGTTGTTTTTCCTTTATATTTTTTGTATGTGTTATGGTTTTATAATGGTACATGGACATTTGATGGGTGGTTACGTCATAAACCAAATGATGGGTAGTGCCATGATAAATGAGGAATGTTGGTTACATTATAACCTCAAATGTATGGGGTGTGTAAGTTGGTTGTATGGATATTCCATTTAGTGATATGTGTTGAAGTCGACCGTATGGTTATTCCATATAAGTATGTTTATGTCCCAAGTTACCTTTATATGTTATGTATACTTTGTATGGGTTTTATGGTAATATTTTGGTTAAAAAATTGTAATTAGTGATATTATTTTTAGTCATGAGTATTTAATACTTCATAAAGGTGAAAAGTAATACTTATGTTAATGTATTCATGGTTTAATTATTGTTTTGAAAAACTAACAGTTTTCCTTCATTGTGTATCCCTTAAAAAGATTTTTATGCTCATACTATGTTTTATAAATGTTTTTCATAGGACATAATGTGGAATACGGTCAAGGATGGGATCATGGGAATGACATTCTGTTTAAAACATGGAACAAGACATGACTCTTTTTTCAAGATTTATTATTTTATGTAAAAAATGGAAACTGAGTACAAGTGTCTACTTTGTAATCTTTTGAGATGTAATAGTAATATCCAAATTATCTGAAACACTAAATCGGAAAAGATCCTCAATGTGAATTATTAACTTAATTCAATCATATGTATGTTTTATGGTTGGGTCCTTACAGTAGGTATAAAATTTTGGTTCAGATAACATTAGGAGTTATGGTATTGTTAAATTAATATCCATAAAGTAATTTATGTTAATATTAAAATTATATTGCATTTACAGATTACCTTGTTGATTCGCCTAAGATATTTCCCTTGTTCAGAATGGTTTTCCACAGAGGAAACTGGGCGGCTATATTGGGATGACATCAAGATGAAGACCACCTTCCAAATCAGCAACCTAAGTTGGTCGAAATCAGAACTGAACAGTTAGTTGCAGTGATGAAACAGTTGATTCAGGGGGGATATAAATGATGGTTGTATCAATACAAGAGGTAATTAAAATCAACCACAGTGGAACATGTCAGCAGTAGAGCATTTCATGAGGCAACATTCCCCATCATTCAGTGGATCATCTGACCCTGTACTAGTAGAAGGGTGCATTAAAGCACTGTAAAAGATTTTTGATTTTATGGGTTGTTTAGAACATAAAAAGGTTAGTCTCATTGTTAACCATTTTGAAGGTGAAGCATATCAGTGGTGGTAGATTGTGAAAAATATCAGGGATAATGAGGAGATTGATGCTCTCAATTGGGAGGAATTCAAATGCACGATTCTTGAGAAATATTTACCTATGGTTGTTCTTCTTAGAATAGAAGAACAATTCATAGATTTGAGGCTGGAGGATGATTCAGTGGCTGCTTTTGAAGAAAAATTCACTCGACTGGCAAGGTATTCTTCAAATTTCATATGGGATATTGATAATAAAATCCACCATTATTACTCATGATTAAAGCCAAAGTATCAAATGGATTTATCTTATCATGAGTTCAAAAGTTATGGAAAACTTTTTCGTTGTCCAGAGAATGTGGAAATGGAGTTTGTAGATGATCATGTGTTCTTTGAAAAACAACAGAATAAGAGGTCGAGGTGGAAGATGAAAGGGGAGAACTCTTTAAAAAAGTATGATGGTAGGAAACATAAGTTTATTGTTTGTGAAAATTGTGGTAAAAATCATGCTAGGGAATGTATTTTAAATTCGGTTAAGTGCTACCGTTGTGGTAAAATGGGACATAATGCTCGTATTTGCACTAAAAGAGATAATGGTAATAGTAAGACAAAATATGATTTATAGTCAGTAAAATGGTTTAAGTGCAATGAAATGGGTCATTATGCAAATGAGTGTCCAACAAAGAACTTAACAGAATGCAAGTGGCTAGACTACAAGCATAAAGGGGTGGTGAAATCCTTTGCAACAACTTCAGAAAATGTTGGGCCATAAAATGATGTTGTATCAGGTACACTATTGGTTTGTTCAGATTATGCCAATGTGTTGTTTGATTCAGGGTCTACACACTCTTTCATATATGAGAATATTTCTAATAAATTGGGAATTCCATCTCAAGATATGAATACAGAACATACGATAAAAACTCCAAGAGGAAATGATGAGACAAAAAGAAAAAATAAGAACATTCTTGTCTTTGTGTGCGGAAATAATGAACTTAAAAAACATACTGTTTTGCTTCAATTAGAGTTTGATGTTATTTTGGGTATGGATTTGATTTCTATTTATCATTATAATATTGACTGTAGAGCTTAAGAAGTTTCTTTTCTGAAAGATTTACAGTTCATGTACAAGAATGAACCCTTTCTTTTGATAAAATATCAGGAAGCTGAAAAACTATAAAAATATGGAAATTAATTTTACCCTGCACATATTATTGAAAATTATGTAACTATTCATATTAATGATGTGCTAGTGGTAAATGAGTATCTTGATGTTTTATATGGTGAGTTTCTTGGTATTATACCAGATCAAGAAGTTTAATTTAATGTTGATTCAGTTCTTAATGCTAATCCAATTTCAAATCCCCTGTATCAAATGTCTCTAATTGATCTCTTAGAGTTAATGAATCAATTTCAGCTGTTATTAAATAAAGGTTTCATTAGACCTAGAACATCACCATGGGGATCTCCTGTATTGTTTGTTAAAAAGAAATAGGGTTTAATGATACTTTTTTTTGATAATAGAGCATTCAATAACATCACTATTAAGAATCATTATCTTCTGACTCATATCGATGATTTCTTTGATCAGCTCCCGGGAGATAAGTATTTTTCGAAGATTTATTTGAGGTCGGGGTACCATTAGTTTAAATTAATGAATGTAGATGTTCTAAAAACCGCAATGAGTACTAGATATATCCATTATGAATATGTAGTTACGCTTTTTTGGATGACCAATGCAGCTGCTGTATTCATCCATCTTTTGAATAGAATTTTTTCTGGGTTCTTGGATAAGTTCGTGGTTGTGTTCATTAATGATATTTTTATTTATTCTAAAATTAAATAAAAACATGAAATTCATTTTAGGGTTGTCTTGCAAACCATAAAATAAGTGAAACTGTATGGGAAATTCAGCAAGTGTGAGTTTTGGTTGCAGTAAATATCTTTCCTTGGTCACATTGTTTCAAAAAATGGAATAACAGTTGATCCTACTAAAACAACGGTTTTTGAAGAATGGACAATACCCGCAAATATAACCGAGATGCGTAGTTTTCTGGGATTGACAGGTTATTACTAGATGTTTGTATAAAATTTTTCACGGCTATCTAGTTTAATGACTATGTAAACTCGAAAAGGTGTATAGTTCATCTAAACATATGAATGTGATGATTGTTTTTAGGAATTGAAAAGTAGATTGGTGAATGATCCAGTTTTGGCACTGTCATCCAGAAATTGGGAGTTTTTTATCTACAGTGATGCTTCATTGAAAGGACATGGATGTATCCTAATGTAGAATGATCAGGTAATTGATTATGATTCACATCAGTTGAAACCACGTGAGTTAAATTACCCTACACATGATTTGGAATTATTTGTTATCGTTTTTTCTTTAAAAATTTAGAGACATCATCTGTACAGAGTAAATGAGAAATATATACTAATCAATAATGTTTAAAGTATATATTAACTCAAAAAGAATTGAACATGAGATGGAGAAGATGGCTGGAATAAATCAATTATTATGATTACACGATCCATAACAATCAGGGAAAAGATATTAATGTGGTTGATGGTTTGAGTAGAAAAAGTAATGAGTCATTAACCATGTTATGTTTGGAACACGATCCTTTGGTTTTTTGATTTGATAAACTTTTTCATAGATGTTTTTGGTGCAGATAATTCTTCTGTTTTCTATCAGGTGTTAGTGAGATCATCTCTATTAGACAGAATTAATCAAGCACAGAAGGATGACAATGACTTACAGAAAAATGTAGAGTTGGTTCATAAGGGTATCTTTCGTAAATTTAACATTTATAATTATTGTGTTTTTATATTTTGAATGAGATTATGTGTTCCTTGTGATTCACAATTGAAGAATGATTTGTTATGTGGAGCTCATAGATCCCCATCTTTAGTTTATCCTAGCAGTACTAAGTTGTACATAGATCTTCAGGAGTATTACTGGTGGGACAGAATGAAAATAGATATTTCATATTTTACTATTGTATGATTGACTTGACAGCAGGTTAAAGTAGAGCAGCGGTTACCGAAAGGGATGCTTCAGTCTTTACTGGTGGAAGAGTTAAAATGGGAAAATATATCCATGGACTTCATTGTGTGATTACAAAGGACATCTCTAGGTAATTATACAATATGGGTTATTTTTGATCTATTGAATAAATCTTCTCCTTCAATTCCTATTCAAGAATCATTTTCTCTAGATCAACTTTCTCGGTTGTATGGTAAAATGATAGTCAGGTTGCAAGGAGTTCCCCTCTCCATTATATCTGATTATGATCTCAGGTTTACAACTAACTTTTGGAAAGGCCTTCAGAAGTCGTTGGGTGCTGAATTAAATTTTTGTAAAGCTCTCCATCCTTGTTCAGATGGGAAATTAGAACGAACAATTCAGAAATTTGAGGATATGTTACATTCTTGCTCGATGGATTGTCAAGGAAACTGAGACTAACATCTTTCTTTACTTGAATATTTATATAATAACAGTTTTAATTCCATTATACAGATGGCTCTATTTGAGGCATTATAAAGAAAGAATTGTCGAACTCTATATTTTGGGATGAAGTAGGTGAAATGAAGATGATGGGACCATAATTGGTTGAAGAGATGGCAGATAAAGTTCAGTTTTTCATAAAAACATGAGAACAGCTCAGAGCGGATAGAAAAGTTATACAGATAACCGGAGGAAGGATCATTTTTTTGAGGTAGGTGATCATGTCTTTATCAAAGTTTCTCTATAGAAACGTGTGATGTGTTTTTGTAAGAATAGAATGTTGAGTTTTAGGTTCATTGGATCTTATGAAATATTGGAGAAAGTTGGATCAGTTTCCTACATAGTGGATTTACCTCCATGTTTGTCCCATGTACATGAATGTTTTTCATGTTTCAATATTGATAAATTATATGCAATATCCATCTCCTGTTTTGGGCACAGAGGTAGTTCAGTTGGAAGAGAATATCTCTTATGAAGAACAACCAGTTCAGATTCTTGACCATAGAGAGAACGTGTGTCAGAATAAGGTATTTCGCCAAGTAAAGGTTTTGTGAAAAAACTAAATGGTTGAAGAGGTAACGTGGGAATGTTAAAATGCTATGAGGGATAAATACCCCCAGTTATTTTGATATGTAAAATTACGATGACACAATTTACAAAAGGGGGGAAGGATATCACATTCCAGGTAAATAAATAATTAGATATATTTCATATTTATTAATATTTATGAATTAAATATTAATTTTTCTTAAAATGGGATTACTATGTTTGATAGAGTACCCGATACGCAACAACGGGTTTCATTGAAAGCTTATGGTGCACACAAATAATATAATATTATTATTTTAAATGGTAGTTTACTCCTTGACATTGTATTCGATGGAATGAACAAAAATAACTACATTATGATTATACATTTTTTTAAATGTATTTACATTTATCCACAAAACGTTTGAGGCTTAAAATGTGAATGAATCTAATTTTAAGCAAAATTTACATTAAAAGGTTGTCTTACCACCTTTTAATGGAGAACCCTCTTTAAATCTAGTTTTGGTCATTTTTATATGTTTTATTTGTCCAAATTAAATTATCCTTTATATTTGGGATTTCAAAATTTATTTTGGGTTATTTGTTTGGTATTTTTTTGATAAAGTTCATTTTTTTAATGAATAGTGAAAAATATTGTATTTTAATTCAAAAGTGCCTATTAATATAATATATTTATATGGTTATATTTTCTATTTAATTTTTCTGATTGTATAATTACAATATATTTTTACCATTCAATCAAATGTTGTTTATATAAATTAATTTCACTATGATATTGGACATAAAAAAATATAAATCTTTTGATAGTTATTTTTTCTTAAAATATGATTTTTGTTTTAAGAACGTCAATAAATTTTAAATTAATTAATGGAACTTATATTTTTATAATTTGGTAAAATAGGGATCATTTTTTAATTCTGAATATCAAATATAGCTTAGGATGAATTTTTGGTATGTTTCTGAAAAACATAAATTTTAGATTGATATTTAAACCACTTAGTAGTTGTTTAAAAAATGAATTTTTCATTTAAATTAAAATTTACCACTTCTGTGAATTTAATTTCAAAAATCCCACATACATGGTTTTTATTAGTAAGTAAAATGTGGTTTAATAAGATGAAAATAATTTTAGGGGAATCGTAACTTTTGACTTTCATTTACTGTGGTTAATGATAAATACGGTAATTCAAGGTAAAAAGAAAATTTTAATAATTTAAAATAACCTTAACACTTGTCCTAACCTTATTGGATAGTAATGGCCAACCTTGGGCATCATTGGGTCGATTTTGGGTCCCCATGTAGCCACTTATGAATGATAATGAAACTTCATTTTAATTAACATAATGTAATGGCAAAAATGATACAAACAAATATTATTTAGTAAATTAATTTTTATATTCTATTATATAAGGAATATATTTGAATATATATATTCATAAGAAAGATAAAATGATTTAATACATCATGGAAATTTTTTTATAATTTTTAGACATCAAATTAAGTAAATTATTTTGGACAGAACAATGATGCAGTGTTTATCTAATTAATAAATCATTTAAATAAATATGTTTATAAATATTAAAATAAAATTAAATACCTATTCAATTATTATTATATGATATTATATCCACCATGAGTCGTCTTAACATTGACTCTAAATATTTTTGGACCTTTAGAAACGGAATATAAAAATATAATAAAATAATATTTTCACACATTCATAAAGAGCCCCTCCTACCCCTTATAAAAACAGACAATATCTAACCAATTCCTCACACCTCTAAAACCTTTTATATCAGCCAAAATATTCCCAATTATGCTCTTTATATCCCACTTTTCCAGCTATAAGACTTACCATAGGAAGAAGGCACTTCAACAAACCATTTTGGTTCAAACCAAAGAGAGTTACCAATGTTAAAGGTAGCAGTTTTTCTTAACTTCTATTTGTTTATTTTACATCACCAACCCCTAAACTATTTTTATTACCTTATTTTATAACAACACAAGTACCACCAATATACAAAGGTGTGTTTATGATAAGTATTCAAACTAAACTTACACACACATATATCAAAAGGTTGATGAACATAATTTTTATGTGGATGGAAAACTAACGGCTCACGAAAGGATGATTGTTCGATTATCTACTACCACATATCATGGTTTCCATTAAGATGAATATATATATATATATGCTATAAATTATGTTTATGTTTTATTTATTCTTCTGTATTTTTATTTTATATCATACCTTTATGGTTTCCATTATAGGTAAACGTGATATTCTCATTTGATGAAGTGCAGACTACCATCCCCCTCAAAGTGATATGACTCATTCATGCCACTAATGGGATGTATAAAGGATAGTTTTAATAGTATTACATATTATATTATACTTGAATCATAATATACCAGTGTATAATTATGTTTTAATTCCATTAAAATAAGAAATAGAAATGAAAGTAGTGTTCATGTGTATGTACGGCTTACCGTATCCATGAATGATGCATTTCATTTCTTAACTCCAGATGATAAGTACTATTATAAATATATATATTCTGGATATATATGATATGCATGATATCTAAATAATGAATACCATTCTGGGTATAATGGTATACTGACAACACGGAAAACATGTAATTATAAGGTGTTCAGTTTTTTCTCAAATACCAAATACCAACAAAACGAACATTATTAACATAAATGATTACATCATGTTTATAACATGGTAATTATTGATATAAAAGGACTACTAAACCTGAAAAAAGGATATTAACTAATTATTAATTAACATTAGATTATTTTTGAAATGATTAATGAACGAATGGGTCAATTCAGACACGAGGAAAGGGACTTCATCTTAAACTCCTTTCATTGAGGCGTATTTTTTTTTATACACAAATTTATTTTGTATGGTGTATGAAACACATTGAATTTTACATTTATTCAAAAGTAATCTTTCTTCTATGAAGTGTTTAACTAAACTACCAAATGTATGTTCCTTTTAATTTAAGCAGTGACAATGACCTTTTCAGTCGCGGCGAGTATTATTTGATTGTTGGAGTCCTCAACTAGCCGTAATGTTTTTAAAAGAAAATAAACACCATATACTCATTTACGTATTTTTGTATTGAAAGTGGTTTTGATAATGGATTTGAAATGCCAATATATTTAATAGATATATTGTCAATGATATGTGGAATGTTTTTCTTTCCATTAAATTTTTTGTATGTGTTATGATTTTATAATGGTACTTGGACATTTGATGGGTGGTTACGTGATAAACCAAATCATGGGTGGTGACGTGTTAAACTAGGACGGGTGGTTATGTTATAAACTCCTATGCATTGGGTGTGTAAGTCGTCTGTATGGCTATTCCATTTAGAGATATGTGTGGAAGATGACCGTATGGTTATTCCATTAAGTATGTTTATGTCCCATGTTTCCTTTATATGTTATGTGTTCTTTTTATGGTTTTTATGGTTATATCATGGTAAAAAAATTGTAAGTAGTGATATTTTTTATTGAAGAGTATTTACTACTTCATAATGGTGATAATTATTACTGATGATAATGTATTGATGGTTTACTTGTTGGTTTGAAAAACTAACAGTTTTTCTTCTTTGTGTATCCCTTATTGAGCTTTTTATGCTCATCACAAGTTTTTGAAAGGCTTTCATAGGAAATAATGTGGAATAGAGTCAATGATAGAGTTATGGAAATTTCATGATGTCTAAAACATAGAACTAGAAGTGACTCTTTTTTCAAGAGTTTTTATTTTATGAAAAAATGTAAACTGAGTACAAGTGTCTACCTTGAAATCTTTTTGGATTTTATAGTTATGTCCAAATTCTCAAAAAATCTAAACCTAAAAAATCCTCAATGTGAATTATTAAAATAATTCAAGATTATGTATTTTTAAGGCTGGATACTTATATTTGAACCGGTTTTATGATAATTATAACCCATATCCTTTTTAACCCCCAATAAACGTGTTTTTCCTTAACCACGGTAATTAAGTTTTTATGATTTTACAATTAAAATTGGTCAAAAATTAAATTCAAAATATTAGATAATATAAAATATAATTATTCCAAATATCAAATCCTTTTTTTCATATTAAATTGAAAAAATTGGAAGAATATAGATTAAAATATAACCCACAGATGCATTGAAAAAATTATTATTTCAAAAGTCAAACTTTCACATGTTTAAAAATATTTTACATTTTAATTAAAAATGAAATAGATTAAAATTAAATAATTTAGTTAATTTTTTACTTAATTTATCTTTGTAAATAATTAAAATTAATATTTTATTTTCATTAAACATATTCACTTTTCACTATTCATCAAAAAATAAATATTTTTAGAAATTTCTAAAAAATTCACATAGGATTAATTTATACATATTGATTAAAAAAAGTAAGATTATTTTTAAAAAATCATTATTATAAAATTGGTAATAATTAATTTCTAATCATGTGCAAAAAACACTACTAAACTTTCTTTTAGAAAAATATAGGTTTTCCGAAAAAAAAATTTCTTTTTCGATCAAACGATTCTTATTTTATTTCCAAATAATTGAAAACCAAGGAATTTGAGAACAGATGGGTAAAAATATGTTTCTTATAATTTATTTAGAATTATTCTTATCCCCCAAAATAAAAGAATGGTTATAATGGACTCATTTGAAATAAAATTATTTTATTAGAGAATCGTGTTTCCTTTAATCTCAGTGTTGCATGTATCATAAGATATCAAATAGATTCATTTTATTAAAAAATAAATATATCATAAGGATTGTGGTTTTTAAATTCTCAAATAATTTCGGTTTCGTGTTTCATATATAATATTGATCCCAGTCTTCATTGTTGAAAATCATGGGGTGGTACATTAGACACCATTAAATAATTTCTATCAAATCATTTTTATCATGATCTTGGTAATTAAGGATATAAAATTTGAAATTATATTTTTTTAAACCCACATAATAAAAAGGGTTAATAAAACATACACTGAATAATATTTAAATGGAACTACAATGGTCTACTAGAATAAAATATACTAACCTTTAAAATATAAAATCATTAGTGGAATGTGAAGATATGAACATGGAAGAAAAGTAATATTTTTTTTGCATAATGATAGAGGTCGTTGGTAATAATAAAATGAATGATCAGTGAAAATTTTAAGACCTCAAAACCATAAAAATGTAAGTATTTAAAATACTAATTCACTTATGAAATATGAATGTAATATGATTACATTTTGGTTTGAAGATTATTTTCCTAAAGCTGGGGAATTATTTTACAGTCATGATATAGAACTAAAAAAATTTACATACTTTTAAAATTTATATTGGGAAAAAAAAATTATCTATTGGTTATGATTTGATCAATTTACACATCATCTCAAGCTAAATGAAATGAATATCCAAAAATTAATTTTTTAATGCCTGATGAAATAAAATTCACTTTTATCGGATTAATTTTTTTTATAAAAGTGTTACAAGTATTTCCATATTTCTATAAAAATTTTCCAAAACTGATTTAGTTAGAATAAGTTTTCCAATATAATACATTAATATCTAAAACTCAATAATAACACCCCTAGAACAACATTAATATTTTTTTATCCAATTATTTTATGTAAATAATGATATTTTAACCAGAACATCACATTGTACAATTGGAGTCCCTAAACACTTGTCGTTATTTCATTTGGGTTAAATCCCGGACGACATCCTAGAATGTAAGAAATACTCACCTAACAAGTGGTTTGAACTTTTTCTAAAACTATATTAGTATAAATCCTAAAATATTCTTAATTTGTAATAACACATAATGAACTCAACATCAATGATATTATATAACCTAAAGGTTACCAACGCCTTTAAATTTATGCCTTAAAAAAGTTAAGGGCGTTCATTCGTTCACTAAAACTTATAATAAACCAATGGGTTATATTCCCATAAAAGTTTCCCTAATTATCATTAATATTTGTAGATTGTCATCCCTCAAATCCTAAAATGGGTGTTTATGACCATAAACATATTATAAATATTAAACTCATAAACCCATGATGGTGTCCATAAATTTTTAGTTAATGAAGATATGTATAATTCTAAAAGTTTATAAAATATATATATGTTTCATGATTCGTATAACCAAAATAGAATTTCTTTTAAACATTCTTCAATTTATTTTTTGAGTTCAAATACATGAATACATTAACCATTTTATTTCAACATAGGTCCTTCCATTGTCTAATAGTTATCATTTAGAATATAGAATTGGTTTATATAATTCCCAAGTTCACCATATTAAAGAAAATGAACTATAAATTGAATCTTATGATTAAATTTTTGTACATACAAAATAATATCCATTTATTACATACATATATTTCTATATAGACATTTCAATATGTAAAACATTTTCCCATTCCTTTCGGGAACATTCCTGGATTTCCCTTTCCATATTTCTAACTTGAACGTAAATGACCCTTCTTTCCTCCATGGTCTCCACCTCTTGAGTTCTTAGTGAACTCCAACCATATTTTCATTGGTGAGTCCTAGAGTTGGTTAAGGTATAAGTAGTAAATAATATTCTATGACAAATAAATTTTCATAATCATGATGTAATTCACTCAAATCATTATCCTAATTAGTTTCTCGAAGTCACAACATTGTCCTTAATATAAAATCTTAACACAATTCATTTATGTTATATACTTTGATTGAAACCAAAAACCATAGCATGATAAAAAATAATCACAATTTAAAAAGTATATAATCATTTATAGGATGTATAAATTATAACACATTTTAAATCTAAAATAACATATGTTTAGATTAGGTTAGTCATTTCCATCATCTATTCAAATCCTTCGTAATGATTAGTAATGAAAATTTGAATTATCTTTCCACCGGGGGACTCACACCATTTTTGTATTAAAAAATGTTATCATGTACCACGAAATGATCGATTCACGCCCAAATTCCATTTTGGAGTTATTATCCCATGATGCATCTGTTTTATGTCCATTTTTATATGTAATATCAAGATATGTATATATTTCATAAAAATAACATAATAACTCACTTACCAAAACATTAATATGTTATTATGTACCCATCATTAAAGTATATCATAGAGTTATATATCCTGATATATGTTTTTATAATTATTTGTTCCCAAGGATTCAACAAGACATCCCCTAATACTAATTATAAATACCTCAGTCTAATTTCTTGAAGCACATTCTAACTTTACAAAATTGGTATGATATACAAGTGCATTCATGTTACAGTACTAAATTGTTTAGTAGTTTTGTTAATCTAGATATATAAATAATATTTCTATGAATTTGAAAATTAAAGTTACAAAATAATATTTCTAATAATAACATTATTCACTATACAATATCCTTTCAAAATATTCATAGTACACTTCATGAATTCCTATTAAATGAAACAAAATATTGATGAGCTCTGATACTCAATATGGTTTAATTAAAACATAATATATAATGAATACATATGGAATAATCAAAATATAAAAGTAAATATATGAAAACACAGGTCATTTAATCAATATCATGTGCATGAAATGCATCCACAGATAATATCAATGTAGTAATCTAATGGATAATAATTTCTAAATTCCCAAGGATTGAAATTCATAAAAATGTATTTTATTATACCTTAAATCAATATATATTTGTTATCCATGCATAGTGAAAATATGGTACTATCAATGGGTAGGAATACACCAAAAACCCATTTAATAATCCTAACTAATTACTCTCATGAGATATAACGATTCGTCAAGGGGATATCTATAAATAGGACCCACATATAATTTTAAGTACAATGAATTAATCATATATTGAATGATAAATTTAATTTATAAAAAATATTCCTTATCAATAAGTATTTGTATTGGGTAAAGGATATATAATATCAATGTCTCCCTAATCAATAGTAAAACACCTTTTGCATAAATGGTATATAGTTCAAAAATAAACATATCTGTAAAAAATGAATATTGAAGTTTATGATAAATCTAATGTACCATTATCATAATAAATTGAATGATTCATGATAAGATTAATGCTCTAAAAATTAATATAAGATAATATATGACTATTAAGTCATCATAAATATAGTTTTTGTTATAAAAGAATATCCTTTGGAGAGATAAATAAAATAACTGAAAAATATTAACATATGAATTTATTAAATAGTTTTTTTTTTAAAACCATTTGATCATATAAAATAATATAAAGATAATAAAATGGTTATCTTGGTGGAAAAGTTGTTGATATTTTATCTGTTAAAAAACATTAAATTTTAATTTTAAAAAATAATGTTTAAATTTTCTGTTTGAGAAAAATATTATATATATTCTTTAAAAACATTTAAAAATTTAATTATGTCATATTATTTACATAATAAAATATTTTAGAAAATAAAAAAATATTTAAACAATTTTGAATCATAAGGATTTTGAAGAAAAATACAGCCGATCAAAAAGAGTAATAAGATATTTTTTATTTTAAAAATTATATTACTTGATTCAAGTTATTGTGATAAGAAAATTTTGAATAAAAAATATAAATTCATTAATTATAAATATTATTTTACAGTATATGGCTTTTATTAAGGATATATTACAAAATTCCACTAATTAAAATACAATCAAACCCAAAAAAATGAGATTGTCAAATAAATTCATAGCAATTTATTAAAATATAAATTTTAAACCCTTGAAATAATAAACATGAATTAAAACATTAATAATCATTAATAAATATATATTCTTATTAAATACATCAAATTTGTAGTATATAAAAATACATAGCTAGGTAATACAAAAATTGACTCAATAGAGTGGTGATTTAGATGTGATCCCTTATAAACATCGTATCATTTATGTTATAATTAATCTATGAAGTGATTATGTGTAAAAAATGAAAAAACAAAAAAAGAAAGTATATATATAGAATTATATAATCTGAGTTCATTTCACAGATAATCATGGTATAACAAATGTAATAAAACAGAAGTATAACATAATGAATGTAAATTTAGTTATGAAACTCTTACCTCATGTTTGTTCATTGATTGAAAGAAATATAACCTCTTATATAATATATTCTATGTTATCATAATTATATATAAATTACATTTACATAATTAAAATATTATATATATCCATTTATAACATTTTAATACCCATTTGTTAACAATTCTTAATTAAAATCGTCGTTTTAGAGTGATGACTATGTCATTTTTCATGTATGTTACAGTTCAGTGATTTTAGTTCTTTTACTTTGAATATGGGTCCATAATCTCCATAATGTTTATAATTTTATAAATAAAATATATATTCATATATATATTTATTTATTTATTTATATTCATCCATTAATGGAAGATTAAAAAAATGGACTTAACAATTTATAAGAATGATATGTAAAATGTATGGTGTAATATTAACATCACTTTTTAATAGATGAAATGAAATAAAAGTAAATAATAATTATAATTTAATGAATAAATATTATAATATATATATATATATATATATATAATATTCAATAAATTTATCCATATTACCATCTATTTAATTTATAAAACACTAATCACATCACTTCAAGGAGGTGGTACTCTAAACATACAGAATAGAAACATAATCATTTTCCCAAATATTGGAAGGTAAGAATGTAAATTAGATATTAAAATTTAAAAAAATATAATTTAATAAATATAATTTATATTCATTATTCCTATATTTATAACCATCCTTTTAATGTGGTGGTGAAAAACTAATTACATAGCTATGTGGAGATGGAATGTCGTTAGTATACATGACCGATGTTTTCACTTTTCATATTATAGAAAATACAATGAAAATGGAAATAACATAATCATAATAAAATCCCAATATATTTATATTATTGGAATTTTTATTTTATTAAAAGTAAATTTTATTTTTAAGAATCATAAAAATAATGAAAATTGAAAGAGTCAGTAAAGACGAATACACTTCTTTGAATCATTCTTAAAGAGAATTGAAATTGTCATTTATGAATTAAATAACCTTGATATAATATCTAATTAAGATTGTAATAATAGTTGGTAGGGTTTGGTTGAGCTATATAGCTCAAATATATGTTATTAAAGGATGTAATAGTTGTCCAAATATAAGAGAGGGGAGTGGAAGACGTGTAATATTTCAAAATTTTGAATCAGTATTAAGTCACATTTTTTAAAATGTCTTCAAAATGAAACCTACTAAAATTTTGTATGTTTAAGGTTTGAATAATACCAAACAATTTGATTTTAGAATTTTTATTTTCATTTTAACCCAGATCTTTTAGTTTAATCCCTATGTTAAATAATTTGACCCATAACTGTTGTTATGCCTTTTCAATATTAAAAAGTTATAATTTTATATATATATTAACAATTTTATCATAAATGAAAATTTTATGTCATTTTAGAGCATTTATGTTCCTAATTATCCTATTTTAATATTTTTATGTGTTTTAAATAATTAATTTTTTTTGTGTGTTTCATAAAATATTAGTAATGCTATTTTTAACACTATTAACTTAATTTGAAATTAAATACATAAAGAGAAACATGTAATTATAATATAATTTTTTTAAAAATAAATAATACATAATTATTAACAAAAATTTTTCTTTTAGAACCATATTTCCTTCAACATAATTTTTTTTAATGTTTTTAAAATTATTTTCTTTGATTTTTTCACTGCATGCACATGCATTTTGTCACTGTTGTATAAGAAATTATGTTATTTATATATTAAATAAAATTAAATATAAATTACCATAATAAAAATAATATCATTACTCTTAAAATAATCTTTAATTTTAATTCAAAACTTATTTTTAACCCTATGTTATCTTAAAAGTTAATATTAAAGGAAAAGAGTTACATTTGATTTTTTTTTGTTACATAAAATAATATTGTTGTAATAATCAATGGATAATGATAGAAACCCATATATTAAAATTTAGTAATAATATGGTCTAATTAATAACATAAAATTAGATAAATTAATCTATGTGATAAATTTTTAATTCCTTATCATATTATTTTTATCATTAATTAAACGATTTACCCTTTATCAAGGTGAAAAATTTTTCCACGACCACTATAAATAACGGGCAAAAATAAAAGAATAATATTTAAAAAACATGAACATAATGATTCAAAATATTTAATTTTTTATATCAAATTATATTAATATATGTTTTATAAAAAAATGTAAAACTTATATAGAATATGCAAAGAAAAAATGGTTTATCAAAAAAATGTGTTTGACGCCTAAAAGATGACTTAAATCAAAATCATGAAAAGTGTTAATCATATTTTGGGTAATTATATTATTTTTAATAAAATAGAAATTGACTAAATTAATTACCAAATCCAAAATATATTGTAAATTTTATATTTATTTATTTAAAATATATAAAACATAGTTTTTTAAAAATTGGTATTTTTCACTCTTCAGTGAATATATATCATTTTAGAAAAATCATAAAAAAATAAAATTAAGATGATATTGAAATTATTATTTAAAAAATGATACCTTTTTTATAAAATGTTAATATTTTTAATGTGAAAAAAATTAATTATAATATATGCACAAAATATGGAAGAAACATAATTTTTAAAGAAAGCATATTATGGAAGAATAAAATGGATTTACCTAAAATTATGGACATTTTTACTATCAAATAATAAATTAAATAAAATACTTATATATATTTTCATAATTTGGTTAATGTTATTAATATACACTATTACAATGGTGTCATGATAGTATTTCAATAGTTTTCACTATTTTTTAAACTCGATGTTGATTGTGAAACTTGATATCAATGAAATTCGCTTTATTTTAATATTAATATATAATAAAATATCAAGGTGTTGCATTATTACCTTCATATAAAAATTTCTTCCCCAAAATTACATCACACCAATAAAAATAATGTAGGATATATCTACATCCTCAAATCCTCTAGTTCTCACATAATATCCTAAATTTTATGGTTTCACCACAAAAATATTTATTATTTGAGTGGTACTATTTGGTAGAACATTATCTCTCTGGTCACAAATATCCATTGTTTTTTTCATATATGAGAGATCATGTTCCATTGGTACAACCACTATTTTAAGTGCATTATATAAATCAGAATGCACTTTCACTGGAGAGATAATTCGACACATAATGAACTTAAGTGAGATTCAATGGAAGAACAAATTGATATGCTACCATCCTGATATTATCATGAATTTTAAAGGGAGATATATATCTATGATTAATTTTTACATAGTTTTAAAATCATATAAACTAAATCCAATGTTATTTTTATATAAATACATTATCAATGACTTTGAAAACTAGATATCTCTAATGATTGTTAAGAAAATGTTTTTTTGGATCATTGATTCCCTTATGTATTATAGAATGGATATGACACTGTATTATATTTCCTAATCTAGATAATTTCCATATAGTTTTGGTTCAAATTTTGTCTTAATACATTATAGTTCTTCACTTCCTCATATAGAGGCATTCATAAGGATCCATCTGAAGAATCAATTGAATGATATTTTTGTAAAAATATTATACCAATGGATCGTGTTGATAGCAATCTACAATTAAATCCATATAAAAAGATATAAAAATTTATTATATAATTTGAATGGTCAACTAAGACTGACCATCTATATAATAAAGAAACAGGTAATACTACTAAACTCTAAATCTAGAGCCTCCTGAGAGATTATCCAGAACCTCATGTTAAACATCAGAAACTAATCAAATATGTTTGAGAGTGATAGACCATGAAAGATAAAAAATTCAATAATTTATAAATGTACAATCCATTCAAGGTGGAAATATTATATAATAGGGATAAAATATTCTTATTTCATAAGGTGACATGTACAACTGAAATATAATTATTTATTTTTGATGTTTTGGTTAGTCTGATATTTAAATTCAAGGTAATATTTTCCCATTTACATTCTAGTATATCTAATGGTTATAACATAACACTGTACTTCTATATGTCACCGTTAACATATTAAAATAAAAATAATCATTCTATATACACTGCAACATTCCTTATTATTTAATGAAACCAGAAATGCTTGTTTAGATATCAATACAATTTTTTAATACCAAGATAAATTTAGAGTTAAAAACTATGATATTCATCCAATAGAACAATAAAATCTGGTATTGATGGAAGAAATACCTAATTCTTAAACCATATCATTCCAAATTGATCGTCATTGAACACCAGAACATTCCTTAACTTCTTCTGTAATTCTACATCTTTCTTTTGTTCCTTCTTAATCCCCATCCATATGTTTGGTTGAAAATTCATTTTTAATTATTTGATCTATCAATTTTACACAATATTTCATAATAAAAATTATTAAAATCCATAAATATTAGATCTCTTTCAATCCTCTTAGGGTGGTAATGTAGTATTCTATCAAAATATTTGATCAAATTTAACCATCTTATCTGACACATATTAATCGTTTTCTATATAAATATATACATTAATATTTTCGACAAGTATATATGTCACACCATTCACCATATAGATAGTCCTTTATATCAACAATGAAAAAATTACATATGTAGGTTCCAAATCAATATTCATGTAATTTTATTATTAATTTTAAATTGAAAAGAGGCATGTGTTATCGCAATATCATTATGTAAGAATGTGCATCCTGGTCACGTATTTGATACAACATTATATATTGTAATCCATTATTCACATAAGGATATTCTAAGCATATTCATACCAATGAACCTTTTATTCAATTATATGAAATTATTCTCACAATCAATTTTTTTAAAAGAACATAATCCCTTTCTAGGTAAATGATGTGAGTGAATTTGATAGTCATGGGAAATTTATCAAAATACAACTATATAATCCAAACAACCAAATAAAACGATAGATTTAGTTACTGTGGTTGGTCTAGTATATTTCTAAATAACTTCCATTATTTGAGGATCCACTAATTTACCGTCACAAAAATTTATATGACCTTTGAAATAATATTTTTTTAAAATAAAATAAAACATTATGAATTTGGAATATAGATTATCCATCCATGATGAATTCAGTACAGTCATAAAATGTTGTTCATTCTGTTCCATTACCTTTTAATATACTAGAATATCATCTATAAAAATTACCATAATTTGTTCAAGGATATCTCAAAATTCCCTATTAGTTAAAACAATGAAGACAACATAGGAAATGGGATATCCAAATGGAATTACAATAAATCCATAATGATCATACATTATATGGATCTTCGTATTGGGTATATCATCCATCGTAATACTAACCTAATACTACCAATATAGAAGACCATTCTTTTAATAATATTTATCTCCTTATAATTTCTCTAACAAATCACTAATATGGGGTAGAGGATACTTATTCATAATTGTGATTTTTTATGCTCCCAATAATCAATATAAATTAGCATTGAATCATATTTTTTATTAATAAAAAGATAAGTTTCAACCTAGGGTGAAGAAAGAGGCTTAATAAACCCATTTTATATAATCTCCCAATGTTTCTTTATCAAATTTTACATCACATAGAAGGAAATTATTTATAGAGTCTTTGAACTATGTTTAAAACCATGAATGAGTTATACGGATAATTAAAATTCAAGATTCAAGGGGGGATACTAGAAAACACTTATTAATGGGAATCAATTCACATCAATAATATTTATTTTCTCTCTCAAAATGTTCGATAAATATCCCTCATGAATAGGTAGTAAGAACTATATGGTGGAAGTAATTTCCATTAAAATTTTAAGATCATCCTCTCATTGATAGGCTGTTATTGGCTAATTCAAATTATCAAATATAATATCCCAAAGATAAAAATATCATTTCAAGGGATTTGATCCATATATTAGATAACAATATAATGGTAGTTCAATGAAAATATGGAGTCTTTTACAATTTTATTTGATCCAACATTTTTTATTACACTGTGGTACAACATGTTTCTCCATATAGGAATGGTTATTTGTTATAAACAAATTTAGATACCCTACTATGGCCATTATATAGTCAATTGCAAAAAATATAGAACTAGATTCCTCTATAAGTAAATCCCTACAACTTCTGTGGGATTATATTCTCCTTATTATGTTTGAAAATATATCTAAATAATATAATACACATTATTGTCTTGTAATCCTCAGGAATATTGAGAAATAAAAGAAAAAATGCCCTAATGGTAAAATTATTCAATTACTATAATTTATTTCATGTTATCATGTTATCTATGTTCATTAATATCTATTTCTAATGGTTTTTACTAAATTAGTGCTGATATTAAAAACAGATACCCCATGTATAACAACCCATATCAAGTTTATAGTTTATTACATTAGAATAGAAAACCAGGGATCACATCACCGAGGATCAATAAATTTTTTATTCTTGAAGAACCAGATACATATATGATTCTCATTTAATATTGTAATTATAAAATAAAAATCAAAAGATAAATTATCACATCCTTAATTTTATTCATAGCATCCTTATTCATATCATATATAAAGGGAAATAAATAATTTTTTAGCTCTAATTCAATTTAACAATTTCTTATGGTGAAATATATCTTGAATAAATATGGTATAATTAATATGGAAAGGTAAATAAATGATAAAATAGTCCATTTAATCAATAACATTATCACATAATTAATCCATGGACAATTTCGATGACGTTATCTCATTAAAAATCATAATTAATTTCCCAATCAATGAAATTCTTAATGATGTATTTTATTATCTCAATCATCATGTTATATTTACTATCATATCCTTATCGATAGATAGTTTAATTAATGTGTAGTAATATATAAGAAAACACAATTACAAATGGTAGTTAGCTAATTTTTCTCATGATAGATTTATTTGCATATAGGGTCTATCTATAAAAGTACCCCACCCATCACTGCATGTCCAATTTTTTCCTCATATATTGAATGATAAATTTTATTCATAATCAATATTCTTTATCAATATATATCTATGTTGATTTGTGCATATAAAGTATCATGATTTCCCTAATCAATTGTAAAAAACAATTTAGATAAATTTTATGTGGTTTTTTTAATAATCATATACATTATATGAATAATATTAATTTTAATAATAAATTTAATATATATTTATCAAAAGAATGTGAATATTTCAAGGTAGATTTAATTAACTCAAAAGTAATAATTGATATGATTTGATCATCAATTCATCCAAAATAAAGGTTTTGAAATAAAATCATGCCCTTTATGGATATATTGAAAATGAAAATGAAATATTAAAATAGTATTTCATTATGTTATTTATTTTTAAATCCATTTTAGACGTTTATATGAATATAATGTGCATAAAATGGTTATCTTAGTGGGAAATATTTTCAAAGTACTTTTATGTTAAAAATAAATATTCCATTTGACTATTTTTACAGAAATTAGAAAATGATGATTTGAAAAAACATTGGAATGATATATTTAAAATTACATTATATATATAGGATAGCGTAAATTGTTCTGAATAAATCATTTGAATAATTAAAATAAAATTTCCAAACAAATATATATATATAATATTGATATTGATCAAAAAAACCAATCAAGTAAAATTTGACCTATTTAGTGACATATTAATTGTACCCGCTTCAAATAATAGACATGAATTGGAACATTATTCATCATGAATAAAACATAATTAATGATAAATACATATAATCGTTATTATATACACCACATAAAAAATAAATGCATGATACCAAATATTTTTCTATGTAGTGGAAATTCTGATGAAATCCCATTTAATGTTCCTACCTTTGAAGTGATATTTAACCAATAAAATGATTATGCATTAGAAATTTGATTTTTCAAAAACATGTGGAGATAAAAAAAATAAATAAAATGTAATTTTTCACATTATCATTGAATAACACAGTCATTGAAATATATGTACAACCCAATGAATGGAAATTTAGTTAATAATCCTCTAACCATAAGTTCATCCTGCTTCGATTGTGACTGAACAACCTGTAAAATAAATATTAATTTATTATAATTTTATAACATATTATTTTAAATATATATAGTATTCTATATGATCTATTTATTACATTGAATAACTTTTTATTAATATTTCATTATTAAAATAATCATTTTAGAGTGATAACTGGCTAGTTTTTATCTATGTTTCAGTTTGGTAGTATTTTCTATGTAATTTAATTATTGTTCAACCATATACATAATTCTAATCATAGTATTAATATTATATAAAATTATTATATGTATATGTATATTTGTCTAATAAATTTATATATTTGAAAATCAAATTACACCATTAATGTATACGGTAGGCCATATTTATGCATGAATGTTGATTCCACTTTTCGATGGATGGAAAAAATTTAAAAAAAATAATTAAACATTAAATAATCATTATTAGATCATATATATCATATAAATTCATTAAATTTATCTTTATTAGTGTCATGTAATATGAAAATGAAAAATTAATCACATCACATTGTAGAGACAATAGTCTACAAGTACACATGAACAACATTGTAATTTTTCAATAGATTGGAAGGTAAAATCGGTAAATATGATATTATTATTCTAGAATAATTATAATTTCATAAATAATATATATATATATATATATAACCCTAAGTATAATTTGTAACTATCCAAAAATAGTTTTGTTAAATAATAAATTACATCGCTATGTGGAGAATGTAATTCATTTCTACACAGGAGTGATATCTTTCTCCATTAATAGGATGAAAAGATTTAGAAAATGATTTTAATCGGATTATAATACCATAAGTGTTTAATTATTATACTTCTGTTTTTATTTATGATAGAAACAAATATTCATATGTACTATAAGAAGAAATAAATTTGAAAGATCCGGTAAAGATAATTACCTCTTCTTCAATAGAATTCCATTCAATTCATTCTTAACAACCCATGGAATGGTATTTTAAGAGGAGCAGAATCCATATTTTATATAAAGTAAAGAGGAGAAGTGAATTATTAAATTTTTGTGGAGGTATATGGCTAAAATAAGCATGAGTAAAATAGTGAAGGGGTGTCTTTTATATGTTTTCGATGTGGCACATTTCAAATTTTTTTAACATTAGATATAATTATATAAAATTCATCAAAAATGGTCCCAAAATATATCATATTATAATATGTTATGGTTAAGGTAAAACTATAAAAAATGGCATTTAAGTGAGTTTTAACATCATTTGAACCCTTACCTTTTGGCTTAACCACTTTTTTAAATAATTTTAACCATAACCGTAGTGAATAAGTTTTCAAATTTATTGGGTTAAAATTTTAAATATTATAAATAAAAATTCTCATAAATATGAAAGGGATATTATTATAGAATATTATAAATCATTCCTTTCATATTTATATAATTTTATGACATTGATAAAAAAATTAAAATGTAATTAATATCTTTTTTTATATTATTCATTTAATTTGACATTAAATACATCAATTTAAATATAGAATTAAAATATTTATCAACAATAATAATATACTAAATTAGATAATAACTACATTTTGGAACTATATTTCTCCTTAAAACAAAACTTTTAATCATTTGAAAATTATTTACATTGATTTTTTCATGGCTTTGACAAGCATTGGATTAGAGTTTAAGGTAGTTATATAATCACTAATATTTTAAAAAATTAACCACAAAAAAATACTTTCATTAACATCAAAATATATATTTATATTCCTTTAGAAAATATTTTTATTCCTATTTAATATTATAATATATTTTTAACAACAAAACCATGACATTTTCTACTTTTCATTACATAAAATGATATAAATATCATTATTAAAGGAATGTACCACCAAATTTTTTTATTTCCAAATATATGATGTAAATTTTCAAATTACACTCATCTAATTAATAAATTATAATTTATTGATAGATTTTTAATTCGTTATCATATAATTTTTAACCATAAATACCCAATTTTCCATTTACCAAGGTGATAATTTTTAGCATGGATACTATTCATATTTCCTAAAAATAAAATTTAATTTAAAAAAGATTCAATATCATAATAAAAAATATAGAATCCATTTTTTCAATTTCAATTCTTTTTAGTTTTATAGAAATAATTTAGAAATATATCTATAAAATGTGAGTGAAAACACCTTTCAAGGAGAACATGTTAGTTTGCATAACAATTAACTAAAATCAAAATCATTTAATGTGATTATTCAATTGTAATCAATTATAATATTTTAAATAAAATTCATATTATATATCTTTAATACCATTTACAAAATATAATAGGGGTTTAAAATTTGTTTATTTAATTGAAAGAAAACATAGTTTTACAAAAATCAATATTTTTCACTATTTAATAAAAAATTAAGACCATTTTGAAAATACATAAAAATAAAAAGTTAGATAATATTTATGTGATTATTTTAATAATTATATCACTTTTATAAATTTATATTTTCAAATGTGTAATAAAATAATCATAATATCTCTACAAAAATACAACAAAAATCATTTTTAGAGAAAACATATTATTAATGAATGAAATATATTTACTCTAGATTATGTACATATTTATTTAGATCTGACAAATTAAACATAAACAATACAAATATTTTTAACAATTGTTTTAATTTTATTCATCCCCACAATTCCAAATGCAAGGATATAATATCTCAAAAAAATTTCCCAATTAGTTTAGCCTCAATGATTTGTCTAAAAGAAACTGCCAATTAAATAAGCATTATTTAAAGATAAATATAACATAAAATATAAAGGTTTTACAAAATCACAATGAAATGGAGAGGAGACTAAATTATTGGTTCAATTCCTTTCCATTACTCAGGATTTCAAAGTGGGATAAAAAAATAAAATGAATTTTTATGGCCATTCGGGAAAGATAATATTAATAATAAAACTTGTCTCATAAAAAATTGAATTTTGAGGTCAAAGAAAGTGACAAAATTAATCATGTGAGAAATTAATGAATCATAATTCTATATCCATAAAATTTTTATATTATCTTATAGATGATGGATTTATGAAAGTGTTGACAACTAAATCCAATAGAGGGAATGTTGGAACAAAACTTAATGTTTTGTGGCAGATTTATTTTCAATCATGGTGTTATATAATTGACTAGATTATTGAATTGTTAAAGAGTGTTACTATATCTAGTAATATATTGTATACATACAAATGTTACATAGTATCAGATAATTATGTAAAGTGAAATTCCTAGAAGATATCAATTCATATTTGGATTTTATGATTATATGTTATAATAGAACAAGTTATTGGACATGAAAAAAACATCTATAATTATTAGGAGCTATCTGAGATTCAGTATGTTACTGAATACACATTGATGCTAGATATATGTAGTGAAGTCCACCCCTGAATCCATATTTATTGAACAATTCTGGAACAAGTAATGGTGGTGGGATTCCAATGTTATATTTGTATATTTATGGATGAATAAAATAAGATGATGGAGATATTTTAACCATCATAAATTAGTGAATTGAAGGTTAACAAAAATAGGGATGTATATTGGAGAAAATATTTATTAATGAAGAATGGTGGAGAATGTTTTTTGAATTGATGTTACATGAAGGTGATATTTTCTTGATTCATTAAGTGTGGGTTTATTCATATAAATATCCAATCCCTAAAGAGAAAAATTTTTTTTTGAGGGGAATGAGAGATACATAGTCAAGAGAGATTCTTGAGAGAAATATTCATTGATTTCACCATAGTCTAAATTTACAAGAATGAGTTCCACAGACCACTGAGTTTCATGATTGATCTTCTATGAATAACTATGTTTCAAAAATAATTCTTTTATGCTATTATTATTTTTGAAGAAGGATAATATTTTGTGAATAAAAAGTATTGAGAAAGGTTCATGCATTAGAACATACAAGTGTATTGGTTCACAAAATAATTAGTTTCATGAAATCAGTAGTTTCATAAAATTAAGTTATTCGTGAAAAGATGATGTTCTGTAAACATAATGTATTGATCATCCATATTAAGAGAGAATTCAATGAATTTCAAATAAGGACTATGATTCTTGTAGAGTCACAAAATAATTAGGGAAACCCCTTATGATTATAATATATTGAATAAGAACTACAATTTTATAAACTATCGATGTACCTTCACCAAAGTGGTGTATATGATTGAAGAAGAGGCAGTATTCCATGGGTGATGAGTGACCAAAACCTAAACCTAGTAACGGTAGTTTTTCTATAATGGAGAGACCATATCTAAAATAATTATCACTAAAATAGTAAAGATCATTATATTTAGTTATGAATGACACAATGTCAATATATTATCCTCACACTAGACCTTTATTGTAAACTATGTAATAATCCCTTTGTCCTATCAATTTTTTAATTTCCATCACATCATAGATTATTTTGGAAAACATTTCATCAAGTGTGAGATGTTGAACATTATTTTTAAAATAATGTACCAATATCATACAACAAAATTAACTAGACCATATATAAAAGTGTATGCTTATCTATCACTATGATTCCCCCCTCCCCCTTAGGGTATATCCGGTTATAATAAAAATATTTTTTGATAAACTATGCACATGATAAATTTTATAGTTGGATATAAATGAAATATTTTACTACGGCTTGAAGCCAATGTCTGATGATGTTATAGATACATATAAAAACTATTTCTATTGAAAACACTACAAGTTTCATGATACCCCAATAATGAAATCCCTCATAATGATAACTTTTAGAAATGTGATAGAGGGGAACTAAATAGTGGAATTCAACAACTAAAGGTAACTAATCACATATTGTCTTGTTAGATTTCTTATCGAAAAGGATACATATTTTTTAATTGGTGGAACATATACAAACTAAATTTAGACCTTTTAATAATATTAATATATATATATATACTAGGTCAGATGTGTATATAACGTGTCAATTTAAATTATAATACAAGAAACCAATATCCTATAATTATGTGATCTATAAATACCATAATTAATAATTTAAATATTCGTATGTATGGCGAGTAATTATAAACAAAACTCCATGTTATAAATAATAAAATTGTTGATAATATGGAAACATGAACAAAGGCCAACCATGATATCTCACATAAACTCACGTTAGATTATGTATTTTGTAAGGATTATAAAATCTGACTCTACAATTTAAATGGCCTATATAATAGCATTAACCTCAACCAAAAAGTTAAAAACCTCTTTTTAGTACATTTTCAATACTTACATTAATGATTTCAATTTATTGAATATAAACTATGAAATTTTATCTAATGAATTTATAATCTAATCTCTGAATTGTTTTGAACCATGTGAGATTTGTTTTAAAAATCACATTGATTAATGTGTATACAACATGGTAATATAGGGAAACACCAATGTTAGTAGTTACAAATAGATTAAACATCACTGCAAGAAAGTTTAATTGGAAAATAAACCAAAAATTAATAAAATAATAATGTGAAGATAAAATTGAACATCACAAGAAAATAGAGGATGTAAAAGAAAAAAAACAAAATGAAGCTAATGTAAAAAAAGATAATGAATGCTCCAAAATAAAATGCTATAATGGATTAGTACAATCCCCTAATTCTATTCATAAATAGGATTATGTAGTAAAGGGTAATAAACTAATATAGTATGTTTATAGAGATCAGTATATATCTTAACATAAATATATTGTTCACTGAAATTATTTTCAAATTCCAACATATGTTAAAATATTAAGGGATATATTTTAGAAAAATTAAATTTGAAGAGCTCAGATTATACAATTTAAATATATAGTACTCCATAAATGATACATGAATAGTTCATCTAATTTAGAGATATTTATGAAGATTATTTGTCCAATTTACAATTGGATCATGTATATTTTGAAAGAATTGTGTGAATTTTTTTTATGTTCTAATTTTGTTACCTAAAGTATATTTCACAATATGAAATTTGATTATATGAAATCAATAATATTCTCACTTGAACATGTTGATCACTTATTTAATTAACCTCATTGAAACCATTGAAAATTAAAATACAGTATAATAAAATATTTTCCCTATTTAATTTAATATTATTGAAATGTATGACTACCATTATTAATGGTAGAAAATTTATATCGATGGGGAAAACCATAATTTATATACATAAATTATTCTTTTATTTAATTTAATGTAAATTGAAGTTAAATTTTTTCCCATGAAATTTATAAAGCATAAATTTTATATTACGTATTTCCAGGGTATTTTCTCCACTATAGAATACTATAATATCATGGTTTTATAGAATGATTTGGACTGAAACATATTTTAAATCCAAGATAAAATTGTGGATTAAATGATAGAAATTACATTTTAGGATGATTTGGATGGTGAAAAATAATATGGATATTTATAGTTAATATATTTCCTACTAATAGACTCTTCAACATAGTTTATCACTTTATATCAATAATCCATAATCAATTACACTAAAAAACAAATAAAAAATTGAGTAATTCACTTTTTGGATAAAATAATACATAATTAATGAACATTAATGTATAAATATCATAGATGACTCATATTAAAACATTTATATGGGCTAAGGATGACAAATTAATCCATATCATGTGGTATTTTTAACATCAAGGGAATAAAAATATAAATACATCAAACCTATTATCTAATAATATTTGGTTAATATACTACATTTTAATAAGATATAATTAATCGCATCCTAAATGAATGGATATTTTAGTAGTCATGGTAAACAATATACATACATGAGTCTTGTATTAATTTTTAAATTAAAAACTACAACATAAATTTATTCTAGAATATCATTATTTCCTATTGTATATCCTAGAATAACATTTAAAGTATATTCCTTGGATTCCTAATAAAGGAAAAAAATATGGTTGAACTCAGGTACTCAATAAGAGTTACGTAATGTCCAATCTAACATTAATCAAAAAGCATAATCACCATGAAATTATAACTAAATAAATGCACATTCCATTTATATATTTTGAATATAATATTGGATAAGGCATAATCAATACATAAATGTAAATATATGAACAGAAATTTCATTCAGTCAATAACATCACATTCATTATTAGATAAGTAATAATTAATATAGAAAGGTAAATATCTGACGACACAATCCATTTAATCAGAAAACTGGGAATTAAATTCATCTAGAGATAATATTATTATCAAAATATCATGGATATTAATAACTAAATTAATAGTGGGAGAAATGATTAATTATTGGATGTCATGATCTCATGAATCACGATACTACTACAATCATGACCTTTCACAATATTGTTTAAAACAGATCAGTATGTATACACTTGTAGCCCATTTGACTAAGGATAGCCAACTGGTTTATCTCATGAGACTATCATGGCATTGAGAGTCTATCTATTATAAGTACTATGTTATGTTTTTCCATCCATGTCACTCCACATATTTCAAATAAATAATTTAATTCATGAATAGTTTTTTATCATAAAATATTTTTATTGAGTAATGAAAACATATTTATCAATATTTTCCCAGACAATCAAATAAACATAAATTTAGAATATCATTTGTATAAATAATATTAATTTTAATTAATAAATATATCCATGATAAATAATACTAATATTTAAGGTAACATTAATGTCTAGTGATCATAAGAATGTTATTATTTTAAAGGAAATTAAATGAAAACAAAAAATTCATAATGAAATTGAATTTCAATATATCCTTTGTCAAAATGATCATAAACCATCTACAGAATTAAATAGGGTATAATTAATACAAAAATTCCCCAATAGATTGTAATTTAAAAATTGTTATCTTTTTTATATTGAATATAAAAAAATAAAAATGTCATTACAAACATTCTTTATGATAATATTCTTTTTTTTTGCTGTGAAATATTTTAAAATTTAAAATATAAAAAAACTAAAATTATAATTTTAAATATATAATTTAATATATAAATTATTATTTAATTGTGATGGTGGGGAATTTTATCAATACTATTCACGTAAAAAAATCCCATCACGTTTTGGAAAATACCTAACAGACATTATAATGAAAATGAGATGTAGATTATTTTAAAAAAATTATAAAAATAAAAAAATGGAAAAAATGTATTTATTAATTCATTTTTATACTTTTATAAACATTTTTAATTTTTTTATAACATTGTTTTGGAAGAAAATGGATTTTTGTCAAAAGAGTTAAACGAAGTGGGGTTTTATTGAAAATATTTTATAAATATTTTTATGTACCGAGAGTGAAAAATGGAACTATTACATGAAAAATTCCTGAATAAATATAGGAAAACCAAATAAGAGGGTTTTATTATAAAATTGTCATATAATTTCATTTAATGGAAATTAAATCATAAATACTCCCAATTAAAATTCTATTTTCCAAAAAACCCAATCAAATATTATAAAGTTGAAGTGATAATTAACCAATTAATCAATTTTGTGTGTTGAATTTATATACATGTAAAGAATTAGATACAAAATATAATTCATTCAAAATTAAATACCCACATAATCATGTTATATTAATGATGTATGAAATTCTTCACAAGTATTTAATTTTCAATTCAAATACCGTTGAATGAAATGATTTAAATTGAATCTTAAAATAACATGAATTATTATTTAATCATGATATTACTGGTCAAAGGGTCAGAATATACACCATATAAAATAAATTAGGTGCATAACATTACAATATGCCTCAATGAAAGGAAATTTTGACAAAGTTCTTTAGCTCATGATTCTTTTTTCTTGACCATTATTTGACATCTTGTGTAATTGTTTTTATCATGATATTAATTTATAAAATACAATTATTCATATTTATAACATCATATATGATCCTATTATAACATTTCCCACCATTTTGATAATAATATTTCATTATATTCATTATTTTAGTTTTCAACATCCTTTTTTAATGCATTTTTACATGAATGTTTTTATTATTGTGAATAGTATATAGATATATCATATACTAAATAACTATTACGTAATTAATATAATGTTTACTCAAAATAAAAAATTTTATAATACGTTTTGATGGTTGGACATGAAAAACGAATTGCATGCCTTCATGGTGATGATTGGTTGTATGCACACACGAGGAATGATCTCATTTCCTTAATAAGTAAAAAGGTAATTAATTGGATGGAATATTAATTTTGAAAAATAAATTTAATTTCATATGTTTCACATTTATTAATTATATTTAAATTTAATTCAATCCATGTAAATCTTAATAGAAAAACAATTCACAACCCTTTCGTGAGGTGGTAGTCCACCGTAAACACAAGCGACATAACATTTTTTCAATTACAGTGGAAAGTAAAAAGGTATATATGATATTATAATTTAAATTTTTTAAAAATTTAATAAATAATATATATATAAATTATTCATCATATTCAATCCTAATAAATTAATATGGAAAATGAGTTACATATTTTTGCGAGGCGGTATTCCTCCATAATCACAATTGATGATTTCATTTCACATTTGATAGATGAGGGGATAGATAAATATTATGAATTAAATATAATAATATATAACAATATGATATAAACTATTTTTTTATTTCAAGTTTTAATACATAATTTAAGTTATAAAAATAATTAAAAAATGATATAGATCTGTTAATATAATTACCTACTCATAGAGAACCCTATGTTGGATCTCTTTTTAAAGACCCTTGGGTGGGACTTTTTGGAAGAGAATAAGATATAGTGTGTGGATAATTAGGTTAGGGGGATATTTGTTTCTTATTTTTTAAAATTAAAATTGAATTATATCTGTGAACAAATAAATGGAGGGATTGGCCTTTAATATGTAGGGTAGGACACACATAGAATTTTCGAAAATAATAAATTGAACACATACTTTTAACACAACTAAAAGATCCAAATTGGGACATTATTGATATTTTATCGGCGATAAGGTCAAAGTATTTCTATATAATTCGATTTGATGTAAGATCCCAGGTACATAAAGAATAATATATATTTCATATTTATTGATATTTGTGAATTAAATATTAATTTTTCATTAAAGGGGATTTGTTATGTTCGATAGCATACCCGATACGAAACAACATGGTTCATCGAAATCTAATGTTGCGCACTAATAATATAATATTATTATTTTAAATGGCAGTTAACTCATAGTCATTGTATTTGACGTAATGATCAAAACTAACTACAATAGGATTATACATGTTTTTTTAGTATATTAACATTTATCCAATAAAAAATTATAGGCTTAAAATGTGAATGAATCTAATTTAAAGCATAATTTACATTAAATGGTTGATTCAATACCTTTTAATAGAGAAACCTCTTTAAATATTGTTTTGGTAATTTTTATATGTTTTATTTGACCAAATAAAATTCTTATTTTTATTTGGGACATCAAAATTTATTTTGGGTTATTTTTTTGATTTTTTCTGATTAAGGTCATTTTTAATGAATAGTGAAAAATACTGTATTTTAATTCAAATGTGCCTTTTAATCTAATTTATATTTATGGTTAGATTATCTTTTTAATTGGATTGAAAGTTTAATTAAAATATATTTTTTCCATTTAATCCAATGTTTTTTATTGGAATTAATTTCACTTTGAAATTGGACATAAACAATTATCAATCTTTTAATAGTTATTGTTTCTTAAAAACATGTTATTTGTTTTAACAACATGATTTAATTTTAAATTAATTAATTATTATTATATTTGTATAATTTGGTAAAATTGAAATCATTTTTGAATTCGGAATATCAAATATAGCTTATTCTGAATTTTTGGTATTTTTCTGAAAAACTTCAATTATGGATGAATAGTGAAACCACATAGTAGTAGTTACAAAAAACTGAATTTTTCATTTAAATGAAATTTTACAAAAATTTTTAATTGAATTTATAAAATATGACATACATGGTTGTTATTATTATGTAAAATGAGGTTCAATAAATTGAAATTAATTTTTGGTGAATAGTATCCTTTTACTTTTATTTACCGCGGTTAATGATAAATATGGCAATTCAAGTTAAAAATAATATTTTAATATTTTAAAATTACATTGAAACATTTCCTAATTATATTCGACGAGCACTGTCTGACCATGGGCACCTTTTTTTCGATTTTGGGACCCCATGGATCCACTTATGAATGATAATGACACCTTATTTTAATTAACATAATGTAATGGCAAAAATGACATAATCAAATATCTTTTAGTAAATTAATATTTATATAGTGTTATATAAGTAATATTTTTGACTATAAATATTAATTGGAAAGCTAAAACGATTTACTAGATCATGGGAATATTTTTTTTAATTTTTAGACAGGAAATAAATTAAATTATTTAGGACACAATACTGATGTAGTGTTTACCTCATTTAAAAATAATTTAAATAAATAATATTATAAATCTTAAAATAACATCCAAAACCTATCTAATTATTATTGGATGATATTATTTCTACCAGGATTCATCTTATATTTGACTCTAGTGATTTTTGGACCTTTAGAGACCGAATATCATTATATAATAAAATAATATTTTCACACTTTCCTAAAAAGCACATCCTCCCCCTTTTAAAAGGAGACCATTTATAACGATTTCCTTACACATATAAAGAATTTTTTCTCATCCAAACTCTTCCAAATTAAGCTCCCTTAATCCCTTTATTGCACCAAGAAGACTTACCTTAGGTATAAGGCACTTAAACAAACCATTTGGTTCAAACCAAAGGGAGTTACCCAAATTAAAGGTAACAGTTTCTCTTCATATCTTTTCTTTTATTCTACTTCTCCTACCCCTAAACTCTTTTTATTACCTTATTTTATAACAACACCAGTATCCTCAATATACTATGATGTTTTTATGAAATGTATTTGAAGTACACTTACACACACCTCCATCAAGTGGGTGAAGTACATACTGTTTCTGTGGATGAAAAACTAACACCTCACGGAATGATGACTGATCGATTATCTTTTATCGCCTATCCTGGTGGACATTAAGATGAGAGTATATTTATATAGGATATATATTATGTTTATGTTTTCTTTATGATTCAGTATTTTTATTTTATAGAATCCCTTTATGGATTCCATTTTGGCTAAACGTGATAATTTCATTTGAGGAAGTGCATACTATCGCCCCCTTAAAGTGATATGACTCGTTCATGCCATAAATGGGACATATAAAGGATAGAGTTAATGGTATTGAATATGTTATTATACTGGAATTATAATATAGCAATGTATCATTATGTTTTAAATCCATTAAAATAAGAAATAGAAATGAAAGTAGTGTTCATGCGTACGTACGACTTACCGTCTCCAGGAACGGTGCATTTCATTACATTCCTCCAAATGATATGTACTATTATATATATAGATATGTGTATACATTCTGGATATATATGATATATATTATATCTAAATAATGAATATAATTATGGATATAATGGACTATTGACAACATGGACAACTTCTAAATATAATGTGTTCATTTTTACTCAAGTACCAAACACAGACAAAACGACCATTATTAAATTAAATGTTTACATAATGTTTATAACATGGTAATAATTGATAAAAATGGACTAATAAACTTGAAAAAGGTTCTTATGCAATTATAAATTAACTTTAGTTTGTTATTATGGATAATAAAGATCAAACAAGTCAAGTTGGACACAAGGTAAGGGACTCTGTCTCAATCTCTTTTCCTTGAGGGCTATTTTGTTTATACACAAAATTATTCTATATGGTGTATAAAATACTTTGAATTTACTTTTATTCAAAGGGAATATTTTTTATACTAAGCGTTTTACTAAATGATATAAAGAATGTTCCTTTTAACATATGTGGTGACAACAACCTTTTCCGTCGCCACGATTATTATTTGATCTTTGGATTCCTCAGGACGACGTAATGTTTTAAATGAAAATAAATAACATATACTATTTTATGTATTTTGGTATTGAAAATGGTTTTGATAATGGATATTTCAATATATTTATGCTATATATTGTGATTGAAATGTGGAAACTTTTTCATTCTTTTATATTTTTTGTATGTGTTATTTTTTTTAATGGAATTTGGACATTGGACGAGTGGTTACATGATAAAACAAATGATGGGTGGTGTTGTGATAAACCAGGATGAGTGGTTACATTAAAACATCCAATGCATTGGGTGTGGAAGTTGGTCGTACGGCAATTCCATTTAGTGATATGTGTGCATGTCTATGGTTTGGTTATTCCATTTAAGTATGTTTATGTCCCATGTTACCTTTATATGTTATGTGTTATTTTTATGGGTTTTATGGTAATCATTTGGTTACAAAAGTGTAAGTAGTGATCTATTTTTCAATGAAGAGTATTTACTACTTCTTAAAGGTGAAAATTATTGCTTATTTTAATGTATTCATGGTTTAATTGTTGTTTTGAAAAACTAATAGTTCTCTTTCTTTTTGTATCCCTTACTGAGATTTTTAGGCTCATCCCATGTTTTTGAAATGTTTTTCATATGACATAATGTGGAATAGGGTCAAGGATGGGATGAAGGAAAAGTCATGTTGTTTAACACAGGGAAGTAGACATGAATCGTTTTTCAAATGTTCTTTTTATGAAAAAATGGAAACTGAGTACAAGTGTCTACTTTGTAATCTTTTGAGATGTAATAGTTATGTCCTAATTCTCTAAAAATCTAAACCTGATAAGATCCTCAATTTGAATTATTAACTTAATTCATGATTATTTATGTTTTAAAGAAAATTTCTTATAGTTTTATCAGATGTCAGTTTGGATATATTTAGGAGTTTGGGTATTGTTAAATTAATATCCATAAAGAAATTTATGTTACTATTTAAATGATATTGCATTTACAGATTACCATGTTGCTTTGCCTATGATATTTCCTTTATTCAGAATGTTTTTCAACAGAGGAAACAGTGCAGCTATGTTGGGATGACATCAAGTGGAAGACAAACTTCCAAATCGGCAACCTGAGATTGTCGGAATCAGAACTGAACATTTTGTTTTAGTGATGTCATAGTTGAATCAGGCTATAAATGGTGATGGTATCTATGAACAAGATTAGTAAAATCAACCGTAGTGGAAGAAGTCAGTAGTGGAACATTTCATGAGGCATCACTCCCCATCATTCAGAGGATCATCTGACCCTGTTCTAGTAGAATGGTGGATTAAATCACTGAAAAAGATTTTTGATGTCATGGGTTGTTCAGAACATCAAATGTTTAGTCTCAATGTTTACCGTTTTGAACATGAATGTGATCAATGGAGTTAAATTTTGATTTATATCAGGGATAATGAAGAGATTGATACTCTCGATTAGGATTAATTAAATGATATTTTTATTGAGAAATATTTTCCTATGGTGGTTCATCGTAGAATGGAAGAAAAATTCCTAGATTTGAGGCTGGAGGATGACTCAATGGCTGCTTATGAAATAAAAAATTAACTCAACTAGCAAAGTATGCTCCAAATTTCATATGATATATTGATTGTAAAAAAAATATTTTTAAACATGATTAAAGCCAATGTATCAAAGGGATTTAGCTTCTAGTGAGTTTAATTGTTATGAAAAACATTTTTGGTATGCATAGAAGGTGGACAAGGAGTTTGCTGATGAATATGTGTTCTTTGAAAAACAAAAGAATAAGAGGTCGAGGCGGGAGGCGAAAGGGAATAACTCTTCAATAAATTATGATACTAAAAAACTTAAGTTTAAAGATTGTTAAAAATGTCGTAAAAAGAATGCTAAGGAATGCCTTTTGAATTCTAGTAAGTGCTACCGATGTGGTAAAATGGGACATAAGGCTTGTAATTTCACTAAAAAAGATCAGGGTAATGCTAAGAAAAAATCTAATTTATATTCAGTAAAATGTTTTAAGTGCAATGAAATGGGTCATTATGAAAATTAGTTTCCAACAAATAACTCAACTGAAGGAAAGCATCCAAACTAAAATAAGAAGGGTGTGGTGAAATCCATTGCAACAACTTCAGCAAATGTTGGGAAATCAAATGAAGTTGATTTAGGTACATTATTTGTTTGTTTAGATTTTGCTAGTGTGTTGTTTGATTCAGGGTCTACACACTCATTCATTTATGAGATTTTTTCTAGTAAATTTGTAATTCCATCTAAAGATATGAATATAGAACATATGGTAAAAAATTTTAGAGAAATTTTTGAGACAAAAAGAAAACATAAGAACATTTTTGCCTTTGTGTGCGGAAGAATCTACTTACAAACCTTACTGTTTTTCCTCTAGGTGAGTATGATGTTATTTTGGGTATGGATTGGCATTCTTTTTATCATTCTATGATTGTCTATAGATCTAAATAGGTTTCTTTTTATAAAAGTTTACAGTTCGTGTACAAGATTGAACCCTTTCTATTGATAACATATCGAGAAGCTGAGAAACTAGTAAAATATGGAAATGAATGTTACCTTGCACATATTATTGAAAATAAAGGAAAATTTCAGATTAATGATGTGCCAGTGGTAAATGATTATATTGATGTTTTTTCTGATGTGTTTCATAGTATTATACCTGATCTGAAAGATGAATTTACTGTTGACTTAGTTCCTAATGCTAATCCAATTTCCAAACCCCCTTATCGAATGGCTCAAATTGAACTTTTAGTGTTAAAGAAGAAATTGCTGCAGTTATTAGATAAAGGTTTTATTCGACCTACAACATCACCATGGGGTGCTCCTTTATTGTTTGTTAAAAAGAAATATGGATCAATGAGACTTTCTATTGATTATAGAGCATTGAATAACATCACGGTTATGAATAATTATCTCTTGACTCATATCAATCATTTGTTTGATTAGCTTCAGGGAGCTAATTATTTTTTGAAGATTGATTTCAGGTTGGGCTTTCATTAGTTGAATGTAAATAATGCAGATGTTGAGAAATCCGCTTTTTGTACTAGATATGGCCATAATGAATTTGTAGTTATGCATTTTGTGTTGACCAATACAGTTGATGTATTCATGCATCTTATGAATAGAATTTTTTGTGAGTTCTTTGAGAATTTAGTGGTTTTGTTCATTGATGAAAATTCAGTTTATTCTAAAAGTAAATAAGATCATGAAATTCATTTAAGGGTTGTCTTGCAAACAATAAAATCAATGTAAATGTATGGGAAATTCTATAAGTGTGAGTTTTGGTTGCAAAAAAATTCTAACCTTGGTTACAATGTTTCATAAAATGGTATAACATTTGATCCAGCTAAAACAATAGTTTTTGAAGAACGGCCAAGACCCACAAGTATATCCGAGATTCATAGTTTTCATGGTTTGGTTGTTTATTACTAGAGTTTTGTTGAAAATATTGCATAGTTATCTAGTACAATGACTAAGATAACTTGAAAAGGTGTTAATTTCACTGGACAAAAGAATGTGATACTTGTTTTCATGAATTTAAAAGATGATTGGAGAAATCTCCAGTTTTGGCAATACCATCCCTAAATGGGGAGTTTGTTTTCTACTATGATGCTTCATTGAAAGGACTTGGTTGTGTCCTAACGCAAAATGATCAGGTAATTGCTTATTCGTAATGTCAGTTGAAACCACATGAGTTAAATTACCCTATATAAGATTTGTAATTAGTTGTTGTTGTTTTTTCTTTAAAAATTTTGAGGCATCATTAATATGGATTAAAATTTGAAATATATTCTAATCAAAAAAGATTAATGTATATATTAACTCAAAAATAATTGAACATGAGATGGAGATAATGGCTGGAATTAATCAAGGATTATGATTGCATGATCCATTACCATCCGTGAAAAGAAAATAAAGTGGATGATTATTTGAGTAGAAAAAGTAAATCCTCATTAACCATGTTATATTTGGAACAAGGTCCTTTGGTTTATGATTTTATAAACTTTGGAATAAATGTTTTTGGAGCATAAAATTATTCTGTTTTGTATCAAGTGTTAGTGAGATCATCTCTATCAGACTGAATTAATCATGCAAAAAAAGAAAGACAGTTTGTTATAGAAAAATGTAGAGTTGGTTCAGAAAGTTATGTTTCCTAAATTTAAAATTGATAGTTATTGTGTTTTGAGATTTTTAAAGAGATTATGTGTGCCTTGTGATTCACAGTTGAAGAATGAATTGTTTTGTGAAACTCATAGTTCCCCATTTTTAGTTCATCCTTGTAGTAGTAATTTGTATACAACTCTTCAGGAGTATTTATGGTGGGATGGAATGAAAAGAGGTATTGCTGATTTTACTATTATGTGTTCGACTTGTCAGCATGAAAAAGTAGAGTGGTAATTACCGAAAGGTATCCTTCATTCTTTACTGATACAAGAGTGTAATTGGGAAAATATATCCATGGACTTCATTGTGGGATTACCCAGCACATCTCAATGTAATAATGAAATCTGGGTTATTATTGATAGATAGACTAAATCTGTTCATTTTTTTCCTATTCTAGATACATTGTATCTAGATCAACATTCTTGATTGTAGGTTATATATATAGTCTAGTTCCCAAGAGTTCTCATCTCCGTTGTATCTGATAATGATATCAGGTTTACTTCTATCTTTTGGAAAGGCCTTCAGAATTTGTTGGGTACTGAATTAAATTTTAGAACATCTTTCCATCCTCAATCAGATGGGAAATCAAAACAAAGAATTCAGACATTAGAGGATATGTTACTTTCTTGATCGATGGATAATCAGGGAAGTTGAGACCACCATCATTCTTTTCTTGTATTTTCATATAATAATAGTTTTCATTCCAGTATAGAGATGTCTCCATTTAAGGAATTATATGGAAAGCCTTGTCGAACTCCATATTTTTTGGATGAAGTAGGTGAAAGGATGCTTATGGGACAAGAATTGGTAGATGAGATGGCAGAGAAAGTTCAATTGTTCAGAATAACATGATAATAGCTCAAAGAAGATAGAAAAGATATGCAGATAACCGGAGGAAGGATCCATCTTTTGAGGTAGGTGATCAGGTCTTTCTCAAAGTTTCTCCTTGGAAAAGAGTGATGTGTTTTGGTAAGAAGGGAAAGATGAGTCTGAGGGTCATTGGACCTTATGAAATCCTGGACAACTTGTATCAGTTGATTTTAGAGTGGCTTTACCTACATGTTTTTCCGAGGTACAAAATGTTTTTCATGTATCAAGATTGAGAAATTATATGCCATATCCATCTCCTGTATTGAGCCCGGAGGTAGTTTAGTTGGAAGACAATATCCCTTATGAAGAACAACTAGTTCAGATTATTGAACATAGAGAGAAAGTGTGGTAGAATAATGTAATTTACTAGGTAAATGTTTTGTGGAAAAACTATATGGTTGAAGAGGTGATGTGGGAATCTTAAAATTCTATGAGGGAAAAATACCCCCACATATTTTGATATGTAAAATTGCGAGAATGCATTTCCCAAAAGGGGAGAAGGATGTAACATCTCCGGTAAATAAATAATAATAAATATTTCTTATTTATTAATATTTTTCAATTAAATATTAATTTTTCATTAAATTTGGTTACTATGTTTGATAGAGTACCTGATACGCAACAACGAGATTCTTTGAAATCTTATGTTGCACACAAATAATATAATATAATTTTTTTAAATGGGAGATAACTCAAATCCATTGTATTGACTGGAATGCACAAAACTAACTACAATATGATTATACATGTTTGTTAAATGTATTTACGTTTATCCAAAAAAACGTTTGGCCTTAAAATGTGAATGAATATAATTTTAAGCATAATTTACAATAAAAGGTTGATTTAACACCTTTTAATGGAGAACCCTGTTTAAATCTAGTTATGGTAATTTTGTTATGTTATATTTAACCAAATAAAATTATCCTTTAGATTTGGGAATTCAAACATTATATTGGGTTATTTTTTTGTAATTGTTCATGATAAAGTTCATTTTTTAATGGATAGTGAAAAAATTGTATTTTAATTCAACAGTTCCAATTAAAATAATTTTTTTATATTGTTAGATTATCTATTTAACTTTATTTAATTTGCAATTATAATATATTTTTTCCATTTAATCTAATGTTGTTTATAGAAATTAATTTCACTTTGAAATTGGACATAAACAAGTATCAATCTTTTAATAGTTTTTATTTCATAAAAATAAACTATTTGTTTTAACATTGTGAATTAATTTTAAATTAATTAATGAAACTTATATGTTTAAAATTTGGTAAAATAGACATCATTTTTTAATTCAGAATATCAAATATCACTGAGACTGAATTTTTGGTATTTTTCTGAAAAACATAAATTTTTGATGAATAGTGAAACAACTTAGTAATAGTAAAAAAATAGATTTTTTCATTTAAATCAAATTTTACCATAAAATTGAATTAAATTTTCAAAATCCGATATAAATGGTTGTTATTATCATGTAAAATGTGGTTCAATAAGATGAAACTAATTTTCTGTGAATAATAACTATTGACTTTTATTTAACGCGGTTAAAGATAAATAGGGTAATTCAAGTTAAAAAGAATATTATTATAATTCCAAATTACCAAAACACTTGTCCTTACCATATTGGATGAGTAATGACCGACCATGGGCATCTCTTGGTCGATTTTAGGACCCCATGGAGCCATAACGAAACATTATTTTTATTAACTTAATGTAATGGCAAAAATGACATAAACAAATATATTTTAGTAAATTAATTTTTATATGGTGTTATATAAGTAATATATTTGACTATAATTATTCATCGGAAATATAAATGGATTTAATACATCATGGAAATTTTTCTATAAATTTTAGTCATCGAATAAAGTAAATTATTTATGACAGAAAAAGGATGCAGTGTTTACCTAATTAATAATTCATTTATAAAAATAAGATTATAAATACTAAAATAACATTCAAAACCTGTCCAATTACTATTGTATGATATTATGTTGACCATGAGTCGTCTTAACATATAATCTACTGATTTTTGGTCTTTTAGAAACCTAATATCATTATATAAAAAAATAATATTATCACACTTTCATAAAGAGCCCATCCCCCCCCCTTATAAAATGAGACCATTTCTAACCAATTATTCAGACCTCTCAAGCCTTTTGGATCATCCAACCTCTTCCAAAGTAATCTCTTTACATCCATAATTTCCACATAGTATTCTTACCATAGGAAGAAGGCACTTCAACAAACCATTTTGGTTCAAACCAAAGGGAGTTGCCCAAATGAAATGTAATAGTTTCTCTTAACTTCTTTTCTATTATTTTACATCTCCTACCCCAAACAATTTATATTCCCTTATTTAATAACAAAACCTATATCCCAAATATACTTTTATGTTTTTATGATAATGATTTGAACTACACTTACACAAACCTCCATCTAATGGTTGAGAAACACACTGTTTCTGTGGATGACAAACTAACGACTCACGAAACGAGGATTGTTCAATTATCTCCTACCACATATCATGGTTGCCATTAAGATGAAAATATATTTATATGATATAAATTATTTATATGTTTTCTTTTTTCTTCATTATTTTTCTTTTATAGAATAACAGTATGGTTTCTATTATGGGTAAATGCGATAATTTCATTTGAGTAAGTGTGGACTACCCCCCCCCCACACCAAGTGATATGACTCCTTCATGCCACAAATGGGATATATAAAGGATAGAGTTAACGGTATTACATATGATATTATACTGAAATTATAATATAACAGTGTATAATTATGTTTTAATTCCATTAAAATAAGAAATAGAAATGAAAGTAGTGTTCATGCATACGTACGACTTACTGTCTCCATGAAGGGTGCATTTCATTTCTTCCCTCCAAATGATATATACTGTTATAAATATATATATATTCTATATATGATATGTAAATAATTAATACCAATCTGGATATTATGGTTGATTGAAAACATCAAAAACTTGTAAATATAAGGTGTTAATTTTTTACTCAAATACCAAATAACGACAAAACAACCATTATTAACTTAAATGATTACATAATGTTTATCACATGGTAATAATTTATATAAAGAACTAATAAACCTGAAAAAGGATCATAAGAAATTAGAAATCAACATGATTTTATTATTGAGGATATTAATTAACGAACGAGTCAAGTCAAACACGAGGTAAGGGACTTCATCTTCATCTCATTTCATTGAGGAATATTTTGTTTTATACACAACGTTATTTTATATGGTGTATAAAGCACATTGAATTGTACTTTTATTCAAAAAGAATCTTTTTTCTATGAATCATTTTAGTAAAGGAAAAAAATAATGTGCCTTTTAATGTAAAAGGTGACAACGACCTTTTCCGTTGCCGCGAGTATTATTTGTTCTATGGCTTCCTCAACAAGATGTAATGTTTTTAAATGAAAATAAACACCATATACTCTTTTCTGTATTTTGGTATTGAAAGTGGTTTTGATAATGGATTTGTAATGAAAATATATTTATGTGATATATCATGATTGATATGTGTAAATTTTTTCTTCCCTTTATATTGGTTGTATGTGTTATGATTTTATAATGGTATGTGGACATTTGACGTGTGGTTACGTGATAAACCAAAAGATGGGTGGTGACATGTTAAACTAGGATGGGTGGTTACATTATACTCTCCAATGCATTGGGTGTGGATGTCAGCCGTATGGATATTCCATTTAGATATATGTGTTGAAGTCGACCGTATGGTTATGCCATCGATGTATGTTTATGTACCAAGTTACCTTTATATGTTATGTGCTCTTTTTATGGGTTCTATGGTAACACTTTGGTAACAAAAGGGTAAGTATTGCTCTTTTATTCTGTGAAGAGTATTTACTACTTCATAATGGTTAAAATTATTACTTATGTTAATGTATTGATGGATTACATGTTGTTTGAAAAAACTAACAATTTCACTTCTTTGTGTATCCCTTATTGAGATTTTTATGCTCATACCATGTTATTGAAATGTTTTTTATAGGACATAATGTGGAATCGGGTCAAGGATGGAATCAAGTAAAATACATGCTGTCTAAATCATGGAACTAGACATGACTCTTTTTTTCAAGAGTTATTATTTTATGAAAAAATGGAAACTGAGTACAAGTGTCTACCTTGTAATCTTTTGAGATGTAATAGTTATGTCCTAATTCAATAAAAATCTAAACCTAAAAAGATCCTCAATGTGAATTATTAACTTAATTCAATATTATGTATGTTTTAAGGCCGAGTACTTATATTTAAACTGATTTTAGGATAATTATAACCCATATCCTTTTTGATTAACCCCCAATAAACATGTTTTCCTTAAGCACTGTAATTATGTATTTCTGGTTTTATAATTAAAATTAGAAAAAATTAAATTCAAAAAATTAAATAATATAAAATACAATTATTCCAAATATTGAATCATATTTATTCAAATTAAATTGAAAAAATTGGAAGAAAATATATTAAAATAAAACCCATAGATGCCTTGAAAAAATTATTTTTTCCAAAGATAAAATTTCAAATGTTTAAAAATATGTTATATTTTAATTAAAATTGAAATAGATTGAAATTAAATAATTTAGTTAAATTTTAATTTAATTTATCCTTGTAAATAATTTAAATTAAAATTTGATTTTCATTAAACATAGTCATTTTTCACTATTCATCAAAAAAATAAATATTTTTAGAAATTTCTAAAAAAATTACATAAGAATATTTTATACATATATATTAAAAAAGCTAAGATTATTTTTAAAAATTAAATATTCTAAATTTTGTAAAAATTAATATTTAATCATGTGAAAAATACACAATTAAAAATTCTTTTAGAAAAATAAAGTTTTTCAGAAAAAAAATACTTTTCTTTCAAACAATTCATATATTATTTCCAAATAATAGAAAACAAAAGAATTTGTGTACATATGTGAAAAATTATGATTTTTATAATTTATTTAGATTTATTCTTATCCACCAACATAAAAGCTTGGTTATAATGGTATCATTTTAAATAAAATTATTTTAATAGAGAATTGTGTATCCTATCATCTCGATATTGCATGTATCAAGAGATATCAAAGATATTGATTTTATTTAAAAATAACATATCTTACAGTCTGTGGTTTTTACATTCTCATCTAATTTGTGTGTCTTGTTTCATATATAATATTGATCCAAATTTTCATTATTGAAAATCATGGGGTATTACATTATACACCATTAAATAATTTCCACCAATGCAATTTAATATTGATCTTGGTAATTAATGTTATGAAATTTGAAATTATATTTTTTAAAACTAACATCATAAAAATGGTTAATTAAACATTCACTGAATAATATTAAAATGGAAATATAATTGTCTACTAGAATAACACATACTAGGTTTTAAAATATAAAATCATTAGTAAAAACTGATGATATGAACATAGAAGAAAAATATTAATTTTTTTGCATAATGATATAGGTCTTTGGTCATATGAAAATGAATGATCAATGAATATTTTAAGACCTCAAAAATTATAAAAAATTTAATATTTAAAATACTAGTTCACTTATCAAATATGAATGTTATATGATTACATTTTGTTTTGAATATTATTTTCCTAAAGCTGATGAGTTATTTTACTATCATGATATTGAACTAATAAAATATACATTCTTTTAAAAATTATATTGGGAATCAAAATTTTTTATATTGGTTATGAATTGATCAATTTACACTTGATCTCATTCTCAATGAAATGAATATCCAAAAAATTTATTTTATGCCTAATGAAATAAAATATAGTTTTAACGGATGACATTTTTTTATAAATGTGTTACAATTCTTTCCATATTCCTATATAAATTTTCCAAAAGTGATATAGTTAGCATATGTTATCCAATATAATACATTAATATCTAAAACTCAATAGTAACACCCCTAGAACAACATTAATATTTATCTATCAAAAATTTTTATGTATAAAATGATATTTTAACCAGAACATCACTTTGTCCAATTGGAGTCCCTAAACTCTTATCGTTCATTAGATTTGGGTAATATCCCAGAAGTCATCCTTGGATGTAATGACTACTCCCCTAACATGTGGGTTGTGCTTTTTCTAAAACTATATTATTATAATTCCTATAATATTCCTAATGTGTAATAACACATAATTACCTAAACATTAATGATATGATATAACCTAAAGGTTATCAAATCTTTTAAATTTATGCCTAAACAATGCAAGGTCCTTCTTCCATTCACTAAAACTTATAATAAACCAATGGGTTGTATTCCAATAAAAGTTTCCCTAATTATCATTAATATTTGTAGATTACCATCCCATAAAACCTAAAATGGGTGTTTATGACTTTAATCATATTATAAATATTAAACTCATAATCCCATGATGGTGTCCATAACTTTTTAGTTAATGAAGACATATATAATTCAAAAATTTAACATAATATATATATGTTTCAGGATACTTATAACCAAAATATATTTTTTAAAACATTTTTCAATTTATTTTTTGAATTCATTTACATGAATACATTAACAATTATATTTCAACATAGGTCATTCCATAGTCTAATAGTTAACATTTAGAATATGGAATTGGCTTATATAATTCCCAAGTTCACTATATTAATTAAAATGAACTATAAATTGAATCCTCTGATTTAATTTATGTACTTTCAAAATAATCTTCATTTTTTCACATACATATATTTCTATATAAACTTTTTCAATATGTAAAACATTTTCCTATTCCTTTCTGGCACATTCCTGGATTTCCCTTTCCATATTTCTGACTTGAAGGTAAATGAGCCTTCTTTCCTCCATGGTCTCCTCCTCTTGAGTTCTTAGTGAAGTCCATCCATATTTTCACTACTGAGTCCTAGAGTTCGTTAATGTCTAAGTTATTAATATTATTCTAGGATAAATAAATATACTTAACCCCGATAGATTTATCTCCAATCATTATCCCAATTGGTTTCTCTAAGTAACCACATTGTTCTTCATATTTAATCTTAACACAATTCCTTTAAGTTATATACATTGATTGAAACCAAAAACCATAGCATTATCAACAATAACTGCAGTATAAAAAGTATATAATCCTTTAAAATAAGAATAAATTATAACACATTTTCAATCTAAAATAACTTAGTTTTTGATTATTTCAATCATTTCCATCATCTATTAATATCCTTCATAATGATTAGTAATGAAAATTTGAATTATCTCATGCATATCCATATGGAGATTCAAAGAAGTTTTGTAATAAAAATTGTTATCATGTACCATGAAATGACCGAGTCATGCCTAAATTCAATTTTGGTGTTATTAAACCAAGCTACATCTGTTATATATCCTTTTCCACATGTAATATCATGATATATATATATATTTCCTAAAAATAACATAATCACTAACTTAGTAAAACATTAAGATGTTATTCTATGCCCATCCTTAATATATATCATAGATTTATATTTCCTAATATATGTTTTTATAATTATTGTTCCCAAGGATTCAATTATAAATCCCCTAATACTAATTATAAATACCTCAATCTAATTTCCCAAATATCATAGTTACATTACTTAATTGGTATGAAATACAAGTTCATTCATCTTATAGTACTAAATTGTTTAGTATTGTGGGTATACTATATATATACCTAATATTTCAATGAATTTGAAAATTCATGTTACAAAATAATATCTCTTATAATAACATTATTCCACTATACAATTTCCTTTCAAAATATTCATAGCACTCTTCCTGAATTCATATGAAATGAAACAAAATAAGGATGAGCTCTGATCGACTATAATAGTTACGTTAATCTAAATCTATGATGAATAAATAATAATAAACAATACATAATTTTAAATAACTAGACATACAATCCATTTAAATAAAATGACTACCTTTACTAGATAAGAATAATCAATATGGAAAGGTAAATATCCAAAAACACATTCCATTTAATCAATAACATCACTATCATGATTATATATGGCATAATAAATATGGAAAGGTAAATAATGACTGAAAATAAACTTCTTTATTATCAAAATGCTTTTCAAGAAAAAAGTGAGAAACCAAAAAGTCCAACAACGACCACATATCAAAAATAAAAGACAATCCTTAGAATAAACTACCAGATTTTCTCATCCCCATTGAATTTACCATGACACAAACCTTCACCAATGCAACAACCATCAACACGACGTCCTATTCCGAAATTAGGGGCACAAAAATGAAGGTCGAGCCATACCCTCTCAAAATCCATGTCTAAAAGACCAACTCCTGCAAAGACTTTGAGTTGTGATCCTTATCTAAAGATTAACCATGTAGAGTGATAAATAAAAACATCTAACTAATCCAAACACAGTCCTCGCTCATACACCAATCAACTCAATCCATCCATCCATGACTGCCAACTTAAACAAAGTCATCAAGTAGTAAATTGAGATTACTAGAGTCTGTTTCCCTAAACAGTTTCCTAGAGAAACATGAAACTTGTGTGTCTGAGACCTCCATCGTCAACTTTTCAAACTCTGGTGCCAGAGAATTCTGGGACTGTATGTACTCTTCCATGATTATCTCCACATTGTTGAATCCCCATACTTGGATAAGATCTAATTTTTCGATCCACTATTATTTTTCTTCATTAAGATATACCTTTAGGGGAATTCCCATAATTTTAGATGCATCCTCCTTAGAAGAATTAAGCATCGTGACATGCTTAGTTACTTATTCTTCAGATCATAACAAAAATTCCATGTAATGGACTCCATGACCCCTAATGTCTAATATCTCAATGTCTCGAGGTCATGATTCTTATTGATTAAATTTTTTTGAAGAGAGAGTCTTAAAAGGGATGGTAATGAGGAGTAGTCTTTCCTCCCCTTTCTTATCCTATGGCTCTTATTTTCTCTTTGGGATTGGAGCTTCATCAGGCCAGTGTACAGGCTCACTCCCAATGAGTTCTTTCACGCTGCCCCATCTTCCAAAACTAGTTTTGAAGAACAAAAACTCAAACATACTTCTAAAATTTCTTATATCCTATTACTTAGGTGAATCATGGTCCGAATTTGGTAATCCAATCTCCCAATCCACCCAATTATGTTTGGATTTCCGCATCTAAAGCGCCCCTACTTCTCCTTATGTGAAACACTGTTGTCTGAACATATCACATCAATAGAAAGATCTTATGAGTCAACCTTCTCACCAACCACCGTCAGTTCCATAACCATTATACTCCCCTTCTTATGAGCATCCACATGAACAACCTCAAGATGGGGCATCCCATCACCCTTCTAAACAATACATTTGTAAGAACCTTCCAGGTGTTTCCTCATCCTACTGAACACCTATGAAACCTTCGGGTTAACAATATTGAGAATATCCATCTTCCCCATTACAGTATTAGGTGAAAAATCAACATTACAGTCCGTTGGATGGATGTCAGGTTGTTTCTCCTCCACCATCCGCAACAACTAAGGTCTCTGACCTCCACTCTCACTACCCAAATCCAACAGTTCTGATCCAGCCTCCACATTAACCATAATAGCCTTACCTCTGCCATTATTCTCCACCCTAGTTTGTAACTGATCCCCCTAGAGATAGGCATCAACCATGTGACCTGACCATTTTCGAGACCATTCATAAGGCAATTTATAATTGATGGGTGAGTATACACTAGTAAACCATTCAACTAAGTCTAGAAAACTGATTCATGTCATGAGATTACTGATGTATTGAGGGACTATATATAAATTGTCCCCACCTATATTTTTATGTCTAAATAATTCTTCAAATATCGAATAATTGATTTAATTCATGAATAATATTCCTTATCATCAAATATATGTATTGAGAAAATAATATGGATTTATTAATATATATCTCTATAATAAAACAACATTTAATTTATAAATCTACATGTATAAATTATATTATAATTAAATAATAAATATATCAATGATAAATAACATGGATATTTCCTGAAAAAGTAATGTCCACTGATCAAAGGAAATTGAATATTGCAAGGGAATAAAAATTACTACAAAAAATGAATCATGGAAGTTAATGTCGATACTTTATTTTGTCAAAATTATCATATACTATCTACATAAATAATATTGATGGTTTCAATAAAACATATCCATTGTGGAGTATAAGTAAATTAATTTTTTGTTTTTTTAATTAATAAAAATACCATAAATAATTCATTAAAACATTCTATAAGAAAATATCATTTTTTTACATTGAAAATAATTTTAAAACTTTAAGCACGGAAAATATTTTGAAAAATAATTTCATTGAAAATAATATTTTTAATTTATAGAGTACGCTTTGAAAATTTTCTTGGTCATGATGGTGTGAAATTATGTACATGTCGTACACTTTCAATTATAAATTCCTTTCACAAATTCATTAAAATACATACAACCCTTATTTGGAGAAAGACCTGAATATTCATTTAAAAATATTTTTTAAGGATTTAAACATGAGAATAACTATCTTTAATAATAATTTATGATAAATTTAAAGACCCAAAAATTTCAAGGAATAGTTTTTCTTTATTTTATTGGAAATATATGAGTCTGCAGTTTTTGACGGAGCCTGATTCCAAGGCCCAGTGTGCCCAGAATCATTTTCGGATGTTTTTGTTCGGGTACATCCAGTAAACGTACGAGTGTGTTTTTCTAAATTCTGAACAAGTGATTGGAAATGAAATCTGAGGAAAACGATGAACTCGTAGAATCGGTATTCTTCTAAGGGGACCTTTACCGTAGTTGCGTTTGGACGAGAGGAGAAGTATTATTTTGGAGTTTCTTAAAAATTTAAATAATTTTATTGTTAAAAAAAATTATTTTATGTGGTGGTTATTTTATCCAAATTGAAGTTAGAGGTGGGGATAACACCCCACATAACTTTCCTTGGAAGGGTCTAACTAAGGGTGGGGCCCACACGAGCCTCCAACCATTCAACCCCTTCATTAACTCCCTTAACACCACTTTTAACATATGGACTTCCACTTAAATGTGGAGCCTCTCCATATCCCTCCAATTAATGATTCTAACTGAAATTCCCTAATTAATTCAATTGTTATTTTGAATTAATTTGAAATACATGACAATGTAATATTATGGGAGGGCCTTATTATTATATTTTCTTGGAAAATATTTGTGGGGGAATTTTGGGAGAACTAAGGAGGGGAGGTGGTTTGTCCATCCAATGAGGAACGTGGTGAAGACGAAGTACGTCGTTCCCTCCATGGATATCATTATCCTTTCTTCTTCATCCACGTCAAGTGTGATGACATTGCCGCGAGGAACTTTGACTACGCTTCTTCCTCATACGCATCCCGACGCCATCTCCAAATCCTCTATCTGTGGCTCGATGACGTGCAACGTCATATTCTAGGTAGGGGAATAGTGTGTAAATTTATATATGGGATTTGTACCATCTAACGTGGGCAATTATTTGTTGGGAGATTGTTTGAACCACTAATGCTGAGGGTTTAGGCTAACAGACAATTTCAGATGCACCACCATCTTGTTCGTGATGCACTATTTGTTGGGTTATAGGTGAACGGAAGGGAAATGACGTTTCGAGGATGTCAATGTGTAGAAAAAACCCTGATAAGGCCACATGAAAAGAGGGGATGAAAAACAGACCATCAGAACGACTCTGGTGGCCTGTGGAAGATTACGGTGGTTGCGGCGACTAGAGTAATCAGCTGGCACCGGCCGACCGCGTGGGGGCATCGACGTCCTAGCATGCCGCCGGTGGAAGACCTATGCGACACCGATCATGAAATCGGTAGAGCGGAACCCACGCCGCATGCCGTAACGAAGAACTGTTGGAGCCCCCAACCCCCCCCCCCCCCCCCCCCCGCTCGACCAGCCAGATCAAGCCACGACCGACCACCGAGTAGGGCCACTTGTGTGCGGGTCGGGCCACCTGCCGCATGGACCGGGCCGCCCTCACGCGGACCGGCCCTCAGCCTCCGGACCCGATCCTAGGTCAGGTCAACTCGGCACGGGCCGACCCACGGTGGGTTGGGCCCGGTCGGACTGGGCCCAAACCCCCCTCTTTGGACCATTTTCAATTAATTGACTATAAAATTAGCTACAGAACTCTGATCGATGCACCGTTAGTTGAGTAGGATTCCTTGAATCGAGACAGTTGTATTGGTATATTACATTCATGGTTTTGGCGACGTTTGTGTATAGCTGGTTTGGTTCGAACCCAAAACACACCGGGCCCTGGAAGCGGAAACACTTATAACATAAGGACTGGATGTCCGATTGACGTGTCGTCAACTACGTTGGATTTATTTTGATGAGATTGTTATTTTGGATTACTCCACTTGAATTTTAGACATAGTTAGAGTACGTTCGGGTAGGTTTTAGCTTAAAAACCAACTGGGCCCATATAACGGAAAAACCAATAATTCTCAGACCAGACATTCGTTTGACGAACAATCGGTGGCGTTGGTAATATCATTGAGAAGCGGTACATTTGAGTACACACCTTGGGGGTATGGGGTATAGTAGAGATACGATTGGGTTGGTTGGTACATTAAACCAACCAGGCCCTCGGGACTAAAAGACTAATATCTCACAGACAGAGCGTCTGATTGACGCGCCGTATGTTGCATTGAGACCCTTATGACATGGTGGACCTTTGAGAAACTTATTCATGTGACTTTGTGACACATGGAGTATCGACCAGTAGCTTTTGGAGCGGATCCTCCTTGAGACAAACATATAGAGTACAAAGACCTAGTATCTGGCTGAGACCTGATGATTGCTTGTCCGATTCGTTTAGGAGTGACTTGAATAGCCTAGTAGGGAGCACTATTGTCTGAGGCGGTAGACCCGTAGTAATCAAAAGAAGGAGTACCTCTGTAGGCTATCTGTGGAAGCACTACGGTGTGAGGTGGCAGACACATGGCAGGGAGCACTACTATGTAAGGTGGCAGACCTGCAGTACTCAATAGGAGGAGCACCACAGCAGTGTAATGTATGTGAGTAGCACCTCGGTGTTGGGACAGGACAACTGTGCTTGACAGAGGAGGAATTATCTAGTAGTAGTGGTTTCAACATCATGAATAAAATCATGGTCCGAGCTGAGTTAATATCCTCTGTGTTTTCCTCATGATTGGGATGTGTTACATGATAACATAGGTATATGTGTGGGCATATACCTAAGTAACAGTTATCCATTGAAATCATATTTGTGGTTTACCCTTGTTGGATATTGTGAGACCATGTCGGTCTTGGGGTCCCTAATAAATATCGTTATACTCACCCCTGCACGGGCTATGCCCGCACCTTGTTGTGTTGGATGCTGACGACAGATAGTGCTGACGAAGGCCAAGAGCACCTGGACTAGACGGTACTCGGAGGTGGACACTCGATGTGACGACACATAGACCAGACCAATAGAAGCGGAGTGCCAAGGAGGACATCACTACCTACCCTTCAAGTAGGAATCTGGAGGATGATCCAGGAGCTGCATTACCCATTCAGCTATTTGTCTTTTTCAGTTGTACTTTCTTCAATTGTAGTTGTACCTTTTTGGGGGAATGTATTTCTGGCCCCTTTGTACTTTCATCACACTTGTTATACAGATTTTCTTAGTGTTTGCTTCCTCTTGTAATCTGGAAGTGTGTGTTACATTTTATAAAGGCAATGACTTCCAAATTTTTTGGGATATACGCCTTTGGTGCTAGTTGCCAGCCCCTGGCCTATGGAAGGAGGGCTTGGGGTAGTCATGATACGGGCCCCGGGGGATGGGTCGTGAAAAATTGGTATCAAAGGACATTAATTCTACCACAGAACTAGGACTATGATATTTTATTTTCCTGAAGAAATAATTTTAAGGGTACTAAGTGTGGTTTTCAGTTAATGGAGTCCAGTGTTGGTGCGGGCGGCCGACGTATCCATACACTACGACCCTGAATACTGATTTCTGACTCTGTGCACGAAACACTGATTTTGTGTGTGTTTTCAAATGTTTTCATTAAGTCAGCTCAAACCAGGTCAGCTCACTAGGTATAATCTTTGACCATGTCACATCGGTTTCTTTCAGGATGCCTCCCCACGGACGACTAGCTTGGGCCTCGAGAGTTGTACGTACTGACATCCCATCGAGCGATGAGGCCTCAGTACATGACCCTCTTCGAGTTGAGGCACCAGTGGAACTACCACCCGTTGGGCCACCGATGCCACCAGCCCCAGCAATTTGTGATTCATGCCACTTGAGCGCACTGCATGAGTTCTAGTACCAGAGGCCACCCAGGTTCCAGGGAGAGATGGACCCACAGGCAGATGAGGATGGGATGGAGGTTGTGGTGATAGTTTTCAGGATAGTAGGGACACTAGCAGACTTCATGGTGATCCTTGCTTCCAGTCTCTTTCAGGCAGCAGCATGCAGATGGTGGAGCCTGATTCTCTAGATGCATGACGAGGCAACCCTTATATGGGCAAACTTTGAGAGACTGCTCTGGGAGGATTTTTCACCATCCACCCTTCAAGCGGTGCAGATACAAGAGCTACTACATCTACATCAGGGTCGCATGACGGTGGTGCAATACTCAGTGATGTTCACTGACCTCTAACACTACTCCACTGATATAGTACGAGACTCGTTCTTCAGGGCCTTGACCATTAATAAGGGACATAGGGGAGAGATATGAGCATCAGTTATCTCTCACAACATCCCGACACAGACAGGGGTGTTGGAGAGATCCCTCATAGTGAAGAGTTTCTCTGATGAGAAGTCTCCAGCAGTGGGACCCACCACTAGCGGACATGCAGTAGAGTCTTCAACTGCTGGAAGTAGATCGATGACGCAGAGGTCCAAGAGGACCAGACCTATAGGTGGTTTATCGCACGACTCAGGGTCGGCTGTGTGGGGAACCTAGGGTGGATACAGCACCAGACCTGCTAGGCAATGTTATTCATGCGCTGGACAGGGTCACTTGGCTCGTGACTGTCAAACCCGCCACTCGGATGATCATCAGATAGATGAAGGACCTCCCAAGCAGAGGAATAGGTTGGATTGTGACAGACTTCAAGTAGCAGGGGACCATGGCAGAGGAGATGGTCATGGAGTTGGTGGTGGATGACGCTTTGAGGTGTTGCCACCACCACCACCACCAAGAGTTCCACCCCAACCGCAGGGAATGGAAGGACAGGGGAGAGCACAGCTTCAGGCAGCTGAAGCATATGACTATGGAGCTCTGGAACCAGGTGGACAGGAGCGAGACTAGTTCCAGGAAAAGAGTCCTTTGTTAATGATGCTTCTAGATTTGTAAATGTGGTTGTTTGTGGTTGCTTTGTGACATTTACTTTAAGATGCTGTAATAAAAGACACTTGTCCTTCTGAAGTTTATGTTCCTTCCTTTTTGTGTTGTAAATACTAAGAGGTTCTGGTTTAAACTATTTACTTGACCCACACTTTTTATATTTCTACTAGAGGAGACCCAGTATTCACACACTGATTCCGACAGTGTGACTCGACCCTTGGAGACGAGAGTAACGGTTGGATCTCTTGGTAGTAGCGTCGAGGCCTTATGATGTCGTCCATGACATGAATTATTATCATTCATATCATGATTGACTGTATTAGGCTACGAACGTGGTTAATCTAGGGGATGAGACCAGATTTCAATTTTTAGCAACGGAAAATCTTTGCATATCTTGTAGAACATAGGCGAAGAAGGGTGAAGTCAGGTTCTTACAATTGGATAGTCTAACCGATTGTTCATTGTGAAATTGATTTATGGTTCACTCCAATCTCAATAGTCTCAGGTGTATCTTCTCTCAGAGGGACATGAACCCAAGATAATGGTGATGTCTTGAGTTCCACCAGGACTATGACTTCAAGATAGCCTATTATCTTTGGAAGGAGAATGTGGTAATGGATGCTCTCTGCCAGAGATCAGGCATTTATCTGTTAGGATAGGCAATAGAGAAACTGGATTCCTTACATATATCCTTTGTGGATAGAGATGGTGCAGCCTATCTAAAGTCTCTTATAGTCACTCCTCCAATTCCTCAGTAGAGTAGGCAAGGTTGCTTACCGCCTATCACTTCCACCTCAGTAGCTCCGTGTGCACGACGTCTTCCATGTATCTCAGCTGAGGAGATGTGTGCATGATCTGACCCACAAACATTGACCATGGGGAGCTAGACATCGATGATGGGTTGACATTCATGGAGGTTCCAGTGGAGATTGAGCATCGACAGGAACAGGTCCTGTGTGGATGGTCAATTTCTCTGGTGCACATTTGATGGCCGAATGGGAACCTCAAGGAGATCTTATGGTAGTAGGAGGCTCAAATGTGTTCTCATTACACTCTTTTGTTTCCCTAGTGTGTTTTCTAGCTTACATGGATAGAAATCTTTGAGGTGGGGGTAATTTAATGTCCTGAAAATTTCATAGATAATTTCTTTGAAATTTTACGTGTCTGTAGTTTCTGACGCTGCCTGATTCTGAGGCCCAGTGTGCCCGGAATCAAATTATGATGTTTTTGTTTGGCTACATTTAGTAAATGTACGAGCGGGATTCTCTATTTCATGAACCGTTGCTGGGAATTGAAATCTGAGGACAACGATGAAATCGCAGCATCGGTATTCGTCTAAGTGGACCTTTACCATAGTTGTGTTTGGAAAGGATGAGAAGTTTTATTTCGGGGTTTCTTAATAATTTAAAAAATTTGTTGTGTTACACAAATTATTTTATGTGGTGGTTATTTCCTTTAATTGGAAAATGGAGGTGGGTACCACACCCCACATAACTTCCCTTGGGAGGATCAAACTAATGGTGGGGACCACATGATCCCCCAACCTTTCAACCCCTGCTTTAACTCCCTTAAACCGTCTTTTAACCTATTGATTTCCAATTAAATGTGGAGCCTCGCCATCTCCCTCCTATTATTGTTGCCAACTCAAATTCCTTAATTAATTCAAATGTCCGTTTTAATTAATTTGAAATACATTACAATGTTATATTATGGGGGGGCCTCATTATTATATTGGTTTGGAAAATATTTTTGGGGGAATATTGGATAACTACAGAGAGGAGGAGGTTTTTTCATCTAGCAAGGAACGTGAATAAGATGAAGAAAGACATTCCATACATAAAGAACATTATCTTTTCTTCTACCTATTCATCAAGGGTGAAGACATTTCCGTGATGAACATTGACTTCGCTTCTTCCTCGAACGCACGCCGAGGCCCTCTTCGAATCCTCTTTCCATGGATCGATGACGTGCAATGTCATATTCCAGGAAGGGGGATAGTGTTTAAATTTATATATGGGATTTATACCCTCAAACATGGGTGAATATTTGTTGGGTGATTGTTTGAACCACTAATGCTGTGGGTACGGGCTAACGAACATGTTCAGACCCACCACCCACTTGTTCGTGATGCACTATTTGTTGTGTGATGGTTGAATGGAGGGGAAATGATGTTTCGAGGCTTTCATAGTGTAGAGTAAATCCCAAGAGGACTGCATGCATAAACGGGAGGCAAAACGAACCACCAGAACGACTCCGGTGGCCCGTAGAAGATCGCGGCGGTGCCGGCGACCAGAGGCGGTGGCCGACACTGGCCTGCCGCGTGGGGGTTGCGACGCTCTAGCGCGTTGCTGGTGGTAGACCGCTGCGACACTGGTCATAACAGCGGATGAGAAAATCCCATGCCACGTGGGTTTCGGGGAGGTTGGGCGGTGCCAGCCTCGCGCCGTCGTTACGAAGAACAGGGGGAGACCCCCCCTGCTCGGCCAGCCCGGCTGAGCTGTGGACGGCCCCCGAGCGGGGCAGCTTGTGCACGGGCCAGGATGCCTACCGCGCAGACCGGGCCACCCCTGTGCGGTCCTTCCCTCATCTGCCAGACCTAGACCCGAACGGGTCGACCCTGCTCGGGCCGACCCAGGGTGGGTTGGGCCCGATCGGACCGGGCCCAAACCCCCATATCCGTCCATTTTTGGTTAATCGCCCATAACATTTAATATGTACCTTCGATCGATGAATTTTCTGTTGATTATGATTCCTCGAATCGGTACTGCAATTTCGGTATTTTACAGTCAAGGTTTTGATGAAGTTTGTGTATATCAGTGTTGGTTCGAACCCAAAACTGATCGGGCCCTTGAAGCGGAAACACTGATAACATAACGAATGGATTTCCGATTGATGTGCCGTCAACTGAGTTGGATTCATTTTTCTGATATGTTTTTTTCGTCTTAATACATTTGAGTTTTGGACAATGTTAGAGTATGGTCGGGTTGGTTTTATCTTAAAAACCAACTGGGCCACTGGAACATGAAAACCAATAACTCTCAGACCGTATGTCTGTTTGATGAACCGTCAGCGGCATTGGTATTATTATTGAGAAGTGGTCCCTTTGATAATAACCCTTTGGAGTATGGGTTTTAGTTGAGATATGGTTGGGATTGTTCGTACATGAAACCAACTGGGCCCCGGGACAAAAAGGCTAACAACTCACAGACCGGGCGTCCGATTGATGCACCGTCTATTGTGTTGAGACCCCTATGACATGGTGGACCTTGGAGATACTTATTCATGGGACTTCGTGACAAATGGAGTATCGACCAATAGATTTTGTAGCAGATTCTCCCAGATTTGAGCATACATAGTACGAAGACCTAGTAGCTGGCTGAGACCTAATGACTGCTAGTCCGATTTGTTTCGGAGTGACTTGACTAGCCCTTTGGGGAACACTTATGTGTGAGGCACTAGACCCATAGTACTCGATATATTGAGTACCTTTGTAGGATATCAGTGGGAGCACTACTGTGTGAGGCGGTAGACCCATGGTGGGGAGCGCTACTATGTGAGGTGGCAGACCCACAGTACTCAACATGAGGAGTACCTCAGTAGTCTAAGGTTAGTGAGTAGCACCTCGGAGTTGTGACAAGACTACTATTCTCGAAAACGGATGATTTCTCCAGCAGCAGTAGTTTCGACATCATGAATAAAATCCTGGCTTGAGTTGAGTCAATGACCTTTGTGTTTTCCTCATGATTAATATGGGTTACATGGTAACTTCGGTATATGTATGGTCATATACCTATGTAATGGTTATACATTGAAATCATACTTTGTGGTTTATCCTTGTTGGATTTTGTGAGACCATGAGGGTGTCGGGGTCCCTACTAAGTATCATTATACTCACCCCTCCACGCGCTATGCCCCCTCCTCATTGTGTTGGATGCAGACGATGGATAGTGCAGACCAAGGCCGAGAGCACCAGGACTAGACGGTACTCGGAGGTGGACAATGGGCATGACAGATCACAGAGCGGACCGATAGACACATAGTTCCAAGGAGTAAATCTGTACTTACCATTCAGGTAGGAACACGAAGGATGATCTAGGAACTGCTTTCACCATTCAGTTGTTTGTCTTTTTAAGTTGTGAATTCTTTAGTTGTAGTTGTACCTTGTTGTTGGGTATGTATTTCCGGCCCCTTTTTACATTTATCACACTTGTTATACAGCTTTTCTTAGTGTTTTCATCCGCTTGTAATCTGGTAGTGTGTATTACGTTTTATAATGGAAATGACTTCCTAGTTTTTAGGGATTTATTCCATTGGTGCTAGTCGCCAGCCCCTGGCATATGGATGGTGGTCTTAGGGTAGTCATGATACGGGCCCCGGGGGACAGGTCCTAAAAAATTGGTATCAATGGACGTCGGTTGTACCGCAGAACTAGGACTCTGATATTATCTTTTCGTGAAGATATAGTGTTAAGGTTAATAAGTGTGGTTTTCTGTTCTGGGAGTCCAGTGTTGGTGCGAGTTGCTGAAGTATCAATACACTAGGACCCTAACTTATGATTTCCGACTCAGTGCACGAAACACTGATTTCCTATGTGTTTTTGAATGTTTTCTTTATGTCAGATCAAATCATGTCAGCTCACTAGGTATATCTTTGACCATGTATCATATGTTTCTTTTAGTAATTCTCCCCACAGATGACCATCTTGGGCCCCGAGAGTTGTGTGTACTGACAGCCTGCTGAGCGATGAGGCCTCAATACATGGCCCTCTTCTAGTTTAGGCTCCAGAAGAGGCACCAGAGGTACTACCACCTTATGGGCCACCGATGCCACCATCTCCAGCAGCTGGTGATTCACGCTTCTTGAGTGTGTTGCACGAGTTCCAGTGCTAGAGTACACCTAGGTTCCGGGGAGATATAGACCCACAGGTAGCTGTGGATGGGCTGGAGGATGTGGTGATAGTTTTCAGGCTAGTAGGGACATAAGCAGACTTCCTGGTGATCCTTGCTGCCAGTCTCCTTCAGGAAGCAGCAGGCAGATGGTGGAGCTAGATCCTCTAGATGAATAATGAGGAGACACTTCTATGGGAAGACAAAGAGAGCCTGTTCCAGGAGGATTTTTTACCAGTCACCCTTCGAGCGGTGTAGATACATGAGCTACTACATCAACAGTAGGGTAGCATGACGGTGGTGCAGTTCCAAGCGAATTTCACTGAACACTCATGCTACTCTGCTGATATGGTATGAGACTCATTCTTCAGGGCCCTTGACCTTTGAGCAGGGACATAGGTGAGAGATTAGAGATTCACTTATCTCTCACAACATCATGACACAGACATGGGTGTTGGAGAAATCCCTCTTAGTGGAGAGTTTCCTAGATGAGAAGTCTCCAGTAGTGGGACCCACCACTATCCGACATGCAACAAAGTCTTCTACAGCTGAAAGTATACTAATGACGCAGAGGTCCAAGAGGACCAGACAAACAGGTGGTCGACCGCACGAATAAGTGTCGGTAGTGCGGGGAACCCAGGGTGGAGATAGAGCCAGACCTGCTAGGCAACGTTACTCTTGTGGAAGATAGGGTCAAATGGCTCGTGATTGTCTGAACCACTGCTCGGACGATCAACAGATAGATGAAGGACCTCCCAGGAAGAGGCAGAGGTTTGATCATGATGGACCGTAAGGAGGAGGTGACCGTGGAAGAGGAGCTGGTCGTGCAGCTGGTAGTTGATGACTCTTCGAGGTGTTTCCACCACCACCACCACGAGGTCCACCCCAACCACACGGAATGGGAGGACATGGGAGAGCATAGCATCAGGCAGCTGAAGCAGATGACTATGTAGCTCTGGAAGCAGTTGGACAGGAGCAGGACTAGTTCCAGGCATAGAGGCCTTTGTTAATGATGCTTCTAGCTTTGTTAATGGCATTGTTTGTGGTTTCCTTGTGTCTTTTATACTTTGAGTTGTAGTAATAAAAGACTATTTTCGTTATGATGTTTTCGTTCCTTCCTATTTGTGTGGTTAATAGTAAGAGGATCCAGTTTAAACTATTGATTTGACCCTCACTTTTTATATTTCTACAAGAGGAGACCCAATAACCCCATACTGATGCCGACAGTGTGACTCAACCCTTGGAGATGACAGTAATGGTCTGATATTTTGGTAGTTGCGTCAAGGCCTTATGATGTCATCCATGACATGAATTAGTATCATTCATGTCAGGATTGACTGTATTAGGCAAATGACATGGTTCATTTAAGGCATGAGACCAGATTTCAATTTTCGAAAAAGGAGAAATCATTGCAACTCTTGTAGAACGTAGGCGAATATGGGTGAAGTCGAGTTCTTACAATTGTCTAGTATCACCCATTGTTCATTGAGAAAACGGTTTACAGTCCACTCCAACTTGAATAGTCTCATGTGTATCTTCTCTCAGAGGGACCCTAACATGAGACAATGGTGATGGCTTGAGTTCCTCTAGGACTATGACTTTGAGATACACTATTCTCCTAGGAATGGGATCATGGTTGTGGATGCTCTAAACTGGAGATCAGGCATTTAGCTGTTAGGGTAGGCAACAGAGCAGCTGGCTGCCTTACATATATCCTTTGTGGATAGAGATGGTGCAGCCTATCTAAATTCTCTTACATTCACTCATCCACTTCTTTAGCAGAGTATGCAAGGTGGCTTACCGCCTTGCCCTTCCACCTTAGTAGCACTTGGTGCACGAAGTCTTCCACATATCTCAGCTGAGAACATGTGTGCATGATCCATCCCAAAACATTGACCATGGGAAGCTAGACATCGATGACAGGGTGACATTCACATGGGTTCCAGGGGATATTGCGCATCGGCAGTGGTGGGTCTTGGGTGGACGGTCAATTTCTCTGGTGTGCATTCGATTGCAGCACGAGAACCACGAGGAGAGCTCATGGGATTGGGAGACTCATATGCGTGCTCAATAAACTCTTTTGTTTCCCTTGTATATGTTGTAGCTTATGGGGACGTAAATCCCTGAGGTGGGGTAATTAAATTTCCCAGAAATTTCATGGATAGTTTTTTCTTAATTTCATTGGAATTTAACGAGTCTTCAGTTTCTGATGGTGCCTGATTTCGAGGCCCAGTGTTCCCGTAATCAATTTTGGAAGTTTTTTTCTGGGTACATTTAGTAAACGTACGAGTGGGACTTTCTATCTTTTGAACCCGTGCTCAGAATTGAAATCTGAGGACAACGTTGAACTCACATCGTCGTTATTCGTCTAGGAGGACCATTACTGCAGTTATGCTTGGACGAGAGGAGAAGTTTTATTTTGGGGTTTCATAATAATATAAATAATTTGTTGTGTGACAGAAATTATTTTTTGTGGTGGTTATTCCCTCCAATGGGATGTTGGAGATGGATCCCACACCCCACATAACTTCCCTTTGGAGAATATAAATAATTGTGGGTCCCACACGATCCCCCAACCTTTCAACCCGTTCATTAACTCCCTTAAACCCTCTTTTAACATATGGACTTCCACATAAATGTGGATCCTCTCCATATCACTCCCATTAATCTTGCCATCTCAAATGCCTTAATTAATTCAATTTTCATATTGAATTAATTTAAAATACATGACAATGTTATATTATGGGGGGCCTCATTATTATATTAGTTTGGAAATTATTTGTGGTGGAGTTTTTGGAGAACTACAGAGAAGAGTAGGTTTGTTCATCCTATGCGGAAGGTGAGGAAGATGAAGAACAATGTTATCTCCATGAAAAACATCATTCTTTCTTCTTCCTCCACGTCAATGGTGAAGACATCGCCATGAAGAACGTTGACTACGCTTCCTCCTTGGACACACCACGACGTCGTCTTTGAATCCTCTTTCCACGGATCGACGACGTGAAATGTCATATTAGATGTATGAGGATATTATGCAATTTTATATATGTTATTTATACCCCTGAATATGGTTGATTATTTTTTGGGAGATTGTTTAAACTACATACGCGGTGGGTATGGGCTAACAAACAAGTCCGGGCAGACTTCCAACTTGTTCATCATGCAAAATTTGTTGGGCGATGGGTGAAAGGAAGGGAAATGATGCTTGGAGGTCATCGAAGTGTAGAAAAAAACCCCAGAGGGCCGTAGGCACAGACAAGAGGCAAAACAGACCACTGGAATGACTCTGGTGGCCCGCGGAAGATCGCGGCGGTGCGGGTCTATGGCGGGGCGGCAGCGACGACCAAAGGCTGATATCGGCAACAGTCGGCCTCCTGGGGGCACCGTCGCCCTAGCGCACTGCCGGAGGAAGACCTCCGTAGCACCAGTCATAGCGGCAGTGGAATGGAACCCGTGCCGCGTGGGTTCCGGTGAGTCTGGGCGGCACCAGCCTGGCACCGCCGTTACGAAGAACCGGGGGGGGGGGGGTCGCACCCCCCCCCCCGGTCGGCCAGCCTAGACCAGTCGTGGCCATCCGTCAAGCCAGGATGCTTGCGCGCGGGACGGGCCACCGGCTCGCGCATGCCGGGCCTCAGCTACTAGGTCGGGCCATGCCCTACCGGGCTAGACCTGGAAACGAGTCTGGTCGCCCCGGTTCAGGACGACCTACTGTAGGTTGTCCCGGGCACAGTCCCCCCTCTTCGGACCATTTTCGATTAATCGCCCATAACATGAGCTGAGATCCCTTGATCGATGCACCGTTAGCTGAGTAGGATTCCTCAGATCGAGACGGTCGTTTCGGTTTATTACACTAAAGTTATTTAAGAAGTTTTGGTACAACTGGGAAGGTTCGAACCCGAAACCCACCGGGCCCTCGGAGTGGAAATTCTTATAACATAATGACCGGATGTTCGATTGATGTGCCATCAACTAAGTTGGATTCCTTTTAATGAGCCAGTTATTTTGGCTTACTCCACTTGAGGTTTGGACGCACTTGGAGTACGGTCAGGTTAGTTTAATGTTAAAAATCAACTGGGCCCTTGGAACGGAAAAGCCAATAACTCTCAGACCGGACGAACGTTTTTAGAACCGTAAGCGGCGTTGGTAATCTTGTTTATATGTGGTCCCTTTGAGTATAACCCATTGGATATCAGGGTATAGTCGCGATATGGTAAGGCCGATTCGTACACGAAACCAACTGGGCCCCCGGGACAAAAAGGCTAATAACTCACAGACCGTGCATCCGATTGATGCGCCATCTGTTGCATTAAGACCCCTATGACATGGGGGATCATTGAGATACTTTTTTGTGGGAATTATTGAATCTTGGAGTATCTACCAGTATCTCATGGCGTGGATACTCCCGAATACGAGCATATGGAGTATGGAGACCTAGTAGCTGGCTGATACTTGATGACTGCTTTTCCGATTCATTTCGGAGTGACTTGACTAGCCTAGTGAGGAGCACTACTGTGTGAGGCAGCACACCAGTGGTACTCAATAGATGTAGTACCTCTATAGGCTATCAGGTGGAGTGATACTATGTGAGGCAGTAGACCCATGGCGAGGAGCACTGCAGTGTGAGGTGGCAGACCCGCGGTACTCGAAAGAAGAATTATCTCAGCAGTCTAAGGTTAGTGAGAAGCAGCTCGAAGTCAAGACAAGACTACTGTGCTTGACAGAGGAGGATTTCTCCAGCAGCCATGGTTTCAACAACATGAATAAAATACTGGTCTGACATGAGTCAATGACCTTTGTGTTTTCCTCATAATTGAGATAAGTTACGTGATAACTTAGGTATATGTATGGGCATATACCTAAGTAATGGTTATTCATTGAAATCATACATTTTAATTTATCTGTATTGGATTTTGTGAGCCCTTGAGGGTCTCGGGGTCCCTACTGTGTATCATTATACTCACCCCTACATGGGAAACACCCACACCTCATTGTGTTTGATGAAGATGACGGACAGTGTGGACGACGGCCGAGAGCGCTATGACTGGATGGTACATGGAGGTGGACACTTGGCATGACGGCACACCGAACGGACCAATAGACGTGGAGTGTCGAGGAGTAAATATTTACCTACCATTTAGGTTGGAACCCGAAGGATGATCTAGGAGCTGCTTTCACCATTAAGTAATTTGTCCTTTGCGGTTTTACATTCTTCAGTAGTAGTTGTAACTTTTTGTTGGGCTTGTATTTCAGGCCCCTTTGTACATTCAGCACACTTTTTATACTTCTTTTCTTAGTGTTTTATTCTTCATGTACTCTGGTAGTGTGTGTTACGTTTTATAAAGGCAATGCCCTCCCATTTTTTAGAGAATTACGCCTTTGTTGCTAGTCCCCAGCCCCTGCCCTATGGAAGGCAGGTTTTGGGGTAGTCATGATATGGGCCACGGGGGACAGGTCGTGACAATAATTTTAATAATATTTCTGAAATATTTTTTTAAACATAATTTTAGAATAAAAATAATTTTAGGCAGAATTGTGAAATGAAGTCGTATTTTATTAAAAACATTTTCTAATTTTTTAAGTACCAAATATTGTAAAAATGGTTACATTACTGGGAAAATCGTGAATAAATAGAGTATAATAAAATTAATGGTGTTTGTTAAATAAATAGAAAATAATTTTCTTCAATATAAATTCACGCATAAACAATCCTGATTAAAATGACATTGTAACAAAAACCCTTAAAAAGACCATAACATTGAACTAGGAATTACAAAATGATTTTATAATGTTTAAAATATGTAAATGAACATAAAAAATTATATATAAAACAAAATATATTCAAAATTCAATACACACATAATCATATAATACCAAAGAAAATGAAAATGTAATATAACCTAATAAAATGAAATTGAGTTATGAAATTCATTACCCCTTTGTAATTTTCCATTCAAATCCCCATGGAAGGAATAATTCAAATTGAAACATAAAATATCGTGAATTATTAATTAATCATGATATTATATCTAAATTTGGTTTTATATACACCATATAAAAGAAATTATGTTCACAATAGTAGAATATTCCTTAATTAATGGAAATTGAGATAAAGTCCAATGCCTCATGATTCCTTTTGGTTGAACGTGATTAAAAATAATTTATAATTGTTTTAATCATGTTATTAACTTAAGATATATCTATATTAATATTTATAATATCATATATGATCCTCTTATAATATTTTACCACCAATTGTTTTAATAATATTTTATTATATTCAGGTTTTTCATTGTTAATTGAATTATTTGCTAATTAATGTTTTTTCATTATAGTTTTGCTTGTTGTTCATATGATATAGATAAATAATATCCATAATTATAATAATTTTATTAATATCATGTTTAATCATTAGAAACATTTCTAGAATCATTCTACTATGTTTTAAATGTAAAAGGAATCACATCGCTCCATGGAGGTGGTAGGTCGAACGTACACACGAACGACAATATCATTCCATTAACGAGTGAAATGATTAATAATTTTATGGTAAATTAATTTTAATGATTAAATATCATGTAATATATATCACATATATTCATTATATTTATCCTTATCAATTTTCATGTAACATGTATGTAAAAAATGAATCACATCGTATTGTCTGGTAGTAGTCCTCCATACACAGGAGCTATGTAATAGCATTTAAAAATCATAGAAATTAATATGTTTTATTGTATATTAAAACAAAAAAATTATATTATTATCACAAATTATATATATATATATGAAATCCATTATTATACATAATAGTGATATGTGTTTATAGAAAATGAGTTACAACGGTTCATGAGGCGGCAATATATCGTACACATGATCGATGATTTCATTTCCTATTTAATTGTGGAGGAAATTGATAATATTAATCTATATAATTAATAACAGACTAATATTTTTTAGATAATATTTTTTTATATTTTACTCTCAATACATAATTGAAGGTCGAAAAGGAATAATGAAAATGAATGAACTTTTTTAAGATAATTAACTTCTCAATGATAGACCTCTTTGGTATCTCCTATTAAAACTCCAATGGTTGGTCAAATTAGAAGAAACGATTCACAAAAATGTATATATTCATTTTGGGGGTATATGTATTCTATGTTTTGTCAATCCAAATGTCCTGAGCTAGTGATGAAGTGAAGGGAGGGAGTTTCCTTTTTATAAATGGGGGAGATGACATACATGGAATTTTTTCTAAGAATAAGTTGTACCCACATTTTTCACACTACACAATGCTAAACAATAGTAAATTATAGAATCTTATAGGTTGTAAAATAATGATATGGCAATAAAATATATTTTACGAATTAATTATTTCATTTTTAACCATTATCTTCTTTTTTAAACCCCTGGTAAACCAGTTTTTATCTTAACCATGACAATTAATTTTTAATTCTTTTACTATTAATAATGGTAAAAAATTAAGATAAATTTATCAGACAATATAAATTATTATTATTCCAAATACAAAATTATTTTTTCAAATTCAATTCCCCAAAGTTTCAGAGTCCATTTAAAATTAGATCCACATGAATGTCAAAAAATTCTTTTTTCCCTCAAAAAACATTTAAAATAATAAAATGTTCTAATATTATAAATCAATATGAAATTGTTTCTGATTACGTAAATTTGTTAAATTTTAAAATAATTGAACTAATTTTAATTTGAAATTAAATTAAAATAAAACGTAACATTGAAAATAATTTAAATGAGAAACACATTTTTCATTAATATTCAGTATATTTTTAATTCAAAAAAAATAATTTTTTTGACAATTACCAAAAATTCACCCATGGATTATTTTTACTTATATAAATTTTAAAAAAAAATTATTTTTCCAAATAAATTTCCTTTATGTGGTAAAATTTAATATTAAACAATTTCCAACAAGCGCGGTAAATCCGCCTATTAGAAAAACAATGTTTTTATGAAATTTTTTTCATTCAAATGATTATTATTTTATTTTCAATAAATATATAACCCAAATATTGTTTTTATTCATGTGTAAACAATATACTTTTCATCATTTGTTTAGACTATTAATACCATCCAACATAATGGTTATGTTATATCAGACATTTTTATAATAATAATATTTTTACTGATTATTATGTTTTGATTAATCCCAGTGTTTTGTGCACCAAAAACTATATAAGAGATTAAAAAATGTACATGGAAATTTAAATAAATGTATTGGGGTGTTACATTCTGGTCTCTGATCTATGTCACATATCACATACACTTTCAAACCCAATTTTAGTCTTTTAAAAACTAAGGCTGTTAAAACCACCAAAAATTATTATATATAATCGAACACACCAATATTTTAATATGTAACTATCCATTTTATAGTACAATTTTTAATTTCACTTACTTCATGAAAAATGTATATTAAACAAATCATGATATACTATAGAAACATTATTATTTAAATATGATCATTATAAACCCGTCATTGGATTTGGGAGTATGATTATGAGTAACCTAATTATGAAATATTTGTAGAGAATTTTATACAATAAAGAATATTATTTTTTTTGAAATATGAACACACTTGTAGAAAAAAATCATATACAAATAATTGATAATTTTTTTTAGAAAATGGTTTTATGTGCTAAATAAATTTTTATCAAAATTTGTTAAGATAATACCTATAAATTAATGTTTTTATTTAATTGTATATATATTATATTTTAATAATAATAAACATTAATCTCAAAGTGATTACTAGATACAGAATAATTATTGTTTAATTTTATACATTGAGATAACATTTTCTTCAAAAAATGGGTTTTATTATATTTTGTATAAGGATATTATGATTATTTTCTACCAAATTTATAATTTTATTTCATAATATAAATAAATTTTTTAAAATAATTATTTAAAAATAAGTTTAAGATAACTTTTTGTGATATTTCTAAAAAGGATTAATTTACGTTGAATAAATGAATATATCAATATTGAAAAAACTATCATTTCTTTAATTATAAACAAAGAAATTTAAAATTTTCTCTAGGGATATAGATATTTTTCTCAAAAATATGTATAATAATTTTGAAATTAATCTAACTGATTCCATATGAATCAACCCTATATTATATTTTTTAATTTGTTAGTTTTTATGCTAAAAAGTTGTTTTTTTAAAAACTATTTTTGATTGAGTTTTTCACATTTATATTAAATTATATATATGAGATATCTATAAATTTAATCATTATAAATATATAAAATATTTGAAATCATGGGGTTAAAATTAAGTAATGGTTTCAATTTCATTTTTTTACTTATGAACAGTAACCGTGGTAAATATTTATCACTGCAATAAATGGAAAAATTTGTTTAAAAAGATTAAAAACTCTAGGATATGTTATCAAAATCAATCTAAAACTGGATTTGTTTTTCTTTTCATGAGTTTAACTATAACATCCCATGATATATTTTATTTTATGAAAATTATATATCATTTTCTTCTGGAAATGACCTTTATATTATTTTATGTAAAGGATAATTACAAAATGTCACATACATTATTTTAAAATACCAAATATTTTGTGGTAGGGATAAAAAGAAATTAAAAATGGTTATATGTGTTATTATTTAATATATATAATTTTTTATGATAGTAAATTATGTTTAACTTTTATTGATGGTATTATTACCTTCAATATTTATGCAACTCCAATGTAGCTGTTGTGGTATTAGTAAATATTCCAGAAAATTATTTTTCAAAATTTTTAAAAGTACTATTATTTGAATTATATTTTGAGTTACATGAATATATTAGATATTTATAATTTATAATATATATTTATTCATTTTATATTAGAATTCTATTTTTTCATTATGTTTTTAATGTAAACTTTTGTCTATAATATGAAAAATTACATTAAATTGTATTTCAAGATGAAAATAATTGTTAAATCATTATAAAATGAATAATATCATATAAAAACTAAATTAAATTTAACATTATGATAATATAATGAATAATCTATTTATTTTAATCTTTTAAGGTTTAAAATATCTTTCATGACTCTTAATGATTGAAAGAAATGATTGAATGTTAAATGTTAAATAGGGTTAATGTGTATGTTAAAACAAAATATGTGGTTTAAAATTACACATAATCATGCCTAAATTTTATATTTTATATTTTTTTTCTACATTATCATCATTATCATAAAATATATGGAACTTTGGAGCCATTTTAGATTAGTCAGGTACATATTATATATTAATATTTCAGGTATTTACAATATTGTCACTCACATTACTTATAAAAGGTCACCTCATAGCCTCTCTTCCTCACACATATTATGCCATTTTGTACAACATCTCTCTACCAAAAAACCGTCTAATAAAATTTCTACTCTATCTATAGTTATTTGTCTCACCAAAATCCCATCATAGAAGGCTTAGATTTTAATCAAAATGATATTTTCCAAATATGAGGTATAAATATTAACCAAGTGTTTTCATAATTATTTATTCATAAATAAACTTAAATTCATACATAAACATGATTATATGATAAAATTAATAACATATATATAAATAAATGTTAATTTATTAATGTCACCACCATTGTTCTTATCCATTTCATCTTTTTAGTAAATAAAAACATCGCTCAAACGTATGTGTGGACTGCAACCTCCAAAAAGTGTTGTGTTTATTTTTTCATCACTACCTCAAAAGGATCATTATTATAATGAATTTAGTTAATATATCATATATTTAAGACATAATTAATATTTTTAAAATATAATATATTACATACCTTCTTACGATTTCATCCATCTATACTAATTACATCGTTCAAGCATATGTATGGAGTACCACCACCATGAAGTGATGTTATATATTTATAATGTATTATTTTAATGGTAGATTAGATATTGGTATTTAGTGTATTAGAATGATAATTATTTCATGAATTATATTCTGGATATGATTTAACCATTACCCATTTAACAACATTCAACCATTCGAAGTTGTTTTCAGATTATCACATAGACATCCTTAAAACATTAGATGTAAAATTAACAGATTACATAACCACCTATATCTTGGTAATAAATGAAATATAAGTAATAAATATAGTTTAATTAAATTAATTTTTTTTATTAATATATAATAATAAAAATATAATTTTATTATTAATGAGTTATAAAATGAATAAATCATTTCCGGACAAGAGTTAAGGGTCTTCTCATCTCATTTTCCTTTCATAGGTACATATTCCATTTTCACCACATGTTTTAGTTTTTGTAATTTATATATTACCATATGGATGTATTTTTAATTCATTTAATAAATTTATAGTTATGAAAAAATATAATAAAATAGGCAATTTTCAATGTTCTTTGGATATAAAAGTTTCCAAAATGGTAATGTATTTTCCATTAAAACTATATTTTAATGTTATCCATATATAAAAGTCTCTCATATGTTTCCTTGTTAAAAAAGGTATCTAGAATGTTCTTATTTATGTTTCAAATATTTTTATATAAAATGTTAAACTACATTTTACCTTCATTCTTAATGATGGAATATAATATTTTGAAAGGTTTTTTTTTGTTTGACTCAATTATAAATTTTTAAAAAGGTGTGAAAATGTTATATTTTAATGTGTATGACACAATGAAATTTTCCCTCAATCATGATTTTTCTTTTATTGTAATAATCATTTATTATTTTCCATTATTATTTTCAAAAACATTGATTTTCTTAATATTCTAGAAAAAAATTATTTTATAAAAAATATATATTTGTCTCTTATTTTCGATGAACAGAAAAATTTTTATTTTAATGGAATTTTCATATATGTCATCATCCTTTAGTTATTCAAATGATATACTGGGTATGTAATTTAATGATAATAACAATGTTATTTATCTATGAGTCTTATGATCATGTTGTTCTGTATTTTTAATAGGGAAAATATTAAAATTTTATATACTTTTTTCAATGTGAATATATTTTGTTGTATATAGTATTATTTATCATGTATTTCCATGATTCCCTGATAATATGATTTTGATTCCGAAGATTAGGGCCTCAACGGTATCATTTTAATATCTTATATTATAAATTTAATCATTATAAAATCAGTTATTTTTATAAATGTGATTATTTATTTTTTTATCATTGGATATATTTACTTTCATAGTTTTTGGTGATTTTAAGGAAATATTTTGATAATAAATACAATTAAAATAATCATCAATTTAAGATAATGAAAATGATCTAATGTTAGTAATTCGTTTGCTTTTAAGGAATAAATATCATGTTTTTCAGGAACCCACAGAAATTATTGTTTTTCGTTAATGTTTCCTTTAGAAATATTTAATGAAACAATTTGTGATAATAGTTTATTTCAAGAGTATGTTATTATTATAAACAGAATGTTTACAAGAAGAATAATATATCTTTTTGATTTTTCATGAAGTTTAAAATAGGTAAATGGGTATACTCCATTTTTATAAAACATACTCATCTATTTTTTTCTCATCCCACATTTTAAAATTATTTTAATTGGACATAAGGATATATATTAGATTTATTGTTGGATCAATTGTTCCATGTATTTACTGATGAAAAATAATCAAGAAAAAAACAATAGTCTAATCATAAGAACATGTTTTCTGGAAAATATTAAACCTTTATTATGGAATAAATAAATCTAGGTATAACTATACAAATTTTCTTTGGATGAGATAGTATTGTTATTTAATATATATTATTTTTCATAATTCATTATACCAATAGTCGTAAAAAATTATATATGTAGTTGAATCACTATTTTTTAATAATTTATAATTATATAAGTCAAAAACATCTTTACCTTAGACGGAATTAAATCTGATATTTTAAGAGTATTATTTTTCACTAAATATATTTGTAATGGTCTAGACTATTAAAGTTTATATCAAATAAAATTTTTATATGACATTAAAAGTAAGTATTATTTATATGGAGATATTTTTATTGTTTTAGATATCATCGTGGGTTAATATGTTTAAGGTTGATTATAAGGTTAAAGGCACAGATACACCATTTAGGTTTTATGTGATGGGATATTAATATTATTAATGATATTTTGTGAAAAAATAATGGGAATATAACCAATGGATTTATAATTTATTTTACTGAAAATGTTATTTGATGAAAAATAAAATTTATATTATGTGGAAATAAGTTTAAACTAATCTATAAAAATTAAGGTTTATACGATGATTCATGTTAGGAACATCATGTTTAATTGGATTAAAGGTTTATCATATTTTAAGAATATATGTTTTTCCATAAATATATTGAAGGGATTTGAAAAACATTTTGTGATGAATTGATTAATTATATTTTTGAATAAGTTTACTATGTCATGAACATAAAGTGAACACAGTAAATGGAAATAATTTGGTCTATTTTGGGATTTTATTTAATGAGTAATGGATGAGTTATCTTTTGTAATCATGTATAATTTTATTGTAACATTATAAAGATTTAGGTTATTTAGGGGACAAATTATAATATTATGGAGATTATATGATTATTGAAAATAATTATTTGGTATGAAAATAAATGATTTATTAATGATGTTTATAGATAAATATTAAATTATTCTTGGAATATTATGTTATCAAATCTTCATGATTTTTTTATTAGTATAGAATACTTAGAGAAGATTCAAGGTATGTTACTTATGGTCTGATTTGTGTTGAACATTGGATGTTATTATTTAGTATTTATAGATTAATGTAGTGTTTCTTAATAAGATGGTTTATTTATGAGGGATATTATATAATCATGTGTAAACCATTTCTATTTTTGATTTATAAACAGAAACATGATAAATAACTTTTCATACTTATGTGGATAATCTTATCCATTGGAACATTAATTTAGTGATTCATGCATTCAAAAATCATCACGAAGATTCATTTCATTGTGAAAGGGATGATATAATTTTAAAAAATAGTAGAAACATCAACAGTTGAATAAATTCAACTTATAATATGGAATGAAATCAACTACATGTATTTTATTCATATCTATATATTGAATGTAAAATAATTTCTCAAATATATAGTGTTTTATTTAGAATGTACCTCTCAACTATCAGGGTATTGATTTCAAAAAAAAATTTAAATTATGATTCCTATACTGTTACAGATTTTTATATATTAAAATTCATGATGTTGAATTTAATATTCAAAATAAAATATATATATTATATTACTCTTATGTTCTGATAAATCCATTTTGAAAGAATCTAATTCAAATATTTGAAGATGTCGTTTTTTAAGAGAAATAGAAGGTAACAACCCAATATTTCAATATGTAATTATCCATTTTTTAATACTAGGTTTGATATCATATTCCACACACAACACCGAGCTTAAATAAACTGAAATATAATATAGAATTATTATTATTTAAATATACCCATTATAAACTATCAGTTGGATTACTGTGTTAAAATAAGAGTATATAAATTATGAAATATATATAGAGATGTTTACATAATACCAATTTCAAAAATAATAAATACGAGCTCAATTTTTTTATTAAAAATAATATAATGTTAATGAAGATAATTTTCAAAATAATTCATCAAAATAATTTATGTTTTTAAATATATATTATGTTTTTAAAGAAATTATATATATAATTTCAAATAAAATAAAATAATATTCATCTAATTGTGGTTACGAGATACAAAACATGTATAACTTCATTTTATAATTTGAAGATACATTTTCATTGATTTTTTTTTATTCATTGTTTATTTCATATATTATGATTATTGTATTCCATATTTATAAATTTAATGAGATAAATAATGATATTAATTTTTAAATCACCAGTTAAAATGTTCTTCAAACAAATTTATTGTATGTTTCATAAAGAATTTATTTTATGTTAAATAATGAAAAAACCAATATTTCAAAAATAGTCATTTCATTCATTTAAATCAAGGTAATTTAAATTTCCCATTTTTTAGATTATTTTTTATGAAACATAAAAATTATTTTTTTGAACATGATCTAATTATTTCCATTTAAAAACCATTTTATATTATTTAGGAATAAGTACATTTTATTCTTCTAAATGAAATTTTATATAAAATAATTTATTTCATTTTGAGCTCTTATATTATAAGTAATTTATAGCATTTTAAAAAATTGAATCATGTGAAATGGATATCATATTTTGAATCAGAATACTCAAAATCATTACCGAGTTGAATTTAATTTGTGGTCATTATGTACTGTAACGATGGTATAATTTCGTCACCATGAAAAATGGTAAACTTTGATAAATCAGATTAAAAAGAACGCGATAAGGTTTAAAAATCAGTCTAAAATATTAATTTATTTCGTTATATTTGTTTATTTCTACAATAATAATCCTATATATTGAATTATTTATATTTGGTATCATTTTTTCTTTATATTGACCATTATGTTATTTTATGTAATGGACTATTACAAAAAATCACTTTTTTTCATATCTCTTATATGTGGTGTTAGGGATAAAAAATGTTATGAATGGTTATAAATTGTTAATTTTTATGAATTGTAATTGATTTTAACATTATACCATTTTTATAATTACCTTCAATGCTTATTCCGCACTGGAATGACTCTTGTACAAGTATTGGAAAATGCTTGTGAATTATTTAAAAAAACATTAAAATAAATATTATGTTAATTGATAATAGTTTCCATGAATTTTTAGGATATATAAAATATATATGTGATAGTGAAATAATGTATATTTATAATTTAACTATGTTTATCATGTGTATAAATTCATGCTTTGTGAATACATTGGAAGATAACTGTAATTGGTATTTAATATTAAAATATTATTTTAAAATCATTAAGAAATGAAAAAAAGCTATAGTATCTCAATTAGAAATAAATATTCATTTTTTCATGAATAATATATTTATATTAAAATTATTATTTTTAAAATTACATAAATGATCCTTAAAAATTTAAACATTTGTTAGAATGGTTAAGGTTAAACAAGGATAATGATGGGGTTCAAAAAAGACATGGTCTAAATTGAAAATTAAACATGTCTATGTATTATTAGTAAATTTTATTTCAACTATATCCTCATTTCTATTAAGGTTATTGAAAATTGGGTATACTTTAAATGTGTTAAGACATATTATATATTAATATTTTTTATATTTACATGATTTTCACCCACTTCACTTATAAAATCAAACAACATATCCTCTCATCCTCACACATCTTGAGCCATTTATTTTAATCAATTTATCCATAAATAACATAATATATTCCTTATAAACATGATATAGTTTTTTTTCTCTCAAAAATAACATTATTTAAGGGCTATTGTGTGATCCAAATGAGTTTTTAAAAAGAATTTGTATAACTCTTAACTAGGTGTTTCCATGAATATTTCTTCATCAATATCATTAAAATCATCTATAAATATTCTAATATAATAACATAGTTTTCTAAAATTTAATGAAATTTTATTATATTTTCGTTACAACACTTTATAATATCTTTTCTCATCCTATGGTAAATGAAAACATTTCGCATTAATATGTGTGGATTAGCACATCGGTGAAGCAATGTATTCTTTTCATCACCACTATACAATACTTGTTATTTCGATGGATTAAATGATGATATATTATAATTATGAAATATTCATGAATATATAATTATTAAATATTACTCACCTTTTTACTCTTTCAACCATTTTAAAATGATAATTTTGTTTGTGATTACGTATAGATTACCACCTCCACAAAGTAACATGGTTTATTTTTCATGTCATCCTTTATGGGATAATTATAAAAGGATATTAAATTAATAAACATGATGATTTTTTCATGATTAATTTTTATAGTGATTATGTTCCCATAAAATTTATTACAATTTTCAACATACGAAGTATTTTTTGGGATTATGAAATGAACATCCTCAAAACATATGATGTAAACCTAAGTATTAAAAAAACTTAATATGTCATTTTAATTTGTGAAATAAAGCAGTATTAACGATAATGGAGTAAAATTTAATAATATATTATGAAATTATAGAACTATTAACATTTTATTATTAAAGAGTTACAAAATGTACAACAAAATTTAGGACATGAGGTAAGTTATTTATCATCTTGGTTTTTTTTATTGTGTCTCATTAAATTTTCAACACATATATTATTTTTTGAATTTTATGTAATACCATATTGATATTTTTTTCACTTCATTAATAAACATAAATATTTTTACAAATCCATTCAATGTTATCTTATTTAATTTTATTTTATTTAAATGTTTCCAAAGTGGCATGTGATTTTCCTTTTAAAAATATGTTCTAATTCTATATCATGCTCGTTTATTAAAATTAATTGTCTTTAAAAAATATCAATGGTATCTCTCCCATAAACCCACATACTATGAATTGATGTTCAGTTTAAATATTATTTATCATTAAATGATTTTTTTATAGCTCTTAAAATAAATTGTGTGGCTATATTGATCATTATTTCTCCCATATAAGATTAAAAGTTTTTAACTTATGAGTAATGTTAATGATTATGTATTGTGTATATATTTAGGGTAGTGGCTCAAACATATGTTTTAACCAAATTGCTGATAAGTGTACAAGGTAAATTATAACCAAATCAATTATAATACCATGTTTAATGAACATATAATATTGATATTGTTTCAGAATTATTAAATCATATTCTAAACATTATAATGTTGTATTGATTAGGAATCATGCTCTTTTGAGAAAATTATTGAATAAAAAGGAAAACAATTATAGTTTATCCTATGTGTAATTTTTTTAAAAAAGTTTGGCATTAATATAAATTAAAATAAGGTCTTGTTGATTATGGTGTCTTGTCATTTTTCAATATTAATATTGACAAAATAGGTGAAAATGATAAAATTTAAATTGATACTTTTTCAAGATGAGAACCATTTTCTTTTTAATTTAAAATAATTTTCTTAGTTTTCAAACATTTGAATCTATATGAAGAGATTAAACATCTACCCTTAGTTCACATATCTACATAGGAATATATTTTTGTCAAAAACAACACATTACTTTTGGGGAAACCATTTTTATTCAAGAATTGTTGAAATGAAATCATTATTTTAGGTTTTCCTAAATCCAAAGGGAAGAGAATTAATTAACTTTCTCATTAATCACCTATAAGATGAAACAATGGATGTAATTACCCATGAAATTATATGTTATAAATTCCAAATGGAATATGTATTTTTATTTGGATGGGGGTCATTTTGAGATTCCGGCCTCAAATTGGAATTCAGAACCTATTTTCATTCTTGAAGGGTATTTTAGACATGGTTTGTTGCTAGAGGGATTCCATAATGTTTTGAGAGGAATTTGATGTACTGAATTATGAATTACGATAAAAATATATTTAGATTCAATCCATTCATGGTTTAATATTAACATTCTTATCATGAATGCCCCTTCACAGGCTGTTTCTTGACTCTGGATGTGGTGGGCCCCAAAGGTGATTACCATACTAGTTCATCCACTATGTAAACAGGGTTCATTCAATTAATGTGTCCAGTAGTGGTGATGGGGTCCTTCTACCTTGTAGATGATTCACAGTTACTAACCCCTTTCATAATGTGAACTAGTATTTTGTGCCCTATTTTTTGGGTCGTTCATGTAAAACCATTAAGGAAATTTTTATGAACCCCATGGGTTCACATCCTCTAATTACATGTGGTGGAGGGGGATATCCTCTTTTATCTCATTTTTTTCTCCTCTTATTATTTTGTGATCTGAGTGTTTCATGATAATTTTGTTATACGGATTCATGGTAAGATAATTTTGTATCATCCAATGGTTTATTATGCCTCCCAAATATTGGGTTATGGGATTAGGATTATGAGATATGATTTCATATAAACATGGTGAAATCCTCTTTCTATATTTGTATTTTTTTACTATATAAGACGTTTATAAAGCACATATTCAATCCTTTATTCATCTTTTACCTCATAGTAAGGAACTTCTATGAATTGTTTTTATGATTTTTTTATAATGTTGGTAAAACTATTCAACAAATCACCAATGTAGTTTAGATATTTGACATTAAGTATAAATAAATTTCATGGGTGGACTACACCTCGTTGCTTGTGGATTTAGTAGCAATAGATTTGATATAGTGTTTGGCATCAGTTATGTCAATTTTATTTTTTGTTTAAATTATATAAGTAATAAAATAATTGATGTTTTTTATGACATGGGATCTTTTGTGATTTGAGGTTGTCTATAAAAATGTGGATATTATTTATGGATCATTTTCTGAGGGGGGTGACCTTGATATTTCTACATCCCTTATTCAACAGATGATTTTTTGTTAATGTTCCTTGATCAATATTATCTTCAAGTATGTTTCATGTAATTTTTGAATTTCCACTGATGTTCGTATGTACTTGTTTCAACCAATGATTTTTCATAGACCATATATCTTGTTAAATTTTTTAATGGTGGTTCCTTAGTTAAATAATAAATAATAGAACTATTTATATATTTATTGTGGAGGTGTTATTATAAATATCTGACCTCTATTTCCCAGAGTTGGTGCTTTATTATATTTTTATAGAAGGTAGTGTTCTGGTCAATGACCAAAACACATATTTTATTGAAAAAAAATAGTTACACAAGTTTGAAGTAAAGATTTTTGTTTACAACCCTAACATAAAGAAAGAGTAACTCTAGAGGAAGATCATCACTCTAATGAATCTCATGAGAAACACCCATATTAGCAATCCCATAAGAAATATTGTTTTCATTAAGATACATTTGAGTGACGGTGACATTCATATCTGAAAGATAGTTCAGGCAGTCCATCCAGCGAGTTATGAAAATCCAAGTATGATGAATGGTACCATTTCAAACGCTGTGGAAAATAGTACATGAGTAACTCTAAATCCAGATGTTGTTCAAGTTGTGTATCTTGGAAAATAAAATATCATGGATAATGCTCATCATCTCAGCTTCAAAAGAGGAAGCAAGACCACATGATCCATAGAAGTTACTGAGAGTCTAGCCAAGGTGATTTTTGAAGATGGATCCACAACCTGTTGGTCGAAGGATGCCTTAAGAGGTACCATCCACATTAACATTAATCAATCATGGGGGAGGAGGCTGCCATAAGACATCAAAGGTAGATTTTGGGTGAGGGTAATTCACGTAATCCCCAATACGTCTACGAATCCCAAAGTCACGAACTGAGTTTTTGCAATGATCCTTTTGAATCAAAGTTGCCTCCCGAATTGAGATGAGGATTATCATTTTAACAACATTAAGCTTGAATGAGTTGTTACGAAAATTAAAACCACTTATACCATACCAGATCACATGATGATGCTCTATTACAGTTGTGAAAAAAAAGATTCTTGATTGGTTGGGAGTCAAGAAGGTCCATACACCACTGTATCTACGAGGTTATTGAACTACAAAACAACCATTTGAACTCAAACATGTAAAAAATATAATTCCATAGAGTAGTTTTCATATAAAAATAAAGAAATAGGTTATTAATATCTTCTCTATGTTGGTTACACATATGACATTTTGAATAAAGATTAATCTCAGAATATTGTAAGCAGGAATCAGTGGGGATTCTACTATTGGTGATACGCCAAAATAAGGTGAATCTCGTGGGGTTTATCCATAATTTATTGATGTTTCTTATCCATGATAAATTTTTATGATAATTTTTGAAAAACTAGTTGCAGTAATTTTTAGTGTCAAGGATCCCATTATGAGCGTTTTACAAATTAGAAAATCATTCTTATTAGTGAAGGGATATATGTCAACAATGTGTTTGATATCCTCTCATAAACAAGGTTTTTGAGAATGTGTGACAATATTTATGTTGTCAGTGGTGTGGAGTGGAGGATGGTTATTGGGAATTAGTGAGATCAAGGGAGGGATAATTCATTTATCCAGCAAAAAATTTAAATTTCAATCTTTTATAGACATCTATCATGAATTTTCCCCGATGGAGGTGAAGGTGTTTTTAATGGAGGGACATATAGAGGAGGCGCAAAAGTGATAATGATTATTTCTATGTTTTTTAAGGAATGGAGACCTAATAAATAATGTGGAAGGAGAGTTATTATGAATGAGGTTCCACATGATCTAGGCTTGGAGAGATTCATTAAAATAAGAGTGGGTTTTAATACCAATACCACCTTTATTAATCGGTTTGTAGCACGTGGCCCAAGGAACAGTGAACGATTATTTCTCCAGAGTACACCCAACCCAAAAAATGTTCTCAATAGAAACATTCATCAGATTAGGGAGACTCTTTGGCCATTTAAATATCATCATAGAGTAAAACAATATGGATACAATTTTGGATTACCTATACCAATTCTCTCTTCCATCGATAGGATTTTACGCATCTATGAAGAGATATATCTAATAGTTTTGTCAATGATGGGGGAGAAGTAAGCAGCATTGGGTATACCCCAAACAATTGGAACACCATGATATGTGTAGGTCAATAAGCCCTCTTTAACACCTAAGGTATTGGTGATGTTGAGTTTTCTATAGGATGGATAGACTTTACCGAATTAAATGTAAGATTTGTGCCAGTTAATGTGTTGACTAGAAACGTCTTAGTAGTGAAGAAGGATGGATTTAATATTATTAATATTTCTTTTCTCCTCCAAAATAATGTGAATAATGTCAAAGAAAAATAAATGGTTTGAGGGGGAATTGAAGCTTCTAGCAGCATAGATATGTTTGATATTACCTTTCTCTATAGATTGAGTAAGATTTCTACTTATGAAGTATTTAGTAATTGAGAAAAGAATAACTGAGAGAGGGTTACTTTTCCTAACATCCTTGGGAAAATTAATATATCCTTTCGAGGAGTCATTATTGAAGAAGGAAAAAATGGGACCAATTAAAAAGCCTTTTTATTCTCTATATAAATATTTCATTGAAGCAAAATTGCATTAGGACTTTATACATGAAATTACGATCGATGTTATCAAAATCTTGTGCAATGTTAAGTTTAATGGCAACATTCCCTCCCCGATTTTTCCTGTTTAAAAGATTTTTGGATTCAGGTGTGAGGGAAATAGAGTCCTGAATAGATATTCCTTTTATGAGGCTATATTGATTATAGGAGATAATTTTATTGAAAATAGTATCCATTCTATTGGAAATCAATTTGGTGATAATATAGAAATGCGAGTTTATGAGAGAAATGGGTCTGAAAAGGTGTATTTCATCTGTATTCTCATTTTTAGGGATAAGAACTAGGAATTGAGAATTTAATCCATGAGAGAGGATGTCTCTGGAAAAGAAAATTTTCACCATGCGACATACATCATCCTAAATCACATCCTAGTTTGTTTGATAAAACCCTTTATTAAAACCATCCGGGCCAGGTGTACCATTCGAGTTCAGGGTAAAGATAGTGTCTTTAATTTCTTTTTCTAAAGAAATACTATTAAGAACAGAGTTTTCATCATTAGTAACAAGCGTTGGAATGAAATCATGTTAATATCTTTATCAATAACAGATCCATTGATGATATTATGAAAGTTAGATATCACATGATCGGTAATGCTTTCCATAGTGTCAAGAATCTGTCCCCCCTCTCTATGATAGGCAAGAGGCCAATCGGATTTTCTAAATCTTTGGAAGTCATTGAAGAATTATGTATTCTTATCCCCAGAATTAATCAATTTGGATTTAAAGATCTACCTTTTGAGGTTATCCACAAAGTTGAGAAGAGTGATTAGTTTAGAGGAAATGTTGATTTCATGTTGGGTGTCATGAGAAAAGTTAAACGAGGGTTTATCCTTTTGAATTTTAGTTAGTTACTTTTCCAGAAAGGTTATATTATTGTCTATTTAATTTTTTTATATTTACACCAGTTTTTGAGGAATTTATTAAGCATTTTCAATTTCACCAGACAAGAAAATGCATCATAAAGACTATGAAAATTAGTCCCAGATTTTTTGAGGATATTCATATAGTCTGATTCAGAGGACAAAACAGTGTTATATCTGAAAGGGGTCCTAGGATTTAAAGAGTTATGGGAAAATCTATCTAATATGGGATGATGATCAGGAGAAATCATCGTAAGTGTGATACTATAGATTTTTTCCCATTTATTCACCGAATGGTCATTAGTGAATTCCCTATCTTGTTTACTAGCCACCATCCTATTATAATTTTTATTTGTACCACATGAGTTTAGAACCCATTAGATAAATCTATGTAAATTTATTAAGATCAATGCATGTTTTAAATTCCCTAGAAGAGATGGAGGCATGTGGAGGGCCTACTTTGTCACTAGGAACTAAGATAGCATTAAAGTCTCATATAATAAACCAAGGATTATGGATAGTGTTACTATGTTTGGTGAGCTCGTTCCAAAAAGATATCTTATATTGGTATCTATTGCATGCATAAACAATAGTAGTATATTTATAATCATTCTCAAATATGTAATCATAGGAAATAGCTTGGATTGAGTTATTGTATATACTAACATTCGACAAAAAATAGTGGGAAAATAACCATAATGATTTAGTGGATATACAATTAATTCGAGCCCCAAGGAATGAGTAACCAAAGGGGGATAAATGTCTGAATCTAGATGTGTAATTGACTATAGTTTCAAGAATAGAAAAAAGTTTAGGGAAGTGATTATTAATATACCTTTTTAAAACATTAATAGTGATAGGGTTGGCAATCCCCTTACAATTCAAGAAGAAAATATTCATTTGTACTTTTTTTTGGGTGGGGTTGTCACCTTTCTTTGTGGAACCCAAGGTCCTTGACGTTGTTGAGATTCCATAAGGAGTATCCCTTGGAACATACAATGATTGATGTTCTATAGGGAGGTTAGAAGCACCTGCACTACCCATACAATTTATATGTTTCTTACATTGGGTGTAGGATTCCAAGCCAATATGATTTTTGAAACAAATGAAAGAGCAGATGTTCGGTTCTCATTGAAGTCCTACAAAGAGGCAGTTTTCAGGTCCTGGAATGTAAGATAGATTAGAGTAGGAGGATAATTACTCATCCACCCATACTGTTCTGGGGGGATCTCTATGGTTTCCTGCTACCTATCTTTGCTACTCAGGGAGGACTGGAGAGCATCCCTATAATCCTATTCCACATGCCTATTACTATCCACTTTTTCAAATGAGGGTTGTGCAACTAGAAAAAAAAATTCTGAGTAAGAGACTTGGTTTTAAAAGGGGGATTAATCTCTTTATTAGAGAAATTTGAGTGGTTATGAATCTTATTACACTGATGAGATGGATGTGTGTTTGATTCTTTCTGAAGTGGGATCAATGTGGCAGAATATTTTGATGGATGACCTGCTAGATCCAAGTCAGATTGGGGGAGTGAAATAAATATTAGGAAATACTCTTCAATATCATTTATAATATCCTACTCCAATGATTCAATTTATTGTTCTCCATGAAGGTCAACCCATGATTTTCTTTTTTTAGATACCTATTGTCTGAAGGGATTGGTCCGAACAACCCATATTCCTCCTTTTTCTATGAAGTTTCAGGTTTATCTATATCATTTTACTTCTCCCTCCTATGATTTTTAACTTCTTTCCAACCGGTATGGTTTGGTTGGGGTGGTTTCTTATGTACTTTCCTACAAATATGAACTGTGTGACCAACTATTTTTCAATGCTCCCAAAATGGGTGGAGCCTTTCAAACTCTAGGGTCACAACCATTTAGTATTCATTCATAGTGAAGGTAATTGACTGAGGGGTCTTAGTTTCTATGTTAACTTCGATCAGCACACTATCATAAACCCCAAGGTCCCCGTTAAGTGTTCTTTGATCAACATTCAAGGGTATACAAATTCAAATAGCAAGATCATTCAGAATTTGTGGGTTAAAAAAACAACATTAGATTAATATAGCCTAACCCATACCTGAGCGGTATTGTTCTTATAATAGTTGTGATTAAAGGAAATGTCCCACTCATCAAAGAGAATCAAACCTGGATTCAAGTTATGATTACAAATATTCATGGAATGATCATGGTCAAATTTCCAAGCTAAAAGGACAGGGAAATAGCCTTTACCAAGCGGTACCAATTTCCAGTTAGAAAAATACCATTAGAAAGAGATTCTAGGTTTTAAATAAGATAAGTAGCTACTTTTATCACCTTTCTGATAAGTAACATGGCACATAATAGAGAACATACAGAGTTGGGATCTCTGTTGTATTGTGGGTGGATCTTCTTTAAAAAAAACTGCCATCATCCATTTCATTAATCCTTGTAGACTTTGTCAATACCGGCTTGGTATGCTTAGTACACATCAAAGCTTCATGGAAAGAGATACCCTTTGCCTTCAAGTTTGTTTCTTGTGTCAGTCCATTTATTTTCATATTTTACAATTCCTTCGAATGTTGTTCCTGGATGAGATCTGATCACACAACGACGAGGAGATTTCAAGGGAGGAGCATTACTCATCTTCAGTTTTCAGTGGATTTGGGTTTTCAAGGTGCATCTTTGAGCCTCGGAGAAAAAAAATCATTCAAACCCCCTAAGAAATCTAAATAACACTACAACCCCTCATGGTTCCATATATAATTTCATTGTCTTGATGAGAAGAAGGAATTATCCTGAAGGAAAAAATAGTTTAGTATATTTGTAAATCTATATACATACATAAGTATAAAATTTTGACTTCAAATTACATAAAATATAAAAATTTTGTTGTGAAAATCCACAATAATAAGTTAATCCTTGCTGGTCAACCATTATAAACATCTTCACATCCTAATAAAATGAAACATAAGAAAGGGGTTCGATCAAATTCTTAGTATAGGTTGAAAATATAGTATAATATTTCTTAAACCGTAAAACATGGAGAATATTCAAAGACAGTTTCCTTCACAAATAAATTGGAATATAATATGGTATAAATATGATTTTAGTAAAAATTGCAATAATAAAACATAATCATCGATATTATCCTAGTTGAATAACCACATGAACATTCAATTTATTGAATCATAATGAGGGAAATTCATATGTCAGACATTCTGAAACATACCATCAAGGCCTCGAATAACACCATATCTGAAAATGGGACAAGCCTCAGCCAAGTCCATATTTATTTGTCACATTAGTCCTACCATGTCATCGAGGGTATATAGAGGGCCCCACCCATCACAACATAAATCTAATTAATTCATCATATGAATGTGAATGAACATAAATTAAAAATTCATTTATATTGAGAGTAACATATGAAATGTAAATAGCATTCCCTAAACATTAATCATCAATACTAACCATTCATTGTAAATTAGTGAATTGTTTTAGGATAGAACATCCATAGTAAAACAAATCATAATCCATTAAATTAGATATGGGGTATGATATCATAATATATTATTCTCAATAATAAATAATAATCAATCATTAGTGTTGAAATAGATGACAACACTATTATAAAAAATAGAGTAATTCTTGAGATAAATACAATTTAATTTGAAAAGAAGAGATATTTGGGAAAAATATTTGACTAAAAATAGATGTCAAATAATATAGTTTTTTCTTAATAAAATGTTTTTTTGAAACTAATGGTTTCTTAAAACTGATTATATAATTCCCTTGAAAATATTTAAGAATTGGTTAAATTCCATCAAAACAGGTTTGTATTTCAAGATGATTTTTTTAAATGATCGGTAAAAAAATAGATCTCCCCATAAATTTTGGTATGATTCTTGATGGGACCCATATTTTAAACATTAACATAGAAATTATGATGAGTATATATGAATGAATAATAAATTAATTGTGGTTTGTAGACAACAAAACTAACCCGAAATAAAATGGAGGTTCAGGTGGAAAACTCTTACCTTATATCTGAATGTGTTCCAATATTGAAAATATGTTCCAAGAATATGAAATTAGAATTATTAGTAACTTAATTCACAACCTATTAGGAATATATTTAATTTTTCATTATTTTATTATGTTCATTAATGTTTTTATTGACATGTTGTGAGATTGAATTTAGTCGTTATAGAGTGTTTGTTTCCATGGATTTCATGATCGGTATATTTGTATATGAGTATAGTTGATCATGTGAAATGTATGTAAATCACTAGAATTAAACATATATATTATTAATGATCATCCAAAAGACTAAACTGTTATAAATATCATTTATTCATTGTATGAGGATGAATCATTGTATGAAATGACAATCACATAGATTATTGGGGGGTATTTGGATTATTATGAACTAGTTTTTTTCATATGAATTAATACTAATTAAATATATGTTAGGTTTGAATAGATATAGTGATAACACAAGAGGGGGGGAATTTTCTTCTTTTAATCCTTTCAAATTTCTTTCATTTCACATAAGCATTAGATATTGTCGGTGACATTTCTGTATTAGAATTTATGTGTTGTAGATAATGAACAGAGGACAAGGAACAACAAATCATAGTGGTTTGTGGAATGAAGGTCCCCTAGTCCTCTACACCAATCACCCTCTCTGCAATCTTGGTAAATTTATCAAGTAGGTACTCGCATCATAACACTGATCCACATCTGATTGTATACTTTTATCACCCTTATGAACTAAGGATTACAAAACAGAGCCTTCTGGTTTATTTACAGGGAACTGATAAAACCACATCTTAGTATGAGAAGCAACACTCCACCATGACTGAATACAAGCAGTCAAAACTCATGATTGATATGATGTATTTTGGTAACAAATTTATTTAGCTCATAGTTGTAGTAGTACAAAACAAATAAAAGCAGGATCTTCAACATTAGAAGAAAAATAATCTCTGAATATATATGAAGAGATCAAGTTTTAATAGTGATCATTGAATTTATGAATCACTAAAAAAAAGAGCATCATGATTCCATATTTTAACATGTATATCCATAAAATTTAGTCCTTTAATCTAATACTCATGACCAATGAGTAGTGAAAAAAATTTGTACGCAAAATATTAAAGAATATAAAATATATATATACACCCAATAAATCGTCATATCGCCGTATCAAAAAATCTGACGTAGAAATATATATATAATAATTTATCGCATAGAAATATTTTATAACTGAAAAATATGGATGATAAATCGAGTGAATTCAAAATCAAAGAATACAGCTCAGAGTAATCGTAACTTCCCTAAAGAATCAAATAGAAAATCTCTGCTATAAATAGTTCTTTAAATAATTTTAAAGGATCATTTAATATATTTAAATCAAGCATTAAATGGACCTGAAGTTCTGCAAATACTGTTACAAAATTCCTCAATAAATACATAAATTAAAATTTCCATACATTGAAAATTTAATCTTAATATTCCTTCACAAAATGACAAAAAATCATATATAGGGTTGAACTTTATAGTGTAGGGTTGATTATCCATATGTTTGTCCATGTCAGCATAGATAATTGAACAGAAAATTAATTATCCATTCATCAACTATTCCAAAGGTCTGGTTGACAGTGTAAGAATCATCATAAAATTAAGGTTATTATCTATAAATTTGTAAGGTTCCATACAAACATAGGGTTCATTAACCATTCATTTTTTTTCTAGAAATCATAAGGTTCCTATCAAAGCATAATGTTATGTAACAATACATTTCATTAAACGTAAGGTTGATTAACCATACGCGCGGATCTATCAACATAAATTTATTGTTTTTTCCATATGTTACTTTCTTCGATGTATTAAATGAATAGTACTTCCATTAAATGAAAAATGGTGAACAATGTTCCCATAATACTCTTACGAGAATTACGAACAATTTAATTAATATTTCTCAAGAATAAATAGTCAAAAAATATTTCAAGATAATAATTATAAAGTATATTAATTTCCTAAAATACTGACAAAATAAAATTATTTGTAAAACAAACAAGGGTGTTTGTGAGCATCATAATCATTAATATTTATAGAGTATTGTCGATAAAATACATGCACACTAATATACTGGCTCTGGAAAATTAATAAGGCTATAATACATATATTATAGACTGATTCAACCATAAAAATGGTTTCATGACTAGTAATGAATGATAAATTGAAGAATGAAACATCATCATCCACAAAGGTTGTAAATTATAACCTTAAAGACAATGATATCATTAATAAATGAGAGAGGGAGAGAGTAAGAATATTAATAATTGTTATTACATTGACATAGTATAATATAATTATATAGATGATAATAGATTTACAATGTTCAATTATACATAGTATGTTATGGTAGAATAAGAAAATAAGAAAAATTTAAATGAAACTAAATGAAAAATAAAGATGATTTATCTATTGAAAAATCCACATTGATAACATCCTTAAGAGAAGGGGTGTTGGTCTTTTGGAAAGGCCAAGAGCCCCAAGATGTAGGGAGTGACTAGGGAAGGGTATTTTAGACTAAAATAGATGATCTTTAATGATTAATGGAGTGAAGAGAAAAGGGAGTGCGGGGGGGGGGGGGGTTATATTGGTGGAGATTAGTGATTTGTGAATATAATATTCATTTTTTTATTATTTTCCTAAACACAACCAATAATATTGATTAATGTAACCCCAGAAATTAATAAGTTCTTGTGACATTGAACTATGTATTCCTACCTATGCTATGATTTTAGGAATAGTTTATTTAACTAATATATATACATATGGTAAATTACTGTATTTTACTATTCATAAAAAATCGATTATTTTAGAACAATCCCAAAAAATTACCATTACCATTTTTCAATGTGTATATTTCCAAAATAAGCTCATTTTTTTTGAAAATAATTTTCTAAATATTATTAAATTAATTTGTAATTAAAATTTTAGTATATACAAAAAAAAATTTAAAAATATAATTCATTTTATATCACATTGAAAAAATAATCATGATCTCATTATCTTATAATGTTATGAAAATAAATTATTTTTACTATTAAATATTCATAAGTGTCATAGTTTTATTCAAATTATTATTCATAAGGGTATGTTATTGTTCATAAAAAATTAGGTTTGTCTAACTAGACTCTAAATTTTTTATTAAATGGAACTGTTTATGTCAGTTTTTCAAATCTCAAATCACATAGCTCAAATATTTCTGTTTACTGGCTGTGTTATAACATAGTGGTGTTTTGTAGAGACTTAATGATTCCTGCCTTTCAATGTAAAATTATATTCTAAATATTATGGTGTTACATTATTCCGTCCATACAAATATTTCTTCCTAAAAATAAATATAATGTAACCCCAAAAAAGATTTGGGTATTTCTTCATTATAAGCTCCTCAGTCTCCGTTGGTTCCTCATCATTTTAATGGTTTCTCAAAAGTATCTTTAGTTGTTGATTCACATTCCTCAACACTTGTTCATTAGTGTCCGGAAAAGGGATAGTCTCTTTCTATTAATATAGGCCAGGTTCCAATTATACATATTTAGAGGTGAGGACATGCACTGGGTCTGGCATGTACTTTCTCAGTAATGAGACATGGAAAACATTGTGTACTTTATACAAACTAGGTTGTATAGATAAATGAAATGAAACATCTCTAATTCCTTCCAGAATTTCAAAATATCCTATGTACAAATGGATCAGTTTCCCTATCTTCCCAAATCATATAACACCATTCCATGGAGATTCATTAAAGAAAACAAGATCTACCAATTGAAATTCCAAATCCTTCCTTTGATTATCAGAATATTTTTTTTTTGAATTCTTTGAAATACATTGTTATGGAATTGAATTGGCTTTACCTTCCTTGATGTTACCAATACATGCTGTAAGCCCACAAGCTTCCTTTCACCTACTGCATATCATCTTATACAATGCTTTATATCATGCCATTTGAATACTTTATTTGAAATTATTATTGTAGGAAAACTACAATAAAGGTAAATATTGATACCATATTCCTTGAATGTAATATGAACATGATCTCATCTTGTTTTCTAAGGTTTAGATCATCCTTTCTAATTTCCTATCAGTTTGAGGGTGATAATCAGTACTCAATAAATGTTCAATATCTAAAAAATTATGAAGGATTTTGCATAGATTTCATGTAAATAGTGGATCATGATTTGAGAAAATTGAAATAGGTTCTAAAGAAAGGATAAAAAATTCATTGATATAGAGTCGTGGCAGGTGCATCAGTGAAAAATCATCCCTTATAGTGATGAAATGCCCAAATTTCATATTTCGATCAATAGTTACCCATATTACATCATTATTTCATATATTTTTGGGTAATACCATGAAAAAATCAATGGTTATGTCATCCATTTCATTGTAGTAATAGGTATAGGTTGAATGAATCCCCTAGGATGTTTTCCATCATCCTTCACTTGTTGAAAAAATCGACATATTGATACATAATCAGAAATTTCCCTCATAATTCTGTCCCACAAGAAATGTTCTTTCAAAAATCTATACATTTTAGTTTAACCAAGGTTTGTATAGAAACTTGAGCTATGAGAATCATCCAATAATTACATTTTCAGCTTGGGTAGAGAGGTAATATTTTTATTTTTCCCAAATTTCATAATTCCATCATCATACATAAAGTTAACAAACTTTCAATATTTTATAGTGTTAACTTTCTATTGAATATTCTCGTAACTAGTCTATGAAGTATTTATTACATCCAATAAAGGTAGTTAGGAAACCATTTAAAAAATATTTTATGATTAAACTTCTTTAATAATTACCATATCCATAATCTCTACATCCATGTTCTAAGGATTCATTGAAATCCTCATTTATTTAGAAATCAATGACCCTTGCTACTTAATGCATCAACTACATTGGATGCCTTTCTTGGGTGGTTGTGTTTGGAAAAATCATAATCTGTGAGTAGTTTGAGTCAACTTATTATCCTCAGGTTGATTTATTTCTATGAGGAAATATACTTCAAACTCTCATGATCCATATATATCTCACATTTTATCCATATAGATAATGTCTCTATATCATCAATATAATGATTACAGCTGCTATATCAATATAATGAGTATGATAGTTTTGTTCATGAATTGTTAACGTCCTTGATGCATAAGAAATAAATCTGTCATTCTGCATAAAGGCACAATAATGAACATTCATTGATTCATCACATTAGATTACAAACCCATCATTCCCAGATTGAAGAGTTAGAATTAGAGTATTCCCTAATCTCCTCCTAAATTCTAATAAAAAGTTCTAATATTCTTTTGTACATAGGAACTCAACCCATTTATGTATAATCTTGGTCATTGGGTTGGATAAACGGGAAATTTTCTAAACGAAATGATGATAATAAGAGACTAAATAAATAAAACTACATACATGGGTTTTTTTTCATTGGAGTAAGTCACTCTTGCACAACCTTTTTCTTCATAGGATTAATAGATATGACATCTTTAGAGACAATGTGTCCCTGAAAGAAAACCTATTGGAGATAAAAAATTTACCTGCTAAACATCCCATTTAATTCATATGATCTAAGTGTCTTCAGAATACTATGCAAGTGATATTCTTGATACTCTTGTATTTTGAAGTATAAAAATATATCATCAATAAATACCACCAAAAATTCATTAAGATATTCCTTTAAAACATTATTTATTACATCTATGAAACAATAGTGTACGTTAGTAATTCCAAAAGGCATTACAGTAAACTCGTAATGATCATACCTGATTTGAAACTTTATATTTGGAATTTCATTCTTCCTTACCTACGACTAATGGTATCCATATAGAATGTCAATATTCATAAAATATTGGCCTCCATGAAGTCGATCAAATAAATCATAAATCCATTGTTGGGATACTTGTTAATTATTGTTATAACATTGATCTCCCTGTAGTAAATGCATATCATTATAGGTCAATAATTATTCTTAACAAAATGAACTATGGATCCCCAATGAGAGACACAACAGTGAATAAATAATTATCACTCAATTACAATAATTTTTTCTATAGATACACTGATTCTATAATAGAAATTATATATTGGGTCTTTGATATGGGTCTTTAATCAGGAATTCAGTTAATAGAAAACTCAATTTACTGCTCAGATGTATGTAAAGTTAAATCCTATGGAAACACATCAAAATTTTATTTCATACATTGTATGTCCTCTATTTGAACATTGCATTCCTCCACTACAGTTATTCCATTCATTTCCCCCGCAATAATTGAATTCAGTAGATCTAATGGGGGTGGATCAATATGAGAATCTAATGGTGATGTTTCTACCATAAAGGTAATGGATTCCACATCATCCTAAAAAATAGTAACCTTTTTTTTCTTATAATAATTTTTCACATCATGAGTTGAAATACAATCCATATAAAGTATTAAATCAAATTCAATCATGGGTAAGTCAATTAAATCTGTAGATAAAGAACATTTATATTCCCTAATGGGGTCTTCCTGACAGAACATTGCTACAAAGATACTTTCCTTGGGAGTTTTGACTAAACACATCCTTAATAAATCAAATTGGAAATATCTAATTTTCTAGAAAAAATGGGAAGATGTGAAATAATGTGATGATCCAGAGTCAAATAAATCACTAGCTATATTTGGGGAAATGATTAATGTACCTTCCACCACATCATTAGGAACATCAATATTAGCGGTTGTGATGGCATAATCTTGTCCCTTCTCATTTGGAATTTTTTATAGCATGTTTCTTTAACGCTTTGGGAAATCATTGGAATAGTGTCTCATCTCTCAATAATTATAAAATTGAACATTAATTGATTTTTTCTTCCCCATATAATCACCAGAAATATGGAATTCCTATCCAAATTTTATGATTACTCCTTTTTCTTTTTTAGATGGAACTGTGGTGTTTCCTTCCACAATTATCACAGGGTGGAAATTTGACTCTTCATTTTTTCCTCATTTCCTTATTTCATTTTCTTGAGTTTTCGGAAGCCCTCTACTTCACATTCTTTCCCTTAATGTTATAAGACACATAAAATACCATTTATATCATGGTATCACATTATATTATATCTTAATATGACGAGAAACTTTTGGAGACTAGATCCCTTAGAAGGAATGGTTTTAATAGATAAATTATTAGATCAGTATTGATCCATTGATGATATATGTATTCCACAACATTCCTTTCCTACCCTATATTGTTGGAATCATAAATGGAAAAAATTTCATCCTTATATTGTCTCAAATTTATAAATTACCATTCCATATTCACTCGTTGTTCATGGGGAAAATATTTCTCTTGGAATATTTCCATAAAATCCCTTCATTACATAACTTATATTTCGTACTCAACCTTTGAGTTTTGGATTAATGACCACAACTGATATTAATCTCTCGAAGTGTTATAAACTAACATAGAAACATTATCACTTTTTTCACATCCAAAATAATGAAATATCTTCTCTTAATAACATATACACAACTCAGATACAAATGGAATTGTAGTCCCATTGAACTATGGATTTTGTTGTCCTATAAAGTGAACTATCATAGATCCTCCATGTTGTGGACCTAGATGCACTATATATGTAAGGTTGTTGTTCATAACCGTTGTAATTTGTCCTATTATATATATAATTTTCTCTGTGGTAGTCACAACTCCAGAGATAACTTCATTATCTTTCACATGAGTGAAATCCCTACATGGGATACATGAGTTAATGTGGTTTCCATTCCATCCACTAGGGTCCATTTCTAAATAATTGAGTACAGTATATTATATTATGAATCATAATGTACTATATTAGCTTAGAAAAAATACATATCAAATATTGAAATCCTATTAATGGATAATACTATATTATTAAGCAGGGATTATCTAAGGAAAATTTTATATTATATCAACCATAATAGATATTAATGAATATATTAATTATACTAAGAATATTTACCATGAGGGCCTAACTAGGTGAATAGTAAGACCCATTTTTATGTACTATGATACCTCAAGTCAAACCCATAACACTTAATCACCGTTTTCACTTCTAGGTACATCGGGGCTAGAACCACGCCCACTTTTACTATCCAGACATTAAAGTATTTTCTCAAAAGTACAACATAATATATTCCTTACCAAAATAATAAGTCATTCTTGTATGTTTATCCCCCATGACTAACATAGGTATTTTTTCCCTAATCTAAACTCTTTAAATCTAGTTTCCATTTTTTCTACTAAATTTCCTTTGATACATACTTTAAATACCCGACCCTAGTTTCGTGAATCTGGTGCCTTACTACATTACATTGGCATAATTATAAGAAATAGGTATCTCAATGGAATGAATAGTTTGTTATCATAATAAATAAACAAAGGTAAATAAGTTTAACATTACCAATTTAAATGATATAAAACATAAAATCATTGTTGGGGACATTCACTACTATATGTTTATACTTACATGTCAATCATAATAAACATATTCGTGTCCTAAATAAATTAATCATAAAAAGTGGCGAGATCAAATTTTCTATAATGGTTAGAGATACAGATAAAAATTTTAGAAACATTATACATAGTGAAAAATTGAAAACACATTCATTTAAAAATAATCATGAACATGGTATGGAAGGAATATGACACGAGAAAAAACTATAACATTAAAACATAATCATGGGTATTATAATAGTCGAATAAGGAAATTAAATATCAATTTCAAGCATCATAATTTGGTAAATGAATATGCCAGAAATTGAGAAGAATACTGTCAAGGCCTCGTCTAAGACGTCTAAAAATGATTAAGGCCTCTGCCAAAACAATATCTCCAAATGGGCTAGGCCTCACCCAAGCCCATATCAATTTGTCTAATGATACCAACCAATGAATCGAGGGGATATAACGGGCCTCAAACATTATATAATATGTCCAATTAATTCCTAATATTTATGGGGATAAACATAAAAAACATATATATTCATATTGAGAATAACATATTAAAGGTAAATAATTTTACCCCAACATTGATCTCATACACTAATAAGTCAGAGTAAATCAGTGAATGGTTATTGGATAGAAAATATACAGTAAAATAAGTCATAATACATTAAATTAAATATAGAGTATGATATAATTATATATTATTCCCAATAATAAATTAAAATCAATCAAGAGTTTTAAAATAGATGAAAACACTCTTACACAACGATTGAGTAATTATTGACATAAATACTCATTGCATTGAAAAGAATAGTTCTTTTGGAAAAATATGTGTGAAAACCCAGAAGATAAATAATCTAGTTTTTTAATAATAAAATTTCTATTTTTATAAAATAAATAATTCTAAACACAATTTACATAGTTTGGTTGAAAATAGGTATGAATTTGGGGAATTCCTTTGAAACAAGCATAAATTTGTTTAGAATTGTTTGGATGATCCATTAAAATGATATAACACCATATAAATGAATGTTTTATTATGTATGGGACACATGTATAGAAATTTCAAACCTAAATTATGATTATATAGTAATGAATAATAATTGTTTTGATGTAAGTAGTCAATAAAAGTAACTCAAATGAAAATAGAGGTTCGAGTGGAAAACCCATACAGTAAGTCTGAATGTGTTCATATCTTGATCATAAGGTCATGGAATATGAAATTAGACTTATTAATAACTTCATTGAGATCCTATTAGACATTGATTATATTTATCATAATTTTATTAATTTTATTTAATTACTTATTGATAAGTTGAAAGATTAAATTCCGTCATTCAGGAGTGTTTGTTTGCACTGTTTTCATGTTCTGTATATTTGTATAAGAGTATGGAAGTTCATGTGGAAAGGATGTAATTATAATTAATTGAAATAATATTTTATTAATGAAAATATATAACTGTTAATGGTTATAATTGAATTTTTTTACCTAGTAGGAGGATGAATCATTGGATGAAATGACGATCATATTGATTAATTTGCAGTATTTGGATTATTATAAAATCGTTTGGTCATATGAATTAATTCAAAGTATATATACTTGTTCTCGAATATTAATTAGGTTATTATAAAAATATTATAGTGTTTTTAAACCATAAAATCGGGTTCATTACATGTAATTAAGGGTAAATGGGAGAACAGAACTTCGTCATCCATGACAGTTGTTAATTGGAACCTCAGGGAAAATGATTTAATTTATAAAATAGAAATATAGTAAGTAGATTAATAATGGTTATTACATTTACATCTTATAATTATAGTATATAGATGATACCGTATTTATATGTATTATTTGGATAAAGTAGGTTATTATATAATAAGAAAATATGATAAATTGAAATGAAACTAAATGAAAATGGAATATGCTTTAGCACTTGACATAACCTCCTTGAGAACCTCTATAAGGGAAGGGGTTTTTGTATTTTGGAATGACCAAGATAACCTATACATGGGGACTAAACAGGGAAGGGTATTTGGGTATAACATGGAGGATATTTAAGACTCAGATATGTGAAGATACTAGGGATTGAGGGGCCGAGGGGATTATAGTGGACGAGAGGAGTGATTTGTTAATATCTTATGCATTATTTTATTATTTCCCTCAATACAATAAATATTGTTGAATTTTGTGGCCCCTGATTGAAATAAGTTCATGTCAGTTTGAACGAAGTGTTCTTACATTATCCACTATTCTAGTAATATTGAATTTAACTGATAATGATACAAATGGTAAATTACTATATTTAACTATTCATAAAAAATATGAGTATTTCAAAATACGACTTGTAGAATTAAAAAATGAACTCCATTTATCGAGAATACTTTTCTATATAATATATGATTTAATTTTTAAATAAAATAATTGTATTTTCAAAAAATAACAATTATAAAAAAATAAATTGATTTATATCTCATTGAAAAATTAATCAATATCTCATTGTCATAGAAAATTAAGAAAATAAATTAATATTATTATTCCCTATTCATAAGGTTCATATTACTATTCATATTACTATTTATAAGGTGATGTTACTATTCATCAAATTTTATTTTTGTCTTACCATACTCTCCTTATTTTACTAAAAAAAATGTGTAAGTGAGTTTTTCAAATTTCAAGTAACTAACATAAAAAATTTATTTTTAATAGACAGGTTATATGATTGTGGTGTTTTGTAAAGACTCAATGTTTTGGGAATTTCAATATTAAATTTTATTAAAAATTTTACAGTATAAGAGTGATGGTTTTAAAAAATTCAGAAAGATTTCCATTTTAAAAGTTATTTAAAAGGTGTTTTTGGATAAATGAAATTCCAATGGGAAATAGGTTATTTTGGAATGGTTATTCAAAATAGAATTTAAAAATTAATGTCGGGTTTTCCAAAGAACATTTTGGTGGTGTTTTATTCAAGATATGATAATCCATAAATTATAACATGGTTCAATTTCTAAATGATTCAAAAGGGGGTTTAAGATTAGTTTTAAATTTAAAAATCAGGAGATGTTCTATTAATCCATGTCTGGATGGTGGTTTATATTCCAAATATTTTTGTCCCAGTGAGCCTCCTATTAGTTCTCAACTAGTGTGTTCCTTGTTATATTATTATGTTTGTTGTGATTATATCCCATTGATAAATCTACTTATTATCAAAATGATGGGTTAAATATTTCAGATGTGATGGAACCGATACTAGGTTATGATGGGTATTGGGATGTTCTTGAGGAATGAGATTAGGTACCACATGAACAACTCTCTATGATGAGTCTGTGAGTTGGTTGGTGTTTTTTGTTCCTTGTGTTTTATTGTCTATCTGTGATTTGATATATGTTTCATGTTTGGATATGAAATATTATTTGGTAGATGATCTATAGGTCAGCCAATGCAAAGAGTGATATTACATCGATTGGATCTATTTTGGATAGATTAGATCATTAGGTGAATGATATCTTGACATACCCAGAGTAATAGTGTAGTGGTTTTAGAGTAGGACGTGCCATGAGTGAGATGGCCTGGGCGACCATGACATGAGTGATAAGTTGTGCGTTGATAAGAGAATTTTGGGTTATTCCTCAGTGAGATGGATGGACTGTGATATGAGATCAAACAGTGGGACCATTGTGAGTCAGATGGGATTTGATTTGTGATGTGTAGTAAGTTATGGATTGATTTACCTTACATGAGCTTGAAGGTATTGCAGAGTTGGTGATGTATCCTCCCTTGAGTGAGAAGGGATGGTCATACACTTGGTATAGAACCAAATGATTCCTGGAACCTACTCTGTGTATTCTTATATGGGTTGATGGATAGATTAGATTCCATAATTTTCATTATAGTCTTTGTAATGGAATTTAATATGTTGGATTTTCTTCATTCAAGATTCCATCTGAATAAGAATGGTTCTAGTGTTGTGGTGGAATATTAGGCCCACAATGACTTGACATGTATGATTGTATGTGCATTATGTGGTCATTTTATATGTTCAAGTGTTGCATGAATATGAATAAACACATTAATGTATTTATTTCACGCACATCCACCAAATAATATCTATACATAGTATTTATCATTTATTGGGGATTTCAAATGGGGTATTTGATTCACCCCTACCAACGAATACAAAATAGTTTCAGTGTTGGTAGGTTGTCCATATTATTTTCTCTTAGGATGTAGATATAACTAATAGGTAGAAAATATATTTATTTCTAGTATATTTTTGACACTGATGAATCAAAATGAAAAAAAATTTGTTGGCCCGGTGGTCATAGTACTTTTTTTATTTATGGTTCAACATAATAAGTAATTGTAAATTTTATTTTTATGTGATGTTTGTAATTCCATTGTTATTTATTATTTTATTTTGAGTCCATGGATAGAATATTTTTTAATTTCTATTTTATATATTTTAGGGATATGGGTCCCCCTGTTTAATGACAATAGGGTTTCTAATGTTCATTATATATACTCAATATGTAAAATTTTTTTACATTCATGAATGAACACCAGATATTATTTTAGAGGGGAATGTCTCCCCATGATTATGTTTGGAACTCTCTTCTAATTTTCGTCCTATTTCATATGGGCTGGAATTCATGAGTTTATTTGGTGACCCCTGCTATGGTGTCATTAATGAGATTTGTCCCTATGATTTACATTGTGGTATTAGATCATGTCATTGGATGGTAAAGTGTAGTTATAGTTGTAGTAATAATATCTATACATCAGTGGTTGATCGAGAACATGTTTGTCCAATATGGAATAAGTATAAACAAGAGTCTATATGGTATTTCTAGTGTTGGGACTAGGAAGTGTAGCATGTGTGAGATATTGGGTTGGATCGATAATCCTAGGTGGGATGGATGATAGTCAGGTTGGGTGCGTGGTATCGACTGGAATCTAGTGAGTTGTTCATTTAACTTGGTATTGGAATGCTAGGGAATGATACATGTCCCTTTGGGTGGTATTATATTACAGTATTTTTCATTATAATCAATAATTAATTATAGAAAAAAATTTATCTATTTTTTTCTCACATATATTATAATAGTGATTAGATTTATATATATTCATGGGGGTTGTTTAATTAATTGTGATTATGATCATTGTTCTCTATAGGGAAATAAATTTTGGGTTTTACAATTATGAGAAATACATTGTTACAAAGAACAACTCATGTGATGGAATTTGGTGAACATGAAATTGTTTTATAATATGTTTTTAAAAATGGATCATGGAGCTGGTGATATTGAAATGGTTTATATTTTTGTGGGATTTGTTAAAATGTAAGGTCAAGGGTGTTTGAAATTTGGTTTCAAAAAACCATTTGAAACTAGGAGTGTATTTTTTGAAAAATAAAAAATAGTGGCATTGAATATCATTTAATTCTATTTATGTGAAATCCCTTGGATTCAAAGGGGCGGTTTTAACACTTTGGCTAAAATTAATGTGTATAAGTTGTTTTGACCTATTTTTAAAATAGGCTATCAGTACCTGTGTGAACCAAGAAACATAGATTTTTTAGGCTTCACCAGTATTGACCCATATTCATCACTTTGTTGTCAAAATATACTTATATTTTTTCCTAAAATATTTTATGTATATTCAGAGGGTGTGGTTTCATTGCTTTGGTTTTCTGGAATCAACTAGTTCCTTTGAATATTAGTTTTCATGGATTTAAGTGTTTGGTCGGGGGTGACATGGTAGTTTCTTGTGATTTTACTGTGTATAGAGAGGATGTTTCATGGGGGATCTAAATATGGGGAATCTTTGGTTGGATTATTTCATTAGACAAATATATAAAGATGTGGTTATAATTGGATTAAGGATTAGACCCCTTCTTGTTAGTTTTAATGGTTTTGTGGGATATATTACTCGATTCGTGTTTCAAGAATCTATGATTGGGATGGATTCAATATGTTTTTCATTATCAAAACATTATGTTTGAGATAATTATAATACTTGTCATAATATATTATTGACTCTTTGGTATTGGAGATCAATAGGTGAGGTTTGGCCACCTTCTTGGGTATAGTTATCATAGGTATGTATTTATAACACGGGTGAGAGAAATTTCATCACTTCCAATTATTATGTGTATTTATATAAAATTTGTGGCTGGTGGATATTGGTTTTTCGGTTCAACTAGGGGATTATAATGATAATTTTATGATAGGGAGAATCAAATTTGTTGAATGTGTAAGAACCTTGTGTGATAAGGGGTCCGGGTAGAAAGAGACCTGTTGGTGGATGAATGGAAAAATTATAAGATAGTGGTGAGAGGATAAACACATGTTTGACAATTTTGGTGAATTATTTATTATATTATATGTTTTTTAAATGAAAATATGATGGATGGATAGTGATCCAAATATTAGAAGGATCAGTGAGTCATTTATGTGTGAGGTCATGCGTTTTAACAAAATGCTGACTTGAGAACGATCAATCGATTCTCTTGTGTAACTGGATGTAGTGAGATGGAAAATGCATTTGAAAATTTATTAAGAAGTGGATGATTTATTATGAGTATCAAAAATACATTTTAGAGGAAACATTCGTGTATCTTGGCTGGGTGATTTGAATTGTAAAATGTCAATGCATTCAGTGGTAATTGTCATGACACAGTTGGTTATTCTTGAACTGATGGTCATGGTAGGTAAGGATTAATGTATAGTATAAAAACTATGTATTATTGAGAATTTGAAGCATTGTGGTATATATTTCTTAATAATCCAAGTCATTAGGGTTGTTAATTTCTAGGGGAATAGTAATTTTTCATTTAGAGTGGTGCATGTTTTGGGAATCGGGACATGAATTGGGATTTGGGGACTTCAAATATCTTTAAAGGGTGTTTTAGATGTGGTTTAATGCTCATTGCAATACTTAATGGCCCTGTAGGATGTTGGAGAAGTGGTTGGTGGGTCAGGCTACTAAAATGTTGTAGATGCAGGCCATTCACAACATCACATGGTCATTCACACAATGAATGACCTTTCGTGGGGTATTTTAATTTTTTCAAAGGGGTAGACCTATACTGGTTTACTTGTAACAACCTAGGTAAATAAAGAATAATACATTTTCATATTTATTAATATTTGTGATTTAGATATTAATTTTTCTTTAAAGGTGTTGCTATGTTTGATAGTGTGCCTGATACTCAACAACGAGTTTCATTGAAATCTTAAATTGCACACTAATAATATAATAATATTCTTTCAATTGGTAGTTAAAAAGTACCTGTTGTATTGGCAAGAATGAATATAAATAACTAATATATGATTATATATGTTTGTTAAATGTTTTTACATTTATCCAATAAATTATAAAGGCTTAAAATAAGAAAAGAAAATCAATTTTAAGCATAAATACTCTAATATTCACTAAAAGGTCGATTTATTGCTTTTTGATGGAGAACCGTCATTAAAAATAGGTTTAGTCACACTTATAAATTATATTGGAGCAAATAAAATGTTTCTTTAGAATCGGGACATCCAAATTTTGTTTGTGTATGTTTTTTTTATTTTTCCGATAAAGTTCATTTGTAATGAATAAGTGAAAAATGTTGTATTTTAATTCAAAACCACTTTTTAATATAATTTATTTATATGATTATATTTTCTTTTGAATTGGTTTTAAAGTTATATTAGAATATATTTTTACCATTTACTCCAATGGTGGTCATTGGAATTAATTTCACTTTGATATTGGACATAAACTAGTGTCAATCTTTTGATATATTTTGTTTTGAAAAAACATGCTATTTGTTTTGACAACGGGAATTAATTATTAAATTGATTAATGAAACTTATATGTACTGAGTTTTTTTAAATAGACATCATTTTTGAATTCGGAATATCAAATATAGCTTAGGGTAAATATTTTGGTATTTTTCTGAAAAACTTCAATTTTTGATGAATAGTGAAACCACTAAGTGGTAGATAAAAAACTGATTTTTGGTTTAAATGAAATTTTACCACCTATGTGATTTGAATTTCAAAAATCCGACATACATGGTTTTCATTAGGATGTAAAATGTGGTTCAATGGGATGAAAATAATTTTTGGTGAATAGTAACTTTTAAGTTTTATTAATCACGATTAAATGTAATTAGTGTAATTTAAGGTAAAAACAATGTTATAAAAATATGAAATTACCTTGAAACATGTCCTTCACTTATTTGATGTGTCATGGCCGACCATGACAATCCATGGGTCATCTTGGGACCCCATTGAGCCACTTGGGTAAAAAAATGGCATTAATAACTTTTTATTTAAAGTTAAAATAAAATTGTCACAAACATGTATAGTTTTACTAAAACAGTATTTACATGGGGTTATAAAATTCCTATTTTTATCTATAAATATTTTTCATAAAGATAAAAATATTTCCAACAACATGGTATTTTTTTATAATTTTTAGATATTAAAAAATTCTTTTATTTATGACACCATGATGACGCAATGATTAACTCATTAATAATAGATTTAAATAAAATGAATATATAAAGTAAAATCTAAGAATTAAACTAGTCAAAAACCTATTGGATTGGTGTTTTTAGAACCCTTATCACCTTATTCTATAAATATTTCATTTTGGGACCTTTAAAATCCGAATAGCATTTCATAATAAAGTAATTTTTTCATTCTTTCAAAAAGAGCCCATCCTCTTCTCTTATAAAAGGCCCCGACCTCTACCAACTTATTCACACGTTCAATGCCTTTTGGATCCGCCAAAATCTTCCAAAATACCCTCTCAACTTTCATCCCTTAATCCTAAAATCCTCACATTGGGCAAAAGTCTTTCCAAGGATTCCTTTAGCTCAAATCAAAAAGAGTTACCCGATTTTAAAATAATGACTTCTCATATGTTATTTTGTTTTATTTTTCTTCTCCAACCCCTTAAACTCTTCTGATTACTTTATTTTTTAACAAAATTAGATTCTTAAATATACTAGTATTTTGTTATGAGAATGATTTTATTTACACCTACACACACCGTCGTCTAATGGTTAAAGAACATACTATTTCTATGGGTGGAAAATTACTGACTCACGAAACGGTGATTATTCAATATTCTTTTAACACCTTTCATGGTGGCCATTAAGATGTCACTATATTTATATATGATATATATTATTTTTATGTTTTCCTTATGCTTCTGTAATTTAAATTTACGGCATACCATTATGATTTCCATTATGGGTAAACGCGATAATTTCATTTTAGGATGTGCGGACTACCGCCCCCTCAAAGTGATTTGATTCGTTAATGCCATATGTGGGAAGTATAAAGGATGGAGTTTATGATGTTATATATGTATGATATTATACTGGAATTATAATATACCTTTATATCATTATGATTTCACTCCATTAAATACGAAATAGAAATGAAAGTAGCGTTCATTCGTACGTATGGCTTACCATCTCCATGAACGGTGCATTTTATTTCTTACCTCTAAATGTTATGTAATATTATAAATTCATGTATATACTGGATATATATGATATATATGATATCTATATAATGAATATAATTCTTGATATAATGGATGTTTTTCCACATGAACAACTTGTAATTATAAGGAGTTTATTTTTGACTCAAGTACTAATGATCAACAAAATGACGGTTATTAACATAAATAATTACATAGTTTTTATAACATGGTAACACGTGATATACAAGGAATAATGGACTTGAATAAGGTTCTTAGGAATGTATAAATTACCACTAGTTTATTATTCAGGAGATTAAAGAGCGGTCGAGTCAAGTCGAACACGAGGTATGAGAATTTGTCTCAATATCCTTTCATTGAGGAATATTTTGTTCTAATACAAGACTTTATTTTATACGCTGTATAAACCCCTTTGACATATACTTTTATTCAAAATGAATCTTTTCTATATGAAGAGTTTAACTAAAGGACAAAAAGTATGTTTCTTATTAACGTACATGGTGACAATGACCTTTCCGCTGCAGTGAGTATTATTTGATATTTGGCTTCCTAAAAAAGCCATAATATTTTTAAAAAGTAAATAAATACCATATACTCTATTATGTATTTTGGTATTGAAAATGGTTTTGATAATCAAATTTTTATTTCAATATATTTAAGTGATATATTTTTCTTGAAATGTGTAAATTTTTCCTTTCCATTATATTATTTTATGTCTTATGATTTTATAATGGTACTTAGACATTTGATGGGTGGTTACATGCTAAACCATTTGACGGGTGGTGCCGTGAATACTAGGATAGGTGGTTAGGTTATAACCACCAATGCATTGGGTATGGAAGTCGTCCGTATGACTATTCCATTTAGTGATATGTGTGGAAGTCGACCGTATGGTTATTCCATTTAAGTATGGTTATGTCCCAAGTTACATTTATATGTTATGTGTCCTTTATATGGGTTTTATGGTAATCTTTTAGTTACAAAAGGGTATGTAATTATCTTTTATTCAGTGGTGAGTATTTACTATGTCAAAAAAGATTAAAAGTATTACATTGATAATGTAATCATGGTTTACTTATTGTTTTGAAAAACTAACAGTTTTCATTCTTTGTGTATCCCTTACTGAACGTTTTATGCCCATCCCATGTTTTTTGAAATGATTTTCATAGGACTAAAAGTGGAATAGGGTCAAAGATGGGATGAAGGAAAATTCATGATGTCTTAAACATTGAACTAGACATGTATCTTTTTTTTAAGAGTTCATGTTTTGTAAAAGAAAAAAAGGGAAACTATTTAGTAGTGTCAACTTTTTAATGTTTAGAGATGTAATATTTATGTCGTAATTATCTAAAACTATAAACCTGAAAAAATCATCAATGTGAATTATTTATATAATTCAATATTAAGTAATGTTTAAGGAAGGGGCCTTATAGTTTGTATCAAAGGTTGGTTTAGACAACATAAGGAGAAAGGAAAAAATTGTTAAATCTTATGTCCCTAAATTAATTTATGGTATGATTGAAATGATATAGCATTTAGAGATTACCATGTTGCTTTGCCTAAGATATTTCTGTGTTTAGAATGGTTTTCCGTAGAGGAAACATGGAAATTATGTTGGAACATCATCAGGAGGAAGACAACCTTCCAAATCAGTATCCTGAGATGGTCGGAATCAGAACTGAACAGTTTGTTGCAGTGATGGCACAGTTGAATCAGGATATAAATGCTGGTGGTATCCATTCATGAGATTTGCCAGATCAACCATAGGGGAACATGTTAGTGGTGGAACATTTCACGAGGCAACATCACCCATCATTCAGTGAATCATTTGACCCTGTGCTAGCAGAAGGGTAGATTAAAGCATAGTTGAAGATTTTTTTTGTCATGGGGTGTTCAAAACATCAAAATGTTAGTCTTGTTGTTTACCGTTTTGAAGGTGAAGTTGATCAGTGGTGGTCGATGGTGAAAAATATCAGGGATAGTGATGAGATTTATGATCTTCACTGGGATGAATTCAATGGTATGTTTCTTGATAAATATTTTACAAAGGTGGTTCGTCTTAGGATGGAAACAAATTCCTAGAATTGATACAGGAGGATGACTCAGTGGATTCTTATGAAGCGAAGTTCACTCGACTAGAATGAGAAGGTTGAAATTGAGATTGCCGATGATCATGTGTTCTTTGAAAAACAACATATCAAGTGGTCCAGCTGGCAGGCAAAGAGAGATAATTCATCAGAGAACCCAGGAGGTAAAAAACCAAATATCCATCCCATGAGAATTGTGGTAAAATGAATCCTGGAAATTGTTTATCACAGTCTGGAAAGTGCTTTCGGTGTTTTAAGTCCAGTCATAATGCTCATTACTGTAAGGAAGATTATCAAGAAGGCAATGAAAACCCAGATGTAAGATGTTTTATGTGTAATGAAATGGGTCATTATGAAACTGACTGTCTAACAAAGAACTCAACTAGGGGAAAGCAGCCAGACTTCAAGCAGAAAGGGGAGGTGAAATTCTTTGCAACTACTTCAACAGATGTAGGGCCAACGAATGTAGTAGTATTAGGTATACTATTTGTTTGTTCACATTATTACAATGTGTTGATTGATTCAGGGTCTACACATTATTTCATTTATAAGAAGTTTTCTAGTAAATTGGGAATTCCATATCACGATATGAATCTTGAACTTATGTTAAAAACACCCGGAGGAAACGTTGAGAAAAAAAGAAATTATAAGAACCTTCCAATCCTTGTGTGCGGAAAGAATCTACCTGCAAACCTTATTATTTTGCCTTTAGTAGAGTGTGATATTATTTTGTGCATGGAATGGCTTTCTGTTTATCATGTTAAGATTTACTAAAGAGCTAAAGAGGTTTATTTTCAAAAATATTTTCAGTTTGTGTACAAGAATGAATCATTTTTTTGATAAAATATCAGGAAGTTGAGAAACTAGTAAAAATGTAAATTAATGTTACCTTGCATGTATTGTTGAAAACAAAGGAACTATTCAGATTAATGATGATCCAGTGGTAAATGAGTATCTTTATGTTTTTTTTAATGAGTTGCCTGATATTATTCATGATCGGGAAGTTGAATTTACTGTTGACTTTGTTCCTGATTCTAAGACAATTTCAAAACCCCCTTATTGAATGGCTCAAGTTGAACGTTTAGAGTTAAAGAACCAATTGCAGGAGTTATTAGATAAAGGTTTCATTAGTCCTAGAACATCGCCTTGGGGTTCTCCTATCTTGTTTGTTAAAAAGAAAGATGGTTCAATGAGACTTTCCATTGATTATAGAGAATTGAATAACATTGTTGTTAAGAAAAATTATCCTTTTCCTCATATCAGTGATTTGTTAGATTAGCTCCAGGGAGCTCAGTATTTTTGAAAGACTGAGTTTAGGTCAGGGTACCATCAGTTGAAAATAAAATAAGAAGATGTTCCGACAACTACATTTTGTAATAGATATGGAAATTATGAATTTTTAGTTATGCCTTTTGGGTTAACCAATTCACCGACTTTATTCATGGACCTTATGAATAGAATTTTCCAAGTGTTCTTGGATAAGTTTGTGGTTGTTTTCATTCATGAAATTTTGGTGTTTTATAAGAGTGAATAGGGGCATGAAATTCATTTGAGGGTTATCTTTCAAACCTTAAAATTAAAGTAACTGTATGGGAAATTCAGAAAGTGTGAGTTTTGGTAACAAAAAATTTATTTCCTTGGTCACATTGTTTCAAAAAATTGCATACTGGTTGATCCTGCAAAAACAATGGTTGTTGAAGAATGGCGAAGACCCACAAATGTAACTGAGATTCATAGTTTTCTTGGTTTGGAAGGTTATTAACAAAGGTTTTCTGAATAGTTTTCATGGTTATCTAGTCTAATGACTATGTTGACTTGAATAGGTGCTATGTTCATCTGGACAAAAGAATGTAATGATTGTTTTCAGGAATTTAAAAGAATATAGGTGAATGCTCCAGTTTTGGCACTTCCTTCTTGGAATGGTCAGTTTGTTATCTATATTGATGATTCATTGAAAGGACTTGGTTGCTTCCTAATGCAAAATGATCAGGTAATTGCTTATGCTTCACGTAAGTTGAAAACTCCTGAGTTAAATTACCCTACACACGATTTGGAATTAGCTGCTGTATTTTTTCACGTAAAATATTTTGAGGCATCATTTGTATGGGGTAATGTGTGAAATATATATTGATCGAAAAAGTTTAAAGAATATTTTCCCTCATTAATAATTGAACATGAGATAGAGGATATGGCTAGAATTAATCAAGGATTTTATTGTACAATTCATTACCATCTGGGAAAATCTAATAAAGCGGATGATGCATTGAGTCGAAAAAGTAATGCTTCATTAACCATGATACATTTGGAACGTGAACCATTGGTAAAAGATTTGATGAACCTTGGAATAGAATTTGAAGCTGCATGATTTTCTTCTGTTTTGTTTCAGGTGTCAGTGAGATCATCTCTATCAGTCAGAATTAAGAAATCACAGAATCGAGACACTGAGTTAGAGAAAAATGTAGAGCTGGTTAAGAAGGGTATGTTACCTAAATTTATCAATGATAATGTTTGTGTTTTGAGGGTTGGGAAGAGATTATGTGTACCTTGTAATTCAAAGTTGATGAATGAGTTGTTATGTGAGGCTGATAGTTCCCCTTTTTTAGTTCATCCTGACAGTTTTAAGATGTACAAAGATCTGCGGGGGTATTACTGGTGGAATGGAATGAAAAGAGATATTATTGATTGTACTGTGAAGTGTTTGACTTGTCAGCAGGTTGAAGTAGACCAGTAGTTACCGAATGGTATGCTTCAGTCATTACCAGTACGAGAGTGGAAATTGGAAAATATATCCATGGACTTTATTGTGGGATTACCAAAGACATATCGAGTTAATAATGCAATCTGAGTTATTGTTAATCGATTGACTAAATCTGCTCATTTCCTTCCTATTCGAGATACATTCTCTCTAGATCAACTTTCACAATTTTATCTTAATGATATAGTCATGTTGCATGGAGTTCCCCTATCCATTGTATCTGATCATGATCCCAGGTTTACTTCTAACTTTTGGAAAGGCCTTAAGAAGTCGTTGGGTACTGAATTAAATTTTAGAACAGCTTTTCTTCCTCAATTAGATGAGATGTCAGAACGAACAATTCAAACATTGGAGGATATGTTATGTGCTTGTTCGATGTATTATCAGGGAATTTGGGACCAACATCTTACTTTGGTTGAGTTTTCTTATAGTAATAGTTTTCATTCCAATATACAGATGGCTCTATTTGAGGCATTATATAGAAAACAATGTTGAACTCCATATTTTTGGGATGAAGTAGGGGAAAGGAAGATGATTGGAACAAAATTGGTAGAAGAGATGGCAAAAAATGTTCAGTTGATTCAGAAACACATGAGAATAGCTCATAGCAGGCAGAAAAGTTATGCGGATAACCGAAGGATAGATCTATATTTCGAGGTTGGTGATCATGTCTTTATCAAAGATTCTCCAATGAAAAGTGTGATGCGTTTTGGTAAGAAGGGAATGTTGTGTCTGAGGTTCATTGGAACTTATAAAATCCTAGATAAAGATGGATCAGTTGCCTACGGAGTGGAATTACCTCAATGTTTGTCCCAGTTACGCAATGTTTTTCATGTTTCTATGTTGAGAAAGTATATGCTAGATCCATCTCATGTTTTGAGCCCTGAGATAGTTCAATTGGAGGAGAATCTCTATTATGAAGAACAAAAATTCCAGAGTCATGACCGAAGAGAGACGTTTTTTTGAAATAAAGTAATTTATCAGGTGATGGTTTTATGGAAAAACCATATGTTTGTAGAGACAACGTGGGAATCTTAAAATTTTATGAGGGATAAATACCCCCACTTATTTTGATAAGTGAATAAAATTTTGAGGACGCAATTCCCAAAAAGAGGGAAGGATGTAACATCCCAGGTAAATAAAGAATAATACATTTTCATATTTATTAATATTTTTTAATTAAATATTAATTTTACATTAAATGGGTTTCTATGTTTGATAGCATACACGACACGCAACAATGAGTTTTTTTGAAATCTTTCATTGCACACTAATAATATAATAATATAATTTCAAATGGTAGTTAACATGTAGCTATTTTATTGGAGGGAATGAATAGAAATAACTAAAATATGATTATATTTGTTTTTTAGTTGTTTTTACATTTATCCAATAAAAGATAAAGGCTTAAAATAAGAAATGAATTCAATTTTAAGCAAAAATACTCTAATATTCAATAAACGTCGATTTATCACCTTTTGATGGAGAACCATCTTTAAAAATATGTTTGGTCACATTTATAAATTCTATTGGAACAAATAAAATCTTTCTTTTGAATCGGGGCATCAAAATTTACTTTGTGTATGTTTTTGTTATTTTTCCGATAATGTTCATTTTTAATGAATAAGTGAAAAATGGTGTTTTTTAATTCAAAACCTATTTTTAATCTAATTTATTTATATTATTATATTATCTTTTGAATTGGTTTTAAATTACAATTATAATACATTTTTACCATTTAATACAATGGTGTTCATTGGAAATAATTTCACATTGTAATTGGACATAAACTAGTGTCAATCATTTGATATATTTTGGTTCTTAAAAACACGCTATTTGTTTTGACAATGGGAATTAATTATTAAATTGATTAATGAAACTTATATGTACTGAATTTTTTAAAATAGACACCATTTTTGAATTTGAAATATCAAATAATTCATAGGGTGAATTTTTGTTATTTTTCTAAAAAAATCAATTTTTGATAAATAGTGAAACCACTATGTGGTAGTTAAAAAACTGATTTCTCATTTAAATGAAAATTTACCACCTCTGTGTTTTGAAACACATAAATCTGACATGCATGGTTTTCATTAGGATGTAAAATTTGGTTCAGTGGGATGAAAATATTTTTTGGTGAATAGTATCTTTTATGTTTTATTAATCGTGATTAAAGGTAATTAGTGTAATATAAGGTAAAAATAATGTTATAATAATATGATAGTACCTTGACACATGTCCTACCCATATTGGATTTTTCATGGCTGACCAATATAATCAATGGGTCATCTTGGGGACCCCATGGAGCCACTTGGTTAAGAAAATGAAATTAATAACTTTTTATTTAAAGTTAAAATAAAAATTTCACAAACATGTATTGTTTTACTAAAACTAATTTTAAATGTGGTTATACAAGTCATATTTTTTACTATAAATTTAAATTAGAAATAAAAAATGATTTCCTAAAACATGGTATTTTTTATAATTTTTAGACATTAAAAAAAATTATTTATAACACCATGATGATGCAGCGATTACCTCATTAATAAACGATTTAAATAAAATGAAAATATAACGTTAAATATAATACTTAAACTAGTCGAAAACCTATTTTATGGGTGGATTTAAAACCCTTATCAACTTATCCTTGAAATATATCATTTTGGGACCTTTAAAATCTGAAAATCATTTAATAATAAAGTATTATTTTCAAACATTCAAAAAGTGCCCTTACTCTCCTCTTATAAATGGGCCCCACCTCTACCACCTTATTCACACATTCAAAGCCTTTTGGTTAGGCCAAAATCTACCCAATTACCCTCTAAACGTTCCTCCATTCATCCTAAAATCCTCACTTTTGGCAGAAGTCTTTCCAAGGACCCGTTTGGCACAAATCAAATAGTTACCCGATTTTATTGTAATGTCTTCTCTTATGTTCTTTTGTTCTATATTTCTTCTCCAACTCCGTAAACTCTTTTTATTCCTTTATTTTGTAACAAAAACAGTATCTTCAATACAATATGATGTTGTTTTGTGATTTATTTTATTTACACCTACACACACCGCCGTCTAATGGTTAAGGAATATACCGTTGCTGTGGGCGGCGAATTACTGCCTCACGAAACGATGATTGTTCAATCTTCTTTTAACACCTTTCATGGTGGCCATTAAGATGTAACTATATTTATATATGATATATATTACGTTTATGCTTTCCTTATACTTTTGTATTTTTCATTTATGGAATACCTTTATGATTTCCATTATGGGTAAACACGATAATTTCATTTTTAGAAGTGCGGACTACCGCCCCCTCAAAGTGATTTGATTCATAAATGCCATTTGTGGGATGTATAAAGGATGGATTTTATGATGTTATATATATATATGATATTATACTGGAATAATAATATACCTTTATATCATTATGATTTCATTCCATTAAATACGAAATAGAAATGAAAGTAGCGTTCATGCGTACGTACAACATACCCTCTCCATGAACGGTACATTTCATTTTTACTCCTAAATGTTATGTAACATTATAAATGCATGTATATACTTGATATATATGATATATATGATATCTACATCATGCATATAATTCTGGATATAATGGATATTTTTCAACATGAACAACTTGTAATTATAAGGAGTTTATTTTGGACTCAAGTACCAATGATCGACAAAACGACCATTACTATCTTAAATAATTACATATTGTTCAAAACATAGTAATACGTGATATAAAAGAAATTATGAACATGAAAAATGTTCTCAAGAAAGTATAAATTAACACTGGTTTATTATTCAGTATATTAAAGAGCGGTCGAGTCAAGTCAGACACGAGGTATGGGACTTCATCTCAATCTTCATTCATTGAGACATATTTTGTTCTAATAGAAGAATTTATTTTATATGCTGTATAAACCCCTTTGACTTCTACTTTTATTAAAAAGTAATCTTTTCTATACGAAGCATTATACTAAATGACAGAAATTATGTTTTTTTATTAACGTACATGGTGATAATGTTATTTTCGCCACTGAGAGTACTATTTGATCTTTGGCTTCCTCAACAAGCTGTGATATTTTTAAAAAGGAAATAAATACCATATAATCTATTATGTATTTTGGTATTGAAAATGGTTTTCATAATGAATTTGTTATCTTAATATATTTAATTGATATATTGATCTTGAAATGTGTAAATGATTTCTTTCCATTATATTGTTTTCTGTCATATGATTTTATAATGGTACTTGGACATTTGATGGGTGGTTACGTGATAAACCATATGACGCGTGGTGCCGTGAATACCAGGACGGGTGGTTACGTTATAACCTCCAATGCATTGGGTATGGAAGTTGGCCTTATGGATTTTATATTTAGTGATATGTGTGGAAGTAAAATGTATGGTTATTCAATTTATGTTAGTTTATGTCCCAAGTAACCTTTATATGTTATGTGTTCTTTATATTGGTTTTATGGTAATATTTTGGTTACAAAGGGTATGTAATGATCTTTTATTCAGTGGAGAGTATTTACTACTTCAAAAAAGGTGAAAATTATTACTTTGATAAAGTATTCATGGTTTACTTATTGTTTTGAAAAACTAACAGTTTTCCTTCTTTGTGTATCCCTTGTTGAGATTTTTATGCTCGTCCCAAGTTTTTTTGAAATGTTTTTCACAGTACACAATATGGAATAGGGTCATGGATGAGATCAAGGAAAATTCATGATTTCTTAAACATGGAAATACACATGTCTCTTTTTTTTAAGAGTTCATGTCCTATAATAGAAGAAAAGGGAAACTATGTAGTTGTGTCTACACTGTAATCTTTTGAGATGTAATAGTTATGTACTAATTCTCTAAAACTCTAAACCTGAAATGATCCTCAACGTGAATTATTAATATAAGTCAATAGAATGTAATGATTAAGGCTGGGGCTTTATATTACTACACAATTTTATTCAAATCATGAACATATTTCTCATAATAAATGTATTGAAAAAATGGAGTGCCACACCTCATAGAAGGGGATCCATTTTTTGAACCCCCTATTGACATTGTGAACCTATGTTGTGGGGCCTTTTATTAGGGTTACGTGTAAATTCACAGAGGTCCTTCTGAATGGAACCCCAAGGGTTATTATCCTTCAGTCACACATGATGATGTTGGTGATATTTTGTTGTATCCCCCTATTCTCATACTTGTATTTCACTGATCCATGTGTCATGAGAGTCTTTTGTCACACTGATTCATGGAAATATCATTCCATCTCTCCCTATGGAACCTCTTCATTGATTTCCCCAAACTTTTAGTTTATCGGCTGCAGATTTGGAGGTTAATATCACAAATTTATAGTGAAATGATTGGGATTGATGGGGATTTCATGATGTCTCAGAGAGGAAGTATGTAAACGGAGTTTTCAAGACGTTGTAAACTATTTTCCACAATGTCTAAAATGATTTTAATTTCATTAAGGATTTTAATGTATTTTGGTAAAATTTTACACTGAACATGTGATGTAATTTTGGTATTTTCTTGGTTATGGTCCAGGTGTGAACCGGGGGCGTACCACAATTTTTTTCTCATATTTATTTTTTGTGTTGCAACGTTTCTCATTGAGTTTTTAATCAATTATAGAAAACATGTTTTTTTATTTAATTGTTTAACAAATAAATGTAATGTTATTAATTGAGGAGACATGGCCTTGTGGATATAGAAGATGTTTGTATTAGCATATAACAAATTGATATATTGTATATTTAGTTATCGTGGCCTTTACTATGTTATTTCTCTTATTCGAATGGTGATTTTAGGTTGGTACGTATTCATTTGAATTATTTTCATACATGTAGAATTATTTTTTGGAGTCTACCATGTTTTTGGGATAAGCTTGTGTCAACCTAATTGAAATAATGGATTGTATTACTCTCTATGTGGTTCAATTTTGGCATCTTTCTCGAATAGGCACTCGTGGATCACATTATGGATTGTTTGGATGTGAGGTGGTGTTTATTTTACACTGTTTACCACATCATTTCATTTATTTTTTGATGGATTAATTAATTAGTCATTCCTAAAGATTTACATTATTTAACATCAATAATTTTGTTGTAAAAATTATTAATTTATCATTTTTATGTTCATTTTTTAATTTATATTCAAATTTATTAATTATATTTTTGTGATTTACATTTTTTTATTTATATTTTAAAATATTAATTTCGAGTTTATATGTTTCATTTAAATTATAATACTCTGTAATAGTATTTTAATTTTTTTGAATTTTTATTTTACAATTTTAATAAATAATTAGTTTTAAATATCAACAAAAATAATTTGTATTTATTTAAATAATTTGTTTTTAATGTTTAATTATTTTCTTTAATGATTATTATTTATTATTATTTGATTTTTGTTTGGACACTACTCATGATAACCCATTCCATCCTGAAGAACCATTGAATAATCTAGTCTTTGAGGGATGATAAATAGTTCAATGTCTTTGCTGAAGGAGACAATGTTGGATGAACCATTCAGGTGAGTTTCCTCTAACCTAGTTTCAATGCTTCTAATATGGTCTCAATTCATTTTGAAGTGGTTTATGAATCTGGGATGCATCAACTTGGTTTATTTGGGATAATGTTTATGAATTTTCTTGATGATTCTTGTTTGATCCATCTTTATTTTGTTTTGATAATTGAAGATCGGTCAAAAAATAGCTTCTGGTGATATCCGAAGTTGGTCATTTATCTTTGTAGATCTTGATGGTTTTTGATGTTTGAGAGGGTATGGTGTCAACCATCAGATAAGGCCTACAATTTGAAATAGGACACATGCATATCAAACAACCTTGAAACGTTGGAGTGTTTCATCATTATAAAATTCTAGGGAGGAGAAGCTCGAGGTTGTCAGTCTGATTTTGGTCTCTAAGTCCATCGGGTCACGATGTGTCTTATGAAAAATAAGTATGTTTGGTTTCCCCCTATTACAATAAAACGGGATCTATTATATTAAAAAAATTAATGTCCTTCGGGCAGTTTGTTGGTCGAATGGTGTTCTTTTGATTGGACGTGTAGGAAGATGGTGGGGACCTCCTATCTCTCCAACACTACAATTTTTCATTTGATGATAGGTTCATTCATGTGGCTCGAAATATTGTTTCAGTGATCTTGAGTATATTTTTATGATCATATATGTAATGAACTCAACACTAAAAGTCAAAATGAGCTAGGACTGTGTGAATTGATTATATTCTATGATTTTATTTTGAAGTTTTCTAACTATATGCATCTGAGCTCATAAAATTTGGGTCAAACAGTTTTAGCCATAGAGGAAAGAAGATACTTATTTTTGAGGTTGGATGTTGATAAGCTTGACTAAGAATTCCAAAAAAAAGTAGAGATGTTGAGTCCAATATAGTCTTTTCATTTAAATATTGTGACTCACAATCAATATGGAGTAGAGGGAAAGTAGGTAAAACTCATCACATCGAGAGATTAAATGATTTATATTTTTTGTAAAAATTTGATAGTCTAAATTTAGGTTTGGTATTAAAAGATTGTTTTGATTATTGTAGCACGGTAATTGTGGTAGTGGAATTATCTAGGTTCCCTGATTTGCCATAATAAAAATCCATTACCAGAAAAGGAGTGGCAATGATTAACTATGATATTAAGAAAGTTCTCATATTTGTTCCATATGTTTTTGAATAGTGAATCATGTTGAGAGTGTGTACAAGTTCATTTTGAGAAATGTAAAGCAAGAGACACAAAATAGTTACCCACACATATAGTGATCTTGGATTCGAGCATTATGAGAATGTGGGTGAGTCAAAAAACATTAGTCGGTGAGTGCACATTTTATTTTAAAGAATCATTAAAACAACGCTAGAAGGCGGCTAAAGAAACATACCAAAAATCAGAGAATCCATATAGGAGAGAGTCTTGAGAATAATTCAGGAGTTTCTTGGAGTTGTAATAGAGTAAGATAGTGCTCATTAGTTATCAAGATCGAAGGTTGTATTTTTTCTTCTCTTTTTCATTTCTACATTTACAATGTTGCTAAAATTGAATCTCTTTTGTTAATTGTTTTTGAATTATAAGATTCATGGAAAAATTTCTAGTGGATGGGGATTTTGAGATTTTGTGGTAATTCATTTCCTACATTGTTTATAAAATCGATTCAAATAGGTTTTTTTCCATTTTATTTCATATAATTCACTTAGAAAGAATATTACATGAATTAAATTATGGAAGATCGAGTTAGGTTATCAATGAATTCATTTCGAAATAATAAATAACATCTCTATATTATTTGATTCAATAATCATAGAATTGTTAGATTCATCGTTGTTAATTAATGAGAGTGACAATATGAAAATAATTTCATCGTGTGATGAATCAAATAAATCATTTCCAATTAATATAAATAAATATTTTAATCAGCCAATTGATTGTTTCCCAAACCTGTGATTCAATTTTAATCAATTTAACACCATTTCTAGTATGTCACCAATTTTTTTATCATATATTAATTCTGTGTGATGTTCATGTATTTATTTGTCTGTAGTTTCTTATTTTTTCATGATGTTTTTGAATTCTTGAGAAACAAAAACATTAAATGTATCAAAAGTAAGGATAATTATATAACTAAAAGGGGTCTGGGGAGAATTAATGATACTTTGTCTTTTCTGTTTCCTTGAAACAACTTTTTCTTCCTATTAAAAATTTCAATACATTCAGAAAACAATTCAAATAGACATCCAAAAATCACAAAAAATTAAAATGTTCACTATTCAATAAGAATAGCTACATCCTTTGTATGATTTTGAAATGTTAAAATAACACACAATCTACTAGAAAAAATCCATTTATATGGAATAAAACTATTAGGATATACACTTTCTCTCGTGTAGCACTATGTAAAAAATCCAATTGTGATTGAGAACTTTTTTCACAATTGGGGTAATATAATGTTTTTATAATGAAACATGTTACCCGTAATTCATTTTCAATTTCCAAAAATATTTTAATTTCAAAACATTTATTCAATTTCTTACCCAAAGTCTTGTAAAAACTTCAAGGAAATTGATATTGAATTCCAATCTGATTTCCCAATCTGATATTCTAATTTGATTCTACCAATATGATTCATCAAATTTGATTTCCAGTCTGATAAATATGAATCTAAAAAAATTTGAATGTGAAAATTAAAAACATATTCCTCATTTCAGAAATCCCAATATGAAAATATCAATATGATTATCCAGCCTAATTTGATGATCAATTGAATAATATTACAAGAAGAATATGTCAGTCAGCTAAATACAATTATTTCTGAATATAATGATCACCTGAATAACATTTTTATCTTGTATTTTCTACTGTCAATCAATCCATCAAAATATATATAACATACATCAATATGAAAAACTTATTCTCTCCTAAGAAAGAACAAGATTATCTCTCTCCCTATAAACATTACCTCCGTTGTTAAAATCAAAAATATAAGATATAGTTTTTACCTTTAATTGTCGACCCATGACTAGTTTTAGTGAGTATCCTCAAATTATTCCAACTCAACAAAATTCACTAAAATACTGAATTACGTTGAATTTCGGGGCTTTTATAAATTCATCAACTCTTCTTGAATCTTATTCAAAATTATTCTCCTCTTATGGCATAATTTTTCAAATTCCAATCCTATTTCAATTATTCATATGGATTTTTGAATATTAATATCATATTGACAATGATTCCAACAATATCCTTGAAACACTTCAAGCTAATAATCATGTATCACTTCTTATATAGTGTTTTTTGACCCAATTGACGAATATTAATGACAATAAGTCCATTTTTTTCTTTCTATTCTCAATTCTATACCCATAAACATCATTCTATAGTGATTTATATCTTTTGGAATTTGGTTTATTGGATACATGTACCATTAGTATCTCACATTTTTCAATAATCTCTTGTGCCATCAAATTCTGAAATCTTCCTTTGATAATTCATTCAACCATATTAAATGGTTGAATGAATTATTGATCCATATTTTTCCTTATATTTTTCATTGATTTTAACTCAATTTCATTAACATAGGTTATTTATTATAATAATTTATTTGATTAATATGACAGTAGACCAAATACAATGGACCAGTGTCAATAGACATCAACTTCAATAACTTTTATCAATAACAAACTCGTGCTTGTATCAAGACTTGATTCATGACTTTGAATGCAGTTGAGAACAGTTTAAGCCTTGTCTTCATTTCATTGAAATGTGTTTTTACATCCCAATATATTTTTTCCTTTTCATTTCATCCTATATAAAGGTAATGGTTGTGTCTAAAGCATCATTTACTATTAAATCAAAGAAAAAGACAACTTTAATTGGGAGAGAGAGATCCATTACATAGCCTGAAGGCTCAATGTTCATTTATCCCATTCCATGGCTCGTAGGCCCAATTTTTTTGTCTAAGGACCATTATGTCAATAGTGATTCTATAGTACTCACCTGCAACAGTACCTCATAGTACACATTGCCGCTATAGTGCCCTTTTTCTGTTACAATGACCTACTGCCATTATAGTGACAACCATTTCTACAGTGCATCCACTACTACAATACGCTACAGTACTACTATAGTAACTACAACCAACGGGTTTTGAACCCCCATTTTTCATTTATAATTAATGGGTTCTTACCACTAAGACAAACCCCTACTACTTCATCCTATATAAAATTGACATGAATATGATAAGACTGAATACGATATTCAACACCATTTTCTCTTTCCATCCATATCTCATTAATCTAAATATGACGGGCAGCATCTTTTTCACTCCCCCATTCTTTATCAATCATGTAGAATTTTTTTTCCAAATACTCGTGATTTTTATGAACTCTATGTTCAAAAAAGAATAGTCACATTTAAATCCTATTCATGTAAACTTATATTCTTATAAACTAAATTCAAAACATTCATACTAGATTTCGAATGAATCTAATGACCAATTACATTCAAAAAGATTATTCCTCAATATGACTATTGTTTTCAAGAATTGGGTGTTTGATTTCATGAATACAGTGGTTGGTCTAATCCCTATACCATGTGAGGTGATCTATCAATTTTTAAAACTTACATTTCCTATTTCTAAAAAACCCTTGGAATCATCTTAAAATATTCACTTTTTCCATCATCTTTGTCTTAAAAAGCTCCCTATGTAGAATTTTTTGTCAACTTGGTATCATATATAACTGAACATTTTATCGTTAAGATATGAAATTTATATAAATATTTATTTTTCTAAATGAGTTAAATCATTGTAGAAATCAAAAATCACTGACCACAAAACCATGTTTTTCTAATGAAGTGATTATGAAGACTTCTTCTGTATTTATTTTCTCTAGTATTTCATTCACAGCTTTATCACCTTTTGTAAAATATATGAAATTTGTTTGTTTTCCTATAACTACTCAAAAAAATAGTTATAATAGTTCACAAACATGCAATACAGAATTCAAATAATACCCATAACTCCCTCATTTTATTTTCACACAAAAGGATATATTTATTAGAAAATCATCACCATTAACAACACTATCCAAAGGTAAGATGAGAGAGGTGGGAAAAACATACATTAACCATGTTGTGAAATAGGTTGGAAACTGATGTTAAACTTCAACTTAGAAAATGATTCATTGGGTAATGGTTTTTTGGTAATATCAGCAACATGTTCAGATGTTCGGACATATTTTTTCTTCAATTAATTCTTCTCTACGAGCTCTTTGATGAAATGATATTTGATATCAAAATGTTTGGAATGAAAATGTCAAATTGGATTCATAGTGTAATTTATTTTTACATTGATAATCACAACCTAAGAGAATGTTTAACTTTACTTCATCAATGATGTCTCCAAAATAATATTTCATCCACATAAGTGGAGTAATGGTTTGAGTGGAAGAAACAAAATCAGATTCAACCATATTAATATTTGTTGAATTTAGTTTCATTTTATTCCAACTAACACAATTCATTATATAAAAGAATACTCCACCTGATTTGGATATTATGTAATCAAAATTTCCAACCCAATCATCATTGAATACCCAAAATAATAATAATTTGAGCTATCATACTTGATTCCAAAATTTTTGGTCCCTTCCATGTATCTGAGAAATCATTCTCCATCATGTAATTGTGATTCATTTGAAGAACTCTATGATCAAGAATATATAGTTACAACATAATCAAAGTAGGGTATTGAGGTATTCAAACAGAATAAAATTTCAATTAGTATCTAATTTTTTTCTGATAAACTTTTTTTTCTTATCTATCTTTAGACATCTTTTATCCCACCAAAATTCGTGTGGAAAATGGTTTTCAGTATTTCATGGCAGACTTATTAAGATGTTACTAAACATTATTCTCCTGAGAAAGAAAATTTTATTTCTCCTTTTTTAAGATTTTTATCCCAAAGATGTATTGCAATTCTCGAAGAATGATCATTTAACAAACCTTTTTCATATCTTCAACAGATCTTTCATAAATTATTTTATCATTCCCAGAAATGATATTGTCATCAACATAGACAATTACGATAAAAAAATAGTCAGGAATTTATTTGATATAATGATTATTTCCAACTATTCCTTTCTTGTGACTCATCTTCCTTAATCATGTATCTAGTTTAGAATTCCATGATATAGGACCTTGTTTTCTCCCACACAATTCCTTCTTCAATCTACAAAAAAAACTTTCATCTTTCCTAGTAATAATACAACAAAGTTGTTCAATATAAACTTTCTAGTCATGATCACCATTTCTAGAATGTGGATTTAACATTCATATGAAATATACTATAACCTCATTGTTCTTAAATAACAAGAAAAATTCCGATTATTTATAATATTTTAACTATATTAAAGGATTCATCACAATAAATACCCTCAATTTATGAATACCCATTACAAACCAATATTGGTTTTATTCTTCTCACATCACCTTCTTCATTCAGCTTATTCTAAAGGACCCATAGTGTTCCAATAATGGTTTTGTTTCTTGGATTGGGTATGAGTTCTTATTCATCATTCTATTCTATCAGATCCATCTCTACATTCATGGACTAATCCCATTTTTGATACTCAAATTCTTCTTTTACATCATTCAGATCGTCCTTTGAATACCATGATGATTGTGTAATAACATTTTTGGATCATATAATTTAATCCTAATGATGCAAATCCACAAATATATATTGATCTTCCGCTATTTTTCTGAGACTAGGATGATATTTTCAAATATCTTCCTCATCATTGGAAATAGATTTCTCGGATTCTTCTCATTAAATAGGATTACATTTTTTTTCTTTTGATTAGAATTTTTTTCATTGTCTTGTTCAACATCATTATATTATTGAGTATTCTTTTCTTCTTTACGTAATTCATTATCATTCCAATTACTTGAATAAAAAATTCTTCATGATTCTTTGTTAAAACGTATGTATCCTCATCCTTCGATATCTTATCGAATAAGGATTTCATCTTCACCTTTCTTCTCAATGTTTTCAATTATTCCTCCTTTATTTATTAAAATAACTAGACTCCCAAAATCTATTAAGTATTTGAAACTTATTGTTTTTCCATAAATAATTCATACAGAGTCATTCCCAGTGTTGTCCTATATAAACTATTGTTTTCAATATAAAAAATAGTAATCATGGATTTCCACCAATAGTATTGAGAAATTCCTTGTTCAAGTAACAAGTTTCTCCCCATTTCCACCAAAAATACATTCTTTCTATCAACAATCCTTTTTGGTTGAGGAGTGTGTGGGGTACTATACTCATTCTTAATTATATGCTTCTAAAAATAAATTTCAAATTATTTACTTCTGTATTCACCACCATTATCAGTTCTCAACTTCTACACCTCATACTCACATTCCTTCTCAACATTCCTTTGGAAACATTTAATCATTTTCCAATAATCTAATTTATATTTCATATAAAAAATACATGTAATGAGAGTAAAATCATCAATGAAAATGATGAAATACATTTATGTATTTGTTTATTGTATTATCATTGGCCCACAAAAGTCAGAATGAATAAGCTCGAAGGGTTGTTTTGATCAAATCTCAACTTTCATATTTATTGAATTGGTAATCAACCCTTTCTAGAAAATATTGTTACCCCAATCTCTTATTCATGAGAAATTAGGAATGTCTCGGACAGTTTCACAATTTAACAATTTACTCAGGTTAATTTAACACATTTCTCCCTACCTTTTATTCAACAATTCATTTTCTTCCACCATGACCAATTAAGGGCAGTTTTATTTCTCACCAACCTAAGACAAGTTTCATTTTGTAAATTAGCCTCTTGTAATTATCTTTTTATTTTCTTCACTTTTCACAAAAAAAAAATTCTACATTTTCTAAAGATATAATTGTTACCATTATCACAAAATTATAAAATAGTGCGAAAATTATGTTTCATCCCATCAACATATAATCTTATCTTGGATTTCAAGATTTCTCTTCTAATGATGATCGATCCAATACCTTTGATTCATAATGATTCATCATATCCAAACGTCATTGTTCCTTATTTAAAATCATTATTGTTATTCAACAATTATAAATCTCTTTTCATTTGAAAATAATACCCAATATCGAAAATACACGTTTGTCCTCCTTTTTTATCATTCAAAGTGGTTTCTACAACAAAATATTTTTCTTATTCCTTTTCGTTCATCACCTTCATCTTCAAATAGTTATGAATTTTTTTTTGACCTTATAAAAAAAAGAAATCGTTATTCATGTGGTCTAGGTGGTTCTCATATACACAAATAGTTTTCAATGGTTGGAATCTATTTTAAATCTTAACCCTAAACTTCTCAGGTAAATTTTGAACATATTTATTAGATTTATTCTTTTTAGGGAGTGGACTCCCCCTAAAAATTTCCTTTCATATCATGCGGAGTAATTGTAATATTGTTGGTTGAACCAACAAATATTAGATGTATGTTGAAATCCACCACAATAATAGTATTATCTATGGAAATAGTATTTACAAATGAAACATCGATATTAATCAGAATTGTAAATATGTTACTCATCAACAATATTGCCTTATTGTTTGAGCCACAAACCATTCTATTATCTATAGGATTATTTATTTTCATTTCAATTTTATCAAATCTAGAATTATTGGAAATCATTTTCGATTCCACATATTTGGAAACATTTTTTGACATGAGGAATTGTGAAGCTTCTGGATTCCTAGATTTGTTGGTAGTGGCCACATACAAAACATTCATTGAATTCTTCTTTTCATAAACAATTTCATATTCCATATACATCTTTTAAGGAGAATCTTCTTGATATTTCTCACGTTGATGAGAACATTCACCATCTCCAAATATAGATTTTTTGATCTATTATTCTTTAATTCATCTTTAGATAATTTACGTTGTAAAAGTTACAACTCTTCTTTTTACCTTCAACATCACCTCCAAATTCCCATTACGATTCATTTACTCCTCAATAGATTTCCTCATATCATCAATTTCTTTTACTAGCCTCACCATCTCCCCCAGAAAATAAATTCTATATTGTTTCATGAAGATCATTTATCTTCAATTTTTTTTCTTTTCATGACTTGAAATCTTTGTCATGAGTTATTTCAACACTCCTATCAAATTATATTCTGGTTGAGTTTATTCTTCTTATACTTTAAAACATCATCTTATGAATTCTTCATCATTAAATTTTTTATTAAAAAAATATCAATATCATAGTCAACTTATATTTGGAACTCTTCCCCACTACTTTCTTATTCTCCATTATATTTATATATGGAAATTATTCTTTTGAATTTGAAGAGTTTTCCATCTTCCCCTATGGAATACAATTTTCCTTTATCTCCCTATTTCTTCCATGATATTCTTGTCATGTTCCTAATCATCACCAATATCCTCTTCTTTCTATCATTGAGAAAAATTAGCTGCAAAATTCCCAATGACTCAACATTCTAGAAATTTCAAGGTATATATCCCTTTGTATTCTCATGTACCTCTTTTAACATTTTTAGAAAACCAGGATAAAATATCATCTAAAATTATACATAACACATTTTTAGAATTGGAATCAGTAGATTCATCATCAATAAGAATATTCATTGACTTCACTTTCTTAGCAGCCATGAAAGATATTTCTCAATTAAATTCTCTTTTTCATCCCATAGATTTCTCCATTATCATTTAATAAGTAATGAGATTTATATAAAATTCATGTTGAGACAGTGTTTCAGGATCTATGTCTTCCAGTGAAGAAACATTTTCATCAAACCTATCAAGAAGAACTCTTAAAATAATTTCAACAACATTAGAATCATCTCCCTTTTCACAAATTAATTTGATAGGGATAACAATATCATTCACCTTTGTTATGATGTACCAAATAGATTCATATTCACCTATATTCATATCTTTATACATCAATCTCAGAATTGGATATTTTTTATTCTTCACATTTTTATATCCTTTTTAAATATTTTCCAATTTTTCCAATATACATTTGTTTGTGAAAAACAATTCGATATTAGGAATTAAATATTATACAGTGATGATAATATAGATTTTAAAGAACTTCCAACATTCTCAAGATTATTCTCATCAAGAGATGCAAGAGAAACAATATAAACAATACTAAGAAACCCATCTATCTCAACATCAAGATCATTATATCAAATAGACATAAGATACAACAACATTTTTTCTTTCCAGATATAATAATACCTTCCATCAAAAACAAGAATTCCTTAATTGTTCACACAATTCAAATTCTATATAAACTTTTCTTCATATTATTAATCAAGTAATAAGAAAAGGGAACATTGGATCTGATACTAGTCATAAGTTACTAGGTAAGGATAATTGTATCACTGAGAGGGGGAGAGGTGAATCGGTGATACTTTTACATTTATTTCACTATAGAACAACTTTTTCATCATGTTAATGATTTCAATACCTTCTAAAAAAATTCAATCAAACATCCATAGGAACATAAGAATTTATAAGTATCACTATTCAATAAAAATTGCTACTCCCTTCATATGTTTTGTAAATGATCCAATACCATAAAATACACTAGAAACAATACTTTTCTGTGGAATATAACAATATGGGTATACCCTTTCACATATGTAGCATTATATAAAAAATCCAATAGTGTGTGTGCACACTTTATCACAATTTTGGTAAGACAATGATTTTGTAAGAAAAACATGCTACATGTTTACCTTTTTCAGTTTCCATAAATGTTATTTTTCAAAACCATTAATAAATTTATTACCCACAATATATAAAAAACTTCACTGAAATTGATATTGAATTCAAATATGATTGTCTAGTCCGATATTCCAATATGATTCTCCAAGTTTTATTCTTCAAATCTGATTTCCCAATACTATAAATATGTCTTCGCCAGAATACGATCAAGGAAATCTAGAACTCCTTCTTCTTCAGTATGGAATGGAAATCCCAATCTGATTATCTATCCTAATATGAAGATAATATGAATACAATTAGAATAAAAATAAGATAGTCTACTAAATATGTTAACCACATGAATAACATTACAATCTTGTCTCTTATCCATTAACATCATTCTGTCGAAACATTTAGAATATATCTCAATAAATAAAAATTATTTCTCTTCCTATAAATTCAAATTTTTTCTCTCTTCCCATGAATAGTACATATGTTGTCAGATTCTAAAAATTGAGATGTATTTTTCTCCTTTTATAGGTGACCCATCCGTGGTTTTCATGGGAATCCCTAAAAAGTTCATGCTCATTGAAATTGACAAAAATTTTAGTTTTACATGAATTTAGGGTTTATTTATGACTTTGTAAACTCTTCTATAATCTTCTCAAATCTTCCTCAAAATTATTATAATATTCTGAATTTATTTGCCAAATGATAACTTAATTAAATTCACCATTTTGATTTCTGAATACTGTGCTCCCCTTGAAAATACTTCAAATAATTCTATGCAAACACATCCAAATGATGATCTAGTGTAACCTCTAATGTGATGGGTGATGACCAAATTAATGAAAAGTATAGAAAACAATTCAAATTGTTTCACTCTCTTCTCAAATTAGTACTCATCAACTTCATTGTCCAAATATTTATATCTTATGGATTATGGTCTAACTAAAAACAAGTACCTTTGGTTTCAGATATTTGTCACAAATATCCCCATCATTCAAATTCCAAACTCTTCCATTGATAATTCATTCTACCATCTTAAATTGTTTACTACACTATTGATTATCCATATTCATTACATTTTGAATCATTTTTTACGAAATTATTTTACAATAGGTCTTTGAATATAATTCTTTATTTGATGAATATTATAGTAGGCCATATATGATGGACCAATGTCAACAACTTCTACTTAAACAATGTCCATCAACCAAAAAATCAATCTTGAATCATGAATTAATTCATAACATTGAATTCATCTTAAAACAGCTTCAACATCATATTCATTTCATTATAAATTATTTTAAATATCTAATAAATTCCATCCATTCCTTTTTCAGCCTAAATATGATTTTCATGAATTAAATCAAGGTGAGTATGACCTTCAGAACCTTTTTCTATTTACATATATATCTGATATAACAGAATATGAATGGAAGAATTTCATTCAGTGGCTCGTTTTTTATCAAGCTTATATCAAAAAAATTCAAATTACTCAGGATCTTTGAGAACTCCACACTCAATAAAGATTCATCAAATTTCTATTGTAGTCATATAGACATGGATTATTCTTAATTATGATCACACCATTCATACTATATTTATAGGGAATATGATGTCTGTTTACATTCAGCATGAATCATCCTTATAACGTTTGGCCTTTTCATGAATTGTGAGTCTAATTTCATTAATATGATGGACGATCTAATTCATATACAATTTTAGGTGATTTACATTTCATCGAAACATTATGTGAAACTATTTTAAACTATATTGATAAAATACAACACCTAAAAAACAATCACCACCATCATCAGCTTGTCCGAACATTCCCACATTTTTTTTCAAACAGTTTTATAAATCACTAAACATTATATCCTCAACATATGGCATATATATCAACAATTATATACCTTATTGAGATAAAAAAATACAGGAACCAAACTTCATTGACAAGAAAATAAAAAATTCCAAAATAATTGATTATGAAAACATCATCATCATTTCTTTTGTTCAGTATATCTTTCTTAGCTTCATCACCATTCATGGAAAATAAAAAATTTGTTTCCTTTCCTAGATCCACTACAACAAATAGTTAGATTAATTCCCACACATAATATGCTAAATTTATAAATTACCCACAACTACCACTTTTTAAATGAATAAAAAATGATATATTTATGTAAATATTCTCTCCCTTGATAAGACTATCCATAGGTAAGATGAGAGAGGGTAAAGAAACACAACTCTTATACTTGAAGAGAATTAGGCTGGAAACCATTGTTTGACCTAAATTTAGAAATATATTCTTTCAGTAATGGTTTTTAAAGATGTCAGTTAATTTTTTTGATTTAGGAAAACACTTTAGCTCCAATTCATGATTCTCCACATTCTCTTTGATGAAATGATATGTGATATCAATATGTTTTGAACAAGAATGATGATCTAGATTATTGATGGGATTGATTTTACTTTGATTGTCACAACCCAAGATAAAATTTAACATTACTTCAACAGGCATGTCTTGTAATTGAGTGTTTATCTAAATAAGTATAGTAATAACTTTAGTGCCCTCAACATACTCAGGTTCAGCCGTATTGATAGTTATAAAATATATTTTTTGTATGAAAAATAACAAAATTATTTGTCGGAAATAGTACTCTACTATATTCGGGTCTTCTCTCATTAACAGTTCCTACCCATTCAACACATGAATATCCAAAAAAATTAATTCAATCTGAGCTATCACACTTGATTCTAAAATTCGTTATTCCTTTGATGTATCTAATAATTATTTTTCCAACATGTAAATGTAATTTTTTTGGAAAATATTTAATATTTAACATAAGCTAATAGCATAAAAAATGATGGGTCTTGATGTAGAAAAATAAATGAATCATATAACCATCTTGTGATATTCATTCTTCTTAGTTTATTTTCCTTCCCCATCATTGGAAAATCAATTCCCACCAATACCAGTGTGAAAACAACAATTTTTTTAGGCTGAACAACATAAGACGTTAATTAACATGAATTTTTTGATAAAGAAAAATATATTTATCCTTTTTTATGTTTTTTAAACCAATTAAGTATTTCACTTCCCATAGAATGGAAATTTAAATATCCTTTTTCAACTCTTCAGAAAATATTTTACAAATGATTTCATCATTCCTAGAAAATATAATGTCATAGACATACACAATTATAATGAATTAATATGCTTGTATTTCTCTAATATAAACATTGTTTTCAACACTTCCTATCATGAAACATATCTTATATAAATCAAGTGTCCTATTTGGAATATGATGCTCTCAGAGAATTTTTTTCCCATAGAAGGCCCCCTTCAATCTGTATACATAACCTTCATCTTTCCCAAAAACAAATCCACATGGTTTCTCAATGTAAACTTCCTCACCAAGATCACTATTCCAGAATGCTGATTTAATATCCAGTTGAATGATCTTGTAACATCATTCTGCATCACTATAATGAAATATTATGATTGTTTCTAGTCATTAAACAATATTAAAGGTTTCATAAAAATCAATACATTTGATTTTTTAATACCCTTTACACACAAATCATTTTTTGTTTCTTATTAATTAACCATCTTTATTCCACTTCTTCTGGAAACCCCACGTTGTTCCAATAATGTTTTTATTTTCTGGTCTGGGTACAAGTTCCCAATTTTCATTATTTTCAATATAATTTATCTCTTTATTCATAGTTTGAACACGTAATAGATATTAAAATTCTTATTTAATATAATTGATCTTTCCCTTTTAAATAAAAATAATTATTTTCAATAGCATTTGATGTTTTTCTTATTTGATCCTTTCAATGGTGATCTGCAATTACATTTTGATCTTACACTTCTTTTTTCACCCAAGAATAATATATTAAAATATCTTCATCACCACTTGAAATATATGATTCTGATTCATCCCATTGAATAGGATTACAATTGTATATATATTTTTCATATATTTTTTCTATATCCTACTCAACCTCCTTATCTACATGTGTAATGCCCTGACCCCAGTTACCCAGAGTCGGTGCATTATTGCGTATCATTGTCATGATCACAAAAGATGAAGTCTCAAATGACTGATTAGTTTAGTAGCCTTGGAAAAACTAGATACATTCATAAATGTTACATTGCATCATAATGTGAAAAACTACAATAACATAGTCTCCATAGTCCAAACTTTTATCCCCTTCTGACTATCCCTGTAGGTCATTCTTAAAATATTTCTTCACATCCTGGAAAAAAATAAAACATTGAAAGGGGTGATCTCAGATGCTTAGTAAGGATAAAAATATAGCGGAATCTTTCATAAATAAACATAAACATTTAAGGCAATGTATAACTAAACAAAATCCTTTTAAACATGAACTTCAACATAATATGTCAAAAGTAAAATGAAATAATTCCATTTACTTATTCACATTGATATTCTATTGGACGAATAATCACATTCAATATCAATAACCACTTTCATAATGATGGAATGCATAATGCCAGACTATCATAACCACATATCCAAGGCCTCATGCCAAGACTAAAAATATGATTTTGTCAAGGCCTCGTTCCAAGAAACTAGTTTGTCTCATGAGACCTGGAGATGCAATGAGAAGCTATAGCGGGCTCCACCCGTCACTTATTAAGTCCAATTCATTCCTCATATGAATAGTTATAAACATATCATAAACCATAACATAATCGTATCATATAAAACATGCATAAAGGAAACATAAAATTTCCACATTTCAATCACAAGATATAAATACAACAAATTGATATTATAAAAACATTATTAAAAGAATTTTCAATACCAAAATAAAAGAAAAGTAAAACATGGTATTTATTTTTCATTTAATAAATTTTATGGTTTATAGAGGAAGCCGAAACTCAAATAATAGTCACATCGGCGGAGAAGTCGTTGTCACCGCATATGTAAGAAAAAAACATTCCTTTTGTGGTTTAGTAAAAATTCTTTGCATAAAAATATTCCTTTTGAATAAAAGTAAATGTCAATGGGGTTTATACACCGTATAAAGGAATGTTGTGTATAAAACAAAATATTCCTCAATGAAAGGAGATTGAGACGAAGTCTTTACAAATATAATTTTTTTAAATAAAATAAATCTATTATGTTTATTCACTATATGTTCACATAAAGAAAGTACAAATACAATATAGTACATAATAATATCATGATATAATTTGAATGTAGGAAATTAACCCAAAGAATGTAAATTGGTTTAAGAAGTTCCCTCACCTTGTGTTCAACTTGACTCGATCGTTTTTTAACCTCCTAAATAATAAACTAGAGTAAATTTATACTTTTGTAAGAACATTTTACATTTTCATTATTCCTTTTATATCACTTATTACCATTTTATGAACATTATGTAATTATTTAAGTTAATAACAGTCGTTTTGTCGATCTTTGGTACCTGAGTCAAAAATAAACTTCTTATAATTACAAGTTGTTCATGTGGTAAAATATCCATTATATCCTGATGTATATTCATAATTTAGATATCATATATATCATATATATCCAGTATATACATTCATTAATAATATTACATAACATTTAGAGGTAAGAAATGAAATGCACCGTTCTTGGAGACGGTAAGCCGTACGTACGCAAGAACACTACTTTCATTTCTATTTCGTATTTAATGGAATGAAATCATAATTATATAAATGTATATTATAATTCCAGTATAATATAATGTATAATACCATTTAATCCATCTTTTATACATCCCACATATGGCATTTATGATTCAAATCAATTTGACGGGGCGGTAGTCCGCACTTTCTAAAATGAAAATATCGCCTTTACCCATAATGGAAACCGTAAAGGTATGCCATAAATGAAAAATACAGAAGCTTAAGTAAAACATATATATATTATATATCATATATAAATATAGTGTCATCTTAATGACCACCTTTGAAGGTGTTATATGAGTGTTGAACAATCATCGTTTTGTGAGGCAGAAATTCCCCATCCATAGAAACAGTATGTTCTTTAATCATTAGATGTTGGTGTATGTATGTGTAGTTCAAATACTTCTTATAAAAACATCCTATAATATTGGGGATACTGTTTTTGTTACATAAGAAATGAATAAAAAGAGTTTAAGGGGCTGGAGAATCAAAATAAAACAAAATAACATAAGAGAAGTCATTACCTTAAAATCGGGTATCTATTTTTTGATTTGAGACAAAGGCTTCCTTGGGAAGAGTTATGCCCAAATTTAGGCTTCTAGGGGTAATTGAGGGATGTTGAGAGAGTATTTGGGCAGATTTTGGCCGAGCCAAAAGGCTTTGATGGTGTGAGTAAGGTGGTAGTGGTGGGGGCCTTTTATAAGAGGAGAGAAGGTCACTCTTGGAAAGTAATGAAATGTTACGTTATTATATAATGATTTTAGGATTTCAATAGTCCCACACTAATATATTTCAAGTATTAGGTCATAATGGATCTAAATACACTCATCCAATTGGTTCTTGACATGTGTAAGTCTTATATTTTACATTATCCTTTCATTTTATTTAAATCGATAATTAATGAGGTAATCGCTGCATCATCATGGTGTCATAAATAATTTAATTTTTTTAATGTCTAAAAATTATTTAAAAAATATCATGATGTAGGAAATCATTTTATATTTCTAATGAATATTTATAGTCAAAAATATGACTTGTATAACCTCATTTAAAAATTGTTTTAGAAAAAAAACTCATGTTTGTGACATTTTTATTTTAACATTAAATAAAAAGTTTTTATTGTCATTTTCATACCAAAGTGGCTCCATGGGGTCCCCAAGTTGACCCATGGATTGTCTTGGTCGGCCATGACTCATACAATAGGGGTAGGACATGTTTCAAGGTCATTTCAGATTATTATAACATTATCATTACATTAAGTTACACTAATTACCTTTAATCGGGATTAATTAAACTTAAAAGTTACTATTCACCAAAATAATTATTTTAATCCCATTGAACAACATTTTACTTTATAATGAAAAAAATGTATGTCGGATTTCTGAAAATCAATTCACAGAAGTGGTATTGTTTCATTTAAACCAAAAATCAGTTTTTTAACTACCACTTAGTGGTTTCACTATTCATCAAAAATTGCTGTTTTTCAAAACAATGCCAAAAATAACTAGTGAAAAAAACGTTTTTTAAGTTGGCTATTTTTCATTTTTTACGTTGGTTTATAGCTGACGTTAATACGGGCGACGTTATAAAAAATGGTTTTGACGTCGGGTTTTAAATAGCCGACGTCAAAAACAAAAAATCGCGATGTTTATGACATCAGTTATTTTAAAACCGATGTGATAAAGAAAATGGGAAGGTTTTATAACGTCAGTTATTTAACAACCGACGTGATAAAAGGCCTGGAAAATGGTTTATCACATCGGTTATTAAAAACTGATGAGATAAAAGGACGGGGAAATGGTCTATCACGTCGATTATTAAAAAACTGACGTGATAAACCGGGGGGAGGGGGGTTTATCACGTCAGTTTTATAATAACCGACGTGATAAACCGGGGGGGAGGGGGTTATCATGTTGGTTATTATATAACTGACGTGAAAAACCAGGGGAGTGGGGTTTATCACATTGTTTATATAATAACCGCCATGATAAACCCGCGGGAGGGGGTTTATCACGTCGGTTATCAAATAACCGACGTGATAAACCGGGGGGGGGGGGGGGGGGTTAACACATCGGTTATTAAATAACCGACGTGATAAACCACTGTACATGCCTTTTATCACGTCGGTTATGAAATAAACGATGTGAGAAAAAAATTTCCAGGCATTTTATCATGTCGGTTATTTCATAACCGACATGATAAACCAATTTCCAGGCCTTTTATCACGTCTGTTATTAAATAACCGACGTGATAAACCCAATTTTTTTTAAAAAATTCAATGCAGTCATCATCTCTCCACCGGAATCAACCAGAAAACAAATCAAGAAATCGTACCACAAAAACAGAAGTACATCAAAATTAAGCATGTACATTGATAACATATAAAACTTACCCCCTAGACAGCACCCACCCTCATGTATACCCCCTGGACTACCCTCCCCCACCACGTTGGAGCCCCCACCCTCATGTATACCCCCTGGACAGCCCTCCCCCACCCCATTGGAGCCCCCGCCCTCATGTATACCCCTTGGACAACCCTCCCCCACCCCATTGGATCCCCCACCACACTCCTTGACTGCCCCCCCCGACCCCCGGACAGCCCCAAACACCCCTCGAAAACACCCCACCCACCAGAATAGCACCCCCACACCCCACATGACAGCCCCAAACACCCCTGGACAACCCCCCCACCCTCATGTATACCCCCCCCCCACCCCTGGACAGCACTCCCACACACCTGGACCGCCTTCCCACACCCCTGGACAGCCCTGCCACCCCCCAGGACTATCCCCCCACCCCACCGGACAACCCTCCCAGACCGCTGGACATCCCCCAACCCCACTGAACACACCCCCACAGCCTTGGAACCCCTCCCCCACAGACCCAAATCCATACCAGAAAAACCATCAAAAGTAATCCAAAACAAGAAGTAGAGCAAAATTAAACATTCACTTATATAACATTCAAAACATACACTGTCAACTTAAAAAAAACTAAATCCAACCTAAACAACTACCAAATACACAATTACAACGACAATATTCAAAATTACATTTTACATTACAAACAACTATAATTCAATCAAACCTATAAAATAATTTGACCACTCCACTTATAAGTGTTTGATGTCTTCAGCAGTATAGGGTTTAGGGTCATCAAAAAGCTACAAATGAAAAAGTAGGTAGTTAACGTGTATAATGAATAAATCAAATTGAAATATTATGGCAACGTTTAAGAGGAAATTGTACCAGGTCAAAAGTCACAACTGTCCCAGTTGTTATTATTTCATACATAAATCTTAACATATAATATCCGCATTTGATGAGGCCTTGTTGTTCATTACAATTCTGTTTGAATGAGTGTAAATTCAATATATTATTTTTATGTAATAATTCAAAAATTAACAAATTATAAATGGAAATTTAACTTCACATTTACATATTCGATCATTTTATTTCTTTTCATTGTGTTTTTTCGAAAGTAGGCCCATGCACTGTTAGAAAATATTACGAATGGGGTAAATTTAAAATTCATTATAATATATAAAACTATTGAGAAATTGAAACTTACCTTTCCAATATATTCTTAAAACTTTCCCTCACATCACCATGGATAGAGCATATCCAATAAAGAGCTTTCTCCCTTGGGAAAAAAACCCCTAACATCCAATTATCACTGATAAAAGGAAATTTAACGTTAGTGGTTTTTTATGTTAAAAGATAATTAACTCTTTGAGAGAAATGTTTTTCATACCTCTCACAAAAAGGCATCATCCAACATTGTGTGATTATATTCTTTTCAAATATTTCAGCAATATAAACCATTCTTTGTTCCTTATTCAATGCACATGCTTCAAGGGAAATCAATTGCGGGTCCATGAATCCATATACTTCTATTAGCTCATCCCACTCACAAATTTTATAAATATACCTAATACAAAACATACATAAGTATTCATTTTTAATAAATATAACGCAGGGAAAAGGTGTTAAGACTTACATGGAAAAAATTTGCACCACATTGATGCCCAACTTATCTCCAGCAACAAGCTCCATGATATCAGTTTTTATAATCCCCGCACTTATTTCATGTCCACAAACATGAGATTCCATTGGAAAATCATAATAACCCAACAACAAATGCGAATATCATGACAATCTGTCAAGACTATTTGAATCTATATCTGATGTCACAACAACTTGTCTTTGTTGTTGTATATACAGTATTTCATTACCTTTGAAGTATTCCTGTCAAAAAAATTGTAAAATATATTAGTTTTTAAATGATAAAACAACTTTAATAAAAAAATAAAATAAAAGATATAACATTCATACCTCTATGGTAATGAGTCGAAGAAGTATGGATGGCCAAAATAAAAAAATGGCCGATACTCTGTCTAAATGTCACCACCTCATCTGTAGGTATTGGTACCCTAGCTGATCTATCTATAATATCCTATATAGTGACCCTATAATTCTCGACCTTTAATTATTGATGATTAATTGTATCTCCTATACAATATACCAACCCATATGCTATTATATGATGTTGATAATCATCCACATAAAACTCGCAATATGTAGGAAGCTGCAGCGGAGGCGTAGGATAAAAAATGGGGTCCACGGGCTGAGGTGGGGGAGTGGGAGTTACTGGCAGAGGTGGAGGATAAATGATGGGGTCTGCAGGGGGAGGTGGAGGAGTGGGAGCTGCAATCTGAAATTGTCTTTGCATTTCTGCAAACATAGACTGTACCGACTATCTAATCTTGTCCTCCATCGTCGCATTAATATTATGAATTTCAGCCTCCAAGGATTCTATTTTTTTTATAAACCCCCTCAATGTTATAATTTGAAGAATGTGGCAACACTTTTCTTACAGATACACCTGCCGGATATCCTCTTACACGACCAGGATGTTCGGGCCTTCCCAAAGCTGTAAATAATATATCTTCCCTCGCAGTAGCTGTAAATGTCCCTTCTGAACTCTGCTCCTCAAGAGAGTCCTATATTAATTAATTTAACATTTCTATAATGATTGAAATTATATGAAGAAAATATTTGACTTAAATAAATTAAATAGATATCTTACAATCCTCTCAGCTACGATTCTCGATTCTTCTGAAAGATATTGCACTTTTTTCCCTTCCGATATCTCTTCCATTTTTCATGTCTAGATAGAGGGGATGGAGGGGCCACCTCTCCAGAGCATGAAGACTCAGCTCTTAGTTGTTGAAATTTTTCCTCCATCATTTGTTCTTCCAATAATGCATACCCTCCCCGAGATAAACTATGAGGGTATACATTTTTAGATTGTATCACCTGATGATTTTTCCTTATTTTCTTTAATTTAAGAATAAGAAATCATTAACAAAACACTAATAAAATCATTTATATAAAAAAGTTTATAAAATTTTACATTGACCTTACCAGAAATGACTCTTTTCTTCTACTTTCAAAAAACTGCCTCCATGTGTCTTCATCTATAAAAGGATATATACGACATGGATTGTCTTGACTCCTATGACCATAAATGAAATCATATGAGAGGGTAGATTTGAAATCCCTCCATCACTTGGCAGCGAACTATATGAATTTATTCTTGACTCCTCCAGTGTCAGGAATATCAAATTTCATCTGATAAAGAAGTGGTTAAAAATATTATATATACTAGAAACATTAAATGAATGGTCAAACAATGACAAAAGATCTTACCAAAATCGGCTCCCACAACTGAGATATAATTGCTTTATCCACACTTCTCTAATCACCATACAGAATGCTTACATTGCTCTTAGCCTGAGTTGCTACAAAACTCTTAAAATCTTTTCCTTTTAGACCTCTAGGAATATCATCATCATCAAACTCAACGACTATCCTCTGATCCTACGTATGGGCAAGTGATAATTTTGGTAGACGTGTGCACCCATGTTTACCAACCATTGAACTCTTTGTCGTAATAGGAGCATGTGAATGTTCATCACCAGAGGTATGACCGGCAATATGCTCCTCTTCAGAATCATGAGGTTGACCATTTTAATGATCTGTCGTTATCCTTCAAATCAAAAAAACAAGCGTCAGTTCAAAAAGATACAAATTCAAATATTTTAATACTATTGTAATCAGAAAATAGAAAAGTGTACTAAGTCACATAATAGTAAACATTAGTAATATGGTAATCATGTTAAACAATGGTAATGATGGTAAATATGGTAAAGATGGTCAAGATGGTAAAAATGCTAAAAATGGTAAACCTGGTAAACATGGTAAACATGGTAAAGTAATTGTCAGTGAACAAAAAAAGAGATATATATTTCATTAAATGGTTATAAACATGATAAAGTAAACTAAACAAACTTAAAACAAACAAAAACATATACTTATTTTGTTTTAAAACATGTTTTAATAAATAAAAAACTTACAATATATAACATTTATGGAAAAAATAAATGTATACAAGAAATAAACATATGTTACCTGTAATTTTAGGAATGTACAAATGGATTGTTTTCCCAAATTCCTTCGTCGTGATCGTTCCTTATGGCACAAACTATATCTTCAACATGATCATCATTATGTTCTGTTAATCTTTCCATGGAAGTAGAGATCTCACATAAATCAGCATATTCATCATGTTCATCCTCACCGACATATTGTTTTTTCCCTTGTAAAACAACAGCCCACTGCATATCTGATTGATCTACAACATAGAAAATTTGTTTTTCATGTGTTGCCATTATAAAATAATCAGTTGTGTCTTCCAATCTATTCAGATTAACAACTGTCATTCCAAATTCAACGTGTCTGACACTGTTGTTACCATTAAACCATTTACAGTTAAAAACGGGAACTTTAATTTAAAAGTAATAAACCTCCCATATGTCTTCAATCACTCCATAATATGCACATGATGCAGAAATTGGGTTTTTGTCCTTAGCACTTGAAAAATGAATTACTTCTGCAAACACCGATACACCACTATTTTAAACTACACATCTGTTATCTTGAGCTTTTGTATGAAATGTATAACCATTTATGTCATAACCAGACCATGTTATCACATTTAAACATGGACCACCCACTATCCATTTTAGTGTCTCTGATACATCTGACCTACTAAGAAAAGTGTTTTTAATCCATGACAAAAAAGTTTTGTTGTGCTCATTCAGAATCCACATTTCATTTTTCTTTGGATGACATTGTATCAACTCATTAATATGTAATGTGATATACAGTTGAGCATCAGCTATGTTATTCAAGATGTATGATTCTAAATTCTTCATCTGTTCAACTGACAATTATTTTACTTTCAAGCCACGAATCCCCTTTCCCTCATTATTAACTTGTTCATGGCGAGATGGAGGCAAACCTATGTGTTGCGCCACAGCCAAGTAGCTCGTACAAATCTCTGATACCTCCTCAGAAATATACTTTTCAATAATGGAGGCTTCAGGTCGATATATATTTTTAACATGCCCCTTTAATATTTTCATATACCTTTCAAAAGGATAATCCAACAAAAATAGACAACTCCACAAGGATTTATTTCTCGAACCAGATGAATCATTAAATGCACCATTATATCAAAAAAAGTTGGAGGAAAATACATTTTTAATTGACAAAGTATAAAAATTGCATCCTTTTACAAAATTTTCAAAGCATTCACATCAATGGCCTTGTTACAAATTTAATTGAAAAAATAACACAACTTCATTATAGTCTTTCTGACCCGAATAGGGAATATTCCACGCAATGCAGCTAGTAGAATTTGTTGCATCAGGATGTGACAATCATGTGATTTCATACCTATCAACATCAATTCCTTCAATGAGAAAAAATTTTTTACATTAGAAGAATAACCTTGAGGCACGTTGGTATCATGAAGACACTGACAGAAGCTAATTTTCTCCCTCTTCGATAATGTTTGACAAGCCGGGGGAAGAAATGTTCATCTTCCTTTAGGAGTAGGAGCCAACTCCAAACGTATTCCCGTTGATAGTAAGTCTAATCTTGCATTCAACCCATCTTTAGTCTTTCCTTTAATATCTAAAAATGATCCAATAAAAGAATCAGATATATTCTTCTCCACGTGCATGACATCAATATTATTTTTAACTTCATGATACCTCCAATATGGTAACTCAAAAAAATTGACCATTTCTTTCAAATATGTCTATCATTACCAGATTTCTGTGTCTTTCCCAATGTCACGTCAAGGTTTTTCACCCTCTCAAAATACAGATCAGGGGATATAGTTTTTGGAGCAGTATCAAATTATTTTGAGCCATTGAATGCCTTTTTTAGTCTTTTATAAGGGTGTTCCATAGGAAAAAACTTTCGATGACCTAGGTACACTGTTTTCCTCCCATGATGCAATTGACAATATGACTTCTATTGTTCGCAAATTGGATATGCTTTACGCCCTTCAACACTGTATCCAGAAAAATTTCCATACGCTGGGAAGTCATTTATAGTGAATAGAAGCACTACATGCAGTTGATAATATTCCATTTTATAAGAATCATACACCCTAATACCATCAGCCCATAATAGTTTCAAATCATTTATCAACGGTGACAAGTAAACATCAATATCATTACCAGGTTACTTTGGACCAGAGATCATTGTACACAACATGACATATTTGTGCTTTGTACAAACATCTGGAGAGAGGTTGTAAATTAACAATAAAACATACCATGAACTATGTGTGCTACTGAGTGTTCGGTATAAATTCTTTCCATCTGTGCACAACCCTTGTCTGAGATTTCTAATTTCATTTCCAAATATAGAATATTGCGCATCAATTATCTTCAATTGTGGACAATCAACTAGATGACGTATTTTTCCATCACATACCCGCTCTTCAGCATGCCATCTTAACCTTTTTTCATCATGTGAATTAGAAAATAAACGTTTGAAATGATTAATTATAGGAAGATACCAAAATACCTTTGAATTGAGATTTGTAATCTCTACACCAGCCTGTGATTTTTCTTTCACCTTATACCGTGATGTCCCACATTTAGGACACTCTGATAGAAATTCATATTCCTTCCTATATATAATGCAGTCATTCGGACAAGCATGTATCTTCTTGTATCCCAATCCCATCAGGCATAATATTTTCTTGGATTTGTAATGTGAATCTGGAAGATTGTTATCTTCTGGAAGAATGTCTTTCATCAATTGTAGCAGATCTGTAAAACTTCTGTCACTCCATCCATGTTTCTCCTTCAGGTTAATCAATCTCAACATCGCCGACAAAACCGTAAAATCTGTACAACCAGGATATAATGGTTTTTCAACATCACCATATAGACGTGCAACTATCGGTTCTATCTCAATTTGTTCTGTTACAATATCGTGAATCATTTCTTCAATTCAATCAGAGTTACCATCTTGAGAATCCTCATCATCAGTGACATTCCGTCGAGTTTCACCATGCCAAATCCAAGGGCTGTAACTCAGATTAAAACCATGACAAATCAGAAGATCTTGTATCTCTCTACTTTTCAACTTTTCATATTCAAACATTTCAGGCATGGACAGAAAAAAATGTCACTACTTGGAACATTTCGTTTTGAAAATTCCAAAAAGGCATCAAACCTTCCTCAAATTCATTGCTCATTCGATGTGTCGTAATCCAACTTCGACTCATTATTACCTATAACAAATATCAAAAAATATATATATTTTTAAGATAAGGCAAATATATGATTATATGAAAAAATCATAATTTGAATGTAAAACAATTTAAAATATAAAACAAATCTATGGGTATTTAAAAAAATATTCTTGAATATTATTTTTAAAACAAAATATATTTAGATATAACAGTATTATATTTCATTGAATCAAAGAAAACCATGATGCCCTAATAGTTGACATAAAATTGGAGAAAATAGAGTAAACCTGAGAATCACCCCCACCCCCCTGACAACCCCCAAAACCCTCTGGAAAGGCTCCCACCCCTTGAACATCCCCCCACACCCACCCACTCCCTTGGACCACCCCTGGACACCCCCCAACCCTCCGGAAAGCACCCCACCCATCTAGACATCACGCCCACCCCTCCTAGACACCACCCCCAACCCTACCCCTTGAACACCCCCTGGACACCCCCCAAACCTCTGGACAGCCCCCCACCCCACCGGACAATCCCCAATACCCTATGGACAGGCCCCCACCCACGTAGACAGCCCCCCCGAACACCACCCGTTTCCACATCTTTGATATAACATATTTTTTAAAAAATGTTTCATGAAATTTGATGAAGTGTCCAATCATATTTTTATGAAATTTTTCATTCTAGAAAGGTTCTTAGTATTGGAAAGAATAGTAAATAAAGTGGCATAAAGAAGCAATATAATCCTAAAAAATTCATATAATCCAGCTTAAATATTTGAATAAATATGTTTGTAATCAACCATCAAATCCAAAAGGTGTATGAGAGAACAATTAGAGAAAAACTTGGGAATGAGCGATCATAGTCATTAAGGGGGGATGGTGTCAAAGGAAGCACAAAATCAAATGAACCGAGACCACATTATGATGTAATCAATGAAAAAGAAAAACCTACATCAAAGAAACTCATTATGTCCACACATTATGTCCCCACATTAACATGTGTGAAAAAATATTATTCCCATGCCGTTTTGAACAATCTTATTATATCCACACCTTACTATATTATGAGATATAAAACAAAATCAATGAAGTGGATGATGATATATGACCCCACCCATCAACATCCATACGTATGTGTGAGATATAAAATCAATAATCATTATATCACAAAGAATACATGGATAAAATGGGTTTAATATCCATTTAAAATGGAATCATATAAATAAAAAATTTATAATTCAATAAATAAACATGATAATCCCATGTAATATAAATGGGTTCCAAATGATACTAAATAAATTTCTTGGTAGATACCATTCAATTATTATATGGTATTGAAACCATATAAATAATGAGTATATAGTTTAGTCAATAATTTTCTCAATCATTTTATCTATGATATCTTGTTGAACACCCTTCAATAAAAGGAATAGAGAACATGGTATTAATAGTGGATGGTTACGAAATAAAAAGCCAACTATATTAAAAAAGATGTAATCAGGTTCGAAATGGAAGAATCTAACCTAGTTTAATCAAAAAAATCGGAAAACATAATTATAGACTATCCGTGAAAAAAAAACGAATGAAATAAATTTGTGGAAGGCTTACTTGAGTGTTGTGAGATGAGATGACAGATCTGAGGGGAGTAAAGAAGATAAACAATGAAACCAAAATGAGTTTAACGCAGGTCGATCGACGAGCCAATTAGGGTTTACCGCGTGAGAGAGACGAGCAGGCGGACTGTCAATCCAAAAATCGTAAATAACAGTCCATAGGGCATTAATTTTATAAATGTTTTATAACGTCGATTATATAATAACCGATGTTATAAACTATTTTTTAAATTTATAACTTCAGATATTTAAAAACCGACGTAAAAAACCAAAGTGGTGGGGGGTTTTTACTTCGGTTATTTCATAACCGACCTCAAAAGCTCCTAGATATCTCCTTTTTTACGTCGGTTATAAAATAACTGACGTAAAAAACCAATGTGCGGGGGTTTTTTACCTCGGTTATTTGATAACTGACGTAAAAAACGAGATATCTACGTGTTTTTTATGTCGGTTATGAAATAACCGACATAGAAAAACCCCCGCGCTTTGGTTTTTTACATCGGTTATAAAATAACCGACATAAAAAACACGTAGATAATTCGTTTTGTACTTCGGTTATAAAATAACCGACGTAAAAAACCCCGCACTTTGAGTTTTAACGTCGGTTAATTTATAACTGACGTGAAAACCAAACACGCATGATTTGTAAAATCGGTTATTAAAATAACCGACGTTCAAAATCTACTGACCGCATTTGTTACGTTGGTTATTTCATAACCGACGTAAAAAACCGTGTTCCACAGATTATCACGTCAGTTATATATAACCGACGTACAAAATGGTGACGTAAATAACGTTTTCTGCACCAGTGATTTCACCCTAAGCTATAATTGATATTTCGAATTCAAAAATTCTGTCTATTTTACAAAATTCCAAACATATAAGTTGCATTAATTAATTTTATAATTAATTTCCGTTGTCACACCAAATTGTGTGTTTTTAAGAAACAATATATATCAAAATATTGACAATTGTTTATGTACAATTTCAATGTTAAATTAATTCTAATAACCACCATTGGATAAAATGGTAAAAATATATTCTAATTAGAATTTAAAACCACTCAATAGTATAATTTATCACTATAAATTATTTTGATTAAAAAAGTTTTTTTTAAGTATTTTTCACTATTCATAAAAAAATTGGAAGTTCTTAGAAAAATACCAAAAATTCAACATTTACTAATTTTGATATTCTGAATCCAAAAATGAAGTCCATTTTGAAATATAAAATATATGTAATTTCATATAGTAGGTATTACTATTCATAATGGCTATTTTGATTTGTCGCGGTGTGTTAGAATATCGAACATGCGTACAATGCAAGATATTACATTATTGAAAGAGAAGCGTATCATGGAAGCTCGGGGTGTTACATTCTCCCCTCCATTAATAAATTGCGTCCTCACAATTTGAACTTTTTCATTGAAAATAAAGGTTGGAAATAGAAAATACCTTTGTGGGAAACCCACATCAGAAATAAGGTTAATAAAATTTAGCCTTAATAAGAGGGAAAGGGAAATGAAAATGTCACCACCAAATAATGATCTCGATAAGGAGAACATTGGTGGCTATTAGAGACATATAATTGGATTAAAAACGTAAATATTTGCAGGGAGTTATTGAGGTCATCAATCACAAACAACTGTAAAATTGAGGGCCTCAAAACCTTCAATCGATGTTGATTTAAAATATTATCAGTTCAACAAGACATAAGGTATTAGGATAACACATTTTTTGTTTTAATATACCTTTACTATAGTTTAAGAATTAATTTATTCATAGAATAAGATATAGATATATATATTTATGCTTGATAAGTAGAGTTTCAACCTTCAACTAATTTCTACCACAAACTCATCTTTCACTCAAAAAGATAATGGAACTCAAAAATATTATATTTATTCTAATCGTACAAGGTTCAAAATATTAACACATACCATTTAGATTAGGAAAAATATTTTGTAATAAAAAGGGACTTCATGTAGGCTAGTGGTAGGTAATAAAGGTCTGTCGTACTATGGTTGTGGTTTCGATTCCTATAGCTTTGTCCGACTCGACGGGTTATCCCCCAACCTGCAGGTTGTCCTTTTCCTAAAGCTATAGTATTCCAAAAATAATCTTCATAAATGTTTTAACATTAAACAATACTATCCAAAGTTCAACATAATATTTTCCAACCTTTATAGTTATCTAAAATACCTCTGTCCAGACTTTCTCTAAAAGGTCTCTAAATTTCAAAATCAATTGTATCATCATATTTCTCAAACAAAGTAAAGTTTCTCTTATTGTCAAATAAATAAATATGATTACCTACATCATATTGAAACCTTAATGAAAACAAGAAGTACTGAAGTACAATCCTTATATATATCACATTATTATTATAACTAGAATATAATCCTTGAGTCCAAAAGCACCAATACATTAATTATTATACTTCAACTATAGTAACAGCATAAGATTGTCCTTGATACCTTGGCCTTTTCTGAGGTAAGATTTCCTAACTCTTAGGATATTAATTTGCATATTTCCCCATTTCCCTAAAATTTTAGCATTCAACATTGATAGCCTCTTTCATTCCCTTGCATTCACGAGCCTGGTGACCTTTTTCTCCACATTTATAACAAACTCCCAATCCTTTTAGGCAAGTACCAGGGTGATTCTTCCAACAATTACAGCATAAGGGAAAATACTTCTTTCCCTTTTTCCATTTTTCTGTCTCTTGTTCCACCGTTCTCTTCTTCTCCGGCATTACTCTATTGTCATATGATTTAGAAAATTCGTTTTCTGTCTTGATAGCACACGAGACTATATCTTCATCTGTTGAGAAAGATTGTGACACTATTGCTCGACGGAGAAACGGTTTTACTCTATCAAATAAACAATTGATCTTACATCTTGGGTTACGTATATAATCTGCATCATGCCACGCTAACCTTAAAAAGTTAGCCACATACTTTGTGTCATTCTCATCCACATTCTTCCTTAGGCTCAGAAATTGCCTTTCCAAATCTGCTCGATGGTCATGTGGAAAGTATTTTTCTACGAAAATTTCCTTAAACTCCCTCAATTCCATACTTGATACTTCATAATATTCCTTTTTGATTTGAATCAGCGACCACCATTGATCGGCATGTCCAGTGAGGCGGTAGACAGCCATGACTACCTTCTCCCTTTCGCTACTCCCCAAGGCATGGAATATTTTCTCTAATGAGTTTATCCATTTCTCAACTACTAATGGATTTTTAACCCCATTAAACGTTGGCAGTTGTTGCCTCAAGAAGCAGACTAACATTGATCCTCCACATTGCGGATCAGGGTTCTCCATACGAGTAAGGTTATTATTCTTAACCTGAGTGAGTTGTCATAGTATGGTAAAAAGTTGAATAGAACCAGTTGTATCTCCAACTCCACAATAATTATCTTGAGAATGAGGGAAATACCTACACAGAGTGCGTTCATTGATACAGTTTCCATTCCTTCCACTCGGTGCCATTTCTAAACAATGGCATAAACAAGATTAGTTTATGAATCAAAATACATAATTATATACGTGTAAAACACTTAACATTAATTGAACTATTTATGGATATAATCCATAATCATAAAAATGATTTCTTTGAATAATTATATACTCATAACCCTTTATAGTGGTTTGTAAAGAAAATGAGAATTATCCTAAGCATATCTCCCGAGAGTGTCGTAACCAAGAGTGCAGCAAGGCCCGTTGTCGTGAACCAGTTTCCATTCGAGTCTAGCTCAAAGAAGTTTTTTCGAGTTTTAACCCTAGGTACATCTGTTCCAGAACCGCCTCTACCTGCTCGTATCAAGATAGGGATGTATTGCTTGGAAAACTCACAAAATCTCTATAATACCAAAATTCTAGGAAGTTTTTCTATACTAATCCTCAATGTCTATCATTTAGATATGTGCTCTAATTAGAGTTTATCTAAATATAGCTTCCAAGGTTAGTAATAAACTGCCTCTAATTCCAACTGTAACACCTCAACCCCAGTTACCTAGAGTCGGTGCGTTATTTTGTATCATTGTCATGATCAAAAAAGAACAAGTCTCTAAAGACTGATTAGTTTAGTAGCTTTGGAAACACTAGATACATTCATAAATGTTATATTACATCATAATGTGAAAAACTAATATAACATAGTCTCCATAGTCCACACTTCGATCCCCTTTAGACAATCCCAGTAGGTCATTCATAAAATATTTCTTCACATCCTGGGAAAAATAAAACATTGATAGGGGTGAGATCAGATGCTCAGTAAGGATAAAAATATAACGGAAGCTTTCATAAATAAACATAAACATTTAAGGAAATTTATAACTAAGAAAATCCTTTTAAACATGAACTTAAACATAATATGGAAAAAGTAAAATGAAATAATTCCATTTACTTATTCACATGGATATTCTACTGGTCGAATAATCACATTCAATATCAATAGCCACTTTCATAATTATGGAATGCATAATCCCAGACTATCATAACCACGTTGCCAAGGCCTCGTGCCATGACTAAAAATAAGATTTTGTCAAGGCCTCGTGCCAAGACACTGGTTTGTCTCATGAGACCTGCCAATGCATCGAGGAGCTATAGCGGGCTCCACCTGTCACTTATTAAGTCTAACAATTTCCTCATATGAATAGGATTAAACATATCATAAACCATAACATAATCGTATCACATAAAACATGCATAAAGGAAACATAACATTTCTACATTTCAATGACAAGATATCAATACAACACATTGATATAATAAAAACATTATCAAAAGCATTTTCAATACCAATATAAAATAAAAGTAAAACATGGTATTTATTTTTCATTTAAAAAAATGTTATGGCTTATAGAGGAAGCCGAAACTCAAATAAAATTCACAGCGGAGGAGAAGTCACTATCGCCGCATACGTAAGAAAATATATTCCTTTTTTCATTTAGTAAAAACGCTTTGTATAAAAAGATTCATTTTTAATAAAAGTAAATGGCAATGGGGTTTATACACCGTGAAAAGGAATGTTGTGTATAAAACCAAATATTCTTCAATGAAAGGAGATTGAGACGAAGTCCCTTAAAAAGATCATTTTTTAATTAAAATAAATATATTATGTTTATTCACTATATATAAACATAAATAAAGTAAAATACAATATAGTACATAATAATATCCTGATATAATTTGAAAGTAGGAGATTAACCCAAAGAACGTAAATTGGGTTAAGAAGTTCTCTTACCTCGTGTCCGACTTGACTCGATCATTCTTTATCCTCCTGAATAATAAACTAGAGTAAATTTATACTTCCATAAGAAACTTTTTCAAGTTCATTATTCCTTTTATATCACTTATTATCATGTTATGGACATTATGTAATTATTTAAGTTAATAACAATCGTTTTGTCGATCTTTGGTACCTGAGTCAAAAATAGACTTCTTATAATTAGAAGTTGTTCATGTGGTAAAATATACATTATATACAGAAATATATTCATTATTTTGATATCATATATATCATATATATCCAGTATATACATTCATTCATAATATTATGTAACATTTAGAGGTATGAAATGAAATGCACCGTTCATGCAGACCGTAAGTCGTATGTACGCATTAACGCTACTTTCATTTCTATTTCATATTTAATGGAATGAAATAATAATTATATAAATATATATTATAATTCCAGTATAATATAATGTATAATAACATTTACTCCATCTTTTATACAACCCACATATGGCTTTAACGATTCAAATCACATTGACGGGGCGGTAGTCCGCACTTTCTAAAATAAAAATATCGCATTTACCCATAATGGAAACCATAAAGGTATTCCATAAATGAAAAATAAAGAATCATATGTAAAACATAAACATATTATATATCATATATAAATATAGTGTCATATTAATGGCCACCTTTGAAGGTGTTATATGAGTGTTGAACAATCATTGTTTTGTGAGGCAGAAATTCCCCATCCACAGAAACAATATGTTCTTTAACCATTAGATGTAGGTGTGTGTATGTGTAGCTCGAATCCATATTATAAAAACCTCCCAGTATATTTAGGATACTGGTTTTGTTACAAAAGAAATGAATAAAAAGAGTTTATGGGGATGGAGAAGAAAAATTAAACAAAATAACATAAGAGAAGACATTACCTTAAAATCGGGTAACTATTTTTTTGATTTGAGCCAAAGGCTTCCTTGGGAAGAATTATTCCCAAATTGAGGCTTCTAGGAGTAATAGAGGGAATTTGAGAGAGTATTTGGGCCGAGTTTGGCCGAGCCAATTGGCTTTGAATGTGTTAGTAAGTTGGTAGTGGTGAGGGCCTTTTATAAGAGGAGAGAAGGGCACTCTTGGAAAGTAATAAAATGTTACATTATTATATAATGAGTTTCAGATTTTAATGGACCCAATATTATATATTTCAAGAATCAGGTGATAAGGGATCTAAATCTACTCATCCAATAGGTTCTTTACATGGGTAAGTCTTAAATTTCACATTATCGTTTCATTTTATTTAAATCGTTTATTAATGAGGTAATCGCTACATCATCATGGTGTCATAAATAATTTAATTTATTTAATGTCTAAAAATTATTAAAAAAATATCATGATGTAGGATATCGTCTTATATTTATAATGAATCTTTATAGTCAAAAATATGACTTGTATAACCCCATTTAAAAATTGTTTTAGTAAAACAACTCATGTTTGTGACATTTTTATTTTAACATTAAATAAAAAGTTTTTAATGTCATTTTCCTACCAATGTGGCTCCATGGGGTCCCCAAGTTAACCCATGGATTGTCTTGGTCGGAAATGACTCATACAATAGGGTTAGGACATGTGTCAAGGTCATTTCATATTATTATAACATTATCTTCACCTTAAATTACACTAATTAACTTTAATCGCGATTAATTAAACATAAACGTTACTATTCACCAAAAAATTATTTTAATCCCATTGAACCACAATTTACTTCCTAATGACAAACATGTATGTCGGATTTCTGAAAATCAAATCACAGAGGTGGTAATGTTTCATTTAAACCAAAAATCAGTTTTTTAACTACCACTTAGTGGTTTCACTATTCATCAAAAATTGAAGTTTTTCAGAACAACGCCAAAATTTCACCCTAAGCTATAATTGATATTCCAAATTAAAAAATGATGTCTATTTTACCAAATTCAAAACATATATGTTTCATTAATTAATTTTATAATTAATTCCCATTGTCACACCAAATAATCTGTTTTAAAGAAACAATATATATTAAAAGATTGACATTTGTTTATGTCCAATTTCAATGTTAAATTAATTATAATGACCACCATTGGATAAAATGGTAAAAATATATTATAATTACAATTTAAACCCACTCAATAGTATAATTAATCACTATATTTTATTTTGATTAAAAAGTTGTTTTTATGTATTTTTTACTATTCATAAAAAATTGGATGTTCTTAGAAAAATACCAAAAATTCAAAATAGGCTAATTTTGATATTCCGAATCCAAAAATGAAGTCCATTTTGAAATAGAAAATATATATAATTTCATATAGTGGGTATTACTATTCATAATGGCTATTTTGATTTGTCTCGGGGTGTTAGAATCTCGAACTTGCGTACAATGCAAGCTATTGCATTATTGAAAGAGAAGTGTATCATGGAAGCACGAGGTGTTACATTCTCCTCTCCTTTAATAAATTTCATCCTTGCAATTTGAACTTTTTCTTTGAAAATATTGGTTGAAAATAGAAAATACCTTTGTGGAAAAAACACATAAAAAATAAGTTAAATAAAATTTAGCCTTAATAAGAGGGAAAGGGAAATGAAAAAGTCACCACCAAATTATGATCTCGATAAGGAGAACATTGGTGGAAATTAGAGACATATAATTGGAGTAAAAATGTAAATATTTGTAGGGAGTGATTGAGGTCATCAATCACAAACAACTGTAAAATTGAGGGCCTCAAAGCCTTCAATCTATGTTGATTTAAAATATTATCAGTTCAATAAGACATATGGTATTAGGATAACACATTTTTTGTTTTAATATCCCTTTAATATAGTTTAAGAAATAATTTATTCATAGAATAAGAGATAGGTATATATATTAATGCTTGACATGTAGAGTTTCAACCTTCAACTAATTTCTACCACAAACTCATCTTTCACTGAAAAAGATAATGGAACTAAAAAATATTATATTTAACCTAATTGTACAAGGTTCAAAATATTAACACATAAAATTTAGATTAGGAAGTATATTTTGAAATAACATGGGACACCTTATAGGCTAGTGGTTGGTAATAAAGTCATGTCGCACTATGGTTGTGGGTTCGATTCCTACAGCTTTGTCCGACGCGACAGGTTATCCCCCAACCTGTAGGTTGTCCTTTTCCTAAAACTATAGTATTCCAAAAATAATCTTCATAAATATTTTTACCTTACACAATACTATCCAAATTTCAACTTAATCCTTTCCAACCATTATGGTTATCTAAATACCTCTATCCAGACTTTCTCTAAAAGGACTCTAAATTCCAAAATCAATTGTATCTTCAGATTCCTCAAACAAAGTAATGTTTCTCTTATTTTCACATAAAAAATATGATTTCCTTCATCATATTAAAACATTAATGAAAACAACAAGTACTGCAGTACAATCCTTATATATATCACATTATTATTATTACCAGAATATAATCCTTGAGTCCAAAAGCACCAATACATTAATTATTCCACTTCAACTGTAGTAACAAAATACGATTTTCCTTGATACCTTGGCTTTTATGAGGTAATATTTCCTGACTCTTAGGACATTCATTTGCATAATGCCCCATTTACCTAAAATTGTAAAATTCAACATTGACAGCCTATTTCTTTCCCTTGCATTCAAAAGCCTGATGACCTTTTTCTACACATTTATAATAAACTCCCATTCCTTTTAGGCAAGTACCCGAGTGATTCTTCCCACAATAACTGCATAAGGGAAAATACTTCTTTCCATTTTTCCCTTTATCTGTCTCTTGTTCCACCATTATATTCTTCTTTTGCTTTACTTTATTGTCATATGATTTAGAGAATTCCTTTTCTGTCTTGATAGCACACGAGACTATATCTTTGTATATCGAGAAAGATTGTGATACTAATGCTCAACGGAGAAACAGTTTTACCCCATCAAATAAACGATCGATCTTACTTCATGGGTTACGTATATAATCTGTAGCATGCCTTGCTAACCTTATAATGTTAGCCTTATTCTTTCCGACATTCTCATCCACATTCTGCCTTAGACTCAGAAATTTCCTTTCAATATCTGCTCGATGGTCATGTGGAAAGTATTTTTCTAAGAAAATTTCCTTAAACTACCTCAATTCCATACTTGATACTTCTTAATCTTCCTTTGTGTTTTGAATCAGCGACCACCATTGATTGGCATGTCCAGTGAGGCGGTAGACTTCCATGACTACCTTCTCCCTTTTTCTACTCCCCAAGGCATGGAATATTTTCTATAAGGAGTTTATCCATTGCTCAGCTACTAATGGATTTATACCCCCATTTAAAGTTGGCGGTTGTTGCCTCATGAAGCGGTCTAACATTGATCCTCCACGTTCCGGATCAGGGTGCTCCATACGAGTAAGGTTATTATTCATAACCTAAGTGAGTTGTCCTAGTATGGTAATAAGTTGATCAGCACCAATTGTATCTCCAGCACCACAATTATTATCTTGAGAAGAAGGGAAATACCTACACGAAGTGCGTGCATTGATATGATTTCCATTCCTTAAACTAGGGGACATTTCTAAACAATGTCCTAAACTAGATTAGTTTATGAATCAAAATACATAATTCCATACTTGTAAAACACTTAACATTAATTGAACTATTTAATGATATAATCCATAATCATAAAAAAATTTCATTGAGGAATTATATACCCATAACCCTTTAGAGTGGTTTGTAATGAAAATGAGAATTATCCAAAGCATATCCCCCAAGAGTATCGTAACCAAGAGTGCAGTAAGGCCCGTTGTCATACACCAATTTCCGTTCGAGTCTAGCTCAAAGTAGTGTTTTCGCATTTTACCCCTAGGTACATATGTTCCATAGATGCCTCTACCTGCTCGTATCTAGATAGGGATGTATTTCTCGGAAAACTGACAAAATCTCTATAATACCAAAATTCTAGGAAGTTCTCAATACTAATCCTCATTGTCTATATTTTAGATATGTGCTCTAATTAGTCTTTATCTAAATCTGGCTTCCAAGGTTAGTACTAAACTGCCTCTGATACCAATTATAACGCCCCGACCACAATTACCCAGAGTCGGTGCATTATTGTGTAACATTAGCATGATCAAAAAAGAACAAGTATCTAATGACCGAATAGTTTAGTAGCCTTTGAAACACTAGATACATTCATAAATAATACATTACATCATAATGTGAAAAACTACAATAACATATTCTCCATAGTCCACACATTTATCTCCTTTAGACTATCCTTGTAGGTCATTCATAAAGTATTTTTTCACATCCTGGAAAAAATAAAACATTGAAAGGGGTGAGATCATATGCTCAGTAAGCATAACAATATTTCGGAATCTTTCATAAATAAACATAAACATTTAAGGAAATTTATAACTAAACAAAAGCATTTTAAACATGAACTTCAACATAATATGGAAAAAATAAAATGAAATAATTCCATTTACTTATTCAAATGGATATTCTACAGGTCGAATAATCACATTCAATATCAATAACCACTTTCATAATGATGGAATGCATAATGCCAGACTTTGATAACCACGTAGCCAAGGCCACGTTCCATGACTAAAAATAAGATTTTTTCAAGGCCTCTTGGCAAGACACTAGTATGTCTCATGAGACCTGCCGATGCATCAAGGATCTATAGCGGGCTCCACCCATCACTTATTAAGTCCAATTCATTCCTTATATGAACAGGATTAAACATATCATAAACCATAACATAATTGTATCAGATAAAACATACATAAAGGAAACATAACATTTCCACATTTCAAAGACAAGATATCAATACAACACATTGATATAATAAAAACATTATCAAAAGCATTTTCAATTCCAAAATAAATGAAAATTAAAACATGGTATTTATTTTTCATTTTAAAAAATGATATGGCTTATAGAGGAAGCCAAAACTGAAATAATAGTCACGGCGGCAGAAAAGTCATTGTTGCCGCATACGTAAGAAAAAAAATTTCTTTTGTCATTTAGTAAAAACACTTTTTATAAAAATAATTTCTTTTGAATAAAAGTAAAAGTCAATGGGGTTTGTACACCGTATAAAAGAAAGTTGTGTATAAAACCAAATATGCCTCAATGAATGGAGATAGAGATGAAGTCCGTTAGAAAGATCATTTTTTCAATAAAATAAATCTATTATGTGTATTCACTATAAGTACACATAAATAAAGTAAAAAATACAAGATAGGACATAATAATATCATGACATAATTTGAAAGTAGGATATTAACCCAAAGAACGTTTATTGGGTTAATAAGTTCCCTTACCTCGTGTCTGACATGACTTGATCATTCTTTAACCTCCAGAATAATAAAATAGAGTTAATTTCTACTTGCTTAAGAACCTTTTTGAAGTTCATTATTCCTATTATATCACTTATTACCTTGTTATGAACATTATGTAATTATTTAAGTTAATAATAGTCATTTTTTCGATCTTTAGTACCTGAGTCAAAAATAAACTTCTTATAATTACAAGTTGTTCATGTGGTAAAATATCCATTATATACAGAAGTATATTCATGATTTAGATATCATATATATCACATATATCAAGTATATACATTCATTCATAATATTACGTAACATTTAGAGGTAAGAAATTAAATGCACCGTTCATGGTGACGGTAAGCTGTACGTACGCATGAACGCTACTTTCATTTATATTTTGTATTTAATGGAATGAAATCCTAATTATATAAATGAATATTATAATTCCAGTATTATATAATGTATAATAACATTTACTCCATCCTTTATAGATCCCACATATGGCATTAACGATTCAAATCACTTTGAGGGGGTGGTAGTCCGCACTTCCTAAAATAAAAATATCGTGTTTACCCATAATAGAATCCATAAATCTATGACATAAATGAAAAATACAGAAGATTATGTAAGATATTAACAAATTATATATCATATATAAGTATATTTACATCTTAATGGCCACCTTTAAAGGTTTTATATGAGTGTTGAACAATCATTGATTCGTGAGGTAGAAATTTTCCATCCACTGAAACAGTATGCTCTTTAACAATTAGATGTATGTGTGTGTAAGTGTAGGTCGAATACTTATTATAACAACATCCTATTATATTGAGGATACTGGTGTTGTAACAAAAGAAATGAAAAAAAGATTTCATGGGATTGGATAAGAAAAATAAAACAAAATAACATAAGGGAAGACATTACCTTAAAATCAGGTAAGTCTTTTTTGATTTGAGCCAAAGGCTTCCTTGGGAAGAATTCTGCCCAAAGTGAGGGATCTAGGAGTACGAGAGGGTAGGTAAGAGAGTATTTGGGCAGCGGTTGTCTGAGACAGTAGGCTTTTAATTTGTGAGTAAGGTGGTAGTGGTGGGGGCCTTTTATTAGAGGAGAGGAGGGGCACTCTTGGAAAGTAATGAAATGCTACTTTATTATATATTGAGTTTCAGATTTTAAAGGACCCACAGTTATATATTTCGAGGCTAAGGTGATATTGGTTATAAATATACTCATCCAATAGGTTTTTGATAAGTGTAAGTCTTAGATTTTACATTACCGTTTCATTTTATTTAAATCGTTAATTAATGAGGTAATCACTGCATAATCATGGTGTCAAAAATAATTTAATTTATTTAATGTATAAAAACTATAAAAAAAATATCAAGATGTAGGAAATTGTTTTATATTTCGAATGAATATTTATAGTCAAAAATATAACTTGTAGAACCCCATTTAAAAATTGTTTTAGTAAAACAACTCATGTTTGTGACATTTTTATTTTAACATTAAATAAAAAGTTTTTCTTGTCATTTTCCTACCAATGTGGCTCCATGGGGTTCCCAAGTTGACCCATGGATTGTCTTGGTCGGCCATGACTCATCAAATAGGGTTAGTACATGTTTCAAGGTCATTTTATATTATTATAACATTATCTTCACCTTAAATTACACTAATTAACATTAATCGTGATTAATTAATCTTAAAAGTTACTATTCACCAAAAATTATTTTAATCCCATTAAACCACATTTTACATTCTAATAACAACCAATTATGTCGGATTTTTTAAAATCATATCACAGAAGTGGAAATGTTTCATTTAAACGAAAAATTAGTTTTTTAAATACCTCTTAGTGGTTTCAATATTCATCAAAAATTGATGTTTTTCATAACAATGCCAAAATTTCACCCTAAGCTATAATTGATATTCCAAATTCAAAAATGATGTCTATTTTAAAAAATTACAAACATATAAGTTTCATTAATTAATTTTATAATTAATTCCCACTGTCACAACAAATAGTGTGTTTTTAAGAAACAATATATATCAAAAGATTGACAATTGTTTATGTCCAATTTCAAGGTTAAATTAATTCTAATGACCACCATGGGATAAAATAGTAAAAATATATTATAATTAAACTTTAAAACTAATCAATATTATCATTTATCACTACTAATTATTTTGATTAAAAAAGTTGTTTTTATGTATTTTTCACTATTCATAAAAAATTGGAATTTCTCAGAAAAATACCAAAAATTCAACATAGGATAATTTTGATATTCCAAATCCAAAAATGAAGTTCATTTTGAAATATAAAATATACACAACTTCAAAAAGTGGGTATTACTATTCATAATGGATATATTGATTTGACGCGGTGTGTTGGAATCTTGAACTTGCGTACAATGCAAGCTAATGCATTATTGAAAGAGAAGCGTATCGTGGATTCTCGGGGTGTTACAACATGGGTATGTTATCCATTTTCAATTATTTTAATGATTTGAAAATTAATTGAATACAAATTTATTCCACTTTAAATATTGAAATATTTTTACCTCTCCCTTCTAAAATATAACCCTGAAAGATTTCCTCTTCACCATTCCACTGAAACATTAAAAAGTATCAACCATTATACTTTATAATGCATTGAATCCCGAAAACTCTTATGTGATTCAAACACAAATTTTTTCCTTAAAATAATTCAGAAGAAGTCATACCCGATCTTGGACTATAGAAATATCATTTATGAATATAAATAAAATTATTCCTATATTTCCTCAAATAGTAATGAGAAATGTCATGTTCAAGTAATATGGTTCCTCCCATTTACTCCGAAAATATATTATTTAGAATATAAATACAATTTTATTGAGGACTGTATGAGAAGCAATACTGTTTCCGAATTCCATGCTTCTGAAGATAAATTTCAGTTTATTCACTTCTGTATTCACCACTATCATCAGTTATCAACATAATCAAAATTTACTCACATTTTTTAATCACATTTACTTCTAAAAATTTTAATCATTTTCAATGAATAAGGTATATTTTTCTTATACATAACACACACAATGAAAGTAGAATAATAAATTTAATTGATGAAATAATTATCTCTATTGGATGATTTATTGATCATTCGACCATTATAATTGGAATGAATATGTTCTAAGAGATGCTTGGAAAAGATATCCGCTTTTTTATGCCTTGAATTGTTAATCTCCCCTTTATATAAAATAGTGAAACAGTAATATTTTATTCTTAGAATATCAATAATGTCTTTGACACTCTATCATTTTTAAAATTTACTCTTGTTTCATTGAAAAATGTGTCCCAACCTTTTATTTAACAATTGATTTATTCCCCCAATATCAATTAACAATAGTTTGTATTGCATTAACGTGAAACAAGTTTCCTTTTTTACATTGGACTGTTTTATCTATCATTCCATATTCTTCAATTTTCCAAAAATACATCTTTTATAAAGATACCATTCTTACAATCATCATTAAATTGTGAAACAATTAAAAATTGTGATTTATACAATCACTAAACAAAGATTTATTGGATTTCAAATTTTGATTCCAAATAATGTATGATCAAACACCATTAATTCATAGCGATTCATCATTCCCAAATATCATAGATCCATCTTTAAAATATTTCACATTGTAAAAAAATTAAATCTCCAATCATATGTGAATAAAATCCCTTATCAGGAATCCATGTTTGTTCTAATTTGGTAGATTTAAGAGAGGTTTATAATACAATAGATTTTTTATTCATTTAATTTATTCACCTTAGGATTTTGAGTGATTAGAATATTTTTTCGAGTTAGTAACAAAAAAATACATCCATTTCCATGGAGTCTAGGTAGTTAATATCATTGAAAAATACCTTCCAAAGTTTGGAATCTATTTTCTATATTCACATCAACCATATGAGGTTTCATTCGAAAATACTTTTCAGATATCTTTTTTTGGAGGAATATATTCCCCCCTCATAATTTTACTTTCATAACATTTATTGTAGTAGTAATATTGGTAGATGAACCAAAAAATATTATTCATATGTCTGAATCGACCACAATACCAGCAGTATCCATTGAAAGAGTATTTTCTACTAAAACATCTATACTAATAGAAATTATGAATACATTTCCTAATAACCTTCTAATCTTTCACTTTTGAGACACTGATATTTTTGATATAAATCAGAGTCTTACTATTCTTTTAATTTTTATCGAATACAGAACTATTAGAAATTTTTTTGAATTCAAATTGTTTGGAAATTTTTTTTAGACATATGGTATTATGAAACCTATGAACTCACAACATTGTAGGTCTTGGGAACATATATAACTTCCATAGATTAATTTTTTTAAGAATAAATTTCCACTTTCCTATCACCCATTGAAAGAAAACATTGTTGGACTTTGTCATGTTTCTGATAACTTTCTCCAAATTATGAGATATTGTAATTGAAAATTGTATTCCACAATTCATCAATAGATAAATTTTGGTGGACAACTACAAACACTTCTTATTTTACCATCAATATCACATCCTGGTGCTCATTAGGATTTATTTCCTACTTTGGATATTTCTTCAGATCATATTTTTCCTTTACCAGTCTCACCTTATCATCAAGAAAACCTTCTTGATTATTTATTAAAGAACTTTAATCTAACAAGATCATTTTTTCAGTCCATCTAATTTTTCTCATGATTTCTTTCAACTATTTTTTAAAACGATATACTAGTTATATTTATTCTTCTTTAGAACTACTACATATGAATTCATCATCATAAAATATTTAAATAAATGTATTCTCAATACCATATTCAACTTATATTTTTGATTCATCATAACTACCATCTTCTTATTTATAATTATATAAAAAAATTATTCTTTTGGATTTTATGAATTTTCTATCTTTCCCTACGGACTATGATTTTCCATTATCTCTTTGTTTCTTCAAAAATCTTCATGTATTTCATTATTCATCATATGTATCCTCTTATATACTTTATTGAATACAATTAGCCAAAAAATTTCCATTGGATTCAAATAAAAAAAAATTCAATGGATGTTTACCATTTTATTTCCCAATACCTTTTTTCACATTTATTGAATACAAAGAGAAAATATCATCAAAATTTTAATATACATATTTTCTAGAATCAAATTCTCAAGATTCATTTTCAATAATATTATTATTTGACTTCTATTTTATAGCATCCTTAAAATTCATTTCACTGTCAACTTTTTCTTTGTTTCTCTTAGATTTCACCCTTCTCATTACATAATTAATGTGAGTGATACCAAAATCATAATGAGATAATGATTCAGGATCTCCCTCTTTTAGTAAAGAAACATTTGTATCAAACTTATTGGAAAAAATTCAAAAAATATTTTCAATAACTATATAATAATATAACATTTCACAAAGATATTTGATAGTGATGACTCTCCCTATAAAATAATTCCCCAATAGATTCATATTTACCCATCATAAAATCTTCATACTTAAATTTCATGATTTTTAATTTTTCTTTCTTCACATTTTTATATCCATTCTATTTTCTTTTTATACTTCTCACATATAGCTATGGTTTTGGAAACACCTACCAGCCTTGGGAATTCACTATCAAGAAATAGATGTCAAATAGAATTATTGGCCCTTCCATCATTCTCAAGATTCATCTTATCTACAGATGTAAGAGAATCATTATAATAAATAGGAGGAAACACACATGTTGGAGAATCATGAAAATAATATCCAATATATAAAAGATATGAAAATATTCGATCATTCCAGATATGATAATTATTTCTATCAAAAACTGGAAAACCATTAATGTTTACACAATTAAAATTCTCTATAAACATCTCTTCAAAATCATTAGTAGATAATAAGTGAAGGGAACCTCAGATGTGATACTAGTTGAATGTTCCTTGATAAGGATAATTGTATCACGAAGTTGGGGAGGGGGAGAATTAGAGATAAATTTTATTATATGTTTCATTGAAACTATTATGAGTTAATTTTAATGATTTCAATCCATAATTAAAAAAATTCAAACCAACATCCACATGAAAAAAATAATTTACAAGGTTCATTATTCAATATGAATTGCTATCTCTTTGGAATGGTTTGTAAATGATCATATACTACACAATTCACTTGAAACATTCCTTTTTTGTATAATACAATTAGTAATACACACCCTTTTACTCATTTAGAACTATGTAAACTATCTAATATTACGTGTGTACCCATTAGCACAACCAGGGTCATACAATTATTCTATATCAAAACATGTAAATAGTGGTTACTTTTCAATTTCCACAATAGTTTTCTTTCTAGCATAATTATTCAATTTCTTACCCAAAAAATGGTAAGAAAATTAAGTACATAGATATAGATTTCCAATCAAATTTTCCACTCTAATATTTCAATATTATTCTCCTAGTTTGATTCTTTAAATATGATTTCCCAACAAAATAAATATGAATCTTCCAGAATATGATCAAGACAAGAAAAAACCCCTTCTTCCTCAATAAAAAGAATACCAATATGGAAATCCTAAATCGATTATCCATATAGATATGATGATCATCCAAACATGATGACAAGAAGAATATTAAAGTCAGCTAAATACGATGACCACTGAATATGATGATCAGTTGAATAATGTGTTGATATGATCTCTTATCTGTTCACATCAATCTGTCAAATCTTTTATATCTTACTTCAATTGGGAGAACATATTTCTCTCATTAGAAATTCATAGCTACCCTATCTTCCTCTAATTAGTGCCACTGTATTTAGAATCTAAAACCTAGAATGTACATTTCTCAATTTATTGGTGACCAATGGGTGGTTTAGTTTGGAATCCCAAAAAATTTATCGCCCAACCAAATTTATAAAAATCATGATTTCCATTGAATTATGGGTGAATATATTACTTTTCAACTCTTCTTGAATCTACACAAATATTTTTCAATCATATTATCTTCTTTAGTAATGCTTTTTAGAATGCTAATATGAATTCAGTTCTTCATTAAAATAGTTTAATATGATGCTCCCCTTGATAATTCATCCAACAATTTCATTCAAACTCTTCAATCCAATGATCCAATATCACTTCTAATACAACGGTTCTTATCCCAAATGATGAAAAATGATAACAACAAGTCAATGTTATTATTTCTCTTCCCAATATGTTACCCATTATATTCATTCTCTAAATATTTATATCATTTGGATTTTCTTTTGACTACAAACAAATAACTTCACATTTTTACATTTTTCTAAAATATCCCCAACATTCAGATTCCAAAATCTTCCTTCTATAATTCATTCAACCATCTTAAATGGTTGACTACATTACTGATCAATCTTTTTTATTATGTTTCTGATCAGATTTAAAACAATTTATTTACTATAAGTCGATGAATATAATTATTATTTTATGGATTAGGATGGTAGTCTGAATACAATGGACCGGTGTCAACATCTTCATCTTCATGAAACATCCTTCAATCATAAACACATTCTTGTGTCTTGAACTCATTCATTACAATGAATGAAATTGATGAAAACATTATCATCTTCTACATTTTAACGAAATGTAACATGCCAATCAATTTTTTCATTTATTATCATCGTAAAAATGATTTACATGAATATGATCAAATTGTATATGATCTTCAATGACTTTTTTCTCTTTCCATAATGATCTATTCAACGTGAATTTGATTGGAAGCATATCATTCAATTCCCCTATATTATATCAGGGTTTTATCACTTTTTTTTGAAAGATTTATGATTTATAATAACAACAACATCATAAAAGAGTATTCACATTTAAATCAAAGTCATTTAGACATTTATTTTTATTAATTACAATAACACCATTCCTACCAGATTCGGAGTGAATATGATTACCATTTAAATCCAGTATGATTATTACACTATACAATTGATCTTTCTACGAATTTTGAGTATAGGTTTTTGAATATTATTGTCAATCCAATTAAAAAAAAGTGACATGATTTTTCTTTTCATGAAAAACTTCATTACTTCTGTATTAAACTCTATTAAAAATAAATTAAAACATCTAAAAACAATCGGCTTCATTATTATCTTGGTACTAGAAGACATGTACACTTCAATATTGGATCAAAACCTAATTCACTACTATAAATTATTAATAATTTTTTCTAAATAATTACATTTTCATGTTTTTAATGTTGTCTGAGTACAGTTTAATGATTTATAACTCCTACATACTAATGCATAGAAGTTCATATGGTGTTGAACCAATAATGAAGGGAAAAAGTTCATGTCAATCTAGAATTTAAAAACTTCAAAATCAATATAATCCAAGGTCATATAAAAACATGAACATCACAATGAATTAATGTGTAAATAGACAATTGCTAATATATGATATATGGTGATGAATCAAATAAAATTGGAACATATGATGAGGAAAACATAGATTGACTAATTAAAAGATTTATATTCATTCATTTGAAAGGATAAATTTGAATCATCACACCTTTAAAATATTTGTCTACTACCTCTCAATGGAAATGGTAGGGTTGTATCTAAAAAATCATAAGTAGTTGAATCCATGAATGTAAAGATGTGATTGATGATCTTGAATTGATTTTTATATTTACTTGATCTGATATTTGATAATTTAATTCAATGAACATTCATTATTAGTTATTCAAATTGAATAAAAGGAAACGACAAACATATCTGAAAAGGCTTGATAAATTAATAAGGAAATGAATTTCAACACAATCTTGAATCCCCCGAATCATTATATATTTATCCAAGACTCACATTATTTGAATGAATTAGTAAAATTGGGAAGTTCATTACAACACAATATTTAATTCTAATGAGAACTATGGAACTATATTTTATTTCAATGAAACTCATGATGTGAGGTCATGTATCACTCCTCCATGAATTCTCTGATGATTTGTGTGTTTCTTAATCCCCCTTCAACTGGTCTCTCTCTTTCTATTTAAATGAATCCCACACAAAATTATGATTTTTTACAATCATATGTTCTTATCAAACAAGAATCCCCAATATCCATATGTGAAGGTAACTATTCATTGTCTTCAACCTAAATTTTATCATATAAGTATCTCATTATAGAATAAATACATCTACATTAATATTTATTTGAAACTAAGAAAAATTAACCATGAGGTATTCATTTCTTGATTCAATCTTAGTCAACATCCTTAAAAAAATTACACAATTTTTTTATGACCCTGTTTGAGTTTGTATCTCCCTTGCCTTGATTTTTATTTTCACTTTGAGTAATTAGTTAATCCTATAAATTAAACTACCATTAGTAGCATGAGACCATTATTAAAAATAAGTTTCTCAGACCTAGCCTCAATTTAATCTCATGAATTATTACTAAAATTACATCATATAATTTATTGATGTCATGAGTTCTATCATCCTTCCAGAGAATAAATCTTTCCTAAGAGTCATTAGCATTATATGATATGGCTATATTAGCCCCAAAATTTATACATTTGTTGAATCACATAGACAACCTTATTAATAACCAATATAGAAAATCAATATCTTTCTTATTCTCTGTATGAACTCGTTGAGTGACCAAAATTCAATCAAATTGGATGCCTCCAATTCGACCCCATTAACAAAAAACATGGAAGACCCAGAATTCCCCCTTTTCGAGCTTGGTTTGGACTCTTTCCTTCATGCCAGTATATAAAATATCATGTAAAAATATTGGAGCTCACTGAAATAATCTATCAATTAACTGGTGTGCACATAGCCGCAATTTCAAAATCATAGAGTTAGATAGAAAAAAGGTATTATGAATCATGAAACACCTACAATAATTCAAATAGTATCAGCATCAAGGTATTAATTGAAACCATCTCCCATCGTCAACACACACAATTTTCTGCATTATCTAAAGCCGTCCACAGTGGAAATATATTCCCCTCCATAATTGTATTTCATAGTGAAAACCAATAGACACCACCCAAAATATCGATCATCACATTGAACTTAGTATTCATCAAATAATGTCATCTAAAATAATAATATTCATTTTCTATATTGGATAAAATATTTCAATTCTCGGCTTATCAAAATTTCATAATCTCATTCCAAATCAACTCAAAAAGTCATTGTTGCCTTCATTTCAATCATCACTAGAATCTTATTTTGGATTAATCATCGATTCATCAATGTAGAACGGTGTAGGTTCAAACAAGAATCATCCCGAAAAATCCAAAATGTACTCCAGATTCTATAGGGTTGAAGCTGATAGGATTCAGCTCAAGGGTGCATCCAAATTTGAGATAAGATCATTTTTTGATCTAAGATATCATTTATCCTATCACATAGATGAGACAACATGTGTTAAATTGGGGAGATATAATTTTGATATATATTTAAATGAGATAAGTGATTGATTCATAAAATGGAAGATACATGATGATTTTTAATTTTAAGATACAATATTTTATATGTTGTCTACAATTTAAAAAGGAAATAGTGAGGTATCAAAAAGTGAAAGTTGTGGGGGTGGTCCATGTAGGGAGAGATGCTCCAAAAGTAGTCTTTCAAGACCATTGAGAAAGGGGCCTCCATCTTTTAAATACACAATGAGGCTCATTAGATATAACGAACAAGGAATTAATGATTAATTTTCATTGTGATGGGATACCGTATTTGTTGTAGCATGTGTAGTAAATTGATATGTAACATGTGTGAAGTTGTAGCAATGAGATTGTTGATCATGGTGATGTATTGAATATAATATTTATTTCTATAATCAGGTGGCATCTATAGATATTTGATCAGTGTTACATCATGTCTGTGAGATCATGAGCTTGAGAAATCCTTCATGTTGAGATGGTATGTGGTGTAGGATATACCCCATAACCCCAAATGTAGGATCGAAATAATATATATACTAAATGAAGTATCTAATAATGCACAAAATACAAGAGGGGGTTAATTGTATACATTAAAAAATCCATTGGAACTTTAAAGGATGATTGTGTTTAACAAGATTAGACAAGGTAATTTACAAAAACCTATAGTTCTACACAATTTCTAGATACCGGAAATATGATTCTGAGAAAGTGATTCCAGAAAACTGATTCCAAAAATGAATCATAACAAAAGTTTACAATGATAAATATTCTAACAAAACGAATATAAGAACTAACAGAATCAGAGTACAGAAGTATAAGGAAGTATAAGATAGCTATACTTTCCTCAACAATCAAAATGCATCGGAAATCATGAAACAAGACAAGTGACAAATAATAAATCCTTTAACCCAAAGAGAAGGGTATCCAACAACCATGGAAAATGGTCCCTAGAATTTTACTTTCAATAAAGTCTGTTATACCCACATAGGGTAAGCCCTCGATACAATGTTCAGAGTCTGTCTTGCTATATCTGCATGCCCTTAACATCAAAGTATTAGGCACCAATGTCTTCCTCAGAAAGGATGTCCCCAAATATTATGGTAGTTGGCACATCTTTCATCCTATCCCCGAAGTCCTCGAATGTAATCAGCAACATTTGGTGACGCAAGAAGAAAATCTGAACAAGACATTCAGTATGAACTTACCATGAGATCCTCCCTCTATAAATCACTTCAATAGAAAGTAATCTCTAGAGTCATAGAAAAGATATGTATTGAGTTCTTTAAAATGATCTCCCATTTATAGGCACATCATCAACAGTTGTCTCCCTCCTTCAATTGTCATATTTTTTATTGAATTTCGAAGCGACATGTACACGTGTCACTCAAACAATGGTTAGTTAGTAACTGAATGCATGACATCGTTTTATAACAAAAACAAGTTTAAGCAAAAATATGGTTACATAACCAATATAAAATATTCTCAATGTAAGAAAATAAATGTTTGGAGTCTATCAAAAAACACATTCGGTGTCTATAATACATGGATATTTGGATTATATTTTCTAAGGAAGTCAGAACATGAACTCTATAGAATTCTGTAGTATGTATTTCAAGTCAATTTGGAATCTGGATTCACAAGAATTCAAAATCGGAACATAAAAGGTTCAAAGGCTGAATTAATTAGAATTTGGAGTCTGGACATACAATGTTTAGAGTCTGAATTCATAATAATTTTGACTCCGAACTCATAAGAGTCCGATGTTTGAATTTATAGAACTCAGAGTCGGAACTCATAAGAGTTCGGAGTCTGAATTCAATGAACTCAGAGTCAGAACTCAGAAGTGTTCAGAGTCTCAATTCAGAGATCTTGGAGTCAGAACTCATAAGTGTTTAGAGTCTTAATTGTGATAACTCAGAGTCAGAACTCATAAGTGTTAGGATTCTTAATTCATAGAACTTGGAGTCTAAATTCATATCTTCAAAATAGAATTTTCATTATCTAAGTTTCATATCATTTCTAGGTTTTAGACTTGAAATCCAATTTTACAGTTAGACATGGTAATGAAAAATGAAAACCATGGTAAGGATAAATTTCCATAGGGAAAGAAAATTTTTTCTTATGAAAGTAAAATATAGGGTAAAATGAAATTTTACAAGAGATAAGGCCATTGTGATTTTAAAAACATGAGGAATGGTAAAGTCATAAAGAAACCTTATTGACTAAACATTTCTCCCCAAACTTGAAGGAATGGAAAATTCATAAGGAAACCTTATTGAATCAACAATATCCCCCATTTAGAAAGCACAAGAATCCTTACAAAAAATAAAATAAGGACATAGAAAATATTTTCCCAGACATTGAAAATAAAACTTATCTCTCTTATCATATGGGAAAAGATGAATACGACTAACTCCCACTTATTATATGGAACATTAAGGATCATATTATAGATTTCCATACTTATATTTTCTATTATCTTGAGTACATAAATATCTGTAATGAAAACTCCCACATAGATAAACTCCCCTTACTTAGGGATATTTTTTCTTTACTTTTCAATATTTTTCCTTTCTCACCATTTGTGATTTTTAAAAATAATTTTGAGGGAATGGAAAAGAAATTATGGTACCTGAGTGATTAGTACAACACATCCAAAAGACATGAAACCAAAAATTACATTATCATTAGAATAAATTTGTACAAGGAAGAAAAGTACATCAAAAGATCATATTGCAACAAATTTATCCTTTTTTTTTTCAGGAACGACTTCTTGAGTATAGTCTTCACTTTTTTGAGCTTCTTATGATCTTCCTTTGCATTCTTAATAAGCTTATCCTCATCCTCAGCTTTCATTTCTAAAGCTTTAACTCTTTCTTCCTAAGACTTAAGAGCCTCTACCTATGCCTTCACGACTTCTTCCTTGTTTACATGAATTTCTTCTATCTCATTCTGAAGATCGCTTTCTCTCTTCCAGCTTTGGGAAACAGAACACAATTTCCCATTCATATCCTTTACTTCTTGAATCCGGGAATTTTGTTCAAAGAATAACATTTCTTAAAAAAATTGTTATACGATCATTGATCTAACCTTCTTCAATGTCCAACACCTCCTTCACACCATATTCGAACTCATCACATTCTCTCATTTCATCGACTATCTTCTTTGACCAGCTAAACATTTTTTACTAGAACTTTTGTGGGAATCATAGTTAATGAAGAAATTCTTGAAATTAGCCTCAATCTTCACACACTTATCCATCACCATGGCTACTAAATCTGATTTCTAATTTAGTGTGTGTAGAATCATTTGGCATCTAGAGTCTATTCTTGGGAAAATTTGAATGGTGCCAAGTAGTTTCTTCAATGACTGCACAAAGAAATCATATCCTAGAAGTGGTGATTCCGAATCTGAGACTTTTCTAGGTGAGGTATATTTCTCTAGCTCAGTAAATTATCTCTATGAAGATCCACCGACTTTATTCTTCTTCACAATAGCTTTATTAGGTGTATCAACAACCACCTTTTTACTCTTAATAGTTTTCAGAATAGCTTCCTAATAATTAGATTTCAGTTCACTATCACACAACTGAAAAATATTATCTTCTCTTATCTTTTCCTTATCGAATCTTGCCTCAACATCCTCGGGGTGAATGGAATGATGACTATAAAATTAGTATTTAGATAGCTTATTCAACTCATCTTCAGCAATGTCATCAAACCTAGGAGTTGCAAGTTTTGAAGATTCATCTTGAGAGGTTCCGATTGAAAATTCATCAGAATGGCTTTCCATCTCATGGAAGTCTTTAAATTTCTTTATGAGATGTTCGTTGTCACCACGTCTTTATTCTTCTTCCACTTCTTCCATAACTTTTTCTACTTCAACAAATTTTTATTTGGCTTTTTTCAGAGTGAAGAATTTCTTACCCGAGGTTTCAAGTAAAGCTTCTACCAGGAAGGATTCTGATACCGGAATATGATCAGAAGCTTTTTTAGAATCCCTAATAATGGATTGCACAATATATTCCCTATCGATTCTCTTCATTTGTTTCTTTTCATTCTCTTCCCTTTCTGGGTACTCAGCTATCTTTTCCTTCAGAGACTTTTCATCAACATGGTCTAGTCCAAACATGGCCTCCCCTCCATTCTTGTTATTCTTATCTTCCCTTGACATAGCTACATCCTTATCATGATAGGCATTTTGTTTCCTATGTTTTGGAGGTAATGATTGCGCTTCCTTATATTTTGGTGTTTTCTCATCTTCTTCTAATTCCTTCAACTTTCCCTTCTTTCCTCCCTCTTTGGATGGTTCAGCCTCTTCTGGATTCTTCAGAATAGCTTCATCTTCTTCCTCTAGTAGATCATAATATTCTCTGAAGTCAATAGAATAACCAATGTTCATCCTCTTAAATTTATCATCATTGACTAGCATCACTTTGAAATTCCTTGGTTTTGAACTGCAAAGGATTTTAAAAGATTCTAAGCACTGAACAGTCAACGTAGAAAGAATGGTCAGGTACATGATAATCTGAGCCTTCATATTTCCATTCTTTATATTCTCGATTGTAATCAGAATTTTCGTAACCAAATTATCCTTTCTTAGAATCACCAGAAAATCTAGGATATGCATCTCACTCTTCTTCAATGAGTCCTTGTCACCTTTTCTCGGAATGATAAATCCTTGAACCCATATTTCAAGGATCTGATTTTTTGTAGAGAGGTGTGCAATCATCGAAGTCTTGACATCTGTATGACTGAGGAACTCTATAGCTTTCATGTTTACAAATCTTCATTTAACATCCGACAACTTGTGCGAACAAAATTCAGCTTCCCCTTTGTATGGAATACAAAACTAAGCTAGCTCCCTTAGTATATGAAAGAGAAAATTTCGTTCCACAGATCATGAAGGAAAACTTCTCACTACCTTATTCCTTAATGAAACTGAAAGTTTCATGAAACTCAAAAAAAATTGGATATACGAAATCCTATGCTCCTGGATTCGATATACAAACACTCTCCCATCCATTTAATTGATGATATTCGAAATGACTGAATCATACATAGTGAAGAATCTCGGATGCACTGGTCATTCTCAATACACCTGCCACTACGGAATTGGCTTGGCAGTAGAAATATCTTTCCGATATGATTCTTCTACAGACATTCGGAATTGTGAAAGCTCTGATAAGTTTGGAACAGGCTTATGTAGAGGGTCAAAGATTCAGCACGCGAGAGCTTGAGATCAATGTGGGACAACACTTTGAGGGTCCTTTATATAGGTGTTAAAAGCGAAGATTCATCTTCCAATCTCAATCCCATTGACGAAAATCCACTTGATCAGATCTGATGGTTGATATGATAGCCACACAGAAAACATTATAGAATCAAGTCTTTTGAGGTTTATAATAAAAAAATTCAGATTTAAGGAAAATTGAATCTGAAAAACATTAATAAAAAAGAAAATACCAGCAAGTAAATAATGATAATGAAAACAATAGAAAGGAAAAAACCTTTTGGATTTCCTGGATGATTATTCGTTTTAAATAAAATTCTTCTTGAATAATTTTAGAATCCGAAAAAAATTCATTACGAAAAATATTTGAAAAACCAATTACGAAATTCATTGAAATCATTCATTATGAAAAATTTTAAAAAACATTATTACAAAAATTTTGAAAAACATCATTATGAAAATTTTAGAAAATATTCATTATAAAAATTTTATGTACGAAAATTTTCATTATGAAAATTTTGAGTACGAAAATTTTCAACACGAAAATTTTTAATAAGAATATTTTCATTATGAAAATTTAAAAAAATTGACTACGAAATGTTTTTAGAAAAATATACAAACAAATTTACTCCCCCTATGGAAAGTATTTTATACTATAAAGAGATTGATTTCAACAAAAAGTTGATAATTATTATTACCATACAGATATCATTCCTAACTTCAGCTTAATGTATTCAAATCTATCTTAGGATAATGATTTTGTGAAAATATCATCAGGTTGATCTTGCATTTTGATTAATTGAATAATTATATATTCTTTTAGTGTGTGATCCCTAAGAAATTGATGCCTAATATCTATATATTTTTCACGAGAGTTATGTGAAGGGTTTTTACTAAGGGAAATTGTACTAGTATTATCACACAAAAAAATTGTTTTGGTAAAACTCTTACCATAGTCTGTGAGTGTTTGTTGCATCCACAACACTTGAGCAGAGCAGATTCCAGCTGCAAGATATTCATGTTTAGTAGTGGAATGTGCTACTGATTATTTATTCTTGAATTACCAAGACACTAATGAATCTCCAATGTGATGACATGCTTTGGATGTACTTTTTCTATCCATTAAACATCTACCAAAGTCAACATCTAAAAAACTATTTAAAATAAAATTATTTCCTAAAGTATAAAAGAGTCATACATTCATGGTTTCCTTTATGTAGTGAAAAATTAATTTTCAATGCCTTTAAATGGGATTCCTTAAGATTGGATTGATATATTGCACATAATCATACTGAAAACATTATGTCTAGAAGACTAGCTGTCATGAAAATTATACTTTATATCATAACTCTAAAAGATGTTTGATCTACTCGTTTCTCAAAATCATCAATATCATGTGTATTTAAGATACCAATGAGAGTACATATTCTATTTGTGTTGTCATATCCATACTTTTTAAGAAGATCATTAATATACATATGTTGGGTTATATAGATTCTTTCTGGTTTTTGAGAAATTTGAAAACCAAGGAAAAATGTTAACTCACCAATCATACTCATTTCAAACCCAGATTTCAATAGATCCGAAAATAAATCAGTAAAATATTTCTGATTTTATCCAAATATAATTTCATCAACATAGATTTGAACAATCAAAAAAATTTCTTATCTATATTTATCAAAAGGGTTGGATCTGCATTTCCCTTAATGTAATTATTTTGAAGAAACTATCATGTAAGTCTATCATACAAATCCTGAGGGGCTTGAGTAAGTCCATACCATGATTTGGTATGATTAAAAACATGTTCATGATGTTTTATATCTTCAAAACTAGAAGTTTGTTCAACAAAAACATCCTCTTGATCATAAGAATTAAGGAAAGAACATTTCACATCCAATTGATAATGTTTGAAATTGAATAATGCTACAAAGGAAAGTAAAATACAAATTGATTCAAGTTTAGCTACTGGAGCATATATTTCTTCATTTTATATTCCTTCTTATTGATTATAGACTTTAACAACCAATATAGCTTTATTTCATACTATGATCCCATTTTAATCACACTTATTTCTAATGACCCATTTTACACCAATAACAGAAGTTTCCTTAGGTCTTTCAATAAAGGTCCAGACTTTATTCTTTTTGAATGCATTTGACTCATCTTGCATAGATTTTATCCAATCATCATCACCTAAAGCTTCATCACGGCTTTTTTTGTTCCAATTATGAAAGAAATGCTACATGTTCTACTTTATTTGATAAGTAGCTTCTGGTCCTTACAGGTTGATTTATACCACCAATGACATTATCACTACGATTATTCTTTAGAAACAACTTATTTGGGTTCTGTAAAACATGTTCATCAATATACGGTAGGAAATCTTCTAGGGTAAATTCTTCAGAAAAATTTTCTTTGGTGTCATCCTAATCAGAAAGATCTTCTAAAAAAGGTTGATAATCAGTTTTTAAAAAACATCTGAAGATGTAGGATGGGGTTATTTAAAAATTAAGGGATAAGTTTCATTAAATTTAACATTGACCTTTTCTTCAATAGTACAAGTGTTTTTATTTAAAACACTATAAGCCTTAGAAGTTGTGAAGTAACCCAAGAAAATTCCATTATCAGATTTTGGTGTAAATTTTTGTATATTATATTTAGTATTCATAATGAATACTTTTCAACCAAAAACATTAAAGTAGGAATGTCTAGGTTTTCTACCATTCCATAACGCGTACATAGTTTTATTAAGAAAAGGTCTAATAAATACTCTATTTATAGTATAACAAGTAGTACATACAGCTTCAACCAAAAAATGTTTGGCTACAGAATACTCACTCAACATGGTTTTAGTTATCTCTTGAAAAATTTTATTTCTTCATTCAACAAAACCATTTTGGTGAGGCATTCTAGGTGCTAAGAAGTTATGAGTAATTATTTTTGTACTACAAAAAGTTTCAAAATCATAATTTTTCAATTCTCCTCCATGATAACTATGAATATTTTATAAGGGAAGTTTTTTCTCATTTTTAACATGGGCTCTAAAACATTTTAAATAATAAAAAGATTCATATTTCTTTGTTAGAAAATAGACCCACATAAATCTAGTGTAATCATCAACTAAAACAAATACATAATACATTCTTCCAATGCTTCCAGTTTGTGTTGGAACAAAAAGATCCATATGTACTAATTGTAATGAATCAGTAGTTGATACTTCACCGACTAATTTAAAAATTGATTTCTGTTTCATTCCATATTGATAAGGATCAAAAAAATTTGATTAATCAAATCTATGCTCCGGTAAATCCTTAAATAATTTTTTATTTGAGAGTTGGCATAGGTTTCTAAGGATAAAATGTCTTAACCTTCTATGCCACAACCAATAATGATCTTCCATTGCACTATGGTAAGGTATGTCCGGGCTCCTAAGGACTTCTAAGTTTATTGTGTATAGAATCTCTTGCCTATAGGCAGAAAGAATAAATTATTCCTTGGAATTGTGTACTAACCACTTTTCATTCCTAGAATTATCAAGGTAACCATTATCACATAATTGACTTATGCTAATGAGGTAGTGATTAAGACCTTTAAAAAAAATCATTCGAATAAAAGTTTTTCAAAGAACAATGATGTTACCAATATAAATAATTTGTCCATGAACATTATCTCTGAAATTAACTTTTCCTCATTTTTTATTCATAATCTTTTAAAAGTATTTTTTTTACTGGTCATATGTCGGGAATATCCACAATCCATGTACCATGTAATGTTTTTGTTACATTATTTAATTTCCTGAAAACAAAAGAGTTAGACTTTCGGAACCCAATCCTTCATGGATCAAAAAATGTTTGAAAGAAAAATTTTAGGCACCCACATTTTCTTAGAAAGATAATCTTTATGAAATCTTAAAGACTTAGTTTTTTTAGGGAACAATGTTTTCCCAGTGTCTACCGCACTGACACTTAGTGCCGAAAGAAGCACTTTCAGGAACAAAGTAATTGTTACTAGAAATTGGTTTAGAACCGGTATAACCAAATATTGAATTATTCCATTGAGGTCGAATTTGAGAATACATCTTATCAAAATTTTCTTTAACAAAGGTAATGTCTGAAAAACACTTCCTTAAGGAAAAAAATTCAGATTTTTGTCTGATGAATATGTTCATTCCTTAAAAAACATTGGATTTAGAACTACAGTTATGCTCGAAAATTGTTTTATTAGAAATTACTTTTTATAGATTATTATAATGTTTATCCTTCTCAGAATTGACTTCCTCAAGGTTTTTTGATACACTTTCAAAATAAAAGGTTTTTCTTATCAAGATCATTATAAGGATCCGATATTTACATAGTATGTATAGAAATTCTTGAATTTTCCTTATCAATGTTCTTGTTGACTTTAGAATTTTCATTCTCAAGAAGCTAAGAAAAATAAGAGAATTATTTAGAGGAAGGTAAAGTATCATCTTCATCAGAAGAATATTCTTCATCCAAAGGTTCATAGTATGTATCATTAATATTATTTGCATTCAAAAAAACATTGGTCATTGATTCACCATTGTGTACCTTATCCATTAATCAATGATTGTAAATAGGTATTCTAGCTATTGAACCAAGATTCTTCTGTCCAGAGGATTCGAAATCTGATGATTTATCAGAAGAGTTACCACCAATGGAACTTAATGTTTCATTAGCTTTCAATACTTTATTAGGTTTAGCTTTTTATTACTTCTTTCTATTTCTCTCAAAATACATTTCCTTTATTTTTTTAACTTAATCATGGGACTCCCAGGTCTTATATTTACAGTTCTGTTGCATTCATAACATGTTACTTCTGAATCATTCTTATCATTCATTTATTTATTCTTATATAGGGATTGAAATTTCTTATGTCTATCTATCTTGTTCATCATTCAAGCAAGATTGGCTAGTTCATTTTCTGAAGATTCACTTCCACTAGATTCAGAATGTATAAAAACCTTCTTCGATTTGGATCTTGTAACTCTCTCAGAAGTCTTAGCATACATATGATTTGAACTTGTAGTAAAATAAACACTTCCATTCCACTTCATCTTCTCTATATTATCAGAATCACTATTCATTCTAGTCTCATGTTGAAGAAGAGTTCCAAAAAAGTTCATCAAGAGTAATCTGAGTAACCTTTCTATTTTAGTTAATAGCATTTGTCTTGGATTCCCGATCATTAGGCATGATATCTATGATGTTATCCACAAGAGAATCATCATATAATCTTTTATGACCCATATATTGTAAACTATAAACGACAGTCATAAATCTATGTTTGACCTTACATATGGGTTCTCCATAAGGAAAGAAGAAACCATGATATTCATCTGTAATCATGGATCTTTTAGTTTAAATGACATTTTATGTTCAAAAGTGTGTAACTTCATGTTTCATCCAAATACAATTTGTTGCTTCACAAGATGAAATTTGGATATATGTATTTCTAGTCAGGGAATAAGGAAATGTATTGTGTACCTTATAATTCTGTTTATATTCATGATTTTCTAGATTTCTGAAAATACTGAAATCCTTCTCAGAGATTTTATATCCTCCAGTAAGCATAACAAAATTGTACACTCCAGTCTTGATAATAAATGTCTTCATGCGATATCTCTAATATTCTTAATCATTTACATCAAAAATAGGTGGTATTTTTGGATTTTGGTTATCAAGGGAACCAACATTGATTCCTGCCATCATAGTAAAACTATCTATACACAAACTTGTTAGTAGTAAGGTTAAGTAAACAAGGTAAATATTCCTCGGTAAGGAAAAGACAGAACAATGAAAAATTGAGCAAGGAAAACATATATGTGAATATATGTTTTTCAGAGACCTCCTATGATACCAATTTTTGTTATGGTATGTGGAGTATCATATAATTTTTAATAACAAATGTTGGATCATAATAATATAGATACTAAATGAAGTATCTAATAATGCTAAAAATAAAAGGGGGGAAAATTATATACTATATAATATATTCCATTTTAACTTTTAAAGATGATTATGTTTATCATGGTTAAACAAGGTAATTCACAAAACCTCTAGTTCTATAAGAATTATTTATTCAATAAATTTGATTCTAAGAATGTGATTCCGGAAAAGTGATTCTAGAAATGAAACTTAACAAAAGTTTACAGTGATAATTATTCTTCTTTAAAGAATATATAATCTTAATAAATCAGATTATATAATTATTAGAAATTATAATATAATTATACTTTCCTCAACAAAAAAATGCAGTAGAAAGCATGAAACAAACCAAGTGACAAGTAATTAATCTTTTATCCCAAATAGAAAGGTATCCAACAACCTTGGATAAACCTCCTTTGATTTATACTTTCACGAAATTCTGTCTTACCCACATAGGGTAAGACCTCAATACAATGATTGGAGTCTATCTTGTAATCCCCCCAATCCCAGAACATCAAGGTACTCGACACCTCTGTCTTCCTTAGCAAAAAAGTCCTTCCGCTTTAAGGTAGTCAGCACCTCTGTCTTCCTATCCCTAGAAGTCCTCAAATGTAATCAGAAACATTTAGATTCGCACGATGAAAATATAAACCAGACCTTCAGTATGCACTAATCATGAGAGTCTCTATCTTAAAATCACTTCAGCAGCATGTAATCTCTAGAGTCATAAAATATTTATGTATTGAGCTATTTTGAATGAGCTCTTATTTATAGTCACAACACCAATGGTCAGCTCCATCCTCCAACGGTCATATTTTTTAGTAAATTTTGGAGTGGGCTATACATGTGTCACTCAAACAACTATTAGTTAGTAACTGAATGCATGACATCATTTTATAAAAAAACAAGTGTAATCCAAAATATGATCACATAACCAAAATTAAATATTTGGAATGTAATAAAATAAATGTTCATTGTCTAACAAATAACACAGTTGATGTCTATAATACAATGATATTCAGATTCTATTTTTTTAGGAATTTATAAACTAAAAACTATATAATTATGGAGTGTAAATTTCATGGAAATTTGGAATCAAGATTCACAAGAATTTAGAATCGGAACTTCCAAAATTTTGAGTCTGAATTCATTAAAATTTGGAGTCTGAACATACAATGTATAGAGTCCGAATTTATTAGAATTCAGAGTCAGATCTCAGAAGATTTCATAGTCTAAATTTAGAGAATGTAGAGATAGAACTCATAATACCTCAGAGACAGAATTTAGAGAACTCAGAGTGATAAATTAGAATAGTTTGGATTCTCAATTCATAGAACTCAATGTCCAAACTCATTCGAGTATGGAGTCTGAATTCAGAGAACTCAGAGTCAGAACTGAGAAGAGTTCGGAATCTGAATTCACAAAACTCATAGTCTGAAATCAGATCCTGAAAATATAATGCTCTTTATCTATGTATTATATGATATTGCGGTTTGAGAATTCCAAAAAAAATTTACACATAAGCAATTCAATGAACAATGGAAAACATGGTAAGGATATATTTCCTAGGGAAGGAAAATTTTCCTTTTCAAATTAATTCACAGGGTAAAATGAAATTTTTCTTGAGATATGGTGTTTGGGATTTTAAAAATATGAGGAATGGTAATGTTATAATGAAAATATTATTGACTCAATAATCTCCCCAAACAAGAAGGAATAGAAATTTCATAAGGAAAACTTATTGACTCAACACTTCGGTGTTTCACGATGGTTCTAGACTGATGCATGTTCGAATAAAGATCTCAAATATAATGGTGTTTTATTAATATATGGGTGATTTTTTTTGCAGATGAATCATTGAGCATTTTTTTTCAATATTTATTTTCATAATTAAGACATAGGCATATTGGTATGTAGTTTTCAAATATGTTTTTATATGCTATCATTGTGATTAATGTTTAATAATTACTTGAAATTTGTAATATCTGATTCAGATTGAATATTTTTTTTATTTTTCACATGGTGTTTTCAGAATCCGCATAAGAGGGTTATCCTCATAAAAAATCATGCGTTCAGATTTCTATTATTTCTTATATAATCATATTTAACTTCCAGTGTTTAAATAGAATTATTGAAATATGTTTCGTAGGAAATTTTCATCCTGAATATAGGATTCTCCCCCAACAAGTGCTTCTAGAGCTGATGTATCGGGCATGTAATTTTTAGTAAGAACATTAGATGTTTTCAAAAGGATCGATGGAACGTGATGTAGGATGGGGATTGGAAAATAATTATTATTGGAAGATGGGTTTCTAGTTTTATACCTAATTCATTTATTTAGAACACAAAACTTGTAAAGAATGAATTAAAAATTGAATATTGAGTTGAATAACTAGATTCTTAATATTTTAAGCAAGGGGATAAATGTTTTCTTACAGGTGCTTCAAATTATGTTGAAAAAATTTTATGAGGGAGATAAATATTTCTACATTCAGGATTGTTTATAAGATAGTGCATATTCACTTTTGAAAAAGACTTCGACATTTGAATATCTTTTTAGGGGGTATGAGAGGTTTCTGTCATAGTTACGAAAGTCCATCATCATTTTTCTACAGAAGATAACCGTTGGTTAAATGATAATAGGTTTTCAGTCCAGATGAGTCTGTTGGGTGAATTATCCATTGATGTGATGAAGGTGGAGATTGATAGGATTCCTTCATTGGCTATTTTCAAATTTGAGAGAAGATAGTTTTTTAATTCGAAAAATATTTTATCATATTACACATATAAGGTTTCATGTCTTACTACAAGGGATATATATCTTTTATATCTATTTAGATGAGATAAGTGTTTGGTTCCTAAAATAGAAGATACATTGTGACATGAAAATTAAATATATATCTTTTTATATCTTATCTATATATAAAAAAGAAAAAAACTAATGGAATTAAAAATTGAATATTTTGTTGGGGATCAATAGAGGGAGAGCTGATCAAGATGGTGTCCACTAAGATTAATGGGAAATGGGAACCATGTTGGTGGTATCCCATATGGCACATTAGCAAAATAAATTGATGCATCAATGATAGAACTTTGATGTGTTGGGATACCACATTTCTGGTATTATGTGAGACACATATATATGGAATAGGTTCAAAGAAACATGGATGTGACTATTTATTGGTACCATTTAATAATAGTATTAGTGATTGTGGTGATCATGTGACATGTCCTGATTGATTATTGGAAGTACAACTTGATAGTGGGATCATGAAAGAGAAACATCCATCAAGTGTCACAAGATGATGTATGGATGATATGTTTTGGGATAAATATCATCATCATAGTGACAATTCATTGATGGAAGAATTACATTTATTACTTATATATCTTTGGAAATTGCATTTTGATTGAGATGATTTTTATAGAGAAGATCGAGGCATATCAGGTTGTGTGTCTCACACAGGGTTTTCTATGGTATCTTCTTAATTAATGTTTAGGAATTACATTGATTTGGTAATATCTGATTAGTAGTATATAATTCATAATTTCTCTATGGCTTTTTAATCCTTTGTATTAGAGGGTAGTTTCATGTAAAAAATATTCATGATAATTTTGTTTATTTTTCCTACAATAAGATTCCTATTCAATTTTTTCATTATATTTCTAAAAAATTGTTTTGAAAATTATTTTTATCATTTGATTGGGATTCTCACCCAAACGAAGCTTTCAATATTTAGAATCAATCTTTAAAATACTCGAAACCAACCTCATTAGTTACAGAATTAGGATTATATAAACTCATCTACACATTTCTTCCAATGTCATCTACAATGATGGAGCCCTCGAAACTTTTGTATTTCTTCACAGTTGTGATTATTACATGGGTTTCATCTTATAAATGGATGGACATGGCATTAAATTCAAGGAATGATAGTAGATATGCATGTCCGATGGTAGCAAAATATTTAGGGCTAGTTATTGTAAGATATATAGCTGTAGTTGTAGAATGATACCAGTTGCATAGAAGGAACAATAACATGTAATAGTAGTAGTAGTTGGATTAATAAGTTTTTAGTAATAATAGAAATAGTAGTAGACACCAACTATAGGTAGTCGTGATAAATAATTTATCCTTGTGGTAGAACTGGGATTTGATAGTAATAGAAGAAAAAATTGTTACATAGATTTTTTTATGGTAGTGGTAGTACATCCCTGAACTAGGAAAAAGCACTAAAATATTAGTAGGGATGGTGGAAGCACTACAAATGTAGCAGGTAATGATAGTTGACCAAAAAAACAATCAAAAAATAAATAATAATTAATATTAATCAAAATATTTAAACCAAAAAACCAGATTCAATAATTACATGACACTCAAAAAGCAAGTTTAATTATAAAAATGATAAGTCTAATAAAAAATTAAATAAATTAAAATGTTATTATATGAAATTGGAAATAAATTATTTATTAAAATTGTAAAATAAAAATTGAAATAATTAAAAATGAAAAAAAAGAAATTATTTAATTAAATTTCCATTTATTATAAATTAACCAAAAACCCCGAAAGATTATATTTTTGAATAACTAAATATAAATATAAAATAGATATGGATAAAATTAATATTTTAAAATATAAATACAAATAATAATAAAAACCAGTAAAAATGAATTAATGAATTAAAAAATGATAACTTATAAATTAATAATCTTGAAAAAAAAATTATTCAAGATTAATTATTTAGTATTTAAGTAACATTTAATTAAATAAGTCATAAAAATTATAATAAAATTTTTGGTAAATGGTTCTTCATATCAAATTAAAATGATTCCAAGGATACTGTCGAGTCTTTTCGAAGTGGTTTTTTAATCCGAGAAACATCATCCTTCTCGAATGGTTAAGATATTTTGGATGTTTCATGATGAAGTTTGTTCAAATCCGCATTGTTCTACTTCACAAAAATAAGCTCAATCCAAAACCATATTTTTGTGATGTTTGAAAAGAGATGATAATGTTTTTTGAGCTTTTTTGAATAATATAATAATACTTTGATGATGTGTGCATCTAATATTTTAGTCCATGTCAGAAAATAAAGATAATTTTTGATGATGCGATTAGCTAAATAATATTAGGGTTGATGCGAACATGGAGATTTTATGAGGACTTGATTAGTGTTTGATATCAATGCCAATTTATAAGTGGGACATATCAACACCAAAAAAGGATTCAAATGAAGATAAAGACTATGTTTGTTTAAGATGGATTTTTGGTTTCATTTGCTGGCAAACTACATATTGTGTTCACTTGATTGTTGGTTTTTTGATGATACACGCTTAGCTAATTTCTCCATAACTCAATGATTTTTCATTTTAAGTTATATGAAAACCAATTTCTTGAGAGATTGTTTCATTATGGTCCTGTATATTTCCATTATCTTCTATGTATTAGAATTAATGTGAGAACCCAAACCGAGTTCGTAAATGGTTAATTGTTGATATTCCATGATTATTGTTGGGGGTTTCTAACTAGATGAATCTAATGTGGTTGAATTTTGGTCATTAATTGGTTTTTTTTGTGAAAATAGAAGCTGCGGATTGTCAATGTTGGTTATTAGTGAGGGTGTTAGAGTGTTTCAACCAATGTGATGAGGTTGAAACTAATCGATCCAACCATTTAAAACATTAAAACTCCGATTAAAGATGTAGTTGATAGAAATTAACTAGCACTCATGAAATTTTGAAATTAAATTCTAGAAAATTCTCTAAAAATTCATGATATTAAATCGAGTCTAGTTGTGAGGAAGTTAGTTTTAATGACTGTATCGTGCTATTGGTTTTAGTAGAATTATTGGGGTGCTCTAATTTTTTAATGTGAAAAAATGTCAAGATAAGGATGTTCCACAGATAAATAATATCTTAAAAATATTTGGATATTTTTTTATTAGTAATTAATGAATGAATAGAGCAGGGAATGTATGTAGGGACATTTTAAATGGTGTCAGATCAAGATTCATGTGGATATGCATATTTTATTTGAAGAGATTTATTTTAAAAAATAAATATTAATAATAATGAATAGTGACCCTTGCACATGGAATTTAGAAATTCAAGGTTGAATATATATTGATGAGTCACTGAACATAGGTCATTGCACACTCATTTTATTTTAAAAAGGAAGTGAGAGAACTTTAATGGGGATGAAGAAACACACCGAACATCAGAGAATTATTGTAATAGAAATAAATAATAACACATTTGGAGTTTCATGGTGAAAAAAATAGATTTGGGAATCACACATTAGTGATCAAGATCAAACAATAAATTTCATCCCATATATTAATTTTCTTCATTTAAATTGTTAAAATCATTGAATCCCATGTATTAATTCATTTGAGTAATATGATTCTTGAAAAAAATATCTAGTCATTGTTGGATTCATGATTATATTGTAATTCAATTCTATCTTCATTTATAAAACTTTTTTAAACTAGTACATTTTTCCTTTAAATTTAATTCATTCACTAATAATAAATTTTCCTTACATTAAATTGTGGAAGATCACATGAAGTTAATATTGATGTAATTACAGGATCATCAATCACATATTTAGATTCTTGGATTCAAAAATTGAGGTATGTTTAGATTTGTCCCTATTAATTTTCCTGGGATACATTAAGAAAATATTTTAAAGGTGTGATTATTCAAATATAAAAATTCAAAAGAACTATGAGAAATCATTTAATCGACCAATCAATGCATTTATCGATCTATGATACTATTTTGTCCAGTTTATAACTATTTCCCACATATAATCAATGGTTTTTTCAAACATTCATTCCATGTTAAATTCATGTTATTTACATATCCTTGGTTTTTTCTGAGGTTTTAATATTTTATAACCATATAAACTTTAACCCATCACTCTTGGTTGGACACCATATACACTATTATTCATTATTATGCATGAGTTTTAAATAAATAAATTTGTATGTATTTCATCAATTTACATGTCATGTTTTTTTAATGGATTCTAGTGAAGTACTAATTGTTAATAAATTTGTAAACATAAAAAATTCTAGAAAATAAATTCATAAAAAAGTCCCAAAAATTTATGTTTTTAAAAAATTGTTCATTAAATATGTATATTCTACATGTTTCATTAAGCTATTTAGGCTGAAAATTTTCTATTATCAATTTTTATATGTGAGAAAAAACATCCTAATATAGGTCAATGATGTAAATAAATAATATATATAGAAATATATGTTCATTGAAAATAAAATAAAATCTGAAATTGAAATTTTCTGATAGAGAGTTCATCTTATTAATGAGAAATGTTTTCAACCAAAACACATTCTAAAAAAAAATGAAAGTCATAGGATGAGGTATTTTAAAATATAGTTATTTTTATGGAATCCACAACCCATTATCTTACCACAATGAGCTTGGAACAATGATGTTAATAATTCAATTATTTTTATATTTCATGTATTTAATGGTATGTCTAATGAAATTTTTTTATATTTCATTAGAGACTTTTACAACAAACTGTATCAATTTCTTTTGTATGGTTTCACTAAAAATGAACATAAGATGATAGAGTTTTCATTCTTTACTTTATAGGAATTAATAAAATTGGTTTTAAAGCTTAGATGAAAATATTTTTGAAAACTGGGATCAAGTTTAAAATCTTTTTTGATGAAATTTTACCCTCATCGACATAAGTAAAAGCTGAGAAGAAAAATTATGAGTTTTTATCTAGAGTATAGAGAAGTATTTCATGAGGATTAATATTTATTTATGGACTTTATTAGGTAGTTTTACATTTATCATATTCCATCTAATGTCTTCATGGATACCATTTATGAAATATTTTCCTCCTCATGACAAAATTTGGAAGATAAATCAGTTCAGTAAAATTATAATAGAACAATTGATGAAGGGTTTATGAAATTTTTATATATTATTTTCATTAATTCTCAGAAAAACTCTATGAGTAAAATAATTAATATAGGTATCAGTAACACTGATTTAGGGGTAAATGAAAATGTTCATTTCACTGAAATAAAAGATCGACATCAATCTATAATGAACCTAAATAAAAACCCAACTGTTAATCAAGCAGACTATCAAAATAACAACATAAAAATTAGAGATAATTGTGTTCAATGATGGATGTTCAGGCACATTTTAAAATTATTCCTAAATTTTGATTTTCCATCCCAATAATAAGAATATATCAATTTCATAGGATACTGCTTTATGATCCCTAATAATGATGATTATTTTTCAGCAATTGGAATCATGGCTAAATAATTCATCACAATCTATCTTGTAATGAACAAGTAATACCTAGATAAAATTCTTTCACATGTTACCAAAATCTTCATATTAAATAAATTCAAAATAAAAAAAGGGATGAACCATCCAATACCAAATTGAATTTTGAGGGATGAATTTTTAATAGAATTAAAAATATTTTGAGAAGATTTGAATCAAAATATGCTAAATTTAACCCTACAAAGGAACAACATGATTCTAATAAAGTTTAAAATAACTCTATAATTGAAAAACTACAAGTAAAAATGGGTTGGCTATATTGATACATGAGATCTAAAGTTAAATGGAATCTTAATAGAATAGATATTTTGAACCATGGGTGAATTACATGGATTTGGTAACAAGAACTATTTTAAAACTCAAATTGAAGTTGGAAAGGACCATAGGAGTGATCAAACTATAAAAATGAGTGAATTAAGAAGTCAAAAACAGGATAAGTCTTAGTCTATTAATGAGAGAAACAATATTTATAATGATGAAAATACAATAGTTTAATCTGGAAATCATTCTGAAAACATTCCTATAAATGAAAAGAAAAAAGTAAATGAGAAAATTATTGAATAATATGTAGAGATGTCTTCTACTATAATAAATAATTCCCCACCCATCCATTTCAATGAAAAATTTAAACGAAAGAATAATAAATAGTCTACACCACTCCTTTTCTTTAGTCATTAATAAATATTCAAGTGAATATTAATTTCATACTATACATTATTGATATTCATTATTATATGAAATATCATAAAAAGGATGTTTAAAACAGTCTCTAGAATTTTTTGAAACATTTATCATCACATAAAATTATAGTTATCCTTCAATATAATGTTCTTTTTAACTATAAATATCTAATATATTTTGTTATTATTTTTAACATATGGAATAGTGGATAACTTAACAATATTATTTATTTACGTGCTAGTATAAATATGATCCAATTAATATTATTTAAATATCTAAGATTGGGTGATTTGAAATAAACCATTGTTATAATAAATCTGTATGACATTTCATTTAGTATTCCCTTAAATGTGTAGATGATTTATTGGTTAGAGTATGAAAGCTATTTTTACAAGCTATCTTTATTTTCGTAGACTAGAGTGTGACTAGGAAGTCCCTATTATCCATGGTAGGTAATTATTGGACACTGGTATAGCTTTTATAGACACGTCTAAGGGATAATTAGACTATTTTTATTCTGAGAAACAAGATAAATACTATGTGCATAAAAATGATAACGAACCAATTTTTATAAAATAATCTTAAATAGAGTCCTTTGAAGCTGAAAAAACATATCAATTAAGAATAGTTTGAAATAAAATTTTTTCATGAATAAATTACATTTTATGTTGAAAATGATGTTTCACAAAATGTTGATTCTTCTTATAGTGAGAATCTGGAAACTTTTCTACAATGAGACATCAATTTTGATCATTTAGTCAGATGTGATGTTAAAAATGAATATTATACATTATAAGTTAATGTTTTTTAGAGTGCATGATACTTATTTCACATATATAATGAAATGAAAATTTTCATTATGATAATTTGAATTAAAAGAACATTAAAATATTTTATAAAAAAATATGAAGTATCATTTAGAAACTAATGGGAGTGATCTTTCCACTTTGGACAGCAGTGAAGGAATATTAAAAATTGGTTATGAAATTAAAAATTGTTCCTATTTTTAAACATGTATAGTGAAATATATTGAATATATTTGATATCTCATCTCCATGTTAATTCCAACGAGTGAAGAGGCAAACATATTGGAGTTAAACTGCTCATATGACACACCTAAAATACACATTTACAGGTGATAACTCAACAATGTATGTTATTATTTCAATAGAACTAAAACTAGGTCCATATGATATTTTTTTGGGTGATATTAACCTTTAATAGGTTGGAACATAGCTAAAATCAATGGGATTTTTCTTTCATTATAAATGCATAAAATTATTATAGAACTGGATCAAAAAACCAAGAGTAGAGTGTCAAAGGAGAGTGAACCCATACACGACTGATTTCATGAGAGAAGAGGTTATCAATTTTCTAAATTCAATTTTATATTCCTAATTTTTGATATTTCTTGGTTCATTCTAGTCCATTTAGTCTCAAAGAAGGTTGGATTCACAGTAGTTACCAATAAGAAAATTGATCAAATTAATGTGTTAAATTAAACCAAATAGATCGTTTTTATAGATTACATAAAGCATAATTATACCACTATGAATGATCTTTTCCAAATGAATTTTTTTGATAATATTAATAATATTATTTATAGAAAATAGTTATTTTCTTATAGGTGATTATTATTATTACAACCAGTTTCATTTATCCATAGAGGACCATGGTAAAACTACATTCACATGCCTATATGGGGCATTTCTCAACTAGAGAATTCCCCTGGATTATGTGTTACGTTGTATTATTTTCAATAGTGTATGATGGATAAATTTCCTGACCTGAGAGAGATGATTATTAAAGTATTAACGGATGAAGTATCCATTGTATGTAACACGTTTTATAGGTTTTTAAATAAATTAAGAGTCAATTTTGAGGAAATATTTAGAGATCATCTAAAGTTCTAAACTAGGATAAATTCCAATTTATTATCATTGAAGGAATTTTGTTGGGAAATAAATCTTTTTAGAGGGGTTTAGAGGTTGATTCTATTGGGATTTATGTAATTTATAAATTATATCATCCATTAAATGTAAAGAGTGTAAGAAGATTCTTATTGAAATATGGTTTTACTAGAGGTTTATTAAGGAATTTTTAAAAATCCCAAATCCCTTGTGTTCACTGTTGTACTATGATACATATATACTTCAAGATAAAAAATGATTATAATCAATTAATTTTCTTCTAGAAAAACACACTTCATCACCAATCATCCATACTTCTCATTTTAATATGCCTCTTGAATTTTTCTGTGATGCTATTGATAAGGTTACTAGCTCTGTTCTAGGATAGAAGAGATATAAGAGATTACATTGTGTATAATATTCTAGTAGACTACTGGATTATGTCGAAAGGAACTACATCACTAATAAAAAGGATTTGTTAGATTTTGTGTTTCCATTAATTAGGTTTAGGAACTTCTTCTTAGGATACCATGTAATAGTGTTTACAGACCATTATGTCCTGGAGTATCTCTTGTAAAAGAAGGACTCCAAATCTTGACTCATAAGGTGGATACTACAGTCATAAGATATTTCCATAGAAATTGAAGATAAATAAGGTGTTTAGAATATTATTTTAGGTTATTTTTCTATGTTTTATAGTACCCAATGTGAATACCTATGAAGATTAATTCAAACATTCCCATTGAAAAACAATCATTATCCTTATTAAGTAGCCTACACGGTATGTGTCCTAATAACTTTATATCAAGTGTCATTACTCAATATTTCTCAAAAATCAAAAAGAAAAAAATCAACCATGTTTTTTACGGGGTTACCTCTTTCTATTAAGAAGTTTTATTGTAAACATCATAGGTTTTGAATTCCATAGAAATAAATGATTCTCATTTTAGAGAGTTTTCCCTCATCAAATTAAGGAGAACGCCATAGAGCATCATGAAATATCTGAAATTTCCGTCATGATGAATCTTAATAGAATATATTTTTTATGGATTATATGTGTTTATTCTTGGTTTAGATATGTGTTAGAGATTATGAAATGTGGTTGCGAAAGTGTTAGACTTATGGATCTGAGGTAGGACCGTGAGTTTTACTAGAGCTAGTATACAAGACATGTCTATACGTGAATGATGTGGTGGGGAGTGAGATACCATGTAGTGGGGGTAGTGGATTGTAGTGATTATATCTTTACAAGGAGTATATGTAAATGGTATTTCGTTTACATGAAATCTTTATTTTTTTTACTTTATTGATTAAGATAATATTGTAAAGCTAAAAAGAGTTAATTGTATTACATGAGGGTGTTAGGATTTTAGTTTTAGTATGACAATACTTGTGCGTGATGTTCATGTTTAGTAATTGAATCAAATTGTTTCTAGTTAATTTGTGAACATTGGGTGTGGTGTATGATATATAAATGATGTATTGGCATCAAGAATCATTCATGGGAATTAGGTTTCAGGCAATAAATTTGTGTGTTACATTTATGATGTGGGTTTTTTGTGAACATCAACAATAATAATGTCATTTTTGGGAATCATGTATTATGTGGTTATGATATAAACATCCTATGGGATATGGAATATATATCATGTGATAGTTGGAAATTTTATTCCTTTTTGATGGTTAGTGTGGGACTATCAGGTTATCTGAAAATGGGTCTGGAAGCAACTGGGTTGGTGATTCCTATAGTGGGGAGTGCTATACAAGAAATAATCAAGTTGAGTTAGTAGAAAGGGTAAAATGGGATATTTTTAAGGAGACATATATGTTTGGTATAATTTCAAAATGTTTTATTGTGGAGAGAGGGATGCTCAAGAGCTCTGAGATTTAAGAATAGATTATGGCTGACAGCTTAGGGATAAGCTATTATATAGCAGGGGGGTTGTAAAACCCAAAACCTCGTAAGAGGCGAGGATATGTTTAATGGTTTTTTAAACCCGTTTATTTTATTGATATTGACAGGTTATATGGGTTATTGTGACCTAAGGATGTTTTTTGGTAAATTGGGTTACTGGGTTGCAGAAATGAATATAGACTAGAGTAATTGATTCCAGGACATGTAGTTTAATTATGTGAAATGGGTTGAACAACTGTGAGGAACCCCTACATTGAATGATCATGATGTGAACCATTAGGCCTCACCATGACAAAGTCATATATGATAAATAATATAAATAAAATTATTTTATAATAGAAACAAATATATAAGGGGTAGTCATTCAGCTATGCAACAACAAAATCCATTCCACCCATTCTCAAGGGTTGTAATGAGTGGTTCTCCTTATTCTCTTACCATTTCTTTGTTTTTTTTCAACATATGATGTAACCAAGGGAAAGGATAAAAATTTATTTCCATTTTTATTTTATTTCTCTCATTGATTGAGGTGTTGCGCAATTTCTGTCTGTTGGGCCTTATTTTAAGGCATGTATCCCCTTATCTATTTTCCAACCTTTAATCATGAATCTAAAAAATATATATTCGATGAGTATTCATGTTAAATAATAATTTGTGTAGTTACTAGTATTATAATAATTTATATATTTTCTATGTAATGTGTGGAAAATAAACATGAGATGGTTGGTTTGGGTGAGAAGAGTTGTTTACTACATTATCCTTATGTAAATTATGGGAGATTATATACGTTACTGTCATGTGAGAAAGGGTGAAATTGAGCTCTTATATGGCTTGAGATGTATGGAATATGGTACCATATTTTTTTTGTAGGATGTTCATAGTTATGGAATTTTATTAATGTTATATTATGATTGAGTTGGTTTCATGGGAATGTATTTATCACTAACCATGTGATTATGGGTGATACAGATCACTGAATGTGAGGAAACATGGTTCGTATAGATGAAGAATATGTTGACAAAAAATTCCACAATTAGGTGGTGTGGTTTACAGATGGTGACAAAGATTCTCCAATGTTTTTTTCTTGTATTGTTGGTGATTAAAACTCAGCATTGTTGTCTGAATGTTTTTTTGGGTTTTCTGGACATTAGCTAAGGCCCAATGATGTGGTGTTACCCGTTTTTTGGGTGGATTACTCCATAGATTATGCAACATATGGGATGTTGCTGACTATAAATATGGAAGATGATCTCAATATAGAAGGCCATGATTTATGGTTTCTAAAAACCTCATTTGGAGAATAAAGATCACTACTATGTTGGGGACAATAGTCCAAGACTATAGACTAATGGGTTTCATCATGCTTTGGGATATAGGATGATGATCCAATGATGGTAGAATAAGTATATGTCTAAGAAATTTTGAGAAATTACATTTGGACATTCTTTTGGGGAATTGTGTTGATATAAGGTGGTTATTTAGAAATAGATAAATTATTTTTTAAGGTAGGTGTTGATAGTTGGTGTGTGACTATGTGTGGTATGGTGATGAATTGTAGACTAAGGGTTCTTCCTATATAATAGATTTGGGAACCATTATTACACTATGTCATTGTAAAATTAGTTAATGACTTTATTATTGTTTTATAGAATAAAGAGAGAAATATATGTGATATGTTATGGCTTATAATTATTTATGTTAATGAATATATCAATATAATGTGAGCTAGGAACACTATTGTTGGGGGCCTATTGAGTTCATACGTGCACCATAAATGGGACCTTAAGTATGAATGAATACATTATGGGTTTCATTAAATGGGAGAATTCATGATCATGTTATATGTCATATTGAGTAGGGACATACTTTGAGTGGTTGAGACTAATGGTATGGTTTTTAGCAGGCATACTGAGTAGTTTCTCGATATTGACCTCGTGCGCTTTTAGGTTATTTAATTCATGTAAATTTAGGATATGTTTTTAGGAAATCATGTTTACTCTTTATAAATGGGATTAAACGTACATATTTTCTATTATAAATAATAAGTGTACTTTTAGATCATTATTTTTTAATTAAAAAATCTTCTATTGTGTTTAACATATATTCTTAGAATGTTTGTTTATATGATTATTATTATCATTGTAAAGGGGTATTTTCTCCCATATATTTCCTAACAGAACCTTTCTAAAACTGTGTAGTCATTGTAGCATGGGTAGGAATGGCAAATGTAAATTATGTCTCTTATATCATAACACTTCATACTAGACTAGGTTGGATATGGTAAACGTATAGAGTTTAGGGAATTTATTCCCAATTGTGGTTCAGTATGTACTGGCTAGGTTTACTTTTATTAATATATGATTGTTGTTGTTCCATGATTATCATATACTTCATTGTTTGATTTTGATGTATCAAATAGACTAGTTTACAGAATTCTATTCTAGACTGTGGGGAATGGTGAGGCTCTCAATTTTATGTCTACAATGTTTTGGTATCCCCATAATATGGATGGGGAAAGAATATTTTTTGGTAGATTTGGGAATTATCATGATTTATTTAAGAAGATATAGTCTCCCCATAACTATGTTAGGCCTTAAACACAAGTCTGCATCCTATGGAATAAGGGGAGATTGCCTAATGTCATGTGGAAACCCCCACTGAGGTGTCATTCGGGTGATCTGGGCCATAGCATTACTATGGTCCCAATAAAACATTAGTAAGGTGATGGGTTTAAATAGAGCATAATTTAATAATAAATATTATAAGAATCATATTCACATTTTAGATTTATCATCATAGAAGCTACATTTACCACTGCATCATAATCAATCTTTTCATCACTATACTTTTATCAACACTAGCTAAAAGAGATGATGAGTGGTACTTTTATTAGAGCTAAAGAAAGAACTGACAAAAGGATAACATTCTCAGTTCTTTTTTAGTCGTCATATAGGACTCTTCCTATCTACAACATTTTTATCTCTGAAACTGGTGGCCTTTATGCTGGATTTTTAGTAGTGATAAAGGATTCCCTTTATTTGTGCTTTATTAGGACTAATAACGGTCTCTATTTATCAATGTAGATTTCAAGCCAAAAATAAGAATGAAATTTTATTCATTATTTATTTAATGTTGATAATATAAAAATACTTTACTAGAAATCGTATTTTAATATAATAATATACTTTTATTATTATATATATATATAATTATTAAAATATGATTTATATAACACTGAATATATATTTACAAATAATAAATATAAATTTTTGGCTGAATAATGGTATATAATATAATTTTAAAAATAATATTAATTAATAATTATTAAATTAGAATCAAGTTATAGATATTTAACAAAAACTTGATGATTGAAAAAATTAATAAATTAACTAAAATCTTATGGAATGTTCAAAAGGGTATTATTTCAAACCACTATTACTATGGATCTACGTTTTTATTTTGGCTCCATAAGATGTTTAATCGAAACTTGTGAAAAGATATATGCCATTAAAAATTATATTGACCTCGATCTCTCTTCTTTCATGGTCAAAACGGCACAGACAACCTGCAAAACTGAGTTTCTAATTGTAATACCCTAATTTTTTACCATTTGATGGAATTTAACCTTCCTTTAAGAATGTATTATTGTTTTATTTCAGTTGATATTTAATTTATTTCTGGGTATTAAAATCATATGGATATTATAGGGTTGAAATTTTAGTTTTTTTAAAATATTAGTGTTATTCATAAATTATAATATATATATATATATATATATATATTTACATATAAAAATTTAATTTTATAAATATTTATTTAAATATGCTTACATGGAAACTATATTTTTAAATTCATAATCTATTTTTAAATAAACATTTATTAATACATTTAAAAACAAATTGATTTTCTTTACATTATAAAAATCTATAAGTACATATATTCCTAATAAAAATTATATATTTTGTCTATATTGAAATGTTTGTGTGTGTTTTAATAAAAATATATATATTAATAAATATATATACAGATATTCTAATATATGTAAATGAAAATTAATATATAAAATATTAAAATACATATCAATATTATATATATATATATAAATCTACCCAGACATATGTAAATATATATATATACACACACAAAGTCGTATCAACTCACGCGTATAATCCTATATTTTAAATAATTAATTTTATAAAATATTTATGTTTAAAAAAGAAGTGTAAAATTATATATGATTAAATATTATAAATACAAAAAAACAAGAAATAGAAGTGGTGAGGGCATTCACTTTACAAATAAAGGTCTTAAGATTATATAATGGTGCATGCAAGTGAGCAGGGCATAGGGGAAGCATTGGTAAAGGGGGGTATGAGCACTAAAACAACATTTGTTATGGGTGGGGATCCATCGCACATATATAGGAGGTGGGATAGGGGAGACTATTAAAAATTGGTGGAATGAACACTAACAAAGGGTTTGATCAAGGGGGTTGTGCGAAGTTCTTAAATTTTTTGAAAAATTTATTTTTATAGTTTTATTTGAGTTTTTTTTAATCGATAATGTGTTTGTTTATCATCATTTTTTCTAGTGATGATAAATGAAACCAACCTTATCATTTCTTATATATTCAATGATTTTATATCATTGGAAATTCCCACTTTGAGTATTGATAATAAAAGATTGTATAGTAGCATATAATGAATAACATAAATGAATAATTCATACCTCAAGCCTATTTATCTCTATCATGATAGAGTATAAATTTTGGGGATCAATGATGATGCATAAACCTTATTTATGTTCCACCAATGTACTTTCGAAACCTATACAACACCAAAGAATACTGTATAGGAATAGCCTCGTTGATTGCTGTAACATCCCAATTAAATAAAGATTATAAAATTTTCATATTTTTTAATATTTCTGAATTTAATATTAATTTTACATTAAAGGAGATGCTATTTTCGATGGTGTACCTGACTCACAACAATGAGTTTGTCCAAAATCTAATGTTGATCACCAAGCAGAGTCATACAAAAAAAAATATTATTATTTTAAATAGTAGATTATCTATAGGCATCGTATTGGCTTCAATGAACGAAACTAACTACAATATGATTAAACATATTTTTAAATTTTTTACATTTATCCAGTAAAATTTAGAGTCCTAACATGATAATGAATCATATTTTAAGTGTGAAAATATCTAATTTTTTTAAATGGTTATTTTACCACATTTTGATGGGGAACCCTTTTTAAATATAGTTTTTCTCACATTATTATATTACATACGAAAAAATAAACTTATTCTATAGAAGTAGGACTTAGAAAATTACTTTGGGTAAATGTCTATTATTTTTCTGATAAAGTTCAATTTTTAATGAATATTGAAAAATACTACATTTTAATTCCAAAATGCCTTTTTATCTAGTTTATTTATATTGATAGATTGTTTTTAATTGGTTTTAAATTGTAATTGGATTATATTTTTACTATTTAATCATAATTTATTCATTTAATGTAATTTCACTATGAAATTGGTCGTAAAAAATGTTAATCATTGGATAGTTATTATTTATAAAAGCACGCGTTTTTGTTTTGACAATGGGAATTAATTTTAAATTAATTTATGCACCTTATGTTATTTGAATATGTAAGAATAAATTCCATATTTGGAATTTTTATTTCAAAATTGTGTAAATAGGTAACTTTTATTTTTATAATTTCTGAATAGTATCATCAGTAAATATTCTATTTACAATAGTAAATGGGTAGATCTAAAAAATAAGGGTAAAAAAATAATATTATAATAATATTAAATTATCCTAACCCACTTATTTAACCTATTGGATGATATATTTCCAACCATGGGCATCCTAGGATCGAATTTGGGACCCCATTTTTTCACTTTTAAATGAAAATGGAACTTTATAAAAATTAATTTAATATTATGGAAAATGAATCGTAAAAAATATCTTTTAGTAAAAACAATTTTTATATAGGGTAACATAAAAGATCCATCAGAATATAAGTAGTATTTATAAATATAAAAAAATTTCATTCATCATGTTAATTTAATTATATTTTCTATAAATAAAATAAATAAATTTATGTATGGAACAATAAGTGGTAGTGATTACCTTTTTAATGTATGTTTTAAATAAATGGGATTTTAAATATTAAGATAAATTTATTTTGAAACATTTTTTCTCATCCATGAATTTTATGGATTCAAATTAAATGTTATATTTAAATTACTAAAGGTTTCTCAAAATAATCATGTTGTTATAGGTTTTTCTTAAAAGTCAAGAAATGAATAGTTTAGAAATTGACATAAATGAGATTTTAAAACAATTAAAATTTTATTAAATGATAAAATAATCCAAAAAATATATGATTATTCCATATAACATATATTATGTTAAAATTTTCACTAATGAACCATTCTGGGACTCTTGACATTTAATTGTAAATATATTTACTATATAGTATGAATATACAAGAGGACATTTTAAAAGTTAAATTAGATAACAAAGGGTTAATGCCTAAATATAATGTTGATTGTATGCCATAAACTTATTTAAAACCCATTTTGTGAAATTATTTCGAACAATAATCATATTACTATGAAATTTAATAATTTTTTGACCTTTTAAACTGAAAATCAATTTATATTAATATATTACCTTCAAACATTCATAAAGAGCCCCTCCTCCCTCTTATAAAAGGCCACCATCTCTAACCCATTACACATTCATCTAAAGCCCCTTTAATCATCTAGAAATTGCCTAATTGAGGTCTTAATATATATATATTTCACTTATTAGCTCTAACATTGGGATAAAAAAACTTAAAGAAAACCTTTTGGTTCAAATGAAAGGGAGTTGCACAATTTAAAGGAAACATCTTCTCTCAAGTTCTATTTTTTTATATTCCTTGTCCAACCCCCTAAACTAACTTTATTGTATTATTTTATAAAACAAACAGTATCTTTATTATAATAGGATTTTATAATGAGAAGTTTTATAACTATACATCCACACTCCTCCATCTAATGGATATGTACATACAGTTTCGGTGGACGACAAACTACTGCCTCATGAAACGATGATTGTCCAATTATCTCTTACCGCCTCTCATGGTGGACATTATGATGGAACTGTATTTATATGTGATATATATAATATTTATATTTTCTCTATTCTTCTATTGTTTTCATTTATATAATACATTTAAGTTTTCCATAAAGGGTAAATATGATAATTTCATTTGATGAAGTGCAGACCACCACCCCTTCAAAGTGATATGACTCGTTTATTCCATACGTCAAACATATAAAAGATAGAGTTATTATAATTATATATGATATTAAACTGGAATTATAACATTCCTATGAATCATTATGTTATCATTTCATTATATATGAAATAAAAATGAAAGTAGCGTTCAAGCTAGGTACGCCTTACCATCTCCATGAACGGTGCATTTCATTTATAATCTCTAAATTTTATGTTCTATTATAAATTCATATATATAATGAATATATATGATATATATGATATCTAAATCATGAATTTAATTCTTGATATTATGATATTTGGACCACATGGATAGCTTTAAATTATAAGAAGTTCATTTTTGACATAAATACCAAATATGGACAAAACGACCATTATTAACTAAAATGATTATGTAATGTTAATAACAAGGTAATAAATAATATAAAAAGAATAATAAAATTATAAAAGGTTCTTAATAAATTATAAATTAACTTTATTATATTATTCAATATATTAAATAACAAATGAGTCATGTTGAACATGAGGTAAGGGACTTCGTCTCAAAATCCATCAATTGATGCATACATTGATTTATACCTTACATTCTTTTGTACGGTTTATAAAACAATTTTGAATTTTAATTTCATTAAAATGGTATTTTTTTCTATGAAGTGGTTTACTAAATGAAAAAATCAATGATTCTTTTTAATGTATGTGGTGACAATGACCTTTTCGCCACCACGAGCATTATTTTATATTTGGCTTCATCTACAAGACATAGTGTTTTTAAATGAAAAATAAATATCATATACTATTTTTAATTATTATGGTATTTAACATGGATTTTAGATTGGATATATTATATCAAAATATTTAAATGCTATTTCAATTTAGAAATTTAATAATTCATTTATGCTTTTTCATGAGTTATGATTATATTATGGTTCTTGGGCATTTTTTACGTATTTGGGAGGTTTTGTGATAAACCTATGGCTGGTTAGCCTAAGATAGCTCTCCAGTGCATTGGATAACGTGAAAGAGGTAAACATTAATGTTTCTTCTAATGTATTTAAGAAAACTTCTATGATAGATATTCCAAATGTAACTCCCTACAAAGACGTGTAAGCTACAACACAACTAAGTTATTGATGACACAAGTGACCTTTATGATTTAGGATTTCCATTTGTTATTCATAAATATTATGATCATCTTTGGTACATTAATGATTGAAATGAATGATTTTAATAACATGTATGTATTGATGGAATGATGTTTTTATTCCTTGTTTTATAAACATTAAGGAGATTTTAATTCTCATCCCTTATTTTTGATATGTTTTTCACAGGATATAAGGTAGGGTAAGAGAAAGGAAAAGTTAAGGAAGATTTATATAAAGGAATAAATTATGTATTTTATTCAAGAGTTTTTATTTTATTAAAAAATGGATACATAGTAGAAGTGTCTAAATTGTAATATTTAAGAAGTAATTTAATAGTTATGACCTAATTCTCAAATACTATAAACATGAAAACACCCTTAATGGTAATTATTAACTTAATAAAGGATTCTATAATGTTTAAGGTTTAGGCCTTATAGTTGGTATCAAAAATCAGTTTAGATATCTTTAGGTATTATGAGATTCTATTCGAAGAATGGTTAGTTTCAATGTCTACTATTTATAATAAATACTTATTTTTTATATTTTTCATATCAAGGAAATTTTATTACAAATGGAAGGATGAGGATATAAAATGAAATTTATATCTCTTCCTAATGACTTGATTGAAATAATTATTGCAAAGTCATGTCTAGATGATTCTGAAACATTATCTAACATTCAACTCACATGCAATAAATTTTGTCAAATATCAAACACATATGCTATAACTCAATTCCATCGTGGATCACATGTTGGATTTAGTCAAATCCTATTTTCGTAATATTCTCATATCTTCATGGATGTTAAATATTATCAAGCCATTTTTAAATATTTTACCTTATCACAATATTTTGAAGCATATTATTATTTTGAAAATGGTACTATAGAATGAGTCCCACACGCGAAATATTTAAATTTTATTTTAAATTATAGTATTTTAGCACATACTTATTGTATTTTAAATGGAACATTGATTGAATGTTTCACCTCAACGTTAGTCTTACTGTTTTATAAAAAGAATTTTTTATCAGATTTTTTGAAATTATATGACACAAATGAATATTTTACACAATTATTTTTTAGTGGACACCCATATGACCCAGGTTGTACAGGGTATATTTGGATATAAGAAGCAAATGAATTTGAAGGATCTCTATATCATTGTCTCAAAGCATGAACCCTCTATCTATGTGAAAAAGATGATGATGAAACCATGTGGACACTATGATCAAGGAACATGTTCTTTCATTGGGAAGAATGTTATTTTATGGGGGTAAAAAATGTAAATATATATAAGACTTTATTAATTAATATATTGAGGTTGTTATGATTTGGGATGTAAATGAGCGTTATAAGACAAACATTGGGGTTAAATCATTTAAGGGTTATTTTTGAGTTTTATAAAAAGGGACAACACACTAGATGGGAGACAACACATCATGTTAGGAAAGGCCACATCAATTGAACCCACAACCGAAGGTTGATAGGGCACATCGCCTACCATTGTCCTACATGAAGTCCCAGGTTAGTATGACTTATTATTTTTAATTAAATGACAATATGGATAAAGAATAAGTCGTTTTTTGGAATTTATATTTTATCAAAAGTATATCCTTATTATAGGAAAATTATTTGATGATTAAGCGATAAATGTTATTTTGGAAGGCGTTTTCTCATTCGTGAACACTATATTCTTATGGAAAATAGAATATTATGGGTCTCATTTTTGGAGTAATGGGTGAAATTTTATTTTGGAAGAATACATGGTTTTATTATTGATATATAATCCTTCAGGTTATTAATTGAAATAATTATCCTATCATGGAAAATATTTGATTAGGTGAATTACTTTTCAGTATGAGACATTAAGTGTAGAAAACGTTATTTGGACATAAATGTAATGATATTTTTTGATGTCTATGTGATTAAATCATTGTGAATTTTGGGTTTCAAACATAGTTTGGATTGTATTGATTAATTTTATATAGAAACTTGTATTTAATGGTATTTGTTGAACTATGAGAATTGTTTGTAGAATTTTGGATATTAAGAGAAAAATTTTATGTTATGATGTATTATCTTTTTTAGAGATTATCTAATCTTGAACTAACATTTTTGGATTTTTTTAATGTCTAAATACAAGGAAAATATATGGTTCATATTTTGTGGATTATGTTATTCTCTTTATGTTTATTCAACTGATTCGGGTGTGACCAAGTCATCCTGAAAACTCATCATTTGGAGAAAAAAATTGGTAGAAATTTTTTAATGGCCGAAAGTCTACTTTGAAAGTAAGTATATTTCCTTATATCCTTAGTCAGTCTCAAAAATAAATTGTCCAAATTTATGAATGGAAAAATTAAACAAAAAAGTTTTCTGTTTAGTTTTACTTCTAGGAAACCAATGGTTTTTTAACCCATCACAATATTGTGATTTTCTTGATGATATATTTCTCATGGTCATGTTTTCTATAACTCTCCATCAGACATTGACTGTTATTTTCTTCTCCATATCCCTGTTTTCCAACATGGAATCCTAGTGTGGGTTATATCGGGTGGCTATTTTACTTCTATTTATTTCTTTTAATGTTATTGTTTTATTGACTCTTTTTCCAATGTGGGACCATCAATGATGCTTCTGATCCATATTTTAAAATGTCAAGGATGAAATTCACCAAAGGGGGGAAGGATGAATCATCCTAGGTTAGTAAAGAATATTAAATTTTCATAATTATTATAATTTATTAAATAAATATTAATTTTACATTAACAAAAATGTTATGTTTCATGGCATACTGCACACACAATGATAGGTTTCTCGAAAATATAATATTTTACATAAGGATGAATCATACTGAAAAATAAAAATATAATATTATTATTTTAAGTGGTAGTTAACGCCTAGCCATTGTATTAATGTGAATGAATTAAACTAACTAACAAATGATTAAATATGTTTTTTAAATTTTTTCACTTTTTCCCAATAAAATTTATAGGTTTAAATTGAGAATGAATCGAATTTTGGGCAAAAAAAATGTACTATTTATAAAAGGTCATTTTACCTACTTCAGATGGATAACCCCATTTAAATCAAGATTTTTTCACTTTTAAATGTTAAATTTGACAAAATAAACTTCTGTTTTAGAATTGATACATCAAAATTTACATTGGGTAAAATTATGGTATATTTCTGATAATGTTCATTTGATAATGAATAATGAAAAATACTACATTTTAATTAAAAACAACATTTTCATATGATATATTTAGATTGTTATAGGATTATTTTAATTTGTTTTAATGAGTAATTGGATTATTTTTATAAAATTTAATTCCATTTTGTTCATTAGAAGTAATTTTACTTTAAAATTGGACATAAACAAATGTCAATCATTTTTATAGTTATTAATTCTTAAAAACACGATTTTTGGATTTAAAAATGAGAATTAATTTAAAATTAATTTATTCAACTTCTGTGTTTTGAATTTGGAAAAATACAATATATATTTGGAATCAAGAGGTCTATATTGTGTAAATATATAACTTTTATTTTTGAACATTATGGATAGTATTTTAAGTAAATATTTTATTTACCATGATTAAAGGAGAAATATGGTAAATAAGTGTGAAAAATAATATGATGATAATATTTTACTACCCTAACTCATGTTATAACCGTATTGGTTGGTACATGTTTACGATGGGCATCATTGGGTTGATTTTGGGACCCCAGGGAGCCACTAGTAACATAAAAAAATATCTTCAACTATAAACTTATATATTTTACAAAAAAAAAATTATATGGGGTCATATAAGAGATTAGTCATTGGAAAGATAAATATATTTTCTACATCATGGTATTTTATTTATAATTTTTATACATTAAATAGATATTTTTATTGATGACACAATATGATGTAGTGATTAAATTTTGAATGAATGTTTTAAATAAATGAGATTATAAATATTAAAATAAATACAACTGGAAACATTTTATACCATACACTAATTATAGAGATAATAATTACCGTAATTATATTATGTAATAAAATTTTTTCAAAATAATCAATTTGTTAAAGATTTTATTAAATGTCTCGAAATGAATTGTTTACAAATTGACATAAATGAGTTTTTAAAAAAATTAATATTTTATTAAATGATAAAATAATACAAAAAAACATTGATTTGGACAACTAACATATATAATGTTATAAATGACGTTAATAATTCATTTTGGTTCTCTTGGCATTTTATAGTAAATATATTAACCATATAGTATGATAATACAAGAGGACATGTTAAAAGTTTAATTAGATAACTAAGGGTTAAAGCTGATGGATAATGTTATTTTAATACTCTAAACTTGTCTAAATCCAATTTTCTATGATGATTTCAGAAAATAATCATCTTATCTTTGAATTTAATGAGTTTTGGTACTTTTTGAAACCGAAATTCATTTTATAATAAAATATTACTTTCAAACACTTCCAAACATCCCATCCTCCTTCTTATGAAAGGCCACCTCCTCTAACCCATTACACACACCTCTCATTACCTTTGGATCGTCCACAATCTACCCAAATAAGGTCCCAAAAAACCTCTATTAAACTTAGAAACATTAGGATATGCAGACGGCACTTCAATAAAATCATTTGGTTCAAACCAAAGGGAGTTAGCCATGTTAAAGGAAACATATTCTCTCTAGTTATTTTCTTTTATTTCCCTTCTAAAACATCCAAAACTCTATTTATTCTATTATTTTATAACATCACCAGTATTTTAAATATACGAGGATATTGTTATATGATGTATTACAACTACACATCCACACACCTCTCTCTAATGGATACAAACATATTGTTTCTCTTGACGGCGAACTACTACCTCATGAATCAATGATTGTTTACATATCTCCTACCGCCTCTCATGGTGGCCATAATTATGGAAATTTATTTATATGTGGAATATATTATATTTATATAGTCACTATTCTTCTGTATTTTTCATTTATATAATACCTTTATTATTTCCACAATGGGTAAATACGATAATTTTATTTGAGGAAGTGTGGACTACCGCCCCATCCAAGTGATATGACTCGTTCATGCCATACGTTGAACGTTTAAATGATGGAGTTACTGAAAATATATGTGATATTATACTAAAATTATAATATATCAATGTATCATTATGTTTTCATTCAATTAAATACAAAATATAAATCAATGTAGCGTTCATGCATATGTACGCCTTATCATCTCCATGAATGGTGCATTTCATTTTTTATCTCCAAATGTTATGTAATAATATAAATAAATATATATAATTGATATATTTGATATATATGATATATAAATCATTAATATCATTATAGATGTAATGGAATTTTTACCACATGGATATCTTTTAATTATAAGATGTTCATTTCTAACCCAAGTACCAAATATCGACCAAACGATCGTTATTAACATAAATTATTATGTAATGTATAGAACATACAAATAAGTAATATAAAATGAATAATAAACTTGAAAGGGGGTTTTATTCAAGTATAAATTAACATTAGTTTATAATTCACGAGATTAAATAAAGAACTAGTCAAGTTGGACATGAGGTTAGGGACTTCATCTCAATCTCCGTTCAATGAGGTATACACTGATTTATAAACGACATTCCGTTATATGTTTTATAAACGTGTTCTAACATTAAATTTCTTTCAAAGGAAATATTTTTTCTAGGAGGTGTTTTACTAAACAAAAAAAAATGTTTCTTTTAAATGTATGTGGTGAAAAAAGACATTTCTTCCACCACGATATTATGTCATATTTGGTTTCCTCTACCACTTGTAGTCTTTTTAAAAAGGAAAATAAATACCATGTACTCTTTTTATTTATTTTTGTATTGAAAAACTTTTTGAGAATGGATTAATTATTTCAATATATTTAAACATAATTTCAATGTGGATATTTTATCTTTCCATTATACATGTTCATGAGTTATTATTATATTACGTTTCTTGGGAATTTTTTAAGTATATGGGTGGTTATATTATTAACATAGAGTGGGTGAGCCCGAGAAAGCTCTCCAATGACTTGTGTAATGTGAAAGTGGTAAATGTTAATGTTTCTCCTAGAACATTTAGGGAATATACTATGATTGGTATTCCAAATTTAACTCCCTAAGTATTTATGAAGGCTACAATATAAGTATGTTATGGATTCCACAAGTAACCTTTATGATTTATGATTTCCATTTGATATTCATCAATATTATGATCTTTTGTGGTATATTAAAGATTGAAAAGTATGATTTCATTGATATGAATGTTTTGATGGACTAAGGTTCCCATTCCTTGTTTTATAACTATTACTGAGCTTTTTATGCTCATCCAATGTTTTCGAAATCTTTTTCACATGATATAAGGTAGGGTAAGAGAAAGGAAGAATTCATGAATATTTATATAAAAGATAATTCTTATTTTCATTGAAGATATTTTATTTTATGAATAAAATCAATAGTGAATAGAAGAGTCTACTTTTTAATATTTTAGATTTAATGTAATTGTTATGGCTTAATTATCTAAAACTCTAAACCTGGAAAGATCCTCTATGTGAATTGTTAAATTAAGTCATCATTATATAATGTTTAAGGTCAATGACTTATAATTATTCTCTAGAGGATGCATGATTTAATTTTCACAGTGTTATATGTTATATTTTGTTTTGTTTTAATTTGAAAATATTAATTTTTCATTGTTGAATTATTTTTAGTATTAGTGAAAAATTAAAAAAATGATGCATTTTGGAACAAGTTAATAATAATGTGAAAAAGTGAAAAAAATGCAAATATATTTGTTATGATATGTAGGATATGGAGTAGAAGTCCAGACCAAATTATTGTAACAAAAATACTAAATTATTTTAGTAATAAATTAATAATTCCTCAAAAAAAAACATTTAATTGAGTAGTAGACCTTGTACATCACTTGACCAGCATCAATATTTTAAAATTGTTCCAACTCTCTAATAGAATGTATTCTAATTTAATGAAAATAGATCCAATATGTGCAGGGGATACTTCTCGTTTCCTCATAGTAAATCCACCAATAATATCTATTAAAATTTTATCGATAATGTCCAATAATAACTTATGGGAAAGATTAAATTAAATTCAATGAGTGTGAACTACATGAATTTAAAATTTTTATATAGTGGAGGTTTCAGTGATCACGATTCGTCGATCTCTATTGATAATAATAGAGAGAACAAATGGTGGTCAATATATTTTCTATAAATTCCCCCGTCCAACGTAAATATCCCCTCCCTCCTCCACACCCATCACCCCTCAACCCCTATACCCCATATACAATTCCATCGAACAATGCCATGATTGATTCCGCAATACTGACTCCTCCATTTACCACTAATCATTAGCCTTTCCACCTCATTTTTCCTCTCTTGTATCGTCTACCCCTCTTTCACTAATACATCTCCTCATACTAAACCCTCATCACCACCATCGAGACCTGCAAATGGTTACACCTATATGACATCATTGAACCCCACTGCCACTGAGCTCATGATTCTCATTACCCCTTCCACCATCATGCCTCATCACCAACCCCCTCTTGTGATGTCGAACTTAGTAGAATGACATCCCTCTCTTGTAATATCATCCCCAGAATCCCACTACCAACACTCACATGTTGTGAACCCCTATTGCTTACTCTGTCTCTTTCCACTATCGAGTCACTAACACCCACTCCCCCCACTCTCAGAGAACTAGACCATTTATACTAGAAATTTTCAAATTTTTACACTTCCCTAGTGTATAAATTCTAAAAAATACTTCATGGTAAATTTTTTCATTCAACAATCCATGGATACCAATGATATATTTTTATTCTTATGTTCTTTTGTAGAATGCTTACACATTCCTACCACAGTTAGGATGTCATTATAAAATATATAAGGCACATTGTAATTTATATGAAATTGTGTATATTATTATTCAATACAATAACATATACCATATTTTCATTATATATTTATCCAATTAAAAAATTTATGAATTGAATATTTTAGTGATTTCGTTAATTTATTTAAAATATCTATAAATATTTATATAAACATTATTTATATGCTTCATGTAATATTGTATTTATGTTTATTTTTTTTAAATTAAATTTTAAATCATTCATCTTAATATCTGTTTTGAATCATTTTTTAGGTTTCAAATTGATAATCTTGACCATATGACAATATTTATGTCCAAGATATATGTATCTGGGTTTCGTCAATAAAATGGAGTTAATTAGTAATTGTATAAATATATTTTTTGAAGTTAATGTTATATGAATGTGTATAAATTATTTATTGTGGATTCGTAATAATATATGTAATATGAAAATTATTGATATAATTTACTAGGAAATATCAAGCATCACTAATTTATAAAATACTTGGTCTAAGTAATTCAATAAAATATTGTGAAATATAATTATTTATCAGTTTAATACACTATTGTTTTTTCCTTTCTAATATACTACAGTACTAATATTTTTATAAATTTATTATGTAATTTCAAAAATATTTCGTGGGTTAAATTGCACATGTAAAAAGCCATAGAATATTGATTTCTCAAAGTGAATCCCTTTAATTTGTTCACTATTATGGTCATAATATATGGTCATATAAAAGTTATATACATATATTTAATTTAGTTATATATATATATATTATATATAATATTCATAGTGAGCTTATTTTATCATAAAGAATATCGAAATGATTCAAATAATTCCGGTTGATATATACAACATTAGTAATTTAAAAAAATACAAGTTCTAATTTATTAAATAAATATCAAGATTATAGTTTAGCTGTTACAATGATTTCATAGAGATTATAGAAAAATTTCATACTGTTAAATTCAATATAAAAATATACCATTATATCATATTTTTGTTCAGATAGATTTATACATTCTTCTATATTTAAAATTAGTCATCATAGAATATTTTTAGATATATGTTTTTGAGATTATATAAAATATATATATTAAATTCCCATAATGATGTATCTTATATAATCTATATAATAATATATTATTTATGTAATATATGTGTTGTAAATTTTACTAATTTTACATCTATTAAATTAAATTGGAATAACACGTATATGTTATTTTCTGTGAAATGTTGAACTTCATTAATTTCTAAACTCATAGATATAATTCACAAAATAAGGATTAGATTTGTAGTTTCGGGATTAACCTTATTTCATATATATTCTAGAAGAAAATTAGTTTATTTTATTTTATAAATTCTTCAATCAGGATATATTGATATTCTAATATAATAATACATTCTATAATATTTTACTACAATGATGACAACACGTAGTTAGATATCTGATTGAAATTTAATATTTAAAATATACAATGCAATATCATATTGATGTGTTAAATTTAATCCATCTTTAATTCATTTACGAAGACCAAACATAATTTTTTTTAGTGTTTTATATGTTTGTTACGTAGTAAAGGATATATGTATTCAATATATTGTACAAATTCTGTATTCAAAAAATTTATCTCAAAATGTACATGTTTACATTAGTAAATATGTTATATCATACCTAAAAAGTTTCTAAAATAACTAAAAAATTCATCAAATAAATATTAGGGGTATAAATTATAGATTTAGATGATTTGATTTTGTTTTATAAAAAAACTATTTGTAGTTAATCTTATTGAATAAATGTTAAGGGTATAGATTAATGAATAAACTAATTTCAAATTCACTATTTTTATTTTGTTTATTCTATTAAACACAATGATCCATGCAAATATAAATTAATTGCTATATATAATATTTAATATTTTGCTTATAATTTATTTATTATTTTCTAATTTCATAATACATTATATTCATACATTGTTGGATATCATAACTACATTTCTAATGTCCTGGTTGCATGTCGATATTTTGTTACAATTTCTTTAATGTAATCTAGAGATTGAATTTATTTTCTTACTACATTCAATTCCTATTTTAGTGTACAACTTTTAATGACACAATGTTGTTAAATCCCAATATATAGATAGTATAATCCTTCCGATTCTAGTTTTGTATAATTACACTTATATCAATTTTATTCTTTTACATTGATACTTATTTTCATTTTATTTCCTATAACATGATGTATTAATTGAAATAATCTATCTTCGACTCCCAAAAATAAAAAAAATAAGATAATAAAATGGAAAATCTTATGATTTATTTAGTTTAATTTATGATTCATATAATTATCTGCTTTATATTATGGGATCCTTCTGTTTATCTATATGATTCACTGTAGTTCCCTATCAAGATTTATATTTTTGGGATGATCATTTACATCATAACTAATGTAAATAAACTGCATGATCATTATGGGATATTTTAGTTGTTATTTGTAAATGTGTCAATGAGATATAGAGGATTGTAATTGTTTTATCATGGTTTGAACTTTTACTTTTACTATCATGGGAAGATTTTATATTGATTTGGAGTGAAATATCTCATATATTTTGAAGTGCATTGTGTTGCATTTTTTGTTAATGAGGCTTGAAGTTGTCATGGAATGAATGGATGTCAAGGAATGTCAAGATGTGAATGACAAAGGTTGTGATGGAGATGGTGATGAAAGGAGAATGGCCATGGTACTAAGATGCATGTCACTCAGGAGATTCACTAAGTGACATAGGATGTTGTGGTTGAAACATTATCTATGAATATCAGACGATTGTAGAGCTGTTCTTAATGTTTCAATACTTGTATCAAGATGATACTACGTTACACCACTTGAAGAATTGATGATGATGGAGTATCATCATTATATCAGACGATTGTTGAGCTGCTCTTTAAGTTCAATGAACTTGTATCCTGATGATACAAAGTTACAACAATAATTGAAGACCATATATTGTATTGACAATGCATGAGGATCTCGGTTGATGAAGAACCTTAAAGAATTTCCCTCCTAAGTAATGAATATATGTTGAGGAGATTGGAAGAATTCTTATGAATAAGAAATGAAGAAATGGGAGGAAGAAAGAAGGGAACTTGGGTTGGCATTTATACATTGGGAGAACTTTGTTTTTAACAAAGTGTTTATTCAACACTTGGCCAAGAAGTAGCCACCAAGGAAGGCCAGCCGAGGGTCATCACCCAAGGCTCATGTGGGACTCGAGGTCACCACGCCCATGGGGAACCCTCAGGCCAAGGCAGCATGTCCCTGAGGCAGAAGGGTCAGGGCCGTGTATAAGCCCCGAGGGCACGCGGTGGTGAAGCCCGCGCACCCGAGTGTGCATAGTGGGCGCTAGGAGCGCGCCCGCAAAGGTGAGAGTGGGCGCAGAGCGCACCAGCAGGGAGAACACGGTGCGGGGCGGCACCGTGAGGAGGGAAGTTCAATTGCTGAGTGGAAGGCAGCGGCACATTGATAAGCCGCGTGAAAACAGGAGCCCTCTTCGATGTGGGATGCGGAATTTTTCCGCGGAGCGAATCCCAGCCGCTCATCTGATCTCGCGGACGATCGGCGCCGCTCATCTAATCCTCCGCACTCCCGATCTGATCCAAGCCGTCGAAGGTTTTTGATCACTACATCCAACGACCCAGCGTCCGTCTTCAACCTCGAGCATAGCCGCTGCCACCCGCGAGCTTCCTTCGAACCAGAGACCTCCCCGTGGATAGAAATGGAGTGTCCGACCACCTCCGGCCAATCTAATTGCTCCAACGAGGTCATCTGGCCACAAAGAATCCATCCATGCAATAAAATGACCTTGCATGCATCAAATGAAGAAATTGGAGTTCGGCCGAGGCATGCAACGTTGCTGAGGATTTGAAGGGTTCGTGATTTGCATGGATTGGAAGAAAAGAGGCCGTGCATGCGTTCTAAGTCGCATGCACGTGAAGAAGACCGAAGAAAATAAATACTCGCGTGAACCGAGGATGGAAACCAGATTTAAAGGATTTTTAAAGATCCGAAATCTTCGGTTATTCAAATATTGTATCACGCGGATGGGATGAGGCATTACTCTGCCTATAAAAGGAGAGCCTGAGGCCTTGGAGTGCTTGCTGAAACTCTGTTGAAAATCCGAGTCCCGCGTGAGTCTCTGCCTCGCAAAGAAGAATCCCCACGCAAGTAAAGTTGCACGGCTGGATTCCCTTGCACGCAACACCTTTGCGCGACAAGAAGAAGTTAGGGTGACCCCTGCGCGCCTTCCCCATGCGCGATAGAGGGTACCCAAGACCCTGCGTGCTATTCCTTGCACGTCAGGAGAGCTCGGGCAGCGCTCTTGGGCATCCTTCTTGTGGCCGCGGCAGTAGCACCTGCGCGCCCGTGGTAACACCTTGAATGCCCGTGGTGTCTCTACCCTGCGCGGTAGTGTTGAGAAGTTTGGCTGTAACCCTTGCGCGCCTGCATACAAGTGGAGTTCGGGTTGTGTTTTACACATATTGTGTGTGTGCCAAAGAAGGCCGAGGCCTTGCCTCGTGTGTGTGCCAAGTGGAGAAGAGGACCCGAGGATTGCATGCCTTGTGTGTGCACCAAGTGAAGACACATTTTTTGTGTGCAAAATTGAAGAACAACCAACGGGTTAAGGGTGTGCAACAAGAAGAGGGAAGATGCCAAAGTCAAGTGTGTGCAAAACAAAGAACAATTTAAGTGTACATGAACAAGTAACAAAGAAGGCCGAACCTATGTGTGTGCTCTAAGTGGAGTGGACACACTTAGAAGAAGAAGAAGACTCACACAAAGTATAACACACATTTATGTGTGTAATCAAAAGGAATTTAACGTGTGAAGGAAAAGAAGAAAAGGTGTGTGATTAAAGTGACTACACCCTTTGAGGGTTTATTTCACCAAGAGGAGAAAGAGGAGAGTTCATGCATGAATGCATGCACATGCACATGTGAACAAAGACAAATCTGGTTGTGTGCATTTGAGTTGACCAAGACCAGAGGATCTTGAAGAAATTGAGAAGGCCATGCAGTCAGTGCATGAGGATTCAAAATTGCCATGCATTCAGTGCATGAAGTTGAAGTGAACTGAGACTGGACCAGACTGAAGTTAAAGACATCATTTGTCTGAGTATTCAGTAGTTGGAGAGAAGCCAGGTCATCCTTAGAAGAAGGAGATAAATCCTGAGCAATACGAGAAGACTTGTTCATCACAAGTGAGCAGAGGTACAGAGCAAGGCCAGCCGTCTTTATCCCAGACTGCTGAAGATACTTGAAGAAGCATAAAGTGAAGAAGAGCTACTCGTGTGACTCGAGGAGCTAGGAGAAGCCCCCTGTGAGACACAGGGTGGAAGAAGTCTTTAGTGGGATTCTGGAGCAGGCCAGTGGGACTCTGGTAACACTGTGGGACGCAGTATAAAGACCCTCCTGTGGGACTCAGGAGAGATACAGTGGGACTCTGTATCGACCATTGTAATACTAACAGATTATAATGGAAGAACCCATGTTGGGGTGTATAACCAACATGGCATGGACGTAGGCCTTTGGTGCCGAACCTTGTAAATCCTTGTGTCCAGTGCCTTTACATTTACTGCATCATTCGTGGAAAGGTTAGAGATACAAGAAGAGTGGATCGAGGCTTTAACCAGCCATAGAGGTTTAATTGATAAGGAATCAATTAGTAAAATGTTTTAAGGGATCACTGATTCACCCCCTCCCCCTCTCAGTGATTCAAACTGATCTGGGCACTTCAATTGGTATCAGAGGTAAGGTTGCCTCTAAAAGATCCAAGGGAGTCTTTATGAAGTGCATATTTGAGGAAATGAGTGACCAGCCTCAAATGGAGATATCTGCCAAGACTCAGAAAAATAGAAAGAAGAAACAGGCCAAGAAGATGAAGAAAGCCTGTCCTAGCTGTGATGATGTTGGAACAATGAAAGATCTTCAAAGTGCAATCGAATATCTTCAGAAGACAGTCCCCAAGGAAGTGGAAATGTGTATAGCTACAGGCATCCTTGATCTTCAAGAAGAAAAATTAAATCTAGAAGATGAAGCCAATACAATGGAAGATCAGTTGGCTAAAAGGGTTGGCATAACCAACACTCTCAGAAAGCTGGTGAAGGCTAAAGATGAAACCGTTTCTCTTTGAAATAAAAGATATGAAGACACTGCTGAAGAATTGCAAAGAAGCCTTTCTGAGATAGAAATCTTTATGATAATGATCGAAGAAGTTTTCCATGCACTGGAAAAATTGCACAGAGTGTCAATGAATGTCAGAGATGCTCAACTTGAAGACAAAGTAAACAGGGTGAAGGAGCTTGACAACTCATTGCAAGAATTGAAAAAGGTGCATGATGACCAGATGAAATAGGTGAAAGAGAATTGGGAAGGTAGGCTAAAATTCGTTGAGGATGAGAAGAACTCCCTCAACATGAAATGCTTTGAACTGGAGGTGATATTGAAAAATCTGCAATCACCCAAAGCTGAAGCCTCCCAGTCAGCTGAAAGAAGAAATGTTGCTACTCAAGTGAGCTTTGAGAAGGATGATTCTAAAAGAAAGACATCCTCTAATAAAAGGGCAACATCTTCTACAAAGAAAGTACCATCCATACCATCTTGTACTAATTCTTCTAATTGTGTTTCCACAAAAAGTGCAGGATGGACGAATAATTCCAAACAAGTATGGATGAAGACAATGAAGAAAGAAAGCTCTCCTGAAGTAGCACAGCAAGTCAAGAAAAGTACCCAACAATCAGAAGGACTGAAGAGGTCAAGATTTGTGGGTCAATGTTGGTGTTGTAATAAGTATGGGCACTGTGCAAAGGATTGTTGGTACAATCCGCTGAATGTTAAAGCACAAAGGAAGCCCATGCCAAGGGGGAGCAAGCCAGAAGAAAAGAAGCATCATCCACAGGTCCAGAGACATCTGTTTACTGCTAACAGATTTGGATTGCTTGATAACATCTGGGATGATTGCAAAAGTGGTCAAAAAGATACATGTCAATCTCCAACTGTATCCAGAGCTCAAAAGTAGAAAAGATCACAGAACCTGGCTCAGAAAGAATCCTTGGGAAGCAAGAAGAAAGTTGAAGATGCTCCCAATAAGGTTTTGAAAAGGGAAAAGAAGTCCTTGGAGTCTAAATCCAAGAAGGGTGATGCATCAAGAAGATCCACCAAGAAGACATGCTTCTACTGTGGAAATAAAGGTCATACCATGGATCTTTGCAAACAAGCCATGAAATTCAATAGAGGCAGACTGGACTCAAACAGACAATCAATCCAGATGAAGCAGAAGGGATTGGTTGAAAACAAGTTGCCTATGAAAGGTAGCTTGAAAGAATCAAAGGAACCATGTGGAATATCCAGAACTAAGGCCACACTTCCAAGTGACTTACTAGTCATATGGCCAAATCAGTTGCAACTTGCCAAAGATCTGCAAAGAGCTGAAGATGAAGTTCTGGAAATTGCTAAGGCAAAAGGGAAGAAAAAGATTTCACATGAAGATCATGTTTTGTGTGTGAGGTGCAATCAAGCTGGACATACTAGTGATAAATGCATGATATTCATTCCAGCTCAGAAGGGATTCTTCAAAAGAATGAAGATTTCACCAGGAGACTCTAGTGCTCAGAAGGCACCTAGAAATACAGGAGTCACACACAAAGAAGTTAAAGAGGTGTTGATATGCACACCAGCACAAACATCATTGAAGATCAAATGTGCAAGTGTGAAGAATGGTGAAAATGTGACATCTCGGTTGAGAGAATCTTCTCAACCTTGTTGTTCACATTGATGAACCAAGGAGGTTCCATCTTATTCCCTTATACACTTGTATTTACATGTGCTAACATTGCAGGGAATTGAAGATGATGATCATTCTCAGCTGGAGGATGGTTTGGACAGAATGGAGTGCACCCCTTGAGGGGGAGCCAATCTGAAGAAGATGGGATTCTTAGATCAATACCATCTTGAGAAAAGTGAAGGTATTCCAATCATAATTTCATCCCTTGTTTCTTAATTGTATTCATCATAACAATTAAGGGGGAGTATTGATTGAAGTCAAATGGATGAAAGGGGAAGCTTTATCTTTGCACCTGAACTTTCTAATGAGTTTTGTGAAGTTGTGCAGGATTTAGCAAATTCAATGTTATATATGAAAACATTTCATGCCCCTTGAAGCATGATCTCACATGTATAGTGAATGTTGGACAACATTGAGAACCTTGGTTACATCACTCTTGTTTTCTACACCGGGTTAGCCCAAGTAGAATTAGAGTTGATTTACTAAAGGTTCTTTGCTAAAGAGAACATGTGACATCATCCCTCTCTTAGTGATTTTCAAGAAAATGCTATTCGAAGGGAGGAAGTGATTTTTGAAAGAGAACCACACCACACCTTTGAATTTGATTGCCAATAAGGGGGAGAAAATATTGGCACACATATTGACCCATTCATATGTGCTGAAGAAGTGTATTGACAACAAATACAAAGGGGGAGATTGAAGTGCATTGTGTTGCATTTATTGTCAATGAGGCATGAAGTTGTCCTGGAATGAATGGATGTCAAGGAATGTCAAGATGTGAATGACAAAGGTTGTGATGGTGATGGTGATGAAAGGAGAATGGCCATGGTACTAAGATGCATGTCACTCAGGAGATTCACTAAGTGACATAGGATGTTGTGGTTGAAACATTATCTATGAATATCAGACGATTGTAGAGCTATTCTTAATGTTTCAATACATGTATCAAGATGATACTAAGTTACACCACTTGAATAATTGATGATGATAGAGTATCATCATTATATCAGACGATTGTTGAGCTGCTCTTTATGTTCAAAGAACTTGTATCCTGATGATACAAAGTTACAACAATAATTGAAGACCATGTATTGTATTGACAATGCATGAGGAGCTCGGTTGATGAAGAACCTTCAAGAATTTCCCTCCTAAGTAATGAATATATGTTGAGGAGATTGGAAGAATTATTATGAAGAAGAAATGATGAAATGGGAGGAAGAAAGAAGGGCACTTGGGTTGGCATTTATACATTGGGAGAACTTTGTTTTTAACAAAGTGTTTATTCAACACTTGGCCAAAAAGTAGCCACCAAGGAAGGCCAGCCGAGGGTCATCACCCAAGGCTCATGTGGGACTGGAGGTCACCACGCCCATGGGGAATCCTCAGGACAATGCAGCATGTCCCTGAGGCAGAAGGGTCGGGGCCGTGTATAAGCCCCGAGGGCACGCGGTGGTGAAGCCCGTGCACCCGAGTGTGCATAGTGGGCGCTAGGAGCGCGCCCGCAAAGGCGAGAGTGGCCGCAGAGCGCGCCCGCAGGGAGAACATGGTGCGGGGCGGCACCGTGAGGAGGGAAGTTCAATTGCTGAGTGGAAGGCAGCGGCACATTGATAAGCCGCGTGAAAACAAGAGGCCGCTTCGATGTCGGATGCGGAATTTTTCCGCGGAGCGAAACCCAGCCGCTCATCTGATCTCGCGGACGATCGGCGCCGCTCATCTAATCTGCCGCGCTCCCGATCTGATCCAAGCCGTCAAAGGTTTTTGATCACCGCATCCAAGGGCCCAGCGTCCATCTTCAACCTCGAGCATAGCCGCTGCCACCCGCGAGCTTCCTTCGAACCAGAGACCTCCCCGAGGATAGAAATGGAGTTTCCGACCACCTCCGGCCAATCTAATTGCTCCAACGAGGTCGTCTGGCCACAAAGAAGCCATCCATGCTATAAAATGACCTTGCATGCATCAAATGAAGAAATTGGAGTTCGGCCGAGGCATGCAACGTTGCCGAGGCTTTGAAGGGTTCGTGATTTGCATGGATTGGAAGAAAAGAGGCCGTGCATACGTTCTAAGTCGCATGCACGTGAAGAAGACCGAAGAAAATAAATACCCGCGTGAACCGAGGATAGAAACCAGATTTAAAGGATTTTTAATGATCCGAAATCTTCGGTGATTCAAATATTGTATCACGCGGATGGGCTGAGGCATTCCTCTGCCTATAAAAGGAGAGCCCGAGGCCTTGGAGTGCTTGCTGAAACTCTGTTGAAAATCCGAGTCCCGCGTGAGTCTCTGCCTCGCGAAGAAGAAGCCCCACGCAAGTAAACTTGCACGGCTGGAGTCCCTTGCACGCAACACCTTTTCGCGACAAGAAGAAGTTAGGGTGACCCCTGCGCGCCTTCCCCTTGCGCGACAGAGGGTACCCAAGACCCTGCGTGCTATTCCTTGCACGTCAGGAGAGCTCGGGCAGCGCTCTTGCGCGCCCTTCTTGTGGCCGCGGCAGTAGCACCTGCGCGCCCATGGTAACACCTTGAATGCCCGTGGTGTCTCTACCCTGTGCGGTAGTGTTGAGAAGTTTGGCTGCAACCCTTGCGCGCCTGCATACAAGTGGAGTTCGGGTTGTGTTTTACACATATTGTGTGCGTACCAAAGAAGGCCGAGGCCTTGCCTCGTGTGTGTGCCAAGTGGAGAAGAGGACCCGAGGATTGCATGCCTTGTGTGTGCACCAAGTGAAGACACATTTTGTGTGTGCAAAATTGAAGAACAACCTATGGGTTAAGGGTGTGCAACAAGAAGAGGGAAGAGGCCAAAGTCAAGTGTGTGCAAAACAAAGAACAATTTATGTGTGCATGAACAAGTAACAAAGAAGGCCGAACCTATGTGTGTGCTCTAAGTGGAGTGGACACACTTAGAAGAAGAAGACTCACACAAAGTATAACACACATTTATGTGTGTAATCAAAAGGAATTTAACGTGTGAAGGAAAAGAAGAAAAGGTGTGTGCTTAAAGTGACTACACCCTTTGAGGGTTTATTGCACCAAGAGGAGAAAGAGGAGAGTGCATGCATGCATGCATGCACATGCACACGTGAACAAAGACAAATCTGGTTGTGTGCATTTGAGTTGACCAAGACCAGAGGATCTTGAAGAAATTGAGAAGGCCATGCAGTCAGTGCATGAGGATTCAAAATTGCCATGCATTCAGTGCATGAATTTGAAGTGAACTGAGACTGGACCAGACTGAAGTTAAAGACATCATTTGTCTGAGTATTCAGTAGTAGGAGAGAAGCCAGGTCATCCTTAGAAAAAGGAGATAAATCTTGAGCAATACGAGAAGACATGTTCATCACAAGTGAGCAGAGGTACAGAGCAAGGCCAGCAGTCTTTATCCCAGACTGCTGAAGATACTTGAAGAAGCTTAAAGAGAAGAAGAGCTACTCGTGTGACTCGAGGAGCCAGGAGAAGACCCCTGTGAGACTCAGGGTGGAAGAATTCTTCAGTGGGATTCTGGAGCAGGCCAGTGGGACTCTGGTAACACTGTGGGACGCAGTATAAAGACCCTCATGTGGGACTCAGGAGAGATACAGTGGGACTCGGTATCGACCATTATAATACTAACAGATTATAATGGAAGAAACCATGTTGGGGTGTATAACCAACATGGCAAGGACGTAGGCCTTTGGTGCCGAACCTTGTAAATCCTTGTGTCCAGTGCCTTTACATTTACTGCATCATTCATGGAAAGGTGAGAGATACAAGAAGAGTGGATCAAGGCTTTAACCATCCATAGAGGTTTAATTGATAAGGAATCAATTAGTAAAAAGTTTTAAGGGATCACTGATTCACCCCCTCCCCCTCTCAGTGATTCACACTGATCTGGGCACTTCATATTTATTGAATTATAGTGCAATTATCTACCTTTAGATAATTGATTTTTATCATTACATGTGTTATTTAAATCATTTAAGGTTCATATACATAGAGAAATAATTATTATAGATTTAATTGGTATTTTTCATTTCCAAAATATGTGCCCTTTATATAAAAATGGTGAAAAAGTTTACTATATATTTTATACATTTATATACTTGTTATTATATTATTTTTTTTATTAAAATTATTGTCCAATTATCTATATTCTAGATATGTTTATTGATATTTATTTTTCATTAAAATAATGTTCCTTAATATATCTATAATCATGAACATACTATTTAATATAATTTTTCATTCATTTACAAATTAACACTAATACATCTAAATCAACTTTTGGTCTATTGTTTTAATCACTATTGCCCTTCCCATTGATTTATCAATACAACAAGTTATATTATAAAATATGATTTTATATATCAATTGGATAAATGATATCTATATATTTATTTCTTTTTATATTCAATTATATTCCTTATAAAGTCATTAAACTTTGTTACTCGTACTTAAATCATGGAATGTCTTGAAATATTTTAGCTTGAGTCCTTAAATTAAAAAAAAAATCTATTTTTTGTTGGATTTTCCTTTTCTGTATTCATTATATTTATCCATCATTATTTTAGATTTATTTTTTTATTGTTAAACATAGTATTCCTATTATATTCATGATAGAATATGGCATGTATCATGTTGTCGAACCAAGAATATCATAGCCTCATCTTGATGTATCATGGAATTATTTTTTTTATTATATACCTTTATAATGTTTAGGAATAACTTAATGATTTTAAAAATATTAATTTACCAAAAGAATATCATATAGTTTTATATCTGGAAGATCATTAATCCTTTATCAACATTAAATAATGTATTATGGTATTTAATTTATAGTTGATTTGGGTTCATGTTATTTCACAAGAAAATATTACCGGTGATGAGTCATTTTTTACCTTGGGTTTAAATGCTGAATTGTTTTCTAATTTATTTATTTTTACTTATATTTATTCCAATATTTACTTAGTTTTAACCTACCACATACATGGGATATCATTACAAATTAACTCTTACAGATAAATCACATATCCTCTCAGATTTAACCACATGATAAACAAACTATCCTCACTAATAATTCGATATTAATGTAATTTTTTATTCATATAGTGTATGTTTCTTAGTTATTTCACTCTATATACACTATTTCTCAATATGGGGCATTGGTGAATTGAAAAATTAATTACTTTCGCTTTGATGTACTATGTAATAACTAATACTGTTTTATATATACTTTTTCTCAATAATTTTATTTATAAATAGATTAGTGAGAAGAAACATTATTAAATCCTAAAGGTATAAACAAAATGAGTTACATTTATACTCCAATAATAGTCAATTACATTGAAGATAGTTTTTGTCTCCATATGCACCTATTTATAATATATAAATATGTATTTTCACTTTTTTAAAATTATTTATTTCATATAAACAAGTAAATTTATTAATATGAATTATTTGAAATCATTAAGGAAATGTTTTTGTATTATTTTGGACATATAATAGTAGAAGGAATATTAATCCGATTAATTGTTTGCTCTAATGAACCAAATAATTTTTTCAATGGTTTTACGACTATATAAAACATGTGGTTTGGGGTCAATATCAATGAAATCCTATGCTTTCTTTAAAATAATATAAAATTAAATGTAGAGAGCTTTATCAAATCTCAGAGAAGATGGAGTATCTAGTCGATGAGTTATTTTTTCAAGATGAATGAAAACATACTGTTAGTAATTTAAAAACACTAAAACATTCATGTAATAGTCAAAAGTAGATAAAATTTCTTCTGAATCAAATGAAACCATAGTAAAAAATTATTTTTTTAGTTTTAATGAGTAGGAGTATGCAACACATTAATTGGGCAACTGGTGAGCTCAAACGGACCGAATAATAATTTTTTAGGGTTTGCTGGCCTTTAAAAACATGCATTAGGGGGTAAATACCATTAAATCACCTTTTATTATCATGAAATCATATAAAAACACCTATATAGTGAATTTACATTTTTTTAGTAGATTAGGTGTCAATATGACATGCCATATTCTCAGGATAACTAGAAAAACCATATTGCTATTTTATAAAACTAAAACATGTTTATAATAATAAAAACTAATAAAAATGTTTTATGAATGATATAAAATAATAATACAATCGTATTCTTATTATTTGTAATTTGTATGAGAATTCATAATTTCATCCAAATGTTAATAGTTTAAATGGTTTGATGACTTGAAACATGTGTTGTAGGGATTACAAATATTTAAAATGATAATTGATTTCCAAGAAATCATATGGAAATAATCGTACTATTTTTTATGAAATTTTGGAGTAGACGACATAATAATTTGATGTGTATTTCTCTCAAGATGATGAGAAAGGAACATTTAGCATTATAATGAAATTAAAACATGTGTATAATTGTTAAAACATTATAATATGGAATCTGAAGGATGAGAAATCATAATAGAATAGTCTTTTTACAATTTCGATTTTCATAAAGAAAATGGGTAGATAATCAGACATCAGTGATCATTAATGGACCAAATAAGTTGTTTTTAATTTTGGATAGCCATTTAAAATTAAAAATAAGTTGGGAAAACCTAGAGAGGGTACTATGATTTATGTAAAATCACAATACAATAACCATAGTGTGAGAATTCAAATTTTGGAGTAGACATAAATTTAGTATGATGTGTGGATTTTTTAATATGATTTAAAACTCACATCCAGTGTTAATAAAACACTAAAACATGTGTATAAAAATAAAAACAATAGAAACATTCCACTGAATTACATGAAAACATATGAAAAATGTATTTATATTATTTTTTAAATGTATGAGTAGAAAAAACACTAATCAAGCATGTTGAGTGATATAGAAGATTGAACAAATAGTATTTAATGGTTTAAAGGTCTTTAAAAACATGCATCAGGTGGAAAAAAAATATAATCTATGATTTTCATTAAATTAAAGGAAAATATCCATAGTGAAATTTTTGAAAAATTAGAGAAGATGAAATTCCAATTTAACATATAGTTTTCTTGTGATAATTGAAAACACACTTCTAGGGTATTAAAAAGACTAATATGTTTGTCATATCAGTCAATACCAAAGAAAAAAACCATTGAATAAAGTGAAACCATAGGAAAACTATATTATTTATTATTTGTGATTTATAATAACATATTTAACATCAATAAAACATGTGTTTTATTAATATAGATTGATAAAAAAAATATTCATATTTCATTGATTTCCATTTAAAACATGTGTTAAATGGTTAAAACCAAGTAAACACCCTCCAATTTCTTCGAAATAATATGAGAAAAAATAATAGATTTCTTTTAGAAATTTAATATTAGAAAAAAAAACTATTTCAAAAAAAAAATTACTCAAGATGACCAGAAAAGAAATTTTATGTTTTATAAACTCTAAAACAGGCAATTAATGGTCAAAACTAGTGACAAAAATTAATAAATGGTGTTAATTCCTATGAGAAAACATACTTTTTTTTATTTTTGACATTTAAATTTATATAAAACCCTAATTTGACATACAATGTTCCAAGACGTACTGAATAAGATGCTTTTCATTTTTTTTCATTAAAAATGTGAATCAGAGTGTCACAGCCCAGAATATGACCTAAGTCTTTGATAAAATCTTATTAAAACAATTGTAGAGACTTTTTTGAATTGTTAGAGTAGACGGCATGTCATCCTGGTCTGTTGTTTTCCTATGATAATAGAAAACAAAATTTTAGTGTTTTAAAAATGCCGAAACATCAGTGTAATGATCGAAACCAATGAATATGACCTCTAAATTATGTGAAATAAAAGGAAACATATAATTTTTTTATTTTGGTCTTGAAAATGTTTAGTACACATTAATTAGATGTGTAGTGTTCTAAAATCTACAGAATTAATTGTTTTTAATGGTTTCCCAACCATTAAAAACATGTTCTAGTGGTCAAAACTAGAAAAAATGGCCTACAGTTTTTATGAAGTAATAAAAAAACATAAAGTGATTTATAAATATTAGATTAGAAGAAATATAAATTCTGTTTTCCATTTTCTTATGAGGTCTATAACCGAACATTTATTATTTCAAAAACACTAAAACATTTGTCTGATGATAAAACCCGAATAAAAAGACCTATAAATAGCATGAAATAAAACAATAATAATGTTTAAATTATTTTGTACATGTAACGGTACAAAAATTTATAATTTGACATTTGTTCTGCTCATACAGACTAAATGAGAAGTTCTTAATGGTTTAAAGACATTTAGAAGCAGATGTCAGGGGGTCATAATGAAGAAATAACATCTTATTATCATTAAATAACAAAAAACAATCATAGAGTAATTTATGTAATGGTGGTTATGATTACATATCAATAAAGCATGTCATTTTCTTACTATAACTATAAACACACTTGTATTTATTTTTAAAATATTCAATCCTACATGGAATGGTCAAAACAATAACAAATGACCTCTAAATGATGGGAATTTAGAGAAAAAATATCTATGTATTATTTTTGATGTGTATGAGTATAGGGAACATTAATTATATGTTCAATGTTCTTAGAAATACTAAACAAATATTTTTTAATGGTTTGATGACATATAAAATTTATTTTCAGCGTGGTAAAAACTAATAATATGATATCATATTTCCATGAAATAATTTAATAACAACTATAGATTGATTTTTAATATTTTGGAGATTATGACACGTCAATAAAACATGTTGTTTCCTCGGGATGGTCAGAAATTTAATTTTAGTGCTTTAAAAATATGAAAATGTATATGTGATTGTCAAAACAAAAAACAAAAATCATTTGAATGATGTCATGTCATTGAAAAACAATATTTTAATTATTTAAGACATGTGTGGGGCACAATAATTGAATTTGTTTTGTTCTCTAATGATCCAAATAGGCTATTTTTAATAGGTTGGTAGTATTAATATAGTTTTATTAGGGGTTAAAACCAAGAAAATGACCTCTGATTACCATGGAATCATATGAAAATAATTGTAAAGTGAATAGTGAACGGATCGATCACCCTTCATGTCAATGTGATATGTTATATTCCTAGGATGACACGAAATGAACATATAATTTTTTAAAAACAACAAAATTTGTGTGTAATAATCAAAAGTAGAGAAGATGACCACTAAATGCTGTTAAACGATAAGAAACCCATAGTTGTGTTATTTATTGAAATATATGAGACAAAACATCAATTGGACACATGATGTTCTTGTATAGTCCAAATAAAAAGATTTTAATGGTTTTACAACTTTTAACAATGTTCATCGGAAGGTCTACAATATGGGAATGACCTCAGATTTCTAGGAAATCGTATGTAAAAACTGTGCAATTATTTTAAAAAAGATAGACAAAAATACATGTAAAAATGATATTTACTTTTCAATAGGCGACCAAAACAATCATTTAGTTTTCTAGAAATACAGAAATTTTTATAATGATAAAAACATGAGAAAATGACTTCTAAATTATGTTGATTCATAATAAACAATATTTAAATATATTTTCGATGTATATGGGTTTTCTGAAAATAAATCAGATGTCTGGTGTGCTCAAGCAAAGTGCTAATTAGTTTTTTCAGGTTTGATGGCCTTAAAAAACATGCGCTAGGGGGTAGAAACAATGAAAAACCCTATGATTTAAATGACATAATAATAAAATAATCATACAATGATTTGAGAGATTTTAGAATAGATGGCTTGTCAGTCTAATGTGTTTTTTCTCAAAATTACTTGAAATGCACTTTAGTGTTTTAAAAAGCGTAACACATGAATGTATTGGTCAAAACCACAGAAAATGACATCTAAATGACAAGACATTATAGGAAACCTATATTTAAATTATTTTTTATGTGTATTATTAGAAATAACATCATTCAAGTGTGCATTGTTCTTGGAAATAATTGATATGTAGTCTTTAATAGCTTAACGACAATTAAAAACACACATGAGGGGTCAAAAACAAGGAAAATTCCCTTGATTTCCCAGAAATTATACAAAAACAACAAAATAGTTATTTTTGAAATGTTATCATATATATCTAGTCAATTCAACGTGTAATTTTTTTAGGATGACTAGAAACATAAATTTAGTGCTTTAGATAAATAAAAACATTTGTGTAATTGTGAAAACTAGATAAATAAATATCCAGATGATGTCACATCCTATGAACACAATCTTGGAATTATATATCAAGTATATGAGACTATAACGACCCCAAGTTTTTCAATGGAAATACCATTCTTATATTTACGTCATAAAATAACATGAAAACACAAAATATCGAACTATTAAGTGATAAGTGACCTTTAAAAACAAGTTTGTCACTTCTTTGTTTTGAATATTGAAAATCTGACATACACGATTATGTTTAAGATTATTTTTGGAGTCTAATGAAACAAAAATATATTTTGGAGAATACTGACCTACCCTTATGAATAGTAACATACCCTTACAAATAGTAATATAACCCTTATGAATAGTATATTATCCCACATAAGATTAACATTACCTAGGATTAATTAAATAAAATTTAGACATCTTAGAAAGTGACAATTTGACCGTAGTAAACGTTTTGGTATTTTGTAAGTAATAAATATTTAATTATAATTAATTAATTAATTTAAAATAATATTTATTTCCATAAAATGTATTCAGAAATTATTTAATCAATTTATTAGTGTTTTTAGATAATTTTATAAGACCCTACGTAATTTATGAAAGCACTATAAATCAGTTTTAATCTTAAAAAATTGTTTGTTTTAAGTAAATTATGATTTTCATTATATATTAAAATAACAATATTTAGAAAATTATTTTTGAGAAATGGACTTTATTTTTGGATTCTACACGTCGAAAAATGGTGTGGGTAATTTTTTTGGGTTTTTTCTATAATACTTCAATTTTCGGGTGAATAGTAAGAAATACAGTTTTTCGCATAATCGGTGTATACTAAATTGAATCATTAATGATGTAATAATGAAATAAACATTATAGAGATTTATTTTTGGGAAAATTATATTATATTCCATAAAATTTTCCTTAAAATACAATAAATCCAATTCTCAAACCTAAAAAGTATTTTCCAAAGCATAAAGTCAAAAGGTGATTTCTTAAAGTGTCTTTTTCTCCTTCTTTCACATTCCTTTTAATAAATTAATGAAATCGGATTATAAAGAAGAATAAAAGCTTAAAAAGAATTATATTATATTAATATATGATTTATGATGTCAAAAAACTACTATCACAAGTCTAACGTTTGATATATTATTTTCTTTAATATTTTATACTAAAAACACCTCCCTCCTCATGTATAAATAAGCTCTCCCCCTCCTCTTGCCAAATAACACCTCTCAAGCTTCAATAATTGTCTAATCTCTGACAAAACACGTTCTCTAGCCCATTCCCCACTTCCAAGAGATTTCGGTCTCATCAAAAGACCAAGCATAGGCCCTTAAGGAGGTTCTCAAGAGGAGGATTCTAGAGGTAATTTCTCTCCCTCTTCTCCTTTATTTTCCTTTCAAGTTCAAGTTCATTTCATGATCTCTCCCCACCTATTTTAATATAAATTGTATTGTAAATCCATTATTATACATCTACTGGAATGTTATGATGCTAATGAGATATTATATCACCCCATCCCCTTTCCCTCTTACATTTATTTTATTAAATAGAATGTTGTTCATGAGGTTTTTAATTTATCACCTTCAAAAACATCATGCTCTCTTCCTCCATTTCTAACTTCAGATATGTTCATGAAAAAAAATTTATGGTTGAACCAGAATATGTTATATGTATTATTTCCAATCACTTTTCTATGATTACTCATGTTCTACCCAAACATCAATTGAATAATACAAGTGAACCACCCAAGAAAAACCATAAAAACGAACATTCCCAAACAATGTTTTAAATCTCTATAAGTCATCCAAAGGAACATTATATGACATAATGAAACCATAATGAACCCTATAAATGTAAAAAAAATTGGATTTCTAATTAATAAATATAATGTCATTATACAGGACATTAAAGAGAAGGAAGCATTCAGGTACAAGGTAAGGGGAAATCTCGAACATAATTTTCTTCCTTCGGGTTTCCCCACATTCACTCCATTTATGATATGGTTACTCCACAAAGATCATTTGTTCATCATTGAGTTTACTTTTCTTTGGTATACATTTTTTCACTGGTTTTTATGTCCAACTAAATGTTTTCCAAAATAACTCTTCTTTTAAGAACACCACTTTTATTTTTCACTCAAAGTGGACAGTTATTGTAACATGTTTGTTATTCCCTATTTCTTTTGGGAACCCAAAGCTTATTAATGTGTTATTAAGAGACGAACCACATTCCTTTACATGGGTTGTTTATGTACATTTCTGATATGTGTTCTATGTGGAAAGCATGATAATGATAATGTTATGATGTGATGGGTGCGCCCAGAATTATATAGCGCAATTATGAATGTTTCAAAGTGACGGGTGCACCCAGAATTATAAAGCACACCAATGCATTGGGTAAAGTGATGATTCTCATGAGTAAATGTAAAATGATTTTTGAACAAGATTCTAACTTGGTTCACAAGTATGTGTGTTAGTTAGCCACTAAGGCATGTTTTTTCATTGTAAGCATTGCTACATTTCGTGTCTTTGATTTATGCACCTCTCATGCTCAGGATCATTTTAATATGTTATGATTATGCTCACCCCGTTGTATATTGTTCATACATATCCTCATACTGGGATTCTAGATCGCCCCTTTTGATGTATATCCTCAGGTGGCTACATGTCCTAAGGATAGGACAAGTGCTAGTATGAAGCTAGAGAAGAAGAAATTAAATAAATGTTTATGCTTGAAGTTGTATTTGTTATGTGTGGTCCTAGTTTTCCCAAGAGACAAAACCTTTGGATCCTCTATGTGTAATACGATTATGTTTCTTATCATTGAATGTTTTAATAGTAATGTAATAAAAGGGATGTGATGTTATAGTTGGTTTTAGAGGCAAGGTTTATTTAATTTGGGAATTAGGATTAGTAAACCCTAGAGAAAACCTCTAGCATGAGACTGAGTAAAAATATGTAAATAGGAATATTTACCAAGGTATCCCATATGTTATGTTTTCAGTATAAATTTTTTAAATGAATATGTTATTCATGACTTTTTTACTTATGGTCTGTTTTAACCTTTTAATTTTTAGAAAATGGTGGGAACCAGGAGAAATTAGGCCAACAACTCTTGCGAGGGCCAATTCAATGATTGCCCGAACGACATCCCCAATAATTTGGGAGGTGGAGTTCAAAACATCATGGAGATGCTTACCCAATTATATCAGGTTATGAACATTAACCATTATAATGGGGAACTTCTTCCTTCACAAAAGAGGGACCAACGGGATATCGAATGTTTTATGTGGCAACGGCCACTGACGTTTTGTGGATCTTCTGATCCCCTAGTTTTGGAATGGTGGGTCTACTCCATGGAGAATATCTTTTCTGTGCTTCACTGTTCTTAAACAGAGAAGGTGACTCTAGTCATTTAACATCTAGATGGAAAAGCCAATCAATGGTGGGCTTTGATTAAGAACACCAAGCCAAGGAAGGAAATTGAAGAGATTGAATGTGAAGACTTTAAGATAATGTTTATTAACAAGTATTTCCCAAGAACTTTTCACACGTAGATGGATAGAGAATTCATATATCTCAAGTAAAAAATGAAGGAGAATCTTTCATAGCCTATGAAGTGAATTTCACAAGGATCGTAAGGTATGATTCGGGGTTTATTATCAACGATGATAGAAAAATTGATAGATTCTTTAGTGGATTAAAACCACACCTTCGAAAGGCTCTTCCAATTCGAGACATTGGGAGTCATAGAGAAGTTGTTCGGTGTGCTCTCAAAGTGGAGATGGAGTTTGGAGAATGGTCCCATGTATATGGTGATAAGAAAAGAAATATGGAGTTTCAATCTGGTGGATCTAATGAAAAAGGTGGGAAGATAAACCAAAGACCCACATGACAAAAATGTGGGAAGTTGCACCATGGGAACTACCTCAAAGGGACATGGAAATGTATCAAGTGTGGGAAAGAAGGACACCATGCTAAAGAGTGTCAAAAAGACACGAAAAGGAAGGAGAATATAGCTGATGAAAGTTGAGAACCACTCATGGTTCAATGATTCAACTGTAATGAGGTAGGGAACAATAAAAACTAGTGCACTAAACCTCGATTTCTCGAGGGAAATCATTATCAGCATCCACCAAAGCCAGAGGAACAAGGGAAGACTTATGCCATCACCACTGTGGAGGTGGATCATGATAATGAAGCTGTACAAGGTACACTTACTATTCACTCATGAATGAAAAAAGTCTTATTATATTCTTGTTCTACGCATTCATTTATATAATTCATGTTTTCTAGAACTATATAATAGAAGCCTCAAAACCATGAAGTAGAGATATCTGTAAAAACACAAAGTGGTGCAATCATTGTAACCCAAGTGTTTGATTCTTCTTCTATTGGCATATGTTCGAAGATTCTTCTGGAAAATCTCATAAAACTTCCCTTGGTGGAATTAGATGCTATAATGGGAATGGATTGGCTATCATTATATAAAGAATATATCAACTATAGGGAAAAGAATATTTCTTTTCATATTCCGAACCATCCCATGATCCTCTACAAATGCAAAGAAGATCATGAATCTCATTTGAAAATCCTTCAATGGTGTGGGTGTCGATTACATATGAAGAAGCATACCTCTCCGAAATGGTTGAGTCGAAGGAAAGTTACAACTTTGAGGAAATTCCCATCATGAGGGAATACGACGATGTTTTTCCTGAAGAGTTACCCGGAATTCCCCCGGATCGTGAGTTAGAGTTTTCAATTGAACTCATACATGGAACTACTCTTATCTCGAAGTGCCCCTATAAGATGGCTCCTATCGAACTGGAGGAGTTAAAGAAGCAGCTGCATGAGCATCTGGACAAAGGGTTCATACGCACTACTGTATCGCCTTGGGGTGCACCAGAGATCTTTGTGAAGAAGGATGGAATAATGCGTATGTGTATCGATTATCGGGAACTCAACAAGATCACCATAAAGATAAATTATCCTCTCCCAAGGATTAATAACTTCTCTGACCAGTTAAGAGGTTCTCAATATTTCTCAAATGTGGATCTTCATTATGGATATCATTAGGTAAAGGTGAAAACGGAAGATTTTCAAAATACTGCCTTCCGTACAAGGTATGGGAACTATGAGTTTTTTATGCCCTTCGGACTTTCTAATGCCCCTGCAATCATCATGGATTGGATGAATAGTGTCTTTAGACATTACCTCGACAAATTTGTGGTAGTTTTTATCGATGATATTCTCATCTACTCCAAGAGCAAGGAGGATCATGAAGAATATCTAAGACTTGTGTTGGAGACATTGAGAAAGGAGAAGTTGTACGCCAAGTTTAGCAAGTGTGACCTTTGGATAAATCAAGTCCCATTCTTTGGCCATGTGATCAGAAGTGAGGGGATTTCTGTGGATCCTTCAAATACAAAGGCGATTGAGGAATAGACCAGGCCATCTAGTGTCATAGAAATCCTTAGTTTTCGTGGATTAGTTGGGTACTACTGACGTTTTGTGAGAAACTTCTCACGATTGTCAATCCCGCTAACTGAGTTAACAAGGAAAGGGGTAAAGTATGTCTGGATGGAAGAATGTGAGTGAAGTTTCAAGGAGCTAAAGATAAGGCTGATCACTGCACCAGTACTCACACTACAGAAATGTGGAGAATTTTTCGTGATGTACAGTGATTCTTCAAAGAAATGCTTCGGTTGTGTACTCATGCAAATAGATAATATGATAGCTTACGCCTCACGGAATATGATGATCCATGATCAGAACTACCCGATTCATGATCTAGAGCTAGAAATAGTGATTTTTTCTTGAAAATTTGGCAGCACTACCTTTATGGAAAGAACCGTGACATATACACCGACCACAAGAGCCTATAGTATATATTAACAAAAAAGGAGATCAACATGTGTCAATGGAGATGGTTATAGCTAATCAAGGATTAAGATTGTGTTATTCACTATCATCCTGGAAAGTCAAACAAGGTAGCTGATGATCTAAGCAGAAAAGAACATACTACACTATCCATGTTGATGATTGAGAAAGACCATATCTTCTTGGATATGCAAAGAATGGATTTGGAAATCTTATGTTTAGGGGATATATCCTACCTTTACCAAATGATTGCACAACCATCCATCTAATAGAAGATTAAGGAAGAACAAAAGAGATGATGTGGAGATACAAAATAGGGTGACTGGAGTAAATGAAGGGAATCTGCAAGAGTTCCATATCGATGATGATGGTGTGATTTGGTTTAGAAGGCGGATTCGTGTGCCTTAATCATCCAGGATTAAGAAGGAGCTATTGGATGATGCACATAGCTCAACTTTCTCTTTCCATCGTGGGAGTACCAAGATGTATTGTGATCTCCGAGAACACTTCTGGTGTGATAACATGAAGAAGAAGATTGCAGAATATATATCAAGGTGCTTGGTATGTCAGCAAGTTAATGTTGAGCTACAAATGTCCAAAGGTATGATGCATCCATTGACTATACCCATGTTGAAATGAAAAAATGTTACTATGGACTTTGTCACAGATCTCTCGAAGACATCAAAGGGAAATAATGCAATGTGGGTTGTGGTTGATTGACTCACCAAGACTGCCCATTTTATCGCTATTTGGGAATATCTCTCGCTTGATCAACTTGAAAAGATATATGTGAACTAAGTGGTGAGACTGCATGGTGTTCCACTCTCCATTGTTTCTGACCGTGATCCAAGGTTCACATCTAAATTCTGGAGGAGCCTTCAACATGCTTTGAGTACTGAATTAAATTTCAGCATGGCCTATCACCCCCAAACTGATGGCCAGTCTGAAAAGACTATTCAGACATTTGAAGATATGCTAAGAGCCTGCTCTCTATAATTCAAATGTGGATGGGATCAACATCTCCCATTGGTTGAGTTCTCATACAACAATAGCTTCCACTCAAGTATTCAGATGGCTCCATATGAATCTCTTTATGGGAAGTGATGTAGAACTCCAACCTGTTGGGATGAAATTGGAGAAATAAAACTACATGGACCTGATCATGTTCAGGAGATGACAGAGAAGGATCAAGACATCCTGAAATAGATGAAAGCTTCTCTAATTCGAAAAAAGAGCTATGCTGACAACCGTCGAAGGGACTTGGATTTTGAAGTTGGAGATAAAGTCTTCCTTCGAATATCTTCATTGAAGAGAGTCATGCGATTTGGTAATAAAGGGAAGCTAAGACCAAGGTATATTGGCCCCTTTGAAATCCTTGACTACATAAGAGATGTGGCCTATCGTCTTGCACTTCCACCAAATATGGCTCATGTTCATGATGAGTTTCATGTATCACTACTGAGGAAGTACATACCAGACCCCTCACATGTACTAAACTCATAGGTGGTGCAATTGGAAGATGATATCTCCTATGTGGAGTAGTAGATAAATATTTTGGACCGAAGTGATAAGGTTCTACTCAACAAGACAGCCCATATTGTCAATGTGTTTTGGAGGAAGCATAAGTTTGAGGAAGCAACATGGGAACCAGAAGAGGCAATGATGGAGAAGTACCCTCACCTGTTTATGTAAAACGAAATTTTGAGTGCGAAATTTCTTTAGGGGGGAAGAATGTAATAACCCAGTGTTATTCAATGGAAATATTGTTCTTATATTTATGTCTTAAAATAACATGAAAACACAAAATATTTAATTAATAAGTGATAAGTGACCTTTAAACATAAGTTTTTCACTTGTACGTTTAGAATTTTGAAAATCCGACATACACAGTTGTGTACAAGTTTATTTTTGGAGTCTAATGAAAAAAATTGGTGAATAGTGACCTACCATTATAAATAGTAACATACCCTTATAAATAGTAATATGAACCTTATGAATAGTAAATCATCCAACATAAGATTAACTTTACCTATGATTAATTAAATAAAATATAGATGTCTTAGAAAGTGACAATATGACCTTAGTAAACGTTTTGGTATTTTGTAAGTCATAAATCATTAAATATAACTAATTAATTAATTTAAAATAATATTTATTTCCATAAAATGTATTCATAAATTATTTAATCAATGTCTTATAGTTTTTAGATAATTTTATAAGACTCTACATAATTTTTGAAAGCACTATAAATCAGTTTTAATCATAAAAAACTGTTTTTTAAAGTAAATTATGATAGTAATTAAATATTAAATTCATAATATTTAAAAAATTATTTTTCAAAAATGGAAATTATTTTTTTATTCTACATGTTGAAAAATATTAGGGGTAATTTTTTGGGTTTTTTCTAAAATACTTCAATTTTCAGGTGAATAGTAAAAAATACAGTTTTTCTCATAATCAGTGGATACTAAATTCCATCATTTATGATGTAATGGTGACATAAACATTATAGAGAATTAGTTTTGGAAAATTATATTAAATTTCATAAATGGTTCCTTAAAATACGATAAATCCCATTCTCAAACAAAAAAATAACTTTCCAAAGCCTAAAGTCTAAAGCTGATTTCTTAAAGTGTCATTTTCTCATTCTTTCACATTCCATTTAATAAATTAATGAATTCGGATTAGAAAGAAGAATTAAAGATTAAAATGAATTATATTATATTAATATATGATTTAGTATGTCAAAAAACTACTATTACAAGCCTAACTTTTGATATATTATTTTGTTTAATATTTTATACTAAAAACACCCCTCCTCAAGTATAAATAAGCCCTCCCCCTCCTCTTGCCAAAGCACACCTCTCAAGCCTCAATCATTGTCTAAGCTCTGACCAAACACCTTCCCTATCCCATACCCCACTTCCAAGAGCTTCTGGTCTCATCAAATGACCAACCTTAGTTCCTTAAGGAGGTTCTCAATTAAAGGATTCCAGAGGTAATTTCTCTCCCTCTTCTCCTTTATTTTCCTTTCAAGTTCAAGTTCATTTCATGATCTCTCTCAACCTATTTTCATCTAAATTTTATTTTAACTCCAGTATTTTAAATTTACTGGAATGTTATTATGCTAATGGGATATTATATCACCCCACCCCCTTTCCCACTTCCTTTTATTTTATTAAAGAGAACGTTGTTCATGAGGTGTTAAAAATTATCACCTTCAAAAACGACATGACATATTCTTCCATTTATAACATTATATCTGGTCATGAATCCATATTTATGGTTGAAACATAATATGTTATATTTATTATGTCCTATTTAATGTTTTGGAACTTACTAATGAACATATTACTAAGGGACAAATTAAAACAAGTTATTTGTGATCGAAAAACCACTCAAATTAACCCACACAATCTTCTTTTGATTATAATATAATGATTCATCCACATGGATATAATTTGATTCATTATAAGATCATTAAAACTCCTGTAATCTCATTAATAAAATGCAATATCAGTTATATATGTTTACTAATTTTCTACCCAAATTTCAATTTAAGAATACAAGTGAACCACCCAAGAAAAACCATAAAAACGAACATCCCCAAACAATGTTTTTAATCTCTATATGTCATCCAAAGGAACATAATATGACATAATGATACCATAATGAGCCCTATTAATGTACACATGGTTTTGGATTTCTAATTAATCAATATAATGTCATTATACAGGACATTAAATAGAAGGAATCATTCGGGTACAAGGTAAGGGGAAATCACGAACCCAATTTTCTTCCTTCGGGTTCTCCCTCTTTCACTCCATTTTTGTTGGGGATGAAAACTACACTACATGTCATGTGTAACGTCCCTATTCTGGAAGCCACCCAGAGGATCCCCGTACCCAGTTTTTCACATGGCCTCAAGCGCATTTCACCAAACGCCAGAGGCTACTGACTAGTAGCGAGGGCCTTGGGTGTGATAGTGGGGAAACTATGCCATCATTGGCAGCGTGCACAGTGGAATAAAAATAAACATGTAATAGCGGATGCAGTAATAACCAAAAATATAAATGGAGGAAGACTAAATAACAAATTGGAGCACATATGTATCTATGAAATGTTGCATGATACATATCTAGGAATGCAGCCAAATTGGTCACAATGCTGGAAAACACTACAATGGAAAAACGAGTATAAAATAAAATAAAACAGCTCCTCAGCATCATAGGCCAAAGCTTGGTCCCATGCTCTCCTGCTCCAAGAAATAAAGATCCTAAAGTCGAAGGGCGCTTTCCCTTGTCTATACCTGCAACAACATAGTCTGTTTGGGCCCAGAATCATGGCCCAAACATGGTGTGAGACTAAATCCCAGTAGGAAACTACCCGAAGATCTGTGCCTAACAATCAGTGAGTATATGGCAGGTAAAAGTACAATAAATAGTAAACAGTAGCAACAAACAACAGATAGTAACAATAAGCAGTATAGAATTATTATACACAATAGTAATCAATCCACAACCAACAACACCAGGGAAGCAAATGGCTAACAAGTAGGAAACCCTTTATGATGTACTCGCAGTCATCCCCTATGGACCTATGAAAGAAGTACCACAACCCTCTGGGTAGTGCACTCAGCCTAACCTACCTTGATTGGTCATACAAATTTATATGACTCTCTGAGGAAGCTCACTCAGTCAATTCTGCTTATAGTCTAGGATAGTCAGCGACTCTCTGAGGAAGATCACGAGGTCTAACCCTCTTATCCCCAAGGTCTAGATACTCTCTGAGGAAGCCATCTCTGTCAATTCCTCTTATATCCTCAGGTATACCATAGACTCTCTGAAGAATCTAACTCGGTCAATTCCTCCTCTAGCCTGTGAAGGTTCATAAAAAGAATCAAACAAAGTAAGACTCTCTGAGGAAGCTCCCTCGGTCTACCCTCCTGTTGTTAATAAAATCTGAAGGCACTCTAGGATGCTCGCTTAGTCTATACCCTATGTCCTATAATGTCTAAGACTAACTGAGAAAGCTCACTCTGTCTATCCTCTTGTAGTCTATAATGTCAAGACTCTCTGGAAACTCACTCGTTCTATCCCTTAAAGTCTATTGCACCAGGTTCTGACAACATCATGCTAGTTAGTGCATGATAATGCTATAAGGACAAAGTACAGCTATAGAGGTACATGGCTATCCAAAGTACACCTATGGAGATACTTGGCTAAACAGTCTACAAGGCAACAAGCATGTAATGCAAAACACTCCATCCTATAGACAGAAGGCATGGAAACAGTCATAATGGCCAAAGGCTAACAAGACCCAAAGGCCTTAAATAGATAAAAGCATGGAAAAAACATCCAAGCACAACAAATTATCCTCTACCATGATAAATTTACCTCCATCAAGCATACAAGGAGTGCAGAAAAACAACAAGGTCAAAAAGGTAAACACGCAATACCCCATTCACAGGTATTAGTGTAATTTTCACATAAAACTCAATGACATTGAATGGTAAGGAACAAACAACCTACCCCGATCCTAGGAGATCGATATACCTGAACCACGATGACTGATTCTCCTTAGAACGTCGAAGATCTGAGAAAACACCCAAAATGCTCAACCCACGATATATTTAGAAGGAGGAAGAATTGGAAAACATGGCTCAAGAAGAAGGGAGAACTCACCGATTCGATTCCAACTCTATCTACAGTGCTCGAAACGGATTACAGACGGAGGAATGGTGGCTCGCCAAAGATCTGTAGATTCCCAGCACTCTCGAATGAACAAAACCTAGAAGAAGACGTTTACCATAAAAGGAAGATGGAATTTAATGCATGTTCACATAGTGAGGAGCATAAAGAAAGGAAGATTGAGATTTCTAAAGAAGGGAAGAAGAACCCTGAGGAATACCTCAAATGGAGGGACATATGTTATCTGTGTGGAGAACAGGGTCATAGAGTGATAAACTGTTATGGAGTTCAATTTCATGTCTGTGGAGAACATGGGCATTACCCAAATCAATACCCTGACCTAAGAAGTCACATCTAAATCAAGGAAGGACATATTCAATGACAATCATTGAAGAGGATGATTTGAAGCGTTTATGTATTGGTATTCAAAAATAATGTTGTTGTGGTACTTTTATGGTATATTGGATTACCAATATATTTGTCCATTGTGGTTTTCCATAAGAATATGGCATCGGTAACCATGGAATGTGATTGAGATATTTTCGGAAAGAAGGTGATATGCGCATAATGATTTCATAAGGATAAATTGAAATGTTTGACAATATTCATGAGTTCATGATTGATATATGGAAAAAGTGATATCATGGTTTGAGTATATAAAATTTTGAAGATTTTGGTATGTGGAACGTGTTATCTTTTAACTACATTCATGTTTTCACTAAGGTTCAATGGGTATTAATTCTTCAAGAGAATACATGATTAAGGTATACAAATGTTTGTAATTTTACCAACAAAATATATCTTATGATATATGGGGGATAAATGATGGCATTCACGTGATGGTTATGTGACATTTCATGTAATAATTTTCTTTATACTATGATCTTAGACCAATGTATTTCAGATAAGATTAAATATTGGAATGGATTATGTTGGACATAAGTTAGTATTGTTTAAGGATATAACTTTTTTCGGTATTATTGATGGGATGTTATAGTAATGTAATTTTTGAAAAAGGACAACCTACAGGACAGGCGACAACCCAACGCGTCGGACAAGGCTGTGGGAATCGAACCCACAACTGAAGTTCGACAGGCCTTTATCGCCTACCACTGGCCTACAGGAAGTCCCTGGTAAGTGGAAAGTAGTTTTATTTTATTAAGTGGTATGATAAATAATGTATATGTCCATTTGTAGAACCATATACGATTAATCTCACTATAATATGAACTTATAACTTTTACTACCCTTTTGTTTGAAATAGATGGAATGATCCATCATTCAATCACATGATCTGGTAATGCTTCACAAATAACAAATTCAACTTCATTTCTTTAAGATTTGAAGTGGAAATTGTTCAATTCACGAACAACAATGAGATTTTACCAAAATCATGTATGTATTTCATTTAATTCATCAACATTAGGGAAATGATCTTGAAAACCAAAAATGTTTTCTTAATGCCCTTATATCCAATGAATCAGATGGTACCTTAGATCATCACAAATCTATGGCTTTGTGATTGTTGGCTTTTTCATATCCATGTTCTCTATCACTCTCTACCAGAACATGATGGTTAGATTTCTCTTCCATATCCATATTTTCACCTATGTTCTCCTATGTGGAAACCTAGTGATTAGTTAATTTGAGTAAAGGTTACGTTTCATACTTTAGTTTCTAATTATAAGTTTTGGTATTACTTTTTACGATGTGGGTTTCAATTAACAAAACTTTCAAGTAGAAAACCAATTATAACCACGACGAATTTCGAGGGAGAAATTCATTTTAAGGGGGGTATAATGTAATAACCCTAGATTTTATAAGATATAATATTTTTAATTTCATTCATATCTTATGTTGTACGATACACCAATATTATCTTACACTATACGCAACACCATATTAACTTGCAGTATACCCAACATTATTCTTGGATCATGTTACACACAATTTCAAGTTTGTTTGGTAGTTGTTATTCTACGCAACATTGAGTGTGTTTGTGTATATATATATATATATATTCAATGTATAAAAGAAATATGGTTGTATTTTTTTATACTCAACAACAAAGGAGTCGTGCACTACACACAACCCTAACATGGAATGAATTACACACAATCACGACCTTCCTCGATAGCGTGTGTTGTACGCAATAACGGGTTTTACTAAACAACGATATATTATTATAATATTATTATAAAATAGATGTTATGAATAATATTTACTAAATTTTTAATTTTATAACATTATTATTCATCTTACACATTTTATATAAAATGGTATAAGAATAAAATAAATATTTCGGGTAAAATAAATATTTTTCAAAAAATGCAGTTTTACCGCCTTTTAATAGTGCACCCACTTTAAATCTAGTTTTTGAAATGATTATAAATTCAATTTTTCAAAATAAACTTCTTCTTTTGAAATAGGATAAAAAATTTACATTGGATAAAGTTTTGATATTTTTCTGATAAATTTCATATTTTAAAGAATAGTAAAAACACGCTAAATTTTAATTAAAAACAACTTTTTTCATCGTAATAATTTATGTGGTTAAATTATAATAATGAATGGTTTTAAAGTATAAATAGAATATATTTTTACCATTTAATATAATTTATGTCATTATCATTGATTTTACCTTGATTTCTTAGGTTAAATAAATTAAATCTTTTGCAATGTTTTAAACAAAAACCCATTTTCTTTCGACAACAAGATTAATTTTAATTTAATTTCTGAAACTTATGCATATTTATTTTGGAAAAATGAATTCCATATTTGGAATCAGTGGTTACAAATTATATTAATATACTACTTTTTATTTTTGAGATTTATGAATAGTACAAACGGTAAATTTTATTTACCATAGTTAAAGGTAAATTATGTAATTATGGGTAAATATAAGATTATAAAATTACCCTAAGACCTTCCAAAATCTTATTGGATGACTAAAGGTCGACCCATGTCACATATGGGTCAGATTAGATTTATTTTATGAACCTTTGACCATGAAAATAATTTAATTATTATTAAAACCAATGAAAGTGACAACATGTCACTCTCTTAAATCTTATAAGTATAATAATTTTAATTTAGTGATAAACATCATAAAAATTCCAACATGAATAATCTACAGAAATATAATACAATTATCTACATCATGATAATTTATTTATAATTTTTAGGGATTAAATATTTGTCATTAATGGGGATACATTAATGATGCAGACATTATTTATTAAGTGAAAAATCAGTAATATAGTTTTTATTGAAATAATAATAACCATTAAAAGGCCCAAAAACCTGACCCAAACTTACTGGTAGTGTATATCTATTCCATAATCATCCAATGTCCTAATATATAACCGTTTGGAGTCTTATAAAAGTGATTATGACACTTATATTATATTATTTTAAATGATGCCATAGTTGTCACCTTATAAATTTAATAAATATAACAATTAAAATATTCTGATTTTAAGATGATAAATTCTAGTAAATGTATTATTGTGAAAGGTAATATATATCTTCATCATAGGATTTTAATTTTAATTTTTATGCAACAAATAAGTATATTAAATAGTTATACAAAAATGTTGTACTAATTATTTTATTAAGAGATAAACCAAATCAATTGATTTAAAAATAATAAAATAAATATTATATGAACTATTTAATGTGATTCTCTAATTTTCTAGATGCCTATGAACAATTATTAATCTATTAAAGCTTTTATTTTGAAAATATTTTCTGTATATAATTTATTTAAATTCATATAAATGAATAGTTTCAAAATTGACACTATTGTTATTTTATAAAAATAACATATTATAAAATTGTTTAAAAATAACAAAAATATATAAAAAAATATAAATTTAACTTTATATGGTCTAAAATGTTATAAATTATCTAATTATGGTAAATTCAAAACAAATAATTAATTATTTTTTTTAATTTAAAATTTAGAATGTTATTACCACAAATAAAATTAAATTGATTAATTAAGGATAAATCATGTTGATAATGTTTAAAATAATTTCCTAACATGTCCAAATATTTTTGGTTGCTAATACTACTAACCTTTCACATCTAGTATTAGAATATGAGTCATTTTTTGGGGGTTTTAATGTGGGGTTATATTTATTATTAATTAATATTTTTAAGATTTCCAAAGGTGCCCCTCTCCACCCTTATAAAAGGGAACCTCCTCCCTTTCTTCCTCACACCACATGGATCCTTAAATCTCGTCCAAACCCTGAAAAATTATCTTCTCCACTTCCCTAGAAACATCCTAGAGGTCCTGGTATTCTTCAAAGGCCAATTTTAGTTCACTAAGAGGAGGTCTCAAAGAGGCGCTTCAAAGAAGTGGTAATGTCCGTTACTGATTCATTCAACATTATTTTTTCTTCCACTTATTATTATTTAGTTGTTTCATTATGAAGTAATAACATCAGTATCAATAATATACTAATATGTTATTTTAAGTATGAAACAACCCTATTTCACCATCTATCCATCCTACGGAAAATGAAATCACGGCGCGTGCGTACGTACTGCATACCGTCTCCACATCGTGGTGTAATCTGTTTTTCCAACACCACCTTACATGGATCGGTATAATGGTTTAAATAATAACTATAAATAGTTATTATAACATCATACTGATTCTGATATATTTCATCATCCTCTCCAATTCAATTCAATAATTATGGGAACGGTATCATCGCTCGTGCATACGTACGGAATACTGTCTCCACGACGCGATGAGATTCATTCTCAATGATTAACCATTCATGAATGATTATAAAGTATATATAATAGGTAATCATGAAATATATGACATAATTATACTGTATTTATGTATATATATATTTATTTCATCCAATTAATTCCTTTCAATTTAATAAGGAAATGAAAACAACGCTCATGCGTTCGTACGACATATTGTCTCCATCAACGGTGTATTTCTTTACATTTATCGATCTATTATATATATTTATATTATGAATATATATTATATATAAATCATGTTTTATATTCTGTAATTAATTAATCATGATCAAAGTAATCATGTGAATAATTACAAGTCAAAACACGGACGTCAAATGAAACGATTTTACCCAAAAAAACACTTTAACATGGAATTTATAGAAGAACGGGAAATATAAAGTCATAAGTGAACCATATATGATATCATAACAATGAATATTATTCTGTAAAAAGTCAATGAAAATATTTAAATCAATATACTCGATGTTCTGATACATACAAAGCATATCAAACATAAGGTAATAGATAATTGTGCAAATCTCATTTTTATCCGAGATTGCTTATTCGTAAGTATTTATTGGGGATATTGCTATCATACATGTCCATGTTTTATATAAGTGTATTTCTGTATGTATAAATTCCTTTTTACCCATTTTACTTTTACCCCATGGTATGGAAGGAATCTTTCTTTTATTTACCCTATAAGGTACTTTTTCACTATTCTGACAAAAGTACAAGAATAATGTTTTTTTAAAGTATACAGCATGAAATTATTTTTATGGTTTTATAAAGCCTTATTTTCATGAAGCTTCCTCCAAAATATTTCATGACTATTTTCAACAAAATTATTTTCTTTTAAAATTCCATGACATTTTGTGAAAATACAATGATTTTGAAGAAAAAAAGATATTTTCCTCAAGAATTCATTTCAAGTGTTTTATCAAAACCATTTTCATCTAAGATGACCTTATTTCACATGTGTATGTTTCAAGTATCGCGTCTCTATGATTTACATGGTTTCACTTTTCTAATGATGAAATGTTATCCAAATTGTTTTGTATGGATTACGTAATGATGGAATGATGTTTATGAAACCCATTTTACTCTTGGGTTATGATAAATGATTTATGTTTATATTGTGGCACACGAAAGAATGATTTCATTATGAGATTTGTGGGACATATATCTCCCTCCAATGCATTGTGTAATGATTTATATCTCATGAGATACACATGGCTGGAACAACAAGTTAAACCGGTTCAGTAATACAGGAATGGAACGAGGAGTGAACTCGATTCAGAAAGGGACTTTGTCCACTAAGATGGTATTGGAAGAAATGCCTTGGCTAATATGGAAATCATATCATGTGCTTAATGGTTTCCATAATTACATGTTTTATTCCTATGATATTTTATCATTCTTAATGTTTCTTTATGATCTATGCCTTACGTACTTTGATGTTTTATGTCATTGCTCAATCTTTTGATGTTTAATCATTATCTTCATGTTTTTAAGTTCAAATGTATATGGTATGTTTTATTTTATCCATGCATACCTTTGCTGAGCAATTGAGCTCGCCCTTTTTATGTTTTATTTTCCCCAGGATATAAAGAAAGGTTTTAGGTAAGAAAAAAAGTGGAAGATCTTTATGGGAGATGTTGAAGATCTTTCACCACGATTAGAGGATTACGTTCCATGTTTCCAAAGACACTAAAATATTACGGTCCTTGTGTGTATATTTTTGTTATATATTAAGTATTCCACAAAAGTAATACAATGTCCATGTACGTCAAGAATCTGGTCTCTACAGTTGGTATCAGAGGAAAGGTTTAGTCAACCTTTGGAAACTAGGATGCGAAAACGTTAGTGAGATCCCTATAGATATTTCAATGGTATGTCTAGGGATGTCCCTAAGGATATGTATACGTATAACATATAGTCCTAAAACTATGGTAATGATCATATAATTTAACCTAAGATGTTAGATATTGATGGTACTCCCCCTTTACTATGTTGTTTTCCCTAGCATGATTTTTTCCTCTTAAATAATACTTTTTTTGTTTTATTCAATGGAGGGAACCAGAAGGAATTAGGTTAACATTGAATCCAATGGAAAAGTTGGTGACTATGAGCAATGAAATTGCATACTGACTAAGGAGAAAGATATTGTGATTATGCTGAATCAGTCATCGCGATATATGATTAACAAGGTGAAATTTAGTGGTATTCATAAGTCATCAAATAAAAGGAAGATGGAATTTTATGCATGTTCACATAGTGAGGAGCATAATGAAAGGAAGATTGAGATTTCTAAAGAAGGGAAGAATAACCTTGAGGAATACATCAAATGGAGGGACATATGTTATCTGTGTGGAGAAAATGGTCATAGAGTGATAGACTCTTATGGAGTTCAATGTCTTGTCTATCGATAACATGGGCATTACCCAACTCAATGCCCCGACCTAAGAGGTTACATCTAAATCAAGGAAAGACTTATTCCATGACAATAATTGAAGAGGATTGTTTGAAGTGTTTATGTATTGGTATTCAAAAATAATGTTGTTGAGGAACTTTTATGGTATTTTGAAATACCTATATAATGGTCCATTGTGGATTTCCATAAGAATATGGCATCGGTAACCATGGAAAGTGATTGAGATATTTTTTCAAAGAATATGATATGCGCATAATGAAGGGATAAGGAGAAAATGAAATGTTTGACAATATTCATGAACTCATTATTTATATAAGGAATAAGTGATATCATGGTTTGAGTATATAAAATTTTGAGGATTTTGGTATGTGGAAAGAGTTAAGTTTTAACTGAATTCATGTTTTCACTAAGGTCCAATGGGTATTCATTCTTCAATATAATACATGATTAAGGTATTCACATGTTTGTAATTTTAACAACAAGATATATCTTATGATATATGGGGGATAAATTATGGCATTCACGTTATTGTTATGTGACATTTCAAGTAATCATTTTCTTTGTACTATGAGCTTAGACCGAAGTATTTTAGATAAGCCTAAAGATTGGAATGGATTATGTTGGACATAAGTTAGTATTGTTTAAGGATAGAACTTTTTTCGATATTATTGATGGGATGTTATAGTAATGTAATTTTAGAAAAAGGACAACCTGCAGGACGGGCAATGGCCCGACACATCGGACAAGGCTGTGGGAATCAAACCCACAACTGAAGTTCGATAGGCCTTTATCGCCTACCACTGGCCTACCAGAAGTCCCTGGTTAGTGTAAAGTAGTTTTATTTTATTAAGCGGTATGATAAATAATGTATAAGTCCATTTTTGGAACAATATACGATTAATCTCACCATAATATGGACTTATAACTTGTTCTACCCTTTTGTTTGAAACAGATATAATGACCCATCATTCTATCACATGATCTGATTACGGTTCACGAATAACAAATTCAACTTCTTTTTTTTAAGATATGAAGTGGAAATTGATCAATTCACGAACAACAATGAGATTGTACCAAAATCATCTAGGCATTTCTTTTAATTCATCAACTTTAGGGAAATGATCTTGAAAACCAAAAATGTTGTCCTAATGCCCTTATATTCGATGAATCTGATGGTACCTTAGATCATTACAAATCTATGGCTTTGTGATTGTTGGCTTTTTCATAGCCATGTTCTCTACCACTCTCTACAGAACATGATGGTTAGATTTCTCTTCCATATCCATATTTTCACCTATGTTCTCCTATGTGGAAACCCAGTGATTAGTTAATTTGGGTAACTATTACGTTTCATACTTTAGTTTTTAACGATATGTTTTGGTATTCCTTTTTACGATGTGGGTTTTAGTTAAAGAAACTTTCAAGTAGATAACCAATTATAACCCCGACGAATTTTGAGGGAGAAATTCTTTTTAAGGGGGGTAGAATGTAATAACCCGAGATTTTATAAGATATATTCATTTAATTTCATTCATATCTTATGTTGTACGATACAACAAGATTATCTTGCGCTATATGAAACACCGTATTAGCTTGCGGTATACGCAACATTATTGTTGGATCATGTTACACACAATTTCAAGTTTGTTTGATAGTTGTTATTCTACGCAACATTGAGTGTGTATGTATATATATATATATATTCAATGTATAAAAGAAATATGGTTTTATTTTTTTATACGAAACAACAAAGGAGTCGTGCACTTCACGCAACCCTAACATGGATTGCATTATATGTAATCACAACCTTCCTCGATAGCGTGTGTTGTACGCAATACTGGGTTTTACTAAACAACGATATATTATTATAATATTATTATGAACTAGCCGTTATGAATATTATTAACAAAATTTTGAATTTTATAACAATATTATTCATCATACATATTTTCTAGAACATGGTATAAGAACAAAATAAATTTTTCAGGTAAAATAAGTATTTTTAAAAAAATGCATTTTTGCCACCTTTTGATGGTGCACCAACTTTAAATCTCGTTTTTGACATGTTTATATGTTTAATTTTACAAAATAAACTTCTTATTTTGAATCAGGATATAAAAATTTACATTGGATAATGTTTTGATATTTTTCTGATAACTTTCATATTTTAATGAATAGTAAAAACACGCTATATTTTAATTAAAAACAACTTTTTTCATCGTAATAATACATGTGGTTAAATTATAATAATGAATGGTTTTAAAGTATAAATAGAATATATTTTTACAATATAATATAATTTATATCATTAGCATTGATTTTACATTGAATTCGTGGGATAAATAAATTCAATATTTCGCAATGTTTTAAACAAAAACCCATTTTCTTTCGACAACAAGATTAATTTTAATTTAATTTCTGAAACTTCTGTGCATTTAATTTTGAAAAATGGATTACATATTTGGAATTAGTGGGTCCAAATTATATTAATAGAATACTTTTTATTTTTGAGCTTTATGAATAGTACCAGCGGTAAATTTTATTTACCATAGTTAATGGTAAAGTGTGTAGTTAAGGGTAAATATAACATTATAAAATTACCCTAACACCTTTAAAAATCTTATTGGACGACTAAACGTCGTCCAATATCACCTAAGGGTCAGATAAGATTCATTTTATGAACATTTGACCATTAAAATAATTTAATTATTATTAAAACCAAAGAAAGTGACAACATGTCACTCTCTTAAATCTTATAAGTATAATAATTTTAATTTAGTGTTAAAAATCATAAAAATTCTAACATGAATAATATACAGAAATATAATAAAATTATCTACATCATGATAATTTATTTATAATTTTTAGGGATTAAATATTTTTCATTAATGGTGATACATTAATGATGCATAAATTATTTATTAAGTGAAAAAACAGTAATATAGTTTTTATTGAAATAATAATACCCATTAAAAGGCCAAAAACCTGACCCAAACATACTGGTAGTGTATATCTATATCATAATCATCCAATGACATAATATATAACCGTTTGGAGTCTTATATAAGTGATTATGACACTTATATTATTTTATTTTAAATGATGCCAAATTTGTCACCTTCAAAATTTAATAAATATAACAATTTAAATATTGTGATTTTAAGATGATAAATTATAGTAAATGTATTATTGTGAAAGTTAATATATTTAGATTCATCATAGGATTTTATTTTTAATTTTTATTCAACAAATAATTATATTAAATAATTATACAAAATGTTGTAGTAATTATTTTATTAAGAGAAAAACCAAATAAATTGTTTTAAAAATAATAAAATAAATATTATATGAACTATTTAATGTGATACACTACTTTTCTAGATTCATATGACCTTTTATGAATCTATTAATGCTTTTATTTCGAACATTTTCTCTGTATATAGTTTTTTTAAATTAATATAAATGAATAGAGTCAAAATTGACATTATTGTTATTTTATAAAAATAACATATTATAAAATTGTTTAAAAATCACAAAAATATATAAAAATTATAAATTTATATTTATATGGTCTAAAATGTTATAAAGTATCCAATTATGGGAAATTAAAAACAAATAAGTAATTATTTGTTATAATTTAAAATTTAGAATGTTATTACCACAAATAAAATTAAATTGATTATGTAAGGATAAATCATGTTGATAATGTTTAACATAATTTCATAACTTGTATAAATTTTATTTTTTGATTCTATTACAAAACTATCTCATCTATTATTCGAATATGGGTCATTTTTGGAGGTTTTTAAGTGGGGTTTTATTTATTATAAATTAATATTTTTATGATTTCTAAAGGTGCACCTCTCCTCCCTTATAAAAGGGCACCACCTCCCTCCCTTCCTCACACCACATTGAGCCTTCAAGCTCGTCCAAACCCTGAAAAATTATCTTCTCCACTTCCCTAGAAACATAATATAGGTCCTGGTCTTCTTCAAAGACCAATTTTAGTTCCCTAAGAGGAGGTCTCAAAGAGGCGCTTCAAAGAAGAGGTAATGTCCGTTACCGATTCTTTCAACATTATTTCTTCTTCCACTTATTCTTCTTTACTTATTTTATTATGAAATAATAACATAGGTATCACTAATATACTGATATGTTATTATAATTATGAAACAACCCTATTTCACCATCTATCCATCCTATGGAAAACGAAATCACCGCGCGTGCGTACGTACGGAACACCATCTCCACGCCGAGGTGTAATCTATTTTTCCAACACCACCTTAATTGGATGGGTATAACAGTGTAAAGAATAACTATATATAGTTATTATAACATAATACTGATTATGATATATTGCATCATCCTCTCCAATTCAATTCAATAATTATGGGAACGATATCATCGCTCGTGCGTAGGTACGGAATACCGTCTCCACGACGCGATGATATTCATTCTCAATGATTAACCATTCATGAATGATTATAAAGTATATATAATAATTAATCATAAAATATATGACATAATGATACTGGATTTATGTATATATATGTATTTCATCATATTTATTCCATTCAATTCAATAAGGAAACCAAAGCAGTGTTCATGCGTACGTACGACCTACCGTCTCCAAGAACGGTGTATTTCCTTCCATTTATCGATCTATTATATATATATATATATATATTATGAATATATATTATATATAAATAATGTTTTATATTCTTCAATTAATTAATCATGATCTATGTAATCATATGAATAATTACAAGTCAAAATACGGACGATAATTGAAACAATTTTACCCACAACACTCTTTAACATTGAATTTACCAAAGAACGGGTAATATAAAGTCATAAGTGAACCATATATGATATCATAAAAATTAATATGATTATATATTAAGTCAATGAAATTATTTAAATCATTATACCGGAGGTTCGAATACATAGGATGCATATCAGACATAAGGTAAGGGATAATTGTGCAAATATTATTTTTATCCGAGTTTTCTTATTCATAAGTATTTACTGAGTTATTGCTATCATCCATGTCCATGTTTTATAAAAGTGTATTCATGAATGTTTAAATTTCTTTTTACCCATTCAACTTTTACCCCATGGTAAGGAAGGAATCTTTCTTTTATTTACCCTTCAAGGTACTTTTTTACTTTTCTGAAAAAAGTATGAGAATAATGTTTTTTTAACGTACACAGCATGAAAGGATTTTTACGTTTTTATAAAGCCTTATTTTCATGAAGCATCCTCCAAAATATTTCATGACTATTGTCAACAAAATCCTTTTCTTTTATAATTGCATGACATTTTGTGAAAAGAAAATGATTTTGAAGAAAAAGGATATTTTCCTCAAGAATTCATTTCAAGAGTTTTATCAAAACCATTTTCATCTAAGATGACATTATTTCACATGTGTATGTTTCAAGTATCATGTCTCTATGATTTACATGGTTTCACTTTTATAATGATGATATGTCATCCAATTTTATTTTTGTATGGATTACGTTATGATGGAATGATGTTTATGAAACCCGTTTTATTCTTGGGTTATGATGAATGATTTATGTTTATTTTTTGGCACACGAAAGAATGATTTCATTATGAGATGGGTGGGACCTATATTTCCCTCCAATGCATTGGTTAAAGATTTATATCTCATGAGATAGACATGGCTAGAACAGCAAGTTAAACCAGTTTGGTGATACATGACTACAACGAGGAGTGAACTCAATTCAAAAAGGGACTTTGTCCACTAAGATGGTCTTGGCAGAAATGCCTTGGCTAATATGGAAATCATATCATGTGATTAATGGTTTCCACAATTACATGTTTTATTCTCATTCTATTTTATCATTCTTGATGTTTCTTTATGATCTATTCCTTACGTACTTCCATGTTTTTTGTCATTGCTCATGATTTTGATGTTTAAACATTATGTTCATGTTTTTAAGTTCAAATGTATATGGTATGTTTTATTATATCCATGCTTACCCTTACTGAGCATTTGAGCTCACCCTTTTTATGTTTTCTTTTCCCCAGTATATAATGAACAGTTTTAGGTAAGAAAAAAAGGGGAAGATCTTTATGGGAGATGTTGAAGATCTTTCACCATGATTAGAGGATTACGTTCCATGTTTCCAAAGACACTAAACTATTACGGTCCTTGTGTGTCTGTTTTTGTTATGTATTAAATATTCTGCAAAAGTAATGTAATGTCCATGTATGTCAAGCTTCGGGTCTCTAAAATATCATCCCCGGATTTTAATTCATTGAAGTATCAATTAACACAGACATTCATTCCAAACTCATTACTTTAAACATTTTACAATTGAATCTTATAATTAATTTATGTACTATTATTTATAATATAAGAACTAATATACATCATCAATGACTCATTCTTCACCCTACTAGTCTCTTCATTCAGTTCTTGAGTAAAAATATCCATAAAGAGAAAAACATATTTATCATCATCTAAATTATTGGACTCCATATTGCACATCATGAAATCATTCAATGAATTAATATACTTATCATGGGAGTTAAAAATTAGACAAATCTTGTAGGAAACTGTTAAACTTTTATTGGTGAACATGAATATTGGTATTAAGAGTGAACATAATGTAATAATGTAAATGTTTTTTTATTCATTTGACTAAAAATGAACTTTTTAATATATATGTGTTTGAACATCATCCAAATTTTGTTATAATTGGCCTTATATGAAACATCACATAAAACATTATACCCTAAATATTAATTAAACAAAAATTAAATCATTTTGGATTCAGTTGGTCGCCCAAGAACAACGAGAACGCCACAAAAAATGTTTTTATTTTTCATCAACCTATAAATAGTATGAATAAAATATATTTGGGAAAGGAAGTAATAAAGTTCAAACAGGACCACAAATTATATTTGAGTATAAGGCTATTATCACTCTAATAACCAAAAATTATGTAGAGTCTAATGATTGTAGAATACACTTCTATTCTATAGATAGTCATATAAGAAAATATAGGTGGACTGAAAAAAATTAAAAGAAACCAATAGGTAACTAATGAAATAAGATAATGATGCTTACTAACTTGGGCCAAAAATAAGAACTTGGAATCCATTATTAGATGATGATTCAAGAACATTCAAGGATAAAAATACCATTTTTAAGAATCGAATTTTGTTCTCACCAATAGAACATTCTCCCAAAAAATAGATGAATTGAGGAACATGTATAAAAGGAACCGTCAATAAAAGCTCTGGTAATCCTTCCCTCTCAATCACTCCCTAGATCTGAAAATCCAAAAAATACAATAAATAACATGTCTCCCATGAAATAAAATTAGTTTCATTGATGAAGAGGATGATTAATAATTAGGGACCAAACATGGTGTTATTCCTGATCTTCATAGATGAAATATTTTTGATGGAGCATGTTTATAATATATTAAAGAAACAATAGAAATAAAAATTCAAAAACTGCCATACTATTCACAAATGATGATTGGTAGAATCATAGGGATGAAAATATCAAAATACATAGAGTAAAAGGCACACAGATAAACATATAAATATCCTACATAGCTACACAATCAACCTCACTAAACATTAAATGATAAACCCCCAAATAAGATAGTGGATTGATACATGAGAAGTGCCATTCTGCAACCAAACCAATAAAACCCTTCATCATTGGTGCAACATAAAAGATCCCAACAGAACGTGATCCCAACATGGATAAAACCTAATAAGGGACCAAAATTCCATAAAAATATTACTCATGAATAATAAATAATTAATTAAATTTTCATTGAAAAAAAACAGAAGGCATGAAAATATGATACATCAAATACTACCTCAACATGTAAAACATTTTACTTTTAAAACCAAACATGAATATTTTCATTGGCATGGATGTAACAACAAGAATTTTACTTATGATTTTTTCATAAATAAATATTACCTTTTTAGATTATTCTACATGAAACACAAATCTAAAATAATATAGTGACATGTTAAAATTGAATTATTACATTATAATAAAATTATTAAATTAGTAGGTTTAAAAATAATTTTAATTATTATAGAAATCTACAAAAAAGAAAATAAATTGAATCTGGTAGAGGAATTCACCCTTATGATGCTGACATATTTGATATTGGAAAGTATTTTACATTAATATTGTTTTCCATCGACCGAACCAATGCTAAAGTCGAACAACTAAGATATAAATGGAATCATATACAAGAGAAATTAATGATCATGTAAATTTAAATAAAATCTATTCAAAAAACTCTTGATGGACTATGTAATATTATATTAGGATTATATAATAATTTAATTTTTAACATAACAAGTTATCTATCACATATATTTTAGACATTTTTTATTTTCAATTTTTAATGAAAAGTAATTATTTTTCTATAAAAATAGTTTTTATTTATAGTAATCTTTAACAGAATTTTTTTTTGTTTCATCATTCAAATTTAATGAAATGAATTCCATTATAAAAATATTCATGCAAATATTAGATTAAGATGAATTATTGGTATTTTTATGAAATGGTAGTTTTAGTTGAATATTGAAAAACTATATTTACTGAAACTATAAATTTTATGACATTCTCATTAAATAAGAATAAAAAAGACGTTTATATACACATATAATTTATTAATGGTGTATTAAAGAAAAATAATAATAAATTGTGAAATACTATTCATAATTTATAAAACCTATGATTAAAATTTTATGAACATTGTTAATAAGTTACAAAAAAATATTTTAATTTAATTTAATATTATCTTGGTTTTTTATTGATTATGTTAAATGAAACATTAAATTTAATATACGAAAATAAAATAATATATATCAAGAAAAAAAACTGATAAATTTATCAAACACATTGTAGCGCCCAAACCCTGTTTCCATCTGACCAATTCTCTGGGATGGTTGGTCACTAGGCATTTGGCACGAATCCTTGTATGCCAAAGGCTTATGACTAGCATTGGGTATATAATAGGTGATAATGGGGAGACTATACCATTTGGTGGTCATAATAATAATGTTCTCTATCATAATATATCTTTTGAAGAAGAACTGTAAACTACAAGAATCATCAATGAAGATCCTACCAATGAATAAGAATCAATAGTAATAAAATTGAAAACATCCCATAGATAATCATTTTTTTTATTTATTAAAAGGGAAGGAGAAAGAGCATGGCTATATGTACAACCGAGGAGGCCCATGCTAGGGGGGGGAGGAGTGCATTCTTTGGGCATACCCTCTCATGAGGTTGGCCCTTTCATGTTTATGTTGAGTAACAATGTAATAACAAGACATACCAAGGCCTTTGGATGAAATGAATGCCATATGATCTTCCACCTTATTCCCTTAATGCCACGTATGCTTCACCCGAGTGTTGGAGAGAATTATCCTGCTTTTCCTGAGGTAATATGTGATAGACCAAGGGGCAGTGGAGGTTCCTTACAGAGAGTTGAGGAGGAAGAGGGGATCTGTTTCAGCTTTAGCAATAACTAGGCCACCATGTCAGAAAATGGAAAGGCCTGAAAAGATGGTGAGGGATTCCTCCTGGATGGAGGTACCCATTCCCAGGAAAACCAAGAAGGTGAACACGAATGAGCCCCTGGCATCATGGACCACCCCACCTCCTTTCTTGAATAAAATTAAGAACATCGACATTTTATAAATAAAAAAATTCCTTATTCTTAGAAGCCACAAAGAATCAATCACCTTCTTCAGCTATTGTTGGTATAAGTCTAATCATGTTCCCCCAAAATTTATATTTGGAATAAAACATGTGTCTACATATATATATTTTTACTGGAATATATCCATGGAATAGTGACAAAGGCATCACATGATGAATATGAACATGGTGAACGTTCAGTATCCTACTCTAATCATGTCCCCATCACCTTCTTACATCGATCACGTACCCAACGTCGAAATGGAATGCCCAAACATGTCCATAATCCATCAGAACTTAGCATAGGAAATCACCATTGGCTCAAATCCAAATTTTCCGTTACACAATGATATCTATCCTCCAATATATAATCACCATTGGATAAACAAGCAGGGTCTCAAGGGATGGCATTATTCATCCTCCCACTATCATATCCCATCAACCCCAAATATAATGGAATGCCTCTTCCCTCAACTAATGGTCTCATCACCATCAACCATTACTCCACCACTATCCACATGGATTTCTACAGTTATCACCCTAAATATATCTGATGGTCAATATCATCACCAATACACAAAATCTATGGGGGCCTCCACCCACAATGAGTGTTCAAAACCACCTCTTCTGAGTTCAATTTGTGTGCACATGGACCAAACAACACATCATCCATCATGTTATAAAAAATAACCAATGAACATAATGCACAAAATTTTTCCCATCATGAACATAAAACCATGTAACCAAATCTATATGTTCAACACCATCCAAATTCCTAATTTCCATTCCCTTATATATGACCATATCCCATCAATCTGATGACCATGTCGTCTCAACCTAGTTATCATCATCACATCATGTTTCCTGATCCAATCCCAACCCAACGAACCACACTTCCTTACTCTAGATGACCAAAATAACTTAAATCATTGAGCCATGACCTTCACATTCTCATGGAACTCTAGATTCTAATATAAATAATTCAATTTAATTTAAACAATATTCCCAACCAAAACTGAACTTGATGGTCAATGCCGCATACATGACATAGCCATTTTCATTATAGTAGGATCATCCCATATACATCTAATATCATCAATTAAGTAATTTTATAATATATTTTTATATTTAATTTGGTTATCCCTACGACAACCTACATGGATCATATAGAAACACCCCTCCAAAATATCATCAAAATCAAGGAGAAAGCAAAGAACCACCTACCATCTACATGTAGGTTCTCGATCACCATATATTAGCCACTATCTTGAGCCAAATGGAAATTAAATTATGATTTAACTGAACATACTAATAATAAGGTTAAAATATTCCCACATATTTAACACTATGTGTGGATAGTTAAAAATAAAAGAGAAGATATTGGATTGAAGGCCCTATCAATACAAATCCATAGCAACCAACATATCAGGGATTATAGTCTGAATAAAGGATTTACGTTAATGCATAGGTATGAGAGAAATGTAGGAAAACCCCTTCCTGTTTAGGTGAAGTTATGGAGGAGGGGGAAAATCCAAATTATAATGGAAGAGTATTTTGGTAATTTTACCTATATAAATGATCCTCATGGTTTTGATAACAATGTGAAAAACATGCATGTCTCTTTTTATAAGAACTACACATCCACTGGCTATTGGCACGATTTACTAATCCAAGGGAAACCCGTGTGAATCTCCTTTAGAAAAAATGGCATTGGATCCACCCAACTATGAAGCCCCACCAAAAAGGATTTAAAAACCATGTCTATTGTTGTATATGGGCCACACGGTTACTCATGGAAGGATGCATAATTTTTACAAACCATGAACATATTTTTGTGATTTCATTAAATGGAGTGTCCGGGATATGATGCACTAGAATATCACGTAAACCCCGGAAGACCATTTTTTCCATTAAACCTCATCTAAAAACATGTCCTTGGGTAAATCAAACTCCAAAAAACTAGTTCTGAAGATGAAAATGAATTTCTCCCCATCCACCAAACATGAACTTTCAATCAAGTTAGGGATTTCAACTTGCTTGAAAACCAATGAACTTATAGTCTCCCCACATTAACAGAGATGTTCTCTGAGATGTCTAGACATAAGAGAATATGTAAAAAAACATACCCATCTAATATTAATCAAAATCTTCTATCCTAGTTATTATTCCATTAGTCAACATCCCTTTAGGATCTCCCCACCTTTGGAGTTACCTATATGGTCACTTATGACCAGTAATAAGACATTTTCGATGGTCTTTTAATGATCCCTAGACTCAGATGTTTTCTAATAATGTACCAGCATTCATACACCTCATTAGGTGATCAGTTCAATCTCATTTCTTACCTGACACCCATCATACCCTAAATCTCATCAAATTCCCAAAAGTTCCTATTCCATACTCAAAACTCATTATAACCCCCATCACATCAGATTCCCAATATATTACATATTAAAAAATTACCAAAATAATCCTACATCATATAAACATATGCATGCTTAAGAAAATCCCTATGCCTAATGAACCTTATATAGAACTGACATCGCATCGATGCCCATATTCCTATAAACCCCATATAAAACCTACATCCCATATATGCCCAGATTCCTACAAAACTCATATAACCCTATATAGAATCGATCCCCTAATAAAACCTGGTGCATATTCACCTCATATATATGTGATTCACACATCATTACGGATGTTGAACTACTAACCAATTCCACGTTTGTCCAAAAATAGAAGCTTTGAAACTAGTGCACAAAAACTAGTTGAACCTAAAACAATAAGAAACCAAGTCCTTCCCATGGTGTGAATCTTGCCTTCACATACATCTGATATTTATTTGACCCTATCAGTTAAACAGCATGCACCTACCATGAATCCTGACTGCCTGAGGCCTAGCCTCCCAACAAAGTGAGACTACCTACAAAACATTAGCCCCACTACTAGGTCCCTCTATCTCTTCCATGACCTCTACATGTAGATGAATCCTAACTAATAGCTCATTGTATCGTTCCTAGTCCCCTCTCAGATACTGGAGTCTACCTCAAAACGTTTCTCCTATCTATCCATGAATAATTCCCATATAACCTGTCCTGATTGCTCATCTAACTGCATGAACGAAATTTATTCATAACCTCATCAAACTAGGCATGAAAAGTCTCTAGATTCCTTCATCTGAAGCACACTACTAATGACACACTCCTCGGCAGTCTACCTAAATCTCCGAGATGACCTCCTTGATGAGATTCATTATGGACCCACTTCATTCCTATTAAAGCATCATCATTCTGCTGACCTAACTTCATCACCCGTCTCAAATAACACCAGTCCATCATGTTTCCCTAGGACATCTGTTCCTAATTAACTACCTAAAAGAATGATTAAAGCATAAAAATATTAACATATTCCTTTATGGCATATTGCAAGCCATCTTCAAAATATCAGACCTTAGAGATATCGTCGTTCACCACAGCAGGTGGAAATTTTGACATGTCAGTGAAATTGGATGAATAGTCCTTGAAAACTGTATCCCCATAATAGAGACTCATAAACTCACAGGGCTATTCCATCTTCATCATATACAAAAATAATCCCTCAAAGAACCTTGCATCAAAACCATTCTAATCTGATCCCTTATGTATGACTACATGAACAAGTACATCCCAATAATTTTTTTGGTCCTCTTAGAAAGTATGTATTTAACTTCACCCTCCACCATGGGGGTTTTTCAAGATGAAAAAAAACAGCATAGTTCAACTATATCTTGTTCTAAGCCTCCAGTGGTCTACCTTCCCCCTCAAATAGTAACATGTCTTGTGTTAGGAAATTGAACGTCAAGTATGACATACATGGATAATCTCCTAAGCAACCTAATTTATACCCTATATGACCCTAACCAATTAATCCCAGATATTCTCACAAATCCATTCCCCAATATTTTCCATCAGTGGTTTTTATTTCTATAACGGATCCTATACATATCCATCATGATAAAACCAACTCTATGGGGCCTCATCCCAACACTCAGAGGCCTCATCCAGAGCACACTCATAGGACACCATATAACTATCTTCCAATGATCCACTAGAATCATTTAGGTGGAATAACATTGAATATCAATCTGGATGGTCAAATAACCATGAACGTATCTATAAAAATATTATAGATAGTGAAATTTGTAACATGAAATGCTTTTCAGAACCCTTACACTCCCCTACCGCCTTATTACACACATTATAAGGCCCCACAGGACCTCACATACCAATATCAGGGTCTGATATCACGTATCATCCCACATCATGGACCCCATCAGACCGACATCAGTGTTACGAATCCCTCATCATATATCAGTTTAGTGTATCTGAGTATTATTCTACCTAAGAGTCTATACAGGAAAACATTATTTATCTTATTTGTTAATTCATTAAACAAACCACCCCTATCATCATTCAAGTCTACACATACTAGAGTCATGTCCATATATCATATTCTAATAGAATCACTTATATTTCTCATTGGAACCACGTTAGTAGGAAAGATTTGTATATTTACATTGAAATAAGAAAAGAGGGATAACACCGTTTTGATTCATTGGTCACACATATCACATTCCAACCCCTCATAGAACATTCCCCATTCCTAGTGACAATCATAATAAAACATACATCATATGATTCAAATTGAATCTCATTATGCATGAAAAATCCTCACTTTCTATATGAAGACGAGGGTCAAAATCCACATAACAAATACATACCAAAACAATGTGAGACACTCATGGTGGAAATCAACTTATTGTAAAAGAACATAGAAGAACAAAAATTTACCACCCATGGTATCATGTTATATACCCAATTCATGGAGATATAGGATCCCAAAAAAAGTATTTATATCGGGTATCCACTAAATACTAGTCCTAATCCACGTATATCCCAAATAGTAAGACCAAAAGAAAAAAAATCCTTTGATTCCATTTATAGCACCCCAACTCAATTTTATACCTGAATAGTGGTCTGAGAATGTTTCCCACAAGGCCTTAGGCATGTCTCCTCATATGATAAAAGATTCCTTCTAGTAGGGACGGTATACGAGGTGATAGTGGGGAGACTATAACGTTCGTTGTTGATAATAATAATTATCTATATCTAAAAGTAGTTATGGAAGAATGACTATAAATAGTAGAAGAATCATTTATGACTCAAAATAAAATTAAATAAACATTAGCAAAAAATAATATAAAAGCCCATGGATAATACAATTTGTAGAAAAAAAATACATCACATGTCATACAAAGAAATATAAATGTATGGTTTCCCCTTCTTGACTATATCAATACATACATATAAAAAGCATGTATAGTCTAATAGAAAATTCTAACTGATGCAGAGGAACCATGATTGTCCACTAACATACATAAAATACTAAGAATCATTATTCATTCACTAAGTCCATATATTGAGCTTGAATAATTACCTAATCTCAAGGTCATCTGACTTCGGAGTGCAGGAGGGACAAAATATGCTCGCTGTGTAATGGAAATGGGCATGATGGTACAACCTGTCTTAAAATATAAGGAAAGGCAGTGATTTTTCCTCTACAGGGTGATGGTGGTTCTTACCCGGTGCCAGTATTTGATGGGGGAACCTCAGGAGGATATGATCCCTCTAGAGGAAAGGGTGGATCCTCATGTAAATGTAACTGCTTCTAGGAACACACCTAGAAGTATGGTTGCATCACCTGCTGCTGAATTGGAACTGGATGATTTTGAGCAAGGGATCTCACAGAATAATGCTGAGGGGCAGGCCAGAGGTCTGGTTGCTTTGTCTGCTACTTTGAAAATCGAACTGGTACAGGCAGAGAATAATTCCTTGGTGCTCCTTGATTGTGAGCAGGGTCTAGATCCTGAGCAGAGGCTCTCATAGAGTGGTAATGCTTTGGGGAAGGAGGTATCTTTGGGGGAATCTGGTGCAGGAAATATGCATTCTCATTTGGCAATGTCTATGCAGGTGGCTGATCAAAACACCCCCATAAATGTAGCTGGGATTGGGGAGAGTGGTGGGGAACTTGATGTTGTCTGCACAATACCTTGTTGTGAGGATGATATTACAGCAGTAACACCGAGGCCTGAGCAGGGGGAATATCTAGGCAATGACCAGATTGGGTGTTGTCCAAGAAATGCTCATGCAGCTACATCTGAACTAGATAGAGTCTTTGTACAGGTTTCTGCATCCAAAGTGTCTATGAATAAAAAGGAAATTAATACTAATTCTCCCCACCATAAAGGTAAGAACATTTTCACTCCACCGAGTCGGAAAATCTTGTCTGATGAAATGGAAAAGGTTCCTGCTGAATGGTCGGCTGGTCCTGAGGTTGTTTCTGGTGTGGATGATGTAGCAAGGAATGAGCAGGATGGTGTGAATGATGCCTTTAAAGAGAAGGAGATCAGTGAGGATGTACAATCTTGTGAGGCCTTAAAATACACCTCCAGGGGAACTCAAAAACGTAAAGTCATGAATGGAAAAACTGAAAATGAGACTGGGAGAACAGAGGGCCCCCAGACAAGGGGCATGGCTCTGTGTTAATGAGGATTTTATATTGGAATTTTCAAGGGATGGGAAACACCCATACGGTCAAAGCCCTTTGAAATTATATCATGACCTATAAACCGATGCTTGTCAATATTGCAGATCCAAATCTTCTGTTTGGAAATTGGAAAGGCTTCAAATGGAGTTCTCATGGATTCAATATGATATCCAGTAATCAGATTATCTTGAACATGGACCACTTGTGGGTCTTGAGACATGATAGCATCAAAATTAATTCATTCTTTAATGGACCTCATAATATTCTGCTTAGTTGTAATATAGATGGAAATAATTTTTCTGTATCATTTGTCTATGCCTCCACTTCTTACTCTAGGAGACGGGAACTCTGGGATGATCTTAAAGCTACATCACTAGGTATGGAACAATGGTGGAGGATTTTTGGGGACTTCAACACTGTTTTGGCACCTGAGGAAACAACTGGGATGAATTTTAATGGGACTGCATCCTGTGATTTCTTTGAGTGTATTGATTCCTGTAATTTAGTTCAGATCCCTCTTGCTGGAACTGATTTCACATGGTGTTGGTACACATGGGAAGGGAAGCAAGCTAGTAAACATGATTGATACCTTGTGAAAATTCATGAATAGAATGAAATACATGGGGTCTCTGGGTTTACTCTTCCCAAGTATCAGTCTGATCATAATTCAATAATTTTTTATGTTAATTTAAAGAGGATGAGGTCAGTCCCCACACCCGTTCAGTTTAATAATGCTTGGCTTATCATCCCAGGGTGTAGGAAAACTACCTTGGATGGTTGAGGGAATGAACCCATTGGGAGTACTCTGTACATAATTACTGTCATACTAAAACATCTCAAAGGATTAATTTAGGAATGGAGCAGGAAATCTTTTTCAAAAATTGATGGGGACATTCAAAAGGCTGAGGAGGACCTTGGAAAGATTCAGATCGAGCATGAGCATCATCCCACACTATTTAGGGAGGATAATATAGTGCAAAATATGCTTGATGACGTTTTCATGGTTAAGGAGAGGCTATAGATGAATTATTTGAGTGTGAAGTGGCTTAAAGATGGAGACATGAACTCTAAGATATTCAATAGAACGCATAAGGAGAAGAGAGAACGTGCTGGAAACAATGTGATCAGAATTGTTAACCAGATTTATTCTGATGATGATGGGATAGCATCAACTGTTGTTGATTATTTTAAAGGTTTGTACTCTGATAATGGACATCATTGTTCCACTAATCTAGTGGACAACATCAGCCCATATGTTGATGAGCAGATGAATCATTTTCTTACAGCCCCTCCTTCTAAGGAGGAAATTAGATCTTCTCTCCTCTCTCTTAATATTGAGAGTTCTCTGGGTCCTTATGGCTTCACTAATAAATTTTTTATGTTCTATTGGGATATTGTGCAGGAAGATATTGATCATGCAATAGAGTATTTCTTCTCCCATTCATATATACCCCATCAGATGAATTCTTGCTTCATAGAACTCATTCTAAAGAAGAAAAATTATCTTGACATTAAGGACTTCATACATGTTACTCTTGGGAATACAATTCCAAAACTCATAAGCAAGATCAGTATGTGAAGGTTGGGTGGAATTTTTGGAGGAATGATCACTGTGAATCAATTTGGATTTGTCCCTGAAAGAAACATACAACAATGCCTTTTCATGGCATATGAGTGTGTTAAACTCATGCGAAGGAAGTCGATGGAAGTCAAAGGAAGGGAAATTTTCCCTCAATATTGACATATCTAAGGCATTTGATACACTTAAATCAAACATTCGAATTGAGATACTTCACAGACATGGTTTCTTGAATTGTTTTCTGAATATGATTAGAACAATTCTTGGATCCTCAAGGATGTCAATTCTTGTGAATGGTGCACCGAGAGGATTCTTTTCTTGCTCAAGAGGCGTTTAGCAGGGTGACCCATTATCAGGTATTCTATTTTCCATTGTGGAGGATTAATTAAGGCGATGAATCAATGAGCTTTCTCATATGGGTATGTATAAAAGGATGAGGGATGGTATTAATGGTCATTCCCCATCACATATTCTCTATGCCGACGATATCCTATTATTGGGGGATGCCTCCAGGAGAACTATTTATAATATTAAGGATCTCTTTAATCATTATGTGAATGTGGCTGGACAGGCTATAATCTTGGTTAAGTCCTCATTTGTTTTTGGAAATGGAATCACTACTGGAAAAAGTAATAGGATCAGTCATTATCTTAGGGTGAAGATGGGATGACTTCCCTTTCAGTATATTGGGGTGCCACTTTTCTAGGGAAGGGTGAAACGACGATATCCTGAAGGTATTTATGTCTACATTACACATAAACATTCAAGTTGGAAGGGGAAATCCATGTCAATGGCTGGGACTGTTTGTCTCGTGAATTCAGTGATTACAAAAAAAATTGTTTACTCATTCTCTCTCTACAAATGGTAGCAATGATTGATTAAGAAACTAAAAGGTGTAGTGAGAAATTTTATAAGGACATGATCAATCTTTGAAAGGAATCTGGTTGCACTGAAGTAGAAGGACTGCATAAAACCTATGGAAATGGGAGGATTAGGATTTGAGGATCTTCGTACATTTAATGATGGTCTGATTGGAAAGTTCACTTGGAGGCTGATATCCAATGAGGTTGATGATGAATTCCTGGTGAGCAGGTTCACAAAGAGGCTAGTTAATGGCTATAAATATCACCTCCAGTCTTTGGTATGGGCCTCCCTTAAGAAGGCATATGGTACGATTATGGAGGATTCTAAATGGATAGTCAGAAGGCACTCCAATCATAGATGTTGGAACACCTTGTGGTAGGATCATCCCTTAAAACTCATGAATATCACACCTGAAGTTGCTTCTCTATCCATTTCAGATTTTCTCTCATATCAATCTTTGAATGAGCTGAATATTTTTGATTATGTGTTCTCTCAAATTAACAGTTATGCTTTTATAGATTATGAAAATTTTATTTGGCTACACAGAAGGAATGGGATATTTGAAACCAAAGATTTCTACAAGATTTCATGTGGAGGGAATGATCACGTCCCAACCTTGCTGCTGAATTATAGAGCTTGAATCATTTGGCCAGCCCGATTTCTCTTACTTTGGAGGATCTGGAAAAACAGACTCCCCACTTCTAAACACATGAAGAGTGCTAGAATTCCACTGGCATCCTAGTGTGCTATTTGCAGGGATGGATAAGATACTACGCATCATGTTTTTATGGAGTGTGATCAAGCCCGTCAACTCTCAAACTACTTGGGTGTGCTGTTTGGATTAGCGGTGGATGGCAGAATACAGATTTTTGATCTGCTGTATGGGATGATGCAGGTGCGCTACAGTGATCAGATTTTCAACATTTATATCACTGATTTTGCAGCAGTTTTTGTGGCCTTGTGGGATTCGAGGAACATGGCCCTGTTTGATGGTGTGTTTGTTGATGTCCAGAAGGTAATGAGCTCCATCCACATGGATGTGTACGCTACGGCAGTGGTCCAAGATGGTGTAATGTCTAACACCATTTTGGACCTCCAAATTCATATGATGCCTAGCATTTTAGGCTGTCCACACAAACCTCAGATGCTTAAACATATAAGATGGATACCACCAATTTCACCGTGCCTCAAAGTAAATGTTGATGGAGCCGAATTAGGTGCGACGGGCCCTGCTGGATGCGAAGGAGTCATCCACACATTCCTTGGGTTTTTAAAGGATGCTTTTGTTATTACCTTGGCTTTGGTTCTTCTTTTGAAGATTTACTTTGGGCCATGATTCATGCGATAAGGTATGTTTTCCAATTTAACTGGAAATGGCTCTGGATTGAATCTAACTCAATGACTGTTGTTCATGACCTGATCACTAGAACATGAAATGTACCATGGCGTGTTCTGCCTCAGTGGGTTGATTTTCTCTGCCAAGTCAATCGATTATAGATGGTTGTCAACCATGTGTATTAGGAGGCTAATGAGGTTGCGGATAAACTTGCTAGATAGGTTATACATGATATTGATATGACGTGGTCTTTTACGGCCCCAGATTAGTGTGCTCCGATGGTGGAGGCAGATCGATGTGGTGTCTTGCTCACTCGCTTATGTAATAACCCTTTGTATGCCTGAATCCATTTTTATTATATATTTTTTGAGGACCATCTCATGCCGGATCCTGATCTTCTTGCAAATTACATAATCTCAAATTCATAATGTTGACACGTGCCTTGAGGGTCCAACGTAGGGTTTGAGAATAATATTACAAGGCCAACCCCAACAAGTTCCTATCATATATACATAATTATATAGGTTTCTACAAAATAAAATAAAAGGATGCACATTCAATTTTAATAAATAACCAACTTAACTTGCACTTAGAAGCTCAAAGGAAGTGATCAGATACTTTAAATTTCATCCGTTTGATACTGAACATGCGCCCACAAATATATATATAGAATATAGCACATGTGTGAATATATATATATATATATTATTAGTCATGAGGATCCATGGACTACATCACCTTGAAACCCTTGAAGAATATCAACTAGGTAAACACTTTGGTTCCACCTATAAACATGGAATTGGAACCATGTTTTATCAATTGTGTACTTGACGACCGAATTGAATACCCAAACAAGTCCCTCGTCCCTCACAACTTAGATCATAAAAATCAACATTGGCTCGATACCTAATGTCTCTAGAAACAATGATATTGGTCTTCTTATATATAATTACCATTTTCTCAAAAACCAGCATATTGAGGTATTGTGATATTCATCTCTCTACAAACCATCTCCATCAAACCTAAATATAATAGTAAACCTCATCCCCAAATTGACGGTCTCAACACAAACTAATGTTTCATCACCATCAACGTTGATTTCTAAGGTGAGAACCCCCTGCATATCAAATGGTCAACACCTTCACCTGAGCCACCTAATATATAATTGACTCTACCCACAATTAGTGGTCAACACCACCTTGATTAAATCATATCTATGTGTGATTGACTCCAATGGATCATCTTCCAAAAAATGGTGAGTGGAAAGCACAAATAAAGAAATAAGCAACTAAATCCAACACCTCATGACCCTACGATGGTGTCACTAAATCCCAATGGTCGACACTATTAAAATCCATTAAAGCCATGCCCTCATATTTTCAACCTTGTTGCCTCAATTCGAAAACCATGTCACCTCAACCTAGTGATCATCAGCACCCCATGTATCCAATGCCACACCCAACCTGACAAACCATGTCGACATAGTCTAGGTGATCAACATCACCTCAACCCTTAGTCCATTCCCATCACGTTACCATTGAAATCTAAAATTTATTATATGAAATTTAATTTAATTTAAATCACATGCATGACATAAAATACCAAATATGGTTCACTACTTCTAGTTGGATTAACTATTTTTATTTTGTTAGGATCATGTCCATAGGCTTCTCCTATCATCAATTAAAAAATATAAAAAGAATACATAGATTAATTAAGGCCTCCCTCATACAACCCACATGCAGTATATAGAAACACATAGCTAAAATATCAAAAAATTCAATGTGAAATCTATTTACCACCTATATTATTATATTATGTTCTCAGTCACCTCATATCCGTCTATAAAACTAGATGAATCAGAAGAAAACACCCTTTTAGATAAATTATTTAAAAAAATTGAAGATATAAAATGAATTGTGCACTCAGTATGGAAATATAAAAAGAAAATATTAGCTATTAGATTGATGGACATGATAAGTTGAATCTATATCAACAAATGGATATAATATTAGACTCTAATTAGAAGAGTTGTCTCAATGAGTAGTTGGGGGAGAGGAGGAGGAGAACCCCAAAAAATGTGGGTAAATTAGAGGAGAGGGAGGATGAAAAAAAAATGATATAGGGTTTTTTTTAAAATTTCATCCAAATAAATGACATTCACCATTTGGACACATTATTTGGATAAACACACACATTATTTGTAGTGGTGCCTCATGATTGTGTTCCCCACTTATATGGTTTAACAAACCTTGTCTGGTACTATATGTAGGCCATAATTTTACTCTTGGGAGGCTGCATTATTTTTCCAAACAGTGTGCCTCTATCAAGGAATTCCTAAAATTTTGTTCACAGAAACCGACACACCCAAAACTCATCCAATTCTAAGTGGCACTAGTCAGTCCATAAACCCATCAAAAAAACCTTGGGATATTAAAAATCCATTCATTTAGATTCGATGATTAAAAATAACGTTGTTCTAAAAACCAAACATGAAAATTCAGATAGGTTGGGTATTTTGAACCCGCTAAAAAACATAGGACATTACACAACTAAATTTTAATCTAAAAAATTCAAGAGTTCTAAAAAAAGTTTAACTAATTATAGGATATAAAACACTAATTTTATTTTTTCATATCTATACATTTTATGTTTAAATATGGATACTATATTATGAATCAATATTTACAAATTATATAATAATTAACATTTAATTTTTTAGTCCAAAATATGATTAGTAAAATTAACGTTAAATTGAATATTAATGCTAAAACTATAATTCTAAAACATTTATTTTATTAATATTATGTAATATTTATACAATAAATTAAAATTAATTTATATCCAATAATAAATATAATAATATGTTTAACACATATATATTTTTATAGGAACATATTTAATTTTTAATCAAAGTAGAACATGATTAATAAAACATAATATTTAAAACATCACTTTCTGAGAAATAAAAATTTCAACATTTATATGGTGGTTTAATTTAAAAATTATATTTATCATATATATAAATTTTTTATATTAAATTGATATTAAATATAGGCTCATCTCACCCAAGTGGGTAAGAGGGGATATTTTAGATTTTTAAACTATAGTTTATGTAACAAACCTATGTTTTTCAATGGAGACATTATTATTATAATTATGCCATATAATCAGAGGAAATCACAACAAAATGAAGTAATATGTGCTATGTGACCTTTAAATAGTATTTTGACACTAATGTGTTTTGAAATTTCATAATCTGACATTCACAATTGCGATTAGCAAGATGTTTAGAGTCTGATAAGACAAACATAATTTTTAGTGAATAGTAATATTTCCTTATGAATAGTTATGTTAACCTTATTAATGGAGATATACCATAATAAATAGTATACTTTCCTTTGAATTATTATAAATAAAATTCATGTTAATGTATGATGTACATATATTTTGGAATATGTAAATAAATGTTTTAAAAATATTTTTTAAACTAAATTATGATTTTAAATAAAAATTTAATTATTCATATATAGAAATTTATTTTCAAAAAATGGATTTCATTTTTGGATTATAAACATCTAAAAATGGACAGGGTGAATTTTTTGGGATTCTTCTGAAAGACATTATTTTTTGGTGAATAATAAAATACATTAATTTACCTTATAAATACATTATTGTTAAAATCCACTATTCATGACATCATAAGTTATGTAAGCACCCAAATCTGAAACTTGCACTCATTTATTACTATTATTGGTCCATAAATTATTACTATTTCTTATCATTAGGAAAAATAATAAAATAATTATTATAATATTATGAATACCCTCCTCCACTCCACTATAAAAAAACCTATATCCCCTAATATATTCACTCCACTCAGTCATTGTTCTTTACATAAATTCTACCCAAATCACATCCCAACTTCCTTCCACACGTCCCTCAGCCTTTGGTCTCACGAATTCAGCAAAACCTCTCCCCATAAGAGGTTCTCAAAGGAGTTAACTCCATAGGAAAAATCCTCTTTTCAATTATTTTATTTCTTTTAAAGCTATTTTCCATTGATTCCACACATAACTTCACCCAAATGGTATGATTACTAAATTAACATTATTTTACTAGATTTTTGTTATTACGATGGTATAATTTATTATCATATATTCTTTACCCTTAATTAATTTGAATGAAACGAAAACACCTTCGTAGATGTGTTAATTTATAACATTTAAGGATGAAAGTTTATCAATTTCTATTACTATATTCTATACTAGTCATGAAACCATTTTATGGTTGAACTATAAAATTAAATATATATTTTATCTTAGGTGTTTTCCTTGAATCCTCTTTCACACTTTATGTAAAATAATAATTCAAAACATGTTAATTATATGTAAAATTGCCACCTAAAATCAAATTTTTATCCTTAATTTATTATATAATTACTAAACTTCACTCGAAGTAACATAATTAAATTTACTACCATGTAACCTTCTATATTTTCAATAAATACATATTACTCCAATTCTAGATAACCACTTTCTTCATATGTTTTTATTAGATCATTAATATTTGTGAACAGAACATTAAAACCTTGGAAACAAACGAACCTCATTCATTGGGAAATGAGAACATTAACTGTGCATTGTGTGTACTACCGCCTTTGTGATATAACATCTCTAATTTCCATATAGATTCATTATTATATATCAAAGTTAATTTAAATATAATTCACCACCTTAATAATATATAAATCTTATCCTTGTTCTTTTAAAATATTGATTATATTCTAAATGGAACAACTTCTATAAAGATAACCATCCCTTAGTTATGGTATGTTCATGTTTTTATCGATCTAACATACTAGTTGAGAATTCTATAAAAAATTATAATGTATTACTATCGGATTATAAATTATAAAATTAGTATAATATAATATGAAAATAATGATTAGGTAATTGTTATGGAATGGTTATATTATGTATTTAAATTAATGTTAAAATATCATCTTTGATACCAAAAATTACTGAAATCTGCTGATATTGATTCCACTTTCACACAACACAATATAAACCCTTATAAAATAATATAACAGATTTATAATTTAGTATAAGTTATCAATTACAATAATCTGAATGATTTTTCAATGAAAGACTAGTTATCAAATAATGGGTAATGAAATTGGTATCATAATGCATGTGCAAAACGGTTAATGTTACGGACTTCCAATTATAGAAATAAGTCATAACCATAAAATATATTCCTAATAAATGATCAGAGATGAAGAATTAAAAAGGCTATTTATATGAATATGTCTCAAAAATATAATATTAATTTATTAATATATTTTTTATAGGATATTTTTGTAACATCCCAAGTAAGTAATGAATAATAGATATTTTTATCTATTTCTATTAATTATTAAGATAGTGTTTTAGAGGATTAAAATGAAAATAAATCCAATCTTAAGCATGAAATACACTAATATTCTTAAAAGTTTGTTTTACTGCCTTATGATGGAAAACCCTTTTTAAATCTATCTTTTGACAATTTTATAGACTATGTTTGTCAAAATAAACTTATTCTTTATGATTGTGACATGAAAATTTACTTTGTGTGAATTTTTGATATTTTTCTGACAATGTTCATTTTTTTAATGAATAGTGAAAAATACTGCATTTTACATCAAAACTGCTTTTTAATCTAATTTATTTATATGATTATATTATCTTTTGAATTTTTCTTAATGTGTAATATGAATATATTTTTACCATTTAATCCAATGGTGGTCATTGGAATCAATTTCACTTTGAAATTGGACTCAAACTAGTGTCAATCTTTTGATACTTATTGTTTCATAAAAACACGCTTTTCGCTCTGACAATGGGAATTAATTATTAAATTAATTAATGTTAATTATTTGTTTTGAATTTTTTAAAATAGACTTCATTTTTGAATTTGGAATATAAAATATAGCTTAGGGTGAATTTTTGGTAATTTTTTGAAAAACTTCAATTTTTGATGAATAGTGAAACCACTAAGTGGTACTTATAAAAACTGATTTTCCGTTTGAATGAAATTTTGCCATCATTGGGTTTTGAATTTCAAAAATCTGACATACATGGTTTTCATTAAGAAGTAAAATGTGGTTCAATGAGATTAAAATAAGTTTTGGGTGAATAGTAACTAATTAAGTTCTTAATCGCGACTAGTGGTAATTAGGGTAGTTTAAGGTATAAATAATGCTTTAATAATATGAAATGATCTAGAAACATGTCCCAACTTTATTGGTTGTGTCATGGCCGACCAAGACAAGCCATGGGTCAACTTGGGGACCACATGGAGACATTTTGGTTGGGAAATGACATAAATAACTTTTTATTTAATGTTAAAGTAAAAATGACAGAAACATAATATGTCTTACAAAAAGAATTTTTACATGGGGTTATAAAGATCATATTTTTTATTATAAATATTCATTGGTAATCTAAAACGATTTACTACATCATAGTATTTTTCTATATTTTTTAGACATTAAATAAATTAAATTATTTATGACATCATGATGATGCAGCGATGACCTCATTATTTAACGATTTAAATAAAATGGAAAGATAATCTAAAATCTATGAACTACACATGTCCAAAACCAATTGGATGAGTGGAATTCGAACCCTTATCACCTTATCAACGACTTATATCAATGTGGGACATTTTAAAACCGAAACACATTTTCAAATAAAGTAATATTTATTTACTTTCCAAAAGTGTCCCTCCTCTCCTATTATAAAAGGCCCCCACCTCTACCTCATTTCACACACTCCTCAAGCCTTTGGCTCGGCCAAACCCTGCCCATTTACTCTCTCCACATCTCTCTCCTCATCCTAGAGGATTCCCTTTGGGCAGAATTCTTTCAAAGGAAGCCTTTAGGCTCAAATCAAAAGGAGTTGCACTTTTAAAGGTAATTCATTCTCTCATGTTCATTTGTTTTATTTTGTATCTCCAACCCCCTAAACTCTTTTTATTTACTTATTTTGTAACAACACCAGTATCTTCAATATACTAGGATGTTGTTATAAGATTTATTTGAGCTACACTCTCACACAACTACATCAAATGGTTAAAGAACATACGGTTTCCTTGGATGGTGAAATTCGGCCTCCCGAAACGATGATTGTTCAATACTCATTTTACACCTTCAAAGGTGGCCATTATGATGTCACTATTTTTATATATGATATATAATATGTTTATTTTTTCCTTAAGCTTCTGTTTTTTTTCATTTTGGGCATACCTTTATGGTTTCCATTATGGGTAAACACGTTATCTTCATTTTAGGAAGTGCGGACTACCGCCCCCTGAAAGTGATTTGATTCGTTAATACCACATGTGGGATGTGTAAAGGATAAAGTTAATGATATTATATATGTTATTATACTGGAATTATAATATACTCTTATATAATTATGATTCCATTCCAGAAAATACGAAATAGAAATGGAAGTAGCGTTCATGCGTACATACGGCTTACCGTCTCCATGAACGGTGGATTTCATTTCTTACCTCTAAATGTAATGTAATATTATAAATACATGTATATTATGAATATATATGATATATATGTTATCCAAATCATTAATATCATTCTGGATATGACGAACCTTTGACCAAATTAACAACATGTAAGTGTATGAAGTCTATTTTTTTACTTAAGAACCAAATACCGACAAAATGAACACTATTAACTTAAATGATTACATGATGTTCATAACATGGTATAAAAGGAATAATGAACTTGAAAAAGGTTCATAAGAAAGTAGATATTAACTCAAGTTTATTATTTAGGAGATTAAAGAACGGTCGGGTCAAGTCGGATACGAGGTATGGGACTTCGTCTCAATCTCCTTTCGCTGAGGCATATTTTATTTTATACACAACATTCTTTTATTTGGTGTATAAACCCCTTTTACTTTTACGTTTATTCAAAAGGAATATTTTTTATACAAAGCATTTACTAAATGAAAAAATGGAATGTTTTTGTCTTACGTATGCGGCGACGATGACTTCTCTGCCATCGTGACCGTTAGTTGAGTTTCGGCTTCCTCTACAAGCCATACCTTATTTTTAAAAGAAAAATAAATACCATGTTTTACATTTCTTTTATTTTGGTATTGAAAATGGTTTTCATAATGTTTTTATATCAATGTGTTGTATTGATATCTCGTGATTGAAATGTGGAAATTTTAAGTTTCCTTTATGCATGTTTATGTGATATGATTATGTTATGGTTCTTGGGAATTATTATGAAGACGGATGGTTCCGTGATAATATAAGGGCGGGTGAGCCAGTTATAGCTCTCCAATGCATTGGGTAACGTGAAGGAGTGAAACGTTAAGGTTTCTCCGAAGAGATTTAGGGAATATACTTTGATGGGTATTCCAAATGTAACCAAGAGGGTTACTCCCTACGTAAGAATGTTATGAATGCCTCAAGTTACCTTTATGATTTATGATTTCTATGATTTATTCATGATTTTATGAGGTATGTTAATGTGCCTATGTTTTATGGGTAATGTATGATTTCATTATTATGTATATATGAACTCATGTTTCCTTTCCATGTTTATTATAACCCATACTGAGCTTTTTATGCTCATCCCAAGTTTTTTTGAAATGTTTTTCACAGGTCATGGGAAAGGTTCATTATATGATCATAGTGTCAAGGAAGTGTCAAGAAATAATCCATGGTTTATTTCAAATGTGTTTTCCATTGATGGGAATGAAGAATACTATCTTTATGTAACCACTTTGTTTATATGTGGAATGTAATGCAAGTTTTATGATCTAATTCTCTAAAACTCTAAACCTGAAAAGATCCCCAATGTGTAATCTTGTAATAACTAAAGATTAAGTAATGTTTAAGGTTGGGGCCTTATAGTTGGTATCAGAGGTCGGTTTAGATAAATTTAGGAGTTATAATTCTATTAAAATATTATACAAAATTATTTTTTTTTAAATGATATAGCATTTAAAGGTTACCATGTTGCTTCATCTAAGACATGTTTCTTCAGAATGGTTTTCCGCAGAGGAAAGAGGGAAGCAGTGCTAGCAAGGCATACAGAAGGAAATAACCTTCCAAATCAGTATCCAGAAATGGTCGGAATTGTAACTGAACAGTTTGTTGCAGTAATGGCGCAGTTGACTCAAGCGATAAATGGCGGTGGTATCCATACACGAGATCAGCTAGACCAACCGTAGAGGAACATGTCAATGGTGGAACATTTCATGAGGCAACATCCACCATCATTCAGAGGATCATCTAACCCTGTGCTAGCTGAAGGGTGGATTAAAGCACTGGAGAAGATGTTTGATGTCATGGGGTGTTCAGGCAATCAAAAGTTTAGTCTTGCTATTTACCGTTTGGAGGGTGAAGCAGATCAGTGGTGGTCTATGGTTAAAAATATCAGGGACGCCGATGAGATTGATGCTCTCGACTGGGATGAATTCAAAGGTATGTTTCTTGAGAAGTATTTTCCTAAGGCTGTTCGACTTAGTATGGAAATACAATTCTTGGAATTGAGTCAAGAGGAAGACTCAGTGGCTGCCTATGAAGAAAGGTTCACTTGATTGGCAAGGTATGCTCCAAATTTTATCCGAGACCTTGATAGTAAAATCAATCATTTTTACTCAGGATTAAAGTCAAAATATCGAAGGGAATTAGCTTCTTGTGAGTTTAAAAGTTATGAAAAGCTTGTTCGATGTGCTGAGAAGGTGGAAATGGAGTTTTCTGATGACCAAGTGTTCTATAACAACCAGCAGAAGAAGAGACCAAGGTGGCAGGAGAAAGGTAAGAATTCTTCAAAAAGTCTGATGGTAAGAAAACTAAGTTTTCAGTTTGAGATAAATGTGGCAAAAGGCATGCTGGGGAATGTCTTATAAATTATGGAAAGTGCTACCGATGTGGTAAGATGGGGCATAAGGCTCGTGATTGCACTGAAAAGGATCAAGGTGAAGGTAAGACCAAATTTGATTTACAGTTAGTGAAATGTTATAAGTGCAATGAGATGGGTCACTATGCAAACGATTGTCCGACAAAGAGCCTGAGTGATGCGAAGCAGTTAGACTACAAGCAGAATGGGGTGGTGAAATCCTTTACAACTACTTCAGCAGATGTCGGTCCATCAAATAGAGATTCGTAGTTTCCTTGGTTTGGCAGTCTATTAACGATGGTTTGTTAAAAAAATTTCACAGTTATCTAGTCCAATGACTAAGCTAACTCGGAAGGGTGTTATGTTTATCTGGACAAAAGAATGTGATGATTGTTTTCAGGAATTGAAAAGAAGATTGGTGAATGCTCCAGTTTTGGCACTACCTTCCAGGAATGGTGAGTTTGTTATATACAGTGATGCTTCATTGAAAGGACTTGGTTGCGTCCTAATGCAGAATGATCAGGTAATTGCTTATGCTTCACGACAGTTGAAGACTCATGAGGTAAATTACCCTACACATGATTTGGAATTAGCTTCTGTTGTTTTTTCTTTAAAAATTTGGAGGCATCATTTGTATGGAGTAAAGTGTGAAATATATACCGATCACAAAAGTTTAAAGTATATATTCACTCAGAAATAATTGAACATGAGACAAAGGAGATGGCTAGAATTAATCAAGGATTATGATTGTACAATTCATTACCATCCGAGAAAAGAAAATAAAGTGGCTGATGCTTTGAGTCGAAAGAGTAATGCTTCATTAGCAATGTTGTGTTTGGAACGTGATCCTTTGGTTAAGGATTTGATGAACTTTGGCATAGAAGTTGTTGGTGCAAGAAGTTATTCTGTTTTTTTTTTCAGGTATCCGTGAGATCTTCCCTATCAGGTAGAATCAAGAAAGCACAGAAGCAAGATAGTGAGTTGCAAAAAAAAGGTAGAGCTGGTTCAGAAAGGTATGTTTCCTGAATTCAACACTGATAATGATTGTGTTTTGAGATTTGGGAAGAGATTGTGTGTGCCTTGTGATTCATAGTTGAAGAAAGAGTTGTTATGTGAAGCTCATAGTTCTCCATTTTCAGTTCATCCTGGCAGTACTAAGATGTACAGAGATCTGCGGGAGTATTACTGGTGGGATGGAATGAAAAGAGATATTGCTAATTTTACTGTGAAGTGTTTGACATGTCAACAGGTTAAAGCAGAATGGCAGTTACCGAAAGGGATGCTTCAGCCTTTACTAGTGCCAGAGTGGAAATGGGAGAATATATCCATGGACTTTGTTGTTGGATTACTGAAGACATCTCGAGGTAATAATGAAATCTGGGTTATTGTTGATTTCTTGACAAAATCTTCTCATTTCCTTGATATACGAGATAATTTTTCCCTAGATCAACTTTTCCCGTTTGTATCTTAAAGAGATAGTCAGGTTATATGGAGTTCCTCTCTCCATTGTATCAGATCGTGATCCCAGGTTTACTTCTAACTTTTGGAAAGGCCTTCAGAAGTCGTTGGGTACTAAATTAAATTTTAGTACATCTTTTCATCCTCAATCAGATGGGCAGTCAGAACGAACAATTCAGACTTTGGAGGATATGCTACGTTCTTGCTTTATGGATTATCAGGGAAGTTGGGACCAACATCTTTCTTTGGTTGAATTTTCATATAATAACAGTTCTCATTCCAGTATACAGATGGTATCATTTCAGGCATTATATGGGAAGCGGTGTCGAACTCCAGCTTTCTGGGATGAAGTGGGTGAAAGGAAGTTGATGGGACCAGAATTGGTAGAAGAGATGGAAAGAAAAAGTTCAGCTGATTTAGAAACACATGAGAATAGCTCAGAGTAGGCAGAAGAGTTATTCGGATAACCGGAGGAAGGATCTATCTTTCGAGGTAGGTGATCATGTTTTTCTCAAAGTATCACCATGGAAAAGTGTGATGAGATTTGGTAAGAAAGGAAAGTTGAGTCCAAGGTTCATTGGACCATACGAAATTCTGGAGAGAGTTGGATCAGTTGCATACCGAGTGGCTTTACCTCCAAGTTTATCTCAGGTACACAATGTTTTTCACGTCTCGATGTTGAGAAAGTAAATGCCAGATCCATATCATGTTTTGAGTCCAGAGGTAGTTCAGCTGGAAGAGAACCTATCTTATGAGGAACAACCAGTCCAGATTCTTGACCACATGGAGCAAGTGTTACGGAATAAGGTGATTAAGCAGGTAAATGTTTTGTGGAAAAACCACATGATTGAAGAGGCAACATGGGAATCTGAAAATGCAATGAGGGATAAGTACCCCCATTTATTTGATAAGTAAATAAATTGCGGGGATGAAATTTTCTAAAGGGGGGAAGGATGTAACATCCCTAGTAAGTAATGAATAATAGATATTTTTATCTATGTCTATTAATGATTAAGATAGTGTTTTAGAGGCTTAAAATGAAAATAAATCCAATCTTAAGCATGGAATACACTAATATTCTTAAAAGATTGTTTTACTGCCTTATGATGGAAAACCCTTTTTAAATCTATCTTTTGACAATTTTATAAACTATGTTTGTCAAAATAAACTTATTCTTTATGATTGGGACATCAAAATTTACTTTGTGTGAATTTATGATATTTTTCTGACAATGTTCATTTTTTAATGAATAGTGAAAAATACTGCATTTTACATCAAACCTGCTTTTTAATCTAATTTATTTTTATGATTAGATTATCTTTTTAATTGTTCTTAATGTGCAATATGAATATATTTTTACCATTTAATCCAATGGTGGTCATTGGAATCAATTTCACTTTGAAATTGGACTCAAACTAGTGTCAATCTTTTGATACTTATTGTTTCATAAAAACACGCTATTTGCTCTGACAGCGGGAATTAATTATTAAATTAATTAATGTTAATTATATGTTTTGAATTTTTTTAAAATAGACTTTATTTTTGAATTTGGAATATCAAATATGGCTTAGGGTGAATTTTTGGCAATTTTCTGAAAAACTTCAATTTTTGATGAATAGTGAAACCACTAAGTGGTACTTATAAAAACTGATTTTCCGTTTAAATGAAATTTTTCCATCATTGTGTTTTGAATTTCAAAAATCCGACATACATGGTTGTCATTAATAAGTAAAATGTGGATCAATGAGATTAAAATAATTTTTTGGTGAATAGTAACTTATTAAGTTCTTAATCGCGATTAGTGGTAATTAGTGTAGTTTAAGGTATAAATAATGCATTAATAATATGAAATGACCTAGACACATGTCCCAACCTTATTGGTTGTGTCATGTCCAACCAAGACAAGCCATTGGTCAACTTGGGGACTCCATGGAGACATTTTGGTTGGGAAATGACATAAATAACTTTTTATTTAATGTTAAAGTAAAAATGACACAAACATAAAATGTCTTAGGAAAGGAATTATTACATGGGGTTATAAAGATTATATTTTTTATTATAAATAGTAATAGGGAAGATAAAAAGATTTTCTAAATCATAGTATTTTTTTTATAATTTTTAGACATTATATAAATTAAATTATTTATGACATCATGATGATGCAGCGATGACCTCATTATTTAACGATTTAAATAAAATGGAAATATAATGTAAAATCTATGAACTACACATTTCCAAAACCAATTGGATGAGTGGAGTTAGAACCCTTATCACCTTATCCACGACTTATATCAATGTGGGGCCATTTAAAACCGAAACTCATTTTCAAATAAAGTAATATTTCTTTACTTTCCAAAAGTGTCCCTCCTCTCCTCTTATAAAAGGCCCCCACCTCTACCTCATTTCACACACTCCTCAAGCCTTTGGCTCGGCCAACCCCTGCCCATTTACTCTCTCCATATCCCTCTCCTAATCCTAGAGGATTCCCTTTGGGCAGAATCCTTTCAAAGGAAGCCTTTAGGCTCAATCAAAAGGAGTTACACTTTTAAAGGAAATTCATTCTCTCATGTTCATTTGTTTTATTTTGTTTCTCCAACCCCATAAACTCTTTTTATTTACTTCTTTTGTAACAACACCAGTATCTTCAATATACTAGGATGTTGTTATAAGATTTATTTGAGCTACACTCTCACACAACTACATCAAATGGTTAAAGAACATACGGTTTCCGTGGATGGTGAAATTCTGCCTCCCGAAACGATGATTGTTCAATACTCATTTAACACCTTCCAAGGTGGCCATTATGATGTCACTATTTTTATATATTATATATAATATGTTTATGTTTTCCTTAAGCTTCTGTTTTTTTTCATTTTGGGCATACCTTTATGGTTTCCATTATGGGTAAACACGATATCTTCATTTTAGGAAGTGCGGACTACCGCCCCCTGAAAGTGATTTGATTCGTTAATACCATATGTGGGATGTGTAAAGGATAAAGTTAATGATATTATATATGTTATTATACTGGAATTATAATCTACTCTTATATCATTATGATTCCATTCCATAAAATACAAAATAGAAATGGAAGTAGCGTTCATGCGTACGTACGGCCTACCGTCTCCATGAACGGTGCATTTCATTTCTTACCTCTAAATGTGATGTAATATTATAAATACATGTATATGATGAATATATATGAAATATATGTTATCCAAATCATTAATATCATTCTAGATATAACGAACCTTTGACCAAATTAACAAAATGTAAGTGTAAGAAGTCTAATTTTGACTTAAGAACCAAATACCGACAAAATGAACACTATTAACTTAAATGATTACATGATGTTCATAACATGGTATAAAAGGAATAATGAACTTGAAAAAGGTTCATAAGAAAGTAGATATTAACTCAAGTTTATTATTTAGGAGATTAAAGAACGGTCGGGTCAAGTCGGATACGAGGTATGGGACTTCGTCTCAATCTCCTTTCGTTGAGGCATATTTTATTTTATACACAACTTTCTTTTATACGGTGTATAAACCCCTTTCACTTTTACGTTTATTCAAAAGGAATATTTTTTATACGAAGAATTTACTAAATGACAAAATGGAATGTTTTTGTCGTACGTATGTGGCGACAACGACTTCTCTGCCGTCGTGACCGTTATTTGAGTTTCGGCTTCCTCTACAAGCCATACCATCTTTTTAAAAGAAAAATAAATACCATGTTTTACTTTTCGTTTAGTTTGGTATTGAAAATGGTTTTCATAATGTTTTTATATCAATGTGTTGTATTGATATCTCGTGATTGAAATGTGGAAATTTTATGTTTCCTTTATGCATGTTTTATGTGATATGATTATGTTATGGTTCTTGGGAATTATTATGAAGATGGGTGGTTCGGTGATAAACTAAGGGCGGGTGAGCCCGTTATAGCTCTCCAATGCATTGGGTAACGCGAAGGAGTGAAACGTTAAGGTTTCTCCGAAGAGATTTAGGGAATATACTGTGATGGGTATTTCAAATTTAACCAAGAGGGTTACTCCCTACGTAAGAATGTTATGAATGCCTCAAGTTACCTTTATGTCTTATGATTTCTATGATTTATTCATGATTTTATGAGGTATGTTAAAGTGCCTATGTTTTATGGGTAAATTATGATTTCATTCTTATGTATATATGAACTCATGTTTCCTTTCCATGTTTTTTATAACCCATAATGAGCTTTTTATGCTCATCCCAAGTTTTTTTGAAATGTTTTTCACAGGTCAAGGGAAAGGTTCATGATATGATGATAGTGTCAAGGAAGTGTCAAGAAATAATCCATATCTTATTTCAATTGTGTTTTCCATTGATGGGAATGAAGAATACTATCTTTATGTAACCACTTTTTTTATATGTGGAATGTAATGCAAGTTTTATGATCTAATTCTCTAAAACTCTAAACCCGAAAAGATCCTCAGTGTGTAATCTTGTAATAACTCAAGATTAAGTAAGGTTTAAGGTTGGGGCCTTATAATTTTATTGCATTAAACAAAGTGGTGATAATAATAAGGGGTGTACTTGACAAAAATATTTTCATTGGTCTATAATCAATATTTTTTATTTAATCATTCAAATTTGATTTATTCTGCCCAATTATGATGTAATATTTACATTCATTCTTTTTTTACGGAAATCATGTTTCACATCCAAGTTTTTTTCAAGATGAATATATTATTTAATAAAAATGTAATTTAATTAGGAATTATTATGATCTCTTGTAAATGATTTATGCCTCTATATCAATGTTTTTACATATAAACAATTTTATCCATTTATAATGGGAAACAAAACTTGTTTTTCTCCCATGGTCTATATATTAATGTTTATTCATTTTAAAACAGTGTTTATTTTATTATTTTATCAAATTGGGTATTCATAAAATTTATTTTGAAATATTTAATAGAATTTTATTTTTCATGATCTTTTGTTTTTCATTTCCACCTCACATTTTTTGATACATTCCTTGTTTCATCTCAAGTCCCCATTATTATATATATTTTAGGAAATGATATATTATGTATTCAGTTCGTCTTCAAAAAAAATGTTATTTGGAATGTCACATGAGAATTATGTATTTTCCCAATTTTATATAGAAATTTCATTTAATATACTCACGATTCGCTTATCAGTCATTATGCATTCATTCTAAATAATCCTTTGGTTGATCTCGTTTTTCTATTATTTTTTATATTCATTTTATGTTTACAATTAGAAAAATTATAAAACCCATTTTTATACCACAATTCCTAAAAGATTGAAATAATGATAATGTTTTTATGTGGAACCTTTCTGTGTGATTGATAATGGATGGGGTCCTATATCACCCATAAATTCATTGGACTGGATTTATATCTCATGATATAATTATGCACAAGCATACATTGAATTCGTCATAATCTAATTGGTGGAAATATTTAGACTTGTTCTAAACATAAAGGGTGGACAGAAGTGGATTTGTTCACAATGTGTTTGAATTCTCATGTTTGTGAAACATTTATAAATTGTGTTATATTTTAAAGATATACAAAAAAATTATCACATGCCATGATCTAAAGAAAACACACATTCTTAAGTTATGATATCATGTCTTATTTTATTACTATGATTTGCATCCAATATATTTTTCCATTTGTTTCCATTTGTATACGTCTTAATGAAATGTAATACATATTATGTTTCTATAATTGTAATATACTATGTTTTTTCAGGGATGTCCCTCTTTGATTTATTTATTACACCTCACTTAGTTAGGTTATCCATCTTCTTTAAACCTTGGCAGTAAAGTCGGTTTCCGGGGATAAAGATCAATTACTGGGTAAAGTAACATAATTTTAAAGGATATATATTTTATTTTAATTAATCTTGTCTAGGTAAACATGTCATGAGATTATGATTGTTATATATGGTTCAGAAAGCTTCAGAGATGGTTGATGTTTTTCATGAGGAAGTTGGGATGAAAATTGTTAGCCTGACACTTTCATGTCTTGAATGGTTTACACTAAGTGAATGTGTTGTCATGAAGATGTTGTAAATTGGTTTAGGGTGTGAAACTATTATATTCCATGCAATGAATTCACGCAGTGAAAGGGTCTATGGGGGCTTTTTTGAAACAAGGTGATTTATTTTTTAGCGTGTCTGTTGAATAACAAAATTTATACAATGAAAGAATTCCATGTCACGAATCATTAGGTATTAGTTGTATTAAACCACACTATGTGTATTATTATATATCATCTTCCATAAATATCCCTCTCTTGATCCCTAATGTGAAACCATGTGATTTTTATGTGATTCCTTCCCTTTCAGACATCTCAATCAAGCATTTAATCCGTAGTGAGTTGTTTAGATATGGTTTTAGACTATATTTTGTCAATTTTCAATAATTTCGATGTAATATTTTAACAACTACTGGGTATGGATCTTATGTGATCTAGATTTTTCCTTGTGACAACCTTTTTTTTCATTCGTCATTGCAATTTCTAATTAAGAGTGTTGTTTTAATAGTCAGATAAATGTATGTGGTCTAAAACATATCCCTATGGTATGTTTTAATTTATTTATGTATATGAAATATTATGGGATTGTGCTGAATCAATGTTCATTTTAATGAAAAAAAATACCTTTTAGATGACATCCATATAATCCCGAAAATATCTATTTCACGTTGTTGTCCAAATGTGGTGGAGGATCTTCGGGTGGTGTATTTATCATAATAAGAACTAGAGGATTCATTAGTGTTCCACCACCAAACCATAGTTGTACGGTTTGGGTATGATAAACCATATATCCATATTTCTTTCCATTTTTGGATTCCAAGAGACTATCTAATCCAAAAACTAGCTCTATGCTATTACGATCTTTTTTTGTATCCACTTTCTATCGCAAGAGGACCATTTCACAGCCTTGTCAGGAGAAGAATCTCACTGTGGTAAATGAAGTTTCATGCTGCTGAGATGGTCCTAGATAACCATAAACAAGAAATAGGAAATCTTGTGTGTGGTTGGGGTACATATGCCTAGGATTCCCCTTCTCCTTCAAAACACTTCAATCCTACAGACGGTGGGAAACACCATAAAGAACAACCATTTATTAGATTCCAGCACTAGATGCCCTCATACAGCTTCTTACCTACGTATCTGCAATTCTTTTGACATATAAAAAGACCTCTTCTTTTCATTTCCAATAATATTAGTTGATAGCTCCACCTGGTAGCAGTGATGCTTTTATAAAGAACATCCTTTCTATTGTGGGTTTTATAGCATCCAGGGCCACTCATTGAATGTTTTCAAGTACAAGTGCCCGAACCCTTCCTCCCCAAAGTCATAGACGGGTCCTACCCCCATATAGGGAATCTCCTTAGTCACACCACCTCATCCACAGGTCTCCCTTTCTCCAGTAGAAGACTTTATAGGTAGTTGAGCCCTTCATCCTGCTCGCGAAATGACACCATATCACGGAGCGAGGTTTTCGAATTTCCCACGTGATGATCAATTTTTTTAACATTTGATTTTGAACATTTGATTTATTACACTTGAACCATCTCCTAAATCCATGCCAGTTATGAGTAAGATTTTGGGATTCTTCTGGCTAATTTGGACAGGGTCATGACTCCACTGAGCTGATCTTGTCCATCTGTCTATGTGATGAGGTCCCTATGTCACCACTGAAGGGATCCACATAGATCATCTCCCATATAGACATTGTTCATTCTGTGTATCTAGGGGATGCATGGAATTGACACCTTATCTCATGTTACAGTTTCCTTCTTGACTAGGACACTCTCTAATCACTCCCATATTGTGGTCCATCTAAAAAGAGAGGACAGAAGGATCAATTATTTGGTGTACTCAAGAAACCAGTTGAGGGTGGAGGGACTTATGAAACTGTTGAAAAATCCCTAGGATAGACCGGAGGCTACTATTTCCTGGTATGGTATATCTCATCAGATTCAACATTTGATTGTTTACATGTATGACTGGATGGAAGGAATGAATAGCACAGAGGATATCATGGAGGAGATAAAAGTGGAAATTTATATAATATAGTGAATCCTTCAAGGCAGGTGGGACATTGATTATATTTACATTCATATATAGAAATGAAAAATTCTCTATGATATTCATCTAGATTTGGAATGAATCTTGATATGGAAATTGAGAGCCCTATGTCTCGAACAGGGGGACTAGAACGCAGGTTTCATTCAATACTGTGTGAATGAAAGGAGGGTTTGAAGGATGATCTATTTGAGGATAGAAGATAGTTCTTAATCCATGAAGATAGAGGTTGTTTTGAATATAGTATTCGACGACTTGAAGAAACTCATATCATGTGAATGGTGTTGGGGTTCAAGCCTCACGTGAGTGTTATGATATTTGAGACAAAATATGTATTTTAATATGATATATCTTTAATCAAATCACAAAGATTATTATCAATTTGTATCTCATGGGGGATATATATTTTAAATATATTTAGATGAGATATGAGTTTGAATCATAACATGGAATATACAGGGTGATTTGGAGATATAATATATAATATTTCATATTATATATTTATTCTGAAAAAGGAAATAATAGATACTTTAAAAGGGGAATCATATGGTGGTAAAAAAATGTGTGCCGACAAGATGTAGCTGGTAAGAGAGACCCAGGAAGGGTTTTCAGAGTGTTTGGTGGCCGGTGTGACAAGATGATGATGAGAGAATTATGATGTATGTGTGGAGATGTTATTTGAAGGGTCATTAAGATGAAGTCCACCAGGAGCTAGAAGTGAGTTGTCACGTCAGGGGTAACATGTGTAGCGTGTTAGCGTTTAACAGGTGCAGAGCAGTAGTGACACAATTGATGATCAGGGCCACGTATTGAAAATCATCCTTATAGTGGTGATCAATTGGAATGTCTCAGTTCATGATTTGTGGTACATCATGATGGTGAGATCATTTGTGAGAGAAATCAATCGGGTGTCGCACAAATTGTGTGAGGAAGACGCATGTTCGGAAGAAGATATCTAAGGCAGTGATGGTTCGTCAACCGAAGGGTGATGCTTTTCCAAAAATGGATCTTCTGATACATGGTGTCAGTGGAATGTTTATAATAGATATGCTTAAGGAATATCTTAGTGTGGTTTTTATGAGGGTTCTCTACGCTCTCTTATTTTTTATTCTAGTTCAGAAATTACATTGAATCTTTGAACTCTCTAATTCATTGTTTATATTTTTGAATTTCCCCATGATTTTATAATCCTCTGCATGGGAGAGATTTTCTATGTTAAAAAATATTACAAGATGATTTATTTATTCTTCCCATTTATCTTCCATATTTAATTGTTTTTCTAAAGATATTTTAGGTGGGATATTTTTTGGTCCCGAATCCGGATTCTCCTTATCAAATGGACCACTAATCTGGGAAGAACATCAGGTGATAATAGAGTGGTGGCCTTATTGAGTCGCATATAGAGACTCGTTTTTGAAATGTAAAATGAAATGAAGGTGGATTAGCCATATTTAGAGGATGTTAGGGAAACTATGTACAAATTTAATCATCAAAGATACCCTATACCCGATGAATTTCCTAGTTATTTGTATATGAATGCCCAGAAAATCAATAAAAATAATTTTTGTGAGTATATGAAAGAAATTATCATTGGTGGAAAAATTACTATGGTTATTAGTGTGTCTATAGTTGTGCTCATACCAAAGGTAAAAAATTCCATTTCCATTTCTCAATACATGCCGATCAACCATTGCAATTTTTTATACAAAATCCTTGTAAGACCATTCACCTGAAGTCTAGGACATATGATCCACAACCTATTCTCAGAATATCATCATGGTTGATTTCATGACCTGATCATACAAGTGGATATTGGGATAGAAATGGAGATGGTGGAATACAACAACAAAAAGTTGATAGGGTAAAACATCATTGTCAATCTGGACATGGGTTAGGTGAATGATCTCATTTAGTAGAGTTTCATCGTAAAAGCTATAAAGAGGATTAAGTTCTAGCAATGTGAAATGAATATCATTATTAGATTAATGGCCTCATATTTTATCTCTATTTCAATTATGGGGAAAATATTTGTCTTTATCAATACTTTTAGAGCTTTCATATGAGGAGACACTCTATTGCAATTCCTTTTCATTCTACAATAAGATTCTGTTTCCTGAAATTTAGACACTAGCATGGAGGTGGGGAAAATAATAACATTCAAGATCTGTAGTGGGATGAAATGGGTGACTCACCTTCTATTTGAGGATGAAGATATTTTATTCATGAATGAATAACAAGGGTCAATTAAGGGGTGGTGGAATATAATGGACACATACAGAGATTGCAGTGGCCAAAGGATATACTAGTTAAATATTAATGTATATATATCTAATAAATTATAAAATTGGAACATAATATATATCAATTTAGGATCGGTATGCAATGTTCTGACCTCCCCATGTTGTACCTGTGGCTCCCATATCATGCGGGTGGGAAAATAAGGCTTTGTTTGAATATATAATCAAAAGGATAATGAAAATGATTGAAAACTATATGAATATATTCTTATCATTTGGAGGGATAATAGAATTGATAAAATAGATCATTTCTTTAATTTGTATTCTTCATTTTTAGGTACTTAAGTCAATTATGGGAAATATAGTTCGGATATAAATTGTGTCAATGCTATTTGTTTGGGATGGAAACCAGAACCATAAATTCCATGGGACATCCTAGAATAACCTGGAAAAACTGATCACAGTAGGAAACATAAATCTTCGTAGTGTCTTAGACTGAATTCATGAAATGCATGTATGACTAGGGTGTTAAATAAAAGAGTGAAATGTTGGAGTCGGTGCAATAGAACCCAAAAATGTTTTACTTTATGATAAAAATATATTCAATGGATGGATATTAATAAACTCATTATCACATCATGTTTTTTCTTATGAATGAAATTTTATATGATAATGTCCTAAGAGTATTTGTAACACTAAAATGTTTTAGTATATACCTACTATGATTATAACCCATGAAGTTCTATGTCACTATTTTTAAACATATTTTATATAGCCGTATGATATCATTTTATGGGATAAAAATGATGCATCCTATCAGGGGAGGGGACTCATTGGACTTTCAGACACCATCTCATGGTGTACGCCCATGATAATGTCCATGAGGATATAATGAGAGTTGAACCCAGTAGTATGAAATCCACATTCATAAGTGTCATTGGATGTTACTATAAGTGGACTTGGGTATTGGTCCTTAGACATTAATATTATTATTAATGGGTATTATGAATCGTGCACTAAGATGTATTTTTAAAAACTATGAAGACATATGTTCACGGTGAGGTATGATATCGTGGGTGTGTCATGAGTAGTACTAAATTAATGAGACACAAGTTTTTTCACATATTTTCCAAAACGGAAGATGATAACTCAGGCCCATTGATAGAAATTATATAGCCTAAATAAATCTATGGCCATGGTATTTTATAGGCATGTTGAACTACTAAGAACCTAAATAATGGGAAATCGAGAAAATGTGTTGATGGAACATTCATATAAATCTCTTGATTGAATATATATAATAAAAATGGTTTATATTACATGATACACATTCATATGAGGTGATTTTTTGTTATGAAATTTAATTTTTTCTCTTTGGGTGCCTTGGCGTGTTGCTAGATTCTAACCTTGGAATGTTGACTATTCCGCCTAATTCCACTGTGAAAAAGGCCTAGAGGGTCACACACAAGGTAAATCCAACATCTTAGATAAATAATATATTATTTACTATTTAAAATGTTGAATAAAGATTATTCCTGGTTGTGCTTTTAGATTTTATTCATGGATACCTGATCACAATTATTTCGACAGTAGTTATTCGAGTGAATATAATGTAGTCGGAATAATTAAAAAATATTTATATTAAATTTAGTGAATATAATATTAATATATTAATTTGTCAATATATAGTGATAATTTTTTTAAATATAAATAGTCATTATACATGGTTCAAAAAAATGGTGGAGGATTGACAGACCATGTAATGGGGCTGGTGAGAAATAATAATATTGAATATTATTTTAAAAAATTAATTTAATAATAAATCTAAAGTTATTTTAATATGAAGAATATAATAATGATTATGTAATTACATAACATGGGGGTTTATCTATTATTAATAAAAAAATAGGGCATTTGAAAAAAAATATTTATTATTAATCTAGTCAATTAAATGCCTAGTTATATTATTCTCTTATTAGCCTTGTGCTATTTAATAAATACATTATGGTTTTTGCACAATGAATTTGATAAAATATATCAATCCTAGAGAGTTAGTCCCTCTCCAAGAACACTCTCAAGAAAAAGATAGATCCTCCTCCACTAGATAAAGGATTACACATTGAAACTGGCTCTCAAGGTGATCGAAGATGAACATTGCAAACACAAGGATCAACTGTGATCACAATTGAAGACTATTTCTACGACATATAAGGATATGTGGAACATGTGTGGATCTTATCTAGAGGAGATCTACCATTGATCTCTACAATGCAACAACGGTACACATGCCGATCTGTGGTAGAATACCTCAACAAATAAAGAATCAACATTTAAGTAATTCTTATTTAATTAAATTAATTATAAATAATATATGTTTATGATCTCTCTTAGATTTGAGAGAAATTATTCTTTGTAAAAATAATTGATACAATTCCATGGATACTAGAATTATTCGTTGTGTTGATCCCGGATTGAAAATCTATAATGGAAAAAATTAATCTAGAGTTATGACCCTCCCATGCTTCCATTGCTCCCCAAACCTACAAATAGTATCAGAGGGGGTGTATTATTTTTTATAATTATATTGTTTTTTTGATGATTTATGCATTCATAATTTAGTTTTTCAATTTGAGTTTAATTATTTTTTAAACCTGAATTACAATGTCTTTTTCTTCATTCATCGTTTCTCACAGATCTATCATAAATGATCAATTTTATGAATAAAATATAATCAAGTAACTAATTTGGAGGTTTCAAGGCTTGTGTTTGTACAACACCAGACTACACATCGTGTAATCATAATTAATAGATGTTTAGTATTGTTCAACACATAAGGATGTAGTTCAGTAATAAATTTGAGATCGTACTTTAATTAGAAATTAATGACACCATTAGAGACCATTAATCCAGTCAATGTTGACCAGGACTAACTGGCGCATGGAAACTACACTACATGATGTGTAGCCCACTGGATATGGCACGTAGTCCTTTTAGGTTAGGGTTTAGTCATTTATCCCATACATTGATTACCCTGCATGTGACCATGTAAAATAAATTATACATATCATGTGACCCACAATACATTTTGAGTACTCCAAATACTTCTGAAGTACACCTCACACAATGATTCCCCATGCATGTACTTCAGATGGACAGAGAGGATATGTCGTGTGCTTTTTCCAGATTAGACGAATTTAAAATTTATTACTATATAATGTAACCCTTGAGACATGTACCTTCATGTGGGCATAAATCTAGGACACATTATGTGGTAGATGTTATAAATATGTAAGTGTTTAATTAACATCTTTGTAATGTTTAATGATATGAAAATCATCTAAGAGTTGTATTACAATTATTATTATGTGTGCTTGATACATGTCACAATGAATAAAGTGTATAATAGTATAATACTTGTTGAATTTTTTTGGACGAGTATAGAATGGGGTACCACCAAGGTAAAAGTTAGGTACCCATTTAATTTTAATAGAATTTATTAATTTGTTTAAATTTATAACAGATGAGAATATCAAGGAAAGTCAAAAAATGCTTAAGATAATAGGATTGATTAATTAATGAAAATAATTAATCGATTCAGGATTATTTATCTTAAATGTGACCTATTAAAAAAATCGATTTCTACTTTTTTTAAATGCGTAATTTGTTTAATTCATGTGGATGATCATGTGCTAGTCAAGACCTTTCTATTTGATTAGTTTCTTTTTAATTTTTTATTAAACTAAATTATTTGTCTACATGCATTCTATCCTCATTAATATATTGGGCATTTATTCCTTCGGTTTCATTTATGTAAACCCCCTTTTACCCCTCACCAACATGTTAGTAAAATCATATGTAATGGATGGAGGTCCACAGATTATGGAGCCAGTTCATGTTAGGAACCGAGGGAAAACAAATCCAACGAGATATAAAGGTAGACTGGTGGAATGATATAAACACGAATCTAATTGGTTATATGATCTTCTCCCATAGGATAATGGTTGTTTTATCCTCCACTAGATAAATTAACTATTAGAACATACTCATGAAAATACCCTTTATTTTATTTCTGTCCATTGATGGTTATTCATTTTGTTTATTCTTTTGCAATCCCATAATTAATGAATTAGTATGCTTTCATGATGGAATAAAATAAGCTAGCTTATGAATATATATTATTTAATATATGGTTCATAACATAAGAATATACATCTTATGATTTAAAATCATGTGAAAATATACTATATAATAATGTACACATAATGGATAAAATCACTCAATAAATTATAAAGTCGTTATATCCTTCCATTAATTCGGTTAGAGTCGAACCATAGTTCAAACTGACTGACCAGACAAATTTGGGGTGCTTTCAATTATCAGAGAAATCTAATATGATGTTTTCCATTCACTTCAATTAGTTTACATCAAAGGTTGACTGCCAATGTAGGTCATGGTTTAACAGAGAGGCAGAGTTTGAGAAAATCCAAAATTAAGGATTTCCGGATTGGGGAGTCCAATCAATTGATCAAGGAGCAATGTGTTAATGTAGTTGGAATTTTGAATGCCTACCTAAAACCTTTCAAATTCCATGACTTTCCAAAGCTGGGGTAATACGATGGGAAATATGGATCCATGATGCTAGAATTTCAAACCAAAAGAATATTCCAAATTCAATGGTGAGGGTTATTGGGGTTGGATAAACTAGTGGGTGGCTAATAAATATTAATTAATTAATTTTTCTTAATTTTATCCGATAAATTACTTAAAATTTGTTCATCTTAATTTTAGAAACATCAATTGAAATTAAATCATACATATAATTGTGATCTATAATTTGTAATTAAAACCTTCTCACCCACACTAAATTATAGAAGTAAAAAAGGCACCTTCATGTCATCCTTCACCCTGAATGTGAACTATATGTAATGAAAGAAACTTTACCAGTTTCTCTTATAAATTAGGCGAGTGATGAGGAGATATATGTGTATGAGAAACATCTAAATGATGCTATAGATATTCAGTACATCATAATATCATTCATTTCAATATTATCATGATGAAACAAGAAGAAGTGGATGCATATAGCATGATATCTCACATTTACGATCACTATCAATATAAGGTGAGTCAAAATAGGTATGAGATCTCCAACACATTGGTCACCACTATATATGATGATTATGCACCAACTAGTCCATATGTAGTCAACCTTATTGGCTACATTGAGCATCTATAAATCATATGGATTAAATTCCCAAATGTGTTTTGTACGGATCTCATACTATCATTAATACCCAAGAATTTATATAGATTTATTGGTAATTATAATATGAGAAATAATGATAAGAGTCTATCAGAACATCTTACATTTATATTCATGGTGGACAAGGACATGGGACATAAAAACATGCAATTCATATGGTGAATAAGAAGTGGAAGGACAAGGAAAAGGTGACTAAGACAAATAAATAGTATAAAACCCATGAGCACCATTCGACCATGATGAAGAAGATCCAAAGGAAGGAAAAGGAAAAGAAGGTTGTATGCTTCGCATGTGGCAAGTCACGCCACTAGAAGTGTAACTTCATGCAGAGGAATGGGGAAGCCAAAGGTGGGTTGGTTATCTATTGTAATTTTTACATTTCTATACTTCGAGTATTAGATACAACTTATGGTGCTCACATATGTTTTAAAATAAAGGAACCAAGAAGATTTAGAAAATATTCTATAGGAGCGGTGGATCTGCAAGCTGCCCATGGTGCTAGGATGGTTGCTCATTCCATTAGTGACTACAACCACATATTACCAACGAGAATGATTTTTCTTTTACCTAGCTATTATTATGTACCTAGTATTACCAAAAACAGATATTTGGTCTCTTGTTTTGATACAGATGGGTTTATTTTCATGTTCATAAATATAGCTTGGTTCATTTTAAGGGAAACATATGTAATGGTATGGAGAATTTAAATAATGGTCTACTTGTATTATATAATGGAAACCAATTTTTTACTATTAATAATGAATGAACATCACATGGCACATTTAACACCCAGTAGTGGCATCACCATCTCGATCATGTAAATGAGAAGTGTTTGACAAAGATCTCTCAAGATGGTTATTTAGACTCTTCTATGCTAAACCCACGTGATAGATGACATGAATATTTAAAATTGAAAATGATGAAATAAGAATTTGGTGGATATGGTGAAAGGGACACCGATTTTCTTGGATTGGTACATGTTGATGTGTGTGGACCATTTCCAGTTGAAGCTAGAGGTGGATATTCTTACTTCGTAATTTTTATAAATGAATTCAGTAGATATGTCTATATTTACTAGATGAGATATAAGTTTGGGTCCTTTTAGAAATTCAAGGAAATCAAGAATGAATTAGAGTATCTTATTTTTAAGAAGATAAAGAATCTCTCATCAAATAAAAGAGGATAATATCTTAACCAAGAGTTCATTGACCTTCTTTATGATTTTGGGATTCTATCTCAACATTGTCCACTATATTCATTATAGTTCTATAGTGTTAGTGAAAGGAGGAATTGTTTGTTGTTGTATATGGTAAGGATGACAATGAGTAATGCAGATCTTCCATTATCCTTTTGGGGATATACATTACAAACTGCAACATACACATTAAACTGAGTATAATCTAAATTGTGGAATATAATTACCTTGGAGTTATAGTTTGGAAAGGAACCCAATTATTCGCATATATGTGTATGGTGATGTGAGGAATTTTTTTAGGCTTTCTGGGAAAAAAATAGTACTCTAGGGCACAAGGTGTATCTTTATAGTGTATCCTAAGGGGAAAAAGAGATACTACCTATAAAACCCCTCTGATAAAAATGTACCTCTCACTAGACAATAAATATTTTTTTAGAGGGAGAACATTCTAAAAAAGGATAGTGGGATCATGAATAACATCGATGATGTTGATGCTCAACATACACGGGAGTGGGTATGGGAACAAGACCCACAAGACCCTATGTAAGAAGTGGTTCCTGAAACACATTCACAATGTAGATGTGTAAGAGAGTTAAGGGAACTAGGGAGATTGAGTTTTCTTGTCACCGAGGATGGTGACTCATTATTGTTGGACAAAGTTGAACCTCTCTCCAACAATGAGGCTATAGTGGACTAAAAATCTACAAGATGGCATTATTCTATGAATTCTGAGATGGATTCCATGTATTATAACCGTGTATGGGATCTGGTCGATGTTTCAATTGATTTAAAGCATGTTTGATGTAAATTGGTATTCAAGAGGAAACTGTATTTGGAAAGTAAAGTAAGTGACTATAATGCGAGGATAATTGCTAAATGTTTTAATAAATGACAACAAAAGGACTACAGTGACTCATTGTTGAACAAGTGCTTCTCCATGAAGGACATAAGCAAAGAAACATTCATTCTAGGGATCATGATCATTCATGATTTATCTAGGAAACTAATATGACTAAGTCAAAGTACATATATTTCCCAGATATTAAAGAGATTTAGTATGGTACAATCCACGAGGGGATTGGTTGCAATGTTCCATGATTTACATATTTATACAAAAATATGTCCCCATACACAGCATGAGAAATATAGAATGATTAAGATCCCTTGTGATTCAGTGAGAAGCTCAATCAAGCATACCATGTTAAGTACAAGACTTGATGTTCCCTATGAACTAATAATGGTTGGTAGTTTTTAAATATATATCAAAGAGAACATATTTGGACAACTTTTTAGACCATCATTAAGTATCTAGAGGAACAACGATTCAAACATATGTTGCTAGATCCAAGACCACACTCTTCACTCATCATGAATTTTTATTTTCATGGAATGACAAATCTATTCAGGATGATTGGGCCTTGTTATCTAGTGTATGAAACTCTAGGTGAAAATGAAATATCTATTCTATCATATGAGAAATAATTATTTTCCTATAGATGAAACCATGAAAAGGAGTGGTTTTGCATTTACATCGATATATAGATGTTGTGCACTGCCGACCAAAGAATTTACCTATCATATATTCTTCACAAGTGACTAGGTGAATAATCTATAGAGCCTTGAGGGATTGAAATGGGGCCTTTTGTGGTAGTGATTCTATCTCTACCTTTCTATTCGAATGGTATCATGTAATGAAGAATCATGGTGTTTAGGTCAAGGTTCAAAGCATGATGTTCATCACTATGTGTTGCACCATCTGTGAGATAGGGAATTTCACAATGGAGGAAAAATAGATCTCTAATACCAGTATAAGGACCCATGTTATGTTATCTATGGTGGAATTTGTTAATCTATTCAAGGGTACATGATCTTATTGCGTTCACCAAGTAATGGCTCCTTGAACATTTACGGTGATGGAAGATATGACTACCACGAACATGGGTAGATGAACCAAATGGGTTCGCCCTCACTGATGGTTAAAGATGAATGTTGATGGATCCTACCTCTTGGGAACCATGAGTGGAGGAAGGATTTTTAGGGATGATAAAAATAAATTATAATGGGCTTCGAAGATTTCTTTGGTGTGGGGACGTCGTGTGGGGGTAGTGGCTAGAAGAATGGAAATCGGGTTCTCACTAGGTAGGCTCTACAAAATTTTCATTTCAGAGGAATAATACAATTACTGTGTCCTTGTTGTCCAATTGTTGGAAAGGGAGGAATTTCTTTGGGAGATCATTTATCTGATTTTAAAATGCAAGGGTTTCCTCAATTAGGAAATAATGCTTGGTCAAAACTATAGGGAGAGGAATATCACATCTAATTTCATGGTTAGTAAAGGTGACTCTTAAGATGTTATTTATATTTTTTTATCACACTAGAACTCTACCCCATGACAACTCTCTCATTATGAAGGATGAATCCCTTGGCCATCATCACTATCACCCCACATAAGAAGGGTATTTTCTCTTTCAAAACATTTTTATAAAAAGGGTAAAATCCTGGGAATTAATAGTAAATTAAAAGTAAAATGGTAATTGGATGAATTGAACATTATGGATTATGATATTATGTTGTGTTATTATTTACATTGTTACTAGTGTTGAGAATTCTGTTGAAATTTTTATATAAAGGGCTATGCCCAGTGATGCTGAAATTCTAATATAAAGTGTTATGAATGGTGATGTTGAAATTATTATATAAAGGACTTTTCTGGGATATGATGAATTTCTTTTATATTGGGATATTCCCATTGATTCTATAATACTTGTAGGGTCGTATTGAAATATGTTATTATTCCATAAAATTGTGGTTATGATTATAATGGTTGTGATACATACAAAAAGGTATTCTAGAATGATGAAAAAGTATGTTGATTGCGGTATTGTATTATTTTATTAATAAATACTCATTATTACCTATTAATTTCATGAAATTTTTATATTACTGATTTTTTTTAGATCCATCATTTTGAAACTACTGAGTTTTACTCAGACACTACTCAGGGTTATATTTGGAACCTGAGAAAATACCAAAAATGTAGGTTTGGACAAGTGGAAATTACCTTATTGTTGACTATTTCATGTTAGATGGGTTGGAACATGGAGATAGGACCATCATGGGGTTTGGGACCTAGGTATTTTGAGTTTATTTATGTCATCGTGGGTTTTTATATGTATTTAATTTAGATTTAAATATATATACATTCCATCCTAAAATTACTTGATTCTTTATTATTTGGTTTACTGGGTTCATCATTTAATGTCTTGTTGTACGACGTACTATTTCCAATATATTTTTACTATAATATTAATTTATATCACAACTCCATGAAAATGGATATATTCTCTCCACTATGTCCTATACTCCTCTTCTACTAGTTGTAAGCTTCCTTGATATAGGGAGGCACACTTGCAGTCAAGTAACATACTCATTTTTCCCACATGAGCGAGTGCTAGATTGGGTGACATTACAAAATGGAATCAAAGGGTAATTTGTTATTTTTTGTTGCATTACTATTTTGGAAAGATATAAAGGATACTAGGATGTTTTAAAAAATCACAATAATCATGTCCATGGGAGTAACAAACAGATATATGAGGGAAAATTGGAGTAACCTAATATGGGATTATTGTTCATGTTTTTTAATTGTTACAGTAGATGTTGTTTCAACATGGGTGATTCACATGTTTTATTCTGATATTATTTATTGATATTTATACTCATTGATTGGATTGGTGTGAGATGATAATTCATGAATCATGAAAGACACCTAAAGATAAATATTGACATGCATTGTGCATGATATGGACATATTTATTGCATGTGATATATTCTATTGTATGAATTGTGAAGTGAGATACATTATATATCTAATAAGTGAAATTAATGAACTTTTATGACATGATAATTAACCTCTTATGACATGTTTAGATAGACCATGAGCTAGTTTTTGTCTACTTTTTTCACCTTATGAGGTTGACCTTAATGAAATCTAGTGTTATAAAGAGTTTGGTTTCCTTGTACATAAAATTCCTCCCCATAATCTATGAATTGATTATTAGGATAGTGGAAATCATCATTCTCTTAACACCACTAATCCAGAGTCTCTTATTTCTCATGAGGTTTAAATGGATGTTTAGTTTCATGATATCTTCTTGAAGGTCAAGCAATCCATGAAAGGGAGACTGTTAATATCAGGAATTGGATGTCTAAAATTATGAGGGAGTTTTTGCTACAACTTCACCCTATGTTTACTATGGAGGGAGGCCCCCAAGCTGCAATGTTCTTAATCAAGTTAGTACAGATGATCTCCATGAACTACAAGACATCCATAGATAGTATGTTGAATCTTGTCATAGAAATTCTTCGTGGAACATACACTTACTGGTGGGAAAATGTATGGAATACTGGGAATCAAGAGGATTTATCATATAAGGACTTTAATAAGAAGGTTATGTGTCACTTCTATTCAGAAAATTTGAGTGATGAGAAGTCTCATGAGCTCACACACCTAATGCCGAAGGGATTGATATTGATGGATTACTCTAGGTGTTTCACTGACATTAAGTGCTTTGCACCGTCTTAAATAGTTGATGATATATCTAAGTGTGATATTTTTAAGATGATATTCAGTATGAAATCATGTCATAGGTTAATATATTTATCTTTATTATTTTTTTTACTCAAGATGAATCATGATCTTATCACGGAATAGAATATGAGATAGGCCCTTAGTAGTGGCCTTGATATTTCAATATGGTGAATTGGGATCTCTTCTTATAGCATCAAAAAGCACCAATATAATAGTTTTTATGAAGGAAACAATGAATATACTATCCAAGTTAGTGGGTATCCATCCAAAAATCTTGTTACATTGTAGTTCTATCATTGTGGAAGGATTGATAATAAGCGCCAACCGAGTCATATACCCTTCATTGGAGTTTCATGCCTGCGATATACGGGGTGACCTACAACGGTTTTTTGGGGGGATGTAGTAGTAGAGAAGTGGAAGGGGATCAGGATTTTACTTGATTCTAATAAGGACACAACTACCCCTAAGTATCCTCATAGATGGAGTTCCACCAAATGTTCAAGTCGTTGTTGGGGATGTGGTACCCCAATGTAGGACCTGCAGTACAAGGGAGAAGGAATAACACAGGAGAGTCCGACTGGATCATACTGTATAAGAGAACGTTAGCTACATGATATGCAGTCAAATTTGACTAGTTTGAATGTACGAACTTCTACCATTAGAGGTATGATTCTTGTATCATATACCCTTTCATGAGTTTTTTTAACTTGATCATCAAAATACGTTATATATGTTATTTTTTCAAATGGTTTGGGCTTGGATGTGTAAATATTGAGTGGTTTATTCACCATAGATATAGTATTGGGAGTGATGTCAGGGAATATCAAATGTTCAAAGATGTTTTATCCTAAAATTAAAGGTTATAGTTTCTCTTGGGAACTATTTTTGTTGTAAATGACTAGTTTTATTTGATTCTTGGTATGTATTGGATAGTTCTATACCTGGATAATAATGATTTTTATCGGAAGAGAGTCTCTTCTTTATGTCCAGAAGGATCCATCTATTTTCAGTATAGTGTGTAGGATCTTCTGGTTAGTCGTGCAAGGATAATTCAAGGAATTTTGGATTTCTTCATGGCTTAGATATCAATTCATAATCTAGTTGATGGTGGAATAAAATAGGACAATTTTACTACATTGGCAGACTATTTATAGGATTTTATTCCTAATGAGTTTTACATATTACCACTCAAGAGGGATAATGATTTTATGATTGAGTTGTTTTTGTGGATGGATCTAGATTCTATCTCACCATTCAAAAGGGAACCATATAGATTCATGAGATGAATGTTTAGATGGAAGTATGGAAGTCAAGGGTTTAATGTGGCCTGGTACATCGCCGAGGGGTTCTCCGGTTCATTTTTTCGGAATAATGATGAGACTTTGTGTTTTTTGTGGATTACCATAGATTTCACCAGATGGTGATCCAAAAACGGTATATCCTTCAATGAATCTGCAATCTCACAGACTAGCTAAGATGTCCTAATATCTTCTCTAAGATTGAATTGAAATGAGGGTATCATTAGTTGAGGGAGATACCATTGGACATACCTTATACTAAGTTTAGGAATATTTATCGATTTTTTGACTTCATGGTTATTCCATTTGGTCTGAATAACATATTAGCGATATTTATGGACATCATGAATCAAATATTTTCTCCTTGTATTGATCTAATAATTTTTTTCATCATCAAATTATAGTACACCCAATTAGTGGATGATCATTCTCAAAATCATGATATTTTCTTAAGTACAATGAGAGAATATGAAATTTATTCCGTGCTAAACAAATGAAATATTTGGATTGATAAAGTGATATTTTTGTTTCATGTCATCTCAGATGATGGTTTGTCAATGGACCCAATGAAGGATATAGCCTTGGTATCTTTTGTGTTTCTTAAGAATTTTTTCAATATTTAGTGATTTATGGCTTCATAATGTTATTATTTTCATTTTATTTATGACTTCTATTGTATAGATGAACCTATGTCTAGGATGAGCAAGAAAAGGGTGAAGTTTATTTGTTCAAATGATTGTGATAATATTTTTAGTATTTATTGGATAGGCTATCCTCAACACCGATAATCACCTTTCAGGTTTTTGGTATGGTATAGACCACGTACTATGGCAAATACAGAGTTTTTCACTAGGGTGATCGGTTTTTGGTGTACATGGACCATGATATCCTCTGGTAAAACTTTTCTTAGAGGGACCTAAATATTCATAAGGGGAGGTAAATTGAGTATCTATTTTATTTCTACATTGAGTTGGATTATACATCGGGAAAGGGAAACACGATATATGATGCCTTGAACTAGATAATGAATACTGAGGCAGTGCAATAGTCTTGTGACAACAGTTATAACAAAGATTCTTGATCAGATCAAGAAAGAAAAGTCATTTAATCAAGAGATATTTTCTATAAAATATATCGTATAGGTCATGGAACCATCATGTTGGTCTCGTGGTTATAATAATTTTATTATAATGCACGAACAAGTATGTGTACCTATATGTTTTCACAAGAAGATAATTTGAGAGTCCCATGATACATGTTCGGATAAACATCCAGCGTTGAAAAAGAATAACTTTGATCTCTAAAGAATGTATTGGTCTCTAGTAATGAAGAAGGAGGCAGTGATCTTTTGTAACACCCGAGAGTTTTATGTTATATAAATCATAAAAGGAATATTTTTCTACACACAACACTTACTTGACTTGCTTTACATGAAATCGTGAGCTTCCTCGATAGCTTGCGTCACACGCAATACCGAGTTTCCCTAAACAACGATATACTATTAAAATATAATTAAAACTAGCCGTTATGAATAGTAATAACCACTTTTTGAAATTTTATAAATTTTATTTTAAAAAATGGACTTCATTTTTGGATTTATACTAATGAAATTATCCTAAGGTGAAATGTTTGTATTTTTTTGAAAACATTAATTTTTGATGAATAGTGAAACCCCTATGTGGTAGTTAAAAAAACTGAATTATTCATAAAACATAATTTTACCACATCTGTGAGTGGAATTTCGAAAATCTGAGAGACACGGTTAATATCAAGGACTAAAATGTGGTTCAATGAGATGAAAATAATTTTTGGGGAATAGTAACTTTTTACTTCTTTTTACCATGGTTAAAAGAAAATAGTGTAATTAAGGGTAAAAATGATTTTATTATTACCCTAATACATGCCCTAATTCTATTGGACAAGTGTAATTCGACCAAAAAAAAACTTAGGAATAAAATATGACCATTTAGGCCGACATGGATTAGATTAGGACATTTATTATTAATTTATTTAAAGGATGGTTAAAATAGTTAAAATCAAAGTTTAATAACTAAATTATTTTTAATATGGGGTTATACATAAGATAAATTCGACTATAAATATTCTTTAGAAAGCTAAAAATATTTCCTACATAATGGTATTTTATTTGTAATTTTTAGACATTATATAAGTTAATTTATTTATGACACAACGTTGATGCGGTAATTATCTTATTAATGAAATATTGACATAATTGATTTTATAAACACCCAAATAAATATAATTTGAGACTTTTTATGAATTCCAATAATTTTATAGGTTAATATGACATGTTAGTATTGATTTAATTAACTTTTTTCGAACTTATCATTCTGTTATGAGTTTTACAAAAATCAATTATTAAATAGTGTCAAAATTGAAAAAAAATAATTTTTAGAACAAATATTATATTATTAATTGTAATTTTATTCCTAAAAATCAAATGATCGGCCAAATGACTTAGATAAGGTTATATATATTAATAATAAACAACTTGGGGTTCGTTTGGCTTGATATAGTAAGTTTATTAACCTTATATTATAAGAACACAAGAAGATACGGTAAAAGAAAAATTATTTAACTTAATGTTAAATCTACATGATAAGGTTAAAATAGGAACCTAAACTTGTCTAAATTCTATTGGATGAGAGTTTTGCGACCCATCCCCACCTTAGCCTCGAAATAAATCAATTTGGAGCAATTTAAAATCAAACGCGACTTCATAATAAAATAATATTTTTAGTTATTCCAAAGGTGCCCCACTCCTCCCTTATAAAAGGGAACCTCCTCTCCAATTCACTAGAGACATCCTAGAGGTCCTGGTCTTCTTCAAAGACCAATTTTAGTGCCCTAAAAGAAGGTCTCAAAGTAGAATTTCAAAGAAGAGGTAATGTCCGTTACCGATTCTTTCATCTTTATTTCTTCTTCCACATCTTCTTCATTAGTTGTTTCATTATGAAGTAATAACATCAGTATCACTCATATTATGATATGTTATTATAAGTATGAAACAACTCTATTTCACCATCTATCTATCCTACGGAAAAAGATATCACTGCGCATGCGTACGTACGGAATACCGTCTCCACGCCATGGTCTAATCAATTTTCCACCACCACCTTACTTGGATGGGTATAATGGTGTAAATAATGACTATATATGACTATTATAAAGTGATATTGATTCTGAAATAATATACATACACTCCAATACAATTCCACGATCTTGGGAACGATATCATCGCTCGTGCGAACCTACGGAATACCGTCTCCACGATGTGATGCGATTCGTTCTACATGGTATTCATTCCATAAAGATTATATAAATGAATTGAATGAATAAATATGATATATATTACATTAATAACATTATGGAAATGAGTTATCTATAACCTAAAGTGAAGAATAAGAATTTATTCGACAAAACACACATAAGAACAAAAAGTAATAAACACCAGAATAACAAGTAGTAATGAAATATTACTAATAAGAAGCTAAGAATATGACCATATATGATATCATAACAATAAGTATGAATCTGGAATAAGTCAATATATTTATTTAAATCATTATACAGGAGGTTCGGACACTTACGATGCAAATCAGACCTAAGGTAAGGGAAAATATCCCAATCTTATTTTATCTGAGATTGTTTATACTTTGGTATTTACAGGGGTGTATTTTATCATCCACACCCATGTTACCTCAATATGTAATATTTTTTCCATCCACCTAAAATTTTTTAAATCCAATTTTACCCTTCGGTGAGTTTTTATTAAAAGATATGAAAGGAATATTTTGTCGTTTTTCGTACGAGGTACTTTTTGACTTTTCCGACAAAAGCACGAGAAGAATTTTTTTTAACTTATACGACATGAATGGAATTTAAAACATTATTTCTAAGAATCTTCCTTTACAAGTTTTCAAATTTATTTTCAATCAACTTTTTTGAGTTTAAAATTGTATGACATGTTAAGAAAGGAAAAAATGTTTTTGAAGTAGAAAGGATATTTTCCTCAAGAATGGAGTTCAAGTGTTTTATCAAAATTATTTTCCATATAAGATAATATAGGGTTCTGTTTCTATCCCTATTATTACATTGATTTGATTATGTTGTGATGGAATTATTTTTATGAATTCTATTATCTTATATGAATTGTTTTATGATGCCATGATGTTTAAGAATTCCATTTTTATTACATGGGTTATGCAATGATGTATGATTTAAGATATTTGTGGCACAAATAAGAATGGTTTAATTATGAGATGGGTGGGACCTATATCTCCCTCCAATTAATTGGGTAAAGATATTGGATCTCATGAGATAGACATGGCTGGAACGGTAGGTTATACCGGTTCAGTGAAACAGGACTGAAACGGGGAGTCAACTCGGTTCAGAAATGGACTTTGTCCACTAAGATATTCATGGAAATGAGTCTTGACTAATAAGAAATGATTCTTTATGATTATGTGTGTATGACACAACATTTCATGTTTTAAGTTATTTTTATTGGGATTACTTTTCACTACTATGATTTATCCCATGTTATGAAATTATTCTCTCTTTTGAAGGTTACTATTTCAAAAAGTTATGTTCTTATGTATATGATGTGATTGATATTTCTTTTGTTTACCCTTACTGAGCATTTGAGCTCACCCTTTTGTATGTTTTCTTTCCTCAGGTCAGGAAGAAGGTTATTAAGTAAGATATTCCAAAAAGGACTATAGATATGATGAATGAAATGGGAGACAGTGTAGATGCTTTAGGAACCAGTTGTTTATGTTTCCCATTTTTCTAAAGACACTATACCTATACGGTCCTTTCGTGGTTTTTGATATATGTTGTAATAATTATACTTCAATTTCAAAGTAATAACAATGTATGTAAAGTATGGGTCGTTATAGTTGCTATCAGAGGAAAGGTATAGTCCACCTTTGGAAACTAGGATGTGAAATACTTAGTAATAACCCAAAGGATAAGTCTAAGCATAGAAAAAAATCTTAGTAATGGCCATGAATAACCTAGGATAAGACACTAAGTGTGAAGTTTTATTCTTGATTATGCTGTTTTCCTATTATAATTAGTGTTGTTCAAACTATTCTTCTTGGTTTTAGTCAATGGCTGGAACCCGAAGGAACCGTGTTAATGCGAAATGTGACGGGAAATGCAATGGTTGTCCCCCTGAGCAACCAAACGTTATGGGAGCTGGAATGAAAAATCTTGTAGCCATGCTCACACAACATTCTCAAGCTATGAATCATGCAGGAAATCCAAACAAGAAAAGGAAGGAGCAACATTATGTTCAATCCTTCATGAGGCAGCATCCACCTACTTTCAGCGGGTCTACTAATCCATTAGTTGCTGAACAATGGATTAGTACTACTAAAACGATATTTTCAGTTCTTCAATGTTCTGAACATGATAAAGTCATCTTAGCAGTGTATCATTTGGAAGGTGATGCTGATCAATGGTGGAATCTTATTAAGAATACGAGGCAAAGGGATGAAATTGAGTCCATGGAATGGGATGAGATCAAGAACTTACTTTTCAATAAGTACTTCCCTCGTATTCTCTGAACAAATATGGAGAAATAATTTCTTGAACTGAAGCAAAAGGATGATGAATCTGTTAGTACCTATGAAGCAAATTTTACAAGACTTGCAAGGTACTCTTCTGGTATCATTATCCAACCTGAGAGTAAGATCGATCGATTTTTTTGTGGCTTAAAACCATGTCTTCGAAGGGCCTTATCCATAAGGGACTTCAATAACTACGAGGAAATCGTTCGATGTTCTCTCAAAGTTGAGATGGAGATTGGAGTAACCCATCAGTCATATGGGTTTGATAAGAAGAGGAAAATTGAATTCAAAGGAAAATCTAAAGAGCACACTGAAAAGAAGATGAACTTTTCCTTTTTCTCAAAGTGTGGAAAGAAACATGGAGGGAGTCGTCTTAAAGGGACAAGCAAATGTTTCAAATGTGGAAAGGATGGTCATTGGGCATTTGAATGCCGCGATGATGGGAAGAAGATGTCTAATGATGCAAAAAAAGGAATGGATACCATGAATGAACCTACTACACTTCAATGTTTCAAGTGCAAGGAGATGGGGAATTATGCCAATAAATGCCCAAATCTAAGGGTTGATGATGATGGTCGATGTCAACAAACTCTTAAGGCTAAAGACAAAGGAAAGTCACATACAATTTCTATCAGTGATGTGGAGTAAAATAACTATGTGGTGAAAGGTACACTTACCATCCACTCTAAAGTAGCAAATGTTTTATTTGATTCTAGATCCACCCACTCATTTATTCCTGAATAATTTTCTATGGGTATCAATGTATTACCTCGACCATTAGATGTTGAGTTAGCTTTGACAACACCTAATGGCACAACAGTCGCATCAAAAGTTTATAATTGTTCTCCGCTTGAAGTTTGTGGGAAAGTGCTTCCTGCAAATCTTGTGATCCTTCCTATAGTGGAATTTAATGTGATTCTTGGCATGGATTGGATTTCTCTTCATGGAGCTCATATCAATTGCCAAAGTATGGAAGTCACATTTCATATTCCAGATCAATCTATGATCATCTATCGATGCAAGGATGAACATAACCTTCCAGTGGAAATTTCTTCCATTTTATGGGTATTGATTCCACTAAATGAAGGTTATTTATCTCAAATGGTTGGTGAGAAAATCACGATTAAGAATATGCCTATTGTACGAGAGTTTGATGATGTCTTTCCGGAGGAATTAATGGGTTTTCCACCGAATCGTGAAGTTGTGTTTTCAATAGAACTCGTACCGGGTGCTTTGCCTATTTCAAAGACACCTTATAGAATGGCCCCAATTGAGTTGCAGGAATTGAAGAAGCAACTCCAAGAGAATCTTGATAAGGGATTCATACGCCCTAGTGTGTCACCTTGGGGAGCACCTGTTCTATTTGTTAAGAAGAAAGAGGTATCAATGAGACTCTGCATTGATTATCGAGAACTTAACAAGATCACTATCAAGAAAAAATATCCCCTCCCATGCATTGATGAGCTATTTGACCAACTACACAGAGCTCAATACATTTCCAAGATTGATCTTCGTTTAGGGTATCATCAATTAAGGGCTAAAAGGAAGGATATACCAAAGACGACTTTCCTTACAAGGTATGGACACTATGAATTTATAGTGATTCCATTTGGTCTTACTAATGCCCCTGCTATCTTCATGGATCTAATGAATAGAGTCTTTAGAGACTATCTTGGTTAGTTTGTGGTAGACTTTAAAGACGATATTCTTATCAATTCAAAGAGCAAAGAAAAACATGAATATCACTTGATAATTATATTGAAGACCCTGAGAAAGGAGAAGCATTATGCCAAATTTACCAAGTGTGTGTGGATCCAACAAAAACAGTGGTTATCGAAATATGGTTGAGACCAACAAAAGTGACTGAGATCCAAATTTTTCTTGGTTTGGCTGGATATTATCGACGTTTTGTGAATGATTTTAATGATTATCTAATCCACTCACCAAGTTGACTCGGAATGGAGTTAAGTTTGTTTGGACGGAGGAATGTGAAGAGAATTTCAAGGAGTTGAAAAGAAGGTTATCTAGTGCACCTGTTCTCACACTACCTTGTAGTGGAGAAAGGTTTGTGATCTACAGTTATGCATCCAAGAAGGGATTGGGGTGTGTTATTATGCAAAATTATATGGTGATAGCTTATGCCTCACGACAGTTGAAAATACATGAGCAAAATTACCCAACTCATGATTTGGATTTAGCTGCGGTAATCATTACATTAATGATTTGGAGGCATTATCTTTTTGGAGAAAGGTGTGACATTTATACTGATCATAAAAGTTTAAAGTATATTTTCACACAAAAGGAGCTGAATATGCGCCAAAGAAGATGGTTGGAGCTGATTAAGGATTACGACTGCTCAATCCATTACCACCCTGGGAAAGAAAACAAGGTGGCAGATGCATTAAGTCGACAATACCATGCCAGTTTATCCATGATGAGGATCACAAAAGATCCAAAATTTATGGATTTACAAAGGATGGATCTTGAAATTATAATGGAAGGGGGAAAATCTTATCTTCCTCAAATGAATGTTCAACCATATATACATGTGAAGATTAAAGAGGCATAGAAAGAAGATGTCATGTTACAAAAGAAGGTGAGAAATGATCCTAAATTCAACCTTGATTATGATGGGATAATAATGTTCAGGAATCGGGTTTGTGTTCCTCCCATCCCCGAATTAAAAAAGGAGCTGCTGGATGAGGCTCATAGTTCTTCATTCTCTATTCATCCTGGAAACACGAATATGTATAGGGACCTGAAAGAGTACTTCTGGTGGGATGGCATTGAAAGAGATGTTTCTGAATATGTCTCTCGATGCTTGGTTTGTCAACAAGATAATGTTGAGAGACAGAAGTCTAAGGGGATGTTAAAACCATTACCTATACCCGAAAGGAAATGGGAAAACATCACTATGGACTTTGTCACAGGACTTCCTAAAACATCCAAAGGCAATAATACTATCTAGGTCATAGTTGATCGTCTAAAAAAATCTGCACACTTCATTGCTATTAGAGAGGATTTCTCTTTGGATCAGCTTGCCAGGATATATGTAAATGAAGTGGTAAAATTGCATGGAGTACCACTTGCAATTATATCTGATCTTGATCCGAGGTTTACCTCAATGTTCTGGCAAAGTCTTCAGCATACTCTGGATACAAGGTTATGTTTCAGCATTGCTTATCATCCTCAGACAGACGGTCAGTCTGAGAGAACAATTCAAACTCTAAAAGATATGTTGAGAGCTTTCTCTATGGATTTCAAAGTTGGTTGGGATCAACACCTGCCTTTGGTGGAATTTTCTTATAATAATAGCTTTCACTTCAGTATTCAAATGGCTCCTTATGAAGCTCTCTATGGAATGAAATGCAGGACTCCAACTTACTGGGATGATGTTGGGGAAAGAAAGCTATTAGGATGTGATCTCGTAGATGAAATGGCAGAAAAGGTCAGATCTATTCAACAACACATAAGAGAAGCTCAGAGTCAACAGAAAAGTTATGCTGACAACTGAAGAAAAGACATAGAGTTTGTAGTGGGTGATAAAGTGTTCTTTCGAATATCTCCCTGGAAGAGGGTCATGAGATTTGGAAAGAAGGGGAAGTTGAGCCCTAGATATATCAGTCCTTTCGAAATACTGGATCATGTTGGGAAGGTAGCTTACGGATGGGCGCTTCCACCGAATCTCTCGCAAGTTCACGATGTGTTCCATATATCTCTCCTGAGAAAGTACATACCTAATTCTTCACATGTACTCAGCTCAGAAGTTGTACCGCTAGAGCAAGATCTTTCTTATGAAGAACAATAGATAGAGATTCTGGATCGTAGTGAAAAAGTCTTATGAAACAAGACCACTCGATTAGTGAATGTTTTATGGAGGAACCACCAATTAGAAGAAGCTACATGGGTGCTTGAGGATATGATGAGGGAGAGGTATCCTCATCTGTTTGTTACAAAGTGATGAATTTCGAGGGTGAAATTCATTTTTAAGGGGGGTAGAATGTAACACCCAAGACTTTTATGTTATATAAATTATCAAAAGAATATTTTTCTACACACAACACTTTCTTGTCTTTCTTTACATGAAATTGCGAGCTTCCTCGATAGCTTGCGTCATACGCAATACGGAGTTTCACTAAATAATGATATACTATTAACATATTATTAAAACTTGCAGTTATGAATAGTAATAACCAATTTTTGAAATTTTTGAAATTTTATTTTTCAAAATGGACTTCATTTTTGGATTCGTAATATCGAAATTAGCCTAGTGTGAAATTTTGTTATTTTTCTGAAAAGTTTCAATTTTTGATGAATAGTGAAACCACTAAGTGGTAGTTAAAAAAACTGAAGTTTTCATAAAACATAATTTTACCGCTTCTGTGAGTGGAATTTCGAAAATCCAAGAGACACAGTTAATCTCAAGAACTAAAATGTGGTTCAATGAGATGAAAATAATTTTTGGTGAATAGTAACTTTTTACTCTTTTTACCACGGTTAAAAGTAAATATGTTAATTAAGGGTAAAAATGATATTATTATTACCCTAAAACATGTCCTAATTCTATTGGACAATTGTAATTCGACCAAAAACAAACTTATGAATAATATATGACCATTTAGGCCTACTTGGATTAGATTAGGACATTTATTATTAATTTATTTAAAGAAGGTTTAAAATAGTTGAAATCAATGTTTAATAACTAAATCATATCTAATATCTGGTTATACATTAGATAAATTCGACTATAAATATTCATTAGAAATATTAAAATATTTCCTACATAATGGTATTTTATTTGTAATTTTTAGACATTAAATAATTTAATTTATTTATGACACAACGATGATGCAGTAATTATCTTATTAATGAAATATTGACATAATTGATGTTATAAATACCCATATAAATATAATTTGAGACTTTTTATGAATTCCACTAATTTTCTAGGTTAATATGAAATGTTAGTATTGATTTAAATAACTTTTTTATAACTAATCATTCTGTTATGATTTTCAAAAAAATCAATTACTAAATAGTGTTAAAATTGACATAAAATAGTTTTTAAAACAAATATTATATTATTAATTGTTATTTTATTCCTAAAAATCTATGGTTCGTCCAAATGACATATATAAGGTTATATATATTAATAATAAACCACTTGGGGTTCGTTTGGCTTGATATAGTAAGTTTATTAACCTTATAGTATAAGAATACAAGAAGACACGGTAAAAGTAAAATTATTTAACTTAATGTTAAATCTATATGATAAGGTTAAAATAGGAACCTAAACTTGACTAAATTCTATTGGATGAGAGAATTTAGACCCATACCCACCTTATCCTTGAAATAAATCAATTTGGAGCTATTTAAAACCGAACATGACTTTATAATAAAATAATATTTTCAGTTATTCCAGAGGTGCCCCTCTCCTCCCTTATAAAAGGGAACCTCCTCCCTCTCTTCCTCACACCACATTGAGCATTAAATATCGGCCAAACCCTTCCACTTTCTCCTCTCCACTTCCCTATTGATATCCTAGAGGTCCTGGTATTCTTCAAAGACCAATTTTAGTGCCCTAAAAGAAGGTCTCAAAGAAGAACTTCAAAGAAGAGGTAATGTCTGTTACCGATTCTTTCATCTTTATTTCTTCTTCCACTTCTTCTTCTTTTTTTGTTTCATTAGGAAGTAATAACATCAGTACCACTCATATACGGATATGTTTATATGTATGAAAAAACCCTATTTCTCCATCTATCTATCCTACGGAAATAGAAATCACCGCACGTGCGTACGTACGGAATACCGTCTCCACGCCGTGGTGTAATCTATTTTCCACCACCACCTTACATGGATTGGTATAATGGTGTAAATAATGACTATATATGACTATTATAAAGTGATATTTATTCTGAAATAATATACATACACTCGAATACAATTCCACGATCATGGGAACGATATCATCGCTCGTGCGTACGTACGGAATACCGTCTCCACGATGTGATGCGATTCGTTCTACAAGATCTTCATTGAATAATGATTATATAAATGAATTTAATGAATAAATATGATATATAGTACATTAATACCATTCTGTAAATGAGGTATCTATAACCTAAAGAGAATAATAAGAATTTATTCGACAAAACACGCATAAGAACAAAAAGTAATAAACACCCGAATAACAAGTAGTAATGAAATATTACTAATAAGAAGCTAAGAATATGACCATATATGATATAATAACAATAATTATGATTCTGGAATAAGTCAATAACATTATTTAAATCATTATACAGGAGGATCAGACACTTACAAAGCAAATCAGACCTAATGTAAGGGAAAATATCACAAATCTCATTTTATCCGAGATTGCTTATACTTTGGTATTTACTGGGGTGTATTTTATCATCCACATCAATGTTACCTCAATATGTAATATTGTTTCCATCCACCTAAAATTTTTTAAATCCAATTTTATCCTTCGTTGAGTTTTTAGTAAAAGATATGAAAGGAATCTTTTGTCATTTTTCATACGAGGTACTTTTTGTCTTTTCCGACAAAAGTATGAGAAGAATGTTTTTTTAACTTATATGGCATGAATGGATTTTTAAAACATTATTTCCAAGAATCTTCCTTTACAAGTTTTCAAATTTATTTTTAATCAACTTCGTTTAGTTTAAAATTTTATGACATGTTAATAAAGGAAAATATGTTTTTGAAGTAGAATGTATATTTTCCTCAAGAATGGAGTTCAAGTGTTTTATCAAAATTATTTTCCATATAAGATAGTATAGGGTTATATTTATATCCCTATTATTAAATTGATTTGATTATTTTGTGATGGTATTATTTATATGAATTTCTTTATATTATATGAATTGTTTTATGATGTCACGATGTTTAAGAATTCCATTTTTATTACATGGGTTATTCAATGATGTATGGTATATGATTTTTGTGGCACACATAAGAATGGTTTCATTATGAGATGGGTGGGACCTATATCTCCCCCCAATGCATTGGGTAAAGATTTTATATCTCATGAGATAGACATGGCCGGAACGGTAGGTTATATCGGTTCAGTGAAACTGGACTGAAACGGGGAGTCAACTCAGTTCAGAAATGGACTTTGTCCACTAAGATAGTCTTGGAAATGAGTCTTGACTAATAAGAAATGATTCTATATGATTATGTGTGTATGCCACAAAGTTTCATGTTTTATGTTAAGATTATTGGGATTAATTTTCACTACTATGATTTATCTCTTGTTTTGAAATTATGCTCTTTTTTGGAGGCTACTATTTCGAAAAGTTGTGTTCTTATGAATATGATGTGATTGATATTTCTTTTGTTTATGCTTATTGAGCATTTGAGCTCACCCTTTTGTATGTTTTAATTCCCTAGGTCAAGAATAAGTTTATTAAGTAAGATTTTCCTAAATAGACTATAGATATGATGAAATAAATGGGAGACAGTGTAGACGCTTTATGAACCAGTTGTTTATGTTTCCCAGTTTTCTAAAGACACTATACCTATATTGTCCTTTCATGGTTTTTGTTATATGTTTTAATAAGTATGCTTCAATTTAGAAGTAATAAAAATGTATGTAAAGTATGGGTCATTATAGATTTGTAGTGAGATATTAAATCTGTCATCAAGAAAAGTCTGAGTATTATAGGTTTGTTTGGTTCTTGTAGCCTTTTCCCATTTCCAAATAGAAATTGGATGATGTAACTATATATTTTGGGACACTATTACCTAGGACACACCACATGAACAATGCAGTATTGATTATCATAGATCAAATAATTTTGTAATCATGTTTCTTACCTCATAGGGATACCTTCACAATTAATGATATGAGTAGTCACTATGTGTAGGAGGAAATATAATTTCATGGAGTTACTTAGAGTTTCACTCCAAATAGAGTTCCTCATTTCATTTCACGGTCCTGGTATGGTCTTTTAAAGTTTTAAGGATCACATGTTCTTCTTATTACGACCAATCATCCTTTCCATAATAGCCAATTTAAATAGACTATTCATATTATGGAGGATATATTTTAAGAATGTGTTTTGGAATTTGGTTTTTTACGGGAGAAAATATACCACTTGTGGAGTTTTCATATAATATAAAATTACAAGAATCAATCCAAATAGAAAATTTCATGTCTCTTTATTGTAGGAAATTCGGTTCGGCACATTGTTGGTTGGATCTAGGAAAGTCAATGATTGTAGGATATAGTCTCATACAAGATATGTTTGAGTAGGTTCAGTTGATCATGAAGTAGTTTCTAACCATGCAATGTAGGAATAAATATTATACTGACAAATAGAGATGACCTATTGAGTTTGTGTTTTGTCATCGTGTTTGCCTTCCGGTTTTACCTAGGTTGGGGAACATTATATCAGGTAACATGGAAATCTAGTGCCTAGGTCAGTTGGGCCACTCAATATAGTTGAAAAGGATAGTCTAGTTATATACTTGTTGGCCCTTCCAAATTTCTGTAGTTCCCCCAAATGCATTTTTCATGTATCGAAACATCATTGATATCATCCTGACCCATCTCATGTGGTAGATATATATGACATCATGAACTGTATAGATTTTTCCTTTTTTGAGAATCTAATACAGATTATGGACCATAGTGAGAATTATCTTTGGTGAAAGGACATACATCTATTTCGAGTGTAGTGGAACCATGGATGTGTTCAAGAGTTGACTTTTGAGATGGAATGGTATATACAAACACAGTGTACAAAGCTGTTTTCCAAGACCCTATAATGATTCTTGTAGATGCTTGGGTATGAGATATTATATGGAGGGAAGGTTTTAAGTTCCCATATTTTTCTAGGTACATCCCTCTTTGAGGTTTGTATGATCCTATTTTTTTTCAAATTTCCCTTCATCTTTAAGCCTTTGTGGTCAATTCCTTTTTTAGTTTAGAGATCATTTTTTGTTTAAAATGAACTAAAATTTGGAGATGCCTATTTTTTTTGAACTAATGGTGTGTGGGTAAAAGTGTCAAGGGCTTATGAGGGTCATTTATGCTTTGTAAGGATTAACAGTTGATTCATGATTTTCCTATAGAAGTGGGGAAAAAATATGTATGCTAGAAACATTCACATCATGAAATGTTTACACGATGTGATTTTTTTGTCAGGAAGATGTCATGAACTTGTTCAGGGTGTGGAACTTATACACACTATACAAATGGCTCACATAGTGAAATGGTCAATCAGGGTTGTTTTCACCGATATTACACATTTTTCATCATAGCTCTTAAATATAAAATTTAATTTCATGAAACTTTTTCACATCATTATTCACTCTGGCTCAGTGATTTCAAACCATTATGTGTGTATTATTATTTTTCCATCGGCCATGAATACCTATCTCTCATCCCCCAAGTAGACTTTAGGTAATTTTAGAGTGAGTCCTTTCCTTAGGGATATATCAATCAAGTGTTTACTCCCAAGATGTTTTTATCTTTGGGTTTTCCCCTCCCTTCTGTGTGTTCTCAACTATCATTGTTTAATACTGTAACCACTATTGAATGAGTATTTGATCTTCTGTGTTCAAGGTTATTCTGTGCGATCTCAATTTACTTCATTCCCTGTTTGAATTCTTGGTTGATAGTGTTGTTTTGATCACCAGATAAAGGTAGGTGGTCTAAAAAAAATACCTATAGTATATTTCTATTTCTTTATATATGTGAAATATTATGTGATTTTACCAATGAAACGTGCATGCTAAGAAAAAGAATAATGGGTGATGATAATGATGTTTTGAAACTACAACATGGTTCCCTCGGGACAAAATGGTGAAGAGACCATTCTTGAGGATAACCATAGGGTGATCCTACCATTGAATAATAATTATCTGGATAATAGATTAAAGATATGTTATAGCATGACATGAAATATTTGTTGATTTCTCTTGATAGGCTCACATTGTAAATTAACATCCTTGATTATTGAGTGTCTCATGATAATTTGATATAATCTATGTGTGAAAACTAGAATTGAAATAAATTTATATATAAATTAATAAATGAATTGGTAATTTAATGTCAAATGGTAATTGGATGAGTATAATATTATGGATTATGATACCATGTTGTGTAATTCACTCCATTTTGAATTTTGTAGTGTGGATCATGCTAAACGTATTATATAAGGGTATGTGTTTGGTGATATTGAAATGATTATATAAAGGGATATATCCAATCATATATAAAACCTTATATAAATATCTTTTCCCAGTTTTAATGAATTTCATATATAAAATTTATTAATGAGAAGTTTTTAAAGCTTATAGGGCTTGCCATTGGTATGTGATTATTCAGTAGACTTGTGGTTATAGTTTGCATGGTTGTGCTACATGATTAGTGATATTCAATCATTTTTTCAACGAAATATGATTATTGTATAATATTATATTCTTAATTAAAACCCCTAATAATTTCATTGTTTCATGCACTTCTTATTATCATTGTTTTTTTAGACATGTGGATTTATCATAGAATTTTTTTCATTCAGTTCGACATTTAGAAAAATTATAGCATAGAATTACATTTCTATATGTTATTTGTTTTACTTGTTAAATCTAGTATCATCCTTTTGTATGATGTACTATTTCAACTATTTAAATTTCTTTTATATTATTTTATTTCAACTATATCACAACTCTGTACTAGAGGGTACATTATCTTCACTATGTCCACCACTTCCCCATTGAATTTCAATAGCCTTTTGCGTACATGAGGATGTGATTAATGTCTAGAAACCAACATGGTTTGGCCATGTGAGGGAGTGCCAGATAAACATATATTAGAAGAAGAGCATATAATGTGGATACTTTGTGATAAATGTTTAAGAATTATTATATAGTATACAAAATCTTATATAGTTGGGAAAATTTACATTATTGGAATATGACATAAGTTTTATTAGTTGAAATTTTTTCTTAATTTTAAAAAAAATATAAAACATAAATACTATAGGAATGTGTGGTAATGAAATATCTTTAATAAATCTTATAGTTGACATGGTAACATATTTGAGATATCATAGTTTTTATCAGAGATTAATATAGATAACTTCACATGTTAGAATGTTATTTGAAGTTTATTTATGTTTTGATATGTTATGTATGATCATAATTTCAAAGGTATAGATAACCCTTTGGATTAGTTGGGGGTAATGGTTTATATTTTATTCATTGTTTTGTAAATATTTAGTAAAGACCATAGGGATAAGTTTATGGAATAAGTTTATATATAGGATAACAGGCTACTGATTTGTTAAATTAGAGATTGGGTGTATCTAAAAGAAATTATATCCATATCTAGATACTAAAATGTGTATATGTTTTTGGGCTAAATTTTCATAGGGGGAATCACCATAAGAAAGGATATATGACAATCAACTCAATATTCTCTCGGCTACATGATGATTGAGCATAAGACTCCATACCTAAATAGAAACACAAGTGCGATATGAATTGGTTAATCATATTTTAATTATAAAACTTTATCAAATATTTATTATTTTATGTAATAAGGTTATGACATAAGATAGAACCCAACCCAGAGGAACCTATTTTGAAGTGAGTGTTATTTAGGTTAAACCGAAAGAGAATGTAATAATTTCAAATAGAATTATACTATTAGGTTAAATGTTTCATTTAATTATCTTAAAATAATCCAATTATGGTGTTTATTATTAATCATTGACGATAAATGTTTTTAAGTAATGATTAATTCTTGAAGGAATCATGAAAATAGTGGATTCCACAGAAAATGTGGAGATTATCACATTGAGAAACGTAAATAGATAAGAGAGAGAGAGTGAAAAATCATATGGTTATGCATAATAATCTATTAAATTTTTGTATTAGAGAAATTTACTTAGTTTAGTTTCCAAACAAACTAAATAAGAGAATCATGGAGTCTCATAGAATTCATGTGATCAATATAGTAAAGTAAATGAGATTTAATTTCCTTTGTGTAAAAAATGTGTCCACAATCACTATGGGGAATTTCTTAAAAGAATTGGTAGATGATTTATATATTGAAAATCATGTCATAAAATAACTAATTTCATATTAAATGTGATGAGGTTAGTGGAAACGATGAAATGAAATAATTGTTTTTATGAAGATACCACTTAATGATCATTGTATTAAATATGGGGAACATTGGTATCATTAGAGTAGATTTACTTTTCCATAAGATCATAATGAGAACATTAAAAAATAATTTATTAGATTTGAGAATTCAAGTGAAACCAAAACTATGTAACCGAGCTGCGAAAATGATGTGGAGTAAAGAACACTAATCTACCACTTGAGAACTAAAAGTATTATATCTATGTCCTATAAAAACCAATCATTTATAAATAACATGTTTCATAAGTATATTTAATCATCAAATAAAGGAATAGATATTGATTTATTAATAAATACATATAGTGTTATTATATTTGTATCCATAATATTTAACTCCTCTATAATAGATGTTTATATTGATGTGATTATTATAAAATCATATTATTCTTCCTTTAGTCAAATTATACGGAATTATAAGTATAGCTAAAATATCTTGACGTAGAATCCATGATTATTTCCAATAAAGTAAACTAAAATTTAAAAATAAACACATGGACACCTGTTAATAAACGTTGCAACATATAATTTCAATGAAATATTACTCTAAATATAGTAGTGTATTTAGCATAAATGTTAAAAGAAAAACTCAACATTCATTTTATATTTCTATAATGAGGAAAATTATGAGTTCATTATTCATAGAAAAGATAGTGATGGTGAATCCTAATTATAATTTAAATATTTATTCATTTATATCTTTTAGAAACCCTAAACTATTTCATTTGTTAGGAATAATTAAAATTGTGAGGATGAAACTTATATAGGGGGTAATGTATGATAATGAATTTTCAATTTATTCTTTTGATAACTAAATTTTATTTTAAAATATTATTATAAATAAAAAACCATAATAAAATGAAAATTTTACATTTCAAAATAAAATTTTACCGTTATAATTTAACCATTAAATTAGGGGGTTTAAAATGAAGAAACTAAATAACAATATCTATGAAAAAAAAGGTAAGAAATGGATTTGGTAATGAAACAATGCATTATTAAGCTAACTTTTCCATGAATTTTATGGAGGTATAATAACTAGGGTTTTAGATAGATCAATTCCAATCTAAAATTGAATAATTATGCGATGATAGAAATTTTATGTTATAGAAATTTAAACTCAGTGGAAATGCTAAAATATTCATGCTAGAAAAATCACCTCCCACGACTGCCACCAATGCTTGCTGTATTCTTATATATTAGAAGAAATTATTATGGGATATTAAACTAGAAATTTTATGATATAATCATGTCATTATAAATTTTATAAACTATTTATGACATATATCAACCCATTTTACATTTTTACATTTGATGAAAAATGTTTATTAATCTATAAAAATAATTCTTGTTATTATTTCATAATTAAAATATAAATTTATTAATTGGGGAATTTGTATTTTATAAATTGAACTTAATTTTAAAATTATTCATTTTAATGTTAGATTCAGATAATTTTTTTAGAAACTAACATGATTATTTTTGACTAAAAATTTTTATTTGAGAAACACATAGTGGGATACAAGTTGGATAGATGTGGTCACACCCTACATACAACTAATGGTTGTACACAAACATTTTTTTAGATATAGGATGAAGAATTTTATCTAATGGGGGTTGTGGGTACTTCTGTTAGATGATCCGAGTTTCATGGTGGTGGTGAAATTGTGGGATTGGGAGGCTAATGTCACAAAGAGATGACTCAATTTTATTTTGTTTTTTGTTTTTTTGAGTCCTACTTTTAGAAACACAACTCCCCTTACATATAGTTTTTTCCCTTACTATATCATCTTTTTTATATGTATTCTCAATGATATTTTGTTTCATGTATGGATTTTTGTTTTGATATTCATTATTATTAATTTTTTAGGTATAATTTACATTTTCATGTTGGATATTTTGGGATAAATATTGTTTTATTGGTTTGAAGACATCAGTTTCAAGCATAAAGGAATCAATATTACTACTTGGGACTTCCTATGAATAGGAAGAATTTCCTTGTTAAGTGATATACCAGGTTGGTTTTTGACATCAAAGATTCATAAAAAATCAATGTTATGGTAGAAGAAAACTAAATATTATGTTTCCCTACATAGTATACAATTTATTATATTTGAATTATAAAAGATTATATTTATCCAAAAAATTATATTATAAATAATATTTTTCGGTTCCAATAAAAATGGATGCCTGCAATGGTGGTAGATATATTAAAATTTATTTTAATATTGAGTTTCCCAAAACCCCATGTGAGGATCTTACATATAAAATTTATAACTATTCTCTTTAATATCAAAACAAAAAATACCTAATTTAAGTATTGTTTCTTCGAAGTAGATGTCGATCACCCAAAAATACCCATTTTGATTTCCTTCATTACACACATTAGTAAACAATTAAGAAATAACCATGGTTCATAACCTTGGGTATAAACCCTTAAACCATAACTATAGGTAATAGACACATTTTGTATGGTCATGTCTCTTATTAGTGTGAAAATAGGGCCTAGTTGACCACAATGGCTTCAAACTAACGAAATAGACCTATATCCATATTTTAAAATTTTTCATAGGAAAATAACCATGGTTTCCACCATGAAAATACATCTATATCCACTATTATAAATAGTAGAAATTAATAATTACAAAATAATATATTTATATGATTTCTAACCATAGAAATTGGAAAATAGCCATTGTTTCCACCATGAAAATATAGTTGTATCCATGGTTTTACATTATGACTATTTGTTTTGACACATCAAAAATAAATGCACAATTTGTATCTATAGTTGAATCCCCAATATACTATTATAAAATTACTAACCTACTGTACTTAAATTTTAACCCTACCAGCGACCCTCAAAAGAACACAAAATATTACAATAAAATATAAAAAAAGAAATAAAAAATATTAAAAGAAATCAAACATAATAAAATATGAATTCGAAAAAATAAAAAAATAAAATACCTACCTATACTATAATGTATAAACCACACTATTGTACTTAAATAAATACTCTTCTTGTAACACTCAACCAGAAATCAAACCTTATATATTATAATAGAATATAAAAAATAAGAATTCAATATAAAAATAATTCAAACACCTAAATCCCTAACAAGAATTCAATGTATAAACCAACATGATATAGTTATATACCTACCCTTCCATTATCATTCAATGGTTTTATTTGTAAAATCACACAATGATGACCTATAAAACAAATAATTGCATTACACGCAATCACGACCTTCCTCGATAGCGTGTGTTGTACGCAATACCGGGTTTTACTAAACAGCGATATATTATTATAATATTATTATGAAATAGTTGTTATGAATAATATTTACTAAATTTTTAATTTTATAACATTATTATTCATCTTACACATTTTCCATAAAATGGTATAAGAACAAAATTAATATTTCGGGTAAAATAAGTATTTTTCAAAAAATGCAGTTTTGCCGCCATTTGATAGCGCACCCACTTTAAATCTAGTTTTTGAAATGATTATAAATTCAATTTTTCAAAATAAACTTCTTCTTTTTAAATAGGATAAAAAATTTACATTGGATAATGTTTTGATATTTTTCTGATAAATTTCACATTTTAATGAATAGTAAAAACACGCTATATTTTAAATAAAAACAACTTTTTTCATCGTAATAATTTATGTGGTTAAATTATAATACTGAATGGTTTAAAAGTATAAATAGAATATATTTTTACCATTTAATATAATTTATGTCATTATCATTGATTTTACATTGATGTCTTAGGTTAAATAAATTAAATCTTTTGTAATGTTTTAAACAAAAACCCATTTTTTTTAAAACAAGATTAATTTTAATTTAATTTCTGCATCTTCTTCATATTTAATTTTGAAAAATTAATTATATATTTTTAATCAGTGGTTCCAAATTATATTAATAGACTACTTTTTATTTTTGAGATTTATGAATAGTACAAACGGTAAATTTTATTTACCATAGTTAAAGGTAAATTGTGTAATTAAGGGTAAATATTAGATTATAAAATTACCCTAACACCTTCCAAAATCTTATTGGATGACTAAAAGTTGACCCATATCACATATGGGTTAGATTAGATTTATTTTATGAACATTTGACCATGAAAATAATTTAATTATTATTAAAACCAATGAAAGTGACAACTTGTCACTCTCTTAAATCCTATAAGAATAATAATTTTAATTTAGTGATAAACATCATAAAAATTCTAACATGATTAATCTACAGAAAGATAATACAATTATCTACATAATGAAAATTTATTTATAATTTTTAGGGATTAAATATTTGTCATTAATGGTGATACATTAATGATGCAGACATTATTTATTAAGTGAAAAATCAGTAATATAGTTTTTATTGAAATACTAATACCCATTAAAAGGCCCAAAAACCAGACCCAAACTTACTGGTAGTGTATATATATTCCATAATCATCCAATGACCTAATATATAACCGTTTGGAGTCTTATAAAAGTGATTATGACACTTATATTATATTATTTTAAATGATGCCATAGTTGTCACCTTATAAATATAATAAATATAACAATTTAAATATTGTGATTTTAAGATGATAAATTCTATTAAATGTATTATTGTGAAAGGTAATATATATATCCTTATCATAGGATTTTAATTTTAATTTTTATGCAACAAATAAGTATATTAAATAGTTATAGAAAAATGTTGTACTAATTATTTTATTAAGAGACAAACCAAATAAATTGATTTAAAAATAAAAAAATAAATATTATATGAACTATTTAAAGTGCTTCTCTAATTTTCTAGATTCCTATGACCATTTATTAATCTAATAAAGCTTTTATTTTGATCATATTTTCTGTATATAATTTATTTAAATTCATATAAATGAATAGTTTCAAAATTGACACTATTGTTATTTTATAAAAATAACATATTATAAAATTGTATAAAAATAACAAAAATATATAAAAATTATAAATTTAACTTTATATGGTCTAAAATGTTATAAATTATCTAATTATGGGAAAATAAAAACAAATAATTAAATATTTTTTATAATTTAAAATTTAGAATGTTATTACCACAAATAAAATTAAATTGATTAATTAAGGATAAATCATGTTGATAATGTTTAAAATAATTTCCTATCATGTCCAAATTTTTTTGGTTGCTGATACTACTAACCTTTCACATATAGTATTAGAATATGAGTCATTTTTCGGGGTTTTAATGTGGGGTAATATTTATTATAAATTAATATTTTTAAGATTTCCAAAGGTGCCCCTCTCCACCCTTATAAAAGGGAACCTCCTCCCTCTCTTCCTCACACCACATTGAGCCTTCAATCTCGGCCAAACCCTGCCAAATAATCTTCTCCACTCCCCTAGAAACAACCTAGAGGTCGTGGTCTTCTTCAAAGACCAATTTTAGTTCACTAAGAGGAGGTCTCAAAGAGGCGCTTCAAAGAAGTGGTAATGTCTGTTACCGATTCATTCAACATTATTTTTTCTTCCACTTATTCTTCTTTAGTTATTTCATTATGAAGTAATAAAATCAGTATAAATAATATACTAATATGTTATTAGAAGTATTAAACAACCCTATTTCACCATCTATCCATCCTACAGAAAACGAAATCACCGCGCGTGCGTACATACTGAATATCGTCTCCACGTCGTGGTGTAATCTGTTATTCCAACACCACATTACATGGATCGGTATAATGGATTAAAGAATAACTATAAATAGTTATTATAACATCATAATGATTCTGATATATTGCATCACCCTATCCAATTCAATTCAATAATTATTGGAACGATATCATCGCTCGTGCATACGTACGGAATACTGTCTCCACGACGCGATGAGATTCATTCTCAATGATTAACCATTCATGAATGATTATAAAGTATATATAATAAGTAATCATGAAATATATGAAATAATTATACAGTATTTATATATATATATTTATATATTTATTTCATCCAATTAATTCCATTCAATTTAATAAGGAAATGAAAACAGCGCTCATGCGTTCGTACGATCTAATGTCTCCATGAACGGTGTATTTCTTTACATTTATCGATCTATTATATATATTTATATTATGAATATATATTATATATAAATCATGTTTTATATTCTATAATTAAGTAATCATGATCAAAGGAATCATGTGAATAATTACAAGTTAAAACACGGACGTCAAATGAAACGATTTTACCCAAAAAACACTTTAACATGGAATTTACAGAAGAACGGGTAATATAAAGTCATAAGTGAACCATATATGAAATCATAACAATGAATATGATTCTGTAAAAAGTCAATTACATTATTTAAATCATTATACTGGAGGTTCGGATACATACAAAGCATATCAGACATAAGGTAAGAGATAATTGTGCAAATATCATTTTTATCCGAGATTGTTTATTCGTAAGTATTTACTGGGGTTATTGATATCATCCATGTCCATGTTTTATATAAGTGTATTTATGAATGTATAAATTCCTTTTTACCCATTTTACTTTTACCCCATGGTATAGAAGGAATCTTTCTTTTATTTACCATATAAGGTACTTTTTTACTTTTCCGACAAAAGTACAAGAATAATGTTTTTTAACGTATACAGCATGAAATTATTTTTATGGTTTTATAAAGCCTTATTTTCACGTTGCTTCCTCCAAAATATTTCATGACTATTTTCAACAAAATTATTTTCATTTAAAATTCCATGACATTTTGTGAAAGGACAATGATTTTGAAAAAAAAAGGATATTTTCCTCAAGAATTCATTTCAAGTGTTTTATCAAAACCATTTTCATCTAAGATGACCTTATTTCACATGTGTATGTTTCAAGTATCACGTCTCTATGATTTACATGGTTTCACTTTTCTAATGATGAAATATTATCCAAATTTTTTGTATGGATTACGTAATGATGGAATGATGTTTATGAAACCCATTTTATTCATGGTTTATGATGAATGATTTATGTTTATATTGTGGCACACGAAAGAATGATTTCATTTTGAGATTTGTGGGACATATATCTCCCTCCAATGCATTGTGTAATGATTTATATCTCATGAGATACACATGGCTGGAACAACAAGTTAAACCGGTTCAGTAATACATGAATGGAACTAGGAGTGAACTCAATTCAGAAAGGGACTTTGTCCACTATGATGGTCTTGGAAGCAATGCCTTGGCTAATATGGAAATCATATCATGTGCTTAATGGTTTCCATATTTACATGTTTTATTCCCATGATATTTTATCATTCTTAATGTTTCTTTATGATCTATTCCTTACGTACTTCGATGTTTTATGTCATTGCTCAAGCTTTTGATGTTTAATCATTATCTTCATGTTTTTAAGTTCAAATGTATATGGTATGTTTTATTTTATCCATGCATACCTTTGCTGAGAAATTGAGCTCACCCTTTTTATGTTTTCTTTTCCCCAGGATATAAAGAAAGGTTTTAGGTAAGAAAGAAATTGGAAGATCTTTATAGGATATGTTGAAGATCTTTCACCCCAATTAGAGGATTACGTTCCATGTTTCCAAAGACACTAAACTATTACGGTCCTTGTGTGTCTGTTTTTATTATTTATTAAGTATTCCAAATAAGTAATGTAATGTCCAAGTGCATCAAGAATCAGGTCTCTATAGTTGGTATTAGAGGAAAGGTTTATTCAACCTTTGGAAACTAGGATGCAAAAACGTTAGTGAGATCCCTATAGATATTTCAATGGTATGTCTAGGGATGTCCCTAAGGATATGTATACGTATAACATATAGTCCTAAAACTACAGTAATGATCATATAATTTAACCTAAGATGTTAGATATTGATGGTACTCCCCCTTTACTATGTTGTTTTCCCTAGCATGATTTTTGCCTCTTACATAATACTTTTTTTGTTTTATTCAATGGAGGGAACCAGAAGGAATTAGGTTAACATTGAATCCAATGGAAAAATTGGTGACTATGAGCAATGAAATTGCGTACTCACTAAGGAGGAAGATATTGTGATTATGCTGAATCAGTCATCACGATATATGATTAACAAGGTGAAATTTAGTGTTATTCATAAGTCATCAAATAAAAGGAAGATGGAATTTTATGCATGTTCACATAGTGAGGAGCATAATGAAAGGAAGATTGAGATTTCTAAAGAAGGGAAGAAGAACCTTGAGAAATACATCAAATGGAGGGACATATGTTATCTGTGTGGAGAAAATGGTCATAGAGTGATAGACTCTTATGGAGTTCAATGTCTTGTCTATGGAGAACATGGGCATTACCGAACTCAATGTCCTGACCTAAGAGGTTACATCTAAATCAAGGAAACACTTATTCCATGACAATAATTGAAGAGGATGGTTTGAAGTGTTTATGTATTGGTAGTCAAAAATAATGTTGTTGAGGTACTTTTATGGTATATTGGAATACCTATATAATGGTCCATTGTGGCTTTCTATAAGAATATGGCATCGGTAACCATGGAAAGTGATTGAGATATTTTTGCAAAGAAGATGATATGCGCATAATGAAGGGATAAGGAGAAAATGAAATGTTTGGCAATATTCACGAGATCATGAATTATATAAGGACTAAGTGATATCATGGTCTGAGTATATAAAAATTTGAGGATTTTTTTATGTGGAAGGAGTTAACTTTTAACTGAATTCATGTTTTCACTAAGGTTCATTGGGTATTCATTCTTCAATAGAATACATGGTTAAGGTATTCACATGTTTGTAATTTTACCAACAAGATATATCTTATGATATATGGGGGATAAATTATGGCATTCACGTTACTGTTATGTGACATTTCAAGTAATCATTTTCTTTGTACCATGATCTTGGACCGAAGTATTTTAGATAAGCCTAAAGATTGGAATGGATTATTTTGGACATAAGTTAGTATTGTTTAAGGATATAACTTTTTTCGATATTATTGATGGGATGTTATAGTAATGTAATTTTATATAAAGGACAACCTGTAGGACGGGCGATGGCCCGACACATCGGACAAGGCTGTGGGAATCAAACCCACAACTGAAGTTTGATAGGCCTTTATCGCCTACCACTGGCCTACCGGAAGTCCCTGGTTAGTGTAAAGTAGTTTTATTTTATTAAGCTGTTTGATAAATAAATTATAAGTCCATTTTTGGAACAATATACAATTAATCTCACCATAATATGGACTTATAACCTTTTCTACCCTTTTGTTTGAAACAGATATAATGACCCATTATTCTATCACATGATCTGATAACGCTTCACGAATAACAAATTCAACTTCTTTTTTTTACGATATGAAGTGGAAATTGATCAATTCACGAACAACAATGAGATTGTACCAAAATCATGTAGGTATTTCTTTTAATTCATCAACTTTAGGGAAATAATCTCAAAAACCAAAAATATTGTCCTCATGCCCTTATATTCGATGAATCAGATGGTACCTTAGATCATTAAAAATCTATGGATTTGTGATTGTTGGCTTTTTCATAGCCATGTTCTCTACCACTCTCTATCAGAACATGATGGTTAGATTTCTCTTCCATATCCATATTTTCACCTATGTTCTCCTATGTGGAAACCCAGTGATTAGTTAATTTGGGTAACCATTACGTTTTATACTTTAGTTTTTAACGATATGTTTTGGTATTCCTTTTTATGATGTGGGTTTTAGTTAAAGAAACTTTCAAGTAGATAACCAACTACAACCCCGACGAATTTCGAGGGCGAAATTCATTTTAAGGGGGGTAGAATGTAATAACCCAAGATTTTATAAGATATATTCATTTAATTTCATTCATATCTTATGTTGTACGATACACCAAGATTATATTGCGCTATATGCAACACCGTATTAGCTTGCAGTATACCCAACATTATTCTTGGGTCATGTTACACACAATTTCAAGTTTGTTTGATAGTAGTTATTCTACGCAACATTGAGTGTGTATGTATATATATATATATATATTCAATTTATAAAAGAAATATGGTTGTATTTTGTTATATGAAACAACAAAGGAGTCGTGCACTACACGCAACCCTAACATGGATTGCATTACACGTAATCACAACCTTCCTCGATAGCGTGTGTTGTACGCAATACTGGGTTTTACTAAACAACGATATATTATTATAATATTATTGAGAACTAGCCGTTATGAATATTATTAACTAAATTTTTAATTTTATAACATTATTTTTCATCATACACATTTTCCAGAACATGTTATAAGAAAAAAATAAATTTTTTATGTAAAATAAGTATTTTTCAAAAAATGCAGTTTTCCACCTTTTGATGGTGCACCCACTTTAAATCTAGTTTTTGACATGTTTATAAGTTCAATTTTACAAAATCAACTTCTTATTTTGAATCAGGATATAAAAATTTACATTGGATAAAGTTTGGATATTTTTCTGATAACTTTCATATTTTAATGAATAGTAAAAACACGCTATATTTTAATTAAAAACAACTTTTTTCATCGTAATAATTTATGTGGTTAAATTATAATATTGAATGGTTTTAAAGTATAAATAGAATATATTTTTACAATATAACATAATTTATGTCATTAGCATTGATTTTACATTGAATTCGTGGGATAAATAAATTCAATCTTTTGCAATGTTTTAAACAAAAACCCATTTTCTTTTGACAACAAGATTAATTTTAATTTAATTTCTGAAACTTCTGTGTATTTAATTTTGAAAAATGGATTAAATATTTGGAATTAGTGGGTCCAAATTATATTAATAGAATACTTTTTATTTTTGAGCTTTATGAATAGTACCAGTGGAAAATTTTATTTACCATAGTTAAAGGTAAAGTTTGTAATTAAGGGTAAATATAAGATTATGAAATTACCCTAACACCTTCCAAAATCTTATTGGATGGCTAAACGTCAACCAATATCACCTAAGGGTCGTATAAGATTCATTTTATGGACTTTTGACCACGAAAAGTATTTAATTATTATTAAAACCAAAGAAAGTGACAACATGTCACTCTCTTAAATCTTATAAGTATAATAATATTAATTTAGTGATAAACATCATAAAATTATAACAAGAATAATCTCCATAAAGATAATAAAATTATCTACATCATTATAATTTATTTATAATTTTTAGGGATTAAATATTTGTCATTAATGGTGATACATTAATGATGCATAAATTATTTATTAAGTGAAAAATAAGTAATATAGTTTTTATGGAAATAATAATACCCATTAAAAGGCCCAAAAACCTGACCCAAACATACTGGTAGTTTATAGCTATATCATAATAATCTAGTGAAATAATATATAACCGTTTGGAGTCTTAGATAAGTGATTATGACACTTATATTATTTTATTTTAAATGATGCCAAAGTTGTCACCTTCAAAATTTAATAAATATAACAATTTAAATATTGTGATTTTAAGATGATAAATTCGAGTAAATGTATTATTGTGAAAGGTAATATATTTAGATTCATCATAGGATTTTATTTTTTATTTTTATTCAACAAATAATTATATTGAATAATTATACAAAATGATGTAGTAATTATTTTATTAAGAGATAAACCACATAAATTGTTTTAAAAATAATAAAATAAATATTATATCAACTATTTAATGTGATACAATACTTCTCTAGATTCATATGACCTTTTATGAATCTATTAATGCTTTTATTTTGAACATTTTTTCTGTATATAGTTTTTTAAAATTCATATAATTGAATAAAGTCAAAATTGACATTATTGTTATTTTATAAAAATAACATATTATAAAATTGTTTAAAAATCACCAAAATATATAATAATTATTAATTTATATTTATATGGTCTAAAATGTTATAAATTATCCAATTATGGGCAATTAAAAACAAATAAGTAATTATCTGTTATAATTTAAAATTTAGAATGTTATTACCACAAATAAAATTAAATTGATTAAGTTAGGATAAATCATGTTGATAATGTTTAACATAATTTCATAACTTGTATAAATTTTATTTGATGATGATATTCAAACACTATATCATCTATTATTCTAATATGAGTCATTTTTGGAGGTTTTTATGTGGGGTTAGATTTATTATAAATTAATATTTTTATGATTTCCAATGGTGCCCCTCTCCTCCCTTATAAAAGGGAACCACCTCCCTCCCTTCCTCACACCACATTGAGCCTTCAAGCTCGTCCAAACCCTGAAACATTATCTTCTCCACTTCCCTAGAAACATCATATAGGTCTTGGTCTTCTTCAAAGACAAATTTTAGTTCCCAAAGAGGAGGTCTCAAAGAGGCGCTTCAAAGAATAGGTAATGTCCGTTACCGATTTTTTCAACTTTATTTATTCTTCCACTTATTCTTCTTTACTTGTTTCATTATGAAATAATAACATCTGTATCACTAATATACTGATATTTTATTATAATTATGAAACAACCCATTCTCCATCTATCCATCCTACGGAAAACGAAATCACCGCGCGTGTGTACGTACAGAATACCATCTCCACGCCGTGGTGTAATCTATTTTTCCAACACAACCTTAATTGGATGGGTATAACATTGTAAAGAATAACTATACATAGTTATTATAACATCATACTGATTATGATATTTTGCATCATCCTCTCTAATTCAATTCAATAACTATGGGAACGATATCATCGCTCGTGTGTACGAACGGAATACCGTCTCCACGACGCGATGAGATTAATTCTCAATGATTAACCATTCATGAATGATTATAAAGTATATATAATAAGTAATAATGAAATATATGACATAATGATATTGGATTTATGTATATATATTTATGTCATCATATTTATTCAATTCAATTCAATAAGGAAACGAAAGAAGTGTTCATGCGTACGTACGGCCTACCGTCTCCAAGAACGGTGTATTTCCTTCCATTTATCGATCTATTATATATATATATATATATTCTGAATATATATTATATATAAATAATGTTTTATATTTTTCAATTAATTAATCATGATCTATGTAATCATATGAATAATTACAAGTCAAAATACGGACGACAATTGAAACAATTTTACCCACAACACTCTTTAACATTGAATTTACCAAGGAACGGGTAATATAAAGTCATAAGTGAACCATATATGATATCATAAAAATTAATATGATTCTGTATTAATTCAATGAAATTATTTAAATCATTATACCGGAGGTTCGAATACATACGATGCATATCAGACATAAGGTAAGGGATAATTGTGCAAATATTATTTTTATCCGAGATTGCTTATTCGTAAGTATTTACTAAGTTATTGCTATCATCCTTGTCCATGTTTTATAAAAGTGTATTCATGAATGTTTAAATTCTTTTTTACCAATTTGACTTTTACCCCTTGGTAAGGAAGGAATATTTCTTTTATTTACCCTTCAAGGTACTTTTATACTTTTCCGACAAATGTACGAGAATAATGTTTTTTTAACGTACACAGCATGAAAGGATTTTTACGTTTTTATAAAGCCTTATTTTCATGAAGCATCCTCCAAAATATTTCATGACTATTTTCAACAATATCCTTTTCTTTTATAATTGCATGACATTTTGTGAAGAGAAAATGATTTTAAAGAAAAAAGGATATTTTCCTCAAGAATTCATTTCATGTGTTTTATCAAAACCATTTTCATCTAAGATGAAATTATTCCACATGTGTATGTTTCAAGTATCATGTCTATATGATTTACATTGTTTCACTTTTATAATGATGAAATCAGATCAAATTTTATTTTTTTATGGATTACTTTATGATGGAATGATGTTTATGAAACCTATTTTATTCTTAGGTTATGATGAATGATTTATGTTTATATTTTGGCACACGAAAGAATGATTTCATTGTGAGAATGGTGGGACCTATATATCCCTCCAATGAATTGGTTAAAGATTTATATCTTTGAGATAGACATGGCTAGAATGGAAAGTTAAACCGGTTTGGTAATACATAACTGCAATGAGGAGTGAACTCGATTCAAAAAGCGACTTTGTCCACTAAGATGGTCTTGGCAGCAATGCCTTGGCTAATATGGAAATCATATCATGTGCATAAAGGTTGCCACAATTATATGTTTTATTCTCATTCTATTTTTTCATTCTTGATGTTTCTTTATGATCTATTCCTTACGTACTTCCATGTTTTATGTCATTGCTCAAGATTTTGATGTTTAAACATTATGTTCATGTTTTTATGTTCAAATGTATATGGTATGTTTTATTATATCCATGCTTACCCTTACTGAGCATTTGAGATCACCCTTTTTATGTTTTCTTTTCCCCAGGATATAATGAATGGTTTTAGGTAAGAAAAAAAGGGGAAGATCATTATGGGAGATGTTGAAGATCTTTCACCATGATTAGAGGATTACGTTCCATGTTTCCAAAGACACTAAACTATCACGGTCCTTGTGTGTCTATTTTTGTTATGTATTAAATATTCCGCAAAAGTAATGTAATGTCCATGTATGTAAAGCTTCGGGTCTCTAAAATATCATCCCCATATTTTAATTCATTGAAGTATCAATTAACATAGACAATCATTCCAAACTCATTACTTTAAAAATTTTACAATTGAATCTTATAATTAATTTATGTACTATTATTTTTAATCTAAGCACTAATATACATCATCAATGACTCATTCTTCACCCTACTAGTATCTTCATTCAATTCTTGAGTAAAAATATCCGTAAAGAGAAGAACATATTTATCTTCATCTAAATTATTGGACTCCATATTGTACATCATGAAATCATTCAATGAATTAATATACTTATCATGGGAGTTCAAAATTAGACAAATCTTGTAGGAAACTGTTAAACTTTTATAGGTGAACATGAATAGTGGTATTAAGATTCAACATAATGTAATAAAGTAAATGTTTTTTATACATTTGACTAAAAATGAACTTTTTAATATAAATGTGTTTGAACATCATTCAAATTTCGTTATAATTGGCCTTATAAGAAACATCACATAAAACATTATACCCTAAATATTAATTAAACAAAAATTAAATCATTTTGGATTCAGTTGGTCTCCCAAGAACAACGAGAACGCCACAAAAAATGTTTTTATTTTTCATGAACCTATAAATAGTATGAATAAAATATATTTGGGAAAGGAAGTAATAAATTTCAAATAGGACGACAAATTATATTTGAGTATAAGGATATTATCACTCTAATAACCAAAAATTATGTGGAGTCTAATGATTGTAGAATACACTTCTATTCTATGGATAGTCATATAAGAAAATATAGGTGGACTGAAAAAAATTAAAAGAAACAAATAGGGAACTAATGAAACAAGATAATGATGCTTACTAACTTGGGCCAAAAATAAGAACTTGAAATCCATTATTAGATAATGATTCAAGAACATTCAAGGATAAAAATACCATTTTTAAGAATCGAATTTTGTGCTCACCAATAGAACATTCTCCCAAAAAATAGATGAATTGAGGAACATGTATAAAAGGAACCGTCAATAAAAGATCTAGTAATCCTTCCCTCTCAATCACTCCCTAGATCTGAAAATCCATAAAGAAAACAATAAATAACATGTCTCCCATGAAATAAAATTAGATTCATTGAAGAAGAGGATGATTAATAATTTGGGACCAAACATGGTGTTATTCCTTATCTTCATAGATGAAATATTTTTTATGGAGCATGTTTAGAATATATTAAAGAAACAATGGAAATAAAAATTCAAAAACTGCCATACTATTCACCAATGGTGATTGGTAGAATCATAGGGATGAAAATATCAAAATACATAGAGTGAAAGGCACACAAGTAAACATATAAATATCCCACATAGCTACACAATCAACATCACTAAACATTAAATGATAAACCCCCAAATAAAATAGTGGATTGATACACGAGAAGTGCCATTCTGCAACCAAACCAATAAAACCCTTCAGAATTGGTGCAAGATAAAAGATCCCAATAGAACGTGATCCCAACATGGATAAAACCCAATAAGGGACCAAAATTCCATAAAATTATTATTCATGAATAATAAAATAATTAATTAAATTTTCATTTAAAAAAACAGAAGGCATGAAAATATGAGACATCAAATACTACCTCAACATGTAAAACATTTCACTTTTAAAACCAAACATGAATATTTTCATTGGCATGGCTGTAACAACAAGAATTTTACTTATGATTTTTTCATAAATAAATATTACCTTTTTAGATTATTCTACATGAAACACTAATCTAAAATAATATAGTGACATGTTAAAATTGAATTAATACATTATAATACAATTATTAAATTAGTAGGCTTAAAAATAATTATAAATATTATGAAATCTACAAAAAAAGAAAATAAATTGAATCTGGTAGAGGAATTCACCCTTATGATGCTGACATGTTTGATATTGGAATGTATTTTACATTAATATTGTTTTCCATAGACCGAACCAATGCTAATGTCAAACAACTAAGATATAAATGAAATCATATACAAGAGAAATTAACGATCATGTAAATTTAAATAAAATATATTCTAAAAACTCTTGATGGACTATGTAATATTATATTAGGATTATATAATAATTTAATTATTAACATAACAAGTTATCTATCACATATATTTTAGACATTTTTTAATTTCAATTTTTAATGAAAAGTAATTATTTTTCTATAAAAAATAGTTTTTCTTTATATTAATCTTTAATAGAATTTTTTTTCATCATTCAAATTTAATGAAATTAATTCCATTATAAAAATATTCATGAAAATATAAGATTAAGATGAATTATTGGTATTTATATGAAATAGTAGTTTTAGTTGAACAGTGAAAAACTGTATTAACTAAAACTATAAATTTTATGACATTCTCATTAAATAAGATTGAAAAAGACATTTATATACACATATAATTTATTAATGGTGTATTGATGAAAAATAATAATAAATTGTGAAATACTATTAATAATATATAAAACCTATGATTAATATTTTTTGAACATTGATAATAAGTTACAAAAAAATATTTTCATTTAATTTAATATTATCTTGGGTTTTTATTGATTATGTTAAATGAAACTTTAAATTTAATATTTGAAAATAAAATAATATATATCAAGAAAAAACACTGATAAATTTATCAAACACATTGTAGTTCCCAAAACCGGTTTCCATCTGACCAATTCTCTGGGATGGTTGGCCACTAGGCGTTAGGCACGAATCCTTGTATGCCAAAGGCTTATGACTAGCATTGAGTATATAATAGGTGATAATGGAGAGAATATACCATTTGGTGGTCATAATAATAATATTCTCTATCATAATATGTCTTTTGAAGAAGCACTGTAAACTACAAGAATCATCAATGAAGATCCAACAAAAGAATAAGAATCAATAGTAATAAAATTGAAAAAATCCCATAGATAATCATTTTTGTTTATTTATTAAAAGGGAAGGGGAAAGAACATGGCTATATGTACAACAGAGGAGGCACATGCTAGGGGGGGAGGAGTGCAATCTTTGGGCATACCCTCTTATGAGGTTGACCCTTTCATGTTTATGATGAGTATCAATGTAATAACAAGACATACCAAGGCCTTTGGCGGAAATGAATGCCATATGATCTGCCACCTTATTCCCTTAATGCCACGTATGCTTCACCCGAGGGTTGGAGATAATTATCCTGCTTTTCCTGAGGTAATATGTGATAGACCAAGGGGCAGGGGAGGTGCCTTGTAGAGGGTTGAGGAGGAAGAGGGGATCTGTTTCAGCTTTAGCAATAACTAGGCCACCATGTCGGCAAATGGAAGGGCCTGAAAAGATGGTGAGGGATTCCTCCTGGATGGAGGTACCCTTTCCCAAGAAAACCAAGAAGGTGAACACGAATGATCCCCTGGCATCATAGACCACCCCACCACCTTTCTTGAATAAAATTAAGTACATCGACATTTAATAAATAAAAAAATCCCTTATTCTTAGAAGCCACAAGTAATCAATCACCTTCTTCAGCTATTGTTGGTATAAGTCTAATCATGTTCCCCCAAAATTTATATTTGGAATAAAACATGTGTCTACATATATATATTTTTAGTGGAATATATCCATGGAATAATGACTAAGGCATCAAATGATGAATATGAACATGGTGAACCTTCAGTATCCTACTCTAATCATGTCACCATCACCTTCTTCCATCGATCACGTACCCAACATCCAAATGGAATGCCCAAACATGTCCATAATCCATCAGAACTCAGCATAGGAAATCACTATTGGCTCAAATCCAAATGTTCCGTTACACAATCATATCTATCCTCCAATATATAATCACCATTTTATAAACAAGACGGGTCTCAAGGGATGGCATTATTCATCCTCCCACTATCATATCCCATCAACCCCAAATATAATGGAATGCCTCTTCCCTCAACCGATGGTCTCATCACCATCAACCATTAATCCACCACTATCCACATGGATTTCTACAGTTATCACCCTAAATATATCTGATGGTCAATATCATCACCAATACACAAAATCTATGGGGGCCTCCACCCACAATGAGTGTTCGAAACCACCTCTTCTGAGTCCAATTTGTGTGCACATGAACCAAACAACACATTATCCATCAAGTTATAAAAAATAACCAATGAACATAATGCACAAAATTTTTCCCATCATGAACATAAAACCATGTAAACAAATCTATATGTTCAACACCACCCAAATTCCTAATATCCATTCCCTCATATATGACCACATCACATCAATCTGATGACCATGTCGTCTCAACCTAGTTATCATCATCAAATCATGTTTCCTGATCCAAACCCAACCCAACGAACCACACTTCCTTACTCTAGATGACCAAAATCACTTAAATCATTGAGCCATGCCCTTCACATTCTCATGGAACCCTAGCTTCTAATATAAATAATTCAATTTAATTTAAACCATATTCCCAACCAAAACTGAACTTGACGGTCCATGCCGCATACATGACATAACCATTTTCATTGTAGTAGGATCATCCCATATCCATCTAATGTCATCAATTAAGTAATTTCATAATTCATTTTTATATTTAATTTGGTTATCCCTGTGACAACCTACATGTATCATATAGAAACACCCCTCCAAAATATCCTCAAAATCAAGGAGAAAGCAAAGAACCACCTACATCTACATGTAGTTTCTCGATCACCTTATATTAGCCACTAACTTGAGCCAAATGGAAATTAAATTATGATTTAACTGAACATACTAATAATAAGGTTAAAATATTCCCACAGATTTAACACTATGTGTGGATAGTTAAAAATAAAAGGGAAGATATTGGATTGAAGGCCCTATCAATACAAATCCATAGCAACCAACATATCAGGGATTACAGTCTGAACAAAGGATTTACCTTAATGCATAGGTATGAGAAAATGGAGGAAAACCCATGCCTGTTTAGGTGAAGTTAAGGAGGAGGGGGAAAACTCAAATTGTAATGGAAGAGTATTTTGTTAATTTTACCTATATAAATGATCCTCATGGTTTGGATAACAATGTGAAAAACATGCATGTCTCTTTTTCTAAAAACTACACATCCACTGGCTATTGGCACGGTTTACTAATCCAAGGGAAACCCGTGTGAATCTCGTTTACAAAAAATGCATTGGATCCACCCAACTATGAAGCCCCACAAAAAAGGATTTAAAAAATATATCTACTGTTGTATATGGGCCACACGGTTACTCATGGGAGGATGCACAATTTTTACAAACCAAGAACATATTTTTGTGATTTCATTAAATGGAGTGTCCAGGATATGATGCACTAGAATATCACGTAAACCCCGGAGGAACATTTTTTCCATTAAACCTCATCTAAAAACATGTCCTTGGGTAAATAAAACTCCCAAAAACTAGTTAGGAAGATGAAAATGAATTTCTCCCCATCCACCAAACATGAACTTTCAATCAGGTTAGGGATTTCAACTTGCTCGAAAACCAATGAACTTATAGTCTCCCCACATTAACAGAGATGTTCTCTGAGATATCTAGACATAAGAGAATATGTAAAAAAACATACCCATCTAATATTAATCAAAATCTTCTATCCTAGTTATTATTCCATTGGTCAACATACCTTTAGGAACTCCCCACCTTTGGAGTTACCTATATGGTCACTTATGACCAGTAATAAGACATTTTCGATGGGCTTTTAATGATGCCTAGACTCAGATGTTTTCTAATAATGTACCAGCATTCATACACCTCATTAGGTGATCAGTTCAATCTCATTTCTTACCTGACACCCATCATACCCAAAATCTCATCAAATTCCCATAAGTTCCTATGCCATACACAAAACTCATTATAACCCCCATCACATCAGATTCTCAATATAGTACATATTAAAAAATTTCCAAAATAATCCTACATCATATAAACATATGCATGCATAAGAAAATCCCTATGCCTAAGGAACCTTATATAGAACTCACATCGGATCGATGCCCATATTCCTATAAACCTCATATAAAACCTGCATCCCATATATGCCCTGATTCCTACACCACTCATAAAAACCCTATATCACATCGATCCCCTAATAAAACCTGGTGCATATTCACCTCATATATATATGATTCACACATCATTACTGATGTTAAACTACTAACCAATTCCACGTTTGTCCAAAAATTGATGCTTTGCACCTAGTGCACAAAAACTAGTTGATCCTAAAACAATAAGAAACCAAGTCCTTCCCATGGTGTGAATCTTACCTTCACATACATCTGATATTTATTTGACCCTATCAGCTAAACAACATGCACCTACCATGAATCCCGACTACCTGAGGCCTAGCCTCCCAACAAATTGATACTAGCTACAAACCATTAGCCCCACTACTAGGTCCCTCTATCCCATCCATGACCTCTACATGTAGATGAATCCTAACCAACAGCTCATTGTATCATTCCTAGTCCCCTCTCAGATACTGGAGTCTACCTCAAAACGTTTCTCTTATCTATCCATGAATAATTCCCATATAACCTGTCCTGATGGCTCATCTAACTGCATGAACGAAATTTATTCATAACCTCATCAAACTAGGCATGAAAAGTCACTAGATTCCTTCATCTGAATCACACTACTAATGACACACTCCTCAGTAGTCTACCTAAATCATTGAGCTGACCTCCTTGATGAGATTCATTATGGACCCACTTCATTCCTATTAAAGCATCATCATTCAGCTGACCTAACTTCATCACCCGTCTCGAATAACACCAGTCCATCATGTTTCCCTAAGACATCAGTTCCTAATTAACTACCTAAAAGAATGATGAAAGCATAAAAATATTAACATATACCTTTATGGCATATCGCAAGCCATCATCAAAATATCAGACCTTGGAGATATCGTCGTTCACCACAGCAGGCGGAAATTTTGACAGGTCAGTGGAATTGGATGAATAGTCCATGAAAACTGTATCCCCATAATAGAGACTCATAAACTCAGAGGGATATTCCACCCTCATCATATCCAAAAATAATCCCTCAAAGAACCTTTCATCAAAACCATTCTAATCTGATCCCTTATGTATGACTACATGAACAAGTACATCCCAATAATTTTTTTGGTCCTCTTAGAAAGTATGTATTTAACTTCACCCTCCACCATGGGGGTTTTTCAAGATGAAAAAAACAACATAGTTCAACTATATGTTGTTCTATGCCTCTAGTGGTCTACCTTCCCCCTCAAATAGTAACATGTCGTGTGTTAGGAAATCGAACGTCAAGTATGATATACATGGATAAGCTCCTAAGCAACCTAATTGATACCCTATATGACCCTATCCAATTAATCCCAGATATTCTCACAAATCCATTCCCCAATATTTTCCATCAGTGGTTTTTATTTCTATAACAGATCCTATACATATCCATCATGATAAAACCAACTCTATGGGGCCTCATCCCAACACTCAGAGGCCTCATCCTGAGCACACTCATAGGAAACCATATAACTATCTTCCAATACTCCACTAGAATCATTTAGGTGGAATAACATTTTATATCAATCTGGATGGTCAAATAACAATGAACGTATCTATAAAAATATTATAGATAGTGAAATTTGTAACATGAAATGCTTTTCAGAACCCTTACACTCTCCTACCGGCTTATAACACACATTATAAGGCCTCAAGGGACCTCACATACCAATATTAGGGTCTGATATCATATATCATCCCACATCATGGACCCCATCGGACCCACATCAGTGTTACGAATCCCGCATCATATATCAGTTTAGTGTATCTGAGTATTATTCTACCTAAGAGTCCCTACAGGAAAACTTTATTTATCTTATTTGTTAATTCATTAAACAAACCACCCCTATCATCATTCAAGTCTACACATACTAGAGTCATGTCCATATATCATATTCTAATAGAATCACATATATTTCTCATTGGAACCACGTTCGTAGGAAATATTGGTATAATTACATTGAAATAAGCTAAGAAGGATAACACCGTTTTGATTCATTGGTCACACATATCACATTCCAACCCCTCATAGAACATTCCCCATTCCTAGTGACAATCATAATAAAACATACATCATATGATTAAAATTGAATCTCATGATTCATGAAAAATCCTCACATTCTATACGAAGACCAGGGTCAAAATCCACATAACAAATACATACCAAAACAATGTGAGACACTCATGGTGGAAATCAACTAATTGTAAAAGAACATAGAAGAACAAAAATTTACCATCCGTGGTATCATGTTATATACCCAATTCATGGAGATGTAGGATCCCAAAAATAATATTTATATCTGTTATCCACTAAATACAAGTCCTAATCCATGTATATCCCAAATAGTAAGACCAAAAGAAAAAAAATCCTTTGATTCCATTTATAGCACCCCAACTAAATTTTCTACCTGAATAGTGGTTTGAGAATGTTTCCCACAAGGCCTTAGGCGTGTCTCCTCATATACTAAAAGCTTCCATCTAGTAGGGACGGTATACAAGGTGATAGTAGGGAGATTATAACGTCCGGTGATGATAATAATAATTATATATATCTAAAAGTAGTTATGGAAGAATGACTATAAATAGTAGAAGAATCATTTATGACTCAAAATAAAATTAAATAAACATCAGCAAAAAATAATATAAAATCCCATGGATAATACAATTTGTAGAAAAAAAATACATCACATGTCATACAAATCAATATAAATGTATGGTTTCCCCTTGTTGACTATATCAATAAATACATATAAAAAGAATGTATAGTCTAATAGTAAATTCTAACTGATGTAGAGGAACCATGATGGTCCACTAACATACATAAAATACTAAGAATCATTATTCATTCACTAAGTCCATATATTGAGCTTGAATAATTACCTAATCTCAAGGTCATCTGACTTCGGAGTACAGGAGGGACAAAATATGCTCGCTGTGTAATGGAAAAGGGCATGATGGTACAACCTACATTAAAATATAAGGAAAGGCAGTGATTTTTCCTCTACAGGGTGATGGTGGTTCTTACCAGGTTCCAGTATTTGATGGGGGGAACCTCAAGAGGATATGAGCCCTCTAGAGGAAAGGGTGGATCCTCAGGTAAATGGAACTGCTTCTAGGAACACACCTAGAAGTATGGTTGCATCACCTGCTGGTGAATTGGAACTGGATGATTCTGAGCAATGGATCTCACAGAATAATGTTGAGGGGAAAGCCAAAGGTATGGTTGCTTTGTCTGCTGCTGTCCGAACTGAACTGGTATAGGCTGAGAATAATTCCTTGGTGCTTTTTGATTGTGAGCATGGTCTAGATCCTGAGCAGAGGATCTCATAGAGTGGTAATGCATTGGGGAAGGAAGTCTCTTTGGGGGCATATGATGCAGGAAACATGCATTCTCATTTGGAAATGTCTATGCAGGTGGCTGATCAAAACACCCCCATCAATGTAGCTGGGATTGGGGAGAGCAGTGGGGAACTTGATGTTGTCTGCAGGACACCTTGTTGTGAGGATGATATTACAGCAGTAACACCGAGGCCTGAGCAGTGGGAATCTCTAGGCAATGACCAGATTGGGTGTTGTCCCAGAAATGATCATGCAGCTACATCTGAACCAGATAAAGTCTTTGTATTGGTTTCTCCGTCAAAAGTGTCTACGAAGAAAAAGTAAATTAATAATAATTCTCCCCACCATAAAGGTAAGAACATTTTCACTCCACTGAGTCGGAAAATCTGGTCTGATGAAATGGAAGAGGTTCCTTCTAAAAGGCCGGCTGGTCCTGAGGTTGTTTCTGGTGTGGATGATGCAGCAAGGAATGAGCAGGATGGTGTGAATGATACCTATAAAGAGAAGGAGATCAGTGAGGATGTACAATCTTGTGAGGCCTTAAAATACACCTCTAGGGGAACTAAAAAAGGTAAAGTCATGAAAGGAAAAACTGAAAATGAAACTGAGAGAATAGAGGGCCCCCAGAAAAGGGGCATGGAAATGTGTTAATGAGGATTTTATATTGAAATTGTCAAGGGATGGGAAACACCCATACGGTCAAATCCCATTGAAATTATATCATGACCTATAAACTGATGCTTGTCAATATTGTAGATCCAAATCTTCTGTTTGGAAATTGGGAAGGCTTCAAATGGAGTTCTCATGGCTTCATTATGATATCCAGTAATCAGATTATCTTGAACATGGAGCACTTGTGGGTCTTGAGACATGATAGCATCAACATTAATTCATTCGTTAATGGACCTCATAATATTCTACTTAGTTGTAATATAGCTGGAAATAATTTTTCTGTCTCATTTGTCTATGCCTCCGCTTATTACTCTAGGAGACGGGAACTCTGGGAAGATCTTAAAGCTACATCACTAGGTATGGATCAATGGTGAAGGCATGTTGGGGACATCAACACTGTTTTGGCTTCTAAGGAAACAACTGGGATGAATTTTAATGGGACTGCATCCTATGATTTATTTGAGTGTATTCATTCCTGTAATTTAGTTCAGATCCCTCTTACTGGAACTGATTTCACATGGTGTTGGTACACATGGGAAGGGAAGTAAGCCAATAAACATGATTGATAGCTTGTGAAAATTCATGAATAGAATGACATACATGGGGTCTCTGGGTTTACTCTTCCCAAGTTTCAGTCTGATCATAATTCAATAATTGTTGATGTTAATTTACAGATGACGAGGTCAGTCCCCACACCCGTTCAGTTTAATAATGCTTGGCTTGTCATCCCAGGGTGTAGGAAAACTGCCTTGGATGGTTGAGGGCATGAACCCATTGGGAGTCCTCTGTACATAATTACTGTCAAACTGAAACATCTCAAAGTATTACTTTAGGAATAGAGCAGGAAATCTTTTTCAAAAAATGATGGGGACATTCAAAAGGCAGAGGAGGACCTTGGAAAGATTCAGATCGAGCATGACCATCATCCAACCCTATTTAGGGAGGATAATATAGCGCAAAATATGCTTGATGACCTTTTCATGGTTAAGGAGAGGCTCTAGATGAATCATTTGAGTGTGAACTGTCCTAAAGATGGTGACATGAACTCTAAGATATTCAATAGAACGCATAAGGAGAAGAGAGAACGTGCTCGAAACAATGTGATCAGAATTGGTAACCAGATTTATTCTGATGATGATGATACAACATCAGCTGTTATTGTTTATTTTAAAGGGTTGTACTCTGATAATGGACATCATTGTTCCCCTAATCTGTTGGACAACATTAGCCCATATGTTGATGAGCAGATGAGTCATTTTCTTACAGCCCCTCCTTTTAAGGAGGAAATCAGATCTTCTCTCCTCTCTCTTAATATTGAGAGTTCTCCGGGTCCTGATGGCTACACTAATAAATTGTTTATGTTCTATTGGGATATTGTGCAGGAAGATATTGATCATGCAATAAAGGATTTCTTCTCCAATTCATATATACCCCATCGGATGAATTCTTGCTTCATAGAACTCATTCTAAAGAAGAAAAATTCTATTGACATTAAGGACTTCATACCTGTTAATCTTGGGAATACAATTACTAAACTCATAAAAAAGATTATTTTGTGAAGGTTGGGTGGAATTTTTGGAGGAATGATCACTGGGAATCAATTTGGATTTGTCCCTGATAGAAACATACAACAATGCCTTTTCATGGCATCTAAGTGTGTTAAACTCATTCGAAGGAAGTCGATGGAAGTCAATGGAATGGAAATTTTCCCTCAATATTGACATATCAAAGGCATTTGATACACGTAAATGAAACATTCGAATTGAGATACTTAACAGACATGGTTTCTCGAATTGTTTTCTGAATCTGATTAGAACTATTCTTGGATCCTCAAGGATGTTAATTCTTGTGAATAGTGCACCGAGAGGATTCTTTTCTTTCTCATGAGGCATTTGGCAGGGTGACCCATTATCGGGTATTCTATTTTCCATTGTGGGGGATTAATTAAGGCGATGAATCATTGAGCTTTCTCATATGGGTATGTATAAAAGGATGAGGGATGGTATTAATGGTCATTCCCCATCACATATTCTCTATGCTGACGATATCCTATTGTTGGGGCAGGCCTCCAGGAGAACCATTTCTAATATTAAGGATCTATTTAATCATTATGTGAATGTGGATGGACATGCTATAAGCTTGGTTATGTCCTCATTTGTTTTTGGCAATGGAATCACTGCTGGAAAAGGTAATAGGATCAGTCATTATCTTAGGGTGAAGTTGGATGACTGCCCTTTCAGTATCTTGGGGTGCCACTTTTCTAGGGAAGGGTGAAACGACGATATCCTGAAGGTATTTATGTCTACATTACTCATATACATTCAAGTTGGAAGGGGAAATCCATGTCCACGGCTGGGATTGTTTGTCTCGTGAAATCAGTGATTACAAAAAAAATTATTTACTCATTCTCTCTCTACAGATGGTAGCAATGATTGATTAAGGAACTACAATTCCTATTGAGAAACTTTATATGGACATGATCAATCTTTGAAAGTAATATGGTTACACTGAAGTAGAAGGACTGCATAAAACCTATGGAAATGGGAGGATTAGGATTTGAGGGTCTTCGTACATTTAATGATGGTCTGATTGGATGGTTCACTTGGAGGCTGATATTCAATGAGGTTGATGATGAATTCCTGGTGAGCAGGTTCACAAAGAGGCTGGTTAATGGCTATAAATATCACCTCCAGTCCTTGGTATGGGCCTCCCTTAAGAAGGCGTACGGTACTATTATGTAGGATTCTAAATGGCTAGTCAGAAGGGACTCCAATCTTAGATGTTGGAGCACCTTGTGGTTGGATCATCCCTTAAAACTCATGAATATCACACATAAAGTTTCTTCTCTATCCATTTCAGATTTTCCCTCATATCAATCTTTGAATGAGCTGAATATTTTTGATTATGTGTTCTCTCAAATTAATAGTTATTCTTTTATAGATTATGACAAATTTATTTGGATACACAGTAGGAATGGGATATTTGAAACCAAAGATTTCTACAAGATTTCATGTGGAGGGAATGATCACGCCCCAACATGGCTGCTGAATTATAGATCTTGATTCATTTGGCCAGCCTGATTTCTCTTACTTTGGAGGATCTGGAAAAACAAACTCCCTACTTCTAAACACATGAAAAGTACTAGAATTCCATTGGAATCCTAGTGTGCTGTTTGCAGGGATGGAGAAGATACTACGCATCATGTTTTTATGGAGTGTGATCAAGCCCGTCAACTCTCAAACTACTTGGGTGTGCTGTTTGGATTAGCGGTGGATGGTAGAATATAGATTTTTGATCTGCTGTTTGGGATGATGCAGGTGCGCTACAGTGATCAGATTTTCAACATTTTTATCACTGATTTTGCAGCGGTTTTTGCGTCCTTGTGGGATTCGAGGAACAAGGCCCTATTTGATGGTGTGTTTGTTGATGTCCGGAAGGTAATGTGCTCCATCCACATGGATGTGTACGCTGTGGCAGTAGTCCAAGATGGTGTAATGTCTAACACCATTTTGGACCTCCAAATTCTTATGATGCCTAGAGTTTTAGGCCGTCCACACAAACCTCAGATGCTTAAACATATAAGATGGATACCACCAATTGCACTGTGCCTCAAAGTAAATGTTGATGGAGCCGCATTAGGTGCGACGGGCCCTGCTGGATGCGAAGGAGTCATCCACACATTCCATGGGTTATTAAAGGATGCTTTTGTTATTACCTTCGCCTCGGTTCTTCTTTTGAATATTAACTTTGGGCCATGATTCATGCGATAAGGTATGTATTTCAATGTAACTGGAAATGGCTCTGGATTGAATCTAACTCAATGACTGTTGTTCATGACCTGATCACTAGAACATGAAATGTACCATGGCATGTTCTGCCATAGTGGGTTGATTTTCTCTGCCAAGTCAATCAATTATAGATGGTTGTCTCCCATGTGTATCGTGAGGCTAATCAGGTTGCGGATACACTTGCTAGATAGGTTATACATGATATTGATATGACGTGGTCTTTTACGGCCCCCGATTAGTGTGCTCCGATGGTGGAGGTGGATCGATGTGGTGTCTTGCACACTCGCATATGTAATAACCCTTTGTATGCCTGAATCCATTTTTATTATATATTTTTTGAGGACCATCTCATGCCGGATCCTGATCTTCTTTAAAATTACATAATCTCAAATTTATAATGTTTACAAGTGCCTTGAGGGTCCAACGTAGGGTTTGAGAATAATATTACAAGGCCAACCCCAACATGTTCCTATCATACATACATAATTATATAGGTTTCTACAAAATAAAATAAAAGGATGCACATTCAATTTTAATAAATAACAAACTTACCTTGCACTTAGAAGCTCAAAGGAAGTGATCAGATTCTTTGAATTTCATCCGTTTGATACTGAACATACGCCCAAAAATATATATATAGAATATAGCACATGTGTGAATATATATATATATATTATTATTCCTGAGGATCCATGGACTACATCACCTTGAAACCCTTGAAGAATATCAACTAGGTAAACACTTAGGTTCCACATATAAACATGGAATTGGAACATTGTTTTATCAATTGTGTACTTGACGACCGAATTGAATACCCAAACAAGTCCCTCGTCCCTCACACCTCAGATCATAAAAATCAACATTGGATCGATACCTGATGTCTCTAGAAACAATGATATTGGTATTCTTATATATAATCACCATTTTCTCAAAAACCAGCATCTTGAGGTATTGTGATATTCATCTCCCCACAAACCATCTCCATCAAATCTAAATATAATAGTAAACCTCATCCCCAAATTGACGGTCTCAACACCAACTAATGTTTGATCACAATCAACGTTGATTTCTATGGTGAGAACCCCCTGCATATCCAATGGTCAACACCATCACCTGAGCCACCTAATATATAATTGACTCTACCCACAATTAGTGGTCAACACCACCTTTATTAAATCATATCTATGTGTGATTGACTCCAGTGGCTCATCTTCCAAAAAACGGTGAGTGGAAATCACAAATAAAAAAATAAGCAACTAAATCCAACACCTCATGACCCTACGATGGTGTCACTAAATCCCAATGGTCGACACCATTAAAATCCATTAAATCCATGCCCTCATATTTTCAACCTTGTTGCCACAATTCGAAAACCATGTCACCTCAACCTAGTGATCATCATCACCCCATGTATCCAATGCCACACCCAACCTGACAAACCATGTCGCCTTAGTCTAGGTGATCAACATCACCTCAACCCTTAGTCCATGGCCATCGCATTACCATTGAGATCCAAAATTTATTATATGAAATTTAATTTAATTTAAATCACATGCATGACATAAAATACAAAATATGGTCCACTACTTCTAGTTGGATTAACTATTTTTATTTTGTTAGGAGCATGTCCATAGGATTCTCATATCATCAATTAAAAAATATAAAAATAATACATAGATTAATTAAGGACTCGCTCATACAACCCACATGGAGTATATAGAAACACATAGCTAAAATATCAAAAAATTCAATGTGAAATCTATTTACCACCTATATTATGAAATTATGTTCTCAGTCACCTCATATCAGTCTATAAAACTAGATGAATCAGAAGAAAACACCCTTTTAGGTAATTTATTTAAAAAAAATTATAGATATCAAATGAATTGTGCACTCAGTATGGAGAGATAAAAATAAAATATTAGCTATTAGATTGATGGACATGATAAGTTGAATCTATATAAAAAAATGGATATAATATTAGACTGTAATTAGAAGAGTTGTCTCAACGAGTAGGTGGGGGAGAGAAGGAGGAGAACCCCAAACAATGTGGGTAAAGTAGAGGAGAGGGAGGATGAAAAAATAATAATGATATAGTGGTGTTTTTAAAATTTCATCCAAATAAATGACATTCACCATTTGGACACATTATTTGGATAAACACGCACTAACCATGTAGTTACCTATATTTAATCCCCACACATTCATGAGCTATGTGAACAGTATTCCAAACCATCTATATTCTATGTAAATAACCTCCGTCAAAATTTGTAGTGGTGCCTCATGATTGTGTTCCCCACTTATATGGTTTAACAAACCTTGTCTGGTACTATATGTAGGACATAATGTTACTCTTGGAAGGCTGCATTATTTTTCCAAACAGTGTGCCTCTATCAAGGAATTCCTAAAATTTTGTTCACAGAAACCGACACACCCAAAACTCATCCAATTCTGAGAGGAACTAGTCAGTCCATAAACCCATCTAAAAAACCTTGTGATATTAAAAATCCATTAATTTAGATTTGACGATTAAAAATAATGTTGTTCTAAAAACCAAACATGAAAATTCAGATAGGATGGGTATTTTTAACCCGCTAAAAAACACAGGACAATACACAACTAAATTTTAATCTAAAAAATTCAAGAGTTCTAAAAAAGTGTAACTAATTATAGGATATAAAACACTAATTTTATTTTTTCATATCTATACATTTTATGTTTAAATATGGATACTGTATTATGAATCAATATTTTCAAATTATATAATAATTAACATTTAATTTTTTAGTCCAAAATAAGATTACTAAAATTAACGTTAAATTGAATTTTAATGCTAAAACTATAATTCTAAAACATTTATTTTATTAATATTATGTAATATTTATATAATAAATTAAAATAAATTTATATCCAATAATAAATATAATTATATGTTTAACACATATATATTTTTAAAGGAACATATTTATTTTTTAATCAAAGTAGAACATGATTAATAAAACATAATATTTAAAACATCACTTTCTGAGAAATAAAAATTTCTACTTTTATATGGTGGTTTAATTTAAAAATTATATTTATCATATTTATTAAATTTTTATATTAAATTGATATTAAATATAGGCTCATCTCACCCAAGCGGGTAAGAGGGGATATTTTAGATTTTTAAACTATAGTTAATGTAACAAACCTATGTTTTTCAATGGTAACATTATTATTATAATTATGCCATATAATCAGAGGAAATCACAACAAAATGAACTAATATGTGCTATGTGACCTTTAAATAGTATTTTGACACTTATGTGTTTTGAAATTTGATAATCTGACATTCACAATTGCGATTAGTAAGATGTTTGGAGTCTGATAAGACAAACATAAGTTTTAGTGAATAGTAATATTTCTTTATGAATAGTTATGTTAACCTTATTAATGGTGATATACAATAATAAATAGTATAATTTCCTATGAATTATTATAAATAAAATTCATGTTAATGTATGATGTACATATATTTTGGAATATGTAAATAAATGTTTTAAAAATTAATTTTAAAATAAATTATGATTTTAAAAAAAAAATTAATTATTCATATTTAGAAATTTATTTTCAAAAAATGGATTTCATTTATTGATTATAAAAATCTAAAAATGGATAGGGTGAATTTTTTGGGATTCTTCTGAAAGACTTTATTTTTTGGTGAATAATAAAATACATTAATTTACCGTATAAATACATTACTGTTAAAATCCACTATTCATGACATCATAAGTTATGTAAGCACCCCAATCTGAAACTCGCACTCATTTATTTCTATTATTGGTCCTTAAATTATTACTATTTCTTATCTTTAGGAAAAATAATAAAATAATGATTATAATATTATGAATACCCTCCTCCACTCCACTATAAAAAAACAACCTATATCCCCTAATATATTCACTCCACTCAGTCATTTTTTTTACATAAATTCTACCCTAATCACATCCCAACTTCCTTCCACACGTCCCTAAGCCATTCGTCACATGAATTCATCAAAACCTCTCCCCATAAGAGGTTCTCAAAGGAGTAAACTCCATAGGAAAAATCCTCTTTTCAATTATTTTATTTCTTTTTATGCTATTTTCCATTCATTCCTCACTTAACTTCACCCAAATGGTATGATTACTAAATTAACATTATTTTACTAGAATTTTGTTATTACGATAGTATAATTTATTATCATATATTCTTTACCCTTAATTAATTTGAATGAAACGAAAATACCTTCGTAGATGTGTTAATTTATAACATTCGAGGATGACAGTTTATCAATTTCAATTTCTATATTCTATACTAGTCATGAAACCATTTTATAGTTGAACTAGAAAATTAAATATATATTTTATCTTAGGTGTTTTCCTTGAATCATCTTTCACACTTTATGTAAAATAATAATTCAAAACATTTTAATTATATGTAAAATTTCCAACTAAAATAAAATTTTTATCCTTAATTTATTATATAATGACTAAACTTCACTTGAAGTAACATAATTAAATTTACTACCATGTAACCTTCTATATTTTCAATAATAACATATAACTCCAATTCTAGATAACCACTTTCTTCATACGTTTTTATTCGACCATTAATATTTGTGAACCGAACATTAAAACCTTGGAAACAAATGAACCTCATTCATTGGGAAATGAGAACATTAACCGTGCATTGTGTGTACTACCGCCTTTGTGATATAACATCTCTAATTTCCATATAGATTCATTATTATATATCAAAGTTATTTTAAATATAATTCACCACCTTAATAATATATAAATCATATCATTGTTCGTTTAAAATATTGATTCTATTCGAAATGGAACAACTTCTATAATGATAACCATCCCTTAGTTATGGTATGTTCATGTTTTTATCGATCTAAGATACTAGATGAAAATGCTATAAAAAATTATAATGTATTACTATGGGATTATAAATTCTAAAATTAGTATAATATAATATCAAAATAATGATTAGGTAATTGTTATGGAATGTTTATATAATGTATTTAACTTAATGTTAAAATATCATCTTTGATACAAAAATTACTGAAATCTGCTGACATTGATTCCACTTTCACACAACACAATATCAACCCTTATAAAATAATATAAAAGATCTATAATTTAGTATAAGTTATCAATTACAATAATCTGAATTCTTTTTCAATGAAAGACTAGTTATAAAATAATGGGTAATGAAATTGGTATCATAATGCATGTGCAGAACAGTTAATGTTACTGACTTCCAATTATAGAAATAAGTCATAACCATAAAATATATTCCTAATAAATGATCATAGATGAAGAATTAAAAAGGCTATTTATATGAATATGTCTCAAAAATATAATATTAATATATTTATATATTTTTTATAGTATATTTTATTACATTAAACAAGTGGTGATAATAGTAAGGGGTGTACTTGACAAAAATATTTTCATTGGTCTATAATCAATATTTTTTTATTTATTCATTCAAATTTGATTTATTCTGCCCAATTATGATGTAATATTTACATTCGTTCTTTTTTTTGCGGAAATCATGTTTCACATCCAAGTCTTTATTGAAGATGAATATATTATTTGGTAAAAATGTAATTTCATTAGGAATTATTATGATCTCTTGTAAATGATTTATGCTTCTATATCAATGTTTTTAAATATAAACAATTTTCTCCATTTATAATGGGAAACAAAACTTGTTTTTCTCCCATGGTCCATATATTAATCTTTATTCATTTTAAAACAGTGTTTATATTATTATTTTATCAAATTGGGTATTCATAAAATTTATTTTGAAATATTTAATAGAATTTTATTTTTCATGATCTTTTGTTTTTCATTTCCACCTCACATTTTTTGATACATTCCATGTTTCATCTCAAGTCCCCATTATTATATATATTTTATGAAATGATATATTATGTATTCAGTTCATCTTCAAAAAAATGTTATTTGGAATGTCACATGAGAATTATGTCTTTTCCCAATTTTATATAGATATTTCATTTAATATACTTATGATTCGCTTATTAGTCATTATTCGTTCATTCTAAATTATCCTTTGGTTGATCTCGTTTTTCTATTATTTTTTATATTCATTTTATGTTTACCAATTAGAAAATATATAAAACCCATTTTTATACCACAATTCCTAAAATATTGAAATAATGATAATGTTTTTATGTGGAACCTTTATGTGTGATTGATAATGGATGGGGTCCTATATAACCCATAAATTCATTGGACTGGTTTTATATCTCATGATATAATGATTCACAAGCATACATTGAATTTGTCATAATCTAATTGGTGGAAATATTTAGACTTTTTCTAAACATAAACGGTGGACAAAAGTGGATTTGTTCACAATGTGTTTGAATTCTCATGTTTGTGAAACATTTATAAAATGTGTTATATTTTACAGATATACAAAACAAATTATCACATGCCATGATCTAAAGAAAACACACATTCTTAATTTATGATATCATGTCTTATTTTATTACTATGATATGCATCCAATACATTTTTTATATCATTAAATCAGTCTTATGGTCTTATTCAATGATACTTATGCTCAATCAAGAATGATTTCTATCACATAAAATTTACTTTTTTCTCATATGTTTCTCCGTTATTCATGATATATCTCATATTCATGAACCAACTACTGTGATTTGTTGATATGATTAACATTACCGAGAATTTGACCTCACCCATTTCACATGTTTCCATTTGTATACGTCTTAATGAAATGTAATACATATTATGTTTCTATAATTGTAATATACTATGTTTTTTCAGGGATGTCCCTCTTTGATTTATTTATTACACCTCACTTAGTTAGGTTATCCATCTTCTTTAAACCTTGGCAGTAAAGTCGGTTTCCGGGGATAAAGATCAATTACTGGGTAAAGTAACATAATTTTAAAGGATATATATTTTATTTTAATTAATCTTGTCTAGGTAAACATGTCATGAGATTATGATTGTTATATATGGTTCAGAAAGCTTCAGAGATAGTTGATGTTTTTCATGAGGAAGTTGGGATGAAAATTGTTAGCCTGACACTTTCACGTCTTGAATGGTTTACACTAAGTGAATGTGTTGTCAGGAAGATGTTGTAAATTGGTTTAGGGTGTGAAACTATTATATTCCATGCACTGAATTCACGTAGTGAAATGGCCTATGAGGGATTTTTTGAAACAAGGTGATTTATTTTCTATCGTGTCTGTTGAATAACAAAATTTATACAATGAAAGCATTTCATGTCACGAATCATTAGGTATTAGTTGTTTTAAACCACACTATGTGAATTATTATATATCATCTTCCATAAATATCCATCTCTTGATCCCTAATGTGAATCCATGTGATTTTTATGTGATTCCTTCCCTTTCAGACATCTCAATCAAGGGTTTAATCCGTAGTGAGTTGTTTAGATATGGTTTTAGACTATATTTTGTCAATTTTCAATAATTTCGATGTAATATTTTAACAACTACTGGGTCTGGATTTTATTTGATCTAGAGTTTTCCGTGTGACAACCATTTTCTTCATTCGTTATTGCAATTTCTAATTAAGAGTGTTGTTTTAATAGTCATATAAATGTATGTGGTCTAAAACATATCCCTGTGGTATGTTTTAATTTATTTATGTATATGAAATATTATGGGATTTTGGTGAATCAATGTTCATTTTAATGAACAAAAAATACCTTTTAGATGACATCCATATAATCCCGAGAATATCTATTTCTCGTTGTTGTCCTAATTTGGTGGAGGGTCTTCGGGTGGTGTATTTATCATAATAAGAACTAGAGGATTCATTAGTGTTCCACCACCAAACCATAGTTGTACGGTTTGGGTATGATAAACCATATATCCTTATTTCTTTCCATTTTTGGATTCCAAGAGCCTATCTAATCCAACAACCAGCTCTATGCTATTACGATCTTTTTTTGTATCCACTTTCTATCGCAAGAGGACCATTTCATAGCCTTGTCAGGAGAAGAATCTCACTGTGGTAAATGAAGTTTCATGCTGCTGAGATGGTCTTAGATAACCAAAAACAAGAAATAGTACATCTTGTGTGTGGTTGGGGTACATATGCCTAGGCTTACCCTTCTCCTTCAAAACACTTCGATCCTACAGATGGTGGGAAACACCATAAAGAACAACCATTGATCAGATTCCAGCACTAGATGCCCTCATACAGCTTCTTACCTACGTATCTGCAATGCTTTTGACATATAAAAAGACCTCTCCTTTTCATTTCCAATAAGATTAGTTGATAGCTTCACCTGGTATCAGTGATGTTTTTATAAAGAACATCCTTTATATTGTGGGTTTTATAGCATCCAGGGCCACTCACTGAACGTTTTCAAGTACAGGTGCCCAAACCCTTCCTCCCCAAAGTCATAGACGGGTCCTACCCCCGTATAGGGAATCTCCTGAGTCACACCACCTCATCCACCGGTCCCCCTTTCTCCAGTAGAAGACTTTATAGGTAGTGGAGCCCTTCCTCCAGCCCGCAAAATGACACCATATCACAGAGCAGGGTTTTCGAATTTCCCACGTGATGATCAATTTTTTTAACATTTTCTTTTGAACATTTGATTTATTACACTTGAACCATCTCCTAAATCCATGCCAGTTCTGAGTAAGATTTTGGGATTCTTCTGGCTAATTTGGACAGGGTCATGACTCCACTGTGATGATCTTGTCCATCTGTCTGTGTGATGAGGTCCCTATGTCACCACTGAAGGGATCCACATAGATCATCCCCTATATAGACATTGTTCTTTCTGTGTATCTAGGGGATGCATGGAATTGACACCTTATCTCATGTTACAGTTTCCTTCTTGAATAGGACACTCTCTAATCACTCCCATATTGTGGTCCATCTAAAAAGAGAGGACAGAAGGATCAATTATTTGGTGTACTCATGAAACCAGTTGAGGGTGGAGGGACTTATGAAAATAGTGAAAAATCACTGGGATAGACCGGAGGGTACTATTTCCTGGTATGGTATATCTCATCAGATTCAACATTTGGTTGTTTACATGAATGACTGGATGGAAGGAATTAATAGCATAGAGGATATCATGGATGAGCTAAAAGTGGAAATTTATATAATAGAGTGAATCCTTCAAGACAGGTGGGACATTTATTATATTTCCATTCTTATATAGAAATGAAAAATTCTCTATGATATTCATCTAGATTTGGAATGAATCTTGATATGGAAATCGAGAGACCTATGTCTCGAACAGGGGGACTAGAACGCAGGATACATTCAATACTGTGTGAAGGAAAGGAGGGTTTGAAGGATGATCTATTTGAGGATAGAAGATAGTTCGTAATCCATGAAGATAGAGTTTGTTGTGAATATAGTATTCGACGACTTGAAGAAACTCATATCATGTGAATGGTGTTGGGGTTCAGGCCTCACATGAGTGTTATGATATTTGAGACAAAATATGTATTTTAATATGATATATCTTTTATCAAATCAAAAAGATAATTCTCAATGTGTATCTCATGGGGGATACATATTTTAAATATATTTAGATGAGATATGTGTTTGAATCATAACATGGAATATACAGGGTGATTTGGAGATATAATATATAATATTTCATATTATATATTTATTCTGAAAAAGGAAATAATAGATACTTTAAAAGGGGAATCATATGGTGGTAAAAAAAGGTGTGCCGGGAAGATGTAGCCTGTAAGAGAGACCCTGGAAGGGTTTTCAGAGTGTGTGGTGGCCGGTTTGACAAGATGATGATGAGAGAATTATCATGTATGTGTGGAGATGTTATTGGAAGGGTCATTAAGATGCAGTCCACCAGGAGCTAGAAGGGAGCTGTCACGTCAGGGGTAACATGTGTAGCGTGTCAGCGTTTAACAGGTGTAGAGCAGTAGTGACACAATTGATGATCAGGGCCACGTATTGAAAATCATCTTTATAGTGGTGATCAATTGGCATGTCTCAGTTCATGATTTGTGGTACTTCATGATGGTGAGATCATTTGTGAGAGAAATCAATCGGGTGTCGCACAAATTGTGTGAGGATGACGCATGTTCGGAAGAAGATATCTAAGGTAGTGATGGTTCGTCAACCGAAGGGTGACGCTTTGCCAAAAATGGATCTTCTGATACATGGTGTCAGTGGAATGTTTATAATAGATATGTCTAAGGAATATCTTAGTGTGGTTTTTATGAGGGTTCTCTACGCTCTCTTATTTTTTATTCTAGTTCAGAAATTACATTGATTCTTTGAATTCTCTAATTCATTGTTTATTTTTTTGAATTTCTACATGGTTTTATAATCCTCTGCATGGGAGAGATTTTCTATGTTAAAAAATATTACAAGATGATTTATTTTTTCTTCTAATTTGTCTTCCATATTTCATTGGTTTTCTAAAGATATTTTAGGTGGGATATTTTTTGGTCCAGAATCGGGATTCTCCTTAGAAAATGGACCAGTAATCTGGGAAGAACACCAGGTGATAATAGAGTGGTTGCCTTATTGAGTTGCATATAGAGACTCGTTTTTGAAATGTAAAATGACATGAAGGTGGATTATCCTGATTTAGAAGATGTTAGGGAAACTATGTACAAATTTATTGAGCAAAGATACCCTGGACCCGATAAATTTCCGTGGTATTTGTTTATGGATGCCCAGAAAATCAATAAGAATAATTTGTGTGAGTATATGAAAGAAATTACCATTGGTGGAAAAATTACCATGGTTATTAGTGTTTCTATAGTTTTGCTCATACCAGAGGAAAAAAAATTCCATTTCCATTTCTCAATACATGCCGATCAACCATTGCAATTTTTTATACAAAATCCTTGTAAGCCCATTCACCTGAAGTCTATGACATATGATCCACAACCTAGTCTCAGAATATCATCATGGTTGATTTCATGACCTTATCATACAAGTGGATATTGGGATAGAAATGGAGATGGTGGAATACAGCAATAAAAAGTTGATATGGTAAAACATCATTGTCAATGTGGACATGGGTTAGGTGAATGGTCTCATTTAGTAGAGTTTCATCGTAAAAGCTATAAAGAGGATTAATTTCTAGGAATGTGAAATGAACATCATTATTAGATTCATGGCCTCATATTTTATCTCCATTTCAATTATGGGGAAAATATTTGGCTTTATCGATACTTTTAGAGCTTTCATACGAGGAGACACTCTATTGCAATTCCTTTTCATTCAACAACAACATTCTGTTTCCTGAAATTTAGACACTAGCATGGAGATGGGGAAAATAATAACATTCAAGAGTTGTAGTGGGATGAAATGAGTGACTCACCTTCTATTTGAGGATGAAGATATTTTATTCAGGAATGAATAACAAGGGTCAATTAAGGGGTGGTGTAATATAATGGACACATACAGAGATTGTAGTGGAAAAAGGATATACTAGTTAAATATTAATGTGTATATATCTAATAAATTATAAAATTGGAACATAATATATATCAATTTAGGGTCGGTATGCAATGTGGTGACCTCCCCATGTTGTACCTGTGGCTCCCATATCATGCGGGTGGGAAAATAAGGCTTTCTTTGAATATATAATCAAACGGATAATGAAAATGATTGAAAACTATATGAATATATTCTTATCATTTGGAGGGATAATAGCATTGATAAACTACATCATTTCGTTAATTTGTCTTCTTCCTTTTTAGGTACTGATGTCTCTGATGGGAAATATACTCCGGATATAAATTAGGTCATTGGAATTTGTTTGGGATGGAAACCAAAACCATAAATTCCATGGGACATCCTGGAATAACCTGGAAAAACTGATCACAATAAATCATTGTAGTGTCTTAGACTGAATTCATGAAATGCATGTATGATAAGGGTGTTAAATAAAAGAGTGAAATGTTGGAGTCGGTGCAATAGAACCCAAATTTTTTTACTTTATGATAAAAATATATTCAATGGATGGATATTAATAAACTCATTATCACATCATGTTTTTTCTTAAGCATGAAATTTTATATGATAATGTCCTAAGAGTATTTTTAACACTAAAATGTTATATTATATACCTACTATGATTATAACCCATGAAGTTCTATGTCCCTATTTTTAAACATATTTTATATAGCTGTATGATATCATTTTATGGGATAAAAATGATGCATCCTATCAGGGGAGGAGACTCATTGGACTTTCAGACACCATCTCATGGTGTACCCCCATGATAATGTCCACGAGGATATAATGATAGTTAAACCCACTAGTATGAAATCCACATTCATAAGTGTCATTGGATGTTACTATAAGTGGTCTTGAGTATTGGTCCTTAGACATTAAGATTATTATTAATGGGTATTATGAATCGTGCACTAAGATGTATTTTTAAAAACTATGAAGATATAGGTTCACGTTGAGGTATGATATCGTGGGCGTGTCATGAGTAGTACTAAATTAACGAGAGACATGTTTTTTCACATATTTTCCAAAAAGAAAGATGATATCTCAGGCCCATTGATAGAAATTATATAGCCTAAATAAATCTATGGCCATGGTATTTTATAGGCATGTTCAACTTCCAAGAACATAAATAATGGTAAATAGAGCAAATGTGTTGATGGAACATTCATATAAATCTCTTGATTGAATATATATAATACAAAAGGTTTATATTACATGATACACATTCATATGAGGTGATTTTTTGTTATGAAATTTAATTTTTTCTCTATGGGTGCCTTGGCGTGTAGCTAGATTCTAACCTTGGAATGTTGACTATTCCACCTAATTCGACTGTGAAAAAGGCCTCGAGGGTCACACACAAGGTAAATCCAACATCTTAGCAAAATAATATATTATTTACTATTTAAAATGTTGAATAAAGATTATTCTTGGTTGTACTTTTAGATTTTATTCATGGATACCTGATCACATTTATTTCGACAGTAGTTATTCGAGTGAATATAATGTAGTCGGAATAATTAAAAAATATTTATATTAAATTTAGTGAATATAATATTAATATATTAATTTGGAAATATATAGTGATATTTTTTTCATAAATAAATAGTCATTATACATGGTTCAAAAAAATGGTGGAGGATTGACAGACCATGTAATGGGGCTGGTGAGAAATAATAATATTGAATATTATTTTAAAAAATTAATTTAATAATAAATCTAAAGTTATTTTAATATGAAGAAAATAATAATGAATATGTAATTACATAACATGGGGGTTTCTCTAGTTTTAATAAAAAAATAGGGCATTTGAAAAAAATATTTATTATTAATCTAGTCAATTAAATGCCTAGTTATATTATTCTCTTATTAGCCTTGTGCTAATGAATAAATGCATTATGGTTTGTTCACAATGAATTTGATAAAATATGTCAATCCTAGAGAGTTAGTCCTTCTCTGAGAACACTCTCAAGAAAAAAATAGATCCTCCTCCACTAGATAAAGGATTACACATTGAAACTGGCTCTTAAGGTGATCAAAGATGAACATTGCAAACACAAGGATCATCTGTGATAACAATCGAAAACTATTTCTATGACGTATAAGGATATGTAGAACATGTATGGATCTTCTATAGAGGAGATCTACCGTTGATCTCTACAATGCAACAATGGTACGCCTGCAGATCTGTGGTAGAATACATCAACAAATAAAGAATCAACATTTAAGTAATTCTTATTTAATTAAATTAATTATAAATAATATATGTTTATGCTCTCTCTTAGATTTGAGAGAAATTATTCATTGTAAAAATCATTGATACAATTCCATGGATACTATAATTATTCATTGTGTTGTTCCCGGATTGATCATCTATAATGGAAAAAATTAATCTAGAGTTATGACCCTCCCTTGCTTCCATTGCACCCCAAACCTAAAAGTAGTATCAGAGGGGGCGTATTATTTTTTATAATTATATTGTTTTTTTGATGATTTATGCATTCATAATTTAGTTTTTCAATTTGAGTTTAATTATTTTATAAACCTGAATTACAATGTCTTTTTCTTCATTCATCGTTTCCCACAGATCTGTCATAAATGATCAATTTTATGAATAAAATAAAATCAAGGAACTAATCTGGAGGTTTCAAGGCTTCTGTTAGTACAACACCAGACTACACATCGTGTAATCATAATTACTAGTTGTGTAGTATTTTTCAACACATAAGGACTTAGTTCAGTAATTAATTCGAGATCTTACTTTAATTAGAAATTAATGACACCATTAGAGACCATTAATCCTGTCAATGTTGACCAGGACTAACTGGCGCATGGAAACTACACTACATGATGTTTAGCCCACTGGACATGGAACGTAGTCCTTTCAGGTTAGGTTTTAGTCATTTATCCCATACATTGATTACCCTGCATGTGACCATGTAAAATAAATTATACATAACATGTGACCCACAATACATTTCGAGTACTCCAAATAATTCTGAAGTGCACCTCACACAATGATTCCCCATGCATGTACTTCAGATGGACAGTGAGGAGGGAACACATCGTGTAGTCCGATCTATATGCCGTGTACTTTTTCCAGATTAGATGAATTTAAAATTTATTACTATATAATTTAACCCTTGAGACATGTACCTTCATGTGGGTATAAATCTAGGACACATTATGTGGTAGATGTTATAAATATGTAAGTGTTTAATTAACATCTGTGTAATGTATAATGATATGCACATCATCTAAGAGTTGTATTACAATTATTATTATGTGTGATTGCTAAATGTCACAATGAATAATGTGTATACTAGTATAATAGTTGTTGAATTTTTTTGGACGAGTATACAATGGGGTACCTCCAAGGTACAAGTTAGGTACCCATTTAATTTTAAAAGAATTTATTAATTTGTTTAAATTTATAACAGATGAGAATATCAAGGAAAGTCAAAAAAGGATTAAGATAATAGGATTGATTAATTAATGAAAATAATTAATCGATTCAGGATTATTTATCTTAAATTTGAACTATTAAATCAATTGATTTCTACTTTTATTAAGTGCGTAATTTGTTAAATTCATGTGGATGATCATGTGCTAGTCAAGACCTTTCTATTTGATTAGTTTCTTTTTAATTTTTTATTAAACTAAATTATTTGTCTACATGTATTCTATCCACATTAATATATTGGGAATTTATGCCTTTGGTTTCATTTATGTAAACCCCCTTTTACCCCTCACCAGCATGTTAGTAAAATCCTATGTAATGGATAGAGGTCCACAGATTATGGAGCCAGTTCATTTTAGGAACCGAGGGAAAACCAATCCAACGAGATATAAAGGTAGACTGGTGGAATGATATAAACATGAACCTAATTGGTTCTATGATCTTCTCCCACAGGCTAGTGGTTGGTTTATCCTCCACTAGATAAATTAACTATTAGAACAAGCTCATGAAAATACCCTTTATTTTATTTCTGTCCGTTGATGGTTATTCATTTTGTTTTTTCTTTTGCGATCCCATAATTAATGAATTAGTATGCTTTCATGATGGAATAAAATAACCTAGCTTATGAATATATATTATTTAATATATGGTTCATAACATAAGAATATACATCTTAAGATTTAAAATCATGTGAAAATATACTATATAAGAACGTACACATAATGGATAAAATCCCTCAATAAATTATAAAGTCGGTATATCCTTCCTTTAATTCGGTTAGAATCGAACCATAGTTCAAACTGACTGACCAGACAAATTTGGGGTGCTTTCAATTATCAGAGAAATCTAATATGATTTTTTCCATTCACTTGAATTAGTTTACATCAAAGGTTGACTGCCAATGTAGGTCATGGTTTAACAGAGAGGCAGAGTTTGAGAAAATCCAAAATTAAGGATTTTCGGATTGGGGAGTCCACTCAATTGATCAAGTAGTAGTGTGTTATTGTAGTTGGAATTTGGAATGCCTAACTAAAACCTTTCAAATTCCGTGACATTCCAAAGTTCGGGTAATATGATGGGAAATATGGATCCATGATGCTAGAATGTCAAACCAAAAGAATATTACAAATCCAATGCTGAGGGTTATTGGGGTTGGATAAACTAGTGGGTGGCTAATGCATATTAATTAATTAATTTGTCTTAATTTTATCCGATAAATTACTTAAAATTTGATCATCTTAATTTTAGAAACATCAATTGAAATTAAATCATACATATAATTGTGATCTATAATTTGGAATTAAAACCTTCTCACCCACACTAATTTATAGGAGTAAAAAAGGAACCTTCATGTCATCCTTCACCCTAAATGTGAACTATATGTAATGAATGAAACTTTACCAGTTGCGCTTATAAATTAGGCGAGTGATGAGGAGATATATGTGTACGAGAAACATCAAAATGATGCTACAGATGATCAGTACATCATAATATCATTCGTTTTAATATTATCATGATGAAACAAGAACAAGTGGATGCATATATAATGATATCTCACATTTACGATCACTATCAGAATAACGTGAGTCAAAACAGGTATGAGATCTCCAACACATTGGACACCACTATATATGATGATTCTGCACCAACTGGGCCACTTGTAGTCAACCTTATTGGCTACATTGAGCATCTATAAATCATATGGATTAAATTTCCAAAAGTGTTTTGTAAAGATCTCATACTATCATTAATACCCAAGAATTTATATAGATTTATTGGTAATTATAATATGAGAAATAAGGATAAGAGTCTATCAGAACATCTTAAATTTATTTGCATGGTGGACAAGGACATGGGACATAAAAAACATGCAATTCATATGGTGAATAAGAAGTGGAAGGGCAAGGAAAAGGTGACTAAGACAAATAAATAGTATAAAACCCATGAGCACCATTCGACCAAGATGAATCAGATCCAAAGGAAGGAAAAGGAAAAGAAGGTTGTATGCTTTGCATGTGGCAAGTCACGCCACTAGAAGTGTAACTGCACACCGAGGAATGGAGAAGCCAAAGGTGGGTTGGTTATCTATTGTAATTTTTATATTTCTATACATGGAGTATTAGATACAACTTTTGGTGCTCACATATGTTTTAAAATAAAGGAACCAAGAATATTTAGAAAATATTCTATAGGAGCGGTGGATCTGCAAGCTGCCCATGGTGCTATGATGGTTGCTAATTCCATTAGTGACTACAACCACATATTACCAACGAGAATGATTTTTCATTTACCTGGCTATTATTATGTACCTAGTATTACCAAAAACAGATATTTGGTCTCATGTTTGGATACAGATGGGTTTATTTTCATGTTCATAAATATAGCTTGGTTCATTTTAAGGGAAACATATGTAATGGTATGGAGAATTTAAATAATGGTCTACTTGTATTATATAATGGAAACCAATTTTTTACTATTAATAATGAATGAACATCACATGACACATTTAACACCCAGTTGTGGCATCACCATCTCGATCATGTAAATGAGAAGTGTTTGACAAAGATCTCTTAATATGGTTATTTAGACTCTTCTATGCTAAACACACGTGATATATGTCATGAATATTTAAAATTGAAAATGATAAAATAGGCATTTGGTGGATAGGGTGAAAGGGACACCGATTTTCTTGGATTGGTACATGGTGATGTGTGTGGACCATTTCCAGTTGAAGCTAGAGGAGGATATTCTTACTTCGTAATTTTTATAGATGAATTCAGTAGATATGTCTATATTTACTGGATGAGATATAATTTTGGGTCCTTTTAGAAATTCAAGGAAATCAATAATGAATTAGAGTATCTTATTTGTATGAAGATAAAGAAGCTCTCATAAAATAAAACAGGATTATATCTTAACCTAGAGTTTATTGACCTTCTTTAGGATTTTGGGATTCTATCTCAACACTATCCACCATATTCATTATAGTTCTATAGTGTTAGTGAAAGGAGGAATTGTTTGTTATTGTACATGGTAAGGATGACAATGAGTTATGCAGATATTCCATTATCCTTTTGGGGATATACATTACAAACTGCAATATACACATTAAACTGAGTATAATCTAAATTGTGGAATATAATTACCTTGGAGTTATAGTTTGGAAAGGAACCCAATTATTCGCATATATGTGTATGGTGATGTGAGGAATTTTTTTAGGCTTTCTGGGAAAAAAATAGTACACTAGGGAACAAGGTGTATCTTTATAGTGTATCCTAAGGGGAAATAGAGATACTACCTATACAACCCCTCTGATAAAAATGTACCTCTCACTAGACAATCTATATTTCTTTAGAGGGAGAACATTCTAAAAAAGGATAGTGTGAGCATGAATGACATCGATGATGTTGATGCTCAACATACACTGGAGTGGTTATGGGAACAAGATCCACCAGACCCTATGTAAGAAGTGGTTCATGAAACACTTTCACAATGTAGATGTGTAAGAGAGGTAAGGGAACTAGGGAGATTGAGTTTTCTTGTCACCGAGGATGGTGACTCATTATTGTTGGACAAAGTTGAACCTCTCTCCTACAATGAGGCTATAGTGAACTAAAAAGCTACAAGATGGATAGAATCTATGAATTCTGAGATGGATTCCATGTATTATAACCGTGTATGGGATCTAGTCGATGTTTCAATTGATTTAAAGCATGTTTGATGTAAATTGGTATTCAAGAGGAAACTGTATTTGGAAGGTAAAGTAAGTGACTATAATGCAAGGATAATGGCTAAATGTTTTAAAAAATGAAAACAAAAGGACTATAGTGACTTGTTGTTGAACAAGTTCTTCTCCATGAAGGACATAAGCAAAGAAACATTCATTCTAGGGATCATGATCATTCGTGATTTATCTAGGAAACTACTATGACTAAGTCGAAGTACATATATTGAATAGATTCTAAAGAGATTTAGTATGGTACAGTCCACGAGGGGATTGGTTGCAATGTTCCATGGTTTACATATTTATACAAAACTATGTACCCATACACAGCATGAGAAATATAGAATGATTAAGATCCCTTGTGATTCAATGAGAAGCTCGATCAAGCATACCATGTTAAGTACAAGACTTGATGTTCCCTATGCACTAAGAATGGTTGGTAGTTTTTAAATATATATCAAAGAGAACATCTTTGGACAACTTTTTAGACCATAATTAAGTATCTAGAGGAATAACTATTCAAACATATGTTGCTAGATCCAAGACCACACTCTTCACTCATCATGAATTTTTATTTTCATGGAATGACAAATCTATTCAGGATGATTGGGCCTTGTTATATAGTGTATGAAACTCTAGGTGAAAATGAAATATCTATTCTATCATATGAGAAATAATTCTTTTCCTATAGATGAAACCATGAAAAGAAGTGGTTTTGTGTTTACATCGATATATAGATGTTGTCCACTACCGAGCAAAGAATTTACCTATCATATATTCTTCACGAGTGACTGGGTGAATAATCTATAGAGCCATGAGGGATAGAAATGGGGCCTTTTGTGGTAGTGAGTCTATCTCTACCTTTCTATTTGAATGGTATCATGTAATGGAGAATCATGGTGTTTAGGTCAAGGTTCGAAGCATGATGTTCATCACTATGTGTTGCACCATCTGTGAGATAGGAAATTTCACAATGGAGGAAAAATAGATCTCTAATACCAGTATAAGGACCCATGTTATGTTATCTATGGTGGAATTGGATAATCTATTCAAGGGTACATGATCTTATTGCATTCACCAAGGAATGGCTCCTTGAACATTTACGGTGATGGAAGATATGACTACCGCGAACATGGGTAGATGAACCAAATGGGTTCCCCCTCACAGATGGTTAAAGATGAATGTTGATGGATCCTGCCTCTTGGGAACCATGAGTGGAAGAGGGATTTTTAGGGATGAAAAAAATCAATTATAATGGTCTTCAAAGATTTCTTTGGTGTGGGCACGTCGTGTGGGGGTAGAGGCTAGAAGATTGGAAATCAGGTTCTCACTAGGCAAGCTCTACAAAATTTTCATTTCAGAGGTATAATATAATTATTGTGTCCTTGTTGGCCTACTGTTGGAAAGGGAGGAATTTCATTGGGAGATCATTAATCTGATTTTAAAATGCAAGGGTTTCATCAATTAGGAAATAATGCTTGGTCAAACCTATAGGGAGAGGAACATCACATCTAATTTCACAGTTAGTAAAGGTGACTCATAAGACGTTATTTATATTTTTTATCACACTAGTACTCTACCCGATGACAGATCCCTCATTATTAAGGATGACTCCCTTGGCCATCATCACTATCACCCCACATAAGAAGGGTATTTTCCCTTTCAAAACATTTTTATAAAAAGGGTAAAATCCTGAGAATTAATAGTAAATTAAAAGTAAAATGGTAATTGGATGAATTTAACATTATGGATTATGATATTATGTTGTGTTATTATTTACATTGTTACTAGTGTTGATAATTCTTTTGAAATTTTTATATAAAGGGCTATGCCCAGTGATACTGAAATTCTAATATAAAGGGTTATGAATGGTGATGTTGAAATTGTTATATAAAGGTATTTTCTAGGATACGATGAATTTCTTATATATTGGGATATTCCCATTGATTCTATAATACATATAGGGTCGTATTGAAATATGTTATTATTCCATAGAATTGTGGTTATGATTATAATGGTTGTGCTACATGCATAAAGGTATTCTAAGATGATGCAAAAGTATGTTGATTGTGGTATTGTATTATTTTTTTAATAAATACTCTTTATTACGTATTTATTTCATGAAATTTTTATATTACGGATTTTTTTTAGATCCATCATTTTGAAACTACTGAGTTTTACTCAGACACTACTCAGGATTATATTTGGAACCTGAGAAAATACCAAAAATGTTGGTTTGGACAAGTGGAAATTACCTTATTGTTGACTTTTTCTTGTTGGATGGGTTGGAACATGGAGATATGACCATCATGGGGTTTGGGACCTAGGTATTTTGAGATTATTTATGTCATCATGGGTTTTTATATGTATTTAATTTATTTTTAAATTTATATACATTCCATCTTGAAATTACTTGATTCTTTATTATTTGGTTTACTGGGTTCATCATTTAATGTCTTGTTGTACGACATACTATTTCCAATATATTTTTACTATAATATTTATTTATATCACATCTCCATGAAAATGGATATATTCTCTCCACTATGTCCTATACTCCTCTTCTACTAGTTGGAAGCTTCCTTGATATAGGGAGGCACACTTGTAGTCAAGTAACCTTCCCGTTTTTCCCACAAGAGCGAGTGCTAGATTGGGGGACATTACAAAAAGCAATTAAAGGGGAATTTGTTATTTTTTGTTTCATTACTATTTTGGAATGTTAGAAAGGATACTAGGATGTTTTAAAACATCATAATAATCATGTCCATGGGAGTAACAAACTGATATATGAGGGAAATTGGAGTAACCTAATATGGGATTATTGTTCATGTTTTTTAATTGTTACGGTAGATGTTGTTTCAACATGGGTGATTCACATGTTTTATTCTGATATTATTTATTGATATTTATACTCATTGATTGGATTGGTGTGAGATGATAATTCATGAATCATGACAGACAGCTGAAGATATATATTGACATGAATTGTGCAGGATATGGATATATTTATTGCATGTGATATATTCTATTGTATGAATTGTGAAATGAGATACTTTATATATATAATAAGTGAAATTAATGAACTTTTATGACATGATAATTAACTTTTTATGACATGTTTAGATAGACCATGAGCTAGTTTTTGTCTACTTTTTTCACCCTTGAGGTTGACCTTAATGAAATCTAGTGTTATAAAGAGTGTGGTTTCCTTGTATATAAAATTCCTCCCCATCATCTATGAATTGATTGTTAGGATAGTGGAAATCATCATTCTCTTAACACCACTAATCCAGAGTCTCTTATTTCTCATGTGGTTTAAATGGATGGTCAGTTTCATGATATCTTCTTGAAGGTCAAGCAATCCATGAAAGGGAGACTGTTAATATCAGGAATTGGATGTCTAAAATTATGAGGGAGTTTTTGCTACAACTTCACCCTATGTTTACTATGGAAGGAGGCCCCCAAGCTACAATGTTCTTAATCAAGTTAGTACAGATGATCTCCATGAACTTCAAGACATCCATAGATATTATGTTGTATCTTGTCATAGAAATTCTTTATGGAACATACACTTACTGGTGGGAAAATGTATGGAATACTGGGAATCAAGAGGATTTATCATATAAGGACATTAAAAAGAAGGTTATGTGTCACTTCTATTCAGAAAAGTTGAGTGATGAGAAGTCTCATGAGCTCATACACCTAATGCCGAAGGGATTGATAATGATGGATTACTCTAGGTGTTTCACTGACATTAATTGCATTGCACCATCTTAAATAGTTGATGATATATCCAAGTGTGATATTTTTAAGATGATATTCAGAATGAAATCATGTCATAGGTTAATATATTTATCTTTATTATATTTTTACTCAAGATGAATCATGATCTTATCATGGAATAGAATATGAGATAGGCCCTTAGTAGTGGCCTTGATATTTCAATATGGTGAATTGGGATCTCTTCTTATAGCATCAAAAAGCACCAATATAATAGTTTTTATGAAGGAAACAATGAATATACTATCCATGTTAGTGGGTATCCATCCCAAAATATTGTTACATTGTAGTTCTATCATTATGGAAGGATTGATAATAAGCGCCAACAGAGTCATATACCCTTCATTGGAGATTCATGCCTGCGATATACAGGGTGACCTACAACAGTTTTTGGGGGGATGTAGTAGTAGAGAAGTTGAAGGGGATCTATATTTTACTTGATTCTAATAAGGACACAACTACCCCTAAATATCCTCATAGATGGAGTTACACCAAATGTTCAAGTTGTTGTCGGGGATGTGGTACCCCAATGTAGGACCTGCAGTACAAGGGAGAAGGAATAACATAGGGGAGTCTGACTGCATCATATTGTATAAGAGAACGTTAGCTACATGATATGCAGTCAAATTTGACCATTTTGAATGTACAAACCTCTACCATTAGAGGTATGATTCATGTATCATATACCCTTTCATGAGTTTTTTAATACTTGATCATCACAATACGTTATATATGTTATTTTTTCAAATGGTTTGGGCTTGGATGTGTAAATATTGAGTGGTTTATTCACCATCGATATAGTATTGGGAGTGAGGTCAGGGAATATCAAATGTTCAAAGATGTTTTATCCTAAAATTAAAGGTTATAGTTTCTCTTGGGAACTATTTTTGTTGTAAATGACTGGTTTTATTTGATTCTTGGTATGTATTGGATATTTCTATACCTAGATAGTAATGATTTTTATCAGAAGAGAGTCTCTTCATTATGTCCAAAAGGATCCATCTATTTTCAGTATAGTGAGTAGGATCTTCTTTTTAGTCGTGCAAGGATAGTTCAAGGAATTTTGGATTTCATCATGGCTTAGATATCAATTCATAATCTAGATGTAGGTGGAATAAAATAGGATAATTTTACTACATTGGCAGACTATTTATAGGATTTTTTTCCTAATGAGTTTTACATATTACCGCTCAAGAGGGATAATGATTTTATGATTGAGTTGTTTTTGTGGATGGATCTAGATTCTATCTCACCATTCAAAAGGGAACCATATAGATTCATTTGATGAATTTTTAGATAGAAATATGGAATTCAATGGTTTATTGTGGCCTGGTACATCACCTAGGGGTTCTCCGGTTCATTTTTTTGGAATAATGATGAGACATTGTGTTTTTTGTGGATTACCATAGATTTCACCAGATGATGATCCAAAAACGGTATATCCTTCAATGAATCTGCAATCTCATAGACTAGCTGAGATGCCCTAATATCTTCTCTAAGATTGAATTGAAATGAGGGTATCATTAGTTGAGGGAGAGACCATTGGACATACCTTATACTATGTTTTGGAATATTTATCGATTTTTTGACTTCATGGTTATTCCATTTGGTCTGAATAACATATTAGCGATATTTATGGACATGATGAATCAAATATTTTCTACTTTTATTGATCTAATAATTTTTTTCATCAACAAATTACAGTACACCCAATTAGTGGATGATCATTCTCAAAATCATGATATTTTCTTAAGTAAAATGAGAGAATATGAAATTTATTCCGTGCTAAACAAATGAAATATTTGGATTGATAAAGTGATATTTTTGTTTCATGTCATCTCAGATGATGGTCTGTCAATGGACCCAATGAAGGATATAGCCTTGGTATCTTTTGTGTGGCTTAAGAATGTTTTCAATATTTAGTGATTTATGGTTTCATAATGTTATTATTTCCATTTTATTTAGGACTTCTCTTGTCTAGATCAACATATGTCTAGGATGAGCAATAAAAGCGTGAAGTTTATTTGTTCAAATGAATGTGAGAAAATTTTTAGTATTTATTGGACAGGCTGTCCTCAGCACCGATAATCACCTTTCAGGTTTTGGGTATGGTATAGACCACGTACTATGGAAAATACAGAGTTTTCGACTGGGGTGATAGGTTTTTGGTGTACATGGACCATGAGATCCTCTGGTAAAACTTTTCTTAGAGGGACCTAAATATTCATAAGGGGAGGTAAATTTAGTATCTATTTTATTTCTACATTGAGTTGGATTATACATCGGGAAAGGGAAACATGATATATGATGCCTTGAATTAGATAATGAATACAGAGGCAGTGCAATAGTCTTGTGACAACAGTTATAACAAAGATTCTTGATCAGATCAAGAAAGTAAAGTCATTTAATCAAGATATATTTTCTATAAAATACATCGTATAGGTCATGGAACCATCATGATGGTCTCTTGGTTATAATAATTTTATTATAATTCACGAACAAGTATGTGTAACTATATGTTTTCACAAGAAGATAATTTTAGAGTCCCATGATACAAGTTCGGATAAACATCCAGCATTGAAAAAGTATAACTTTGATCTCTGAAGAATGTATTGGTCTCTACTAATGAAGAAGGAGGTAGTGAGCTTTTTAAACACTGGGACTTTTATGTTATATAAATCATCAAAGGAATCTTTTTCTACACACAACACTTACTTGTCTTGCTTTATACGAAATTGCGAGCTTCGTCGATAGCTTGCGTTATATGCAATACCGTGTTTCCCTAAACAACGATATACTATTAAAATATTATTAAATCTATCCGTTATGAATAGTAATAACCACTTTTTGGAATTTTATAAATTTTATTTTTCAAAATAGACTTCATTTTTGGATTTGTAATATTGAAATTATCCTAAGGTGAAATTTTGGTATTTTTCTGAAAACATTCAATTTTTGATGAATAGTGAAACCACTAAGTGGTAGTTAAAAAAACTGAATTTTTCATAAAACATAATTTTACCACATCTGTGAGTGGAATTTTGAAAATCTGAGAGACATGATTAATATGAAGGACTAAAATGTGGTTTAATGAGATGAAAATTATTTTTGGTGAATAGTAACTTTTTACTTTTTTTACCACGGTTAAAAGTATATAGGGTAATTAAGGGTAAAAATGATATTATTATTACACTAAGTCATGTACTAATTCTATTGGACAAGTGTAATTCGACCAAAAACAAACTTATGAATAAAATATGACCATTTAGGCCCACATGGATTAGATTAGGACATTTATTATTAATTTATTTAAAGAAGGGTAAAAATAGTTAAAATCAAAGTTTAATAACTAAATCATATTTAACATGTGGTTATACATAAGATAAATTCGACTATAAATATTCTTTAGAAAGATAAAAATATTTCCTAAATAATGGTATTTTATTTGTAATTTTTAGACATTAAATAATTTAATTAATTTATGACACAACGTTGATGCAGTAATTATATTATTAATGAAATATTGACATAATTGATATTTTAAATACCCAAATAAATATAATTTGAGACTTTTTATGAATTAAAATAATTTTCAAGGTTAATATTACATGTTAGTATTGATTTAATTAACTTTTTTATAACTTATCATTCTGTTATGAGTTTCACAAAAATCAATTACTAAATAGTGTCAAAATTGACATAAAATAATATTTAGAACAAATATTATATTATTAATTGTTATTTTATTCCTAAAAATCAAAGGTTTCGGCCAAATGACTTAGATAAAGTTAGATATATTAATAATAAACAACTTGGGGTTCGTTTGCTTTGATATAGTAAGTTTATTAACATTATAGTATAAGAACACAAGAAGACAAGGTAAAAGAAAAATTCTTTAACTTAATGTTAAATCTACATGATAAGGTTAAAATATGAACCTAAACTTTTATAAATTCTATTGGATGCGAATTTTGCGACCCATCCCCACATTAGCCTCGAAATAAATCAATTTGGAGCTATTTAAAACCGAAATTGACTTCATAAGAAAATAATATTTTTAGTTATTCCAAAGGTGCCCCACTCCTCCCTTATAAAAGGGCACCTCCTCCCTCTCTTCCTCACAACACATTGAGCCTTCACGCTCGGCTAACCCCTACCAAATTCTCCTCTAAAATTCCCTAGATACATCCTAGAAGTCCTGGTCTTCTTCAAAGACCAATTTTAGTGCCCTAAAAGAAGGTCTCAAAGTAGCATTTCAAAGAAGAGGTAATGCCCGTTACCGATTCTTTCATCTTTATTTCTTCTTCCACTTCTTCTTCTTTAGTTGTTTCATTATGAAGTAATAACATCAGTATCACTAATATTATGATATGTTATTATAAGTATGAAACAACCCTATTTCACCATCTATCTATCCTATGGAAAAAGATATCACCGCGCGTGCGTACGTACGGAATACCGTCTCCACGCCGTGGTGTAAACTATTTTCCACCACCACCTTACTTGGATGGGTATAATGGTGTAAATAATGACTATATATGACTATTATAAAGTGATATTAATTTTTAAATAATATACATACACTCCAATACAATTCAACGATCATGGGAATGATATAATCGCTCGTGTGTACCTACGGAATACCGTCTCCACGATGTAATGTGATTCGTTCTACATGATCATCATTGCATAATGATTATATAAATGAATTTAATGAATAAATATGATATATAGTACATTAATACCATTCTGGAAATGAGGTATCTATAACCTAAAGTGAATAATAAGAATTTATTCGACAAAACACGCATAAGAACAAAAAGTAATAAACACCCGAATAACAAGTAGTAATGAAATATTACTAATAAGAAGCTAAGAATATGACCATATATGATATCATAACAATATTTATGATTCTGGAATAAGTCAATAGATTTATTTAAATCATTATATAGGAGTTTCGGACACTTACGAAGCAAATCGGACCTAAGGTAAGGGAAAATATCACAATCTCATTTTATCTGAGATTGTTTATACATTGGTATTTACTGGGGTGTATTTTATCGTCCACATCCATGTTACCTCAATATGTAATATTGTTTCCATCCACCTAAAATTTTTTAATACCAATTTTACCCTTTGGTGAGTTTTTAGTAAAAGATATGGAAGGAATCTTTTGTCGTTTTTCATACGAGGTAATTTTTGACTTTTCCGACAAAAGTACGAGAAGAATTTTTTTTTAACTTATACGGCATGAATGTAATTTTAAAACATTATTTCCAAGAATATTCCTTCACAAGTTTTCAAATTTATTTTTAATCAACTTATTTTAGTTTAAAATTTTATGACATGTTAAGAAAGGAAAAAATGTTTTTGAAGTAGAAAGTATATTTTCCTCAAGAATGGAGTTCAAGTGTTTTATCAAAATTATTTTCCAACTAAGATAATATAGGGTTCTGTTTCTATCCCTATTATTACATTTATTTGATTATGTTGTGATGGAATTATTTTTATGAATTCCATTATCATATATGAATTGTTTTATGATGTCATGATGTTTAAGAATTTCATTTTTATTACATGGGTTATGAATTGATGTATGATTTAAGATATTTGTGGCACACATAAGAATGGTTTCATTATGAGATGGGTGGGACCTATATCTCCCTCTAATGCATTGGGTAAAGATTTAGTATCTCATGAGATAAACATGGATGGAACGGTAGGTTATACCGGTTCAGTGAAACATGACTGAAACGGGGAGTCAACTCGGTTCAGAAATGGACTTTGTCCACTAAGATAGTCTTGGAAAAGATTCTTGACTAATAAGAAATTATTCTCTATGATTATGTGTGTATGACACAAAGTTTCATGTTTTATGTTATGATTATTGGGATTACTTTTCACTACTATGATTTATCCCATGTTATGAAATTATGCTCTCTTTTTCAGGTTACTATTTCCAAAAATTATGTTCTTATGTATATGATGTGATTGATATTTCTTTTGTTTACCCTTACTGAGCATTTGAGCTCACCCTTTTGTATGTTTTCTTTCCCCAGGTCAGGAAGAAGGTTATTAAGTAAGATATGCCAAAAGGGACTATAGATATGATGAAATAAATAGGAGACAGTGTAGACACTTTATGAACCAGTTGTTTATGTTTCCCAGTTTTCTAAAGACACTATACCTATATGGTCCTTTCGTGGTTTTTGATATATGATTTAATAAGTATACTTCAATTTCAAAGTAATAATAATGTATGTAATGTATGTGTCGTTATAGTTTCTATCAGAGGAAAGGTATAATCAAACTTTGGAAACTAGGATGTGAAATCCGTAGTAATAACCCAAAGGATAAGTCTAAGCATAGAACAAAATCTTAGTAATGGCCATGAATAACCTAGGATAAGACCCTAAGTGTGAAATTTTATTCTTGATTATGTGGTTTTCCAATTATAATTAGTGTTTCTCACACTATTCTTATTGGTTTTAGTCAATGGCTGGAACCCGAAGGAACTGTGTTAATGCATAATGCAACAGGCAATGCAATGGTTGTCCCCCTGAGAAACCAAACGTTATGGGAGCTGGAATGAAAAATCTTGTAGCCATGCTCACACAACATTCTCAAGCTATGAATCATGCAGGACTTCCAAACGAGCAAAGGAAGGAGCAACATTCTGTTCAATCCTTCATGAGGCAGCATCCACCTTCTTTTAGAGGGTCTACTGATCTATTAGTTGCTGAACAATGGATTAGTACTACTGAAAAGATATTTTCAGTTCATCAATGTTCTGAACATGATATAGTCATCTTAGCAGTGTATCGTTTGGAAGGTGATGCTGATCAATGGTGGAATCTTATTAAGAATACGAGGCAAAGGGATGAAATTGAGTCCATGGAATGGGACGAGATCAAGAACTTTTTTTTCAATAAGTACTTCCCTTGTATTCTCTGAACAAAGATGGAGAAATAATTTCTTGAACTGAAGCCAAAGGATAATGAATCTGTTGGTACCTATGAAGCAAATTTTACAAGACTTGCAAGGTACGCTTCTGGTATTATTATCCAACATGAGAGTAAGATCGATCAATTTTTTAGTGGCTTAAAACCAAGTCTTCGAAGGGCCTTAGCCATAATGGACTTCAATAGCTACGAGGAAATCGTTCGATGTACTCTCAATGTTGATATGGAGATTGGAGTAACCCATCAGTCATATGGGTTTGATAATAAGAGGAAAATGGAATTCAAAGGAAAATATAAAGAGCACACTGAAAAGAAGATGAGCTTTTCCTTATGCTCAAAGTGTGGAAAGAAACATGGAGGGAGTTGTCTTAAAGGGACAAGTAAATGTTTCAAATGTGGAAAGGAAGGTCATCGGGCATTTGAATGCCGCGATGATGGGAAGAAGATGTATAATGATGCAAACAAAGGAATGGATACATAGAATGAACCTACTACACTTCAATCTTTCAAGTGCAAGGAGATGGGGAATTATGCCAATAAATGCCCAAATCCAAGGGTTGATGATGATGGTCGACGTCAACAAACTCTTAAGGCTAAAGAAAAAGGAAATACACAAACAATATCTATCAGTGATGTGGAGTACGATAACTATGTGGTGAAAGGTACACATACCATCCACTCTAAAGTAGCAAATGTTTTATTTGATTCTGGATCCACCCACTCTTTTATTCATGAGTAATTTTCTATGGGTATCACCGTATTACCTCAACAATTAGATGTTGAGTTAGCTGTGACAACACCTAATGGCACAACAGTCGCATCAAAAGTTTATAATTCTTCTCCGATTGAAGTTTGTGGGAAAGTGCTTCCTGAAAATCTTGTGATCCTTCCTATAGTGGAATTTAATGTGATTCTTGGCATGGATTGAATTTCTCTTCATGGAGCTCATATCAATTGCCAAATTAGGGAAGTCACATTTCATATTCCAGATCAATCTATGATCATCTATCGATGCAAGGATGAAGATAACCTTCCAGTGGAAATTTCTTCTATTTTATGGGTATGGATTCCACTAAATGAAGTTTATTTATCTCAAATGGTTGGTGAGAAACTCACGATTAAGAATATGTCCATTGTACGAGAGTTTTATGATGTCTTTCCGGAGGAATTACCGGGTCATCCACCGAATCGTGAAGTTGAGTTTTCAATAGAACTCGTAAACGGTGCTTTGCCTATTTCAAAGACACCTTATAGAATGTCCCCAATTGAGTTGCAGGAATTGAAGAACAAACTCCAAGAGAATCCTGATAAGGGATTCATACGCCCTAGTGCGTCACCTTGGGGAGCACCTGTTCTATTTTTTATGAAGAAAGAGGGATCAATGAGACTCTGCATTGATTATCGAGAACGTAACAAGATCACTATCATGAAAAAATATCCTCTACCATGCATTGATGACCTATTTGACCAACTACACGGAGCTCAATACTTTTCCAAGATTGATCTTTGTTCAGGGTATCATCAATTAAGGGTTAAAAGGAAAAATATACCAAAGACGACTTTCCGTACAAGGTATGGACATTATGAATTTATAGTGATTCCATTTTATCTTACTAATGACCCTTCTATCTTCATAGATCTAATGAATAGAGCCTTTAGAGACTATCTTGATTAGTTTTTGGTAGACTTTAAAGACGATATTCTTGTCAATTCAAAGAGCAAAGAAAATCATGAATATCACTTGAGAATTATATTAAATACCCTAATAAAGGAGAAGCTTTATGCCAAATTTACCATGTGTGAATTTTGGCTTCAAAAAGTTGCATTTTTGGGTCACATAATCTCAAAAGAGGGGATATATGTGGATCCAGCAAAAATAGAGGTTATTGAAATATGGTTGAGACCATCAAAAGTGACTGAGATCCAAATTTTTCTTGGTTTGGCTGGATATTATCGACGTTTTGTGAATGATTTTTCATTATTATATAATCCACTCACCAAGTTGACTCGGAATGGAGTTAAGTTTGTTTGGACGAAGGAATGTGAAGAGAATTTCAAGGAGTTGAAAAGAAGGTTATCCAATGCACCTGTGCACACACTACCTTGTAGTGGAGAAAGGTTTGTGATCTATAGTGATGCATCCAAGAAGGGATTGGGGTCTGTTCTTATGCAAAATGATATGGTGATAGCTTATGCCTCACGACAGTTGAAAATACATGAGCAAAATTACCCAACTCATGATTTGGAGTTAGTTGCGGTAATCATTACATTAAAGATTTGGAGGTATTATCTTTATGGAGAAAGGTGTGACATTTATACTGATCATAAAAGTTTAAAGTATATTTTCACACAAAAGGAGCTGAATATGTGCCAAAGAAGATGGTTGGAGATGATTAAGGATTACGACTGCTCAATCTATTACCACCCTGGGAAAGCAAACAAGGTGGAAGATGCATTAAGTCGACAATACCATGCAAGTTTATCCATGATGAGGATCACAAAAGATCCAAAATTTATGGATTTACAAAGGATGGATATTGAAATTATAATGGAAGGGGGAAAATCATATCTTCCTTAAATGAATGTTCAACCATCTATACATGTGATGATTAAAGAGTCACAGAAAGAGGATGTCATGTTACAATAGAAGGTGAGAAATGTTCCTGAATTCAACCTTGATTGTGATGGGATAATAATGTTCCGGAATCGGGTTTTTGTTCCTCCCATCCCCGAATTAAAGAAGGAGCTGCTGGATGAGGCTCATAGTTCTTCATTCTCTATTCATCCTGGAAACACGGAGATGTATAGGGACCTGAAAGAGTACTTCTGGTGGGATGGCATGAAAAGAGATGTTGCTGAATATGTCTCTCGATGCTTGGTTTGTCAACAAGTTAATGCTGAGAGACAGAAGTCTAAGGGGATGTTAAAACCATTACCCATATCCGAATGGAAATGGGAAAACATCACTATGGACTTTGTCACAGGACTTCCTAAAACATCCAAAGGAAATAATTCTATCTGGGTCATAGTTGATCGTCTTACAAAATCTGCACACTTCATTGCTATTAGAGAGGATTTCTCTCTGGATTAGCTTGCCAGGATATATGTAAAGGAAGTGGTAAGATTGCATGGAGTACCACTTTCAATTATATCTGATCAGGATCTGAGGTTTACCTCAATGTTCTGGCAAAGTCTTCAGCATACTCTGGATACAAGGTTATTTTTCAGCATTGCTTATCATCCTCAGACAGACGGTCAGTCTGAGAGAACAATTCAAACTCTAAAAGATATGTTGGGAGCTTGCTCTATGGATTTCAAAGTTGGTTGGGATCAACACCTACCTTTGGTGGAATTTTATTATAATAATAGCTTTCACTCCAGTATTCAAATGGCTCCTTATGAAGCTCTATATGGAATGAAATGCAGGACTCCACCTTGCTTGGATGAAGTTGGGGAAAGAAAGCTATTAGGACCTGATCTCGTAGATAAAATGTCAGAAAAGGTCAGATCTATTCAACAACACATAAGAGCAGCTCAGAGTCAACAGAAACGTTATGCCGACAACCGAAGAAAAGACCTAGAGTTTGAAGTGGGTGATAAAGTGTTCTTACGAATATCTCCCTGGAAGAGGGTCATGAGATTTGGAACGAAGGGGAAGTTGATCCCTAGATATATCGGTCCTTTCAAAATACTGGATCATGTTGGGAAGGTAGCTTACCGATTATCACTTCCACCGAATCTCTCTCAAGTTCACGAAGTGTTCCATGTATCTCTCCTGAGAAAGTACATACCTGATCCTTCACATGTACTCAGCTCAGAAGTTATACCGCTGGAGAAGGATCTTTCTTATGAAGAACAACAGATAAAGATTCTGGATTGTAGTGAAAAAGTCTTATGAAACAAGACCACTCGATTGGTGAAAGTTTTATCGAGGAACCACAAATTAGAAGAAGCTACATGGGTGCTTGAGGATATGATGAGGGAGAGGTATCCTCATCTGTTTGTTAAAAAGTGATGAATTTCGAGGGTGAAATTCATTTTAAGGGGGGTATAATGTAACACCCGAGACTTTTATGTTATATAAATCATCAAAGGAATCTTTTCCTACACACAACACTTTCTTGTCTTTCTTTACACGAAATCGTGAGCTTCCTCGATAGCTTTCGTCGTACGTAATATCGAGTTTCACTGAACAACGATATACTATTAAAATATTAATAAAACTAGCATTTATGAATAGTAATAACCAATTTTTGAAAATTTATAAATATTATTTTTTGAAATGGACTTCATTTTTGGATTCGTAATATCGAAATTAGCCTAGGGTGAAATTTTGTTATTTTTCTGAAAAGTTTCAATTTTTGATGAATAGTGAAACCACTAGGTGGTAGTTAAAAAAACTGAATTTTTCATAAAACATAATTTTACCGCTTCTGTGTGTGGAATTTCGAAAATCCAAGAGACACAGTTAATATCAAGGACTAAAATGTGGTTCAATGAGATGAAAATAATTTTTGGTGAATAGTAACTTTTTACTTTTTTACCACGGTTAAAAGTAAATAGGGTAATTAAGGGTAAAAATGATATTATTATTACCCTAACACATGTCCTTATTCTTTTGGACAAGTGTAATTCGACCAAAAACAAACAAAGTAATAATATATGACCATTTAGGCCCACTTGGATTAGATTAGGACATTTATTATTAACTTATTTAATGAAGGGTTAAAATAGTTAAAATCAAAGTTTAATAACTAAATCATATTTAATATGGGGTTATACATAAGATAAATTCGACTATAAATATTCATTATAAATATTAAAAGATTTCCTACATAATGGTATTTTATTTGTAATTTTTAGACATTAAATAATTTAATTTATTTATAACACAACGATGATGCAGTAATTATCTTATTAATGAAATATTGACATAATTGATGTTATAAACACCCAAATAAATATAATTTGAAACTTTTTATGAATTACACTAATTTTCTAGGCTAATATGACATGTTAATATTAATTTAAATAACTTTTTTATAACTTATCATTCTGTTATTATTTTCAAAAAAATCAATTACTAAATAATGTAAAAATTGACATAAAATAGTTCTTAAAACAAATATTATATTATTAATTGTTATTTTATTCATAAAAATCTACGGTTCTGCCAAATGACATATATAAGGTTATATATATTAATAATAAACAACTTGGGGTTTTTTTGTCTTGATATAGTAACTTTATTAACCTTATAGTATAAGAATACAAGAAGACATGGTAAAAGTAAAATTATTTATCTTAATGTTAAATCTACATGATAAGGTTAAAATAGGAACCTAAACATGTCTAACGTCTTTTAGATGAGAGAATTTATACCCATCCCCACATTATCCTCGAAATAAATCAATTTGGAGCTATTTAAAACCGAACATGACTTTATAATAAAATAATATTTTTAGTTATTCCAGAGGTGCCCCTCTCCTCCCTTATAAAAGGGCACCTCCTCCCTCTCTTCCTCAAACCACATTGAGCATTCAAGCTCGTCCAAACCCTACCCCTTTCTCCTCTCCACTTCCCTAGAGATATTCTAGAGGTCCGAGTATTCTTCAAAGATCAATTTTAGTTCCCTAAACGAAGGTCTCAAAGAAGCACTTCAAAGAAGAGGTAATGTCTGTTACCGATTCTTTCATCTTTATTTCTTCTTCCACTTCTTATTCTTTAGTTGTTTCATTATGAAGTAATAAAATCAGTACCACTCATATATGGATATGTTTATATGTATGAAACAACCCTATTTCTCCATCTATCTATCCTACGGAAAAAGAAATCACCGCACGTGCGTACGTACAGAATACCGTCTCCACGCCGTGGTGTAATCTATTTTCCACCACCACCTTACATGGATTGGTATAATGGTGTAAATAATGACTATATATGAATATTATAAAGTGATATTGATTCTGAAATAATATACATACACTCGAATACAATTCCACGATCATGGGAACGATATCATCGCTCGTGCGTACGTACGGAATACTGTCTCCACGATGTGATGCGATTCGTTCTACAAGATCTTCCTTGCATAATGATTATATAAATTAATTTAATGAATAAATATGATATATAGTACATTAATACCATTCTGGAAATGGGGTATCTATAAACTAAAGAGAAGAAAAAGAATTTATTCGACAAAACACGCATAAGAACAAAAAGTAATAAACACCCGAATAACAAGTAGTAATGAAATATTACTAATAAGAAGCTAACAATATGACCATATATGATATCATAACAATAAGTATGATTCTGGAATAAGTCAATAACATATTTAAATCATTATACCGGATGTTCGGACACTTACGAAGCAAATCAGACCTAAGGTAAGGGAAAATATCACAATCTTATTTTATCCGAGATTGTTTATACTTTGTTATTTACCAGGGTGTATTTTATCATCCACATCAATGTTACCTCAATATGTAATATTGTTTCCATCCACCTACAATTTTTTAAATCCAATTTTACCCTTCGGTTAGTTTTTAGTAAAAGATATGAAAGGAATATTTTGTCATTTTTTGTACGAGGAACTTATTGTCTTTTCCGAAAAAAGTATGAGAAGAATGTTTTTTTTAACTTATACGGCATGAATGGATTTTTAAAACATTATTTCCAAGAAGCTTCCTTTACATGTTTTCAAATTTATTTTTAATCAACTTCTTTTAGTTTAAAATTTTATGACATGTTATGAATGGAAAATATGTTTTTGATGTAGAATGGATATTTTCCTCAAGAATGGAGTTCAAGTGTTTTATCAAAATTATTTTCCATCTAAGATAATATAGGGTTCTATTTCTATCCCTATTATTACATTGATTTGATAGTGTTGTGATGGAATTATTTTTATGAATTCCTTCATCTTATATGAATTGTTTTATGATGTCACGATGTTTAGGAATTCCATTTTTATTACATGGGTTATGCAATGATGTATGATATATGATTTTTGTGGCACACATAAGAATGGTTTCATTATGAGATAGGTGGGACCAATATCTCCCTCCAATGCATTGGGTAAGGATTTTATATCTCATGAGATAGACATGGCTGGAACGGTTGGTTATACCGGTTCAGTGAAACAGGACTGAAACGGGGAGTCAACTCAGTTCAGAAATGGACTTTGTCTACTAAGATAGTCTTGGAAATGAGTCTTGACTAATAAGAAATGATTATCTATGATTATGTTTGTATGCCACAAAGTTTCATGTTTTATGTTATGATTATTGGGATTAATTTTCACTACTATGATTTATCCCATGTTTTGAAATTATGCTCTCTTTTGGAGGCTACTATTTCAAAAAGATGTGTTCTTATGAATATGATGTGATTGATATTTCTTGTGTTTACTCTTACTGAGCATTTGAGCTCACCCTTTTGTAGGTTTTCTTTCCCTAGTTCAGGAAGAAGGTTATTAAGTAAGATTTGCCAAAATAGACTATAGATATGATGAAATAAATGGGATACAGTGTAGACGCTTTATGAAACAGTTGTTTATGTTTCCGAGTTTTCTAAAGACACTATACCTATATTGTCCTTTCATGGTTTTTGTTACATGTTGTAATAAGTATGCTTCAATTTCAATGTAATAACAATGTATGTAAAGTATGGGTCATTATAGCTTTGTAGTGAGATATTAAATCTTTCATCAAGCAAAGTCTGAGTATTATAGGTCTGTTTGGTTCTTGTAGCCTTTTCCCATTTCAAAATGGAAATTGGATGATGTCACTATATATTTTGGGACACTATTACCTAGGACACACCACATGAACAATGCAGTATTGATGATCATAGATCAAATAATTACGTAATCATATTTCTTACCTCATAGAGATACCTTCACTATTAATGATATGAGTAGTCACTATGTGTAGGAGGAAATATAATTTCATGGAGTTACTAAGAGTTTCACTCCAAATAGAGTTCCTCATTTCATTTCACGGTCCTGGTATGGTCTTTTAACGTGTTAAGGATCACATGTTCTTCTTATTACGACCAATCATCCGTTCCAAAATAGCCAATCTGAATAGACTATTCATATTATGGAGGATATATTTTAAGAATGTGTTTTGGAATTTAGTTGTTTACGGGAGAAAATATACCACTTGTGGAGTTTTCATATAATATAAAATTACAAGAATCAATCCAAATAGAACATTTCATGTCTCTTTATGGTTGGAAATTCGGTTTTCCACATTGTTGGTTGGATCTAGGAAAGTCAATGATTGTAGAATATAGTCTCATACAATATATGTTTGAGTTGGTTTAGTTGATCATGAAGTAGTTTCTAACCATGCAGTGTAGTAATAAATTTTATACTGACAAATAGAGATGACCTATTGAGTTTGAGTTTTGTCATCGTGTTTGCCTTCCGGTTTTACCTAGGTTTGGGAACATCATATCAGGTAACATGGAAATCTAGTGCCTAGGTCAGTTGGACAACTCAATATAGTTGAAAAGGATTGTTTAGTTATATACTTTTTGGCCCTTCCAAATTTCTGTAGTTCCCCCAAATGCATTTTTCATGTATCGAAACATCATAGATATCATCCGGACCCATCTCATGTGGTAGATATTGAAGAAATCAAAAACTGTATAGATTTTTCCTTTTTTGAAAATCCAATACAGATTATGGACCATAGTGAGAATTATATTTAGTGAAAGGACATACATCTATTTCGAGTGTAGTGGAACCATGGATGTGTTCAAGAGTTGACTTTTGAGATGGAATGGTATATACTAACACAGTGTACAAACCTGTTTTCCAGGACCCTATAATGATTCTTGTAGATGCTTGGGTATGAGATATTATATGGAGGGAAGGTTTTAAGTTCCCATATTTTTCTAGGTACATCCCTCTTTGAGGTTTATATGATCCTATTTTATTCAAATTTCACTTCATCTTTAAACCTTGGTGGTCAATTCCTTTTTTAGTTTAGAGATCATTTTTTGTTTAAAATGAACTAAAATTTGGAGCTGCCTATTTTTTTTGAACTAATGGTGTGTGGGTAAAAGTGTCAAGGGCTTATGAGGTTCATTTATGGTTTGTATGTATTAAGAGTTGATTCATGATTTTCCTATAGAAGTAGGGAAAAAATATGTATGCTAGAAACATTCACATCATGAAATGTTTACACGATGTGATTGTGTTGTCAGGAAGATGTCATGAAGTTGTTCAGGGTGTGGAACTTCTACACACTATACAAATGGCTCACATAGTGAAATGGTCAATCAGGGTTGTTTTCACCGATATTAAAATTTTTTCATCATAGCTCTTAAATATAAAATTTAATTTCATGAAACTTTTTCACATCATGATTCAATCTGGCTCAGTGATTTCAAACCATTATGTGTGTATTATTATTTTTCCATCGGCCATGAATCTCTATCTCTCATCCCCCAAGGAGAATTTAGGTAATTTTAGAGTGATTCCTTTCATTAGGGATATATCAATCAAGTGTTTACTCACAAGATATTTTTTTCTTTGGGTTTTCCCCTCCCTTCTGTGTGTTCTCTATTATCATGGTTTAACACCGTAACCACTATTGAATGAGTATTTGATCTTATGTGTTCAAGATTTTTCTTGTGCGATATCAATTTACTTCATTCCCTGTTGGCATTCCTAGTTGAGAGTGTTGTTTTGATCACCAGATAGAGGTAGGTGGTCTAAAACAATGACCTATAGTATATTTTTATTTCTTTATATATGTGAAATATTATGTGATTTTACCAATGAAATGTGCATGCTAAGAAAAAGAATAATGGGTGATGATAATGATGTTTTGAGACTACAACATGGTTCCCTCTGGACCCAATGGTGAGGAGAATATTCTTGAGGATAACCATAGGGTGATCCTACCATTGAATAATAATTATCTGGATAATAGATTAAAGATATGTTATAGCAAGACATGAAATATTTGTTGATTTCTCTTGATAGATTCACATTGTAAATTAACATCCTTGATTATTGAGTGTCTCATGATAATTTGATATAATCTATGTTTGCAAACTAGCATTGAAATAAATTTATATATAAATTAATAAATGAATTGGAAATTTAATGTCAAATGGTAATTGGATGAGTATAATATTATGGATTATGATACCATGTTGTGTTATTAACTCCATTTTGAATTTTTTAGTGTGGATCATGCTAAACTTATTATATAAGGGTATGTGTTCGATGATATTGAAATTATTATATAAAGGGATATATCCAATCATCTATAAAACCTTATATATATATATATATATATTCCCAGTTATAATGAATTTCATATATAAAATTTATTAATGAGAAGTTTTTAATGCTTATAGGACTTGCCATTGGTATGTGATTATTCAGTGGACTTGTGGTTATAGTTTGCATGGTTGTGCTTCATGATTAGTGATATTCCATAATTTTTTCAACGAAATATGATTATTTTATAATATTATATTCTTAATTAAAACCCCTAATAATTTCATTGTTTCATGAACTTCTTATTATCATTGTTTTTTTAGACATGTGGATTTATCATAGAATTTTTTTCATTCAGTTCGACATTTAGAAAAATTATAGCATAGAATTACATTACTATATGTTATTTGTTTTACTTGGTAAATCTATTATCATCCTTTTGTATGATGTACTATTTCAACTATTTAAATTTCTTTTATATTATTTTATTTCAACTATATCACAACTTTTTACTAGAGGGTACATTATCTTCACTATGTCCACCACTTCCCCATTGAATTTCAATAGCCTTTAGCGTACATGAGGATGTGATTAAAGTCTAGTAACCAACCTGGTTTGGCCATGTGAGGGAGTTCCAGATCAACATATATTAGAAGAAGAGCATATAATGTGGATAATTTGTGATAAATGTTTAAGAATTATTATATAGAATACAAAATCTTATATAGTTGGGAAAATTTACATTATTGGAATACGACATAAGTTTTATTAGTTGACATTTTTTCTTAATTTTTAAAAAATATAAAACATAAATACTATGGGAATGTGTGGTAATGAAATATCTTTAATATATCTTATAGTTGACATGGTCACATATTTGAGATATCATAGTTTTTATCAGAGATTAATATAGATAATTTCACATGTTAGAATGTTAGTTGAAGTTTATTTAAGTTTTTATATGTTATGTATGATCATAATTTCAAAGGTATAGATAACCCTTTGGATTAGATGGGGGTAATCGATTAGATTTTATTCAATTTTTTATAAATATTTAGTAAAGACCATAGGGATAAGTTTATGGAATAAGTTTATATATATGATAATAGGCTACTGATTTGTTAAATTAGAGATTGGGTGTATCTCAAAGAAATTATATCCATATCTAGATACTAAAATGTGTATATGTTTTTGGCCTAAACTTTCATAGGGGGAATCACCATAAGAAAGGATATATGAAAATCAACTCAATAGTCTCTAAGCTACATGATTATTGAGAATAAGACTCCATACCTAAATAGACACACAAGTGCGATATGAATTGGTTAATCATATTTTAATTAGAAAACATTATCAAATATTTATTATTTTATGTAATAAGGATATGACATAAGATAGAACCCCACCCAGAGGAAGCTATTTTGAAGTGAGTGTTATTTAGGTTAAACCGAAAGAGAATGTAATAATTTCAGATAGAATGATACTATTAGGTTAAATGTTTCATTTAATTATCATAAAATAATCCAATTATGGTGTTTATTATTAATCACTGACGATAAATGTTTTTAAGTAATGATTAATTCTTGAAGGAATCATGAAAACAATGGATTCCACAGAAAATGTGGAGATTATCACATTGAGAAACGTAAATAGATAAGAGAGAGATAGTGAAAAATCATATGGTTATGCCTAATAATCTATTAAATTTTTTTATTAGATATATTTACTTAGTTTAGTTTCCAAACACACTAAATAAGAGAATCATGGTGTCTCATCGAATTCTTGTGATAAATATGGTGAAGGAAATGAGATTTAATTTCCTTTGTGTAATAAATGTTTCCACAATCACTAAGGGGAATGTATTAAAAGAATTGGTAGATGATTTATATATTGAAAACCATGTCATAAAATAACTAATTTCATATTAAATGTGATGAGGTTAGTGGAAACGATGAAATGAAATAATTGTTTTTATGAAGATACCACTTAATGATCAATGTATTAAATATGGGGGAAATTGGTATCATCAGAGTAAATTTACTTTTCCATAAGATCATAATGAGAACATTAAAAAATAATTTATTAGATTTGAGAATTCAAGTGAAACCAAAACTATGTAACCGAGATGCGAAAATGATGTGGAGTGAAGAACACTAATCTACCACTTGAGAACTAAAAGTATTATATCTATGTCCTATAAAACCCAATAATTTATAAATAACATGTTTCATATGTATATTTAATCATCAAATAAAGGAATAGATATTGAATTATTAATAAATACATCTAGTATTATTATATTTGTATCCATAATATTTAAATCCTCTATAATAGATGTTTATAGTGATGTGATTATTATAAAATCATATTATTCTTCCTTTAGTCAAATTATACAAAATTATAAGTATAACTAAAATATCTTGACATAGAAACCATGATTATTTCCAATATAGTAAAATAAAATTTAAAAATAAGCACATGGAAACCTGTTAATAAACATTGCAACATATAATTTCAATGAAATATTACTCTAAATGTAGTAGTGTATTTAGCTTAAATGTTAAAAGAAAAACTCAACATTCATTTTATATTTCTATAATGAGGAAAAATATGAGTTCATTATTCATAGGAAAGATAGTGATGATGAATCCTAATTATAATTTAAATATTTATTCATTTATATCTTTTAGAAACCCTAAATTATTTCATTTGTTAGGAATAATTAAAATTTTGAGGATGAAACTTATATAGGGGTAATGTACGATAAAGAATATTCAATTTATTCTTTTGATAAATAAATTTTATTTTAAAATATTATTATACATAAAAAACCATAATAAAATGAAAATTTTACATTTCAAAATAAAATTTTACCATTATAATTTAACCATTAAATTATGGGGTTTAAAATGAAGAAACTAAATAACAATATCTATGAAAAAAAAGATATTAAATTGATTTGGTAATGAAACTATGCATTATTATGCTCACTTTTCCATGAATTTTAGGAAGGTATAATAAGTAGGGTTTTAGATAGATCTATTCCAATCTAAAATTTAATTATTATGCGATGATAGAAATTTTATGTTAGATAAATTTAAACTCAGTGGAAATGCTAAAATATTCATGCTAGAAAAATCACCTCCCACGACTGCCAGCAATGCTTGCTATATTCTTATATATTAGATGAAATTATTATGTGATATTAAACTAGAAATTTTATGATATAATCATGTCATTATAAATTTTATAAACTATTTATGACATATATCAACCCATTTTACATTTTTACATTTGATGAAAAATGTTTATTTTTCTATAAAAATAATTCTTGTTATTATTTCATAATTAAAATATAAATTTATTAATTTGATAATTTGTATTTTATAAATTTAACTTAATTTTAAAATTATTAATTTCAATGTTAGCTTCAGATAATTGTTTTAGAAACTAACATGATTATTTTTGACTAAAAAATTTATTTGAGAAACACATAGTGGGATACAAGTTGGATAGATGTGGTCACACCCTACATACAACTAATGGTTGTACACAAACATTTTTTAGATATAGGTTAAATAATATTATCTAATGGGGGTAGTGGGTACTTCTATTAAAAGATCCTAGTTTCATGGTGGTGGTGAAATTGTGGGATTGGGAGGCTCATGTCACAAAGAGATGGCTCAATTTTATGTTGTTTTTTGTTTTTTTGAGTCCTACTTTTGGAAACACAACTCCCCTTACATATAGTTTTTTCCCTTACCATATCATCTTTTTTATATGTATTCTCAATTATTTTTTGTTTCATGTATGGATTTTTGTTTTGATATTCATTATTATTAATTTTTTAGGTATAATTTACATTTTCATGTTGGATATTTTGGGATAAATATTGTTTTATTGGTTTGAAGACATCAGTTTCAAGCATAAAGGGATCAATATTACTACTTGGGACTTGCTATGAATAGGAAGAATTTACTTGTTAAGTGATAGCCCAGGTTGGTTTGTGACATCAAAGATTCATAAAAAACCAATGTTATGGTAGAAGAAAATTAAATATTATGTTCCCTACATAACATACAATTTATAATATGTGAATTATAAAAGATTATATTTATCCAATAAATTATATTATAAATAATGTTTTTCGGTTCCAATAAAAATGGATTCCTGCAGTAGTGGTAGATATATTAAAATTTATTTTAATATTGAGTTTCCCAAAACCCCATGCGAGGATCTTACATGTAAAATTTATAACTATTCTCTTTAATATCAAAACAAAAAATACCTAATTTGAGTATTGTTTCTTCGAAGTAGATATCGATCACCCAAAAATAACCATTTTGACTTCCTTCATTACACACATTAGTAAACAATTAAGCAATAACCATGGTTCATAACCTTGGGTATAAACCCTTAAACCCTAACTATAGGTAATAGACAAATTAGGTATGGTCATGTCTCTTATTAGTGTGAAAATAGGGCCTAATTGACTACAATGGTTTCAAACTAACGAAATAGACCTATATCCATATTTTAAAAATTTTCATAGGAAAATAACCATGGTTTCCACCATGAAAAAACATCTATAGCCACTGTTATAAATAGTAAAAATTGCTAATTACAAAATAATATATTTATATGATTTTTAACCATAGAAATTGGAAAATAGCCATTGTTTCCACCATGAAAATATAGTTGTATACATGGTTTTAAATTACGACGATTTGTTTTGACACAACAAAAATAAATCCACAATTTGTATCTATAGTTGAATCCCCAATATACTATTAAAAAATTAGTACCCTACTGTACTTAAATTTTAACCCTACCAGCAACCCTCAAAAGAACACAAAATATTACAATAAAATAAAAAAAATAAAAAACAAAATATTAAAATAAATCAAACATAATACAATATGAATTAGATCAATTAAAAAAATAAAATACCTACCTATAATATAATGTATAAACCACACTATTGTACTTAAATACATACTCTTCTTGTAACACTCAACCAGAAATCAAACCTTATATTTTATAATACAATATAAAAAATAAGAGTTCAATATAAAAAGAATACAAACACCTAAATCCCTACCAAGAATTCAATGTATAAACCAACATGATATAGTTATATACCTACCCTTCCATCATCATGCAATGGTTTTATTTTTAAAATCACACAATGATGACCTATAAAACCAAAAAAATTGAATTGATAATATATACACCAAATCATCCACACCATAATCTATAAAACACCAACAGATAACTAATAGAATAATTCTATTATCAATTAATTCTATATTTTAAAAAAATTATTCATTTATTCCACAATTTGTACGTAATAATTCAAAACTTATTTAAATTTTGAAATCAATGTCTAATCATATAATCAACTTTATTTTCATGAATTTTAAATCATACAATAATATCATTGGATCTCTATTTAGGGGCTTTTATATCTTTTACATTTCTACTAGACTACCTTTGATGATTGATAGATTTTTTTAAGTATGACATGTTCCTAGTGACTTCACTATATATCGATAATCCGCATGGGGTCACTCTAAAACCATCAATGATAGAGTTTGACAACTGGATATCAAAGGTCCATTTATTCTATAATGTTTAGAGGGTATTATTTTACAATCTCGAATGGATATAATATGACATATTCATCTTCGTGGGGTTTTGGATTTTCAGTTTTCATTGATAGTATTTGGTCTAGTGCTTTGGAGTTTTCATGGTAGTAGCTGATTGATTCAGTTCATGTATTTTAGATAATAGCTTCATTGGGTATTGTTTTTTATAAAAATTTTCATTCTTTAGTGAGTTTCTTGTTTTTCTAGGTGTTATTACATAGTTTTTTGGTGTGGTATCCTCAGAGTCGAAATTATGTGACTAATTTAGGGATTTAATTCAATATATGTTTCTGATATTATTCCACCTAGTAGAGGAATCATTGTGTTTTGGTCGTAATGACCTATGGTGATGGTTAACAATGTGATGGTTTCATTTGTATTGTTTAATTATGGTGATCTTGTATTTTATATTGATGTTTCAATTATATTTGTTTTTTTAGTATTAGATTAGTGTGGATGATTGATCTAGTTCATCCAACATTGAAAACATCATTACAGGCAGAGGAAAACCCATATGGTTAGTGAGTAATATTGTATAAGGTATATCTCATAGTGTTTTGGTGACTGTGTGGCTTGAGGCGTGTTGGTAGATCTGGATAATTTCATGCATTATGGTGAGGGTAGTGCCCCTATCTGATATCCCATGACCTATGACCCATTTTTTTTACCATTCTATAGTTTTCATTTTTATAAAGTTCTATTTTGATTAGGATTCAGCTGGATTTTAGGAATAACTATTTTGTGGTTTTATATATTTGGGTTTTTAATACCAAAATGGTGACTTTAAATCCTTAATATACCAATAACACTCAATCATAACTCAAACCTTATATTTTACAATAGAATAAAAACAAGAATTGATCATAAAAAAAAGCTCAAACAAAATACAATATATATCACAATAGTTAAAACACTTAAATCCCTACGATGAATATAATATATAATCCAATAATATACAATTAAATCCCTACCCTTCTCGTAGAACTATAACAAAACTCAAACATTGTAGCTTATAATAGAATAATAAAAACAATAATAAAATTTAAATATAATTAAAACAATTATATAACTTCCATGAATACAATATAAAAAACAACTTCTACACTTATATCACTCCCCTTTTATAAACCCTCAAACCGAAATCAAACCATACAACATTCAAAATAATTAAAAATTATAATATAATATTAATAGTTATCAAACAGAATAAAATATATGTCACAAGAAATCAAATAGTCACTATGATAAAAAATTAAAAAATATCAATATAAATATTGTTAGAGTAAATAAATTGTATGATAACATTTAATATAAAAAACAAGAATAAAATTTACAAACGAAATTTATCACAATATTAGTTTCACCTGAACCAACACGACCCTCATCATCTCTTAAAAAACATTATCATCATTATCAACTCCTCTCAGACCACCAAAATGATTATAATGACGAGCATCAACATCCTCATGGGAATACACATCAAAAGTAGTGGTAGTATTAGAATAATCTTCATAATTTGAATGAAAATAAATAATAACACATTTAATTAATAAAAACATATAATTGTTATACACATAAATTATATATACCTATTTAATATAACACATTATTATTTACACGAACTATTATTGATAAACATAAGTGAAATACATAATTTTGAAATTAATCAAGTATCCCCATGTGAATTTTCACGGGAATGAGTATTAGGGAATTTTTCATACGAACCATTTCTACGATACGGAATCTTGAAACATCTATTATTAGTGTAAAAATTAATATATTTATGGAATTTTTAAAAGAAGATTCATTTTTTAATAAATCATGTTTTTTGATAATATATCATCAATGATTAAGAGTTTTGATAAATATATAATTATATGGATGCAATATACCTAATAGAATATGAAGAAAATGCTTGACTAGTCAAAAATAATGTATTACAATGGGTAACATGTATTGAATCTTCATCATCAAATTCTAGCTGCAAATCTATCTACAAGGGAAAATTAATGTCACTAATAGATAAAACATGATTCAAATGCAAAAATTATTCAGATATCAATATCATGGTTATTTTTTCATAAAAAACAATCTATATTTATCATTCTCATAATGTAGGTATATTGAAAATTGAATTTCAGTATGATAAAATATAATATAATGAAACACATTAGTATGATGTTAAAAAATTTATATTATAGCACATCCCAATGAGTATGTATGTTATTATTTCTAGATACATAAGTATAAGAATAAGCACTATAAACATGAAAATGTATATATATTTCTGTTACGACCCCCTCCCTATAATGTGTACCCCTATTGGTCTGACAATGTGAGAAATGATATAATGACCCCAAAGTCCCACCTTCAGTAGGCCCCGAGTTGGAGAATAGCACCGAGGGTATAGTAAACTTGTAAATGGGAGGTATTACCCTCTAAGAGAACACATGTAGAAGAGAGAGATAAGATAGGCACCAACCAACTCCAACTCAGATTGAAATATAAAAGCAATCCCAGGTAAAAATATGTAATGTCAGGGAAACTACTACAACTGAAAGAAGAAAAATGGAAAATACCCAAAGAAAGTAAAAACATTAGAAACCACAAGCCCAAACAGCCCCTGTAACCCCAAGCTAGTTGAAACCATATTGATCTCCTACCTACTCCATGCGACCTGAAAAACAATTTATATATACATAGTGTGAGTATAATAGAACACTCAGTAGGATCATCCCCGAAGCCTCTCATGTAAAAATAAAGAAAGAACGCTAAAGCACAGTGAACAATAAGTGAAACAAACTCATCACCTATAATTGTATTCTAAGCACCCAACCTCACCAAGTCTACTCACACCAAGTAATGCAGACAATAGTATATAATATAATAAATAATATGAAGGGTACCCCACTACTACTTCCTCATGGGTTTTACACTTTTCCCTAACATCGCATATCATAACAATATATATGCCATAACTCTTACCCGCAGACACTTGCGCAAAGCACTACAACATGTACCTCATGCAAAAAAACCCCACGTCCACACCAAAAAGTAACCAGGTAGTTTCTAGAAGCCATCACATCTCCTATAACATGTATCATATGGTGGGTATTATACCATAAGCCATTATAGCCCATACACCATGCAGGAATCCCCAAACCATCATAGCCTATATATGTTACACCTGTAGTAGTCCATAACGTATTATATCCAGAATATGTGTCAGTGGATATCCACATGCCATTAAATCCCACTACTCATATATATTTGGAAAACATAGCACTGGTCCTACTAGCACAAGTGTCTACCTAGAGAAGAGAGTGGGGCCAAAGGGGGTAGTCATACATCCATCCTACAATAAGAATGTTGGGGAAAACACCCCATGGGCTCAGAATCCTTAGGGTGTCTGTTTCCCTAACTTACAGGGAGGAGTAGCATATAGAAACACAAAAAGTACATAATATACTATATATGATAAGCACACTATGGGAATAACCTAGTCTTAGACTCAACTGCATATATAATCTCCCAGACTCCTGGCTGTCACTTCTAAGACTAGCTATCCGATAATCCCGCAACCATTTAAATATCATTATTACCTTACTTAATTCCCTTTTTATCAGTGGAAATTTACGTTTATTAATTCTTTCAACATCAATTAACCATTAAAAACTGCCACATTATATTTCATTAGAATCACACTAAATGGTAATTATTCCTTTAAATTACAACCTCATTATTGTTCCCCAGCAACTCCAACCCCATGGGTTAACATTATTTATTCAATTATTTATATATAGCATTATATTCCCATATTATTAGGAATTCTAGATAAACATTCTATTATAATAAACACAAGGGGGATCAACACCATGATTAGATGAACTACCCATCGAGTCATTTCTCCTATAGAAAGAGCATAGACCCATCCTCCCATGAGAATTTAAACACGAATAGCACGTGGAAAACGCCGTGCGTCTTCGACCCTTTCGAAAGAAGTGTAATTAAAACCAGCTACCTTGAGTAGAGGTGAATGTAAAGCAGATAAACTAACAATAAGAATCAGTAAGAGTACAAACATTCACATCAAAACCATTTCATCTTCCCAGGTGTCCTCCCCAACACCCAAATGCATAACCTGATACATCTCACCACTCTCGGCATCTATTGCTTCCACAACCAATAGGCCTCTTTCCCCCAAATATCACAACATCCATCCAAGCTGACATCATAACACAACCAGTAGGAAGAAAACATCATATCAGATGGGTTCTTGGTCCTTAAATAAATCAAGATTGTAATTCAGAACCCTACAAAGAATTATCTTTTACCAAAAAAACCATTTCATTAATCCATCATTGATTATCTGATTTATTATTTGTAGGTTCCAAGGTCAGAAAACCTAACTAGTAAGCTATCAAAAATAATTAAACATTATTACTGAACCAATTTTATTAACATAAAATTAGAGAATGTTGAACCAGATTCATTTACATTCCTCATTTTCATTATCCAAACAATTATCAATTAATTACAGCTTTATGTTCTTTACAAATTTCTATAAATAACAAAATGATAATCAAAGAAAGCATAGATATCACACTATCAAGAAAAAAAGATTCAATAACCTACAATAGATGTAAAATTTTTATCCAATTGAAATATTTATTATATCAATTACATTGTGATCCAGTGGGATTAAACATTCTAAATATATAGTGTCACATAAAATAAAAGAGAAGAAACGAATCCCCTACCTCAAACAGTTCTCAGACTTCTTTATACGATAACGAACAACACAACGGGTTACGATATCCTCCCTCATGACAATGGTATCCACCTTATGATGCAAAGACAGCACCACACTAGTCAACACCCATGAAATTACCAATAGGAACATAGAGATTTCATTAAATAAATGGAAAAGGGGAAACAGAAGGATATGAACACAAAAGAATGAAGATATAACATACCTTATATTGAATATTGATCGATAATTCTTGGTTGCATCAAAATATAGGAGAACCAATCCATGGAGGAATGTTTGATTGTGCAACTACTATGGGATGGAATGAAGGGTCTGAGCGTCTCACATATGAGAACAAGGAGGAAGAACTAGGGAGAATGATATATCATCCCTTTAAAATCTTTAACGAAGTAGTGGATTAAGATGAGCTGGATTTTTCTTCAAAAGCAGATCGCATTAGACCACGTAGCTGGACCAAGTAAAAGTATCTCTAGCATTAGGGAAAATAATATAGGAGTTATGGGCCTTGAATCAATCTTAGAGACCTTAAAACTAGGCATTAAATACATTTAATATCAAATGAATCATCAAAGGGACAAATTGTAGGAAGCTAGGAACAATATTTAGGATCTTGAAATTTGTAAATGGAAATAGAGGTTACCGATAGACCTCACCATTCTAGAAACACTGTTCACAAAATCAAAATTTGGAAAAGGACATAGAGGATACCGATGGATCTCACAGTTCTGGAAACATTATTCATGAAATCAAAATTTGGAAAAGGAAATAGTGGTTACCCATAGAACCTCACCATTATGGAAACACTATTCATGAACTCAAAATTTGGAAATGGAAAGAGGAAACCGTTGGAATATCTCAATTCTAGAAACACTGTTTGTGAACTCAGAATTTGGAAAATGAAGGAGGTAACCATTGGAACCTCATCCTTTTGGAAGCACTGTTCTTGATATAAAAAATTGGAAATGTACAGAGGTCACCGTTGGAGGCTCATCGTTCTGGAAACACTATTCATGAACGTGAAATTTGGCAAAATAAAGAAGCTACCGATGACACTGTTCTCATAAGGTCACTTACTACACTGTTCACCTAATGTTACCTATGAATTATTCACTTACATATACTGATGACACTATTAACATATAGTCACCGACGAAACTGTTCACCTAAGGTTATCAAAGACATTGTTAAAATAAGTTCAACGTTCCATTATTCACCTTAGTTTATTGTTGCACTGTTCAAATAAGGTTAATGATGACACTGTTTTCATAAGGTCACCATTTCACATTTCAGTTACGGTTACCATTGCACTATTCATAGAACTATTAATTTGGCATAGTGTATGGGATAAGTCCCCTTGACCTCCTAAAACACCTCAAACCAATGATTTTCGCAAAGGAATGGAACACAGAGGTCTGAGCCATTACATCATATACCTCTCAAAACATTCTTGTCCTCTAGAATTCAAAACCAACCAAAAAGTAACAAAAAAGAATTCTGAACAGCCACCCATCACGATACCTCTCAAAAGAGAGAAATCCATAAGAAGTAACCAAAATAAAGACATCATATAAACACAAAAGGAAAGTCATTACCTTAAAAGTGTTAAACAACAAACAAATCTGGGTAGTAAGAAAGTATATTTAACTCACGTTCATAAGTACCCTCCTCCATGAAATCATGTCTTCACAAGACATGAACCAAGGTGGTAGAATTCCAACACAACACCTTCTCTTTGTGGTCTTGGATCTTCACAGGTCGCTACTCAAAGGATGCATCATTGTCCACATCGATCTCCCCCCAATCTATGACAAGAGAGTCATCATGAAGATAACGACGGAGCTTTGATACATGAATAGCATCGTGCATCCAGCTCATCTATGGGGGAAGTGATAATCGATACACCATAGCTTCAACATGAGCTAACACCTTGAAAGGCCCAAAAAACTGGGGAGAAAGATTAATCCCACAACCAAACATCTACTGCCCATGATGGGGATTCACCTTCAGAAAAACGTGATCCACAACATCAACCCTATGGGTCTCCTCCTTTTATCCACATATGATTTCTGATGATCTTGCACTGTCTTCATCCTCAAATGAATCACCTGAACAATCTCTGTTTTATTCTGCCCTAGTCCTTCTCTATGAATTGTTGACTCTCTGACCCTAGTCCACCATAATGTAGAATGGAAAGTCCAACAAAACAAGGATTCATACAGTACCATACTGATGGTGGAGTTAAAACTATAGTTGTAAGAGTACTCCGGGAAGGGTATGTACCTGATCAATGAACCTCTAAAATTTAGGACATCCGAGTGTTACATTTCTTCAAGAGTCTTGATGGTTCGCTCTGTCCGACCATCCGTTTGAGGACTAAATGTTGTGGTAGGAAATATCTAGGAACCAAAAGCATGATGAATCCCTCTCTACCCCCTAGAGGTAAAATGAAGATCTCGATCAAAAATAATTTTCTTTGTGAATCCATGAAGTCTCACCACTTCCTCTAGATACATCGTCGACAAAACAGCCACATAGATTGACTCCTTGATCGCTATAATGTGGGCTGATTTTGTTAAATGATCCACCACCACACAAATAGCATCATCTCACCATGATATCGGGGTAAACCAGTTACAATGTCTATTGAGGTAGCCTCCCACTTCCAATGAGAAATATCTAATGGATGGAGCAATCCACATGGAACGCAGTGTTCTCCCTTCAGCTTCTTGCAGACCAAACATCGAGACACAAAATCTGCAATCGCATGCTTTAGCCCAGGCCACCAAAACTGACACCTCATGGCTCGGTACATCTCTGTCACACCAGGATGCACAACTAAATGTGAAATATTGATCTCTTTGAGAACTATCTCGTGCATCACTAAAGGAAAAAAAATCATTCCATGATACCACACTCGGTGTTTTTCATCATCAGAACAACCATTAGTGGCCACGCCTCAAACAACTAGGTCTCTCTAAACCTCCACCTCAAGTCCCCCAACTTGGACTCATCACCTGCTACACTAGAGATGACTACCCCATCTTCTGAAAAAGACAACATCTTCCCCCATCATCTCCCATATCAAGATGTAATACTGATAGTTCTTCTATTACTCTCCAGAAATCACCAGATTCATGCACTACATCACCATGTGACTTCCAGCTCAGCGCATCCTCTACTAAATTCCACTTTCTATGTGTATATGACATTATGATGTCATATTCATGTATGAAATCCATCCACTAATTATGTCTTAAATTTAATTCAAGCTGAGAGAAAAGATAATTCATTCTCTTATGATTGGTGAAAACCACAAAGTGATCACCAACGAGGTAATGTCCCCACAACATTAGTTCAAACACCATGGCTTCCAAAATAAATATCATGGGTGGCATAGTTATGTTCATGGGGACGCACCTACTAAGACCCATAGGAAAAAACTGAAATATGCTGCATCATAACACAATGGAACCCCAGATATGATGCATCGTAGAAACCATCAAACTGTACTCCCTCTGCTAGAAGACATAGAACTTGATCACTTACTAAATTCTTCTTTAGATACTTATAAGCTGCCTGACACTTATCCATCCTTATGAATACTCGATCCTTCTTGGTCAAAGCTATCAGAGGAGTCACAAATCGATGGAAATTGTCTATGTACCTCTTAAAGTAGACTACGAGACCAAGGAAACATTGCACCTCTAACACTGTCTTGGGGGATGACTAAGACATAACTACATCTATGTTCAATGGATTTATAGAAACTCCCTTCTGGGACACAACATGGACCAAGAAACGAACTTCTTGATCCCAAAACTCACACTTTGAAAACATCCCAAATAGGTAATGTTGACGAAGAACTCCAAAAATAGCATGTAGATGCACTTCATTATCCACCTATGATGTGGAGTACACAAGGATGTCATCAATTAAAACCACCACAAACATGTATAAGAACTCACGGAACACGGCATTCATCAATCCCATGAACATAGATGGAGCATTTATCAAGATGAATGGAAATACAATGGACTCATAATGCACATGACAACTATGGAAATCATTATACGGGATATCCTCATCCTTCACATGCCTATGATGATATGCTGACCGCAATTATATCTTTGAGAAACAACATTCACCATTCCGTTGATAGAATAAATCATCAATCTGTGGAAGATGATAGTGATTATTTATTTTTACTTTGTTCAAGCGATGATAATTGACACACAACCGAAAACTGCCATCAACCTTTATCACGAACAAAAACAGTGAACCCCATAGTGACACACTAATATGAACTAAACCACACTATAACAGACAATCAAGTTGTATACATAGTTCTCATAACTTAGAAGGGGGAATCCTATAAGGATACATAGAGATAAGAGATGCTCCAAGTTGTAGCTTGATCCCAAAGTCGATCTCTCGATGAAGGGGTAAGACTACAACATATTTTGGAAAGATATCAGGGTACTCTCATACAACCCTAGGAAATGACAACTCTTGAACCAATGATGAACTCAACATCTTATCAACCATCTTGGATGATACAGATGGAACATGCCTCTTACCAATTTGAGGGTCTCGCTTGCCAACGAACACCACTAGATATCCATCCCCATAGAAGAACAAAACTGCCTCCTGAAGTAATCTTGTAAAGACTACACAGAATACAACCAATCCATGCTACAGATTAAATCATATGGTTTTATTCATAAACATTTGAAATCTCCCCAAGAGCAGTGCTTCTCCAAAAATATCTCATATTATATACATACTTTCAACAAGTCAGCATGGCCTCCAACTAGTGTAGTCAACGCCCAGGGCACTAGAAGCATTTTTACCACAAGTCCCAAAGAATAGACAAGGATAGGTGATATGAATGAGTATGTCGTTCCTGAATAAAAATACGGCATAAATAAAAGTATAAAACAATAAATGGGTACCTCTAATGAAATCTAGATCAAAATGAGATGACAAAACTAAAGCATAAAGCTTTCCATGACCACCTCAATGTCCTCTTTGACCATGATGAGGACCACCACCACAGCCACACTCTGCTCTCTGAGGATGGGGAGCATCATGGGAATGTCCTCTAACTGCCCCATCTACCCTCTACTAATATAAAACATGTGAAACCAACTACTGGTGCCTCTGATGGAACTCCCTCAATGGAGGAACCTGGAGCTAAACCCGTGGTGCACAATAAATACTCTTAATGTTCAGGCACTCTCGCTGTTTATGACCTTGACCACCAAAAAACAGGCACCTGATCCCTTTGCGAAATATTAAGAGCCGCTACCTCCGGAGAATCAAGATGTGGAGGGATGAAACATACCCCCAGCGGAATGGAAACTCTTTTGCCCTGTATCCCGGGAACCGTGGACCACAACTATGCTTTGTGAGGAATCACGATGACTCCCTTTTCGTAGTGATCCAGTTCTGGAAAATGTTCTCTCTATGACCTCGGCCCTCTCCAGCACCTCAAGATATGTCTTCACCATAAATGGGGTGACCTGGTGCTGGATCTCTGGATGCAATGCCACCTCGAAATGCCTCTCCTTTTCCTCCTTATCTGCAAAGAGGTACGGAGAATATCTTAATGGATCTAGAAATTGATTCCAATCTCTCACACAATGGAGCTCCACTATCGATGTGTAATAAGCTCCTTGAAGATGGATGCCTTCGGGGTCGAATACTGAAACTCGACTCTAAACATGTCTTAGAACTACCCCCAATATATCATTGACTCCTCACAATCCATGAGGAATAAGAAAAACCACTACCTCACTACTCCATGCAACATATTTACAACCATCGACAACCAGTGATCCTTCCAAGCACGGATCAAACTGAAGCCTATCTCGACCTCCTCCAACTAGTCATTCAAAACTGCATCTAAAACGGATCCCTCGTATTTCTGCAGACATTGGCGCTGAATCTCAAAGAGTGTCCTCCATGAGTCATCATCGTTAACCTCTACCATTCGGGAATCTACTAGTACAACCTGCTGGACATCTTATATGTGATCCTGACAAGGACATATACCTGGATCCATACCTATAAAATAAAAAATAGTTAGATCACCTAAACTGGTAATATGGATGACTCTTAATTAATTAATTAATTGGTACTTTTATTCATTTTAGGCCAACCTATCCCAAGGCATACCCATTCAAAACAATTCACAAAGATAAATGATGCATTATCCATTCCTATGTCGCTATCCTACAACAAGTAACACTTCATTTAGTAGCCATTTTAAACATAATGTTCCTTAAATATGATCATTGGGGGCCCTAAACGACTATGTCTCAACCGGTATCCAGTGTTTACATCACTTTATAAACTATAATTATCTTGTTTCCTTACAAAACCATGCAAACTCACCTATTCCTTACAACAAATACATCCTATATCTCAACGAGACCTCTGATACCACTCTGTCTTGACCGCCTCCCCAAAATGTGTACCCCTCTTGGGCAGACAATGTGAGAAGGGAGATAATGACCCCTGAGTACCACCTCCTGTAGGCCTTGGGTTGGCGACAAGAACCGAGGTTAGAGTAAACACACTTATGAGAGGAATTACCCTCTAAGAGAACACATTACAAATATAGAGATAAGATAGACACCAACCAACTCCAACTAAGATTGAAATATAAAAGAAAACCCAATTACAAATATATATTTTCATGAAGACTACAACAATAAAAAGTGAAAAACTACAAATACCTAACAGAAAGTAAAAATAGCAATAACCACAATCCCGAACAGCTCCTGCAATCCCACACTAGTAGAAACCAGATTGATCTCCAACCTACTCTATATGACCTGAAAAACAATTTATATATACATAGGGTGAGTATAACAGTGTGATTAGTAGGATAATTCCCAAATCATCTCTTAAAAATGTAATGAAAGCATGAAAACGCATAATGAACAAAAAGTGGAACTAATTCATCACCTAAACATGTATACTATGTTCACAACCTCACCATGTATACTGTGACCATGTAACACATCCAAGATTATATAATATAATAAATAATATCAATGGTACCCTACAACTACTTCCCCTCTAGTTTTCCACTATTCCTCAATATGGCATGTCCTAAGAATATCTCTCTAAAAGGCTTGCATGCAGACACCTGGGAGAAGCACCACAACATGAACCTCATGCAATAAAACCACCATGTCCACACATGAAAATAACCAGGTTGTTTTAAGGATCCCCCATAGCTCATACAATGAGTATCATACATCGGGTATTATACCTCAAGCCATTACACCCCATACACTATGTAAGGATCCTAAAGAGATCACAAACTATATAGGTTGCACCTATAATAGTCTATAGGATACTATATACAGAAAGTGTGTGAACAACTACATGAAATTATAGGCCTCCACACACATATATGGGGAAAACTAACCACTGCTCCTACCAGCACAAGCATCTGGGGCCAAAGGGGGTAGTCAAACAACCATCCTCCAACTGGAATGTTGGGGAAAACACTCTCTAGTGCTCAGAATCCCTAGGGTGTCAGTTTCCCTAACTAACACGGTGGTGTATTGTATTTAAACAAAAATTATAGAATATACTATATCTCACAACCACAATATTGGGAATAACCTACTCTTAGACTCAACTACAACAAACATCTCTCAGACTACCGACTTCCACTTCCATGAATAGGTATCATATAATCACACAACCATTTAAAAAGCATTATTACCTTACTTCATTCCCTTTTTATCGGTTTCAATTTACGTTCATTTATTATTTAAGCATCTATTAACCATTAACAATTTCCACATTTGATTTCGTTATAATCATCTGCAATGGTCATTGTTCAACTAAATGACACCCTCATCATTGTGCACCAGAAACTCTAACTCCCTAGGTTAACATAATTTATTCAATTATTTATTTATATCATTACATTCCCCTATTCCTAGGCATTCAAGAAAAACATTCTTTGCAACTATCCAAAAGGGGGCTCAACACGAGGAGTAGATGATCTACCAGTTATGTCTTTGCCACATATTGTAAGATAGTTGACCCATCCTCCCATGAAAATCTAAACATTGAAAGCATGTGGAATACCCCATGCATCTTCTCCCCTTTCAAAAAAAATGTTAGCAAGACCAGATCCCTTGAACAGTAGGGAATGTGAAGCAGATAAATAACCAATAAGATTCAATAGAAATCCCAACATTCACATCCAACACATTTCATCATCCCTAGTGTCCTCCCTGACACCCACATGCATAACCCGATGCATCTGGCAACTCTAGGCGTGAAATTTTATCACAAACAAAAGACCTCTATTCCCCCACCGATCACAACAGTCATCCATGTTCACATCACAACACCAGCCTTAAGAAAACAAACATCATATCAATTGGGATCTTGGCCTTTAAACAATCAAAAGGGTAACTCAGAACCCTATAAAGAATTATATTTTATCAACCAATTTGTTATTTATTCCATCATTAATTTAACGTTTTATTATTTGTAGGTTCCAAATTCAGAAAAATGACCCTGTAAACTATCACAAATAATTTTACGTGAATACTGCATCAATTTGATTAACCTAATATTAAAACAAGAAGAACTAAATTTATTTACATTCCTCTTTATCTTTATCCAAACTATTATCAATTAATTATATCATTACATTATTTACCAATTTTAACCAATAAAGAAATTCTAAAAAATCGATCATAGATATCACTCTATCTATAAAAATAAGAGGCAATTACATACGATAGATGTAAATATATTTATCCGGTTCAAGTATTAATTCTTTCAATTTCATTGTGATCAAGTGGGTTATGACATGCTAGAAGTATAATTTCACGTAATATAAAAGAGAATCAATGAATCCCCTACAAAAAACATCTCTAGACGTTCTGTATACAGGAACATGCTACACAAATGGTTAAAATCTCCCCCTCGTGACAAATGTATCCACCCAAGGATGCAGAGAAACCACCACACCAGTCAATACCCTAGAAAACTCCATTATAAACATAGAGATTGCATTCCATAAAAGGGAGACGGAAAACATAAGGAGATGAACCAAAATAATGAAGATAGAATATACCTTATATCATAGATTGATGGATACTACTTGGTTGGATCAAAATAGAAGGGAACCATTCTAAGGAGGAATGTTTGATTATATAACTTTGAATTGATGGAATGAAAGGTCCGAGCATCTCACATATGTGAACATAGAGGAAGAACTATATAGGAAGATATATAGTCCATTTAGAAGATTTAATGGAGTAGTAGTTTAAGGTATGATGGATTTTCTATAAAATGAAGATCGTATTAAACTACGTGGTTGGACCAAATTAAATTATACCAAGCCTTAGGGAAAATAATATAGGAGTTATGGCCTTTAAATCGACCTTAGAGTCCTAAAAACAAGGCTTTAAATGAATTTTACATCAAAGGATTCATCAGAGGGGTGACTGTAGGAAGTTGGAGTCACTGTTGACGAACTCAAAAATTGGAAAAGGTAATATAGGGCACTGATGGACCTCTATGTTCTTGAAACACTGTTCATGAAATCAAAATTTGGAAAAGGAAATTGAGGTTACTGATGGACCTCACCATTTTGGAAACACGGTTCACATACTCCAAATTTGTAAAAGGAAATAGAGGTTACTGATGGTACCTCACCGTTCTGGAAACACTGTTTATGAACTCAAAAATTGGAAAAGGAAAGAGGACATTGTTGGAACGTCACCATTCTGGAAACACTGTTCATGAAATAAATTATTTTGAAAGGAAAGTGGTCACTGTTTGTATCTCACCCTTCTAGAAGCACTGTTCATGAACTCAAAATTTTGAAAAGTAAAGAGGTCACCATTGGAGCCTCACCGTTTTAGTAACTATTTTGTTGAACTCAAAATTTCGCAACGGAAAGATGCTTACAAACACACTATTCTCATAAGTTCACTGACTACACTTTTCACCTAAGGTTACAGATGCACTATTCACATTATGGTACTGATGACACAATTCACATAAGGTCACTGATGACACTATTCACCTAAGGATTATGATGAACTATTCACCTAAGGCATCTGATGACATTGTTCAGATAAGGTCACCGATGAATCATTTCACCTAGAGTTACTCTTGACACTATTCACATAAGTTCATTGTTGCACTTCTCCCCTAAGGTTACCATTGCACTATTCATAGAAGGGTTCAAAAGACATTATTCCCACAAGGTTACTGAAGACACTTTTCACATAAGTTTATCGTTGCACTGTCTACCTACGGTTTCAGTTGCACTGTCCACAGAATTGGAAATTTGGAAATGTGTTGGGGATAAGCCACCTTGACATCCCGAAACACCTCAAAAACCATATTATTACAACTGAATGGACCATAAAGGTTCAAGCCATTACAATTACAATATATATATATATAAATATTATAATGAATATTCACTGATAACAAACTAATAGATATTATTATTTTCTATGCATTAGTGTAATAATTACCATAATAAAGCCCATGTATGTAAAGAATAACATTTATGAATAAGAATAATCCCAAGAAAATGTATTTGTTGTGATTTATATATTATTATATTATTTAAAAAACAATTATATTGTAGAATTTTTTTGTGTTATAGTATTTTTATAAGAATGTATATAAACATAATCATAGTTATTCACACAGATAATTTTAAAATTTGACTGTATAGTATCATGGGTCTAAGAATAAGTATAAATATATGAACTATCAACTTCCAAATGTGTGTATTTCTATAATTATATAAGTATTATAATGGAAAAAATCAGAGGAATAAGAATATGTATATAAATATTAATTATTTGTATATTCATGAGAATTAGAAGATGCAAAACTACTTGATTGGAAATATATATTGTAATATTATTGGGTTTTACATTATAGATGAATTATAAGAAGAATCACTGAAAAATGAGAATATTTAAAAATATTTTGGGATGTATATATTATAGTTTTTTTAAATGTATATCTTTTAGTATTTCTATATAATTAAAACAGATCATAAGAAGAGGTGGTTTCCGATTAAAAAAATGTTTTTATGAAATTATATGTGTTGTTATAATAATAAGTATTTGAATAAACAAAATCATATGTATAAAGATATATATATATATATATATATTATGTTATGTATTATAGTCCTTCCATATTTAAGAATGTTCTAATTAGTTTGTATTTTGTGTATTTTATATGAAAATAATCAGTTTATTTTTATTCTATTATATCAACATAATGTGTTACATTTTATAATCATTTTTATGTTGGAATTTATTGAGGGTTTATAAAATTTATATTCATGCATTTGAATATATAATAAATTACATTTACATGAATCAAAATATAATAGGATGTATAGAGTTATAATATATGAAGCTATACAAATGTGGTAATATTATTGGAAGAAAATTAATATTTTGATGTAATGTTTTTATGAAAAAATATTATGTAAATGAAAGAACTACAAATCCTAGGTTAATACCAATAGGGCTCCATTAGGTCTAGATTACTGAACTCTTGAATGCATGTCTCCACATTTTTAGCACGATATTCCAATAATGACATGAACCTAGTAAAAATTAAATGATACCATAAAACTAATTAGTATGGATAGATCTGTGAAAAATATATAATAAAATAATATTATAAGTAAAAATACTACCTGGAAATAGTCAAAATATTTCTAGAAGACCATGATAAGCCCTTAAATTATTTAAATGGAAAACATTCAATATGTATTCTTTTCAAAGGCGTGGTGGTGTTATAATATTTCATAAATGATAATTTTCATTGACAATTATTTTTTTTCTTCTCCAAAATAAATATTTTATGATGAAATCATAACATATAATTCATCAACATGAAATAAAACTGAAATTTAAGAATTTATTTTATGTATGTAAATTTAATTAATATACATGAGCATTACTTATTAATAAATTTTAAAATTAAATTGACACATAATATTCTGTAGTGTTAGATTCTTATAAATTGAGATTACCAATCATTTCAGTCATATTCATTAAAAAAATTCCATTAATATTGTTAATATTAATGTGTATTTTTTAAATAGAAATACGAAAAATTTAGTACTCATTTCATCGATGAAAATCCTGGGAACGTTTTTTAAACATCGATGAATTTCCTTTAATGGTCCACGTTTTTCCTGTACCAATTATTTTGACATTTATATAAAATTAATAATAATGTATTAAGGGATGAAAAATTTCATAGAAAAAATGTTTAATCTAAGAAATTTATTTTTTTCATGATGACTATATGTTTATGTTTACCAATAATAAACTAATCCCCCACAATGATTTAAAATTTTTATTCAAGTAATTATTTATAATAATCCTCGAAGAAAATCATATTCAAAACCTTGATGAGAACATTTTCCTTCAAAATAGTTGTTAATTTTTGGTTATTCTACGATAATATTTTATTAATATATATAAAATAATTTTTAGGAATTTACCAAAAGATCGTGATGAATAGAATATAATGTTTCTTCCACTTATATAGTTGATGGTTTTTATTTAGATCATACACGATCATGTAACAAGTACGTGAACCCTGTCAATATTTAGTATTTCCAATCTATGTTTGTATGTGCACATTTGTATATAGATTGTGAAATGCGAAATTATTGTAGGTGAACCAAAGATGAATTCATGGTGTCCAAAACATTGTGACATATATAGAGTATTATATTATGATATCAATAAATATTTCATAGCATGGGTCTTTTTTAATAAGTTTTTTATTGAACAGTATACCTATGATAAAAATGAATGGGAAATTTCATAAATTATTTATTTATTTAATTGTATTGATGACATCTTTCTGAGTTATTTGAGTCTATAAATATGTTGAATATCATTTGATAGATATTTTTTTAATTATATTCCAAAGTAGAATTTTTTATTTTAATTTACATATTATATTACTATATTATATAAATATTTTCGATGATTAAATATTATGATGAATTAAGATAAATTAATATAAAATTGAAAAATAATAATGACTTTCTTGGGTATAATTTTGGTTAATATTTTGGAAATATATTTTGATATGTAATTTAAATGGTTTTTCTATCCTTGATTGACCATTTTAAAAAAATATATAAATTTAAAATATTGAATGATAATATAGATTTGAAAACACTAAATTAATAATTAATAGTTGAAATATGCTAAATTAAAAAAATATGATTGAAAATTGTTTGGATATAGTTCAATTCATTGTTCAATTTTAATGAATTTTTTTTATTAGCAGTAACAATTTTTTTCAATATATTTTACACTCTGTAAAGCCAAAACACATAATATAAACCATGTATAATATTTTATATGGAGATTACTACACTGAACTATAGTGAAATAACATTATTCCCCACTAAGATATTTAAAAATGATTATAAACTTATTAATACAATGATAAAAAAAAGAGTAAATATGCGAAAAATATCAACTATGTAAATGAAACATAAATATAAAATCAAGGAATATTTAACTCTCCAAGAAGAACAATAAATACAAATCACACAATCAACAGTTCAAACAAATTCATGACATATGATTTAACTAGCTAATAAAGGAAGAAAAAATATATATGTTTTTTTAAAATTAGTTTTTATTAAAAAACTATATTAATATGTATCCTACTTATAAAGAGAAAGATGTATCATATATTATTTTCCTAATGGGAATAATATAATTGGACATAGTTCACCATTCAGTAGCTTCAATGACACTTAATTCATTATCAATGTAGATAATGTAAAAATAATTATAAAAAATATGAGCCACCAGAAAAATATGAGTTTAAATCATCAATTTTATCACTATGAGAATGACTCCCAGGGTCCATGAGCTAGCATTTATCTTAGGGATGATACTAGAATATATATATATATATATACATTTAATGATAACATCAAATCATGATACATATGGGTCTTGTTTTATGTTACCGTTACAGATGAAATATTAAAACTGTATTGACATATAAACTTATAAAATACTGTAACATATAATTTGTATGCACATATAAACAATATTAACATATTATCTTATAATAATATAAAATATATTAATATAAAAATACATATATAAACCATTTTAAAGTATTTAAATGATTATATTATTATAATAAACAATTAAACAATGTTCATATGTTTTTTTGGGTGCTGATTTATTTAAACAAATTAACATATAATCCATGTAGAATTTATGATCTGAAATTTTCAAAAAACATTATGATATACGATTAATTAATTCTATAAAATTAACATAAAAACTCATATTTCACAATGAAAATTAATATAGTTTCATTAATAATCAATAACTACATATAAATACAACATGAATGGAAACTCTTAAAATGAGTTTTTAAAATAGAATTAAATGGAATATGATATAAATCATTACATATCATTATATACAATGATCAAATTGATTTAGTAATTGATTTAGTTGTTTGAGATCTTTCATCAGAAGGAGCTCACTATAAGAAATAAAAAACAATTTTAGATTGAATGACTAGTCATATTTTGGACATAGGTGGATGTAAGCAATTACTAATCATTAATATTTTAATAAGATCCTTATTCTTACTCTTGTGAATTGATTAATTTTATCCACAATCATAGAATGATATTAAGAAATATATTCATATAAAATAAAATATTAGAACATTTTATAATGAATTAATACATAATAATTAGATTACCATTAAATACATATGAAATTATAAACTATTAAAACATAAAACCAAAATTCAAATAACAAAGTAAAAAAACCAAAAATAACATGGCACCAAACCAAGGGTTCAAATAAAAAAATTGAATCATGCAATAATAAACCATTTTACATCAAAACTACAATACAATATATACACAATCTCGGAAACCAAAATTATCATATCAGTGAAAATTATAAATATGATAGTTGACTAGAATGAATCATTTGATTAATATTTTTTCATCACAATAAATGTTTCATCCAATGATGTACAATGAAAAAACCAGGTAACATGGATTAAACGTTCATTAGAAAATAAACATCAATCAATTTAAGATGACATCTATTTTAAAGAATTCAAAATAGTCAGTACATTATGAAAATAAATTTATCCAATGAATACTTTGTTGAAGAAATATGAGTCACCTATGTTTGGTTTGACGGATAACACAATTTTAAAACTACATATAACAAAAATATAATAGTTTCTGAAAAGTTCTAATACCAAAACATTGTAATAGTTATAATTTATATCATGAATAATAATAATAATATTAATAGAATGCTAATAATAAATTATTATTTAGATTTAAAAAAATTAAACCCTAATATTTAATCAAGAATTAAATAATTATTTATTTACTAACAAAATCCTTATTCATATTTTGAATTACATGTCACAATATTATGTATCATAGTAAATGCAAAAGAAATATAAAAAATAATAAATCATGGGATATGGAAAATTGAATTTTTATAGCACAAAAAATAAATACTATAATATAGATTAATGTGAAATATATACATTAAAAATAATTATAAAAATATAATAAATGCATAAAAAATATCATATAATTTAATTTTTTCTTCTATACAAAATATTAATAGAAAAACTAATAATACTTATTGAAATCAATTTAATGACTTAACATAATACCATTGAGTGGATAAATTACTACACTTATTAAAAACTATTTATGAACTTATCAAATATGAAAATCAATTTTAAAAATAAGAAGTGGATTTTTCTTACTGAAAATATGAATAGATATGTTTCAGAAAAGGTTTTTATCCATGCTAAGCACGTCCAAATAATAACTTTAAATATGTTTTATGTTCTATAATCAGTTATTATTAAGTATTAACTAATAAACTCTATAGAAATAAAAATCGTGTAACAGTTCATAGAAACTAAATTATACCTATGATTTTCATGTAATACAAATAATATTGTATGTTGGGTTTCATTATATTAGAGAATGGAATGAAAAACATAATTTTTATTCACTACTATAAAATTAAATAAATATAAACATAGAATAATATGAAATATAAACAAGAAATACATCTGACATAGTCTAAGCATGTATAAATAGTGGAAAAATCACATTATGAAAAAATAATACAATGGGAACCAAAAAATCATTAATGTTGGGACACAACCATGAAACTGTATGTAAATTGATAAAATAAAGTTTACTATCTATATAAACCTATATTATAGAATAATAAAAATCATTTTTAGGGGGAATATGGAAAACTCTAACCAGTTATATTGATGGAGTTCAATAGAAGTACATGTGATAGGGATTTTATAAAAGAGAGGAATTTTATATGGTCGACCGAATGGAGACGGTGATAAATCATGGGTGTAAGAGAATCATGGTGGTATTTCTTAGTTTTATTAATATATTGGGAATTTGGTGCCGCCATGTCAGAGAAGAGGGATCAGGGGTGGCTGCATTGAAGGAGGAGGACCCTGAGAGTTGGTTTGGGTATTATTGAGCCATGATGAAGTTGTGTAGAAGCTGAGTCATAGCCACATTATAAATGTGGATAATAAAATAGTGGGATGGCCTTGTTGGTGGATTATCTTAGGAGTAGTTGGTGAGGCCACATCAGAGTAGCAACAGTCTAATTAGAGCAGCATCATCTGGGAGGTTGGTTGGCTGCGTCGAAAGAGGAGTATCATGGGAAGGTTAGGTAGACATTTTAAAATAGTATTACTATAGGAGGTTGGATGGAAATTTCAGAGGAGAAGTGTTTTTGGGAGGCTTAAGATCACGAAAAGGTTAGAAATTTGGATGTGCGGTGTGCTACAACAACAAGAGGTAAAATAACAGTCGGTATATGTTATCTATAACCCCAATCATTTTTTATTATCAATATATGTCCATTAATATAATCCCAAATTATAATAGTTTCTATGATGATACAAGGATATAATCCCTCTAGTGTTGATCCAAATATGCTTCATTGATCTTCGAGAATTGAAATTAAATCTCTTGGTGTAAGAACAATGTACAGATTGTCTTGAATTATTCGTTTTTATTTCTTATTATTCAGTCTTGATGGAATATCTTTTATGATTCTCATTATTTAGAGGGAGATATAAGGAAAATTTTTTGGATAATTTATTGTGAAAAATAATTATATATTCTCATTTATGTTCCCTACATAATAGACATTACCATTTATTTATAATGCTACAGTTTGAGATAAAATAGTCATTTAAGTGAATTACATACATTAAATAATATTATAACATTTTATAAACAACATTGCAGATAATAATAATATTATTATTATTATTATTGGGTGTGTTCCAATTTTTTCAATCATTAATATTATTTAACTGGCTTGTTATTCATTAATTTTCACCAGACATAGTTTAATATACACAAACTCTTATATAATTTATTGAAAACCCTCATAAATATTAAATTTCAATATATCATTAATGTATGAAAAATTTCAATTGATAAAACATGAAATAAATTATCCATTGTTCTTGATAATAATAGTTATTCAATTAATTAAAGGAAAATTGAATTTAATTGAGATCACTGGAAACAATTAATGTGTCATCCTATAGGATTCATTATCACTGGAAATATTAATAAATGCCTATATAGTAATATTAAGTTATTGAAATGGGACAAGGAACCCAATTAAAACAACTTAATTTCATAATGATGACAACCAAATATAAACACTCACAATGTAATGTAATTCCTTTATCACAGAATATCATCAAGTATAGTGCACATCAATGTCACCAACCTATATGATTGATACATCTTTTTTCATGTATCTAATGAAATTAATCATTTCAAAGTGGTGATTAAATTTAATTTTATGGTTCTATTCCAATCTAATGGTTATGATTTTGGCACCCATAAAGATTTATGGTAAAAACACTTCCTCAACTTATACATTAATGAATGTTCATCCATGGCAGAAACAATGTATCATACCATTCAAGGAACACATTCCATAATGATTATCATCATAAAATCTTAGTGCCCGAGTCATGAAATGTATTAATGATATCCTTAATGTCTAGGATCATTACAAACACTCACAGATAAGAATATCCAATGACACCAAACCATACGAGATTTCTACTGGTGCGTGTGTTCTCATAATATACCATATTGGATATTACCAAGTGAGAACATCCAATGAATAATGATCAATCGCTTAGGAGTACTAAAATAAGAAATTCTATATACAATGTTTACCATAATAGTACATTATCTAACAACATAACCATAATTAAGAATAACATCCTAACACATCAAGGTTCTCACCATAGAGGGTACCACATATGACCTTCTGAATAAAACATATACTCTAAGAAATTATTACATCAGAGTCATAAAAAATAATGAAATATGTATAATAAGAAGTTTTATTAATATTCAATTTATTAAATGTTGTTGAAATCAATGTATAAACAGATGGTACATGGATACTGACTCAAAAAAACTCCCACAGAGACTAGGTTAAACATCTTATGAAACTCTATCTATTAGTCCTCACATGATAGTCATATTTATTATTAGTAAAGGATATAGTTAATGGTCCTATAATGTTTTCTTTTATGGAAATACTACTTATTGAAACCTTACCTATTTGAGAAAAATATCCCAAGAGATGATACTTTTGATGTATGCACAAAGTCCAATGATGTGACCTATTAATTTTTTTTAAATACACCACTATAATATTATTAAAGAAGTGTTTTATTAGATCTTTAACACTATATACCAAATAAATCTCTTGGTCAATGTCTTACATCCATACTGCTTTGTTAGCTGCATCAGAATCCACAATATACTTAGACTTTATTGTACCATTCATGACCATAGCTTGCATTGTGATATTGCAGCTCACAGTACATGTATTCAATGTGAAGATGTATCTTGTTTTTGACTTCATGTATTCTTAATTTGTTGGGAAATAAGAATCATTATATCCTATGACAACTAAATACATATATTATCAAAAAATCAAGAACATATCATTTGTACACATACGATAGTTAAGGATAGTCTCAACTTCCATCCAATAGTGGTCACCTGGGTAATCTTGATATCATCCTACAATACATAATGCATAAGTGTCATCAATCCATGTACATTTCATATCATACATGAATGAACAAATTTAAGATCCAAATTAAATTGTTTTCATTATATTTTTATCCACATATGTCTGAGAAAAAATTTTCGTGGAAAGATTAATGCCATTTGAGGGGGCCAATAATCCCACCTTGGTTTTTTATATACATAATCAATTAAGATTATTATCAATGTATGTACTTTGACGTATTAAAATAAAGATTTTGAAACTCTCATGAGGGATCTTGATCCCTATAATATAAGCAAACTCATCCATGTCCTTCATAGAGAATCATTTATTCAACCATTCATTAATAATCTATAAGACTAGTATTTCATTTTCAATGAGAAATATATCATTAACATACACTACTAATAAAATTACATCACTCCAACATAACCATTTGTAGACACAATACTAGTAATTATTATATATGAAACAATGTTCTATTATGGATTCATCAAAAATAATTTACCTAACCAACATGCTTAATTCAATCAATAAATAGAGTATTGAATTTTTCATATCTTATTCACATACTTTGGAGTCATATACCCTTCAAGTTGTGAAATATAGAAATCTTATTCAAGGTTACCATTATAGAAGGACGGTTTGATGTCCATTTTAAAATCTCATATTTATGTTAAGTTGTAATGGAATGTAGAATTATGATGGAATTATACATTGAAAATGGTGAAACTTTTTTGTCGTAGTCAATGAATAGATGTTGTTAAACCATTTTGTAACCAGTCATACATTATAGGTACTGAATTCTCCATCCACGTATAATTTATTTTTGAATACCATTTTAAACCAAAAATATTTATATCCATTATAGAATCTAATAATAATAAGGACATGGTTCTGGTACATAGAATATATTTCAGAATTCTTTTCTTCTTTCCATTTGGAAACTTTTGTTCCACTTACTACATAGATGTTGGTTTGAGGATCATTATAATATACTAATAATGATTTATAATCAAAATTGAGAATAAAATAATACCTTTATTTTTCTCTAACCTCTCTTTTACCCATATTTAAAACATTAGCATTTGGGAAAAGGTCATCTTCGATGGGAATTAGTGATGTTTTTTCCTATGTGAACTATTGTGTACATTGATCCTCAACATTATTGAGGTATATCTCACTCCAAATATATATTTTAGAGATGTGATCCCTCTTAGGTAATATTAATTGCCTTTACTTTATTACCTATTTTTCTAGGGGGTTATATCGGAAATATCACCTAGTTTATGTGAGATATCCTATAAAGGTACACTTTTTCCTCCGGGGTGTATGTTTATTATCTTAAGATGCCTTAACAAAAACTTCACATCCCCACAGGTTTTTGTATGATAATAAATGTTTCATTACATTACATAAATGTTGTGTTATACTGTCTTCCACATTATATATCACTTGGTTTGGTATTTATGCTGCTGTTTGTAGTGAGTATCCCAAACATGATAATGGAAGGCATGCATGACTCATCATTGATCTCACTATATCTAAAATGGTATGGTTTTTCATTTCACTTATACCATTCAAATAAGGTTCATGAAGAGGAATTAGATGACATAGGATCTCAAATTCTCATAAATATTAAATGATGTCTTGATTATGTTATTATACTCTATAATCTGATTAGAGATTCATAATAATATTACAAAGATTGTTCTCAACTTCATTCTTCTATTTCATAAATTTATCAAAAAAATCTGGCTTATACATCATTATGTGGACATATCCATATCTACATAAATAATTAGAAAATTTTATGAAGTATGGGTACCCACACCATTACTTAATAAAAAATGGACTACACATATTTGAATAGACTAATTCAAGAACTATTTGGACCTTCCTCATTTTCCACAAATCGGGGATTTGGACATTTTATAATGTATACAAACATTAAATATACCATGTGGTTTTAGTTAAAAATTATCTTAATATCCATCATGTTATAATTTATTTATGTGATTTTCATTTACATGAACTAGTTAGTGATTTTATTGTTTGGTGGTATGTATCATATGAAGTAACTTCATTATTCATTACCAATACATGGTTCATGTATTCTAATACATAATTACTGTTATTTATATTTTACTAACAATAAAATTTTTATTTTTATAAAAGAATAAAAATTTAATCTGAAATTTCATAATAAATCCATCATTATCTAGTCTAGATATTGAAAATCTGTATTTTATAATTAATGGAACCAAATAAAAACCCTTAAAAACAAATATAATATTGGTTATAAATGTGAGGTATTAGTCGCCAATAGCTACAACAATAGGTTTAGGTGTGCTAGTTTCTCATACAAATATATCCCCTCAAAACAAATTCTGATTCTAAATGGTTTATAAAATTCTATTCATATGTGAACAACACATGTTATATCTAATACCCAATTTATATAAATAGAAAAATATCACTGAATATAAATTCACACGAAGCCTCCCCATACATCTTTTTCTTGGTCAAGTTTTTTTATGGTGTCCCTTTTGACCACATCTAAAATAAAAAACATATTTATCCATTTCTTTTACCTTGAACGTTATCTTCTCAGAAGGGAATGAAGAATAATTGGATTAAATATATTTTCATTCTATTTTTATTTTCTCATAGTATGGATTGAAGAATTTTCACACTTCATCTCGTAATGTACCTAGTGAAAACGATTGAAAAGACATGGCAGTGACTTCTCAATGTTGAGAATATTCAAATTTACACAAAATATGGAGAATATATGAGGCAGGTATTTCAGAATGATATCAGTGCCAAATTATTTTTGATAGATAAAACCTTAGAAAATATAGGTGCATAAAGTACTCAATGATATTGACTACGATTGGCTTAGTTGGGGATACCTCTCTAATATTTCCCTAAAAGATAACCTTTGAAATCTCAATCTTTTTTTGGTTTACCTCTTTATTTGTAAATACCACGAAGGTGATGATGCATGATATACACATCCATGTTTTCATTAGACATTGAGAGTTCACGAGACACAAACAAAAGCATAAGACACTGAAATTTGACTGAATCCCTCATATATTATTGATGGATAATAAAATATTTGTAACTCACATTCTTAGAAGGAGGACCAAACATTGAGGATTATAGAATGTATGATTTGAATTCTTGGAATATAAAATCCTAAAGGCTTCTAAACCACTCACTGACGTTATTTCTAATGAGGAGGTTTTTTATCCAATATTTATTGGTAGTGATTGTGTGGGTGGAGAGATTTCTGTTATGTTCTAAAATTAAATACAACATTGTTAGTACTATTTCATGATTAAAAATTATGGGATAAATAAAAAATTAATTGATTGATTATATCTTCTACTATTTTATCATTTCCAAATTCCCCTCACTATTGAACTCAGAATGTATTGTTTTTAGGACATTCTGGTGGTAAGGATTTATATTCCCTTTCACATAACCCCAATGAGGGTTGGTCAATATACTTTCTGGCATTTAGTTATTCATGACTTTTCCAAAGATGGGCTTAAAGCTACATGATCTATTGAGCAGAATCCCCTATTCTCAAATCATGACTTGAGATTTCCACAAAACATGCCTCCAATTACATCATGTCTTGAAGGGGATACTTGTATTTATGAAAGATAGTAAATTTAACCCATAACCTATATAATACAACCATGTTTAAATTATGTTTCCCGATTAGGGTTATTCAAACACATAATTACATGGTTTTGATTCCTAATCATGTAATCGAAGTCCAAGTCTAACATAAAATTTAATTGAAGAATTGTAATTTAATCTCCATTTTTTTCCTATTTTTATAATTTACATGTGTACTTAATATTTAGTAGATGTTACGGAATTAATTAACAATGATGGATAAGACATATAAGATTAATCCATTTATTTATAATTTTATATTTTCACATTAATTCATTTATTAATGTGATTGTGGTCTTGAATACATAAAATATATAATTGAATTAATGTTAGTAAATAAATGTCAATTTCATGAGATTTATTTAATAGTTTATTTAATGACATGACATTAATAATACCTCTTAACTATGTGAAATAAATAATATTTTTGATACTTCCAAGAGTAACATCATTCTACCTATCTACCTATATATAACTGAGTTTACATCATTTGGTTTTATCTTAATGTGACTCCATATACTGAGGGTAAATCCATTAATTATAATTATTTATAACTCAAACACAAGTAAGGGGGACTGAAGGATTGGATAAAGGAGTATTACATTAATATACTTGGACATGTAGGTCCTATATAATAATAGATGTAGGGATGACTAACATGCCATCATATTTAATTTAATAATAAATAAATTCAAACCCTCGTAATAAATTAAATTATATCATCCTAACCACACATAGGTTTTGGTCAAGATCATGAATGGTCATACATGAAACATATAAATAAAATAAAATAGCTAAAATGCATTTATTATTCAATATTTATTTAATAAGATAAAAATAATTTCATTAATTAATTAATTAATAATTTCCCTCTCATTTTAATGCCCATCTGAATCCTCTTGGAGATAACCATAATAATTTCATTAATGAAAAATAATTCCATGAACCAATTGTTGCATATTTATTATAATAAATTAATTGATAATTTAAAATTCATTAAAAACCATTTATAAATTATCACATACATAATGTTACAGTATAATATATTTGGTTTTAATGATTATTTTTTTCATTTAATGTAACTTAATTCATCATGTAATTGGGAGACAACATGCCATGTACTATCCATCATCTCACCAAGTACCTCAGCTTCTATGTATCTACGTCACATGCTTGGGGATTGCACATGTTGAATCAATAAGATTGCAAAACATGTACATGCTCTCTACACACTAATAATTCCCTTACTATAGGACAAAGACACTCACCTAGGTATTTATCATGTATCTGGGCAGGATCACACAACATGTACATTCCAACTACATTCCATGTTGTCCAAAAGCCGCATTCCCATGGAAGCCACCAAAAGACATGGTATATTCTCACGTGAGAGACTAAAAAACTTGTGAAACTACATATAAACCATGGATATATAATTACATTTTTCCAGATAACATGACATGTATCTCAAACATGGTAATTTATAAAATACATGTCATGCATACCACATACATTTCATGTATATCAGAAATGATCTATGATTTCTGTATCACACGGTTTGATCTGGAATAATTGAAACAGATATTACTTGATTTACATCTCTAACTCATGCTAACTAACCAAATAGTATTCTATATACACATCATGTAATCTATCAATTGTGTTCTAGGTTGTCTAGTCAATTCTTAGCATACACCAGATTAAAAAAATTTGGGGCATGATGTCTATCTTATGACATGGATTGGTATTGGGGGATAGGTAACACAACATGTACTATGACCACACACCTTTTGACCCTGTATTACTAGAAAATATTGTAGTTCCCAATAAAATCTCCAATAATTCATCATATTTTATTAGAGGACTATGAAAATGAAACACTAATCGAATATGATAAATATTCCAAAAAACATTATAATTATAAATTGATTAACGAATGGATAATATGAAATGAATATTCCGCCATGATTGTGTATGGATCAAAAATAAAATACCCAATTATTTATTTATATGTGAACCTTATGATACAAATTTTTGGTTCTGGAAAACAAATAACCATGTGGTGGGGTGATATATTAAATTTAATTTTAATATAGAGTTTCAAAAAACCTCGATCAAAGGTCTAGAATATAAAATTTATAATTAGTTTATTTAATACTTAATCAAATACAAAATCTGAGGATTCTTTCGTGGATGTAGATACTAATATTCCAATAATACTACTTTGTTTTTCCTTCATAGTGCTATAAGTATCCAAGGATATAATCCCTCAATTAGTGATACTAAATAACTCCTTTTCTCTTAGAGTACTTTAAATCAGTCTTACAGTTCATGTATGATGAAGTGATTTTATTGAATTATTTGGGTAGATTTATTATCCTTTAGTCTTGAAGGAATCTATTTTTCCCCATTCATGATATGTAGAGATAAGGATACAAGGTATATTTCATTTTGTGAAACAATTATCTATTTTCGATTATACATCCTACAAAATAGACATAATACTCATTATTTAGTGCTAATGTCTTGGTTATAATATTTGTTTAATTGTCTGTGTGCTCTTAAATAATCTTACAACATTTAATAAAATCCATACCTGTAAAGACCCATAAATTTCATGGAATTTTCTTTTCTTATATACTTTTTCATTTTACGACTTTGTGGCTTCTAACGGTGCTTGATTTCGAGGCTCGGTGTGCCCGAAATCATTTTCCGAAGTTAAGCTCGGTTACGTTCAGTGAAAGAACGAGCAGGTTTTTCTATCTTCTGAACTGGTGATCAAAATTAAAATCTGAGGGCACCGATGAACATGCAACGCTGGTAATTTCTTAACGTGATCCTTAACGTAGTTGTATTCACAATGGGGGACAAGTAAATTTCTTGGGATTAATTTAAGAAATAAATAAAAATTTTCGGGACATTTTTTATTTTATAAGGACGTTATTCCCTTCCTTTGGTAGTTAAGGGTGAGGTCCACATCCACCTAACTACCCAAGTGTGGATGTTAGAGAGTTGGGGCCCACACGAGCCAAACCATTTAATTTCCTCTAAACTCATTAAAAACCAATCATTTAAATTGGATAACCCCCCATTAATTTCAAATCTCTCCACCTAACTCCATTAATTCATGTCAACCCATAATTTAATGAGAATCCATCCCATTTCCCCCCTTTTAATTTAATTGCGAATGTGTTTAATAAATGGGGACCTTCCCTCTCCCTTCCTTGATTTATTTTCTCACATTTTATATAATGTTGTGATTTAATTTTGGGAGAGTTTCTTCACGTGTGTAATACAATAATAGGAGGAGCCTATTATTTTATTAAGGGGGAGAGCATTCGTTGGGTGGGGAAGATCGAGAGAACACTTGTGGTTTTAGAAGAATTCCAGCCTCTGACAAAGAATGACGAAGAACACCGGTTCCTCGAATAACAATGACACGCCACCAATCCCCTTTTCCAAGATAAGAGAGGAGACACTGCTTCCTCCTCTGCGCAATCTGACGACTCCTAAGAATCATTTCCCCGTGACGCCGTCTACCGCGATGCCGACATTCTTCATCAATTGTTGAGGTAGGTGAATTTTTATATTTCATTATGTGATTTATACCCATGGCATGGCATGTAATTGTTGGTTGATGTTTTGAACCACTAACGCGGTGGGTATGGATTAATGAACAAGTCCAAACCCACCGCAATTTCGTTCTTGATGCGCATAATATTTTAAACAACGAAGTGGGATTGAAAAGGCGATTGGAGGCTTTCGTAGTGATGAACGGGTCTCGAGGCGACCGCAGGTGCAGAATGGAGTAAAATCGGACCCCTGGAATGACTATGGTGGGCCGCGGAAGCCCTCGGTAGTGTGGGTCGCCAGCGCGGTGGTGCCGAAGGCCGGAGGTGGCGGTCGTCACCGTCCGTCCGCCTAGATGTGGTGGCGCCCCAGCGTGTTGTCGGCCGAAGCCCACCGTGACTGATGTTGTGGTGGCGAGGAAGGAATCTGGCGGTCGCGCGGGATCCAGGGGAGCCATGGGCGCCACCCTGACACCACGTCCATGGAAAGAGGGGGTCGCACCCCCCGCCTGGCCCACTAGCCAGGCCCACGAACCACCCCCCCCCCCCGGCCGGGTCGGGGAGGTTTGCGCGGTCCGAGGCGCACCGGCCGGGCCAGATCACACCCAGTCGGGCCGGACCCGGACCCAATTCGGGTCGACCTAGTTAGGGCCGACCCCGGGGGGTTGGGTCAGGTCGGACCGGGCCCAGACCCCCACATCAGACCATTTTCGGTCATTTTTCCCATAACATAAGATACAAACCTTTGATTGAATCACTGTTAGTTGCGTATTAATACTTGGATTGGGACGGCCATTTCGGTATATTACACTCAAGGTTTTGGAAAAGTTTGGGTATGACCTGGTATGTTCGAACCCAAAACCAACCGGGCCCTTGGAGCGAAAACACTTATAACATAAGGACCGGAAGTCCATTTGACATGTCATCAACTACGTTGAATTCCTCTTCCTAAGATGATCCTTTTTCCTTACTCCTCTTGAGGTTTTGACGCAGGTAGCGTACAGTCGGGTTGGTTTTAATTTAAAAACCAACTTGGCACCTGAGACAGAAAATCCAACAACACTCAGTCCGGGCATCCGATTGATGCACCATCTGTCATTTTGGGTTCCTTTTGAAGAGAATGAACTTTGGGATACATCAACTCTGGACTTTATGATAGTTGATGTATCGACTCTTTGCCTCAAGGAGAAGTCCTTCCTGGAATCGAGCATGCTGTGTGCGGGAACCCTAGAGCTGGTTGCGACTGCATCGACTACTGTACTGGAATCCCCTGTGGGTTCGACAGCGACGACTACCGTATTGGAATACTCCATGGGTTCAACAGCGATGAATACTCTTCTTGTATCCTATGTGGGTCTGGCAGTATTTAACTTTCTACTTTTATCCTCTGTGGGTCCGGTAGAGTAGCTGGTCTTTTATCCTATGTGGGTTCGACAACATAGGTGGTCTTGAATCCTATGTGGGTCCGGTAGCTTAGATGAATCAATGACTACATCTGATCATCTCTATTGATATACGAATGTGTATACCTGTATGAGCTGAGTCTTAACATCAACCTTTATCATCGACGTGATTAACTTGTTATCCTATGTGTACTAGGATGTGTTTTCATGTGTGGACAGGGTTGTGCATGGGCTCAAGAGTTGGAGTCGTTGTAATTGATGACTTAGGTATATGTATGGGAATATAAGAAATTAAAGTATGATGATACTTCGTGATTGTATCATTCCTTTTTGGTTTATCCTTCAAGGATTCTGAGAGACCTTCGAGGGTCTCTGGGTCCTTACTGAGTATCGTATACTCACCCCTGGATGGGCTATGCCCGCACTACGTTGTGTTGGATGAAGATGACGGAAAACACTGATCAAGGTGGAGGATTGTAGAGCTTGGTGGTACCCGGAGGTGGACCACTTGGCGGGACGTACATGGAGCGGATGGCCGGACCTAAGGATCTTAGGAGACTATCTGTACCCACCCTTCAGGTTGGATTTTTAGAGGACGACTCGGGGTTGCTATTTACTTACTGTCATTGTACATTCCTTTCAGTTTTACTGTACTTTCAATTGGGTATGTATACTGGCCCATTTACTTTTCATCACTTACCTTGTACCCAGTTTTACTTAGTGCTTACTTGACTTGTATACTCTATTGTGTGTGTTTTACTTTATAAAATAAATTCCTTCCTTTTTTTGGATTTACACCTTTGGTGCTAGTCTCCACCCCCTGGCATATGCAAGGCGGGCATGGGGTAGTCACGACATGAGCTGCGAGGACATGGCATGAAAAATTGGTATCAGTGGAGTCGGTTCTACCACAGAGAGTAGGACTGTGATCTTTCCGTTCTTTGAAGAAAAAGTGATTAGAGTATTGAGTGTGGTTTTTAGTCCAGTGAGTTCAGTGTTGGTGCGGCAATGATGTATCCATACACCAGGATCCTGACCTTGGATTTATGACCGAGTGTACGAAAACACTAATTGCGTGTGTGTTTCCTTTCAAAAGTTTTCTTTGTGATTACTTTGTGTCACCTAAAAAGTTATACTATAATAACCATGGCGTGACTGTTTCTTTTTAGGATGGCCCCACAAATGTAGCCTACTAGGGTTCCTAGATATGTGCGGGATAACAGCTCAATCAGCGACGAGGCCTCGGTGTAGGGCCCCATTATAGTGGAGGCACCAGCGGTACCACTACCCGCTGGACCACTGATCCTACCAGCCCCAGTAGCGGAGAGTGCACGCCATCTGAGCATGTTTCATGAGTTTCAGTGGCAGAGGCCACCCAGGTTCTATGGAGAGACGGATCCTCAGGCAGCCAAAGATTGGATGGAAGCTATTGTTAGAGTCTTCAGATTGGTAAGGACTACAACAGACCTTATGATGATCCTCGCAGCAAGTATCCGACATGCAGCAACAAGTAGATGGTGGGGCCTGATTCTCCATGTGCATGACGAGGCATGTCTAATTTAGATGGACATTGAGAGCCTCTTCTGCTCAGAGTTTGTTCCAGCCACCCACCCTTCGGTGCGCATCCAAATATTATTGTAGCTGGGGAAGGGTAGCATGACAGTATCCCAATACTCTCCGAGATTTACCGACCAATCACGCTACTCCATGAATATGGTACGATACCAATTCCTTCGATACCAAACCTTTGAGTAGGGATTGAGGCATGAGATCAGAGCTTCGACAATTCCTCTCAGCATCCTGACGTAGGCGGGGGTGCTGGAGCGAGCCCTGTTAGTGGAGATCTTTCTCGCTGAGTAGCCACCAGCATCGAGACCCATTGGAGGACGACACAGAGTGGATTATTATGTAGCCTAAAGTCTACAGATGTCACAGGGGTCCAAGTGGACCAGACCGTCAGGTGGGCGACCTCAGGATACAGGTTCAGCTCTACGGGGCACACGGTGTAGAGCTTGCCTTACGAGGAGCATACAATGCTATGCATGTGGTGGGAAGGACCACATGGCTCGTGACTACCTGGCCCGCCATGCAGACGAGCAGCAGACAGTGGAGAGACCTCCCAGGCAGAGGCATAGGTTCGACCGTGGCAGTTTTCAGGGAGCAGGAGGACGAGGAAGAGGAGCTGGCCGAGCAGCGGGTGATGGAAAACGCTTCTAGGCTCTTCCACTACCACCCTTAGGAGGTCCACCCCGAGCACATGGAGATGGCAGGCATAGGCAGGCTCAGATCTAGGAAGCGGAGGCTTACGACCACGATGCACCCGAGATGATTCGAGGTACTATCTGTGTCTACTACATAGTTGCTATAGTTTTTATAGACACAGGTGTGAGTCATTCGTTTATTGCCTCTACCCTTGTTCGGAGCTCGGAGATTATGACAGAGTCGTTGGCTCGATCCTTATGGATAGTGTCTCCTATGGGAGCAGACTTGATGATTATGCACTGGTGCCGACAGTGTGAGCTTACTCTAGGAAGAGAGAGCTTCGGCTGGGATCTTCTTGTAGCAGCATTGAGGCCTTACAATGTCATCTTAGGTATGGACTGGTTATCTACAATCCATGCTAAGATTTCATGTGTTATGTGTAAGGTGCGGTGTGTCCACGTTGATGGGACAAGGTCCACCTTCACCTACAAGAAGGGAACCTTCGAAGCATAGGATGGACTCATGCAGAGGAGTGGGCCGCTGATCACAATCAATTGGCTAGTCTCATCCTCAATGCGGATGAAGTAAGGAGTCTGAGTTTTCATATTGTGGGGGATCGGTATGTGGAAGTTTTCCCTGATGTTGTTCCAGGACTACCTCCTCGCAGAGAGATAGATTTATACAAAGACATGTACCCTGGGACATCACCGGTATCTACTACCGCATATCGGATGTCTCCCGCCGAGCTTTGTGAGATGCGGGTACAACTCAAGGACTTATAGGGGAAGGGTTTCATCCGACCCAATGTTTCACCCCGGTCTTCTCTGATTCTGTTCTCCAAGAAGGCAGATGGGAGCTTGAGATTGTGTGTCGACTACCATCGCTAGAACTGGGTGACTGTGATGAACAAGTACCATCTTCTGAGGATTGAAGGCCTCTTCAATCAGCTCAAGGGACAATAATGGTTCTCAAAGATAGAAATCAGGTCAGGCTATCACCAGCTCAGAGTTCGAGACGAGGATGTGCAGAAGACGACCTTCAGGTGTTGATATAGAAACTATGAGTTCTTGGTTATTCCCTTCGGCATGACCAACACTCAAGCAGTGTTCATGAGTCTCATGAACATGATCTTATAGCCTTAACTCAATCGGTTTGTTGTAGTCATCATTGACGACATTCTTATTTACTGAGAAACCAAGTAGGAGCACGCCTACCAATTGCGGTTGTACTGGATACAGTCCGAGAGCACTAGATTTATACTAAGATCTTGATTTTCCGATTCTAGATTCAATATTTTTACTTCTTGGGGCATGTCATCTTAGAGGCGGGAGTTGATGTGGATCTCACAAAGATCGAGGAAGTACTTGATTGGGAGCCACCCAAGAGCGTGACAGAGGTGCGGAATTTCTTAGGTCTAGTTGGATACTATCGAAGATTTTTGTTAGACTTCTCCAGAGTTGCAGCACTGCTTACAGCTCTGACGAGGAAGGGGAAACCCTTCGTGTGGTCAGACATATGTCAGCAGATCTTCCAGGAATTGAGGTGAAGATTGACCAGTGCGCCCATCTTGAGGATACTAGAGGAGGGCACAGGTTACGTACTTTACTGCGACACATCAGGGACTAGACTCGGGTGTGTCTTGATGCAGGAGTGAGCAGCGATCACTTATGTTTCATGTAAGTTGAGGCCGCACGAGCAGAACTACGCTACCCATGTCCTGGAGTTAGCAGCAGTGGTCTTCACCCTAAAAATTTGGCAACACTATCTGATGGGCGGGCGCTTTACAGTCTACTCTGACCACCAGAGTCTCAGGTACATTTTCTCATAAAAGGACCTGAACCTGAGAGAGCAGCGATGGCTCGAGTTCATTCAGGATTATTACATTGTGATTTTCTATACTTCTGGGAAGGGGAACGTTGTGGCTAATGCACTCAACATGAGATCGGGAATTCACCTACATGGCGAGGTAACATAGTAGTAAGCCTCATTGCAGACATCCTTCGTGGATAGAGATGGGGCAACCTATTTATAGTCCCTCACAGTAACTCCTTCACTACTTCAGAGGATCAGAGAGGCACAACGTGGAGACGTCGACTGTGAGGCACGACGTGCTCATTTATCCTCAGGGATGGCACCCGATGGATTTTCTGAACGCGGGGAGCACTTCATCCTCTTAAGGGGTCGTACCATGGTACCGGTTTCACTACAGGAGAATGTGTTGACGGAGTTTCACACTTCCACACTAGCGGTACATCCTGGAGTAATGAAGATGTACCAGGACCTCAAATGACAGTACTGGTGGCAAGGTATGAAGAAGGCTGTAGCAGAGTTAGTTTCCCAATGCCTCACTTTCCAAAAAATGAAGGTAGAGCACCAGGTTCCAGCAGGCTTGGCACAACCCTTGGAGAACTCGGAGTGGAATTGGGAAGGGTTATCCATGTATTTCGTGATGGGGATCCCACGTACTTCCAGAGGACACAAATCAATCTGGATGATTGTAGACCAACTCACCATGTTTGCCAACTTCTTACTGATTAGAGAGCAGGGCTCAGTTGAGAGTTTGGGATGCCTCTACGTCATGGAGATCATACGAATTCATGGTGTTCCATCATTTATCATCTCCGATAGAGACACTCTCTTTACTTCTCGGCTTTGGAAGGGGTTACATGATGCTTTTGGGACGCAGCTACGCCTGAGCACTTCCTTTCACCCTCAGAAGTATGGCCAGGTGGAGAGGACCATTCAGACACTTGAGAACATGCTCAGTGCATGCATCCTCGACTTCGGTCGCAATTGGGAGGATCACCTACCCTTGGTGGAGTTTTTGTACAAAAACAGCTACCACTCTACCATCAGGATGGAACCATACGAGGCACTGTACGACTGACTTTACAGATCACCTCTGTGCTGGACTGACCCTGGGGAGTCATCACTCGTGGGACTAGAGATGCTATTGGCTACAACGGAGAAGGTTCCGATCATCCAGGAGAAGATGAGGACTGCACAGAGCATACAAAAGTCCTATGTTCATAGGAGGCAGAGACTACTGGGGTTCGAGGATGGTGAAAACGTTTTCTTACGGGTCTCACCTCGATTTGGATTTCATGGATTTGACTGGGGCGAAGAGTTATCTCCACGCATCATCGGACCATTCTAGGTCCTAAGCAGTGTAATTGAGGTGGCTTACCGCCTGGCCCTTCCACCTCAGTTTCCCAGGTGCACGACGTATTCCACGTATCTCAGCTGAGAAGATACGTGTACGACCCGACACATATCATCAACCACAGTGATTTGGACATCGATGACATGGCGAATTTTGAGGATGTCTCGGTGGAGATCAAGGATCGACAGGAGTAGGTCCTATGTGGACGGTTTATAACTCTGGTGCACATTCGTTGGTAGCACATGAACCTCCAGGAGAGCACATGGGAGTGGTAGATTCAGATGCATTCTCAGTACCCTCAATTGATTCCCTATATTATGATGTAGCTTTATGGGGACGTAAATCCCTGAGAAGGAAGTAATTTAAAGACCCAGAAATTTCAAGGAAATTTTTCTTACTTAAATACATTGGAATTTTATGAGTCTATGGATTCTGAAGGCACATTATTCAGAGGCCTGGTGTGCCTAGAGTAAATTTCTGAAGTTTAGCATGGGTACGTTCATTGAAAAAACAAGCGGGTTTTTCTCTCATTCAAACATGTGCTCGGAAATAAAATCCAATGGCACCGATGACCTCGCAAAGCCGGTAATTTCTTAACGTGATCCTTATTGTAGTTGCATTCGCAATGGAGAAGAAGTTAATTTCTAGGGATTTATTTATGAAGTATATAAAAAATTTTGGAACAATTTTTATTTTATAAGGAGGTTATTCCCTTCCATGGGTAGTTAAGGGTGGGGCCTACAGCCACCTAACAAACCATGTGTGGATGTTAGAGAGGTGGGGACCACAAGATCCCCACCGGTTTAATTTCCTCTAAACTCATCAAAATCCCCTCATTTAAATTGGCAAACCCCCCATTAAATTCCAATCTATCCACATCACTCCATTATTTCATGTCAACCCATAATTTTATGAGGATCCTTTCTATTTTCCCACTTTAAAATTAATTTCCAATGTGTTAAATAAATGGGGACCTTCCCTCTTCCTTCCTTAATTTATTGTCACACGTTTTATTTAATGTGGTGATATAATTTTGGGAGAGTTGCTTTGCGTGTGTAATAAAATAATACGATGACCTATTATTATATTAAGGTGGAGGGAATTCATTGTGCGAGGAAGATCAAGAGAGCACATGAGGTTTTGGAAGAACATCGGTCTCCGAAGAAGAACGACGAAGAACGACGGTTCCTCAAAGAACAATGATGCGCCACCAATCCTCTTCTCTGCAACAAGAGAGGAGACACCGCTTCCTCCTCAGTGCACTCCGACGACGCCTACGAACCGTTTCCCGGCGACGCCATCTATTTTGACATCGACGTTCGACATCAATTATTGAGTTAAGGGAATTTTTATATTTCCTTATGTTATTTATACCCTTGGAATGGCGTGTAATTTTTGGGTGATGTTTTGAACCGCTAACGCGGTGGGTACGGACTAACGAACAAGTCTGAACCCACAACTATTTTGTTCATGATGTGTGGAATTTTTGGCGATGATGAAGCTGGTCTGAATTGTTGATTAGAGGACTTCGCATTGATGAAAGGGTCCCAAGGAGACTATAGGCACAGAGAAGAATAAAATCGGACCACTGGAATGACTCTAGTGGTATGCAGAAGCCCCCGACGGCGCGGGTCGCTGACGGCTGGCATCGGCCGGGCGCCTGGAGGCGGCGGTGCCCCGGTGTGCCGCCATCTGAAGCCCATTGCTGCTAAATACACAGTGGTGAGGGCAGGATCTCATGTCCACACGGGATCTAGGGGAGCCAGCGGCGCCACCCTAGCTCCGCGTCCACAGAAAGCGGGGGCCGCGCCCCTCGTGTGACTCGCTGGCCAAACCAGCGCAGCCCCTCCCCTCCTGGCCCGACCGGGGTGGTTCGCGCGAACCAGGGCGCGCTAGCCGGGCTGGGCCTCTCCCTACTAGGCCAGACCCAGACCCAGGTCAGGTCGCCTGGTTCGGGGCGACCAAGGGGGGTAGGGCCGGGTCAGACCAGTCCCAGACCCCCACTTCGGACTGTTTTCGTTCATTTTCCCATAACATGAGCTATAAATCTCCAATCGACGCACCATCAGTTGACTATGTATCCTTGGATCGAGACGGCCGATTTAGTATATTACACTTGAGGTTTCGGAAATGTTTGGGTATGTCTCGGTTGGTTCGAACCTGAAACCAACTGGGCCGTTGGAGCGGAAACGCTTATAACTTAATGATCGGACATCCGTTTGATGTGCCGTCAACTGCATTGAATCCCTCTTGATGAGATAGTCCTTTGGGATTACTCCACTTTAGGTTTGGACATAGATGGAGTACGGTCTGGTTGGATTTAGTTTAAAATCCAACCGGTCCCCTGGGATGGAAAAGACAATAACTCTCGGACCGGGCGTCTGATTGACGCACCGTCTATCGCGTTGGGTTTCTTTTGATGAGACAAAACTTTGGGATACATCAACTCTAAACTATGGGATAGTTGATGTATCAAATATTTAGATCGAGTAGTGGACCCTCCTGGAATCGAGCAGGCTATGTGCGGGAACCCTAGAGTTGGATGCGACTGCATCGACTATTGTACTGGAATCTTCCATGGGTTCGACCGTGATGACTACCGTACTGGAATCCTCCATGGGTTCAAGGGTGATGATTGCTATTCCTGTAACCTATGTGGGACCTACATTATTGACCTCTATACTTGTATCATGTGTGGGTCCTGTAGAGTAGTTAGTCTTGTATCATGTGTGGGTCTGACAGCTTAGCTGGACATGTATCCTATGTGGGTCCAACAATATGCTTAATTTGATATTTCATTATGTTATTCAAGATATCTATCTCCCTTTTTGGTTCTTCATTTTTTATTTTATACACACTAACGGTTTTTGAGTCACGTGTTGTTGATGAATTGAGTTTCTCAATTGCTTCCATCAACTCAGATTTATCATTTTCCTGCTGCTGCATATTGAGGTTGGTGTCACAAACAACATTGTTGGATTTCTTTGTTTTGGATCCACAAACATATATCTCCTAAAATGCAGCCACTAACTCAGATTGCATATCAACTCTTCCCTCAAATTCTTCTTCTTCTTCAGCAGCTTCAGTTTCATTCTTCTTCTGAGAACTACCGACAACTTCAATCATATCATTTTCTCAACGATCTCTGCAGTTCACTATTTCTTCAACCTCCTCAACCTCAGACTCATTTGAACTGTCATATTCTTTTGAAATAAGGTTCTTCTTTATAATGAAATTTCTCCAGAATTGTTTCTTTTCATTCCTATAGGCTGGAGAATTCATCTTGGAAATTTCGATTTCATCGACATCATCATCCTCTTGGAACTTTTTGGGGCACCATGCTGCAAGATTTCGAGCCTTTCCACATCAAAAACAAGAAAGTGGAAGTTTCCCTTTAAACATTCCTTTTCTTCATTGACGGTTTGAGGAGAGGAATGCTATCACCTCATTTGTCTTTTCTTCTATGTGAGATTCTTCAATGGTGAGCTTCTTCATGGCCTTAAATTCCACCTCATTAGATTTCCCCTTTTCCACAATAACGTTATCATCGTTTCTCATTTAATAAGCAACCAAGGTGTTGTGCATGATATCCAATGTCATCTCTTTCAGGTCAGTATCATAAAAAACCAAAACATTCAGATTGAACCAAGTTGGATGTTTCGTCAAGATGTGCTTCACAATTTTTATGCCATAAATAACTTCTCCATGACCTCACACGTCTTCCACTCCAACATTTACCATGTCAAAGAATGCATCAATAGACTCATTTTATTCATACTAAGATCGTCATACTTTTTCCCCAACATGTGCAGAATTACCTCTATAACCTTTATATCCACTTCATATATATTTCTTAGCTTTTCCTACATGGCATGTGGCACTTTTCATGAAACCACCTTTGTATAGATAGGATTGGATAGGGCACCACCTAAAGCATTAATTCCATTGGAATCAGTATCCAAATCCCTATGCTCAGCTTCAGATAATGCACCACTACTAATATCAGCTGTTATGCCATGCATTGCTGCTATGAACAAATCAATTCTTAATGATTAGAAGTAGTGTTGCATCCGATTAATCCATTGTTAGAAATTGTTCCTGTCGAAGATTTCAATCCCATTATGATTACTGATCTCCATTTGAGAGAGAAGCATGAATATTAAGCTTTCACTCTGATACCAGTTGTTAGGTCCACTGGGATAGATACCCTGAGAGGTGGGGGTGAATCATGGTATGACAGCTTAAAACGACAGCCCATTTTGATTTTTTTTGATGTTAGAAAAACCCTCTTCTCTCTCCTTCCTAATTCAGAGTATGAACAAACCATAATGAATGCACATGAAACATCGATTTTTACTTGGTTCACCCTCAATGGGCTACGTCCAAGGAGCACACACCTACAGTGAACTGATGTACCAATTCCACTATAAGTGCATTGCTGTTTACATGTTTGAAGCGGAGTCACTATCCCTCCAGGCTTACAACCACTCACAATTTTAGAACTCAATGCTCTCTCAATTGAAGTGAGATCACTACTTCTTTAGAAGATCCACTCACAGTTTATATTCTTGTAGGCCTCTTCATTACAACTAATGAGTGCATCGTCCACTGTATATAGATTCTCTATTGATGTTCAATGTTTGTCCATTGATGAATACCCCTTTTCAACTGAACAGTAGGACACTCACTTTGGAATCACCTTCGCAAATAACCATACATGGTGAGGATCTCTATTTCTCGAACCTAAAACAATCCTTCGTGAAAATAGATATCAACTATGTGAAGTCACCATGATACATGAAACAATCCCATATAATTATATCCTAAAAAACCATGTCTTAATATTAAAAAGTCATATGTATGGAATGAGTTAATCCATTAGTAGAATAACACTATAAATATATATAATGTTTTTCATCATTAAACTGATAAATCTAGTTTCAAAAATAAAAAATTATCATAAAAATGATTTATTTTAAAAACATTACTCATAAAATATCCTTTATTTTTACATAAAAACACATTCAAATCCACATGATCGTAGGAATAAACATGAATGATACCATATATGGAAATAGTTGAAGGAATATATATCTCAAAAGATAAACATGTGTGCAATTAGTGCATGAAAAACCAATCAAGAATAAACTAAGAACAAAGACAAAAATTTCTCTAGAGTATTTAAATACATATTTAAGACACACAAGAACACTATATGAAATAATTTAAAACCTAAGGGTAAAAGTTATTTCCAAAATCTATCGTTACGATAAACATATCCCATAGTGGTTCCACACTCACTAAGGTTTTCATATATTCATAACATAATGGACCGAAGGTTGAAAATGCGATATGTTTTCCTAAAAAATTTCATGTAAACCATGAACAATATTTAATAAAACTTTTCTAAAATATAATAATTAGATATCCCATGATTGAGAAATTATTTTAGATACAAAATCATCTTTGAGGAATTCCATTGAAGAAATGAAGCACATAATATAACCTTAAAGAATATCCCATTAGTACTAATTTTCCATTACAATACGATGAATTTACAAAACAATAACACACAAAGATATCAAATATATAATTCTCGATATCCAAAACAAAGGAACATAAAGTAAAATAAAAGTCTTTATTTAGATAGAATCATTGTATTGACACATCTTTATTTCCAATCAAGGGAAGATAGTAACTTTTTGTAAATTTTGAAATAATATGAAGAGATCATGTACTGTAATGAAAGAGTCGTAAAAATTATCATTAATTCACCATAAAAATATATATATATGTAGACATATATTCCCATAATAGTTATAGTGCTTAAATAAGATGGGATATTGAGGATATATTTCAAAATAATAGGAGAAACTAGGTTGAAATAAGAACATACCATTAAGAGATCCACTATGACCAAAGGATAATCACAATGATACCAATGTGATAATATACTAGAATGGAAATGATGGGGTGGAACATGTTAATGCGAGATTATGGAGATATTTATGTGATGAAAATTCATGGGTAATAGGTTTATTTTTTAATTTTTAGAAATTTATATGGGTCACATATTGGAAATAATTGTGCACTAATCATGCAGTATCTAATGTCCCTTGAAAACTGAACCACATGGTTATAAAGGAATAATCACAGGGATTGAAAAACCATGAAAAATCCATGAAAAAAACCATATAACCAAGCCCAACCATCCACAAAACATTCCTAGGAAACACACAAATTAAAAGGAGATGATCAGAAGATAAAAATCCATACAAGAGTTAACAAGACCATATAATAAGGTTACTACACAGTTAGTACTAACTAAGAGTAGACAACGTGATTGGACTATTTCTCTAAAACTCCAAAATCTCAACACCCAAATATCAAAATCAATTAAAATGGAAAAGGAGAAATACTATTCTAAAACTAAAAAATACTTGTGACCTATATGTAATCAATATTCTCCCACAATTTAACATTATATCCCTATAAATCACTCATGATTCCAAAATCCAAAGAGATATGGACTCTAATGCAACATTATTGATTTTTGATCTAATAACTCATGTATATACTACTAATACATCTATAGTACATAGACCAAGTGAATTTTTTTTCCATGAGGTAACTTATCCTAACAATCTATAATTAGAACTAGTTTCTCATGGCCTAGGGTGTCAGGTTTAAGAACAAAATATTCTTATTTTATACCATGATAAGTGTCGAGTTGATATTTTCTTAGTTTTTAATGATGAAACATGTGATTAATTGATATAAAGAGACATAAAACGTTCAACCATTATGACACATTTTGAAGATGCAAGAAAACCTCAAAAGGGATAATGGAACTCGGTGCCAACATACCCAATCTACACAAATGATGATATTACAAATGTTGAAAATGACTAAGAAACCCCTGATCACCTACTATAAACTACATTGGGTAATGAAGAGGTTCCACATATATTTTTGGAAACTATTTGTTATTGCCAACCACTTTCAAACCATCTACACCGTTTCTATCATCTCTTTAACAAGACACGGTCCAACCAAAGATCATTTTACCTACTCCTTCAAACCCCAAAATGATTCTTATAGGTGGAAAAAAATGATTAAATATAATTGATTTTAATCGAATCAGGATAACAATTTTTATTGGAAAAATCAAAAAAAAATTTAATTATTTTAAAAGAAAATTTGAAGAGAATCACACACACCTGACACATTACCTCATGAACTTGAATTACATGATTTGTTTTTCTATCTATATGTGGGTTATACAATTTGATTAACCTTATTTTGTAACCCATAAGATTTTGTAACTTTTTCAAAATAGAGATGTAAATAATGGATCTTTACTAGAAAAACTATTATAAGGAACCCCAAGAGATTCATGATCTCTTGTACCTACATGCGCCTAATATTTTCCACATTTATTGTCTCAATATGAGAGAAGTGAGCTAATTTACGGAGTCCATCAATGATTACCCAAATAATATGCATCTCACTAGGTGTATATTGTTAATCGAAAATGAATTCCATGGAAATTTAATGCATCTTCTATACTTTAATGTGTAAAGTATACTACAAACAGATGAATCTCAGTAGCCACAACTAAATCTTTCTAGTAAGACATCATGATTGGAAGTCTATAATTAATCATATAATTACTGGATGCAAATAATGATATCTCAAATCATAATAAATCTTTGAAGTCAATGGGTTCATGGACTAACAAGATTTATTATCAATATCCATAAACAACCACCTAAGAGTTATCGAAGTAACCAATATACCTTAGAAAAAAATAAAACATTAGGAGACCAAGACTAGTCACATGAGGTCTCCCAACAATAACGGATTTGAAAAAAAAAATTGAACAGTTTTTGTTTTATACTTGTTTATAATGAATCTGATCATAAAATGAATAATTTACTTCAAAAAAATTTATTCTCATCTTCCCATAATCTTCTTTCATATCTAAGTGTATCTTAGCGAACAAAATCGTCAATGCCCACTATTCCACTGATTCCATCAATTCCATCAAGTATCTAGTTAAATATTTATTTTATAAATCATTGGTGACCACATTCCCCTTTCTAGGTGCATATGAATTACACTTCGGGATATTATGATCAGAATATATAATAATCCACTCTTCAAATAGATATAGAAACTATGTCTCAATGAAATAAATAACTGTATCCTACTCGAGATTATGGGTATGATAATTCATGTCAAAAATTAATAGTTAGAGAGATCAATAAACCAATACCTATTTTTTTTACATTACAACACATCCTATACCCATAATCGAGGCACCATAAAATATGTCATATTCATATCCCAGTTCTTAAAAAGTCAGAACCAAAGTTGAATTTAGCCTCACATTTAGTAACTCATATGTTATTTAACACTTAAAATTACATTATAACGTAACACCATCATTAGTAAAATCTTTCAGAGGACATATATTTTGAAAAAATACCATACAAACCTAATATAATAACCAGTTAATCCCATGAATCTCTAAATCACAAACACATTTTTGGTTTTCTCTATCTACATAAAAACCTAAATATTATCAGGTTCATCAGAGAATCCCCACTCATATATATCATTTCGACAAAATCATTTCTCATATCCAAAATAGACATTTATAAACCTCTGAATATAAATGATTTTCCATTATTGTTATGAAAAAAATTTCCATAGGATCACTACTTATTCAATCATCTTATAATATTCCAAAATATCGTCCAAAAAAATCATGAAGGATTTTTAGAACAAATCAATGACTATATTTAATAAATCTATAAGCACCATAACATAATTTGTATGAATAAATTTTATTACAAAATAATCTTAATTTCCATACATTCTTTGGAATGATGAAATAGGAATATCCTCCACCAAAACTCATAGCTAATGTTACCCCAATCATAGATAAATTTATGAAAACCTTGGAGATCCACCAATTTGATCAAACCTATCAAAATCCAAATCCATTGATAAGTATTCTGAATAAATAACTTGTTAATATTTTAGTAATCAATAGAAATCCACAATATTCAATTCGCATTATTTTAAAATTGAATCAACGAAGACCCAGGAGATTTTCATGTTAGAATAAAACAGTTGGCATCAATATCCACATGATTAACTCTATCTTCCTTCAAATGAGTGTGTTCCACATGATAGGATAAAAAAATATGAGACTCATCCCTCGAAGTTGGTTAATAGTAAACTCAACATCTCTATGGGAATGTAATCTAGAAAAATCATCCCAAAATAAATCTATTTAGTAATTCAAAATGGAAGCACATAGACCACTATAATACCGGTCAACAAAATAACAAAACATCATTGGAAATTAGAATGAAGTCATTTTGACCTCATCAATAATATGCCCCACCCTACCGAATCATGAATCCCACTCACTCTAGATGACATGTGTAACCCCATATAAATAAAGTAACTAATTCCAATGAATATAATAATAAATAAATGACTTAATATAAAATATATAGTCTATGTAAATGAGAAGATTAATGATATCAAGATCAAGGAATAAGAAATCCCACAAGACCTCTTGGGAAAAAATCATAACATGACACTCGATGCAAATAAACCATATTCTTTCCTCCTTAATAATAGACTGTAATGATCCATCATTAATAGTAAAAGATTTGAGAATAATATTAACACATTAATAATATTATATGATATAAAATAATTATATGCCTTGGTATCAATCAAATATTGGACTATAAAGGACGAAATAAAAAATTTACCTCCAACAGTAGTTGGCCCCTCTTCAGATCCCTCTATTGTGGAATACTCTATATAATGACAACTAGTATCTCAACCTAGATGAACCTTCATTACTAATTGAGTATCCTAATTTTCATAAGAATGTGATCCACCAATATTAGAAGTGTCAAACTAAACCTGGGTTCCTTTAGTAAGTGTAGATGTAACTCTACATCCCTTGGATTCAATTCTAAAAATTCTTAATTTGAACCAAAAGTACACAAAGCAATAAAATTATAGGTTGTTTAATATTTGATAGGAATAATATGGAATGGTATTCCATAATGAAATAATATCCACCTAGTGTTGTTCAAAATATACCATGCTAACAAATACAAACATAAATTAATCACCCTTACTGTACTTCTTTTTTTAGATAAAAAATTTGACTACGCCTGCTACAATAGAAGTTCCACTAAGACACATCTTATAAGTTATTTTTACCTTATCCATAAGGATTTTATCAAATACCTTAAAAAATATATGTATGAATATGAAAATATACATTGATTAAATCTCTAGATTCAATGAAAACTCAAACTATCAACCCTTGTGGCATTAATTAGCGAGAACTTTTAAAGATAAATGTACGAATATAGTAAATAGAGTAGTATATTCCATAACCAAATAATTTCATTGATAAAAGGTAAAAAAATCTGGATCCTTCACCACATGAAATTAATCAGGACATATCTCTTTATTGAATACCTTCATGAAAGTTCCCCAAGTGATTTCTTCATGTAATTTAGCTATCTTGTTAGAATCCCAAAATTTCCTTCCATATATTTCAAGTTAATAAGTGGAAACTCCAATAAAAGAGTCCCTTTTAATCATAAAAAAGTATAAATACATTATATTCTCTCAATTCATTCCTTAGGTTCTTGGGATCATTTTTCTCTATGGAAATATTAGAGATTTATTTAGTGATATCTAAATAATCATCCAATATACATTCTAATTTTCTAACATCTTTTTGACACTATGATTGGATATTCAGAATTACCATTCTACCAAAGTGAGGTAAATTGGAGAGTTTTCATGAGGTATATTCCCTGATGATCATTCACTGTAATCATAAAAGATATTTCAAGGATGTACTATATATTTATAATATGAGATAACACCTTATTATCTTAACGATAAATCTGAAAGTCAAAAAATGAACTTCAAGATTCTATAATTAAGGACCTTAAACAAAAAGAGTTTAATGAATAAATTGATTCATGGATTTAATGATATGAACATTGAAATACAAAAGAAAAACATGACATGTCTCATCTAAATTAAATTAAATTCAATCTCAAGTCTGGATAAAGAATCCTAGACCACTCATGTTAACTGAGGTTCATATATAAAAGTGAGCTGGCTATGAAACCATCTTTGCTAACCAACCAATCCATGAAGAAATCTATATTTTTACAGATTTTATTGAACCAACTTTGGTCCACCTAACATGTCACCCATGATGGATCTCTAGGGGTCTCATATCATGTTCTTGATCAACACAGGTTGGAGACAACAACTTGGGTGTCAACATAAATAACCATAAGAACAATTTTACATTATAACTATAAAAACATGTCCCATTTATAACACGATTATGATTCACCATTAGGGTACATCATGGAAGAATAATTATATAATAATGAAACATAAAAAATAAATCCAAAAGGATAATCATATGAATAAACCAAAAAACATATGTCAATGTGGTCACCCATTGCAACCTTCCCAAACCACAATGAAAAATTCATCAAGTAGGATAATTCATCAAGATTTTTTTGGTAAAACCACGTCTTCATACACACCAAGCCATATGCTTACTATGAGGAAAATATAAAATAGTATACCACGATGAATCTATATATTGTTTTCACAATGAAACTATTATCACTAGTATTAATATGAAACATGCTTCATAAATAAAATTTCATTTGAAAAAATTACTCACAAAACATTATCATATTTTCTTATAAAACAATAAATATTCAAATGAAGAAAAATATTTAAATAAAAAAGATTTAAAATATAAAATGAAAGAGTATAACGCACCCATATCCCAAAAGATAAACATATGAACAATCAAATAAAGAACAAGACAATCAAGAATAAACATTAAACAATTAAAAATGGTAATTACCAAATGAGAATATTTAACTAGGAAACACATGGAACACTAGGTTGTATAATTTTAATCCAAATGATATCATGTCCAATCAGAGTCTATCGGTATCACAACCATTAACCCTAGTAGTTCAAATCTCTCTATGGTTTTCATATGTCTTTTACCTGAAACAATAATGGGTCCCAATGTTCTACGATTTCCAAAACACATTCAATTAAAATATTACCAAAATTTATTAACTCATTAAAAAATAAAATAATTAGTTTTCCCATGCTTGAAAAGCCATTTTAATGTCCAAATAATATTTTAGGAATTTTAGAGAATGCATGATGTGTGTAAATATAATTTTAATGAAATATCCCTTTTAAAATAATATTCAATGCCAAAAAGATGTATTAACACATAATATCCCTCGTATATATCAAATCAATCATTTTTATAATCAAAAAAAATTAAATATACTATAGGATTAATGTATTCCATGACAAAGAACCATTATAAAATGACACATAACCTTACAAAGTAGAAAAATATTCCACCATTGAAAAAACTATATTAAAATGAATAGATCATGCTCTCAAAATTTTATATCCATATAAAACATCATAAATTATCCATTTAACCCTCTATATACAAATATAATATCCCTTAAAATATTCATCCCTTGATGTAGAATAGTGATTTATGAGTGTTCCTAAATGAGGATAAGAAAATTGGTGGAAATTTGAGAAAATAAACAAGAGGTCCACAAATATTAATTAAGAATCACTAAGATAACCTAGGGAGATCCTTCTAGAATTGCAAGGAAGTTATGGGTTGAAAAAATTTGAGAATCATGGTATATTTGTGCTAAAAAATACAAATGGTATATGGGTAATTTTACCATTTTTATAAATGTCATAATGGTCGCATGGTTAGGATTTATGGCTATAAAATTCATCTATTATCTCTATAGTCTCTAATATCCACAAAACATAGAAGTGAATGATTACCATGTAATATATTCACTTGTAGAAAAAATGTTCAAATCTATTTAACAAATTATAGATCCAAAATCAAACATATACATGTTTTTCTAGGGAATCTAATTGAGTTAGACAATCTGTGATGAAATTGGTTAAACAAAATCTAGAGTTAATAGTGCCATAACATATAGTTAAAACATGATTACTACAAAACATGCATAAACCATGAACCTAGTGTGTTTTCTCAAAACTATAATATCTTGACCCATTCCTCTTTAAATCCTTTATAATAACATCATAGATAAGATAAGATCAAAATAAAATATACCTATGATGTAATGTAGTGACCCTAGTTACCCAGAGCTAGTGTATTATTTTATTACATTGGCATGATCATAAAAAATAAAATCTGAAAGGACCAATCAGTTCAGTATCCTAAGATAAACTAGATACAAAAATATGTTTTACATTACATCTTCAAATTAAAAACAAAAAAGTGTATACTTTTAATAAAAACATATCCCTTATATTATCCCTGTAGGTTAGTCATAATATACTTCTTTGCATGTTGTAACAATAAGACATAAAAATGGGGTGAGCTCAGATGCTCATTATGGTTACACAATATTGTGAAAGCAATCACAATTAAGAATAAACATTTATGAAAAGGTATAAAATTGACACACAAGCATTTTAAAAATAATATTCAACAAAATATAAAAAGAATAAATAACATAATTCCATTTAAACATTCACAAGGATATTCTACTAGTCAAATAATCACCAGAAATATCAATAACTTATCTCATATTGAGGGAAATCGTTATGTCAGACATCATAACCATAACATCAAGTACTCATGCCAAGACCACACATAACCTTGCCATGAAGGCCACATACCATGAAACAAATTTTAATCATGAGACCTACCAATGAATCAAGGGGCTATTGTGGGTTGACACATCACTAATAAAGTTCAATGCATTCCTCATATGAAAAGGTTTAATCATACAATAACATTCGTATTAAAACTACTATATGGAATGTTGCAACATAATCCATAAAAAATGAATGGTATAAAAATATCTCATCCATAGTAAAAAATATCATAAAACACATAGTACAATATTAAATATTGTATCATAATATATCAACCTCATTTAAGCTTAAAATCTAACAATTGATTTTGACATTATTGAAAGTAATCTAATAAAATGATTAAAACACATTGAAGGAGATAAAAAAATTTACATTTATTTTATTTAAAAGTTCAAAAATTAATTTATAAAACACTTATTTTGAAAATAGCTTTGCAATATTATAATTCAATATTAAAAATTTTAAGCCTTCAAAATGGTGTAAAATAGCCACTCGCACCACATAATGTTAAAACCATTCTTTCTGTAATTTTTTAAAAAGGGCATAAAGTAGATTATTTGGAAAACAAGGGAATGATTTATTTCAAAACATTTTATAAAAATTAAAATATAAGTAAAATTACATTAAAAAATATTTATGATATATTGAAATAAATTTTATGAAAAAATGACATTAATGACAAATAGGTCTTGGTAGATACTTATGTATAAATAACCTCAGATAATAATGAGATAGTGAAAAATTAACCCTTACCTTATAAATTCCTTTAGTATAGGGTATTTTAACATATATTATAATCGTTAAAACATGTTATTAAAATATTAAATAACCATATAAATATTTATTATATCATATATGGCCCACTTATATCTTTTTTTAATAATATTTCAGTATTACAATTGTTTCGACTGTTTACTGCTTCCTTTTACTATGCATGTTTTGTAGTGACGGTCATGTTTGTTATGAATAAGATTTATTTTATTAATATACATAATTATATTAAGTTCAAAATAATTATTTTTACTCATCATATAACTTTTATAATAATTCTTTAATGGGTATCATGGAGAATAAATCTCACGATGTTGTGTAGATGGTGTATCGTGCGTACACACGAGCGATAGTATCATTCCATTAATAGTTATATTGTATGGAATTGGATGGTATATTAAATATGAAAAATAATTATAATGATATATTAATTATATATATACATTATACTCATCACTATATCAATCCAAATAATGTAGTGGTGAATAAAAAATTACACCACATCATGGAGAAGGTAAGTCGTCCATACGGAGGCATAATGATATTGTTATTCGTATAATAGATAAATAGAGGAATATGGTTATAAAATAATCATAATAACATCTCAAAATGTATATGATACTGGGTTTATTTAATTATTATGCAAACAAAATAAAATGAGGAAGTAGAAGAAGAAAATAAATTGAATGGAATTGGTAAAACAATTACTTTTTTTGAGCGTCTCCTTTTGATTTGCATGAATGGACTCTATAGTCTAGATTCTACCAAAAATTGAGATAGTAGATTGAATTTATGGATGTTTAGAGGATAATTAGGAATTGTTTTCACAAAAAAGGCTTTATAGGTGTCAAAAAATGATAAGGATAAGTTCTCTTTTAAAAGATAAGGGAGGGGCACTTTTAAAAACTCCAAATACTATTAAATTATTATAAAATAATTTTCAGCTTCCAATAGCTAAAAAGATAGAATTTTTTAGTATAAGAAGAGTATGGGATGAAATAATCTCATCTAGTAATATTTAGACATGTTTATGTCACAAAATTAACCTTATCCATTGGATTTACCCCTTCGTTAAACAGTTTAACTCTTTCTGTGTTTACTTGACCTTTTATAATATATGGATAATATTGTTATTATAAAATTATAAAAGAACCCCAATTAGATAATTTTAGAAATATTTATCATTATAATAGATATTTTGATAAACCTGATATTTTATTTATTTTTTATCATTTAATCAATTATTATTAATTTTAATGTAAATTTATGTCTTTGTGGATACTATTAAATATTATCATTTTTAAAAATATAAAAACAACATGATAACATTGAACTAATACATCCAATATTTCAGTAACATTTCTATGTTATCTATAAAATTTATCAACTTCATTAATTAAGTTAATTTTTATTTATTTTAATATTTATAATATCATGTAATGGGTTCTTCCTTTAATAATTCAATTACAACATCATTATCGTGTCATAATTTAATTTAATTTTTTATTTAATAAAATTATAAAAAAATTATTATTATGGATATAAATTTAATATATTTATAAATAATATTTATAGTTGACCATATCACATATATATCCTCATATTAAAATCATATTGTTATTAAAAATTTAATATGACATTTTTAACTATTCATTAAATAAAATATAATAAATTACCTAATCTAAAAAAGTGTCATAAAAAGGATCATATTTTTGTGATATTATTAATTTCTGTTGAAAAATACTTATAAAATGAAATTAAAAAATGTGTTAGTGTCATATTATATTATTATAATATTTTTTCTACCTTTAATTTCCATATTTTCATTTAGAAAAGGTAAAAAAATCAAAAAAGTTAATATTCAACAAAAAATTATTTGGATCCAATTAGAAAAAATTTATATATTGTTATTAAAACCTTGTGTTCAAATTTTTTAAAACTCAATTAACATATATGGTAAAATTATGGTTAATGCAACCCCTATAGATGTTGCAAGAAGGCAGGTAAAAGGGACATTCAAAACTCAATAAAATATTATATCTAATTATATTTTAAAATGATTCCAATGAACTATATTGTGTTAATATTTGTATAATTTATCTTTTGGGACATTAAAATAACATTATTGTAAACTATTTATTTAAATTAAAAGGTCAGATTTTAAAAACAAGGCAATATTTTCCACTATTGATAAAAAATTGAATGTTTATAGAAAAATAGAAAAAATTAACCCAAACATAACATCAATGTCATGAATTAAAAAAAGAAGTCACATTTTTAAAATAAAATTTATAAATGTCATATTATGGTTAATAATATTCATAAAATATTTTTAAATGGATAGTTTGATAGATCATGGTGCACTCAAACTCGATGATACGTGAAGCGTAAGCTATAGAATTTTTCAAGATTAAACGTATCATGGATGTTTGGGGTATTACATTATTCTCTACATAAGATAATTATGTCCTCGAAATTTCAAGATGTTTAATTCATAAAATTATTCAGGTTGTTTTTCATCATAATCTAATCCAGTTCCCATATCATCTCTTCCATTTTATGATTTCTCTAAAGAACATTTACTAGATGAGTCAACCGATTTCTCAACACTTGTTTTATGGTATGAATAATCTTGAAACACACTCAAAAATAAGATAGAACATATTCTAGTTCTATTTTTTCTTAGGTGAGTACATGTGTTTGGTCTGGCTGGTATTTCCTTAACAATGATACATGGAACACATCTTGAACATTGAAGAGACTTGGATGCATTAGAAAACTAAAAGATATAGCACTAATTCATTCCATAATTTCAAAAGGTATGATATACCTCATAGTTAATTTACCCTTCTTAATAAATCCTATAATACCCTACTATAAAATTACATTAAAAAAACATGGTCTCCCACTTGAATTTCAAAACATTCTTTCAGTTATCAGCATTAAATTTTTTCATACATTGATCTGTTTTGATATGGGTTTGACTAAACATCAGTTTTTCTACTCTTTTCTCAACAAGTTATGGGACTAGATTTTTTCTTCCACCAAAATCATCCCAATATGTTGGTGTACAAAATCTCATTCCCTATAACACTTCAGATAGTGTCATCTGAATACTTGAATGGAATATATTATTATAGGAAAAATATACTAGAGGTAAACATTGATCCCACATACCTTGAATGCCAAGTGAGTAACATCCCAACATTTCTTCTAATGTTGGAATAGTTCATTCTGATTTTCCATCAGTTAGACGGTGCTAGGAAGTGCTCAAATGAAGCTTAGTATCTAGGGAATTTAGAAAACATTTCCAAAATCATGATATAAAATGATTATCAATATCAGAATCAATTGATAGGGATACACAATGAAGTCTTACAACTTCATTAATTTAATGTCTTGATAAACGTTCAAGTGGTAAATCTTGTCTTATAGAATGAAAATGTTCTGATTTTGTAAGACAATCCTCAATAACCAATATCTAATCATATCTTTCGGGAGCCTCTAGTAGCCCCAGGAAAAATTTTATCATAATATCATCCCATTTTTAAATAGGTATAGGAAGAGGGTTCATGAATCCTATAAGATGGTGTCTTGAAAACTTTACCTGTTGACAATCCAAACATCTCGACACATAATCATCAATATCCCTCTTTATGTTGTACCTTAAAAAATGTTCCATTAAATCTCAATATGTCTCAGTGCCACCAGGGTGTATAGGGAAATTAGAGCTATTAGAATCACCAAATTAGTCTCATTTTATCTCAGGTATAACTAGAACACTAATCCTATTCCCAAATTTCAAAATACCATATTCAAATAGAAAGTCAATCAGTCTCCCATCATTCACAGCATTAATTTTATTTTGAAACACCTCCTCACATGATTTAGAAATTTTATCTTTTTTAGTAGAGATGGTTTTGAAAACATTTGAATAAGTATCTACGTTTCACCTTCCATTATAATTACCATATCAGTCTTTACTGGATCTATGAACATAGGATCCTTTTAGACTCTCATTATATTCATAACTCCATGCTATTTAATACATAATTAATTTCCCTCCATATATTTGATGCCTAATTTGTAGTTTATTGTGAAATCATAATCATGGAGTTCTTAAAAACAACTCCTTTGTCTCATGTTGAGTTCATTCTGTGAGAAAATATATTTTAAACAATTGTGATCATTATATATCACGCATCATTAAATATAGATTAAATGTCTCCATATCTTCATTGAAAATATTACTACCTCTAACTCAAGATCATTATTTGGGTAGTTCTATTCATTAATTTTTAATAATCCGGATGCATATGAAATTACCCTATAATTTTCCATAAGAACACAACCAAGTCATTTCCACGATTAAAAACTATAAATCACAAACCCATCATTCTCGGATGGTAATGTCCAGATATGAGCAATGAATAATCTTCTCATGAATTCTTAAAAAATTATTCACAATATTTTTTCAAAAAAACCCCCCTTTACTTGTGAACATCATTAATGGGTTTTCCAATGGGGAAAAAGTCTGGATGAAACACTATTTGTAACATACTAAACCAATAATATTACATACCTCAATTATACTCATAATTTTTGGACATTCTTGTATTGCCTTTGTCTTTAGAGGATAAATAGAGGTTCCATCCTTAGAGAAAATATGGCCCTGAAAAGAAATTTCCTGAACCTAGAATTCACACTTTATAAAAATTCGATACAGATCATTTATTTTAAGAGTATTTAGAATAATATGCATGTGGATATCAATATTTTCATTTCTTTTGGATCATAACAATACTTCATTAAAAAATAATTCAAAAAACCTTCATGATATTCCTTGATTTCAATTTTTTTAGATCCATGATAATAGAGGGAGCATTAGTCAAACCAAATGGCACTACTGTAAATTCGTAATGACCGTACATTGATCAGAAATGTTGAATTTATAGTATATTACTTTTTTACGCACAATTGATTATATACAAGATGAAGGTCAATATTCAAAAAATAATGAGATCCCTTAAGTTGAATAATAAAATCATCAATTTGGGGTAGACAATTCTTGTTATTTATTTCAATAACATTGATTTCTATATTTTCAATTCATAGGCTCATTGATCCATCATTATTGTTAAACAAAACGAGTTGGGGCTCCCCATGGAGAAACACTAAGGCATATAAATCCATTATTACTCCAATACTCTAGTTTTTTATCTTATATACTAATTCCACAGTGGAAATTCTTATAAGGTGTTTTTATATGGTCTTTCATTATGGATTAAACCAATTGTAAAATAATCAACCCCTCTAAAGGATTTATAGGTAAATCCTCTAGAAATATTTCAAAATATTCTCATAAAATAGGTACATCCTTAATTTAAATATTTCATTATTCAACCCTAGAAGTTATTTCCTCTTCTTCTCCAAGAATCTCATTCATTAAATCTACCAGGTGTGGGTATTGATAAAGAATCTTGTGATTATGTTTCTACTCTAATGATATTTGACTCTACATTTTCATCACAAATAAAAACTTATGAATTATTACAATAAATTAATGAATACTATTCTTTTTAAATTACATATAAATGATTATATCAATGTTGACCACAGGATTGACGATAAAGTCAGTAGATAAAGCTCGTTTATATACCCTAATGGGAACTACCTAACACATCTTTATTGTAGTGATATGTTTCTTATGGGGTTTTACTAGAAGCTCCCTTGATAATGTGAAATGGAAATATCTAATTATTAATGACATCTTGGAAGATATAAAGTTTTATGAGGATCGAAAATAAAATAAATCTTTGGATAAATTTGAGGAAATGATTAATGTACATGCCACCATGTCATTAGGAACTTTGACGTCAACAATTTTAATTGGAAAAGCTCAGCCTTTATCCCTTTTCATTAACGTGCGTATTTCTAATTTATTTATATGAAAATAATTTTCATAATTTCCCAACTCTTAAAAATTTTAACATTTATCATTTTTTTCTTTTTTCTCTCCCTTGAAATCGTGATCATAATGGCATTCTCAACACTTTTATTAAACTCCCATCCTATTTAGGAAAGTATCGAGGTGTTTCTTTCCACAATTACTTCCTGGTGGAATGTAGTATTTTTCTTTTATTCCCATTATTTATTTTTTGCACAGTGTTCAATGCCCATATTCTTCTCATTATTTACTTTAAAGTCATAGGACATGGATAATTACAATTCAATCTTGATAGTATGGGAGACTATATCTTCATATGAATAGAACGATTTTGAGTCTAATTCCAGTCAAAGGAATTCATTTAACACATCAAATAATCTATCAATCTTCCTTATTTTGTTTTATATGTAGTATGTAGCATGGATTTCTACCCATGTGAAGTTATCTTCATACTTTTCATCATTCTCACCCCCTTCTACATCAGGATCAGAAATTTCTTGTCAATATCCACTAGTAGATTGTGAAAAGTATTTTAATAGGAAGAGTTACTTATATTAACTACATTCCATATTCTGTACCTCTTTATCATCCTCCAAGTTTCGAATTACTGGCCACCATTAATCTGCATCACATGACAGATTATAGACTTCCAGACCAACTTTTTCCTTTTCATACACCCAAAAGTAAGAAATATTTTTTCTAAGGAAATAATCTATTTCTCAGGTGTAAATTAATTTTTTGTCCAATTTAATTGTGGTTGTTTTTATCTCATGAATATGTTAAACATTTATCCTCTTAATTATCAATCAGGATGATCTATGTGGGTATGGTTATTATTCATAACAAGAGCCAGTTGTCCTAGGATGGATATATGATTTTCAGAACCAATTATATCAACGACTCTACTATCATTTTCTTGCATTAGAGGGTAATACCTACATGAATTTGATGTGTTGATATAGTTTCCATTCATTCCAATAGGTTCCATTTCTAAAAAATGGCATCCACTAGATTCTGTTATCAATCTTAATGCATAATTCCAAACTAGTAAAATACATAACATATGTTGAAACATTTATGAATATTTAATCTACAATGATAAAAATAGATTCTTTGGGGGCATATTTAATCATTAATTCATTATAATTAATTGTAATGAAAATTTAAATTTTCCTACAAATATCCCATGGGACTGTCAAAGAAGGTTCTCAGTAATGCCCGTTGTCATGTAAGAGGTTGCCTTGAGTCATGCCCTAAACACCATGTTAGAGTTTTTACTCCTAAGTACATCAATGTAAAAACCACATCCACTTTTAGTATCCACACATGGATATATTTCATAGAATACTGAAATAATATTTACATTACCAGAATTTTTGGATGATCTTCTATACTTATCCTGAAATACTATCATTGTTTAATGCTCAATAATCATATTTTTTTCTAAATCATGTTTCCAAGGTTTGAAAAAAACATTCTTTTATACCAAGTGTAATTACCAAAACCTATTTACCTAGAGTTATAGCAACATACTGTTACACTGGAATGATTATATGAAATAAAATCCTCAAAGACCAATCTGTTTAGTAGCCTTGAAAAAACTAGATATAAAAATATGTTTTACATTACGTCTTGGAATGAAGAACCGCATACTATCTCCTTTGAATACAATAATATACATTAGACTATCCATGTAGGTAAATAAAAGTATACTTCTTCTCATCCTAGGAAATTATAAAACAGAATAATGTGTGAGCTCATATGCTCAGTAAGGATAAAAAATACTGTAAATGTTATCATAAATAAGAATAAAATTTTAAGGCAAGGTATAAAACTAAAAGACAAAACTTTTAAACATAACCATTAGCATAATAATGCAATAATAAAATAGATAATCCCATTTAATCATTAACATGGATATTCTACTAGACAAATAGTCACATACAATATCAAAAAAAAATCTAATAATTGGGGAATGCATAATGCAGGACATCATAAACATACCTTCAAGGCCCCGTGCCCATGCCACACATTACCATACCATCTCTGCCTCTTACCAAGAAACTAGGTCGTCTCATGAAACCAACCAGTGCATCCAAGGGATACAATAAGATTCCCCCAATAGATACTATGTCCAATTCCTTGATTTATGAACAGGTCGAATTGTAACATAAACATTTGTATTAAAAAAAGTATATGAAATGTTGATAAATCATATATAAAACTTGAATTGTATAAAAATATCACATCCACTGTCAAACGTATCATAAAAAGATTAATACAATATGAATGATTTTATCATAATAAAACAATCTCTTTTAAGCATAAAATATATAAAAGGATGTTGAAATAGATGAAAATAATATAATTAATCATTAAAAATGATTGAGAGGGATATACCTTATTTACATTGAAATCATTTTATAAAAATAAAAATTATAAAATAAAAAATTTAATTTTAAAACAACATTTTAATCTTATATGAGAAAATTCAAAATTTTAGGGTGTCATAACAATGAATAATAGATGCTCGTGCCACACAAGTTAAAAACCATTCTTTAATTTGTAAAAAAAGTCATAATGTACCTCATTTGGAAAACACCTGAAATATTCAATTCGAAACATTTTATAAAAACTAAAACTTGTGTAAAAATGAATTTAAATTTTATTTCATGATTGATTGAAATATATTTAAAGAAACATGTACATGGATGAAAAATATGTCCAAGTAGATACTTACATATAAACAAACTCATATAATTATGTGATTTTAAAAAATTACACCTTGAATTAAACATTCCTTTAGTTGAGGGTGTTTTAAACTCACGCATAATTTTTTAAATTTGTTATTAAATTATATCCTAAGAATAACAAAATTTATGATATGATGTATGATATTCTTATATTATTTTGTTAAAAATATGTTGGTATTACCACTGTTTCGAGTGTTAACTAAGTCATTTTCCTATGCATATTTTGTTTTGAATGTTGTATTTTTATGCATAGGATTTATTTTATTCAAATATAAATTTATATATAGTTAATAATAGTTATGTTCACTCATCATATAATTTTTTTAATCATTCTAGAGTGGTTAACATGGATAATTAACCTCACCACGTCGTGGAGATGGCATGCCGTATATATGCGTGAGCAATGCTATCATTTCTTTGATGGTTAAATGGTATGAAATTGGATTGTATATTAATTAAAAAAAACATTATCATGTAATATTGAATTTTTATATCCATTATACATATAATTATATCCATCCATATAATGTAGTGTTGAATAACATATAACTCCATAACAAAGAGGCTGTAAGATGTATGTACACATGCATGGTGATATTGTTATTTATAGGATGGATGAAAGGAGGAATATAGTTTTAACATAATAATAATAACATATCAGAATATAGATGATAATGGAGTAATTAAAATAATATGGAAACAAAATATGAAGAGGATGTAACACCCAAAATTTCCGCACATAAATTAAATATGCATGACACACAAAGTGTTTATAGAGAATCCCTCTGTTATAACCTAGCCAATAAACATAATGTTTCAAACTCTATGATTTTAATTTCAAAAAGCTTAAATGCACATTAGCTTTTAGTAAGATATATAGAATCTTATAAGACAAAATTAATTTTTAGTGAAGAGTATCATAACCTTATAAATACTAACTTACCATTATGAAAAGTAAAGAATAGTAAATCAGCCAAAATAAAGAGCAACTTCTCCCATGCTTGTATAAATACAATTTAGTCATCATAAATGATGAAAACAATCATAGTATATGTATTGGTATTTTTTGTATGTCATAAATATTTTAATTAAAATATTGCGATTAATTTAATAATATTAAATGGAAATTTATTTTCATATAATTTACCCATAATTTGTTTTTTATGTTATTATGATTATAAGAATATACTATGTGACAATGATAAAATTTACATGGTGTTATAATATGATTTATATTTTTAATGAAATTTTTTCGAATAAATTATTATTTAAATTAAAAATTAATCTAAAAATATTTATAAAAAATATTTTAAAATATGGTGTTTGTTTTTGAAATCTACAGGTCAAAAAATTATTAGGGTGATTTTTTGGGATTTTTCAATAATACATGTATATTTCATTAATAGTTAAACATTAGGATTTACGAAATATGATAAATAAGTGAATTTCTACTGCATTCCATAGTAATTGAAGATATAAATGATAATTTTTTTAACATATATGCACATATTACTGATTTTGGTCAGAAGAATAAATACAATTGGTTGTCTTTGGAAAAATAATAAAATAATGATTAAAATAATGGAAAACCCTCTACTCATCCACTATAAAACCCCCCTCACTCCCTATTCAAATCACTCATCTATGCCTTGAAGATCCTAACATTATGGCCCAAATACCTTCCCTCGTAACATCCCATATGTAGGAGCTATTTTTCATGAAAAAAGACCAAAACCTATTCCCTTAATGAGATTCTCAATGAAGTGGATCCAAGAGGTAAATTCACATTCTATTTCATTCGATATCATTTCAAGATCCATTATATTATTATCCTCTCCTAATTACCTCTATCCAAACGACCATGATAACTCCATATTCATCTATATACAGTAATTATATCATTTTAATGGAATAAACATAATAAATATTCATTATTTATATCTCTTATTTTATGAACAATATCATTGTCCATGAGGTTCCAATTCACAACAATCAAGTATGAAGAAGTTTTGTTCTCCTATTTCCCCATCATTACATGTCATCAAGCCACATTTATGGTTGAACTAGAGAAAAAAATATTTATTATAACTTACATAATATTCCTGAGAAAGTATACATATATATTATTAATTTATATGACAAAACAAGTTCACAATAATACCAATAACGCCAAATAATCTAAGAGGTTGTCATTAATATTTAATATAATTATTCATACTCAATACATTTAACCAAATGGTATATATTACCATTAACATAATTTTATGTCATAAATAATATGTCAATTCAATTCTAGATATTTACATCTTTTTCCACAAGAACATCCATACTCATATACAAACTTACCGATCATGAATATCAAGGAAACGAACAGTCCAAAACAATGGAATTCAATCTTATGACTAATCAATTAATAAATAATTAACATAATAAAATTTGGAGAAACATAAAACATTTCTAAAAGTTTCTGAATTATGTAATTAATTGGTCTAATTTTATATTCCATTAACTTAGGTTAAAGAGCTCAACACATTCATACTTAAGGTATGAGTTTTCCACCCAAAACTTCATTGTCATTCGGGTTACATTTATTTTACACATAATTAAATTAATATAATATATCTTATAATGTACTCCTAATAAATTATGTGATATTTTTCAATATTTTTTTACCAACCATAATTCTACATTAATTTATGGGGAGTCGCCCATTTTTTAACGGAACATTCAATGTTCATTCCGAAATAAAATCTCGTTTTAAGTTAATTTGCCAAATTATTACATATTTTCAAGGGAAATATATAATATGTTTTTGGAAATAAATATCTTTATAAAATCACTAATTTCATTTTAAAAATACTTTATTAATTCACTTCATGTTTTATACAAATACTTTTCCTAAATAACTCATCTTTTCAAAGTAAAAGCGTATTTGTCTCAAGAATTACTCAATGATTTTATAACAATATATTCACCTATTTCAACAATCGTGTTTATTATTTTGTATTATATCATATACCATATTTATTTAAATGGTTTACATTTAGTTTTCTTGTGTAAGTGATATCTTAAATCCATCCACCCTTTAAATCTGAATGGTTACTGTTTATTCTTAATGTTCGTGGAAAGTTATTTACATTTCATATTTTAGTTTCACTATGATTGTACATTTTTTTATGTTTATACCCACTCATATGAGGAATGAATTGGAATATTTATGTGATGGGTGGGTCCCAATATATCCTCTTGATGAATCTGTAGCTCTCATTACACAAATAGACATGGACATGGATGAGGCCTTACCCATTTTGATATATGGTTCTGGATGAGGCCTTAATCATTTTTAGACATCATAGAAGTGGAATTGATGGTATGATTCAGAACATACAGAATTTGAATTTCCATCATTATGATGCTAGAAATTCAATTTTCATGAGGATATACCCAGTATTATGTTTTATTATGTCAATATTTACTCTACTCATATTCCTTCTATATTTTGTTGAAATTTTTAATTCAAATGATTCTATTTTCAATTATTTACCATTACTAATTTTTATGTTATCTTCTGCTGTATTTCTAACTCTAACTGAGAATTTTAGCTCACCCCTAATTATGTTTCATTATTACTAGGAATAGAAGAGTTATATTATTACTGAATTGCAGGGAATATCATTGAGTGGTGGATGTTCCCAACAGAACTTCTATGTTGTTTTCTATTTCATGTTGTAATGTAGAACATATATATGTATCTTGTTTCAAAATATACTAAACTATTCATTACATTGGGATAAAATTTCAAGTAGTCATTCCAATGTAATGTTATAATGCATCGACTCTAGGAAACTGGGCTAGCGGATTTATGGTTGGTATTAGAGGATGGTTAGTAGAAAAATATGAAACTAGATTTAGAAAACGCAGATTAGGGAAAAAATCCATATAATTTTTTTGAGGATAAACAAACAACAACATCATAGTATTTTTGTAAGAAATAGAATATTTCAATCTTTCTAGAAGATATATTCATGTCTTTATAATACAATTGGATGTGGTTTTGGCACATATATACCTAGGAGTTAAATCTATGACAAGTAGTTTTTAACATGACCTATGTTATCCTAGTACACGACTATAGGCCATTATATGAAACTACTATGACAATCATTGGGGATATGCTTATTATAATTAACATCTTCTTTTCATGCCATAATTAAGGATGTAAATGTGGATTTTTCTTCAATAAAATATGTTTTTGATTATGGGGTTAACAATGAATATGATTTCAGTTTATTCTAATTTGAGATTATACACAATGATTCGTAGACTAATCAAGTGTATTCCATTATCTAGAAATTTAGCCTAGTGGATGAAATGGAAATCACATGAACACACATATCCCATTTAGGGATTTCCATCCGTTGCAAGAAAATGATGTTTTCTCTCGAGATGTGACTTATGAAAAGCAACATATTACTATAGGAGGAAAACATACTTAGGTTATTAAAAATAAAATTAATTGTATGGTCAATCATAATCATCAATGTAGGAGAGCTATGGTTGATCTTTTTAGGAGACAATAGCCTAAATCATTCAATGGAACTACAAACCCATTTTTAGGTGAGTAGTGGATAAGTTCACTAGAGAATATATTTCTCGCTTTGGGATATAACGAATGAGAAAAGGGTGTCATGCATGTTTCTCATATATTGGTAGATGAGGATATGTGGTGTTTATTTATCCAAAAGAAAAAGTAGGAGGAGGAAATAAAATATAAGGAATGGTATAATATTAAGAATATATTTCAATAGAAATATTTTTCCCATGAACAAAGAGCGGATATGAAATGTCAATTCTTGAATCTGACGTCGAAGGAGGTTGAAAATATTTCCAAGAATGAGTCCAACTTTACAATGATGGAAAGTAATGTTGTGGACTTCATACATAATCAAAGTATCAAGGTTGACCATTTTTGAAGGTTTAAAACCATTCCACTAAAGGGCTCTAGACTCCCAAAGTTTCTCATCATATGATAATATATTCTCAAGTGTTGTCACGATGGAGAAGTAATATACCAATTCTTATGACATTAAAGTAATGCAATTTAAAAATAGGGTTGCTGAAAACTCTTGAAAAGGAAATAATGAAATGGGGAAGAATGGAATAATTGAATTCCCACCCTGTGGTAATTTTAGAAGAAAAAAACTAGGGTTTCAGCATAAAAGGAATAGGAGTATGCTACAAATGTTGATAGAAAGTCCATACTAATAGTGATTTCAAGGGTAATAAAGAATCTATTATTGTTCTATGCTTTAATTTTAGAGATATTTGACACTATGCCAATGATTTTCCAAAGCGTCAAGGAAACATGCCATAGAAAATGCCAACGGCGCAGGGACACGCTTATGCAATCACAACAGCTAATATTGATGTTCTGAATGTTGTGGTGGTAGGAAAATTAATCATTTCCTCAAACTTAGGATATTACTTATTTGATTCTAGATCATATCATCTTTCATATCATCCCATTTTTCATGAAAATTAGATATTTAAAATTTGATTCAGGGATGGTGTTGTCAGTCAAAACTCCTAGAAGAATTATCATAGAGACAATGTTGTGTTAAGAGGTCCCCATTATAGAATATAAACATGATTTATCTACAGATTCTATTGTCCTACCCAGGATTTAAATTTATATAATCCTTGGGATCGATTGGATTTCGAACCATGGTACAAAAAATTATTATGATAAGAATGAAGTTACATTTTTTTAAGATGATGTGGAATACCATATCTCTAGGGAATGTATTATCACCATATGATTTGAGTCTAGATACACCCCCAATAGTTCTATTGAATTCAATTATTGTAGAGGAAGGGAATTAGATAACTATGGGAGAGAGAAATAATGTTAAAATAGAGGACATACATATTTTATAATAATATGTTTACATGTTACCAGAGGATTTACCAGTTCTTCTTCCAGTGTTAGAAAATGAGTTTTCTATTAACTTAATTTGTGATTCATCGCTCAAATCAGTGACCCCTAATGGACTGGAAACTGTGGATTTAGTGGAACTAAATAAAAAACTAGATAAACTTAGTGAGAAAGGACTTATTCACCCAAGTGGATGTCCAGGGGGTTCCCCTGTTATTTTCGTTATAAAGGATGATGGATTTATGAGGTTGTGCATAGAATATAAAGAGATTAATTCTCTAACAATAAAGTATAAGTATCCCCTACCTTGAAGTTGGGATTTATTTTATCAATTTCATGGAGCCTAATATTTTTAAATGATTTTTATTTGATCATTATATCACAAGTTTAATGTGAGGAAGGAACATATTCTAAAGAGAGCATTTCAAACCAGGTATGAGAAGTTATAGTTTACAATAATTCATTTTGGAATGACTAATACACCTTCTTTTTTCATGGATCTAATGAAAATAATTTTCATGGAATATCTTTATGGAATTGTGGTATTATTTATTGGTGATATCCTGGGATACTCTAAAGGAAACAAAGATCACGAGAATCGCTTGTGCACTATTCTAAAGACTCTTAGACAAAATTAATTATATGGTATGTTTAGTAAGTGAGAATTTTGGCTTCAGTTAGTTTCATTTCTTGGCCACGTTGTCTGTAAGGATAGGATATGTGTTGATCCTATGAAAACAAAGGCTATCCAGGAATGGCCTACTCCAATGAACATGATTGAGGTTCGTAGATGTATTGGTTAATAGGTTATTATTGGAATTTTGTTCAGAACATTTCTAATTTAGCCATCACAATGAACAAGCTTACACGTAAAGGGGTAGAGTTCATAAGGAAAAAATAATGTGGGGATTGTTTCATAGAATTAAAGAGGAGATTAGTGAATGATGTTTTCTTAAATCTACCATCAGGGGATGGTGGTTCTGTGATCTATGGTGATGAATAAAATAAAATACTTGGTTGTCTCATTATAATTACTTATAGAGATATTTATTATGGCACAATGAAAATTAAAATTCATGATCAATGTCATCCTACTTATGATCATGAGTTTGCAGTGGTAATATTCCCTTTGAAGATATGGAATCATTATCTCTATAGTGAAAAATGTGAGGTTAATACAGATCAGAAGAGTCTAAAATATATATTCTCACCGAAATAACTCAACATGAGACAAAACATATGGGTTGAACTACACAATGATTATGATTTTACTATACAATACCACCCATGAAATGAAAACAAGGTAGCTAATGCATTGAGTAGGAATGATAATGTAGTTCTCAATAAAATGAGGACTGACAAGGTTCCTTTGTAAAATGATCTAGTAAAGATTGATATAGAAATTATAAAAGAAGGTGAAATGTCAATACTTTTTTAGATGGTTTCTGATCCATATTTATCAGAATGGATTAAATGTTATTAGCCTAATCATGGGAACATTGATTTGAAAATTACTATTGTGGATGATCGGAAGATGGCTGAATTTTTGTGCGAAAATGGTGTTATTAAATTTGGGAAGATGCTTTGTGTTCTAGCAAAGAACAACATAAAAATGGAGTAATTAGATGATGCCCATAGTTTGAATTTCTCTATCCAACTTGGTAGCAGATTTATTTATAGATATTTCAAGGTACATTTCTAGTGGGATAACATGAACATTGAAATTGCAGATTATGTATCAAGATGTTTAGTTTGTCAACATGCGAAGGTAAAAAGGAAACATCCAAAATAAGTCAAGCAACCTTTACCTATTCCTATATAAAAATGGGATGACATCACCATGTATTTTGTCACTAGATTACCAATGAATCCATGATAGAATGATTAAATATGTGTAATTGTGGATCGATATACAAAATATCCACATTTCCTCATTATAAGGCTGGATTTTACCATGGGGTGGCTTCAACAACTATATATCAATGAAGTTATAAGACATCTTCAATAAACTCTTTTAATAGTGTCTAATCATGATCCTCATTTTTCCTAAAAATCCTAGAAAAGTCTTAAGAATGTTTTGGACACTGAGCTTTGTTTGAGTACTTCTTATCATGCACAAACTGTCATGAAATAAGAATGGATGATCCCATCCTTAGAGGACATGTTGAGATTAGTATGTGGGATCAATATTTTCCTTTTGAATATTTTCCATACAATAATGGTTTCTATTAAATTACTAAATTGGAACCATATGAAGAATTGTATTGAAAGATATTTCATACACCAACTTCTTGGGATGAACTTGGAGAAAAGAGGCGGGTAGGCCTATATGTTGTGGATGAAAGAACAATGAAGGTAAAGACTATTCCAGGACATATCAAAGAATCTCAAAGTAGAAAGAAATGAAATATTGATAATCGAATGAGGGATTTAGGATTTCAAGTGGGATATAATTTTGTCTTAAATGTAAATCCATTGATGGGGTTACAATATTTGGAAAGTAAGAGAATCTAGGACCTACGTACATAGGCCCTTTAAAATTATGGTGAGAATTAGATTTGTTACATATCGTTTTTCTATTCCACCTAGCTTGTCTAAAGTACATAGTTTGTTCCTAGTCTTGTGACTGAGAATGAACATACCATACCCCAAACATGCCCTCACTTATTAAGGTATAGAAATAGAACCCAACCTATCTTACTAGGAAGATCCTATAAATATTCTGGACACTAAAGAAGATTTGTTGTTGAATCAGACGACTCGACTAATAACGATACTTAGAAAAAATCATAAAATAGAAGTGGCCACATTTGATCTTGAAGAGATATTGATGATGAACAACCCAAATCTTTTTCGGAGGCAACATTCTAGTAATTTATATGATGGATGTTTTGTAAAAAGGGGAAAATGTTACTTCCCATGTTTCTGCACAAAAATTTAATATCCAGAAAACACTAAGTCTCTAGAAATAACTATTTTGCTATATCAAAGACAATAAAAATAATTATTCCACCTCTAGGACTTGATGTTCTAAAAACCGACATATATTGTTTCGTTCAGTAGGATATTTAGAGTCTAATAAGTTAAACATAATTTTTTTATGAATTGCAACAAACCCATATGAATAGTCACATTCTCTTATGAATAGTATTGAAAAGAAAATCAGACACAAAATGAGAAACTTCACCAATGAATTTATAAATACAATTTAGACATCTTAAATGTGGATAAATGATCAAGATATAAGTATTCGTATTTTCGTATATCAAATGTATTTTAATAAAAATTTCATGATTAATATATTAATTTAAATTGGAAATTTATTTTCAACAAATGTAATCATAAATTTGTATATTATTATCTTTTGGTTATAAGATAATTTTGGGGGACCTTGATTAAATTTTCTAAGGTGTTATAAAATGAGTTAAGGTTTTACTATTTTTTTCTCTAATAAATTATGATTAAATATTAAAATTAAACTAAAAACATTTATAAAAATATTTTCAAAAAACAGAGAGCATTTTTTAATTCTATACGTTGAAAAGTGGTTAGGGTAAATTTCTAGGATTTTTCAGAAATACATGAAATTTTAGTGAATAGTGAAACATTATAAGTTTCCAAATATGCTAATTAAATGAATTTAAGAATCATGCCTGAATCATGGCCGATGTAAATAACATTGGTTCGAACTCACATGAATATATTACAAATCATGGTCATGAGAATATATACTATTGGTTTTCATTGAAAAAATAATAAAACAATTTGTTAAATATTAGAAAACCCTCAACTCCTCCACTATGACACACACCCTCCACAATCACTCTTCTCTACACTCCTAAATTACATGAAGATCCCCGAATATCACAAAAAATACCTTTCTCTAGTAACTTCCAACGTCCAGGAGCTCTTGGTCCTCCCAAAATTCCATAAACAATTCCCTCAAGGAGATTCTCATGGAGGTGGATTCAAGAGGGAAATACACATTTTATTACTATTAATCTCATTCCATGTTCCGTTCTATTGTTTTCCTATCCTCAAATCCTTTGTCCAAATGACCATGATAACTATATTATAATATATATTCTGTAATTATAACTTGTGAATGGAATAACCATCATCAATATTCTTACTCTCTATATTTTATTTTATAAATGAAATCATTATATGAGGGGTTCCAATTGACAACCTTTGTGGATGATGATGTTTCATTCTTCAATTTATCCTTCATTACTGGTCATGAAAAAAATTTTATGGTTGAATAAGGAAATAAAATATTTATTATAACCTACTTAATATTTAGGAACAAGTATACACAGATATAATAAATTAATATGGAAAAACTAGTTTATAAAAATCTATATACCGCCAAAATAATCGAAGTTGTTTTCATTAATATTTCATATATTTATTCATACTCATTCTGTGTAACAAAATGATATAAATGAACATTAAAACTAATATATGTTCATAAATAACATAAAAAATAAATTCTAGAGATTTATATCCTTTCGTCATGAACATCCATTCTCATATACAAATACACAGATCCTGAAAATCAAGGAAATGAACATCCAGAATGATGAAATTCAACCTTATAAATTATCAATAATTACATAATGAACTTAATAAAATTATGTTAAACAAAATAACTATATATAAGTTTTTTAATTAATTTATAAATAATTATATTTTCATATTCTATTACCTTATGTTCAAGAGCGGAACATATTTAGACATAAAGTAAGGGTTTTCCACCCAAAAAACTATTTTAAATCAGGTTACATTTATTGTCTGCATACCTCAATGATGTTATTATGTATCATTATATAATAATAATTAATTATATTTTAGTGTTATATATATGTTTACCAACCAAAATACTACTTAATTTAATGGAGAGTCACACGTTTTAAAAGAGAACTTTCGAAAGTTATTCCAAAATACAATCCTATTTCAAGTTAATATCTCAAATTCTTACCTATTTTAACAAGGACACTCTATAATATTTTTTTGAAACAATTATCTATATAAAATCTCTAATTTTACTATAAAAATACTATCTAACTTCACTTATGGTTTAATATAAAAACCTTTGTAAAATAACACTTCTATTCAAAGTGAAATATTTTTTATCTCATGAATTGTTTGATGATTTTTGAAGAGTATATTCATCTATGTCCACAATCATGTTGATTTGTATGTATGATATCATATATCATATTTTATTGAATGGTTTATTATTATTTTTATTGTGGATGTTCTATCTTAATACCATTCACCAATTTACTCAGAATGGTTAGTGATTATGCTTAATGTTCGGGGAAAGTTATTTATATTTGATATGTTTGATTCAATATGAATGTATATTTTGTTTATGTTAATCCTTGCTCATATGAGAAACAAATTGGAAAATTTATGTGTTGGTTGGGGCCTACTATCGACTCTAAATGCATCGATAGGTCTCATGAGACAAATAGAAGCAGACTAGGCTAAGGCTTTTCCCATTTTGAGATATGGTTTTGGCCGAGGCCTTAATCATTTTTAGAGGTATTGTACAAGGCCTTGATAGTATGCTTTCAGAATGTCCGACATATTAATTTACCACATTAGAAATCTAGATATTCAATTTTCATGAGGTTATAACCATGATTATGTTTTATTCTGTCAATATTTACTCAGCTAATGTTTCCACCATATTATGTTCACATTTTTCTTTTAAAGGAATTTGTTTTCAATTATTCCACATGCCTAATCCTTGTGTTATATTCTGCTATATTGCATACTATTATTGAACATTTGATCTCACCCATTCATATGTTTCATTTTTACATGGAAAATAATATTTATATTATTATTTACTTATAGGGATAATCTCGCTGTGGTGGATGTTCCCCATGGAACATATATTTCCATTTTCTTTTAATCTTGTAATATTGAACATGTATATGTATCTTGTTTCCAAATCTACTGAACTATTATTTCCATCCAAATAAAACTTTTTGTAATCATTACAATGTAATGAAATAAGGCACCGACTCTGGGAAAATGTGGTTGGTTCATTACATAGGATGTAGAAGAAGAAAATAAATTGAACGGGAATGTTAAAACAATTACACCTTCATTGAGTGTATCCTTTTGATTTTCACAAATGGACTCCTTAGAGTGGATTTATTACCAATTTATGGTATTTAGAATGAATTGATGGAATTTTATTGGATAATTGGGAAGGGATTGGTAGATCCAAAGGGCATTATTGGTGTGAATAAAAGGGGAGACATGATCTTTTATAAGAGAGGGGAGTGGCATTTTTGGAAACTCCAAAACAATTAAATCATTATAAATAGATTTTTGGTTTCAAATATCCCCAAATTGAGTTATTTATAGGATAATATAAGGATTTTTTTAATTCTTTTAATCCATTGTTTTTTATAAAAGTTTAGCTCACAATATTAAATTTATCTTTTATATTTAACCCTTAGTTAAATAGTTTAACTCTTACTTTGTTTACTTGTCCTTTAATAACATAGGGTTATTATAATTACTATAAAATTAACAATGAACCCCAATTGGATCATTTATGATATCCTTAAAATTATTCTAGTTTTATTTTAGAGACTTAGATTTTTATGAATTTTATAACATTGAATTAAATATTCTTTACTTTAATGTAACATTTTTGTCAATTTTGATACTTTTCTATATTTTCATTTTTAAAAATATAAATACAAAATTATAAATTCAAAACATTAGTTAAAATATGTTTCTAAAATGAAATTTTTATCTGAATAATTATTGGATGTCATTAATTAAGTCAAATTATATTTATTTAAATATTTTATATATCATTTAATTGATTCTCATTTTAAGAATTAAATTTCTTCATCCTCATTGTGTCACCATTTAATATAATTATATATTTAAAAAAAATTAAATAAATTACCATTATGTAGTTATAATTTCTATATTTATAAATACTATTTAATTTCAACCATATCTCTTATATATTCTTATATTGAAAAAGATATATTTATTAAAATTTGAATATCACATTTTAACTCATCTTTGGGTAAAATATTTTAATTGTCCTAATCTAATGTAATTTGTTTAAAAAGAATCATATTTTATACTTAATATTTTTTTTGGTCTATAAACACTTATAAAATGAAATTATGACACATGTTTTGGTAATATTATATTATTATAATATTATTTTTTCCATTAATTACCCTAAATATCATTAATCGTGTTAAATAAAATCCTAAAATTAACATTCAAAAAATTTATTTTGATCATATTATATCAAGATTTTCATACTTATTAAAACCAAGTATATATATTTTTATAAATTCAATTCAAAGAAGGGATAAAACTACATTTAATGAAAATCTAGTTGATGTGGCTAGATGGTGGGTAAAATAGATATTCAAAAGCTTAGTAAAAATTTATATCTAATTGTATTATAAAATAATTACAATTTACAATATTTGAATAATATATTTACTATTTATCTATTTTGACATTAAAATAAATTTATAGGACAATAATTATTTAAATGAAAACGTTAGTTTTTTAAAATAAATGCATTATTTTGGACTATTCATCAAAAATTAAAACCTTTCAGAAAAATACAAAAAATTCACCATATGATAATTTTGATGTTCCAAATTCAAAAATGAAGACTATTGTGAAAATTAATATTTATAAATTTAACATTTTCTTTAATACAATTAATAACATTCATTAAATGGCTATATTAACAGGTCTTGGTGTGCTCAAACTTGGTGTTTCATGATGCACAAGATATTGAATTATTTAAACTTGGGGTGTTACATTTTAATGGAAGTGAATCATATATTTAATTTATTTGGAGTATAAAATGGTATTTTCTGACTTCTTATTGGTGTTTGGTTGCTTATGAAATGTTTATTAACCTACGTCAAAGTTGAAATTTCATTGAAAAGAAAATAACTTATTTAAGGTGAAAAAGGAAAGTTTAATTTGACTCACATAGAATGAGAATAGGAAATGGGAACCATAGTAACCTATATGGTAAGAAAAAGAGAAGTACCATTATGGCAGTTCTACCATCTCTATATTTTATAATTCACTAAAACACTAACATATGGAAATTCAATGTGTTGAAATGGTCAGGTATCACCATTATACTATGCACAGGATGAACCTCTCCCTTGTATCAATGTGGACATGGAATGTTTTTAGATAAAACAATGGAATATGTGCTTCCCAAGATGAGGCCCCTAAAATAGTGACATGAGGGTTTTCTCAGGGTTCATGAGGTTCTTCTATTGTTATTATCCCACTATTTATTTTAAATTTTAATGTAATGATTCATATAATTCGTTTAGAAACTAACATAATTATTTTGGACAAAAAAAATTTATATGAGAAACATCTAGTGGGATAAAAGTGGGATATATGTGGTCACACCCTACATACAACCAATGGTTGTATGTAGACATTTCTTGTCAGATATAGGTCAAATAATGCTATCTAACGGGGGTAGTGGGTACATCTATTAGCAGATCCTAGTTTCGTGGTGGTTGTGAAATTGGGGATTGGGAAGCTCATGTCACAAAGAGATGAGTAAATTTAATATTTTTTTGATTTTTTTAGTTCTACTTAAGGCAACCCAACTCCACTTACTTATAGGTTTTTTGGTTACCATATCATATTTTTTATATTTATTCTCAATGATATTTTGTGTCATGTAAGGATTTTTATTTTTCATATTCATTATTATTAATTTTTAGTTATAATTTACATTTTCATGATGGAGTTTTTTTAAAATATCTTTCATTGACTTTAAAAAATCAGTTTCAATAACATATGGATCAATAATTCTACTTGGGACTCACTATGAATAGGATGAATTTCGTAGGTATGTGATAGCCTAGGTTGGTTCGTGATATAATAGATTCATAAAAAACCAATGTTATGGTAGAAGAAAACTAAATATTATGTTTCCCTAGCTAGCATAAAATTTATCATATGTGAATTTTAAAAGATTAAATTTATCCAATAAATTAAATTATACATAATATTTTTTGGTTCCAATAACAATGGAAGCCTACAGTGGTGGGTGATATATTAAAATTTATTTTAATAATGAGTTTCCCAAAACCTCAAGCATGGATCTTATATGTCAAATTTATAACTATTCTCTTTAATTTGAAAACAAAAATATAAATACTTTTATTATTGTTTCTTCGATGTAGAAGTCAATCACCCAAAAATACCCATTTAGTTTTACTTCATTACAAACATTACTTGAAAATTAAGTTATATCAATAGTTTAAACTGTGGGTATAAACCCTTAAACTGTAGCTATATGTAATAGCCAAATTTTGGATGGTCCTGTCTCTTATTGGTGTGAAAATAGGGCCAAGTTGACTGAATTGTTTCGGACTACTACTATAGACATATATCCATACATTAAAATTTGTCATAGGACAATAACCATGGTTTCCACCATGAAAATACATCTATATCCACGGTTATAAATAGTAGAAATTACTAATTAAAAAATAATATATTTATATTATTTGAAACCATAGTATTTGGAAAATAACCACGCTTTCCCCCATGAAAATTCCAATATATCAATTGTTTTAAATTGTGAATATTTGTTTTGACACATCCAAAATAGATTCAAAGTCACTGTATATAGTTGTATCCCAAATATACAATTAAAAAATTAGCACAATACTATAAATAAATACTTACCCTGACACCAACCCTCAAAAGAACAGAAAATATTACAACAAAATTAAAAATATTATTAATAAAATATTAAAAGAACTCAAATATAATAAAATATGAATTTGAGGAATTTAAAAAATAAAATCCCTACCAAGAATATAATGTATAAAACATCTTATTGTACATAATTATATACTCTTCTAGTAACACTCAACCCGAAATCAAACCTTATATCTAATAATAGAATATAAAAAACAAGAATTCAATATAAAAAGAATTCAAACACTTAAATCCCTACAAACAATTCAATATATAAAACAACATGAAATAGTTATATACCTACCCTTCCATCATCACATAATTTATTTATTTGTAACATCATAAAATGAAGTCCTAAAAAACCTAAACAAATTTAATTGAAAATATATACACACAATAGACCACACCATAAGATATAAACCACCAATAGACAACTCATATAATAATTCCATTATTAATGAATACACAATTTTAAAATTTTAATTCATTTATTCCAAAACTTTTAAGTAATAATTCTAAAATTATTTAAATTATAAAATTAAAATCTAATCATATAATAAATTTTATTTTGATTAATTTTAATCATAAAATAATATCAGTGTCTCACTGTTTAGGGCCTTTTATATCATCTAATTTTTACTAGAATACATTTCATGATTGATAGAAAATTATTATTTTAAGTATTACATGTGCTTACTGACTATACTATATATCTATAACCCCCATGGGGTCACTCTAAACCCATCAATGATAGATTTTGAAAATTAGATCTCAAAGGTCAATTTCTTCTATAAAGTCATGAGGTTATTATTTTACAATCTCGAATGGATAAAATATGATATATTCATCTTAGTGGTGGTTTGAATTTTCATTTTTTATTGATAATATCTAGTCTAGAGTTCTGGGGGGTTTATGGTAGTAGATTATTGAGTCAGCTCATGCATTTTAGATAATAGATTCATTGGGTATTGTTTTTTATAAAAAAAATCTTTTATTAGTGAGTTCATTGTTTTTCTAGCTGTTATTCCCTAGTTTTGTGGTGTGGTATCCTCTGTGTTGAAATTTTTTGAAAAATTTATGGATTTAATTCAATATTATTTTCTGATGTTGTTCCCCTTAGTAGAGGCATTATTGTGTTTTTTTCCTAATGACCTATTGTGATGGTTACCAGTATGAGGGTTTTATAAGTAATGTTTAATGATAGTGATCTTGTATTTTGTATTGATGTTTCAATTACAGTTGTGTATATTAGTATTAGATAAGTGTGGATGATTTATCAAGTTCATCCAACCTTTAAAATACCATTACATGTAGTGGAAAACCCTGATTGTTAGTGTGTAATAATGATTAAGGTACATATCATAGTTTTTTGGTGACTGTGTGGCGTGAGGCTTGTTAGTAGATCCTGAGAATTTAATGCATTATAGTGAGGGTAGCGCTCCTATGTGATATCCCATGACATATGACTCATTTGTTTACCATTAAATAGTTTTTTTATAAATTTTTGTATGTATTGGGATTCAGTAGGCTTTTAGGCCAAACTATTTGGTAGTTTTCTATATTATGGTTTTTACTACCAAAAAGCTCACATTAAATCCCTACAATACAAATAAAACTCAAATAGAACTCAAACCTTATATCATATAATAGAATAAAAACAAGAATAGAACATACAAAAAGCTCAAACATAAAACAATATATATCACAAGAATTAAAAAACTTAATTCCCTTCCAATAATATAATGTATAATCCAATATTCTACAATTAAATCCCTAACCTTCCCATAGTACTCAAAAAAACTCACACCTTATATCTTATAATAGCATAATAAAAAAAGACTAAAATGTAAAAATAATTAAAACACATAAAAACCTTCCATGAATACAATGTGAAAAAACAACTTCTGCATTTATATCACTACCCTTCTAGAAACACTGAAATAGAAATCAAACCTTGCAGCATACAAAATAATTAGAAAATAATATAATATAAATAGTTACCAAACAAGATAAAATACATATCACATGAAATCAAACTATCTTGAAGATAAAAAGAGAAAATTACAATATAAAAATCATTGGAGTAAAAATATTATATGATAACATTAATCTTTTAAAACAAGAATAATATTAGCATGTGAAATGTATCACAATATTAGTTAACATGACCCAAAATGAACCTCATCATCTCTTATATAAACACTATCATCATTATCACCTCCTCCCATACCACCAAAATGATCATAATCACGAGCATGAACATCCCCATATGAATATACATCAAAATTAGTGGTAATGTTATAATAATCCTCATAATTTGAATGAACATAAATAATAACACATTTAATTAACAAAAACATATAAAGGTTGTAAACATAAATGATATATACCTATTTAACATAACATATTATTATTTACACGAACTATTATTGATACAACTAAGTGAAATTTATAATTGTTAAATTAAACTAGTATCCCCATGTGCATTTTCATGGGAATGAGTATTAGGGAAATTTTCATATGAACCATTTCTAAGTTATGGAATGTTAAAACATCTATAATTAATGTAAAAATTACTATATTTATTAATTTTTTAAGGAATATTCGATGTTGAATAAATCATGTTTCTTAATAATAGATTATTAATTATCAAGAGTTTTGATAAATATATAATTACATGGTTGAAATATACCTAATTGAATATAAATAAAATGGTGGACATGTCAAAAATAAAGTATTACAATGAGTGACATATATTGAATCTTCATCATGAACTTCTAGAAACAAATATTTCTACATAGGAAAATTAATGTCACTAATTGATAATACATGATTCAAATGAAAAAATTATTCAGATTTCAAAATCATGATTGTTTATTAAAAAACCACTGTATATTTGTCATGCTCAGAATTTAGGTATATTGAAAATTGAATTTAAGTATAAGAGAATATAATATAATAAAACACATTTGTATGTTGTAAAAAACATTATATTATAGTACACCCCAATGTGTATGTATTTTATTTTTTCTAGACACATAAGTAGAAGAATAATCTCTCTAAACATGAAAATGTATATATATTTCTTTCACAGCCCCCTCCCCACAAAGTGTAGCCCTACTGGGCCGACAAAGTGAGAAAGAAGATAATGACCCCCAATTCCCACCTCTAGTAGGCCCCGGGTTGGCGATTAGCACCGAGGGTATAGTAAACATGCAAATGGGAGGAATTACCCTCTAAGATAACACATGAAAAAGAGAGAGATAAAATAGACACCAAATAACTACAACACATATTGAAATATAAAAGAAATCCCATGTACAAATATGTAATGTCATGAAAACTACTACAATTGAAATGGGAAAAATATCAAATACCCAAAAAAAGAAAAAACAACAGCTACCACAAGCCCGAATAGCTCTTGAAACCCCACGCTAGTAGTAACCATCTTGATCTCCAACATACTCCAAGTGACCTAAAAAAATTTATATTAACATATGGTGAGAATAATAGTATACACATTAGGATCCTCCCTGAAGCCTCTCATGAAAAAGTTAAGAAATCATGCTAAAGCATAGTGAACAACAACTAAAACAATCCCATCACCTATAAAGGTATACTATGTTCCTAGAATCATCATGGCTACTTACACCAAGTAATGAAGAGAATAGTATATTATATAATAATGAATATCAAGGGTACCTCGCGACTACTTCCTCACCGGTTTTCCACATTTCCCTAACGTCGCATGTCCTAACCATCTCTCTCCCAAAAGGCTTGCCCGTAGACACTTGGGAAAAGCACCACAACCTGCACCTTATGAAAAAAACCACCACGTCCACACAAGAATGTAAAAAAGGTTGTTTATGGGATCTATCATATCTCATATAACATGTATCATACATTGGGTATTATAGCTGAAGCCATTATAGCCCATACGCAAGGTAAGAATCCTCAAGCCATCACAACCTATACACGTTACACCTATAGTAGTTCAATGGGTATTATATCAAGAATATATGTTTGTGAATAACCACATGCTATTACATCCCTCTACACACATATATGGGGAATAATAACCACTTGGACTACTAGGAAAAGTATCTACCAAAAGAAGAGAGGGGGCCAAAGGGGGTAGTCATACATCCATCCTCCAACCATAATGTTTAGTAAAACACCCCTAGAGTTTAGAATCCTAGGGGTGTTAGTTTCCCTGACTAACAGAGAGGAGTATCATATAGAAACACAAAACATACAGAATATACTATATCTGATAACCACACTATGGGCATAACCTGGTCTAGGACTCAATTGCACCTATAATCTCTTAGACTCTTATCTACCACTTATAAGACTACGTATCCGATAAGCACACAACCATTTAATGATTATTATTACCTTACTTCATTACCTTTTTATCAGTTATAATTTTCATTAATTTGATCTTTACACATCAGTTATCCATTAAAAATTTCTACATTATATTTCATTAGCATCCCACTGAAATTTCAGAGTTTGTTTAAATTACAACCTCAACATTGAGCACTAGTAACTCCAACCCCATGGCTTAACATTATTCATTAAGTTATTTATTTGTATCATTACTTACATATATTCCTAGGCATTCTAGAAAACAATTATATGATACTAAACACAAGGGGTCCCAACATAGTGAGTAGATGAACTACCAGTTGAGTCATTACCCCTATAGCAAGAGCATAGACCCATCATCCACCGAGAATCTAAACATGAAAACCACGTGTCAAACCTCGCGCGTCTTCGACCCATTTGAATGAGGTTTAAGAAAAATTATATGCCTTGAGCAGAGGGAAATGTAAAGTAGATAAGCAACCAATAAGAATCAGTAAGAATCCAAAAATTCACATCCAACCCATTTCATCTTCCCTAGTGTACTCTCCGACACCTACATTCATAACCAGATGCATCCTACCACTCTAGGAATCTACTGATACCACAACCAATAGGCCTCTATACCCTCACATATCATAGTAGCCATCCAAGATGACATCACAACACAACCTGCAAGAAAACAAACATCATATCAATTAGGTTTTTGGCCCTTAAACAATCAATAGGGTAACTCAAAAACCTACAATGAATTTTCTTTTATAAAACCACCAGTTCATTAATAAATCATTGATTATCCGATTTATTATTGGTTGGTTCCAAATATGGAAAACATAACTACTAAGCTATAAAATATAATTAAAAATTCTTACTCCACCAACATGATTAACATAAAATTACAACAAGATGAACCAGATTCATTTAAATGCCTCATTATCTTTAGCCAATCAATTATCAATTAATTATAGCTATACATTCTTTACGAATCTCTATCAAGAACAAAAGGCTAAACAAAGAAATCATAGATATAACACTATCTAGAAAAAAAAAGAGGCAATGGCCTACGATAGATATCAATTTATTTATCCAGTTCAAATATATATTATTTCAATTTCACTGTGATCTAGTGGGATAAAAAGTTCATAATATACAGTTTAACGTAAAATAAAATAGAATCAACGAATCCCCTACCTCAAACAGTTCTTGGCAATCTTTATACGATAACGAGCCACACAATGGGTTACGATCACCTCCCCCATGACAATAATATCCACCTGAGGATGCAGAGACGCCACCACACCGGTCAACACCTAACAAAACCCCATTAAGAACATGGAGATAACATTACATAAATGGGAAAGGAAAAATAGATGTAGATGAACACAAAAGAAAGAAGATATAACATACCTTATATCGATGATTGATTGATACTGCATGGTTGCCTCAAAACAGAGGAGAAACAATCCATAGAGAAATGATTGATTCTGAAACTCCTATATGATGGAATGAAAGGTCCAATCATCTCACATCTAGGAACAAGGGAGAATAACAAGGGAGAAAGATATATCATCACTTTAAAAGATTTAACAGAGCAGTGGATTAAGATACACTGGATTTTCCATTAAAATAGCATCAAATCAAACCACGCATTTGGACCAAGTAAAAGTATTAAGTGTAATAGGGAAATTAATATAGGGGTTATGGCCTTTGAATCTACAATAGAGACCTTAAAAAAGGCCTTAAATGAGTTTCACATCAAAGGAATCGTCAACGGGATGAACTGTTGGAATCTGGGAACATTGTTCACAAACATGAAATTTGGAAAAGAAAATAGAGGTGACCGATGGACCTCACCATTCTGGAAACACTGTTCACAAACTCAAAATTTGGAAAATGAAGCAGTGGTTACCGATGGAAATTCATAATTTGGGAAACATTGTTCATGAACTCAAAATTTAGAAAAGGACAGAGGACACCGTTGCAATCTCACCATTTTGGAAACACTGTTCATAAACTCAAAATTTGGTAAAGGAAAGAGGTAACGGTTGGAACCTCACCCTTCTTGAAACTCTATTCATGAACTCAAAATGTGGCAAAGTAAAGAGGTAACCATTGGAGGGTCACTGTTCATGAAACCCTATTCTTGAACGAATTATTTGGCAAAGGGAAGATGCTACTGGCCACACTGTTCTCATAAGGTCACCGACTACACTATTCACATAAGTTTACCGATGCACTGTTCACTTATGGCTACTGATGACACTATTCACATTAAGTCACTAATGAAACTGTACACCTAAGGTTACTGACGACATTCTTCACATAAGTTCACCATTGAACTATTCACCTATGGTAACCATTGCACTATTCACAGAAGGTTACCGATGTAACTATTCACATAAGGTCACTGTTGCACAGTTCACCTAAGGTTACCGTTGAATAAATCACAGAACTATTAATTGGGAAAAGGGTTGGGGATAAGTCATCTTGACCTCCCGGAACACCTCAGACACCAGATTTTCACAAAGGAATGGACCATAGAGGTTTGGGCCATTACATTAGATACCTCTCAGAACATTCTTGACATATAAAATTAAAAACCAACCTAAAAGGTAACAAAATAGAATTCTAAATAGCCATCTATCAAGATACCTCTCAAAATTGAGCAAGCCACAAGAAGAAACCAAAATAAAGACATATTATAAACTCAAAAGGTCTATAACCACAAGGATAAAATCATTACATGAAAAGAGTTAAACAACCAACAACTTGGGGTACTGAGAAAGTATATGTGACTGAAATTCCTTGGTACACTCCTCTACACCACTGTGTCTTCACAAGACATGAACCAAGGTGATAGAACTCCTACAGAACACCTTCTTATTGCGGACTTGGATCTCCATAAGATTCTCCTCAAAGATTGTTTCATCGTTAACATCGATCTCTTGACAATCATGGGCAAGAGAGTCATCATGAAGACAATGATAGATCATTAATATATGAAAAAAGTCGTGCTTCCAGTTCATCTATGGGGGAAGTTATAATCGATACACCATAGCACCAACAAGATCTAACACCTCGAAAGGACTAAAAAACTGGGGAGAATTTTTACTCCCAAGACCAAATCTCTACTGCCAATGATCGGGAGTCACCTTCAAAAACACATGATCCCCATCATCAAACTATAAGGGTCTCCTCCTTTGATCAACGTATGATTTCGGATGATATTTCACTATCTTCATCCTCTCATGAATCACATAAACCATCTCTACTGTATTCTGCACTAGTTCTGGTCTGATAATTGCTGACTCTCTGACCCCAGTTTACCCCAATGGGGAACAGAAAGGCCGACCATACAAGGATTAAAACAGTGCCATTCCAATGGTGGAGGGACAAATATTTTTTAAGATAACTCTACCAAGGATATGTTCCACATCCATGAACCACCAAAATTCAGGACACGAGAGCATAACATTTCATCATGATACTAGATGGTTCGCTCTGTCTGACCGTCCATTTGATGATAAAAAGTAGTGCTATGACACATCTAAGAACCAAAAGCATGCTGACGACATATCCTCACCTAGTGGTCAAAAAGGATATCGATCATAAATTATCATACATGGGACTCAATGAAGTCTCACCAACTCCTCCATATACTTCCTCGACAAAACATCCTCGGAAGCATGACTCCTTGATCGCTATGAAGTGGGATTATTTTTTTGAATGATCGACCACCAAACAGATACCATCATATCCTCCCTGAGATCGAGGTAAACCATTAAAAATGTACACTGAGATGTCCTCCAACTTCAACTGAGATATATATAAATGATAGATAAAACCACCTGGAAAACAGTGTTCGCCCTTCACATTATGGCAGACCAAACATCAAGATACAAATTTCCCAACAGCATGATTCAGCCCAGGCCACCAAAACGGACTCCTCAAGGCTCAGTACATATTTGTCATGCTAGGATGCCCCAATAAAGGTGATGTATGGAACCCTCTGAGAATTGTCTCGTGCATTTAAAATGGTATAAAAATCATTCCATGATACCACACTAGGTGTTTTTCATCCTCAGACCAACCATCAGTGGCCTCCCCACAAATAACTCACTCTCTCCAGAACTCCACCTCATGATCCCCCAGTAGGGACTCTTCATCTGCTGCACCAGAGATTAATACACAATCATCTGAAAAAGGCATACTCTACCCCTATCATATCCCATATCAAGATGTAATACTGACAGTTCTTCCCTTACTCTCTAGGAATCACCATATTCACGCACTACATCACCACATGACTTATTACCCAGTGCATCCACTACAAAATTCCCCTTTATATGTGTATACAATATTTTGAGGTCATATTAATAAAATAACTTCATCCTCCAATGTTGTCATATGTTCAAGCCTTGCTGGGAGAAAACATAACTCATGCTCTTATGATAAGTGAAAATCGCAATGTTCTCACCAATGAGGTAATGTTCCCACAACATCAGTGGAAAAACCATGGCTTCCAACTCAAGATCATTAGTAGCATAGTTATGTTCATAGGGACACAACTACCAAGACCCATATCAAACAACTAAACTTTATTGCATCAGAACACAATTAACCCCATATGTGAAGCATCGTAGAAAACATAAAACTGAAATACCTAAACTAGAAGACATAGAACTAGAGTATATACTAACATCTCTATTAGATAATCGATTGTTTCCAGAATCATATTGATCCTTATGAATACATGATACTTTTTGGTCAAAGCTGTCAATGAAGTCGCAAATTGAGAGAAATTGCCTATGAACCTCATATAGTAGAATGCGTGACAAAGGAAACATTACATCTCTAACACTGTCTTGGGGGCTGACCAAGACACAACTGCTTCTATCGTTGATGGATCCACAAAAACTCCCTACTGGGACACAACCTTACCCAAGAAATTGACATATCAAGCCAAAAATACACACTTTGACAACATCCCAAATAGCTGATGTTGATGAAGAACTCCCATAATATCATGTAGATGCTCTTCATGCTCCTCCTCAGATGTGGAATACACAAGGATGTTTTTGATGTAAAATATCATGAACATCTCTAAGAACTCATGGAACACAATGTACATCTATCCTAGGAACACAAATAGAGCATTTTTTATGTTCAACGACAATTCACCAAACTCATAATTCCCATGAAAACATTGGAAACTAGTCTTCGGGATACCTTCATCCTTCACATGCACTTGATGATATCCTGACCACAATTCTATCATTGAGAACCAACATGAACCCTTCAGTTGATAGAATAAATCATAAATCCATTGAATAGGATATAGATTATTTAATTTTCACTTTGTTCATGTGATTATAATCGACAAACAACCACAAACTTCCATCAGCTTTCTTCACAAACAAAACTGGTGCACCCCACAGAGACACATTCGAATAAAAAAACCACACTATAATAGAAAATCAAGCTGTATAAGTAGCTCTCATAACTCATAAAAGGACATCCTATATGGAGACATATAGATATAAGATGATCCGGGATATAGCTTGATCCCAAACTCAATCTCTCATAGAAGGGGTAAGGCTACAACCTCTTTTGGGAAGATATAAGGGTAGTCTTATACAACCCTAGGAAGCACCAATTTCTGAACATATGAAGAACTCAACATCATCTTACCATCATGGATGATAATGACAGAACACGCCTCTTACACATCTGAGGGTCTCACTCGCCAATGAACACCACTGGATCTCTATCCTCATTGAAGAACATAACTTGCCTCCTGAAGAAATCTATGATAACCTACACTGAATAAGACCAATCCATGATATAGATGACATCATATTGTTTTATTCGTAAACATAGGAAATATCCCCAAGAGCGGTGCTGCCCCAACACTAGCTCACAGTATCTAAATACTTCCAACAAGTCATTTTGGCCTCCAACTAGCGTAGTCAATGACAAGGGCACTAAAAGCCTCTCTACCTCAAGTTCCAAAGCATGGAACATGAGAGGTGATATGAAGGAGTGTGTCTCTCCCGAATCAAAAAAGGCATATGACAAGGTATAAAACAATCAAAGGGTACCTCTAACGACGTCTGGCTCACCGGGAGATGGCAACACTAAAGGATAAGCTGTCCACGACCACCTTCACGACCTCTATGACCCTGAAAACGACCATCTCCACAACCACACTCTTCCCTCTGAGGATGGGGAGAATCATGGGGATTTCCTTTTACTGCAACATATATCCTCTATTAATCAAAAGCATGTGCAACCTACAACTGCTGCCTCTATGGGAATAGCCTCAATAGAGGAATTTGGAGCGGAACACGTGGTGCACAATGACTACTCTAAATGTTCGAGCACTATCGCTGCTGAGGAACCTGACCACAAAAATAAAAACAGGCTTCTGATCCTTTGGCCCTGGCCTAAGAGTCCTTGCCTCCATAGAAACAAGATGTGGAGGGATGGGACTTACCCCCGTCTGAATTGAAACTCGTCTCCACTATAACCAGGGAACTATGGACCAAAAATCTGCTTTGTGAGGAATCATGATGACTCCCCTCTCATGATGATTCAGTTTGGGATAATGTTTTATCGATGACCTCAGCCCTCGTCGGCACCTCAAGATATGTCTTCCGCATAAATGGGATGATATGTCCCTGGATCTAAGCATGAAAAGCCTCCTCAAAATGCCTCTACATGGTCTACTTATCTAGAAATAGGTATTAAGCATATCATAAAATGTTCTAGAAACAGATTCCAAAATCTCACACACTGGATATCCCCTATAGACGGGTAATGAGCTCCTAGATACTGGATTCTATCGGGGTCGAAGAATGTAACTCGACTCTAAAGATTTCTTGGAAATCCTTCAAATAGATCACTGACTCCTCACGATCCTTGAGGAACAAGAACCATAGATGTCTCGATGTGCCACAAAGCATCATTACAACCATAGACACTATGTGCTCTTTCTGACCACAGATCAAACTGAATCCTATTTCGACCTCCTCCAACTAGTCTTTCATGACTGCATCTAAAACAGAGCCCTCTTACTTCTGTAGACTCTTTCACTCATTCTCTCATAGTGTCCTCCATTATTCATCGTCGTCAACCTCTACCATGCAGTGATCATCTAGCACAGCTTGCTGGACAACTTCTATGAGATCCTGATGAGAACGTCAACCTAGATCCATACCTGTAAAATAAAATCCAGTTAGAGCTCATAAATCGAGAATATGGAAGACTCGTCATTAATTAATTAATTGTTTATTTTATTCATATTAGGTCAACCTATTCCAAGTTCTACCCATTCAAGAACTAGAAAAAAGAAGATTGATGCATGATCCTTTCCTAGGTCTCCACCCAGAAACAGTTACAACCTAGTTTAGTTTCCATTATAAACATAAAGGTCCTTTCATCTAATCATAGGGGGCCATAAACGCCTATGTCTCGGCCGGCCTCCAGTGTTTACATCACTTTCTAAACTAGACTAACACTATTTCCCTACCAACCCAGGCAACCTCACCTATTCTTAACTCAAAACTCCATCCTATATTTCAATGAGACCTCTGAAACCACATTGGAATGACCAAATAACCAAAATGTGTACCCCTCTTAGGCCAAAAATGTTATAAGGGAGATAAGGACCCATGAGTACCAGCTTTAGTAGGCTTTGGGTTGACAATAATAACCGAGGTTATAGTTAACACACATTTGGGAGAAATTACCCTCTAAGAGAACACATGAAGAAGAGAGAGATTAGATAGAAACCAACCAACTCCAACTCAGACTAAAATATAAAATAAATCCCAAGTAAAAATTTATATTGCAATGAAAAATACTACAACTAAAATGGGAAAACTGAAAATACCCAAAATAAAGTAAAAATAGCAGTAACCACAAGCCCGAACAGCTCTGGCAACTCCTAGATTGTAGAAACCAGCTTGATCTTCATCCTTCTCTAAGTGACCTGAAAAACAATTTATATATACATATTGTGAGTATAACATTGTGCTCAGAAGGATCCTCCCCCAAAACCTCTCATGCAAATGTAAAAAAATCATGCTAACGCACAATGAACAACAAGTGAAACTAACTTGTCACCTAAATAGGTATACTATGTTCCTACGCTCACCATGGATACTCTCACCAAGTAACTCATACAAGATTATATAATATGATAAAAAATATCAAGGTTACCCCTCTACTACTTCCCCTCTGGTTTTCCTATTTTCCCTAACGATGTACGTTCAATTCATATCTCTCAAAAAAAGATTCTATTCAGACACCTAGGCGAAGCACCACAACATTCACCTCGTAAACAAAACCACTATGTCAACAGAAGAAAATAATACGGTTGTTTTTGGGATCCCCCACAACTAATATAACATGTATCATATGTCAGGTATTATACCTCAAGCCATTACAACCCATACACCATGTACGGATCCTCATGCCATCACAACCTATACAGGTTACACCTATAGAAGTAAATATTATACTATATCCAGAATATTTGTGTGTGAATAACAATAAGCCATTACATCCCTCTACACACATATATGGGGAAATCTAACCATAGTGCCTACCAGCACAAGTATCTACCAAGAGAAGAGAGTGGGGCCCAAGGGGTAGTAAACCATCAATCATCCCACTAGAATGTTGGGGAAAACACTCCCTAGGGCTCATAATCCTCGGTGAGTCAGTTTCTCTTGCGGATAGGGTGGAGTAGTGTGTAGAAACCGAAAATTATAGAATATACTATATCTCAAAACCACACTATGGGATAACCTAGTCATAGACTCAACAACAACTAACATCTCTCAGAATCCCAACTACCACTTCCATGACTATGTATCCTATAATCCCACAACCATTTAAATAGCATTATTACCTCACTTCATTCCATTTTTATCAGTTTCAATTTATGTTATTTAATTCTTTAAACATCTATTAACCATTCACAATTTCCACATTTTATTTCATTAGCATCACCGACAAAGTTCACTATTCCGTAAATTTACAACCTCCTCATTGCGCACTAGAAACTCTAATACCCTTGGATAACATCATTTATTCAATTATTTATTTATAACATTACATTCCCCTATTCCCAAATATTCTAGAGAAACATTCTATTCAACTAAACAAAAGGGGGAACAACATGGTGAGTAGATGAACTACCTATCGAGTCTTTTCCACCAATATCAAGAGAGTAGACCCATCCTCCCTTGAAAATCTAAACACGAAAAGAACGTGGAATACCCCACACATCTTCTCCACTTTCATAAGAAGGGTTAGCAAGACCAACTGCGTTGAGTAGTGGGGAATGTAATTTAGATAAACAACCAATAAGAATCAGTAAAAATTCAAACATTCACATCCAGCCCATTTCATCATCCCTAGTGTCCTCCCCGATACCCACAGGCATAACCCGATGCATCTAGCCAATCTAGTATTAAACTACTTCCTCAACCAAGAGGCCTCCATTACCCCACCTATCAAAAAAGTAATCTATTCACACATCACAACACAAGCAGTATGAAAATAAACATCATATCAATTGGGTTCTTGGCCTTTAAACAATCATGAGGGTAACATAGAACCCTACAAGGAATTATCTTTTATCAACCAATCAATGCATTATTCAATCTTTGATTAAGAGATTTATTATTTTTAGGATCCTATTTTATAAAAACAAAATATTAATCTATCACAAATAATTAAACATGCTTATTGCACCAATTAGATTAATATCAAATCACTAAAAGAAGAACCAGATTTATTTACATGCCTCTTTATCATTATCCAAACAATTATCAATTAATTCTGGCATTACATTCTTTACCAATTTCAATCAAGAACAAAAGTATAAACAAAGAAAGCATATATATCACACTATCTAGATAAACAAGAGGCAATAAGATACGACCGATATAAATTTATTTATCTGGTTCATATATTTATTCGATCAATTCTATTATGATCCAATGGGATAAAACATGCTAACTATATAGTTTCATGTAAAATAAAAGAGGACCAACGAATCCCCTACTCAAATGGATCATGATGTTCTTTATACGAGATCAATCCAAACAACGGGATACAATCTCCTCCCCCATGGAAAATGTATCCACACTTAGATGCAAAGACACCACCACACCAGTCAATACCCTAGAAATTCCAATTATAAACATGGAGATAGAATTCCATAAAAGGTAGAGGGAACACATAAAGAGATGAACCAAAAATAATTATGATAGAACATACCATATATAATAGATTGATCGATACACAATGGTTGCCTCAAAATAGAGGGGAACCAAACTAAGGAGGAATATTTGATTGTGCAACTCCGACTGGATGGAATGAAATGTCTAAGCATCTCACATATGAGAACATGGAGGAACAACTAGGGAGGAAGATATATTGTCCTCTTAGAAGGTTTAATAATGTAGTGGTTCACGATACACTAGGTTTTCTATTAAAATCAGTTATCATTAAACCACCCTGGTTGGACCAAGTGAAAGTATCCCAAGCCTTGGGGACAATAATATAGGAGTTATAGAATCTGAATCATCCATAGAGTCCTTAAAACAATGATTTAAATGAATTTTACATCTAATGAATCATCAAAGGGGTGAACTGTAGGTAGCTGGAAACACTGTCCATGAACTCGAAATTTGTAAAAGGAAATAAGGGTTACCGATAGACCTCACTATTCTTGAAACACTATTCACGAACTCCAAATTGGGAATATGAAATAGAGGTTGCTAATGGACCTCACGATTCTAGAAACACTTTTCACACACTCCAAATTTATAAAAGGAAATAGAGGTTAACAATTGAACCTCACCATTATGGAAACACTATTCATGAACTCAAAATTTTGAAAAGAGGACACCGTTTGAACCTCACCATTCTAGAAACACAGTTCATGAACAGAAAATTTTGAAAAGGAAAGTGGACACTATTGGAACCTAACCCATTTGGAAACACTGTTCATGAACTCAAAACTTGGAAAAGTAAAGAGGTCACTATTGGAGTCTCACTGTTCTGGAAACAGTGTTCAGGAACTAAAAATTTGGCAAAGGAAAGATGCGACCAATGACACAGTTCTCATTAGGTCACAGACTAATATGATCACCAATGGTTAACGATGCACTGTTCACCTTATGCTACCGATTACACCATTCACATAAGGTCACTGATGACACTGTTTACCTAAGGTTTCTGATGAAATGTTCACCTAATGCAACTGATGACATTGTTCAGATAAGGTCACCAATGACAACGTTCACCTAAAGTTACTAATGACACTATTCACATAAGTTCCTCGATGCACTATTCACCTATGGTTACCATTGCTTTATTCACAGAAGGGAACCAAAGACACTGTTCAAAGAAGGTTACTGAAGAAACTGTTCACATAAGGTTATCATTGCACTGTCCACCTATGGTTAATGTTGCACTGTTGACAGAACTGGAAATTTGGAAATGTGTTGGGCATAAGCCACCTTAACCTCTTAGAACACCTCAGACAACATATTTTCACAACTGAATTTACCACAAAGTTCTGAACCAGTACAATTACAATATATCATTAAATAAAAGAATGAATATGCTCTGATAACTAACAAATGAGTATTATTTATGTTTTTTATATGAATTAGTGTAATAATAACAATAAAAAGCCTATGTATGTAATGAATAAAATTTATGTATAAGAATAATCCCGAGAAAAATTATTTGTTATGATTTATATATTATCATTTTTTTTAAAAAACTTTTATATTATAGGTATTTAAATTTTTTGTGTATTATAGTATTTTTATAAGAATAAATATAAATAATATCATAGTTATACACATAGTTAATTTTAAAATTTTATTGTATATTATCATATGTTTATCAATAAGCATTAGTATATGAACTATCAACTTCAAAATGTGTGTATTTTTATAATTATATATGTATTATAATGGAAAAATCATAGGCATTACAATATGCATTTGTGAATTCATTATTTGTTTATGCAAGAGCATTAGAAAATTCATAACTAATTTATTAGAAATATATATTGTATTATTATTGTATTTTATATTATAGTTGAAGTATTAGAAAAATCACTGAAAAAATGTTTGTATGATATTATCTATGTTGTTATAAAAATAAGTATTTGATTTAACATAATAATATATATATGGATAAATATATATCTTAGATGTTATGTATTATAGTCCTTCCATATTTTTGAATATTCTAATTAGTATGTATTTAGGGTTTTTTATATTACAATTATAAGTTTATTTTTATGCTTCTATATCATCCTAATGTGTTACATGTTCTTATAATATTTTATGCATGAATGTTATTGAGGGTTTATAAAATTTATATTCATTCATTTGAATATAGAATAAATTACATAGACATGAATCAAAATATAATATGTTGCATAGTATTTTCATATATAATGCTATACAAATGTTGTAATATTGTTGGAAGACATTTCATATATTTATGTAATACTTTTATGAACAAATATTAAGTAAATGAAAGATCTACAAATCCTAGGTTAATACCACTAGGGTTAAATTAGGTCTAGATTACCGAACTCATGACTGTATGTCTCTATAGTTGTAAAATGATATTACAATAAGGAAAAGAACTTAGTAAAAATTAAATGATACCATAAAAATAATTTGTATGGATAGTTATGTAAATAATATATAATAAAATATTATTATAAGTAACAATACTACCCGGAAATAGTCAAAATATTTCTAGATACCATGATAAGCCATTAAATTCCATAAATGGAAAAAATTCAACACGTATTCTTGTCAAATGTTTAGTGGTGTTCTAATATATCATAAATGGTAATTTAAATTTACAATTAATTGTTTTTTATCCCAAATAAGTTGTTCATGATGAAATCATAAATTATAAGTCATCAACAAGCTATAAAACTGAAATTTAAAAATCTATTTTATGTATGTAAATTTAATTAATATACACGAGTAATACTTATTAATAAATATGAATATTAAACTGACACATGATTTTCCATAGTATTAGAATTCTTATAAAATTATATGACCAGACATTTTAGTCATATTCATTAAAAATGTTTCGTCAATTTTTTTAATATTAATGTGGATTATTTAAACCCAAATAAGAAAAATTAAGTACTCATTTCCTCGATGAAAATCTCGGGATCATTTTCTCCAATTGAATGAAATTTTTTTAAAGGTCCATTTTTTGTCCCATTACAATTAGTTTTACATGTATAAAAAATTAACTACAAAATATTAATGTTTGATCAATTTCATAGAAAAATCTATAATCCATGAATTTTTTTTTCATGATAACTATATAGTTATGGCTACCAGTAATAAACTAACCCACCACCGTGAATCAAAATTTTGATTCAAGTAATTATTTATCATAATCCTCAAATGAAATAATATTCAAACTCTTGATGAGAAAATTTTCTTTCAAAATAATTCATACTTTGTTGTTATTATAAGATAATATTTTATTATTATATATTAAATAATGTTTAGGAATTTACCAAAAGAGATCCACATGTTGAGCTGTGAATGATGGGATTCCAGATCATCAAAAATAGAGGTATCTATGATGAAGAGAATATAATATTTAATCCACTGGTCCAGTTGTTTGTTTTTATTTAGATCCCACAAAATCAAGTAAAAAGTTGGTTAATGCTATCAATATTTAGTATTTCCAATCTACATTAGTATGTGCACATTTTTATATGGATTGTGAAATGTGAAATTATTGTATGTGAACCAAAGAGGAATATGTGGTGTCCAAGGTATTACGATATATATGGAGTATTATGTTATGATATCAAAAAATATTTCATAGCATGGGTCTTTTTTAATAGATAAAATTTTGAACTGTATACCTTTGTTAAAAATTAATACGAAATTTCATAAATGATTTAATGATTTAATTATTTTTATAACATCTTTATGAATTATTTAATTCTGTAAATATGTTTAATATTATTTGTTTGATATTTATTTATTGAATAATATTCCAAAGTGGAATTTTTTTTCTATTAAATATTATATTACTATATTGTATACATATTTTTGATGAGTGAATATTATGATGAAAGATGATATATAATTTGAGAATTGAAAAATAATAACGACAGTATTTGGTATAATTTAGGGTGTTATTTTGGAAATTTTTTTGTTATATAATTTCATTGGTTAGTCTATCATTGATTGAAAATTTTAAAAAATTAGAGAATTTAAAAATATTGAATGATAATATTGATATGAAAACTCAAAATGAATAATAAATAGTGGAAATATGGTAACTTAAAAAAATATTATTGAAAATTTTTTGGATATAGTTAAATCCATAGTTCAATTCCAATTAAAAAAATTTGTTCATTACCTATATTCATTTTTTTCAATACATTTTACTCTCTGTATAGAAAAATACAATAAGATACACCATGTATAATATATTATTAGTAGAGTACTAACACTAAACTATAGTGAAATAACATTATTTCCTACTAATAGATTTTAAAAGTGTTTATCAACATATGAATACAATGATAATACCAAGAGTAAATATACTCAAAATCTCATCTATGTAAATGAAACAAAAATATAAAATCAAGGCTTATTTAACTCTCTCTGAAAAATTCTAAATACAAAAATCCCAATCAAAAGTTCAAATAATTTCATCACATATGATTTAACTATATTATAAATGAAGAAAAAATCCATATTAGTTTTGTTAAATTGATTTTTAATAAAAAAACTATATTAATTTTGTTACCTAGATCTAAAGAAAATTATGATTCATTTATCATTTTCCTAATGTGAAGAATATAATTAGACATAGGTCATCATTCGTTAGCATCAATGACACTTACTTCATTATCAATATAGAGAATGTTAAATGAATTATAAAAAATATGTACCCCAAATGAAAAATATGAGTTTAAATCATCAATTTTGTCACTATGAGAAAGACAGACAATGTCCATGAGCTCACATTTAAATTGGGGATAATTATAGAAAATATATATATTTACATTTAATGATAACATATAATCATGATATATATGGGTCTAGTTTTATATTACCATAATATATGAAAAACTAAAACTGTATTGACATAAAAACATTTAAACTATAGTAACATATAATTTTTATGCACATATAAACAATATTAACATATTATCATAGCATAATATAAACTATATTCATATATAAATACGTATATAAACAAATTTTAAATATTTAAATGAGTATATTATTACATGAAACATTTAAACAATGTTCATATATTTATTTGTGTGATGATTTTTTTAATAAAATTAACTTATAAACTATATAGTATTTAAGGTCTGAATTTTTAAAAGAAAACTATGATATAATCTTGATCAATTCTATAAAATTTAAATAAAAACACATATTTCAAAATGAAATTTAAAATATTATCATTATTAATTAATAACTACATAGAAATTCAATGTGAACATAAACTCTAAAAATGAGTTTTTAATATTGAATTAAATGACATATTAAATAAATCATTACATATCATTAGGTACAATGAAGAATTTGATATAGCAATTGATTCAATTGTTCGAGATAATGCATCAGAAGAAGTACTCTATAAGAAATAAACAACAATTTTAGATTGAAAGTCAACTAATATTTTGGACATATCTGGTTGTAAGCTGTTATTAATCGTTAATCTTGTAAGAATATCTATATTCTTACTCTTGTGAATTGATTAAATTTATCCTCAATAATAGAATGAACATAAGAAATAGATGCAAATAAAATAAAATAGTAGAACTTTTTCCAATGAATTAACACTTAATAATAAGATTACCCTTAAATATATACGAAATTATAAAATTATTAAAACATAAAACCTAAATTCAAATAACAAAGTAAAAAAAACAAAAAATAAAATTACACCAATAAAATGCTTTAAATAAAAAAATAGAATCATGAAATAATAAAACATTTTACATGAAACCTCCCATAAAAATATACACACTCATGGAAACCAAAATTATCATATCAGTGAAAAATATAAATTTGATAGTTGACCAGAATTATTCATTTGAATTAAATTTTTTCATCACAATAAATGTTTCATCTAACGATGTACACTGAAAATTCCAGGTAACATTTATTGACATTATTTGGAATATAAATAGCATTGAATTTAAAATTACATCTATTGTCAAGGATTCAAAATAGTCACTACATTATGATAATAAATTTATCCAATTAATACTTAGTTGAAGAAATATGAGTCACCTATGTTTTTTTTGAAAGATAAAACAATTTTTAAACTACTTATAACAAACATATTATAGTTTCTAAAAAGTTATTATACCAAAATATTAAAAGAGTTACAATTTATATCAAATAGTAATAATAATTAAAATTCTATAATGGTAATAAAAACATATTATTTTCAATTAAAAAAACTAATCACCAATAACTCATCATGAATAAAATAATTCCTCATTTACCAAAAAAATCCTTATCCATATTTTGAATTACATGTCACACTATTATGTATCATAGTAAATGAAAAAATAGTGTAAAAAATAATAAAACACAAGATATAGAAAATTTAATATTTTAGTATGTAAAATAAATACTATAATATGGATTTATAAAAAACATATAGAATAAAAATAATTAGAAAAATATAAAAAATACAAAACAAATATCATATAATAGAAATCAATTAGTTTATACACTATATTTATTGTATTTTTTGACATGGAAAAATTAACAATACTTTATGAAATCTATTTATGGACTGAACACAAAAATATTCTGTGGCTAATTTACTACACTTCTTTATAACTACTTATGCACTTATCAAAACTGAAGATCAATTTTTTTTTAAAAAAAGGATTTTTATTACTAAAAATATGCATAGATAAATTATAGAGAAGGTTTTCATCCATCCTTAACACATCCAAATAATCACTTTAAATTAGTGATATGTTCTATAATTAGTTTTTATTAAGTGTAATCAAATAAAAACTAACCGAATTAAAATAATGTAATAGTTCCTAGAAACTAAATTATACATATTCTATTCATGTAATATAAGTAATATTGTATCTTGGCTATCATCATATTAGAAAATGGAATAAAAACATAATTTTTAGTCACCAATATAAAATTAAATAACTATAAATATAGAATAATATGAAATATAACAAATAAATACATATGATATAGTCTAGGCTTGTATAAATAGTGGAAACATCACATTATGAAATAATAATACAATGGGAACCCAAAAAGTCATTGATGTAGGGACACAACCATGAAACTGTATGTAAATTAAAAAAATAATGTTTACTATCTAACTAATAAAATATTATAGAAGTATAAAAATCATTTTTATGGGAATTGGGAGAAATATAACCAGTTATATAGATGCATATCAATATAAGAACATGTGATAGGGATTTCATAAGAGAGTGGATTTTTTTAGGGTCGACCCAATGAGGATAGTGATAAATCATGGGATTAAGGGGATCATGAGGGTAGTTCTTGGTTTTATTAATAAATTAGAGAGTTGGGGCTGCCATGTCAGAGGAGAGGGATCTGGGGTGGCTGTGTTGATGGAGGAGGACCCCAAGATGTGGTGTGGGTATTCTTGAGCCATGATGAAGCTGTTTCGAAGCTGAGACACAACCATATTAGAAAGGTGGTTCTTAAAATATCAGGGTGGCCTTATTAGTGGATAATCATAGGAGGAGTTAGGGAGCCCACATCAGAATAGCATTAGCCGTGTTAGAGCAGCATCAGTAGAGAGGTTGGGTGGTTTCATCGAAGGAGGAGGATGATGGGGAGGTTAGGTGGCCACATTAGAGGAGGATTATTATAGTAGGTAGGATGGAAATTTTATAGGATTAAGGTTTTTGGGAGGCATAAGATCATGAGAGGGGTAGAAATTTGGATGTGGGGTGGGCTATAACCATGAGAAGTAAAATAATTGTCGCTATATGTTATCTATAACCACACTCTTTATTTCTTATGTATATAGATCCATATTTATGGGCCCGAATTATAATAGTTTCTATGATGATAGAAGGATATAATCTCTCAAGTGGTGATCCACATCTGCTCTTATGATCATCGAGTAATGAAAATCAATCTATGGGTACTAGAACAATGTAGATATTTTCTTGAATTATTCTTTTTGATTTCATATTCTTCAGTTGTGAAGGAATATCTCTTATGATTATCATTATTTAGAGGGATATATAAAGATATGTTGAGGGAGAATTAATTATGCACAATAATTATCTAATGTCAATTATGTACCCTACATAATAGACATTACCATCTATTTATAAATCTAGAGTTTATGTTAAAATATATATTTAATTGGATTCCTTCCATTAAATAATATTATAACCTTTAACAAACCACATTCCCCATATTAATAATAAATTCGTTTTGGCGGGTTCCAATTTTATTAATCACAAATATTATTTAATTGCATTGTTATTTATATTTTTCACCAGACAGAGTATTGATATACACAAACTCCTATATAATTTATTGATCACCGCCATAAATATATAATTTAAACATCTCATTAATGTATAAATATATTCAATTGATAATAAATGAATAAAATTATCCATTGGTCTTGAAGATTACAGTTATTCAAATAATTAGATGAAAACAGAATTTAATTGAGATCACTAAAAACAATTAATATGTAACCCTCTAGGATTCATTATCATTGGAAATAGTAATACTTTCCTTTATAGTATTATTTCATTATAGAAATGGGTCATGGAACCCATTTGAATGAATTTAATTTCACGATGATGACAACCAAATATAAACACTCACTATGTAAGGTAATCCTTTTTCACAATACATAATCAAGTAGGGTGCACATTAATGTCACCAACCTATATGATTAGTACATCTTTGTTCGAGTCCCTAAATAATTAGTCATTTCAAAAATGGTGATGAAATTTAATGTTATTGTTCTATTCCAATCAAATGGTTAATATTTTGGCACCCATAATGATTTAAGGGGAAAACACTTCCTCAACTTATACATTAATAAAAGTTCATTCAGGACACAAACAACATATCCTACATTTCCATGATCACATTCCATCATTATTTTCTTTAGAAAATCTAATTGCAGGAGTCATGAAATGTATTATTGTTATCCTTAAAGTCTAAGGATCATTACAAACACTCACAGATTGGAATATCCTATGACCCCAAACTATACGAGATTTCTACTGGCGCATTTTTTCTTATAATATCCCATATTAGAGATTACCATGTGAGAACATCCAATAAATAATTATCAATCTCTTATGAGTACTCAATTAAGAAAGTATATATACTATGGTTCCCATAATAGTTCATTATCAAACAATAGAACAATATCTATGAATAACATCCTAGTACATCATGGTTCTCATCATAGAGGGGAACACCTATCACCATATGAATGAAACATATACTATAGGAAATTATTACATTAGAGTCATGAAGAATAAGGAAATATTAATAATAATAAGTTTTATTAATATTCAATTTATTGAATATACATGCAATCAGTGTATAAATAGTTGGTACTTGGATACCGAATCAAATAAACTCCTACATAGACTAGAGTAAACATCTTATGACATTCTATTGGTTTGAAATGTTTTCTTTCATGAAAATACATCCTACTGTAATCTCACATATTTGAGAAAAATCCACCAATAGATAAAATTTTTTATGTATGCACATAGTCTAATGATGTGGCCATGTAATTTTTTTTAAAAAGATGCCACAATAACATTATTATAGTTGTGTGTGATAAGAACTTTAGTACTATGTACCACATAAATCTATTAGTCTAAGTATCATATCTATACTGATTCTTTAGCTGCATCATATTCCACATTATACTTGGACTCTATTGTACAGTTTGCGACCATATCTTACTTTGTGCTATTACAACTCACAATACATCTATTTGATGTGAATATATATCCTTTTTTTGACTACATGTCATCTTAATCTATTTAGAAACTAGAATCGTTATATCCTCTGATGACTAGATACTTATATTTTCAAAAAATCAAGAACATATCATGTGTACACTTACGATGGTTAAGGATAGTATTAACGTCTATCCAATGGTGGCCACATGGGTAATCATGATATCATTCTATAATACTTAATGCATATGGGTCATCTATCCATGTACATTGCATATAATACATGAATGACCAGATTTCTTATCCAAATTAAATCCTTTCTATTATATTTTAATCTGCATATGTGTGAGAAAACATTTTCTTGGAAAGACAAATTCCATATGATGGGGCCAATAATCCCATCTTGGATTTTTATATACAGAATCTATTAAGCTTATTATCATGGTATGTAAATTTACTTAGTAAAATGATCCTTTTGGAACTATCATGAGGGATCATGATCCCTATAATATATGCTAACTCATCCATGTCCTTCCATGAGAATCATTTATTCAACCATTCATGAACAAACTATAAGACTAGTATTTCATTTAGAATGGGAAATATATCATTATCATACACTATTTATAAAATTACTTCACTCGCACTATACCATTTGTAGACACAATAATAACACTCATTTTATATTAAACCATGTTCTATTATGGATTCATCAAAAATAATTTACCTAACCTACATGCTTAATTCAATCAATAAATGGGGTATTGAAATGTTCATATCTTATTGGTATAATTTGGAGTCATATACCCTTTGGGTTGTGAAATATAGACATCTTATTGAAGGATACCCTTCATGTAGGATGGTTTGATGTCGATTTTTAAAATCTCATAGTCAAGGTAAGTTGTAATGTAAAGTAGAATGATGATGAATTTAATCATTGAAAATGGTGAATTTTTTTATCGTAGTCAATGAATTGATGCTGTTAAAACATTTTTAACCAGTCATACATTATAGGTATTGAATAATTAATCCATCTATAATTTCTTCTTCAAAACCCATTTTAATCCGACAATATTTATATCCACTATAGAATATTCCAACAATGAAGACTTGGTTTTGGTACATAGAATTTATTTTAGAATTAATTGCTTCCTTCCATTTGGAATCTTCTGTTCCCCTTACTACTTCCTTGTAGGTTTGAGGATTATTATAGTATATAAATAACTAGTCACAATCATCCATGAAAAAATTCCTTTATTTTTCTCTAACATCTGTTGTACCCCTATGTAGTACATTAGCATTTGGGTCAACTTCTTCTTCCATGTAAAATAGTGACATTTGTTCCTATGAGAACTATTGTGTACATTGAGCCTCAACTTTATCGAAGTCTATCTCACTCACATTATCTATTTTAGATATATTATCCCTCTTAGGTGATATTAATATCCTTTATAGTAGTACCTATTTTTCGTAGGGGTTATATAGGTAATATCTACTAGTTTTTGTGAGATATCATATAAAGGTACACTTACCTAGGGGTCTATGTTTATTATCTTAAGATTCCATAAAAATAACTTCACATCCCCACACATTTATGTATGAGAACAAATGTTTCATTCCATTCCAAAAATAATTTTTTATTTTGTATTCCACTTTATTTTTCACTTGCTTTGTTATTTATGCTGCTGTTTGTAATGAGTATCCAAAAAATGGTAATGGAAGACTTTCATGGCTCATCATTGATCTCACCATATCTAAATTGGTATGGTTCATCATTTCACTTACACCATTCAAATAATGTTCATAAAGTGGAATGAGATGAGATAAGATCCCAAAATCTCTTATTTAATAAATGAAGTCTTGATTAAGATATTACACTCCACAATCTGACTAGAGTTTCATAATCATATTACTTAGATTGTTTTAAACATCATTTTTCTATTTCATAAATTTATCAAAAAAATCTGTATTATACCTCATTATATAGACATATCCATATATACATAATTAATTATTAAATTTAATGAATTATGAGTACCCACACCCTTACTTAATAAAAGATAGACTACACACATTTATATGGAATAATTCAAGAACAATTTGGACTTTCCTCCTTTTCACTAAATGGGTATTTGGACATTTTACCATTTATACATACAAGAAATATAACAAGTGGTTTTAGTTCAAAATTATCTTAATATCTGTCTCGGTATAATTTATTCAAGTTGTTTTGATTTACACAACCTAGTTACTGATTCCATTGTTTTGTGGTATGTATCATATGATGTAACATCATCAATCATTACCAATACATGTTTCATGTATTCTAATACATAATGATCATTATTTAAATTTTACTACCCATATAAAATTATATTTTTATAAATGAAGAAAATTTTCTTCAAAAATTTAATAACAAATCTATCAGTATCATGCCTATATATTGAAATTATGTTTTTTTATATTGAATGGAAACTAATAAAATCCATTCAAAACAAATATAATAATGGTTAGAAATGTGAGGTGGTAGTCACCAATAGCTACAACAATAGGTTTAGTTGTGCTTGTTTCTCATAAATATACATCCCCTCAAAAACATTTCTAAGTCTAAATGGTTTATAAAATTGAATACATGTTTGATCACTCCATGTTATATCTAATACCCACTTTATGGAAATATAAAATTTTCACTCTATAAAAATTTACCCGAAGTATCCTCATAATTATTTTGTTTGGTGATGTTTTTTTAGTGGCCCTTTTGGCCACAACTAAAACTGAAAACATATTTATCGATTTCATTTCCCTTGAACATTATCTTCATGGAAGGGCATGAAGAAAAATTTGGATTAAATATATTTTCAGTCATTTTGATTTTTTCATAGTATGGACTGAAGGATTTTCACACTTCATCTCCTAATCTACCAAGTGGAAAACAATTATAAGATCTAGAAGTTACTTCCCAATGTTGATCATATTAAAATTTACAACAAATATAGAGAATATATAAGGAAGGTATTTCAGAATTATATCAGTGCCAAATTATTTTGGAGAGATTGAACCTTATAACCTCTAGGTTCTTAATGTAGCCAATGATATTGACTATGCTAGGATCATTTGTGGATACCTCTCTAATACTTTTCTGAAAGAGAACCATTGAAATATAAAACATTTTTTGTTTACCTCTTTATTGTTAAATACCATGAATGTGATGATGCATGATGTACATATCGTTTTTTTATGAGACTTCAAGAGTTCACTAGACACAAACGAAAGCAGAAGACATTGACCATTGACTGAATCCCTAAAATATTATTCATAGATAATAAATTATATATAACTCACTTTCATAGAAGGAGGACCAATAATTGGGGATTATAGCATGTAAGATTTCTATTCTTGGAATATGAAATCCAAAAGACATCTAAACCACTCCATGATGTTATTTCCAATGAGGATGTTTTTATCCAATATTGATTTGTATTGATTGTGTGGGTGGGGAGATTTTTGTTATGTTCTAAAATTAAATATAACATTATTATTACAATTTCATGATTAAAAATTATGTGATAAATTATTAATTATTTTTTTTATAACGTCCACTACTTTATCATGTCCAAATTCCCATCACTATTGAACTTAGAATGTCTAGTATTTAGGTAATTATTGTTGTAAGGATTTATATTCCCCTTTACATAACCCCAATGAGGGTTGGTCAATATACTTAATGGTATTTAGTTAGGCCTGCCTTTTCCAAATATGGTCTTGAAGCTACATGATCTATTGTTCAAAGATATCTATTCTCTAATCATGACTTGGGATTTCCACAAAACATGCCTCCAATTGCATCATGTATTGAAGGGGATACTTGCCTTTATAAAATATAGTTAATTAAACAGATAACCAATATAATACATCCATGTAAAAATTAGGTGTCCTAAACAAAGGTTGGTCATACACCTACTTACATGGTTTTGATTCCAAATCATGTAATGGAAGTCAAAGTCTAACATAATATTTAATGGAGGCATTTTAATTTTATCTCAAAAAATTATACCTTTTTTATAATATAAATGTGTACTTAATATTTATTCGATGTTACATAAATTATTAACAATGCTAGAAAAGACATATAAGCATAATCCATTTATTTAAATTTTCAAATTATCACATTAATTCATTTATTAATGTGATTTTAGTCTTTAATCTATAAAATAAATAACTGAATTAATATAAATAAATAAATAATTAAATGTCTTATTCATGAGATTTGTCTTATAGTTTATTTAATTATAGGATATTGATAATACCTCTGAACTTCGTGAAATAAATCAAATTCTTGATACTATCTAGAGTAACATAATTCTAATTATCTAACTATATAATAACTGTGTTTACATCATTTGGGTCAATCTTAATATGGCTCTATGCACCTAGGGTAACTCCATTAATTATAAGTATTTATAACTCAAACACAAGTCAGGGGAAGTGAAGGATTGGATAAAAGATACTTACATTAATATACTTGGACTTGTAGGTCCTATATAATAATGGATGGAGGGAGGAATCACATTCAATAATATTTAATTTAATAATAAATAATTTCAAACCCTTGTAATAAATAAAATTATAACATCCTAACCACACATAGGTCTTGGCCAAGATCATGAATAGTTATACATGAACAAATAAATAAAATTAAATATTTGACATTTATTTGTTATTTAATTATTATATATTATAATAAAAATGTATTAATTAATTTATTAATTAATTAATTATATACCTATCATTTTAATGACCATATGAATCCTCTTTGAGATAACCATAATAATTTTATTAGCAGAAAATAATTCCATGAACCAATGGTTGCATATTTATTATAATAAATTAATTTATAATTTAATAATCTTAAAAGCCAATTGTTATATTATCATAAAAATAAATTTAAAATATAATAGATTAGGTTTTAATGATTCATTTTTGAATTTAATGTAATTTAATTCATCCAGTAATTGAGAGAAAACATGACATGTACTATCCATCATCTCACCAAGTGTCTCAGTTTCTGTGTATCTACATAATATGCCTAGGGATTCCACATGTTGACTCAATCAGACTGGACATCATGTACATCCTATATACACACTATTCATTATCATACTATGGGACTAAGATACTAACCTAGGAATTTTTCAAGTATCTTGGTAGGATCACAGAACATGTACAAGCCAACTACAATCCATGTTGTCCGAATGCCGCATTCCCATGGAAGCAACCAAAAGAATTTGTGTATTCTCAAGCGAGAGAGTAAAAAACTTGTGAAACTAGCTATACACCATGTATATCTAATTTCGTTTTTCCATATAACATGGTGTGTATAAAAAATATGGTAATTGATAAAATACATGTCGTGTATACCACATACAGTTCATGTATATCGTAAATCCTCTAAGATTTCTATATCACGTGGTTTGATCATGTATAATTTCTACTCAGATTTCCTGACTTATGTATATAACTCATGTTAAGTAAACAAAAAGTTTTCTGTATACACATCATATAATTTAACAATTGTTTTCTAGGTTGTCTAGTCAATGCATGGCATACACAGAATGAGAAAAATGTGTGGCATGCAGTTTATATTACGACATGGAATGGTATTGGGGGATAGAGAACACAACATGTACTATGACTATACACACTTTGAACCTATCTTACAAGAATATTTTGCAGTTCCCAATATAATAACCATTAATTCATCATATTTTATTTGAAATTTATGAAAATGAAACAGTAATCGAATATGATTAATATGCAAAAAAACATGATAATTTTAAATATATTAATGAATTGATAATATGAAATGAAAATTCAACCATGATTGTGTATGGTTCAAAAATAAAATACATAATTATATATTTAAATGTGACCCTATGATACCACATGATGGTTCTGGAAAAAACATAAGAATGTGGTGGTGTGTGATATATTAAAATTTCATTTAATATAGAGTTCCCAAAACCCCGATCAAGGGACTTACATGTAAAATTTATAATTAATTGATTTAATACATAATCAAATACATAATCTAAGGATTATTTTGTGGATGTAGATACTAATCTTCCAAAAATAATACTTCAGGTTTCCTTCATTGTGTTATGAGGATCAAGGATAGAATCCCCCTAGTAGTGATCCTAAAGAAATCCATTGATATTAGAGTAATTGAAATCGGTCTTAGTGTTCATGTATGATGAAGTGATTTTATTGCATTCATTGGGATTATTTATTGTCCTTTAGTATTGAAAAAATATATTTTTCCTTATTCTTGAGAGGGAGAGAGAAGGATACAAGAGATATTTCATTGTGTTAAATAATTGTCTATTTTCGATTGTACATCCTAAAAAATACACATAATACTCAATTTTTATTGCTATGGTTTTGGTTATAATATTTATTTAATTTTAGGTATGATCTTAAATAATGATAGAGCCTTTAATAAACTCAATAACACATTATGATAATAATAATGTTATTATTTTTATTATGATTTAGTTTCACATGCCAACTTGCACAATTAAAAATATTAGTTATCCGGTTTGTTAATTAATATTTTTCCCCAGAAAAGGTCTTTGTCCAGTTGAACTCCATTAGAATTTATTGAACTCCCAAATAAATGTTTAATTAAAATATTTCATTCATTAATAAATATTAATGATTGAAAAAATATTAATAATATCATCCCTCATTGTAGAGAATAATATCTATTCAATTAATTAAATTGAATCAAATTTACATCATGATCATCAGAAACACTTAGTTTGTGCCCCTCTAGGATTATGTCTCATTAGCATTAGTAGGGCTTTCCTACTTATAATATTACTATCTATAAATGGGACAAGACACCTAGGAGAAGGAACATATTTTCACAATGGTTAAAACAACAAATGAATGTTGTATGAGTAATAAAATCCATTAGTCGCAATATCACATTTAGCATGTTACCCAGATATGTCACTAAACTATATTCTCAATATGTTACTACAAAAAAACATTCTCTTAATAGTGTTGGCCACTATCAACAATAGAAAATACCACTGATAAGGGAGACCTTTATTCGTACTAAAACAATCATTGATAAAGGGTACGTTTCACCAATTCTTTTTTTAGCTATGATTAAAGGTACCCTTTATCAATTCATTTTTAGCACTAATAAAGGGTACCCTTTATCCGCACTGTATTTTTTGGGCTGATAAAAGGTTCCCTTTATTATGGATTTATTTTTAGCAATATGATAGGGAATCCTTTATCAATCCTTTCATTTTTTGTGCTCATAAAGGTTCGATTAAAATGAAATAATAAAATACAAAATTGAATATGTGTTTATTAATAAAATATAACTTATTTAATTAAACAATTATGGATAAAAATAAATTAATTCATTATAGTATATATAAACCATAAATAATAATATATAATATATATTAAATATAAATAAATATATATATATATAATGAAATGTAAACAAATAAAATTTCAAAAAATGTAAATTGAGAAAAATATTAAAAATTTATTTATTAAATAATTATTGATAATTTTAAAAAAAATTATATATTAAATATATAGAAATATACGAATAAATATAAATAAGATTTTTGTGATAAAAAATATTTATGCTTGACAATAAAGAGTGATATAATTAGAGAATAATGTTTTATAATTAAAAATTAATATGGATTAGAAATACTAACCAATTGCATCAAGTAATGTAAAGAATTGAATGTCGTTTGATTTTTCAATGTATCAGAGGTCCAACATCTGAAATATAGATTTCACATATACATAATAAATACCTTTTTATATAAAACATACATATTTAAATATTTACGTAATTAATGACATCTTATATTGAAACACATACACCAAATATTTATGTCATTTATTAAAATTATTTTTTTCATTTTAGAATTTCATTATAACATGTTACATTTAATATATCATGCAATTAATGGCGGTAATTTTTTTTATTTTTTATGTTAATATATTTAGGTATTAATTCATTTTAATATGTTTTATTTGTTTCTATTTTTTTGGAATCTAACAAATTTCACTTATTTATTATATATATTTTTGTGTTTTAATATTTTCAATATTAATTCATCTTTATTTTAATATATTTCCTTATATAATAATTTGTATTTAATTAATGAGACATATCCATTTTTTATGATTGTTTATGTGTACTCATTTTTATTTATTAAATTTCACTAATTTTTTTACATGTGTGCAATAAAAATTAAATATTGATTAATAATGTTAAAAATAAATTTTTAAAAACTTATTTGTAAATAAATATATTTATAAATAATTATTTATTGTATTTATACATTTATATATTTACAATTATAAATAAATAAAAATTATTTTTCATTAAATGTTTATATATAATTATTAATAAAAACAACTTATATTTAAATTATTATTTAATTTATAAGAAATTAACATTAATAATATATATTTAATATATTTATATATATATATTTATATAAATGTATTTTCTTAAATTATTAATATAATTATAAATATATATATATATATATTTAAATATTTATTGAATAATAGTAAATATAAATAAATAAATAATATATTTAATATATATATATACATAATATATATAATTATGAAAATATTTTTATAATATTTTTATTTATAATTATAATAATAAATCCATTAATAAAGAATGATTAATTAACGCTAATAAAAGACATTTTTATTAGTGCGCTTTTTGCAAGCACTGATAAAAGTGTCCTAATATTTTTAAAAACCCTTACCAGTCGCGTACTCATCTTGATATCAAATGACTTATGTGAATGCCACCCCTGTCGGTGTTCCACCTCATTGAATTGAAGCTTGAATCAAGGTTCAAATCAAGGATCTAATCAAGGATCGAATAAAGGCTCGAACAATTCCAAGGATAGAAGTATTCAAGGGTCGAACGAATCCAATCCTCGAATGTATTATATGTTTTTGTTATATCTACATACTCAAAAAATATTTCATGTGGGAAAGGGTTTTTTAGACACCATCCAAACTATTTTAATTAAATATTTTCAAATAAATCTTTTCCATGTTTAGTGTGAACATGCACATATTTCAAATTGATAATTCAAACTTTAAAACAATGAAATATTCCATGCCGTAAAAATACAAAAACACCATAAATTAGGATCAAAATTCAATAACACACATTGATGGGGTGAGTTCCAACCAATTCTTGAGGACAAGAATCATCCACGAAATCGATCCATGTGCTTTCTATGCTCGAGGTAGCATGTCGTCCGATGAAAAACCATCACCGGACGCCGGAAACACTGAAACACCAAAATATCGACTTTATCAACCATGTTCATCATCATACCACATAAACATATATCATAGTAGAATACCAACATGAATCATCACTGTAGAAACACCATTTGAACCATTGTAGGATAGTCCATTGATGTTTTCATTGATAGATGAGTACATCAAAATCAAACTAGTTGCCACCAATCGCTGCGTGACCACCTTCAAACGCCATCGACAAACCAAAAACCATCCTTGACATAAAATAGAAAAAAAAATACTCCAAACAATGAAACTACATTTTCAAGAAAAACACAACTCAATATAAAAACATATTTGATGCAGAAATCTGCAAAACATAAATTTCAGCCAACGTTGAAATTCATTCCCACCCCTACATCAACACAAATAAAAATGAGGAGACTATAATCTGATAAAACCATCAAAAAATAACAACGCATGAAAACATTAATGATGAAATCCATGGAATCTAATACACACACTTGGGTGCGAGAGTCCATATATGCTAAAACATATGACACCCACAGAACAAGAGAAGTAGTCCATCAACACATTGGGTAAGAAAGACAGTTACCCTATCTTGAAGGGAACCCTGATGGTGATCCCGAAATGAACATACATGATATCCACCCCTGAGGTCCTTCCATTGATCCAAAATTTTAAAAAGGGTAAGCATATATGGGTTATGCATGAAACATCAGGCTCATGAAAGGACGGGGGAATGAATCATGAAAATGTGAAGCGTTCTGGAGAGGGTGGGGTGCGGGAACACAATAAAACACCAAAATTGAAAGAAAATGAAGGGATAAGACACATTATCATAGAAAATCTATAAATAAACTAGAGAAAAAATGTTGACACATAGTCAACAAGAAGATAAAACCTAGAAAGAGGATAGTTTCTCAAGAGGGAAAGCTGAGTGAAAATGACATCATTGATGATTTTATTTCATATTTCTAAATGGTGATGGAGATGTTCACATTTGATAACAATGATTAGAGGTTCATCGTACATAAAATGACAACTGTAAAATAGATGGTATTATGTCCCATCATTCTGACATGACGATGGAATATGGGGACAAACAATGAAATATTTTTTTCCCATAGTTTAATGGTTTCAAGATGTTTTTACTAATAACCTATCAATTTTTACAGCTAAGAGAGATGTTGGGTTTTCTATCTTGATCTTGTTTGGTAGTCATCCAATTTCTAATCCACCTTATCAGATGTATTTGAGGGATCATTGTGTGATGATTTCTCAATAATAATACTTATAGAATAAATGACATATTTAGCGAAGAAAATCTTATTATGGTGTCCAGTTTTATTTTCCACAATATATGATTTCACATTAATGTATTGTGTTGAATATAGGTTGATTGATTGTTGAATCAAATTTCCACATCCCCCAAATATATCATATCTAAGAGGATGTCTCACTAGGGGAATCCCTATGGTTCTTTTATTAAAGCCTCTAAGTTGATTTTCAATTATTAACAATCTTCAAATTATACTTATAAAAATATATCTACCTTATTTATATTATCATCATAAAAACATATCAAAACACCCTTTTCAGTCTATATTTAAATGTATCAATATATAATATGTTAAAATTTTGACTTCCACAAATCAATTTTCACTTTAAAACAAAATTAACATATGTTTTTATGGATACCAAATTTTAAGATTTTTCTGCTAATTTTCTATACCTTTATAAAAATATAACCATATTTAAAATGATATATACCATTTTAAATTTTAAAAAATAATTAATTAAAACAATTTACCTGAAATGTGGGATAATAAATAAATATCAAATATGAAAGAAGGTTTGTTTTTTAAATACATTAGTGTGACATAAATTATAAATTCCTCTAACAATAAATTATTTTTCATATAAAAAATCTCTAAATCCTTCTTCACATTCATATATGTTTTTATAAAATTTTGAAAGCCCACCATGAAAAAATTTAATTTGACAAATGTTGAATAGAGATCACTGAATGGTTGAAATTCTCCTTCCAATTTTACATATTAAGATTCATATAACATAGTAATTGTTTTTGTAAGAGTGGGACAACTCCCATTGAACTTAATACCTTTATGCCATCCATAATTACTATATTTTATCTAATTATTACTAAAATTTTATATTATGTTCCCAAAAACACCAAATAACCTACAATGTCCATTAAAATGAAACTTTATTATTAATCCCACTCAGCTTATGCTAGAAAATAATTCTTTTATTTCAACCTATGTAAACATTATTCTTGAATAAGTTTATCAACTATTAAATTTTGAGATATTTAAAACCTTTATCATTATTTGTAATATACTTTTTCTAAATGTATTTTTTTCTATTCCTTATCAATTTTTAATTGAATTAATAATTTTGAACTCTTTTCAAATATTTGATATAACATTAATATTAAATGTAATAATTCTTAAGGTTTTTGTATCAGTTTTTCTAAAAAAAATAAGTAAAGGGGTTACCAAATTATATATGTGTTGGAATATTTAATAGAAATTATATTTATTTATTCATCATTTTAGGTCAATATATATTGGTTCCATCCCAATGAATCTCTAATTTACATCTATATATATGAAATAAATCAATATTTATTAAAATGATTTATTAATAATTGTTTATATCTTCTAGTAAATTTATTGAGATTTTATTATTTTTGATTATATAATTTGGATTGATTATTAATCATTAATTTCATATAATATATTTTTATTTTTTAGAGGATTTAAGAAACACTTGATGGGTAATTTTTATAGAAGTTGGACTAGTCAATTTTATATGATTGATAGCATTGAAAGTGGTATTTCTCTAATAAATATAGAATTTATAGTGGCCCTAAATATTCATATATCATACCATTCACCCTACAAGACCCCATGAATCATAGAGAAGAATTTATATGCCCCTTATATCCCACTTTTAATATGTCAAGAGTTAATAAATTGTTCCAATGGTCTATTTCTCAGATGTGGGATACATCACCCCTTTTAGATAATATAGTACAGTAAAACTATTATCATTATCAGATTCATTTCCCAAACTATTATAATTTAAATTTGTTTCTTAATACTCATCCCCATATCATTTATTTTTATTTTACTACTCTGAGTCGTAGTCATCCAATTGATGACTACCTCTTTGAGTATTTCATAAAACATTAGTGCATTTCCCCAGGAGATGGAGGATGTGTATCAAAAAAAAATCTAAGGGTAAATGTTCGAGAGATGAGTAGATGAGGATGAAATTTTTCTATAACATTCACATTTGAATGAATTCATAGGATAACACTTTCTATTGTGGAGTAATTTTTTTCTTAAATTAAATTACCAATTTTCATCAAAGAATACGAAAATTCCTTGAAACAATGAAATGTTGTGATTTCCTTTTTAGAATTATCTATAACTTTATACTTTGATAATTAATATCATATGGTTATTTATTTATTTAAAAAATAAATACATATTTTTGGAACCCTATTGGATTGATATGAATTGAAAATGGATTCACACAAATCGTTTGACAAAATACTATGAATATCAGGTTAATGAGTTCATCATTATTTCAATATAGAATTCATACAACCATTCTCAAATACATCTATATTTTTTATGTTTTTTTTCATTCAATAAAAATTAGTCTGAAATAGTTAGATGAATAATTTAATTTTCACAAAATAGATTAGAGGTATAAATTTTGTACTAAACATGGGAAATAATGAACATGCACACTGATTGGGATGATACTGCAGTTTATGGATCATTTGATAAGAATAAAAGTGTTAATTATGATGGATATCACATTGAAGAATAGAAAATGAAAATTGAAGATGACCATTGCGATTGTCCAAAGTTGTTTGAGATGTTAAATAGTTGTTCTAATAGAACATTGTAAACTAGTTGTACTAATTACAAAACATTGTGAGCTGTATTAATGTTTTTCATGACCCATCCCCCAGGAATCGTGTCGTGACTACCCCAAGCCAGCCTTCCAAAGGCCAGGGCTGGAAACTAGCACCGAAAGAAGTATTCCCTAAAACCAAGAACACATTGCCTTCATATCCTGTAAAGACACCCAACCAAGCACAAAGAAAGAAATGAACACAAGTAAACTGTATAGAAAAAAGTGTTCTGAAAGTAAAAGTGGCTAGAATACAAGCCCAACAGTAATGGTAAATCTACAACCGAAAAAAATACTACTGAATAAAGAGGAAGACATCTACTGGTTCATCCTATGAGGTTCATAACTGATATGTAGGTTCAGATCGCCTCCTCACCACTCCTAGTACGCCCATCTCCTCTGCATACTGACATTCCGTATGATCCACCTTCAGGAACTGTCCCATCCTAGTACCTTTTTCCTCGATCAGCATTGTCTGTCGTCCGCACCAGACATAATAAGGTGCGGGTGAATCTCATGCAGGTGTGAGTATAACGATACTCATTAGAGACCCCGAGACCCTCACGGTCTCACAAAATCCAAAAAGGATATACCATAAAGCATGTAAACCAGTGAAAAAATTACTTAGGCATATTCCCATACATATACTTATGTTATCGAGTATACTCATCTCAATTGTTCCCCAAGGGATGGGATACCAAGAAGGTAACACCACTGTGTTATGTACTACACAGGTACTCCACACTGAATAATACCACAAAGGGTTCACCATGAATGTAGGTTCCACACAGGTACGCCACACAGAATAATCCCACCAAGGTATCACCACGAAAGAGAGGACTCAACTTAAACCTGTCATATATTAGTTACAGTAGTAGAGATGATTAGATTTAACTAATAAATCAACTTAATCTGTTAGGAGGAATAACCATGTAGGATCCTATATCATCATACCCACACATTATCGTCATACATCATCAGACCCACAAAAGATCCTAGAATAGTAGACCCACATAGGAACCTAGTACATCATCAGAACAACAAAAGAACTTAGTACAGCAGACCCACATAGGATCCTAGTACATCATCATACCAACACAATATACCAGTACTGTAGACCCACACATGATCATAATACATCATCAGACCCACATATGATCCTAGTAAAACATTAAACCCACACAGGATCCTAGAGTAGTCCCACATGGATTCATAATGTGGATCCATGTGGGATCCTCCAGTACAGACCCACGAAGGATCCATTTCCCATGTTACAACCAACTAATGGGTTCCAGCACTAGATCTATTGATTCTGGGAGAATCCACTCTTTAAGCCACAGGTTGATACTATAACTTCGATGAATTTACTTGAAGAAATATCCCAATGAACTGCCACATCATATGAGTCTCAGCGAAATAGACGGTGCATCAAACGGACACCTGGTTTGTAGGTTATTATCCTTTTAGTTCTGATGGCCCGATTGGATTCATGATCAATCCAACCTGACAGTAACCCATATTTAACCAAATATCAAGTGGGGTATACTAAAAAGCAAAATCTCGATCCAAGGATTCTGGTGTCGTAGACATTTTATCAAACAGACGCCTTTTGCAATGTTATGACTAAAAGAGCGTAAATCGGTCGAAGATTTCTGGGTTCTTACATACCAGGTTGGACTGACTTGGCTCGACCAGGCCCACTAGGTCCAACCCTACCCACTAGGTGTGACCCAGCACGCCGGCGTGGCCCGGCCAGCCGGCATGGGTCCGGCCTGACCTATGTTGGTCGGCCTGGCCTGGACGCATACGGGGGGATGTTTTGTGCCCCTACCTGCACTCACTGAAAGACTTCGGGCGTTCTTTTTCAAGGAGCATGTGGGACTTGTGGGTCCAACATGGTTCATCTAGGCCGGCTGTAATGTTTGGCCGCTTTGCTTTCCGGTGGAGCATCGTGCACAACCCTTCTGCGATTGTCCGAAGGTCAGCCACCCTCCCTTCGCTGTTGCGGCATAATTTGTGGTCCTTGCTCGTTGGGCGGCGCGGAGGCGAACCACCACCTCATCGTGCAGTCAGCCTTCGATGGCCACTACCCTTGATCCGACATGACTGACGGATTGCGACGCTTCTCTGGCAGTGCGGGTGCGTTGTTGCCGTCTTCATAGATGGATGTTGTGTTAGTATTCATTCCTGAGCCCCACTGGTAACAGATTCCATCCTCCTCCATCGTGATGAAAAAAAAATAACCAAATGATATTCTGAGTGGTTGGGCCAGTTCGTTTGGTCCATACCCTCCGCATTAGATTGGTAGAAAGCTGCTCATTGTAAGTGATTCAATGTGAGAGGAAAATTTAATGATGATCAATAGAAAACAAACCGCTACCCCAGAGATTTTTTGACATCGATGAGGAGGAATGAAAGGACGTTGGTTGGTCGTCATTGAAGATGTCCCATGTTGGAGGTGGCGCTTTCTTTGTTCGAGAAGATGGTTCATTCTTCGTTGGAGAAGATGGCACGTTCTTTGTTGGTATAGAATAATCCTCCAAAGTTCTTTCTTCTGCTAACGATATCCCCCCATAAAAAAAGTGAGGAGCCAACACAAATATCATGATTTTCAATTTAATATGATAGAAGAAATGGAGTTGGCATAATTAATATATTATCTCAATTTATTAGGATAAATAAACTTGGAAGAATAAATTAATTGGGATTTCAGTGGTACCCTAAGATTTCAATTTCAAGCACCTATTCAAAAGATTCAAAAATCCACTGGCACGTTTACTGAACGTACATAAAAAAATTTAATTATTCATTCATGTATCTCGAGGCCTCAGATTCACATGTCATCAATTTTTATGTCGTTTAATATTCCATTTAATTAAAAAAAATTACATGGATTATCCGGGTCTTTACATTTTCCCCACCTCAGGGCTTCGCGTCCCCAAAAGACACATCAGAAAAACTAAGATAACAAGTTGGCGTACTGAGAATGAATCTGGGCCTCCTGCTCCCATGTTCTCTCCTGGAGGTTCCCATCCTTCCTGGGAATGCGCACCAGATTTATAGACCGCCCATAAAGACCTGATCCTATCGATCCTCAATCTCTAATGTAACCTCTATAAACATAGACCCATCATCGATGTCCTGCTCACCGCGGTCGATGATATGGGTAGGATCATGAATGTTTCTCCTCAGCTGGGATACTTAGAAGATGTTGTGCACCCTGTGCAACTGAGGGGGATGTGCTTGGTGGTAAGCCACCTCGCCAAATCTACTAGGACTTGAAAGGGTCTGATGATCCTCAGTGATAACTTGTCGCCCCGTCCAAACCACCGCAATCATCATCTGGGTGATACCAGTAGAAAGACGTGGTCACTATCCTCGAACTCCAGTGGTATCCATATACTGTCAGTATAGGTCTTATGCCTCCTTTGGGTTGTCTTCGTCCCCTTCTGGATGATCTGCACCACCTCCGTGGCAGCATGTACCATCCCTGGTCCCACTAGTGTTGTCTCCCCTGGGTCTGTCCAGCACAAATGTGATCTTCCAGGTTGGCCGTACAGAGCCTCAAAAGGTTCCATCCCAATGGTGGAGTGATTTATGTTGTTGTATGAAATCTCCACTAATGACAATTGTTCTTCCCAACAAGAACTGAAGTCGAGGACACAAGCATGCTGGATGTCCTCGAGGGTTTGAATGGTCCGCTCCGTCTGGCCATCCGTCTGAGGATGGAAGGCGGTGCTCAAATGAATCTGCGTCCCAAAAGCCTTGTAAAACCCCTTCCATTTTCGTGAAGTGAAACATGTATCAGGACTAGAGAAAATTTTTTAGGGTACTCCATGTAGCCGCTCAATATCCTACACATAGAGGTGTGCCATGCTTTCTATTGAACCCTATCACCTGATCTATAATAAGTGGGCCAACATGTGGAGCCGATCTATGATCAACCAGATAGAATCATGACCACTTGATGTACGTAAAATTCCTACCATGAATCCCACAGATATCGCATCCCACTTCCAATTTGGGACCTCTAAATGTTGAACATAGAATACTGGTACCTAATGCCCCACCTTCACTTGCTAGCATGTGACACACCAAGAGAAAAACTCTACTACTACTTTATTCATTCCTGAACACCAGTGATGTCGTCGGAGATATGGGTACATCTTCATCACTCTTGGATGTACCGCTAGAAGGGATGTGTGAAACTCCCTCAACACTTCCTCCCAATGTGACACTAATACCATGGTACATCGTCTGAAAACTTCCATGCTCCCCACCTCCAGAAAATATATCAGGTGCATGTCATGTGGATATATGAGAACATCAAGCCTTGCAGTCAGTGTCCCCATGTTGTGCCTCCCTGACTCACTAAGGAAGTGGGTGAGTGACTGTAATAGACTGATGAAAATTTTCTCCATCCCAATCCCCAATGTGTATCTATAATGCGGCCAGGTGCACGGTCGCTTCACCTAGAAGCTGTATACCAGATCTCTTGCTGAGTGCATATACAACAATATTCCCCTTCACAGGTGTATAGACTATCAAAAAGTCATAGTCCTGGGAGAACTTCTTCCAATTCCACATTATTAGGTTCAACTCCTTCCGCGAGAAGATATACCTGAGACTCTTGTGATCCGAGTAGAATGTAAAACATTCTCTCGTCAAGTAATGTCGCCACATCATCAAGGTGAAAACCACTACTGCTCACGATAGGTCATAGGTAGCATAGTTATTCTCGTTATTTCTCAACTGTCGAGAACCATATTTGATCACTACTTTCTCATGCATCATGACACATCTGAGTCTAGTTCTAGATGCGTCGTAGTAGACTACAGACATAATGCCCTCCTCCAAAAGCCTCAATATGGGGGCACAAGTTAGCCTCAGCCTGAGCTCTTGAAAACCCTGCAGGCATCTCTCCGACCACATGAAGTGTTTCCCCTACGTCGTCAATGCTAATAAAGGTGATGAAACTCTGGAGAAATCTGGCAGAAATGTCTGATAGTATCCTACCAAAAACAAGAAACTTCGTACCTCTGTCACACTCCTGGGTGGCTTCCAAGAATGTAAATCCTCAATCTTAGTTGGATCCACTGCAACTACAGCCTCCTAGATGACATGTCCTACAATGTGAACCTCTCGGATCCAAAACTGGCACTTTGAGAGATTCCAATAAAATTGGTGCTCTCGGAGTGTGTCCAGAACTACCTGCAAGTGATATTCATGCTCCTTCTCAGTAGTTGAGTAGATCAGAATTTCATCAATGGAGACCACCACAAATAGATCAAGATATGGCTAGAAGATCTTATTAATGATTCATATGAACACTGCTAGACCATTAGTCAAGCCGAACGGCATGATCAAAAACTCATAAGGACTGTACTGACATCTTAAAGTCGTCTTCAGCACATCCTCATCTCGTACTTTGATCTGGTGATAGCCTGATCTGAGGATTATCTTCGAGAAACATCGTGATCCCTTCTACAGATGAACTAGGTCTACAATCATCGGGAATGGGTACTTGTTCTTCATGGTCACCTAGTTCTGGTGACAAGAGTGAACACAAAGTCTCAAGCTCCTTTCTGCCTTCTTCGCGAACAAAATTCGGCCTGACAAAGGAGAAACAAAGGTCTGGAAGAACCCTTTCACATGTAAGTCCTACAACTGTACTCACAAATCACGAAGCTCCGTGGGAGCCATCCGATATGCTGGTGTAAATATTGGTGCCGTCCCAGGGTTCAAACCAATGTAATATTCCACCTCTCTATGAGGAGGTAGAACTGGAACATCCTCTGGGATGAAATCTGTGTACTGGTCCACCACTACATGATAGCTTAGACTCTCCCTAGGAACTGCTCCTAGGATAAAGCTATCCAACTGATGACTGATTGGCTGCACTCTCCTACATGTAAGTCCATCTTGTGCTGCAAATGCTCCCTTATCACTGGTGAAGGTAATCCTAGTAACTTCCGTGTGGACACACATCACATTGTTCCAAATACAGTCAATCTGATCATGTACTATAGATAGCCAATCCATACCCAAGATAACATCGTAAGGCCTTGACACCACTACTAGGATATCCTTGATGAATCCCTCACCTCCTAGAGTAAGTTGACACTGCCAGAACCAATATGTAATCATAAAATCCTCTCTGGTATAATTCTTTAGATGTAAGGATTGAGCCAACGACTCCATCAGAATCTCCAAGCTCCGAACGAGGGCTATGGAAATAATAAAAAATGATTGGCACCTGTGTCTATATGTACTGCTGCTAAGGTGGAGTAGACACAAATTGTATATCATATCATCTCCTGGGAACCATGATCATATGCCAGAGCTGCCTTGATCTAAGATTTCCCCTGTCCACCTATCCCTGCAGTCAGGGTGGACCTTCTAGTTGTGGTAGCAGTAACGTCTCGAATCGTCATCCATAACCAGCTACAAGGCATGCTTCTCTTCCACGTCTGCATGCTCCATGCGGACCTTCTCGGTCAAACCTCTGTCTCTTCCTGGCCTGTCCTTCAACCATATTCAGATCATCTGTAAGGCAGGTTGGGTAGTTTTGAGCCATGTGACCCTACCCGCTGCATGTGTTACACTGCTTGTTCCTCGCATGACTAGCTCTGCCTTTGGTGCCCCAAAAAGATGAACATGAATCATGTGGTCGTCCTCCTGTTGGTCTGGTCCACTTGGACCTCTGTGAAATAAGTTAGAATTCTATATATATAAGACTCCACTGTGTGACGACCGGTGGTGGGTCTCACTGATGGTGACTACTCAGCAAGAATACTCTTCACTAAGAGGGCTCGCACTAACACTTCCGACTGGGTCGGGATGCTGAGTGAGATAATCGAAGCCCTGATCTCCCGCCAGAGTCCATGCTCGAAGGTCATGACCCTGAAAAATGGTTCATATACCATATCAATGGAGTAGCATGATAGGTTGGTGAACCTCATTGAATACTGATCCACAGTCATGCTACCCTTCTGCAGATGAAGAGGCTTCTGAATTTATAATGCACGAAGAGTCGCTGGGACAATCTCTACCCAAAAAAGGCTCTCGAAGTCTGCCCAAAGATGTGTAACTTCATCATGGACCTAGAGAATCATGATCCACCATCTTCCTGATTATTCCGGTAGAAGACTAGCGTCAAGGATCACCATGAGTTTAGTTGGTGTCCCTACCAGTAGAAAGACTCTAACAAAAGACTCCATCTAATCCCCAACTGCATGTGGGTCCATCTCTCCAATGAACCTAGGTGGAATTTGGTGCTGCAACTCGTGCAATGTTCTCAAGATGTCTGCACCCTCCCCTTTTGGGTTTGGTGTCATCAATGGCCCAAAGGATAATGGTACTGCTGGTACCTCCACTGGTACCTCTACTAGAAGAGGGCCTTGCACTGAGGCCTTGTCAGTGGGTGGGTTATCAGTGTGTACAATACCCCGAACCGTAGATGGCTATCTGTAAGGAGGCATCCTAAAAAAAATTGGGGCACCACTTACAAAAAGTTATACATGTTGAGCTGAATCAAAGAGATCACAATGAAAACTCTTGAAAACACACATGTAGTCAGTGTTTTCATGCACTGGGTATAAAATCAAATGATAGGGTCCTGCTGTATGGATACGTCGGCCACCGCACCAACACAGGATTCCCTAAACAGATAACCAGATTCACTAAACTTAGAAAATATTATGTTGAAAAGATCAGAGTCCAATTTTTTATGGTAGAACTGGCTCCTGTGATACCAATTTGTCAGGACCCGTCCCCCGAGGCACATGTCATGACTACCCTAAGCCCGCCTTCCAAAGGCCAGTGGATGGAGACTAGAACGGAAAGGTGTATACCCTATAACCTGGAAGGAATTTCCTTTATATCCTGTAAACACACACAACCAAGCACAAAACATGATACGAACACAAGTAAATAGTATAGAAAATTGAGTTTTGAAAGTAAAAGGGGCCAGAATACATGCCCCATAGTGAAGGTAAATGTACAACTGGGAATACAATATTACTGAAGAAAGAGAAAGACAACTACTGGGTTTTCCTCCAAGGTTTCTACTTGTAGGGTAGGTTCAGATCACTTCCTCATCACTCTACGACGTCCCTTCACCTTTGTGTACCGACAAGACCTAAGGTCCACCTCCGAGAACTTTCCCATCCTGGTACCATAAACCTCAATCAGTGATGTCCATCATTTTCACCAGACACAACAAGTTGTGGGCGATTACCGTGCATGGGTGAGTATAATGATACTCATTAGGGACCCAGATACCCTCATGATCTCACGAAATCCACAATGGATAAACCAAAAACCATGTAATCTAGTGACAACCCTACTTTGGTATATGACCATACATATACCTAAGTTATTGAGTATGCCAATATCAACTATTCCACAAAAGAAGCGATGCCACGAAGTTTACAGTACTGTGGTAAGTAACACATAGGTACACAACACAATATAATACCAAAATGGTTTCACCATGAAGGTACGCACCACAAAGGTACGCCATATAAAAGAATACCACCATGGTATCACCACGATTGTGAGGACTCAGCTCAAACAGGGAATATCATAGGTACAATAGTAGAGATAATTAGATGTAACTACTGAATCATATTACTCTGTTAATAGGAAGACCCACGTTGGATCCTAAATCATCAGACCCACAAAGAATCATAGTACATCATCAGACCCACATAGGATCCTATAACAACATACCCACATAGGATCCTAGAATATCATCAGACCCATATAGTATCATAGTACAGTAAACCCGCAGAGGATCCTAGTACATCATCAGACCCACACAAGATCCCAGTACAACATTAGACCCACACTAGATCCTAGAGTAGTTCCACACAGATTCCTAGAGAGGATCCATGGGTGATCCTTGAGCACAAACCCACGAAGGATCCCTTTCTCATGTAACAACCAACAACAAGGTTCCCACACTAAGCTCGCTCGATTTTGAGAGGATCTGCTCTTCATGCAATAGGTAAATACTATAACTGCTATGAAGTCCCACTAAGAAGTATCCCAAAGGATGGCCATGTCATAGGCGTCTCAAGGAAATAGAATTTTTTTCAAACATATGCCTGGTTTCTATATTATTAGACATTTAGTTCTAAGGTTCCAGTTGAATTCATGATCAATCCAAACCGACCATACCCCAATGTTATCCAAATCACATGTGTTGTATACCCAAAGTACCTTATCGCTCTAAGGTTTATTGTTCTGTAGACGGTTCATCAAAAGGATGCACTGTGCCAATGTTATTTCCAAATGAGCCGAAATAGGTAGAAGATGGTACGGGTCCAGTCTGACCCAGCCTGGGCCGACCAGACCCGGTTCAGGTTGATTCAGCCCGCTGGGTCTGGTCCAACCCGCGCTGGGTGGCCAGGACTAGCCACATGTGGGGGGAAGTCATGTGCCCCAAACTCCACTCACCGAACAACTGCGGTCGTTCGGTCACCAGCAGCACGTGGGTCCCACAGGTCCGTCTTAGTTCAACTCGGCCGGCTGTAACGGCCGACCCCTTTGCCTCCTGGAAGCCAATCGTGCTCTGCCCCTCTATGGAGGGCTGAAATCCGACCACCATCCCTTCACCACTGCGGCACAAGCCGTGACCCTTGCACGCCGGGCAGAGCGAACATCCGACACCACCCCATTGTGTGGCCGGCCTCCGGCGGCCGCTAACATTGCTATGCCGCGGCCGCCGGGCTACGACAATTCTCCTGTGGCATAGTTGCGCTACCTCCATCTTCACAGCTAGCCATCGTACCAGTCTCGGTTCTCAATCCCCACCGGTGATGGTTGTAATCCTCCCCCGTCATGAAGAACTCAAAAAGAACCACAAGATTTGCAGAGTGGTCGGGCCATGTTCGTTTGGCCCATACCCTCTGCGTTAGAGAGGTAGAAAGCAGTTCAAGGGAGGTGATTCCACATGAGATGAAAATTTGACCATGATCAATCGATAAAACACCCCTACATCGGAGAGTTGTTGACTTCGATGAGGAGGAAATGACGGACGTCGGTTCTTCATGATTGAAGATGGTCCACGTTGGAGGTGGCGTGTGCTTTGTTAGAGAAGATGGTGTGTTCTTCGTTGGATAAGATTTCACATTCTTCAATGGGAGAGAATGTTCCTCTAAAGTGATCCCTTTATCCAATGTTTCCCCCAAAAAAAATTAGTGGGGAGCCATCACTAATAATTTGTTTATCAATTTAATTTGTTGGCATAATTGGAGTTGACATAATTAATTAATTGGCTCAGTTAATTTGGAATAATTAAATGGGAGGAATCAATTAATGTGGAGTTTAGAGGTCCCCCCCCCCATTAAGAGGGGTTTGGGTGGTCCCAGCCACCATAGATTTATATAGGATTTTATTCTAGCTCAGGTGGTCCCCAACACTGAGCATTTAAAAAGGATATTGACACATAAAAAAGTGTATTTTATTTTTATTTCCACGAAAAAGCACAAAATATGACTTTCAACCATGACTTACTGCGGTGAAGGTGAATGTCTCCTTAAGCGAATAATGGTGCTTCGAGTTAAATAGTTCCCTCAGAATTCAATTATGAGCACTGGTTTCAATTTTAAAAAAACCCACTCTCACGTTTACTTAACGTACCTGAAAAAAAGATCATTCATTCATTCTGGGATGTTCGGGCCTTAGAATCATGCGCCGTAATTTTTCACGGTCTCATAATATTCAATATAATTAAAAAAATTACATGGAATGTCTTGGTCTTTATAAAGTTATATAATTTGAATTCCGGAAATAGATGGAGTGGAACAAAATTTACAGAACAACATGGCCTCCTAAATGTTATGATTCTAGAAGAAAATTAACTACCATAAAGAAAATATAATTCAAAAAAGATGCTATGATAAATTGGGATGATCTCTAAAAATATACAAGCATTTAAAAATGATTTCATATTATTTGTCAAGGAATATAAATCACTCATACAATTTCCTAAGTATAGAATTATTCAGTATAATAAAAATTATTGAAATCCTTTGAAATATGTTTGGTAATTTCCAATCATTCCATTGATTAGAAGACTAAATAAATGTCAGGAAACCACAAGACAATTGACATAGAATGCATAAAAAATAATAAATATGGGAACCTATTTCATGAAAATGATTTTCCTTAGTGAATGAAAATTTATTATTATTAAATTCAAATTTGAAATGAAAAGGTAAATTTTCATCTTTCATTATCTATAAATGGAATAATTTGTTTTCGTGTATAGTGTAGTACTCAAATTACATGACCCTCATGTTGGTAAATTATAACTTTCCACCATGGTATGAATGATTTAAAATACATTATGTTTTCCTTATATATATTTTGACCAAATAAACTCATTAATTATATTGATGTCTTTTTGGATCCATTGATTGATGATTTGAAATAGATGTGGGATACATGTGTTACAATGTATGATTATCATAAAAGTTGATAATTCACATTTAAGTCCATGTTTTAGGGGACAATAAATAACTTCATATCTTATGAAAACTTATAAGGATATAACAATAGAAGAATTTTTGGGTTTTCCATTTTTGAAAAATGAACACAATGGGATCAGTTGAAAGACTCTTCTAATATTGAGTTTTTAGGACATATAAATTTTTTACCTTGATGACATAAATACTAATCATAGATGATAGCATTCGAGGGGAATATCAAACAAAGTACAACACCACCTCTAATAACAGGTGATCAACTGGTCGATAATGTAAAAGGTATTGACACTATTTTCAGTAAACCATTTTGAAAACAACTTATCAAATCATGTTTGATGAAGTGATCAAATTACATTCTATTACCGAATTGAATTTTTTTTGGATAAATATTATTGATTTCCTTCATATAGAAAAAAATATATTTGATAGTTTTATTATAATCTTACTAAATATTCTTCGAAAATTTAAATATTGAATCATGGATGAATTAGATATGATTAAATTGGGTATTAAGGGAGATTTGACATTGTTACAGGGTAATGGGAATAATTTTCTTCTCCCATTAACTTGTACTATCCATAGATTGGAAAAATTGCAATATTTCCTTTTACATATTAGGGTAAAAGTTCAAGAGGGGTAATCATAAAATACCTAGAATGTCGTTTCATTGAATAATTTTAAGTTATAAGATCCATAATCACATTAGTAATATGTATTTTTGTATAATTTGATTGTTTTTTATTTCCATTTAATCTGGACTTAATATTTAATTCATACATTTACCCAAATATAATTCTTTTTCAAAGCCATATGCATTAAATTTATTGAGCCGTTATAGTTTAAAATCATGAATAAGTAGTTCTCGATCTTATTATTTGAATTATAGTTGTTATTACTACCATAAATATTTTATATAATGGTTCACTTGATTTTGTAGGAAAAAATTTATTGTCTTATCCATTGCAGATGGATATACCCCATTGAATGGTACATGGGGATTTATAAAGGAAATGTCCGGAATCGAATTCATAAGGAAAGATGAATTTCATAATGATATATTGTTGAATAATCAATTGAACTATTTATCGATTACTTATCTTATTTTGACAACATCAGTCTCACAAATTTCCTTCACAGTGGATACCTTATGGGAGAAGGTATTTCTAGATGATCTATTCATACAATTACCTTCATATAGCAGGTGAAAGCGGACCATTACAATTTACATAATAGTGATGATGTTGATCCATTAATTGAATCCAAAAATGAAATTATTAGAACTTTGAATCCATCAAGGGATAAGGTATCGAAATAAAATACACATAATCAAAAATTTATATGATTTTTCTAATATCAAATTTATGTGGAGAAATATTAAAATATGAATTCGATTATTGAATGAAATCAATGGATAGCCATGGGATATAAGGAATTTTTTTTACTTACACAGGATTGTAAGAAATAGTTACACGATCTATATAAATGAATATGATGAAAAATAATGGTTATACGCTTATGGAAAAAGTGATGGAAATCTCTGGTTCCGTGGATAGAAATCCCATTTATGTAAATATTGAATATTTTTTCATTGTCGAATAGATATATGAGTTTTATTATACAAAATCTCAATTTAATATTTTATATTTCAAATGGGTTGACAATATGAGTTCCATTAAAGATGATGAAATGGGATTTGTAAAGGTCAATTTCAATATTTAAGGGAAAAAGGTTTTTTGTTCCTAATGTAATTACAAGTAGTGAATTTATTCTATATATCTGATCTAACAAAAAATAATCGGTCAACTTTCCAACCAGAGACAAAAAAATCTCAGGTCAAATGAATATTCATTCAAGGATAACCCCTTCATTAGGTGATATGAATTAATTCAGGTCATTTCCAATGTAGACAATGTCTTATATGTTATAGGGGACAACAAAGAGTGGATTTGGATTCTTGATAGAGGAAATAAATTTCTAAATCATTTAAAAGAATAAAGAGAATTAATAGTTAAGTTAAAAGTTGTTTTAATATACTATGTTTTTACTCACGATGTAATAGGTTTCTACTACATTAATGTAATCGAAATTAAATATTTTTGTACACATGATGACAACGCATTATACTAATAATGATGTTACCTATCCTATGAATGAAAAATATTTCATGAAGGAAATCCTTTGAGAAGTTATAAAGGTAATTTTACAATATAATTTCACTATTTTACCTAAAAATTATATAATGAATGAGTGATTTGTTTTTCATTATTCCATGTAGGGTTTGATTATTTCAGATGTTTTTTTTCATATTCCACGTATTTATGCACAAAGACTTCCCCAGACTTCCTCCCCCACAAATCCTTTTCACCCTCATAGTGTTGTTATTTATAACATTCTTTCATGTTCCCTACAAAACCTTTGTCAGAAGAGTAAAGACAATACCTCTGCACAATCATAGAGGTAATCTTAATGATTTATTTAAAAATTTGTTTTCCATTGAATTAATTCATTGATTCATATTTATGATTAATTTATTTATTTTTAGTATTACTAACATAAACTTTTTCTTCTTATACAGGTGGATTATTTTGTGCTAGTTGGGGTGGTTTATATATCTTTCATATATTTCTTCACCAAAACTTCCACTGAATGATTCTCCCTAAAATCTTTTTCACCCATGAAGTGTTCAAATTTATGACACCCCTTCATGTTACCTGCACTAAATTTATTAGAAGACCAATGATTCTACCTATAATCAATAACAAAGGTAATGTTAATGGTTTTACAAAACAAATGTTGTCAATATAATTAATGTAATTTTTCATTATTATGTTTAATTTTTTTATTTTTACTATCACTCACATAATAATTATTCTCTTATTCCAGTTGATTATTTTGTTCATGTTTTGGTGGTTTTTTAAAAGCTTCTCATGATCATAAGATAGTTGTGTTATAGTCTACAACTGAGATAAAGAAAACATGGAAATCCATTAATAATTCCTGAAACCATCATGAAGAGGTGAATTACTACTAAAAATTTCATTAATTTTTTAAAATTTTGTCTGGTATTCATAATTTAAATCCATTATCATTTTATCCAATAATTACTTTTTTTCATTAATATTTTGGGAATTAAAATTTGGATTTCAACTACCTCATACATGTTACTAAATAGATAATGCGTTCATTTCTTCAAATCATACCTTTATTTCTATTGTATTTATTTGTCAAACTGAAACAGTCCATATTGATTCAATATTCATAGTTTGAAAATGTTTTTTTGATAAAAATATTTGTTTAATATGTAGTGTTGGATTCTTGAAAAATAAATATAATCGAAAGGCTTGTAAAATTGGAATTTATGTTTTTGTGAGACTTTAGAACATGTTGGAATCATCTTCAACTCAATTCAGAACATGATGTTACTGGTATGACTCCAATTGCTTATTTTTATTTAAAACTAAAACTTATTTTTGTAATTAAACAGACATAATAAAAATCGAGAAAACATCTTTAGATAGTTTTAATTATTTATGTAAATGATCTGTAAGTCATTTTTGATGTGTAAGAATTAACCACACCTCAATCTATTACACAATTTGACCAGTATAACACATTGTGTCCACTATATGTTTAAAATTGACATTTTTGTTCAAAAAGTTTCAATCACTAAAAAAATACATAGGTTGTCTTGATAATTTATAAAAATGATTCATATTTCATTTTTTACACTTATAAATCAGTCTCGCAAAAAAACGACACACTATATGATCATTACTAGTCAATGTGTGTGTTTCTAGTTTAAAATGACATTTTAGTAAAAAATAGAAGTGAGGTACTCAAAACTAAGGAAACACATTTATATTTTTTTATACTTTTATTTTAAATCATCCACACATCATTTGAGATGTGTATAAATTAACCACTTCACCGTATGACATTTCTTGTGAGTATTTTCTATCAATGTGCATATTTTAATTTAAAATGAATAAAAATTTAGAAAAAATACAACTAACCCAATAATTTTAGATAAAAAATATTCATAATTTTGGATTCATTTTTCAAAAAAAATTTAATTAATATTAGACACGTAGGAATCATTGATACCACTATACGATATTGGATGTGACAGGAATGACTCAATGTGTCCATTTTTAGTTTAAAATTGAAATCATAGTTAAAATAGTAGAACCCAATTAAAACTAAGAAAACATAATTAAATTGTATTGAGAATATAGTAAAGTTATTTATAAATCATTAATAATGTGTATAAATTAGTCTCACCTCAAATCGATACACAATGTGATCAGTATGAGTCAACGTTCTTGTTTCTAGTTTAAAATGAGATTTAGTAAAACAGAAAAGTGACATACTCAAAATTGAGAAAACATAATTTTCTTGTTTTTATGGATTAGTAAAATGATCCATATGTAATTTTTGAATTTTAGAAATTATCTTCACCTTAATCCAACACATGGTGTGATATTTATGAATCCATGTGTATCTTTTTATTTAAAATTGACATAAATTTTAGTAAAAACAAAAACTGACTTACTCAAACGTGATAAAAAATGTACTGTTTTGATAAATTGGGAAATGATACATATGACATTTTTGATGTGTAGGAATCATTATAACCTAAATCTAAATCATTATGTGACCAATATGGCTCAATGTTTTCATTATCTATTTAAAATCATCATTTTAGTTCAAAAAACTCCACACACTAAAAAATAATAAAACAAACTTATATTTTCATGATTATTACGTAAAAATATTCATAAAATATTTTTTAAAATGTATGTTTTGGTCACACATCACACTGATGCTTGATGTGACTGGTATGTGTCAAATATGTGTTTCAGATTTAAAATGAAATTTCAGTAAAACAAATACAGGAGACATACTCAAAACTATAAACAAGTATTCATGTTATTTTGATTCATTCAGAAAATAATACATAATTAATTTAAGATTTGTAGGAATAAAAATCACCTCAACAACATGTAGGATGTGATCATTATTACTCCAAGTGCATCATATTATTTTAAATTGACATCAATTTTTGTAATAACAAAATCAGACCAACTAAAATCTAATAAAAAATATTTGAAATTGTTATTACTCATTATAAAAATGGAATATAAGTAATTTTTTATTTTTAGTAATTATAAGAACCTCAGTATGATACATTATGTTCCTAGTATGACTCAATGTGTCCATTATCCCTTTAAAATATACATTTTAGCTTTGAAAGTTTCACTCTTTAAAATTTGAGAAAATATACTCAGATTGACATGATAATTTAATATGATTTATAAATAATTTTTTGACATTTAGGAATTGGTATCACATAAATTTGATACATGATGTGATTTGTAAGAGTAAAAGTGTTTGTTTCCATTTTAAAATGAAAAATTAGAAAAAAAGTCAACTAACTTACTCAAAAATTGATCAACATCATTTGTATTCTTTCTATAATTATATAAAAAAAATACATTTGTCATTTAAGATGTTCATGAATTAACATTAATCCAATCTGACACATAGTGGGACAGGTATGACTCCAAGTGTGCCTTTTTATTTAAAATTAACAACCTGTTTAGTAAAAATGAAAACTAACCAACTGAAAACCCAGAAAAAGAATTCATGTTGTTTTGATACTTTAGTAAAAAGATACAAATGTAATTTATGACATGCAGAAATAAACAAAACCATAATCTGATACACAATCTGTCTGATATGACTAAAAGTGTCTATTATTAGTTTAAAATCGACATTTTAGTTAAAAAGTATCAACCACTAAAAATAAAGATAATGTGCGCATATTTCATGACAATATATTAAAACAATTCATATTTTTTATGTTTATTAATTATTATCACAATAACCTGACACATGATTTGATCGGCATGAGTCAAAGTGACCATTCCCATTTTAAAATGACATTTTAGTAGAAAAGTATAAGTGACACAATCAAAACTGTGAAAATAAGTTCACATTGTTTTTATAATTTTGGAATATTATGAATTAGTAACATTAGAGATGTAAAAATATTACAAATCTCAATCAGATAAATGGTGTGACTATAATGAATCAAATTACTTCTTTTTATTAAAATTTTAATCTTTTTTAGAAAAATAGAAAACTAAAGTACACATAACTGAGAAAAAACATTCGTATTGTTTTGATAATATAGTAAAATGAACCATAAGTAATTTTGGATGTATAGGAACCAGCCTCACCATAATATGATACATGATGTTCCCGCTATGATTCATAGTGTCATTTATTAGTTTCAAAACGATTTTTTTTCAAAAAATTAACCTACTAAAAAGTAATAAAATTCACTCGGATTGCCTTTATAATTTAGAAAAAATATTCATATTTCATCTTTCATGTGTAGGAATTTTTTCATGTCAAAACTACACATGATGTGTGTAGGATGAGACCAATTATGTGTTTATAGTTTAAAATTAATTTATACTGAAAAAGAAAAGTAACATACACAAAAATGAGAAAACACATTCATATTGTTTTGATATTATGATAACATTATCCATAAGTTATTTGGGAAATTTAGGATTCATCCACACCTCAATCCAATGAAAAATATTATTAGTATGAATCTATGTGAATTCTTTCAATATATAAGTATTATTTTATTTTAAAACACCCATCACATCATGAAAACTATGAAAATGATCCTTGATTGTTTTCTCATAATTATATCAATTATTTCTTAATAAATTTCTTAATTATTTCTATTCTGTTATTATTCAATTAATATTCACAGAGATAATTCTTGAAAATGAACATGAAATGGCATGACTTGTAGGAATCAACCACAACTCATTTTGGTACACGCTATTCCTTATATGACTCAATGTTTTGTTTAAAATTTACACTTTATGGTAATTTATATATTATATTATTACAAATATAAGAATTGTTTTCTTATATACTTGTGTTATTTTTCATGAGTAGGGATTTTTTTTGGAAATTACATGATTTCTGGGAAGGATCCAAAGCTAATAGAATATTTATTAAATTTTAATGTATGTGATAATTTATACTAATGTCATTTTATAAAAAATTTTCTGGAATGTCTATAATATAGTTTTTTATTGTATTTGTGTTATAAATTGCATTTGATTAAAATTATGTATTGGTGCAAGATTTTTTTGATATCATGTGATGTTTCTAGTGTTGTTGTGTACTATTACATTACTCTTCATCCTCACCATTTGTTAATTCATTTTTATCCCTGATAATAGAATATGGATTTTAATCATGTTTTGATAGTTAGTGTTTCTGTTGCACTGATAATTGATAGTTTTACCATCTTTAAAGGCATATTTTGTAGTAGTGTATCATTCATTGAATATATAAAATAAAAACATTATTTCACATAGGCCATGGAATGTAATATAATATTTTCATTCAAATTAATGATACAAGATATTAGATTCCATAAATAACAAAAAAATCCTTCCTCGAATTATCCATTAATGACATTCCAAATAGTGACATACCCAATGTAGGCTACCTCCCTGAGAATATATGTCGTTAGAGTTTCCCTAAAAAAAGTATATTAGTGTTATTCCTAACATGCATTAGTGAAAATATTAAAATATAATGACAATTACACAAGATCATTGATTGGATAACACGATGACATCAAAACAAATAGAATTCCTAATTGAGGTCATATTTTCATAATCTATTATCTTGGAAATTACTTCGTGTGAAATTAATGAGGATAAGACTTCTCCACTTATGAGTACAAACACCTAACACTCTATATACTATTTGTCCCATAATAGTAAATTTTTTGACTGTAGAACAATATTTAATAACTTCACCCTAGAACATTAAGGATCTAAATATAGTGGAAAACTTTTATGAACTTTTCAATGTGATATATACTCTAGGACATTTTTACATTAGATCCATTTAGAATAATGAAACAATATGTAAAAATATTTTTTACTAGTATTCAATATATCAAATATACATGCAATCAAAGTACAGATTTTTGTTCCTAGGATGCCAAAATATTACAATATTCACAACATACAATTCTGTAACCTGCACATTAAAGTAGAATTAAAACAAATAAATAAAAAGATAACTTATTCATCAAATATAAAATATTAAAATTGATCCATTTATATTTCATTTACTCATATAAATAACTTAATTATAATTATAACATTTATTAATTATATAATATTTATAAATAAGAAACATTTCACATAAAAAATTATATTTTATAATATATTTCATACTGTATTATTTAATCTGATAATTATATATGATAAATGATATCATTATTGATTATTTGTAATTTACATTATATGAATCTTATAATATGATCAAACATTTAAACCATATTGTATTAATCAATATCATATATATTTCTATTATGTAAAGAAATTTTTTCCACCATCATACATCTTATCAGAACCTATGATAAAACATGTCATAACTAATGAGAATGTGAAAAATCAATGGAATTAATAAATTATACATTATGTAAGAACTTTCCATACACAATGACATAAGAACCATCCATACCATACAATAAAATACAATGTACTATATTTTATATCATAAAAATATAGATATTAATATTTAAACATGTTGAATCATGTATTATGATATCGTAAACATACTCGTATGATATATATTTTCATTATAGAATCCAAGATTTTGAAAATCAATGATCATAAATAGTGGAAAAATCATAATTAAATTCTAAATCTATTATCATATAATCAACATGAATAATGAGTAAAATAAAATAAACATGCATACCTCACATTTAGTAAGTTCCATCATGGAGGAGTATACTTGACGAATATCACTATAAAAAAATATCAAGTTGTCACCTCTAAATGTTGTACACCATCCACTAAAATTCATATATGTTATGTGTGGAACTGACGATCTCAAAAAGTTAAGCTAAAGCCATCTCTCCATAAAATAAAAGGATATAGAGAAGAAGGTGATTTCAACATGTAGTTACAATTAACAAAACAAATAAACAATGAGGATCTTATCCTATATATAGAAACACTTCAATTAATTAAACGGGTCAAGTGTATCTACTATGGTTTATCTGCCACAATATGTTTCCCATTATGTATACCTGTTTTATGTTTATGATCTCTAAATGTTTCAGTGATCATAATTTACTTATTTTGTCATAAATAAATTATATTAATGATTATAAGGTATTTAAAAGTATTTACAATACATGTAATAACATATCAAACTGATATTATATATCATAGAATATAGATCTATCATATTGTATGATATAGGCATCTCATGCCTCACGGTATCAACACATCTCCTAGTATATCTTTTATTTAAATATGCATCACACATATATAATGAGAAATGATAAATTAGAGAATAATAATATTAAATTCACATATTATAGTGAAAATATTTTATAATGATTAATGAAAGGGGATTATTTTAATGGAAAATTCATGAAGTTTCATGTAATAGGTGTAACTAATTCATCATTTCTAATGAATAACATATATTAGAAAATTAAATACAATACATCATAACACAATACTAGAAGTCTAAGAGATTATTGTGTGCGTAATATATTTCCTGAAAAAATTCTTGAACTCCTTCAGAAACACATAAATAATTTTTACTGTGTATTATATATCTACATGGGTGAATGTTTAAGAAACAATGAACAATAAAAAACCACAGTAATAAAAGTTTTAGATAATAATGTGATTTATCAGTTTATATTCCCTCAGTAACTCATTATAAATTGACGCATTCACATAAATAATCATGTTTGACGATATTATATAAACCATTATAGTATAATATAACACAATAAAATTTTATGACACATAAAAATTTATGATAGGTGAATAATCTATATCAGATATCAATTATATGATGATTAATCTATGATATTGAAAATGAAATTCTATAGTAAAAATATCGATGATATTAACAGAATAACATCATAGTATATTGATGATACTGGAGTTATTATTTCATATAAGAATAATAATATTTCAATGAAGTGGAAGACAAAATAAAATAAAATATCTTAATGAAAACAATACCTCTTATCTAGTTGATCTCATTTGAAGAACTCATTAACTACTCTAAATAGAGTGTTATACCTAAAATTAGGACCCATGAATGTGGGAGATATTATATGAATGTTTTTGGTTAGATATTGCATGATATAAAATGGTTTTAGAAGTTTGAGTATTATAGTATAGTGGTTACCATTTTATGGGAAAGGGGAGGGGCACCATTGGAAAATCATAAAATATTAAATGAATATAAATTATTTTTGAATAAAAATGTTTCCATATTGAGTTATGTAAAAGATAATATTATTATAGTTATTAATCCTAGAAAATTGTAATGTTAATACATTAATTTATATTATTTTAAACTTTTTCTTTTAGGTTTATCATTAATTATTATCATTTAATTTTAATTGTGGTAGAATTATTTTATATATTAAGAGGTTATATATTTTACTTATATGGGGGTCATTTTCCATAAATGGAAACTTAATAAACTTTAAATCCTTATCCTTATAACTTTGATATTTTAAAATATTTTTAAGGGCATTAATTAATTTAATAAATTATTATTTTTATAAAATATCATTTATGTCAATTTTTACACTATGTATTTCATTGAATTTAAATAAAATCCAAATAGAGATATAACATTAAAAAACCATTGAATGAGTTAGAACATGTAACAATCATATTGTAAATTCATGTATGACCTCAAAAATATCAAATTAGATTTATTTCAAAACTATAACTATCATTTATTTGATTCTTCCTTTGATAAATCTATTATTATGTTATGATTGTGTCATTATTAACTTTAATTATATATTTCCTAAATATTATTAATAAATTACCATGATGTAGGTAATAGTTTTTGATATATAAGTACTATTTATAGTTAATTATATCACTTATATATCAGTATATTAATATTGATTCTTTATAATAGACATGTTTATGATAATTTTATTTTCACTTTAAATAAATTGTTATGATGTCATAATCACACGAATGTGTCTTCCAAAGGCCACAATTTAAGACCTTGTATTTTATATTTCATTCATACCACATCCAATAAGATCAGAACTATTTTTTGTAGTTTTATATTATTATAATATTATTTAAACCCTTATTTTCCTATTTTACCTAATAATTGAAGTAAAAAAACTAAAGTTATTATTCACCTAAATAAATTTGATCCTATTACACAAAATTTTTCTTACTGATTACAACAATGTATGAACATTTTTCATAACTTAATGTACAGAAGTTGTAAATTAGGTTTAACACTAATCTTATTAACGGATCGAGAAAACGAGTTTAAAAAAATTTAGAACCATCAAATGATTAACATTCATTTATATCCAATTTTAATATATAATTACTTATAATGACTGAAGTTGTAATAAATGTTAAAAGCATAATCAAAATAAATTTTAAATCAAATTTATATGATAACTTAACTATATAAACAATTTAGATGAAAAAGTAGTTTTGAATTTAAATGAACAATTTTTTAGTTTTAAAAATGAATTTTATACGAAGAATAAAAAAAATCAAGAAATTTAAAATTTGATGTCCACTTCAAATTAATTAGGATATTTTGTCAAATTTGACATATAATTGAGAAAAACCTATATTTAAAAAGGGATAAACATCAAAATGTTGTAAAAATACCATTAAAAAAATATTATTGTATTTTATGCTTAAAATTGGATTAATTATCATTTTAAGAATATATAATTTATTAGAATAAAGTAAAAAAATTTAATAAACATGTGTAAATATAATATAGATAGTTCAGTTCATTCACACCATTATAATTACCATGTGATAACTATAACTTAGAATAATAATATTAATTATATATTAATTTTAGGTCAAACAATGTCTTGAGTGAAAGATAGGTTTTTAGAGAAACAAATTGTTATGTGTTGGTTAATATATCAAACATGGAATCCCTTTTAAAATAAATTTACCATATAATTTATAAATAGTAACAAATATGAAAATTCTATATTCTATAATTACTAGGGATGTTACATACTTCCCCTTTTAGGAAATTGTTTCCACACAATATTAAATTGGTGCTCGGTAAATAAGGATTCACTTTTCAAAATTAGTTTATTGAAATACCACATTAGAAATTGTGTCAAAAAATGATCAGCATTAAAATAAATAAAGTGAAGTAACAAAGCGCACCCGATATAACACATTCTTTGATTCCATGTAAGATAACATGGATATGGAAGAATAGCTAACCATCATGTTCTGATGGAGAGTGATAAAAAACATGGTCAAGTGAAATTTATCAAATAGAAAACCACAGTTATGTGATGGGTTAAATGGTATTTGATTTTTTAGTAGAAAATTTTCCCATAAAACCTTTTTATTTTATGATATTTTTCATAATTTGATCTAATTCATTAACTACCTATACTAATATCATAATTAAATACAAATATGTGACAATTAGAGTTTCATCCGTAATCAAATTCTACCAAAAACTCATATTTTTCCATAAATGATGAGTATGTAAGATGATTTTATTTCCAATTAGAAGAACATGAGTAACATCTATAGAAACACATATTCCAAAAAAGATAACTATATATTTCTCGGGTCTTGAAACATTAACCAAAACCAATTTTCGAAGTAAAAGATAAAACAAGTCTTCCAAATAATATATACATTAGGATACTGAAAAAATACTTTTAATATCCATAATAATAAAAATAATACCCAAAGTAAAAAATAAACCACTCAAAAAATAACATTCGTTAAATATACTCAAATAATCAAAACTAAGATTGAAACACATAATTTAGAAGGATTTGATCTCATATTCTCTTAAGACATGTTTTAACATTAATCTCCATATAAATTTTTTCACTCTTAATGTATCTTTCCAAAAAGTAATTTATTAATAACATATTCTCCATGATAGGTTAATAATGTAAACAATTAACTTGAATATTTATAATTCCACAAAAACATTGATTCTTCCAAAATAAAATTCAAACATGGATCCTTAAATAAAATCACATTGTATAATTTTTTTCGTTATATAAGGTCCCAAAAATAGTTAATATTTTCCAATGTAACATTTATCTCTAAATCTGAATATCATTTTCCAATACCATAGATATCCATTTGATAAAACATAATTTACCTAAATCAACTTATTATTATTATATCAACTCGTTTAACTAAAAAATGATGTCATACTAACCAGGTACTTCATTTTGTAAAAAATCTGTTTAATATTTAGTAACATTATTTTCGTAAAATGATTCCACGTGTAAACTGTTTAATGAGATTGAAAGTTAAAATGGTTGATTATATGTAGTATAAAAAAGGTAGTGTATAATTTCAAAATATGCCTCAATGAAAGGAGATTGAGATAAAACCCTTACCATGATTCTGACTCTTCACATACAGTAAATATATTCATGAATAATAAACATAGGTCAATTTATAATTTTCTTATACCTCTCATTTGCATCCCAATTCATAATGACCACATCATCCTAATTCATGAATTGTTGTATATAATTAATTTTTTTATTTCACATCTGAATGATTTTATAAAACTATTCTCAAAATAAAGAAAACCATACCATGATAAATGTGTCCATCAGGATTCATCATCATTTCGTTCATGTAAATAAAGGATCCATGAATTAAAACTATGATTTTGGGATTCTTCAATATCACATTATTGATTAGTCCAAATACACCATTTGTAATTTGTTTGGTAGGGTTGTTAATAACAAAATAGATTTGAATAAAAATCTTGTATGACATATAATTTCAAAACATTTGATCGGAAAATCATTATATAAAATATTCATAATGATTTTGAGTTGAAACATTAAGTAAATTGTCCTTTTAAAATTCCATAAGTATGTTCTAAAAAAATATTATTTAGAATAAAATATAAATAGATTTCACAATGGCCTCCTTCTTCTAATTGATTTTCAAAATCATAATATGCTTCATAATATTGTCAGAAGGTAAAATATCTTAAATTTAAATTATAATTTTTAACTTTTTTGAAAATATGATTATATTGAGATAATACTATTTGTTTAAAAATGGTGTATGATCCAAGATGGTATCGTGGTATAGTGGAGGTAATTAATATCACAAAAAAATTGATTTCATGTGAGTTGTATGTTAGAAAAAGAATCTGAATCATCCGAAAATGACATTGAAATATTTATTGAAATCAAGTCATCAGGAACAGATAGGAATTATATTTGAGAACCTCTATCTTCCATTTTTAACCTACATTCGTTGATCTAAAAAAGTTATATAACAAGGACTTAAAAAATAATAGACATATAATGTTTCTATATGTTTAACCAAAACTCAGAATCCCTAAAGTTGTCTAATCATTTCCTTTGATACCAAATATGTGGTATCGACCTTAAACAAAACATATTCATGTATTTTTGAACTAGAATTGATATTAGGGTATCTTTTCAGTTTATAATTTTAAAAATTATGAAGAAAAATTACAAAGTAAACCCATACATTACATGAGGAATATTATAATAAGAACCAACATTCCCCTAAATGGAACCCTTATAAAAACTGATTTCTTTTTTTGATAAAAATATTATAGAAATTTTCCATTATCCTAATAATTATTATAACCTATGGAAAACATTTCAAAAACATGGGATGATCATAAAAATGATAGTAAGGGATATTGGGACTGCTAATCCATGAATGTTGAAAACACATGAAAACATTATAAAAAACACAAACTTTTCAATAATAAAACATAAATTATTCAACAAACCGCATGAAATTATATTAATCCTGAACAACATATGTGAAATCATAAATAATAAATGTAACTTGTGGAATCCATAACATACATACATTGTAGATTTCACTACTACATATGGTGTAACCATCATGGTTACATTTGTAATACCAATCATATTATATTCCCTAAATCACCTTAGAGAATCCCAACTTGTTAACTCCATATTGTTATACAAATAATTGGAGAGATATCACGGTGTCACCTGCCCTCAGTTTATCATGGAACCACATATATACATAAGAAATTCCCAAGAACCAGAACCTAATCATAACACATAAAACATGAATAACGTGAAAAATAACATTTCCACTTTACAATCACATGATATCATTTCATGATATTGATATAACAAAACTATTCTTAAAACATGTTATAACTCAAAAATACCTTAAAATGGAAAATGGTATTTTTTTTCAATAACATTATAGCTTGTAGAGGTAGCAAAATAGAAAATAATGGACATGGTGGAAGAACTGTAATTGTCAACATAAAAATTAGAAAACAATCATTTTGTTATTTAGTAAAATAATTTGTATAAAATGATTTCTTTTGAAAATCATTTAATGAAATTAAAATTCAAATGGGTTGATTATATGATGTATAAATGTAAGGTGATGTATAACATCAAAATATGCTACAATGAAAGGAGATTGATATGGAGACCCTTATGTTTGAGCCCGAATCATCTTGTATAATCATTATATTCATGAATAATAAAATTATGTTAATTTATAATTTCTTGGGAATATTTTTAATGTTTATTATTATTATTATCACTTATTTCAATGTTATAAAACATACATAATTATTTAGGTTCATATCATATGTTTTGCTGATATTCGGTACTTGAGTCGAAAAGGAACATGTTATGATGTAAATTTTCAATGTAGTCATAAGTCCATAATCTCTAGAATATTATTAGTGACATAATAATCACTTTACAACATTAATCATAATTTTTAATTCAAATAATGAAATATGGTTATGAAAAATGAATAATGTTATAATCATCGAGACGGTAGGCCGTAATTGTGCATGAGTAACGTTTCTATTTTTCATTGATCATTATGGAAATAAAGTAATTTTTTGTTTAACATTCCAAAATTATCATAATATAAATATCATAATATTTATAATTTAAATGAACATATATATATCATACAAGTGACATGGTGAATAAAAACGATTCTTGTTGCATCATGGAGGTGATAGTTCACACATACGCATTAATGAAATTATCATTTTTGTGTCAATGAGATGTAAGAACAAATTGGAAATATTATAATATTATATTGATAAATAATTCCTGAACATAATATTCAAACATTAATTACATCATTATGAATAATCTTGAGAGATGGTTTTGAAAAAATTAATTATATCAGTTCGTTGAGGTGATAGTTCAAACGTATGGGCGAATGATTATATACATTATCATTGGATAGATGATAAATTGGATTTAGGTGATGATATTAACATAATAAGATAATATTATAGTTTGGATATTACAGTTATTATTTCATATAGGATGAAGAATATTTTAATGAAGTATAATTAGAATGTAGTAGTTTTCACTATCCATTAAAAAATGAAATTTATCATAAAAATGCCAAAAATCAAGAAAAGTGATATTTATGTCATGTATCATAATAATTAGATTATTTTTTCAGAAATATAATATAAAAGTAAACAAAAATATATTTAAAAGGTTTATCTATCAAAAGGTGGTAAAACTACCTTATAAAAATATTAGAGTATGATGTGCTTAAAATTGGATTTATTCTTATTTTAAGAATATTTATTTAAGAAAGTTAAAACATTTTACGGAAAATTTTAAACACAATGCAATAATTTATGTTCAATACCTCTATTGAAAGGACTATTTGATAACTACAACATAGAATAATAACATTAATAATATATTATTGTTTTTTATAACTTAGTTTTTGGTGCAATGTACGATTTCAGAGAAACTCATTTTGAATGTCAGGTATGCTATGAGACATAGAATCCTTTTGAAATTAATGTTAATATATATGTCATAAATATTAAAAAATATGAAAAATTATCATTCTATAATTACCTGGGATGTAACATTATGATGGGATAGTAGGATATCTTGACAGTTATGTGATCAGGTTAAATGATTTTGTAACTCTTAATGATTGACAAAATAATCCCAATGACATGAGATAATATTAAAACAGACCAATGTATTTAGCTGATAAAATATAATGTATTTAAAAACCACCTCATTATTCTACTTATATAGAAATTAATATTTCTTGAAGATACATATGTTTCGTTATATACAGGATGATAATTAACTCTTCGGAAAAATTTCCATCTATTGATTATGTATGTGAGGTGTCAATGAATTTTGTTTGGGAAAAAAATCATTAAAACTCCTCTACTATAATGACGTTTTATTTTTATTTCTTTCCCATATATCATCATGATTCATTTATTTATCATATGTTTTGATTTATTTGAGTCATTATGAAAGTAATTCATCTCCCTTATTTTATTTAACCATATTTTTAAAATAATATATTGATATTTTTTGCTTTTATTGTCATTAATATGATGTTTTCACTATTTATCATTATATCTATCCATAAAATATTGAACTATTATATGAATTTTATAATAATTATCTATCATAGAAAATTTAATTATTACTTTTTAAGAATTAAAATTACTAGAATGAATCCTCATAATAAAAATATATTAATTGTTGTATTTCATAATAAATAAATCACAAAATGCCTTTACTTTTTCATGAATTTCTTTTATGTGAAAATTGATCACATAGAACAGTTTGGAAACCTTAAATTTTACAATTAATATAATAATTATCTCATTTTTTTATATTTGGTGGGACTTAAAAGGTTTATACATTGATTGTGAAGTTATAGAAGTATTAAGAGAATAAAGAAGTTATAATAATTTAGAAAATAGATACATTACTTTTTCCACTCTTTAATATTATCTCCATTAAAATTTAATGAATATACCATGTTTCCAAGAATCATATATATTATAATGTGTAAAAATAAATCCACCCATATGATTATGAGAATAAATTGGTTAAACGGCTAACACAGTATTTATTAAAATCATTTTTAAATCACATTATGGTTTAAAGAACACAAGGGTACGTTAAACCCTCCAAAATACTTGTAAAATATGCTGAATCTTATATTAATTTATTATATATAATTTTTTATTGAAATATATACAATTTAATTTCTGTAACTAAGAGATTTTTTATCGGATTTCATGGTAATTCGAGTTAACAATGATGGATTGATTTCAAAGTTTAAGATGATTAAAACCAATGAGGTATGATTTATTGATAATTGGAGAATCTTTTTTCACCCAATATTTATCTATTTTAATGAAAAGAATAAATAATGTGATACAAAAAGAAATACAAATATGGTTTGTAACATGCCAGAACATTTTCATTTATTACATAGAAATCATTGGGTCTTTGGTGATTCAGGTGATGTAGGGGAGAAACTAGTTGAGTTTGGATGAGTTTTCATCTAGATGAATGGGTTTTGATGTAGATCTATATTCTATGAAATATTAGACATTTTTATTGTGGTTGAGGCTCCTCTATATATGAGTCTTGAGATATTGGGGTTTTGTGGAACATCTCATTTATAAATGGCTTGAACAAAAGTATGAGTTGTGACATGGTGTGGTTTTATTGATGGGTATAACAGTGTGGACATCATTGTTTTGTGTGGAAGCTATAGGGGTTGGTTCTCCCATATACCCACCACTTGAGATGTTACTTTTACAAGTAGAATAGATTAAATTTAGAGTCATGGGGAAATAATAATGAGTGTTTCTAGATTTTTGTGCGTAGATGCAACATTTGTTATTGGTTTTACCATATCTTCTCCCAATGTAAATAGAATTTGGTCGAGAGTTATACCATTGTTTTGATAGGGGTATGGTCTCACATATTCTTACATAATTTTTATTTTTTTCTCAATCATAATAGATGGAAATTTAATTTCTATGTTATATAAAGAAATCATACACTATGTCCTTTTAATTTAACTATTGAGTATAAATTCCAGAATCCCTTCAAAATTCATCATTATCCCAACTACTATGTTGAATCATTAGAGATATAAGTGATGTTTTTGGACATCTTTAATACAAATTTCTATGTCCTAAATGTAAAACTGTCATATAAGGTTCTGTGAAAAATTCTATTGTGGGTTCCCCTCCACTCACTTATCTTTTCCGTCTCATACCTATTTTGGAGGAGGCTGTTGTAATATAAATCATTTTTTGTAGATGTTGTGTATAGAGACTTATGGTGGAATATTGTGTCCTAAGATTTTAATATTTTATTAGTGTAGTTATGAAATTTCTTAAATATCTCTGTTATCATATCCAACTATAGTGAATCATAAATTTTATTCCTGTGGGGATCCTTGTTCTCTCCCTATTTCTAGGCGACTATGTGTCTAAAAAGGCTTTTTCCCTTTAGGTGGATAGTACATATTAAATTAACAGGATAATTAATTGTATGAATTAATATTTAAGGAAATGTGAAATGTTGACTTTTTTACTAACTTTATGATCTTTTTTATGAAATTATTCCCAATATTGTAAATGTTAGAAACAACATATACTGTTGAACTATATGTGTGATATAGCTTCTATGAATATTGATCGCATGTTGTGTTTTTTCCTTAAACTCACCATGAATAATATTTTAATTGATTATATATGAAAAATCACACCATTTTCATTAAAAATAAATAACTAATTTCCCCAATTTGACATATATTGAGATGATATGAAACCTTTCTTCAAATTTAATTATAAGTTAAAATATTTTGTTGAGTGTGTTGTTGTTATTGTTATGTTTACATATATTTTTGTGAACCATGTGGGGATTATGGTGAATATATCAGTTGTGTAATTTTTATAAATGTTGGGGAAATGTTTATTTCAAATGTGATATATAGAGAGTTGCATTGTGGTGGTGATATAATAGTTTTAGGTTCATTATTGATGGGTTTATTCCAATGTTTGGTCATGTTATGTGTTCTTGTTATTGTTATATGTATGAAATTTTTTGTTCCATTATGAGTTTTAGTTACCTTATATATAAAATAAGATTCTACTAATTGTGAAAGGTATAAGAAATTTAATACAATTGAAGAAGCATGAGATGAAATTATTTACATGATAATTGATTTGATAAGTGAATGATTATAAATTCATTGGAATGAAATTGGAAATGGATTAATAAAATTAAGGTATTTATTGTTAGTGGGTCTTCATTAAATATAAAAATAAATGGTTAAATTAGTTGAACACGGTTGATTAACTATAAATCAAGAAACTGGCTAAATGAAATAAAAATTATTTTTTTTTACGTGGTAGTTTCTTATGGTATAATATCTTTTAGTAGTGGAAGTAGTTTTTGGTAGTAATTTGTGGGAGTAGTTGGTAGATGTTTTAAGTAAATTGGTTATGTTGTGAGATATTATGGTCGAGTTGAATGTAACCACTTATAATTTTTAATTAATTATATCTAATAACCTTATATATTCCTAATATATTTAATTCAACCAACATGCATCAAATAATATGTACTAAAATCCTACTTTTTTGGCAGTTCAATCTCCATCATCAAAGTTAGTGTGGGGAAAATGGATGATTTCCCAATATTCATCTCTCAATAAATGGATGTATTACTTAGTGATGTAAAATTTGGAGAATTATTCATTCCATTAATAATGAAACATTTAGTGGAAATTAGTTATGGTGATATAATTATTTTTGGTCGGGACATATGTATTTAGAGGAGGTCACAAGGTTGTTGTTTTTTAGGTTACTCAAAATCTATTACCCTGGTTATGAGGTGAGATAAATGATGATATAAGAGGGTATGATGATAAGTGTATGATCAATAATAATATCATTTGATGTTGGGACCTTAAGGAGCCAAGGGTAGTTTGGGATGGGACCTGACCTACATAATATATGGTTTGATATGTGATGTGTAGTATGTGATGATATAATGAATTCATATGATGTCTGATGTTTTTTCATGAAATTGGAATCATAGTGAGGATGTGGATGTGAGGAACCTGTATCTACATTCTCTTAATAACACTTTATTACGATGTATTTTTTATTTTTGAGTGATCCATAGGACAGATGGGATGGATATTTAACTTATTTAGGTTCATGATAGTTCTCTTGTTTATTCAGTAGTGATTTTATATACATTATTTTAATTTTTTAAGAATCCTTTAGTATGATTATTCTATAAATGTATGTTATATTCATCATATATATATATATATATTCTAGTATGGTTTTGGTGACAAAGTTGGGCATTTAAATCATGGAGCTTAATGTCGCTATAGATTTTATGCCTTCTGATATCCCTTGGTACATTTCCATATTGGTACATTAATTAATAAACATTTATTTTATAAATTCACCTGAATCATGGATTTATGTAGTATTGTTTCTTATATATTATTTTATATTTTTTATTCATGGTTTTTTATCCTATCACCAAATCATATATATCTATTTCTAGTTGTAATGCCTCTGATATGTTGGATTTATGTACTTTAAAAGGTATTCACTAACCTAAGGCCCACTGGTGTCTATATTTAAGTGTTTATCCTTCTCATCACTAATTTTCCAAGAGGGGTACTAGGGGATTAGATATCATGAAATAGTGGTATAATTAGGATTTGTTTGAGAGATTGAAAATATCACGGGGTTATGAACTTAACATGCTTGTATATATTGGTAGAAGAATAGTTTCATTTAAACATAACTCTTTAAATTGGCAAGGGAGATTGACTATAACACGATTTTTTTTGAAATCATATGACATTACATAAGGACGTTAATCATCTTGAATGTTTTTGGAAAAGATGCAATGTTGACAGGCTAGAGAAATAAGAGAGGTATAAATATCTTAATTTTTTTCATTCATGATTAAATATGTTGACGTTAGTTAATTTAAATATTTTTAAATAAATGAATCTATATATATTCCAGGACATTGTTCTTAGGTTTTCTCTAATTCCATATTTTTATAAATGTCATACGTTCCACATTTTCATTCTTCTCAAGGAGGAATGGCAAACATGATGATCTAGTAAATCATTGGAGTATTGATCCGATTGAGGAGGATGGGTTGCGGAAGAATACACTGCATTCGTTCTAACATCAGAATCTAGAAAATTATATATGGAACATTTTTTATATGAAGCTTGGGAACTCGATTGATAATGTTGATGTATCATTTAGTTTGATTTTTTTATGATATAGGCACTAGGTTCTATTGTTTATTTTCAATATGTGAGGTAAAATTTGTCAATGGGGGATGATGTATAATGGAGTTAGAGAGGAGAAATATTTCTTTAGATATGTTTTGATTAATTAGTTTCATTCAGAGTTATTATCTTTTATGATTAACGACACAAAGTGGTAGGAGTGTATATTCCTTTAGTAAGTGGGAATGATCATATGAAAATTTTAGATTTGGTTCATGGATTATCCTCATTTAACCCTTGATATATTTTTATAAAATAAGTCTCAGGTGATCCATCTAAAGGACACATTCTGTTTGATATTGAAATATGGATGGAATTCATTTTTTATTTCTATTTATTAATACGTGCAGAAGAATAGGGATGTTATCGTGTATATGTAATCATAGGGATGAGTGTCCTATGAAGGTGGTCATCAGAGTTTCTCACGGAGAAATGATTCATGAGGGGGACCACATCTCTAAGGTAATTCTAGAACAAAATTAATAGGAATCTATTCTTAGTATCATTTCTAATTTCTTTACGGGATAATAGTTTCCATGTTTCTAAAAATAACTCTTAGTTAGTTTTCATTTCTAATGGATTTCTCAGAAATAATCTATCCGTCATTCTATCCATTTAATGAGGATAGTTTAGGAAGGGAATCCAGATTCCTTTTTGTCCACAACAACTTCAGATGATCCCTTGTTCATATATGAAATATTTTTTCCAATGTGTGTTAGTAGCTATGTTAGTAGGCTTATGCCTCATCTAGGGGAGAGAGATATAGTAGATTTCAACATTGTCATGGTAGAAATCCATAGGGACTCAACCATTATTCTGGATTTGGAAGCCATTAATAGAGAGGTAGAGGATTAAATCCTAGATAGATGCATGTTAATGAGTTTCAAGCATAATAGGTGTTAGATGTTGTTTGAATTTAGATTAATATAGCATAAAACACAATTTTTTCCAGGATTTATTTCATATTATGTCACTCCATTGATATAGAAACCTATCTTTTCACAATAGGACTGTAGGTGGATATTCATCAAATTCCCATTGTGTTATCCTATCATGTTAGATGTCAGACTATTTTGTTTGATTTATAATACAATAAGGGTTCATAATGTGGAAACATCAGTTAATGGATAATTTATTTCTATTTAAGATACAAATATATGATAGTAACCTTGAACTATATTGGATATATTCCATGTATACTAATTTCAATTTCACCCTGATGAGATTCATATTTATGATGTGGAAGGCTGAAAAGTGATGTTAAATAGTGAGTGTGAGTAGTGGATGGAAGGCTAGCATGAGAATCCTATATTATATAAATTTGTTTAATTTTCAATGAAATGTCATATATTGGAGGTCCCTGTAGTCATTTTAGAGTTTCTATATGTCTTCCTAGATGAGGTTGTGACACTACCCTATTGTTAAGACATGATGTTTAAGATGAAGTTGCTATGTGATCCATATTGTATATTAAAGGATCCTAATTGAATGGAACAAAAAAATGTGGGAGATTATGAGGTATTTTTTTGATATATTGTATAATTGATTCATACATACCTATGTATCTTCTTGTTGTAATGTTTTATTACTCACCGAGAAGGAATACATTAGTATTAATCTGTACATGGAATACAATAGTTTGAACTGGGTGATAATCACATAATATTTCACTTTTTCAAGGATAGATGATATATTCAACTAGAAATAGAGATCATATTAGTTTTTTATCTAAATGTGTCATGATATCATAAAATTACAGTAAAGGAGGTGGATATTTCAAAGACTATATTATGGGGTTATTATGGACACTTCAAACTTGTATTCATTTTGTTCAGTGTCACAAAGACACTAGAAGTTTTCATGGGACTTATGAACTCTATGTTATCTATGTTCCTATACTAATTTTTTTTATGATAATCAAATACATATTCATATAATCAATGATAGAGGAATAATATGAAGAGAACCATAGAGCTATTCTTCTGGGTCTTTAACCCCATCATCTACATGGAAGGTTGTCCAAGTGAATGTTTTTATTACTATAGGTGAACATTAGTAGATATGTGGTTCCTAGAATTGTAGATCTATGTACCTGTCAGGTATTAAGGAAAATATTTCTTAGAAGGAAGTTGAGAACATCAGAGAGATTCACATATCCCTTTATGTTGTGTGATATTATAATAGGGTAATGTTTGATGTCCCTCTAATTGTAAATGTGTTGAAAACCATGAATTGTAATTACAATGCTTTCATATATACTAATTAGTTTTAGGTATTGTGTGAATACAAGAAAAAGAGGTTTAGTGGTTCTATAGTGCATCAATTTTATGAGGATTGAGTGTTGTTCAAGGTATTTTTTTACTCTTCCTACAAAGAATTATCATGTATCTTGCTGTGAAAAATATGGTGATCCCTTATGGGTATTGGAAGTTATATACCTACAATAATAACTATGAAAACCATGATATATAGATGGAAAAATTTGTATGTTTCATAATTATATTGTTTTAATTACTCATCTATACAATTAATTTAGGTTTTTAAATACAACAATGTAATAGGTGTATTTTCCATTTCGGGATTTGAATCTAGGTGAGAGAAGCTGGGGGATATTCTTGAGAATTATGATTACACCCCCATGAAAGGGAATGTTGTGGTGAATTCACCAAGAGTAAATTCATAAAGAAATATCATTTAAGGGATTGAGTAAATTTCTAATGGGATTAATTAACATGAAGTGATGCATCAAAATTAAGAGGAAGTCAGTTGTGGGGGATTCCTCTATTAGATGATTATTGAATCATCCATATTATGAAATTTGGATGACTATATGAGGGGAAACATAGAGGTGGAGGTGATGTGAGGTCGTGTATCCATAGTGATTCTCTAAAGGGGTGTTTAGAGGATGGTTAAAATAAAATGTTATTTTAGGTGATTCTGTTTGTCCCACTGGCCTTGCATGATGGAGTTCTCTATGACCATAATAGTCCACCCTTTTTTGTTTCAACAATTGTGTCTAATATGTATCATGGTTTCTAAATGAGGTTGTGTGGTCCTAGGATTATGTGGTAAGGGGTAGAGTTTGTAGGATGATTTTTGGTCTACAAAATTTTTTAAGAGGAGAATTATATCCTTATAGGTTTGTTGTAGTATTTACATATCATCATGTGGAAGGGGGAGGAAATATCAATGGATTTAATTAGAAGTCACCATAGTTATAGGGAGGATATGATGAATTTTTTATTACCTTTTTTTTATTAATGATTAAAAACCATTTGCTAGAAAGATAAGAATCTACTATCATGGGTGTTTTTGTGAGGCAAATGCGGATGATGTGGTAGGCCTCCACAGGGTAACTAGGACCATAATATCTTATCAGTAGACTTGATTCAACTCAACAGTCTAGAGGGTATTTTTCATGATTTTGTATCAATGATACTTAATAAAACTACATCCCTTCCCTAGAAATATATAAATATAAAGAAAACTATCCAAATGTTGTTGGATATGTTTCCTACTTTTATTCTAGACTTTCATAGATCTTGGGTGATGCAACTTCAACTAGATGAGTTTCACTACAATAATTTTTATCAGACATCCATCAGTGTGTCACCATTTGAGATATTTCCTAGATAGTAGCATCGATTGCCATTATAATGGATCGAGGGTGGAGATATTGTCCATAGTAATGATGGTAAGTGAGGGAGGGGTGAATTTTATTTTTTAATAAATTAACATATTAAAAACTTAAGTTGAATAAATTAAAATAGTAATTTTGTTAATTTATAATAAATTATATTATAATATAATAAATAATTATAAGTGAAAGAATTTAAAAAAATGAATAAATTAAGTATAAATATAAAAAAATGATAACACACAAATTGATAAAGTAGTTCATAAATAATACACCAAGGGATACCAAAGTATCCTCCCCTATAGATCCTTGAGAGATTAATGTATAAATCAGTGGATTCAGTGGGTGTTAAGAAACCCATAAAATAATGTAATAAACATTATGTTTAGATATTTTATCCAAATTGTGGATCAAACTCCAAACCTTTTAGTAGTGGTTACTCAAAACCCAAATCCACTTACTTTTAAGGTAGTAAGAAACTATCTATCTTACACTCAATGGTATTGATATCCCAAGATAATAAAAAATATTGGGTTTTCATATGAGAATCCCTTTAAATAAATATCATTATTCCTTTGACAGAATACAATAATAACATAGTGGGTTAAAGAGATATAAAAATATTAGAGAATAATAATGACATTATTGTAATAATATTTGGCTATATAATGAATATTCAAGTTAGAATGTCCCTTATATTAACTCTTGATTATTTATTTATAAAATCTAATGGATTTAAGATCTTTCTAGAACCTATGAGGGTCCTAGAGAGAAATTACTTGTTGAATTAAGTAATGTGGGATCCACTTGAAGGACTATTTTCTATGCTAGTTTGGACACCATCATATAACTAATGGGTGTCATTATAAGGATGGTGGAAACTATATAGTACAAGTTATATGTCTAGGTCACACTAGCTGTTCGGTCTTATCCCATCAGTTTTCCACGATAACCTACAGGTGGAAGACCTCAAAATAGCCTTTCATATTCCTTTTTCTCCCTTTATTTTGTCCGAAAACTTCATGAAAAATTGTTTAAAGAAAAGAAATAAAAATTCCTCAAAATAAAATCATAGAATTAGAATTTGGTATTTTTGATTATTGAAACCATATAAGAAGGTGATATATAGAATATTATCCCCCCATTTTAAGGATCAATAACAATTAGGAAATAAATAATAAAAATATATACATTATGATTTTATCATTAATAAAAATATAAATATTTTCAATAATTAATAATAAAATTAAAAATATATTTAAATAAAATTTTTAATGATTAAGAGACAAATGATTTAAGATTAAAATTATCATGAAATGATATATTTATTTAAAAAATATATCCACTTTTTTACTTATAATGAAATAAATATTCTGTTAATTACATTAATAAAATATTGTCCCCCTTTTTGATTTTTTGTAAATCTATGTAATAGGGTCAGAGTGAAAAGTTTAAAATTCATCCTTGATAAAAATCTAAGTATGTATAAGAGACAAAACAATTTTTTATTTTATTATATTCTTTATTTTTCATTTGACAGAGAAAAAAACATCATTACTTTAGAAATATAATGATGAAATTTACATCATATCATTTTATGAAAAATGAATTTAATGTATAATTGATATTATCATTTTAAAACGGAATTTTGAAATGATGGAATTTCACAAAAAAAATATTTTTTTTAAAGATTCGTCATTAAACTTAAAAAACCCAAAGTATATATTTTTTTTAAATTCTTCCTCTTAGAAGACTTCATAATTAACAAGGATTTTATCCCTCTTAATTTATTCAATTTGTAAATTAATAAAGAGCCATAGAATCATGTATTTCAATTTTCAAACAAATAAAAAAAAACCACTGAAAATAGTGATAAAAGTCCACAAATCATATAAATATTTCAATGAACTCAAGATTAAAATTGACAAATAAACACAATTCAATATTTAAATCAAATATTATAATTTAATAAATATCATATTAAAAAAAGGAAAATACTTATTCTATCCAATATCAAATTAAATAACTACAAGAGTGATATTAAAAATATCCCTTAATAATCCTAAAAAGATCAACTAAATTTGTTTTTCTGAAGATATCGGTCAATTGAGGATTAATACTAAATAAAATATACCATGATATCACCTTTATATTAATTTACTCTAATAAAGTTGTGATAATGATCGATGTGTTTAGTGTAATAGTGTGGAGTGTTTTTTTGAAATAGATATATAAAGAGAGTTTTAGCCTTAAATTGGAACGTGATCATGATTTAATACATATAATAGAAAAGTATGTTAAAAAATAATGACATTGGAATAAATACTCTTTGTCGTAATATATTCTGGTTTAGTAGTAGAATGAGAATCCAAATTTTCTTCTTATTACATTATGATAGAATGTATTTTCCATGTGGGTAGGAATTATTGAGTATAACTTTATAATGTAGTTAGAAACCACCATAATCACCATTCAGGGAAAATAAAAGCATAAAAGATAAGCCTTTTGTATAAAACCAAACATGATTATTATATAATTTCAAATATTTATAAGTTTATCTGGGGGAATTAAAATGTCATTCATATTGATTAAAATGAAAATATTCAAAAAGTCAGACAGTAAACATGATGTCTGGCCGGGTCATGATAGGATATAGAAGAGTCCCATATATTACTTCTATAATGATTATTTTCTATCAGATTACCAGATTAATACAATGTAACATATTAAGAAATACTAATTACATTATTATATTTCTTAACACGATCCATGAAAAAACAATTAAAAATATCATTAGAGTATTTTTTAACTAAGAAATATTCCAACCAAATTTTCCTAAATATGATTCCCGGGTGAAAATAGATGTCATACAATAAAAATAATTTTATTTTAGTTATTCATTATATAATATAATTTATTATAATACAAACCTTGGTTTAAACAAAAAATAAAATTGTTAATATCAATATTAACAATTAAAATATCCTTTGAAATATATTTTGAAAACAAATTTGAATCCTAATATTCAATTTAAAAACCATATCATCAAAACAATGTATTTAATCATTCCTTCCAAGTGAAATTGTATGGTTTTAATATATAAATTCATTTGATTAATCTGAAAACATGATCCAGAAGTTTTGAATCCTCAAAACCTGGTGGTTATTTCACAAAAAGCTTGTTGAGACAAATTTTAAAATAAATGTTTTAACATCCATATAAAAAATACTAAAATTTAAATAAGAAAAGAATAAAAACAAGATTTTATTGGATTCTAGAATAGAAAATAGGGTAAATGTGTATCCATAACTGATTCCTTCCTCATAGTTTTAGATTTTAGAAAAAAAGTGAGAAATTAGTAATTATGATTTTTTACTTTATCCAGTAAATTATGTCTAATTATTAATTTGGTGAAAATGACTAGATGAACATTGGTTTATTCCATAATAATAAAATTAATATTTGGGTAATTTGATTTAATTTTCCCTGTATATAAGGAATCACTTTTTATCATTTATGTAATCATCTAGATTTTGTTTATATATGCATGTCACAAAACCCCGATGTTATAATTCATTTAAAAATGTCTTCCTAGTATGAGTATGAACTTTCCAATTTATAGTAGAATATTTTAGAGCCCAACCTTTGTAATTAACCCATTCCTAAGAAAAATGGCTAGGTAATTTTAAAAAATAGAAATTCATTGTGAGATTGATTATCATTTATGGTCAAATTATATTTTTCTATTTAAACAAATAAATTTAAGGATGCTTTTTAGGATAATTCAATTCGAATTTGATGTTGATTGAAACATCAATTGTTTTGTACTTTTCTTTATAAAAAACAATTGTCTAGAGATAGAATACCAAATACACATACCTTCTTCTAAATTTTGTCTAAATTAAAATACAATATCATGGGAGTTACGAATAAAAAATTTAGATCCAAACAACGTCAAATAATAGAAATTAAGTAATTCATTTTTTTAATGATCATAAGGGGCCTTTTTAAGAAAGGTTTTTACCAAAAAAATCATTGGTATAACATACCGTATTGACTAACTCATCATAAAAGTAATAATGGAACTTTAACTCATTAAGGAAGTTTTTATTTTTTTAGTAAAACTCAATAATATCATTCTATAATCTATTTTTTGGGAGTTATAGGAGAAGAAAAATAATGGTAATATCATTTTAAAATTCATAAAATTATCGAAATACATATTTCCAAACTCTCCCCCATTATAACTATAAATGGATGTGATCTTATACCAATATTTATATTTTAAATTCATTTCAATTTTAATGAAATTTTTTTACACATTACATTTATGTTATAAGAAATAAATCAATATAAATCTGGTATAATCATCGATAATTATTAATACTTAAGATTTAACACATATACGTAATAGTTTGGTTGGTCCAAAAAGATAAATATAAATATGTTCAAGGTATTTATAGGTCAATATAAAATATATTTATTTAAAAAAGGAATTGGGATTCTTTCTATGATAACAATGATCACATAAAATGAAATTTTTGAAAATCAAATTCTGCAAATCTAGTACTATATGATTCTAGTTTTGTTTAACAAGTGACTGTGTGCTGTAATGACCATGATTCATATTACATCAATAATAATATCAATATTTTGAACTCATTTTATTGACATATTTTATCATGATATTTTAAATCAATGTAATTAACATTTTGAAACCATGATTGTAATAAAAACATTTCAAATACATTTTTCAGTAGAATATCTAAAACCAAAATCACATAATTTTATAATATTAAAGAAATTATTTTTCATACCTTTAAAATATAAAAAATAAACAATAAAAGGGACTTTACAAATCCATTGGTTTCTATATGTATTATTTTACTCTTTTTGTTTTGTCCAATAGTGACATGACCACAATCAAACACTGCAAGGTGTTTGAACTCAGTGTAGAAACCACACATTTTCCTTTGGAACATTATATTTATATATATACCATCTATCTCCATTAAAGATTCTCTTAATTTATTTTTCCTATAAACAAATTAAGAGGCCAATAATTTTGTTATACGAAATTTTGTTCTATAATTGCCTATCAAAAGAGATTTCTGGACCCATAATTTCTTTGATATTTTTTCATGAATAAAAATTAGATGAAAAATGATTGGATCATAGGATTCTAGAATGAAAATTATTAAAATCACATTCATTAATCAATTTAAAAAATATCTAGAAAAAAAAGAAATTATATTGATAGAACCCTTTTACAAAAGTGGTTGACTTTTGTGAGGTTTTGGATTTTTTAGTAGAAAACCGATAAGTACCTTTACTCTATCACTGGGAACCCAAATTCAAATTAAAATTCTACTCACCACTAGGGAACATAGAAAACTATTCTTTATGTGATTTAATATTATTTCCCAATTTATTAATTCTATGTTGTTACATTTATCAAACATTGTTTTTTAAAATTATTTATTTAATTGTTCTTGATTTAATTTTCTTCCTCTTATAAATTGAATTTTCAATCACGATCTTCACCATTTTTTGAACTAAAATTATTTAAAATTTTATTATCCTCTTTTATTTTGTGATTTTCGTTATAAAATTGATATTTATCATTAAAAACTAAAAATATTTATAAATTGAGTTATTTTTCTTTTGTGATAAGCTCATAATATCTGTCTTTTAATTTATATCTAGATAATCTATGTTATTTTTAATTTAAATTGTTATAAAAAAGAATGATATGAAGAATGGATCTATTGATTTAGCACAATTTTATTTAAGAGGCCCTAAGAACTTCCATCCCATGAAACTCATTATAAGAGAGAGTCTTATATAGAACTCTATGTTAACACCCTACATGACTTCTTGTTTTCTATCTTATTCGATAAACTTTTTAAAGAGTGCAGTACTCTAGATTTTTGTGACCATTTTTTTCACTAATATAACCTTAACATTGGTTTACTATGTTTTTTATCATTCTATTCTCTATTATATATATATTTCTATTAAATAATTTTTTTGGAAATATATTAAATATCCTCTTAGCTTCCAAAAGACTAATATTTTTTCCTTGATTTCTATGATCTTATTATCCTTGACCTTTTTGGATTTCTCGTTCTCTTGGATTTCCATTTTGATTTCATAGGTATTGGGAGACCCAATGAACCTACCCACTACATATTTTTATATCATTTTCTTCTTTATTTCATTCACTTTGGGTTCCCAGGAGTTAGGATTTACCAAAATGATCTTCTTCACAAGAATATCTATGCATAGAACATCACAGAATAAATAATTTCAACTGTAAATATCATTTAAATGGGTAAAAATATTAATTATAGACTCATTCAGATTTATATTAAATATTTTGAAATGTTATTTATATATATAAAGCCTTATATCCTTTACATTATAACTCTCTTCATGCATAACCGCCAATAATTTATAAATTTCATGAGTAGTTTTAAACCTCATTACTCTAATAAATCTATTTTTATCTAAGCCAGAATGTAGAGAATTTATTGTTTTACAATTAATCTCTAAAGCCACTATGTGATCTGAACTATATTTTTCTTTTGTTTTCGTGGTGAGTGTATATTCTTGATTTATAATTCACCAAAATGGATATCCTATATATCAAAAAAAATTAGATTTTATTTTTCCAATAATCATTCCATGATCCATCAATGTATTGGATCTCTTCCAATAGAATTTCCAATGTGATTACAATGGATATAATTGGTCGATTCCATATTTAGATAATCATTCCCTGAAATCAATTATGGGTTTTGAAATTGTGTTTTCCTTTGATCCCAATTATTGGTTAGAGTAATGATGTAAAGGGGTGGTTGTTGAATATCTTTTTAGAAAATTTCTGGAAATTATAAAATAAATTAGAATAAATTTAAAATAATTATGAAATAATTTATAATATAACTTTTTATCATATTATAATGAATTATATTTCAATAAAATATATTAACGGGTAATAATAATAAAAACATAAATAAAAGAATATGAGTAAATTGATAATGGAGTTTTATAATAATCCAAAAAGAGATCTGAACATATCCATCCCTTAATATCCTATAGTGGTTTGGGTTGTAACCATTTTCAAATTTATTATCCAAGAAAAACATTGAAATATATACAACCTTTTATTTTTAGTGGTTTTCATAAGAAAATGGTTTACATGGCTAGCCTTTTATTATTATTTAATAGTAATTGATGTCTGATTATGTGTATTGTAGTACGAACATTTACACTGCAAACTCAACGATAGTGAGAAAACAAGAAACACAATAAATGGTTTTCTTAGCCCAAGTCCTTTAATGCACAATCAATACACCATATGGGGTGTATTTATAGCCTCCAGTGTCTTTATGATCATTGTAGAACATCTATGGGGACTAGAACTCCATTTGGGATTGAGTCATATTACAAAAATAAGGACCCACTCCAACAGCTATTTTTATTCCAGTTTGGACACCATAGGCCAGCCTGTGTGCATCACCACCTTGAAAATAGCATGTGGAAAGAATTGGTGTTTTGTCTAATTATCACCACTCATGTGGTGGTATCCCTCCACATTACAAATGGAACATATAAGTGGAGAAATTCAATATTATTAACCACTTTCCTTTTCATCACTCTGTATGGTCTGGAAACATCATTCCATATTTTTTAAAATAGAAACACTAAAAATCTCCAAATTAAAATGTTAGAAAACAGTCACCTTTTTGTAACCATTAAAACCATTTAAGTGATTGAGGTTTAAAATTTTCAAGTTACCATCAATTTTTAATGATAAGTTAAAAATTATAATAGATGTGATATCGATGGTTTAAGAGATTATTAAATTATTATAGGACCTCCACAAGGCCTATAATAATCATAATTGATGAACACTAGAGTTTGATTTCGGTGACTTTCTATTATTGAGGGTGTCCCCTTCACTGGGGATGAATATGTTTTGATCGAAGATCAATCATTCTCCCTTTATTATATTCCCTTTTGAGTTTTTGGAGTATATTTTTTATGTAGTGTATCTGTTAGAACATCCACCATGCTAGGAAGAGACCTAAAAAAACATCCACATATCCCATTATTGATGATATATTAATTATGAAACCCCTTACATTTAATATAGAACGTTTTATATAAAGGATGATATAATATTCAAGGGGTTAAAAGATGTGATCCATGAACATTATGTAATGTTATACAAGGGAATTATATTTCCATGGTTCATTTGATGTGTAGGAATTATTTTTCGGAAGAAAGAACATGGAATCAGGAGACATAGATGTGTGATCAGTACTCTTTGTTATGTTCAGATTGGTTTACATATTTTTTTCCTTAATGATATAATTCTTGAACATTATTTCTTGGTTTATGTTATCTAGATTTTTCTTTTGTTTCCTATTTCTTGTTGGTGTTTTCATTTTTGATATAACGAGATTCTTAAGATGAATCTAACATGATTCTTATTTAGAACATTCCCCTTTCAATTCATTTTTGGGTTTGGTTTAGATTATTAAGAATGAGAATACTTTTTGAGATATAATTTAATTGTATAGATCATAATAGATAGTTCCATAGTGTGATTTGGGTGTTGGGGGTTTTGACCAGTGATAATAATAAAAGCTAATGGATATTATCTTAGTTTTCGAATAAATGATGATGTTGTGATGAAGACTAATATCCTCTCTAATGGTGGAGGGTTTTTTTGATGTATTTTATACCATATTTAATTGGAGACTTTGGATTTTAGGTTTTGACAACTCATTTATTTATGGAATGGCTATGATATACTGTGGAATGTTGTGGTTATAGTGATGGTCCGTACAATATGTAGTTGTTCTTATTGCATAAATGCACACGGGGTCTGGTCTCCCTCACCCCTACCATGATAAATGTGGTTTCATTGTGGAGGGAAGTTGATCCATGGAGTCCCATAGATCTTACATTTAGTATCTGGAAAATTTTAGGGGTACCCATAATGAGATACATTTGTTTCACTATATCATTACACTTGGTATATAACATGGGTATTCGATATACACTCTACATCTTGGTAGAGGTTGGACAAAGGTTTCTTGTGGCAAATTCCACTTTGATGGAAAATTATAACAAGTGAAAAGTTCATGGATACAACATTGTATTGGATGGTACACTATAGTGTTTTAATTTATCTTCTAAGAATATATTCCCAAATCCCTTCAAATAAAACCACTCTCCCAACATATCCCTCAACTCCTCGAAGACCTAGGTGTGGTTTTAGAGTCATTATACCAATTCATTGAGTAGTGATATTTCTTGTTCGAATTTTTGTGGTGAGATATTGTCCTTTCGTTTCTCTTTTTATTTTCATATCCCCATGAGAGGAGGCAGTGGTTATAGAATTTTTTTGGGAGGTGTTATAGAAATTCATTGATATGGGATGTTATGTTCTGGGTTTCTAATACCATTTTGGGGTAGTTTTAAATTTTAATGATTATATCCACTTTCTTATTACTACACCTCAAATAATAAATTTTTTAGGTAGGGGATCCTTGTTATCTCCCTATTATTTTGCATCAATGAGGTTGACATGATTTAGTTTTCCTATATGTGGATAATAAAAACTGTGTTAACTGGATAATGAACTGGATAAACTAAAATTTAATTAAATCAATGTTCTCAAATGTGTTTACATTCTTTTGGATTGAACTAATGATGTTATTACCATTTTTTTATACTATAAATCAATGATATTGTTTATCCATATGTGTGATGTAGCTACTGGGAAATGTGAACACTTTTGGGTTTGTTGATTAAACTCACAATGATTATTTATATATTTACTTATACATTTCTATCAAATTGATTTAGTGTGATTCTATAATTTTATGAAATCACACATTCATGTGGTGATGATAAATTACAATTTCCCTCTTCAGATTGTATTTGAATTTGAAATATACTTTTATTTTGTTTAGTGAGATCAATATGGTTTTGGTTTGGGGTTATATGAACCCAATGGGGGATTTTAGTGGTATATTATTATCCGTATTGAGTGTAAAATGAATTAAAAAGTTTTGATGAGTTTTTTTCATGGTATATGTATAGGGATGCATTTTTTGTGGTGGGATGATAATTGTTGGTGTTGAATAGCTAGGATGTTGGGTTGGTTTAGGCATGGAATGTGGTGTTATTGTTGTGATCCACATTGGCATCTATGTTGTGGTGGGTTTGGTAACTTTCTAGTAGCTTTGGGATGAGTCCAACAAAGCTGAAATGTTTACAAAATGGTTAAAAATTGAATAATCATGGGTTAAATTTAATCACATAATAATTGTTTAATGAAATGAATGAAAATAAATATGACTGAATGAAATGGTAAATGTATGAAACAAGAAAGGATTGTACCTATGTGGGGTTTGAAATTAAACATGAAACTGTGTGGTTAATTAAGTTGGACATGGTTAAAAACACATTAATCATAAAATTAATAAAATTTAAATAGATGATGATGTTGGGGAAATTCATCAGGAAATTGTTTTTTAAAAGTTTTATTTTGTAATGGATGTACTTGGTGGAAACTATTTTGAGTGATGTAGTAGTGTCATGGGATATATTATAGGAGAAAAATGTGAAATCATAGGCTATGGATTTTTTATCTAGTTCTAATTATTTTCATGTTATTTATACAACATCCCTACCCGTATTGAGTAGTACATACAGACAACCAGATTGTTTTTGGAGGTTTTTCCCACAACATCATGGTTTGTGATGAAATGGATGACTGATTTCCCCTATTCCCTACTCTTTCTTTTGTAGTAGTATTTTTTATGCTGTATTGGATGGTAAAAAACATACCTTGGGGATGAAAATTCTTTTATGTAAATTCCTCGGCGTAAGACGATGATTTTTTGGGGTGGTCATGAAAAGTTGAAGGAATAAACGAGGTTTTTGTCCTTAATGTTCATGATACCATAATTCTAAAGTTTTGTGTTGGGATGGAAGATTATTTTGCACCAAACTGTGATATTTGAAAGGATACTATTTCCATCATTAAATTTTGGTCCATATTGGATGTTGTGGTATTTATATTAAGAAGGTATGGGAGTATATGAACATTGAGATTGGGGAATGAGAGTGGGAACTCAGTGGGTGATGTGGATATAGAGAGAATATATTTATGTTCACTTGATATAATATTACTACATTATATGTGGTATTTTTTATGTGATCCTTCAGGATAATGGGATGGGATATTGAATTCTTTCGGGGACTATTAATTATACTATTTATTCACTGGTTTATTGCAATTCACTCTCCACATTTCCACAAGAATCCTTTAGTATGATAATTCTGAGGGTACTAAAATTATTAACACCTTATCTCTAAGAACACTATTTTTCATTTGCCTATGATGGTTTGAAGTCCGAGCTAGTCATTAATATTATAGAGGTTGGCATGATTGGGTTTTTTCTTCCATATGATTTTCCATATTAATTTTCCTTGTTGGTACCCTACTTTAATGTATTTTATTAAATAATTTAACTTTTATTGTTATATTTATGTATTTTGGTTTTTTTTGTAACATGTGATGGAGTTTTAAACGGTGTTTATCCCATCTCTTGATTATATATATCTATTTATTTGGTTAATTTCGTCCTTCACTATGAACATTATACCCTCGGTGCTCGACACCAACCTTGGGCCTATTGGAGGAAGAACATGGGGGTACCCCTTCTATCCACTATTGATATAGAAGGAGACCTTGTGAGGGGGGTGACATATTTACCTTTACAAGGAAATTAAACATGGTGAAATATGATTGATGCTATCATAGATGGTATTGGATATTGAAAATGAGAATTAAATATCATGAATGATAGAACTGAAGTGATTATTGTGAATATATGGATCCTTGGAAAAGAAAAGGTGAAAATTTCCTATCATTTAATGTAATTGGATGTTTTCTATGATCTTAATATTGCATGTATAAATATGTATCATTATGGATATTACCATTTTTATAATGTCCTAAGAATATTATTTTATGGCTTATCATGGTAGTTGAAGATTTATGAGTACGAGTGGAGGGATTTGGAGAATGAAAGTGTTTTTGTTATATAAATAAAATCACTCTAAAATATGTGTGGTAAAATAGTAATATTTAAATATGATTAAAATCGAATATATTTAATAGTAAATATTATATTGTTATTCTTTAATGAAATTTTTTTCACCATGGAATTCGATGTTGAACCCGAATACTGACCCCATGTTAATATATACATTATGATTCCTCATGGAAAATATGTTTAATGGAACATAAATTCATTTACCATTATTTTTTATCATTATTTTGATGAAGGTTTTAATATATGGATTAATGGATGCTAGAAAGTTCTTAAGAATATTTTCTATTGTATTCCTTAATCATGCCACGGTCAGTGAGCCTTATGGAATGATTAATTGTTATACAGAGAGGGTTAGTTGTGGTCTTCATTTTTGTTTCCCGATTTTTGATCCATATGATTTCATGGACACTTTATAATAATGTGGAACTCAATTTAATATGTGATTTAAGTTAATTGTAGTGTGTGGTCTTATGAGATAATTTTATGTATGATGGTCTAAATGTAAAAAAATTTCCACTAATCTGACATAAGGTCAGACGATCCATGGAGAGGGGTATTATGATATTAATAATCTTGAGGGGTTATTATTTACTCCCATGTGACGTACCATATGTCCTGATTATTCTCATTAGGTTAAGGAGTTTTGGTTGGTTGATATTCAATATTCCAAATCTGAGTTCCTTCAGACAGTGGTATCTTTTTTAGCACAATTATTATTTTTTGGTGTGTTTATGTTGTTGTGAGAATGATGGGGATATTTTCATGAGTCATATGGTTTATTTTTAAAGCAGTGGCCACCAAAATCACATCACCAACATTATTAATTTTATTATTTTAAAAGTAATCTAACATCCAAGATTCATGGTATATTATTCCATTATTTATGAATCAACTATTTATTATGCAGTGAAGATATATGTCATGATAATTTTTATTTAACCAAATATTATAAAAAAATGAAATCAAAATCATATTTAATTTCGAATAATTTTTTTTCTAACACTAAGAGATCTGGCGAATGCCCAAGGATATTTTTGATAATCCTCTTAGAGACATTTTCCCCCAATTTCAAGATATAAATATCATTGATATCTAAGTTGATGTCATCTTCTGAACATCCTTATTTAATATTTTTCCTTTTTGGGTTGTCTATAGTATTAGGTTGTGTAGTTTTTGTGATTTTGGTTAGAGTGATTGATAGATTATTGTTTTATTTTACTTATTGTGGTTTTAACAGGATGATTTTTATCATGTAATAATATTTTCTCTATGATCATGTACAATGATCATCAAAAAATTAGTTGAATTATAGTATAGAAGACTTCTACTTCAATCATTATTTGTGAATATTGATGAAATTTTCAGTTATTTTAATCAAGGGAATAATATAGAGTAACCAATAAATGATAATGGATCACATTAATGACCTTTTATGAAAAATAGATGATTCACATCTTTTTATGTGTTCTTATATTTTTTTAAATGTTTTCTATTTTGTTTATGTTTGATACTATGATAGAACCTATTTTATATTAATGGCATGATTGATTCAACTTATATGAATGTTTTATCACATAAATAATGTAATGAATTATTCTTATTTAATATATATAAACTATTATGTATAATATTATTCATAAAGTGTTGAGAAATTATGAAAGAATACATAGGAGAGATATATCTATATGACCAATTGTTAAATTTATGATAATATTTTTTCGGTTTGTCATTTTTATTATTTCTTCTATTATATTGTTTGGGGTATGAGGTTACAATTGTCGGTATTTGGGGGTTTTTGGTTGTTTATATTGATTTTGTGTTTTTAATGTATCTCATTTGGTTTGAATAATATTGAAATATTTGGAAGGGTTGAATGATGTTTGGGTTTGGATGGAGAAATGAATTTTTTCATGGGTTCTATTGCAATATATTTGGTGGTTAGTTTTTTTAATTTGGTTTTTGCATATATTTCATGATATACAAACTGAATTTATTTAATTTGTAAGGTAAATGTGCTTCAATTTAATAAATGATTCACTATATAGTGAAATGAAATCTTTTGGATGAAAATATTCTATTTGTAATAGATGTAGGTGATGGAGAATTAATTCTACGAAATGTAATTTGTTTAATAACTAAAATGTTTCTATTAAGGGTTTTTGTAATAAAGATAATGATGAATTGAATGATATGTCAGTAATATTTCTATAGTTTTATTTTTGAAAATATGGAGCTATATTTCAATGCACTTATAGAAAATATTTTATGAATTTTATATTAATGTTAAAGTGGTTTTCATGTTAGATTATATTATTGATTAGATGTTGACCTTATGTTGGGATTGTGTAAGAATATTACAAACAATAATTTTTTTTGATATATTTTATGAAAAACATAAATGACACCTATATGGATTTTAGTTATGGTTATTTTCCACAATGAATAATTTATAGAGGTCAAATAGCGATGGAAACTCCCTCTTCCCCACTCCCCCATTTGCCATGGTATGGATTTGTATTGGTCATGAAAATAGTATATATAAATATATATACTCGAAAACATGTTTTCGTGGATTTAATTTTTTTTGTTTTATATAATGGATGGTTGGATTATGTGGTTCTTGTTGTCATTTTGATGCATAGTGGGGTTTGTGCTTGGTAGGAGAGGGGATGAAATTTTTTGTTAATCAAGTTCAAAAAACTATACTAATATGAGGATGAGATGCATTTATTTGTTCTATGTGGGATGTGAAATAAGTTGTTATGATAAATTCATTTTGTTGTTATATGTAATATATTGAAGTGATTTAATTATGCCTTTACGGTGTGAGAGTCACTAGATTATTGGAGAAGTAGTTTCAGGTTATGTTATTGACATATATTTTTAGATATTATGTCCATGTTGTTGTATTAGATATTGTATGAATGAATCTTAATGATATTGGGAGATAGTTGACCTAGAATATGTGTATTTTGGTTATGTTGTTGTTTGAATGAGGAATTTGTGTTTTTCTTCACCTTTTTATGTCAGTTTTATGGGATTATTATTTATAGTATATGTGTATACTCTCTCTCTCGCATTCAAATATATATATATACATATATATATACATATTTTTTTAGCTATTTAAAAGGTATTTGGTGATATATATGGATTATAAAATCTTGAGAAGGATGTGATTGGTGTTTTTCTAATACAATAATAGTTGATTTTTTATGTGGCCATTTTTATTTGTAACATTTAAATTTTTTCAGATAAGAATTTATTTATATTATAAATTGTTGACTAGTGGAATTTTCTTCTTGTAATGGTATTTTTATGGTAATTTTTTTCCTTTATGTCTATGTATACCGTATATTTTAGTTTTTAATACATGAAATATTAGAGGAAGGCTTCAAGGATCAGTCTCATATTCACATATGTCTTTCAAGGGTTTGTATATTGTGTTAGGTCAAGACATCTTGATATAAATGATATGATTGATAGTTAGGTTGAATAATTAAGTAAATTAATGGTGAGTATTATAATATTTTTTAAGGGTAACAAAACATATCGATCATATCTTGTGATTTAGAAAGGGAGAATGGCTTGGGAATATGCATTTGGCCACCCGATTATTTGACATAAGGGCCATAATCGTATATGAAATTATATGAAATATGATATGTATTGTGGTTCATTTAACCAATAATTGTATAAAAATTATTTTTTTTACTCACGTGTTTGGATTGGGGTGATTCGAGGATAGTTATAAGAAATATAAACAAAGGAACTATACTAGATTCCATGTTTTTGGGTTTATGTGAATTTTTATTTAATGTTTGATTAGTGGTCATTATTTTCATATGGTTTAGGCTACAGATGTATTTAACGATATATTTTTTTAATAAAAAAGGGTTAAATATGTATAAGGGGATGAGGGTTTGAGGAAGAAATTGTGAAAATTCGGTTGTCAATGATTGGGAAGTTTGAAGAACCTGTTGTATATCAGTAGAAGGAATTATGGTTGGAGGATTAAAAGATTTATTTTAAACTAATATTGTATATATGGATTTTCTAGATCAATTTTTATGGTGATATCAAGGGAATCAATGTATTTTTGATGAATTTTTATTTTTAAGAATTGTAATTTGTTTTTTGTCTCATGAGACCATATTTAGGAAGAAGTTATATGTAGAGTTTTATTATTTGATGATGAAGGAGTCTAGGTGAAAGACGTAACTTTATATTATTTATAGGTAAATGAATATTTAGGTACATGTGATATACATCAAGGGATATTTCAGTTATATTCACAATATATTTAAGTTTTAAGAGGCTTGATAATTATATTATGAGATTGTATGGTCTTCTACTATTTAGTACCAAGTTGGATGATTTTAATTTCTTGTATTTCAAGTGGTGATAAATTTGTTCGATGTGAATGGGGATAAATATTTAGTCCAATACACCCTGAGAGTGGTGAAATCATAAAATTCCATGGATCTTAAAGGAAATATTATTTCAAGGAAGTCCTAGTTCGGATCAGTAAGTTATCAGTACCAATAGTCCAGTTTTCAGTAATCATAAACTAACATATTAGAGGATACTACATAAATTAATTATTATATAGTTGAAGATGGAGGTTTATGTTTTTTGTATAATATGATTACTCAACTATTTTTATTTAGGTATGTAGAGGAGACTTTTATTGGAGTCTTAGAGGTAAATGTTTAATGAGATCACATATTTTAATGTGATTTCCATAGGGATCATAATGGGATTTTCAACATCATATTTTATATAGAGGAAAATTATTCATCTCGCCCGAGATTCTATAGATGGTTCTCCATGAGTTTCATAACATACCCCTATGTATGCATCTATTTGTATCCAATAAGTATATGGCGCGAGTATTTATTTTTTTTGCAAAAAGATGTTGTGACCAATGTTATAGTTTTAAATTTGGTTCTTTCTTAATCATCTTATATAGGAAGAGCATCATTTTCTAGGAAATTTAATATAGACATTGAATTTCCATAAATAGAAGTGAGTGGATATGTTAGTGTATTTTATAACCAATCCTCTATGTAGAAAAATCGGTTGTGATTCAATTTTGGTGATAATGGATCGATTTAAAAACTCGCCTATTTTTTCATGGAAATAAAGGAGTCGTGTTTCATGGATGATTTAATGAGGTGATATTTTGAGGTGATAGTGATTCTTTTCAGGATTTAGATGACGATCATCTCTTATTAGGAATTTATTTTAACAACTAAATCTTAGCGTGTGCTTCAATTTTGAATTTGTTTCTATGATACACCGAAACATTTTATTTCATCATAAAATATAATAACATGACACAAAGAATATTCACTTCATAATGGACATATTTTACACTTCTATTCATGATTTTGGTGGTTAATTAGTGACACACCATTCATTAGTTGTGTTTTCCTACAACAATATGTATTATTCATTGAATAAAATATCTCCTTTCAACATGTTTATATAAATCCATGAATATAACGGTTGTTCTAGTTTGAGGATGGATATACAGTGATCATCATAATGGATGTGGTGTATAAAATGACTAAGAAGGTTTAAATGATTTATGTGTAGATAAGGGTGGATTAATACTTCCAAAATTATTAGACTGATCAATGGAAGAGACCTATTTAATTTTATGTTGAGATCATATGTTATTTTAGGATTTTCCTCATCATTTGAATGGTGGATTCTATCAAGGTGGTAATTTATCTCCTCAATTCATCTACACATTCAACGTGTTATGGTATGTTTGAAATGCAATGTTTTAGATATCCCATATTTTATAGAAGGATAAGATCCATCCTGTTTTTCACGTTTCAATGCATTATCCATTTAAATGTAATGGTTTGAGTTGAATGTTTAGGGTGACATAGAGTATAGGGAGTGGAATATCCACATTTAAGACATTTGGAAGAAGGCGTTTTATATGAGTGTCATTCCCTCATTTCATATCATATAGAAGCAATGTGGTTTGGTAAAGTGAACAAGTTTATGTGGGTCGTAGATATACAATATGTATGCCATGTTTTTTTAACCTAGTGTTACCATGATTTTTAGATGATTGATCTCGTACTGATTTTCTTGAGATTATTTTTTCTTATGACATGTTTTATTTTGTGGATGATGTCTTCACTATTTTGAGGTTTCCCCATGATATGTTTGGGTTTCATGGATGGTGTTTTATTCTAGGTTTAGTTTTGATTATCATGGATAATGATTTTGATGTGGTAAATACTATAATAGAAAAACAATATTAATCAACTAATTCAAGTCTTCTAGGTATTGAAGGTATTCATGTGTTTCAATCTTCGAAGGCCCTCGGTTGACGATTTTGATCAATTCGTCTTTAGTAAATGGGAATTGGAAGACCGTGCGGTTGTTGGTCTTATAGATAGATGACACTTCATGATTCATTTTTCATAGGAAGCTGATCTAATTCGTTCCTATTCTAGTGACCATCGACGATGCAATTGTTTCAAATTCCCCCTTTTTAGATGGCTGTTTGACCTTTTCCTGAACTGTGATCCAACCTCCAGAACGATATGGGTAAGCCTCACTCAACTTCCTCTGCCTTTTTGGAATCAATAAATTCTTTGTATGATTGGAAATATGGTTGGTCATTTTCATTGTCCTGACATTCGCACTTCCTCTGTAAGCCTCCCGATCAATCCTTGCATCTGTTTTGAGGTAGATGTGTCAGAACATCTGGTGGAGTGGTTTTGGATTTTAGTTGGTTCAGAGTTTAGATGGAAACTAGATGTTTTGTTAGAGTCATGGGTCAAATATTGTTCACAATTATGTCTATTGGCACATTTCACATATGAGTGTCATGATGAAGTTTTCTAGAAGAGATATTCTATTCTGAGTATGAGGCCCGGTGAAGGACAGATGATGGTGGGTGATACTAATCCTGGGAAGGGCTCTGGTCTGGGTAATATGGGTGCATCGGCAGTAGGAAAGGCAGAAGAGGTCTCTTTAAATCTGATGGATGCTGATGTTTTTAATTAGTTGAAGAGTTATCTGCAGGTTGGGGATGGTGGGAAGAAGGATGATGATAAGTGCATCTCTAGTGTTGGAGGTGAGTTGGCTATTAGCAGTAGGGTCGAGGGGGTGAAACCTGTGGCAGTGGAGAAAACAGGCCCTACAGTGCATCATGGTCCTGGTGTGGGGGATTTGGAAGGATGTGCTGATGAGAAAATTGTCCAGAATAAGGATGATGGAGAGGTCCTCATTACAGTTAGTACAAGAAATTGTTTCAGGGTTTGGAACTAGAGGATGTAGAGGTGACTAACCCTGTAAATAATGGTTCCAATTCAGAGACTAGAGCTCAGGAGGCTACTACTACATATTAAGAAATGAGGATGTTGCTGAATGAGGATCATGAAATGTTTTAACAGACACAATTCTTAACATTAATTGATGCTAAAGCTCAGTTTCAGCAGAATTAGTTAGCAACTTATCAAAATGTGGTTATCCCTGGAAAATAGGGGGAGATTTTTGAGAGTGATAATGAAGATAATGTTGGATTGGCGAGGCCCTCATATAGAAACATTTTCCATGGGGAAGGTGATGGTATTTGAGAACCAAGAGGTGAGGATTGCCTCACCGTGAAGGTGGATGAGGTAATATTACTCCCTTTTTCCAAAGCCGATATCCACTAGGTCATCTATAACCAAGGGTGGCGGGGCAAGTCTAAATATGGGTATGCAATCTCATAATGAATTTATTTTTTTGAGCTATTGAATTTTAGGAAGAAGTATGCCAAATTACTGAAGCATTATGAAATCTTGGAATGAGAATCGACCCCTGTGGAGGAATCATTCTATCATGGTTGTGACAACGGGTATGGTTCTGATGGTTTCTAGTTGATGTTTTCGGGCTTGGGTTCTTGTTTACTGAATTTATCTTTTATTTTAATAAATGGACAGAGGTTAGCCTCCAACTAACATTATGGGTATGTGAGGTCCATTGCAACAGGACTATTCTCACCACCATGTATAGTGCTACGTAGTTAATTTTCAAATATTCACCTATGTGAGGTATGTTAGGATGTGACCATATTTGTTACATCCAAAACATTTATGGTTCATTGGGTTTGATGAGAGAATGATAATGATATCATCATGGTCTTTAAGATTTTGGGTGTTGTAGGGTGACCAAATTGGCTATAATATATCATTTTAAAATTATATTAATTAAAATCGGATTGGACTTCTAGGTGTAAAGGATACAGTGATGTGATTTAAAATTTGGTCTGTATTGAAGTGTAAAGACACCTTATAAGGTCAGTAAATTATTTCTACCAAGATTTAATAAAAATTATTATGCCCATTCAGATTCTATTAAAATCCATCAATTTCTTTGGAAACCTACATTATTAGTTATACATCCATTGATATTTTAATGCTTCCATTGGTGGATTTTCCATCATATCTAATAGAAATATTTCCCTAAGATCCATATTGATTTTCCTTCATCCCTTTCTCAATTTTGTTTCTTTTTCTTTTATGGTGTTTCAATGTTCTATATTATTTTTTGTGTGGTGTTGGGATATGTGTTTTACGGTTTTGGATGTTCATTATGTTTTTATGTTTTCCTTCAGTGATATTGGCAAGGTTAACTTCTTATTCTCCTTAGGCTAGTGCTATGTTATTAAATGATTCAGTTTATATGGTGTATTAAATACTTATAATTATTTATTTCTTATTGAATATAGATTATACATAATATTTTCTATTAGTTGGAATGTATGGATTAAACTAAAAAAATAAAGAATTGAACTATTTAAAATTGAGGGTAAAGGGGAAGAATCAAATGTGTTTATGAGTTATTGGGATTTTTTGTATTTATTATCTATTTGGATGATGGTTTTTATATTGATAGTTATTATTTTACCCTTTTGGAGCGATTTAATCACCTTATATAAATGGTTAATTTGTAATTGATGGTAATAAAATAGAAACTTAAAATTTTAATAAACTTTTTTGATACTATTATGGATAATGTATTAAATGGATATGAAATATTTCTAAACCATATTATTTTAGGTGATTTATTATTGAATTAATGTATGATTTTTATTGGTTTATAATGATACATGATTTTTATACATAGATATATCATCTTAATATTATATTATTCACATAATAACTTAATGGTACATGCTATAATGAAATTTGTATTGTGCCTATGTAAGCGTGGATACATAGACCAAATGTTTATAAATAGAATATATCATATCATATTATGTTATTAATAAATATTACACTACATTTATATAACAAACAAAAGATATTTCTTAATAACCAAGGGAATTCAATCATAATAAAGAGTGATCTCATAAGGTCAGTAATAGTATACAAGGAAGATCTAAATATAACATTAGAATAAGTGTATGATAACATGAGTATATCATTTAAAAACCACAAACATCATATCATAGATTATATACAATAAAATGGAATAAATCATGGTAGTTTATCAGACATAAATCATAAAGGAAACAGTGAACATGAGCCATGAGAACATAACATTAGAATATGAAATAGATTTATGGGTTATACATAATAATAGAATATCAGTTCCTTTTTTGTAAAGTATATTTTCCCTGTATATAATACTAGAATGGGTTTATGCTACATCCCATCATAGTCTTCATGGATCAATCCCAAAAATATCATAGTGGATAGAGTCCCTTATTTAACTAGGTACACTCCCTATTCAAGTCCAGTTTATCTAATGAGATATCTGTTTTACCCAATGAATTTGATAGAGATATTGGAATAAATAATATCATAATACGGACATTTGCATTCCATAATATCATAAAATATTCATCATAACATAACATAGAAAAATAATTTGGTTTATTAATATTTTATTATAGCATTAAATGTAAAAAATGTAACATGTAGATTAAAAATTTCAATATTTATTCATTAAATAATACATGGAAAAGGAATGAGTTTCATAATCATTTACTCATTTCATCATAGTATAACATCTAGAAAAGGATTGAGTTTCATAATCATTATATCAATTTAGTATATGATAATATTTTGAAAAAGAAAAAGTTTCATAAAGATTTCTTATAATGATCATAAACCATCTAGAGAAAGAATAAGGATTGTCTTGTTGAATCATATTCACCATAACACATAAGTAAATCGAAAAGAATTTTATCATAGATGAAAAATTATTTTGAAAGATAACTTGGAACATTTATTTAGGAAAATAATATTTCAAATTTAAAAACACTTATTTAAAATGAAAAAAATATCGCAAACAATAAAGAAAACTTCTATTAATTTTTTTTGGAATATTTTATTGTATTATGTTAAATTTCTTAGTTTTATTTATGTGTAAAAATATCATTCAAACCATACACATTAAATCAATTATTCCTTTAAAATGTTCAACAAAAAGTAAAAAGATCCATTTTCATAAAATGAAAAGATGTTTTATTTAAATTTATTTGTATAATGATAATCTTGGATTAAAATTTCATTAAAAAATAATTTTATAATTATAAAAACAATATTAAAAACATTTTTAGAACTCTTTTATAGAGAATAAAAAAATTTGACCACAGTGTGATATAAAGTCTATTTTCCATGAAAAAAACCTATGGAACATGCGAATATAAATAGGGGAAAATAAATTGAGTCATTTGTTTTCATGAAATTAATAGAGAAAATGATATTTCATGAGTTCATTTAGATATAGATAAAAATATTTCATCATTATAAGCGTAATCATAAAATATCTCATTTAGTGATGTGATTTTAACATAAAACCCTTACAACATTTGTAAGTTTTGAATTATAATCACCACAAAAGTGAGAATATTACTTGGATATTTATATCCACTTATATTTGTAGGAATAATCATAATTTACATTCATGGTATGTTTATAAATCCAAAAAATATTGAAATGATGGATATGTCATGTGTCCTACAAAAATTAAAAGGGACACAACATTCCCTTACCTGTAGTCTTGAATTTCTTTTGTATACATTAAAACCTCATGCATAATAAATAAAGTATTATAATATAACTACTATAGAACCATATTCATATATATAATACCATGTAATATTTACATATTACATTTTATTACCCATTTATTAAAACTTTCCTATCTAAAATCATGTTTAAAGTAATATATTCTTTGTTTTTCATGTATTTTTTGGTGTGTTAATTTTTTTACTTTTACTTTAATTATGGTATCATAATCTATAATGATTAACAGATGATATAAATATTATTTTTATTAGTTATATATGTATTTATACTAATAATATATACATATATATAATGAATTGCAACATTCATGGAGATCAAAGGGCTTACATATGCATAAATGTTGTTTTCCATTTTCATGATGGATGGAATGAAATAATGGAAAAATTTAATTCATCATTATAGACTTATATTTATATCAGATATCTAATATATAATAATTTAATATACCAATATTTATATCCATGTAAATATAAAATGAAGAGTGTGTATCATCCCTTCATGGAGGTTGTAGTACATACGTAAACATGAGCGACATTATTATTTTACAACAGATTGGGAGGTAAGAATTTAGATGTGATATTATAATCCCAAAAGAATATTTATTTCATAATCAATACTTTAAATACATCATTAAATACATCTGTAAGAGGAGGTAATAGAAAATGAATTACATTGGTTCGTGCGGTGGTAATCCACCAAACAAATGATAAAAGAATTAATTTCCCATTTGATGGGAGATGAAATGGACATTAGTCATTAAATTAATATAATTAAATAATAGTATATATTAGATATTAATTTTATTATATAGTAATTGTTGAATAATATTTTATGGAGTTATAGGAAGAATTAAACTAAAAACCCATGATTAAGGAATGCACATCTTCTTCAGAGAGCCTCTTGAGTTTTACACATAAATAATTCTTTAGAGATATTCATAATCAAAATTAGAGTACTAAGACATGTTGAGGGATATTATTAAGGAAGGTTTATTGTTCAATAAAAACTGTAATGATATTTGGTGTTAATAAGAGAGGGGAGTGGGTTCCCTTTTATAAGTGAGGGAGAGGACACAATTGGAATTTTTGAAAAGAGAAGGGTATAAGCATGTTTCAATCATGTCACAAGGATCCAAAGGGGATAATAGTCACAAAATAGATCAAATGAGGTTATAATATTACATAAAATAGATGTTTCAAAGGGTTTTTGTCATTTTAGTCTTTATTTTTTAATTTAGCCCCTAATAAAAATGATTAATCATAACTACAATAATTAGTTATTATTATTTTTTCTATTAGTTTTGATAAGAAAATAAAGTTTATCTTATTATATAATATTAATTTTTCCAATTACAAATATGGATTCCATTTTATCCAAATTCAATTTTTATGATCATCTATTTTCTTATGAGGTACATAAATTTTCAATTTACATTTAACGTCGTCTTTTTGATCTATTATGAGTGGCTAATGAGATCATGAGATTTTAGGGGCTGTATAGGGATTTTTTTGAGTATAGAGCAATGATATTGAATAGAAATAGTTTGGCCACATGGTTAGGAGAAACTGTATGCCCCCGGCCTCACAGTTAGGAGTAACCATGTGGGGGGTGGACATAGGGATGATGGAGGGTCCATAGATTAAGGAAATTGTGCTCCTTATTCCATAGAACTACATAGGTAATATTTATTTATAATTAGAGGTATGAATTAAAATTTTCACATGATTATTTAAATCAAATACATGAAATCATTTAGGGTTCACCTTGTGGAAAATAAGGACACATTGTTTGCCCATAGTTTTTACAATAGTGTGACCAATAAGACAATCCATTTAAAAAGTGGGAAGTTAAAATTATTACATAAAGATTTGTAATTTTTAAACCATTCTTCCTCCATCATTTCTAAAAGACATCCTTGGTATCAGGGATCTTTTTAGATCCTATTTATATTATTTTATACCATTTAAACTTTTAGACTAATATTTAGACACCATTTTTCTCGTATGATCCGAACTAGTATGTTCTACATTACACATATGATGTTCTTCATTTGACTTCATATCAATGTAGTTATTTCATTACAATAAAATGTTTCCTATTTTATATATTTTCTTCTATTATTCATTTTTATTTTGATATGGACCGAATCAATGTTCAATACGGGATGAGTGCTATAATATAGATATATGGTATGTGGTATATACCTTTACTTCAAGTTTTTGTGTTTTATAAGAAAAGTTTCTTTTTTTACACATGACATAATTTGTAGCGATGAAACTAAGATTAATTTAATTAATCAATAGGATAAAATGGAACCTATTAGGCATTTGAGCATCATTATTGTGGTTGGGGGTCATTCACCTCAACCTGGGCTTCTAATGGCGCATGTCTTTGTATCTACCTTATTTTATGCTACACCGTTTGGTGTGTATGAGCTATCTTTTTACAAAGAGCCTTTATAAAATTTATGTGAATTGAATTGAGATTATTGGAGAGATTTTATGCCTCTTTGACTTGTGATTTCATGTTATATATTTTGATAAATTTTTTAAATGTGAATTGTGTTCCAATAACATATGCAATGTATATTATAATAATTTGTTAATAAAATGAGATGATGAAATGAGTATGGTAGTGGATTAGAAGTATGATATCCTATGATCCATATTCCATAGATGTTATGGAAATTTCTACTCCATGGATCATGATTATGGTAGTGTATTCCTTGACATATTTACTCTTTGGATTCTGATTCCATTGGATGCCCTGAGCTTTTTAACGCCTTGGATTTGGTTTTCTTGGATTCATATAAGACATGGTCTGTTTACATGCTCCTTGGACACCACCCATGTCATTAATGAGTTTCCATCAAGATAAACATCGGAATCAATGTGGATTTTTTTGTCCTCAACACCTTGGATATATCCCTTCATGTTCTAATAGTGTTTATTTCATGGCATGGAAAATTTTTAAACTTTTGATTATAATCAATGGACGTGATTGATTTAATACACATTAATAAATAGAAATGTTGTTATTGATAATTTATGATTTCATTAAAATAAAACTAGTAACAGTATTATATTATAGTGGTTGGAGTAGACTATATCACACATATTAATTACTAATTTATAGCTACCCTTGTTTTGGGTGATTTAATATTGTCATATGGAACCTTGTTTGGAAAGAAAATATCATTTTCATTCATCATATATGGATTAGGATCTTTAATTTCATTTCTATTATACTAGTGAAATATATTGAAAACTAATTTAGCTTTTATACACAAACTGCACATGTTATATAAACCCTTGGTGGAAGCCTACTGAGTGTTACCACATTCCCTATTCAGGCTACTATTTCGTACCTATATTGAATCCATGGATATAGGTAGGGACCCAAGAAATAACCTACTCTATGATTATTTATTTTCTAATTGATTAAGATATGGGGTGAACATAATCGAGCTTTCCCCATGATTTTATTTGGAGATATTGTTTTATCCAATTTTTAAATTTGATCCATCTATTTTAATAGATGCATGTATACCTTTTCCCATTATTTTTAGAGATATGAAATGGAACATCGTTTTGTATTTGATATTACCTTTGGAATTGTTTATTTATTACTATCTTAAATGTTTATCTTATTTTTAGTGGACTTACTAATTTTTCTATTAAAATTTATGGTTATTACCTTTCATTACACTCTAACATGATAGAATATTCTTGCCATAGACACACCCTAGGACTTCGCTTCTAGTCGATATCCTATGGAATAAGGGGAGGCATGCCTGAGGCCATGTAACCCACCAACTAGGGCCATAATTTAGTGGCTTGTAGGTCGGGATATTAAGATGTTGTATCTTTAATTATTATTTTATGTATGCCATACTATATTGGGAAAATAGATAGAAGATATAGATGGTATTGGAATTTAGAAATGAGTTATTCCTAGGAGTATCTAACCCACATTGAATAAAAAAATTTCCTATAACAGAACTAGTATTTTCTATATTTTTCCTATTATGTTTGATTAAATTCCACCCTTGAGTGGTGAAATTGAATTGTGAGGTAATTATTTCTATGGTGGAGAATTTTATTTCATCATATCCCAATAATATGATGTATTTTAATCTCACAAATCATTCTAGGAACTTTATACGACTCTCATGCCATGATTTATTCCAAGAAATATAGGATTCATTTCATGACTGCATAAAATTACTATTTATTTCGTGATTGATATACCTATTGATTGATAGAAGTTTTCAGTTGGTAATTTAGAAACATAGTTGGTATTTATTGTTTTTGACATAACGAAAATCAAAATTTCCTATGTAGTCTACAAAAAACTCATTATGCCTTCATCTATGGAACATTGAGTCATTAAACATTGATCACATAGACTGGATCTTGTTGTTGCCTGAATTAAGTGGACACAAAACATCATTTCATGAGGTTCATAGTACCTTATATATTAGATGTGGTAACCTATTTGGTTCCATATTTCAAGATAATTTTTATATCAATGTGAATTTAAATGAAATAGTAGATGGTTGAAATAGATAACTTCTCCAAGACACAGCTTTGGTGTAGGTAGTTTGATGTGTCACTTGTACTTTTTATGATCAACCTTTCTACCCAGTCATATATTTAGGAATGAGATGGTGGGTGTGATTTTTTATAAGAATTATTGAAGGTGTATTATTATTTTAACTATTATCTTTTTCCTTTCAATCAATTTTAGAGTCATGTGTTTGGTATTGTAGAGACATTCCTCTAGAAAAAATCCAAGTCTTACACTAGGAGGATTATAACGGCCATGACCTGAAGATGATGGGACAAGGGATACTGATAGATCCTCTAATATTTCTATCTATTGAATCTGGGGATATATAATATATATGTATTAAGGCATTGTTCAATATTTTTTTCTTACACCTTGTCCTTGTCTATGGCAGAGCTGACGTGTGTGTTCAGTAATAAAATCCTACTATAATTTTTAGGGGATAGAAGAACATAAGATGATGAGATATATATTGAGAAAATATTTTTGATATTTGATCATCTAGAGACATCTCTTGAGAGATGATAAAAGCATGTGACATATATTCTATAGGGATAAACAAGCAATGGTGGGATGTTTTAAACCTGGATGGTATGCTTTGAGATATGGTTTGAAGAAATTTTTAGTCTATGTTTTACAACCAATTTTTTCTTGAGACCTTAAGTGCTGAAGGTGATATTGATTTTATTCATAAAGAGTAGGGAGTATAGTCAATTTTTATGTATTTGTCATGCTTTACATAGATTTAGCATTTTCAACGACTTACGGTGTTGATGAGCCATTGAGAGGGTGACTCATTATGGAAGTAATCATGAAATATATTCTATCAAGAATTAATGTGTTTTGGTTGAATATTGTTATAGAAATATTTAATTTTTATATAATTGAAAATTGTAACCCGGGGGAATATGGGGGTGTATAGTAGGGTAGGTGAGCCTCTCGACCTAGTCGTTCAGATTCCCATGGTAGGATGTGATGTATGTTGTTTTCTCATGAGGGGAATACAATCCATTTTGATATTGTTGTCATGGATATATTTTATCACCACTTTCTAAGAAGGTTGAATACTAGAAATTAGTGTGACCAAAACCAATTCATGTTCATATTCGTGTGTCAAGAAGGGCCAATTATAGTGTTTCTACCGGATCATCCCTCTAGTAGTCTGTGGAAAGCGATTGAATCTGGCTTCTGGTTCGGTGTGGGATTCACAAATTTGTATCAGGGTGGGGGATGGGGTAGTGACAGTCGTTTATGAATATGTGGTTGTTGTGGATGAGTAATTGATGCTCTAGTTGTAACTAAAATGTAGAGTGGCATTTCTCCTCATATCGAGGTTGTTTCCATGGGACGTAGTTTAGGCCCGATTTATTCTATAAATAATACACCCAATGAGTAGAGCGTCATCTAATCAAAGGTGAGTAGTACAATATAAATAGACTCTATAATAGTATATTCTATTTTTGATACAACTTCATCTCTTTGATTAATATCTATATCTTTTGTGGATATCTTAGTGGTTGTTGTTCGGTTTTCTATTGAATGAATGAACGTAGATACTTCGTTGGGGATCAAAACATATGGTGTAAGCTTGTTTATGGAGTCTCCCTTTATTATTGATTGGATCCAATTCAAAAGAGATATTATTTTCCTCATTGTGATAGTGTTTTCATCATTCTCATGATTGAATGGAAATATTCTTACAGATCCCATGTTGATTGGTAGAACTATAGGGTGACCTTCAAATCACTATAGTGAAGAGTTTTATTAAAAAGGGTGAGTGGGATGTCTAGGTGATCCAACATGAACCATAATATAATTGTCAAGATGGTATGTCATCCTATATTTATAAATTATATCTAAATTATTAGGGAATGTATTAGAGATACTTTCTTCCAATAATAGATCATTTTAGTAACATTTTCCCACATTAATTTTCTAGTTTTTATCTTTGGAGAATGGTTGAGTTATATATAGAGCTAGTTTCATGAGCTTCACCAGTATCCAATTCATAATAAATTATGGCTACTATAGTGTTTCAGAAGGTCATGAGGTAGTTCCAGGACTTGGATACAAATCTTTTTATACGAACCAATACTTATCTATGGGGTTTACAGGTTATTTTTGTGAAAAAGGTTGATGGTACCCTCATGTTATGTGTGGATTATAGGAAATAGAACCAGTAGATGATTAAGAACCGATATCCTTTTACATGGATAGATTATATATTTGACTAGATATTTGGATCATTGGATCCATTCATATATATTTCAGATCGAGCTATTATCAGGTATGTGTTTGACCTATAGACATACCTTGAACAAATTTATGTGGCATATATGGTCTATAAGAGTTTTTGGTTATGCGGTTCGGTCTCAAAAAAATTCCAGTAGTTTTCATTATAATGATTAAAGAATATTTATTTTCATATCAATATTCATTTGTGTTGGTTTTTTTGTATGATATCTTGGTGTATTCTCACAATTTATACATCCAAGAAAAACATCATGAGATCATTTTGGATACACTGAGAGTTCATCAGTTATGTGTTTATATGCCAAAGTGTCACTTATGGATGCCTAATATTCACATACAGGGAAATATTATCTCGATGAAAGGATAATTATTTTAGTCAAAGAAGGTGATAACTATAGTGTCATTGGAGCTGGCTATAAATGTTTTTGACATATAGTGTTTCATAGGGATAGCTATACATTACAGGAATGTAATACTATATTCTCATACATAGGATCACATTATAGGGGATTAAATAATAAGGGTGTGAATTTTTTAAGGATAGATACATGTGAGTAATCATTTTAGTATGTGAAAGGGATACCAGGTCTTGATTATTCCATATCTATATAGAATCTACACTATGTATTTTGATTCATCGGGAATTGTACATGGATGTGTTATGATGTAGGAAGAGTGATTCTTGGCATACATATCTCATCAGATGAGGTTACATGATAAGAATTACCCAACACGTGTTCTTTAGATAGACACCTTGGTTGAATCCTTGAATTACTAGATGTATTATTTATTAGGAAAGTGTTTTGTGGTGTCTACGGATCACCATAGGATGATGTACATATTTACAAGGCATGAATTGAATTTTATGAAAAGAAGACGGTTTGATTACTAATAGATTATTGACTTGGAGATTTCTTATTCAATGAGAAAATGGAATGCAGTTACTAATGTACATAGAAGGTGGAATTAGATACCGATAGTTTGAGAGGCTAGTAGCAAGAAGAATATTATGACCTTACATTCATAGATTCACAAAGAGGTGTAAGATAATTGTGCCTAGATTTTTATCTCATCCTTATTATTTATTTCCAATCTTCTATATAGAGTAAGTATGAGACAATTATTTGATGATCAAGGCCTATTCCAACAAAGGAGTATGGTATGTGAGGAACTGCCTCCTTGTTTGATCATGGGACAGGATGAAATTATGTGTACTCATAGACATATTTGGGGTCCATAAAACATATATAAGGAGATAATGTGGGAATTACATTCCTTTATTTGGGAAATATATCATAGTGTTACCAAGATTTAATGAGGCGTGTCTCTCTAGTTTTGGTGGTAGGGAATGAATCCTGAGGTATATTATTTTTTCATGACGTATTCCAAGTGTCAATAGGTGATTGTGGGACACCATTGACTGTATAGTATTTTAGAGAAGTTAGTTATTCATGAATGTAAATGGGTTGATTTTGTGATGGATTTCAGGAATGAATTACCGAGGTCACCTTAAGGTAGTGATGCTGTTAGGGTTGATGTTGACATGCTTGCAAAGGGTGATTATTTCATTTAGATCAAGGAGACATTCTTAGTGGATGAAATTTAAAGGTAATATATATGAGATAGTACAACTTTACAAGATTCCATGGACCATGGAATCATAAAGGGAATATTTCTTACACTTCAATTCGAGTATATTCTAGAGGGTAAATTAGGTAGATAGGTGCTCCTCAGATTAATGGCCATTCATAGAGTATTATTTAGGTACATGAGGAAATTCTTAGAGAATGCTTCCTTGATTTTTGGGATTCATGTGAGAGGCATGTACATATGGATGATTTAAACTAGAATAAAAGTTATCATGAGACTATACATATGGATCTCTATGTTCCTTTTATTAATAGGAATTTACAATCTCCCTTGTACTAGTTATATACATTAGAGATAGCTTTATTTGGACAATGTATCATTCAAGATAATTCAGAGTAGATACAATTGATCAGAATGTGGATGGTAGATGCATTGTTTAGGTATAAATCGTCTTTCGATTTCTATTGATGTCCTCTATTGTTAGTGGTTGGGGATCATGAATTTATACATATGTCACGCAGGCTAGTGAATATATGTATTCAGATAAAAGGGAAGTGGTCCCCATGATGTGTTGGTTCATTCAAGATTATATAGAGAGTTGGGAAAATAGAATATTTGTTATAGTTACTTAAGAGGTACTGAAATATGCATGATATCTTCCACATATCTCAACTATACTTTTATCACATAGAACTATTTCACATTCTAAAATTAGCCAAGGTGGAGTTATAGTTAGATGTGTCCTTCAAGGTGCATCTTATTCATATTTTTGATAGGAGCATGAAGGTTCATGTAGGATTTTTAGTTTCTCTTGTACATGTGATATGGTAGAACAAATGTATATTGGATGAGTCTTAGAAGTGGGAGGCCGTTGTATGGGCTCAGTGGATAGAGTTATTCATGGACCATTATTGACTACCCATTGAAGAACAATATAGGGACTTACTATTTTAGGGTCGGGGGGGGGGGATTGTAAGATCTTGGGTATTTTTATGAGGTATGATATTTTTAATTTCGATATAAATTCTTCTTTTTTATCAATTGCGAGTTACTAATGAGGTTATTGTCATTTTGAGGGGTGTCTGGGGATTTTTCAGAGCATGGATATCAGCATTCAGGGAGAAACAAATATACCTCACAATTATGAGAGATAATGTGACTGTAGATGTCTGGTGAGGAGTAACCACGTGGGGGAAAGATAATGGTTTACAAGAGGCTTCATAGTATGAGAAACTATTCTACCTATGATGTATGCCCATGAAGAGGATCTGTAGATTTTAGAATAAGTATGCTTAATGGTTTTCACAGAGTTAGTAAGACCATGTGCATGATCCCAGTGGGGTTCCCCTTGAATTAGTGAAGTGTACAAATATTTTTGAATGTTTTTTCCAACTATGTATCCTAACCATAAGACCCTTTTAAATAGTGGTAAATAACAATTTTTACTATGTGACCTTATATTTTTGAAACCCTTCTTCATACATTTCTATCTAGTGGACAACCTTGTCATGCGAGCTGACTTATGAATCAAAATTAAAGGATTTTATCCCATTTCTTCTTTCAAACTCGTATTCATACAACATTCATCTAATTAGATCTACATAGGTATGATCTACATTATCCGTGTGCTATTATTCATTTGACTCAATATCAAAATGTTATTTTGTTATAATGAACATTTCCTTATTTCGAGAATTATATCCATTTTTTCATTCGATTTGGATCGAATCCTAGCTCCATATTAAATGATTGTACTACTATGGACCTATAGTAGGTGAACTAAAAATTTTCTTCACAGTTTGGTTTTTTATAAGAATATTTTAAATTATTTTTCATAGCATAAATTCCGCCAGTGCCCCTAAAATTAATTACATGACTGAATTGGATGATGTGGAACATGTTAGTTTTCTAATTTATCACCATTGTGTTGGATGGAGGTCTTTCACCTCAATCTAGGCCACCGATGTGTTTGGTATTTAAATATTACATATTTTATACAACCATGTTGTGAATGTGTAATCTCACATGTTAGTGGGATAATTTTTTTGTAGAATTAGGATTTAACTAAGTTAATATAAAAGAGTGGAGTCCTCCATTCCATTTGATGACATACTATTAACTTTTAATTAAATGGTTTATATAGGAGTGGTGAAATTGTTTCTTGATTATGAAATGAATAATTCAATGATATGGAGAATTTATTGTGGTAGTGGATTCCATGGATGAGATAATTGGATCATGAATCCATAGGATGCCATGGAAATTTATAAACCATTGGTCTTGATGGAATTAGTGGATACCTTGGTCCAATTTAATTTTAGGATATTGATTTGGAAGGATGCCTTTGGCCTTAATACCCCCTTGGATTTTGATTACTTAGACTCACATTGGACATGGTCTATTGACATATTCATGAGACTCAAACCATGTATTTTACAAATATTCATCAAGATGACCCTGGGAATTGATGTGGATATATTGGTCTTCTATACCTTGGATTCGACCCTTTGTGGTCAGACTGTTTTGATTACCCAACATGGCCTTTGTGGACACTTTTGATTATACAACTTGTCTATGATAGAATTCATACACTAGACTATATGTTAAGGTAATTGGGGATATTTTGGAATGTTTTACAGATATCCATGGTATATTATTGAAATATATAGATTGGTTTGGAATGTATGAAAATAATGTATTTATGATTTATATCATTTTTTATGGGATCTGGAATATTATATATAGGGTGATTTTTTGAATGAAAAGTTCCATTTACTTTCATCAAATATATCATGGGAACATTACTTTAATTACTGTTATACATGGGATATTTATTAAAAACTAATTTAGCTTAAATATATAGGCTGGAAATGATATAGACATTATTAGTGGTGGCCTACTGAGTGGTATCTCAGACATTGTTCTGGTCACTACTAGGTACTCAAACAGACATCATGGATACAATTAGTGACCAGAAAAAGAGAACATTGTATGATAGTTGTTTTCCATATTGATTAGAAACAAGATATCACATCACATAACCTTGGATGTGAAGCTACCTAGAGATAGTTCTATTAATCTGTTTTCTTATTTTTGATCCATGTCTTGTATCGAATGCATGTATACTATTTTTTTACATTGTTGAGTCAAGGAATGTCACATATTTTTTATATGGTATTACCTTTGGAAATAAATCTATATTTTTTTATGGGAATTATATCTTCATGTCTAGTTGGTTTACTATTTACACTATTTATATTTATGCTTTTTCTTCTATGTTACACTCTTGTATGTGGGTATAGTCACCCCAAAGAAACACCCTAGCCCCATGATGTTAGTCATAATTCTTTGACATATGGGATTCCTCCTAGATTTCAGGTATCTAACCATGTTGGGAAAAAACATAGTGTCTTCTAGTTCTATATGTTATAAAATTTATATAATTTAATTAATTTAATTTAAAATTAATCCCACAGAAGTGATGATTAAATATATTTCCAAATAAAATTTTCTTATTAGTATAAAATGTTTAATATAAAAACTCAATATGAAGTGGATCCTAATGACCTAAATTGGATTAATTATAATATAAAATAATGAATTTCATTTATAAAACCCTCTAAAAATGGGGCTTATAAATTCATAAAAATGTTGTTTTTTATTAAAAACATAATTTTTGCTTCCCATTAAAAATGATTCATTTCAAAAAAATCCCCAAAATTAAACCTCAAAAAATTTTAAAGTGTTGAATGAAAAATTGATTTTATTATTTTCATATAATAATTTTGATGTAAAAAAAATTAATTTTATTTTTTGATCCCTAAAAGTAGTGAAGGTCCTTATAAATAGAAATTTATTTCATAAGTATATAAAGACGATACCAAAATTTATGTTATTATTTATAAATATATTTTTATTAACTAAAACAATTATAGTTTATATTTAAAATGTGATTATTCGAATTCATACATTGATTTTTAACTTCTATGTTATTATGGTCATGTATAAATATACATATTAATAGTATATTTTTCTCCATTACAACTCATTATTACATATAACACAAGTTGTCAAAATATTTTTTTTGAAAAAAAAATTATTCCTTAAATACTCATGTTGTTACCTTCTACCCACATAAAATTAATTTCACCCTAAAAAATCATTATCTTTATTTCAATAAACTAATGATTCTTCTTCCACATCATATCGTCAGGTTCCCAGGTAGCTTCACCATACTAGTGGATGGCTGTAAAACAATAACCAGTTGAGTGGTATTTTTTATAGAACATTATAGCTATGATCCATAATCTCTACATGTTGTTCATCATAATAACGATCATGATCTAGTGTTATTACCTCTATGATCATTATATATTATGGACTAAGTATGAATTCTCTCAGGAAATATACATGTAACAATCATGGACATGAGATAGGATTGGTGGAAGCGCTAAGAGATAATCACCCTCCTTTACCCCATAAATAATCATAAAAAAGCTATTATACATAGGGATCAAGTTTAATATCTTCCTAAATCTCATATCCTTCTTCATTAAAGAAATTCACTAAAACACCTTCCCTCCTACTTTGAACTTAATATCTCACCAATGATTGTCAGCATAATTTTTTTGTTGTTTCTAAGATGCCTTAGTGTACTATTGATTTTTTTAAATTTCTATAACATTTCCCTAGCTAGCTAATGATCCAATAGATTTCTTTCTCTAACATCATCCCAGTACATTGGAGTTCTACACTAATTTCCATATATGACCTCATACAGATCCATATAAATTCTTGGGGGAAAGAATTTTTTTTAAAAAAATCAACTAGAGGATAATGTAGAATCCAGCCACCTATGAAATCCACAGAACAAAATCTTAGAATATCATATAGGATTTTATTTGATATCTCAAACTAACCATAAATATGATGATGATAAGTTGTACTAGAAATTAACACTTTATCAAAATACTATTAAATACTTCACCAGAACATTAAGGCAATCCTCAGATCCTAATCAGATTGAGTAGAATACAGTACTCTATCCAACCATTCCATTTTCAGCATTTGTCTGGAATAAATTTGATACATAATGATATATTCACGAATAGTGGTTAATTTTGTCAACATTATAAGGCGGTTGATTATAACCCATATAACATTATTCTCTTTATATGTTTTGGGGAGATCAATGAAATAATAATAGTTTATTATTCATCATTTCTATTATGAAATGGGGAATGGTTGTAAAATATCATTAAAATTCTATCTAAAACTTATCATACTGATATAGAAAGAAATTAAATACAAAAATCTACATTATATTTCTTCTTTTCATCACAGTAGAAATACTAATTCATATATCTATACATTTCTGTACATCTAAGATGAATTGATTATGAATACCTATGAGTTTCCTCTCCCAGATATGTACTAAAATATTTTCTGGATGGAACACATACACAGTTCTTCAACCTTAGCATTCCATCATAATCATGGTTAAAATAAGTAAATTTTAATACGTTCTTCTACATCTCTACACAATCCTTATGTACAAATTTATTATTCACATGGATAGATGGTTGAACACTCATTTGATAATGATAATATTTCCACCATTCCATTCTTATTTATATATTTTTCCTTTGTTAATCTAGAAATAATGGATTTTTTGTCATCCTCATTATAGATTAGTTAGCAAGATCATTTGACAAAAATAATCTCGAACCATGGTCACATTCAAAAAATGGTAATCTATTGAAAAATCACAAATATTTAATCGGCTCCAACCATAATCTCTAGTGAATATTTTTAATTTAATGACCTAGGATCCACTAAATGGCTCACTTATCAGGTGTTCCATATGTCCTTAAGAATTCCTCCCCATACACTAGAGGCATTCGACTAGTAGCGAGGGTATAATGAGACACCTGGTGAGACTATACGATCTTTATCAGAGAAATAAAAAGTAGATTATATTAGAAATAATGAAAACAATATAATCAAAAAATGCATCACAAATCCATTTCAGAAAACTTGGTACATTCCTATAACTAAATAGTGAATATGAATTGTCATTTTTTATGTGTCAAGTGTAAATTAAAACCCAATATAATGGAAAACTGAATAATCCCTCTAGTAGGTTCAGAAACCAATTTCTATTCCCATATCCATGGACATCACTCGTACAAAAATAAAACCTCTAGCATAGGGATTTTACCCTTTTCCTAACATGTAACCATAAAATTCGTCTCGGGTACCCAATGGAGGCCTGAGAAGGGTGTGAGTACAACACAGTAGAACACCACCAATGGTGGCTAAAAAATACCAAGTCTAAAAAATATTGTGTGCATAAAAAATTTAAACAAAAATGTTAAATGAAGTTAATCAAAGATCCATTAAAAACAGAATGTATATTTTCTTCTTTCATCATTACTTCCATGTGTTACCCATATTCATCAATCACGCTTCACACTATTTCCTTTAAAAACATATATAATCTAAACTATTCATAATTGAAGTCAAGTTCCCAACATCATATAAAAATTTCATTTCATAAAGAAATATATATATATACATCATATCCTCAGTCCATATATTAAAGTAATGTGTATTTCATGTGAGGATCAAGCCTCAGTATGGCCCCCTAAACCGTGCAATTCTTGGGTGGGCCTTGAGTCTCAGTCTATCCAAACCCATGGGAGTGGAACCATTGTCCAACACCCCACTCAAACCACTTATTCACATTATCATTCTTCATTTACAATTTAAATCATTTACCATTTACATACCATAAATCATTAACCATTTACGTACCATAACTACTTTAACTCAATTTAGATAGGCCAAACCCCCCTTATTCAATTTTAATGAGATAAAAAAATTATATTTAATTTCATTTAATAATTAATGTTTAATATAATAAATGTAATTATCATGGGTTTTATCTCATAAACCCTTTATGTTACCATTTAACAACATAATTCCGAGTAAAAGAAGTGGAACACCATATGAGTGTCCTTAATCATAGTCTAAGAACCTAAATTGTTCTCATGGGGACCATTAGGGTTCAATTCATCATTTATATAAACTAATTATCATATCCATCCGGGGTAATCAAATTCATTGCATGAATGTATCGCCACACACCCACATACACATAAATTGTGGCGAGAAGACGATAGGAAATATTTATATGCCACCAGCCACATGTTCATAGATGAAACCTACCATAACCATATCTGGTGATTAAATATCAAACAAAATTCATTTAATAAATTTATAATCTAATGGAAAAATTATTATTAGATGATTTAGACGGGTATGAACAAATACCCAGGGCCTGCTCAATAAAGTATATTAAAGAGGAGTGTTTTAATTACATAGAGCTTCAATCTAAAACCTACAATTCTCTAAATGGACATGATTTGATGGATAATCATCCCATGGCGGTATTGGAAGAAATAGTTTGTCACATAGGATATTGTAATACTAATGGGGTAAAAAATTAGTTTATATCCCTTAAATCATGAGGTTAAAAAAATATTACCCCCTTTAAATGAGGAACATGGTTGAGCTGCAATGTTATCCAAACAATGGTCTAATCTTGTGCCACCGTCTAATAAATAGGGGTTATGGGATATACCGTCTTCTGGAAGATGTAAGATTAGAAAAAATATGTATAGGTTGAGTGGTATAGCTTTTTCCAATACCACACAGTTTTAGGATCCCCCCTTTAACGGTTTCTCAACTATGCACCTACCCCTTCTCAACCAAAAATGTTTGGGATAATGGTTACTTCAATACATCTTCCAAACACACAACATGAATTAGATGGCCCATCCTTCCCCACATTTATTCCATGAACACTTATGAAACCCCTGATACACCTCAAACACCGATGAACTAATCCATTAACCAAAAAATTGAGTTTAAATGAAACATAAAGAAATACCTACCTCAAAATTGGTTAATGATTTAGAACCTACCCAGCTAATAATGGATCCTCGAGCTACCTTCCCTGGACGGACTATGAATCCAAGGTAAATAGTTTCGACCACCCTGGCTGGATATCTGCCTCACTCTCCCATGTATCATGCTGCCACAACACCTAGACCAATGACATTATCCTATCCACCGAAACGTTATCACTATTATACATAATAAAAACTTTATGCTCTTAAAAGGATGTGGCGACATCATGATCTACATAATATACATATATCAAATGAGAACGGTCAAGGACATGCTACCAACACTATGAAACATAAAAAAATCATAAATGAAACTATCCTTATATGTAAGGGAACCCAATATTTTACTGGTTTGATCTTTCAGACTATCTCAAACGACCCCACATACCTAGGAAATAACATACCCTATTAATGAATTTGATGGTGACTAAAGCTTGGATACACCGAAAGGAATAAATGATCATCCATGATAAAATCAAGAGGTTGAAAATATTTATCAGAATATAAATTCTTCTTACTACAATTTGTATCCATATGTTTTCAAATAAACGGAACTAGCTACGATGTATATTTCACATGACACCTCCACAAAAGCCCGATTCCCTAACCTCCTATCCACATAATAGAAATCTATATGGCATACCATATATTGAATCATATGATTCCATTTTATTTTTTTACAGGATAACTATTGTTATTGGTGAACTCAACTATCTCTCAGTGTTTCTCCCAATATCTACCAATGTCTAAGAGAGATACCAACTACATGTCCTATAGCACCTGTAAATTATGATTCAACTTCAGGTCTTTCAACGAGTGAGAAGTTGTACACATAATCACTTGAGAATGAAGGATATTTTATAATATTTTCATTAAAAGTGAATTAAAACAAAGATCACGATCTGAAACAATACTCCGATAAAACCCCTGAAAAGATACTATCTCCTGAACATACATGTTACCCAATTGGTCATTGGTAAAAGAATACTAAATCAATAAGAAATGTCATACCTTGGAAAATAGTCCCACAATCACCCATATCACTAAATTATTATGATACATCTTCAAAATACCTATCATGAAATCTATATTGAAATCATCCAACTCCTATTACATAACATGTCATATATGTAGAAAAAAACCTGAGTGATGATTCTCATCCTTCAGCAGTTGGATGGTCTATAATATTTTCATGAAGGATACCACCACTTTCTTCATCCCTAAGAACCAATATTTTCTACGAATATTGTGATATATCTTGGTAAATCCATGGTGAACTATCCAATTAAATTCATGATACACATGCATCATCTCCTCATGTATACATGTGGTCACAACACCATTACCATGAACATAAAAGATTAAATCATCATCGATTGTTTAATTAGATGGTGACTCCCAAAAAATAAGGATTTCCCATAAATCCAAAAACTATAGACACATATAATTCCTTGATTGATCGATCTCATAATTGTGGAATCAGATGACAAGGATTAGTGTGTCATCTATACATATACATATTGAAACCTTATGTAAGAACCCGGTTCTTATTTTCTAGGTACGGGTTTCTTCTATTTCCTTTTCCTTAAGTATTTTTGAGAAAATATGGAAAATGGGGAAAAATCATAAATTTTGGAACTACACGCCGTGTACTATTAGCTGTGTGGGATGGGTACACGGGGCATGTAGCCATGTCAGTGACGAGGGGTGTAGGAACCGACTACACGCCGTGTAGTGGTACCTCACACGCCGTGTAGTCAGTCGGCATGATTAAACAGTAAGGCGGTGGAGTCGCCGCCAGCTGGGTGGCAGTACACATTGTGTACTCAGTAGTACATGTCGTGTACTCACGTTGACAGATGAACATTGTGGCGGTTCTGCCAAATGAATAGTTAAATGAAATAATTACATGCCATGTACTCAGAAGTACACACCGTGTACTTTGTTTTTTCGGATTAAAATAGGTAGTAGCCTCCTCATTTGGAAGAGGAGGAATATGAGCCATTTTGGAGCTAAGGAGGACGACCCGATCTTTGAATATCTTCCGAGTGTTCGTCTGGAATCGGTTTCCGCCTTAGACGATCCCTTTAGAACCGCACAGGTAAGGGGTTCCACCTCCTTGGCTACATCTGACCAATTATTCTCCCAACTAAAGTTATTTACATTTTATTGGGTTTTTTTCTTCGTCATATCTATGCCGTTCTTGGGTGTTTCTGAAGTCGGCATTCGGGTATAACGTTGGTTGGCGTATAAGGTTGGTGGCTTGGGGTAAATTTCCAACTGTCATGCGTTTTTGTGGGTTTTCGTGCCACGAACCCATGTTTGGGTGTCGTGTGGCTGAGGCCATTGCTATATTTAATGCCTATACTTGCATAGGTGATTTAATTGTGATAATAAAATTCTATTTGGGATCGTTTCTTGGATCTGGAACCACCCCGGGGGTGTGTTTCATGGTTTAGCCATTTGGCCATGATATCTGAGGGTATGCCTTAAAAAGTAGTAATTATAGAATTGCCTTTAAAGGAACTACTTATTTACTGCATTTGACATGTTGGGAATGTCCCGGTTACCTGTTTAGCCTGAGGGAGTTGTTGTGATTATCATGTGGGCACTGCACTATTTACCTTGTGGGTTGTAGTTATTTCGGCCTGAGGGAAACTTCTTCTGTGCCTGTGGGAAGCTGATTCTGTGCCTGAGGGAGACACTACCTATGCCTGAGGTAAAACTCTGTTGTGCCTGAGGGCAGATTCTATGTTAGATACTCGTTACCCGAGGGTAGGAGTTTACATGTCTGAGGACACAAGTTGTTTACTTAGAAATGCACATTTGTGATTTCTTGTATTAAATGGATTAAATAAATATTAAAAAGTTGCAATATAACTGGTAGTTGTTACTTTTGAGTACTTCTTACTTTATTTCATTTTATTACTGCACACTATAGTTGCATGCTTACAGGCAGTTGGGCACGAGCCTTTCGTGGGTGCCTACTGAGATATATTTCTCACACCATGTTTGGGTCATGTTTTTCGTCCCAAACATATTATATTTCTTCAAGTGTAGATAGGGGTAAGAGTCCATATACAGGTACTTGACTGTTGCTGTGGAGTAGGAGGGCTTGGGGCTGAGCCTAGGCTCGCGATGCCGCTGCCAGCTGTTTTTCTTGTTTTGTTGTACTCTGTATTTTGTTGTACTGTATTGATGTATAACATATTCTGGCTGTTTTCTTAGAACATGAACATGTAAAATCATCATTTATATGCTGTTGGTTATATTCACTATTGTATTTTATTTCTATTGTGTATGGTTTAATGCTTCCAATGTCATTTTATGTTTTCTTTAAATTCAGTTGCGCTACACTTTAACAAATGAGGGCATAGTTTCCCCACTATCAGATCTGGGCCCTCGCTGCTAGTTGGCAGCCTCTGGCATTTGGGGAAATGCGCTTGAGGTCTTGTGGTGAACTTGCCTCGGGGCACTCGTTGAGTGGAACTCGGGACTGGGATGTTACAAAGTGGTATCATTGGGTTTCATTTCTTTAACTTACTATTTGGAGCTGTAGTCAGGGATAGGACAGAACGGTAGTTGGTAATAAGTTGTGCCTGGGCATAGCTTACCCGTGTATAGGGAAGATCCAGTCTACCTTGTATTATTCAATACTTTTGATTTTTCAAATTTTGCAGTTGATTTGTTTTCACAGTTGGGTGACGCACTTGATATTGTGCTATTTATAATTTATCTATGGGTTTTATTTATTTAAAACCCGATGGTATGAGTGTATTCCATCTCATGCATCATATATGCACATGCTAGATATCACATGCCATGCATAGTTCCATGCCATGTAGGTGCATTAGAAATTGCATGTTGTTGTGATAGTTGATGTGCTAATAAAGAATTTTGTTGTGATAACTGCATGATAAATACCTACCTTTTGATATGGTGTTTTGTTCGATCTTGTTTATAGAATGGACGCCAAACATTGGTTTTTGGGGAATATGGGCCCCCATTGTCTGGAATTTTGAGGATAATTGACTTTTTATTGGTTTTAACACATATAAGATGTCAAACATTGATTCGTGGGGAGTATGGGCCCCCATGGGTCGGAATTTGACACTTAGGTGTTAGTTTTAGTCTTTTATGGGTTCCAGGGAAGTTTCTAAGGCATGCTATCTGGAAACCCAGTATACACACTGTGTAGTATTTTTATACACGTTGTGTATGCTCTTCTGTTCGGGAAGAAAAAAATGATCTTTTTGAGTACACTCTGTGTACCCTGAGAACACGCCGTGTGCGGGTGTAACACACCATGTAGTGTCAAGCCGATTAGTCAGTCGTGTCACAGACGACACCGACAGTTGGAAAATAACATTGTACACGTCGTGTATATATTATAGACTTCGTGTAGTTTTGTTCGACAGAAGCCATGTGGTTTTTCCATGTAGAAGGACCCGGGAAGGGGAACGGAAGTCAAGTACATGCCATGTAGTCAGTGTACATGTTGTGTAGTCTTGTTTTGAAAATTTTGAAATGCCTTCTTCCTCATGTTCTTTTATGGTCCTTCATTTTCATCCTTAATAATATTGAATCTGAGGCGTTCTTTTGACCTTGTAGTGTCATGTCACCTAGACGACTGTGAGTTGTTCCCCAGGAGAGTGGTGACGATTATACTCTGGATGTGGTGGGACATGGGCTACCAGTTGATCCTTCAGTAGAGCCAGATGCAGCGCTGGCTGTTATACCGGACACGGGTGCAGAGGTGCAGTTCCGTGAAGGCTTCATGCAGTTCATGCAGACCTTTCAAGGAGCACTGCAGGCTGACACATCTATGGCTAAGCTGATGCTTATCTTACAGCAGCAGCACCCGCCTACCTTTTTAGGGCATGGTGGACCACAGGCTACAAAGTCTTGGTTGGGGTCGATGTAGACAATTTTGAGCATCTTGAGATGCCTCCAGGGCGAAGGGTCAAGCTCGTGACTTACATGCTGCGTGATTCCACAAAGAGGTGGTGGGATGTGACCACCCAGTCAGAGCATCACAGGGACATGGCGTGGGAATATTTTCAGGTATTCTTCTATGACTTCTTCTTTGTCGAGATGTTGAGGGAAGATACAGCTCGAGAGATCATGAATCTTCAGCAGGGCGCTATATTGGTGATGGACTATTCGACTCATTTTACAGAGCATCAGCGTTTTTCACCCTTGTTGGTGGGTGATGAGATGTTGAGAGCCAGGCATTTTTAGGATGGTCTACATTATGACATCAGAGCACAAGTGAATTTTTTCAGGTTGCCTAATGTACACACAATTGTGAACCAGGCATTGATTACAGATAGGAACCTCTGGGAATCGAGTGGTGTGGGCTAGGAACGTTTAGCACCAGTTATTGGTGTTTTTATGCTAGAAAGAGGAAGAGACAGATGTACTTCTCTCAGGGTAGCAGTACAAGTCATAATAATGCTTCAGGTGGCCAGGTTATGTGCTACCAGTGTGGTAGAGAGGGGCACAAGTGGCTGCAGTATCCACGAGACCTAGTGGAGTGCCGAGCATGCGGCAAGATGGGTCATCTGCAGCTCTTTTTTAGGGTGTTTCCACCAGTGGCTAGTGAGAGGGGTTTTGTGCAGACTTAGTGTGAGGGATCAGGACCAGTGGCTTCTTACTAATCGGGGAATAGGAACACGTCAGGGCATGCATGCCGAGATGGTGTTCATGGTCGTGGTAGCAGACACCAAGATCTCAGAGGCAGCAGGGCAGGACAACTCAGGGTAGCCAGGCTGTTTCGTAGGGCCATGGCACTGGGCAGGCATATGCAGTGCAACAGACCCGGCAGGAGCAGGATCTCGGACCTTCTACAGTCAGAGGTACTATTCTAGTAGCTTCTGTCTTGTCTTCAGTACTTTTCGATACGGGTGATACACATATTTTCATATTTGTGCCCGTTGTGGAGAGCCCTGGTCTCTGTGTTTCTTCTTATTCTGATATCATGATGCTAGAAACTCCGTTGGGGACTAAGATAGCTGGTGTGCGTCAGTGTAAGGAGTGCCCTCTTGAGGTTGGAGGGTGTCACTTCCTTTTAGACATCTATGTCTTGGAGATGATGAGATATGATTTCTTTCTCAAGATGGACTGGTTGGATCCCTTTTGAGCCTTTGTAGACTGTTATCGTCGCAAGGTGTGTTTCACGTCACCAGAGGGTAGAGAGATTCTATACAAGGGTGAGTGGGATGTTCGGGTGAGTCGAGCTGAACCAGAGCATCATGGGCGAGGTGGAGTCACAGCCAAGATTGCGAGTTTGTATCTGGATGATCAGGGGACTTGTCAGATGGATTTCCATCCAGTTGTTAATCGTTTCGAGGATGTATTCCCGGATAACTTTTCAGGTCTACCTCTAGTGCGTGATGTGGATTTCTCTATCAATATTGTGCCAGGAGCAGCACCGGTGTCCATTCCTCCTTATAGGATGGCCACGCATGAGTGGCATGAGCTCAAGAGGCAGTTAGAGGAGTTACAAGCAAAGGACTTTATCCGACCCAGTACTTCTCATTGGGGTTTTCTAGTCCATTTTTTCAAAAAGGTGGATGGTACCCTCAGACATTGCATGGATTATCTGAAGCAGAACCAATTTACGGTTAAGAACCGATATCCCATGCCGAGGATAGATGATCTATTTGATCAGCTTCATGGAGCACTAGTGTTCCTGAATATTGATTTGAGATTAGGATATCATCCGCTATGCGTTAGACCATCTGATATACCTGTCACAACTTTTAGGTGTATGTATGGTCTATATGAGTATACAGTTATGCCGTTCGGATTGATGAACGCACAAACAGTTTTCATGGCTCTGATGAATTGTGTGATCCATCCGTATCTTGATTCTTTTGTGGTAGTATTCCTGGATGACATCTTGGTGTACTCTCACACTCAACACGACCATGCCACCCATCTTGAGATCATATTGAGTACACTGAGAGAACATCGACTATATGCTATGCTCTCAAAGTGCCACTTTTGGATGGACCATATTCACTTCCTGGGTCACATTATCTCAGACGCAGGAGTTGTAGTAGACCCAGTGAAGGTGAGAGCAGTATTTTCCGAGGAGCAGCCTAAGAATGTGTTTTAGATACAGAGTTTCATAGGGCTGGTTGGTTACTACAGATGCTTCATACATGACTTCTCCCGCTTAGCATCACCGTTGATGGGTCTGACTAAGAAGGGTGTAAAGTTTGTTTGGTCAGAAGGTTGTGAGATAGCTTTTCAGGCCCTAAATGGAAGGTTGACATCAGCAGTGATCCTGATACTCCCAGAGTAGGGGATGAACTATACAGTTTACTGTGATGCATCAGGGATTAGGATGGGATTAGTGTTGATGTAGGCTGAACTATTCGTTGTGTACAGGTCTCGGTAGTTGAGACCACATGAGAGGAATTACCCGACGCATGATCTGTAGTTGGCTGCAGTTTTTCATGCATTGTGCTGTTGGATACATTATCTTTTGGGATATAATTTTTTGGTTTTAACTGATCACAAAAGCCTCATGTATATCTATACTCAGCGTGATCTTAATCTGAGGTAGAGAAGGTGGGTTGAGTACCTATAGTCCTTCGATTTTGAGCTTGCCTACACACCTGGTAAAGGTAATGCAATAGTTGATGCACTGAGAAAGAAGACTGAGATACAGGCAGTGCAAGAGGCCAGTGGTGAGTGGGAGCTTATGGCTTTGTTCTCTGAGATGCATCTGGAGGTGCATGATAGTCAGAAGAAGACTTATCTTTAATCTTTAGCTGTGACTTCTACCCTACTGGACAGAGTGAGGAAGGGGCACATATCTGATTCAGAAGCCCTAGTTCTATGGGAGTCGGTGGCAAGTGAGGACCCTCCTCCCAGTTGGACGATATGAGATGATGAGGTTTTGCGTTTCCATGGACGAGTATGGGTTCTACGGGATATATGAGAGGAGTTGATGCAAGAGATTCATGCTTCAGTTTGGTAAGTTCATCCCGGGGTTACCAAGATGTACCGTGACTTGAGACGTCAGTACTGGTGGCCGGGTATGAAGAGGGAGATAGTTGGTTTTGTTACGACGTGTCCCACTTGTCAGCAGGTGAAGGGGGAGCACCAGAGGCCAGATGGGTTGTTACAGCAATTACCCATTCCAGAGTGGAAATGGTATGATGTTGCGATGGATTTCATGACGGGATTGTCGAGGTCACCTCGAGGCAATGATGTCGTGTGGGTTGTTGTGGACAGACTCATGAAGGTAGCTCACATCTTGCCGATCAAGGAGACCTTCCGTGTTGATGAGCTCAGAAGACTGTATATCCAAGAGATCATATGTCTTCATGGGGTCCGTCTTTCTATTGTGTATGATAGGGACACCCTCTTTACGTCTCATTTCTGGTAGAGTTTTCAGAGGGCGCTGGGTACACCGGTGCTTCTGACCACAACATACCACCCTTAGAAAGATGTCCAGTCAGAGCGGATGATACAGGTGTTAGAGGACATGCTGCGCGCATGCGTCCTAGACATTGGGGGCTTTTGGGAGAAACATATACCCTTAGTCGAGTTTGCCTATAAAAATAGTTTTTAGGAAAATATTGAGATGGAACCATATAAGGCTTTATATGGTTGGCCATGCCGATCACCTTTGTGCTGGTTAGGGGCAGGTGAGGCAACTTTAATAGGGCCACAGCTCGTGGAGGAGACATTTGATCAGGTCCAGTTGATTCAGAAGTGGATGGCTACCGCGCTATCTCATCAGAAGTCATATTCTGATCGCCGCAGATGACCCTTCAGGTTCCTGTTTGGGGATCATATTTTCTTGCGTGTTTTGCTAAGGCTGGGACACAAATGGATCAGGAGACAGGGTAAGATTTCACTGAGTTATGTGGGGCCATTTGAGATTCTGGAGATAGTCGGGCTAGATGCCTTTCGGTTGCATTTACCGCAGCGGTACCGAGACATGCATGACGTCTTCCATGTGTCTCAGTAGCGTCACTACCATTCAGACCCATCTCGAGTCTTTCATCCTAAGGAGGTTGCGCTGAAGGCAGATGCATCCTTTGAGGAGCATCTGATTCGTATTGTTGACAGGAGCATGATGGTTCTCTGAGGTCGGTCAGTTCCTCTTGTACAGGTGATATTACAGCATGGCCGAGTGCAGGACGAGACATGGGAGTTGGAGGCCGACGTACGTGCTAAGTGGCCAGAGCTGTTCTGAGCTTTATCTTCACCAGCCGTGGAAGGGAAATTCGGGGACGAAGTTTATAAAGGGGGAAGTTTGTAAGAACCCGGTTCTTATTTTCGAGGTATGGGTTTCTTCGTTTTCCTTTTCGTTATGTATTTTTTAGAAAATATGGAAAATGGGGAAAAATCCTAAATTTTTGAACTACACGCTGTGTGCTTTCCCACACCTCGTGCACTTTTGGCAGTGTTGGATGGGTACACGGGGAGTGTAGCCATATAGGTGACGAGGGGTGTAGGAACCGACTACACTCCCTGTAGTGATACCATACATGCCGTGTAGTCAGTCGGCAGGCTTAAACAGTAAGGCGGTGGAGTCACTGCCAGCTAGGCAGTAGTACACACCGTGTACATAGGAGTACATGCCGTGTACTCACATCGACGACTGAACAGTGGGGCGGTGCCTCCAAATGAACAGTTAAATGAAATAAGTACACACTGTGTACTTATAAGTACATGCCATGTACTTTTTTTTTGGCTTAAAACAGTAAGTAGTCTCCTCATTTGGCAGAGGAGGAATTTCAGCCATTTTGGAGCCAAGGAGGATGGCCAGATCTTTGAAGATCCGTCAGGTGTCCGTCTAGAATCGGTTTCCGCCTTGATTGATCCCGTTGGAACCGCACGGGTAATGGCTTCAACCTCCTTGGCAGCTTCTGACCAATTCTTCTACCAACTAAAGTTATTTACATTACAATGGGTTTTTTTCTTTGTCGGATCTATGATGTTCTTGGCCGTTTTTGAAGTCAGCATTCGGGTATAACGTTCGTTGGCGTATAAGATAGGTGTCTTGGTGTAAATTTCGAACTTTCGTGCGTTTTCGTGCCATGAACCCATATTGAGGTGTCGTGTGAATGAGGTTGGTTCTATATTTAATGCCTAGAATTGCATAGGTGATTGATTTGTGGTAATAAAATTCTAGTTGGAATTGTTTCTTGGATCTGGAACCACCTCGGGGGTGTGTTTCACTGTTTAATTTTTGGGCCGGGATACCTGAGGGTATGCATTTCAAGTAGTAATTGTAGAATTTCCTTGAGAAGTATTGCTTATTTACATCATTTGACATATTGGGCATGGCCTAGTTACATGTTTAGCTTGAGGGCGTTGTTGTGATTAGCCTGTGGGCACTGCACTATTTAGCATGTGGGCTGTAGTTATTTTGGCCTGAGGGAAAATTCTCCCGTGACTATGGGCACCTGATTCTATGCCTGAGGGAAACACTACCTACACCTGAGGGCAAACTCTGTTGTGCCTAAGGGCAGATTCTGTGTTGGATACTCGTTACCTGAGGGTAGGAGTTTACGTGTCTGACGACACTAGTTGGTTACTTAGAAATTCCTTGTGGTGATTTATTGTATTAAATGGATTAAATTAATATTAAAAAAATTGAAATATAACTGGTAGTTGTTACTTTTGAGTATTTCTTACTTTATTGCATTTTATTATTGCACACTATTGTTGCATGCTTAAACGAATTTGGGTACAGGGCTTTGATGGGTGACTACGGAGATATATTTCTCACATCCTATTTGTGTCATGCTTTTTGGCCCAAACAGATTACGTTTCTGCAGGTGTAGATAGGGGCAAGAGTCCCTATATAGGTACATGACTGTTGCTGTGTATTAAGAGGGCATGGGACTGAGCCTAGGCTCGCGATGCCGCTGCCAGCTGTTTTTTCTTGTTTTGTTGTACTCTGTATTTGGTTGTACTATATTGATGTATAAAATGTTCTGGTTGTTTTCTTAGAACAGAAACATGTAGCATCATCATTTATATGCGGTGGATTATATTCACTTTTGTAGATTATTTATGTTGTGTATGGTTTACTTCTTCCGCTGTCGTTGTATGTTTTCATTAAATTCTTCTACGCTACACTTTAACAAATGATGGCATAGTTTCTCCAATATCAGACCTGGGCCCTTACTACTAGTCAGCAACCTCTAGTGTTTGGGGAAGTGTGCTTGAGGTCTTGTGGCGAACCAGATTTAGGGCAATCATTGAGTGCCACCTGTGACCAGGACATTACACCTTATATGAATCTTAGAGAATAAGGACATCATCTTCCAGTCGGAACTAGATTCCTAAACTACCTAAGTCTATGTATTCCTACTCAAATCACCAGTAACACTCTTTCTATTCTCGGTATATAGGATATCTCAACATAAAATGATTGTATATACTCAACCCATCTCTACTATAGTAGGTTAAAATATAGTTGTTAGAAGATGTAATTTTTGATTTTGTGATCTACAAATGTGTACAATATTCACCCAATAGACAATTCCACAAAACATTGAGGGCCTAAACACCACAAATAGTTCAATATAGTTCATCAAAAAATTATATTCATGGGGCTTCAAAATTCATGGCCTATAATTTACAAATCAACCCCCATTCATTATCACTTCTCCATGTATGACTATATATGGACCAGGAAACCCAGTACAATCCTTACACAACTCGGGGAGGATCAAAATTGACATTTTAGTCTGAGGCTTCTATAACTCCATGAATGCATTATGACATTAGGAAAACCACTCAATCTTTTCACCATTCATATTTAATCCTAAAATTGGTTAATATAATCAATAAAAGTCATCGATGTACCTTCAGTAATTGGAAACTAATCCCAAAATGCTTCAAGTATAAAAAAATCCGTAGGATACTCCCAAGAAACAACCACCCAAACATTCAGTGGGTATAATAACACACCTTCTTAAGATAAGTTTTCTCCCATGAAATATAACCATTCAATCTAGAATTAGAACACAAATTTCACGACATATAAGTGATTTCATCAATGTGTACTCAAGACGAATTCCAGATGTTGGAATTGATTTTAAACAAATTAGGAGTACACCAATATTTCCTCTTAAAAAACTAAAAACTGATACAGGTAAGGATTAAATATTCAGTTCATTATGTCCAAAAACACCAAAGGTTCATTGGATGACCCAAAATCCATCATGATGAACTCATAAAAATCGCAAATGCTCCAAAAAATAGTCCACTATATATCAGAAGATCTTAACCTTAATAGATATCACCCAGACCACAAATAAATTTTGTAGAAAATAGAATAACATTCTTGTTTGTCAAAGAGATTATTAATATGTTGAATGAGAATTTTTTTAACATTAATCTATTTCAATTTAATGTAATTGAAACACAACCACAATATCCCAACAACCTTATTGAAAATCGGATATATCCAAGGTGATGTATTTGGTCAAATAAATCAATTATTATCCCTTTCCTATAACAGTGTTTTATGATTTTGAAGCACTACTAGATCCATTTTACATGGACGAAAGAATAGCAGTTCATCTATAGGTACTAACTCAATAATGAAATCAGCCTCTCTCTCTGGTGGAAGACAAGAAAAATACATAGGCAACATGTCTTGGAACCAATCCACCGTTGGGGGGAAGACATCCAGCTCTACTCCCACATATTCAAGACAAATACATTCCAGTTGTGTTCTGATCACACCTAACTATAGAAAAACCGGTCCTGCATTACATGCATAGAAATCCCATTCCCCATGGTGAAAATAAGTGTCATCCTCAAGTGATGTGAATGGTACCCTTTTAAAATAAAATAAAATGTCGGATTTATACAACACCATCCAATTCTTACCCATTATTAGGTCAAAACCATTCATATGAAGATGAAAACGACACCAGAGTAAATGGTTTCCCCCAACCTAGGGAGGACACTCATTATATTTCTAGATATATTATTATCATACTCTTAATGCTAAGTCAATTGACATAATACCACACATATATTCAACCACTGTACCCCACAAGCTCACTAATTCATTAAATATAAATGTTTGTGAGGCTCGAGAGTCAAATAAGACACTAACAAACATGGAAACATCTATAATCAAACCATGAATAGTCGATTGTACAACCTCACTATCACCAGGTGTAGTATAAACTACATGAAGATGACTTACCCCTCTTCCCTAGACACTTGTATGAGTTATTGGTGCCTCATTACCCTATTGATAATCTTGTTTTTGTCCCCAAGTAACATGTTCACCACCCCAGATGAGACGATTAGAAGAACTCCAACCGGCTACCTAGTGTGGGGAAACATAACCCCTTCATACACTCTGTATATGATTGGAACGTCCATCATGGACCACCATTCTAGGATTAGTAAAATACATTTGTACATGTCCCACCCATCCACACTCTTGAAAATCAACTTATGGTTGTGGAAACTGACCACACAAATTTTTTAGCCTACCACGCCGATAACAGAACACTAAATCTCTACCCTGATAGGTAAATCATCTTCTTTAGCCACTCATTCTCCAACTTCATTGGTGAAAACCCTAAAAATATAACATCCTACTATCATAATTTATATAACTTTACTGCTCAACTAGGAACACATGACCACCACCAGTTTCCACTTTTAGGGTACCTTATGAAATTAGAGTCTAATCCACCACCTCAGTAAACAAATTCATATGATTGATAATGACATCGGGTTTGATCCTTTATCTATTTCTATCCTAAAAACTTATCATCGTAACTGCATCATACCCAACCAAACTTGTAATGCACTGTTGTAAGTAAATAATGTGTCCAACATAATCCATCATAAACATAGCCCACTGATTCACCCACATAAAATCCATATATTTATCATTTATCACAGTCATCAGATAGAAATGTTATAAAAAATTTCCTATAAATATTTTCACATCATACCATCTGGCTTCTTGTATTGAATCAGGAGATCACACCAGCACTTCACTGGTCCTCACAACATGTAAGCTGACCACCTGAATATCCTCACAGGAGGATTCTTTATGTGGTCAGGAATCATCTAGATAAAATATGTCTGGAACTCACCTTCCCTGTGTTCAAGAACTCAATAAAACATTAGTGGGTGTTGCAACTGAAACTCCCTAGTTAGGTCAAACAAAATAAGAAAAACTCACCGTAGATCTCATTCCCACATTTTTTATAAAATGAAAAAAGATATTATTGAATTGATCCTCACCTATGTTATCTATAACCAACATAGTTTCATAACCTATGACAAGAGGATAATTCTCATAGATATCCTCATGTTTCCCAATCAATAAGAATTTTTGAGGTGGCATCTCTATACAATTCCAAATGCAAATCTCCAAATTCATGACATATTTTTTCTATTTTTTACACAAAATAGGGCTCACTATTAGATTTTTAAAATCCATTCAACATATACTATATCAAAGAATATGATAAAATATCTATTTCTACCATCAACTATCCCTATAACGATTTGTGGATAATATATGAATACCAAAATATCTAATTTCAAATTATTATTACACACCATACTAATCCCTTTTATTTGTCATCCTTTAATTTGTAAAACAGTTAAAACATCCTCATTAGGAACAAATTGTAACCAATAAACAATGATTTTCAGTTTATTATAATTTTATAATAGCATTATTTGGAACCTTCCCCTAAAAACTAATTGTATAATCTAAATTCATTTACAATTCCCACACCCAACCACAACATGTTTTCCCATGTGTTCCTCATAAGAAAAAATTTCATATATAAATTTTTTTTCGTAAATTGATTTATTTATTCACGATATCGTATCATTATGACCCATTAGAAAAATCTCATTAAAATAAGAACACAATACATCTTGTGCATTGATCAAAGAGAAATACCATTCAACTATTACCAAGAACACCAAGAACTACAATCTCACCCAGTGTGATCGAGTTTACCCTATACATGGGTTAGTTAGTCCCATGAATGAGCTCAATTCCAAGAACTGACACATCTTAATATCATATCTACCTTCCAAAAAAATATATTATATAAATTCTCTGATAACACTACATAAATCCCCAACCCTAGATCCAATAAACCAATGCCCCATGATCGCACACCACAAAACCTCTTGTGTGCCTCCTTGTATTCCATTGACTATTGACAAAAAATGAGGGTATAATGATACTTGTGGGAACACTATAAACTCCTTATAAGATTAATCCATAGTTATAAAATAAAAAATAGTTAAAAATTATAAATAATAATCATCAATCACAAATTCATTTCCCGAAACTGGGTACATACCCACAACCAAATATTGAATAAGTGATGTCATGTCTTATAGTTCCAAATAAAAAAACACCAATATAAACACAAACTGAATAATCTAAAAATTAGTTACTGACACCAATTATAGTTTCATCATCCTTTCACATCAATAGTCTTCCAAATCAACCCTCTATAATAGGACATTTACCATTGTTCTAACCTGCAACCCTGAAGTCTCCTCAGGTACACAATGGATTCCTAAGAAAGGTGTGATAGCAAAAGAATAGGCCACCACCAATGTTGTCTAATAAATATCAAGTTTAAAAAATTGGTGTATGTAATAGTATGTTAAAAAACAAGGTAAATAATAGATTAACAATGATCCATTAATTAATATAATTTATATTATGCACCTTCATCATTAGTTCCGTGTGTTTTTCATATTCATCAAATATTCATTGGACTATGACTGCCAACTAAAAACATACGTATTCCAAACTATTTATAAGGGGTGTCATTTTCCCTACATCACAGTGAAAATTCAGGTTAAATTAAAATATATATACCTACATCCAAAAAAAAATCTATGTAATAACATAATATGCATTACATATTAATATAAAGTCTCAGTCTAACATTATAATCCATGCAATATAGTAGTGGGTCTTAGAGACTCATTCTAGCCCGAATTGAGGGGGTAGGGACTTATTCCAATATTCTAATCTAGCAACCTCTTCACATGAACATTATTTATAAATGTTTTTAAAAAAATAACCATTTATATACCATAGTTCATTTACCATTTCCAAGACATAACACATTTAACACATAACTATTAAGCCAAATGACACCTTATTCCGAGTAAGAATGCTAAAAAATTATGATTTGTTTCATTTAATAAACCCTTGATAACATGATAAGTGTAATTATAACTGATTCCACCTCACAAAAACATCAATTTACCATGTAATAACTCAATTCAATGTTATGGAAGAGGCAAACACCATGATTATACTTTATCCTAATCTAGCCAACCTTAATGAATCCCACAATGACAATAAGTGTTAAATTTTTCATTTAGTTAAACCAATTATCATTTACTACCATGGTAAAAAAATTATCAATAAGGTTCCAAAAAACCCACATACATATAAATAATTTAAATATGGCTATTTGATATACTTAAAGAACATGTACCTCATGTTTGAAGATGAACATTCCCTTAATCATAGCCCATGATTTTATCTCAAAGAACATTCAATGCCTCAAATTATAATTTAATAGAAAAATATGTTTAAAAAATATTTATAATGTGTAGATAAACTGTATAATTATCCTTAATGAAAATTGATTCAAGGGGAGTGTTTGACTCACTCAAAGCATCAAATTTCACATTATGATTCTGTATGTATCCAAGAATTGAAGGAGAATATTCATTTGGATGTGTGAGAGGAAAATGTTCATCACACATGATTCTATAAAAATAATGGTGAAGAAAATAAGGTCATACAATTAAATCCCAAGGTTGAAAAATTAGGATTCACCGTTAATGAGGCGAATGGTTTGGTGGCGTGGTTTGCAAAAAAGTGCATCAGTTGTGAAACACCCTCTATCTAAGATTGGGTCTGGGTCATAAAGTCTCTGATAAGCCTGAATGGTTTGTACAACCATGTAGTGGCTATATGAGATGGGTCATTCCAAGACTATATGATTTTAGAATCCCCCAATCATGTTTTCTCAATCATTAACATGTATCCTCCATACACACGCAATTATGGATCATGGACACTAGTAACCATGCTTTAACTATGAATGATGAATTGGATAGACCTTCCTTTTACCCTTTCAAGATTCAGACCACCATAAAACACTCTCGTATCCTCATACGCCTAAGAACGAAACCATTAACCAATATAACGGGAGTATAACAGAATCATAAACATGTACGTACCTCAATACAATATGAGGATCTTACAACCTCCTCACCTAATAACAATTCTTCATCGATCCTCCTTTCAAAGAAGCATTAAGTGTCTAATGTATAATGTTATGGTCATTGAGGCCACATATCTACCTCCCCATCCCAATTTTACTCTTAAACTCTTATTATTAGAATATATATATCACACTATTCTCCATAAAGATAATTCCTCAATATATTTTAAGAATAAATTTCCACAACTAACTCCAAATAATGATTTGAAATACATTAATGATGATCCTTCAATTATTGAGAGGCATAAGTTATAAACATTCCATTATTCATGAAAAAAATCCTAGTCCATAGAGTGATGATTCATTGTAGACTAAAAAACCATTAACAATGTAGGGTAATATAAGAACAGAAGTACTAAATAACCTTCACATTAGTTCCTTAAAGTTTTCTTCACATTCATCAGTATAATGGTACACATATCACTTCATTGTAAAATTTATGAGTGGATTGGATATTCATATGAAATTATCTATATTCCATAAATAATATCCATCCAATCCAAGAAAAATCAAGATCTTGGTCAATGTGGTTGGTCTAGTCCAATTTTCAATATCATCAGTCATTAATGCATCCATAGATATGATCTCCCTAGAGATTATATGACCTAAAAACATAATGTGATAAAAATTAGAACTGTGTAAAATTTTTGTACATTTTCTCTTTCTTTAGAGCCTTCAGCCTAATTTTTTGGTGATCTTCATGAATTTAATTACTATTTTAATATATAATAAAATCATTTATAAATAATAAAACAAAAATACGAAGTTATTATCTAAAGAAACATTTCATTAGATCCATGAATAAAGAAACATCTTTAGTAATACAAAATGACATAACTATAAATTCATAGTGTCTACACCTGGTATAGAATTTTTTCTTTCGTATATCCTAATTATTATACTTCTATTGATGATATCTAAAATGAATGTAAATATTTGAAAAGTATTGAGCACCACATATTTGGTCTAAAAAGTCATCAATACAGGGTAGGGGTACTATTCTTGGAAGTAATCCTATAAAACTCTTACCAATCAATGTAATGTCATATCGATCAATATTTACTCTTACAAAAATAGGTGCACCCTAAGGTGAAACACATGGATGAATAAATCAATTTTAATGATTTTATAAGAGTTACTTCATCAATTTATGAAACTCAATCAGGTCTATTATATATGTTTTCATAGAAATTTATGTGGCACTAGGTATGATTTCTATTGAGAACCCAAATTCATGTTTCAATTGATGACTAGGAAAAAGAGTTGTAAATACAGTAAAAAATGCCTATGATAATAAAAAATTCATCCATGGGAGAATAATGTTATTTGTAGGAATCAAATTAAGAAAAAACATCAACTGGAAAGAATCAAAAACATGAGATGCGATCATAATACCATTAGGAGTTTCACTTCTAATTAAATATTTAATCACTGGGGATAATAATTAACATTACAAAATACATTTCCTAACATAATGGAATTTATATAAATAATTTAAAATAATATAATTCAATTTTTGATCATATCTATCACCACCCCATCATTTTTTTTCAAACATTAATCCATTTTAAAAACCAAAATTATTAACACAACAATAATGAACCATTAATTAAATACATTAATAATGAAATATACAAAATAGGATTTCAATATCATGAAAAATAATTTCCACTCCATGACACATTAAACAAAACATATGTCATTCATTGACATTACCAATTCATATCCAACATTACGACTTAATTTTTTTGTGATTTCCTAATGATATCTCCATAGGAGTGTTAAACCAAGTGGGCAGTAAGCCGCACTTTCATGAACCATGGGATGTTAATTTCTAATAAAAATGAACACTTACCATAGTTATTATTCCTAAAAAATTTTCTCTAGCACCACATCAACATGTAGTATCCAGACATGGAATTAATTTATTTTAATCCACTCAAAATATCCATAAGAATTATATGATATTTTCATATATTTATATATAGAATTATCTTTATGGTTCTATCAATTGTTTTCTTATCCTAGTTTCTAATTGTTTCCATTTACATTCCCTGATACCACATATAACAACCCAAAAAATTAATACATATGTATCACATCACAATAGATGATTATTCATTACATAACAAAATGATTTTCACCATAATCATATAGGTCTATTACGATTGAGAACGTGGATACAAAAAAATGGGACAAAAGAGAACTGTGTCATCTCCCATGTAACTCCCCGACCCTAGCTACCCAGAGCTGGTGCATTACTTTGTAACATTGGCAAGATCACAAAAGATCAAGTCTCGAAAGACCGATTAGTTTAGTAGCCTTGGAAACAATAGATACATTCATAAATGTTACATTACATCACAAAGTGAAAAACTATAATAACATAGTCCTCATAGTCCACACTTCTATCCTCTTCAGACTATCCCTGTAGGTCATTCATAAAATACTTCTTCACATCCTGGAAAATATTAAAACATTGAAATGGGTGAGCTCAGATGCTCAGTAAGGTTAACAATATAGCGGAAGCTTTCATAAATAAAAATTAACATTTAAGGCAATGTATAACTAAAACAAAAGCCTTTTAAACTTTAACTTCAACATAATATGGCAAAAGTAAAATGAGATAATTCCATTCACTTCTTCACATGGATATTCTATTGGTCGAATAATCACATGCAATATCAATAACCACTTTCATAATGAGGGAATGTATAATGCCGGACATTCTGAAACATTTTGTCAAGGCCTCGACCAAGACGTCTAAAATGATTAAGGCCTCAGCCAAAACCATAAATCAAATTGGGAAAGGGCCTCGGCCAATTCCACATCTAGTTGTCTCATGAGACCTACCAATGCATCGAGGAGCTATAGCGGGCTCCACCCGTCACTTATTAAGTCAAATACATTCCTCATATAAACAGGTTTAAACATCTCATAAACCATAACATAATCGTATCACATAAAACATGCATAAAGGAAACATAACATTTCCACATTTCAATCACAAGATATCAATACAACACATTGATATAATAAAAATGCTTTCAAAACCATTTTCAATACCAAAATAGAAGAAAATTATAACATGGTATTTATTTTTCATTAAAAAAAGGGTATGGCTTGTAGAGGAAGCCGAAACTCAAATAGTGGTCACGGCGGTGGAGAAGTCGTTGTCGCCGCATACGTATGACAAAAAAATTCCCTTTTGTCATTTATTAAACGCTTCGTATAAAAAAGATTCCTTTTGAATAAACGTAAAAGTCAAAGTGGTTTATACACCGTATAAAAGAAATTTGTGTATAAAACCAAATATGCCTCAATGAAAGGGGATTGAGAAGAAGTCCTTAAAAAGATAATTTTTAAAATAAAATAGTTCTATTATGTGTATTCATTATAGGTACACATAAAGAAAGTAAAAATACAAAATAGGACATAATAATATCATCACATAATTTGAAAGTAGGAGATTAACCCAAAGAATGGATATTGGGTTAAGAAGTTCCCTTACCTCGTGTCCGACTTGACTGAACTGTTCCTTAACCTCCTAAATAATAAACTAGAGTTAATATATACCTTATTAAGAACCATTTTTAATTTAATTATCCTTTTTATATCACTTATTACAATGTTATGAACATTATGTAATTATTTAAGTTAATAACAGTCGTTTTGTCGATCTTTGGTACTTGAGTCAACAATAAACTTCTTATAATTACAAGTTGTTTATGTGGTAGAATATCCATTATCTACAGAATAATATTCATGATTTAGATGTCATATATATCATATATATCCAGTATATACATTCATTCATAATATTACGTAACTTTTAGAGGTAAGAAACGAAATGCACCGTTCATGGAGACGGTAAGTCGTACGTACGCATGAATGCTACTTTCATTTCTATTTCATATTTAATGGAATGAAATAAAAATTATATAAAGGTATAATATAGTTAAAGTATAATATAGTGTATAATACCATTTACTCCATCCTTTATACATCCCACATATGGCATTAACGATTCAAATCACTTTGAGGGGGCGGTAGTCCGCACTTCCTAAAATGAAATTATCGTGTTTTACCCATAATGGAAATCATAATGTATGACATAAATGAGAAATACAGAAGCATAAGTAAAACATAAACATATTATATATCATATATAAAAATAGTGACATCTTAATGGCCACCTTTGAAGGTGTTATATGAGTGTTGAACAATCATCGTTTCGTGAGGCAGAAATTCCCCATCCACAGAAACCGTATGTTCTTTAACCATTAGACGAAGTGTGTGTAAGTGTAAACCAAATCCTTATCATAACAACATCCTAGTATATTTTAGATACTGGTGTTGTTACAAAAGAAAGGAATGAAAAGAGTTTAGGGGATTGGAGAAGAAAAATAAAACAAAACAACATTAGAGAAGACATTACCTCAAAATCAGGTAACTCTTCTTGATTTGAGCCAAAGGCTTCCTTGGGAAGAGTTATGACCAAAGTGAGGCTTCTAGGAGTAAGATGGGGAAGTTGGGAGAGTATTTGGGAAGAGTTCGTCCGAGCCAAATGGCTTGAAAGTGTGAATGAGGTGGGAGAGGTGGGGGCCTTTTATAAGTGGAGAGGAGGGGCACTCTTGGAAAGTAAAGAAAAGTCACTTTATTATAAAATGATTTTCAGATTTTAGAGGTCCCACACTTATATAATTCGAGGATAAGATGATAAGGGTTCTAAATCTACTCATCCAATAGGTTTTTGACAAGTGTACGCTTTGGATTTTACATTATCTTTCCATTTTATTTAAATCGTTAAATAATGAGGTCATCGCTGCATCATCATGATGTCATAATTAATTTAATTTATTTAATGTCTAAAAATTATAAAAAAAATACTATGATGTAGGAAATATTTTTATATTTCTAATGAATATTTATAATCAAAATTTGGACTTGTTTATCCCCACTTAAAAACTGTTTTAGTAAAACAACTCATGTTTGTGTCAATTTAATTTTAACATTAAATAAATATATATTAATGTCATTTTCCAACTAAAGTGGCTCCATGGGGTCCCCAAGTTGACCCATGGGTTTTATTGGTCGGCCATAACTCATCCAATAGGATTAGTACAAGTTTCAAGCTCATCTCATATTATTAATACATTATTTTTACCTTAAACTACACTAATTACCTCTAACGGCGATTATGAACTTAAAAGTTACTATTCACCAAAAAAAAATTTAATCTCATTGAACCACATTTTACTTCTTAATGACAACCATGCATGTTGGATTTTTGAAAATCAAATCACAGAAGTGGTAATATTTCATTTTAACAAAAAATCATTTTTTAACAACCACTTAGTGGTTTCACTATTCATCAAAAATAGAAGTTTTTCAGAATAAGGCCAAAATTTCACCCTAAGCCATAATTGATATTCCAAATTCAAAAATGATGTCTATTTTAAAAAATTCCAAACATATAAGTTGCATTAATTAATTTTATAATTAATTCCCGCTGTTACAACAAATAGCGTGTTTTTAAGAAACAATTTATATCAAAAGATTGGCAATTGTTTATGTCCCATTTTCAATGTTAAATTAATTCTAATGACCACCATTGGATAAAATGGTAAAAATATATTCTAATTATACTTTAAAACCACTAAATAGTATAATTTATCACTATAAATTATTTTGATTAAAAAAGTTGTTTTTATGTATTTTTCACTATTCATAAAAAATTAGAAGTTCTCAGAAAAATACCAAAAATTCAACATAGGATAATTTCGATATTCCGAATCCAAAAATGAAGTCCATTTTGAAATATAAAATTTCTATAATTTTAAAAATTGGTTATTACTATTCATAACGGCTACTTTGATTAGTCGCGGTGTTTTAGAACTCGAAGTTGCATACAATGCAAGCTATTTCATTATTGAATGAGAAGCGTATCATGGAAGCTCGGGGTGTTACATTCTCCCCTCCTTCAATAAATTGCGTCCTCGCAATTTGAAAATTTTATTTGAAAATAAAAGGTTGAAAATAGAAAATACCTTTGTGGAAAACCCACATCGGAAATAAGATTAATAAATATATAACATTAAAAGAAAGCAAGATAAGTACAAAGGTCACCCGATATAGCCCATTCTAGGATTCTATGAAAATATGGATATGGAGGAGAAAGAAACCATCAAGGTCTGATGGAGAGTTATAGAGAACCGGATTAGGAGAAAGTTTAACTACAAGAAAATCACAAACTTGTGATTGGTTAAACGGTCATTGAATCCCCAGTTGGAAAAGTTAACCGACAACATTTTTGTTTTAAGTTACCTTTTATAATGTTGAGGAATTTATTTAGGAGATTTACTAAGAACGTAAGGGAATATACATACTTTTTATGTATAATTTCATTCGTTAATAAATTTTTACCACAAACCCAACTTTTACTCCAAATGGTAACAGAACTTAAAAATAATCTATTTATCCTAATTGTATAAGGTTCCATATATGAACACATACCATTTAGATTAATAAAACTATTTTTTAATAACCAGGGACTTCCTGTAGGCTAGTGGTAGGAAATAAAGGCTTGTCGCACTATGGTTGTGGGTTCGATTCCTGCAGCTTTGTCCGACGCGACGGGTTATGCCCCACCCTGCAGGTTGTCCTTTTTCTAAAAATATAGTATTATAGTATTCCAAAAATAATATTCAGAAATGTTTTAACCTTAAACAATACTATTCAATGTTCAACTTAATCCATCCCAACATTTATAGTTATCCAAAATACCTCTGTCCAAACTTTCTCTAAAAGGTCTCTTAATTCCAAAATTAATTTATCAGATTCCCCAAACAAAGTAAAGTTTCTCTTATTATCACAAACAAAAATATGATTACCTTAATCATTTTAAAACCTTAATGAAATCAACAAGTGCTGCAGTACAATCCTTATATATATATCACATTATTCTAACAACCAGAATATAATCCATTAGTCTAAAAGCACTAATACATTAATTATTCTGCTTCAACTGTAGTAACATCATAAGATTGTCCTTGACCCCTTGGCCTTTTCTGAGGTAAGATTCCCTGACGCATAGGACATTCATTTGCATAATTCCCCATTTCTCTACAATTGTAGCATTCAACATTGATAGCCTCTTTCTTTCCCTTGCAATCACGCACCTGGTGACCTTTTTCTCCACATTTATAACAAACTCCCATTCCTTTTAGGCACGTACCAGGGTGATTCTTCCCACAATTATCACATAATGGAAAATCCTTCTTTCCCTTTTTCCCTTTATCTTTCTCCTGTTCCCCCGTTCTCTTCTTCTCTTGTTTTACTTTGTTGTCATAAGACTTAGAGAATTCCTTTTCTATCTTGATAGCACATGAGACAATGTCTTCGTATGATGAGAATGATTGTGATACTAAAGCTCGACGGAGAAATGGTTTTAACCCATCCATGAAACGATCAATCTTACTCCTTGGGTTACGTATATAATCGGCAGCATGCCTCACTAACCTTGTAAAGTTAGCCTCATACTTGGCGACATTCTCATCCTCCTTCTGCCTCAGACTCAGAAATTTCCATTCCATATCTGCTCGATGGTCATGAGGAAAGTATTTTTCTATGAAAAGCTCTTTGAACTCCCTCCATTCCATATTCGATACGTCATCATCTTCCTTTGTGTTTTGAATCAGCGACCACCACTGATCGACATCTCCAGTGAGGCGGTAAACTGCCATGACAACCTTCTCCCTTTCACTACTCCCCAAGGCATGGAATATTTTCTCTAAGGAATTTATCCATTGCTCAGCTACTATAGTATTTGTACTCCCATTGAAGGTTGGTGGTTGTTTCCTCATGAAACGGTCTAGCATTGATCCTCCACGTTGCGGATCAGGGTGCTCCATACGAGTAAGGTTATTATTCATAACCTGAGTGAGTTTTCCCAGTATGGTAATAAGTTGATCCGCACCAGTTGTATCTCCAGATCCACAATAATTATCTTGAGCAGGAGGGAAATCCCTACATGGAGTTCGTGCATTGATATGGTTTCCATTCCTTCCACTAGGCGCCATTTCTAAACAATGGCATAAACTAGATTAGTTTATGAATCAAAATACATAATTCCATACTTGTAAAACACTTTACATAAATTAAACTATTTATGGATATAATCCATAATCATAAAAAGAAATATTTTCTTTTAGGAAGTATATACTCATAACCCTTCATAGTGGTTTGTAAATAAAATGAGAATTATCCTAAGATTATCCCCCGGGAGTGTCGTAACCAAGAGTGCAGCAAGGACCATTGTCATGCACCAGTTCTCGTTCGAGTCTAGCTCAAGGCGGTGTTTTCGGGTTTTACCCCTAGGTACATCTGTGCCAGAGCCTCTTCTACCTGCTCGTATCCAGACAGGGATGTATTGCTTGGAAAACTCACAAAATCTCTACAATACCAAAATTTTCAGGAAGTTCTTCTATACTAATCCTCAAAGTTCATCTTAGGTCTACGTTCTCTAATCAGAGTTTGTCTAAATCTAGCTTCCAAGGTTAGTACTAAACTGCCTCTGATACCAACTGTAACCCCCCGACCCCAGCTACCTAGAGCTGGTGCATTACTTTGTAACATTGGCATGATCACAAAAGATCAAGTCTCGAAAGACCGATTAGTTTAGTATCCTTGGAACCACTAGATACATTCATAAATGTTACATTACATCACAAAGTGAAAAACTATAATAACATAGTCTCCATAGTCCGCACTTCTATCCTCTTCAGACTATCCCTGTAGGTCATTCATAAAATACTTCTTCACATCCTGGAAAATATTAAAACATTGAAAGGGGTGAGATCAGATGCTCAGTAAGGTTAACAATATAGCGGAATCTTTCATAAATAAACATTAACATTTAAGGCAATGTATAACTAAAACAAAATCCTTTTAAACTTGAACTTCAACATAATATGGAAAAAGTAAAATGAGATAATTCCATTCACTTCTTCACATGGATATTCTACTGGTCGAATAATCATATGCAATATCAATAACCACTTTCATAATGAGGGAATGTATAATGCCGGACATTCTGAAACATTTTGTCAAGGCCTCGGCCAAGACGTCTAAAATGATTAAGGCCTCGGCCAAAACCATAAATCAAATTGGGAAAGGGCCTCGGCCAATTCCACGTCTAGTTGTCTCATGAGACCTACCGATGCATCGAGGAGCTATAGCGGGCTCCACCTGTCACTTATTAAGTCCAATACATTCCTCATATGAACAGGTTTAAACATCTCATAAACCATAACATAATCGTATCACATAAAACATGCATAAAGGAAACATAACATTTCCACATTTCAATCACAAGATATCAATACAACACATTGATATAATAAAAACGCTTTCAAAACCATTTTCAATACCAAAATAAAAGAAAAGTATAACATGGTATTTATTTTTCATTAAAAAAATGGTATGGCTTGTAGAGGAAGCCGAAACTCAAATAGTGGTCACGGTGGCGGAGAAGTCGTTGTCGCCGCATACGTACGACAAAAAAATTTCCTTCTGTCATTTAGTAAACGATTCGTATAAAAAAGAATCCTTCTGAATAAACGTAAAATTCAAAGTGTTTTATACACCGTATAAATGAAATTTGTGTATAAAACCAAATATGCCTCAATGAAAGGGGATTGAGACAAAGTCCTTAAAAAGTTAATTTTTAAAATAAAATAGATCTATTATGTGTATTCACTATAGGTACACATAAAGAAATTAAAAATACAAAATTGGACATAATAATATCATGACATAATTTGAAAGTAGGAGATTAACCCAAAGAATGGAAATTGGGTTAAGAAGTTCCCTTACCTTGTGTCCGACTTGACTCAACCGTTCTTTAACCTCCTGAATAATAAACTAGAGTTAATATATACCTTATTAAGAACCATTTTTAATTTCATTATCCTTTTTATATCACTTATTACAATGTTATGAACATTATGTAATTATTTAAGTTAATAACAGTCGTTTTTTCGATCTTTGGTACTTGAGTCAACAATAAACTTCTTATAATTACAAGTTGTTTATGTGGTAGAATATCCATTATCTACAGAATTATATTCATGATTTAGATGTCATATATATCATATATATCCATTATATACATTCATTCATAATATTACGTAACATTTAGAGGTAAGAAATGAAATGCACCGTTCATGGAGACGGTAAGCCGTACGTACGCATGAACGCTACTTTCATTTCTATTTCATATTTAATGGAATGAAATCATAATTATATAAAGGTATAATATAGTTCCAGTATAATATAGTCTATAATACCATTTACTCCATCCTTTATACATCCCACATATGGCATTAACGATTCAAATCACTTTGAGGGGGCGGTAGTCCGCACTTCCTAAAATGAAATTATCGTGTTTTACCCATAATGGAAATCATAAAGTATGCCATAAATGAGAAATACAGAAGCATAAGTAAAACATAAACATATTATATATCATATATAAAAATAGTGACATCTTAATGGCCACCTTTGAAGGTGTTATATGAGTGTTGAACAATCATCGTTTCGTGAGGCAGAAATTCGCCATCCACAGAAACCGTATGTTCTTTAACCATTAGACGAAGGTGTGTGTAAGTGTAAACCAAATCCTTATCATAACAACATCCTAGTATATTTTAGATACTGGTTTTGTTACAAAATAAAGGAATGAAAAGAGTTTAGGGGATTGGAGAAGAAAAATAAAACAAAACAACATTAGAGAAGACATTACCTCAAAATCGGGTAACTCTTTTTGATTTGAGCCAAAGGCTTCCTTGGGAAGAGTTATGACCAAAGTGAGGCTTCTAGGAGTAATTGGGGGAAGTTGTTAGAGTATTTGGGCAGAGGTTGGCCAAGAAAAATGGCTTGAAAGTGTGAATGTGGTGGGAGAGGTGGGGGCCTTTTATAAGTGGAGAGGAGGGGCACTCTTGGAAAGTAAAGAAAAGTCACTTTATTATAAAATGAGTTTCAGATTTTAGAGGTCCCAAACTTATATAATTCGAGGATAAGATGACAAGGGTTCGAAATCTACTCATCCAATAGGTTTTTGAAAAGTTTACGCTTTGGAATTTACATTATCATTCCATTTTATTTAAATCGTTAAATAATGAGGTCATCGCTGCATCATCATGATGTCATAATTAATTTAATTAATTTAATGTCTAAAAATTATAAAAAAAATACTATGATGTAGGAAATATTTTTATATTTCTAATGAATATTTATAATCAAAATTCGGACTTGTGTAACCCCACTTAAAAACTGTTTTAGTAAAACAACTCATGTTTGTGTCAATTTAATTTTAACATTAAATAAATATATATTAATGTAATTTTCCAACTAAAGTGGCTCCATGGGGTCCCCAAGTTGAACCATGGGTTGTATTGGTCGGCCATGACTCATCCAATAGGAGTAGGACAAGTGTCAAGCTCATCTCATATTATTAAAACATTATTTTTACCTTAAACTACACTAATTACCTCTAACCGCGATTAAGAACTTAAAAGTTACTATTCACCAAAAAATTATTTTAATCTCATTGAACCACATTTTACTTCTTAATGAAAACCATGTATGTCGGATTTTTGAAAATCAAATCATAGAAGTGGTAATATTTCATTTTAACAAAAAATCAGTTTTTAACAACCACTTAGTGGTTTCACTATTCATCAAAAATTGAAGTTTTTCAGAATAAGGCCAAAATTTCACCCTAATCCATAATTGATATTCCGAATTCAAAAATGATGTCTATTTTACAAAATTACAAACATATATGTTGCATTAATTAATTTTATAATTAATTCCCGTTGTTACAACAAATAGCGTGTTTTTAAGAAACAATTTATATCAAAAGATCGGCAATTGTTTATGTCACATTTTCAATGGTAAATTAATTCTAATGACCACCATTGGATAAAATGGTAAAAATATATTCTAATTATACTTTAAAACCACTAAATAGTATAATTTATCACTATAAATTATTTTGATTAAAAAAGTTGTTTTTAAGTATTTTTTACTATTCATAAAAAATTAGAAGTTCTCAGAAAAATACCAAAAATTCAACATAGGATAATTTCGATATTCCGAATCCAAAAATGAAGTCCATTTTGAAATATAAAATTTCTATAATTTTAAAAATTGGTTATTACTATTCATAACGGCTACTTTGATTAGTCGCGGTGTTTTAGAACTCGAAGTTGCGTACAATGCAAGCTATTGCATTATTGAATAAGAAGCGTATCATGGAAGCTCGGGGTGTTACATCCTACAAAGTTCATTATATCTAGAACCCTTCTTTGGAATATCATACATAATAAATTTCTCTATAACCTATTTATAGTAAACATAATAACGGGTGATCTTAAATTATAATTTCGTATTAATAAGGGTGATATCAATCTAACAAGAGTATAATTGTTTGAGAACATGAGAATTTTTTTAAAAAAACATAGCTTGCATATCATTGATCATAAATTTATGATATGATATAAATCTTGGATTTTTATATGGAATTACTCACAAAATAATACATGAACATTATCCATGAAAACACAGCATTGGTAGATAATATATATTTTGTAGGATCGAAATAGAGATGTAGATGATCAATATACAAGAGGGGGGTGAATTGTATACTTTAAAAATTCCTTTGGAACCATTAAAGTTAGTTAAGAATAACTATGTTTTCCTTAAGAAAGGAAAAAGGCTAAGTTTAACAAAGTGAAACTAGGAAAATTCACAACACCTCTTCACACCGAATGCAAACTAGGAAAGAGATTCCGAATGAGGGTTCCAGAAATATGGTTCCGGAAATTCAAACTTAACAAAAGAACACTATATGAGATTCTACCTTAAAGCGTATAGAATCTAAATTAATCATAGTAATAGTAAGGAAGTATAAGAAAGTTATACTTTCCTTATATTACAAAATGCAGCGGAATAAAAACAAGTAGTAGAACTACTAGTAACATGATATAAGTCTTTTAACCAAAAGAGAAGGGTATCCAACAACCTTGGATTAAGGTCCCTTGATTTATACTTTCAAGCAAGTCTGTATTACCCACACCAGGGTAAGACCTCGATACGAAGATCAGAGTCTCTGTCTTGCTATCCCTGCAAGCCCTCAACTTCAAGGTAGTTGGGAACCTCTGTCTTCCTCAGCAAGGAAGCCCACGAACTTCAAGGTAGTCGGCACCTCTGTCTTCCTATCCCCGGAAGCCCTCGAATGTAATCACCAACATTCGGAGTCGCATGAAGCTTTGAGAGTTAATAAGAGTCTCTCTCTCTAGAAATCACTTCAAGCAGATTAGTCAGCCTTTCAGTACTTTTTCAGCCATCAGCTCTTGCAACAGCTATCATCCATCGGCCACGAGCTCTTTCAAATGAGCTCCTATTTATAGGTAAGGTCAGCTCCTTCTCCAACGGTCATATTTTCCTTAAAGATCGGAGGGACCTGTACACGTGTCACTTAGACAACGGTTAATAAGAAACAGAATAGATGACATCGTTTTATAACAAAATAAGTGTAACAGAATGTACGACATCGTTTTAAAAATCTAACATAAAAGTTCATAATGAAAACTTCAGAGTGAAGGTTTGGAGTGTAAGGAACAATAATAAAGAGTAGACAAATTATAGAAATGTAAGTAATATAAAAGTTCGGAGTCTAACAAAGATATTTTTCGGAGTCTGAATTAATTCAGAGTGTATAAAACAATGATACTCAAATTCTGTTTAATAGGTGAATTCAGAATGAGAATTCGGAATAGGAATTCATCATCAGAAATCATAATGAGAATTCATCATCAGGATTCGTAATGAGAATTCATTATCCGAATTCATAATGAGAATTCTTCATCAGAATTTGTAATGGGAGTTCTTCATCAGAATTCGTAATGATATTTCGGAATGAGATTTCTTCATTAGAATTCATAATGAGAATTCTTCTTCAGAATTCGTAATGAGAATTCTTCACCAGAATTCGTAATGGGAATTCAGAATGAGATTTCTTCATTAGAATTCGTAATGAGAATTCTTCTTCAGAATTCGTATCCTGAATCTGGAATAGAACATAGTCAGAGTTCATATCCAGAATTCAGAATGAAACATCCTTATAGTTCTTATCCAAAATCCGAATCCTAAAACAGAATTCTTTATATCAAAGTTTCAACAATTCCGAGAAAATGAATCTGAATCTCATACTAAAGAAAAATATGGATGAAAATATGATAAGGATAATTTTTCTTATAAAAGCGATTTTCCTTAAGAAAGCAATTTTTCCTTATAAAACCAATTTTCAAAAAGATACGGTGATTGTGATTTTCAAAACAAGAAGGAATGGAAAAGTCATAAGGAAAACCTTATTGACACAAAAATCTCCCCCTTTTTGGAAAGCACAAACATACTTACGAAAAAGATATTCTAAGAAGAAAGAAAAACATTAAGGCTTCTCTCCCTTTGCTTTAAGGATATTGATGAATACGACTAACTCTCCCTTAGGCTTTGAAACTCTAAGGATCGTATTCAGATTTCCAGAGTGATAGATAAGAATTTCTTCTTTAATGAAAAATCTCCCCCTTAAACAAACTCTTATTTAGAGTTTTTCTTTTTCTTAAGGATATTTTTCTTCTCCCCCTTTGATAAACTCTTATTAAAGTTCTTCTTTTTCTTAAGGATCTTTTCCTTCTCCCCCTTTGTGATTTTCAAAAAGAATTGGAGGGAATGGAAAAAAATAACAAAGTACCTGAAATATTAGTAATGACAACAAAAGAAACGACAAGCACAACTTTCATTAAAATTTGAAATCTCAGCAACAACAAAAATACAACAAAAAGATGGGATTTGGTTATTTCAGATCTTTTTCCTTTGACATGTGCCCCTTTAGAATAGTCTTGATCTTCTTCAGGTCTTTATGATCTTCTTCAGCTTGCTTCTCTAAGACAACTATTCAATAGGATTGAACGTGAATTTTTTCTTCCTGGGCTTTCATCTTTTCTTCCTGATCTTTGATTTTCTCTTCATGAGTCTTCATCCTTTCTTCAAAATCAATCTGATGATCCCTTTCAAACTTCCAGTTTTTAGAAATGGAATTAAGCTTCCCATTCAGATCTCTCACTTCTTGAATCCGGAAGTTCTTTTCTTCTTTCAGATTCTCTTCAAATGATGCAGTTAACTCGTTTATCTTCTTGTCCTTGGTCTCAAAAGCATCTTTAACATTGTATTGAAACTCATCGAGCAACCTCATCTCTTCCACAGTCTTCTTCAACCAGTTTGTCATCCTCTTGCAAGATCTTATATGAGCTTCGTAACCAACAAATAACGTTTTGAATTGAGCCTCAATCTCAATGCACTTGTCCATCACCATAGATACTGAGTCAGTTTTCTGATTCAACGCATGTTGGAGCATCTGGCATCTGGATTCAATACTAGAGAATGTCGGAATGGATCCCACAAACTTCTTTAAAGACGAGACAACAAAATCATGCCCCAACGAGGATGACTCCGAATCTGAAATCTTGATTGAAGAGTTTTCTTCCTCAATAAGCTCCAATTTTCTTTTAGACAAATCACCATATTCTCTTTTCTTGCTAGCCACTGATTTCGGAGTTTCAACAAGGAGTTGCTTCCGCTTGTCTTTTTTCGGAATTGATTCTTGATCAGGAGTGTTCTGCTCTCCAGTAGACACTTGAATAATCTCATCAACAACTTTCTGAACAACATCTTCCTCATCCTTATCCTTCTCTGGAGTTACTAACTTAGAGGATTCATCCTCTGAAGTTCGGAGTGATAAATGTTCCGAAGGTGATCCTTTATAATCATCCACTTGTTTCAAAGATCTCATGTCTCACCACTTCCTTCAGCAACTTCTTCTTCCTCTCCCACTTGCTGAATCTGCTCAATTTGCTCAACATGCTCAGCTGTAGTCTCTTCCAGAAAATCAAGGTTTCTTCCTGGAGTCTCAGGTAGAGATTCCAGGGAGAAAGATCTCGGAACTGGGATGCTTTCGGATACCATCTCATTAAACTTTAACAACGCTTGGACTGCCTCGGCTTCTGACATCTTCTTTTTATGCTTCTTTTCCTTTGCTTGTTTTTCATGCTCATCAGCAGTTCTCTCCTTTAATGCCTTAGCTTCCGCAGGGTCCAATCCAAACTACGGATCCCCTTCTTTTCTTTTCTCTTTATCAGCTCTCCACTTTGTAACTACCTTATCAGGATAGGTCTTCTTCTTCTTTGGTTTGGGAGGTGCGGTTTGAGCTTCCTTAGACTTAGGATTTTCGACTTCAGCTGCAGCTTCCTTCAACTTTCTTTTCATTACTGGTTTGGATGATTCCGGATCAGCAGCCTTCGGAACCGCTTCTTCTTGATTAGGAAAATCAATGAACTCACCAATTTCCTTGTTGAAAGCTACATCCATCCTCTTATGGGTGTCATCACTAACCAGAAAATTTTTACAAACCCTTGGCTTAGATCTGCATGTTTCCTTGAAATATTCAAGGCACTGAACTATCAACTTTAATAATATTGTTGGGTACATTACGATCTGTGCTCTGAGATTTCCCTTCTTAAGATTCTCAATGGTTATAAGAATGTGCCTCATGAAGTTAAACTTCCTTTGATTTATCAGAAAATCTAAGATATAGATCTCACTTTTCTTCAAGCTATCTTTATCACCATTCCTCGGTACGATAAGTCCTTGCACCCACAACTCTAGAATCCGGAAGTTTGTGGATAGACTTGCAATCTTCGGAGCCTTGTCATCAGCCAGTCCGAGAGTTTCTAAGGCTTTTTCCTTGTCGAAGCTACCCTTAGAGTCCGTCAACACATGCGAGATAAATTCGGCTTCTCCTTCATAAGTCAGTCCTACCAAGCTTGCTGCCTTGGTGTAAGAAAGTTTTTAGGTCTAGCCATACGACTTAAAAGATAACTTCTCCCTATTATCTTCCTTAAAGAAGGAAACTGATTCATAGAACTCGACAAGTAAGTCTGAATACACTTCATCTTGGTTCCCGGTTTTTGACACCGCAACATCTTCCCAACCATTCAAATTAATGTTCTTTGAAAAAAGGGAATCATAGTTGTTGATGAAATCCAGATGAACTAAACTTTCTCTGTAAACAAACCACTGAGAAATAGGCTTGGTGGATGACATTTCTTGAGACGCTAACTCCACAGACATTCGGATCTGTAATCCTCTGAGAAGTTCAGAATGGAGACAACCGTAGTTCGGAACGGCCTTAAAACAGAGAGGCAGAGATTCGGGACGCGAGAGCTTGAGATCGATGTGGAACGAGTATTTGGGTCCCCTTTATATAGGCAACGAGATGACGGTTCATCTTCCACAGTTGATCTAACGGTTAGAATGAGCTGAGATCAGATCTGACGGTTGAAAACTTGAATCCGATCTTTTTGAGGTTTTTATTAAGACAAAGAATTAAGAAAACTATAATCCGAAAACATAATACAAGAAAATGCCAGTAAGTAAAATATGACTACGAAAACTTGAGAAAGATAATCATTCCTTTCGGATTGTCTTAGGAGGATTATTCGTAATGGGTAATATAAAAAGATGATTACGAAAAAAAACATATTAAGAGAAGACATATTTCGAAAAAAATTTACTATGAAAAATAAACATAGTACGAAAAAAACTCATTACGAAACATTCATTATGGAAAACTCAGTGCGAAAAACAAACATAGAAAAAAAAATCAGTACGAAAAACATAGTATGAAAAACACATTACAAGTAAAAAAATCAGTACAAAAATCTGGTTATGAAACTACCAGTACGTAAATTTTCATTCCGGAAATTTTCAATACGAACACTTCCATTCTAGAAGTATTCTGTACGGGAATGTCCATTTTGAAAACATTTTAGTTCCGGAAGTTCCATTCCAGAAATCTTTGTTCCGAAAAGTTTGAAAACCAATTTTGAAAAACATTGTTTAAACAAACAATCAAATGTACTCCCCCTATGAAAAAGAGTTTATTACTGTAAGGAGACTTTTTCAACAGAATGTTAATTAAGAAAGATTACCTTACGGTTATCATTCCTAACTTCTGTTTAATATATTCAAATCTATCAGAAGGCAAAGATTTTGTGAAAATATCAGCAAGTTGATCTTGCGTTCTGATAAACTGAAGAATAATATCTCCTTTAAGTGTGTGATCCCTAAGAAAGTGATGCCTAATATCTATGTGTTTTTCACGGGAGTGATGTGCAGGGTTCTTACTGAGGGCAATGGCACTTGTGTTATCACACAATATTTGAGTTTTAGTAAAACTCACGCCATAGTCTGTGAGTGTGTGTCGCATCCACAACACTTGTGCACAACAACTTCCAGCTGCTACATATTCAGCTTCAGCAGTGGAGAGTGCTACAGAATATTGCTTCTTGCAAGACCAAGAAACTAAAGAATCTCCTAAGAAATGACAAGTTCCGGATGTACTTTTTCTATCCATTCTACATCCACCAAAGTCAGCATCAGAAAAGCTTTTTAGAACAAAATCATTTCCAGAAGTATAAAATAATCCTAGATCCATGGTTCCCTTAAGGTAGCGAAAAATTCTTTTTACTGCCTTTAAGTGAGATTCCTTAGGATTGGATTGATATCTTTCACATAAGCATACTGAAAACATTAAGTCTGGTCGACTAGCTGTTAAGTAAAGTAGACTTCCTATCATACCTCTAAAAGATGTTTGATCTACTGGTTTCCCAGCTTCGTCAAGATCTAAAGAGTTTGAGGTACCAATGGGAGTACTTATACTCTTAGTGTTGTCATAACCATACTTTTTAAGAAGATATTTAATATACTTATGTTGAGATATGTAGGTTCCTTCTGGTTTTTGAGAAATTTGAAAATCAAGGAAAAATGTTAACTCACCCATCATACTCATTTCAAACTCATATTTCATTAGATTTGAAAAAGAGTCAGTCAAAGATTGCTGAGTTGAATCAAATATAATGTCATCAATATAAATTTGAACAATAAAAACATTTTTCTTATCTTTCATTATAAAAAGGGTTGGATCTGCATTTCCCTTAACATAGTTATTTTGAAGCAAAAATCCAGTAAGTCTATCATACCATGCTCGTGGGGCTTGTTTAAGGCCATACAAAGCATTGGTAAGTCTAAAAACATGATCAGGATGTTTTGTATCTTCAAAGCCAGGAGGTTGTTCAACAAAAACTTCCTTTTGAACATAACTGTTAAAAAAGCACATTTCACATCCATTTGGAAAAGTTTGAAATTAAAGAATGCTGCAATGGCAAGTCGAATACGGATAGCTTCAAGTCTAGATACTGGAGCATAAGTTTCTTCGTTGTCTATTCCTTCTTGCTGATTACGGCCTTTAGCAACAAGTCTAGCTTTATTTCTAACAATGACTCCATTTTCATCACATTTATTTCGGAAAACCCATTTTACTCCAATAACAGAAGTTTCCTTAGGTCTTTCAACCAAGGTCCAGACTTTATTCCTTTTGAATTCATTTAGTTCATCTTGCATTGCTTTAATCCAATCATCATCACCTAAAGCTTCATCAATCCTTTTAGGTTCTAATTGGAAAAGAAATGCTAGATGTTCTACTTCATTTCTTAAGGAACTTATAGTCCTTACAGGTTGATTTACATCACCAATGATACTATCACTGGGATGATTCTTAAGAAACACCTGATTTGGGTTTTTGTAAAACCTTTTCATCAACATTGGGTAGAAAGTCTTCTGGGGTAAATGTTTCAGAAGTATCTTCTAGAACATTTTCCTTATCAGAAGGTTCTTCTATCAAAGGTTGACAATCAGTTTTTGAAAACACATATGAAGATGTAAGTTGAGATGGTTTAAAAACAAAAGGATCTGACTCATCAAATTTTACATGTATTGTTTCTTCAACAGTACAAGTATTTTTATTAAAAACTCTATAAGCCTTAGAGGTTGTGGAATATCCTAAGAAAATTCCTTCATCAGACTTTGGTGCGAATTTATGTAAGTTATCTTTAGTATTCAAAATGAATACATTGCAACCAAAAACCTTGAATTAGGAAAGTCTTGGTTTTCTATCATTCCATAACTCATAAGGAGTTTTATTAAGAAAAGGTCTAATCAAAACTCGATTTATAGTATAACAAGCAGTACTTACAGCTTCATCCCAGAAATGTCTAGCAATAGAATATTCACTCAACATGGTTCTAGTTATTTCTTGAAGAATTCTATTTCTTCTTTCAACTAAACCATTCTGTTGAGGCGTTCTAGGTGCTGAAAAATTGTGAGTAATACCTTTCTTACTAAAAAACGTTTCAAAATCTGAATTTTGAAATTCTCCTCCATGATCACTATGAATAGTTTCAATGGAAGGTTTTTCTCATTTTTAACTTGATCTCTAAAACTTTTGAAATAAGAAAAAGCTTAAGATTTCTTTGCTAGAAAATAGATCCAAGTAAATATAGTGTAATCATCAACTAGAACATATACATATTATTTGCCTCCAATACTTCTAGTTTGTGTTGGACCAAAAAGATCCATGTGCACTAACTGTAATGCATCAGTTGTTGAGACTTCACCGATTGATTTAAAACTAGATTTTTGTTTTTTGCCATATTGACAAGGATCACAAACTTTAGAAGAATCAAATCTAAGCTCCGGTAGATCCATAACTAGTTTCTTCTTAGAGAGTTTACATAGGTTTCTAATATTATAGTGTCCTAATATTCTATTCCATAACCAAGAATGATCTTCCATTGCACTTAGGAAAGGTAAATCTTGGCTTCTAAGATCTTCTAAGTTTAAGGTGTAAACATTCTCTTCCCTATTGGCTGAGAGAATAAATTCTTCCTTGGAATTGTGTACTAAACACTTATCATTCCTAAAATTCACAAGGTAACCTTCATCACATAACTGACTTATGCTAATGAGGTTGTGCTTAAGACCCTTAACAGAAAGAACATTTGAAATCAAGGTTTTACCAAGAAAAAAAATATTACCAATACCAACAATCTCTCCCTTAGCATTATCTCTGAAAGTTACCTTTCCTCCTTTTGTTTTGATAATTTTTTCAAAATAGCTTTTGTTACCAGTCATGTGCCGGGAACATCCACTATCCATGTAACATGTATTGTTGCTGGTACTTTCTTTATTTTCCGGAAATCAAGAAGAGAATTAGACTTTCGGAATCCAAACTTGTTTGGATCCGAGATTTCCAGAAAATAAAAATTTAGGTATCCACATTTTCATAGAAAAGTAAGCTTTGTGAAATCCTAGTGATTGGGTTTTGTTTAAGGAACAATTCTTTGCCCAGTGACCACCACATTGACACTTGGTACAAAATGGGGCACTTTGAGGAACAAAATAATTGTTACTGAAAATAGGTTTTTCATGGGTATAACCAAATCCGGATTTATTTCATAAAGGTCGTATTTGGTAATAAGTCTTATCAAAATTTTCGTTACCATGGGTAAAGTTTGATAAACACTTCTTTAAGGAAAAAATTTCGGACTTGAGTTTTACAACCAAATTTATCCTCAAAATCATTAGTTTTAGAACTAGAGTTAGGCTCAAAAACATTTTTATTAGAAATTACTTTTTCTAACTCTTTAGAAAGTTTGTTCTTCTCAGAACTTACTTCCTCAAGATTTTTTGAAATACTTTCAAAATCAACAGTTTTCATATCAAGATCTTTAGAAAGATCTGATATCGCTTTTGTAAGAATAGAATTCCTAGATTTTTCCTTATCAGGATTCTTATTGAGTTTGGAATTCTCAATCTCAAGAAGTTCAACAAACCTAGAGACTTCATCATATGTAGGTAATGTATTTTCCTCATCAGAAGATGATTCTTCATCAGAAGAATTATAAAACATACTATCATTAGAATTTACAGAAACATTGGTCAAAGATTCAGCATTTCATACCTTAGCCATAAGACAATGATTATCAATAGGTAATCTGGCTATAAGACCAAGATTCTTCTGCCCTGAAGATTCATAATCAGAAGATTCATCTGAAGAGTCACCACCATTGGCACTCCAGGTGTCATTAGCTTTCAGAACTTTCTTAGCTTTATCTTTATAATACATCTTTCTATTCCTGTCGGAATGCCTTTCTTTTCTTTCTTTCTTTTTGAGCATAGGGAAATCTGGTCTAATATGTCCAGCTCTCTTACATTCATAACAAGTAACTTCTCCATCTTTCTTATCTTTCCTTTCCTTTTTCTTATACTTAGATTGAAAATCTCTCTGTCCAGCTATCTTGTTCATCCTTCAAGAAAGATTGTCGAATTCATTTTCTGAGACTTCACTCTCACTAGATTCAGATTGGAAAATAACTTTCTTAGATTTAGATCTGGTTACTCTCTCAGGAGTCTTAGCTTTCATCTGATTTGAAGTTGTAGTAAAAGCAACAGTACCATTTCCATTCTTCTTCTTGATGTTGTCTGCATCTCTCTTCATTCTGGTTTCATGTTGTATAAGAGTTCCAAAAAGCTCATCAAGAGTAATTTGAGTTACCTTCCTATTCTCATCTATAGTTGTTCTCTTGGATTCCCACTCATTGGGCATAATGTTAATTATCTTGTCCACAAGAGCTTCATCATCTAAACATTTCTCTCCCATAGATTGTAGACTGTTGACGATAGTCATAAATCTTTGATGAACTTTACAGATAGGTTCTCCATAAGGAGAATTGAAGCCATGATATTCAGCTCTAAGCATATCTCTTCTAGTCTCAATCAATTTGGAAGTCCCAAAGTGTGTAACCTCTAACTTCATCCATATACAGTTAGATGCTTCACAAGAAGAAATTTGCCTATATATATTTCTGGTTATTGAACATAGTAAAGTGTTGCGTACCTTATAGTTGAGTTGATATTCTTGCTTTTCCTAGTTAGTAAAGGTTCTGAATTCCTTGTCAGTAATTTTATTATCACCAGTAAGCATAACAAAGTTGTCTACTCCAGTATTGATAACAAAAGTCTTCATATGATCTCTCCATTATTCATAGTCATTACCATCAAAGATAGGTGGTCTTGTAGGATTCAGATTGTCAATTGATCCAACATTATTCCTGCCATACTTAAAATAACTTTGCACACAAACTTGTTAGTAGCAAAAGAATCGTAATAACAATGTTCGGAATGAGAAAAGTTCGGAATGGGAAAATTCGTAACAAGATAGTTTGGAATGATAAAATGAGCAAGAAAAAATTATATGTGAGTACAAGTATTTCAGAGACCTTCTCTGATACCAAATGTATGATTGGTATAGAGTAAGAGGTTTCTAACATATGATACCAATTGTAGGATCTAAATAGTGATATAGATGCTCAATATAAAAGGGGGGGGGGGGGGTGAATTGTATACTTTAAAAATTCCTTTGGAACCTTTAAATTTAGTTAAGAATAACTATGTTTTCCTTAAGTAAGGAAAAAGGCTACGTTTAACAAAGTTAAACTAGGAAAATTCACAACACCTCTTCACACCGAATGCAAACTAGGAAAGAGATTCCGAATGAGGGTTCCGGAAATATGGTTCCGGAAATTCAAACATAACAAAATAACACTATATGAGATTCTACCATAAAGCGTATAGAATCTAAATTAATCAGAGTACAAGTAAATAAGTATAAGAAAGTTATACTTTCCTTATATTACAAAATGCAGCGGAATAAAAACAAGTAGTAGAACTATTAGTAACAAGATATAAGTCTTTTAACCCAAAGAGAAGGGTATCCAACAACCCTGGATAAAGGTCCCTTGATTTATACTTTCAAGAAAGTCTGTCTTACCCACACCAGGGTAAGCCCTCGATACGAAGATCGGAGTCTCTGTCTTGCTATCCCCGCAAGCCCTCAACTTCAAGGTAGTTGGCATCCTCTGTCTTCCTCAGCATGGAAGCCCACGAATTTCAAGGTAGTCGGAACCTCTGTCTTCCTATCCCCGGAAGCCCTCGAATGTAATCACCAACATTCGGAGTCGCACGAAGCTTTGAGAGTTAATAAGAGTCTCTCTCTCTAGAAATCACTTCAAGCAGATTAGTCAGCCTTTCAGTACTTTTTCAGCCATCAGCTCTTGCAACAGCTATCAGCCATCGGCCACGAGCTCTTTTAAATGAGCTCCTATTTATAGGTAAGGTCGGCTCCTTCTCCAACGGTCATATTTTCCTTAATGATCGGAGGGACCTGTACACGTGTCACTTAGACAACGGTTAATAAGAAACAGAATAGACGACATTGTTTTATAACAAAACAATTGTAATAGAATGTATGACATCGTTTTAAAAATCTAACATAAAAGTTCGGAATGAAAACATCGGAGTGAAGGTTCGGAGTGTAAGGAACAATAATAAAGAGTAGACAAATTATAGAAATGTAAGTAATATAAAAGTTCGGAGTCTAAAAAAGATATTTTTCGGAGTCTGAATTAATTCAGAGTGTATAAAAGAAAGATACACAAATTCTGTTTAATTGGTGAATTCGGAATGAGAATTCGGAATAGGAATTCATCATCAGAAATCGGAATGAGAATTCATCATCAGGATTCGTAATGAGAATTCATTATCATAATTCGTAATGAGAATTCTTCATCATAATTCGTAATGAGAATTCTTCATCAGAATTCGTAATGAGAATTCGGAATGAGATTTCTTCATTAGAATTCGTAATGATAATTCTTCTTCATAATTCGTAATGAGAATTCTTCATCAGAATTCGTAATGGGAATTCGGAATGAGATTTCTTCATTAGAATTCGTAATGAGAATTCTTCTTCAGAATTCGTATCCTGAATCTGGAATAGATCTTAGTCATAGTTCATATTCGGAATTCGGAATGAAACTTCCTTATATTTCTTATCCAGAATCCGAATCCTAAAACAGAATGCTTTATATCAAAGTTTCAACAATTCCGAGAAAATGAATCCGAATCTCATACTTAAGAAAAATATGGATGAAAATATGATAAGGATAATTTTTCTTATAAAATCGATTTTCCTTAAGAAAGCAATTTTTCCTTATAAAAGAAATTTTGTTAAAGATAGGGTGTTTGTGATTTTCAAAACAAGAAGGAATGGAAAAGTCATAAGGAAAACCTTATTGACTCAACAGATTTATGTTATAACAATAAGCATAGAAAATCATTTCCTTAATAGTCAAGGATTACATACAAGGTTACCATAGTGGAATGGGTTCACTCCCCAAACCATTATAGTATTCATTATTAACTCTATAGAATATCATAGTGAATAGAGTCCCTTGTTAAAATGGGGTCACACACCATTACGGTCCTATTTATATCATGAGATATAAATATTTACCTAACTCATTAGAGGAAGATATAGGTATAAAAAATCATATAATCCATTCATTTTTGAGCTAAAATATCATTATACATTCATCATATTAGAACCCATGAAATGAAATGGGTTTCATAAAAATTTCATCATAGTAGAACTCATGGAAAAGAAACAGGTGAAATAAAAAATTCATAATTTAATAAGTGCATAACCCATGGTAAAAGATCTATTTTATAATTATTTCATTTTTTATATTGTCATAAAATTTCTAAAAAGAATACATTTCATGACAAATTCATAAATTTATCAAAGCATAAACTATGAAAAAGTGATGGGTATCAAAAATATGTTTTCATTATATTCATAAAACATCCTGATAAAGAATAAGGATCATATCATTATACCATATCCTTAACAAATATTATGTGGAACACCTTAAATGGACAATTACTTTCAATGAAAACATGGAAATTTTCATGATAAAAATAACCTTTTCAATTGAAGTAACATTAATTAAATTGTAAAAAATTTCTTCGAAATTAATGAAAAAATTTTATTTGAAAATAAACATGGATATAAGTTCTGTATTTTTAAATTATTGAGAGTTCATGATGTAAGAAAAATTCATTTATAACATGCATGTTAAAATAATGATTCCTTTCATATTATCAGTAAAAAGTAAAAATATCCTTGTCTATAAAATAAATAGAACATTATTTTTACGCCATCTTATAAAAATAAAATCATGGGTATGATTTTCTTTAAAAAATAATTTTATAATATAAAAAAATAATTTTAATATTTTTTTTAAACATAGGCATGTATGAAATTAGATATTTGACCAAAGAGAGTAAGAATATAAAATTTATTTAAAATAATTATTTTTCAACATTATTTAAAAAAGAAGAAAAACTAAAGGTAACATAATTATTTTCATGAAATAATCCAAGGAGAATTAAATTCATGAGTTTCATGATATATATATCATAATATATCATCATCAAAAAAATAATCATAAACAATCTTGATAAAAACCATGATTGTAACGTAAACCCCTTACCACATTGTTGATTATTGAATCATAATCTCCATGAATGATATAATATAATATAGATGTTTATAACCCATATTTTTTAGGATAATAAGTATATATAACATTTTATTTGTAGTATATACACCCCAAAAAATAAGCTAGTAGGGTATAAGGCAAATTTCCCATAGAAATAAAAGTGTGATCAAAATATCTTACCTCAATTCTTGAAATTATTATTACAAATTAAAATTTACTATATAATAAATATATGTTTATTATAAATATATTTTAGAATCATAATAATATATCAAAACATAAATTATTTACTTATGTCATTTTATTTCTGTTTTTTAACAATTTCTTATCTAAAAATCATGTTTCGTGCAATAAATGAAATTTTTTACAAATATATTTTGTTTTATTATTTTTGGCCATTTTAAATTGATCATGTTTGTATAATTTCTAAAAATTATAATACGTATATAATTATTTTGTATATTCATCATATTTAAATTTATAGTAATCAATAAAAGTTATCGATAAGAAATTGAATGACACAGTTCATAAGAACGATATGAAATATGTTCATATAAATAATATTACCATTTTATCAAATGATTGAAGAAAAGATGGAAAAATATTAATTAACCATTATAGAATAATATTTATAACTTATATTATTATATAATAATTAATTAAAAAAACATTACCATCCATATAAACATAAAATAATTAAAGTGTCACATCGCATTATGGAGGATTTAGTCCACATGTACGAATGAATGAAATTTTAATTATCCAATGGTGTTGGAGGTAATAATTAATATATTTTATTATAATTTAAAAGTTATAATTATCTGATAAAAATCATATAACTACTTTAAATCAATCATCATATCCATTTGTAATAGGTGTTGATGAAATACGAATTAGACTGATTCACGATGTCGTAGTTCTTAATACACATGATTGATTTTTTTTATGGGAGAAGAGATTATTATATTTTATAATATTAACATAATAAAATATCAATATATTAGAGAAATTTATTTATTTTATCATAATGGTTGAAAAATATTTTAATGACTTATTGGAACAAATAAAACGAAAATGCGTGGTTAAGTATAATACCTCTTCTATAGAGAACCTCTATAGTTAAAAAACTAACATAAAAACCATAACGATTCTTAATAAAGCTAGCATCTCTGGTGTTCTTTGATGTATGTGATGATGTTATTTGTAAATTTATTATCAGAACAAAAAGGACATGTGAGTTTTAATATGAGAGGGGAGGGGTTCCTTTCATTAATATTGGGAGGGTCCACACTTAAAAAACATTTAACGAAAACTATATAACCATGTTTTTTATATGAAAAAGGTTCACAAATGGATTATTCTATATCATTATATAGATAATTTCATATTATGGCCATAAAACAAGATTATGACATGATTTAGGTCATTTTAACCATTTTCTTTTTAATATAACTCACCTATAAGAATATTATTATTATACAATATCAATTATGATGATTCAATGTATAGAATAAATTTATCCAAATTCAATTAAACTAATTAATATTATTTAATTTTAAATTATAAATGTCGATGAGACAAAAAATGGATTTCCAATGAAAAAGATTTCATAAATAATGAATGTTTAAATATCATTATTCAATATCTAGTTGATCCAAATGGAATAAATTTTATAAAATATTATATTATTGAACTAATGTTACATTGAAATAAATATGAAAAAATGTAACCTATAAATTCAATAAAGAAGTTTATTTTTTAATAAAAATAAATATTTTTACTATTCATTATGAATTATTTTTTGAAACTCACAAAAATTAATTTTGACATGCTGATTCCAAAAATGTAGATTATTTTTTCAAATAGATTTTATAAAATTTGAAAAAAGTAATTTTATTATTTTTTGGCTAATTGTAATGAATTTTTTAGAATAAACATATTTTCAAAGTGTGTAAGTATTTTATCAAAAATATAGTACTTAATTATAAATATAGATTAATTCCATAATACCATTATACTTATTTTTTATAAAAAAATATTCGTATTCATTCCACAATATTTAATGGATTAGTTATTGTGGACATGATTAAATAATAATATTAATAATATATTGTGGTTTGTTAAAACTATGTGTTGTGTAAAATGATATTTTGTTTTCATAGTGGTGCTTGTAAGGTGTTTATATGACGATTTTTGGGATTTTGACAACTAATGGATTTGGTGGTTACACATGATTTTTTTGATGTTGCAATTATGTCTATGTTAATGTAAAAATTAGTGGAATGATGTTATAATAGATAGTTTTATTTATTGTAGTGGTTTTGGGAAAACGGTTGCAAGGTAGTTTATTCATCATGGGGTTTGTTTTTGTGGTTTGAGTGGTAATTTCTCAGTGTCATAGAGTACTCCTAAAATTAATGGAATTATTATTGGTAAATAGAAGGAAATTAAAAAATTATGCCCTACTTAATGAAAAGTAATGGTCTGTATGTCCCTTATAAAATGGTAATTAATGTGTCTAATGATTAATGAATGGTTTTATAAAAAATATGAATAAATATTGATATTTTTTTCAAAATTTTATTATAGAAAGTATAATGTTGAATTAAATGGGATGTTAGTAATATTGTTAAATATGTCTGATGTGAATATATGAGATTGGTTTGGGTTGTAGTGATAAAAAATTTTGTTCGCAAGTGGTGGTAATTATGTTGTGGCTAATGTGATAATAATAGTTTTTGATAGTTGTGGACACATAGTATGGGATTGTTTGTAACTATTATACATATTTTTTTTCTTATAATCCAACAACAAAATTAGGTAACCATACTGATTCCAATATGATTTTTGGTTTCATAGGTTTCCCTTAACAACATAGTCATATAGGGAATATATGGATAACTACCCCCTCTTTACCACTCCCCCTTAAGATGTAGTATGATTTGTAATGTCTAATGGATTATGGTTCAAATGGATTATGGTTATGGTGTATATATATACTGGCCAACCTATTTATGTGGTTGTGGTAGGAATTAACGGCGGGGTTGTGCATGATATTATGAGGGTACTAGTTCAATTCGCTTCATGTTCAAGTAACCCAACTATAATGAAGATGTGATGTGCGTCTTTGATGTAAATGAGGTGTATAATTTATAGTTCTGATATGTGGATATATGTTTATGTGAATAAATTGAATATGTTCAAGCATATGACATATGTTGTTATAATTTCCATGTGGGAATATTTTTTGGGACATGGTTGTATAAAAATATAATTTGGATATTATTATAGCATTCACGAATGTGGTATTGAGTTTTTGATCCTTGGGGAGATTAAGTGATAGTTGACCTGACATAGGTGTGTGTTTGTTCAATTATTTTTTCAAAGAGGAATTAGTAAAATTCTTCAACAATTTCATGAGATTTTTTTTGGTGTATGATACTATATATACTTATTTATTCACCCACCCACACACACACACAAACACAGAAATTTATATATATATATATATATTACAACCTATTTATTATCCAAAATCATTTATTGGAAAAGTGTAAAACCACAATGTTCATCCAAAGAATTCACTAATAAAAAGCACATTATCATTCAATTATTAATTAAGACTACTAGAACATTCTCCAAAAATAATTTACAAGATAGAGAGGTTACATGGTAGTTTGGATCATCCATTGTAAATATTCAAAATGATATTATAGTTCTTTCTGACGTTTTAATGCACTTCAATTAGTTGATATTACATTTATTTAATACTCTTATAAGTATAATAACATTCTTGTCATCCTATACACATAGATCATGATTAGTTTCTATGTGTATAAATCTTCTCAATATCATATCGTCATCATCTAGTGTTTAATTAATCCCAAAACGTTTTCCACTATTTATTCATCTTAATGCATGGACATCTCTAGAGATTACTTAGAAACCACACATGTCTTCCACTACACTCTATTTAGCACACCATAGAGGGGAACTACCCCATTTTTTGTTGTCTCAACTTAATCATATATTTCCAAAATCATTGGGATCATTATAAATGATATTGTTTTATATCTTGGTCAATCTTGTATATATTTATATTGGAAATTAGAAATAATCATTTAGACATTCTGATTACCTTTAAATAGCCTTCTTTATACTTGGACTAAGATTCAGAATACCTCAAAAACATATAATGCCATCTCTTAAGAATGTTCAAGAAGAATTGTCACTAGACTCATCCATTGGGGATCCCTGCTCATCGTTTGAGGTCTCTACTTGAGATAATTAAAACCCATGATCCATCCCATCACTCTCTGAAGCTACAAAGTGATTTCCAATCATAATAGTTGAAAATTACCATCTTTAGAATGACTGTATAAATGTACCACCACTGATATCCTACTCTCAAAACATTTCCAACTGATTAAAATCCATCCCTTATCGCATTAGACACCACTACATAGACTGAAAAAACCTCCGTCTCCAAGGATCCCTCTATTCAATTGATTCTATACCATGAAATAACTACATCAGTATAGGATGCAACCTAAGGATCCCTTAAAACTCCCTCTTCAACAACTTGTGTCTCCAATTCATGGTTGGGTCTAATACTAGATCACATAACCCTTCAACAAGAGACCCCAATTTATTTTATGGATAATGAATCCAAAACACCAGTAACACTTACCACATCTCTACCCATTTGTATATAAGGGACTTTCACAAAATGCCTAGGATCGACTAGATCCTTCCTCAATCATTTGAAAATATTACCCATCAATGGGTTACCCTCCTATGTCTCACATTTGAAAACATTTTCATTCAATGAGTCAGTTGATAAACCCAATTGGATCTGCCATATTAGACCCCCACCAAATACATGCCCTACAGCCTTATTTCTCCCTCATATGTCCACAACCATCTACTGATCAATTTTTATGATCCTATGTTAACATGATATATTTTAGTGACCCATTTACTTATAAGGAGAGAAAAAATAAATCCACTATTCAAAAACCACATCATTTTCTCATCACAACTCTTCCCCCATAGAAATCCAAATTTAATCCACTAAAAATATTAATACATCTAATTCTACATAGATTTTTCGAAAAACAGGTTTGAAAACCAATCAAGTTATATTGTTAAAACACCAATACCTACCCAAAAGATTCTCTAGAATTCACATAATCACAAGATTTTGAAACTGTAATGGAATTTTAGAAAAAAAAATTTGATGTTTACACTATTAGGGTGTCATGATACATATGGAAGTTGTAATTCCACAAAAAAAGGTTGAACCATGAACTGTTTTAGCTGCAGAGGGCACTAGACCAAGCCCAGAATTGGTCTTCCTATAAAGAAAACCAAATAATAATATTATTATAGTCAATTAAACCCCCCATTTCTTTATCAAGTAAATTGTATGACCTAAAAATTAACATATAAAAAGTATCCACCAATGTAAAACACTACCTGAACTGGGAACCAACATCCGATTCAGAAGAGCTGATGTGTTGTTGAACATTGAGGTTGAAAGAGAATGGTGACTAAATTCGATGAACTGATGATGGACTATAGATATAATAGATATATGATGGGATATGGTTATGAAGTACAGGTTAAAATATGTGATAATTAATAAGATCAAGATCAAGGAAGTCATGATTTGTATTTTTTCCATTGTTATAGATACTACATTTTGGTGTATCATTTTAGAGATCATTTTTATTATTGAAATCACACAAGAGTGTACATGGATTAAATTTATATTTTTTGTAGTTAGTTTTTTGTTTTTTTTATATTCCAATGATTATTAGGGTGATTCCTCTTATATATGTGTTATTATATTATTAAATAATGTCATCAACACATGAATTGTTGTCTTTAAGGGTCTATATAATACTCAATACATTTCTAGGATGTGTTTTAAATTGGGGAGTTCCATGAAAATATATGTCATAGAACAAAATGGATATCCCAATAAAACTAGAGCTGAGATATATAATATCATTTTATAATTTCAGAGCTGAAAAATTTGAGTACAAGTTTAGGAAACTATGTTTGAACATGTCACCTCGTAAAACAATAGTTCACACTTCAATATATAAAATGTTATAAGTATTAAGGGATATATAAAACATTATTTCAAGGAAATAAGATAAATATCAATCCCTAATTTATGAAGTATTCATTGATATATGTAATCACACTATAATCATGTTGGGAGTGTTATAATTTAGCATAAATGAATGAAATTATAATATATTTGATTTTTTCATGTCATGATTTTGAAAAATATAGTTTACATAAATTATTTTACTGGATAATAATTTTGGACGTTAAAAAATGATTCTTTATAGAATTAACTTTATTTTGTTGATGAAATTTTCCATTATAAAATGTGTGTTACACATTGAACAAAATACAAGCATGGAGAAAATGTAAATAGATATAAATCATAGAAAACTTCATGGATATAGTGGAAATTATTATCAATAAGTATATAATTTTGTAAAGAGAAATGGTTGTGGTGTGAGAGATCATAATGATTAAGGATTTGGTACCATATCTGGTTGATTATGAAGAAATCATGATAAAACTAGATTTTCTTTTATCACATAAATATTATTATTTTGAGTATGGTTTGAAATTAAGATAATTTTTCAACATAATTATTCTTATTTAAGGATATTTTTTCATTTATATGATTATAAAGTGAATCTCAATGTTTAAAGTCTCTACAATTGAATGATCTCATCCAGAATTGATGAAGAATAATAGTGTGTTGGATTTCATCAAAGAATTAAATTTCTAGTTGACGATGCATAATGATTAAAATTTATACACTAATTTTACGAGTACAAAAATTTATATAAACAAATTCATTCATTTAATTAGTTCATGAAGAAAAAAATAAAAGTATATAACCCATGGTTGAGTATTGAGTGATATATAAATATTTGTAATGGAGTGATCCATTTGTATTCAGAGACCATAAACATAAAATTATATATAGTGATTAATATGTATCAGGGACATTCATACACAATAACTAGATAACCAAACCATTACATAAATAAATATTATATCATTTTTCACAACACATTATTATATCTCAAAATAAATCACACCAATGATCCTACAAGTTTAGTGCATTTGGATATTAGCTACATGATAATATTATTTTAGACTATGTCATTGATATTTCCCAAAAATTTCCCCATATATTATATCCTTATGAACATATTACACGTAAAAAAATATTCATTTAATGGGTAATTAAATCATAAAGAAATTTGTGATCTGCGATACTCAGTAGGTGTAAATATAAGGAATAACAACTGAGTGTCACAAATGAAATTAATATAAACATTTGAGAATGAGATCTTAATCAGACTTCATCAACATAACACAATAACATAATACCAATGAAAATACATATCATAAATCATTTATCATGACATTAGAGGCATGAAATAAAATAATCGATGAGTAATAGTAGTGGGTGAACCTGAGTAAATAATATATTTATAAGAAAAAATAACATAAGAATTCTACTTAACCAAGTGATATAGAATCCGAATGTGGAATTTATATAGTAAAACAAAAAAAATATCTTATATCAATGATCACATCGAAGACCATCATAAAATATTTTATAGTTTCCCATAAGATTATTGGTTTACTCCCTATTCCATAAACTGTTGATAGGGTCTACAGGGGGTTTTGGTTCATTCCTCATTATTTGAAAAAATAGTTCAAGGTGTTATTTAGGGGTTTGGGTTCAACATATATTACCATAAACATAGGTGATGGAGTAAATTATGGGTTTAGTTTTACTCCCCATTTCTATAATTAATGTAGACAAAGTCCATTTTGGAGTATTTGTTCAATCCCAATTCTTTTAAACAAAGTGTACATAGTCCCTTAGGGGTTTGGGATCACTCCTCATTCCCATAAAAATTATTGATATATTCATTAAGTTCTTTGGGTTCTATCCTCAATATATGAAATTTAATGAGAAATATATGTTACCCAATGCATTAAAAGGCACAAAAATTCTGGTCTCACACATTACATATGAAAATCACCATACATATTTGTGTCAAATGAAAACATTCACAATTCCATCATATAATAATTAACTCAAGAGAAAAATAATATTAATGACTATTATATAAATACATGATCATATAATGTCTAATGAAATATGGTGAATAATATCATTAGAGATTAAACAAACTATTATAAAAATACATTGAATGACATTGACATAGATTAAAAAATAGTATATTATAATTATAAAATTTATTTAAAAAAATTTGAATCATCCATTTCATTTTAGTGAATGATATATTAAAATGAAAAAAAATATTAAAAAAATTTTTTATTAAAAAAATATTATGTAGGAAATCAGTGAAAATATTTAAAGGAATAGTTGTAATAAAGACCAACGAAAATTGATGGTGAAATAGAATGAGTGGAAAACATTAAAAAGAAATCCTTTCCCACTTTTATAAAAAAAATAAAATTTTAAAAATGATATAAATAAATAATTATATATGTGATAAGTACATCTGAATAATCCTATAAAGAACACAGATATGAAGGAATAATATTACCATAGAGAATCATGTGATAAAGTCAGTTTCACATACCTGAATTATTTCTCATGTATTGTAGTCGAAAGGGGAGTGAAAAAATTAAATAGAATTTAATATGAAATAATTTCTAAAGGAGAAGAAAATATAATGAGTTTCATAGTTAGTTAATTTATAACATAACATATTTAACTTTCATTCATTGCTAATATTTATTTCAATGTTATATAGGAAAGAAGACCTAACATATTTGGATAAAATTCTATCAAAATAATATGAATGGGATAAACTAGTATAGTATTGTAAATACCTTTAATTTCATGATATGTATGACATAATAAATACACAACTCAGTCAATACACCATAAAAATAATGAAATATATTGAATGTATAGCATATCTCAATGAATGGAAATAGTGAATAGAAATGATAACCTCATAATTTATCTTGGATAAAAATTCTAAAACCCCTTGTATAATAATTTTTTTTCATTATTATTATAAATTTATATATATTTAATATAAGTAATAACACTCATTTATTTTTAATCCTTAAAACAATGTTAATTTTTTATTATCCAAATTAATATGTTTATGTTAATGTTTTAGTTATTTCACACGTGTTTTTTATTATATGTCTCAATAATTTCTCTTTAATAATGGGTTAAACACCTAATTATTTATAATTAAGGTGTATTATTTGTGTTTGATTAATTTTTAGGGTCCTATTTTTATATCAGAAATCTTATGGTTATTGTTTCCATATAATGCTATAAATTTACTTATTAAAAATTGTTAAATTAACAAATGAATTGAATTTATTTTCAAATTAGATTTCTTTATTAACACTCAATAATTATTAAAATATATTTATTTTATTAATATTAAAAAATATTAATAAAATTTATATTCTCTTGGTTATTGATAACTTAAACATTGTGAAATCATTCCTTAATGTATTAAAATCGACCCAAACATGAGCATGATATAATAACCAAATGAGTAAAAAAATACCATTGTATAGTAATAATAACAAAATTATAGAATATTAATGATTTATTAAATTTTTATTAATTAGTTAAATTATATTAATGAATATTTTGATGAAGAATAGAAAGAGGAACAATTCAGTATGAAATTTCACTTATGATGATGTCTTCAAAACAAATTTTAGAGCTCTGTTTGAAAATGAGGGATTTGGGAATCCTTATTATGACTAGGGGATCTCAAACATTTTATATGACTTTTTTGGAGATATTTTGGTCATATATTAAATATGAGACTAATAAAAATGGTTGATTTGAGGTAGATATATGGGGGACATTTTATAGGTTCCCTTGAGTTACATTTTCCAAAATTCCTATTGCAGAATGGGTAAAGAATGAAATTTCATGGGAAAATTTAGTCCAAAGGGGAATAATAATTTATATAGGATATGAAATGGTCATGAAGTCCCTCATGCACTAACTTATATTTAATGTCATGTGATATTTTATTAATATACCAGTTAAGTTATACATTTTAGATCATTCTACCCATTACCATGGAAACTCACTTTTGAAACTCAGAAACACAAAATTATTCATGAAAAAGAAAATGAAATATATATTGATATATATATATTATAATAAAAAATTTTAACATTATTCATAATTATATAATAGAAAAAACACATATAACCTATTTTTAGAAATATAGGTCATCTAAACATTAAATAATATTTTTTTTGTATTGCTAACTAATTAATAATCAAAGTATTTCTATTCAAATTTTTTTAGACCTACGTAAACAATACATTTAATTGAATTACACACTACAAATATGATAAATATAACATTTAAATTAAAAAAATATATATAACAATGTCAATGTTATTAATATAAAATTTTGGATTTGCCACGGAAATAAAATTATTCTTTATTATCATTCCTTAATTATTTTTTACAGGTTATTAATTTATTTTAATATTCATTAAATGAATTTATTAGTATATTATATTGATATCATTCTTTAATGTTGTTAAATTTAGTAAAAATATATTATTCCAGAAAAGTGTTTCTTTAGAATCAAATGTAATATTCACTGTGAATTAGAAACTTTTAATTATGATAAACAATTATTTACTTTATTAAAAATAAATAAATTATAAAAAAAATATTTCTACATATTCTTATATCAGCAATATATTGATAATTAAATTTTTAAATATGTTTACTAGTGTTATACTAAATCCCTATATACCCTATAATTATATCTTTATAATACATATATTTCCATGTTACACATAGCTACCACAATTTCCATACATTACATTTAAATCATTTTAGAGACAAGAAACATAAAATTATTACAAAAATAAGATCAAGAAGATTAGTAACTTCAGAAAACTAGGACCATATATAAATTTTACAATATAAACACAATCTTTTATTTATTTTCATATTCCAAAATTCTTATTGGCCCTTGAGTTCTCCTTAATAAACGTAATCACCTGTGGATATACATTTAAAAGGGGTAAGATAATATCCCAATAAGAGGATAAGAACATAATAACATATAACATGGGGTGATTATAAAAATAAGTATCATAACATGGACATAAGATCATAAATATGGTAGGATGAATTAATAAATTAATTGAAATATGGTATTATAAAAAATTGAAATGTCACGTCTTAGTGGTGAAATTACACACATTGTTGTGAAAAAATTTAGCATCAGGTTCACAGAAATTTCACATTAGTATTGAGTCTACATATATTATGCAATTAATTCGAGCTCTATATAATTCTGGGCACACCCATCACATTAGAACATTTCTATTATACTATATAATTCATGGAACACCCGTCACATCATAACATTTACATTATCATGCATGGCACATGGAACATATACCAATATTGAACATAAAAACCCCATGTAATGCAATTTATTTCTCATCATAAATCAAAAATTCATTAACTTTGGGGTCACAAATGAAATATGGAATAACGTACTCAATACAAGAACAATCAACCTTGGGTGAGAAGTAATGTGTGTGTTTTTTGATAGAAGAGTTCTTTCAAAAAACATTGTGTTTGTAATAAAATCTAGTGGAAACTATTATATCACATAAAAATAAATATAACTATGAATAAATTAATTTGATGTTACGAACATACTAAAATTGGATAGAATAATGAAAGTTGGAATCTTAAATTACCCTTACCGTGTGAATGAAACCTTTCTTCATATTATGGTTTTATATAGTCATATTATATTGATTAATTAACATCTATAAAAACTTTTATATAGTAAATTTAATCAATATTGATTTATAATGTTTTATTTATGGGCCTTTGGATGAGTTATAGATTTTCAATTCATTATTCGGGCCTGTTCTTTTTCTTAGTTTTCATTAACAATTCATTAGTACCCATGAATATTAGTTTGTTTAGAACATGGATAAACATAAAAAATTGATATTTCATGAGATTAGAGGATTATAAATGATTTTATAATTAATTTGGTTATATAACATGTGTATGAATCATTAGATAAAATCTATTTATGATCATTTCTAGTTAATTTTGGATGTTTTGGGATCACAAAGACCATGTATTGTTTTTTCATTTAGTATTATCTATAAAAGTTATTTCAAGAATATAAATGGGGTGATAACATGAATATTAAAGTATTTTAAACCATTTAAGTGTTGTATTGATAGTATTGAAGGATTTGAAGGAAAATGGAAGTGCATCGTCCACAATGTAGGTAAAACAACACATCAAGGGAAACAATTTCATTTATATAAAAAAGGATAGAGTGGAAGGCGTATAATGAATAATCACGCATTAACATGATAAAATATCAGTATACGATTCATAATGGAGTTATCCTGATTTTTGGATAATAGAAATTGAGGATAATTTAAGAAATGAAATGAGATTTGAATGAGATTGAATGAAAATAGAGAGAAATTACCTCTTGAATACATATTTCTAGAGAGACTCTTTTGGGGAGAAGTTTCGTTATTTTTATGAGCACAAGGATTGTAAGACGTGGGGATTGTTATTGGGAAGAATTTTTATAGGATTTGGAGTAGGCACAAGTCTTGAAAGATGTGGTAGAATTAGGTTGTGAGGGGTGGAATTTATAGTTGAGGGGAGGAGAGTTTCTCAATATTTAAAACATTAGTTTTTCAATTTTTCTCAATACAAACAATAATGATGATTATATGAATAAATACATTAAAGAGGAAAGTTATTTAGAAAAAAATTCCATTTACATCATCCATGACTCAAGAATGATGCATAAATTCATTTATTTAGCACATTTTGCAAATTATCGAATATCATTATTCACCGAAAATAAAATTATTTTTGAAACAAGATTCAAAAATTCACACCAACCCATTCATGACGTGTAAAATCAAAAAACAAAATCCATTTTCTGAAAATAATTTCCATAATAGGGGTAAATTATTTTTTAATTAGAATCATAATTTACCTAAAAAATTGATATTTTAGAATTAAAAATGATTTTATAACACATATAAAAGTTAATTATGGTCACCCAAAATTATCATATAATCATAATGAATTATAATATTTGAATATGAATAAAATTTAATAAAATATAGTTTTTTTAAAATATTAAATTAATCATTATATATTAATGGATGACAAAAAATACCAACACTACAATATAATTATACCATATTCTCACTTATAGGATTGATATATTTTGTTTATACTATCATTGGTAAGGTTTCTATTTACATGGATGATTTTATATTCAATTGGGTCTTTTTAATATTCATAAGGATAAAATTACTATTCTTAATGGCTTGAATCTTTTCACCAAAAATTATGTTTTCCCTATCGGACTCCAAACATCTTACTGATTAAAACTATGTATGTCATATTTTCAAAATTCAAATCACAAAAGGGGAAAAATATGTTTAAAATTCACATTGAATTTGGTAGTTCATTTATGAATGATGTGTCATTTTGTTTTCTTGTGATATTTAATGTGATTATGATATTACTATAAGAAGGGAGAAATTTTATTGATAAAAGTTTGGTTTGTAACATTCTTCCCTCCTTTTGAAATATCACCATCAGAATTTTATTTTATATAAACAGGTGAGGGAACATCTCCATCATTTCATCCTTTAATTCCCATGTTTCATCTTCATACATATGGTTCCTCCACAACACATTGAAAGGAAAATTGTCTTATGTGGTAGAACCATAACTCTCTCATGCAGAATATTTACCGCCTGCTCCTCATAAGATAGACCATCTTCCAGCTATACCATCTATGAGTTCAATACATGTGAGGGATCTTGTATATACTTTTTAAGGAGCGATACATGAAACCCATCATAAACATGATCGATATTTGTTGGGTGTGAATGTTGATATTCCACAAATCATATGTGTTAAAGGATATCAATTGGGCCAATATACTGTGGCCTTATATTCGTTTTCATTCCAAAATAAATGAATATTTTCCATTGAGATATATGAAAAAAGAATTTATCTCCAATGTCGATCTGATTGTCCCTTAGACATTTTTAAATATGGAATATTTTTGGACTCTCTACTGATTTGATATGTTGCATGATAGATTGATCCTTCTTGGTAATCTCTTGTACAATTTAAGGTCCAAGTAGCTTTATTTACCTATCTTTATCCTGGATGGTTGGAGTACTACCCTAATCTCCAAATAGAGCTTCATATGGATCCATATGAATACTCAACATGAACCTATTGTTTTATGGGAACACAACCAATGGGATATGCTGATTTCATCCATCTTAAAATTATAGTGAGTAGGAACTTATCTTATCATCGAGATTTTGAATAGTTATTTCAGATTGGCCATTAGTTTGGGTGTCATAGGTCGTTATAAAATTCAATTCAGTATTCAAAGCCTTTTGATGACTCCTCTAGAATTTAGATGTGATCCTTGGATCATGATCAGAGACAATATAGAGTTGATATCCATGAATTATCACCACATTTGTCAAATATATCATTTCAACTTGTTCAAGTGAGGCATCTTCCCGAATCGTGATAAATTGGGATGCCTTGGTGAGTCGGTCCATCCCAACCCAAATTAAATTATTTTCTTTGGATGTCATTGGGATACACATGACAAAGACCATATTGAAATTCTCACATTTACACATGGGTATAGCCATCAGTTTCATAATCACATTATTCTTATGTCTCTCTACATTAACTTGATAACATATCATAAACAATGATATATTATCATCAATCTTTTTCTTCATGTAATCCCACTAGATGTTTTATTGGATATCGATGAACATATTTATGCTACATGGATGTATAGATAATGTTGAGGTATGCACATTATAAAATATATCATTCTTTATCCCTAGTGGTGAAGGAACATAAATATATGATCCAAACTAAATTACACCATCATCGTTGATTTGGAACTCTTTTAGATTCCCATACTTTACTGTATTCAACAACTTTTGAAACTCCAGATCAGCACATTGTTTGTCCTTAATCATCTATTAGATAGATTGTTAGGAAATAATTTGGAAAATTTAGGATTTATTCCTTACCATTATGATTTCAAAATCCATCCTTTGAATACCCATGATGATATTGTCTTACTCAATTTATATCATGGAGAGAGTTGGTTAATTTCTACTAAGAGCACCAACTACCTTGTTAGCCTTTCCAAGATAATAGAGAATAGATAATTCGTAGTATTTTATTATCTCTAAACTAATCCATTGGAGCACATTGAGCTCCTTTTGTGTGAATATATACTATAGGAGCTTACGACCAGTTTATATGTCACTCTTCAAACCATAGAGGTAGTGCCTCCTGATTTTCATTGAAAAGAACAGAGTTGTGAGATCCATATCATGAACCAGGTAGTTCTGATCCTGGATATGAAACTACAGTAAGGGATAGGCTGTCTCATTATCATTATTCATGATTATACAACCGAATACATTCATTGAAGAATCACTATATAACAGAAAAATTCAATACTATTATGTAATGTGAGTATAGATGCAGTGATCGACCATCTATTTAGCTCCTCAATGATTTTCTCACATTCTTACATCCAGACATACACTACCCCTTTCCTTGTAAACTTAGCTAGAGGGCTTAAAAATAGTGATAAATGTCTCAAAAAACTAAGGTAGTACCCTTCTAATGCATGAAAAATATGGATTTTATTGACACTAATGTGTCTAGGCCATTACTCAATCACTATGTATTTTAATGGGTCCCTAGAAATTAACACACTTGTGATCACATGTCCCAATAACATGACATGATTCATCCAAAAGTCACATTTTCTGAACATGGAATACAACTTATCCTTTATTATATTCACAAATACAAGACATATATGTTCATCATGTCCCTCCATGATATTAGAGTAAATGAAAAATCATCGATAAATAATACCACAAATATTTCAGGGTAATCCCTGAAGAGATTGTTCATCAATCCATGAAGATAATAAGGGAATTAGTATGTTTGAAGGGAATCATAAGAAACTCATAGTTCCCATAACATGTACATAATGAAGTCATTTTAATATCACCCTTTTTCACCATTAGATGATGATATTCAGGAGGAAGATCAAACATTGAGAAGTATTGAGAACCTCAAAGATGGTAAAACAATTTTTCAATCCATGTGAGAGGATAATTGTTTTTTGGTGATATTATTGTGTTCCCAGTAGTTGATACACAGCTGCATTGATCTATCATTCCTATTCAAAAATCCCACTCGTGCACCCCAAGGTGATGCACTAGGGTGTATAAACCATGTATCCAAATTCTCATGATGTTGCTTCTTTAACTCCTCCAGTTTAATAGGTTCGATCCTATAGAGAGAAATTAATATCGTAGTAGCTCTAGGTATGAGTTTTATTGAGAGTGCGACTTCATGATCTGTGGGCATTCTTGGATACTCTTCCAGAAATACATCATTTTATTCCCTCGTGATGAGAATTTCTCATAGGTGGATAACTTTCTTTGACTGAACTATTTGAGCAAGAAATGCTTCTTCCCAGGGAACCAACACCTATACTGTTGATGGATTTTCCAATAGAGATTTATTATATTCTATTCATTTGTAGAAGATTATGGTATGGTATAGAATATGATATGATATTTTCTTTTCTCTATAGTTGATATGTTCGCTATATAAAGAGATCTAATCCATTCCAATTATAGCGTTGAATTCCACCAAGGGAAGTATCACGATATTATCTAGATAAATCATTCATCATATTCCCACAGGAGAAGAGTCCAACACTAGGGATAGAATGATTTCACCACTTGTTATTTTTACCGATATCTCTATTTCAAGGTTTTAGGGCTTCAATTCTATATCTCTTATAAACTTTCATGATATAAAGGATTGAAATGAATTAGAATCACCGAGGATTTTTACATTATTGAGTGAATATGATATGTACCTTGTATGATTTAATTTTCATGCTAAACATCCATAGTAGTGATGAAATAAGCCATCCCATTCTCCTGTGGATTTCGTGGATGATGACCCTGATTACACTCAAGGGATCGAGGTCTAGTGCACTAGTTCACATAGCGCTAGTGCTCCAAACAGTTATAAAACCGGTCCATTTGTGTTGTTCCACTTTACAGCACCATATTCTCCTTTCTTATCATGTATTTTCAACACTCTTTAGCTTGGATTCTATCTCTCCTACACATGAAGTAGTTTCTTATGCCTTTGAGGGAATTCTTATGATGCTTCTTTCCACATTTTTTACATGTGGGTGGTTGAGTTTTATTTAACACTTTCTCATTACATCCTTCACCATGAAACTATGTCTTTCATTTATCATCAGTACAACCATGTGACCATTCTCTAGAATTCACCTCCACATTGAGATCACATCTTATTAGTTCTTCATATACCCAAACGATTATAATTTCATGAGCGTTTTGTAGGATTGGTTTTAATCCACTAATAAATCTATCAATTTTTCTATCATTGTTCATAACAAATCCCAAAGCATACTATGAGAGTCTTTTGAAATTCTCTACATAGGACATGACACATTCTACATCCATTTTTTTATCTCTATGAATTCTCTGTCCATATTTATATGAAGAGTTCATGGGAAATACTAATTATGAAACAATATATTAATGTATTCACACTCCCTATCTTGAATTTCGTGTTTTTGATTGGTGTTCTTAATTAATTCCCAATATTTGCCAACCTATTCATCGAGAAGATAAATAGAAATAATCACCCTCTCCATATTTAAACAATTAATGATAGAAATGATCTTCTCCATTGATATGACCCATATTTCTTCAACAAGTGGATCAAAAGATCCACTAAAAATCAGTAGTCATTTCCTCAGAAAACACTTGACAAATAGTTTCTCCCCCTTAGGTTAAGGACGATGATCCACTTTATTTATATTATTCATTATATCCTGAGAAAACCTGGCAATAAATGCCATAGTTTTTTTGAACTCCATCTCTCAAATCACTGGCGATGTCATTCAAGTAGTCACTACATTGTCCCTCACATGGGTTTTTGTTCTGGTTTTTCCTGGTTCCAACCATATTCTAAAATATAAAATGTTAGAAGAAAACATGATTCAACAATTTAAGAATAAATAATTTCTTCCTTTGTGAGATTAACTCAAAAATCATATATTATGGGACATCAATGTTTATAAAATCATCTATTGTGCTTATATATACTTAGACTTATACAAGGGTTTTCTCTAAGGTTCTCTAGTATTAATTCCCAAATTAACTAAACCATTCCTCTAATACCAACTATAGCTACCCTTCTTTTCTATCATTACTTTTAAATCATTATAATGATAAAAAACCTAAATTAATTATAGAAATAGAATCTAAAAGTTTCGTGTCATTATATAACTATGACCATACATAAATTTTACAACATAAAACAAAAATATATCATTAGTTTCTTCCTCTCAAGATCTTATTGTCCCTTGAGTTCTCTTTAGTTCACGTAATTATATAAGGTTTTACATAAAAAGGGGTGATATAAAATCCCAAAAAGTGGATAAGAACATGGGACGAAATAACATGGTGTGAGCATAAAAATTATTATCATAACATGGGCATATGATCACAAACATGATAGGGATAATTAATAAAATGCTTTAAATGGTGCAATGCATTAAAATGAAACATCATGTCTTAGTGGTCTACTAACAAACATAGTTGTGAAAAATGATAGCATCATGTTATTGATTAATTAAATTTACTCATGATGCAATTTACATTTCCCAATTTATTAGAGTGATATATATTTCTGGGTGCACCCGTCACATCATAAAATTTTCATAGCACTATATAATGTCAGGCACACCCCTCGCATCATAATATTTACATTATCATACATTCCCAATTGAACATATATGAATCATTAAAATAAAACAACCCACGGAAAGGAATGGGGTTCACATAATAAATCATAAATTCATGATCTTTGGGTTCCCAAATAAAAGAAGTAATAACATACTTGATACAAGAACCATCAACCTTGAGTGAGAAGTAAAATGAGGGTTTTTTGAGAAGAGTTGTTTTGGAAAACATTGTGTTTTTATAAAATATAGTGGAAAACATTTATATCCTAGAAAATTAATAGTAATTATGAAGAATGTATTTTTAAGTAATAACCATACTGAAAATATAGTGAAATAGGAAAACCCTGATGAACAAAACATGTGTTTGAGAAATCCCCTTTCCTTGTGTCATAATCCTTTCTTCACATTAATGTCCTATATAATCTTATTATATTCATTAATTAATAACCCATAAAAATTTTACACATTAAATTGGTTCTTTATGTTTTTATTAATTTCATTATGAGCTATTTGATTGGTTATAATGTTTAAATTTGTTGTTCGGATGTGTTCATTTTCTTCATTTTCACGAACATGTTTTGTTTTATTATTTAGTATTATGTATGAATGTTTACAATAGAACATATAAGGGGATGAAAAATAAATAAAATAATACTTTTAAAACATTTAATGGTTTTATTGACAACCTTGAATGCCTTTAAGTAAAACGGAAGAGCATCACCAGTGATGTATGTAAATTAACACGTCATGGGAAACGATTTCATTTTTATAATCAAAGAGAGATAGGGAGTAGTATAATGAATAATATTATATTAACATGATAAATTACCATTTTATCAATCATAATGGATTTATAATGTCATTTTGAAAATAGATGTTTAGGAAAATATAATAAAAGAAATGAAATTTGAAAGGGAATTGAAAGAAAAGAGGTATAAATTACCTCTTGAATATATCTTATTTGTGAGCCTCTTTAGAAGAATGGTTTGGTGGGTTTTATGAGACAATGGGATAATGGAAGTGGGGGAGGATATTGAGAATATATTTCGTCTGAATTTGAAGTAGAAAAAAGGCTTTACAAGTGTGTGTAAATGCGGTTGTGAGGGTGTTATTTATAGTGGATGAGAGTGGTTTTTTCTCAATATTTACATCATTAGTATATTGATTTCAATAATAAAAAGAAATTGTTCAGATTAAATGCCTAAGAATAGTAAATAGATAATTTTAGTTCGAACCAATGGCCATTTACATCTACCATGACACAAGCATGATGCAAAAATGCATTTATATAGATTTTTTTTGTAAATTATCGAATCTTGATAATCCCCAAAAATAAATGTATGTGGGAAAAATTTCAAAAATAATCCCTAACCATTTTTTAATATTTTGAAAAAAATATACTCAATTTTATGAATACAATTTTCTAAATATTAATAATTTATTTCTTAATTATAATCATAATTTACTTCAAAAATTGAAATTTAAAATTTATAACATCTTTTCTAACACATTGAAAAAATAATTAAGGTCTCATAAAATTATCATTTAATAATAAATAATTAAAACTAATCTTTATGAATACATTTTATGAAAATAAATTTTAATTTAAATTATTAATTTAATCATTAAATATTGATAACATACAAAATTACCAACATTATTATATAATTATATAATATTTTCACTTATATGATGGATAGATATTATTTATACAATCATTAGTAAGGTTCATATTTACATGGCTGATTTACTATTCCTAAGGGTCATATTGCGATTCATAAGGGTAAAATTACAATTCGTAAGGGTATGTTACTATTCACCAAAAAAACCTTTTGTCCTATCAGACACAAAATATCTAACTGATTGCAACCATGTATGTCATATTTTAGAAATTTAAATCACCAAATTTGAAAAATTATGTTCAATGGTCACATAGAATTTAGTAGTTCATTAAAGAATTATGTGGCATCATGTTTTCTTATGTGATGTTATTTGATATGATATTACAATAACAAGGGAGAAATTGCATTGATACATGATTGGATCGTTACATTCCATCATATACATTCATTCCATTCTATCATAAAAAATCACATTTTACATTTTTATAATTTCCATTGTTGATTTATAACTATATTTTATCTTTCTTGATGTTTTTACTCATTACCAATTTTTTACTAACAATGATTCTCCAGGGTGAAGGTGATCATGGGTATTTCATTAATCTAAAAATATTATTCATTTTAATTTATTTTCAAATTTTTATTTATTCAATTTTATAGGATGTAGTCATTTATGGTATATAATTCATTTATTCATGTTCTTTTGTGATAATGTTACATTATGAGATAATTAGTTACAATTAATTTATTTCACATAATATATAATTTATTTCCAACTTCTGTTTCAAATAATTATAAATAATAAGACAAATAACAAAGGTAAATGGAATTCACACTTAAATATGGAATTTTTATCCTCCACCTTAAATAAAATATATCCCCATGATTTAAATTTTTATCACTGATTAAAATATATTATGAAATTCAAAAAATTCTTCTGAGGATATAAATTCTATGGATATTTATTTTTTTGTATCTTTAGTAATACAAAAAAACTATTATGTTCATTAATAATAAGCATATGTTTATTTGTTCATTTTTTAGAACTAGAAATTTCAAATAAGACTTCGTATCATTAAGGAAATTATTACCACTACATTATATAGATCAATTTTCATGTAATTATTCTCAATGAACATTAATTGATATGAAACATAAGTTACCACCATGACTATATTCCTAATAATAAATCCCCATCACTGTTTTAATACACGACAATATATACCCAAACCACCTCTACTACAAGTAATTGTGAGTAATGAACTAGTGATAAACCACATCTCAAGCTCCTTAAAATTTAATTCCCATTCACCTGTATAATGGAACATGAAACACTATTAAGATAAATTTTTTAGTGTATTTGTAAATAATTAGAATATTGTCATAGTATATATGTTATTTCTCAAAAATCCATGAATCAACATAAATGTGTAACAGTGTTTAATCTATTCCATTCATGAATTTCCTCTATATTTAAAATATCGACATATATACCCTATATCAACATTAGTAACCGGTGAATGATAATTTATAAATCCAAAATTCAATTTTCTGTAACTTTCAATAGTATTTCTACTTTTTCATGGATATTAACGAAATATATAAATTATTATCATGGTGTTCCTTAATCTTGGTATATATGATAATATCATATATAAATACTTCAATAAAATGATCAACATAATCTTTAATGACTATATTAATTATATCCATGATGATAACTTGTGTATTTGTAATTCTCAATTGAATCACAATGAATTTTTAATGTCGATATCTTTTATGAAGTGTATCATAATAAAACCCTTCCTATTAACAATTAAGTTATTGTATATAAGTCAAATATCATTATTTATTAAAGTATTTATCTTGAATTAGATAATAAAAAATTCATAAATATGAGGTAGTGTATACATGTACTTGATCCCGATCATTAGAAGCTCATTATAGTAATTGAAAATAAACGTTGACCCATATTTCTTCATAACAAAGAGTATTGGTTCACCCCATGGTGTATCACTAGGGTATAAAAAATAATTAAAAAATTGTCTTGGAGTTTCTTCTTTACATCATAAAATTCATCATGATCAATGTATAAGGTGTCTTTTATCGAGATTCTCCTCAACCATTTTTAAGAAATACCCCTTAATAATTTGTTATTATCTCCTATATAATTATGAAATATCTTTTGGTAGTTCATAGCCACCCTTGTACTGATAAGAAATCATGGGTTGATTTAGGATATTAAATAAGACTTACCTATCCCAAAATATTTTATGGGTTTTAAATAGAGAGATCTAATGCAATCCCAAAATCACATTAAAATTGACTAAATGGATAATTATACAATTTTTAAGAACATTCTCCCAAACTACTATTTGAGATAAGTGATTGTCTTATGAAGAAATCATATTACTATTAGGTGTTTCCACCAGTAATTTAGTATATAATCATTTAGTATGTTATATTATTATCTTTGTAAAAATTATCACATTAAATTATTTGGTGGAACCAAATTTAAATATGAAATTTTTTGTTCTAGAGTGTTTTATGGTTTTAACTTTCAATGGAACAGTTTTGCAGCTAACTTCATTGGATTTATATTTCTCAATTCCCTCCATTACTAAAATTACACTATATTCCATTATATTGGATACATTTAACTAGGATCATATTCTGAATATTTTTTATGTTTAAAATTATATTTTATTTCCTCCATGATATTTATTACATGAACAACCACAGAACTATATTTTTCTCTAATTTAGTTTATTTTGGAGTTATTTATGGTTTATAATGTCATTTATAACTTGATATAGCTATGTAAATAATAATAATAATATTTTTATCACTTTCTCTTATCACATTAGATTTATCACTTGGACAATCGTTGAAAAAAAACCATTGAAGTCTTTGTTTACTATATTCTATACCGCTCAAACCATTGACTAAAACCATAATGGTTTATGTGAGTTTCAACTAATAATAACAATAGAATGAAGTCACATGATAAAAAAATTCAAGTAAATTATGCTCAATATTATAAAACCATATTTTAATCTTTTATATAATTGATTCATCTTAAATACATTTAAGTTAAACATATGTTTTTCTAGGTAAAGTCCATTTATTTTTCAAAACCTAATCCTAAACAATAAAAGATCACAACATTCATTACAACTATGATGAGCCAACCATAACATACCATAATATTTTATCCTTTTAAAGGAATATTTACTATATATGATAATAAATCACACCCTATAAACTATAGTTTTAGTTTCATTATATATAAGCTACATGATATTCTTATTTTATAATAAGTATAATATATTGGATATAAAATTTTTCATATAATATATAATTCAATAAAAATCACACATTACACTTATCATCATTTCCTATGAAAATATAAACATTTAAAAATTATTAGATTCGATTATTATTTAGTGTAAAAAAGAAGAGGAAAAAATGTAAGATCATAAATGTTCATATGATGAAAAATAGGGTATTTAAAATTAGTTTTGGTCCCTGAACATAATATAATTAAATTGTAACAATAAAACATAGATCATAAAACACGATTCATCCCAAATCTATTGGACCTTACAGAATACATGAATCATAAGAATATGTAAATACTATTGATCAATAATATAACACGAGAAAATAACATTGGAATTTTCTGTAACATATATATATTGAATAATAATATGGCATAAAAATAATCATATATATCCATCATATAATTTAACGTTCACTACCAAGATCAACACAACATGGTGGAATAATTCCAATAGTGGATTTATTTCACTCATCATTCCATAATCATAGTAGAAAAAATTCTTTTGTGGATTGATATCATTCCAAATTCCCCCAATAAAAATATACTTAGTCACATAGGTGTTTGGTTTCAATATCCATTATGATAAACACAGTTAAAAAATTCCCTTTAGGGATTGGGACCTATCCCTATTCCCATATGTTTCAAGGACATAGTCCCTTAGAGGTTTAGGTCTAGTCCCAATTCCCATAAACATATAGAAATTTTTTTTAGTGGTTTGGGTTAATCCCCATTACATTTTATCTCATTAGATATAATCCTTTATCAAATTAATTTGTAGTCTAAATATTTATGATCATACTAGTCACATAATGGAAAACCAAAAAATTTTGTGTGAGTTTATTTTTTTAATTTACATATATATTAATTAAATAATGTGGAAAAAATGAGTTTCAATAATATTTACATTAGAAATAATAATAATAAATTTAGTTAATGAATATGGATTGTAACATTAGCATATATCCCCAATAATGTATGAAAAAAAATTAATGAATGTTGAAATTGATGAAAAAAACCTTTTTAGAGTATTAAAAAATTGATTTAAAATTTTAAGTAAACGACCCTTTGTTTTTGATAGATTTTACATTAATATTAAATAAAATATAAAACAATTGGTTCACAAACAATATGATTATATAAGAAAATACATTGGAAAACAATGAAAATATGTAAATGGAGACGATGAACCCAGTTTGTGTTTTATTTGTATTTGTTGTCAACAACGAAGCCAACATGAATGATGTCAATATGATATAAATTAATAAATCATTGAATTGAAGGTGTAGAATCTAGGAATGATGAAAATTTTATATAATATACATTAAGGAATTATACTCTAAGTTAAAAGTTGAAGGAATACATTGTATCTTAGAAGTGTGTGCTCCATCATTGGTTGTGTGGAAGAAGAGATTTGAAGGAAGTTATGTCATCATATATTGGCACCATAAATGATATAGTAATTAATGAATTTGGTGAATGAATCTAATAATGTAACATCACCAAAATGATATTTAAACTTCTTATCATTTTTTAAGAATAACACATTTTGAGTTACGATAATTATTTTTTGGTTTGATGGTAATATGGAATTTCATATGTTAGGAATGAAATTTGAAAATTTCCCATTCTACGGAAACCTAATTTTTTTCTATTTAAATATTTTTTTTGTTCTGTACAAACATAAAATAAATAAGAGTAATGATCATACATATCATTCTAAAAGTAACATTGTTCTGTATAATGATGATCTCCCAGGAGTGTGTTTGTGAGTAAACATCATCATCACAAGTATAAGTCTAGATAATCATAAAATATAGTAATTATATGGTAAAAACCTATATAATGATAATTTCAATTTTACATTAATACATTTTTTTGATCAATTCTTTTTCTTTATTTTCAGTCACATTTTATTTAATGGAAGCATTTTTTTAATGAAGAGTATGGTTCAATAAATTCGATTAGACCTCAAAAAATTATCAATATTTACATTCACATATTTTCCCAATAATTGGAGTTATATATTCATTTTGTCAATCCATATAATCACTTGTCTTCTTCACATGGATGGTATTCACTTTTACATATCACATAAACATTTCTATAAGGTAAAAATATGAGAATATATAATATGAATGATAATGAAAGATGATGATTAAAAATATTGATGATAATACTATGTGGTGAATTTTAGAATATCACTTTGCTATTTATCTATATATTATAATGATATAATATTTGTTTCAGATAATGAATATGAAATATACATTATCAATAATTGGTTTCGTTTTCTATGGAGTGGCCACACTAAAGAGAGGAGACCACGGAATGGAGAAGTCCATTTTCAAAAGAATATGGTGAGAAAATAACCACCATAATGTATTGTTAGTCATTGTGGGATTAAATGAAAAAAAGTATTATTCCACTATATAGGGAAATATCTATAATAATTTTTATGGTTGTGGTGAGTGTCCAATCCTCCATTGTTAATAAATGACTCAATGCACACTACAGGAAAATCCTTTGATCTTTATCCATTCATTCCATTTAAGAGATTATTTTAAATGAGTTTTAAATTATAGTGTTTTTATAGAAATATTAATTTAGATTTAAATAAAATATCTTGTGGAAGATTAAATAATGGTGTCTTTAATTATTTTTGTAATTGATATAAATGAAATCCATTTTCTAAAGGAATTAAATTTTTGAAATATTAAAGAATTCATGATTTTTTATAGGAGGTGTTCAATACACATTTTACTAGATGATTCATTGTAAAAAAACTATTTTCAAGAACACGAATAATTATAATAATATAAGTTTATATTGACATATTTGCATGGTAAAATGATTATATATTATAAGTAGGAGAAATAAAATTATAAACTCTAGGTGGTGTGTATAGTTGAATATTTTATAAGTTAAAAAGATAGAGAAAATAAAATGACAATGTGTGTATGTTATCTTTTTTTTATGTTGAAGAAATAAGAAGGTGTTCAACAACTATAGTTAATTGTACATTTATGTAAAATAATAATGTTAGAGAAGCCTATTTATTTACTATTTATGATTATTTATAGGATAAAGAGACTGATAGAACTAGTGTTGTATAAATAAAAGGTTTCTGATGCACATATGAAATGTAGAAAAAGATAAACAGAATGTAATACATATATCATATAGTCTATCATGGATATGAAATATGGGATATTAAACCAATATTATTCTGTTATTAAACTATTAAGAATTGTGAGTCAACACTATAAATTAATTATCAATTAAGTAGGCCATCGTATCATTATATGTGAGGAAAAATACTAATCTAAATACTGTAGTAGGGACTCGAGATAACATAGATGATCTTTATTCAAAAAATTTAAAATAATTTCTCCTATAAAAGGAGATAATAAGAAACCAATTCCCTTATAGTTATTCGATTACTGGATAATGAGTTTGACGTCATCCCTTACTCAAGATTCTTATGATTATTAATTGTATGTTGTTTGTGAAAGTGATAATACATCCATACAACTGGGATTTATTAATAAATAGGGTGGTAGAACAACACAAAAAACTTGGTGTTCTGTTATGTTTCTTTCAAATTCAATATTTGATTGATAATGATTGTAGAGATAAATATAAATTGAGATTTATTCAATGAATAATTGAATTTTTAATAATGTGATTAAAATAAAATTCAAATAATATTTTACTAACACCGATTAACACGTATATTATTGTTATAAACATAACTATGTGATACAAAAAATTAGTACCATAGCTAGGTTACACCACTATTAGATTATCATATTAAATGATTCTAACATCCCTTTGTAAAGTATTCATGAATTGAAAATTTGAATAATCCTTTTAATTTATTGTCCACAAAAATTATGTAATAATTTTATTCTTATAAATAGAATAATTGTAATAATGGAGAAGATAATAGTCTAATAAATGAATCATCAAATAAAGGGGACGATTTTCTATTTACATGTATTCAAATTAAGGGTGGTTATATTATAATTGATAATAAGTTATCAATATAATATGGTGGTGATAAGAATACACCCATCTTATGAAATGAGAAGGAAAACATGGATTCATCATGAAACAATCGCGATTAAGAAAAATCAAGCATGTTGGAAATATTACCAATAACTTGAGTTGATGATTAAGGATCTATGGGTTTTCAACAATAATAAGTTTCTATAGAAAAATATATTTTTCAAAAATATTCACGATGAATATATCTTATGTATTTATGGAATCGTAAAAAATATTTAGTTGGGGATCAACCACTTTGAATATAAGAATGAAATTAGGGAGAAGGTTTTGAAATCGTTACTACAAATATATGTTAAGATATTTTAAAAATATAGAGTCATAATTACAATTTGTATCGAGATTGATGATTGATACCTAAATTTTGAATATGAATTGATAAAAAACAAGGAGATAGAAGAATCCATGATAAATTATGAAGAATATATCCATTAATGTAATGATGTATTACTGTTCAAAATGATCAACTGATGGTCAGAGAAAAGAGGATCAAAGGCCTTGACCATTTGGTAAATGATAAATAAGAAATCATTAGGTATTATAATGTAATGGTGAGTAATAAATTATAATATAAAGAAAAATAATTACAGGATGAGAAAATAATCCTCAATATTATGTTAATTTCACACATAATTAAAGTAATTAACCTCAAACTAACACAAACCATGTATTCACAAAAATTTGTTGGGAAATATACTAGAACACTTACTTATAAGGATATTTTTACATAGAAATATCTCTATTAGCTGGGAACATTATATTGAGGTCATTTCATTAAAATTCTAATGAACCAAAATAAGTAAATTTAGCATTTACATCAAAAAACCTTAGTTGTGATAAATATATCTTTGTATAAAATGAATATATAAAATAAAAATCCTAATAAATATAGATAACTAAAGATATATGATAATCCTACCATAATATCAAGGATAGATAGATTATTTTGTATGAGAGTTGGCTCCCTAATTAAATCCCAACTAGTTTACATGTATGTAGAAAACAACAAGTTACCAGTTCTAGAAAATCAAAAACATTTAAATCAATTAAGAAATCATGCTTTATTTTCTATTGTTTTTACTAAAACATATTTAGGCCGATGAAACTTTATTATGGGAACAATACATTAAATATTAAGGAACAGAGAAAGATTATTTCGTTGGAGAAAAAATTTCAAATTAGGAAACATCCATAGACTATAAAGAAAAATATATCAAACTAAAAGAGATTATAAATAATTAGGAATATCTAGGGTGTTTTCAATTGTTATGGTTATAGTAAAGAGTTATTCAAATATAGATCATTCAATAATGAAACTAAATAAATAATAATAAAATACCATAGAATTTTAAGAAGGATGACAATTCAATCATTCAAGAAAATAATGAGAAATATGGTGAGAAGAAAATTCATTAGATGGTTATAATGAATGATAGTGATTTATCCTTCTATTAGAATTAGTTAGGAATGCAGTTCAAAATAAATTTAAGAATTTATAAAAGTGTATTCCACAAACATATAAAGTAAGTATCTTATTTTGTTTTATAGTTAGACACAACATGTATTTTTTCAATTAATATATAATTGTTATTTTAAATTTATGAATGAAATTTAAAAATAAAATATCATTCAAAAAAGAAAAAGGTCCTAATTGATAAATATAACACATAAAAAACATACTAAAAACCATAATGTGGAAGATTATTTATAATTAATGTTTCTAAATTTAGAAAGCTATCTTTAATAATGAAAGGGAATTTGAAGCCCCAACGAAGGATATTGTCAAAGGGAATGATAATATTCCACATAAAGGGGAAATAAAATTTCCTGATTGGTTTGAAATATGGGATAACCTTATTTATCATGATGAGATACAATGGAGCTGAAAAATGATATAAATAACATGACAGTGGGTGATAAAATTATTCCATATAGAGATAATATATTGAAAAAATGATTTAATTGTGATATGATCTATTTTAAGTTATTTTTTATATTGAAAAGAATATTCCATACAAATGAAGAAGAATAAATTCCATGAAAAATAATGAAAAATACAATTTGAAATATTATTCAGGAATTATGTGTCCATATAAAATTGATCAATATTGATAAGTAAAATATATTTTAGAATAAATTATCAATCCAACATCTCACATTTGTAAATATAGAGTTACAGCTTATTCCCATTATCATTTATGTTATAATTAGGGTTCTTAAAAAAAATTTAAATTAAAAGTGTTTCTAATTCTCAAATGGAGAAAAAATAAAATTATGTATTATAGAATAAATATTCTATATCTAAGGAATGAAATATATCGGTATGATTTTTAAAATGACATATTAAAGATAATATGGTTAAAATAATCACTATGAAAATGGTTAAGGGACTTTAAAAACAAGAATCCATAGTGATAAAAGTAACCATCATAGAGTGTATAAAAAACATGATATCCTAAAGTGTATTTAAAGATATGAATCTTCCATGACAAAGAAATAATGAATACTTCTTTAATGGTGTTATCTCAACCAATTAAATCATTTTATTTTGATGGGTTTCGTTTTGATGAAGTTACAAAGGATATCATACCCTGATTGGGATTTTATCATGAAAAATAATATATGTTTATTAAATTTATAAAAATATTCAACTTCTGATAATTGAGTCATAAAATATCATTGAGAATGTATGAATACCATTCTATCATCCCTGTTTATAAAATAAAGTGTTCTGATGTTTAGTGTTATAATTGATTTTAATATATGTAAACAATATGATGAACTGAGATGTTTTACTAAGATATCTAAAATAGAAACATATATGATGGACTTGAAATTATTTAATAAATGTGTTGGGTTAGTTTTTGAAATTAAGATTTATAATATTTGAAAATATTTTATACAATTGATATCAATAAGAATTATCATCCTAGAAAAATTTTAACAACCACTATAGAATAATATTTAAAAAAGAATTGTTTGGTATTATATTATTTTATTTATGGAAATCCACGTTATCAAAATGAAACCATCTTTTTTACTACACGGATCCTCATACAAATAGACTTATAGAGGAATTATTAATGTCACATTAATTAAGAATAAAATTATACCATTATTCATCATATTATTTTTAATTATTTTCAATATGGGTTGAGATATGAAAATGGAAATTTTATAGATGAAAAAAATGGGATAAAATAAGGAAATGAGTTCACATATTGACATTCCATTTTCGAGCATTAGTGTTGCTAATAAATAAAATGTTGGGGATTAGTTAACCCACATTGTATTTGAATAATATATACTTTTCAAGGAATTAGGAAACACACATTATGTATATGTGATTTTACGATTGAAATATTTAAGGTCATTCTAGATCTCAATCATGTTAAAATGGTTGAGGATGTTCTAATGAAATATTTTAATTTTTGATAAGGATTAAATGGATACCTTGAACCTTGATAGTGATACTTGTACCAATAGTTTAATGAAGATTATGATATGGAGGAATCTCCACCATTATATATTGAGAAAATAAATTAGGATAAATTTAAAAAAATTGTAGAACTCATATAGTAAAAAAATAACACATGTATGAAGATTGAAGTGCATATAGATGTTTAAGAAAACATCAGGTTGAGTATAAATGTTGTTTCAATGTTTTCTGGTAATATTGAATGAATTATCTGGTGAAAGAAATTTAGAAATTTATCATTCTTCTATATAATCATATTTATGTTTATAAAAACAATATATTGAGCTATATAATCATAATAAACTATAGAGTGATGATATGGCATATATGTGTAATCATTAGACAATATCATTTAAAAATGATCTCTCATTAGATTGTCTGTGTATAAAAATAAAACAAGTAATTACTAGGATATATAAATAATGACTGGATCTACATAATGGTAAAAATTTAAATTCATTCTGGTCATTATACTATATATTTTACATATTATTAATGTATCATTTTAATTCTCTAAAATCAATGAAATATGCCAACATCGATTCCATTTTTAGGAAGCATAAATAAAATAATTATAGAATGATAAAAGAGTAATATAAATGAATATAATATATATAAAATAAAAAATGATATAACTGGGAAAATTTATTGGCTAATAATATAATCATTATAATGTGTGTGGAAATGGTTAAAGATATTAACACCTAATATTGAAAAGATAAGACCAAAATATAACAAATTAGAGGAGTGATATTAATGTGGAGTATAAATGGAAATCCATATTAGTAATTTTATGATATAGTTAGGCATTGAATTAATATTTTTGTTCACACAGTCATGGGAAAGATTGGTTTTCACACATTTTCAAGAATTTATATAATGATTTTGTTCACATAGGTATGAGAATAATGGGTTCTCTCAAATAGGTTTTCATATTCTTTTGGTTCTTCTACATTTACTTTATATTCATAAAGTATTGAATAATTTTCACGATGAATTTTATTTCAATATAATTCCATTTTTTTAAAATTATGAGCTATTTTAAATGTAGTATTCACTTTATGTCATGAGAATTTATTATATGAATATTGCAGTGTTTTGTATCTTTTATTATTCTATAATAATTTTTATAAAATTATTTTACATAAAAAAGTTTTATGGTTATCATCAATGAGATTTTGATATAATATTATGATATTTATGGGATACTCACTTTTTTATTCATGTAACGATATATTTTACCCTTACTATTCATATAATCTCCCCCTTTCTTATACATCATATCCAAATGTTATGAAAATGATTATATCATGTGATATATGTAAAAAAATTATATTAGAATTTATAGAGAAATGTTCAAGAGTGTAATAAAAGAGGATGATTATATATCAAAGATCCAATATAATATACTTTTTGGTTTTTCGTTATGTGATGATTTTTGAGATATATTATTTCCGCCATGAGATTAAAGTATTATTTTTGATATGTTTATTCTAGGGATCTATAGTCGATATCAAAGAATAGTTTATATATTTTGGGATATTTGTTATGTTTAATTTTTTGATAGGGTCGTCGAAACTTAGTGAAAACCATTTAGATGAGCCGATGTATAGGATGATATCCTGGAATGTTGGTAAAATATTGAGTAGATTGTTTAACCAATAAATAAAACCCTTTATAGAGTCTGATTGTTGATATATGATCAAGTGTAGATGTACCTAAGGGAAATAACCTTGAAAAGGGCATGTCGGGATTAACTTAATCATCACTTTATGAGCGACAAGGAGGAAAAAATGCATAACTAGTTTATCACTCACAATGTATATAATATTATTTATCATATGATATTCACACACCTTTATAAATAAATTATTTAAATGATAAATTGGTGTATTATATTGTGATATATCAGATGGCCTATCATAATGTAACTTTGGTCAAAATACAACTGATAAACGTTGAACAAAAGGAACTATTTTCCAAAATGATACTGTAAAAGAACATGAATGTTAAATGTTAAGTTATTTTTTAATAATATAAGTTCCCAGATACTGTTAATGTCTCTACCACTCAGGTACACCATATTGGAATTGTTAGTGTCTGGAACATTAAGGAACAACATGTGCGAGGATAAAGCGATGATAACCTCAATTAACAACCACTCTGAATGAGTGTGGAAAGAAGAAACAATAAGAGTTTTATAAACAAAATATAATGGAATTTGATTAATAATGTGAACAAAATTTGAGTAATATATTCACTATACATGTGGGATATTGTGTCTCATGAAATATAAATTTATTATGTTGATGAAGGAATGAAATTAAATTTATTATCTATCAAAAATGTGGGAAGAAAAACTAAAGCAATTTCAAATATGAGATTTGATGGGTATTTATCTATATTAATAGACGCCATCAATAATTAAACTATCAATGGAAAATGAAAATTCTAGTTAACACAAGGAAAGAAGTTATAACTCATCTATAGGTCCCACTAATAATTCAATGGCTTATGAGTGGAGAATTCAGACATTATCCAAGTCAACGCCATTATCCAAGGATTACTATATATTTTAGGAATGCATAACCTCTGAGACCTAGAGATCAAAGAAAAAATATTCAATGTCTATTTTTGAATATGAAAGTGGTAATTAGGATTCCCTTACTATCCACCACAAATTAGTGTATTAACAATATTTCTATAAACCGTATTGTAACTAGGGTATTGTCCAAGAACAAAAAGACACCACCAAATGTAATTTTTATTCTTAGGAAGAAAATTTGTGGTATGAATATTATTTGTATTGAAATATTTTTTATGAAAATCATAAAATCACCCTATAATAGATGTAATTCCATCATATAAATATAAGGGATATATTGACATCGAATATATATATTTTTTATAATAGAAGAAACTCATATTAAATCAAATATGGCCATTTTGTTGTGTATAAAAAACAATAAATTAAATAAAAATAAAACTAAACCCTTCACATGGTCTTTAATAGCTAGTTATGAGACCCAATACATTGAAAAGTTCATAGAAAATATGTATTTTGTAGTCTTCCATATGATATTGGGGATCATATCTCAATACACATAATATTTTAAGTCATAAAATATTTTGCAATCCTTTATATTTTCCAAAAGGTAAATGGTAATAAAATTGAGAGGAGGTAGTTTATTTACATTAATATAATGTATTGACCTAATATTTTAAACCCATTAAAATAAATTAAATTTTTTATAACATGTGTCAAAAGAAACAACCAATGTAAAGATATGATAATATATGAAAAATTTATTATAAATAAAGCTATAATAATCACTAAGATAGAAAATAATTAATATTTATTACTTTTATATAGTAATTAATTGAAATGAGTTAATTGAAAAAAAATTATTTTTAAAAAAATATAATTTCATTTTATTGAATATTTTATAATAAAAATTTAAATTTAAAACATAAGATTTAAAATTTGGTAAAGTAAAATATTTTTTGAATTACATAAAATAATTATAACACCCAGACCGTAGTTTCCTAGATTTAGTAGATTATTTTATTACATTTTCATTATCACAAGAAAATTAAATCCCAAAGGAGAGATAAATTTAGTATCCTTTAAAAAACTAGACAAAAATTAGTTTTTACATTACATCTTGAAATGAAAAAAAATATGTTACCCCTTTTAAAACACTAATATACCTTATATTATCCAAAAAGGATAATCATAATATACTTATTCACATCATGGGGAAAAATTAAACATAATGAATTGGTCATATAAGATGATCATTAAGGATAAAAAATATATTGGATGGTATTATAAACACTCATAATCATTTAAGAAAATGTATAAAACTGAAACAAAAGCCTTTTAAACATAATATCCAGCATAATATGAAAAGAAAAAATCTAATAACTCCATTGAAACATTTATATAGATATTCTAGTAGTATAATAATCTTATGTAATATCAATAACTAAAAACATAATGGGGTAATGAATAATTATAGACATCAAAACCATACCATCAAATCCTAGTGACAAGACTGTAAATAACAATACATTTAATTAATCGTGCCACGCCACTATTTTTTCTAATGAGAAATACTGACACATCGAAGGGAAATAGAGGTCCAAGCGAATCAATTACTAATTATAAGACATTCCACATATGAAAAGGGTGAATCAAAACATAAACATTCAAATAAAAAATAGCATACATAATATTAATACATAATCCATAAACCATGAACTGTATCAAAATAGAAAGTCCACATTCAAATAAAACATAAACCATAAAATACAATATGGAAGATTATATCATAATAAATCAACCTCAATTAATAATAAAATCCAATAATGGATGTTTTCATAGATAAATATTATCTAATAAATTCATTAAAAAATTGTGTGAGAAATATACATTTTTTACATTGAAATAATTTAGAAGCCTCACAATTATAAAAGAACACATTTCATTTAAAAACAAAATTTATAAGATTTTAAGGAAAGAACCTAAATGATATGGTGTTATGACAAAAAAAATATTTTCCTGTGTCGTATTAGTAAAAAAACTCATTCCCTGATTTTTCAAAAAAGGTCATAAAGTATGTCATTTTGAAAATGAATGAAATATTCTTTTAAAAATGATTTTTTAAATGTAAAACGTGGGTAGAAATGACTTTAAATTTCTTTTTGATAATATTTTACTATCCATTAGTTGAAGGTATGTTAACCTACTATATTATGGTTAAATAATGTTACTAATTATACTAGGACCATATATATATTTATGATATCAAAAATGATTGTTTTATATGATTTTGTTAATAGTATTTCAGTATTACTATTATTTCTGGTGTTAACTGCTTCCTTTTCCATTTCCTGTATTTCAATGTGTGTAATTTTTAGTATGAATAAGATTTAATTTATTAATATAGAGAATGATATAAGGTTCAAAATTATTATTTATACACATTATATAAATTCTATAATCATTCATTAATGGTTAACATGGAGATTTAATCTCATCGCGTCATGGAGACGGTAGGTCATACGTATGCACAAGAGACTATATCATTACCTGATGGTTAAATGTTATTAAATTGGATAGTATAGTAATTATAAATAGAAATTATCATGTTATATACATTATTTATATCCATTATACTCATGATTAAAACCATCCAAATAAAGTTGGGTTGAATAAAAAATTACAACATAGTGTGGATATTGTAAGACGTATGTATACATCTACAGTGATATTGTTATTTTTATAATTGATAGAATGAGGAATATAATTGTCCTATTTTTATATTAACATATAATTATATTTATGATATTGGATTTATTTCTTTGGTATAAAAAAAATATAAATAGGATGTACAAGAAGAAAATAACCTTGAACGAGGTGCTAAAACAGTTACCTATTTTTTGGGTATCTCTTTTTGAATTGTAGAAACCTGGTCCATAAGATGACTTTTTTTGCAATGTATGAACTCTAGAATATAGTGAGGAACATTGGGAGTGTAAATGGGTAGGTTTTGACTAAGAGAACTGGCATTAGAGGTGTTACATAAGTGACTTATTAGTAACCTTTTATAAGAGAGGGGAGGGATACCTTTGGAAACTCGTTAAATATTAAATTTATATTTATATTTTTCATTTTAAAATTGATAATTAATGATTTTATTATAGGATAATATGAATATGGGTCAAAGTATAATAAAATAAATAATTTTAGGCATATTTAGATATAAAAATTAACCTTATCTTTGGACTTGAACAATTAGACAAATAATTTTTTTCTTTACTGTGACAACAAGTCTTTTTACCAATATAGGGTTAATATAGATACTATAAAATTACAAAAGGACCCTGGTTGGATAATTTATGGAATATTTATGACTATAAATGTTATTTGGATGATCCTGATATTTTTATGAATTTTATAACATTTAATAAAATATTAGTTATTCAAAAGTATCATTTATATAAATTTTACTCGAAAAATAACAAGACGATACATAAAGCAGGATCCCCCAAAATTATTAATAAAATAAAAGGTACAGGATATAAAACCTATTTACTAATATAAAAACAAAAATTTGAGTACAGGTACATATCAAAGTAATCAAACTCCTCACCATAAGCATAATCATAGGTCATGCTAGCATTAGTAGATTCTCAATCAGATTGCAAGTTTTATTGTTTTTATAGAGTGATTTACCAATACCTGAGCATTATATGGTATAATGTGAGATGATTCATGGAAGGATTATTGACAACACACTCACACTTGGGATCAAAAGTATATTTCTTTGAAGCCATTGAGTTGTACCTGGTTGGCACGATTTTTGGCAAGTTACACTAATCCTTGCTCGACATTATCCTATGTGGAGCAGAGACGGATTCCAAGTTATCATTCACCTTATATAATTCAATAATTAAAATTTTAGTATATGATGATTAACCAAAAAACAATTCCTTTTTAAAATTACTAATACTCTCCTTATCATCACCTGAGACATCCCCCCACTTACCTGAGATCTGCAATGAATCATATTTGTTCTGGGATTACCCATACTGAAAGGTTTATTTGTAGTGTTATGACAAGTTCATAACAACATGGTGCTGCAAAAATAATATCCATGTAATTTTACTACACATAACCACTTCCTATATGATGAATTTCTGTAAATTTTGATACAATTCAACATTTTTACTTTTAAAAAACAAAACCAACATAATAACATCAAAATGATACATCTGATATATTACTAACATATATAGGTTATTTAAAAAATGGGATGTAAGAAATTATTCCAAATAATAGTTATTTTAATATTTTTAATGTCATCTATTTGATATTTCTATTAATAAAATAATTTCTACTTCACAATTGATTCATAGTTAAGTGTAACTATTTAATGTCTAAAAATTGTAAATTTATTTAAATTATGTAGTTAATTATTTAATCTTTATAGATACTATTTATAACTATAGTTACCTCTAATATATATGTATGTTAAAATTATTATAGTTATAAGAAATTTGAGTGTGAAATTTTTTCACATTCATTAATTTTAATAATATTCATGTCATATTTATGGAAAAAGGTAAATTAAATGATTCCATTTAAATATAAAAGTTATAAGGGTATAATTTAGTAATAAAATAATTTTTTTAAATGTGTTAGGTCAATTTATAATATTATTTTTTTCTTTTATTACCAAATTTCACATTAACTATGGTAACAAATAATTACTAGTGTTACTATTCATAATATTTAAAAAAATAAAATTAACCTATTAACATAGTTTAGACCCACTGATTTTAAATATGGAATAAAATTTTCAAAATTTAATGTTCATAGGTTGTAGTAATTAATATAAAATTAATCCCTATTAACAATATGAGAAAACATGCTTTTCACAAGTAAATACCATCAAAAGAATGGCATGTGTTTATATCTATTTAAATGTAAAAATAACTCCAATGAACTATATTATATTAAATGATAACAAATAATATAATTATTCTTAAAACTAAATTAATAATATAATATAAAAATATAAATAAATAACATGAAAAAAAATTTGAATTAATATTCTGTGTCTTTCACTATTCGTTATAATTTGAATGTTATAATAAAAATTAAAAAAATGAAACTTATTTTTTATGACCAAATTATAAAGAAGAGGTTTATTTTTTATATTTTAATATATAATGTTTTTAATATATTATTTCAAATGGTTCTCTATTAAATGTTTGTAAAAATTCCTTTTTGAAAAATACTTAATTTATTCAAAAAATCGAATTTGTTCTTATATCATTCCAAAAAAATGATATGAATAAAATAATTATATGAATTATATGAATTTAAAAATGTTTTCAATACTTTTCCTAACCAATTTTTAAATGGATATTCATGGTGTGCTAGAACTCGGTGTTTCGTGCATCGAAATATATTGAATTGTTTAAAAATAATCTCATCGTTGAAGCTTGAGTTGTTACATTTTTTCTTCATTAATATGATTTCATCAATGAAATTTTTATAATTTCTCTTCATAAAAAGATTCAGGTGGTTCATAATCATAATTTCCCCAGCTTCTTATGTCCCCTCTTTAATTTTTTGGTTTCTACAAAGAACATTTAGCAGAAGAGTCATGTGATTTCTCAAAAAAAAAATCACTAGTATCAAGAATCTCTATTGGATATTCACAACATAAAATATCAGGTTACAATTATATTTTTTCATAGGCGATTACTTGAATACGGTCAGGCATGTAATTCCTTAAAAGTGATATGTGGGAAAATCATGAATATTTGACAGACATGGTGGAATTTTTAAATGGTAAGCTACAACTTCAATTCATTCATGAATTTTATAATTTCCTATGTACCTAGTATATAATTACCCTTCTTACTGTACTATATATCACTCTTCCATTAAGATACCTACAAAAAAACATGATCTACCACATGAAATTCAAAATCCTTCCTTATTTTATCGATATATCTCTTTTGACTACATCAAGAGGCTTTGATATGGGTCTAAATAGTTATTACCTTTTCTATCAATTCATCATCAAGTTATTGGACTATGAGTTTTCTTTAACCATAATCATCCCAACAAGTCATTTTATGAAATCTATTTCTATATAACACATTATGTGGTTCCATATAAATACTTAAATGGAAGTTATTGTTGTATAAAAATTCTACTAGAGGTAAATAGAGATACCATATACCTTGAATGTCATTTGATCAAGATATAAACTTGTCTTTTAATCTTTAAATAGATTACTCAAATTTTATATCAGTTTAAGGGGAAAAGAATGTGATCAAATTACTCCCAGTTTCTATGTTTGTATGAAGTATCTTCCATAATTGTGATGTAAAATGGGGATAATGGTAAAAAAAATCAACAGGGGTAAACGATGAATTATTATAACTTCATTAATATATAATCTTGTTAATTTTTCAATTGTTAAATGTACTCTTGTAGTAACAAAATATGTGGATTTTGTTAAGATGATCGACAATAACCTATATCACATCTTTTCTTATGAGAGTCTTGTGAGTCCCCATGGTAAATCCCATCATAATATTGTCACGATTCAACAAAGGTATATGATCAAGTTTCATTACTCCTCTTGGATGTTGTCTTCCAGTCTTTACTTTTTGAAAAACCATAAATCTTAACAAATAATTATCACTATATATATTTATTTTGTCCCACTAAATAGGTTCATTCAAATCTATATACATCTTAATACCACCATTGTGTATAGAGAAATTTGATCTATGCATATCATCCAATAATTCCACTTTTAGATCAAGTATAGAGGGAAGTCAAAGCCTCTCCCAAAATTTCAAAATCCCACCTTCATAGACAATATCCATCAATATACCATAAATCAAAGCTTAAATATAATTTTGAAAATCTTCATCATCATACTGAGAACATTTTATCCTTTCTTGTAATGATTGTTTGGAAACCATTTGAAAAAGTAGCGATGTTTCAACTTCCAGGATAATTCCCATATCCCTCCTTACTAGATCAATGAACAGCAGATCATTTTCAACTCTTATATTCTTTTTAACTCCATGGTCATTTCTACTCAAAGAATCTACTACCTTATTATTCTACCCTGGGTGGTAATTTTTTGTGGAATGATATTGTTTGGTTAGATCATGCCATATCCTTTTCACATGTTATGTTCTTTCTAGGATAAAATATCTTCCAAACTAGTTTGATCTATATATATATATCTCACAAAAATAATAATATAAATATTTTACCAATATGTTTAGAGGATATATTACTATTTCTATCTCAAGATCACGAGTTAGATAAATTTTTTCATGAATTTTTTTTGTTTGATATATAAGAAACAACCATATCATTATTTATTAGGAAACAACAGAGTACATTCATTGATGCATCACTATAAATCACAAACAAATAATTTTCATATAGTAATGTGTTGATAGGATAATTGAATACTCTTTTATTAAATTCTTCAAAACATTATTCACACTCTTATGTACATAAAATTTTAACCCTTCTACGCATTATCATGGTTAATGAGTTTTCCAATCGGGAAATTTTTTGGATGAAATTCCAATAATAACTTGCTAAAACAATAAAATTGCATACCTCAATTATACTCGTCATAGTAGGAAATTATTGGATTTCAATTGAATTTTGAGGATCAATAGAGTTCACATCCATTGAGTAAATATGTCAATGAAAAGAAATTTCATGAGGCCAGGATTCACAATAGCTAAACGTCCCAAATTGTTCATTTCTTCTAATAGTATTCAGAACAATCATCATGTTGTTTTCATTGAATTCATATATTTTAATGTATACCAAAATATCATCAATAAATAAAATGAAAAAACCATCATGATATTCCTTGAACACTATGTTCATTAGATCCATTGAAATAGTGGGTACATTAGTCAATCCAAATGGCATTACAAAAAATTTTTAATGATCATACCTCAGTCAGAATGTTGTGTATGGAATATCTTCCTCTTTTACAAAAAATTTATTATATCTAGAATGATGTAAAATCTTCTAAAAATGTTGATATCCATAATGTTTATATAATAAATCATCAATGTGAGGTAGTTGATACATTTTCTTTAATGTAAGAGAATTGATTTCTATATAGTCAATGCACATCTTAATTGATTCAACTTTCTTCATAACAAAAAGAATCAGGGCTCCCATGCTAAAACACTATGGTGAATGAGTAATATGGATGGTGACTAGATAATTCCTCTGGAAATACATATATATATTCTTATAAAATAGGTGCATATGCATTCTTAATATTTCATCCATCACCCCTTGATTTTATTTCCTCTTCCTCCACATGAATAACATTCAGTGAAGCTAATGTGTGTAGTATTTTATAAGAATCAAGTGATTCATTTTCTTCTCTAAAGATAATGGATTATAAATTTTCCTCACAAATAGAAACTTCTTACTACTTAAAATAATGTTTCACATCATATTATTATAGCTAGTCTATACTAAGGATCATATAAAAGTATACCATAGGTATGATGATAAATCCAGTAGATAATGTATATTTTAATTTTATAATGGGTACTTCCTGAAAAATATTTTGTTGTAATGAACCTTCCCTTAGGGGGTTTGACTGATAACTACCATGTTAATGTGAATAGGAAATATATATTTTTTAAATAAATCATGAATGATATAATAGAATTTTACGATCCAAAATCATGTAATTATTTGGCTATATTTGGGGAAACGATTAAAGTACCTACTACCGCATCATTAGGAACATCATCCTAAGCATTGGGGATTTAAAAATATTGTCCTTACCCCCATGGCCTTTTCTAGCGAAATTTTCCTCGATTCATAAAAATATAATTTTCATAATGTCCCATCTCTTTATTATTGAAGCATTAAACCATGATATATTCTTTTTTCCTTTTGTATTTGGGAGTTCGGTTCAATTTTTATCCACACTTATAACAATCTCAAATCCCCTATAGGAATGTACCATGGTTTTTTATACTACAATTATTACATGGTGAAAATTAAACATTTTTATTCTTCCCCATAATTCCACTTCTATAGTGTTTAATGGCCCACTTATTCTTGTGATTTTGTTTAAATTCATAAGACTTAGATAATTCCTTTTATTTATTGAATGCACATTAGACTATATATAATTACGATGAGAAATAATATGAGACTAATGGCCATCATACGTATGGTTTAAACCCCTATAAGAATTGATCAATATTACGTCTTGGGTAACATATGTAGTCAAAAGAATGCAATGCTAACCCTATGAAGTTATCTTCATACATTGCAACATTATCATCCTTCTTCTACTTTACACTCATAAATTTCCCCTCTATATCTTCTTGTAGATCACGAGCAATATTTTGTTTATTAAAGGTTATTTAGATCACCTCCATTACATATTTGGGTCCAATTCACCCTCCTTAATATTTTTAATTAAGGTTCGAAATTAATCTATATCTCCTGATAGGTGATAGAAATCCAAAAAAACATTTTCCCTTTCATTAATTCAAAAAGCAGGAAATATATTATATATAAAATTTATCCATTGATCAAATGAAAAATGTTATTTTTATTCTCATTTAATGTTAAGGTTTGACTACTTATGAAGTTGTCTAACACTGACCTTCCAAATTGTAGATCATACTGCTCTATAAAGGTTAAGTTATTATTTATTACTACTGTCAGTTATCCCAGTATACTTAAAAGTTATTAGTCCCTAGTTTTACAATCAACACAACTATCATTATCTTTAATATGTGGGAAATGCCGACATGGATTAAATTTATTATGATATTTTATGTTCCTTATTCTGGGATCCTTTTCTAAAAAATGTTATTTTCTATATTAGATAATGAATCATAATTCCTAATTAAAAACTAGAAAAATACATATCAAATATTTAAATTATTTTTCATAACAAATACATAAATCATAAAAAATGGTTTATTTATGTACCTATTTATTCATAAATCAATAATAATGGTTTGTAAAGACATAGTGAGTTATTCTAAGTATATCCTCCAGGAGTGTCAAACCAAGTGCGCAGTAAGGCCCATTATCTTGTACCATGTTACCCCAAGTCAAGCACAAAACACCTTATTAGGGTTGTTAAACCTATGTACATATATTTCAGAACCATGTCCACTTGTAGTATCCTTAAATGGATTTATTTTATATAAACAATCACATGTTCTCTACATTACCATAATTTTATGATGTTCTTATATTCTTATCGTCAAAGTTTATCTTAGGGTAGTGTCCCATAATTAAATTATTTTCTAAATCTAGTCTAAAAGTTCTACACTAAACATCCATTGATATGAACATTAATTCCCCAAACCTAGTTTCCTAGACAATGGGTATTATTTTTTTACACAAGCATGAGAACAAGATAAGAAAATCCGGAAGGATCAATCGACTAAGTAGCATTAAAAAAACTAGATGAAAATATTAATTTTACATTACATATTGTTAAAAAAAATTATCCCAATTGAAAACTCTCCTATCTTATATAATATCCCTATAAGTTATTCATAATATACTTCTTCACATTTTGTGGAAAATTTAAACATAAAAAATTCGTGATCTCTGATGCTCTCTAAGGATAACCGATATAGTGGAAGATATCATAAATAAGCATAAAATTTTAAAGAAGTCTATAGAACTAAAACACAAGCCTTTCAAACATACTCATCAATATGAAAATGAAATAATGAATCATAAAATTTCATTTAAACACTCTCATTAATATTCTATTAGTCAAATATTCACATGAAAAATCAATAACTAAACACATAATGAGAGAATGAATAATATCAGATATCATAACCGTATAGTCAAGGCCTCTTGACTAGACCTTAAATAACAATACCATGAAGGCGTCGTTCTAATACAATAGTTTTTCTCATGAGAAAATCCAATGTATCTATGGGATATAGAGGTCCCCGGTTATCAGTTACTCTGCATAATTCATTCCTCATTTTAAATGGGTGAATTATAACCAAACTAGTCATATTAATACACGAATAGAAAATGATTATACTGTAACAATAAAGCATGAATGTTTTAAAAATAGAACATCCACAACCAAATTGTAACAACCAGAGATTTTATGAAAAATATTCTTTTAATTTCATTAATTTCTTCTATTTTATACAACACCAAGATTACCTTGCGTTATACGCAACACCGTATTAGCTTGCAGTATACGCCACACTATTCTTGGATCGTGTTACATACAATTTTGATAATAGTTATTCTTTTCAACATTGAGTATATATATTTATATATATTCAATGTATAAATGAAATATGGTTGGATTCTGTTCTACAAAACAATGAAGGAATCTTGCACAACACGCAACCCTGTCTTGGCTTGCATTACACGCAATCGCGACCTTCCTCGATAGCGTGTGTTGTATGCAATATCGGGTTTTACTAAAAAACAATATATTATTATAATATTATTATGAACTATCCATTATTAATAGTAATAACTAAATTTTTAATATTATAACATTATTATTCATCTTACACATTTTCTAGAACATGGTATAAGAACAAAATAAATGTTTCACGTAAAATAAGTATTTTTTTTAAAAAATGCAGTTTTGCCACCTTTTGATGGCGCACCCACATTAAATCTAGTTTTTGACATGTTTATAAGTTAAATTCTACAAAATAAAATTCTTCTTTGCAATCAGGAATTAAAAATTTACTTTGGATAAATTTTTCATATTATTCTGGTAACATTCATATTTTGATGAATAGTAAAAACACGCTATATTTTAATTAAAAACATCCTTTTTCATCACAATAATTTATATGGTTAAATTATAATATTTAATGGTTTTAAAGTATAAATATAATATATTTTTACCATTTAATATAATGAATGTCATTAACATTGAATTTGCAGTAAATTCGTAGTTTAAATCAATTCAATCTTTTGCAATGTTCTAAAGAAAAACCCGTGTTCTTTCGACAACAGAATTAATTTTAATATAATTTCTGCATCTTTTGTGTATTGAATTTGGAAAAATGGATTCCATATTTCGAATAAGTGGGTCCAATTTTTGTTAATAAGATACTTTTTATTTTTGGTAATTATGAATAGTAACTACGGTAAATTTTATTTAACATAGTTAAAGGTAAATCAGGTAATTAAGAGTAAATATAATATTATAAAATTACCCTAACACATTCCAAAATTCTATTGGATGGATAAAAGTAGACCCATATAACCTAAGGGTCGGATTAGATTATTTTATGGATTTTTGACCATGAAAATAATTTAATTATTATAAAATCCAAAGAAAGTTACAACATGTCACTCTCTTAAATCTTATAAGTATATTAATTTTAATTTAGTGATAAACATCATAAAACTTCGAACATGAATAGTCTCCAAAATTCAAATAAAAGTATCTACATCATGATAATTTATTTATAATTTTTAGGGATTAAATAATTTTCATTAATGGTGATACATTAATGATACAGAAATTATTTATTAAGTGGGAAATAAGTAATATAGTTTATATTGAAAAAATAACACCCATTAAAAGGCCCAGAAACCTGACCAAAACTTATTGGTAGTGTATATAAACACCTTAAACATCCAATTACCTAATATATAACCGTTTGGAGCCTTATAAAAGTGATTATGACACTTATATTAATTTATTTTAAATGATGCCAAAGTTGTCAACTTCATAATTTAATAAATATAACAATTTACATTTTGTGATTTTAACATTATAAATTCGAGTAAAAGTATTATTTTGAAAGGAAATATATTTATCTTCATCATACGATTTTATTTTTAATTTTTATGCAACAAAATAAGTATATTAAATAATTATACAAAAATGTTGTAGTAATTATTTTATTAAGAGATAAACCAAATAAATTGTTTTAAAAATAATAAAATAACTATTATATGAACTATTTAACGTGATCCACTAATTTTATTGATACATATGACCTTTTATGAATATATTAATGCTTTTATTTCGAACATATATTCTTTATATATTTTATTTAAATTCAAATAAATGAATAGTGAAAAAATTGACACTATTGTTATTTTATAAAAATAACATATTATAAAAAATTTTAAAAATCACAAAAATATTTAAAAATTATAAATTTAAATTTATATGGTCTATAATGTTATAAAGTAAATAATTATGGAAAATTCACACCAAATAAGTAATTATTTGTTATAATTTAAAATTTAGTATTTTATGACCACAAATAAACATAAATAGATTAAATAAGGATAAATCAAAATGATAAGGTTTAAAATAAGATTCAAACATGTCTAAAATTGATTGGCTGATGATATTACAACCCTATATCATCTAAGCTTCGAATATGAGTCATTTTTGGAGGTTTTAAGTGGGGTTATATTTATTATAAATTAATATTTTTAAGAATTCCAAAGGTGCCCCTCTCCTCCCTTATAAAATGGAACCTCCTCCCTCTCTTCCACACACCACTTTGAGCCTTCAAGCTCGGAAAACCCCTACCAAATTCTCTTATACACTTCCCTAGATACATCCTAGAGGTCCTGGTCTTCTTCAAAGAACAATTCTGGTGCCCTAAGAGGAGGTCTCAAAGAGGCGCTTCAAAGAAGCGGTAATTTCCATTACCGATTATTTCACCTTTATTCCTCTTCCACTTCTTCTTCTTAGGTTGTTTCATTATTAAGTAATAAAATCAGTATCAATAACATACTAATATGTTATTATAAGTATTAAACAACCCAATTTCACCATCTATCCATCCTACGGAAAAGGAAATCACCGCGCGTGCGTACGTACGGAATACCGTCTCCACGACGCGATGAGATTCGTTATCCACGTTAAACATTCATGAATGATTATAAAGTATATATAATAAGTAATAATTAAATATATTAAATAATAATGATACTGTATTTATTTGTATATATATTTATGTCATCTACTTAATTCCATTCAACTCAATAAGGAAACAAAAACAGCGTTCATGCGTACGTACGACCTACCGTCTCCATGAATGGTGTATGTCTTTCCATTTACTGATCTATTATAAATATTTATATTATGAATATATATTATATATAAATAATGTTTTATATTCTGGAATTAAATAATCATGATCTAATTAATCATATGAATAATTACAAGTCAAAACACGGACTACAAATGAAACGATTTTACCCAAAATGCTCTTTAACATGAAATTTACAAAAGAACGGGTCAAATAAAGTCATATGTGAACCATATATGATATCGCAATAATAATTATGATTGTGGAATAATTCAATAACATTATTTAAATCATTATACAGGAGGTTCGGACACTTACGAAGAAAATCGGACCTAAGGTAAGGGAAACATCACAATCTCATTTTTATCCGAGATTGTTTATACTTTGGTATTTACTGGGTGTGTATTTTATCATCCACATCCATGTTTCATCAATATGGAATATTATTTCCATCCACCTACAATTTTTAAATCCATTTTTACCCTTTAGGGAGTTTATATTAAAAGCTATGAAGGGAATCTTTTGTCATTTTACGTTATGAGGTACTTTTTTGACTTTTCCGACAAAAGTACGAGGCGAATGCTATTTTTAACATATATGGCCAGAAGGGATTTTTACGGTTTCATAACGCCTCATTTTCATGAAGCATACTCTACATGATATTATAAATAATTTCAACAAATTACTTTTATTTTAAAAGTGAAAGGCATTTTTTGAAAAGAAAATGATTTTGATGAAGAAAGGATATTTTCCTCAAGAATTCATTTCAAATATTTTATCAAAACCATTTTCCATATAAGATGAAATTATTTGATATTTGTATGTTTCAAGTTTAATGTCTCAATGATTTACATGTTTCACTTTTCTTATGATAAAATTTCTATTTGTTTTATATGGATTATGAAATTATGAGATGATGTTTATGAAACCCATTTTATTATTTGGGTTATGATGAATGTTTTAAGTTTATTTTGTGGCAAAAGAAGAATGATTTCATTATGAGATGGGTGAGACCTATATCTCCCTCCAATGCATTGGGTAAAGATTTATATCTCATGTGATAGACATGTCTGGAACGTCAAGTTAAACCGGTTCAGTAATACAGGACTGGAACGAGGAGTGAACTCGATTTAGAAATGGACTTTGTCCACTAAGATGGTCTTGTCAGCAATGCCATGGCTACTATGGAAATCATATCATGTTCTTAATGCTTTCCACAATTAAATATCTTATTCCCATGCTATTTTATCATTCTTAATGTTTCTTTATGATCTATGCCTTACGTACTTCCATGTTTTATGTCATTGGTCAAGCTTTTGATGTTTAATCATTGTGTTCATGTTTTTAAGTTCAAATGTATATAGTATGTTTTATTTTATCCATGCTTACCCTTACTAAGAATTTGAGCTCACCCTTTTTATGTTTTCTTTTCCCCAGGATATAAAGAATGTTTTTAGGTAAGAAAAACAATGGGAAGATCTTTATGGGAGATGTTGAAGATCATTCACCATGATTAGAAGATTTTATTCCAAGTTTCCAAAGACGCAAAACTATTATGGTCCTTGTGTGAGTGTTTTTGTTATGTACTAAGTATTCCGAAAAAGTAATGTAATGTTCATGTACGTCAAGCTTTGGGTCCTTACAGTTGGTATCAGAGAGAGGTTTAGTCAACCTTTGGAAACTAGGATGCGAAAACATTAGTGAGATCCCTAGAGATATTTCTAAGGTATATCTAAGGATGTCCCTAAGGATAAGTATACGTATATAATATAGTCCTAGAACTACGGTAACGATCATAGAATTTAGCCTAAGATGATATATATTGAGGGTGATTCCCATTTACTTTTTTGTTTTCCCTAACATGATTTTTTCCTCTCTCACTATTCTTTTTGGGTTTTAGAAAATGGCTGGAAATAGGAAGATTCACGATAATGGAGGATATGATAGACAATGGAATGATTTTCTTCAGGAGAATCCAAATGAAATTGGATCTAGAAGTCCAAACATCGTTATTATGCCTAATCAGCAATCTCATAATATGATCAATAATCTCAACATTGGTATGTTTCCCGACTCAGATAATAAGAGAAAGATGGAGTTTTATGATGATCATAGAGGAAAGAAAGTTGAAATTTCCTCATGTAAATCATGTGGGAAGAGACATTAGGGAGATTGTTTCAATTGAACTGGAAGATGTTTTGGGTGTGGAAAAGAAGGACACAAATCCAGTAAGTGAAAAGGAAAAGGTTTAGTTAACACCATGGAAAGGATAATGGTATTACTACAACATCAACAATGATTAGATGTTTTAAATGTGGAATGTACGGGCATTATGAAAATCAATTCCCTAATAGAAAAACCCATGAAGAGAATCAACATGGTCATATGGGTTGTATTTATGTGGATGATGATGAGGAGAATACAAATGATATATGAGCTGAAAGAAGTGTTGAAGCCCAGTCAGTTGTTTTAGAAGGTAGTGGAATGATTGTATGATTATCGAGAGTTATGTTGTATAGTTAATGGTACTATGGAATAAAGAATCATCTAATGATTGTTAAACTATTGTATTTTCCTAAAAGTATTTGAAAGTATATGTTGAATGGTACCAGTAACCATGGAAGGTTATTCAGATATTTTTGTAATGTAGATGATATGCGCATAATGAAGGAATAAGAAGATAATGAGATGTTTGATTGTATTCATGAGATCATGATTGATATAAGGACAAAGTGATATCATGGTTTGAGTATATAGAATTTTGAGGATTTTGTTATGTGGAAACTGTTAACTTTTAACTGCATTCATGTTCTCACTAAGGTTCAATGGGTATTCTATTTTCAATAGAATACATGATTAAGACCTTAGAATGTATGGAATATGACCAACAAGACATATCTTATGATATATGGGGATCAACGATGGTATTAAATCTCTTGTAATCGTTTTCACTATATTATGAGAGTGGAATGTAGTATTATGGATAAGCCTAATGATTGGAATGGATTATGTTATACAGAAGTTAGTATTGTTTAAGGATAATTTTTGTTCGATATTATTGATGTGATGTTATAGTAACATAGTTTTAGAAAAAGGACAACCTGGAGGACGGGTGACAGCCCATCGCGTCGGACAAGGCTGTGGGAATCGAACCCACAACTGAAGTGCGAATGGCCTTTATCACCTACCACTAGCCTATAGGAAGTCCCTGGTTAGTAGAAACTAGTTTTATTTTTATTAAGCGGTATGATATATGAAGTATAAGTTCATTTTTGGAACCATATATGATTAATCTAACCATATGATGGACTTATAACTTTTTCTATCCTTTTATTTGAAAGAGATGGAATGACCCATCATTCTATCACATGATCTGCTAATACATCACGAATAACAAATTCAACTTCATTTCTTTAATGGATGAAGTGGAAATTGTTCAATTCACGAACAACATTTAGATTGTACCAAAATCATGCAAGTATTTCTTTTAATTCATCAACTTTAGGGAAATGATCATGAAAACCAAAAATATTGTCCTAGTTCCCTTCTATCCGATGAATCAGATGGTACCTTAGATCATCACAAATCAATAGCTTTGTGATTTTTGTCTTTTTCATAGCCATGTTCTCTACCACTCTCCATCAGAACTTGATGGTTATATTTTTCTTCCATATCCATATTTTTACTTATGTTCTCCTACATGGAAACCCAATGATGAGTTAATTTGTGTAACCGTTACATTTCATACTTTATTTTTTAAATCCATTTTTTGGTATTCCTTTTTACAATGTGGGTTTCTATTAAACAAACTTTCGAGTAGTAAACCATTTTTAACCCCGACGAATTTCAAGGGAGAAATTCATTTTAAGGGGGGTAGAATGTAAAAACCCGAGATTTTATGAAAAATATTCTTTTAATTTCATTAATGTCTTGTGTTGTATGCTACACCAAGATTACCTTGTGCTATACGCAACACCGTATTAGCTTGCAGTATACGCCACACTATTCTTGGATCATGTTACACATAATTTTGATAATAGTTAATCTATTCAACATTGAGTATATATATATATATTCAATGTATAAATGAAATATGGTTGGATTCTGTTATACGAAACAATGAAATATTCTTGCACAACACGGAACCCTGACCTGGCTTGCATTACACGCAATCACGACCTTCCTCGATAGCGTGTGTTGTACGCAATATCCGGTTTCACTAAACAATGATATATTATTATAATATTATTATGAACTAGCCTTTATGAATATTATTACCTAAATTTTGAATTTTATAACATTATTATTTATCTTACACATTTTCTAGAACATGGTATAAAAACAAAATAAATTTTTCGGTTAAAATAAGTATTTTTCAAAAAATGTTGTTTTGCCGCCTTTTGATGGCGCACCCACTTTAAATCTAGTTTTTGACATGTTTATAAGTTAAATTTGACAATATAAAATTTTTCTTGGCAATAAACAAATAAAAATTTACTTTGGATAAATTTTTCATATTATTCTGGTAACATTCACATTTTGATGAATAGTAAAAACACGGTATATTTTAATTAAAAACAACTTTTTTCATTGCAATAATTTATATGGTTAAATTATAATATTTAATGGTTTTAAATTATAAATAGAATATATTTTTTCAATTTAATATAATGTATGTCATTAGAATTGATTTTAAATTAAATTCATTGGTTAAATCAATTCAATCTTTTGCAATGTTTTAATGAAAAACCAATATTCTTTCGAAAAAAAATTAATTTTAATTTAATTTATGGAACTTTTGTGTATTTAATTTGGGAAAATGGATTCCATATTTGGAATCAGTGGGTCCAAATTATGTTAATAATCTACTTTTTAATTTTTAGAATTATGAATAGTAACTACGGAAAATTGTATTTACCATAGTTATAGGTAAATCAGATAATTAAGGGTAAATATAATATTATAAATTACCATAACACATGCCAAAATTCAATTTGGTGCCTAAAAGTAGACCCATATAACATATGTGTCGGATTAGATTCATTTTATGGACTTTTGTCCATGAAAATAATTTAATTATTATTAAAACAAAAGAAAGTGACAACATGTCACTCTCTTAAATCATATAAGTATAATAATTTTAATTTAGTGATAAACATCATAAAACATTGAACATGAATAGAATCAAGAAATCTAAAAAAATTACTTACATAATGATAATTTATTTATAATTTTTAGGGATTAAATATTAGTCATTAATGGTGATACATTAATGATACAGAAATTATTTTTTAAGTGGGAAATAAGTAATATTGTTTTTATTGAAATAATAATACCCATTAAAAGGCCCACAAACCTGACCAAAACATATTGGTAGTGTATATCTAGACCTTAACCATCCAATTAACTAATATATAAAAATGTAGAGCGTTATAAAAGTGATTATGAAACTTATATTATTTTATTTTAAATGATGCCAAAGTTGTCACCTTCATTATTTAATAAATATAACAATTTAAATATTGTTATTTTAAGATGATAAATTCGAGCAGAAGGATTATTGTGAAAGGTAATCGATTTATCATCATCATAGGATTTTATTTTTAATTTTTATACAACAAATCAGTATATTAAATAATTATACAAAAATGTTGTTGTAATTATTTTATTAAGAGAAAATCCAAATAAATAGTTTTAAAAATAATAAAATAAATATTATATGAACTATTTAATGTGATAAAACAATTTTATAGATATATATGACCTTTTATGAATCTATTAATTCTTTTAGTTCGAACATATCTTCTGTATATATTTTATTTAAATTCAAATAATTGAATAGTGTCAAAATTGACAATATAGTTATTTTATAAAAATAACATATTATAAAATTTTTTAAAAATCACAAAAATATTTAAAAATTAAAAATTTAAATTTATATGGTCTATAATGATATAAAATAAACAATTATGGAAAATTCACTACAAATAAGTAATTATTTTTTATAATTTAAAATTTAGAATTTTATTACCACAAATAAACTTAAATAGATTAAATAAGGATAAATCAAAATGATGAGGTTTTAAATAAAAACCTAACATGTCTAAATTTGATTGGTTGATGATATAAAAACCCTATCTCATCTAATATTCGAATATGATTCATTTTTTGGGGTTTTTAAGTGGGGTTAGATTTATTATAAATTAATATTTTTAAGAATTCCAAAGGTGCCCCGCTCCTCCCTTATAAAAGAGAACCTCCTCCCTCTCTCCCACACACCACATTGAGCCTTCACGCTCGGCCAACCCCTTCCCAATTCTATTCTAAACTTCCCTAGAAACATCCTAGAGGACCTGGTCTTCTTCAAAGACCAATTTTAGTGCCCTAAGAGGAGGTCTCAAAGAGGCGCTTCATAGATGAGGTAATTTCTGTTACCGATTCTTTCACCTTTATTTCTTCTTGCACTTATTGTTCTTAGGTTACTTCATTATGAAGTAATAACATCAGTATCACTCATATACTGATATGTTATTATAAGTATGAAACAACCCTATTTCACCATCTATCCATCCTACGGAAAACGAAATCACCGCGCGTGCGTACGTACAGAATACCGTCTCCACGACGCGATGAGATTCATTCTCCACGTTAACCATTAATGAATGATTATAAGGTATATATAATAAGTAATCATGAAATATATGAAATAATAATGACACTGGATTTATGTGTGTATATATGTATGTCACCTACTTAATTCCATTCAACTCAATAAGGAAACGAAAACAACGTTCATGCGTACGTACGGCCTACCGTCTCCATGAACGATGTATTTATTTCCATTTACTGATCTATTATATATATTTATATTCGGAATATATATTATATATAAATCATTTTTTATATTCTGGAATTAAGTAATCATGATCTAAATAATCATATGAATAATTACAAGTCAAAACACGGACGACAAATGAAACTATTTTACCCAGAACGCTCTTTAACATGGAATTTACAAAAGAACGGGTAAAATAAAGTCATAAGTGAACCATATATGATATCATAAAAATATTTATGATTCTGTAATAAGTCAATAACATTATTTAAATCATTATACATGAGGTTCGGACACATACAAAACAAATCAGACCTAAGGTAAGGGAAATATAACAATCTCATTTTTATCTGAGATTGTTTATACATTGGTATTTACTGGGGTGTATTTTATCATCCACATCCATGTTTCCTCAATATTTAATATTATTTAAATCCACCGAAATTTTTTTAAATCCATTGTTACCCTTTGGTGAGTTTATAGTAAAAGATATGAAAGGAATCTTTTGTCATTTTACGTTACGATGTACTTTTTTGACTTTTCTGACAAAAATACGAGGAGAATGCTATTTTTAACTTATACGGCCTGAACGGATTTTTACGGTTTCATAATGCCTCATTTTCATAAGGCATACTCTACATGATATTATGAATATTTTCAACAAAATACTTTTATTTTAAAAGTGCATGGCATTTTTTGAAAAGAAAAATGATTTTTACAAAGAAAGGATATTTTCCTCAAGAATTCATTTCAAATGTTTTATCAAAACCATTTTCCATCTAAGATGACATTATTTGATATGTGTATATTTCAATTTTAATTTCTCTATGATTTATATGTTTCACTTTTCTTATGATGAACTGTCCATTTGTTTTATATGGATTATAAAAATGATGGGATGATGTTTATGAAACCCATTTTATTCTTTAGGTTATGATGAATGTTTTAAGTTTTTTTGTGGAACAAGTAAGAATGATTTGATTATAAGATGGGTGGGATCTATATCTCCCTCCAATGCATTGGGTAAAGATTTATATCTCATGAGATAGATGTGGATGGAACAGCAAGTTAAACTGGTTCAGTAATAAAGTACTGGAATGAGGAGTGAACTCTATTCAGAAAGGGACTTTGTCCACTAAGATGGTCTTGGCAGCAATGCCTTGGCTACTATGGAAATCATATCATGTGTTTAATAATTTCCACAATTACATGTTTTATTACCATGCTATTTTATCATTATTAATGTTTCTTTATGATCTATGCCTTACGTACTTCCATGTTTTATGCCATTGTGCAAGCTTTTCATGTTTAAACATTATGTTCATGTTTTTAAGTTCAAATGTACATAGTATGTTTTATTTTACCCATTAATACCCTTACTGAGAATTTGAGGTCACCCTTTTTATGTTCTCTTTTCCCCAGGATATAAATAAAGGTTTATGGTAAAAAAGGGGAAGATCTTTATGGGAGATGTTGAAGATATTTCCCCACGATTAGAAGATTTTATTCCGAGTTTCCAAAGACACTAAACTATTATGGTCCTTGTGTGTGTGTTTTTGTTATGTAGTATGTATTCTGAAAAAGTAATGTAATGTTCATGTACCTCAAGCTTTGGGTCCCTACAGTTGGTATCAGGGTGAGGTTTAGTCAACATTTGGAAACTAGGATGCAAAAACATTAGTGAGATCCCTAGAGATATTTTTAAGGTATATCTAGGGATGTCCCTAAGGATATGTATACGTATAGAATATAGTCCTAGAACTACGGTAACGATCATAGAATTTAACCTAAGATGTTATATATTGAGGGTGATTCCCCTTTACATTGTTGTTTTCCCTAGCATGATATTTTCCTCTCTCACTATTCTTTTTGGGTTTTAGAAAATGGATGGAAATAGGAAGATTCACGATAATGGAGGATATGATAGACAATGGAATGATTTTCTTCACGAGAAACCAAATTAAATGGGATCTGGAAGTCCAAACATCGTTATTATGCCTAATCAGCAATCTCATAATATGATCAATAATCTCAACATTGGTATGTTTTACGACTCAGATAATAAGAGAAAGATGGAGTTTCATGATGATCATAGAGGAAAGAAAGTTCAATTTACCTCATGTAAATCATGTGGGAAGAGATATCAGGGAGATTTTATCAATTGAACTGGAAGATGCTTTGGGTGTGTAAAAGAAGGACACAAAGCCAGTAAGTGTAAAGGAAATGGTTCAGTTAACACCATGGACAAGGATAATGGTATTGCTACGACATCAACAATGATTATATGTTTTAAATGTGGAATGTACGAGCATTATGAAAACCAATGCCCTAATGGAAAATCTCATGAAAAAAATCATCATGGTCATATGGGTAGTATTTATGTGGATGATGATGAGGAGACTACAAATTATATATGATCTCAAAGAAGTGTTGAAGCTCATTCAATTATTTTATAAGGTAGTGGAATGATTGTATGTTTATCGAGAGTTATGTTGTATAGTTAATGGTACTATGTAATAAAGAATCATCTAAGTGTTGTTACACTATTGTTTTTCCCCAATGTATTTTATAGTATATGTTGAATGGTACTAGTAACCATGGAAGGTTATTCAAATATTTTTGTAATGTAGATGATATGTGCATAATGAAGGAATAAGAAGATAACGAGATGTCTGATTATATTCATGAGCTCATGATTGATTTAAGGACTAAGTGATATCATGGTTTGAGTATATACAATTTTGAGGATTTTGTTATGTGGAAACTGTTAACTTTTAACTGCATTCGTGTTTTCACTAAGGTTCACTGGGTATTCATTTTTCAAGAGAATACATGATTAAGACCTTAGAATGTTTGGAATGTGACCAACAAGACATATCATATGATATATGGGGTCAATGATGGTATTAAATCTCTTGTAATCATTTTCACTATATTATGAGTGTGGACTGTAGTATTATGGATAAGCCTAGATATTGGAATGGATTATGTTATACATAAGTTAGTATTGTTTAAGGATATATGTTTTCTTCGATATTATTGATGGGATGTTATAGTAACATAGTTTTAGAAAAAGGAAAACATATAGGACGGGTGACAACCCATCGCTTTGGACAATCCTATGGGAATCGAACCCACAACCGAAGTTCGAATGGGCTTTATCGCCTACCACTGGCCTACCGGAAGTCCCTGGTTAGTAGAAACTAGTTTTATTTAATTAAGCGGTATGATATATGATGTGTAAGTTAATTTTTGGAACAATAAACGATTAATCTAACCATAAGATGGACTTATAACTTTTTCTAACCTTTTATTTGAAAGAGATGGAATGACCCATCATTCTATCACATGATCTTCTAACACATCACGAATAACAAATTCAGCTTCATTACTTTAATGGATGAAGTGGAAATTGATCAATTCACGAACAACATGGGAATTGTACCAAAATCATGCAAGTATTTTTTTTAATTAATCAACATTAGGGAAATGATCCTGAAAACCAAAAATGTTGTCCTAGTTCCCTTATATCCGATGAATTAGATGGTACCTTAGATCATCACAAATCAATAGCTTTGTGATTGTTGTCTTTTTCATAGCCATATTCTTTACCACTCTCCATCAGAACATGATGGTTAGATTTTTCTTCCATATCCATATTTTTACCTATGTTCTCATACATGGAAACCCAGTGATGAGTTAATTTGGGTAACCGTTACATTTCATACTTTAGTTTTTAAAGCCATTTTTTGGTATTCCTTTTTACGATGTGGGTTTCTATTAATCAAACTTTCGAGTAGTAAACCATTTTTAACCCCGATGAATTTTGAGGGTGAAATTCATTTTAAGGGGGGTAGAATGTAACAACCCAAGATTTTATGAAAAATATTCTTTTAATTTCATTAATGTCTTGTGTTTTATGCTACACCATGATTACATTGCGCTATACGCAACACCGTATTAGCTTGCAGTATACACCACACTATTCTTGGATCGTGTTACAAATAATTTTGATAATAGTTATTCTACTCAACATTGAGTGTATATATATATATTCAATGTATAAATGAAATATGGTTGTATTATGTTATAAGAAACAAAGAAGGATTCTTGCACAACACGCAACCCTGACCTGGCTTGCATTACATGCCATCACGACCTTCCTCGATAGCGTGTGTTGTACGCAATACCGGGTTTTACTAAACAATGAAATATTATTATAATATTATTATAAACTATCCATTATGAATAGTATTAACTAAATTTTGAATTTTATAACATTATTATTCATCTTACAAATTTTACAGAACATGGTATAAGAACAAAATAAATTTTTCGTGTAAAATAAGTATTTTTCAAAAAATGCAGTTTTGCCGCCTTTTGATGGCGGACCCACATTAAATCTAGTATTGACATGTTTATAAGTTCAATTTGACAAAATTAAATTCTTCATTGAAATCAAGAAATAAAAATTTACTTTGGATAAATTTTTCATATTGTTCTGGTAAATTTCATATTTTGATGAATTGAAAAACACGCTATATTTTAATTAAAAACAACTTTTTTCATCGCAATAATTTATATGGTTAAATTATAATATTGAATGGTTGTAATGTATAAATATAATATATTTTTACAATTTAATATAAATTATTTCATTAGCATTTATTTTACATTAAATTCATTGGTTAAATCAATTCAATCTTTTTCAATGTTTTAAAGAAAAACCTATTTTCTTTCGACAACAAAATTAATTTTAATTTAATTTATGAAACTTTTGTGTATTGAATTTGGAAAAATGGATTCCATATTTGGAATAATTGGGTCCAAATTATGTTAATAAGCTAATTTTTATTTTTTAGAATTATGAATAGTAACTATGGTAAATTTTATTTACCCTAGTTATAGGTAAATCAGGTAATTAAGGGTAAATATAATATTATAAAAATACCCTAACACATGCCAAAATTCAATTGGATGGCTAAAAGTAGACCCATATAACCTAGTGGTCGGATTAGATTCATTTTATGGGCTTTTGACTATGAAAATAATTTAATTATTATTAAAACCAAAGAAAGTGACAACATGTCACTCTCTTAAATCATATAAGTATAGGAATTTTAATTTAGTGATAAACATCATAAAACTTCGAACATGAATAGTATCAAGAAATCTAATAAAATTATCTACATCATGATAATTTATTTATAATTTTTAGGTATTAAATAATGGTCATTAATGGTGATACATTAATGATACAGAAATTATTTATTAAGTGGGAAATAAGTAATATAGTTTTTATTGAAATAATAATACCCATTAAAAGTCCCAAAAACCAGACCAAAACTTATTGGTAGTGTATATCTACACCTTAATCATCCAATTACCTAATATATAACCATTTAGAGCCTTATAAAAGTGATTATGACACATATATTATTTTATTTTAAATGATGCCAAAGTTGTCACCATCATAATTTAATAAATATAACAATTTAAATATTGTTATTTTAAGATGATAAATTCGAGTAAAAGTATTATTGTGAAAGGTAATCGATCTATCATCATCACATGATTTTATTTTTAATTTTTATGAAAAAAATAAGTATATTAAATTATTATACAAAAATGTTGTAGTAATTATTTTATTAGGAGATAAACCAAATAAATGGATTTAAAAATAATAAAATAAATATTATATGAACTATTTAATGTGATCAACCAATTTTATAGATACATATGACCTTTTATGAATCTATTAAATCTTTTAGTTGTAACATATCTTCTGTATATATTTTATTTAAATTCAAATAAATGAATAGTGTCAAAATTGACACTATAGTTATTTTATAAAAATAACATATTATAAAATTGTTTAAAAATCACAAAAATATTTAAAAATTAAAAATTTAAATTTATATGGTCTATAATTTTATAAAGTAAACAATTATGGAAAATTCACTAGAAATAAGTAATTATTTGTTATAATTAAAAATTTATAGTTTTATTACCACAAATAAACTTAAATAGATTATATAAGGATAAATCAAAATGATATGGTTTAAAATAAAAACCAAACATGTCTAAATTTGATTGTTTGATGATATTACAAGCCTATATCATCTAATATTCGAATATGAGTCATTTTTACTGGTTTTTATGTGGGGTTAGATTTATTATAAATTAATATTTTTAAGAATTCCAAAGGTGCCCCTCTCCTCCCTTATAAAAGGGAACCTCCTCCCTCTCTTCCACACACCACATTGAGCCTTCACGCTCGGCCAACCCCTGACCAATTCTATTCTCCACTTCCCTAGAAACATCCTAGAGGTCCTGGTATTCTTCAAAGACCAATTTTAGTGCCCTAAGAGGAGGTCTCAAAGAGGCTCTTCAAAGAAGATGTAATTTCCGTTACCGATTCTTTCACCTTTATTTCTTCTTCCACATTTTCTTCTTAGGTTGTTTCAATATGAAGTAATAACATCAGTATCACTAATATAATGATATGTTATTATAAGTATGAAACAACCCTATTTCACCATCTATCCATCCTACAGAAAATGAAATCATCGCGTGTGCGTAGGTACGGAATACCGTCTCCACGACGCGATGAGATTTATTCTCCACATTAACCATTCATGAATGATTATAAAGTATATATAATAAGTAATCATGAAATATATGAAATAATAATGACACTGCATTTATGTGTATATATAAGTATTTCATCTACTTAATTCCATTCAACTCAATAAGGAAACGAAAACAGCGTTCATGCGTTCGTACGACCTACCGTATCCATGAACGGTGCATTTCGTTCTATTTACTGATCTATTATATATATGTATATTCTAAATATATATTATATATAAATCATGTTTTATATTCTGGAATTAAGTAATCATGATCTAAGTAATCATATGAATAATTAAAAATCAAAACACGGACGACAAATGACACTATTTTACCCAAAACGCTCTTTAACAAGGAATTTTCAAAAGAGCGGGTACAATAAAGTCATAAGTGAACCATATATGATATCATAAAAATAAGTATGATTCTGGAAAAATTAAATAACATTATTTAAATCATTATACAGGAGGTTCAGACACATATGAAGCAAATCGAACCTAAGGTAAAGGAAATATCACAATCTCATTTTTATCCGAGATTGTTTATACTTTGGTATTTACTTCGGTGTATTTTGTCATCCACATCCATGTTTCCTCAATATGTAATATTATTTCCATCCACCTACAATTTTTTAAATCCATTTTTACCCTTTGGTGAGTTTATAGTAAATGATATGAAAGGAATATTTTGTCATTTTACGTTACGATGTACTTTTTTGACTTTTCTGACAAAAGTACGAGGAGAATGCTATTTTTAACTTATACAGCCTGAACGGATTTTTACGGTTTCATAACGCCTCTTTTTCATAAAGATTACTCTACATGATATTATGAATATTTTCAACATAATATTTTCATTTTAAAAGTGCATGGTATTTTTTGAAAAGAAAATGATTTTGACAATAAAAGGATATTTTCTTCAAGAATTCATTTCAAATGTTTTATCAAAACCATTTTCCATCTAAGATGACATTATTTGATATGTGTATATTTCAAGTTTAATGTCTCTATGATTTTCATGTTTCACTTTTCTTATGATGAACTGTCCATTTGTTTTATATGGATTATGAATTGATGGGATGATGTTTATGAAACCCATTTTATTCATTGGGTTATGATGAATGTTTTAAGTTTATTTTGTGGAAAAAGTAAGAATGATTTCATTATAATATGGGTGGGACCTATATCTCACTCCAATGCATTGGGTAAAGATTTATATCTCATGAGATAGACATGGATGGAATGGCTTGTTAAACTGGTTCAGTAATACAGGACTGGAACGAGGAGTGAACTCGATTCAGAAAGGGACTTTGTCCACTAAAATGGTCTTGGAAGCAATGCCTTGGCTACTATGGAAATCATATCATGTGCTTAATGGTTTCCACAATTACATGTTTTATTACCGTGCTATTTTATCATTCTTAATGTTTCATTATGATCTATGCCTTACGTGCTTCAATGTTTTATGTCATTGCTCATGCTTTTGATGTTTAAACATTATGTTCATGTCTTCAAGTTCAAATGTATATAGTATGTTTTATTTTATCCATGCTTACCCTTACTGAGAATTTGAGCTCATCCTTTTTATGTTATCTTTTCCCCAGGATATAAATAAAAGTTTATGGTAAAAAAAGGGGAAGATCTTTATGGGAGATGTTGAAGATCTTTCACCACCATTAGAAGATTTTATTCCGGGTTTCCAAAAACACTAAACTATTAAGGTCCTTGTGTGTGTATTTTTTTTATGTACTAAGTATTCCGCAAAAGTAATGTAATTTTCATGTACGTCAAGCTTTGGGTCTCTACCCAAATATATCATAAATCCATCAATAAAATATATATTAATGTATCATAATAAATTATCCTAAATTAAGTATAAAATACCAAAAAGGATTTTGACCTAGATGAAAATAATCTAATAAATTTATCAAACCTCTTTCAGAGAAATATCCATTTTTTACTTTCAAATCATTCTGAAGCTGCACAGTTATAATAAAACATTTTATTTTTGAAATAACCTTGTATGAATGTAACGATATCTTTAAAATGTTAAGGGGTCATAACAACAGAAAATCACTTCATGCACTCTGTAAGTAAAAAATATGCATATCTTAAATAGTTGAAAGTTCATAAAGTACCTCATTTGGAAAATGACAGAAATATTTTATTCAAAATGTTTTATAAAAGGACAACCCTGGGTAAAAATTATAGTAAATTTTTTTAAATATATTTTTAAATACATTTTATGAAACATGTGCATGGATGATAAATATGTTCCAGTGTATTCTAATGTATAAACAAACTCAAATAATAAAGAAATTGTGAAATTAAACCATACCGTGTACTTTCATTTACTATAGGTTGATTCATTATTCTATATAAGGTTTAAATGATGATATTAAATTATACCAGGGCCATATTTATTTATTTGATATCATATATGATCCTCTTATATCATTTTGTTAATAGTATTTCATTATTACCATTTTTTCGAGGGTTAACTGCTTCATTTTCCCATACCTTTTTTCATGTAAGTAGTATTTATTATGAATAAAATGTATTTTATTCATATAAAAAATATATAAGGTAAATAATTAATATTTTTACTCATAATATAAATTTTATAATGATTCTTGAATGGTTGACATAGAGAATGAATCTCACCCAATCGTGGAGACGGTAGGCTGTTCGTATGCATGAGCAGCAATATCACTCACATGATTGTTAAATTGTATGGAATTGGATAGTATGTTAATTATATATAATCATTGTCTTGTTTTATTAGTTATTTATATACATTATTCTCTTCATTATAACAATCCAAAATATGTAGTATTGAATAAAAAGATCACACCACGATGTGGATACGATAAGCCGAACGCACACACACACGATGATATTGTTATTCGTGTGAGGGATAAAATGAAGAATTTGGTTTTACAATGATTATAATGACATCAAATTAAATGGATTATAATTTCTTAATTACGTTGGTATTAAAAAACATATAAATATGATGTATAAGAATAAATTAACTTTGAATGAGGTGATAAAACAATAACCACTTTTTCTGGCATCTTCTTTGGATTTGAACAAAAGACTCCTTAGGATGGATTTATGACCAATGTATAGCCTCTATGATTTATTAAGGTAATTTGGGTGGGTAAATGGGATTGTTTGTGTAGAAAATAATGTATTTAATGGTTTAAATTAATGATAAATAGAAGTTACCTTTTATTAGAGAGGGGATGGGAACTTTAAGAAACTCTTAAAAATATTACATCAATATAAATTAATTTTCACATTCAAATAGATCCAAAAAGAGTTAATTCAAGGATAAGATGTGGACCAATCTAAATAGATTTAACAAATGAATTTTAAAGATGTTTTCTTCATAAAATAATCCTTATCATTTGGATTTATAACATAGGAAAATAATTTATCATTTATCATGACAACTTTTTTACACTATAAGATTTATATAGTTACAATAAAATTCCAAAGGGACTCCAATTGGATCGTTTATTAATTAATAAACAGTGTCTTTGTAATTTTTTTAAACCTAATATTTTTATGATATTTATAACATTTTATAAAATATTATTTATATTAATGTATCAATATTTTCAATGTAGATACTATTCAATATTTTTATTTTTTAATTATTTAAAAATACATGATAACTTTGAAAAATTACTTTAATATGTTACTAATATGTATATGTTATTTATCAATTTTTTTCTCATTATTTATATCAAATTATATTTATTTTATATTTTTAATATGATTTATTGTATATTTATATTACAAAATAAATTCTACTTCACTATTCTATCATTATTAACGGTAATTATTTAATCTCTTAAAATTTACAAAAAATCTATGTTGTATTAAAATATTTTATAATTCTATATACGATCTATAACTAATGTTATCTCATATATATATATATATATATCTATATATAAATTATTATACTTATAAGAAATGAGGTTATGTCATCTTTACAAATTCATTAATTTTAAGAATATTTGTCTCATATTCATAGAAATGGGTCCAATAAATGACTCAATTTAAAAAATCAGGTGAAAATGGTTTAATTTAGTCATCCAGTACAAATTATAATGGTTTAAATATTATTTTATATTTAATTACCACATTTACCCTCGACCACGGTAATAAAGAAATACTAAAGTTATAATTCATAATATAAAAAAAATAAAAGGAACATATTAACATAATTTTTACCCATGGATATCAAATTAACAATACTCATTTCAAAAATTAAAAAACATATGTTACCATATTTTATTTATAATTAATCCTTGTAAACCAAAAAAGAAAAAATGTTTTTTAAAACTAAAAACAATCAAAATATTTACATGCATTTATATAAAATTATAATGTGAAAATGAAAACATTTACCTAAATTATATTAAATGAAAAAATAATTTAATTATAATTTATAAACAATTAAAATGATAATCTAAAAATATAAATAAATTATATGAAAACTTAGTTTTGAAATAAAATATAGTATAATTTATTATTCATTAAAATATGAAAGTTATCACAAAAACACAGAATTTTTTTCCAACTGATATTTATATTTCACATATATAAATAAGAAGATTATTTTTTCAAGTTGAATATATAAAAGTTTCAAACAACATATGTAGTGAGTGTTCTCCAATAAAATTTCCTAAAAGTCCATTTTCTAAACAATACTACGTTTATTTGAAAAATTGAATTTGTTTTTATATCATCTCTATGAAACATATTAGATGAATTTTATAAGTGTATTGAATATATAAAATTTAATATTTGGTTAATACTGTTCATAAATTCTTCTTAAAGAGCTCATTGTGGTGTGCTATATCTCGATGTTATGTGAAACATAAGTTATCTAATTTTTTAAAAAGAAGCATACCATTTAATCCTGGGGTGTTAAAATAATATTAAAGTAGGATTTATTTTTTATATTTTTCTAAATTAATTTATTATTAGGTTAATTGTAAAAATAATATCATTATTTAGAATTGTGTCTCTTTTATATGATATGAATATATTTAAAATACTATATATATTGATTAAATCATTTTAATATATTATTTTCATTTTATAAAAACCATGATTTTTATTTTAAAAATTCAATTATATTTTTATGAAAACTGGTTTTCATCAGTTTCATTAATGAAATTTTTTGAAGGGGAATTTTTTTTTGATTTATTATAATTCCATAGAACTCTTCCTTAAAACCTTTAATTATTATTAATATAACAAGAATTAATATCAAATATAATGTTTCCCTATGCATAATCATTATGCTTAAAAATACACATTTCTCAAAAAAATTATTTTCTCCATTACATGTGTTAAAATTAAGATTATTTTTCTTAAATATAGAATGCTACCTTTATAAAATGATTTTGATTATTGAGATTCTAATTTTTATATTATTTAATGTAGATTTTTTTAATTTTGGTCATAAAATAATGTGTTTTTTCATTTATTAAAATTTACTTGAGGATGGTGAAAATTTATTTAAAAATTATTTTAAAATTAATATGATGTAATTTATATCTAAACCAATAAATTTAAATCCAAGATATTAGGAATATAATATAATGTATAAATAAAATGTAAAAATATATTAATTTTAATTTATTTAGTAATAACAACTAAATAAGGTAAATAAATCATATGGATGAAAATGCCATTTTTCATCTTAAAATGGTTTCTACACATTAACTATTTTAATTTAAAAATTAATTTTATAATATAATTATATTTTAAAAAAATATTTATAATTCTGTTCCATCATAGAAAAATTTGGTCTAATGGGTTGTTTTATATTTTTTATGAGACATAAAATCACTTATTTAAAAATTACTAATGTAGTTTAAAAGTAAAGACTAATATGAAAAAACATATTGTTAAAAAATTATAACCTATTTAAACTATTTGAATAAAGCCTTGGATGAGTGATTATAGACCATAAATCAACACTAAATACATTGTATATAATTTTTGGATCCATTCTCGTTGTAATACTATCATATAATTATTAAAATATAAAGGGTTATTCCAATATTCCTATTTTCTCTCTTATAAAATGGGCCACTTATACCGTTTGAAAAAAACATATCCCAATAAAAGTAATCAATTCCCAAATATCATATCCCTTATATACCTCAAATTTTCATAATCTTATATTCACACGATTTTTTCCTAATCTCTCCAATTCCATGGAGTTTGTATGGAATGAAAAATTCTTCAATGTAAGTGTTATCTCATTCCTAAGTTTTCATTCTTAATATTACACTTCCAGATGTCATATAGTCATAATAATATAATTAATCCCTTTTCATTATTACAATAAGATTATTTTATGTTAATGTTATAACCCTATGATAATAATTTACATGCACTTATAAAAACAATGTAATGTCAATTGTGAGTTTCCAAAGACTACCACCACAAAAAATATTCGTTATTTTTCTTTTAGTTATTAATTATTTCACAGGAAATAAAATCAATTAAAAAATCATTAAAACTAAAAATAATATCAATATTTTTCTTTATGAGCACATAATATAATAAAGAACTAATACTTAGCAATGACCACCCATCAGGTTAATGAATTTTCATGTTTGGGTATGTTTAATTATCTATAGGAAAGATGTTATAAAACACTATTTTGGATAACTATGGGAACATAAAAACTATTCGTATTATAATATAAAAAACAAATAATAATTAACATATTGTTTTATAATATGATATTATATTATATAAATTAGTATTAATGTATATTTTTCATTCACTAAAATAACTGAAATAGGATGACATTGATTCCATGTGAAATTATTTAAATATATTGAAACCAGATTTTAAGAAGAGATTACAACAATATAAAAAATGAGAGAATTTTTATTATAAAATATTATAAAGGGAAATTCATTTGATTATGGTTACAAAATAGGTAATTAATATTTTAATCATTATAAAACTTGATGATAAATTAATTCTGTGGAAATCAAGGGTAATGGTAAAGGACATGGTAAATCAAAATAATTTCATTGAGTTCTATAAATCCTTACTGAAAAGATTTCGTTTCTAAGAGTTGCATATTTATTTATGATCTATTTTTATTTTTAAGTGAAAATATATTTTTTTCATCCATATTAATTTATATTACATTAATTTTTTTCATTTGTAATAAAATCATAAAATATTTTTTGTGAACGGACCCAAAACTACAGGTTTTAAAAACATGAATAATTTTTTTAAAAAAATTCTTCATAATTTTTTATTCATTAACTTAAAAAGAAATATCTATCAGAAATATATTATTTCATCAACCTTTAAATTTTATTATTTTATGAAAACTTTATAAAAATAATATTTTTATATCCTATGATTCCTTAAATTCTTATTGTGGTATAAGATTAAGAAACCTATTGTATTTAGAGGGGCTCATTAAGCTATGTTTATGATTAAATTTAAGTCACAAAAAAATGTATGTAAGGTGATTAGTGGGGTCCTATATTTCCCAATAAATAATTATTTTAGTAATATATCACATGAGAAAGTCGGGCATGTACTTAATGGTTAGTTCACACAAGTGTGGTCATGATGTGGTTTCTCACACTTCCAGGCGGGTATATATTGGGGTTTTCAAAATTGAGTGAAAATAATGGGTTTTATAACACAATGTTTATATATATATATATATATTTGGAACATTTATATGTTTATCATAATGTTATTATAAAATTTAAAAATTCATTTTATTTCCATAATATATTATTCATTCATGATTATGCCTTATTTTTAATATATTCAACACTTTTATGTCATCCTAAAAAGTTATATAAATATTTTCATGTGTTTTGTTACCTCACATATCTTTTATGCTTCCTTAATTATACTTTCATGATATTATATTTCATAAACCATTTTTATAATATCTAACTATGTTATTTTCACCTTTTATTATGATATTTTTTTCCTTCTGTTTATAATCATGTTACAATATGTTTTACCCTTACAGAGAATTATAGCCTTAACATATTCTTATATTTTTAATCCCCATGACATGAAGATAATTATATGAAGTGATATTTCCATAAAAGGGTATATATGAACATTATTAAAGTGAAATGTTCAAAAGTGTAATAAATTAAGTTTTATATGTAGCTAATTTCTAGGAATCTAATCCTTTTGATATTCAGGTGATTCTTCTATTGGTGAGATGTGATATATCAATTTAGAGATTAATGTATTATTTAATTTATGTTTATCATGGGTTTTTATTTTAGAAGATTTTGTTTTATATAATTTTTCTCAATTTTTGGTGGGGGTACCTTGAAAGGATTTGTTTCCAGGTTTTAAGGAATATTAAGATTCAAAGGTACTTACATTGATACCATGATAATGAATTTGAAAAAATAAGCAAGGTGATGATATTTAAAGAAGATATTGTTCCTCTAAAATAAGGTAATGAAGAATGATAAAATCATGAGTTCATTATTCTTCTAGTATGGATAACATTGCTACTAATTGAAGTAGGAGGATAAAAATTATATGGATTACAAGATAAAATTCAAATCCATAAAAAAATATGAAGACTACCGTGAAGTAATCCTCAGAGAAGATGCATGATATGTTATAAATATGGTACCAATGAGAAGATAAATGTTATTATACATATCTATAGCTAATGATCGAATATGGAATGTTTTAATGATATTTCACTTCTTTTGATATGCGGGATACACTATAAATGCACTTTCTGAAACCAAATTGATCAATTATATAAGGAATCATGTATAACTTTATTAAATATGATTTGAATAGATGAGGTATGGTTTTTCTATGACATTTTGTACACATGATAACACTACATAGTGTAATAAATTATACCGAATAATGAGCAAAAATGGCTACGAATAAATATCTCATTAATATATCAACTTCATACAAGTATGGAAGTAATAACAATATGAATCATTAAAAAATGATTCATCTCATTAGAAGAAACTAAATATTTAATTAAATATATTTTTTAACGAGTGGAATGTATAACTTAGTCACATAATATAACAACGAGGGGAAGTAAAAAAATATTTAGGAATAATAATGATGATACACTAATAAATCAAAATGTGGGTGAATGCATGGATAGATATTCAACCATGGTGAGAATTTACAAGGTGGTCATAACATGAATTTCCACCACTATAACACACTCAAGATGCAATTGAAAATCCCTGTATATCCCATATATCCAGCCAATAGGGCATGGCTTAATCACAATTGGTAAGGGTATTAAATAGACCTGGGAAACACATTAAACTCATCACTCACATATTGAAAAGAAAAAAATAATAAAATTTTATTTAATATTTAAAACTAAATAATAAATTTATAAACCCTATTATTTCTTGTAATTCATCGAAACATATCAGGGAATAGTTTCATAGCTAGGTGATGAGACAGAGAATAATTTTGAGGCATATTGAGCATGAAAATAATTTTATACAATTTTAAATATAGTTTTTATCACATATAAATAATTTTTTGAAATAATAGGATATATCATAAATAGAGTATCATATTATAAATATGAGATCAGCATTTAATTTTATGTCTGTTGTTCACCCTAGAAATAACCAAAAGTTTTTCAGGATGGGATGTCTTGTAGATGTAGTTGTTATCCCGTAAGTTAATTGAAATAACTAATTATATTATTTAATTAATATTTCAATAACACATACATATTTCCTCTATAAATATGTTTTCATGAAAAATCACAAGAGATAGGTGTAAAACCATGGGATTATTGATAAAATGTTCGATCAACCTTCATTGGTGAATTGGGATATATGATAATCGACATCTTCATCAATGTGAATCATGGTGCAGCGAACACAATAGATCATACACATCATTGGTGAATATGTTCTTAACTATAAAACGATCCAATATTATGGTAGGGGACATTTTTTTGTAATTTCATCCTTTTTAATTATTAAAAACTAATGTAAATTATCTGATTTGATTTATATCATTTTACAACCTCCTTATGAGGTGATTTGTAGAATTTAATTTTTCATTCAATTTATTACCATAGATATTCTATGTTTCTCACCATGAGTATAACTAATTCATTATTAGTTGGAAAAAATGATTTTAAATATTTATTTCACATATCATATTGTGATTTTACCCAATTGTTCTTCACACTCTTTGCCTTCATCCTATGGGGTCAGGGATTAACATTGTCAGGGTCGGTTCGAGCATGGTCGAACCCTCGGATTCGTGATAGTTGTACAAAAAATGATCGGGATGAATATTTTTGGTTATACAGTGATTGTTATAAATATATAAGGGATTATTATAATTTATCTAGATCATGGAATGATTGGCCGTGGCATATAATGTGCATGAGTTGGTGGTGGCTTCGAGTGGTGGAACCAAATTATGTTTTTTTCCACTAGGGGCTTGGAAATTGATAGAAAACATAATTATATTTTGTTTTAGTGAGATTCAAGGTGCAATTAGATATAAATGGGACTCGTGGAGTATATCATACTTTCTATGAAAATCCAAACGACACATCATGTACTGTGATGAACACAAACCATGTAGTGACACAGCTACGGTGGATAAGGTTTCGGGGTGAGTAAAATGTCACACGACATGTGCGTCCCTGACATAACTTGTGACTCTATAATAGTGTTATTTCATGTAATCTAGTAATACATGGACACAATCATTAATAGACACACACCATGTACTGGAACATGACCTGATACAAATTCATAATTTGAGAGACACAGATAGGGCCGAGTGAGTATGAACAGGGCCTGAGTGGTTGAGAAATGACATGTAGTCACCTTACATAGAATGTAGTAACACATAGATAGTTAACCATGTGATGGAGAGGGAATGAAAAGGAACACTATTGGGTCTACAAGCCATGTGGTTCCCTTAAACATTGTGTACTCATTGATGAATATTTTACCTATAATATCTCATTCATTTGGACACGAATTTTGGCATGTGGTTAGCCTGTATTGAAGTTTTTTTCAACTTAGAAAACTATTGATCCCATTATATTGACTTTTGAGATATTTTTCAAAATTTTCTATGAATGAAACATTATAAGGTGGATCTCAATGATAGAAATGATTGTGAATGATTTTCATAGAGTGGAACCCTTCTACTGTGTCAAGGCTTGGGTCCATTATTTATAGAGTGGATCCCTGCAATTATATCATGGAATGGAACCTATATCAATATATTTTAACCCTCATGTTCTGTTATGAAATAATTCCTCTACCTATATTGCGATCCCATCTGATGTGTTAGAGAATGGGACCTCTACCGATGGAGTGGATCCCTTTAACTATGTCAAGGAATGGGCCATTTACATACATTGTGAACACTCTAACTTTGTCAGGGAATGATTCTACTACATATTGAGTGGATGCTTCATTTTGTATCAAGGAATGGGTCCAATATTTATATAGTGAAACTCTCTATTTGTATTAGGTCATGGGTCCTGCATATATTTAGTGGAACCCTTATGTCATACAAAGGCATGTGTCGTCTATCAAGAGATTGTTCCACCTAGAATGTGTGGAACAATGTTGAGGTGTGGCTCTAAATGGATACAATTTGGATATACACATCAGATACCTAAAATCATTAAAATACCATTCGAACAATTGTATGAATCTTTTCATACATTCAGTCATGAGATGGACATCACCTTTCTCTCTTGAATGGGATTTTTATGAATGTAAATATATTTATTTTGGGTTTCCATTTCTATCTTTATATGAGATTATCTTTCAACTTATATTTTCTATCATATTGATCCCACTTCTGCAATCAATGAATCCTAATGAGTATGTATATACTCACCCCAAAATGGTATTTTCATGCATACAACGTTTCTTATGAAAACAACAAATATGTTGATGATGGGTATAGTAGGGAATATTGGACACTCGGGTGAAATTGAGAGGGTAGTAGTGACGGGCCATAGAGATATAGAGACAGGATATTTCAAAATTTTATTTTCTAGTTATTTTTCGGTTGGGACATATTTTGTGGTTGGATGTTTATCTCTCCCTTTAATTTTGGTTTAAACTATCACAATATTTTCTATTCCCTAGAGATTGTCACCTTTTTCTATTTTACTATAGATGTTACATTATTTTCATTATTATCCCTACGAACTTTTTCATAGGGATGGTTGGGTTCATACCTACATATACATTAGGAAATGAAATTCCATATTAGTTATGCATTTTTTTTGTTTATCACCAACCCCTAGCCTATGTAGGTGGGATTGGGGTAGTTTCGGCTTAGCCATCCAATGGTCATATAAGCCCATGTGGGTCCAGTCATGAATCTAATACCATAATTCATGTCACACTATATATAAACTAAAACAATATAAATGTAAGACAAACTCATATAATAAGAATAATATCTCCAATATCTCTATGTCATGAGATTGTAACGTACAACCGATTAACTCACCCGATTCATTAAATATCAAATAATAAGAAAAAAATAGAGAGGCTCGTATAAAATTGTTCATAGTCAGTTTCTCCATTGACACTGTAATATAAATGTGAGAACACCACATGAAGGGAATAAACCAATAGATAGAGAAACTAACTCATCACATATAAATCATCAAATTGCACAGATCCACCCCAATTTCATCTCATGAAATATGTATACACATATAGTTACATAATAATTAATGAATTTATTGAGAAAGGTACACCAAAAACATATATCAATAAAAATAATTTCCCTTAAACCAAAAAAATAAAATATATCATGGTTCCTCTAACACATTTATAGAAATATATGGATAAAAAACATAATAATTTGACATCCACATACCATATACCATTTCAATATTACCACAGAAACACATCACCACCACATATTTAGAATACTTCTTCACCAATATTACATAACTATGTAACATAACACCATTCCATCACAAATTATTCTATTCCTAAAATATAGTATGTGTTGGGGGTATTATTCATCTATATGTACCAAATACATTAAAAATGAATGGGGGAAATCGTATAGAATCCTATACTTTATATGGGTGTGAGTTCTCATAGATAACTTGAGTTGGGGAGAAAAGGAATGGATAAAACTACTCTCAATATATAAAAAACACAAACCTAACATTGTGGTCATCTACCATCGACAACATTTCTACAATCACAATAATCATAACACTACTTCCACCCCACAATAACATTCCTTTAAATTTAAATAAAACTAATTAATGAAAAATAACAACAAAAAACAACAAAATATTTCCATCCCATTTTATATAACATTAATAATTATATATTAACCATTTTCTAACCACATTATATTCATTTTTCCATATTTATTCCCATCACCAAAAATTTCATTTAACCATTTTAAATTCAACATTTATATTTTTTATCAATATATTATTTATCCACTCCTAGAATTTCTATTTAAATCCATTAATTTATATAATCATTACTAATTCCAATTATAATTTTTACTTTTTATTTGTTATTCTCTTTACCAAGAAATTACTAAAAATAGTCACATCATCACCTCCACTGTATAGGAACAAAAATTAAATAATCCTTCTTAATATCTTCTTTCATATGAATCCAAACACAAGAAGGAAACCACTATTGCTGCAATAAAAATTAAATTAAAATTAACACATAATAGAGGCCACACAATATAAATGAAATAATGTATAAAAAATATTCCTTCTCTATATAAATAATCCCATTTCTTTGTCAGATATTTTCTTTTATATTCCACACGATATATAAACTAATAAATATATAAATTTTATTATTTCCATTACCTTTTTTTTATTTATCCAATGTTAGTCATGATTACGAATATAAATAACAAAATAATGCATAGAAATATTCTACTTAAAAACTTCCAAAAATAAAAATAAATAATGACATGAGAAAAAGATGTGAGACCAAGTCAATCATGCAAGATGCACTATTCCCTATATTTATGTGTTGTTTAGATTTTTTCAATTAGTCCAACATCATATAATTATTCAAAAACAAAACAAAATAATAATAATTCCTAAAATATATATTAAACAAATATGATAATTTATAAAAATACTACTATAAATGTAGCCTCATCAATCCAAAAACAATAATGAGATATGAAATGTTTATAAAATATCCCTGAACTCACATGAATTCCACAAAACACCTAAATCACGCACATATTTGATAAAAATTAAATCCATCTATACAAAAATATAAAATAAACACTCACCTATACACAATTAAGGGAGTATAGTAAAAGATGAAAATATGGGGAGAAGAGAAAGAGAACATTGACTTTTAATGTATTCAATCCCAAAAATATAGGGCCTAAGATCATGGAAAATATGACCAGAGATAACCAAAAATTAACCATAAGATTATGAGTGTTTGAATGAAATGATAATAAATAAAAATAAATTGATAATATTCATGAATTTATTTTTAAACAATGTACTATAAGAATAATTGTGCGGCCACCCAAAAATATTAAGGTGAATAATTTTAAAAAATTGACACAACTTCATAAGTTCATAGCGGGGAAACCATGATGATGTTGTAATGGTTAAATTATTATAAATCAATATGAAACCGTAAAACACCTTAAATATCCTCAAATGACTCTATTTTTACATGGAAAAATATTGACATGAACAATCACAACACTATACCCCATGGAAAAGCACACCAAATAATAAGACACTAAATAATCATGTATTTAACCATTTATTAGGGCATTAAAACCCTCATAAAACAGTATAACACAACACAATGTGACCTACTACCCACAACAACAAGAGAAACACTAAAATATCATGCATCAAAATTCTCAAAATAACCAAACCCATTGTACTGCAAAACCCATACACCAACATACTGGAAAAGATATAAAAATATCCATTCTTATAGTCCTTCAACCAAAAAATACATATGAAGCCAAAGTTATAAGGATATTATTTTTGATAAAAATGTAAATATTAATAAAACAACACTACTCTAATTATAATCTCCACTGAAATTTCTCAGAATATCTAATTGAAAAAAAATCAATAAATTTGTATACTATAAAAAATATGGACCTGTAAATTGATTAAATCTAAAATTAATCAAATTATTAGAATTAAAACCCATCACATATATAAACTGTGACACTATGAATACCAATACAATACATGATATTTCACGAGAACATTAATATCTCAATCTAAAATTCCCAAATGGATAATAAATATAGAATACATTCTAATTTCATATCAAACATAGAAAAATATAAAAAATCAAAATAAAAAATATTAAAAATACATAGAACATTAATCATTAATATAAAGATTATTTTCCAATGTGAACTCCTATATTCCAAAAATAATCAATAATATATGAACCTAAGAAAGGATTCTCCCATTAAGAATAATATTTTGATAAACCTAAATATTGATTCACTATCCCAAAAAAACAAATCATATCTAACATCTAAAATTCATTGATAAATGATGCATGAGTGATTATAAGGATATTTATGAGGTAGAGTCAAAATGATAAATTCATAATAATTATCAATCATTGGAGGAATAACTAATATATTTCCCACTTCAATAACTCAATCCAACACCTCCGTGGTTCAGATGAGCCAAGGCAGAAGCTTAATTTTTAAAAAAAACAATGTTTTATATAACATATTGAATACTTTGTAAGAACAAAATTGAAAACATTAAACTACCATTATCTACATTTATAACATGATCCAGACATCAAAAAAATTCAGTAACCTTTATCCAATAATGAATCAAATTCTTATTTAATATCATGCACTACATCAAATTAGGTCGAATATTTGCTCACTGTAAAACTACAGTCCCACAGTAAAATAATCTACATGAAAGTATAAACAATTCATAGAATGGATCCAAAATAATTGATGATTTATAGACACTATTCTTTTAAAAATTAAATCGAGGGTACATTCTTTTCCCATGAACCTCCATAAATAAGAACTCAAACAATAACCATATTTACTAGAATATAGATCATCTGATCTATGTGACTACCTATTTGATGATAGGGAAATGTTATAAGGAATAACATAGTTAAAATATAATATTTCATATTCTTCCATACTTGTAATAAGATACAAGGATTATAATCATAGATGATCATCCTTGGATACTCATGAAGATACACATCCAACTCAGTATACATCCTCATATAAACATCCACCATAAACAACTCCATGTTAAACAATTATTTGGATATATTTTCTTATTGATCCAAAATCACTAGACAACATTACATCCTTCCTATTATAGAGTCAATTCGATAATGATATCCAATGGATTTCTTTCATAGTTATAATGAAGAACATATAATTAATGTAAAAAACTGGATGGGGTATATTTACTATCCATTAGATTCTATCACACTGTAATAATATGTAAAATATCATCCTCTAGTTGAATCATCGTATGAACAATAAATAAAATTTTTAATTCTTGATGCATCATGGATATACATAGATCCAGTGATATCTTATTATTCTCACATGATCAATGTAACAACACTAAGAGGGGGTGATTTGGTGTTACTAGATTCAATCCAATTAAATTGTTTTCATTTTCCCACTTATCTTGTTATTTTTAATCAATCTCACACTCTATTCTCACTCCTCTCCATAATGAAATACATTTAGATGGAAACAGAAATTAATAATATACATAGATATTTATGTCTTTCAATCAAAATTTTTGATATTCCTTATGGTATAGTGACAATTATGAACCACAAACATGACTAATATATTATTATAAAGATAAATAATATGGAAATTCGTTATTCATGAATAATTATACCTAGAAATAACTATATAGTAATTCATAAATCCAAATTATCCCACCACATATAATTCTTTATTGTCTCTTACACCAACTATGTTCTTACCTATTCTATTCAATTCATTAGATTATTCCTTGAAGAATGATCTACTATATAAAAACTTATCTTCAATGATAAAATCATGTTACAAGTTGGAATCATCCTTTTATTCTTATCATTCATACATTAAAAACAATCTATTTATCTATTTCTCAACTATTCTCCTTCAAAAACATCAATGGACCATAAATTCTATACTAGATAGAAAACATTGTTATTTCTCATCTCTCTTCTTCTAATTCATATCCAACACTCAATGTATTATATCATAGTATAATTGGTTATGATAATATATATCCTTAATTTAATGAAAATGAATATTTACAAATCAATATTCATATGAATTTAATCTATATCATTTTTAACATTTATAAAAAAGGTTGTATAATAATAATATTTCATCAGGATCATCTCGATTTTTCCACTTCTACTCATTTTATTCATTGTATACTTATTAAAGAACATAATAATAATGAAAAAAATAAAATTAAAAATATTGATACAACCTTAAATATAAACATCCTGATTATCATATTTGATTTAATTTTATAATTTACCCTATTTTCATTTATCCCCCAAAAATACATGGATTTTACTTAAAAAATATTAAATGGGTGGGTATCCGATGGAGTTTTTTTTAGAATTTCCACCTTGATTATCATCCATTTCAATAAATGATAAAAACCGTAGATTTCAATAATCTCTTTATACATATCATGACTATGGATATAAATATATTTATAATTCCAAATATAGAACATTGTTCAACTTTGGTCCTGATCTCAAGGATGAAATGATGAATTTCAATGTTGTCTTCCAAAAAACGCTTTTTATTTTTTTCAATGAAAAATAAAAATAATGGATAATGATGAAAATATTATATGGTGTGGGTAATAGAGTGTTAAACCTATGTAGAGAAATAGATATAGATGATAATAAAACAAATGTATATGGTAATGAATAGTCAATAAGAAAAATACATAGATTCAGGTCGATCCATTCGTATGATAAATCACTATAAAATCAAATAGAGTAATTCATCTCAAAACCTCCCTCAGTGGATTATAAATATATTGAGTCAACCATGCCTCTAAACAAATTTTTTATTTTTGATGAACAATTTCCTTTGTTATTTGATAACTTTGTTCACAAATTACAAACATGTTTTCCTCCAAGAGTAAGGAAAATGATTGTGTTTGACATGATATGTGGATGTCGTGGAAGCCTCAAGGATTCTTATCATTGAACTAGATTTTTAAAATAGCCCTTATTTTCTACTGATTTTAGATCACAATACATTTATGAAGAAGAATTAGAATTAAAAATTATTGAGAAAATAGAAAAAGAGAGTATAATGAATGGAAATGGGAAGAATAAGAACTACAAATTTTATACAATCTTCATGTGTATCAAAAACTACACATAGAGTCCCTTATCTGGGAACATTAAAACTATTTTCATTATATATATATATATATATATCTCATTTTATGGGATTTTTTATAACCTCATTGAACTCAATTCTATCACCTAATCATTTTAAACAAAATATGGAATCTCTTACTATCTTTTTGACAACACCTATATTATGGAAGAACTTGATCCTTGGAATAAGTACACAAACTCTTCTTCCCTAGTCTATTTGAAAATATTTGAGCCTCATCGAACCTTCTTTTGTCCACCAAATTCGTTTTTGAATGCTAGAAACACGGTTTTCCAATTATATAGAATCCATACACATCAATTTCATGAGGTAGCAATTTGTGTTACATTTGTGATTTACTCCATAAGTGATCTAGTTTTCAAAATATAATTCCCCACATATCCATTTATTAATATATTAGTTTGGGTTTTTGTATCCATTTAGGCCTTTATATATATTTTTTACTATGAATATATTTATTCACACAAATCATTTTTTTCCCACATAACCATTTCAGCCATTGTAAATGACTTCAACATGAAAGCTATTAAAAAACAAGAAGATCAGAAAACCTTAAAACCCTAAAACCAAATATGTTTACAATGAATATTTAAAAAATATTCCTTCTAGAAAATTATATAAGTATTAATGACCAAATCCATATAATTTTACTACTAATATTTATAACATTAATAAATATTTTCAATAAATAGAAGATTTAAATATGTCTATTTCATATTAATAGAATCCTTATTAAAAACTAATCTTATCATCAAAACTCTTTAAATTCATCAAAAATAGTCATAGATAAGTGTGATAAAATAGTTCCACATAAAAAACACCAAAAATTTATTTATTTCTCTATTGGGTAATTTAGTGATTTATATGGTACATTAAAAAATCTTTTTAATTAATAAATATCATCCTATATAGGGTCAACACCATAAAACCTAGTCAATGAAGATTATTAAATCATATGTTTTATGATGTTTTTATGCCTCTTATGAGATATCATCAAACTTCTCCATACATGAATCCATACTAAAATAATAGTTCTAGGATAAAAATTCCAATGTTGACTAGGTGGAAGTAAATATATAACAAAGGGAGGGAAAACATTTAATCTACCTAGGATACAAAAACCAAAAAATCACTTCCCACACTATTGATAATTTTTTTTAATTATAAATAAGTTTTTTAATTTGGGTTCCATATTCCCCTCACTATCATTGGATCATTTATTTACAAGGGAGCCTTATTTTTGCTTTTTTTTCATCAATGATTTTGTGCATAGAACAATAAAGATAATTTATTGATTTGGATTTATTAATAGAAACAAATCAAATACCTTGCCTAAAATACTAACCATGGGATACCAAATTATCATTTTACTGAAGATTCAAATGAGTTAATATACTCTTGAATGTGTTGTCTCCCTATAGTGTTCTATTTTACAAAATCTATGAAGCTACGTTAAAGTCCATGTTCATGATTCCTCATGTTATAACTATAATTTCACAAGAGTGTATCCTATCAAACATCATTTAAATATTTCTAATAAATAATTCCTTAATGATAGAAAACAACAATAATAAGTAAAAAATCAATCCTGAAATCATTAGAATGAATAAAATCCCTTAAACAAGTCATGGAATTTTCAAAGAATGTAAATATTAATTACATATTTTTTGAACCCTTATGCAATGTATAATCCTATTTACCAAGATAAATTTTTTTAAGATGGTCTAAAAATAGAGGAATATTAAAAAAATTGGGTCGGTGGATTGATATGGGTTTTATGGAATAATTGATGCACATTTATTGCATAAAATGATCACTCTATCCAACACATAAAACCCAACATTGTACCCTATATTTAAATAAATGGTAGAGAAAAATTACATTTCAAATGGAATGTTCAGTTTAGTAGTTCATAGATTTTTTGACGTGTTACTTGAGTGTTCAAAACAACACCATTTCCTCACTTTTTGTTGAACCAATCATAATTGTTTTATAATATATATATATACATGTTTAGGCATTAATTTTTCAAGTAAAGGAAAAGTAATTTGGAATATTAGTTCAAAAATAAGCATGATAAAAAATAAGGAAGACACATTTGCAATATATAGGTATGTTTGGACTGTTATCCATATTTGAAAATCATTTTATAGTGATTTTTTAACACTCTCCATTTTAGAAAAATATTCACATAGGTAAGAAAAAAAGATTAATTATTTTTAAATTATTATCTAATGTTATTACCCTATAATTAAAACACGAGAAGACAAAAATATAAAGATGGAAGAATTAAAATCAAATCTCCCCATGTGTATAATCTTATCATGATGTTTTTCTACATCCAGATGGATACTCCATGCGTTTTATTACTAGATTAATCCATCATTCATAGTTATGATTCCTAAAATATGTAAATAGATTAATCACTAGAATTTATCATTTACAAGCAAAAATTGAGATAGAAACATGTTTGAGTTAGGGGTTTAATCCTATGATTTCTAGTTTAAAGATCGATTTTTGATGACTGGTTTGAATATGGGATCATTTTTTCATTATTATTATTCAATAAAAACTACACACTATAAAATTAAAAGTAAAAATAATGATGAATAAACAATTTAATAGAATAATATTGTTATAACCCACCATGATATAATATGTTTTGAATTTCTATATATTGATATTCATTGCATCATCCTAAGTCTGAATATGGTTGAGGATTCTAATATAGAAACCACAAGATTTGACTCTTTCAAAATTCAGTGATTGTCACTTTTAGAATTACCCCATTTGAATATTATTCCATGTCCCACTAATTGATAGTAGTATACCTACTATAAGTGATTCACGGAAACCCAGAAAAAAAATGGTATTTCTATTCTTCTATAGGATAAGGGTGTGTGTGCATAGGTTATAGGAAATGAATTTTAGGGTGATATTTTTCATCTAGTCTAGTCCAATCTCTAATTTATTCTTGAATATAAAAAAAATCTCTAAAAAATCTTTTTATTCTATAAATACCTCCAACACCTCTTATTCAAATTTAGTCCCCATTGTTAAATCTTAAAAAAACCAAGATTTATAAATATTCCTCAGTAGGTGCAGATTGTATTTCCTCCTAACCGTTTAGTAGATAACCAAAAATAAAATGTTTCCTCAACACCTTCAACAATAACATCTAAATATTAATGACAATCAATATAGTCAAAAGTATATTAAAGCACAGCTTCATCCTTAAAATTTTCAAACATAGAAATCATTTTGTTTTTTTATTAATGGTACAATGCTCTAGGGAGTATTTCGTGGAAAATAATGTGGTATTAAACACCCTCCAAAATTATAGGAACATCTATATCCTCTTCCAAGAATGTGAGAGAAATGAATTATACATGTAAAAAATCTATTGTATTAAACAAATTGAAATGTTAGGAAAAATATATAGGTTATTTTTTCTAAGGCCTCCATAGTAGGTTGATTATATTTAGAATAATAATAAATTTTTTCGGGTAAATATTCCTTCCCATGAATTTCAAATTGATTCGTTATTTTATCATAATTGATTCCCACAATGTTGTCTAATTATCGAGGAGGTCTCAATTTTTTAAATTTTTATCATTTTTTAGAAAAATGGAGAAAACATTAAAATATTCATTGAATACCTATAAATAAGAATAATTGATATGGTCATAGTTATCGTCTGTATGATAAAATATATATCTATAACCCCAAATATTGCATATTTTTCAACCTAGGGGATGTTCTTAAGGTTGAGAAATAAAATGCCCTAGTTGTATTCCTTAATATTTTTTTTATATTGTTAAAAATAGAAGAAACAATGTAGGCATTGTTAAAAACCAAAGTGGTTTTAGGGAAAAAAGTGATCAACCAATGGTTGAATAATAAGAAATAAAGAAATGTATAAAGAAATTATTTTTCATCCAGAAACATGCCTAGATTCAGTTCGATCCAGCCATATGATACCTATCATGGACCTCAAATAGAATAAATTGTCTCAAAACATTAATTATTCCATTCATAATATATTAAGTCCCCCGCCTCTCACACCAAACATTAAAAGTGTAATGACTTATTTCCCTTAATTGGCTGAGATCTCCTATCAAAACTGAGAACATCATTTTCTTCCATGAGTAAAGAAAATGGATGATGGTTGGAATGATGCGCATAGCTCCAAGTAGCATTGAAGATTCACATCCCAGAAATGGTCATTCAAATTTGGAATTAATTTTTTAAGGATTGATATCATAACAAGTTTAGGAATAAGAAAGTGCACCGAAATATATTTAATAATATGAAAAGCAATGTATAGTTCACAGAACATGGGAGAGGAACTATAGATTATGTCCGCTCTCTGACTATAACTAAAATAACTTATACAGTCACACCTTATTGAAAATTATAACTAGTTTATTTCTCTTTGTATCACACTCTCTATCTCTCTTAGCCTATAGAATCTATTGCAGCCTCCCAACACTCTCTTATAAACCCAAACTCTTTAACCAAAATACAGACTATCTTATCAAATTTTAGATATCATATGAATTCTGGAATAACCCACTCCCAACAAGAAGTTCAAAAACAATGCTACCATATTTTAATTGTAAACTTTTGGGCATCTTAGATCCATTTTCTAACCACTAGATACATGTTCAAATGGTAGAAACAACATATGTCTTGTGTACAAAATTCCCCTATATCCATTTACTAATGTATCCGATTAGGGGATGTATTTTATTTCCTACTATGAGATTTTGTTTCCATAGATGATTCCCATAATAAATATTAATGACATTGTTTTTTTTCTATTATTTGTTTTTGGGAACATGTAGGAATTTTGGATAACATAGAAATTTATGGCCAAATATAAGAAATAGATGACATAGGTGATTTCACCACAGAATCTCCAAAATTCACAAAATTCTAAAAAAATTGAAAAAACAAAAACAAAATAAATTTTTTAAAAAAATTAAAATAATATTGTTTAAAGATTATTTTATTATTAAAGAACCAAATAAATTAATATTTTACCAATAAAAAAACTAACATTAATGAATATTTTTTAGGAATAGATGATTAAACATAGTTTGTTCCGTATCTACATAATCTCCCTTTAATACATATAATATCATTAAAAATTATTTAATTCCCCAAAAATAGACATTGAAAAGTTAGATAAAATGGTGCCAAATCAATTATCAATGTTGACTGCATTTTTTTATCAAACCTCCATCATTGAATTTCATAAGTAATAAACATCTTATTTCATTCAAGATTCGACATATCTTACGCCTTTCCACATATAAATTTTAATATTATTAAATTTTATATTGAAAAACTAATTATCTTAATGAAATATTATTTTTTATATCACCTCACCAATATTATATTGAATTATTTATTAATCCATCAAGAATCATTATATAACTATATTTAAGATCACAAATACAGCATATGATTTAATATAATGTTCCATATGGGTTCTCAATTTTAGTCTTACATGACATACTTAAGGATTGAATATATCCATTGAAATACTCATATTACTCATATACATCATTAGATTTAATTTTATATGATCCAAAATGATTTTTATGTGTACTATATATAATTTGAATTACTATTACATATCATGAGTTTAAAGTTCTATCTGACCTAAACTATTCCTTCAACCTATCTAGATTATATTATTTGTTATTTGTTTTAAGATTCCCATTCTATGCGGGATATTATGTATCCTTAAATGAATTATAGTAATTTTTGTGAAAAAAATCCTGAATTGTTAAAATTTATAACTATGTTTACATAGGAATAACATTAAAATATTTTGTTTTTCTCCAAAATATTACCTATGATCTCAGTACATTTCCAAAATTTAGTTAGTCATTATATATATATATATATATATATCCTATTTTAGATTTCTAAAAACATATGGGTATTACATACAAATATTATTAATCTAAAATATAAATAAAAACTTCTATAATATAATTGAGAAACATTCATCCATCAGAAATAAATTTCGGACATCATCAAATAATATCGAGCAATATAAGAAGGATCCAAAGGAATTTAAAACATTTAATTACTTATTTTTAGTATTTTTTATTGAATAAAAATACATTAAAATTATATAACATAATAAAAATATTCAATTATATTCAATCCCAACAAATTCTTCATTAATGGATATTTTATAATTTTCTATTTAATTCATTGTTTTCCTCTATAAATTATATCTCAATATATATAATCATCCATGTGATATTTCCCCATGGATATAATGTCATCAAAAATGTATCTAGCTATATTCTTTAATAGGAACTACCAAATACACATTCTCATGGAAACATAATGTTATATGACATCCATAGTAGATTGAAATCATATTAGAACATAATTTCTCATTATAAATAGATAAAAATCCTAGAAAATATATTTTTATAAATTATGTTTATAGAATATCTTCAAAAACAACACAACAACATCATCATCCTTTGCTAAAAATATTTCTCATAAAAAATGCAATAATCCTCCAATATTGTATTTTATATAAGTACCTCATTCTCAATATGAAATATTATTTTTAATCAAATGAGTAGATCATTATTACCATAATCATTAGTAGATAAAATCATACAACCATTATTATGAACTTCAATATTTATCATATTTCTTCCCCTTAAATACTAGTCTTCCATTAAAAATACCAAAGTAGATGGTAATTAAATCTACATACTTCAACATTCTCTTAAATCATCATAAATATCAAACATAATAAAAGTATTACTTTGGTGCATCATTCTTTAACCAATATTATCTTCAATATATATACTTATATTAATAATTATTTAAAAAATACAACACAAAATCATCCATGGGGATTATAGAGAGGTGAAATATGAAATTCATGAGGAACCAACTCCCACATTACAACCATAAAAAATATGTTCTTATAGAATAATAGCTATTTATGATCATACCATGTCCACCCATATGTATTATAACTTATAATAACATAATCTATCTAAAACTCCACCTCATGACTTCTTATATGAAACACGTCCCTCTAATATACAAAAGAGAATGCACAATAAACATTTATAAAAAAATCCTACAATTTTCATCATCCGTATCATGATATAAATATTATAGTGCATCCATAATCCATAAAACATCATATAACATTCATGAAACATATACATGAGACATCCTACTTAGCACATTATCTATAATATTCCCATTACCCTGAATATAAGAGATCATATTATCATAATTCATATAAACTCTAACCTAATCTATTTCAATAAATTTAAATCACATTGAGATAATATTTAGCATGGGAAATTTTGATCTATATGTTATAAAATAAAATCATTAGTATGATAGTTATATAATGACATTAATGAAAACCTTGCCACTATAAGATCGTCATAATGGGTAGAATAATGTTTTTTTTAAGAATATAACTATCAAGACCCACAACTGATCAGTCTTATCGGGTTCCTAATAAAACAACATATAACTGTAATATAATAATAAAAAAATAAATTAAAACATGAATCCTATTTCGAATAAGAAAATGAGATTATTGACCACCTTCTCTTTTATGTACCCAATTTCTAATTTAAATTAATTTTTCAACAATAATTTCTAATACTAACAATTTTAATCCATAAATTGGAATAAAAAACATGATAAATATAACATAAATATGTATTAATATAATTCAAGGCAGTAGAATCTAAACCCTTATTCATCCTTATTATGACCATGCGAGTAAATAATTACATTAATTTTTTAAGGATCCATTACTATATATATATATAACACAATATTCCTAGTGAAATAATAATTACAACTCTTGAATATATTCATTAATAACAATCCATAGAGATGATATAATTGATATAATACCATAATATCCATTAAATTCACAATTGTATTATACTTGATCCTTAAATGCATTATGATTCTATTAATGAAGATGACCAAAAAATTCCAAGAATTAAAGATACATTGTGCTCTGGAGTCTATTAAGAATTTCATAGTAGTTCTTGACTATAAATTTCATACCATGAGTTATATTTTTCTATTTTAATATCTAAACATAGTATTGATGATATCAACCTCAATAAACCTCATTTTATTATACTGAAACTAGAAATAAAAATTTAATAACAATTTTCTCCCTTAAATGGATTGAATGAAGTATCACTTGACTTAACTCACAATAATTGATACAAAAACCTTTGAATATCATTGTACTTATTTTTAAACATCATTTAATCACCATAAAAAGACATGCATGGAAGAGTAAAACCCTTTTAGAATTGATCATTGACTAAATTGTATAAATCGTAAAACCACAATAGTGTTATGCAGTATATAAAATTATAAATCATTAAGTATTCAACTTGTAACTGTATACCATATTTGATATCAATTCAATGATTTAGTTAATGAAAAAACATCATGAAAAAATCATTAAACACTTCCACAACACCAGGAATCCACATTGCCCGAACATCCTCTTATCAAAAAATAAAATCATATAGATGTGAAAGAAGATGCTCCAGATTTATATGACCCATCTATTGATTCTATTTAAAAATTAACATTTTATACACCGCTTTTAGGTCAAGTTTATCAAATCTATTATTAACGAAATCAATAATGAACTATAAAAAAATGTAGAAACCTAGCGTTTATCAAAATTATCAATTTCATCAAGGGAAATTAAGAAATTCAATCCAATGATTATAATTATTAAATAGTTTTATAAATGAATAAAATATACTTCTGGATAAATGTTTTAATAAATCTAATTTTGTTATATTGGAGGAATAAAAGTGATAAAATAAATAGGGAGTTGAGGTAAGGGTATTCTCAAACCTAACCCAATTTTGTTGGTTTATCCCACCTTCGCCACTTATTTAGTATTAATATTTTTCTAATGTTCCTTATATATCATCTAATTATTCTTCCCTTTATTTATAAGGGATATACTTGTTTCAAACATGATTTTATGAAAAATAAAAATAGATTCCATGATAATTCTTCTTTCCATATCACTTTTTTACAACATTTTAGTTGAATATTATTCATTAATGAATTATGATTCATATACCTTAATGTTTTTCGAAATTTTTCCATCGGTAACCTCAATTTTATTCATGAAATCGTGATTTTTGAAATCCATATGAAACCAATTCCTTTACAAGGGTTAATTCATGACTATTATTGTAAAACATTCTATGGGGAATGAATTATTATGTAAATAATATGACATGGTCAGTGATCCCAAAATTATATATCACTAAAATTCATTAGGTAATGTGATCTATCACATGATATAATCTGTATTATGCATGAACATTATGCAAGATTTGTCCATAATGATGATGATATTATTATGCACATATATTATGTGTGAACATGATGCTATCTTTTTTCAAAACAGTGTATGTCATTTGACCACGATGACATGTTATTTCAGTTTTTTTAATTTCCACATTCCAAAACATTATAACATGTTTTCTTCATTATTATGATGATGGTATGATAATTATGTTATGATGATAATGATTATTCTCACCCATGCTATATTGATTCAGGTCCCTTATTCATGATAATATTATTCTTTTAGATCACCCCTTTTTTGACATTTACCCTCTATTTATTACATTACTAAGGGGAACATGGGGTTTTAGAATGATAATGAAGATGGATTTAAATGAATGTTAATGTATTATTACATACAATTTAAACATGATCCTAATTTCCCCAAGACTATAATCCTTTGGGCAATAGATTTATAACTCTATAATATTGTTTATAATTATAATGAAATAATAGTTATTTAATGAAAATTAGTGTTTCTATAGTTGATATCGAAACATTGTTTAATTAATTTTTTAATTAGGATTAGAGAACATTAGAGAACATCATTTTGATAATAATAAGTATATTTAAACGTCCAAAAATCATTATTTACATAAATTTTAAACACAAGGATCCCATAAGACATTCATTTAGAATTAATTGTGAAAAAAGAATAAATTATTTATTACATTATGAATTGTGTTTTTTTTAAACCCTTTTTTATTTTAAAAAATGATGGGAACTAGATGAAACCATGCCAACACCCCTTGTGAGGTACAATGAAATGATGGTCCAATTGGAATCCATAATGTAAGGGGAGGTGTATTTCACAACTTCAGGGACATTATTACTTATTTTTATCAAGAAATGAATAATTACATGAACCATGTGGAATATCAAACTTATCCAATGAAGAAGTAACTTTCCATTGTGTCTTTCGTGTGTAAATAGTCACCAAAAATGAGTTGATGTTCTAAAATACATTTTGTAGAACAATAGTTTAACTTGGTGGAGAATATATATGATTTGTGATCTATTATTATGAGATAGTTAATGTTGATCGATTTCTATGTTTTTAGAATCCGAATCTAATAATTGGTGGAAATTGATAAAGAACACTAAGCCAAAGGATGTAATAAATGATTTTGAGTGGGAAAAATATAATGAAATATTTTTTAAGAAGGATTCCCTTGGAGTTTACATAAAAATATTGAGAGATAATTTATAGAGTGTAACAAAAAGGAAGTAGATTATGTCATTGGTTACAAGATAAACATCACAAGTATTTCATGACAGGCCCCATGTTTTGTTATTAACAATGATAGAAAATTAGTCAGATACTTTAGTGGATTAAAACTAGACCTTGGAAAGGCTTTATCTATCTAAATATTTTGGAGTTATGAATATGTGGTTCTATATGATCTCAAAATATAGATTTAGTTTGTAGAATGTTCCCATGGTTTTAGAGATAAGAATAGAATAATGAAGATTCATGATTGTGGGTTATGTAAGAAAGGAAAAAAGGGGATCCAAATATCCAAGTGACAAAAATACGGAAATCAAATTATATGAAATGACTTAATGAGGTCGGAATATTATTCAATATTAATTGATAAATCCATCAATATCATGAATTCAGAATAGATATAAAAAATCTGGCAACATAATGAAAGAAAATATACATCCTCTTAAAGAACCACATATAGTTTAATGATTAAATTTTAGTGGGTGAAGACACTCTGAAAACTAGTGCACTGAACCTCAAGTCCTTATGGGATATCAGAGTTAGTATCCACCAAATATGAAGGATCCATGGTAATATTATTCCACTAATACTACTAAATATGAGCTAAAAACATAATCAAACAACGGGAACATACTTTATAATCAATATTTTAAAATTTATTATGTGTTATGGTAATTTAAATTTCATTATGTCCCACAAGATTACTAGAACTATTGAATTGAATCTTTGATACCTTGATGTATAGTTATCTTTGAAAATTCCTTGTCTCACAATAATTATATCCAAATTTTAGGAATATTATTCTATTTGATTGCGTTGGTAAATTCATCAAAAAATTAAGTTATATTTACTTCGGTGTAACTCATCTCTATAATGTGCAATGATTGGAATTATTTACATAGAGACCACATAAAAAGTTATTAAAAGAAAATATGTTTTCATATCTTCACCATCCAATGATCCTATACATTGTAAAGTAAGATCATGGGTCCCAATTGAAATCTCCCTCAATAGGGTGGTTTCTAATTCCCTGTAACGATTCATGTCATTCACAAAAATATGATTTAATGGAACGTTTCACCCATGAGAATATTTTATTTGTTAGGGAATACAATGATGTATTTTTTTGAAAAGTTACAAAGACTTCCCTCATATCATATGGTTGATATCTCAATAGAGCTCATACCCAGAGCCACTACATATTCAAAATTCCCCTCTAGCATGACCCTAATTGAATTGGAGGAGGTAATGATAAATCTATAAGAGAACATAGAGAACGGATTTAAATTCTGTAGTGAATCACCTTGGGGTGCGCCAATGCATTTCAAAAAGAAAAATAATGGATCAATGAATCTTTGTATTGTTTATTGGAAGCTCACAAAGATCACTATAAGAAACAATTTTCACCTTTTATGGATTGTTGGATTGTTTGATCAACTATGAGGGTATTAATACTTCTAAAATTTCATAATAAATTCTAGATATAATTAATTGAATGTGAACAAGGAATATATTCAGAAGAATTATTTCTATACAATGTATGGGAACTATGAGTTCAAATTGATTCCTTTTAGTTATATTAATACCCCTATAATATTAAAGTATTTTATAAATATAGTCTTCATATACTACATTGATAAAAAATCTCGTAGTGTTTATCCTTGATATTATCTCTTACTCCAACAGAAAGGTGGAATATGAAGATCATATAAGGACTATGCCAGCGACATTAAGGATGGATAAAATGTATTCTATGTTCAAAATTTGTGGATTTAAGATGTTTTAAATATAATTCATGGGGAACTTGGCCACAAGTGAAGGAATTTATGTGGAATCTTCAGAGAGAAAAGCAACTGTGGAATTTCCCAAACACACTATTTTCATAGATAACCTATTTTTTTAGAATATCTTGACATTACCATTGATTTTTGTGGTGTTTCTTCTGATTTTATAGCTAACATAATATACTAACACCAAAATGGATAATGTATGTCTACATGGAATAATTTTAGGAAATAAATAAAAATATCAAGAAGAGGCTAATAACTGCACCTGTAGTCCCAGAACATATATATGTAGAGATCGTTTTGTGATATATAGTGTTTTTTAAAATAATTTATTGGGTTGTGTAATCATGAAAAATGTCAAAGTGATATCGTAAGCATCACATTAGATGAATATGCATGAGTTAAACTACCCAATGTCCGATCTGGATATATCAACAATGATGTTTTCAAGAAAATATGAAGAACGAACTCTATGGATAGAAGTGTGACATATATACTGATCACAAGAGTCCAAAGTATATATTAACATTAAAGGATATAAAAATGTATAAAAAATATAGTTAAAGATATTCAAGGACTATGATTGATCTATTCATTTCGATCCATGTTTGATGAATAGGGTAGCTTCTCCTCTTAGTATAAAAGAATCTTTCTCCATTCCATGATTAAAATAGAGATTAACCCAATATTAATGGATTTTAAAAGATAGATTTTGAAATTATAATAGTAAGGAACACACATTACATTGACCAAATTATTTCCAAACAATCTATTTAGGAGAATATAAAGGGGGAAAATGAGATATTCTAGAGCTATCAATGAAGTTGAAAGTGGTAAATCAAGGTAAGATAAATTAGTTTCACATCAATGATGATGGCAGAATTTGGCTTGGAATAAGGTTTTTTGTGACTTCATCACCAGAGATAAATAAGCATATGTTGGATAATGCACATATCCATCTATTTTCTATCAATAACGGAAGTTTCAATATGTACCATGGTCTATGAGAACACTTTATTTAGGATAACATGAAGAACGAGATTGCAGATTTTATCTCAAGGTGTTTGATATGTCATCATGTTAATGTAGAGTGATAGAAGTCCAAAGGGACGCTTCAACCATTTCCTACACCCAAGTGGAAGTAGGATAATGTCACTAAGGAATTTAATTATAGTCTCTCATAGAAATCCTAATAAAAAATTCATAATATGTTTTAGTGGATTAAATCTACATGACTATCCACTTTATTCTTATTTAAGAAGCTTTATATATTGAAAAAATAAATAATATATTTGAAGAATGTGGTGGGGCTTCATGAGGTTTCCATTTTGATCATATATGATCAAGATCTATGTTTCACAACTAAATTTGGATATTTCTTCAACAATATTTGATTACTAAATTAAATTTCATCATGACCTAACACCCTCAAACTTATGACCAATATGAAAGGACTATTCAAACTCTCAATGAAATTATACATGCAACATCAATAAAATTCAATGGAGGAATGGATTAACATCTTCAACTAGTTTAGTTCTCATATTATTTTAGTTTCCAATCATGTATTCAAAAGCATCCATGTGAGGCTCATTATGGGAAGCGATGTAAAAATATAACATGTTGTGATAAATTTATAGTATGAAACCTACTTCAACATGATCTTGTGTATGTGATGACAAATAAGGTTCAAGCTATCCAACAATAAGTAAATATTTCACAATTTTTGAAAGACTAGAAAAATAAAAACATTCAAAGGGACTTGGAGTTTGATGTTATAGATAAAGTATTCATTTGAGTATCACTATGGAAGTTATTTATGTTGTTTTGAATGTAATGGAAGATTAGTTGAATGTACATCAACCCCTTTGAAAGACCTGTCTTATGACAAAAAGTTGGTGAATATCATAGAATGTGGAGACAATGTTCTACACAACAATACAGTTCACCTTGTCAATGAATTGCAAAGATACCAAATGTACAGAGAGACGACATCGAAAAAAGTGAAAATAATGAGAAACGTACCATCATTTATTCTCAATTGAGAATATGAGTTGAAAAAATTGGATGAAATTTCTAATGGGGAAAATAATTCAATAACCCAGACATTATAAATTGTATTTTTCATTAAATAAATTATTGATATAATAAACTATATTTCATTTTACACAAAAAAGATATCGAAAAAATATTGTTTCATTAATAAAAAATATTTCATTAATCAGTAATGAAACTGATTAAATTTCCAAATAGTACAATTGAAAAAAAACATAAATGGGAAAATAAGTATTTCTCCAACCCACTAGAATCGTCTCCCATACTAACAATACTATAACTAACAAATATTATATTAGTAAACCAATCAAAAATATAGATAATAGAAAAGTAGAACATTAAAAATTTGGTTGAATAATGAATAAATATATTTGTTTTAATCGGAGGTAATGTGAACATTTGAATAGTATATTCCTACTTTAATAGTAACCAAACTATTTGGAATTGTAACACGACCACTGTGAATAGTAATAGAACTGTTGGAAATAGTATTGTGGCCATTGGAATATTAATTTTACCCAAAAATAATATATTTTTATGTAAATAATATTTATTATGATTAATTTATGTAAATATATATTTTATTTTTCCACAAAAATAAATATCATTATTAAAAAAATAAAATAAAATATAAGATCAGTCATTAAGAAACTGTTATTTAAAGTGTTTCATAAAAATTATAAATTTATATTAAAAATTAAAATAACCTATTTCATAAATTTATTTGATAAAAGTAATAACATTTGTTAAATCAGCACATTGATGTTTTCCTAGGTTGATGTTTTTGGTAATTTTTTAGAATACATCATTTTTAGTTGAATAGTAAGAATATAGTATTTCACATAACTATTGTATCTTAAATTACAATATTACTTATGTAATAATGAAATAATACTTTATATAACAAGAGGTTAACCAATAATACCACTTATTTAATAAAATAATCAATAAAAAATAATAGACTTACTTTCCAAACATAAATATTAAATTCTAATGCCTAAAAATATGAAGTATGGCATTAAAATATTATTTTCTCATTTATGTACCTTTTCATTGGATTAAACTAATGTATTTTAATGTTAATGTTATCAAATAGACATAATATAATTTTTCATTCAAATTATGGTTTATAATGCCAAAAAAATCACTATTATATGGTTTTTCTTGTAAATAATATTTTATTCACCATTTTCTTTTAAAAAGGCCCCTCTCCTCTGATATAAATAACCCCACTCCCTTCCCTTGAAACGCCACTCCCAAAATGAAATCCAAAGGACATGATCTAACCAAACCATCCCTCTCAAGAATCTTATAATACATAGGTATGTTTTGGAGAAATTCAACTTCAATCACCGTGGTAGTTATACTGGTTTACCAGAGTAGCTACTCCAAAGAAATAGAATGTCTCAATTAAAATGTCCCCCTTTTTATTCTATTAATTCTTTCTCCCAGTTCATTTGAAAAACATATATTATTAAATTAATTATTCCTTAATTTAATATTAGATTAATGTTTTTAAAATATTTTAATTATCATATATTTAAAAAATGTAAATACCATGATTCCCTTTCTCACCCTTTCAACAATATCGGGTTAATGGGTTGGTTTCCCCCAACTAATATAATAGATATAAAATTATTATAACCATTTTAATGGTTGGATAATATTAATTATATATAATATATAGACATGTAATTACATTTATAATAATGTTATTTTTTTAATCATACTATTATATAAAAGACTTTGACTGAAAATAGAGAAATCAAAGGGAAATTATATATTTTTAATAAAAGAATGATATAAAAAAGATTCATTTTCTTGAAAAGAAATTATAAAATATAATACAATTATTATAATTGATAAACAGTTTTATAAATTACAATAATTCACTTCGGTATCAATTATTTAATAAATCTATGTTTATTATTCAGGAGGTAAAAAAGAGATGAAATAAAGTGAGGATTAACGTAAGAGAATTCTTGAACCCAGCTCATTTTTTTTGAGTTATCCCTATTTGATGACTTATTCGGTATAAATATTACTATAATGTTACCACAATATCATTAAATAAATCTAAACATTACATTTTATGGATATATATGTTTTTATCTTTATTTTATTACAAATAAAAATATTTTCAAAGAGAACTCTTTTTTATCCAAAACACATCCCAACATGTATTGATTTGTTTCTTCTTCACCAAACAATTCTTATTATTATACCAAATATTTTTTCCCATTATTAATTTGGTAACCCATTGTTTATTTTTTAAATCATAATTGATGAAATCCTTATGAAATCTATTCTTTTCTATCGATCAATTCATGAATATGATTCAAATATTTTCTATTTGGCATGCAAGATTGTGTAAGTGTTATGATGTCACATGTGGGACCAAAAATATAAAAACCTCCAATGTGTTGGGTAATGTAATATATCTCATTATATAATGTGAATTACGTGTCAAAATGATGATATATTTTCTCAAAATTATGTTGTTGTGATTATGAACATATGTTTTCCATCAACATTATGATATATTTATTCAAAAATATGTGTTTTATTTGACCACGATGACATGATGATTCATTTTAATGAATTTACAATTTCCATTCCAATATAACATGTTTCCTTAATTATGTTTATGAATATACTATACTTATTTTATGATGATTATGATTATTCTCACTCATGTTATATAGATTCGTGTCCCCCGTTCATCCTCTCGCTGGTCTGTTAAATGACCTCTTTATTTTTTGTATATCCTCAAGTGATTAAATGTACTAATGGTATTGCATGGTTTTATAAGGGTAAAAAAAGTATTTGAAGAAATTATTATTTTTCACTATGTGCATGTTATGTATGATCCTGATTTTTCCAAGACACTAAATTGGATCCTGGATTTTTAACATCATTATTGTTTTTATCATTAAAATGATATAATAATTACATAATGAAAAGTAGGGTCTCTATAAAATATAGCTAATAAATTATGATAAATACATCATATGGTCATATACATAATAAAAAACTCTTTAACATACTTATTTAAACTCATCATTTTCTTACAATGTAGATACACCACTAATAATGGAGATTGTCATCCAACTGTCATAATTAACACCCAAGGAAGTGGAAGCCTTTCCAACTTAACACCCATATATTGTTCTAAATAAGTCACAAGAAAATTATTGAATATCTTCACCTTCATACAAATCATAATTCAAGTTATATGATAAATAAAGTAAAATTCCTACAATATATATCCCTTTTATAATGTTGAATTCCTTATCTTGAATTTGACTACACCGTAATATATTTCTTTACTGGAAATGAGGATAACAACCATCAAGACCGTTCTCAACCCTATGTCTTAGAATAAGGGGAATCATCTTGGGGATTTCATTATTGGTTCATTATATTATATACTACCTAAAATCCTAATTACCATAGGGCTATTGATAAGGACTTATAGGGAGAAAATGATGATTCCATACTAGAAATATGCTGACCATAATACAATGACCATGAATGTTGTCTAAGAACAATGTATCTAATTCTCATAACCTCTATAAGAAAATCAAATAAAATATATGTTTTTTATAGAGTATTTATATATTATAAATATAGAGAAAACAAAAGAAAAATGTTGAGACTGAATTAATAGGAGACAAATTTTTGGTGGGATAGATAAAATATATATTCAATTTATATTTTTAATCAACAGGAATTCCTCGAAATACGACCTAATTTAAGAAAATACCGACTTCAACACCTCAGTCTTCAATAACACCTTGTGGAATATTAGTATATAAATGTGGATACATTTCATGGGATCTCTGGATGAAACACCTCCGAAATATTACATGGACATTCCTCCTCATTTCATTGAATATTAGGTGAATATTGAACAAGATCCTTAGAAAATAACTATGTCATAAAAGGTTAAAAAATCAGATGAATTTTGAATTTTGAGCTCTATTGTAGGGTAGTTTTGATATCAATTATTCAAATTAAAAATATACGAGGTTTTATATCGAGATGTGGTGTTTTTGAATATATTTTTGGCATTTTGGATGGTTTTAGAGTTAGATCAGGGGTTTAATGAAATGAAAAAATTATTATCGAACAAAATCATTATTATTGGGCATAATGAGTTCCTAGAAGAGGGACACTAGGTACTTGGTAATCTGTGTTAAAGTATTATAGTTCCAGAATCCCCACTTGCTAGTTGGTGGGAATACACTAGGTGTAATTTGGTGCATTAATGAAATGAACTATACCATTAATAATAAAATTACCTTCAAAACAAATAAATTCTTTATTAATTAATGTACTTATAGAAAACACAATAACTATATTAATTTTTCATTTGTGTTATATGTATCTAAAATTAAATTATGAAGAATTAAAGTGTATAAAATTTAATGGGTTTCAAAAATGAGAACATAGTGTATTTTGTGTAGTTTCATGGATATTTTGGGTTGATTTTTTATGAGGGGTATGGGGTTATTTCCAAAGCAACTATTTTTTCCCACTTTGGGTGTCTTCTACCATAACTAATTGCACTAACCAGAGGGATGAACCACTATACAATATTCTTATCCTTTTTCTAAAACTGTAAAAGAATTGATTAAAATTGTTTCATTAGTTAAAAATTTTATTTTTTTTATTTCTTCCTTAGTTATTCCTCTCATTTTCTATTTTCATTTTTTTCTCTCTTGGATTTGGTTTTGGATAAAAATTTTAGTGATTCATAGTAAAATATGTCCATGATTTAGCATTATTTTCTATACTGTAATATAGATATTGAAAGAGGTTAAATTTTTAATGTTTCTTTATATTTTTTTTCATGGTGTGTGCTAAGTGGATTTTCATGTGATTATTCTAATTAAGATGGAAATTTGAAGTCAATTGGATATAAAATTACGAGTATATTATTAATAATCTTACCAAAAACATGTACCATGTCAATGAATTGTTTTTGGTAGATGCTTCAGACATGTGAGACAAGTCGGTTATATTTTTATAATAATTAAATGTTGGATTATATTATATAATTTATTAGTATGTTTAAAATATATATATTTAGTCATTTATCTTGATATAAGAGGTATACTGTATTTTATTTCTTGGATTGATGTTAGATTACACTGGAAAAAATATAATGAAGATAGTAAATTTATTAATGATGAAGGTTCTCCATTTAATTCAAATTTGTATACTTATCTGTATATCTATTGTATTAAGGATCCCCTGGATAGGGTCAAAAAAATAAATAAGGAGTGTCATATATTTGAAATAGATGAATTGGATTATCTTACAACTTTGGTATTGATTTAATTTTCTCATTTTGTCTTGATGTGTTGTCATATTCTCAATAAAAATGCTACTAATGTGAATATTTTCTATAACTCATTAGGGGCTCCTGAAGTGGTATTATATTATATGATCCATTCCAAATCGATTGTCATGGGAATTAGTGAGAGTATTTTGTGGCTACTATAATTGATATAATTTGTTGTAGTGGTATTTCTAGTCTTGAGATTTGGGTCAATTTGTTTGGGGTGGTGATAGGGGTGAGTAACCATATAATTGATAGTTCCATGTAGAAAATAATGTATTTAAGAGGAGGTAGATATGTTTATAATAATTTATTTCTCTAAAGGTTTGGGGTATTATTAAAACCAAGGTTTTCTATGATGTTGTTTTTTATACAAATTTTCATTGTTGAAATACCATTTATGTTTTTTGGATAAGTTTAATATTTTTTTAGGGGAAGGAATAAAACCTTTTTGGTTAACTAGATGACCCATGTAATGAATTAAATAGTTCACCTAGTTTAGTGTTCAGTTTGCAGTGTAAATATATGACTTGGAAAAAGGATTTAATGGGAGTCTGTTCTATGAATGGGTTTATTCCACTACAAAAATGAGTATGTTGTTCTTTGATGAAGCATGATGCCATGAGGTGGTGTTTTTAATATGACAGCGAAGTCTATGTTTAATTCACATGAGAAGAGTCTGGTATCAGAACATAGTTTTTTCTCTAATACGATGTCAAGAATAAAATATTAAATAGAGGGATTACATGGCCCCTGATGGGAGAACATTTTCAAAAGGTATTACTTCTATAGAGTACCAATAATAATTATTTTTAAGGTTTGAATAATGATTTCAGTTTTTATAATATTTATGGAGGAATTACCCTTTAAATTACTCATTGATACATTCATTAAGCATGATAAAAATATATGGGAAATCTATAGTGTTTTCAGAATATTGGAAGATAAATAAATCATATGTGACAACTAAATATGCGGATTTTGAGGCATAGTTCATGATGGTATGTATATAGACTACAACAATGAGTATTTAGTCTCAAGGGATAGGTTATATGTGGATATATGTAGCTCACATGGAAGTTGTATGTGGTTCAGGGAGCATTTTCTATGGTCAATTATGTTATTCATGAGTATGAGTAAAAAGTGAGCTCGTTTTTATATAGATTCATCACGTATTATTCATTGAGATGGTTTTCCAATAAAATATCACATGAAAGTATTTATTGACTTTGAAAGTTTCATTGGAACCTAAAATTAGGGTTTTTATTACAAAAATCAATTACAAATCTCCTAAAAACATAGATTACACCATCAATTTTATAAAATGAGGATGACATAAACTAGAGTAGTGTGTAAGGAGGAGTTGATATAACTGATCTGATGGTGGTAGTGTTCCATAAATGAACACAGTGTAAAGGTATTTCACATGGAAATGAATGACCCATACAAAACCATTTTAATCCATGTACTCTATTGAATCTTATTGTTTTCAATAATTACTAACACATCATTAACATATCATCCTAGTACTGGACCTTAGTGGGGATCAATGTAAAAATTATTGTGTTCGGTTTTTATTAATTTTTTATTAATATAATGTTTAATGTATTAAATTTTGTTTAAAATGTTCTTATCAATTTTGTAATATGATCTATTCTATCCTAACAAAAATTTGACACCTTGATTCACCCTCCCCTTTTAGAGTGTCCAAGGGTAAACTGGGAAATGATAAAATATGTGCAGTCATAGATGGAGAAAATTCATGTGTGGCATATATAACATCCTATGGGATATGACTATAGTTATAGAATGTTTTTTATAGAAATTATATGTGTTGGAGTGGTTCATGGTATTCATATAAACTATGACTTAGGGACTAGTGACATAATTTAGTGTGTTGTTGGGTATTATTCATGTTCTAGTGATGTAATATAGTCTTATGGTGGGTGTTCATTGAGACCTCATGGGGTTGTACATGATCAACCTGATAAGAATTTTTTTTTGTATAATGATCTATATAAACTAGATGGTCTTATGAGTTGGGTATAAAATAAAAGATAAAGACCTCTATAAATAGTTTTTAATTATAGTTTTGGTAGATGGTTAGGGATGAAATTGTTTTGAATGGAGGTAATGTTCTGTTTTATGCATTACCCTCTGGTAGAGTGGTCTGTAGGGGTATGAGTATAGCATGCTGAGAGTGGGGCATTGGGGTTTTCTATCATTTCCTTGTTTTTTTGTATGTATTCTTTAACCATTATGTAAATTAGTGATGATCACTACCCTATGTTTTATAGTGGATGATTTATGATAGGATAAAAGTTATAGTACGTGGTGATATATGAGGACTCATATTGATAGATTGTGTAGCATTCGTGATGTTCCAAAAAACCACTATCTACATTATAGGGTGGTGGTATTTTGTGGTATGAGATATTTTATGAGGTCTTTCCTAGAGTTAGAGGGCCCTAGTAGGGACCCCCCTCAGTTGGAGGGTTTTAGTTCATGATGTTGTATGATATATGGTATATGATGTGGTATGATTAATCAACCTATGTGAGATGGTTTTTTATAGACCACAAGAGTGAGATGTAATTGGTCCACAATATTATATGAGATATTGAATATGACATGGTATGAGGCCTCATGAGGATTTAGTGCTTGATGTCATGGACCCTATGAGTGAAAGGTTATTTCCCGGATGTGATATGGGATTAAAATTTTGTATGGGAACCTTACTTATGTTTGATATTAGGGATCAAATCTTATTTCTAGAACATTAACTATGTTATTGGTCCTAGGTATTATTTGGTTGCCCAAGAGTAATTATTTTTCTATAATTAGACTAATATGATTGGGTCGAGTATTTAAGTAGATTGGTTACTACACAATAACAAAATCTGATTTTCTGTGTGTGTGAAATCTAATTTATTTACAACATATTGATAAATAAAATACATGATTCAATATATAAGAGGGACTTTATGTGACTATTCTATGTTTTGTTCTCAAAACATTTATGGGTACCTCAATGTGTATTCATCCTTTATATACGGTTTTTATGTCACATGTGGTTTGGGGGATCCAGCTGGTTAAAAGGAGGAATGATGAATGACTATTCAATCGAGGGGCCTAGTATTTATAGTTGATTTTCCTTGTTTTTATTTTATATTTACGTTTTACAAGCCAACACATTGGGGTACCCTTTTTATTTCCTGTATAATTATCACGAGTTTAATTTGTGTAATAATAGTTTGTTATTTATTGTTTATTAAAGGTTATCTTTTAGTCATAATACCTTATTTTAAATAAGATTTTTAATTTTGATTCTATTATCATTTTTGATGAATTTTATGTTTTCATGATTATAGTCGCACCAAATTTTCTTTATATTCTATGTGCTATTCAAAATTTATTGTTATATATGGATGAATGATTGTTGTCATATGGTACCCCTAGATCCGTCCGAAAACTTTTATCGACATAGTAGTGTTACAAAATTGTATCATATTTTCTATTTTTTTTAAATTGTTTTTAGAGGTATGAAATTATCAGATCATGGGATGTACCATTTTATTCTCAATACAAATCCCTTTTATAAGAAATTTATATGCCACTAGGGAATGGATTTTTATTCATACATTTTCTATATTATTATTGTGATATTGAATCAAGTATGGAATTTTACATTATTTCTTATGTGTTTATAAACTCTTATCCTTAGGTGGTATGAGATATCACATTCTAGAATCATTATAGGAATATAATTATACCTATACCAAAGATCACTTTTGTGGTTGTTAAATAATAATAAAAAATTGGAAAAATGTTTTATAAATTTTATAAAAATAAAATTAATGGAAATTATATAGAATAAGTCCCAATTTTTTAATACATCTATAATAACATATTATATTATTTTAAATAACTAATTGGTCATTTATAAATTAATTTGGACCACTGTGGTATTTTTATTATGTTATTTTGATGTGATTGTTGTTGTGATCTTGGTACATGACTTCCCAATAGTGGGCAGGCTTAAGCATGGGATGCCTTAGAATAGGATTTTAGTATGAGTTATCGATTATGGTTTTTTCATTATTGAAAGATGTTATTTTATTATAGACCCATGAAAGTGATGAGTTTCTATGTGATTTTTTACTTGGGATACTGATCATTCTCTATATAGTGTCAGTGGAGGGGAGCCATGCATGCCTAGTTTGAAATGAACCTGATGGGTTAAAGGTTATGGGTTATTTGGACAGAATTTAAGGGTTGGATGAATTGTATAGTTTAGATGAGGATCTATGTATATTGTAGGATTCATCCTTATATTATTGAATCATGGGTAAATACCTCAGATGCGGTTCGATTCTTGGGCATGGAGGGTGAAATCTTTTAATATGATTTCCTAAGAATATTGGGAATAAGGAAACCTAGGATACCTCGTGAGGGGAATATTGGCATTGTATTATTGAGTATATTACACCATTCATATGGTTTCAGTTTGGAAATCAGAGTTATGTTCAGATACGATTGATGCCTAATAGTAAGGCACATGGGATGTAACTCCGCATTAGCCAAAATGAATGGGTTGCTAGATGAGGTAGTATTATTTGAATAGAATTCATTAAGCCTTTAACTAGATTTTTATATAAAGGCTTAAAAAATAGATTCAATGATTTTTTATTTTCTTGTTAGAATAGATAATTTATTATAATGTTTCCAGTATGTGAGTATGTTGTTGTTGATGAGAAATTCTCGTAAGAAATATTCTCCAAGTATTAAAAGTGTAGTCGTAAAATGTATCTAATATGTATGGAATTTGGGAAACTAACCAAATATTGATATTGTAGTAGATCTATGTAATTAAAAATGGATTATTTTCTAAAACAATCTTAGAGGTGTCCCATGTAGTATTTATTGAAATCCTACCATTTTTTGGAGGATTTTCTAATAGCTTGTTAAATTGTGGAAAATTTAATCTATTGGACAAATTTATTCATTGAATGGATTGTGACCATTTAAATGTATTATAAATGTTTTGTAGTTCTTTTTTGGGGTGGCATATAATTTAAATGTATAAGAGAGTTCAATGTCGGATGTGAGTTTTGATGATGTCGTGTTTTTGTTGGTCCCTTTTCTAGTAAAATGTTCTGCAATGCCTGGTGTTCTTAAAAATATTGGGGAAGTAGTACAGAAAAACAGCAGTAGATTTGGTTTATATCTAGGCATGATGTTTGTGTTCTTGATATGATTATTCCTAAAACATGTTAATAGTGTCAATGAATAAATAGCAATAAAAATGGTATTTTTGTGCCATTTTATATAAACAGCCTAACCGTAGATCTCATGTGTTGTTATTGATGGGTTTGAATGAAAATATATTATTTACAAGAGTTATTTTAATATATAATTAATTTTTAATGGTGTTTCATATTTTATTATGGTTGTGAAAGTCATGTAATGAGGGGTACAATATCGACTAGTTTAGGAGTATCCTGCATGTTATGTGGGTGGAGGCCGGTGTCATGTAATGTAGAATATTGTGTGGTTGGTAGGATGTAATATTTTATAGTTCTTGGGATACAAGAAAAATGTGTTTTTTATAGTTATGGGATAGGGATAATTTTGTAGTTAATTTATATAATATTTATTGTTATTGTGTTTAGTGACTAGAAGAGGAATTTTTCTATTAAATGGGTTGGAAGAAGACCATGTTTTTATAATGTAATCCTCATGAATGAATCATGTTGTGGAATGTGTTCTACTATTCATATAATCAAATTCAAATTTCTAGGAAATCATTACATGGGGTATTCGATGGGTATGTTTTCCTACGATTGAGTTCATGAAATTTATGTTTTAATTAAATTTGTTTCCATGGTTATGGTTGATACATGTGTGGAGTTGTTGGAAAATTTTTGGGAGAAATATATCTGGGTAAGAAATAGGAAAAGAAATAGAGGAGTAGTGACAATGTATAATTGATAACTAGTGGCATAATGAGATTATATTTAACAAATTGAATATCTCAGTACTTGAAAAAACAATTATGATGGACAATAATCCTTATGGTTGGTAGTTTTTAATGACCCATATTATTATAGTTTTTGAAATTATATTTTTTTGTTTATTTTTCTCTAGAACATTGATCATTTGGAAATTTTGGATTTACATAAATGATAAATGTTTTAGAATATCATAATTGTATGTTTTTAGATGCGTTTTATTTGTTTATGGAGGTTTATAAAGAGGTATAACTGGTTTTATCTAAGAAATAATTGGTATTTAATTTTATATTTTTTTATAAACACAGAGTAACCTATGGGTAAGGAAGTGGAAATTTAGGGCTTATAATCCCATTCATCATTCTTTGTGTTACACCCCGATCTTCCATTTTAAGCATTATTTTTAATTAATTGAATAGTGTGCAATGTTCACAACACTGAGTTCAAGTGCACCATGACTGATAAAACAAGCTATTTAGAAAGAGGTTATTAATATTATTAACAAATTTTTTAATTTTATATATCCCATATAATTTTAAAATTCATATTTTGTGTTTCTTAGAAATCATATAGAACAAGTTCAAATTTATTTTAAAAAAGAAGTATTTTTTTAAAAACGTTGTTTTTCATCCTTTTAATGGAGAACCCTTTTTAAGTCCAATATTTGACACTTTTACATATTAAATATAAATAAATTAAATTCTTCTTTTGAAAATATAGATAAATCTTTCTTTGGTAATTTTTGTTACTTTTCAAATAACATTCATATTTTGATGAATAGTGAGAAATACTAAATTTTAACTGAAATTAACTTTTTTAATCAAAATAATATATAGTGGTAAATGAATTATTTGAGTGATTTTAAGTATAATTACATTTTATTTTTTATAATAAAATATAATTTATGCCATCCAATGTATTTTCACATTTAAATCAGACATAAATAAATATCAATCTTTTGAGAGTTCATACTTCATAAAAACCTGCTTCTTAGTTTTGACAATGGGAATTAATTTTAAATTAATTAATGAAAATTCAGTGTTTTGAATTTCTAAAAATATATTTCATATTTGGAATCAGATGGTACAAATTTTTTTAAATAGGTACCTTTTATTTTTTGTTATTATGAATAGTAAATTCAGTAATTATTTTTACTTACAATGGTTAAAGGGTTAATCATTAAAACAAGGGCAACACAAATAATATTATAATAATATAACACAACCATAACATGTGACCTAGTCCAATTTAATGGGATATACTAGACCATGAAAGTATTTAGGTTAAAATTTTTTCATATGGGGACCACATGGGTATGATAATGACAAGTAATAAAAATTAATTTTAAGTAAAGATAATTATAATGTTCACAAAAATCATTAAGTAAATAAATATTAATATAGGGTTATGTAACTGATCTATATTCCTATAAATAGAAATTATAAATCTAAAAATATTTCCTACATCGTGGTATTTTATTTATAATTTATAGACATCAGATCAATATATTGATTTATGAAACAGTTATGATGTAGTGATTACCTTATTAATGAATGTTTCAAATAAATGAATTTATAAATATATAAATAAATTTGATTTGGATCTTTTGATGCCATGAAATAATTTTATAGTTTAATATGACATTTTAGGTTTTATTCAATGTATATTATAGAAGTATTCAAGTTTATATGAATATCATAACACCAAATACTAAATAGTGTCAAAATTGAGCTACATGAGTTTTTAAAACGAATACTTTTATTAAATAATATAATATTTCTAAAAATATAAAACTCAAGAAAATTGACATAGATAATGCTATATATTTCATTAATTAACCAATTTAGGTTCTCATGTAATTTTATAGAAACTATATTAAAGATGTAGTATAAAAATAGAAGAGGTCATAGTAAAAGTTCATATATTTAATTAAGAGTTAAATGTAAAATATATGTTATTTTGGTGACCAAAACATGTCTAAAACCTATTTTTGAGAGTATTTAGACCCATCCCCACATTATAATTTAATTAAATTCATTTTAAGATATTATTAACCGAATATACTTTTATTAGAAATTTACATTTCAAGCTTTTCCTTAAGTTCCACTCCCCTCTCTTATAAATGGTCTTCTATCTTTCATTTAAATCACACATACCAAGCCATTATGCTCAGCCAACCCCTAAAAATTTATTCTCCCTACATCCCTCACTTAATCTTAGATGAAAAATATTAGTCGTAAATCTAACATAACGTGTCCTTTTGTGAAAATAAAAAGGAGACACCAGAAAAAGAGGTAATCGTTTTATCCATTATTTTAAAGTTCATTTATTATTCTAATTTTATTTATATAGTGGATACCATACTAAAATATTTACTACAGAATATACTATATTATAATATAGTTTTAGGATTATGGGACAACAATATTCTTCTTTATACTCGTACTATGAAAAAAATACCATGTGTGCGTACGTACGGCTTGCCTTCTCCTCGTCGTGGTGTAAATTGTTTTTCATTTACACATTATTTCTACGGGTATAATGATGAATATAATGGATGTAAATAATAAATATAACATGATATTGATTCTTTGAAATTAATATTCCATAAACTTCCATATTATTTATTCATTAAAATAATGATATCATCACTCCTGTGTACGTACGACCTACCGTCTCCACGACACGATGAGATTCATTCTCTAATTTTACCATCCATAAAAGATAATAAAAAATATATTATTCATAATTATGAATTGAATGACATAATAAGTCTAATGTAATTATATATATTTGTGTGAGTGTTTTTTTGTGTATTTATGTACGTACATATATTTCATTCAATTACTTTCATTAAATATGATAAAAAATGGAAAATACATTCATGCGTACGTACCGCCTACCGTCCCTATTAACGGTGTATTCCTTTATATATATGTATATATATTGATATATACTATATTTATATTTATATTATGAATATATATATATGATATATAAATCATATTATACATTCTGCATGTATGAAAATCATGATCTCTTCAATATTATTAAGAATAATAAGTTAAAACACATACGATAAACAATGTGATCTTACCCAAAATGCAGCATTAACATGGAATTATTAATAAATGGATAATATAAAGTCAAAAAATAATTATAAATGATTTAAAAATATTATTATTATTCTATATAAGTTAATAATATTTTTAAAAACATTATAATGGAGTTTCAGAATCGTACAGAGATCATCAGACCTACGGTAATGGTTAATTCATCTATGTCATTATTATCTGAGATTGTTTATGATTAATTATTTACTAGGAAATACTTATCATCCATGTACATGATTCATAAACATGTTTTCAAAAGAAAAATTATAAGGTTTTATGGAAGTTAATCTTTAACTAGATCATTATTTTAAAATTTTTAATGATTTATTTTTCTATACCTATTTCCTTAATGTTCACATTTTCAAAATGATTTTAACGATTTATTTATATGGACATGATTGCTTTAAAATGATAATTTAATTAATATTATAAAAGAGGCATGGGATAGGTTGATTTTAAAATATCTTTTAAATGACTTACTTGGTATATTCTGTGAGTTTTTATGATTCCATGGATATGGGATATTTACATCAATGAGTTTTAGTGATCATTTTCAAATATGTGAGCATATTTTACTAGATAATATTATTGATAATGGGGGATTTATTAAAATAAAATCTTTCATATCTATTGAATGATATATGATATGTTTGAATGTGGATGTGTTGTTTCTATACCAATCATGGTTTGTGAATAAAGTATTGACATTTTGTATGGTAGTTTTAATACGAATGGTTATGTTTTGTTTCAAATCATTCATATGAATAATGCATTGGACTTTGTAAGTGACAGGAGGGCCCCTCTATATCCCCTCTATGTATCAGTTGGTCTAATGAGACAATCTAGTGTCTTGTCACAAGTCCTAGACAAAATATTTGTCATTCTTTGGCAAATGGCCTTGAAATAGTATTTATTATGTCCGACATTATGTGTTCCCTCATTAGGAAATTAGTTCTTACATATGATTATCTGACTAGTTTAATATTCTTGTGATGTTTATATGATAACATCTGATTTATGTTTTCCATATAATGTGAATTTTTATGTTTAAACGTTTGATGTTTTTATTATATATCTTTCCTTAAAATTTTATAGCTTCTACTCAATTATATACCCATACTGATCATTTGAGGTCACTGAGTTCTTATTTCTTATTTTCTTAGGATTTCAAGAATAGTATTATGATTCACATATAGGGTTAGTCTAGGGGAATAATCTTGTTTTGAAGGTATTGTCTATGTTGTATTTCATGTTATAAATTTTAATGTTATGGTCTTGTATGTAATCTATTATCATATACTTTTTAACTAATCGGTCCTTCAGGACATGATTCCTTATAGTAATAGAAATTTATTAAAATAATTTACTAGGTCTGGGTAAATTCAGCCTGGGCTTTAGACTATGGGGGTGCACCAAATAGCAGATAGAGATCTAAGAAGTCGATGATTGTTAATATGGAAAATTGTAGTTTTGGGTCATGATTTTATGAAATTTGAAAAGAGATCATTTTAATAACCCAAATTTCACCCACTTATATTGTATAATCCCATGGGTGATTCGAAAAAGTGGAGGGATAATCCCCTCTCTCTAAAATTATTTCTGATTCCTTTCCTCCCAAGATTTCTTGGTGGATTAAGTTTGATTTTTCATATAGAATAATGGTATTTAGACATCTGTCTTTAGATATTTTTCCATGATTTTTATCCACCATGATTATTTCACACATTATTCATATGTTCATAACATATATCATTATGAAATATAGAATTTAGACATATTTGATAAAGACTTGGTTTACGGTTGATTTTGGATGCCCAAAGAGGTGAAAGACACCTTGTTTCTCACATTTTCATTGTTGGTAATTGATTCATATAATATTTATGTTTTTTGATGTTTTATATTCAAATTAATAACCATTTATATATCAAATAATGGGGACTTGTAGTATATGTAATGGAAAAATGATGTTGGTCAATGGTGTTCCATTGATCTAGGTGTCCGTCATGAGATTCCTCTCAGGGAGATTTTGTGACTTTTCTATTAGGGATTAAATTATATATTTAATTATAAATTTATATAATTGCTTAATTATGTCATGTGGACTTAGATATGTGATCTTCATTAAAATGGGGTTTTTTATGATCTTGGTTATCAATGGAGAGTATTTTTTGAGGAATATAACTCTATTATGATGGTGGGTGGTCTATTTGAAATTAGTTCATAATTTTTTCTACATATTCATCTAATATGTGTGGGTCAAGATGGTTTTATAAAATATATGATGGTGTAAGGTAGGTATATAATGGAGAAATAAGATTACATTAATACCTTTTACAGTTAATTTATTATTTCATGTTTATTTTGTAGTGTTTTGGGATTCTTGATGATTATACTACAATAGAGATTGATGTCTAAACTTTTCTCAGAGGCACCATTGAAGATTTAGAATGTGAGATTTACTAGAATTATCATGGATTGATTATTATTGTGAAATTAAAGGGAATTACATATTATATATCCCTCGAGGGTGTAGATGTTTTTAGTGATGAGGAATAGGATAATGAGTTGGTTGGTTATTGGGGTGGAGGGACACTTCCTAACGAGTTCCGAGTGGAAAATAGTTGATATATAATGGAATACTTGGTAGAAGATCATTTAAAGGATTAGGAAAATGAAGAATTATAGATATTCATGGCTATAAGAGAGCCCAGGTTGGAATGTATAGTGTTTATGATGTCATTAATATAGATAGATTGAGAAGGTTTTTGTTTGTCAACTTTTGGGTGTACGGTTTTGGATGTACTAAGATGACGGCCGAGCATTTGAAGAGACACCTTATGGTGTAATTAGATATTTTTATATTGATGGAAAAAATAATTTAGATTATTGTGCGTTTCTGTGAAACCATATTTTACAGTAAAACCCAATGTTAGGGTATTATTGTTTAAATATTTTTATTTTTCATTTATCATAGATCATAATATTTTTGTATAGATCATAGGACTTTTATATTTGAAAATATCATTCATATATAGACCATTTTAATATATATATATATATATGAAATTGTTAGTGATGGTAGATATGTTGAGTTGAATTTGTGACTCTCTAATAGTGTTCTTGGTGGGTTGTACGAATAGCTGGTAGAGGGATCAACAATGGGTTTCTCTTCCATGTTATTATTTTCTATTGATGTATGATCATAACATATTGTGCCTTAGTTATGCTCCCTCGAGCTGAATGAGATATTATGGGTATGTGACATGATATGAGACTTAATACACGATGTGACATTGGATATCACCTTATGTGAGATGGTTTTTGATTAGATATGACATATGACCCAACATGGACTACAAAAATGGTTGTAGAATATGGAATGTAACATTGTATAAGGCCAATCTATGAGTGAGTATTTTTGTAATGGATCTAAATTTGTTTTAGTGTTTTGGTATAGTATAATATATGAGATGTTTTATCAAAAATGAAATTTTTATTCTCCTTGAGGGAAAGCGTTCGATCTTGGCCCAACCAAAATCAGAAAGAATTGGTGTAGGATATAGAATTTTATATATTATAGGACATGGTATGAGGACATTCTTTGAGTATGAGTGTAGTGTAATGGACCCCCACCTATGAGTGGGTGGGTATTGGTCATGGATGTGAAATAATGTTTGGGATAAATGATTGGAATTAGGCACTAACCTGAGTGAGATGGTGGTGTTAAAGAAAAAATTATGGGGCCTAACCAATGTGATAGAAAAGGGGTCTTGTTCTTTGGTATGAGACAACTTATTCTATAGCCACAAGACAATGTATGTGGGATAAGGATTCAAGGTTTCTTTTTTAGCATCCAATGGAATTACATAGTGTCTTATGTGTACACCATGAGTTATATATCATTTATAATAATAAACATTAAAATGTAGTGAATAAGAGAGGAAAATAGTTTGACCATACTGACTTCAATCTCACACCCTTAATTGGATCCTCTGTATGCTTATAGAACTATTGTTCATTTTTTAGGGGATATGTGTGATGGGGTATCTAGTTGGGTACCCGGATATATGTTTGAATACTTGTTTGAGGGGGGGGAATGATTTTTTGTTAATTTTCTTCATGTTTGTTTATAGACTCTATTTTACTAATCAATATAGTAATAAAACACATTTTTTTATATCAATAATGTGTATTGATTATGTTATAACATTTTGTTAATTAACTTTTAATGATTATTGAATATTAGTTGTAATACACTTAAAGAAAACTAATGATGATTTTTAATTCTTTTATTGTTTTCATAATAAATTTTATTGTACTAACAGTTTATTTTATCAATGATGATGTTTCCTATGCAATTCATACAAAAATATTATATCATTATGTTGAATATTCAAAAACATATAACAATAAAACAAGTATGAGGACTATATAGGATTATTTTAATTAGGGACTGATACGTAATCATATTATTTCAGGATATATCTTCAACATATCACATAAATATCTTCTCACATAGTACAATTATTTGAAATACACAACTTAAATTATCTCTTCATAACCTAGGGAATATAAACATAAGTAATGGTGTGTATATATATCCATACATTTCCAAGATAAAAACCAAATATTATTTGGAGAAAATTCACTACATACAAATATGATATATTCTAGAAAAATAAAGAATTAGTTTCATGGGAAACTAGGATACATTTAAAAATGGTATATAACAGATCTACAGCATTTCCAACCTTTTTCATCAGAACTATCAACCCTCTAAGACATATCATACTTGAATCCATTTCTTATATCATTTTGATGGTAATCGTAAGAATGTTTGATACATTATGTCTGGAAAGGGTAAACATAAGAGATATAAATCCATGATTGTAAGTGACTATATTATAATAATTATTTTATAATTAGTTGATCATCATTTAATAACATAATAGTCCGTCAATCAAATATATTTAATAATGAAACATTATTTTTTGTTTTGTAAAAAAAGATATAAGATATGTGAACTAATTTATAAGTGTTAAAACAAGAAATAATCAATCAGAGTGCATGATAATTTTTTATAAGAATAATGCATATCTTTTTCGAATTCATGGATGAGTAGAGAATCACGTTCATCTTCCTAGTTCACTCCTATGACTTTCATTATAGACAAATTCCCATAATGGGAATTCATGCCTACTCATTTCTTACATTCTCGTAGGATTATGTTCAATCATGTTAACTTAGATATCTTTTTGGATTATCATAACTCCAACATTATTATTGACCAATAAATTTAAAGGATATAAAATACCCAAAAATCCTTAGTTTATAACATAAGAATTGATCATTGGTTTATAATGTAACTACGGTTCAAATGATCATTATACTTTCATATGTATTCCATAAATCAAGAATAAAATTATAAATTCCTAAAAACATAACCCGAATAAAAAAATATGTTTCATTAATTATTCATAATCATAACCTATCAATAAAAAAATGAAATATTTTATCATTTCCATAGGAAATAATAATTAATATAAGTTGATTTATATACCATTTAATGATCACAAAAACATTTATTGAGTAAAATACTTTCTTATTTTTCAAATAAGTTTTTCATATTCAAAAAAATAAAAAAAATATAATGTAAAAAATTCCATTCATAGTATTTAAATATAATTATAAATGAATCTTCAATGAAAAATGTATTCATGGGGGAATGGATTATTTTTTATATATTGTATGATAATATAAAAATTCCATTCATAATATCTGTTAAATATATAATGTAAATCATTTAGATAATGAAAAAAATATTAATTTTTTAAAAATTAATATAATTTCAAACATGGTTTAAAATAATTTAACAACTAATTGGGAAATTGAAAAATAATTATGAAAACATTTTTAAAAAATATGGATATGCAAGAAATAATTCTCGACTAAAGAGGAAAATGACACCCATTTTCCATGAAAACATTCTTTAAAAATTCAATGCCCTAAAATAGTGGAAAATAACTAGACACCATGTAATATATTTGAATATTCCTAGAAAAAGAGATTCAGGATATTTTTTAGAAATATAGGTTGTTAGTTCATTATTTTAATTTTAACCATAAACAATACTGGCATAATGAGATTGTAACATAAAAACTCCTATCACATGTTCGTCTTTGTTTTTAAAAACTCTATCCTCTTATATAATAAATTTTTAATATTTATATACAAAAACATAATTTTATATATAATACTATTGATGGTTTACTTATATCATCATTCACCCATTCACTATCATTATCATTTGGATGTGTGAATCACTAAATTTTTTTTGTCTGTATAAGTTCGGTACTTAAGGACCTGGATATTGACTATGGTTATTAAATATATAGAATTATAATAATGATATCAATTTCATATGTATTCATTATATATATATATATATATATATATAACACTATACATATCAAGGGGTGCGAAAAATGAATTACATCACTATGTAGAGACGATAGTTTGTATGTTCCCATTTTTTAGTGGATGAAATGAAAGAAAAGAAAATAATAATTAACTATTAGTAAATCATTAATATATTATTAATATCATATATATATATATATGTTAAATATAACATAATAATAATCTGTGTTTTTAATTGAATGTCAATGACATGATTTATCATGGAGGCAATAGTCCAAAAAATGCACAATTCATGTTATCATTTTCCATAATTGAAAAGGTGAAGGTAGATATTGATCATATAAAAATTATAAAACCTAAAATTATAACAATGATACAAATTATATCATTTTATAAGGGGGAAATATAATTTTAATACGTATAAATTATAATAATAAAATAAATTATTTAATGTGATGTTATGAACATATACAACAATTATAAGATTATATCCCTAGTGAATCCAATTAAACCATTGAGGTGTGGTATTTTGATAAAACCATAAACTCTTTAATGTGTATAGGAACATTGATTAGAACATTTTTTAGAGTATGGGATAATATTTAAAGGTTTTTTCATAAAGGTATTTGAGGGGAATAGTTCCTCTTTTGTAAGTTGATATGAGTGGCATTTTTATAAATATCAAAATGTTCTCAATAATATGATATCAATTCAAAAGAATGTGACTCCAAAATTAACATACATTTGATTTTTTAGGATTTTTAGTATATCCACACCTCAAAAATTTTAAAAAAAAATTTAAACATGTTAGTCTCTTTACCCTTAAGGTTACACAATTTTATCACATTATTTTTCACCAATGAAAAAAACATTATACACAGGTAATTAATAATTTAATCCCAAAAATGATACATCTTATATAACATTAAAATAATGATACAAAATATAAAATCAATTTTTTGATGAATTTTAATTTCATATAATAATTAATTCTAAAATACCAAAAGAATATTATATTTAAAAAAATAATTTTTTTATTAATTTGTCATATATTTTAAAATGTAAAATATGGTTTTATAAATTAAAACCAACATTTTAAAAATTATAAATTATTATATAAAATTAATATATGTTTATATAATAAGGTTTCCTAAATTTATAATTCAAAGTTAATTAATTAAAATGTTATAATGTCCTATTATGTCATGATTAGACCCAAACAGGGGATCGAGATGCAACTAACACAAGCCCACCTCCATAGGCCAGAGGTAGCGATAAGAACCATAAGGGATATCTTAAATGGGAGGCATTTTGGTAATTTACATGTACAAAAACACTTGACCATCTCAATTATGAAATATAATGGAATTATAATAATAATGGTCATCATCTAGCAAGTAAACCGTGTTTAAAAAACTTATAGTGTGTATAATAGTACAACATCGTAAACATGAATGTAAAGGGAAAAAAGACACGCCAAACCTGAAATATATCCCAACCGTAATAAACTGGAAACTAAAATGTTGGGAGACCCTAACTCTATATCTATAAATTATGACCACTATACATGGTCCCAAGAACCTAGTTCCTCTATGCTCGTATGAACCCACCATCTACTTGTTCTTCATCTACATATGACACAACATGTAAATAAAATGACCGTGTAGGGGTGAGTATATACATAACTAGTATGATTTCAGTAATGTTGAAAGGTGGATCAGTAAGAGACACAATAAGAAAATAAATACATTAGATTGTGAATAGGATTCTACCCATCCCAAATTAGGAGATGGAATGTCTACATCAAAGAATAAATGGATCAACACAATGTGTAGATAAACCACAAAATAAGTCTTTCCTAATAATAGAAAGAGATAAACCACATCCTATAATGAGAAGCTAAAAAATATCATGTTCCATTCTCCATGTGTCTTCACATACAATGAAAAGAGAGTAACCAAATACAAAGTTCGGAATACAAATATACACATAGTCATAGTAAAGTAATCCAAAATGATAGAATAAGGGGGTCGTCATCCCACTATTCATCCTAGAAAAAGATTCACCAATAGTTCATGATGTCCAACAAAAATTTTCAGCATCTGGCACATCTTCTTAGAAGAAAAAATCCTTGTCAAGCCATGGCTCTCCACAGTTCCACGCACTTGAGGGGATACAATCTCTTGGTGTATGACCCATTCCCCGATACAATAGGTAGGCCCCACTCATATGATAGATATAGGACCCATAACCCGTTGAAATAGGAGGGTTTCACTCTAATGCTCAATAAATGACTCATGCCATGCCCAAAATTAATGTTCAACTATTGAGTTTGGAGATAAAATACCTTATATCAATAGGAGAGTTCTACTCTAATAGGTAGATTGAGGACCCATATACTACATGAAGGTTTAACTATAAGTGTTGATAGAGTAACCATGACATTTTAGTATGAGAGTTGTACTATTATGTATGTAAAAACCATTCCATGTTCCAGATAGATGGTTTCACTCCTATAATTACATAGAGGACACATTCCCTAAGCCACAGGATTGTTCCACTCTAATCGTAGATGCTCTTTTCACATCAAAACTAGATGGTTCCACACTAGATTTAAGTAGTTGTTTTGTGTCTAGCATAGATGGAGAGTTCCACTCTAGTCATCAAGGACCCATTCCCAACCGAGATAGAGGGTTCCACTCAGAATATCTCTTGTAATTATTTGTGATCACTATTTACATCGATCATTTCTTGATCAAGATACATTCTCGTAATTCTCACTTACATCCTCAAAATAAACTATAGAGGGAACCATATCATTCTAAAGGAAAAAAGGAGGATGGTCTACTCCCTAGCAGAGATCAGAGCCCAATATGGAGATCAATCTTCAGGAACCATTTTGAACCTCACTACTGGGAACTATTGTCATCAATCCTTATAAAGAGGTATTTTTATTATCATTTACATATTCATGTGTGGAAAATCCATAGAAATACACAAGATACCATCTTTATTTTATCAAGAAAAATAAAAGAGAAACCTGAGGGAAACAATAGAGCAGATAAAACCATTCTATCAAATTCCCTCCAACTACAACCATAGCCCCATGATCATAGTAGGGACAATATGATATGTCATAGAAGATATCAGAGAAGTAATAGGATAAAATTCGATTACAAAATATATCTCCCTCAATGGAGGTTGTCTTAGAACAACCTCAAAAAAGGGATCTATAAAACCCCCCAAAACTAAAGGATTCCTAATGCCTAAAGGGCCAACTATACTTTGGGAGATACTATCAAATTGATGGGTTATGGGATATAGGCTCATAATCATAGAAAAAAGCCATGCATCCTTGAGATGTCTCTCATATCTAAAGGTGAATCTCATTCCATCAATGGTAAGGAACCAAATTCATCTATTGTGATAGAAAATTAGGGCTTATACCCTGGAAAACCAATCCATATGCAATATGTAATCATAGGATTCCATCATGAAGATTAAATTGAACAACGTGAACCTTTCTCCATAAGAGTTCGCTCAAAATTCATGAAGATAAAAGATAAAGATGAAGCATCCTTTATAAGAACAACAAGACGATGTTTCTGGGAATGTGCTTGAACTATAAGGTCTAGCTCATTAACCTAGATTATAGAAATTTATGAATGAATGAAATATGTGTCTAAAAATACTAATGTAATATTATAAAATAAATAGATCATACCTCTGATCATATAGTGTGCTACAAGGTCATACGCCTCCAAAGACTATAGTTGTCTATAACCCTGACCGCCAGACCCCGGAACCTGACATGGTTCATCCAGTCGTGGTAGTAGAAGGTATAATAGCACAATCCAGACCCCCTAAATTCTCCTACTCATTTTGTAGCTCCTACCCTAGGGCCTCCCTACACTCTCTTGTGATATTTCTGATCAGGATGTTGTATCTAGCATGATAGTCCCTCAACTACTTGTTTGTGCTCCTCAACAAGTCTACTCAGGTAGTCATGTGTTATGTGACCTAATCCATCACAGATGAAAAACCTCCCCACCATATGCTATCCTAGAATTGTGAAGTACCCCTTACCTCATACCTCAATCCGATCAAAGAGTTGCCTCTTGTGCCTAGATCATATAGATTGAATCCTTCTAGATTCTATAGAAAACAGATCCTTGATAAATACACTACCATATTCCCCATCATGTATCCCATGTTTTATGAAACTATCTATCACTAGTGCCCTCTTAAACCTAATGACATAGTTGGGTATATATAAGGTAACCAAACTAGCATGTATCTCTCGGTAGAGTCTCTTCCCATACTTCTATGATGTTATGTATCTAGCATTTACCATGTCAAGGGAGTATCATGTATGGTCTGTGAACCTCACTGCATACCAATCCACTATTATCCTTCCATCATACAACTTCAAAATATTCTTAATCCTAACTAGTTATGAACCATAGGGGAAGTACTTCTCACAGAACAACAGCTAGAAGTCGGGCAATGAGAGTGTTGACTCATCATGAATCTCGGAAACAAGACACCATATGTGTCCAACTGCTACGTAGAAAAGGAATGATTCCAACAAAACCACCATATTCATTAGTGTCCAAATATTATTTAAGATACAAACAATTGGCTCTAGAAAATCATCTACTACCATTGGTTACATCTCACTACAAAACCCCATCACCCTCTATCACTAGAACTCATGGTTTTTGCTAAGAATGCACACATCATCATCCTTTTATGTTGGGATGATTTTCTTCTCAATGTGTATTTTTTCTACTACCTCCCCATCGAGAGTAAGAATCTCGTGAGATGGACCCTTAACTGAGGCATCATCTCTCATCTGGCCATCTTCACGATTCAGAAGTAGTATAGCAATTCACTATCATCATAAAGGAATCTTGAAATTTATGAAGACCTACCACGATCAAATGTGAATATAAATATATATTATAAAATGGGGAGATGATTAAAGAAGTAATTTCAAGGATATAATCCTATATGATGCATGTAACATTGATCGATGTAACCAATATCTAGGTATTTTGATTTGACTAGTATTTAGTCAATGTCCTATTGAATGTGTACAATATCTAAATACACAATCACTGGATCCTCAAGATAGATATCCACACTTCAAAAACATCGACATTGTTACACCAATCACTACAAAATTCAATTAAGGGTATTACTCTAGACCACATCCAATGTATTGAATTTCCACGATACAAATATGTCTTGACTTAACCCTAACCAGGGATCGAGCTACAACAACCCCATGACCACCCCCATAGGACAGAGTGTGGTGAAAAGAACCAAAATACATATCCTAAATGAGTGGACATTAAATAATATACTTACACACACCCAACCATATCAATGCAATGGTGAAGAGGAAAAATAATAAAATGAATATACAACTAGAAATTAAACTATGTAAATTCTATAGGATGAATAGGATCATGATAGTGGAGAATGAAAAGTAAAAAGGTAAAATAAACATCCAACCAGAGATATGTACAAACCTAATGAAACTAGAAATTAAACTGTTTATAGATCTCATCTTCAAATCTCTATGATAAAACCACAATAGGCGGTCCAAAGCACCCTGTATCCCTAAGTATTTTTTAAGTCACCACTGACATGTCCTTATTCTATAGAAGACATGATAAGTGTGGGAAATATCTATTCATGGGTGTGTGTATATAGACAACTAGGATTCCAAAAATTCATAAAGGGTGTGGGGATATAGCAGACAAAATAGGAATAGAAGGACATTATAGTGTAAATACAATGTAGTTCATGCCAAATAAAGAGAAACAATAACCTCATCCAAGAATAAGGAGATAAAAATGGTGTATATATGGGATTCATGTAAAGTCTATTATAGTAATACTAGGATTGTATCCTCATCTAACCAAGAGAATATAAACTTGAAAAGTAAGTGGCATACCCTACAAATCATTGAAACCCATGGGAGGAGAGTAACCAATTATAATGGAATGTATATAGATGTGTATATATTAATTTAGTAATATAAGATCATACGAGAAAGTAAGGTTTCTCAATACAACATCTCATCCAATGAAATGAGTTTATGTCTCACAATGATGTCCCATATCCCTCGTGTCTTCCCACCACAAACTATCCATTTCAAGACACGCCTCATCACATGGACATATAGTGGAGGGGTCGTAGACTCTATATAAAGGACCTATACCAATGTATAATTGGATGGTTATACTCAGAGGATTGATAGAGGAAACATACAATATTCTAAAAGGATGGTTCTAGTCTAATGGTAAATAGAGGACCCATGCCCTTCCAAACTGGAGGGTTCCACTTGAATGTATAGATTAAACATTACATATCCTAGTAGGATGGTACCACTATAATAGGTAAATAAATGGCCCATTCCATATGAAATAATAGGGTTCCACTGTGATAGTAGATAGAGGACCCATCCCCTTCCCAATTGGATTTTTCCTCTCTGAATATGGAGATCCCTTGCCATGTCTCAGAAGGAGTGTTCCCCTCCGATGGTAGATAGAGGACTCATGCTCTATGAAACAGGAGGGTTCTAATATGCTTTTATTGTAACCATTCCCAATCCAAGTGGATGGTTCATCAATAGAAGTATGTATGGGACCCATGCCTAACCTAGTTGGAGGGTGCCACTCTAGTCATCAAGTGTCCATGCCCAGTAACGTTGGAGGGTTCCACTTAGAATGCATCTGGTTATCCTTCATGATCACTGATGTAATTGATCATCAACTAAATAAGCTTTATACCATTAATTATAAAAAATAATTCAAAAACTAGTAAGAATGTATTTATATCAATTTCTGTTAAAAAACTCTTGATAGGTTACTCATGGGCTGATTTCCAAGTCCAAATGAATAAAATATGAGAGTTTGAAGTATCTTAAAGAATAACCAATTGGTACACGATGTTTTTGGGAACCCATACAACTTGTGGTCCCACTATATCACCTAGATATGTCCCTATAAATACATGACTTACCCACTCTGTTGGGATACACATCGTTTTGGGGATGTTCCTGGACTGACCATGTCACTCAGGTTCTCACCTATATTCTTCACTGTGTTCGAGTATCCATCCAATTTCTATGTATCCATCCACTGATTGTGTACTGAAATTTTGTATTTTTACTTCAGTACATGTCCCTATGCCTGGTCGTTTATTTTCTCATGAGGTCCTACCAATGTCCTCCTCTACAAGACTCGTCCATTCATGGTAGTGAAACATGGTGTGTAGGAGGGATACACATTGTTCCATTTTTATAAATTCACAAAACTAGAGATTTCATATCATAGAGGATGCACGATGTGTTTTCATCATGGTACAGGATTTTTAGACATATTTTTATAGTATCTTATATCTAAAATACACACTTTATATCTAGCTTTTCCACTTTTATTCTAGCATCATCCCTCCCCGAAAAAGGTAGATCTATTCATGGATCATCATTTTCATCCACTCTGTGACAAAAAATTGTCTTCCTTTTTCATTAAAGGTTAATCAAACACCTCACAAGACACTAAAACCTAAATTATTTTATTTGGACTTCAAATCAATAAATATATCACCCACATCCCAAAACAACCCCATATAAAAGGTCGTTTCATTGATTTTTCCCTAGCATGATAATTCGTCATGAATCTAGGCCTACGATTGGGCTTAGTACTCCCCAAAAATGTCACATTGGGACCTCTTTGTCTAATTTGTGATGAGAGAAAATCAATTGAGTGGTAAAGAAAATTAATTTCTTTTATAAATTGATTCCTGGAATTCAAGGAAAAAAATGAAGAACATTGATATCTGTGGTTATAAAATGAAATAATAGTCATCTAAACTGGTATACGGGTTCTTGAAAAGGACATAAGAGATGGTGAGTATCATAAATGGGATAATTATGCTCATTAATCCTAATCAATAAGTGTGTAATCCATATTTTTATGAGTTCAACTTATAGATTGTATCATTCTTCGTCAAAGAAGAACCTCACCAATGGTTGAAGGATGTCATTGAATTCCCTATACTTCTAATTTCATTGATCTAGAGATTCACTATCGTTTGATATGATCTGCCAATAAAAAGATAATAGAGAAGATCTATAATCCTCACATGGTTTATGTGTCTAACCCTAGAAAAGTATCCATATAAATGGGTTTATAGATATTTCAGCAATGTTAGAATAATATATTATTTTAATTAATTTAATTAACTATCCAGTTTAATGTATAGCCAATGGGAGAGATATCTAAATTCTCCATGATGACTCATCTTAGATTGTGTGTAGGGTAAATAACATGTTCCTAACTTCATTGTGGTCTAGGATTCATTATTCGATACTCTATTTAAGAGTTATCCTAAATTATTGAAGAAACTATATCCATGTAACATAAAATATATTTAATAAATTTATAAAATTAATTTAAATGACACTGTGAATTGGAATCACACACTATCTTAATTCTTGGCTCTAGAAATAAATATTGAAATATTTCAATGCCTAATATAAAAAAACTATGTATCATCTTGTAATTGGTAAAAAGGTATTTTACTTTTTTCATATAAAAATACTTATTTCTAGAAAAATATAAAAATATCATCTTAAGAAAATATATCCAGGATAAATATAGTGTAAATTTTATCAAATATATATACTATAATTTATATGTTATGCATTCAAAAAAGAAGAAAAAAAGTGTGAAATTTATTTTTTATAGGAAGTCATATTTTGTATATTGATTGTTCTACTAAAATTTGTACTATTCATAAATTATTCAAATAATAAAAAATATCCAAATTATAAAATAAATTTTAATCATAAATGATATTTTATTATTTTCTTAACTAAAAAAATGATTCAATGGTTAAAGAGAGATTATTTTATCCTATTTATATATAAATATAAATATGATTATATATATAGTAATTTTGTGAAAGAAATATATATCTAAATATTATATGGATACCTTAAAAAAGAATATATTCATTTGGCTTCATTGTTTCTTATTGACTAAAATATCAAACTAGGTATTTATATAAAGAGGAATAAATCGGGTCATTAAATCATACCCAACCCTCCATAAAAAGAATTTTTCCCTCAAAATTTCAATATTTGGATGACTATGTGTGAGGGGTCTTTTCTATAATCACACACATAGGTTATCATGTAGCATATTCAAACCTATGATATAACTATATATATTTAACCATAAAAGTGGTCCATTTCTACAGCACATAATCTCTTTGATCTAGAATCAACACGATTATTCCCCACATAAGAGATAACGTTCTAGTTGCATGAATGGTAAGTTTAGAACATTTTAAGGGTATAATATTGACTTTTTATGAAGTGTTAAATTGAAAAAAATCATGTAATTAGGAGAGGTGTATAGGGAGAACTATGTGATTTGCTAAATCCTTAACATGGAAATGTATCCAAAATATTAGGATGTACCTTGTTCTCATCAACTTTTTCTCACCAAATATCATAACTCACATACATGGAGTTACTAAAAGGATGAAATGTTCGCCAACATCAACCAATGGACCTTATTGAGGATTATTTTTTGAAATCTTATATGAACTTTAAGATTCCTTAATATGCTGCTAAATGGATCTACCTTCTATAACATTTCCCTAGCTATCTTATGTCGAAATGACTTTTTTTCTCAAAATTCATCCAATAATGTACGATTTCATCTCTTTAATAATATAGGTCTTCCTAAATATCTATCCGAATACTTGATTGAATGCTACTTTAGTAGGAAAAATATAATAGATAAAGGTATTGATCACAAAAAAATTTGAAACCAAGAGAAAAAGATCTCGATATATCATCCAGGGTTTGAATGGTTCTCTAAGACTGACTATTTATCTGTGGATTATGAGATGTAATGAAACAGAAGCTTATATCAATAAATTTCTGAATAATCCACCACAAAATTGAGGTAAATATCAAATATCGATAATATTAAACATAGTATGGTACCCTATGAAACCGTAATACATTTGTAATGTGTATCTTATAAATACGATCAAGAGACAATTCATCTTTGATAGAAACAAAGTGTTCAAACATCATAACTTGATAGAAGAAAATAAAAATATAATTATGGTATTTAGATGTTTTAGGGGGTTGAATGATAAAATACATGGTTATGTGTTATCATTTCCATTCTTGTATGAGTAATGGCTATAACATTCCATTAGAATTTTATCTTCCATCTGTAACATACTGACATTAAAATACTTGTGATATATACTCTACAATGTCTTTATTTGGGAATTCTCACATGAAATTATCTTTATATATTTATACATATTAATAAATCCACAATGAGTATATAAGGATGAGGTATGAGTTACTTATAATAGTTCCTTCATCAAATATAGTACTAATTAGAAACATACTCAGTTTGTAGACATTTTAATTGCACCACAATAACTTATTAACAGCGGAATATCATTACATTCTATTATAGTTATACATCTTCCTTTTATGCCTCTTTAATCTTCACATGGATAGATGGTCAAAAAATAATTTTATAATGATAATATTTATACCCTCATATGAATATATACTAGTCGATCCTTCTCAAATCCAAAAATATTGAATCTTTTTTTATCCAAATCATATAGATGATAGATTGATCCTTTTGACTCTAAGAAACCTCCTCCTTTTTTTCATTCTAATGGTGGTTATTTATTTAGAATTTATGGTATTTTAAGTAACTCATTAAAAATTTATTGAAATTCTTTACCAATTTCTAAGAGAATATAAAATTTAAAGATTTATGATATGTATATACGTCACACCATACTCAAAAAATCATATGCCTTAATATCTTTAGTGTAATGATTAAAACTGGTATCATCAATTAATGAATTATGAATTTTTTCTCACAAACATTAAAATTTCATGTGGGATAATATATAACAATATAATTATATATAATTAAAAACCCCACCCCATTCTTCACCACATCACTATAAATCATAAACAATTCTCTGTGGAAGGGTATTGTGAGGACATGTGAACTAACCAACCTTCTATCTGGTTCCTAGAAAATATCTTCACATTCATCAATATAAATGACCCTAACTCCCTTCATATTTAAATTTTGGGGGGGGGGTTAATTTATCATGAGAAATTATCAAAATATATTTGATAATATATATCAAATGCATGAAATTTATAGTTATTGGTTATAGTGGTTGTTGTGGTCCAATGGTCAATAACTTCTGTCTTTGATATATCCATAGATATACCCTAGATTGAGATTAAATAATCCACAAATGAAACCATATATAGATAAAATTATAAGTTGGTATGTTTTCATACTAATGATTCTTCCTTATGGTCATTAGTACAATCCTCAAGTGTTTTTCTTTCTATTACATTATGATAAAATATATGAGAATGTTATCTATAAATAATACAAAACAACCAATCAAGTTAATACCTAAATACTATATTAATTAATTTCATAAATATAATAGGGAATATTATTAATAAAAATGGAATTATTTTAAATTCATAGTTTATATACCACATAGAGATGACTATTTTGGGAATGTCTTGAATTATGACCATTAATTAATTATATCATAATCACTAAAATAAAATGAATTTTTATTATCTCATCAAACATGGATGAATAAATCATCAATACAGGGAAGATGATACTTATTTTTAATCATTATATTTTTAATTTCAAGATAATATTTGAAAATTTACATGGATAAAGCTATATTTTTTATAATAAGAATATGTGCACCCCATGGTGAAATATATGGATGAATAAATCCATTATCAAGATTCTCTTGGAGTTTCTCATTCAATTTATGTTACTCAATTTATGATATTCTATATGTATCAATTGAAATAAGTTTATCACCAAGTATGATTTCTATTGAAAATCAAACATAACAATTTAGAGGATAAATTTAAAGATTATATCTAAAATAGATACAAAATCTCAAACAATTTCCATATCTTAGATGTTATTTTTATCCCCAACCATCTGAGAATAATTTCCAATTGTAATAGGAATAATGACCCATTAAATTTCTATAATTTCTATTTGATGTTCATATATATTATCACCCATATAGAAAATCATAGGTTTCTTAGGAATATCAAATCTGATTTTATTTTTCTAGATATTTTTATGGGATCAATATATAGTGAGTTAATCAATTCCCAAAATCACATAAAATTATACTAATTAAAGAATATTAAAATTTTCATAGAATATATTCTTGGATAAATTTTCATGATTTCCAAAAATATAGAGTGGATAATATGTTCTCTTTAACTATCATGATCCATTTCAATAATTGAATGAGTATGAACCCTTTGTTAGTCTAGGAATCAGCCACTAGAATATAGTATTGTCTCATAGTATACCCAATTTGACCACATATAAGACAAATAATTCCATGGAAATTCAATCCCATATGACCTCAATTTACACATAGGAAAAAATTTCTCTTCTCTTTGATATAATATATTGGTGCTTCTTACCGCATTCTTGACATAATAGAAATTGGAATTACATTACTCAATGATTATTTTACCCTAAACGTCAATTGTTGTTACTTTTTGTCATATGTGATCTGTTAAAAAATCATATAAGGTAATTTTTTAATCATATATCACAATATTTTATTAGGAAAAATCCTAAGGTTTATCCTTCATGTTCCTATCTCATTTTGTTGATCCGAGATAAAATTATTTCATTATCCATGATATTTTCTATTAATATGGTTTTTTGGGTTTCATCAAATAACTAGGACTAAAATTCAGGGTTTTAACAATAATATTAACATTGAAATTCAAATAATCATGTGATTCATTTATTTTAATACTAAATATTAACACATCCTTTATAATAAATAACCCCATAAGTTTAACATAGTCCATACTTGGTTATAATATATCCAATTCCTTCATAATATTTTATAATGAAATTGTGATGTATCTGATAAATATCCCCAAGAGAATCTATCTTGATGTGTTTTTTAGAATATTTTATTTCTCATAATTCCCCATGATTTTAGAATATATTTTGGTTTAACTATTTTTTGTTTCATAAAAGTATTCTGTTACACGCAATAATGAGTTTAAAATAACCATGATATACTATTAAAAAAATTAAATGTCTCCATTATAAACTAGACTTTACAATTGTATTAATGAATAAGAAGATTTCTTTAATTTTGCATAAATATGTTATATATATCAAATATGATGGTAAATAAGTAATTATATTTTAGTAATGTCAATACACACTTCAAAAATATATTTTTCATCAAACATGTTTTCATTTATTTTTATGATAAAATAATATAATTAAGCTCATAAAATTTATGAAATTTTATTATAAAAAAGTATTTTCAATTATTGAATAAAAATTTAGAAATAGATTTTGGGATATTTTTTGGATTTTTTGGAAAATTATTATTTTTAATGAATACTGAAAAATTCTCATTTTGGTAAACCTATAATTTATTTTAATTTATAACACTAATTATATTTTTAATATTACCATTAATTAATAAAATAATAATTTATTTATAAATTATATGATAAATTACATATTAATCAACATTATAGGGGATCTTATTATAAAATTACATTTTGACTTATGAAGTTATTTTTTCATTAGAAAACAATTTTCCATTGCGCATTGTGGGATATATATTAAATAAATTTATACCACTTATAGATATTGAATTTGGTAAAATGGATTGCAAATTTGTAATAATAATTATTAATTTTATTTAATTGGGACATATTAATTATGGTTATAATTAATAATAAAAATAGTACAAATTCGTCACCATAGTAAGAAACATAAATCAGGATAACCCAGGTTTAAACCATGTGATTAGACCACCATCATTCATTTTAAATCTTATTGAATGAAGTTATTATGATCTTTATCAATGTATTCTTGATAGTTATTTTTTCATGGGCCACTAATTCATGAACGTGGTTTATATAATAATTTAAATAAATAAAAAGACTAAATATCACACACTTACTATTAAAAATAACTTATATATTCAAAATGGTAAAAAGAATGTTGTGAATAAATAATATGGGTTATTTTTAGAATAATAAAATTATTATCATGATTATAATTAATTTCTAATTTTTTGTAATTATATAATTTCTTTAAATGCTTATAGAATGTCGGAGAAATTTTTTTAAAATTAAAAGGGAAATTAATTAAACTTATTTATATATATTAAATGTAATCTAATTTGAATTAATTATTGTATCCAACTTCATTATGAAATTAAAAATTATATTATTTTTTAAAATAATAAAATTAAATTCCATCATTGTCTGCGTTTCATTAATTTCAAATCAAATGAGTTGTTCAAAAATTAACGGTAATGGATTTTTTTAATAAAAAATATTTTTATTATAGATATTAAAATCCTAAAATTCTTATTTTTAGACAAGGGAATGGAATATTGTTTATCATATCATCCATGGTACATTTATTATATATTTATCCTATTATGATAACATTATTAAACCATATATATAAAAATATTTATTACCCTATTTAATGTTAACATGTGGTTTTCTAAATTACATGTGCTTGTGTTAAAATTTATTTTCCCCAAATAATATTTATATTTGAGAAATTGGAATCATATTTATAAACTGTGTTTCCTAATATATATTATATTTATCATATTATTATTATATATAAAATATAAATTTCATAAATTATAGAAAAACTAGTTACTGTGATGAAATCTTAAACGGTAAAAATGATTAATCAAAAATGGAAAGGGAATAAATTATTTGAAAAATGTTTATATTTTGGTTTTTTATGTGTTTATTGAACATATATTCCCTCAAATCCATTATTTATCAATTTTTTAGAAAGTTTTCTAGAGATTGACATCCAATTACTGAATAGTTTTGGATATTTACAAAAACTTATCTCTTCACATAAAAAATGGAACCACATATCCATTACTATACATACATAAAAATAATTTTTGTTTCATCAAATATATTAATATAAACCTTAATTAAATTCCTTATGACATCATATATTCGTTGGATTTATTGGAAACCCCTATTAGAAAGGCTTTTAATGTTAACTTAAATTGGTTGTCTGAAGAAGATCTATTTTTCAAAACCAAGGTTTTTTATTCCTTCTAACATATCCGTAAAATATAATTAAATCATTATAATACAATAGAATCGGTACCTCATATATATGATATGTTTTTATATTAATGGTATGAACAAAATTATTCTCTTCTTATATCAATTGGGAAATGACACCATCATTCATGTGTTTCGAAGACTACATTCTCTCAAAGGGATGTAATTTGTTTTCCATCATCTCTTATCATGGATATTTATGATGATTTATTTACTATATATATGGTATTCATGAAATGTATATAATTTTGGAAGGATATTATATCATATAATTTCTAACATTCCCATTCATTAAAAAATTGTAACATTGGTTTTTTGTATGTGTGGGTTACCACATCCCAAAAGTTATGTGACTTGTTTTTAATAAACACATAAGATGAATTCCTTATATGTGTATTAAAATAATTAATATAACATTAATGTTATGATGATAATTATATAATGTCAAAATAATAATTAACTTCGTTCCATTATGATCGTTGAAAAATTGAATCATTACTCATGCATACATATTACCAATTATCTCTATGATTGTAACATATTTAGTTTTTCGTAGCCATAATTAATAATTTATTTAAAGTATAATTCATATATTAAAATTATAAATATTTCTTGATTATTATTTTTGATATGTAGAAATTACGACCACTATGACCATATTCAACCTACCGATGTCATTTTGGACATATGAGGCCAATATCATCCAAATGTCTAATGTGAAATTAATTTATTAAGTAGTTGATTATAAAATATTAGTAAAATGAATAAAAAAACATGAAATTAATTATTAACAAATTATATAATTAACATATGTTTTTATTATGGATTATTAAGAACGTATATGATTATTTGAACTCAAGTGAAGGGATTTTCTTTTACAAAAGACACTTTTAATATAAGGACTCGACATTAAACATTAAAAAACATGAATTATGTTAATAATTCACATTGAGTATCTTTTCAGGTTTATTACATTAGATAATCAGGTCATAACTTATACATAACATCTTTATTATTACAAAGTATGCAATTTCACTCACTATCTATAAGAGAGAATATTTTAAAAAATAACACAGTTTCATTTCATGCTTAATCATCAAAACATTTCCTTGATCCCATAATTGACTATATTCACATTTAAATACTGTGAAAAACATTTTAGAAAATGGGATGAGTATAAAACGCTCAGTATGGGTTACACAAAGAAGAAAAACTGTTTGAATTTCAAAAGAAGATGTAAACTATTAATACCTTATCATAAGTAAAACTTTTCAACTTTATGAAGTAGTAAATATAATTCAATGAATAAAATCTCATTTATGTACCTTTTTTAATTTAATTATTTCCATAAAACCCAATGAAATAAAACATAACATATAATAGGAAAGCATGGGACATAATTACAATTAAATAGAAAAACCATACGGGTGATTTCCACAAATCACTCTTAAAAATAAAATAGTCATACAAACAACTTCAATACCCATTGAATTGGAGGTTATAATGTAACCACCCATTCATTGTATATCATGGAACCACCCATAATTTGGTTTATCATGTAACCACCCATCAAATGTCCATGTACCATTATATATTCATAAAACATAAAATATTGCAAATATAAATATTTCATTAATAATATTACATTTACAATCAAAAGAAATAATTTGAATATATTGAAATTATAAATCAATTTACAAAAACATATTCAATACAAAAACACCAAAACTGTTTAATGGTTTTTTTCTTTTAAATACATTAATGCTTATAGAAGAATAAAAATAATGATTACGGTGGAAGATAGGTCATTGTCGCCACAAATGCTAAAACCATCCCTAATTTTTAATTAGTAAAATAATTCATAGAAAAAATATTCCCATTTAATTAAATTAAAAGTCATAAGACATTATTATACACCGTTTTAAAGAAGAATGTGTGTATTATCAAAATATGCCTCAATGAAAGGAGAATGGGAAAAGGTCCCTTACATCAAGTTCAAATTGACTCATTACTTATTTAATCTCTTGAATAATATGGCTAAGTTAATTTCTAATTTCATTAGAAACATTTTCATGTTTTTTATTACATTTATATCACTTATTACTATGTTGTAAAAATTACATAATTAATTAAGTTAATGTCGGTCGTTTTGTCAATATTGGGTACTTGAGTCGAAATTGATATTGTTATAACAACAATTTTTCCATGTGGTAAAAATTCTATTATCAATTAAATATTATTCATATATATATTATATATCTTGTATATATGTATTTATAACATTCCACAACATTTGGTGATAAGAAATTGAATGCACAGTTCATGTAGACAGTAAGCCGTGCATACACATGAAGGCTACTTTAATTTCATTTTCATATTTAATGGATTAAAAAAAATGATACATAGTTATATTATAATTAAATTATAATATCTTATTTAATTTCGTTAATTCCATCATTTATATGTTTCATATAAGTCATGAATGAGTTTTATCATTTTGAGGGGGTGGTAGTGCGCCCTTCCTCAAATAAAATCATCATATTTACCCATTAAAGAAACAATAAATGTATGATTTAAATGAAAAATTAAGATTCATAGATACAATATAAATATAATAAATTACACATATAAATATTGTTCCATCATATTGGCCACAATGAGAGGTGGCATGAAATAATTGAACAATCATCATTTTGTGTGGTAGTAGTTCAACGTCCATAGAAACAGTTTGTTCTAAATCCATTAGATGGAGGTATGTGTAAGTGTAATTTGAATCCATCTCATACCAACATAAAAGTATATTGAAGATACTTTTTGTATAAAATAATTTAATAAAGAGTATTTTTGGGGGATTGGAGAAGGAAAAAAAGGAAAGAATATTGAGATAATACATTACCTCGAATCAGGTAACACCTTTTGATTTAAGCCAAATGTGTAAGAAACTGTATCTTCTGTTCAGGGAAGTTTTATCCTTTTTCTAGAGTTTTTGAGAAAAAATGATCAATCTGGAAAATTTTTAAGTACACGCCATGTACTTTCTGAGTACACGCTGTGTACTCCCTTTTCCGCTCGAAGCCGTGTGCTGGCCGTGTCCGAGCCACACACACGGTGTGTAAGGGTGAGGTGGAGGCCGGTTAATTCGGAGTATGGAAAACTGAAGTACACGCCATGTACTCAAGAATTACATGCCTTGTACTTTCTTTTTTTCACTAAATGAACCAGGGTCATGCCTGATGCACAGAAACACCTCCTTCTAGGTTTCGTTCGTCCGACAGTGACCCGTACGACCGAATCTTCAACGAGCTCCTACCTCATCGTCCGTTCTCCGATTTGATCATGGTCGATTGCATTGGAATCGCAGTGGTGAGTTCTTCCTTCTTCTTTAGGATGGTTTGTTGATTCCATCTCATTTCCATGTTATCATGGGATGAAGGTTTTGTGCGTTTTCTCAGATCTTCGTCGTTCTAAGGGGAATCTGTCATCGAGGTTCACGTATATCAATGTCCTAGGATCAAGGTAGGTGGTTTGTGCCTTTCCATAGAATGTTAATGAGTATTATGTGAAAATTCCACCAATACCCGTGAACGGGGTATTTTATGTTCCTGTTTTGACCTTTTTGTACTGCCTTCTTTTCTTGATTACTTTAGTATAGGTTTATGCTTGGGATTAGAGTTATTCATTTTGTGCTCAGGTTGCTTTACCATGCTTGTTTTTCCAGTTGGGAGTTTTTCTAGTTTCCATGCCTAGTTATAGGATAGTGGAACTGTATATTTGATATGCTGTTGAGCCTTAGTTGATAGCCATGTAGTTCATGAGGTTTACTTGGATGATGCATGCATGCTGAGCATGTTTAGTTTTACATAGGACTGTGAGAGACTAGTGTAGTAGACCATAGGGAGAATTGACATAAGGTCTTCTCCAGAGTGTCTTTTAATACGATGCGAGACCACATGGGGAATTGACGATGAGTGTTTCCTCAAAGAGTATGTAGTACCTCGACGCATGCCATAGGGGGAATTGACGTTGAGTGCTTCCCAGAGAGCTTTTAGCATGATACGAGACTATAGGTGGAATTGATGGTGAGTGCTTCCCCAGAGAGTCTATTAATTACGTAGATGAACCAGAGTGGTGAGACTATGTGTGGATATCAGAGGGTCTCTAGTACTATAGGTTTAACTATAGGGGTTAGGTTGTTAGAGCTACCAAGAGGGTTACCATTTTTCATCTTGTTGTTGGTTGTTTACTTGTGAACTTGTATGTTAGAACTGTGGATTGTAGCTATTTGTGCTGTCCTGTTTACTGCTTCTTGTTTTATTACTTCCATCTATTCATTAATAGTTAGGCACAAATATTTAGGTGATTGCCTACTGGGATTGTATCTCACACCCTGTTTGGGATATGATTTTGGGCCCCAGCATACTATGTTGTTGCAGGTATAGATAAGGGAAAGTTCCCTTCTACTTCAGGTTCTTGATTGCACTGGATCTGGGGAGCATTGGACCAAGCCGTTGCTCGCGATGATGAGGAGTCTACATTTTTTTTCTTTTGCACTTGGTTTCAGTTTTATTTCAGTACTTTGCTGGGTTTGATTCTTTCCTTAGATACCTATACCTGATGCATCATTATCATCATCACTATATGTATTCATTGCTTCCGCTATTTTGTTTCAGTTGTTATGTATGTTGTTATTGCTTCCGCTATTGATTGTTGTCTTTCTTACCATGTATACTTTAACTAATGAGGGCATACTTTACCCACTGAATCACCAAGGCCATCGCTGCTATTCGGCATCCTCTGTCATTTGGGGAAACGCGCTTGAGGTCATGTGTCTAACCGGGTATGGGGCACCAATGGAGGGGCTCCAGATTCAGGTCGTTAAAAAGTGGTATCACAAGAGTTATTTTCTCTTGCTTTACTATTTGGAAACTTAGCCATGGAAAATATGGATTTATTTCTTGGTATTAATCTGTTCTCGGTAGTAGCTAAATCGTGTACAGGGAAAAGCCATACTACATTGTTAATTTCAGTTTGGTGGTTTTGAGATTTTATAGTTGATCTGATTTCACCTAGAGTGATTCACATGACTTGTGCTATTACTGTTTTGATATTGCAATTCTATTTCTGTCGAAACCCGATGAAATGAGGGTATTATGTCTCATGAATCATATAAGCACTTGTAGAAATCACATGCCATGCATTCTTGCCTTGCCATCTAGGGTTCATTACCTATTGTATACTGTTGTGAATGACCTTGTGTAGACTATGCATGCTGTTTTGATAGATGCTTGATAGATTTTCATCTGTCATGTTAGAAAAATGTTTTTTTGTTCTTTGCTTCAATTGAACACCAACGTTTTGTTCTTAAGGTGTTATGGGCCCTCATGGATCGAATCATGGAACCAATTTCCCTTATTTTTAGTGTTTTGGAATTCTCTGCAGTTTCTGAGCTACTACCCATAAAAACCCAGAATACATGGCATGTACTTTATGGGAACACGCAATGTAGTTTTCAGGTCATGTCACTGACCATGTGAGCAGAACACGGTGTCATGAAATTAACTTCTAGAAAAGGCCATGTACGGTAGGTACACGCCGTGTAAGTATGAAGCCGTGTACCCAGCCGTGTCACCAACAACATGAGTCTAGGAAGCTCGGGTAGAACACGCCGTGTCCTTAGAGAACACACAGTGTAGTTTTTTCTAGGTACATGGACGTGTCACGAACAACACGGGCCATCATTACCTTCCTTTCCACACTCCGTGTTTGTGCAGAATACGTCATGTAGACTTGTCCCGGTACCCGTCCATGTCACGAACATCACAGGACGATGTCACATTCGCATACAGACGCCGTGTTTTGTTCGGAGCATGCCGTGTAAGGTTCAGCTATGTAGATAGTCATGTGCTCAACAACACGATCCTCTGAAGCCTTGTCTAGTACATGTCGTGTTTGTTTAGAACACTCCGTGTAGTCTCAGGTTAAGTCGGACCGTGTGGGTTAGCCGTGTAAAGAGACTCGAGAAGGGGATTAGTTTTCTTATACACGTCGTGTGTTGGGGTCAACATGCCATGTATTTTGAGGTGTTACAAAACATGTTGGGGCAGGAGTACACGCCCATGTCAGTGTCAAAAGAAGACATGCCGTGATGTTTTTATACTCGCCGTTTAGTCATGTTTTTCAATATTTTGTGTTTTTCTTTCCCTATTCCCGTTTTGTTCTCTTTTGTTCTCTGTCCTTGTTTTCCTGATCTAAGCTGTGCTTTTGATCTTTTAGATCTATGCCTCTGAGATTTCCTCCAGTCGTACGACTTTCATCAGGTAGTGATTAGACGCCAGGTATGGCTGATCAGGGACTTCCTGTTGACCCCCAGTCAAGTCAGCCTTGGCACCGGTTGTCATACCAGTTGCGGGTGCTGATGCACATTTCAGGGTAGGTTTCATGAGGATGATGCATGAATTCCAGGGAGCACCGCCTCCTACCTCATCTATGGAATACCTGACGCAGGTGTTCCAATAGCAGAATCCTCTCGTGTTCTTGGGGGAAGGGGGACCTCAGGCTGTAGTGTCACAACTAGAAGTTGTGCTGACTATCTTTGAGCACCTGGAGACACCTCAAGAGAGGTGGGTAAATCTCACCACCTACAAGCTTCGAGACTCTTCCAAGAGGTTGTGGGACGTGATGTCACATGCGGGTCAATAGCAGGCTATGCCTTGGGAGGAGTTCCAGTGTGTGTTCTACGACTACTTCTACCCAGAGACCCTGAGCGCCGATCGAGCCTAGGAGTTCATGAGCTTAGAGCAGGTTACGCTTTCTGTCAAGGAGTATTCCACCCATTTCAATGAGCTCTAGTGCTTCACACCCCTCTGTCATGGGAGTTGGGTGTTATTAGCAAGAAAGTTTGAGGATTGTTTCAGGAAGGAGATCCACTCGTAGGTGAACATCTTCCAGCTAGCTTCCATTGCTTCCATCGTCTACCAGGCACTGATTGAGGAGCGCAATCTAAGAAACTTTGGAGCTGCAAGCCAGGGCGGTTCTGCTTTAGAGCTATTTTTCCTCTAGATGACAGTAAGAAGTGGCGTATAGAGCCTACACATGATGATTCGATGAAGCGAGACACATCGTCAGGCAGCCAGGTGACATGCTACTAGTGTGGCTGGTCAGGGCAGACGAGGCCACAATGCCAGAGAGACCCCGTGGAGTGCCGATCTTGTGGCAAAATGTGTCACCTTCCACATTTCTATCATGTTTTCTCACCAGCAGCTGGTGACTGGGGTTCTTCCCTTACTCTTCATTCTGGAGCAGCACCGCATGTTTCCCACTAGTCAGGGAACTGGAGTTCTTCCAGCCGTTCGGGCCGAGGTGGAGGTCGAGGTCGTGGCGGTCAGCCACCAGTTCCTCAACACCAGTAGGGAGGTTCAGCTCAGAGTGGTCATCTTGGGGTGCAGGAGCGCGGTACAGGCCAGTCATTCGTGGTGGAGCAGACTTATCAGGAGTGGGATCCTGACCCTTCTACTGTTCGAGGTACGATTTTAGTAGCCTCAGTTTTATCTTCATCCCTTTTTGATATTGGTGCTACGAATAGCTTTATCTCTATTGCTATTGTGGAGAGCCTTGAACTCTGCATCTCTTATTCTACCGACTCGTTGACACTAGACACACCTTTGGGAATGAGGACATCTAGTGTACGCTAGTGTAGAGAGTGCCCTCTCGAGGTTGTAGGGTATCGTTTCCTATGGGATCTCTATGTCCTACAGATGACAAGTTATGATGTCATCCTCGGCATGGACTGGTTGATTACCTTCTAGGCAGTCATTTACTTTTATAGCCACAGAGTCAGTTTCATTTCACCAGAGGGTGAATCTTTCCTTCATAGAGGCGAATGGGACATTCTGGCGAGTCGTGCGGGACTCAAGCATCTTGGTATAGGAGGAGTAACAGACCAGATTGCTAGTCTTTATCTGGATGATCTTCAGACTCCAGAGTTGGAATTTCCTCTAGTGGTGGATTACTTCAGGGATGTCCTTCCAGAGGACTTTTCGGGTTATCCTCCGGAGCATGAGGTAGACTTCTCTATTGAGCTCATGCCAGGAGCGGCACCAGTGTCCATTCCACCCTATAGGATGGACACACATGAGTTTCATGAGCTCAAGAAGTAGACGGAGGAGCTGCAGGAAAAGGTAATCATATGACCCAGTACTTCTCCTTGGGGTTCGCATGTTTTGTTTGCAAAGAAGGAAGACGATACCCTTCGGCTTTGTGTGGATTATCGGAAGATAAACCAATTGATGACCAAGAACTGATACCCTTTGCTGAGGATTGATGAACTTTTGTGTTAGCTTAGAGGAGCCCGGGTATTCTCGAAGATCTACCTGAGGTCCGGTTATCATCTATTGCGCGTTAGACCATCAGATATACCTTTGACAGCCTTCAGGAGCAGGTAAGGTATTTACGAGTATACAGTCATGCCGTTTGGTCTCACGAACGAACTTGCATTTTTCATGGCACTGATGAGCTGAGTGTTCCATCCTTAATTGGACTCCTTCATCATGGTCATCATGGATAATATCTTGCTGTACTCTCACACTCAACACGACCATGCCACACATCATGAGATAATTTTGAGTACACTGAGAGAGCATCAGATTTATGCTAAACTCTCGAAGTGCCACTTCTGCATGGATCAGATTTACTTCTTGGGTCAAGTTATCTCAGAGGAAGGAGTATCAGTGGACCTAGAGAAAGTGAGAGATGTATTTTTTTGGGATCGACCGAAGAACGTATTTGAGGTATGGAGCTTCCTAGGTCTGTATGGATACTACAGATGCTTCATTCGAAACTTTTCTCATCTAGCAGCACCTTTTACAGGACTGAACAAGAAGGGGTGAAGTTTTTACAGTCAGATTCTTGTGAGTCAGGTTTTTAGGTGCTGAAAGGAAGGTTGACGTCAGCACTGATACTAGACTTGCTGGAGCTAGGCAGAAGCTACACTATTTATTGTGATGCATCATGTATCGGGCTAGGAGATGTGCTTATGCATTGTGATGGAGTCGTTGCGTACAGGTCTTGGATGTTGAGGCCACATGAGAGGAACTACACAATTCACGATCTAGAGTTGGAAGCTTTTGTTCATTACATATTTTGTTGGAGACACTATCTGCTAGGAGAGCACTTTATGGTTTTCACCGACCACAATAGTCTCAAGTATATCTTCACTCAGCGTGATATGAGTCTGAGGCAGCGTAGGTGGGTCGAGTATCTTCAGTATTTTGACTTAGAGCTTGCATATACGTCGGGTAAGGGCAACGCAGTGGCAGATGCGTTGAGCAGGAGAACTCAGGTTCATGCAGTTCAAGAGACCAGTACTGAGTGGCAGTTGATGGCCCTATTTTCTGAGACGAATCTGGAGGTGCACGACAGACGAGGACAAACTCTTCTATCTTCTGTAGTCGTTACCTCCACGCTACTTGATCGGGTACAGATGAGGAAGCTATTAGACTCAGAAGACTTCATCTTGTGGGAGTGTGTGTAAGGAGAGGACCCTCATCCTAGATGGACAGTGGGTGAGGATGAGATCTTGCATTTCCAGGGACGCGTATGGGTGCCAACAGACATACGCAAGGAGCTGATGCAGGATTTCCATTCCTCTGTTTGGGTAGTTCATCCTGGCGTCACCAAGATGTATTGGGACCTTCATCGCCAATACTGGTGGCCAGGTATGAAGTTGGATATTGATGGATTTTTCATGAGATGTTCTACATGATAGTAGGTGAATGTAGAGCATCAACGACCAGCGGGGCTTTTACATCTGTTACCCATTTTGGAGTGGAAGTGGAACGATGTTGTGATGGACTTCATGACCGGGTTGACGAGATCGCCTCGGGGAAACGATGATGTTTGGGTTGTCGTCGACAGGCTTATGAAGGTTTCTCACTTCTTGCCGATAAAGGAGACCTTCAGTGACGATGATTTGGGATTAATTTACATCAGGGAGATTGTGCATCTATTTGGAGTTCCACACTACATTGCTTTAGACAGGGATGCATGCTTTACCTCTCAGTTCTGGTAGGGACTTCAGAAGGCCTTGGGTACACGGGTACTTTTGAGTACATTATACCATCCCCATAATGATGGCCAGTCTAAGCGCACAATCTAGGTTCTTGAGGATATGCTCCGAGCCTGCATTCTAGACTTTGAAGGTTTTTGGGATAAAGATATTTCTCTGGTGGAGTTCACCTACAACAACAGTTTTCCGGAAACTATTAATATGTCACCATATGAGGATTTGTACGGTAGGCCATGCCGATCACCCTTATGCTGGCTCGAGGTAGGAGAGGCAGCTTTGCTGGGACCTCATCTTGTACAGGATACTTTAGAGTAGATAGAGCTGATTCAGAAGAGGATGGCTACAGCACAGTCTCAGTAGAAGTCTTATGTTGATCTGTGGAGACGACCTCTGGAGTTCGAGGTCAGAGATCAGGTTTTTCTATGTGTCGCACTGAGGTTGGGACTGAAAAGGATTCTGAGACAGGGTAAGATTTCACCACAGTATGTCTGGTCATTTGACGTCTTGGAGAGAGTTGGGCCGGTCACCTATCGGTTGCATCTACCTCAGCAGTATCGGTCCATGCACGATATATTCCACGTCTTTCAGCCTCGACGTTACTTTTCAGACCCATCTCATGTCTTTCAGCCTGAGGAAGTTGAGATTGAAGTAGATGCGTCAATCAAGAATCATCCTATTTGGATTGTCGATCGCAGTACGAAGGTTCTCCGTGGGCAATCTGTTCCTCTGGTACGAGTGCTATGGTAGCACAAGCGAGTACATGACGAGACCTGGGAGAGGGAGACCAATGTACAATCGCAGTGGCTGGATCTGTTCGAGGATTCTCTTTCTCCACCTCGTTAGGGAAATTCAGGGACGAATTTCTTTGAGGGGGGAAGTTTGTAAGAACCCCGATCTTCTTTTCAGTTACATTTTTCCCTTTTTTAGAGTTTTTTGAGAAAAAAATAACTTTCTGGAAAGTTTTGAAGTACATTTAGTGTACTTTCAGATTGCACGCTGTGTACTTCATTTTTCTGCTTGAAGCTGTGTGCTGGCTGTGTCCGGGCCACACACATGGTGTGTAGTGGTGAAGTGGTGGCCGGTTAATTCAGAGTATGGAAAACTAAAGTACGGGTCGTGTACTCAAGAAGTACACATCGTTTACTTTCTTTTTTTCACTAAATGAACCAGGGTCACGCCTGATGCAGAGAAACACCTCCTTCTAGGTTCCGTTCATCTGGGAGCGACCCGTACAGACAAATTTTTGAGGAGCTCCTGACTCGACGTCTGTTCTCCTATTCGAGCATGATCGATTTCATTGGAATCGAAGCAGTGAGTTTTTCCATCTACTTTAGCCATGTTTCTTGATTACACCTCGTTTCCAAGTGATCCTTCGATGAACTTTTTGTGTGTTTTCTCATATCTTCATCGTTATAAGGGGAATCTATCGTTGAGGTTCACGTATATAAATCTCCTATGATCGAGGTAGGTGGTTTGTTCCTTTCCGTAGAATGTTAATGAGTATTATGTGAATCTTCCACCCATTCCCATGAACGGGGTATTGCGTGTTCCTGTTTTTCCCTTGTTGTACTGCCCGCTTTTCTTGATTGTTGTAGTAGAGGTTTATAATTGTGATTAGAGTAATTTATTTTGTGCTCAGGTTGCTTTTCCATTCTTTTTTTTTTCCTGTTGGGTGTTTTTTCAGTTGTCAGACCTAGTTGTACGATAGTGGAACTGTCTCTTTGATATGCTGTTGAGCCTTAGTGGATATCCAAGTAGTTCTTGAGGTTTACATGGATGTTGCACGCATGCTAAGAATGTTTAGTTTTACACTGGACTATGAGAGCCTTGTGTAGTAGACCATAGGGATAATTGACGTATGGGCTTCTCTAGAGTGTCTTTTAATACGATGCGAGACCACATGGGGAATTGATGATGAGTGATTCCTCAGAGAGTCTGTAGTACATTGACGCGGGGTAGAGGGGAAATTGATATTGAGTGCTTCCCCAGAGAGCCTTTAGAATGATACGAGACTATAGGGGGGAATTGACGGTGAGTGCTTCCCCAGAGAGTCTATTAATTATGTAGCTAGACCAGTGGGGTGAGACTGTGTGTGCCTCCCAGAGGGTTTCTAGTACTATAGGTTGAACCATAGGGGTTAGGCTATGAGAGCTACCCAGAGGGTTACCTGTTTTCTTCTTGTTGCTAGTTGTTTACTTGTGCACTTGTATGTTAGAACTGTGGAATGTTGCTATTTGTGCTATCATGTTTACTGCTTCTTGTTTTATTAATTCCATCTATTCATTAACTATTAGGCACAAATATTTGGGTGATTGCCTACTGGGATTGTATCTCACACCCTGTTTGGGCCATGCTTTTGGGCCCAAGCAGACTATGTTCCTACAGGTATAACTAAAGGAAAGCGCCCTTCTACTTCAGGATATTGATTGCACTGGAGTTGGGAGCATGGGACCGAGTTGTGGCTCACGATGCTGTGGAGTCTACATTGTTTTATTTTACACTTGGTTTCAGTTTTATTTCAGCACGTTGTTGTGTTTGATGCTTTCCTTATATACTTGTACCTACAATATCATTATCATCATCACTATATGTATTCATTGCTTCTACTATTTGGTTTCAGTTGTTAAGTATGTTGTTATTGCTTCCGCTCATGATTTTTGTCTTCCTTAACTTGTATACATTTCTGAATGAGGGCATAGTTTCTCCACTGACTCACCAAGGACCTCGCCGCTAGTTGGCAGCCTCTGGTGTCTGGGGAAACGCACTTGAGGTCATGTGCAGAACCGGGTACGGGGCACTAGTGAAGGGTCTCTGGATTCGGGTCGCTACAAAATTTAATTCTTGAATTGCCTTATCCATAAGGTATGTACTCTAGGAGTAAGATATTGATGTTGGGAGCTTATATTTTTAGAGGTTCAATGATGAAATGGGCTTTAGAGGTGTGAGTAATGGGTTAATGGTGGTGGCCATTTATAAGAGGGAGGAGGGGTAGTTTAGGAATGTCTTGAATGATTATTTTAATATAATCTGAATTTTGATTTTATGAAGCTCCAAAACACATTTAATTAAAATATAATCATTGTATTGTTATAAATACTCTCAAATAATAGGTATTAGGAAATATTAGGTCACAAATTTAACCTTATATTTTAGCTTTAACCATAAGTTAACTAAATTAACTTTTATGATGTATTGTAGTGTATTTGTACTATATGATTAATATAATTACTATAAAATGAAAATATTACCTAAATTAGTTAATTATTGATAGTTGATACATTATCAATGTTATTTTTTCAATTCATTGAATTTTATGACTATTATATCATTCCAGTAAATAGTATTTTATAATAAATTCATTTGTGTTCATTTTTATACTATTTCAAACATGACTTTTTAAAAAAACCATAAAAACGTTATTATTTAGAAAAGAAATAATTAATTCAAATATAACAATTCATAATCTTTAATAAAATTCATGTACGACATAAAAAGTTTCAATGAAAATTTATTTTAATATTAATAACCTAATTTATTTAAACAATTCATTAAAAAGGTAATCACAACATCACCATTGTGTCATAAATAAATTTGTTTATATGATTTCTAAAAATTATAATAAAATACCATGATATATTAAATATTAAATATCTTTATAATGACTATTTATAGTCGAAAATATCACTAATATAACCACATATAAAAATTGTTTTTGTAAAAGATACATGTTTTGGTTATATTTTCCAAAATATTAAATTAAATGTAATTAAAACTCATTTTCAAACACATGTGGATCCATTGGGTCATAAAAAACCCAATGATTAACATGGTATGAAATATCTCAAAAATAGGGATAAGACATGTGTTAGGGTAATTTAATTTTAATATAATATTATTTCTTACCTTTATTTACCAGATTTACCCTTTAACCATGGTATATAAAATATTTACTGAAATTACTATTCCTAATGACTAAAAATAAAAGGTATATATTTACATAATTTGGACCTCATGATTCCATATATAGAATCTATTTTTTCATATTCAAAACACATAAGTCATATAATTTAGTTTAAATTTAATGCACGTTTTCCAAACAGAAAATTATATTTTTCAGAAGTAAAAACTACCAAAATATTGACATGTATCTATGTACGATATACAAAAAATTACATCCAATGACAAAAATTTATTTAAATGATAAAAAAATAATCTAATTAGAATTTAAACCAAATTAAAAAGATAATATATCCATAAAAATAAATTTGAAAAAAATACAATTTTGACTTAAAATGCAATATTTTTCACTATTCATTAAAAATTAAATTTTATCAGATAAATAAAAATATAACCAAAGACAATTTTTATTTCCTGTTTATAAAGGATAAGTTTATTTTTTCAAATAGGATATATAAAAGTAGAAGAACATATATTTCAAAAGGGTTCTCATTCAAAAGTATGTAAAACTACTAGTTAAAAATATTATCGTATTAATGCTTAAATTTAAATTCATTGTCTTTTTTGGAAAGTAAATTTTATTGGATAAATGAATACAAATTAACAAACATGTTTAATAATAATATAGTGAGTTCTGTTCAATCCCTCTTATAAAAGTATTATGTATTAACTACTATTTAAAATAATTATATTATTATTTTTTCAGTGTCACTCAACATTGTGTCCAACATATGATTTCAGAGAAACCCATTAGTGTATCATTGGTACACCATCAATCATAGAATCCCCTTTAAATTAAAATTAATATTTAATTCAAAAATATTAAGAAATATGAAATTTTCATATTATTTATTTACCATGGATGTTATATCCTTCTCCGTTTTGGAAATTGTGTCCCCACAATTTTATTCAATTATAAAATAAGTGGGGATATTTATCCCTCATAGAATTTTTAGATAATCATGCTTCCTATTCAACTATATTGTTTTTCCACAGAATATTTACCTGATGAATTACCTTATTCAACAACACTTTCACTCTTCGGTCAAGAATCTGAACTTGTTGTTCCTCATAAAAATTAATATCATTCAACTGAACTAATTAAAGGACTCAGAACATGAAATGGATCTACAATCTATCTTTTTAACATTGAAACATGAAAAAAATAATGTAAATGGGATAAATTTGGAGGTAAACACACTCGGTATGCAACTAATCCAACATCATTGAGAATTGGATAATGTCAATAAACATTGGACTCAACATCCCTTTCATAACAAAATGTATCACCATTTTGCATAGTGAGAATTTGAGAAAAACATGATCACCTACATCAATAAAAATATCCATCCTCCGGGTATCTGCATAAATTTTCCTCCTACTCTGAGATATCTTTATGTGCTTTTGTATCATCGTATATTTATCTTCCATCTCTTCTACCAATTCTAGTCCCATCAGTTTTCTTTCACATACTTCATCCAAAATTGATAGTGTTCGACACCATGTCCAATATAGTTCCTCAAATGGATACATCTATGTACTGGAATGAAAATAATTATTATAATAAAACACAATCGATGAAATATATTTTTCCCAACATCCCTGGTAATCTTTTGAACATGCATTTATTATATCATCCAATGTCTGAATTGTTTATAATGACTACCCATCTGATTGAGGATAATAAGATGTACTAAAATTTAATTCAGTACGCAATGAATTATAAATCCCTTTCCAATAGTTTAAAGAAATCCTAGGATCACGATCAGATTCAATAAAGTGGGGAACTACATGAAAAATAAATATATCATTAACATATAATTTTGAAAGTTGATCTAGAGATTGAATATCTCAAATAGGATAGAAATGTGCAGATTTAGTCAATTGATCAACAATAATCCATATTTAATGATTACCTTGAGAAGTCTTCGGTAATCCTACAATGATGTCCATGGATATATTTTCCCTTTTTCACTATGGCATTGGAAAAGTCTAAATCATCCCATTCGGTAACTATAACTTGTATTTAGCATGTTGATAGGTCAAACACTTCATAATAAAGTCAGTATCTCTTTTCATTCCATCCCACATGTAATACTCTCAAAGACCACTTTACATCTTAGTAATCCCGGGGTGAACTAAAAACGTAGAACTATGAGTTTCTCATAACAACACTTTATTCAACTGTGAATCTCAAAGCACAAATAATATCTTCCAAAATCTCAAAATATAATCATTATCAATGTAAATTTCAGGAAACTTACCCTCCTGAACCGACTCTACCTTTTTAAAGAAGTCATTATCTTCCTTCTGTGCTGGCTTAATTTTGTTTGATAGAGTTTATTTCACTAACACTAGATACAAAACAGATGGATCTCTTACACCAAAAAATTCTATACCATGGTTGATCAAATCATTAATCAATGGATCCTATTCAAAAATTATCTTGTTTAATGTAGCATTGATTTTTTTGACTCAAAGCATGAGCCACATTATTTGATTTTCAGGTAAAGTAATGAATTGTGAAATCATAATCGTTGATCAATTCGAGTCATTTCTTATATCTGTTGTTAAATTTTTTTTGAGTGAATATTTACTTAAAACATTAGCGGTAAGTGTTTATTTCACATTTTACTCCATACAGATGATGCCTCCAAATTTGTAAATCAAAAACAACAGCAGCTAATTAAAAATTTTGTGTAAGGTAATTTAACAAATATATTTTCAACTAAAGTGAATAATAAGCAATCACCAGATCATTCTATATTAGTACACTACCTATTCCTTTCAAGGAAGCATCATTGTAGATAACAAATTCACCATCTTTGGAAGCTAATGCCAAAAATGAAGCATTCTCCTTTTCTTTTGACTTTTTGAAAACAATCATCACATTTTTTTCATATAATTTGAACACCTTTTCTAGTTAACATAGTCATTAGGCCTGATAAATGTTCAGAATTTACCATAAAAAATTTTTAATAGCCTGCCAAACTATGAAAAACATGGATCTCTATGAAATTAGTAGGTCTTATACACTCATCAACAAATTTTGTTTTATAACGGTCAACCATTATGCCATCTTTAGAAACAATATGACCAACGAATGAAATTTGATGCATCCAAAACTCCAAAATTTTGAATTTCCCATACAATTTCTTTTCCTTTATGGCTTTCAATAAAAAACTAAAATTACTTTAATATTCCTATTTAATTTTAGAATATTCCAAAATAGCATCAATAAACACAACCAAAATCTTTTCGAAAAACTCACAGAAAATTATATCCATATGATCCATGAATATAGTAGGTGCATTGGTTATCCCATAAGGCATAACTACAAATTAATAATGGACATATCTAGTACGAAATGTTTTCTTTGGATAGTCGATATCGTTTATTTTCAAATGATGGTACCTCGACCAAAAGTCAATCATCAAAAAATTGTTAGCCCCCTAGAGTTGATCAAAGAAACCATCGATATGAGGACAAGGATACTTATTCTTAACAGTGATTTTATTAATGGCTCTATAATCAATGTATAGTCTCATTGAACCATAATGCTTTTTAATAAACAATAATTGAGAACCCCCGATGATGTTCTAGGTATAGTGAATCCTTTTTTGACAACTCCTATTATTGTTTATTTAACTCTAAAAGTTCAATTTGATCCATCTCGTAAGGAGGTTTTTAAATTGTCATAGAATCAGGAACTAAGTCAATAGTAAATTCAACTTCGTGATCAGTTATAATTTTTGTAAAATCATTAGGAAAAAACATCATGATACTAATTTACTACTAGACCATCATCAATCTGAACAGGTCTTTTTTTCACCAATATGTGCAATGTATCTTTAATTTTCATTGTTCAATGCTTTCTCATTTTTCTGATATGTTATCAATAATAATGGATCATTATTTTACACAAATTGATAGTCTGTCTAAAATGAAACCTCATTATATCTACAGTCAATCATAGCAGGGTAAACAGAAAGCCAATCCATTGAAAAAAATAAAACTCCACTAGAGAAAAAACAATAGGGTTTTCAAGTATAGTCTTTCCAAAAATAGGATAGATGGATTGTTATAATTTATTTTTTTGCAATATTTCTCCTATGTGTTTATACCATATGATCTGGATTCATTTCTTATGGTGGAATTCTATATTTACGAAAACATTTCTTCGAAATGATTGAATGTGTAGACCTTGAATCAAACAACACAGTGGCATAATATGAAAAAAATGTACCTAATACCACATCATTTGATGGTATCACATCAATTTTAGTAGTAGAAAAATATTTTAGCTCACCCTTCTATTTTAGATCTGTCTGGTTTCATCCCAGGTTAATCAATTTTTGACACACAATTGCCAAATACCCAAAGTCATTGCAACTAAAAAAATTTGCTGGCTTATTATTGCCTTCTTGATCATCTTACTTAGATTTACGATCAATATAACTAGTCTTACAAAAATTAAATCACTTTTTACACTTCGATAAAACTTCTCCAAGATTCTTTTTACCACACTTATCCCAGGATGGAAATTTAATTTTCATACCTCCATGCTTCTTTGATGAATACATTCCATTTTCCTTTCAACTAAACCCCTTCTTTTTATTTCTCTCATGGAACCCCTAATCATCTGAAAACACTATATCTACCTTCTTGGCACATCTAACAAGTTTCTCATAGATTTTAAATTCATGAGAGGATAATTCTCTTAGATATTTTGGCTTAAGTATTTAGTAAAATGAAATTATATTACTATTAATATTTTTGATGAAATTTGGAGCATACCTTGCTAGTCGAGTGAAATTTTCTTCACAAGAAGCCACTAAGTCATCCTCCTACATCAATTACACGAATATATTTTCCATCCTATGTCAAAAAAACATAGGAAAATATTTCTCATGTAACATACCTTTTGAATTCATCCCAAACAACAACATAACTCCCCTCACTATCCCTGGTATTTTTTACCATCATCCACCACTGATCTGCTTCTCCATCAAAACGATAAACATCACGACTAACCTTTTGATTTCTTGTAAAACCCATGTCATCGAAAATATGTTCATGTGCTTTTATCCAACCTTTAGCTTGAAAAGGGTGGGATGATCCTCTGAATGATGGGGAATGTTTCCTCATGATATTTTACACTATAGACGTATACCTTTGGGGTTGATTTTGTTGATCTCAATCATGTATATACCCAACTTTTATAGACTAATTCAAATACACCATTACTGCAACAAAATTCTCAGTTCCGATTCCAACCATCTCAGGATGCTAATTTGGAAGTTTATTCATCGTTTTATATCTTCCCATCACCTTTTCCATGTTTCTTCTACGGAAACCCATTTTTGACAAACATATATTTGAAAAATAAATATATTAATATTTATATTCTATATCATTTATATTTTTAAATAATGTAAAAATCATTTATGGATATTCTGTTAATAAAATTCTAACTCCTAATGTAATCTAAACTGACCTTCTGACACCAACTATAAGGACCTAAACTGAAACATTACATAATATTGAATTAATATAATAATTCACATTGGGGATACTTTCATGTTTACAATCATTATAGAATTAGGATATAACTTATACATAAAAAAAATATTATTATAAAGTAGACACTTCTAAAAACTATCCAAAAAAATAATTTTAAAAAAGAACATGTTTTCATTTTATGCTTAAACAACACAAATTTTCCTGGATCCCATCCATGACCCAATTCACCATTAAATTCTTTGGAAATCATTTCAATACATGGGATGGGAATAATAATATGAGTAAGGGATACACAAATAAGGAAAATTGTTACTATTTTAAAACAACATTTTAACCATGAATAATTTATCATTAGTAATACTTTTCACCTTTATGAATTAGTAAATACTATTCACGGAATAATCGATAATTGCATATCCTTTTATAACAAAAATATTAACAAAAACCCCATTTAAATAACACAAAACATATAAATGGTATACTTGGGACATAATCATTCATAAATGGATTACCTATATGTTCAAATTACACAAATCATTCTTACAAATGGAATACCATAAGGCTGACTTACATACCCAATGTGTTGGAGGTTATAACATAACCACCCATCCTTGGTACATCATAGAACCGCCTATTATTTGGTTAATCACGTAACCACCTTTCAAAATCATAGTACAATTATATGATCATAACACATAATATATTGCAAAATTAATATTTGTCTAATAACATTTCATTTACAATCATAATAAATAATTTCAATACATTGAAATAATCAATCCATTTCAAAATCCATAATCCATACAAATAAACCGTAAAAGAGAATAGGTAATTTATTCTCCTTTTCAAATTATTATTGATTTTAGAGGAAGCGAAATAACGACTACAGTGGTGAAGAGGTCATTGTCAATGAAAATGTTAAAAACATTCCTTTTTTTATTTAGTAAATTGATTCATAGAAAAAAGATTCCCTTGGAATGAAAGAAAATGTCATATAGTTTTAGTATACACCTTATAAAAGAATGAGGTGCATATTATCAAAATATGCCTCAATAGAAGGATATTGAGACAAAGTCCCTTATCCAGTGTCTGACATGACTTGTTAGATCTTTAAATTCATGAATAATAATATTAAGTTAATTTCTACTTTATTCCAAAAACGGTTCATATTTATAATTCCTTTTGTATCACATATTACAACATTTTAAAAATTAACATATTATTTATGTTATTATCGTTCGTTTGGTCGATTATGTGTACTAAAGTAAAAAATGATATTATTATAATTACTGTTTTTCCATGTGATCAAAAGTAAATAATATAATCAATATTATATATATATATAATATATATCGAGTATAATTGTATTTAAAATATTCAACAACATTTGTAGATAAGAAATGAAACGAACCGTTCATAATGACGGTAATTGGTGTGTATGCATGACTGCTACTTTCATCCTTTTTTCATAATTACTGAAATTAAAACTAAATGATACATAGTTATATTATTATTACAGTATAATATCATATATAATTTCATTAACTCCATCAGTTATATGTTCCATGTATTGAATGGACGAGTCATATCACTTTGAGGGGGCTGTAGTTTGCACTTCCTCAAATGAAATTATAGTAATTACACATTCTGGAAATCATAAAGGTATTCTATAGATTAAAAAAAAGAAGCATGGATTCAATATATATATATATATATATATAATATCACATATAAATACAGTTCCACCATTATTTCCATAATGAGATGTGGTAGGAAATAATTGAACAATCATCATTTTTAAAGCTCGTAGTTCATCATCCATTGAAACAATATTTTCTAAATCCATTAGATATAGGTGTCTGTAGGTGTATTTCTAATAATTCCCTTTCAAAAAAATATTATTATATTGAAGATACTATTTATGTTTTAATAGAATGGAATAAATAGAGTTTACGGTGTTGTTGAAAGAAAAATAAATGAAAGAATCTTGAGAGAAGACATTACATCGAATCTGGTAACTCTTTTGGATTTAATCTAAAAGGATTTCTAAAATTGAATTCTATATAAGGTAAGGCTTATATTAATAATATAGATATTATCGGAGCTCATTTTAGCCAATTTTAGATGATTCAAGGGGATTGAAATGAGTGAGTAATGGGTGAGATGTGGTGGCCTTTTATAAGAGGGAGGAGGGGTACTTTAGAAATTACTTGAAAGATTATTTTATAATAAAATTAAGATTCAAAAGGTCAGAAACCAATGTAATTAATATATATGATGTCTATTGTTCTAAATTATCCTGACTAATAGGTTTTATACATGTCTAGTTCATATATTTAAACCTATATTTTTCCTTTACCCTTAGTTATCTAATATAATATTTACTGTGTCTACTTTAAAATCATACTATGTAGTTACTATAGTGAATATAAAATATCAAACAAACATAAAGTGGTTAATTAATGACATTTAAAATATTCTCTAGTTAATTTTTACTAATATTATATTTTTAGGACTCTTATATCATTTAATAAAATATTTTTTGTTTTAAAAACTCATTTATGTGAATTTTTATACTATTCCTATCATGACTTTTTAAAAATCCATAACAACTATATTATTTCAAAAAATCATCACTAATTAAAATATACCATGTCATACTCATCCATAAAATTCATTTATGGCATTAAAAGGTTCAATATAAATTTATTTTAATATTTATAATCTCATTTTTTTAATCCTTCATTAATAAGGTAATCACTACATAACCATTGTGTCACAAATTAATTTATTTATATGATGTATAATAAATATAAATAAATAACATGATTTAGAAAATATTTTTAGTTTTCTAATGACTATATATAGTCAAATATATCACTTATATAACCAAAAATAACATTTTTTTAGTAAATGAAACATGTTTGGGTTATTTTTCTGTTATATTTAATTAAAATTAATTAAATGGAATTTTCACACCCAAGGTATTATATCACAATATAATTGGTTATGATAATATCTCATCTCTCTTCTTTTATTCATATCCAACACTCAAGGTATTATATCACAATATAATTGGTTATGATAATATATAACCCTAATTTTATGAAAATGAATATTTACCAATTGATCATCATATGTATCTAACCTATATAATTTTTACCTTTTATTAAAATTTATTTATAAAAATAATATTTCATCAGGATCTTATCAATGTTTTCACTTCTGCTCATATTATTCATTGTAGACCTTTTAAAGAACATTATGATATTGAAAAAAAATTAAAAATATTGAAACTACCTTCAATATAAACATCTTGATAATCATATTGAATGTTATTTTATAATCTACACTGTTTTCATTCATCCCCCAAAAATACATGGATTTTCCATATAATATATTAAATGTGTGGGTATCCGATTTAGTTCTCTCTTATGATTTCCACCTTGATAATCATTCATTTAAATAAATTATAACAAATTTTGATATTAATAGTCCAGTTATCCCAATCATTATGATGGATATAAATATATTTATAACCCTAAAAATAGTATATTGGTCAACATTGAGCTTGATATCAAGGATGAAATGTTGAATTTCATAGTGATCTTACAAAAAACTGTTTTTTTAATTTCAAAGATGAATAAACAAAATGGATAATGCTAAAAAACTTATATGATTTGGGTAATAGAGTGATGAACCTATGGAGAGAAATATATAGAGACAATAATAAAACAAAAGTATAAGGTAACGAAGAGTCAAAAGAAACATACATAGATTCAGGTCGATCCATTCATATGATAAATATCAATAAAATCAATCAGAGTAAGTCATCTAAAAACCCCATCAATAGATTATAAATATCTTGAGTCACATATTACTATCACAAAAGAGTTAATGTGTGATGAAAAAATTATTTGGCTATTTGATCTATTACTTTTCCACATACAAACTCATTTTTCTCTAAGATTAAGGAAAATTATTATGTTCAACATGACATGTGGGAATCTTGGAAGAATTGGTGTTTCAGATAATTTATCTAGATTTGTAAAAAATCCCTTCATTTATGATGTTTCTAGATCAAAATAAATTTAAGAAGAAGAACATAAATGAAATTTTATTTACAAAATAGGAAAGTAGAGTATAGTGGAAGGAAATGGAGAGAATAAGAACTACATATTTTATTCCATATTTATGTGTAACAAAAACTACACATAGAGTCCCGTATCTGGGAACATAAAAAACAATTATTAATATATCAATATATCTCATGTTATGAGATTTACTATAACCTCATGGAAATCAATGCTATCACATAAACATTACGAACAAAATATGGAATTTCTTACAAGCTTTTTGACACCACCTGCTTTCTAGAAGAACATGATCCCTAGAATAAGTACACCAACTATGTTCCCCAAGTGTATTTGAAAATATTTGAGCCCCATTGAACCTCATTCATTCCACCACATTCATGTTTGAATTCCAGAAACACTATTTTCCCATTATATAAAATTCCTACACATCAATTTCCTGATGTATCCAATTAGGGGACATTTGTGATTTCCCACATAAGTGAATTGGTTTTCAATGATGATTCCCCGAATATCCATTTACTAATATATTCATTTGGTTTGATGTATACATTTAGGCCTACAAATCTGTTTTGGACTATTTATCTATTAATTCCTACATAGTAGTTTTGGCCCACATAGCCATTTCATCCGATTTAGAAGATTCCACATGAAATCTATTAAAAATAATGAAGTTCATAAAAACTAAAAAACCAAAAACCAAAAATGTTTATAATTACTATTTAAAAAATATTATTTCTAATAATTTATATGATAATTAATGAAACAAATCAATATCATATTACCGCCGATAATTATTACATTAAAAAATATTTTCAATTAATAGATGATTCAACCATGTTTGTTTGATATTAAAATAATCCTCATTAAAAACTATGCTTATCATTAAAACACATTAAATTTACCGAAAATAGTCATAGATAATTGGGATAAAATCGTCCCACATCAAACACCCCAAAACATAATCCATTTCCCTCATGGGAAATTCAGTCATGTATATGGTTCATTAATAAAGCTTTTTAATCAATAAATATCATCATATATAGTGTCAAGACCATATAACCTAGTCAATGAAGATTATTGAATCATATGTTTCATGAATATTTCATGCCTCTTATGTGAGCTCATCAAACTTCTCCATACATAAATACATACTAAAATATCAGCTCTTGGATAAAAATACCAATGCTAACCCACTGGAAGTAAATCTATAACAAATGGAACAAAAACATTTACTCTACCTGGGATCCTCAAACCATGAATTCACTTCCCATGTTCTTGATAATTTCATTAAATTATAACTATTTTTTGTTAATTTGGGTTCAATATTCCCCTCACTATCATTGGATCATTTATTTACAAGGGAGCCTTATTTAGTTTTTTCCATAAATGAGTTTTTTCAAAGAACTATGATGAGAAGTTATTATTATTTTATCTAAAATAAACTATCCATTTACCCTTGCCTAAAATATTTACCATGGGATACCAATTTTTCATTTTACTCAAGATTCAAATGAGTTAAAAGACTCTTGATTTGGTTGGCTCCCTAGAGTGTTCTATTGTAACCTATCAATATAGCTATGTTCATGTCCATGTTCAAGATTACACATTTAATAGTTAAAATTTCACATGAGTATATCCTTTCAAAAATCCAATTTATAGTTTCTAACAAATATTTACTTAAAGATAGAAAACAATAATAATAAGAAATAAATCAACCTAGAAAACATTATAATGAATGAAATCCCCCAAACATATCATGGAATTTTCGTGGAATGGATATATTGATTACGAAATTGTTGAACCCTAATTTAGGGTAAAATCCCATTTACATAGTCAAGAAAATTTAGGATGTGCTATAAATGGATGCATTTTAACAAAATTGGGGTTTGTGGGTTTGATATGGGTTTTATGGAATAACTGATGCAAATGTAATTCATTAAAAGACCACACTCTCCCACACATAAAAAAAACATTGTACACTATGATGAATTAAATGATAGAGAACAATTACATTTATAATAGAATATTCTGTTTAGTATTTTATAGATTTTTGGATTCCTTACATGAGTGTTCAAAACAACACAATTTCGACCCTTCTAGTTAAATAAATTATTATTATTTTTTATAATATATATATATATATGAATTTTAAATCATTAATTTTTCAAATAAATAAATGTGTAATTTGGAATATTAGTTTAAACAGAAGCATGATAAACAATAAGGAAGACACATTTGGAATATAGAGGCATGTTGGGACTAATATCCATATTTGGAAATCATCATATATTGATTATTTAACACCCTAGATTTTAGAAAACTAGTCACATAGGTATGAAAATTATATTCATTATTTTTTAAATATAATTCAATGGTATTCCCCTACACTAAACTAACAAGAAGACAAAAATAAAAAGATTAAATAATTAAAATAAAAACTCCCCAAGTGTAGAATCTTATCATGATGTTTTTATACATCCAGATGGATACTCCTTGTTTTTTATTACTAGAAGAATCCTGGATGGTTAGTTATGATTCTTAAAATATGTAAATAAATGAATCATTAGAATTTATCATTTAAAACAAAAATTTATATGGAACCATGTTTGAATTATGGAGTTTAATCCAATGATTTCTCGTTTAAAGATTATTTTTCGCTGATAGGTCTGGACATGGGAACACTGTGTGATTATTATTGTTCAATAAAAATTAAAAACTAAAAATGTAAAATTAAAACTAATGATGAATAAAAAATTTAATAGTATAATATTGGTATAACCCACCATGTGATAATATGTTTTGTCTTTCTATAGATGGATATTCATTGGGTCATCCCCAGTATGAATAAGGTTGTGGATTCTTTCATAGAAACAACAAAATTTGATTCTTCCAAAACTTATTGACTTTAATTTTAATAATTACCCAATTTAATATTATTCCATGCCACACTCATTGGTAGTATTATACCTAATTTATAGTGTTTTAGGGAAATATATAAAAAGGGGTACTTCTCTTCTTCTAAATGTCATGGGGGTGTGTGCATAGGTTATAAGAAATCAATTATAGGGTTATATTCTTCTTCTAGTATAGTTCAATCTCTCATTTATTCTTGAATATAAAATGATTTCTAAAAAATTATTCTAAAAATAGATCCAACACCTCTTATTCATCTTCTGTCCCTATTGTTAAATCTTCAAAAAATCACGAGTTCTAAAAATTCCGCAGTAGGTGCATATTTAATTTCCTCTTAACCCTCCAAGAGAGAACCAAAAATAAATGTTTCTTCAATACCAAAAACAAGAGCATCTAAATTTGAACCACATTCAATATAGTAAAAAGTAACATAAAACATAGATTCTTCCATGAAAATTTAAAATGCATAAATCCATGTATTTGTTTTCATATTGATGGTATAATTCACCTAAGTCTATTTCTGGGATAGGAATGTGGTAGTAAACTTCCTCAATAATTTTAAGAAAATATTTATCCTCTTTAAAGAATATGAGAGAAATTAATTCTACTTGGAATACATCTCATGTATTTAACTAATCGAAAAGTTAGTTAAAATTTCTATGGTATTTTTTCTAAGGGATTCATAGTATGTTGATTATATTTATTCTAATAATCAATATGTTCTAGGAAAATTTCTTCCCCCATTATTACAAATTGATCCCTGGTTTTATCAGAATCGATTACCACAATGCCTTCTAATTGTCTGGGAGGTCTCATTTTTTTAATTTTTATCATTTGTTAGAAAATTTAAGATAACATTAAAATATACATTGAATCCCTATAAATGAAACAAATTAATAGTATCATAGTTATCATGTGTATAATCAAAAATATATTTATAACCATAAATATTTCATATTTTCTAACTCATGGATTGTATTTAAGGATGAATACTCAATTTTCATAGGTGTATTCCTTATAAAAATTATATTTTCAAAAATAGAAGAAAAATGTGGACATTATTGAAAAATAAAAAGGTATTATAGAACAATGTCATAAACCTATATATAAAAATAGAAAGAAAAAAATAAATAAATTAAGAAATTATGTGTCATCAAGAAACATGCCTAGATTCATCCAGTCATTTAATAACTATCATTAACCTAAAATGGTATATATCATCATGAAACATCACTTAGGGTATTCTTAATCTATTTAGTCACCCACATATCTCACTAAATAGTGAAATAGTAATAACAAATTCCCTTTAGTGGTTGAGATATCATATCAAAAATTACAAAGAAATTTTTACCAATATTAAAGGAAAATGATGATGTTTGGAATGATTTCCATAGCTCCAAGAAGTATTGAAGTTTTGCATTGTAGAAATTTTCATTCAAATATGGAATTAATTTATAAAGGATTGATATCATAAAATTTTTTGGAATAATAAAGTGCTGCAAAATATATTTACAAATTTAAAAAACTATGTACAGTGGAATGAAGTGAGGAGAAGAACTATAGATTATATACCCTCTCCGACCATAAGAAACACAACCTATAGGGTTCCCCCTTATGGAAAATCCTAACTAGTTTGTGTTCCCCTTATCTCTTTCATCGATTATTGAATATATTATATCCAACAAACAAATGCTTATAATAGCAACCTTTTTAACCAAATATATACTATCCTATCTGCATATAGATATCATATGCATTCTGTAAGAACCCACTCCCTTGATTAAGTACAAAAAAATTTCTATTTAATTTTAGTTGTAACTGTTTGATCTTCTTAGAACCATTTTCTAACCACCAAATACACGTTCAAATGGTAGAAACACCATATATCTAGTGTACGTAAACCCCCTGTATCCATTTACTGTTATATCCGATTAGGGGTGTATTTGATTTCCTTCTATGAGATTTGGTTTCCATGGATGATTCCCATCATAACCCTTAATTACATAGTTTATTTGGTCTAGTATAAGTTTTTGTAAACACGTAGCCATTTTCTCTAACATAGAAATTTGTGGATATATTGATGTTTCAGTTGACATAGGTGATATCACCATGGAATCTTCTAAAAGCACAAAAGTCTAGAAAATTTTAAAAAATAAAAACAAAAAAATCAACGAAAATTAAAAAATTATTGTTCATAGATTATATGAGTTTTAATGAACCAAATAAATAATGAAAATTTTACCAATGAAAAAATTAACTTTAAAGATTAATTTCTATGAATAGAAGATACACCACAATTTGTTCCATATCTTCAGAATCACCCTTTAAAACTAAAAAATCATCAAAAATCCTTTAATTTGCCCAAAATAGACATTGAAAATACAGATAAATTGGTGTCACGTACTTTATCAATATAGACTACATTTATGATCTAATATCCATCATTTACTTTCCATGATTACTGATTTATTTTTTCTTTTAACATTCCTCATATCTGACTCTTTTCTGTATATAAATTTCAATATTATAAAATTTTATATTGAAAAGCATATTATCATAATGAAATATTATAATTAATATATCATCACCAATATAATATTGAATTATTTATTAATCCATCACGAATCGTTATATAACTATATTGAATATCACCAATACAACTTATGATTTAACATTATGTTCTACTTGGGATCTCAATTTTAGTCTTACCTGACATACTTAAGGATTGTATATATTCATTGAAATACTCAGGTTACTCATATATATCTTTAGATTTAATTTTACATTGATCTAAAATCATTATTATGTGTACTATATATCAATTGATTTACTATTACATATCTTGAGTTTACTGTCCTATATGACCATAACTATTCCTTGATCCCCTATGGAATATATTATATGTCATTTGGTTTATCATTCCTATGCTCTGATGGATATTATGTATCCTTAAATGAATCCTATGCATCTTAGAGAAAAAATTCCTAAATTTTAAAAAAAATTAACTATGTTTACCTAGGAATAACTTTTCAAGATTTTGATTGTCTCGAAAATATTATGTATGATCTTAGTACATTTCCAAATTTTAGTTTAGTCATTATTATATATATATATATATATATAATATTTTAGTTTTTTAAAAACATAAGGGTAATACATTAATATATTAGTAAAGTAAAATATAGAAAAAATGATATAGTATTCTTGAGAAACATTCATTCATCAAAAATAATTTTCAGACATCATCAAATAATCATTAGCCATATAAAAATGATCTAAAGGCATTTAAAAAATTATATAACTTACATTTAGTATTTTTTTATTGAATAAAACTACAATAAATATATATACCTTAATAATATTATTCAGCAATATTTAATCCCAACTAATTCTTCATTTATGGATATTTCCCAATTATTCAATTAATTCATTATTTTCCACTATAAATTATATCTCAATATATATAATCTTCCATGTGATATTTCCACATGGATATATCATCACCAAAAATGTGTTTATCTATATTCTTCAATAGGCAAAACCAAATACTAATCTTCATGTAAACATAATGTAAAATAACATCCATACTCTGTTGAAATCCTATTAGCACTTAATTTATCATTATAAAAAGATAAAAAATAATAAAAAAATATATTTTTATAAATTAAGATTGTAGAATATATTCAAAAACCTCACAAAAACATCGTCATCCTTTACTAAAACAATTCAGCATTAATAACTCATTAATCCTCAGATATTGTATTTTATATAAGTACCTCATTCACATTATGAAATATTTTTTTAATCAAATGAGACCATCCATTTTAGCATAATAATTTGTAGATAAAAACATACAACCATTATTATAAAGATCAACGTTTATCCTATTTCATCCCCTTTAATATTAGTCTTCCTTTAAAAATACAAAAGTAGAGGGTAACTAAATCTAAATACTCCAACATTATATTAAATCATCATAATCATCAGAAATATTGAAATTATTACATTTATTCATCATTCATCAGTAAATATTCTCTACAAAATATATACTGATATTAATAATTATTTAAAAAATATGACAGAAAATCCTCCACGGGGATAACAGAGATGTGAAATATCACATTCATGAAGAACCCACTATCACATCACAACCAGAAAAAAATAGTTCTTATAGAATAATAGCTAATTATTATCATACCCTGACCGCCAACATTTATTATCACTTAAATTAACATAAAATATACACAACTCCACCTCATGTCTTCCTAGATGATATACCTCTTCCTAACAGACATATGAGAATGCACAATCAACATTTATAAGAAAATCCTATAATTTTCTTCATCTATATCATGATATAAAGATTATATCTCATCAATAATCTTTAAAAGATCACATAACATTAAATAAACATATCCATGGCACATCCTACTTAGCACATCACCTTTAATATTACCATTACCATAAATATAAGAGATCCCATAATCATAATCCATATGAACTCTAACCTTATCTATTTAAATAAATTTAAATTATATTGTGATAATATGTAGCATGGGAAATTTTGATCTATATATTATAAAAAAATCATTAGTATGATAATTATATAATAACATTAAAGAAAACCTTTCCTCTACAAGATCATGATCGTGGGTAGAATAACTTTTTTATGAATATAACAACCAAGACCCATAACTGATCACTATTATATGGTTTATAATAAAACAACCTATAAATAGATTATTATAATTAAAAAATTTATCAAAACATGAATCCTATTTCAAATAAAATTTAATGAGATTTTTGAACACCTTCTCCTTTAGGTACACAATTTCTAATTTAAATTTCTCTTTCAACAATAATTACTAATATTAAAAATTGTAAGCCATTAATTGGAATAAAACACATGATACATATAACATAAATATGTAAAAATATACTTGATGGTAGTTGAATCTAAACACCTATTCTTTTTTATTATAACCTAACCAGTAAAAAATAACTTTAATTTTCTAAGGATCAATTAATAAACATGTCTATAAGACAATATTCTTAGTGTAATAATAATTACACCTCTTAAATATGTTCATTAATAACAATCCATAAAGATGATTTAATTGATAGACTAACCAAATTACCATTAAATTCACAATTTTATTATTCGTTATCCTAAAATGCATTAGGATTCTCTTAATGAAAATGGTGAAATAAATTCCTTGAACTAAAGGTACATTTAGATCTTGAGTCTATTGGGAATATCTAGGTAGTTATTGATTGTAAATTGCATACCATGAGTTATATTTTATTATATAAATATCAAAACATATTATTCATGATATAGACTTCAATAAAGCTTATTTTATTATACGCAAACCATAAATAGAAATTTAAGAACAATTTTCTCTATTAAATGGATTAAATAAAGTATCACTTGATCAAACTGACAACAATATATACAATACCAATTAATATCATTGTATTTATTTGAAAATATCATTTGAGAACCAGAAAAATTCATGCATGGAAGAGTAAAACCCTTCTAAAATCTATAATTGATCAAATTATATAAATCTAAAAACAACCATGGTGTTATACAGTATATAAAATTATAAATTATTAAATATTTACATTGTAACTCTATCCCAAATTTGATATCAACTAAATGATGTATTTGAAGATAACATATCCTGATAAACATCATTAAACTCTTCATCAACACTAGAAAGTTCCATTTCCCAAACATCCACTTATCCTAACATAAAATCTCCCAGATGTGAAGGATGGGGCTCTAGATTTCTATGACGCATCTATTGATTCTATTAACAAATTATCATTTTATACCCACCTTTTATGTCATGTTAACAAAATATCATTTGAACAAAATCAATAATGAATTATACCAAATATGTACCAAGATAGAGTTTATCAAAAAAAATTATTCAAGGAAAATTAAGAAATACAATCCAATGATTATAATATTTAAATTGTTTTATAAATAAATAAAATTATCTTCGAGATCAATGTTTTAATAAATAGAATTTTATTATATAGGAGGAAAAAAAGTGAAAAAATAAATAAGGAGCTGAGGTTAGGGTATTCTCGAACCCAACTCCTTTTCTTTGGATTATCCCACTTTCACTTCATTTTTATTATTAATATTTCTCTACTATTTCTTATATATCGTTTTATTATTCATCACATTTATTTTATGGGATATATTTTTTTTCTGGGTTGATATTATGAAAAATAAAAATATATTCTATGACAAATCATCTTTCAAAAACACTTGTTTATTACATTTGAGTTGTTTATTATTCACTCACGAATTATGATTCATATACCATAATTGTTTTCCTATTTTTCCATTGGGAACCAAAATCTTATGCAGGAAATAATGTTTTTTTAAATCTTTATGAAACATATTCCATTCCATGTGTTAATTCATGACTATGACTGTAATAAATTCTTTGGGGAATGCATTATTATGTAAATATTATGTCATGGTGGGTGATCCCAGAATTATATATCCCAAAACTTCAATATGTAATCTGATGTATCTCATGATATAATGTGTATTATGCATGAACATGATGTTAGATTTGTTCATAATGATGATGATTTTATTATACACATTTGTTATGGGGGAACATGATACAATACTTTTTCACAACTATGTATGTGATTTGACCACTATGATGTGTCATATAATTTTTATGAATTTCTACATTCCAAGACGGGTTCACATGTTTTATTCATTAATTAGAGGATGATCCTATACTTATGTTATTATTATAATGATTATTCTCACCCATGATATATTGATTCATGTCCCTTATTCATCATCTTACTATGATTTCAGATCACCCTTTTTTGACAAATACCCTCTAGTTATTACATGTACTATGGATAACATGAAGTTTTAGAATGATAATGAATAAAGATTCTAATAAATGTTAATGTTTTATTACATACAATTTATACATGAGCATGATTTCCCCAAGAATCTAAACCTTTGGGTTAGGGATTTATAACTATATAAGGTTGTATATATTTAAATTGATATAATAGTTATATAATTAAAATTAGTGTTTCTATAGTGGATATCAAAACATTTTTTATCAAACATTTTAATTAGGATAAGAGATCATTACATGAAACCCTTATGATAATACTATGTATTTGTAAACTACCAAAAATCATTATTTTGAAAAAATTTAAACATATGGATCCCATAAGAATTTATTTTAGAGTTAATTTTGAAAAACTATATATTATTTATTACTTTATGACTTTCATTTTTGATTAATCATTTTTTATTTTAGAAAATAATAGGAACCATAAGAAACCATGCCAACAACCCTTATATGGGCCAATGATAAGATTTTCCAATTAACATCCCTAAGGTAATGAGAGGTGTAGTTCATAACTTTAGGGACATTATTACATAATTTAATCCAGAAACGAATAATAACATGACCATTTGAAACATCCAACTTCTCCCATGAAGATGTAACTACACATTCAGTCTTTTTTGTGCAAATGATCACTGAAATATAGTTGATGTTTCCATACACATTTTGTAGAACAATGGGTTTACTTGATGGAAAATAATTTTTTTTGTGATCCATTATTATGTGAAAGAGAAGGTTGATCGATCTGTATGTTTTTTAGATGTAGAATCTAAGAAATGAAGGGAATTGACAAAAAATACTATACGAAATTGAGTAATAGAAGATATTGAGTTTGAAGAATATAAGAAAATATTTCTTAAAAAGTATTTCCATAAGAATAATCATAAGAATATGTAGAGGTTATTTATATATCTTAATGAAAAGAAAGATGAATATTACATGGTATACAAGGAAAACATCACAAGTATTTCAAGAAATGCCACATGTTTTGTTATAAAAAATGTTATAAAATTATTCAGATAATTTAGTGGATTAATACAAGACCTTTTAAAGGGTTTATCTATCTGAATATTTGAATGTTATGAAGAAGTGGATCAATGTGATATCGATTTAGATATTTAGATTTTATAATGGTCCAATGGTTTTGGAGATAAGAAGAGAAGAATAAAGTTTCATGTTTGTGGGTCAAATGATAAAAGAGGATAGAGGATCCAACCATCCAGGTGTCAAAATGAAGAAATAAAAATTATGGGAATTTACTTAATGGTATAGGAGAATTATTCATGTTTGATAGAGAAGGCCATCAATATCATGAATGTCGAAGAGACACAATGAATCATGGAAACATGATGGAGGAAAATAGTCAACCTCTTAATGAACCATATATAGATTAATGCTTCAATTTTAGAGAGTAAGGAAACTATGGAATCTAGTGCACGGAACCACAAGTCCTTGAGGGATATTATTGTTACTATCCACTAAATACAAAGTATCAAGGGTAATCTTATTCAAATAATACAACTGAAGATGAGAAAGAAACCTAAGTCAAGCAAAGTAAAAATCCTTTTTTACTCATGAATTTAAAATGTTTAATTTGATTATGGTAATTTTAATTCTTTTATATTTTATTGGAATACTAGAACTAGTGAATTTAATCATTGATACATTGATGTATAGATATCTTTGAAAACACCCGGTCTCACAATCATTGTAACCAAATAGTTGGAATCTTATCCTATTAGATTATGTGCGTATATTGTTCAAAAAATCAGTTAATAATTACTTTGGTGGAATTAGTTTTTATACTGAGCATGGATTGGAATTATTTAAATAGTGAACACATCAATTTTCAGTAATAGTAAATATATTTTCATATCCTTCACCATCAAATGATGTTATACAAATGTAAGTAGGATTATGGTTTTCAATTAAAAACTCCCTCAATAGTGTGCCTTCTAATTACCTGTAAAAATTTATACCTTTCTCTAACGGATGATTGAAAAGAATGTTTCAAACTTGTGGAAATTCCAATTGTTAGGGAATACTATGATGTATTTTCTGAAAAGTTTCACATACTTCCCCCATATCATATATTTATGTTTTCAATAGAGCTCATACCCAGAACCACTCCAAACTCAAAATCCCCCTCTAGCATGACCCTAACTAAACTGGAGATTGTAAAGAAGAATCTATAGGAGACCATTTAGAAAAAGTTCACAGGCCCTAGTGTATCACCTTGGGGAGTGCAAATTAATTTCAAAAAGAAAAATAATGTATCCATGAAGCTTCGTATTATTTATTGGGAGCTCACATAGATCACCATAAGTAACAATTATCAACTTTTAAGGATTGATGTATTGATAAATCAACTATAAGGATCATAGTACTTCTAAAATGTCGTAATTATTTCTAGATATAATTAATTGATAGTGAACAAGGAATATATTCAGAATAATTATTTCATTATAACGTATGGGAACTATGAGTTCATAGTGATTCCCTTTGGGAATATTAATACCACTATAATATTCATGTATTTTATGAATATAGTCTTTAGAGACTACCTTGATTAATTTTTTGGTAGTGTATATCGATTATATTATCACTTACTCCAAGAGAAAGGTGGAATATGAAGATCATATAAGTAGTGGGATGGCGACATTAAGGAAAGACAAAAAGTATTATATGTTCAAAATGTCTGGATTTAGGATGTTTTAAATCTAATTCATGGGTCACAAAATCACAAGTGAGGGAATATTTGTGCAAACATCATTGATAAAAGAAAATGATGAATGGCGCAGTCACACTAGATTCCTAAAATTCCTATTTTTCAAAGAATATCTTGTTATTACAATTGATGTTTGAGGTGTTTCTCTTGATTTTATATCTCAAGGCCTATGTTAACATATAAAGGGTTAATTTATGTCTACATGAATGAATGTGAGGAATAACATTAAAAGATTAAAGAGATTCTACTCACTACACATGTACTCACACAACCAAAAATTTGATAAGGTTTTGTGATATACTGTAATTATTCAAATAATTGATTGGGTTGTGTAATCATGAAAAATGATGAAGTGATATCTTAAGCCTCACATTAGTTGTATTTCCATGAGTAAAACTACCCAATGCATGATCTTCAGATATCATCAATTATATTTTTCATGAAAATATGGAGCAGCTAACTCTATGGTGAGAAGTGTGACATATATACCGATCACAAGAGTGTAAAGTATATATTAACATAGGAGGATATCAACATGTTTAAAAAGTATGGTTAAATATATTAAAGGAATATGATTGTTCTATTCATTAACATCTATGTAATATGAATAAGGTAGCTTCTCCTCTTAGTAGAAAAGAATCATCCACCTTTTTCATGATTAAAATAGAGAAAACCCATATCATAATTGATTTTAAAATATAGATTTGGAAATCATAACAGCAATGAATACATATTTAATTGACCAAATTATTTCACAACAATATTTCTATGAGAATTTAAAGGAGGTACAAAGAGATGTTCTGAAGATAAAAATGAAGTAGAATGTGGTAAAAAATGGGAAGATACCTGAGTTACACATTGATGATTATTGTGTGATTTGGTTTAGAACAAGGTTTTCTATGACATCATTCCCAGAGATAAAGAATGATATGTTAGATAATTCACATATCCCACCTTTTTCAATCCATAACTGAAGGGTCAATATGTAACATGGTCTACAAGAACACTTCATTTAGGATAACATGAAGATGAAGATTGAAGATTTTATCTCAAGGTGGTTGGCATGTCATCATGTTAATGCAAAGTGAGATAATTCCAAAGGGATGCTTCAACAATTTACTAAACCTATGTTGAAATAGGATAATGTCACTAAATAATTTTATTGTGGTCTCTCAAAGAAATCCTAATAAAACAATTTGGTTTTGGTTTTGGTGGATTAAATAACCATGACTATCCACTTAATTCTTATTTAACTGTCTTTCTCTATTGAAAAAAAAATCAATGATATATGTGAAGGAAGTGGTGATGATTCATGGGGTTTTTCTTTTGATCATATTTGATCATGATCTAAGGTTCACAGCTAAATTTTGGATATTTCATAAAACATATTTTATTACTAAATTAAATTTCAACATGACCTAACACCCTCAAAGTAATGACCAATATGAATGGACTATTCAGGATCTCATGAAAATTCTAGGAGAAAGATCAATGGAATTCAAAAGATATGGGATCATCATCTCCAACTAGTTGAGTTCTCATATTATAGTATCTTCAAATCATGTATTCAAAATGCTCCATATGAAGCACTTTATGTTAATTGATGTTGAAATCTAACTTGTTGTGACAAATTTATAGAATGAAACCTACATCAACATGATCTTGTGTAAGTGATGACAATAAAGGTTCATGAAATCAAAAAATAAGTACATATTTCACAATATTTGAAATAGATAAATAATTAAAACCATCAATTGGACTTGGGGTTTGATGTTGTAAAGGAAGTATTCATTTGAATATCACTATGGAAGTGAGTCAAATTGTTTTCAACGAAATAGAGGATTATCAGATTGTACATCAACCACGTGTAATGAGCTCTTATATGAAGAGAATCTGGTGAATACCATAGAATGTGGAGAAAATGTTCTATGCAATAATACAACTCACATTGTCTATGTATTGTGGAGAAACCATATGTAGGAAGAGGCGGAAAGGTAAACATTGAAAATAGTGAATCAAAAGTACCCTCATCTATTCTCAATTGAGAATATGTGTAATGACCTAGAAATTTCAAGGAAAATTTTTTCTTGATTCTTTGAAATTTTACGAGTATGTGGCTTCTAAAGGCACATGATTCTGAGGCCTAGTGTGCCTGGAATAAATTTACTATGTTTAGCTCTGGTACGTTCAGTGAATGAACGAGTGGGGTTTTCAATCTTTTGAACCGGATCGTGGAATTAAAATCTGAGGGCACCGATGAACTCGTAGCACCAGTAATTGCTTAAGGGGACATTTACCGCAGTTTTGTTTTATGCGGGTTGAGTTTTATTTTACTTGGGGATTTAGTTTGAAATAAATAAAATTTTGTGAACAATTTTATTTAATATCTTTCGGTGTTATTCCCTCCCATGGGAAGTTGTTGGTGGGGCCCATGACCAACCAACTTCCCATGTGTGGATAATTGATAGGTGGTCCCCACATGAGCCCCAACCTTCCAACTCTCTCTAAACCCCTTAACCTTCTCCCATTAAACTCCCTTGGTTTTAATGTTACAACTTTCCCTTAATTAAATGTGACTCTTCACATCCTCCCCTCTTAAATGAATGCCAACACATTATAATTAATAATGTGGTTTGATTGTTTCAATTTGATGTGGCTTGTATTAAATAAAATAATAAGGTAGCTTATTATTTTATTTGGGGGAAATCATTTTGGGTGGGACCTCTTGAGTTTTTGGTGAAGAAAACCGACTCTCCGACAAAGAATGACTTTCCGACTTGGAAAAAAACGCTCTATATTTTCTCCAATCCATTTTCTTCCTCTGTGACATGGGAGGAGACACCACTGCGGGGAACGTCGCCATCAATGACGACTTTTTCCCTGACGTCAATAGAATCAGCACTAATCTTCTTTGACATCCGATCATCATGAAGATTTCCTCTTTTCGTGGTTCGATGACATGAAACGTCTTTGCGAGGTAGGGGTTTGATTTTAGAATGTTAATATCCTTGTGATTTTTCCCTTCTAAAAAATGAATGCAGATCAAATCATTTTCAAGTTGATCAAAGAATTTTTTTATTTACAGGATGTGAATATTTAATTATGGGAGTATTGTTGGGAATTGGGTTCAATTTTAATTGATTAAAATTATGCCTTTCTAGTTGTTGAAATCATGTGTCGATTATTTCCAATTGATAACACCTAACGCGGAGGGCGTGGGCCGAAAAACGATAGCCCGAAAACCCTCCACAGATTATTGTTGGTGCGTGGATTGACGACGACGATGAAACGGGACAAAAAATAGCGATTTCAGGCATTCGCAATAAAGTATGGGACCCGATATGACCACTGACGCAGATGAAAGTTGATTCGGACCACCGGAGAATCTTCGGTGGCTCGTGGAACCTCAAAGCGATGCGGGTCGGCGGCGGCCGGAGCCGTCTGGCTCCCTGGAGGCAGCGGTGCCCACCGTGCCGCCAAGAAAGATCTGTCGCGGCTGTGTCACGGCGGTGAGGAGGGTGATACCACGCGACCCCGTGATCTAGGATGGCGGGGCTGCGCAATGCACCGCCAGCATCAATCAGCCGCGTGGGCCGACCCCCCCCCCCCACTCCGTATCTTCCACTCAGCCACGCGGGTCGAGCCATGGCCGACCACGTGGTCGGGCCGCGCCCGCAGAGTCGGGCCGCACCAGCCGGGGTGGGCCATTCCAGCGCCGGGCCGGGCCGTGCCACGCCCAACCGGGGGGACCAGGACCCGAGTTGGGTCGACTCAGTTCGGGCCGACCCAGGGGTGTTGGGCCGTGTCATCCGGGCCCAGACCCCCTATTTCGGACCTTCTTCAGTTAAACGCCTATAACTTGGGTTTTGAACCTCTGATCGATGCACAGTCAGTTGCATTAAATTCCGTGGATCGAGTCGGTAGTTTTGGTATATTAAACTCAAGATTTCGGTAATTGTTTAGTATGGCTGGGTTGGTTCAGACCTGAAACCAATCGGGCCCTCGGAGCGGGAACGGTTATAACTTGAGTTCTGGTCATCCGATTGATGTGTCGTTGACTTTGTTAGATTCCTCTTGATGAGACAGTTATTTTGGAATATATAACCTGAGGATTGGACGTAGTTGGAATATGGCCAGGATGTATTGTACCTGAAATCCAATCAGGCCCCTGGAACGTAAAAGTCGATAACATTCAGATCAGATGACCGTTTGGTGAACCGTCAGTGGTGTTAGTAATCACATTGAGAAACAGTCCCTTTGAGTATAACCTATGAGAGTTTGGGGTACATTTGAGATACGTTCAGGTTGGTTCGTACACGAAACCAACCGGGCCCCCAGGACGAAAAGGCCAGTAACTCACAGACCAGGCGTCTGATTGACGCGCCGTGTGTTTCATTGAGACCTATTTGATGAGTCGGTCCTTTATGATACTTCTTCGCAGGACTTTACGATAATTGGAATATCGACCAGTGGATCATGGATCGGACCCTCCTGGAGACGAGTGTAAGGAGTATGGTGACCATGTAGTTGGCTAAGACCTGTTGACTGCTTGTCCGATTCGAGTCGGAGTGACTGTTATAGCCTAGTGGGGAGCACCACTGTATTTGCGTGGCAGACCCACGGTGGGGAGCACTACTGTTTTTGGGTGCCAGACCTTCCATACTTGACAGTGAGAGTACCTCTATAGGCTATGAGGGGGAGCACTACTATGTGAGGTGGCAGACCCATTATAATGACCCATACTTTACATACATGGTTATTACATCAATATTGAATTACACTTATTAAAACACATAAAAAACCATGAAAGGACCGTATAGGTATAGTGTCTTTAGAGACTAGGAAACATATACAACTGGTTCATAAAGCATCTATATTGTCTCCCATTTATTTCATCATATCTAGAGTCCCTATTTGGCATATCCTACTTAATAACCTTCTTCCTGACCTGGGGAAAGAAAACCTACAAAAGGGTGTGCTCAAATGCTCAGTAAGGGTAAACAAAAGAAATATCAATTACATCATATTCATAAGAACATAACATTTTGGAAATCTTAACCTGCAACGAGATCATAATTTCATAATCATGGGATAAATCATAGTAGCGAAATTTAATCCCAATAATCATAAATAAAAACATGAAACTTTGTGGAATACACACATAATCATATAGAATCATTTTTTAGTAGTCAAGACTCATTGCCTAGAATATATTAGCGGACAAAGTCCATTTCTGAACCAAGTTCACTCCTCGTTTCAGTCCGGTTTCAATAAACCGGATTAACCTGTCGTTCCATCCATGTCTATATAATGAGATATAAATCATTACCCAATGCATTAGAGGGAGATATTGGTCTCACCCATCTCATAATTATACCTTTTTTTGTGTTCCACAAAATCATAAATCATACATCATTGCATAACCCATGTAATAAAAATGGGATTCTTAAACATTATGACATCATAATAAAATTCATATAAGATAATGGAATTCATAAAAATAATTCCATCACAATATAATCAAATCAATTTAATAATCGGGATATAAAGAAAACCCTATATTATCTAAAATGGAAAATAATTTCGATAAAACACTTAAACTACATTATTGAAGAAAATATCCTTTCTTCTTCAAAAACATTTTCCTTTGTTAACATGTCATACAATTTTAAACTAAAATAAGTTGATTAAAAATAAATTTGAAAAATTGTAATGGAAAATTATTGGAAATAATGTATTAAAATCCATTCATACCATATATGTTAAAAAAACATTCTTCTCGCAATTTTGTCAGAAAAGTCAAAAATTACCTCGTACGAAAAACGACAAAAGATTACTTTCATATCATGTACTAAAAACTAACGTAATGGTAAAATTGGATTTAAAAAATTGTAGGTGGATAGAAATAATATTAGATATTGAGGAATCATGGATTTGGATGATAAAATAAACCCCAGTAAATACCAAAGTATAAACAATCTCGGATAAAAATGAGATTGTGATATTTTCACTTACCTTAGGTCTGATTTGCTTCGTAAGTGTCCAAACCTCATTTATATTGATTTAAATAATGTCATTTACTTATTCCAAAATCATACATATTTTTATCATATCATATATGGTCATATTCATAGCTTCTTATTAGTAATAGTTCATTATTACTTGTTATTCGGGTGTTTATTGCTTTTTGTTCTTATGCGTGTTTTGTCGAATAAATTCTTATTAATCTTTTTAGGTTATAGATACCTCATTTACAGAATGTTATTAGTGTAATACATATCATATTTATTCACTCAATTCATTTATCTAATCATTATGTAATGAAAATCTTGTAGAACTAGTCGCATCACATCGTGGAGACGGTATTCCGTACGTACGCACGAGCGATGATATTGTTCCCATGATCGTGGAATTATATTGGAGTGTATGTATACTATTTTGGAATAAATATCACATTTCAATAATCATATATAGTTATTATATACACCATTATTTCAATCCATGTAAGGTTGTGGTGGAAAATAGATTACACCACGGCGTGGAGACGGTATTCCGTACGTACGCACGCGCAGTGATTTCATTTTCCGTAGGATGGATAGATGGTGAAATAGGGTTACTTAATACTTATAATAAAATATCAGGATATGATTGATACTTATGTTATTAATTCATAATGAAACAACTAAAGAAGAAGATGTGGAAGAAGAAATAAAGTTGAAAGAATCGGTAACGGACATTACCTCTTCTTTGAAGCGCCTCATTGAGACCTCCTCTTAGGGCACTAAAATAGGTCTTTGAAGAAGACCAAGACCTTTAGGATGTTTCTAGGGAAGTGGAGAAGAGAAATTCGCAGGGTTTGGCAGAGCATGAAGGCTCAAAGTGGTACTATGAAGATAGGGAGGATGTTCCCTTTTATAAGGGAGGAGAGGGGCAACTTTGGAAAAACTAAAAATATTATTTTATTATAAAGTCATATTCGGTATTTAATAGCTCCAAATTGATTTATTTCGAAGCTAAGGTGGGGATGGGTCGAGATAATCTCATCCAATATAATTTAGACAAGTTTATGTATCTATTTTAACCTTATAACTTAGATTTTAATTAAAGTTAGATAATTTAACTTTTACCGTGTCTTCTTGTTTTCTTATACTATAAGGTTAATAAACGTACTATATCAAGCCAAACGAACCCCAAGGTTTTTAATATTAATATATATAACTGTATATAAGTCATTTGGCCTATACTTAGATTTTTAGGAATAAAATAACAATTAATAATATATTATTTGTTTTAAAAATAATTTTGTGTCAATTTTGACACTATTTGGAAATTGATTTTTGTGAAAATCATAACAGAAATATTAGTTCAAACAAAATTAATTAAATCGAATAAAAATGTCATATTAACATATAATATTATTTTAATTCATAAAATGTCTCAAATTTCATTTATTTGGGTATTTATAACAACAATTATCTTAATATTTCATAATTAAGATAATTACTGCATCATCATTGTGTCATAAATAAATTAAATTATTTAATGCTTAAAAATTATAAATAAAATACCATTATGTAGTAAATCATTTTATCTTTCTAATTAATATTTATAGTCGAATTTATCTTATGTATATCCCTATATTAAAAATGATTTAGTTATAAAACTTTGATTTTAACTATTTTAACTATTCTTTAAATAAAATAATATTAACTGTCCTAATCTAATCCAAGTGAACCTAAATTGTCATATTTTATTCCTAAGGTTGTTTTTGGTCGAATTAAACTTATCCAATAGAATTAGTACATGTGTTAGGGTAATAATAATATCATTTTTACCTTCAATTACCCTATTTACTTTTAACCGTGGTAAAAAAAGTAAAAAATTACTATTCACCAAAAATTATATTCAACTCATTGAAGCAAGTTTTAGTCCTTGAAATTAACCGTGTCTCTCGGATTTTCGAAATTCCACTTACAGAAGCGGTAAAATTATGTTTTATGTGAATTTTGAAATTCTCCTAGGAGGTAGGAAAAAGACGGTAAAAAGTTCGATAAAATTTTTATATATCTAAAATTATTATAAAATGAATCAAATGAATTTCATTGAACATATATAGGTATTATGTATCAATTTTGACCTAAAATAAATTTAAATAAAATAAAAAATTATTTAAATAAAAAGTCAGGTTTTTAAATAGTAACCCAGTGTTTTAACTATTCATCAAAAATTGAAGGTTTTCAGAAAAATACCAAAATTTCACCCTAGGATAATTTCGATATTCCGAATCCAAAAATGAAGTACATTTTTAAAAATAAAATTTAAAAAATTTCCAAAAGTGGGTATTACTATTCATAATGGCTAGTATTAATAATATTTTAATTGCATATTGTTGTTTAGTGAAACTCAGTATTGCGTACGATGAAAGCTATCGAAAAAGGTCGTGATTGCGTGTAAAGTAGCCGAAGATAGTTTTGTGTGTAGTGAAAGATTCCTTTGATAATGTATATAACATAAAAACAATATATTTCTCATAAAAGTCTCGGGTGTTACATTCTACCCCCCTTGAAATGAATTTCGCCCTCAAAATTCGTCACTTTGTAACAAACAGATGAGGATACCTCTCCCTCATAATATCCTCAAGCTCCCATGTAGATTCTTCTAATTGGTGGTTCCACCATAAAACTGTCACCAAGAGAGTGGTATTGTTCCGTAGGACTTTTTCCCTACGATCCAGAATCTCTATCGGCTGTTCTTCATAAGAATGATCTTGCTCCAGCGGTACAACTTCTGAGTTGAGTGCATGTGAAGGATCAGGTTTGTACTTTCTTAGGAGAGATACATGGAACAAATCGTGAACATGATAGAGATTCAGTGGAAGCACCAACCAGTATTCTACATTCCCAACACTATCCAGTATTTTGAAAGGACCGATATATCTAGGGCTAAGCTTTCCCTTCTTTCGAAATCTCATTACTCTCTTCCAAGGAGATATTCGTAAGAACACTTTATCACCCACTTCAAACTCTAGGTCTTTTCTTCGGGTGTCAGCATAAATTTTTTGTCGAATCTGAGCTGCTCCTATGTGTTGTTGAATTGATCTGACCTTTTCTTCCATCTCAACAACAAGATCAGGTCCTAATAGCTTTCTTTCCCCAACTCCATCCCAGCAAGATGGAGTCCTGAATTTCTTTCCATAGAGAGATTCATAAGGAGCCATCAAAATAATGGAGTGAAAGCTATTATTATAAGAATATTCCACAAAAGGTAGATGTTTATCCCAACCACCTTTGAAATCTATAGTGAAAGCTCTCAACATACCTTCTAGAGTTTGAATTGTCCCCTCAGACTGACCGTCTGTCTGAGGATGATAAGTAGTGTTGAAACTCAACATTGTATCCAGAGTATGCTGAAGAATTCGCCAGAACATCGAGGTAAACCTCATATCCCGATCAGATATAATAGAAAGTGGTACTCCATGCAATCTTACCACTTCTATCACATATATCCTGGCAAGCTGATCCAAAGAGAAATCCTCTCTAATAGCAACGAAGTGTGCAGACATTGTACGAAGATCTACTATGACCCAGATAGAATTATTGCTTTTGGATGTTTTATGAAGTCCGGTGACAAATTCAATAGTGATGTTTTCCCGTTTCCATTATGATATCATATATGGTTCACTTATGACTTTATATTACACGTTCTTTTGTATGTTCCATGTTAAAGTAGCATTTTGGGTAAAATCTTTTTATCTATCGTACATGTTTGGACTTATTGTTCTTGATATTATTACTTATATTCTGATTTACTTAATTCAATAATGTAAAAAATTGTTTATATTTAATATATATTTAGCATATACATATATATATGATAGATAGATAAATGGAATGAAATACACCATTCATGGAGATAGTAGGCCGTACGTACGCATGAACGTTGTTTTCGTTTCCTTATTGAGTTGAATGGAATTAAGTAGATGACATAAATATATATATATATATATACATAAATCAAGTAGCTTTATAATTTCATATATTTCATTATTATCGCTTATATATACTTTATAATCATTCTTTAATGGTTAACATGGAGAATGAATCTCATCGCGTCGGGGAGACGGTAGTCCGTACGTACAAACGAGCGATGATATCATTCCCATAATTATTGAATAGAATTGGAGTTGATGGTATAATATATCAGAATCATAATGATGTTATAATTACTATGTATAGTTATTATTTACACCATTATACCCATCCATGTAAGGTGGTGTTGGAAAAACAGATTACACCACGGCGTGGAGACCGTATTCCATACGTACACACACGCGGTGATTTCGTTTTCCGTAGGATGGATAGATGGTGAAATAGGGTTGTTTAATTCTTATAATAACATATCATTATATTATTGATACTTATGTTATTACTAAATAATGAAACAACTAATGATGAATAAGTGGAAGAAGAAATAAATTTGAAAGAATCGTTAACAGACATTACCTCTTATTTGAAGCGCCTTTTTTGAGACATTCTCTTAGGGCATTAAAATTGTCTTTGAAGAAGACCAAGACCTCTAGGATGATTATAGGGAAGTGGAGAAGTGAAATGGATAGAGTTGGATGATCTTGAAGGCTCAAAGTGGTGTGAGGAAGAGAGGGAGGAGGTGCCCTTTTATAAGGGAGGAGAGGGGCACCTTTGGAAATCGTAAAAATATTAAATTATAATAAATCTATCCCCACATAAAAACCACCACAAATGACTCATATTCAAATACTAGATGAAATAGGGTTTTAATATCATCATCAAGTAAAATTTAGACATGTTAGGAATTTATTTTAAACATTATCAACTTGATTTATCCTTATTTATCAATTTAATTTTATTTGTGGTAATACTATTCTAAATTTTCAATTATTATAAATAATTACATATGTGTTGTGAATTTTCTATAATTTGACACTTTATGATATTTCTGACCATATAAATTTTAATTTATAATTTTTAAATATTTTGTAATTTTTATAAAATTTTATATTATGTTATTTTTATAAAATACCAATAGGGTCAATTTTGACACTATTCATTTATTTCAATTTAAATAAACTATATAAAGAAGATATGTTCGAACTAAAAGCATTAATAGATTCATAAAATGTCATATGTATCTAGAAAATTAGTGTAGAACATTTAATAGTTCATATAATATTTATTTTAATATTTTCAAAACCATTTCTTTGATATTTTAATTAATAAAATAATTTCAACATCACTATTGTGTCATAATTAATGATAATTATTTAATCCCTAAAAATTAAAAATAAATTTCAACGATGTAAATAATTGTATTAGAGTTTTGGAGATCATTAATGTTCTATGTTTTATTATGTTTATCACTAAATTAAAATTATTATACTTATAAGATTTAAGAAAGTGACATGTTGTCACATTCTTTAGTTGTATTAATAATTAATTTATTTTTAATGGAAAAAAGTCCATTAAATGAATCTAATCCAACCCTTAGGTTATATGGGTCGACATTTAGTCATCCAATAGGATTTTAGTAGGTGTTATGGTAATTTTATAATCTTATATCTACCCTTAATTACCCAATTTATTTTTAACTATGGTAAATAAAATTTACCGGAGTTACTATTAATAATTCCCAAAAAATAAAAAGTACTATATTAACATAATTTGGACCCAATAATTCCAAATAAGGAATCCATTTTTTAAAATTCAAAACATATAATTTGCAGTAATTAATTTAAAATAAATCTCGTTGTTAAGAAAACGAGATTTAGAAGTTAAAACATTGTCAATGATTGAAATGTTTTTACCTATGAATTCAATGTAAATTTAATGATAATGACATAAATTATATTAAATGGTAAATATATATTCTATTTATACTTTAAAACCATTCAATATTATTATTTGACCATATAAATTTTCTCAATGGAAAAAGTTGTTTTTAATTAAAAATTAGAGTATTTTTACTATTCATCAAAATATAAAAGTTATCAGAAAAATATAAAAAATTTATCCAAAGTAAATTTTTATACCCTGATTCAAAAGAAGAATTTTATTTTGTCAAATTGAACTTATAAACATGTCAATAACTAGATTTACTATGGGTGCGCCCTCAAAATGTGGCATAACTGCATTTTTTTAAAATACTTATTTACCCGAAACATTTATTTTGTTCTCTTACCATGTTCTAGAAAATGTGTAAGAAGAATAATACAATTTAAAATGTAGTTAATACTATTCATAATGTCTAGTTCATAACAATATTATAATAATATATCGTTGTTTAGTAAAACCTGGTATTGCGTACAACACACGCTATCGAGGAAGGTCGTGATTGCGTGTAATGCAAGCCATGTTTGGGTTGTGTGTAGTGCACGACTCCGTTGTTGTTGCGTATAACAAAATAAAACCATATTTCATTTATACAACTAATATATATATATATATATATACACTCAATGTTTCATAGAATAACAACTAACAAAAAAACATGAAATTGTGTGTAACACGATCCAAGAATAGCGTTGCGTATACTGCATGCTAATACAGTGTTGCGTATAGTATAAGCTAAACATGTTGTGGTGTATAATAGAATACATCAATGAAATTAAAAGAATATTTTTCATAAAATCTCGGGGTGTCACATTCTACCCCCCTTAAAATGAATTTTTCCCTCAAAATTCGTCGGGCTTATAAATGGTTTACTACTTGAAAGTTTTTTTAATAGAAACCCACATCATAAAAAGGAATAAAAAATCATGACTTTAAAAACTAATGGATGAAACGTAACAGTTACCCAAACTAACTAATAACTGGGTTTCCACATAGGAGATCATAGGTGAAAATATGGATATGGAAGAGAAATCAAACCATCATGTTCTAATGGAGAGTGGTAGATAACATGGATATGAAAAATACAACAATAACAAAGCCATATATTTGTGATGATCTAAGGTACCATCTGATTCATCGGATATAAGGGCACTGGGACAACATTTATGGATTTCAAGATCATTGCCCTAAAGTTGATGAATTAAAATAAATACATACATGATTTTTGTACAATCTCACTGTTGTTTGTGAATTGGACAATTTCCACTTCATCTCTTAAAGAAATAAGTTGAATTTTTTATTCGTGAAGCGTTAGCAGATCATGTGATAGAATGATGGATCATTCCACATGTTTCAAACAAAAGGTTAGAAAATGTTATCAAATATACATAAGTCCATGTATGGTGAGGTTAATCATATAAGATTCCAAAAATGAACTTATACTTCATATATCATACTTCATAATATAATAAAACAAGTTTCTACTAAACAGGGACTTCCTGTAGGCTAGTGGTAGGCAATAAAGGCCATTCGCACTTCAGTTGTGGGTTCAATTTCCACAGCCTTGTCCGACGCGATGGGTTCCTATAGGTTGTCCTTTTTCTAAAACTACATTACTATAACATCCCATCAATAATATCGAAAAAAAGTTATATCCATAAATAATACTAACTTATGTCCAACATAATCCATTCCAATCTTTAGGAATATCTAAAATACTTTGTTCCAAGCTCATAGTATAAAGGAAATAATTACTAAAAAGGTTATGTACCAAGAATGTGAATAGAAGCATTTATCCCACATATATCATAAGATATATCTGGTTGGATGTATTCCAAACACATGAATACCTTAGTCATATATTCTCTTGAAACCTAAATTACCATAGAACCTTAGTGAAAACATGAATACTGTCAAAAGCTAACTCATACCAAAATCCCAAAAAAAATCTATATAATCAAACCATAATATCACTTAGTTCTTATATCAGTCATGAGCTCATGAATACAGTCAAACATCTCATTATCTTCTTATCCCTTCATTATGCGCATATCATCTACTTTTCAAAAATATCTGAATAACCTTCCATGGATACCAGTACCATTTAACATATACTTTGAAAACTTATGGAAAGACAACAGTGTAAAAATCCTTAGATGACTTTTTATTCCATAGTACCATGAGATTACTGTTACAACATTACACTCGATAAACATGTAATAATTCCACTACCTTCTTAAACCATTGACTGAGCATCAACAATTATTTAATCTCACATATCATTTTTAGTCTATTAATCATCATCAACATAAATACAACCCATACGACCATACTGATTCCCTTCATGAGACCTTCCCTTTGGGCATTGGTTTTCATAATGCATGTACATTCCACATTTAAAACATTTAACCATTGTTGATGCCGTAGCAATACCATTATCCTCATCCATGGTGTTAACTGATCCTTTTCCTTTGCACTTATTAGCTTTGTTCCTTATTTCCCACACCCAAAGCATCTTCTGGTTCCATTGAAACATTCTCCTTGATGCCTCTTCCCACATGATTTACATAGGGGAAATTGAACTTTCTTTCATCTATGATCATCATGAAACTCCATCTTTTTCTTATTAGCCGATTTAGGATGCTTAACAAATTTGAGTTTATTGATCATATTATGAGATTGCGGATTCGGCATAATAATGATGTTTGGACTTCCAAAACCCATTTCATTTGTTTTTTCATGAATAATATCATTCCATTGTCCATCATATCTTCCATTATCGTGAATGTTCTGATTTCCATCCATTTTCTAAAACCCAAAAAGAATAGTGTGAGAGGCAAAAATCATACAAGGAAAATAACATAATCAACGGGGAGTACCATCGACATCTAACATCTTAGGTTTAATTCTAATATCATTACCATAATTCAAGGACTATAACCTATACTTATAATTATCCTTAGGGACATCCCTAGATATACCTTAGAAATATCTCTAGGGATCTCACTAACTTTTTTGCATCCTAGTTTCCAAAGGTTGACTAAACCTTTCCTCTGATACCAACTGTAGAGACCCGAAGCTTGATGTACATGGACAATACATTACTTTTGTGGAATACTTAATACATAACAATAACAGACACACAAGGATCGTAATAGTTTAGTGTCTTTGGAAACTCGGAATAAAATCTTCTAATCATGGTGAAAGATCTTCAACATCTCCGAATAATGATCCTTCCCTTTTTTTCTTACCTAAAACCTCTCTTTATATCCTGGGTAAAAGAAAACATGAAAGGGGTGACATAAAATTCCTAGTAAGGGTAATCATAGAGAACATAAAACAATCCATAAACATTTGAATAGAAAAACTTGAACATAAAATCTAAACATCAAAATCGTGAACAAAGACATGAATCATGAAAGTACGTAAGGCATATATCATAAAAGAAAAATAAATCATGATAAAATAGCATGAGAATAAAACATGTAATTGTGGAAACCATTAAGCACGTGATATGATTTCCATATTAGCCAAGGCATTGCTGCCAAGATCATCTTAGTGGACAAAGTCCCTTTCTGAATCGAGTTCACTCCTCGTTCCAGTGTTATATTACTAAACCGGTTTAAATTGTCGTTCCATAAATGTCTATCTAATGAGATAAAAATCTTTACCCAATGCATTGGAGGGATATATAGGTCACACCCATCTCATAATGAAATAATTCTTACTTGTGCCACAAAATAAACATACATCATTCATAAAAACCCAATAAATAAAATGGGTTTCATAAACATCATCCCATCATCACATAATCCATATAAAGGAAATGGATATCATCTCATAATATAAGATGTTAAACCATTTAAATCATAGAGACATTATACTTGAAACATTCACATATTAAATAATGTCATCTTAGATGAAAAATGATTTTGATAAAACACTTGAAATGAATTCTTGAGGAAAATATCCTTTCTTCTTGAAAATCATTTTCTTCTCACAAAATGTCATGCAATTTTAAAAGAAAAGGATTTTGTTGAAAATAGTCATGAAATATTTTGGAGGAAGCTTCCGGATAATAAGGCTTTATAAAACCATAAATATCATTTCATGCCATATACGTTAAAAAACATTCTTCTCGAACTTTTTCCAGAAAAGTCAAAAAAGTACCATGTAGGTAAATAAAATTAAGATTCCTTCCATACCAAGAGGTAAAAGTCAAAATGGGTAAAAATTACTTTAAAAATAAATTAATAAAGTTTTATAAAACATGGACATGGATTATAGAAATAACCCCAGTAAATACATACATCTCGGATAAAAATGAGATTTGAAAAATTATCCCTTACCTTAGGACTGATATGCTTCGTACGTATCCAAACCTTCTGTATAATGATTTAAATCTATGTCATTGACTTATTAAAGAATCATATTCATTGTTATGATATCATATATGTTTCACTTATTACTTTATATTAACCGTTCTTTTGTATGTTCCATGTTAAAGTAGCGTTTTGGGTAAAATCATTTTATCTATCGCACATGTTTGGACTTGTTGTTCTTGATATTATTACGTATATTCTGATTTACTTAATTATAGAATGTAAAAAATTATTTATATGTAATATATATGATAGATCGATAAATGGAATGAAATACACCGTTCATGGAGACAGTAGGTCATACGTACGCATGAACGCTATTTTCGTTTCCTTATTGAGTTGAATGGAATTAAGTAGATGACATACAGATATATACACACATAAATCCAGTAGATTTATAATGTCATATATTTCATTATTATTTCTTATATATACTTTATAATCATTCTCTAATGGTTAACAAAGAGAATGAATCTCATCGCGTCGTGGAGACGGTAGTCCGTACGTATGCACGAGCGATGATATTGTTCCCATAATTATTGAATAGAATTGGATTGCATGGTATAAAATATTAGAATCAGAATGATGTTATAATTACTATTTATAGTTATTCTTTACACCATTATACCCATCCAAGTAAGGTGGTGTTGGAAAAACAGATTACACCACGACGTGGAGACGGGATTTCGTACGTACGCACGCGCGGTGAAATCATTTTCCGTAGGATGGATAGATGGTAAAATATGGTTGTTTAATACATATAATAACATATTAGTATATTAGTTATACTGATGTTGTTACTTATTAATGAAACAAAAAAATATGAAAATGTGGAATAAGAAATAAAGTCGAAAGAATCGGTAACAGACATTACCTCTTATTTGAAGCGCCTCTTTGAGACCTCCTCTTAAGGAACTAAAACTGGTCTTTGAAGAAGACGAGGACGTCTATAATGTTTCTAGGGAAGTGGGTAAGTGAAATGGGAAGGGGTTGGCCGAGCTTGAAGGCTCAAAGAGGTGTGAGGAAGAGAGGGAGGAGGTTCCCTTTTATAAGGGAGGAGAGGGGCACCTTTAGAAATCTTAAAAATATTAAATTATAATAAATCTAACCCCACTTAAAAACCACCAAAAATCACACATATTCTAATACAAGATGCTATAGGGTGGTAATATCATCATACAATAAAATTATTCATTCTAGGAATTTATTTTAAACATTATCAACTTGATTTATACTTATTTATCAATTTAAATTTATTTATGGTAATAATATTCTAAATTTTAAATTATTTTAAATAATTACATTTGTGTTGTGAATTTTCCATAATTTGACACTTTGTGACATTTCCGACCATATAAATTTTAATTTCTAATTTTTAAATATTTTTTTGATTTTTAAAAAAATTTATAGTACGTTATTTTTTTAAAATAACAATAGTGTCAATTTTGACACTATTCATTTATTTGAATTTAAATAAAATATATACAGAAGATATGTTCAAAATAAAAGCTTTAATAGATTTATAAAATGTCATATTTATCTATAAAATTAGGGGAGAACATTAAATATTTCATATAATATTTATTTTATTATTTTTAAAACCATTTATTTGATATTTTAATTAATAAAATAATTTCAACATCACTATTGTGTCATAAATAATGATAATTATTTAATACCTAAAAATTCTAAATAAATTTCAATGATGTAGATAATTGTATTATCATTCTGGATAATATTAATTTTAGAAGTTTTATTATGTTTATCAATAAATTAAAATTATTATACTTATCAGATTTAAGAAAGTGACATGTTGTAACAATCTTTGGTTTTAATAATAATTAAATTATTTTCATGGAAAAAAGTCCACTAAATGAATATAATCCGACCATTAGGTTATATAGGCCTACTTTTAGTCATCCAATAGGATTTTTTTAGGTGTTACGGTAATTTTATAATCTTATATTTACCATTAATTACCCGATTTACCTTTAACTATGGTAAATAAAATTTGTCGTAGTTACTATTAATAATGCCCAAAAAATAAAAAGTAGCCTATTAATTTAATTTGGACCCACTGATTCCAAATATGGAACCCATTTTTTAAAATTCAAAACACATAAGTTGTATTAATTAATTTAAAATAAATCTCGTTGTTAAGAAAACGGGTTTTAGAAGTTAAAACATTGTCAAAGTTTGAAATGCTTTTACCTATGAATTCAATGTGAAATTAATGGTAATGGCATACATTATTTTAAATGGTAAAAACATATTCTATTTATACTTTAAAAGCATTCAATATTATAATTTAACCATATATATTATCTCAATGGAAAATTTTGTTTTTAATTAAAAATTAGCGTATTTGTACTATTCATCAAAATATAAAAGTTATCAGAAAAATATCAAAAATTTATCCAAAGTAAATTTTTATACCCTGATTCAAAAGAAGAATTTTATTTTGTCAAATTGAACTTATAAACATCTCAAAAACTAGATTTATTGTGGGTGCTCCATGAAAAGGTGGAAAAACTGCATTTTTTGAAAAATACTTATTTTACCTAAAATATTTAATTAGTTCTCATACCATGTTCTAGAAAATTTTTAAGATGAATAATAAAATTAAAAATGTAGTTAATAATATTAATAATGACTAGTTCATACTAATATTATAATAATATATTGTTGTTTAGTAAAACCCGGTATTGCGTACAACACACGCTATCGAGGAAGGTCGTGATTGCGTGTAATACAAGCCAAGATAGGGTTTCGTATAGTGAACGACTCCTTTGTTGTTACGTATAACAAAATACAACCATATTTCATTTATAAATTGAATATATATATATATACATACACACTCAATGTTGCGTAGAATAACAACTATCAAACAAACTTGAAATTGTGTGTAACACAATCCAAGAATAGCATTGCGTATACTGCAAGCTAATACGATATTGCGTATAGTACAAGATAAACTTGTTGTGGTTTACATTAAAAGACATCAATGAAATTAAAAGAATATTTTTCATAAAATCTCGGGGTGTTACAAAGGTGAATCACTAGGGAATATGAATCCCTTATCAAGATTCACTTGGAGTTGCTTCTTCAATTCCTGCAACTCAATTAGGGTCATTCTATAAGGTGTCTTTGAAATAGGTAAAGCACCTGGTACGCGTTCTATTGAAAAATCAACTTCACGATTTGGTGGAAGACTCGGAAATTCTTCCGGAAAGACATCGTCAAACTCCCGTACAATGGGAATATTCTTAATCATGAGTTTCTCACCAACCATTTGAGATAAATATCCTTCATTTAGTGGAATCAAGACCCATAAGATGGAATAAATTTCCACAATATGGTTATGTTCATCCTTGCATCGATCACTAGTGCAGAAAACATTTTTACGTCGGTTATTTTTCATTATTTACGTCGGTTTTTAGGCGACGTTAATAAGGATGACGTTATAAATAACGTTTTTTACGTCGGTTATTTAAAACCCGACGTAACATCCCTAACATCACGGTGTTTATCACGTCGATTCATATAATAACCGACATTATAAATATGTGCGGGGGGGGGGGGGGGGGGGGGGGGGGGGGTTTATCACGTTGGTTATTTTCTAAACCGACGTGATAAAACACCTGGGATATCGTTTATCACGTCGGTTATTACATAACCAACGTGATTAACCTTTCCCCGGGCCTATTATCACGTAGGTTTCTTAAATAACCGACGTGATAAAAAGTCCTGGTAAATGTTTTAGCACGTCGGTTATCAAATAACCGACGTGGTAAATTGATTCCCAGGCCTTTTAGCAGGTCGGTTATATTAAGAACCGACGTGATAAAAGGCCCGGGAACGGTTTATCACGTCGGTTCTCGAAAAAACCGACGTGATAAACCCCTACCAATTTATTTACCACGTCGGTTATAAAATAACCGACGTGAAAGCGATATATATATTTTTTAAAATAATTGCACTGCTCTCACCAAAAAGAAACCAGAAACCAAACAACAAAAATAACCATGCCAGCCCTCCCCCAAGCCCCAACTGAGCCCCACCCTCATCTATACCCACCTAACAACCTGGACAGCCCTCCCCCACCACATTGGAGCCCCACCACAACCCTTGGACACCCCCCACCCCTTGGACAGCCGCCCCCCCCCCCCCCACCCTCATTTACACCCCCACGACCCCTAGTACAGCCTCAAACACCCATTGGACACCCCTCCCATATCCCTTGGACTCCCCCACCCCTTGGACACCCCCCCACCCCTTGGACAGCCCCCCACCCTCATTTACACCCCCAAGACCCCTAGTACAGCCTCAAACACCCATTAGACACCCCCCCACACCTTGACATCCCTCCCAGACCCCTTGGACACCCCCCCCCCCCCGACCCCTGGACACCCCCCCCCCGAGCCCTTGGACATCCCCAAACACCTTCGACAGCCCTTCGACAGCCCCCCACCCCTTCGACACCCCCACCCCTTCGACAGCCCCCCCCCCCCCACCCTCATTTACACCCCCCGAACACTAGGACAGCCCCAAACACCCCTTGGACACCCCTCCCATATCCCTTGGACACCCCCACCCCTTGGACACCCCCACCCCTTGGACAGCCCACCCACCCCCTAGACACCCCCCCCCCGACCCCTTGGAAACCCCACCGACCCCTTGGAAACCCCCCCCATCCCCTTGGACAGCCCCAAACACCCCTTGGACACCCCCCACCACTTGGACACCCCCCCACCCCTTGGACACCCCCCCCCCCACCCTCATTTACACCCAACAGACTCCTTGGACAGCCCCAAACACACCTTGGACACCCCTCCCATATCCCTTGGACACCCCCACCCCTTGGACACCCCCACCCTCATTTACACCCCCCCGACCCATAGGACAGCCCCAAACACAACTTGGACACACCTCCCATATCCCTTGGACACCCCCCACCCCTTGGACACCCCCCACCCCTTGGACAGCCCCCACCCTCATTTACACCCAACCGACCCCTTGGACAGAACTCCCAGACACCTTGGACACCACTCCCATATCCCTTGGACACCCCCCACCCCTTGGACACCCCCCCACCCCTTCGACAGCCCCCCACCCTCATTTACACCCCCCCCCCCCCCCGAACACTAGGACAGCCCCAAACACCCCTTGGACACCCCTCCCATATCCCTTGGACACCCCCCCACCCCTTGGACACCCCCCACCCCTTGGACAGCCCCCCACCCCCTGGACACCCCCCGACCCCTTGGAAACCCCCCTACCCCTTGGAAACCCCCCCATCCCCTTGGACAGCCCCAAACACCCCTTGGACACCCCTCCTATATCCCTTGGACACCCCCCCCCCCCCCACCACTTGGACACCCCCCCACCCCTTGGACAGCCCCCCCCCCCCACCCTCATTTACACCCAACCGACTCCTTGGACACCCCTCCCATATCCCTTGGACACCCCCCACCCCTTGGACACCCCCCCACCCTCATTTACATCCCCCCGACCCCTAGGACAGCCCCAAACACACCTTGGACACCCCTCCCATATCCCTTGGACACCCCCCAAACACCCACCCACCCCCTTGGAACCTCTCCCCCCATACCAAAATCCAGACCAGAAAAACCATCAACATTAGACCAAAACGAGAAGTAGAGAAAAATTAAACATTCAATTATATAACATTCAAAACATACACTGTAAACTTCAAAAAAAACTAAATCCAACATAAATGACTACTAAATACACAATTACATTGACAATATTCAAAATTACATTTTACATTACAAACAACTAAAAGTCAATCAAACCTGTAAAATAATTTGACCACTCCACTTGTAAGTGTTTGATATCTTCAGCAGTAAAGGGTTGAGGGTCATCAAAAAGCTACAAAGGAAAAGGATAGTAGTCAACGTGTATAATGAATAAATCAAATTGAAATATTATGAGAAAGAGGAAATCTTACCAGGTCAAAACTCAGAACTGTCCCAGTTGTTATTATTTCATACATAAATCTTAACATGTAATATCCGCATTTGATGATGCCTTGTTTCTCATGACATTTCTGTTTGAATGAGTGTAAATTCAATATATTATTTTTATGTAATAAATCAAAATGTACAAATTATAAATGGATATTTACCTTCGCATGTACATATTTGATCTTGAAATTCATTTTCTTTGCGCTTTTTTGAAAGTGGACCCATGCCCTGTTAGAAAATAATACGAATGGGGTAAATTTAAAATTTATTATAATATATTTAAAACTATTGTGAAATTGAAACTTACGTTTCCAATATATTCTTAAAACTTTCTCGCACATCATCATGGAGAGATCATATCCAATAAAGTGTTTTCTCCCTAGGGCAAAAAACCCCTAACATCCAATGATCCCTGATAAAAGGAAATTTAACGTTAGTGGTTTTTTATGTTAAAAGATAATTAACTCTTTGAGTGAGATTTGTTTCATACCTCTCACAAAAAGGCATCATCTAACACTGTGCGATTACATTCTTTTCAAATCTATCAGCAATATAAAGCATTCTTTGTTCCTCATCCAATGCACATGCTTCAGGGGAAATCAATTGTGGGTCCACGAATCCATATACATCTGTCAGCTCATTCCTCTCACAAATTTTATACAGATACCTAATACAAAGCAGACATAAGTATACATTTTTAATAAATATAACGCAAGGAAAAGGTGTTAAGACTTACATGATTAAAATTTGCACCACGTTGATTCCCAACTTATCTCGAGTGACAAACTCCATGATATCAGTTTTCATAATCCCCACACTTAGTTCACGTCCACAGACATGAGCTTCCATTGTAAAGTCATAATGATCCGCCACCAAATTTGAATATCTTGACAATTTGTCAAGACTGCTAGTATCTTCATCTGATGTCATAGCTATCTGTCTTTGTTGTTGTCTATACAGTATTTCTTTACCTTTGATGTATTCCTGTAAAAATAAATTAAAAAATATATTAGTTTTCAAATGATAAAACATTAATAAAAATATAAAATAAAAGATATAACATCCATACCTCTATGGTAATGAGTCGAAGAAGTCTGGATGGCCAAAGTAAAAAATGGTCGATACTATGTCCAACTGTCGTCACCTCATCTGTAGGTAATGGTATCCGAGATGATCTATCTATAATATCCTGTACAGTGACCCTCTGATTCTCTACCTCTAACTGTTGATGATGAACTGTATCTCCTATACAATATACCATCCCATATGCAACTATATGATGTTGAGGATCATCAACATACAACTCACAATAAGTAGGTAGCTGCGGCGGAGGAGGAGGATCAAAAATGGGGTCCGCAGGCTGAGGTGGGGGAGTGGGAGCTACTGGGAGAGGTGGAGTGGGAGCTGCACCCTGAAATTGTCTTTGCAAGTCTGCAAACATAAATTGCACCGATGCTCTAATCTTGTCCTCCATTTTCGCATTAATATTATGGACTTCAGCCTCCAAGGATTCTATTTTTTTTATAAACTCCCTCAACGTTAGAAGTTGAGGAACATGGCAACACTTTTCTTACCGATACACCTGCCGGATATCCTCTTACACGGTAGGATGTTCGGGCTTTCCCAATGCCACAGATAAAATATCTTCCCTCCCAGATGGTGTAAATGTCCCCTGTGAACTCTTCTACTCAAGAGAGTCCTGTAAAAATTAATTGAACATTTCTATAATGATTGGAAATATATGAGGAAAATAGTAAACTTAAATAAATAAAATAGATATCTTACAATCCTCTCAACTACGAGTCTCGATTCTTCCGAAAGATATTGTCCTTTTTTGCCCTTCCGAGCTCTTTTCCATTTCTCATGTCTAGATGGAGGGGATGGAGGGGCCACCTCTCCAGAGCTTGAAGACTCAGCTCTTAGTTGATGAAATTTTTCTACCATCATTTGTTCTTCCAATAATGCATACCCTCCCCGAGATAAACTATAAGGGTATACATTTTTAGATTGGATCTCTTGATGAGCTTTCCTTGTTTGATGTAAATTAAGAATAAGTAATCATTAACAAAACAATAATAAGATCATTTATATAAGAAAGCTTATAAAAGTTTACATTGCCCTTACCAAAAATGATTCTTTTCTTCTACTTTCAAAAAATTGTCTCCATGTGTCTTCATCTATAAAAGGATATATACGACATGGATTCTCACGACTCATATGACCATAAATGAAATCAGATGAGAGGGTTGATTTGAAATCCCTCCATCTCCAAGCAGCCAACAATAAGCATTTCTTCCTGACTCCTCCAGTGTCAGGAATATCAAATGTCATCTTATAAAAAAGAGGTTAAAAATATTATATATACTAGAAACATTTAAAGAACAGTCAAACTATAGCAAAAGATCTTACCAAAATGGTCTCCCACAGCTGAGAAATTATCGCCTTATCCACACTTCTCCAATCATCATAGAGAATGCTTACTTTTCTCTTAGCCTGAGTTGCTACAAAACCTTTAAAATATTTAGCATTTGGACCTCTAGGAAGATCATCATCATCAAACTCCACGACTATCCTCTCCTCCTTCATACGGGCAAGTGATAATTTTGGTAAACGTGTGCACCCACACTTACCAACCTTTGAACTCTTTTTCGTAATAGGAGCATTTGAATGTTCCTCCCCAGATGTATGACCAATATGTTCATCTCCAGAATCATGTGGCTGATCAACTGATGGATCTGTCATTTTCCTTCAAATCAAAAAAACAAACATTAGTTCACAAATATACAAATTCAAATATTGTAATACTACTTAATCAGAAAACAGAAAAGTGTACTAAATTACATAACAGTAAACATTGGTAATATGGTAAGCTTGTTAAACAATGATAAACATGGTAAACACAGACAAAAGGTTGCCAAGGAGTTGGCCCAAGAAAGCTGAAAAGTGGACTCACTGAGTCCACCGGTCGGCCCGGTGTGAGCTCACCGGCCGGCCGGAGGACCCAGGCAGTGGACTTGCCCACTGCCTGGTGCCACCGGCCGGCCGCTGGCTCACCACCGGCCGGCCGCTGGACCAGACAGAGCCTTCCTGTCTGGACCACCGGCCGACCGCTGGATCAGCACCGGCCGGACGGTGGACCAGAAAGAGAGCCTACCTCTCTGTTTGGACCACCGGCCGGCCGCTGGATCACCACCGGCCGGCTGGTGGACCAGACAGAGAGCCTTCCTCTCTGTCTGGACAACCGGACGGGCGCTGGATCACCACCGGCCGGCCGGTGGACCAGACAGAGAGCCTTCCTCTCTGTCTGGACCACCGGCCGGCCGCTGGCTCATCACCGTCCGGCCGGTGGACCAGACAGAGCTTTGCTCTGGACCACTGGCCAACCGGTGATCCACCACCGGCCAGCCGGTGCGCCCAGGACTTCTCCTCTTTACGGTTTTTATTGTTTTATCGTTTTGGTTTGATACATGTTTTAATAAGTAAAAAATTTACAATATCTAACATTATATGAAAAAACTAAATGTAAACAAGAAATATTCATGTGTTACCTGTAATTTTAGGAATGTACAGTTGGATTGTTTTCCCAAATTCCTTCGTCGTGATCGTTCCTTATGGCACAAACCATGTCTTCAACATACTCATCATTATGTTCTGTTAATCTTTCCATGGAAGTAGGGATCTCACATAAATCAGCATCTTCATCAAATTCATCCTCACCAACATATTGTTTTTTCCCTTGTAAAACAACAGCCCACTGCATATCTAATTGATCTACTACATAGAAAATTTGTTTGGAATGTGTTGCCATTATAAAAGAATCAGCTGTGTCTTCCAATCTATTCAGATTAACAAGTGTCATTCCAAATTCATCGTGTCTGACACTGTTGTTACCGATAAACCATTTACAGTTAAAAAGAAGAACTTTAATTTTAAAGTAATCAGCCTCCCATATGTCTTCAATCACTCCATAATATGCACTTGATGCCGAAATTGGGTTTCTGTCCTTAGCACTCGAAAAATGCATTGCTTCTGTAAACACCAATACACCACTATTCTGAACTGCACTTCTGCTGTCCTGAGCTTTCGTATGAAATGTATAGCCATTAATGTCATAAGCGGACCATGTTATCACATTTAAAGATGGACCACCCACTATCCATTTTAATGTCTCTGATACATCTGATCTACCAAGCAAGGTCTTTTTAAACCATGGAAAAAATTTTTGTTGTGCTCATTCAAAATCCACATTTCATTCTTCTTTGGATGACATTGTTTCAACTCATTAATATGCAATGTGATATACGGTTGAACATCAGCTATGTTATTCAAGATGTATGATTCTAACTTCTTCATATGTTCAGCTGACAGTGATTTGACTTTCAAGCCACGAATCCCCTTTTCCTCATTATTAACCCGTTCATGGAGAGATGGAGGCAAACCTATGTGTTGCGCCGTAGCCATGTAGCTCGTACAAAACTCTGCTACCTCCTTAGAAATATACTTTTCAATAATGGAGGCTTCAGGTCGATATGGATTTTTAACATATCCCTTTAATATTTTCATATACCTTTCAAAAGGATACATCCAACGAAGATATACAGGTCCACAAAGCTTTATTTCTCGAACCAGATGAATCATTAAATGCACCATCATATCAAAAAAAGTTGGAGGAAAATACATTTCCAAATGACAAAGTATAAAAATTTCATCCTTTTCCAAAATGTTCAAAGCATTCACATCAATCGCCTTGTTACAAATTGAATTGAAAAAATAACACAACCTCATTATAGTCTTTCTGACACGGATGGGCAATATTCCACGCAGTGCAACTGGTAGAATTTGTTGCATCATGACATGACAATCATGTGATTTCATACCTATCAACTTCAAGTCTTTCAATGAGACAAAATTTTTTACATTTGAAGAATAACCTTGAGGCACTTTGATATCATGAAGACACTGACAGAAGCTACTTTTCTCCCTCTTCGATAATGTATGACAAGCCGGGGGAAGAAATGTTCGTCTTCCTTTAGGAGTGGGAGCTAACTCTAAACGTATTCCCATTGATAGTAGGTCTAACCTTGCATTCAACCCATCTTTTGTCTTTCCTTTAATATCTAGCAATGTTCTGATTAAAGAATCACAGATATTCTTCTCCACGTGCATGAAATCAATATTATGTTTGACTTCATGATACCTCCAATATGGTAGCTCAAAAAATATTGACCTTTTCTTCCAAATATGTCTATCATTACCAGATTTCTGTGTCTTTCCCAATGTCACATAAATGTTTTTCACCCTCTCAAAATACAAATCTGGGGATAAAGGTTTTGGAGCAGTATCATATTCTTGTGAGCCATTGAATTCCTTTTTTAGTCTTCTATAAGGGTGATCCATAGGCAAAAACTTTCGGTGACCCATGTACATTGTTTTCCTCCAATGATGCAATTGACAATATGACGTCTGTTGTTCGCAAATTGGACATGCTTTATTCCCTTTAACACTGTATCCAGACAAATTTCCATATGCTGGGAAGTCATTTATAGTGAATAGAAGCACTGCATGTAGATGAAAATATTCCATTCTATAAGAATCATACACCCTAATACCATCAGCCCATAACAGTTTCAAATCATCAATCAGTGGTGACAAGTATACATCAATATCATTGCCGGGTTTCTTTGGACCAGAGATCATGATACTCAACATGACATATTTGCGCTTCATATAAACATCAGGAGAGAGGTTGTAAATTACCAATAAAACAGGCCATGAACTATGTGTGCTACTGAGGGTTTGGTATGCATTCATTCCATCTGTGCACAAGCCTAGTCTCAGATTTCTAATTTCATTTCCAAATGTAGGGTACTGGGCATCAATTTTCTTCCATTGTGTACAATCAGCTGGATGACGTATTTTTCCATCACATACCCGCTCATCAGCATGCCATCTTAACCTTTTTTCATCATGTGAATTAGCAAATAAACGTTTGAAACGAGGAATTATAGAAAGATACAAAAATACCATTGAAGGGAGCTTTGTAATCTCTACATCAGCTTGTGATTTTTCATTCACCTTATACCGTGATGTCCCACATTTAGGACACTCTTTCAGAAATTCATATTCCTTCCTATATATAATGCAGTCATTCGGACAGGCATGTATTTTACTGTATCCCAATCCCATCGGGCATAATATTTTTTTGGCCTTATAATGTGAATCTGGAAGATCGTTATCTTTTGGAAGAATGTCTTTCATCAATTGTAGCAGCTCTGTAAAACTTCTGTCACTCCATCCATGTTTCTCCTTCAGGTTAATCAATCTTAACACCACCGACAAAACCGTAAAATCTGTACAACCATGATATAATGGTTTTTCGGCATCACCATATAGACGTGAAACTGTCGGTTCTATCTCAATTTGTTCTGCTAAAATATCGCGAATAATTTCTTCAATTCCATCGGAGTTACCATCTTGCGATTCATTATCATCAGTGACATTCTGTCCAGTTTCTCCATGCCAAATCCAAGGGTTGTAACTTGGATTGAAACCATGTCAAATCAGATGATCTTTTATCTCTCTACTTTTCAACTTCTTCATATTCAGACATTTCAGGCATGGACAGAAAAAAATGTCACTACTTGGAACATTTCGTTTAGCAAATTCCAAAAAGGCATCAACACCTTCCTCATATTCATTGCTCATTCGATGTGCCGTAATCCAACTTCGACTCATTATTACCTATAACAAATAGCAAAAATATATATATTTTTTAGATAAGACAATTATATGTTTATATGAAAAAAATCATAATTTGAATGTAAACAATTTTGAAATATAAAACAAATCGATGTGTATTTAAAAAAAATATGCTTGAATATTATTTTTTAAACAAAATATAGTAAGATATAACACCCCCCTGGACACCACCCCCACCCCTACCCCCTTGGACACCCCCCTAGACACCCCCAACACCCACCCACACCCTTGGACAGCCCCCCACAACCACCCACCCCCTTGTAAACCCCCCTGGACACCCCCCGACCCCTCTGGACACCCCCCCCCCCTGCCCCTCCTGGACACCACCCCCCACCCCCTACCCCCTTGGACACCCCCTGGACATCCCCCAACCCTCTGGACAGCCCCCCCACCCACTCGGACAACCCCAAATACCCTCTAGAGAGGCCGCCACCCACTTGGACAGCCCCCCACATCCATCCAACCCCTTGGACACCCCCCTGGACACCCCACCGACCCCTCTGGATAGGCCGCCACCCCCTTGGACAGCCCCCCACACCCACCCATCCCCTTGGACACCACCCTGGACACCCCCCGACCCCTCTAGACAGCCCCCGACCCCTCTAGAAAGCACCACCACCCCTCCTGGACACAACCCCCCTCCCCCGACCTGCTTGGACACCCCCCTGGACACCCCCCAACCCTCTGGACAGCCCCCCACCCCTCTTAAACACCACCCCCCACCCCCTACCCCCCTTGGACACCCCCCTGGACACCCCCCAACACCCACCCACACCCTTGGACAGCCCCCCACACCCACCCACCCCCCTTGTAAACCCCCCTGGACACCCACCGACCCCTCTGGACAACCCCCCGCCCCTCCTGGACACCACCCCCCACCCCCTACCCCCTTGGACACCCCCCTGGACATACCCCAACCCTCTGGACAGCGCCCCACCCACCCGGACAACCCCAAATACCCTCTGGAGAGGCCTCCACCCACTTGGACAGCCCCCCACACCCATCCAACCCCTTGGACACCCCCCTGGACACCCCACCGACCCCTCTGGACAGGCCGCCACCCCCTTGGACAGCCCCCCACACCCACCCATCCCCTTGGACACCACCCTGGACACCCCCCGAACCCTCTGGACAGCCCTCGACCCCTCTAGAAAGCACCCCACCCCTCCTGGACACAACCCCCCACCCCCGACCTACTTGGACACCCCCCTGGACACCCCCAACCCTCTGGACAGCCCCCCACCCCTCCTAAACACCACCCCCCACCCCCTACCCCCCTTGGACACCCCCCTGGACACCCCCCAACACCCACCCACACCCTTGGACAACCCCCCACACCCACCCACCCCCTTGTAAACCCCCCTGGACACCCCCCGACCCCTCTAGACAGTCCCCCACCCCTCCTGGACACCGCCCCCCACACCCTACCCCCTTGGACACCCCCCTGGACACCCCCCAACCCTCTTGATAGCCCTCCCACCCCCCTGGAATCACTGAAAATTTACCATAACATGAAGTTAGGCCATTCAAAGAATGTTTTTAGGTGTGGAGGATGAACTGAGTTTCAATAGATAGAGAAGGAACTCGACATTAGGTTGTCTATTCCAGGTGTGGATTTGAAGGAGTTAATGTTTGTTCAGTGACCCAAGAGATTGAATCAAAAATTCATATGTTGTGCCATTTTCTCATGATGAGGATGAATAATTGGTGGGGTTTGACTTTTAAATGGAGAGCTTAGAAGACCATCATATTTTCTATAGATCAGTAAAGGATGTTAGCATCGAACATAAGGCTTAAGGGATGCTTTCAGATCCAAATATGTATGTTGATGGATGCAATGGATCTAGTAGAGGTTCTAGAAAGAATGGTGGTTTTATTTGTTTAGGATAAGTAGTGAAGAAAAAACTAGTTAATTTTTTACTTGCTGAAAAGAGGGTATCTAAAATTTTTAACATGCCGAGGGGAAATCTGGCGAGTCCTCCTCGTGAAACTTTGTTTGCAGGGGGTGAAAATAGTGATGTGATCTCAAATCCATGCACATATGCCATGGTTGTGTGTGAATAAAGTAGTAACAACTGTAAAAGGGCAACCCATCCAAATGGACACGCCCCAACCCTCTCGGGGATTTATAGAAAACGATGAAAAATTTGTGAAATCATAAAATTAGTCAATATTGCAAGTCGAACTAATAGATCTAGGGATGATAAATAAGATTGTGGTCCCAAAACGAGTTAAAAGGGTTCGCAATCGAAGAATCTTAGCTAGTTTCAACAAAAAAATCACAACACATATATATATACTATCCGCGAAAAAAAACGAACAAGTGGGAGGATTACCTGAGTGCTGCGAGTTTAGATGATTGATCCGAGGAGATTAAATATGAGAAACGATGATCGCAAAACGAATCTAAACCCACGAAATGGACGAGCCGATTCGGGTTTACGCGCGAGAGAGACGAGTCGCGACTGTCGAAGGTAAACTCGCGAATGACAATCCACGAGTCTGGGTAAATTTTTAAATGAGTTATCACGTCGGTTATTCAATAACCGACGTTATAATTTTTTTAAAACATTTATAATGTCGTTTATTCAATAACCGACGTAAAAACCTTCCTCCGATTATTTTTTTACGTCGGTTATTTTATAACCGACGTTATAAAGGGCTCAAAATCCGCGTTTTATTATGTCGGTTATTCCATAACTGACGTCAAAAACATCTGCGTATTCCTTTTTTACGTCGGTTATTTAATAACCGACGTAAAAAACACCCCCCGCTTCTGTTTTTTACGGCGGTTAATGTATAACCGACGTAAAAAATGATGCCGCGCGATTAATAACGTCGGTTATAAAAATAACCAACGTTAACGGTGTACTAAACACAGGTTTTTACGTCGGTTATTAAATAACCGACGTAAAAAACCTCGTTTTACATATTATGACGTCGGCATTATATAACCGACGTAAAAAATGGTGACGTAAAAAACGTTTTCTGCACTAGTGGATAGACCATCATTGATTGATCTAGAATATGAAATGAGACTTCTTTCTTTGGAAATTGATACAATCTCCATATAATGATATCCAATCCATTCCAATAATCACATCAAATTCCACTATAGGAAGGATCACAAGATTTGAAGGAAGTACTTTCCTACAAACATCAATCAGAGAAGAATTATAAACTTTTGATGCAACCGTTCTGCCATTAGGGGTTGTCATAGCTAACTCAACATCTAATTGTTGAGGTAATATAGAGATACCCTTAGAAAATTCTTCAGAAATAAAAGAGTGGGTAGATATAGACTCAAATAAAGAATTTTCTAATATAGAGTGGATGGTAATTGTACCTTTCACCACTTCGTTATCGTACTGCACATCGCTGATAGAAATTTCATGTGACTTTCCATTGTCTTTAGACTTAAGAGTTTGTTGACGTTGATCATCATCAACAACCCTTGTATTAGGGCATTGATTGGCATAGTTCCCCATTTCCTTGCACTTGTAACATTGAAGTATAAGAGGTGCACTCTGTGTATCCATTTCTTTTTTCGCATCACTAGACATCTTCTTCCCATCATTGTGGCATTCAAATTTCTGATGACCTTCTGTTTTACATTTGAAACATTTACTTTTCCCTTTATGAATAACCCCTCCATGTTTCTTTGCACACTTTGAACATATGGGAAAACTCATCTTTGTTTTAGTGTGCTCTTTAGATTTTCCTTTGAATACCATTTTCCTCTTCTTATCAAACCCATATGACTGATGGGTTAATCCAATCTCCATCCCTTGAGAGCACATCGAATGATTTCCTCGTAGCTATTGAAGTCCCTTATGGATAACGCCCTTCGAAGACTTTATTTTAAGACACTAAAGAATCGTTCGATCTTACTATTAGGTTGGATAATAATCCCAGAAGCGTACCTTGAAAGTCTTGTAAAATTTTCTTCGTAGATACCAACAGATTCATCCTTTCTCTTTAGTTCAAGAAACTCCTTCTCCATCATTGTTAAGAGAATACGGGGGAAGTACTTATTGAAAAATAAGTTCTTGAACTCATCCCATTCCATGGACTCAATTTCATCTCTCTTCCTTGTATTCTTAATAATATTCCACCATTGACCAGCTTCACCTTCCAAATGATAAACTGCAAAGATGACTTTATCTTGTTCAGAACATTGAAAAACTGAAAATATCTTTTCAGTGGTACTGATCCATTGTTTAGCCACTAATGGATCAGAAGACCCCTTGAATGATGGTGGATGATGCCTCATTAAGGATTCAACAGAATGTTTCTCCTTTCTTTGCTTGTTTGGAAAACCTGCATGATTCATAGCTTGAAAATGTTGTGTGAGCATGGCTACATGATTTTTCATTCTAGCTCCCATAACATTTGGTTACTCAGGGGGAAAATCATTGCATTTCCCGTCGCATTCCGCATTAACAAGGTTCCATCAGGTTCCAGCCATTGACTAAAACCAAGAACATTAGTGTGGGAAACACTAATTATAATAGGAAAAACACATAATCAGGAATAAAATTTCACACTTAAGGTCTTATCATAGGTTTTTCATTGCCATTTTTAAAACACTATGATAATGTTCTATGCTTAGACTTATCCTTTGGGTTCTTACTAAGGCTTTCACATCCTATTTTATAAAGGTTGACTATACCTTTCCTCTGATACGAACTATAACGACCCATAATTTACATACATGGTTATTACTTCAAAATTGAATTACACTTATTACAACATATAGCAAAACCATGAAAGGACCATATAGGTATAGTGTATTTTGAATCTGGGAAACATAAACAACAGGTTCATAAATATTCTACATTGTCCCCCATTTATTTCATCATATCTAGAGTCCCTTTTTGGCATATCCTACTTAATAACCTTCTTCCTGACCTAGGGAAAGAAAACATACAAAAGGGTGAGCTCAAATGCTCAGTAAGGGTAAACAAATGAAATATCAATTAAATCATATTCATAAGAACATAACATTTTGGAAATCTTAACCTGCAAAGAGATCATAATTTCATAATCATGGGATAAATAATAGAAGTGAAATGTTATCCCAATACTCATAAATTAAAACATGAATCTTTGTGTCATACACACATAATCATAGAGAATCATTTCTTAGTAGTCAAGACTCATTACAAGACTATCTTAGTGGAAAATGTCCATTTCTGAACCGAGTTCACTCCTCGTTTCAGTCCTGTTTCACGGAACCGGATTAACCTACCATTCAATCCATGTCAATCTCATGTGATATAAATCATTAGCCATTGCATTTGAGGGAGATATAGTTCCCACCAATCTCATAATGATTTCATTTTTATGTCTGCCACAAAATCATAAATCATACATCATTGCATAACCCATGTAATAGAAATGGGATTCATAAACATCATGAAATCATAAAACAATTCATATAAGATAATGGAATTAATAAAAATAATTCCATCACAACATAATCAAATCAATGTAATAATGGGGATAGAAACATAAACCTATATTATCTTAGATGGAAAATAATTTTGATAAAACACTTGAGCTCCATTTTTGAGGAAAATATCCTTTCTACTTCAAAAACATTTTCCTTTCATAACATGTCATACAATTTTAAAATAAAAGAAATTGATTAAAAATAAACATGAAAAATTGTAAATGAATCTTCCTGGAAATAATGTTTTAAAAAGCCTTTCATGCTATATAAGTTAAAAAAATTCTTCTCATACTTTTGTAGGAAAAGTAAAAAAGTACCTCGTACGAAAAACGACAAAAGATTCCTTTAATATCTTTTACTAAAAACTCACCTAAGGGTAAAATTGGATTTAAAAAATTGTAGGTGGATGGAAATAATATTACATATTGAGGAAACATGGCTGTTTATGATAAAATACGCCCCAGTAAATACCAAAGTATAAACAATCTCAGATAAAAATGAGATTATGATATTCTCCCTTAACTTAGGTTCGATTTGCTTCATAAGTCTCTGATCCTCCTATATAATTATTTAAATAATGACATTTAATTATTCCAAAATCATACTTATTTTTATGATATCATATATGTTCATATTCTTATCTTCTTATTAGTAATATTTCATTGTTACTTGTTATTCGGGTGTTTATTGCTTTTTGTTCTTATGCGTGTTTTGTTGAATAAATTCTTATTATTATTTTTAGGTTATAGATACCTCATTTACAGAATGGTATTTGTGTAATACATATCATATTTATTCACTAAATTCATTTATGTAATCATTATGCAATGAAAATCATGTAGAACGAGTCGCATAACATCGTGGAGATGGTATTCCGTACGTACGCACGAGCGATGCTATTGTTCCCATGATCGTGGAATTGTATTGGAGTGTATGTATACTATTTCAGAATCAATATAACATTAAAATAATCATATATAGTTATTATTTACAAAATTATACACATCCAAGTAAGTTGGTGGTGGGAAATAGATTACAGCACGAAGTGGAGACGGTATTTCGTGCGTACACACGCGCGGTGATTTAGTTTTCCGTAGGATGGATAGATGGTAAAATAGGATTGTTTCATACATATAATAACATATCATTATATGAGTGATACTTATGTTATTACTTAATAATGAAAAAACTAAATAAGAATAAGTGGAAGAAGAAATAAAGTTGAAAGAATAGGTAACGGACATTACCTCTTCTTTGAAGCGCCTCATTGAGACCTCCTCTTAGGGCACTAAAATTTGTCTTTGAAGAAGTCCAAGACCTCTAGGATGTTTCTTTGGATGTGGAGAAGATAATTTGGCAGGGTTTGGCCGAGCATGAAGGCTCAAAGTGGTATGAGGAAGAGAGGTAGGAGGTACCCTTTTATAAGGGAAGAGAGGGGCACCTTTGGAAAAACAAAAAATATTATTTTATTATAAAGTCATATTCATATTTTAATAGCTCCAAATTAATTTATTCCGAAGATAGGGTGGGTATGGGTCGAAATCCACTCATACAATATAATTTAGACATTTTTAGGTATCTATTTTAACCTTATCATTTAGATTTAACTTTAAGTTAGATAATTTAACTTTTACCGTGTCTTCTTGTATTCATACACTATAAGGTCAATAAACATACTATAACAAGCCAAAAGAATCCCAAGTTGTATATTATTAATATATATATAACCTTATCTAATTCATTTGGCCGAATCATAGATTTTTTGGAATAAAATAACAATTAATAATATAATATTTGTTTTAAAAACAATTTTATGTCAATTTTGACACTATTTGGTAATTGTTTTTTGGGAAAATAATTACAGAACTATTAGTTCGAACAAAGTTAATTAAATCAATAATAACATGTCATATTAACATATAAAATTATTTTAATTCATAAAAAGTCTCAAATTACATTTATTTGGGTATTTATAACATCAATTATGTTAATATTTCATTAATAAGATAATTACTGCATCATCAATGTGTCATAAATAAATTAAATTATTTAATGTTTAAAAATAATAAATAAAATACCTTTATGTGGGAAATATTACTATTTTTCTATGGAATGTTTATAATCTAATTTATATTATTTATAACCCAATACTAAAATATTTTTAGTTATAAAACATTGATTCTAACTATTTTAACTATTCTTTAAATAAAATAATATTAAATGTCCTAATCTAATCCAAGTGGACCTAAATGGTCATATTTTATTCCTATGGTTGTTTTTGGTAGAATTACACTTATCCAATAGAATTAGGACATGTGTTAGGGTAATAATAATATCATTTTACCCTTAATTACCCTATTTAGTTTTAACCGTTGTAAAAAAAGTAAAAAGTTACTATTCACCAAAAATTATTTTCATCTCATTGAACCAAATTTTAGTCCTTGATACTAACCATGTCTCTGTGATTTTCAAAATTCTACTCACCGAAACTGTAAAATTATGTTTAATGTGAATTTGAAAATTCTCCTAGGAGGTGGGTAAAAGACGGTGAAAAGTTCGATAAAATTTTTATATATCTAAAATTATAATAAAATGACTCCAATAAATTGTATAGAATGTATATAAGTATTATGTATCAATTTTGACCTATAATAAATAAAAAAAATAAATAATTAATTAAATAAAAATCTTTTTTTAAATAGTAACCCAGTGTTTTCCCTATTCATCAAAAATTGAAACTTTTCATAAAAATACCAAAACATCATCCTAGGCTAATTTCGATATTCCAAATCCAAAAATGAAGTCCACTTTGAAAAATAAAATTTACAAAATTTCAAAAATTGGGTATTACTATTCATAACGGCTAGTTTTATTAATATTTTAATATCATATCGTTGTTTAGTGAAACTCGGTATTGCGTACGACGCAAGCTATCGAGGAAGGTCGCGATTGCATGTAAAGAAATCCAAGATAGTGTTGTGTCTAGTGAATGATTACTTTTATGATATATATTACATAAAAACAAAATATTTCTCATAAAAGTCTCGGGTGTTACAACCATAGCAGGGAGAACTACTTTGTCAGGTGGCAGACCCACGGTACTCGACAGGAGGAGTACCTCAGTTGTCTAAGGTTAGTGAGCAATGCCCCAGAGTTACGACAGGATCACTGTACTCGACAGAGGAGGATCTCTTCATCAGTTGTGGTTTCAATCTCGTTAATTAAAATTCAGGTTTGAGATGAGTCAACGACTTATGTGATTTCCTCATGATTGAAATGGGCTACTTGATAACTTACGTATATGTATGGGCATATACCTAAGTAGTGGTTACCTCTTGTGATTTCCTGTGTGGACTGGTTGTGATTTCCTGTGTGGAATGAGTTATGATTTCTTGTGTGGACTAGGTTGTAGTTGGCCTCGTGAGTCGGAGACAAACTGGGATTGATGAGTTAGGTATATTTAAGGTCATATACCTAAGTAGAGTTGGTTTATATTATGTGTTTGTATCTTTTCATTGTGGTTATTATAGTTGGATTTTTTGAGACATTGAGGGTCTTGGGGTCCTTACTGAGTATCGTTATACTCACCCCTGCATGGGCTATGCCCGCACCACGTTGTGTGGGATGCATATGATGGACAGTGTTGACAGAGACCAAGTGTACGAGGACTTGACGGTACCCAGAGGTGGACTTCACGATGAGACGGTACATGGAGGTGGTTGGCGGGTGAGATCATTGAGGAGGCTATCTGTACCTACCCTTCCGGTATGATCCGAGGTGGACGACGTAAGAGCTGCTTCTATTTTCCAGCTGTTGGTCTTTTCTATTGTACTTTCGTTCAAATGTAGCTGTACTTCTCAGTTGGGTTTGTATTCTGGCCATTTAATTTTCAGCACATTCTTTTGTACGTAGTGTATTACATCTTCTTGTACTCTGATTTTATATGTTTATGTTTTATAAAGGCAATTCCTTCCCAGATATCAGGATTTACGCCTTCGGTGCTAGTCGCCAGCCCCTGGCCTATGGAAGGTGGGATTGGGGTAGTCACGACATGGGCCCCAAGGATGGGTCGTGAGGAATTTGTATTAGAGTAGTCAGTTCTACCACAGAACTCAGAACTCTGATCATTTATTTCTGTGAAGAAAAAGTGTTAAGGGTACCAAGTGTGGTCATTAGTTCAGGGAGTCCGGTGTTGGTTCGGTGGCTGACGTATCCATACAGCAGGACCATGACTACGGATTTATGACATAGTGCATTAAAGCACTGATTTGATGTGTGTTTCCAAAAAGTTTTAAGATCATCTCAAACCAGGTCAGCTCACCATGTATAAATCATTGAACATGTCACATCTGTTCAGGATGTCTCCACGCAGATAGTTAGTTGGAGTTCCGAGAGAGTACTTGATAACGGCCCACCGAGCGACGAGACTCTGGTGTTGGGCCCTCTTTCTATGTTGGCACCTTCGGGTGGCGTACCAGCACCAGCACCACCTGTTGGGTAGCAGATGCCACCAGCCGTACTAGTGGACAATGCATGCTGGAAGAACGCGTTGCACGAGTTCCAACAGTAGAGGCCTCTGAGGTTATGAGGCGAGACAGATTCCTAGGCAGCAGTGGACTAGATGGAGGCGAATGGAAGAGTTTTACACCTAGTTTGTACACCAGAAGAGTATATGGTGGACTTAGATACTTGTTTTTTCCAGTGAGAGACCATGAGGTTGGTCCGTATAGTGATGGAGCTTCGGCATGTGGGCATAAGCCTGAGATAGTACCATCGGGTAGTGATCTAGCTGTATCACTACCTGTTGGTTAGCAGACACTACCTGCAGTACGAGTAGAGGATACTTATAGGCTTAGTGCCTTACTTATGTTTCAGCACAAGATATCTGTCATGTTCTGAGGTGAGCCCGACTCACATGTGGCTGAGAACTAGATTGAAGAGGTAGAAGGGAGTTTTCTAGAGCTTATATAGCCTCAGCAGGACAACATGTCGGTAGTTGAGAATTAATTGGGGCGTACCAAACTATTCCTGGTACTCGATGAATATGATGCGATCAGTGCTTCAGGGTTCGGACTTCTGAGTGAGGTGTGTCTAAAGGAAATCTGAGCCAGCATTTCTTTCTTTATGCATTCCAACTTATACTAGGGTTCTAGAGAGAACCTTTGTGGTTGATAATTCATTGGATGAGTGGATGCATCTAGAGAAGGTTAGCAGTGGGAAAGCAGGAAACTGGTTCTAGTCTCGGAGACTTGGTCGTGTAAAATTTTTAAATAAGAGGAAGTAAAAAGGAGAGATGAATCAGCAGGGTAACAGACGTCGATGCAGAACTAGGAGAGTAGCATAGGGTGGTGAACATTTTGACATGTTTCAACCACCAGCCATTGTAATCCATGCTAGGCTCAGGGAGCTGGAGGCCAGGGGAAGAGAGTATCTTCATGCGGTCAAGGAGTGCGACTGAAAGGCTCTAGGGATGATTCTAAGTATAGAAGGTTTCTTCAAATAGCTGTCATAACAACAAATATTAATACGAATCATCCCTTCATTCCACAAATCTTGTCCCAGGCCTAGAGTTTCTGGTTAATCTGTTGACTTGACCCTCACGTTTCGAGATACCTTTCGGAGGAGACTCGATAATCACACTTACGCCAATGGTGTGATCTGATCCTTGAGGCGAGAGTTTCAGTTAGAACCTCTTGGTGGAAGCGTCGAGGCCTTACGATGTAAGTTTGATTAAGGACTGGGCCACTACAGTACATACACAAATTTACGGTATTAGGAAAAAAGTTTGTGTTTTATCTACAATGTTGGGATGGGGTTTTCCCTTGGTCAGCGAAAAGGGAAACCCGTGCAGCAGATGATAAAATCATGCTTAGGAGGGTGTGGCCGATCACTCTTGGGTGGGCCAGCCTTACCATCGTGACTGCAAGAGTTTTTAGTTTTCAGTTTCTTGAGGACTATGGCTATGAGATAGTCAATACTCCCGATAAGGGGATAATTATCACAGAAATTCCTAGCAGAAGGACTTATATTCAGCTGTTATGAGTGGCGAGACAGCAGTTGGACATGTTTCTGGTATCCTTTGTGGATAGTGAAGGAGTCATCATGTGTATAACCAGAGATGGCTCACAGAAATTCAGACTGTATAGCGCAGACAGAAGTCCTATGCTGATAGGTTACAGAGACTACTGAAGTTTGAGGATGGAGACCACGTCTTTTACTGGTCTCACCTCGACGAAGCATACAGAGATGTGGCCGAGGCGACAAGTTATCTCTGAGGTTCAATGGACCTTTCTAGGTCCTCATAAGGGTAGGCAAGGTGGTTTATCGCTTGACCTTTCCACCTCAGTTGCACCGGGTGCACGATGTCATCCACATATCATAGTTGAGGAGATACATGCATGACCCTTCACACATCATCGACCATGGAGAGTTGGAAATCAATGATGGAGTGACTTTCACGGGGTTCCAGTAGATGTTGAGGATCGACGGGAGCGGGTCCTACAAGGATGGTCGATTCCTCTTGTGTGTTCCCTTTGGCAGCACGAGAACCTCCACGGGAGCACATAGAGTGGGAGGCTCAGATTCGTGCTCGGTACCACCTTTAGTTTCACGAGTTTATGTTCTAGCCTTACGGGGATGTAAATCCCTAAGATGGGAGTAATGTAAAGACCCAGAAAATTCAAGTAAATTTTTTTCTCGATTCTTTGGAATTTTACAAGTCTGTGTCTTCTAACGGCACCTGATTCCGAGTCCCGATGTGCCCAGAATCAATTTCCAAAGTTTATCTCGGGTATGTTCAGTGAAAGAACGAGTGGGGTTTTCAATCTTTTGAACCGGTGCTCGGAATTGAAATCTGAGGGCACTGATGAACTCACAATGTTAGTAATTGCATAAGGCGACCTTTACCGTAGCTGCGTTTTAAGCAGGTTGAGTTTTATTTTATTTTGTGATTTAGTTTGAAATAAATAAAATTGTGTGAACAATCTTATTTTATATCATTGAGAGTTATTCTCTCCCATGGGAAGTTGTTGGTGGGGACCACGACCAACAAACTTCCCATGTGAGGATAATTGAAAGGTGGGGCCCACACGATCCCCAACCTTCCACCTCCCTCTAAAACCCTTAACCTTCTCCCATTAAACTCCCTTAGTTTTAATGTGACAACTTTGCCTTAATTAAATGCGACTCTTCACATCCTCCCCTCTTAAATTCATGCCCACACATTCTAATTAATAAGGTGGTCTGATTGTTTTTATTTGAAGTGGCTTGAATTAAATAAAATAATAAGGTAGCTTATTATTTTATTTGGGGGAAATCTTTTTGGATGGGAGGTCTTGGGTTTTTTGGGGGAGAACACCGACTCTCTAACAAAGAACGACCTTCCGACTTGGCGAAGAATGCTCTACATTTTCTCCAATCCATTTTCGTCCTCCGTGACATGGGAAAAGACACATCCGTGGGAAACGTCGCCATCAACGATGGGTTTTTCTCTGACGTCAACGGAATCGGCACCGATCTTATGTGACATTTGATCATCGTGACACTTTCCTCTTTCCGCAGATTAACGACGTGTGACGTCTTTGTGAGGTAGGGGTTTGATTATAGAATGTTAATATTCTCATGATTGTTCACTTTAAACAAAGAATGCGGATCAACTCATTTTCAAGTTGATCTGTGAATTTTTTTATTTGAAGGATGGAAATATTTAATTATGGGAGAATTATTGGGAATTAGGATCATTTTTAATTGATTAAAATTGTGCCTTGTTAGTTTTTGGAATCATGTATTGATTATTGCCAATTGATAACACCTAACTCAGAGGGAACGGGCCGAAAAAACACGTCCTGATAACCCTCTGCAGATTTTTTTGGTCCGCGGATTGATGGCGACGATGAAACGGGACAAAAAAATTGATTTCAGGCCTTCGCAATAAATTATGGGACCCAAGATGACCGCCGACATAGACGAAAGTTGAATCGGACCACCAGGGAAACTTTGGTGGCTCGCGGAACCTCAGGGTCGTGGGGGTCACCCGCGTGGCGGTACCGGCGACCGGAGGCAGCGGCTGGAGCCATCTGGTCGGATGGAGGCAGTAGCCCAGCGTGTAACCGAGGAAGATCCGCCTCGTCTATGCCACGACGGTGAGGTGGGAGATCCCACGCAGCCGCAGGATCTGGGACGGCGGCATGGTGGGAGATCCTGTGTCGGTCGGGCAGGACGGCGCCGGTCAGGCCGGGCCGCGCCCGCTGGGCGGGGCCGCACAAGCCGAGCCGGGCCGGGCCCAACCGGGCTGGACCTAGACCTGAGTCAGGTCGCCCTGGTTCGGGCCGCCCTAGGGGGTGTTGGGCTGGGTCGGACGGGGCCCAGACCCGCTATTTTCAGACCTTCTTCAGTTAAGCGCCCATAACATGAGTTGTGGACCTCCAATCGATGCACCGTCAGTTGAATAGGATTCCTTGGATCGATGCGGTAATTTCATAATATTACACTCAAGCTTTCGGTAAATTTTGGGTATGTCTGGGTTGGTTCGAACCCCAAACCAACCAGGCCCTCAGAGCTAAAACGATTATAACTTGAGTTCCGGACGTCCGATTGAAGTTCCATCGACATTGTTGGATTCCTCTTGATAAGACGGTTCTTTTGGAATACTTCACTTGAGGATTGGACCCAGTTTCAATTTTTCCGGTTTGGATTGTACCTGAAATCCAACCGGGCCCCTAGAATAGAAAACCCGATAAGTTTCAGATCAGTCGACTGTTTGGCGAACCGTCAGCGGCGTTGATAATCACGTTGAGAAATGATCCCTTTGAGTATACCCTATGAGTGTTCGGGGTACAGTTTTGATATGGTTGGGTTGGTTCGTACACGAAACCAACCGGTACCCCAGGACAAAAATGCTAATAACTCACAGACCAGGCGTCCGATTGATGCGCCGTCTGTTGCATCGAGACCTATTTGACGATGTGGTCATTTGTGATACATCTTCATGGGAACTTGTGATACATGTAATATAGACCAGTGGCTCGTGGAGAAGACCCTCCTAGAGACGAGCATACGGAGTACAGAGATCATGTAGCTGGCTGAGACTTATTGACTACTTGTCTAATTCGAGTCAGAGTGACTTGTATAGCATAGTGGGGAGCACTACTATGTTTGGGTGGCATACCAACGGCGGGGAGAACTACTTTGTTTGTGTGGCAGACCCGTGGTACTCGACAAGATGACTACCTCTGTAGGCTATGATGGGGTGCACTACTATGTGAGGTGGCAGACCCATGGCGGGGAGCACTACTTTGTGAGGTGGCAGACCCGCAGTGCTCGACAGGAGAAGAACCTCAGTAGTCTAAGGTTAGTTAGCAAAGACTTGGAGTCGCATCATGATCAATGTACTCGACATAGGAGGAGCTATTCAGCAGTTGTGGTTTCGATATCTTTAATGAAAATACTGGTTTGAGCTAAGTCAATGACCTATATGATTTCCTCATAATTGACATGGGCTACTTGATAACTTACGTAAATGTATGGGCATATACCTAAGTAGTGGTTACCTCTTGTGATTTCCTGTGTGGACTGGTTGTGATTTCCTATGTGTAATGATTTTTCATTTCCTATGTGGACTGGTTTGTGAATACCTGTGTGGACTGGGTTGTGATTTTCTATGTGGACTGGGTTGTACTTGGTCTCGTGAGTTGGTGCCGAACTGGGATTGATGAGTTAGGTACATGTATGGGCATATACATAAGAATAGTTGGTTGATACTACATGTTTGTATCTTTTCATTGTGGTTATCCTAGTTGGATTTAGTGAGTACTTGTGGGTCTAGGGGTCCTTACTGTGTATCATTATACTCACACCTGCCTGGGCTATGCCCGCACCACGTTGTGTTAGATGCAGACGACAGACAGTGCTGACAGAGACCGAGTGTACGAGGATTGGACGGTACCCAGGGGTGGACCTCACGACGAGATAGTACCTGAACGTGGAATTTACGACGAGACAGTACAGAGAGGCAGTTGGAGGGCGAGAGCATTGAGGAGGCTATCTGTACCTACCCTTCCGATAGGATCCGAGTTAGACGGCCCAGGAGATGCTTCTATTTTCCAGTTGTTTGTCTTTTCTATTCTACTTTCGTTCAGTTGTAGCTGTACATCTCATTTGGGTTTTTATTTTGACTCATATACTTTTCAACACTATATTTTGTACTTAGTGTATTACTTCTTCTTGTACTGTGGTTGGATGTGTTTATGTTTTATAACGACAATGCATTCCCAGATATCAGGATTTACGCCTTTGGTGCTAGTCGCCTTCCCCTAGCTTATAGAAGGCGGGCTTCAGCTAGTCACGAAACGGGCCCCAAGGATGGGTCGTGACAATATGAGTTGAAATTTATCGGATAAAATTTCTGAAGGGGAATATAAGTCAACAACTCAGATATTATAAATCATATTTCTTCATGAAATAATTTAGGGTTATAATAAACAATATTGTATTTTTCACTTAATGAAATGGAAATAAATTTGTTTCAATAATTAAAAATATTTCACTAATCAGTAATGAAAATGAATAAATTTACAAACACTCCAATTGATTGAAAAAGATAAAATTAAAATGCTTAAATGGGAAATTATGGATTTTCCCAATCCACTATAATCACCTCTCATACATACAACACTATATAAAATAAATAATATATTAGTAAACTAGTCAACAATATAGAAAATTGAAAATTAAAACATAAATAATTGGGTTGAATGATGAATGAAAATATATGTTTTTATAGGAGGTAATGTGATCATTTGAATAATATATGACTATTTTAATAGTAACCTAATTATTGGTAATGGTATCTTAACCACTATAAGTAGTAACAAAACCATTTGAAAAAGAAACATAACCATTGGAATAGTAAATTTACCCAAAAATAATATTATATTTGTATAAATAATATTTATTTTCATTAATTTATGTAAATATATATTTTATATTTCCAATAAAATAAATATCATGATTAAAAACACTCAAATAATATATAAACTCGATTATTAGGAAACTATATTTTAAAGTGTTTCATAAAAATCATAACTTTATATTAAAAATTATATTGAACTATTTTATAAATTTATTTGATAAATGTAATATCATTTGTAAAATCAAAAAATTCTAATTTTCCTTCTTTGATTATTTTGGTAATTTTTTCGAATGCATCATTTTTAGTTGAATCATAAAAATATATTTTTTCACAAAACTATTGTATCTTAAATTAAAATATTAATGATGTAATAATAAAATAATACATATATAACAAGAGGTTAATCCATGAGATCATTTATTTCATAAATTAGTCATTAAAAAATAACAAACATACATTCCAAACATAAAAAGTACATTCTAAGGCCTAAAAATCTAAATATTACTTTAAAATATTATTTTATCATTTTTCTACATTTTCTTTGGACTATACTACTGTATTAGAATTGTAAAGTGAAAAAAATGTCATAAAAATATTTTATTTTTTCAAATTATTTTTTATAATGTCAAAAATCATAATTAAATGGTTTTTATTGAATATAATATTTTATTCACGATATTATTCTAAAAATACCCCAATCATCAAGTGTAAATGACCCCTCTCCTTTCTCTTGGAAAACCACTCCCCATGTGCATTCGAAAAACCAAGATCTAAAAATATCATCCCTCTCAAGAAACATATAATACATAGCTACATTTTTGAGCAATTCAACTTCAATCACCATGGCATTTATAGTGATTTACAATAGAAGCTACTCTAAGGAAATAGTATGTCTCTATTAAAATGTCACCCTTTTTATACTATTTATTATTTCTCCTAGTTCTTTTTGAAAAACATATATTATAAAATTAATTACTCAATAATTTAATTTCAAATTAATGATTTTAATATTCTATAATTGTCATATTTTTAATAAATATAAATGACATGATTCCCTTTCCCACCCATTCGACAATGTTCGGTTAATGGTTGGTTTACCCCTAGAGATGCATTACATAGAAAATTATTATTACCATCTTAATCGATGTATAATATTATTTATATATAATATATAGATGTTTAATTACATTTATTATAATATTATTTAGTTAATCATACTATTCTATAAATGACATTGACTTAAAATAGAGAAATCAAAGTGAAATGTGATATTTTTAAAAAAAGAATGATATAAAAATGATTCACAGTCATGAAAAGAAATTAAATAATATAATCCAATGATTATAATTGATGAACAATTTTATAAATTAAAATAATTCCATTTGGTATCCATTTTTAATAAATCTATGTGTATTATTTAGGAGGTGAAAAAGATATGAAATAAAGCGGGGATTAAGGTAAGAGAATTCATGAATCGAGCTCCTTTTCATTACATTTTCCCTATTTCATGAGTTTTAATTTTTTTAATATTACTATAATATATGCACAATATCATTTATAAAGTCTAACATTATCATTTTAGGGATATATCTATTTACATATTGATTTTTTTTTAAATAAAAATATTTTCAAAGAGAACTCTTATTTCGAAAACACATCCTAACTCCTCTTGATTTGTTTCTTCTTCACTAAAGATTTCTAATTTTTATACCGAATATGTTTTCCCATTATTAATTTGGTAAAAAAATGTTTATTTTTGAAATGATAATTTATAAAATCCTTATGAAACCCATTTCATTCCATCGATTAATTCATGACTATGATTCTAATATGTTCTATGTGGTATGCATGATTACGTAAGTGTTATGATGTGACATGTGGGACCAATATTATATAACCCTCTAATTCGTTGGGTAATGTGATATATCTCATTAGATAATGGTAATTCTATGTCAAAATGATGATATATTTGTTCAAAACAATGATGTTATAATTATGAAAATATGTTTTTCATGACCATTATGCTAGCTTTGTTTAAAAAATGTGTGGTATTTGACCACGATGAAATGATGTTTCAGTTTTATGAATTTAAACTTTCAATGACACTATAACATGTTTCCCTAATTAGGTATATGAATATTATATACTAATTTTATTATGATTGGGATTATTCTCACCCATATTATATTGATTCATGTCCCTCATTCATACTCTTACGGGTCCTTTAACACACCTATTTATTTTATGTGTATCCCCTGGTGATTAAATTTTCTAAAGGTAATTCATTGTTTTATAAGGATAATTAGGAAAAATTTAAAGAATTTTTTATTTTTTATTATGTACATGTTATGTATGAGCATAATTTTAGCAAGCCATTAAATTTGATCCTAGATTTGTAACATCATTAGTATTTTTTAATTAAAATTATGTATAATTAGGTAATTAAAAGGTGGGTATCTATAAAATATAGCTAGTAAATTAGGAGTAAGACATTGTATGGTCATATACACAATAGAAAACCCTCTAACTAACTTATTTAATCTCATAATTTTCTTACAATGTAGAGACCCAAAAAATAATGTAGATTGGAATCCAACTTTCATAATTAACACCTAGGGAATTGGAAGCCATCCTCCTTAACCCATTTATCTTGTGATAAATAAGTCTCATGAAAATTAGTGAATATATTCCACATCAATAAAATAATAATTCATGTTAACTGATAAAGAGATGATAATTCCTACAATATCTATCCCTCTTATAATTTTCAATTCATTAGCTTCAATTTGACTACACCCGTAATACATTTCCCCCTACCAATGAGGATAACAACAATCAAGAGCATGATCAGCCTTATGTCTCAGATAAAGAAGAAACTCCTGGGGGGTTTCCTTATTAGTTCATCTAATAATATACAACATATAATCTTAACAAACCTACAACTATGGATAAGAACATATAGAGAACAAATAATGAGGTCATGCTATAAATATACCGATTATAATATAATGGCCCTCAATAATGTCTTAGAACTATAATATCTAATGTTAATATCCTCTATTAGAAAATCAAACAAATATAATGTTTTTTATAGAGTTTTTTTATAAATTAGATTTAATGAAAAAAAAGTATATAGTTGATTCTGACTCAATAAGAGGAGAATCCACGATGGGATAGATAAAATATATTTTTAATTTCTCTTTTTTATCAATAGGATGTCTTCTAAATATGACATAATTTTACAAAATACAATCTTTAACACCTCATACTTCAACCACACCTTATGAAATATTAGTATGTAAATGAAGATTCATTTATTTGGATCTCTGGATGAAACAACTCTTAAATGTTAGATGAACATTCATCATCATATCATTGAATATTAGGAGAATATTGAAGAAGATCCTTAGTAAAGACCTATGCCATCAAAGGTTAAAAAACTCATATGAATTATTAATTTTGAACTATATAGTAGGTTAATTTTGATATCATGTTTTCAGATTAAAAGTATATAAGTTTGGATATTTATATGTGGTGTTTTTGAATGTATTCTTGGTGTTTAGGAGGCTTTGTGGTGGATTAGGGGTTTGATGAACGGAAAAATGGGTAGCTAAAAAATTATTGTTAAAAACAATGACTTCCTAGAAGAGGGACACTTGGTACATGTTAATCTATGTTTAAGTCATATAGGTCATGAATCCCCACTAGCTAGTTGGGGGAATACATTAGGTTTTAGGTGGTGCATTAATACAATGATCCATGCTATTATTAATTAAATTCCCTTATAAAAAAATAACTTCCTTATATATTAATGTAGTTATAGAAAACACAAGCAATATATTTTTTTTGAAATTGATTTATATATATCTAAATGTAATTAATCAAAAAAATAAAGTGTATAACATATATGGGTTTTTATAACTGTGTAATAAGTGTTTGTTATGTAGTTTCATGGATTTTTTGGGTTTATTTGTTTATGATGGGTATTGGGTAATTTCCAAACCCATTATTTATCCCTACATTAGGTGTCTTCTACCCTGATTAATTGCACTAACTGGAGGGATGAACCTCTATAAAATATACTTATCCATTTTCTCCCACATAAGATGAATTGATCATGTTTTTTACTTCAGTTTAAAAAAATGTAATTTTCCTATTTCTTCCTTAGTTGTTCCTCTCATTTTCCCTATTCAATTTTTTTGTCTCTCTTGGATATAGTTTTGGTTAAAATTCATTGATTCATAGTAAAATATGACCATGATTTTGGAATATTTTCTATAGTGTCATATGTATATTTAAATTGCTTAAATTCCTAATTTTTCTCTGCAATTTATTTCATGTTGTGTGCAAGGTGGAGTTTCAAAGGATTATTCCTATTCAGATGGAAATTTGAGATCAATTGGATATAAAATTTCAAGTATATTGTTAATAATCTTACCAAAAACATGTATTGTGTCAATGCATTGTTTTTGGTTTGTGTTTCAGACATGTGAGGTCAATTGGTTATAATTTATTAACAATTATTTGTTGGTTGAACTTATAGAATTTAGTATTTGTGTTTAAGAAATATATACTGCATCATATATATTGATATAGGAGTTATACTGTATTTAATTTCATATTTTGAGGTAAGATTAATGTGGAGAAAATAGATTCAGTATGGTAATTTTATTTCTGAGTAAGGTTCCCCATTTAATTCAAATTATTTTTACTTCTCATTATCCTAATTATATTTGGGATTCCCTGGATGGGGTCAAAAAAAGGAGAACTGTATTTTTGAAATAGATAAATTGGATTATGTTACACATTTTGTATTGATTTAAATTTCTACGTTTGTCTTGATGTGTTATTGTATGCTCAGTAATGATGCTACTAATGTGATTATTTTCTATATCTCATTAGGGGTCCCTGAAGGGGGATTTAATTATATGATCCATTGGAAATGGATTGGCGTGGGCCTTAGTGAGATCATTTTTAGGATTTTATAATTGATATAATTTGAGGTGGTGGTATTTCTAGTGTTGATCTTTGGGACAATTTATATAGGTGGTGGTTGGGGTGAGTAACAATATAATTAGGGGTTCCTAGATTAAATTCATGTATGTAATAGGGGGATATATATCATTATGCGATTTTTTTCTCTCATGGTTTTGGGGTAGTATTATAACCATGGTTTTCTATGATGGTGTTTATTGTATGATTTTTCATTGTTGAAAACCCATTAATGTTTTTTGGTTATGTTTCATGTTGTTTTTAGGGGAAGGAATAAAACCTTTTTTTCAACCATGTGACCCATGTTACAAATTACATAGTTCACCTATTGTTCTGTTTAGTTCTTAGGCTAAATATATGACTTCGAAAAAGGATTTAATGGGAGTCTATTCTAGGAATGAGTTTATTCCACTGCAAAATTGAGTATGTGGTTCATTGATGAAACATGCGACTATGAGGTAGCATTTTTTATCTAATAATGAAGTCTTTATAGAATTCACATTAGAAGAGTTTGGTATCAGAATGTAGTTTTTATATACTATTATGTCAAGAAGAACATAGTCAATAGAGGGAGTACATGGCCCCTGATGGGAGTACATTTTCATAAGGAATAATTTCTATAGAGTACCAATATTAATAATTTTTAATGAATCGAATAGTGATTTTATATTTTTATAATATTTATGGGGGAATTTTCCTTCAAATTACACATTAATAAAATCAATACGAATGATCAAAACATATGGAAAATATACAGAGTATTTTGAATATTAGAAAATTACAAAATCATCTCTGAAGACTGAGTATGACGATTATGAGGCATGGTTTATGATGGGAATTATATAGTCTTCATCAAGGATTATATAGTCTCAAGAGCTAGGTTATATGTGGATATATGTAACTCACAGAGAGGTTTTATGAAGTTAAGGGTTTGTTTTCTATGGTCAATTGATTGATTCATGAGGATGAGTAAATAGTGAGATAGTTTTTATATAGATTCATCACTTAATGTAGCTCTAAGATGGTATTCTACTAAAAAATCACCTGAAAGTATTTATATAGTTGTATGGTTCATTAGAACCTAAAATTATGTTTTTGAAGACAAAAATCATTTAAAAATCTCTTAGAAACATGGAATAGACCATCAATCCTATAAAATGAGTATGACATCCACTAGAGTAGTGTGTAAGGAGGAGTTGATGGAACTGATCTAATGGAGGTATAGTTTCATCAATGAAAAAAGTGTAAAGTTATTTCACTTGGAACTGAATGACCTTGAAAAAAAATTGTAATCCATATAATCTAATGAATATTATTGTTTTCAAGTATGACTGAAACATCAATAACCTATCATCCTTGTATTATCCCTTAGTAGTTGATGTCATGGACCCTATGAATGAAATGTTATTTCCATTAGAGTTGAGATGTGATATGGGATTGAAATTTTTTATGGGAACCTAACATATGTTTGATATTAGAGTTCAAGACATATTTATTTGTCATTCCCTATATTATAGGCCATGGGTATAATTTTTTGTCCCATGAAGAATTCTTTGTCACTCATTGTACAGAGATGACTAGGTCAAGTACTGAGGTGGATTGGTTACCACACAATAACATAATGTGATTTTTGTGTGTGTTATCTAATTTATTTACCAAATATTGATACAAAATATATGATTCCATATATAAGAGGGACTTTATGGGACCATTGTAAGTGTTATTCTCACCTCTTTTATGGGTACAACTATGAGTATTCAACCTTTATATATGGGTTTTATATCACTTGTTGTTTGGGGGATCTAGCTGGTTAGCATGAGGAATGTTGAGAGACTGTTCAATTGAGGGGCCTAGTATTTATAGTTAATTTATCGAGTTTTTATTTTATATTTACTTTTTACAAGTCATCACATCGGGCTACCCTTTTTATTTCTTTTATACTGATCATGAGTAAAACTTATGTCAAAAAAGTTTGTTATTTATTGTTTATCAAATGTTATCTTTTAGTCATAATACCTTATTCTTAATTTGATTTTGAATTTTGATTCTATTATAATTTTTATTGAATTTTATATTTTCAAGAATATAGTCTTCCCGCATTTCTTATAGACTATCTGTGCTATTCATAATCATTTGTTATATATGGATGCATGATTGACGTCATATGGTACCCCCAGATCGGGCCATAAACTTTCATCCACATCATAATGTTACAAAATTGTATCATATTTTCTATTGTTTCTATATTTTTAATGGTTATTAGATATATGAAATTATCAAATCATGTGATGGACCATTTTAATGTTCATAAATATCCCTTTATAAGGAATTTATATGCTACTTGGGATGATATTTGTATTCATAAATTTTCATTATTATGATTGTGATATTGATTCAAGTATGGATTTTTCCATTAATTATTATTTATTTATAAACACTTATCCTTAGGTGGCATGATAGATCACATTCAATAATAATACTAGCAATGTGGGTATACCTATACAAAATAACACTTTTGTGGTTGTTAAATAATATTCCATAATAGGAAAAATGTTTTAGAAAACTGATAAAGATAAAATTAATGAAAATTAAATAGGTTAAGTCCAAATTGTTTAATACATCTATAATAACTAATTATCTAATCTTCTAAATGACATATTGGTCGTTTATAAATTCATTTGGACCACTGTGGTATTTTTATTATGTTATATTGATGTTATTGTAGTTGTGATCCTAGTACATGACATCCCAATAGTGGGTAGATCTAAGTATGGTATGCCTTAAAAAAGTATTTTTAGTATGAGTTATCAAGTATGGTTTGGTCATTAATGAAAGCTGTTAGTTGGTTGGATACCCAAGAATTCGATGAACATCTATGTGATGTTTACTTGAGATTTTGATCCTTCTCTCTATAGAGTTAGTAGAGGGGATCTACGCATCTATGGTTTGAAACAAACCTGGTGGGTTAATGGTTATAAGTTATTTGGTCTTCATTTTATAGTTGGATGAATTTGATTGTTTTGATGATGATATAGGTATATTTTATGATGCATCCTTGTTTGATAGAATCATTGGTTAATACCCTAAATGTGGTACCATTCTTGAGCATGTAGGGTGCAATTTTTTAAGATGTTTTCCTAAGAATATTGGGAACAATGGAACCCGGGATTCCTCGTGAGGTGAATATTGGCACAATATTATTTGGTAGATTAAAACAGTCTTACTGTTTCAGTTTGGAAATTAGACCTGTGTTTAGATAAGATTGATGCATTACAATAAGGCTAAAGGGATATAAGTCCATGTCAGCCAAAAGGCATGGGTAGCGAATTGAGGTATTATTATTTAAATTCAATTATTTATGACTTCAACTAGTTTTATATATAAAGGCTTTAGGAATCATGGAATCTATGATTTTTTATTTTCTTATGAGGATAGATAAATTATTATAAAGTTTCCACTATCTGAGTATCTTGGAGTTGATGAGAAATTCTCATTCAGAATTTTCTCCAAGAACTGAAAGTGTAATTGGAAAATTAATCTAATAATTATAAATTTAGTGAAACTACAATAATATTGAAAATGTAATAAATCTATGTAATTATAAATGATTTTTTTATCTAAAACAGCTTTAGAGGTGTCCAATTTATTATTTATTGAAATACTACCATTTTTTTGGATAATTTTCTAATAGCTAGGTCAATAGTGGGAAATTTATCCTATGAGATAAATTTATTCATTAAAGGGATTATGAGCATTTAAATGGTATAGAAATGGGTTGAAAATATTTTTTGGGGTGGAATACCATTTTTATGTATAAGAGTGTTCAATTTTGGATGTTATTTATGATGATGTCATGTTTTGTTGGTCCCTTTTCTGGTAAAATGTGTTGTAGTGCCCGATGTTCTATAGAATATTGGGGTAGTAGTATAGGGAAACTCAAATTGTTTTGGTTTAAATCTAAGTATGATGTTGGTGTTCTATATATGATTTATCTTAATATAGGTTAATAGTGTTTAGGAATTAATAGCCTTACAAAATTGTATAATTGTTCCATTTTAAATAAACATCATAAAGGTAGGGCTCATGTGTTGAGATTGATGGGTTTTAATGAGAATAGATTATATACTATAGTTATTTTCACATATATTTAATTTGTAATAGGGTTTTCAATATTATGATGGTTGGGAATGTCGGGTAATGAGGGGAATCATATCGACCAGTTCAAGAGTAGATTACATGATAGTTGGGTGGTGGCTGGTGTCAGGTAATGGAGAATAGTGTGTAGCCGGTAGGATGTAGATTTTTTAGTTCTTCAGATGGAGGAATAATGATCTATATATAGTTATGGGATGGAGATATTTTTGGTAGTAAATTTATATAATATTTATCATTATTGTGTCTAGGGACTAGAATAGGATATTTTCAATTAAATGGGTTGGAAGAATCCTATGTTTTCATAATGTTGTCCTGATGGGGGAATCATTTTGTGAACTGTGTTCTAGTATTCTTTTAATGAAATTCCAATTACTAGTAAATCATTAAATGTAACATTCCATATAAAAAAATAATAAGACACATTTCATATTTATTATTATTTTTTAATTAAATATTATTTATACATTAAAGGGGACTCTATGTTCGATGGCATACCTGATACACAACAATGGGATTTGTTAAAATCTTACGTTGCACACTAATAATATAATATTTTTATATTAAAATGGTTGTTAATTCCTAGTATTTGTATTGGAAAAAAATGAATAGAACTAACATAAATATGATTATATATGTTTTCTAAATGTTTTTACAATTATCCAAAAAAGTTAGGGGCTTAAAATGTAAATGAATATAATTTTATGCATGATTAGTGAAACCACTATGTATTAGTTAAAAAAACTGACCTTTTCATTTATATGAAATTTTACCACTTCTGTGAATTGAAGTTCAAAACTCTGACATACATGGTTGTTATTAGTAAGTAAAATGTGGTTCAATAAGATGAAAATAATTTTTGGTGAATAGTAACTTTTAACTTGTATTTACCACGGTTAAAGGTAAATAGTGTAATTCAATGTAAAACAAATATCATAATAATAAATAATTACATTAACACTTGTCTTAACCTTATTTAATGAGTAATAGCCGACCATGGGCATCTTTGGGTCGATTTTGGGACCTCATGGAGCCACTTAAGAGTTCTAATGACACTTTAGATTAATTAATTTAATATAATGGCAAAAATGACACAAAAAAATATATTTTGGTAAATTATTTTTTACATGGTCGTATATAAGTTATAATTTTGAATATAAAAATTCATTGAAAATATAAAAATATTTCCTACATCATGGTATTTGTTTTATAATTTTTAGACATCAAATAAATTAAATTATTTATGACCCAATAATGATGATGTGTTTAACTCATTAATAAATGATTTAAATAAATAAGATTAAAAATATTAAAATAACATCCAAAACCAGTCCAATACTTTTTGGATGAATTTATTTCATCCATGAGACATCTTATCTTCTACCTTAATAAGTTTTGGACTTTTAGAAACTGAATATCATTATATATTAAAATAATATTATCACACTTTCCTAAAGATCCCATCCTCCCCCTTATAAAGATATTTCAATTCAAACCAATTAATCACACATCTCAAACCTTTTGTCTCATCCATCCTCGGACCAATTAGGATCCCTACATACCTATCCTCCTCTTAGAATCATTACTTTAGGGAGAAGGCACTTCAAGAAGTCTTTATGGTTTAAACCAAAGGAAGTTACCCAAATTAAAGGTAAAAGTTTCTCGTAACTTATTTTTTTATTTTACTTCTCTAAACCCTAAACTCTTTTTATTACATTATTTTATAACAACTCCTGTATCCTCAATATACTAGGATGTTTTTATGTGATTTATTTTAACTACACTTACACAAACCTCTATCTAATGGGTGAAGAACATACTGTTTCTATAGATGGAAAACTAACGCCTCAGGAACGATGATTATTCAATTATCTCCTACCACCTATCATGGTGGCCATTGAGATGATAATATATTTATATATGATATATATTATGTTTATATTTTTTTATGCTTTTGTAATTTACATTTATATCCTACCTATATTGTTTCCATAATGGGTAAACACAATAATTTTAATTGAGGATGTGCGGACTACAGCCCCCTTAATGTGAAATGACTCGTTAATGCCATATGTGATATGTATAAAGGATATAGTTAATTATATAATATATGATATTATACTGGAATTATAATATAATTATATATCATTATGTTTTAATTCCGTTAAAATTCCTAATAGAAATGAAAGTAGTGTTCATTAATACATACGACTTACCGTCCCGATGAACGGTGCATTTCATTTCTTATCTCCAAAATTCTATGTAATGTTATAAATACATATATATAATAGATATATATGATTTATATGACATCTAAAATACAAATATCTTTCTGGAGATAATTTACTTTTGACCACATGGGAAACTTGTAATTATAAGGTGTTCATTTTTTACTCAAGTAGCAAATATCGACCAAATGAAAATTATAATCTTAAATGATATCATAATGTTTATAACATGGTAATAAGTGATATAAAAATAATAATAAACATTAAAAAATTTCTCCAACAAGTATAATTTATCTTTAGTTTTTTATTCAGGAGATTAATGAACGAACGGGTCATGTCGGACACGAGGTAAGGGATTTTCTACTCTCACATTTAATTCCATGTGATTTCCATTGTTCGCAACTTATTCATTTCATGTGGTGTATTGCGTTCATAAATTTGATATATATTATAATTATTCTCATTATATTTAAGGTATTATGTGATTCATTTGGTGGTTATTAACTTTTGGTCATATGACTTAGTTGATTACAACGTGGTAAAGGGTTTCGTCTAGTTTTTATTCCCTTGAGATTAATGATATATTTGACACTATTTACTTTTTTATGGTGTATGTAATGCCCAATATTGTACTCTTTGTGTAATATACTTTCATTGATTATTATTTAAATCTTCATTGAATGATCTTTCTTTCATGTGTAATATGTTTTTTATGTTACCAAATCGGTAAGAGAACCTTTGACCCTCGTCTTTTTAAAAGACTTATTTTTTGTTATATAATTTAATTTACGTCTTATTATGTTGGGATATGTTATTTTATATAATTATTGACGTAAAAAGTATTCCCAAGTGATGAGATACCTTTTTTATCTCATCAACTCATTTTCTGAATTTCAATGTGACGTCGTTAGGATGTCGAATTTTTACAAGGGAACTTCTTAACCCAATTTAAATGCTTAGGGTTCAGCTTTTACTTAATGAATATTCCATCCTATGAATATGTTTGAATGACCTTTGATTTTTTAAACTTAATGTCAACATATATTGTGTGTATTTTTATTTTTCATACATAATTATGTGATTGATTTATCCTTAATTTAACGATACCATCTTTATAAGATATTTCATCTCAATTTACATTTCCATTGAGACTTCATTGTTGTTATGAAAAAATCCACTCTTATATAGTGTATATACTATACTTTGACATATTATATCATGAATATTTTTATTCTCATGATATTATAGATTTTTGATTAAATTTTATTCCTCAATTATATTAATTCTAGCATCTCTCTTTTGGTTTAATAACTCTTTAACTAAAATATCATTTTTAAATGTTTTAAATAATTATTATTCTAAATATTTATCATTAATTTCAATGTTTTGAAAATTTGTTTTAGGATTTATTTATATGGACATCAATTTTTTCAAATGATAATTCATTTAATTGATTCAAAGTGGTATGGGAAACATTTATTCAAAAATCTATTTTTAAATGGATTTGAATATGATTTGATAAAGCATTGTTTATTTCAATATCTTTAATTGATATATTGGAATTTGTAAGTATTATCTTTCCTGTATACTTTTGATATGTGTTATTATTATGTTATGGGTATTGGGAATTTTTTTACGTATACGGGTGGTTTGGTGATAAACCTAGGGTAGGTGAGCCCGAGATAGCTCTCCAATGCATTGGCTAACGTGACAAAGGTAAATTTGATGCTTCTCCTTATAGATTTAGTGAATATACTGTGATTGGTATTCCAAGTGTAACTCCATATGTTGTTGTGATACCTACAATGTAACTTTGATATGGATGCTATATGTAACCTTTATGAATTATGATTTTTGTGTGTTATTCATAAATCCTATGATTTCATAAGGTATATTATGATTGAAAAGTATGGATTCATTGATTTGTATTTATTGGTGGTACAAAGTTTTCCCTCCTTATTTTTTAACCCTTACTGAGGTTTTTATGCTCATTTCATGTTTTTGAAATGTTTTCCACAGGACTTAAAGATTAATTGGGTCAAGTATGGGATCAAGGAAAAGGCATGTTGTCTAAAACATGGAACTATACATGTTTCTTATAGTGAGTTTTTATTTTATGAATAAAATGGATAATGGGTATTACTGTCTATATGTAATAATGAAGTTGTTATGTAATAGTTATCGCCTAATTCCATAAAACTCTAAATGTGAAAAGATCCTCAATGTGAATAATTAACTTATTCAAGATTTTGTAATGTTGTAAGGTTGGGTCCTTATAGTTGGTATCATAGGTTGGTTTAGATAACTTTAGAGGTTGGGTGTTATTTAATCATAAGTGACATAACCATAATGGTTAGAATATTGGAAAGAGTCGTAGTTTTTTTAGATAATGTTAATGAGTTTAAGATAACATGATTAAGTCTATATTAGTATTTAACCTCCTCTTAAGATATTGTATGATTATTTTACTGATATACTCACGCTGACCTTTTTGGATTTAGTAAATTGCTGGATATAGCAGGCACCATAGTAACAGTGGATGTGAAGAAGCTATGCTTGTCATCTAAATGAGATACTAAATAAAATGGAAGATTCAATGAGAACTCTTGTGGTTATTCTCAACCAACTATATGGAGTCATGATTGTCAACGTGATCCTTGGTGGTTTTTATATGGAATTTTAAATGTGAGAATCAAATCCCTATGGAAGTTCATGTAATAATCATAAAGGTATGTATGTTCATTAACTTATGTGTCAAGGATGTGGAAAGAAACACTAAGGAAAATATTTCAATGGGATGGGAAGATGTAGTAGATGTGGAAATACAGGTCATAATGCAAGAACTTACCTTGGAAAAAGGAAGCATCCAGCTGAATCTAGGAAACGGAAAGAATCTCTTTCTAAGGAATCAATTGAATGTTTTAAATGTGGTGTGCATGTTCATTATACAAATAGATGTCCTATGAAGATTTTTTTTTGGAATGTAATCCCTGGGATCCTACAAATATATGTTTACCAATACCTAATGCCATTAAAATTGAGGATGAAGAAACTGAAAATGACCAATGAAAGGTATGGATTATTTCTTAAAATATTTTTTGACATGATTGAATCTTAGGATATGATTCATGATTTTGTTTATAGGAAAGTATTATTTCAAAATATGGTGGAAAGGAATGGTTAACGGGTCATGGAGAACTCTGAATGAGTAATTAGTCAACATATAAGGGATTCAAGAGTTGTTGGAAATTTTAGGAAGGAGAAATACTTATAAGTATTAAGGATCTTTTGAGAGTGGGATTACATTAGAAGACTTTTTATAATATGTGTAACCCTAAAGATTTATATATGAAAATTTTAATCAAGGAATAATTATCTCATCTTTTTTGGATATAGTTATAATGAACCATTTGGGATTATATGATCCTTGCATTTGAGGTAATTATAAGTTAATACATTTTTGGAAGCAAAATGAATGTTATTTGATAACCTTGGTGGTCAAAATATGTTATGGTTTTTTTGATTAATTTATCTATTTTTGGGAATGTTATAAAATTATATTGTTTTTGAAAAAAGACAACACACAGACCACGTGACAGCCCATCGCACCGGACAAAGCTATGGGAATCGAACCCACAACCAAAGTGCGACTGGGATTTATCGTCTACCACTTGACTACGTGAATTCCTTGGTTAGTATGACTAATTATTTTTAGTTATATGATCTTCTGAATTAATAATAAGTTGAATTTGGGTTATCTATGGAAATTATTAACCTATCATGGAGAATATTTTATTAGGTTCATTACTTTTCAGTATGAGACTTAAGAGTAAGTGACGTTATTTGGAGAGAAATGTTAAAATTCACCTTTGAGGAATATATGATTAAATCCTTAAGAGATTTGGGTTTCAATATTATTTTGGATTAATTTTATGAATTTTATGGAAATATGTTTATTGAATTGTCTTTGTTGAACATTGGGTATTGTTAGACAAAATTTGACGATTAAGAGTAGTTTTTCTTTTTGTAAAAGATTAACCTTTTGGGTCTTATCTGATATCGCACTAACCAGTTTGATTTTTGTTAAAGTATAAAGACATGGGAAATATATAGTTCATGTTTTTTGTATTATGTGATTCCCTAAAAGTAGATTCTAGCACTTTTAATGTGACCACGTCAGATTCAATACTCATCTTTTGGAGAAAAGATGAGTTTGTGGTAGGAATTTATTAAAGGATGAAAGTCTACATGACATGTAAGTATGTTTCCTTATGTTTTTAGTTAATATCATAAATAAATTCCTCAAAATTTTGAAATATAACAAAAAACAAAAACATTCTGTGTTATCTTTTTTTACTGGGGAATCAAGGACTGTTGAACCCATCACATTTTGGTGATTTCCTAGTGGTTATCTTTCTCCTAATCATGTTTTATATCACTCTCCATCAAAACATGACCATGTGTTCTCTCTTCCATATCCATGTTTTCTTACATGGAATCCTAGTATGGGTTGTCTTGGGTGACCATTGTACTTATCTTCCTTTATTTTAATGTGATAGTTTTATTGACTATTGTTCTGATATGGGACTTTCAATGATGATTCTGAGCCCAATTTTAAAATTGCGAGGAACGAAATTCCCAAAAGGGGGGAAGGATGTAACATCATAGATAAATAAGAATTAATAAACTTTTAATATTTATTATTATATGTGAAATAAATATTAATTTTACATTAATGGGGATACTATGTTCGATGGTGTACTCGATACACCATAACAGGTTTCTTTGAAATATTGCATTGCACACTAATAATATAATATTATAATTTTAAAATTGTATTTTATTACTAGAGGTTGTATTGGCGGAAATGAATATAAATAACTAAAATATGATTATATATGTTTTTTAAATGTTTTTACAATCATCCAACAAAATTTTGGGGCTTAAAATATTAATTAATCTAATTTTAAGCATGAATACTCCAATATTCAGTAATGGATCTATTTTACGTCTTTTGATAGTGAAAACACTTTAAATATAGTTTTGGTCATTTTTATATGTTCTATTTTTTAAAAAATAAAATTCTTCTTTATATTGGGGACATCAATATTTACATTGGGTATTTTTTTGGTATTTTTCTGATAAAGTTCATTTTTATTGAATTGTAAAAAATATTGTATTTTAAATAAAAAGTTCCTTTTAATCTATGTTATTTATATGGTTTGGTTTTTTTAAATTATTTTTAAAGGTTAAATATAATATATTTTTACCATTTAATTTAATTTTGGTCATTGGAAATAATTTCATTTTGAAATTGGACATAAACTAGTTTTAATCTTTTGATAGTAATTATTTCTTAAAAACACGCTTTTTGTTATTACAATGGGAATTAATTTTAAATTAATTTTTTAAACATCGGTGTTTTTAATTTTTTAAAATAAACATCATTTTTAAATTCGGAATATCAAATATAGCTTCGGCTGATTGTTTGGTATTTTTCAGAAAACATCAATTTTTGATGAATAGTGAAACCACTTATTAGTAGTTAAAAAATGACTTCTTCATTTAAATGAAATTTTACCACTTCTGTGAATTTCATTTCGAAAATCTGACATACATGGTTTTTATTAGTATGTATAATGTGGTTCAATAAGATTAAAATAATTTTTTATGAATAGTAACTTTTGACTTTTATTTACCACGGTTATAGGTAAATAGGGTAATTCAAGGTAAAACGAATATCATAATAATACAAAATTATCTTAAAACTTGTCCTAACATTATTTCATGATTAATGGACGACCATTTTCATATTTGGTACAATTTTTGGACCACATGGATCCACTTAAGAGTGATAATGACACTTCAGATTTATTAATTTTATATAAAGGCAAAAATGACACAAACAAATATCTTTTAGTAAATTAATTATTATATGGTGTTATATAAGTTATCATTTCTACAAAAAAACTTCATTGGAAAGATAAAAAGATTTCCTATATCATGGTATTTGTTTTCTAATTTTTAAACATTGAATAAATTAAATGTTTTATGACGCAATAATGATGTTGTTTTGACCTCATTAATAAATGATTTAAATCAAAAAGATTATAAATATTAAAATAAAATACAAAACATATCCAATTATTATTGGATAATTTTTTTTGACCATGAGTCATTATATCTTATACCTTAATATGATTTGGAACTTTAGAAACCAAATATCATTATATAATAAAATAATATTATCAGAATTTCCTAAAGAGCCCCTCCTTCCCCTTATAAAATTCCATCAATTATAACCAACTCCGCACACCTATCAAGCCTTTGGTGTAACATCCCAAGTAAGTAATGAATAATAGATATTTTTACCTATGTCTATTAATGAATTTGATAGTGTTTTAGAGGCTTAAAATGAAAATAAATTCAATCTTAAGCATAGAATACACTAATATTTTTAAAAGATTGTTTTACTGCCTTTTGATGGAAAACCATTTTTAAATCTATCTTTTGACAATTTTATAATCTATGTCTGTCAAAATAAACTTATTCTTTATGATTGGGACATCAAAATTTACTTTGTGTGAATTTTTGGTATTTTTCAGAAAATGGTCATTTTTAATGAATAGTCAAAAATACTGCATTTTACATCAAAACTGCTTTTTAATCTAATTTTTTTATATGATTAGATTATATTTTGAATTGGTTTTTAAGTGAAATTAGAATATATTTTTACCATTTAAACCAATTTTTGTCATTGGAATCAATTTCACTTTGAAATTGGACTTAAACTGGTGTCAATCTTTTGATACTTATTGTTTCATAAAAACACGTTATTTGTCATGACAGCGGGAATTAATTATCAAATTAATTAATGTGACTTATATGTTTTGAATTTTATAAAATAGACTTCATTTTTGTAATCATAATATCAAATATATCTTAGGGTGATTTTTTGGTATTTTTCTGAAAAACTTCAATTTTTGATGAATAGTGAATCCACTAAGTGGTACTTATAAAAACTTATTTTTCGTTTAAATGAAATATTAGCACTTCTGTGTTTTGAATTTCAAAAATTTTACATACATGGTTGTCATTAAGAAGTAAAATGTGGTTCAATGAGATTAAAATAATTTTTTTTGGTGAATAGTAACTCTTATGTTCTTAATCGCGATTAGAGGTAATTAGTGTAGTTTAAGATAAAAATAATGCTTTAATAAAATGAGATAAGCGTGACACATGTCCTACCCTCATTGGATGTGTCATGGCCGACCAAGAAAATCCATGGGTCAACTTGGGGACCCCATGGAGCCAGTTTGGTTGGGAAATGAAATAAATAACTTTTTATTTAATGTAAAAGTAAAAAAGACACAAACATCAAATGTTTTACTAAACCAATTTTCACATAGGGTTATAAAGATCAGATTTTTGATTATAAATATTCATTGGGAAGATAAAAGTATTTCCTACATCATAGTAGTTTTTTTTATAATTTTTAGTCTTTAAATAAAGTAAATTATTTATGACATCATGATGATGTAGCGATGACCTCATTATTTAACGATTTAAATAAAATACAATGATAATGTAAAATCTAAGACCTAAACATGGCCAAAACCTATTGTATGGGTGGATTTAGAACCCCTATCAACTTATCCTCGAAACAAATCAATGTGGGACCTCTTAAATCCAAATACCATTTTAAAATAAAGTGACTTTTCTTTACCTTCAAGAGTGCCCCTCCTCTCCTCTTATAAAAGGCCCCCACCTGTACCTCCTTACCCACACTTCCAAATCCTTTGGCTCAGCAAAACCCTGCTCATTTTGTCTCTTCACTTCCCTATCTTACTCCTTGAAGCCTCACTTTGGGCATAAGTCTTCCCAATGAAGCCTTTGAGCTCAAACCAAAGGGAGTTACCCGATTTTAAGGTAATTTATTCACTTAAGTCCTTTTGTTTTATTTTTCATCTCCAACCCCTAAACTCTTTTTATTCATCTATATTGTAACAAATCCAGTATCTTCAATATACTAGGATGTTGTTATAATATGTATTCGAGATACAATTACACACACCTACATCTAATGGTTAAAGAACATACTGTTTCCGTGGATGGTGAATTTATGCCTCCCAAAACGATGATTGTTCAACATTCTTTTAACACCTTCAAAGGTGACCATTAAGATGTAACTATATTTATATATGATATATAATATGTTTATGTTTTACTTAAGCTTCTGTATTTTTCATTTTGGGCATACCTTTATGGTTTCCATTATGGGTAAACGCGATATCTTCATTTAAAGAAGTGCGGACTACCGCCCCCTCAAAGTGATTTGATTCGTTAAATACCATATGTGGGACGTATAAAGGATGGAACTTTTATATTATATATAATATTATACTGTAATTATAATATACCTTTATATCATTATGATTCAACTCTATAAAATATGAAATAGAAATGAAAGTAGCATTCCAGCGTACGTACGGCTTACCGTCTCCATGAACGGTGCATTGCATTTCTTACCTCTAAATGATTATGTAATATTATAAATGCATGTATATACTGGATATATATGATATATATATAATGATTATAATTCTGTATATAATGGATACATGAACATCATGTAATTATAAAGGGTTTAATTTTTACTCGAGTACCAATGATCGTTAAAATGACCGTTATTAACTTAAATAATTACATAGTGTTCATGACATGGAAATAAGGGATATAAAAGGAATAATGAACATGAAAATGGATCTTAAACAAGTAGAAATTAACTCAAGTTTATTATTCAGGAGATTAAAGAACGACCGAGTCAAGTAGGACCCGAGGTATGGGACTTCGTCTCAATCTCCTTTCATTGAGGCATATTTTGTTTTATACACAAACTTTTTTAATATGGTCTATAAAACCCTCTGACTGTTACGTTTAAACAAAATGAATCCTTTTTATACGAAGCATTTTACTAAATGACAAAAGGGAATGTTTTGTCGTACGTATGCGGCGACAACGACTTCTCCGCCACCGTGACCGTTAATTGAGTTTCAGCTTCCTCTACAATACATACCTTCTATTTAAAAGAAAAATAAATACCATGTTTTAATTTTATTTTATTTTGGTATTGAAAATGGTTTTCATAATGTTTTTATATCAATGTGTTGTATTGATATCTTGTGATTTAAAGGTAGAAATATTATGTTTCCTTTATGCATGTTTTATGTGATACGATTATGTTGAGGTTCTTGGGCATTATTATGAAGACAGGTGGTTCTGTGATAAACTAAGGGCAGGTGAGCCCGATATAGCACTCCAATGCATTGGGTAACGTGATGGAGTGTAACGTAAAGGTTTCTCCGAAGAGATTTAGGGAATATACTGTGATGGGTATTCCAAACGTAACCAAGAGGGTTACTCCCTACGTAAGAATGTTATGAATGCCTCAAGTTACCTTTACGTCTTATGATTTCTCTGATTTATTCATGATTTGATGAGGTATGTTGATGTGCTTATGTTTTATTGGTAAAGTATGATTTCATTCTTATATATATGTACCCATGTTTCCTTTCCATGTTTTTTATATCCCATACTGAGCTTTTTATGCTCATCCCATGTTTTTTTGAAATGTTTTTCACAGGTGAAGGGAAAGGTAAATGATATGATGATAGTGTCAAGGATGTGTCAAGAAGGAATCCATGTTTTATTTTAAATATGTTTCCATTAATGGGAATGAATAATACTATCATTATGTAACCACTTTGTTTATATGTGGAATGTAATGCAAGTTTTATGATCTAATTATCTAAAACTCTAAACCCGAAAAGATCCTCAATGTGTATTCTTGCAATAACTCAAGATTAAGTAAGGTTGTTGGGGCCTTATAGTTGGTATCAGAGGTCGGTTTAGATAACTTTAGTAGTTAGAATTCTATTAAATGATTTTCCAAAAATATTTTTTATGGTCATATTGAAGTGATATAGTATTTGAAGATTACCATGTTGCATCATCTATGAAATGTTTGTTCAGAATGGTTTTCCGCAGAGGAAGCAGGGAAGCAGTTCTAGGAAGGCATACATAAGGAAATAACCTTCCAAATCAGCATCCTGAGATGGTCAGAATTGGAACTGAACAGTTTGTTGCAGCAATGGAGCAGTTGACTCAAGCGATTAATGATGGTGGTATCCATGCATGAGATCAGCCAGATCAACCGCAGAGGAACATGTCAGTGGTGGAACATTTCATGAGGCAACATCACCCATCATTCAGAGGATCATCTGACCCTGTGTTAGCTGAAGGGTGGATTAAAGCACTGGATAAGATTTTTGATGTCATGGGGTGTTCAGACAATCAAAAGGATAGTCTTGCTATTTACCATTTGGAGGGTGAGGCAGATCAGTGGTGGTCTATTGTTAAAAATATCAGGGACGCCGATGAGATTGATTCTCTCGACTGGGATGAAGTCAATGGTATGTTTCTTGAGAATTATTTTCCTAAGGCTATTCGACTTAGGATGGAAAATCAATTCTTGGAATTGAGGCAAGAGGAAGACACAGTGGCTGCCTTTGAAGAAAGGTTCACTCGATTGGCAAGGTATTCTCCAAATATTATCCGAGACCTTGATAGTAAAATCAATCATTTTTACTCAGGATGAAAGCCAAAATATCGAAGGGAATTAGCTTCTCGTGAGTTTAAAAGTTATGAAAATCTTGTTCGATGTGCTGAGAAGGTGGAAATGGAGTTTTCCGATGATCAAGTGTTCTATAACAACCAACAGAAGAAGAGACCGAGGTGGCAGAAAAAAGGTAAGAATTCTTCAAAAAATTCTGATGGTAAGAAATCTAAGTTTCCAGTTTGTGATAAATGTGGTAAAAGGCATGCTGGGGAATGTCTTCTGAATTCTGGAAAGTGCTACCGATGTGGTAATATGGGACAAAAGGCTCGTGATTGCACTAAAGAAGATCAGGGTGGTGGTAAGACCAAATTTGATTTACAGTTAGTGAAATGTTATAAGTTAAATGAGATGGTTCACTATGCTAATGAGTGTCCAACAAAGAGCTTGGTTGATGGGAAGCAGATAGACTACAAGAAGGAAGGGGTGGTGAAAACCTTTGCAACTACTTCAGCAGATGTCGGGCCATCAAATGAAGTTGTATCAGGTACTTTGTTTGTTTTTTCAGATTATGCCAGTGTGTTGTTTGATTCGGGGTCTACACATTCTTTCATCTCTGAAACCTTTTCTAGTAAAATGGGAATACAATCTCAAGAAATGACTCCTGAACATGTGGTAAAAACACATGGGGGAAATGTTGAGGTAAAAAGAATTTATACGAATCTTCATATCCTTATCTGTGGAAATAACCTACTTGCAAACCTTATTGTTCTACCTCTAGTAGAGTTTCATGTTCTCCAAGGTATGGATTTGCTCTTTATTTACCATGCTAAGATTGACTGTAGAGCTAAAGAAGTTTCTTTTCAGAAGGACATTTAGTTTGTGTACAACAATTAACCCTTACTGTTGATAACTTATCAAGAGGCCAAGAAACATGTAAAAGATGGAAATAAATGTTACCTTGCACACATCGTTGAAAATAAAGGATCTATTCAGATTAATGATGTGTTAGTGGTAAAGTAGTATCCTGATGTTTTTTCTGATGATTTTCCTGGAATAATACCAGTTTGGGAAGTTGAATTTACTGTTGACTTAGTTCCTGATGCTAAGCCAATTTCAAAACCCCCTTATCGAATGGCTCAAATTGAACTTTTAGAGTTGAAGGAGAAATTGCAAGATTTATTATAGAAAGGTTTCATTCGACCTAGCACATCACCATGGGGTGCTCCTGTATTATTTCTTAAAATGAAAGATGGTTCAATGAGACTTTTCATTGATTATAGAGCCTTGAATAACATCACTATTAAGAACAAATATCCTTTGCCTCATATCAATGATTTGTTTGATCAGCTCCAGGGAGCTCAATATTTTTCAAAGATTGACTTGAGATCGGGGTACCATCAGCTGATGGTAAAGGAAGCAAATATTCTGAAGACTGTGTTCTGTACAAGATTAGGCCATTATGAATTTGTAGTAATGCCTTTTCGTCTAACCAATGAACCTTCTGTATTCATGGACTTAATTAATATAATTTTCCATGAGTTCTTGGATAAGTTTGTGGTGGTTTTCATTGATGATATTTTGGTGTTTTCTAAAAGTAAAGAGGAGCATGAAAGTTATTTAAGGGTTATCTTGCAAACCTTAAAAGAAATGAAACTATATGGAAAATTCAGCAAGTGTGAGTTTTGGTTGCAACAAATTTCTTTCCTTGGTCACATTGTTTCTAAAGATGGGATAACTGTTGATCCTGCAAAAACAAAGGCTATTGAAGAATGGCCAAGACCGAAAAATGTAACTGAGATTCTTAGCTTCCTTGGTTTGGCAGGCTATTACCGAAGGTTTGTAGAAATGTTTCACAGTTATCTAGTCCAATGACTAAGCTAACTCGGAAGGGTGTTAAGTTTATCTGGACCAAAGAATGTGATGATTGTTTTCAGGAATTGAAAAGAAGATTGGTGAATGATCTAGTTTTTGCACTACCATCCAAGAATGGTGAGTTTGTTATATATAGTGATGATTCATTGAAATGACATAGTTGCGTCCTAATGCAGAATGATCAGGTAATTGCTTATGCTTCACGACAGTTGAAAACTCATGAGGTAAATTACCCTACACATGATTTGGAATTAGCTGCTGTTGTTTTCGCTTTAAAAATTTAGAGGCATCATTTGTATGGAGTAAAGTGTGAAATATATACTGATAAAAAAAGTTTAAAGTATATATTCACTCAGAAAGAGTTAAACATGAGACTGAGGAGATGGCTGGAATTAATCAAGGATTATGATTGTACAATTCATTACCATCTGGGAAAAGAAAATAAAGTGGCTGATGCTTTGAGTCGAAAAAGTAATGTTTCATTAGCAATATTGCGCTTGGAATGTGATCCTTTGGTTAAGGATTTGATGAACTTTGGCATAGAAGTTATTGGTGTAGGAAGTTCTTCTGTTTTGTTTCAGGTATCAGTGAGATCATCTCTATCGGATAGAATCAAGCAAGCACAGAATCTAGACAGTGAGTTGTAGAAAAAGGTAGAGCTGGTTCAGAAAGGTAAGTTGCCTGAATTCAACATTGATAATGATTGAGTTTTGAGATTTGGGAAGAGATTGTGTGTGCCTTGTGATTCACAGTTGAAGACAGAGTTTTTATGTGAAGCTCATAGTTCGCCATTTTCACTTCATCCTGGCAGTACTAAGATGTACAGGGATCTGCAGGAGTTTTACTAGTGGGATGGAATGAAAAGAGAAATTACTGATTTTACTGTGAAGTGTTTGACATGTCAACATATTAAAGAAGAGCGGCAGTTACCAAAAAGGATGCTTCACCCTTTACCAGTGCCAGAGTGGAAATGGTAGAATATATCCATGGACTTTGTTGTGGGATTACCGAAGACATCTCGAGGTAATAATGCAATCTGGGTTATTGTTGATCGCTTGACTAAATCTGCTCATTTCCTTGCTATACAAGATAGTTTTTCACTAGATCAACTTTCCTGTTTGTATCATAAAGAGATAGTCAGGTTACATTGAGTTCCTATCTCCATTGTATCTGATCGTGATCCCAGGATCACTTCTAACTTTTGGAAAGGCCTTCAGAAGTCGTTGGGAACTGAATTAAATTTTAGTAAAGCTTTTCATCCTCAATCAGATGGGCAGTCAGAACAAACAATTCAGGCCTTGGAGGATATGCTACATTCTTGCTCTATGGATTATCAGGGAAGTTGGGACCAACATCTTTCTTTGGTTGAATTTTCAAATAATAACAGTTTTCATTCCAGTATACAGATGGCACCATTTCTGGCATTATATGGGAAGCGGTGTCGAACTCCAGCTTTCTGGGATGAAGTAGGTGAAAGGAAGTTGATGGGTCCAGAATTGGTAGAAGAGATGGCAGAAAAAGTTTAGCTGATTCAGAAGCACATGAGAACATCTCAGAGAAGGCAGAAGAGTTATGCGGATAACCGGAGGAAGGATCTATCCTTTGAGGTAGGTGATCATGTTTTTCTTAAAGTCTCACCATGGAAAAGTGTGATGCGATTTGGTAAGAAAGGAAAGCTGGGTCCAAGGTTCATTGGACCATATGAAATCCTGGAGAGAGTTGGATCAGTTGCATACCGGGTGTCTTTACCTCCGAGTTTATCTCAAGTACACAATGTTTTTCACGTTTCGATGTTGAGAAAGTATATGCCAGATCCATCTCATGTTTTGAGTCTAGAGGTAGTTCAGCTAGAAGAGATCCTATATTATGAGGAACAACCGGTCCAGATTCTTGACCACAAGGAGAAAGTGTTACGAAATAAGGTTATTAATCAGGTAAAGGTTTTGTGGAAAAACCACATAATGGAAGAGGCAACATGGGAATCTAAAAATGCAATGAGGGATAAGTACCCCCATTTATTCGATAAGTAAATAAATTGTGGTGATGCAATTTTCAAAAGTGGGGAAGGATGTAACATCCTAAGTAAGTAATGAATAATAGATATTTTTATATATGTCTATTAATGAATTAGATTGTGTTTTAGAGGCTTAAAATGAAAATAAATCCAATCCTAAACATGGAATACACTAATATTTTTAAAAGATTGTTTTACTGCCATTTGATGGAAAACCATTTTTAAATATATCTTTTGACAATTTTATAAGCTATGTTTGTCAAAATAAACTTATTATTTATGATTGGGACATCAAAATTTACTTTTTGTGAATTTATGGTATTTTTCAGACAATGTTCATTTTTTTAATGAATAGTGAAAAATACTGCATTTTACATCAAAACTGCATTTTAATCTAATTTATTTATATGATTAGATTATCTTTTGAATTGGTTTTGAAGTGTAATCATAATATATTTTTACCATTTAATCCAATGGTGGTCATTGTAATCAATTTCACTTTGAAATTGGACTGAAACTGGTGTCAATCTTTTGATACTTATTGTTTCATAAAAACACGCTATTTGTCATGACAGCAGGAATTAATTATTAAATTAATTAATGTGACTTATATGTTTTGAATTTTGTAAAAATTACTTCATTTTTTAATTTGGAATATCCAATATTTCTTAGGTTGAATTTCTGGTATTTTTCGGAAAAACTTCAATTTTGATGAATAGTGGAACCACTAAGTGGTACTTATAAAAACTAATTTTTCGTTTAAATGGAAATTTACCACTTCTGTGTTTTGAATTTCAAAAATCTGACATACATGGTTGTCATTAAGATGTAGAATGTGGTTCAGTGAGATTAAAATAATTTTTTTTGGTGAATAGTAACTCTTAAGTTCTTAATCGCGATTAGAGGTAATTAGTGTAGTTTAAGGTAAAAATAATGCTTTAATAAAATGAGATAAGCTTGACACATGTCCTGCCCTCATTGGATGTTTCATGGCCGACCAAGACAATCCATGGGTCAACTTGGGGACCCCATGGAGACACTTCGGTTGGGAAATGACATAAATAACTTTTTGTTTAATGTAAAAGTAAAAATGACACAAACATGAAATGTTTTAAAAAAACAAATTTTACATAGGGTTATTAGGATCAGATTTTTTATTATAAATAGTAATTGGAAAGGTAAAACGATTTCCTACATCATAGTATTTTTTCTATAATTTTTAGACTTTAAATAAATTAAATTATTTATGAAATTATGATGATGCAGCGATGACCTCATTATTTAACGATTTCAATAAAATGGAATGATAATGTAAACTCTAAGACATACACATGGAAAAAACCAATTGTATGGGTGTATTTCGAACCATTATCACCTTATACTTGAAACACATCAATGTGGGACCACTAAAATCCGAATACCATTTTAAAATAACGTGACTTTTCTTTACCTTCCAAGAGTGCCCCTCCTCTCCTCTTATAAAAGGCCCCCACCTCTACCTCTTTACCCACACATCCAAAGCCTTTGTCTCAGCCAAACACTGCTCATTTTGACTCTCCACTTCCATATCTTACTCCTTGAAGCCTCACATTGGGCAGAAGTCGTCCCAAGGAAGCCTTTGAGCTCAAACCAAAGGGAGTTAACCGATTTTAAGGTAGTGTATTCACTTGATTTCTTTTGTTTTATTTTGCTTATCCAACCCCCTAAACTCTTTTTATTCATTTATTTTGTAACAACTACAGTATATTCAATATACTAGAATGTTTTTATAAGAAGGATTCAAGCTAAACTTACACACACCTACATTTAATGGTTAAAGAACATACTGTTTCCGTGGATGGTGAATTTATGCCTTCCGAAACGATGATTGTTCAACATTATTTTATCACCTTCAAAGGTGGCCATTAAGATGTCACTATATTTATATATGATATATAATATTTTTATGTTTTCTTTAAGCTTCTGTATTTTTCATTTTGGGCATTCCTTTATGGTTTACATTTTGGGTAAACACGATATCTTCATTTAAGGAAGTGCGGACTACCGCCCCCTCAAAGTGATTTGATTCGTTAAATACCATATGTGGGAAGTATAAAGGATGGAACTTTGATATTATATATGATATTATACTAGAATTATAATATACCATTATATCATTATGATTCCAATATATAAAATACGAAATAGAAATGAAAGTAGCGTTCATGCGTACGTACGACTTACCATCTCCATGAACGGTGCATTTCATTTCTTACCTCTAAATGATTATGTAATATTATAAATGCATGTATACACTAGATATATATTATATATACATAATGATTATAATTCTGGATATAATGGATACATGAACAACATGTAATTATAAAGGGTTTATTTTTGACTCAAGTACCAATGATCGTTAAAACGACCGTTATTAACTTAAATAATTACATAGTGTTCATGACATGGAAATAAGTGATATAAAAGGATTAATGAACTTGAAAAGGATTCTTAAACAAGTATAAATTAACTCATGTTTATTATTCAAGAGATTAAAGAACGACCGAGTCAAGTCGGACCCGAGGTATGGGACATCGTCTCAATCTCCTTTCATTGAGGCATATTTTTTTTTATACAGAAACTTTTTTTATACGGTGTATAAATGCCTCTGACTTTTAAGTTTAACCAAAATGAATCCTTTTTATATGAAGCATTTTACTAAATGACAAAAGGGAATGTTTTGTCATACGTATGCAGTGACAACAACTTCTCTGCCTCTGTGATGGTTATTTGAGTTTTGGCATTCTCTACAAGCCATACCTTATTCATAAAAGAAAAATAAATATCATGTTTTAATTTTCTTTTATTTTTGTATTGAAAATGGTTTTCATAATGTTTTTATATCAATGTGTTGTATTGATATCTTGTGATTGAATGGTGGAAATATTATGTTTTCTTTATACATGTTTTATGTGATACGATTATGTTGAGGTTCTAGGGCATTATTATGAAGACGGGTGGTTCCGTGATAAACGAAGTGTGGGTGAGCCCGATATAGCTCTCCAATGAATTGGGTAATGAGAAGGAGTGTAACTTTAAGGTTTCTCTGAAGAGATTTAGGGAATATGTTGTGGTGAGTATTCCAAACATAACCAAGAGGGTTACTCCCTACGTAAGAATGTTATGAATGCCTCAAGTTACCTTTACGTCTTATGATTTCTATGATTTATTCATTATTTGATGAGGTATGTGGAAGTGATTATGTTTTATGGGTAAAGTATGATTTTATTCTTATGTATATATGTACCCATGTTTTTATCCATATATTTTTATATCCCTTACTGACCTTTTTATGCTCATCCCATGTTTTTTTGAAATGTTTTTCACAGGTCATGGGAAAGGTACATGATATGATGATAGAGTCAAGGAAGTGTCAAGAAAGAATCCATGTTTTATATTAAATATGGTTCAATTGATGGGAAATAAGAATAATATATTTATGTAACCACTTTTTTTATATGTGGAATGTAATGCATGTTTTATGATCTAATTATCTAAAACATTAAACCCAAAAAGATCCTCAATGTGTATTCTTGTAATAACTCAAGATTAAGTATGGTTTAGGGCTGGGGCCTTATATTTGGGCTCAACCTACCTCTACCAAATTAAGCTCCCTACATCTCTATCATCCTCCTAGAATCCATACCTTAAATAGAACGCACTTCAAGAAGTCCTTTTGGTTAAAACCGAAGGAAGTTATCGAAATTAAAGGTAACATTTTTTCTTAACTTCATTTCATTTATTTTACTTCTCCAACCCCTAAACTCTGTTTATACCATTATTTTATAACAAATAAAGTATCATAAATATACTAGGATTTTTTTATTAGAAGTATTATAACTAGACTTACACACACATCCATCTAATGGGTGAAGAACATACTGTTTATGTGGCTTGCAAACTAATGCCTCACGAGAAGATGATTGTTCGATTATCTCCTACCACCTATCATGGTTGGCATTAAGATGAAACTATACATATATAATGATATATTTTATGTTTATATTTTCATTATGATTTTTTATTTTACATTTATATCATACCTTTAGGGTTTCCATAATGGGTAAACATGATAATTTTATTTGGGGAAGTGCGGACTACCACCCCATCAATGTGATATAACTCGTTAATGCCATATTTGGGATGTATAAAGGATATAGTTAATGATATTATATATTATATTATACTGTAATTATAATATAATTATGTATCATAATGTTTTAAGTCCATTAAAATTCAAAATAGAAATGAAAGTAGCATTCCTGCGTACGTACAACTTACCGTCTCCATGAACGGTGCATTTCATTTCTTATCTCCAAAATGTTATATACTGTTATATATATATATATATATACTGGATATATATGATTTATATGATATCTAAATCATGAATATATTTATGGAGATTATGTACTATTGACCACATTGACAACATGTAATAATAAGGTGTTCCTTTTTTACTCAAGTACCAAATATCGACCAAACGACCATTATTAACATAAATGATTGCATAATGTTTATAACGTGGTAATAAGTGATATAAAAATTATAATAAACTTGAAAATTTTTCCTAATCAAGTAAAATTTACTTTAGTTTATTATTTAGGATATCACAGAATGAACGGGTCAAGTCGAAAATGAGGTAATGTATTTTCTTATCTCACTTTTAATTCCATGATATTTTCATTGTTAGACACTTATTAATTTCATGTGGTGTATTGTGTACTGACATTTGATATATATTATCATAATTATCTTTATATTCATTGTATTATATGATTCATTTGGTATTTTTTATATTTTGGTTATATGAATCAGTTGATTACAACATGGTAAACAGTTTCATCCCATTTTTTATTCCCGTGAGATTAATGCTATAGTTGCCACTATTTTCTTTTCTATGTTGTATGTATGACCAATGATTGTACTCTTTATGTAATATTCTTTAATTTATTATTATTATCATCTTCATTGAATGATTCTTCTCTCATGTGGCATATGTTTTGTATGTTACCAAATCGGTAAGGGATCCTTTCAACCAACTCTTTTTAAAAGACTTATTTTTGTTATGTCTTTTAATTTACATCTTATTATGTTGGGATATGTTTTCTATATCCTTGTTGATGTAAAATTTATTTCCATGTGATGAGATACCCGTTTTATCTCCAAAACTCATTTTTTGAATTTTTATGTGACGTTGGTATGCTGCCAAATTTTTACAAGGGAACTTCTTAACCCAATTTCAATTCTTTATGTTCAACTTGTACATCTTGAATATGTCATCCTATGAATATATGTGAATTACCTATGACTTTTTTAAACATAATATCCAATTATATTGGATGTATTTTTATTTTTCACACAAAATTATGTGATTGATTTAACCTTAATTTAGGGATACCACCTTTATAAGGGATTTCATCTCAATTTACATTTTCATTGAGAATTCATTGTTTTTATACAACCAATTCACTCTTATATAGTGTATATACTGTCCTTGGACATATTAAATCATGAATCTATTTATACTCATGATATTATAAAGTTCTGATTAAATATTATTCATCAATTAAATTTATTAAAGCGTCTCTCTTTTTGTTGAAAAAATCGTTAAATAAAATATTATTTTAAATGTTTTAAATATTTATTCTTCTAAATATTTATAATTAATGTCCATGTTTTCAAAATGGGTTTTAGGATTTTATTTTATGTACATTAATGTTTTCAAATGATAATTAACTTAAATGATTCAAAGTGCTATGGGACACTTTGATTCAAAAATCTCTTTTTAAATGGTTTTTAAAATGATTTGATAAAGCATTGTTTATTTAAATAATTTGATTTGATATATTAGAATGTAGAAATATTATATTTCCTTTATACTTGTGATATGTGTTACAATTTTGTTATGTTTATTTGGAATTGTTTTACGTATATGGGTGGTTCCATGATAATCCTATGGCGGGTGAGCCTGAGATAGCTCTCCAATGCATTGGGTAACATTACTGTGGTAAACATGAAGTTTCTCCAAAGAGATTTATGGAATATATTGTGATTGGTATTTAAAGTGTAAATCCCTATGTAGATGTGATAGTTACAATTTATGTTAAATTTGGATGCCATAAGTAACCTTTATGATTTATGATTTTTGTGTGTTGTTCATAAATCTTATGATTTTGTAAGGTATGTTATGATTGAAAATTATGGTTTCATTGATTTGATTTTATTGAGGGGATAATGTTGTCCTTCCTTATTTTATAACCGTTATTGAGATTTTTATTCTCATCCAAAGTTTTTTGAAATGTTTTCCACATGACTTAATGATGAATATGTTCAAGGATGGGATCAAGGAAATGGCATTCTGTCTAAAACATAGAATTAGACATGTATCTTTTTAAGAGTTTTTATTTTATGAAAAAAATGGATACTGAGTAGTAGTGTCTACATGTAGTATTCAAGTTGTTATGTAATAGTTATGGAATAATTCTCTAAAACTCTAATCCTTAAAATGTTTTCAATGTGAGTTATTAACTTAGTCAAGATTATGTAATGTTGTAAGGATATTACATGTTTTATTAGATGGGTATGTTTTCTTGTGATTGTGTTCATGAAATTAAAATTTTTATTAAATATGTTTCCAAGATTTTGGTTGATACATGTGTGGTGTTGTTGGGTGATTTTTGGGAGAAATATATTTGGAGATGAATTAGGCATATAAATAGAGGAGTATTGACAATCTATAATTGATAAAGAGTTGTGGAATTATATTATATTTATCAAAATTAATATTTGAGCTCTAGAAAAAAAATTAAGATAGATAAGAATCCTTATGGTTGGTAGTTTTTTCTGACCCATATTATTATAGTTTTTGAAATTATAATTTTTTGTTTTATTTTTATCTAGAAAATTGATCATTTTGAGATTGTTTATTAACATCAATGTTTAATGTTTTAGAATATCATTATTGTATGTCTTTAGATGTTTTATATTTGTTTGAGGTGGTTTAGAAAGTGGTCTTGGTGTTTATATCTAGGAAATAACTGGAGTTTAATTTTATATTTTTAGAATACACACAGAGCAACCTATGGCTAGTGAAGTGGAAATATAGGGCTTATACCCCACTGTTCAATCTTTGTGTAACTCCCCAATCTTCCATGGTACGCTTCATTTTTAAATAATTCAATAGCGTGCAATGTACGCCACACCGAGTTCAAGTGCACCATGAAATATCAAACTAGCCATTTAAAAGTGGTTATGAATATTATTAACCATATTTTGAATTTTATATATCCTATATAATTTCAAAATTCATATTTTGTGTTTCAGAGGAATAATATGTGAAAGAAATCAATTTTTTTATAAAAGAAGTATTTTTCTGAAAATGTTTTCATTATTCATTTTAATGGAGGGATATTTTTAAATTTAATATTTTAAACATTCATATATTCAATTAAATTAAATTAAATTATTCTTCTGAAGTGATATATAAAACATTAGTTTGGTAATTTTTGGTACTTTTCAGATAACATTTGTATTTTGATGAATAGTGAAAAATACTAAATATTAATTGAAAACAACTTTTTTAATCGATATAATTTATAGTGGTAAGTGATACATTTGATTTATTTTTAAATATAATTAAATTATATTTGACTATAAAATATAATTTAGGTCATTTAAAGTAATTTCCCATTTAAATTGGACAGAAACACATGTGAATCTTTTGATAGTTATTACTTATTAAAACCCCAATTTTTAGATTAGAGAATGGGAATTATTTTAGAATTAATTAATAAATATTCAGTGTTTTGAATTATCAAATATGGTTTCCATATTTGGAAACAGATGGTCCCAATTTTCTAAATAGGTACCTTTTATTTTTGGAAATTATGAACAGTAACATTCGTAATTATTATTTTTTAAAATCATTAAAGGGATAATCAGGTAAATAAGGGTAACAATAATAATATTATAATAATATAAAAATATCCTAACACATTTCCTAGTCCAATTGGATGATATATATTTGACCGTTAAAATATTTATGCTGAAATTTTGGTTTTTGGGGACCACTTTAGTGTGATAATGACATGTTATAAAAATTAATTCAAAGTAATGTTAATTATAATGTACACATATATCATTTACTAAATATATTTTAATATAGGGTTTTATATGTGATCTATATTCCGATAAATATTAATCAAAAATATAATAATATTTTCAACATCATGGGATTTTTTTTAATTTTTATACATCAGATAAATATATTGATTTATGACACAATTATGATGTAGGGATTACCTTATTAATGAATTATTCACATAAATGAATTTATAAATATGAAAATAAATGAAATTTGAAACTTCTGATTCCATACATGAATTTTATAGTTGAATATGACATCTTAGTGTTGATTCAATGTATTTTTTTAAAAGTAGTCATGTTTTTATGAATATCACAAAAACCAAATACTAAATAGTGTCAAAATTGACCTAAAGGGGTTTTAAACCAATACTATTTATTAAATGATATAATATTAATAAAAATATAGGATTTGGATAAATTTCATAGATAATGTTATATATGTCATTAACGAACCACACGAGGTTTTCTTGTCATTTTGTAGTTACTGTATTAAAGATGTAGTATAAAAATACAAGAATCCATTTTAAAAGTAAATATATTTATGTAAGAGTTAAATCTAAAGGATAAGTTAATATGGTGACCTAAACATTTATCAAAACTATTAATTGAGGGGATTGGGACCCATACCGACCTTACACTCAAATTGAATCCATTTTATGCTATTATTAATTGAATGTAATTTTATATGAAATTAATATTTCATGAATTTCCTTAAGTGTCGCTCACCTCTCTTATAAAAGGTAACCTCCCTTTCTTTTAAATCACAACTCCAATGCCATTATGCTCGGCCAAACCATTACCAAATCTCCTCCCAACTTCCCTCAATTCATCTTAGAGGAAATTGTTTTTCATAAATCTATCATAATGAGTCATATTGTGCAAATTAAAAGAAGACACCCAAAGAAGAGGTAATCGTTTTACCCCTTCATTCAAAGTTCATTTATTATTCTACATCAACATACACTGTTGTTATCATTATAAAATAATAAATACAGAATATAATATATTATAATATCTTTTTAGAATTATGGGAAAACAATTTTCCTTATTATACCCATACTATGAATAAAATAATACCTTGTGTGCGTACATTCATCTTGCCATATCCATATCATTGTTTAAGTTGTTTTTTCATTTACACATTATTTATACAGGTATAACAATGAATATTATGGATATATATAATAAATATAACATCATATTTATTCTGTAAAATTCATATTAAATCTACTTCCATACCATTTAAACATAAATATAATGATATCATCACTCATGCATACATACGACCCACCATCTCCAAGACACAGATGAGATTTATTCTCCACATTAACCATAAATTAATGATTATAAAAAATATATTATTCATAATTATTAATGATATGACATAATAAGTCCAATTTAATGATATATATATATATGTATTTATGTAAATATATCTCATTCAATTACATCCATTCAATATTATTAGAAAATGGAAAAAACGTTCATTCGTACATAAGGCCAACCCTCTCCATTAATGATGTATTCCATTATATATATACATATATATATATTATATGTTTATATTATAAATATATATGATATATAAATCATATGATACATTTTAGAAGTATTTAAATCGTGATTTATGTGATATGATCAAGAATAACATGTCAAAACACATAAGATAAACAAAGCGATAATACCCAAAATGTTGTACAAAGTAGGAATTATTAATAAATGGATAATATAAAGTCATAAATGAGTCATATATGATATAAAAAATATTATTTTTATTTTTATATAAGTAAATAATATGATTAAAAACATTATACAGGATTTTCAAAGTCGTACGAAGAGTATTAGACATAAGGTAATGGGTAATTACACTATCTCATTATTTTTTTAAATTTTTTATGTGTCAGTATTTAATGGGAAATATATTTCATCCATGTACATGTTTAATTAAAATGATTTCAAAAGGAATATTTTGTTGTTTTATGGAATTGAATCTTTAACTAGTTCATCATTTTAAATTTTTTAATGAATTAATTTTCTAAATCTATTTTATTAATGTCAATATTTTCAAAATGATATTAAGGATTTATTTATATGGAAATGATTGTTTTAAAATGTTAATTTAATTTAAATGATAAAATTTTTATGGGACACTTTGATTCAAGAATATATATTAAAGGACATACATTGTAAATTCTATGAGTTTTTGTGATTTCATGATATTGGGATATTTCCCTCAAAGAGTTTTACTCATCATTTTCAAATATGTCAGCATCCTTTACTGGATATAATTCATGATTAATGTTGATTTATTAAAATTCAACCATTCATATTCTATTGAATGAGTTATGATATGTTGGAATGTGGATGTGTTGTTTTTATACCATTAATGGGTTATGGATAAAGTATTGACATTTTGAATGATAGTTTTAATAAGAAAGATTTTGTTACATTTCATAGTTTTCTTATGCGTAATGGATTGGAATTAGTTAGTGACAAGAAGATCCATATATATCCTCTCAATTCATCGGTAGGTCTCACAAGACAAACTAGTTTCTTGGCACAAGTCCTAGACAGAATATTTGTGATTTTTTGGGACAAGTCCTTGACGTAGTAGTTATTATATCCGAAATTATGTTATCTCTCAGTAGAAAATGAGTTATAATATTTGATATTTAGACTATTGGAATATCCATGTGAATTTCTATATTGTAATGTTTGATTTATGTTTTCCATACTATGTTAATTTTTATGTTTAAAAGTTTGATGTTTTTATTATACATCTTTCCTTAAAAGTTAATAGCATTGTCTGAATTATTTAGCCTTACTGTGCATTTTATCTCACCACATTATTATGATTTATTTACCTAGGATTGCAGGAACTATATTATGAATGAAATTTATGGTTAATCAAGGAGAAAATATTCTTTTATAAAAGGATTATCAATTCTGTATTTTATGTTAGATATTATAATGTTAAGTGCTTGTCTATAATCTATTTTCCTAGGCATTCAAACTAGTCGGTCCTTTGGGACATGATTCCATATAGTAATGGAAATGTATTAAAATAATGAAATAGCTCTAGTTAGTTTGGGTTGGGGTGTTACACTATGGGGGTGCACCAAATAACCTATAGAGAACCAAATACTCGATGATTGTTTATTAGGAACATTGTAGTTTTGGATCATGATTTTATGAAATTGGGAAATAGATCATTTCAATAACCTCAGTTTGACCCCCTTCTAAGGAATTATCTCATAGGTGATTTGAAAAAATGGATGGATAATCCCCTCTCTCTCTAATTATATTCAGATTCTTTTCCTCCCAAGAATTCTTGGTGAATCAGGTTTGTTTTTTCATATAGAATGACGGTATATACACATCCCGGTTTATATATTTTTCAACATTTTTTACCCTCCCTGATTATTTAATACATTATTCAGAGGTTCATATCATGTTTCAATTGGCAATATAAAATTTAGACATATCTGATTATGATTTGGTTTACACTTGATTTTTGATGCCCAAAGAGGTGAAGGACACATTTTCTCTCAATTTTTCATTGTTGGTAAATGATTCATATAATTTTTATGTTTTTAGAAAATCATTTATATATCAATGAATGAAGATTTTTAATATATTTAATGAAAAAATGATGTTGGTCAATGGTGTTCCATTGATCTAGTTGCCAGTCATGAGAGTCTTGTCCTGGATATTTCGGTGACTATTCTATTATAGATAATATTAAATATAAAATTACAAATTTCTATAATTTATTGATTATTTCATATGGATTGAGATATTTGATATTCATTAAAATGTGGTTTGGAGTGATCTTGGTTAGAAATGGAGAGTATTTCATGAAGATTATCACTCTATTATGATGGTTGGTGGTCTATTTGAAAATAATTCATACTTGTTTCTACGTATTCATCTAATATGTGTGCCCCAAGTTGGGTTTATAAAATATATTAGGGTGTAAGGTAGGTATATAATAAAGTCATAAGAATAAATTAATACCTTTTATAGTTAATTGATTCTGTCATGTATATTTTGTAGTGTTTAGGGATGCTCGATGACTACACTACAATGGAGATTGATGTCTAGAATTTCCTCAGAGACACCGTAGAGGATGTAGAATGCGAGATTTACTAGAAATTTCATGGTTTGATCATAAGTGGGAAATTAAATGGAATTATATATTATATATACCTTGAGTGCGTTGATTGTTTTAGAGTTGATGAATAGGATAATCAGTTGGTTGGGGATTGGGGTGGTTAGACACTTCCTAACGAGTTCCAAGTGGATCAAAGTAGATAAATCGTGGTTTGAATTGTAGTAGATCATTAAAAGAATTAGGTAAATTGTGAATTACCTAAATGCATGTCTATAAGAGAGCCCCGTGTGGAATGTATTGATTTCATGAGGTCATTAGTATAGATATATCGAGTAGGTTTTGGTTTTTCAACATGGGGGTGTAGGGTTCGGGATGTGCCAGGATAAAGAACGAGCATTATACGAGAAACCTTAGGGTATAAGTGGTTATTTTTTATATTAATGGAAAAATAATATAGATTTATGTGTGTTTCTATGAGAACATATTGTATTGTAAAAACTCAATGTGAGGGTATTAGTGTTTAAATATGGGTATTTTTCATTTACCATAGATCATAAGAGTTTTTTATGGACAAGAGGACTTGTATATTTGTAAATATTGTTCATGTATAGATCGTGTAAATATATATATACGAAATAGTGAGTCATGGTCGATATGTTGAGCTGAATTTGTGACTCTCTAATAGTGTTCTAGGTGCGTTGTATGAATAGCTATTAGAGATATCAACAATGGGTTTCTCTTCCATTTTATTCTTTTCTATTGATGTAAGCTCTGAACGTGTTATGTAGTAGTTATGATCCCTCATCCTGAATGAGAGATTCTGGGTATATGACTTGATATGAGACTTAATACATGATGTAACATTGGATATCACCTCATGTGAGATTGTTTTTGATTAGATATGACATATGACCAAACATGGACTATCAATATTGTGGTAGAATATGGAATGTAACCTTGTATAAGGACTATATTTGAGTTAGTAGGTTTTTAATATATCTAATTTAGTCTGAGAGTATTGCTAAAGAATATTATATGAGATATTTTATCTAAAATGTTATTAGTATTCACTTTCAGGGGGAGCATTTGGGCTTGGCCCTACCTAATTCAAAAATGATTGATGTTGGATATTAAACGTGGTATATTATATGACATGGTATGAGGACAATCCTTGAGTGAAAGTGTTCTGTAATGGTCCCTCAACTCTGATTGGGAAGGTAATAGTCAAGGATGTAAAATAATATTTGGGATCAATGTTTGGAATTAGACATTAACATTAGTGAGAGGGTGGAGTTCAAAAGAAATTATGGGACCTAATCTATGTGATAGAGAACGTGTCTAGTTCTTTTGTATGAGATGAATTATTCTACTGCCATGAGAGAATGTATGTGGAATCATTTTCAGGGTTTCTTTTTTAGCATCCAATAACATTACATAGAGTCTTCCGTGTACACCGTGAGTTATATGTAATTTATATGAATAAACATTAAAATGTAGTGAATAAGAGAGGAAAATATTCTAACCCAAATGAGTTTCATTCTAACACCTTTCATGGGAGCCTCTCTATGCATTTTTAGCTTATATACAGTTATTAGGTGGCATGTATGATGTGGTATCTAGATGGGTATCCAGATAAATGTTCTAAGAATTGATTGAGGAGGGGGGGGGTTAGCGTTTTTTTTAATTTTTGATATTTTTGTTTTTAGTCTGGTTTTTTTACTAATCAATGTAGTAGTAAAACCAAAATTTAATTTTTTTTATATAGATTGAGTATTGATTATGTTATAATATGTTGTTAATTATAATTTAATAATTAATTTATTTTAGTTGTAATACATTTACAAAAATGTATTTTTGAATTTTAATTCATTTGTTGTTTTCTTATTGTATGTCATTGTACTAACAGTCTCTTTTGTCAATGATGATGTTTCTTGTTAAATTAAAACAAAAATATTATATCATTATGTTGAATATACAAAACATTTAACAATAATACATGCACGGGGACTATAAAGCATTAACTTCATTAGGTTCTGATACATAATCATCTTATTTAAGAATATATCTTAAGCATGTCCCATAAATATCTTCTCACATAGTACTATTATTTGACATACCCTACATAAATCATTTATTTACAACCTAGAGAATGGAAACATTATAAATGGTGTATATATTGATCCATACATTTCCTAGATAAATACTAAATTTTATTATGATAAAATTCACTACATACAAATATTATATATTTCAAAACCATAAGGAATTAGTGTCTTTTGAAACTATGATAAATTTAAAATGGTATATAATAGATTTAAATCATTTCACACCTTGTTCTTCTGAACTATCAACCCTCTTAGGTATATCATAATTTAATCCTTTATTTATAACATTGGGATGTGAATCGTAAGAAAGTGTGTTACACTTTTTCATGTAAGTGTAAACATAAGATATTTCAATCAATGATTGTAAGTGAATATATGATAATAATTATATTATAATTAGTTGATCATGATTTAATAATATCATAGTCCGTCAATAAAATATAGTTAATAATGAAACATGTATTGTGGTTTTTTTAAATATGACATAAGATATTTTAAATAAGTTATAAGTGTAAAAACCAGAAATAATCAATCCAAGGGAATGATAATGCTTTATAAGAATAAATTATATAATGGTGGAATTCATAGAAGAAAAGAGAATCACTTCCATAGTCCTGGTACACTCATAAGACTATCATTGTAGACAAATTCCCATAATGGGAATTCTTACCTGGTCATTTCATACATTCTCGTAGGATTAATTTCAATCAAGTTAACTTAGTCATATTTCTGGATTTTCTTAACTCCGTCATTATTAATAACCACTAAATTGGAAGGATATAAAATACCCAACCATCTTAGTTTATATCATAAATACTAATCATTGGGTTATAATGTAACCACTATTCACCTGATAATTATACATTCATATGCATTCCATAAATCATGAATACAATTATAATTACATAAAAATTTAACCCATGTAAAAAATATGTTTCATTAATATTTCATACTCATAAATCACCAATAAAACAATTGGTAATACTTGATCATATCCATTGGAAAGAATAATAAATATCAGTGGATTTATATACATTTAAATTATCACTAAATCATTTAATGAGTTAAATAACATCTTCATTTTAAAATCAATTATTTATATTCAAAAAATAATAAACTATAATGTTAAAAAAATACCATTCATTGGATTTAAATATAATTATAAATTAATCTTAAATTAAAAGTGAATTCATGGTGGCATGGAATCTTTTTTATGAGGTGTATGATAATATAAAAATTACATTCACATTATCTGTTAAGACTCAATTGTAAATCATTTAGATAATGAAAAAAATATTCAATTTTAAAATAATCAGATAATTTCAAACATGGTTAAATTTTTATGTAATAAATAAATTTGAAATTTTAAAAAACATATGAATCCATTTTTCAAAATCATGGATGTGCTAGAAAAGAATATCAACTAAAGATGAAAATGAAGCCCATTTTCCTTGAAAACATTATCTCATAATTCTATGCCGCAAAATAGTGGAAAATAACTAGATGTCATGTAATCTATTGAAATATCCATGGGAAAAGAAGATTCATGATATTTTGGAGAAATATATATTATTATTTCATTATTTTAATTTTAATCATAAATAATCCACGTAGAATGAGGTTTTAACGTAAAAACTAAAACCACATATCCATCATTATTTTTATAAACTCTATCATCTTGTATAATAAATGTAATTTTTTTATTTTATAATAGAACATAATTATACGTCTAATACTGATCAGGGTTTACTTATATCATCCTTCACCCATTCACTATCATTATGACTTTATATGTCAATCTCTTAATTTTCAATGTATGTTTTAGTTCGGTAGTTATAGTCCTTGGAAAATGACAATGGTTATTAAGTATATTGAATTATAATAATGATAACAATTTCATATATATTAATCATATATACAATTATAACTATTCATATTAAGGGGATTCAAAAATGAATTACATCACTATGTGAATAAGATAGTTTGTATGTTTTGATTTTTTTTGTGGATGAAATGAAAGATAAGAAAAAATAATTCAACCTTACATAAACGTTAATATATTATTAATATCATATATATATATATATTAAATATAACATAATAATTATCAGTGTTTTGAATTGAATGAAAATAACATGTTTTTTCATGGAGGCAGTAGTCAAGAAAATGCACCATTCGTGTTTTCATTTTTCATAATTGAAAAGGTGAGAGTTGTTATTGATTATAAAAATATTATAAAACATAAAATTATAATAATGATACATATTATATAATTTTGTAATGGAAATATATAATTTTAATACGAATAAATATGAATAATAAAATATCTAATTTAAAGTGATGTTATGAACTTATACAACAATTCATTGATTATCTCCATAGTGAATATAATTAAACCATTGAGGTATGAAATTTTGATAAAACCATAAACTCTTAAAAATGTATATGAGTATTTATTATATCATTTTTTAGAGAACTAGATAAAATTTATAGGGTTTTTCTTAAAGGGATATGATGAGTGGAGTTCCCCTTTTGTAAGTTTATAGGAGTGGCATTTTTATAAATATCAAAATATTTTCAAAAATGTGATATCAATTCCAAATAAAGTAACTCCAAAATTGACATACATTTTATTTGTGAGGATTTAATGTATATCTATACCTCCAAAATTTAAAAAAACATTTTTCTAAACATGTCAGTCTCTTTAACCTTAATGTTACAAAATTTTAACATTTATGTTTTCGCCATTGAAAAAAAAATTATACTTAGGTAATTAATCATTTAATCTGAAAAATGATACTTATTATATAAAATTAAAATAATCAATCCAAATTTTAAAACAATATTTTGTTGAATTTTTAAGAGATATAATAATTAATTCTAAAATAAAAATATCAATATTATATTTTAAAAAAAATTATTATTGGAAAAAATAACTCAAATTTTAAAATATAAAATATGGTTTTATAAATTTAAACCATCATATTAAAATTTTTAATTTGTTATATAAAATAAATATTAGTTTTTATAATAAGGTTTCTAAAATTTATAATTTAATTTGAATTATTTAAAATGTTATAATGTCTTGTTATGTCATGAGTCGACCCAAACAGGGACTCGAGACACAACTAACCCAAGCCCACCTACAAAGGCTAGGCATATCGACAAGCACAGAAAAGGATATCTTAAATGGGATGTCTTTTTTCTAATGTACATGTATGCAAAAACCGGACCATATCAATGATGAAATTTAAAGGAATAATAATAATAATTTTCAATATCTAGAAAGTCAACCATGTATGAAACACCTATAGTGAGTATAGTAGTAAAACATTGTAAACTGAAAATTAAAGCGGAAAAAGACACGGTGATCCGGAAATATATCCCATCCTTACAAAACTAGATGGAAAATGTTGAGACACCATAGCTCCGGATCTCTAAATTATGACCTCTATTCATGGTCCCAAGAACCCAGTACACCTAAGCTAATTTTAACCCATCATCTACTTGTTCATCATCTACATAAGACATTACATGAGAAGGAAAAGACCATAAAGGGGTGAGTGTTTACATTACTAGTATTATTCCTAGAATGTTGAACGAGGGTTCAGTAAGAGACAAAATATGAAAATAAAGATAGTAGACTGCAATTAGGATACTACCAATCCGAAATTAAGATAAGGCGTTGCTTCATCAAAGAACAAGGGGATCAACACAATGTGTTGATAAACTACACAAAAAGGCTTTCCCAATAATAGAAGTAGATTCACATCATCCAACCACGAAAAGTGAAAAAAATCATGTGGCATACTCTATGTGCCTTCACAACCAATGACAAGAGAGTAACCAAATCAAAAGTTCTATGTACAAATGTATATATAGTCTCGATATTATATGTCCAAATGATAGAGTATGGGGGTCTCCAGCCCACTATTCAGTCTAGGAAAATTGTCACCAACAGTTCAAGATGTGCAACAAAATTTTACAGTATCTTACATGTCTTCCTAGAAGAAAACATCCATGTTAAGACATGACTCATCACAGTTCCACGCAATTGAGGGGCCAAAATCTCTAGGTATATGACCCATTCCCCAATACAATTGGTGGGTTCCACGTATAGGATATACAGAGGGCCCATACCCTTTTGCAATTAGATTGTTGCACTCTAATGCTCAATAGATGACTCATGTCCTACCTAAAATGATACATCAAATTTGGAATATGGATAACCAATACCCTATACCTATATTAGAGTTCCACTCCAATAAGTAGATAAAGGACCCATATACTACATGTTGTTTCAATGATAATTGTTGATAGAGGAACCATGCCTTTATAGTACTAGGGTTTCACTCTGAAGTTTATAAAAACCATTACATGTTCTAGCTAGAGGGTTCCACTCTTATAGGTAGATAGAGGACCCATTCCCTAAGCCATAGGAGGGTTCCAATCTTATCGTAGACTCCCCTTTCACATCCTAGACATAGGGTTCCACCCAAGATTTAAGTATAGGGTCTATTTCTAGGCTAGGTAGAGGGTTCTAATCTAGTCATCAAGCCAACTTTCCTTATCTATCTAGAGGGTTTTCCTAATAATAGCTCTCGTAATACTGCATGATCACTATTTACATCGATCATTTTTTGAACAATATATATTCTCGTATTTCTCACGTACTACATCAAAATCCACTATAGAGGTAACCATCTCATTCTAAATTAAAAAAATGAAAACGTTGTACTATGTAGCTAAGATGTGTGTCCAAACAATGGAGATACCAGAGTTTGATGTTTCCTCAAATGAAACCAAGGCATAAGGGGCATGTGAAGGGACATACACAGCATGTGGACACTCTCCATCACATGGTCGTGTCCTTGAAAAAACATGTCTCTCAAACAATGTAGGGATAGAAGTCCTGTAGGGAATCTACATGATGGTCCCAGGCCACTTTGTGTCACGCCCGTATGCTTGGATGTGACCATGTATTCATCATGTGTCCATGTATCCATCATGTATCCATGTACTTAGACCATGTCTGTGTACATTGGTACATGACTATGTTTCTGAAAGTATAGTCCTACATGGTGTCCAACCTGTGTGCTCCCCCACACATCTCGTCTATCTGAGGAAGTGATAAAAAACATATAGGATGGATACACACTATAAAATCATTATAAATTCGCAAAATACTATCCACCACAGCATAGGGGCTACACATTGTGTTTTCATCATGGTACACGATGTGTAGTTGGGTTTTTCAATTTCTCCTCAGTTCGAACTTTATGTTTCAGATCCATAATTTACACTTCAATTTCTGCATCATTCATTCTAGAAAAGCATGGATCTGGCCATGGAAGAACATTTCAATCCATTTAGTGGGAAGGAATTGTTAACCATTTGTCATTAGAGGTTCATCACACATCTAGAATGCCTCGGTCGCATGCCATCTTGGATTTAGAACACAAATCAACAAAATTGATCATCTAAAAAAAACAAAAATCCGAGATCTCTCCATGATTCTTTTTCTTACCTATCACACAAGAATTCATCATAATTTTAGTGGTCTGGTTGGGCTCATTACCACTCAGTAGTGTTGAAAAAGGAATGTGGGGTCTAATATATGATAAACTCGAATAAACATTGTGGGAAAGGCACAAACAATTTAATAGAATGTTTCTATTTGTTTTCAACCAAATATAATGAATTTCGGTTTTGGGGTTAGAAAACTAAATAATAATCAATTAAAATGATACTTGGTGACATGCAATGGAGACATGAAATTGCACATATCTATAAAGGGTGTACTCTTTACAACAAATTTGAAAATAAAATGTTGTAACCCACATTTTGAAAAAAATTCCTAATTTGATATTTGATCATTTTTCATCAATGAATTATCATTCTAACAGTTTAAGGATGTTTTTTTGTTTTCTGAGCTCCAATCTACAATGATACAGAGATTCGTTTCCATTCGATACGATTCTCCAATGGATAGAGAAAGAGAAAATCTAAAATTTTGAAATGGATTGTCCGTTTGTCCTAGTAGGATTCACCATAGTGGTGGATTTATAGATATATTTGTTAGGTTAAAATAATAAAATAATAGTATTAATTTAATTAATTAACCACATGATGATTCCTCCAACATGTATGATATCAGAATGCCCCACACTAACCCATATAATGTCCCAACTAGGGTAAAAATCATGTTCTTGATTTAACCATGGTATTAGAGTCCCATTCCAAGATCCCATTTAAGAATTATTCCATTTAATTCATGAAACAACATGTGAATAAAATAAAATATATTGAATATATTTTTGGAATTAATTCTACGAATACTGTGATATAGTATCCAAAACTGTCTCAGTGCTTGGATCTGGAAATATATATTGAATTATTTCAAAGTATTTCATGGAAAAAAGGGGCTCTATATCCATCTATACATCAATATCTTTATCCCAAAAAATAAAAAACTAATTAATAAACACCGGATACTAAGCCAGCATATAGTTATCCCTCTCCCAGTAGCTATTTTGAAATTTTCGAATATACTATAACAGAAGAATCAAAAGGATGGTCCATCCATGTAGGGTCATCTACATTTGATCATTGATCTTCATCGGGTGTGCATCATAGGTGGTTGAACCCTCAATGTATAACATGGCCCAATCAATTACTTGAATATGTTCATGATTGTATCACCTCATCAATAACACATGGAATATGTTCTACACCTTCTCTATATGTGGGGGTTGGGAGAGGTGGTAACTAACTGCACCAAACCTCTACACGATCTCAAATATCCCAACGAACCTCGAGTATAGCATTCCTTATAGGTTGGTCCTCCACAATCATTATTTTCAGGAGAATTTTGAGAAAATTTGGTCTACCTACTCAAACTCCCAAGGCCAATGTCATAGTTCTGTGTAATATATATGCCTTCTCTGGGACATCCTCATCTAGTCACAGTTGACATCAACCTTTGTTTTCATCACCTACACAATCTTTTGATCCATAAGAGATGTCTTACCATTCTATTTATAGCACAAGGGTGACCTACTGTGTCTCGTATACATGGAATACAAATTCTCCATTCTGATGGTATAGTGGATGTTTTTGTTGTACATAAACTCTAACAATGGTATGTGATCCTCCCATATTCATACAAAGCTTATCCCTAAGCCCTCAATATATCCTCCAACACATATATAGTGTAATTGGTATACCCATCCATCTAGAGGTGAAAGGTTGTACTCATCCTCAAATAGCTCCTAGTTTCCACTTCAGTACTCTCTAGAACCACGACATAAACCATGCATCACGATTAGAGAGAATCATTTAGGGAACCCCATAGAGTGGAAGAATTTCCTATACATACTAATTCCACAAAACCTCCACTAAAAAATGATCCTTAATATAAAGGATTTTTGGAAACATCATGATTTCATCCACAATAACCTTGATGGAATCATAGACTTTTACAGTCTGTGAAATCCCCATGACAATGTCCACAGAAATGTCATCCCTCTTTCACTCAGAGATTTCAAGGGGCTTCAATAAAACTATCAAAACCTAGTGTTCAGAATCCACCTGTTGATAGGTGCGACACATAGAGATGATCATAACCACAATCCATCACATTCAAAAACACTAAAAGATCATTTGAATGTCCCTTTACATATTCCAGAAACCGGGATGTACAACCAAAGGAGAAGTGTAGAACTCTTGCACCACCTCCTATGGCATCATGATTGGATCTACTATCCATCCCTGGAAAAGGATTCCTTTATCACATTAACATATAGTATATCTAGTAAATATTATATAGAAATGTTGTCATAAAGACCTTGTTGTTGATGTCTCCTTACTAGGAATGTCTAACATTCTTGAGAAGTGGACGAGTCTACACCATCGACTGAAAACAATTTGTACCCCAAACTCTACCTGGTCCAGCTGAAAGGAAGCCAAATGGTTATAATACTACAACACCAATCAAGCCTTGGGATTAATAATAAGGTAATACGATAATAATTTTTTTTATAAAAGGTAATATCATAATACATTTCTCTTCCTTATATATTATATTTTCTTGAAGTCATTTTCCTACAAAAAATCCAACCAGTGCCACATTATTAGGACCAGGTCACTCTGTGTGATGATGTGCCTGAGAATTTGATTGCCTGAGTAAACCATGAATAAATCTCCCAAAATATAGTACCTTCAAATCCTTACAGAAAATAATCCCACCAAAAAATCTATGTAATGAGTCTAAATTTATTCTAATGTAGTCTCAACTGCTTCGACCTATAAGATATGACAGTTTTCCAGAACATCATAATGAAACTGAGCATAGATAAATATGAATCACTGTACACTACCAACTCTACACCATAATATAGTAGTTTAAACATAGTATTACTCATCAGCCTCATCTTTAACTCCTCATTGTCTCTCTCACACTGCTCAGGCTAGGTAAACGGATTCTCTATGCTCATAATGGTGGTCGAAGGGGATACAATCTTAAAGAAGACATCCATAAATCTCATTGACAGACACATGTCACGGGAAATGAAAAAATACTTCATAATACCTAATTATATAGTAGTTATTAACAATAAGAATTATCCTAAAGTGGAGTTTAGAAAGAATATTTTTTCACATTTAATTAGATAAAAAATGGTGTGTTGTTGAATTTTTGGGTTTTGAAAAAAAATGAAAGAAATGAAAGAAGATAAATCAATTTAGATAATTATTTTAAAAAATATAAATGCACGTGATGGAAAATTATTATATTAGAAGGGTTATCAATTCTAGTTTAGTCATCCAATTTCCATACTATCCTAGTTCAATTTTATCCAATAAACTTCTACTAAGTCAATTAATGTGAGATTCCATGATCAATTCCTCTCACTCCCTTGGCCAAATAGTTATAGTGAGAGAAAAACATTCCAAGATTATTGTTTTGTCTACTCTCCTTCCGTGAAAAATATTTTAGTAGTGAATATACTCAATTGAATTATGCAATACCCGGTCAGGTTTTTTATCAAAAAAATTTAAGAAAATCCACAACCCCTCCAACATGTAGTAAGAATTATTGACTAATTCACATGTAATACCCTATTTATTACATCACATGTAATCTATAACCAATTTTAGGTATATTTTCATAAATTAACAATTAAAAATCAATAACAAAAAAAATCAAATATGATCATACATGATAGTAAATAAAACTATATGTAATTGAAAGAAGCTTCATAGAAGAGAGCCATAGTTTTTGTTAAATAATGTTAAAATACATTAGAATTTTATATAGAAAACCACCCCTTACCCAATAGATTATAATTCTATCTATCCAAGGTATTGGTAACCAATAATATTGTGTAAGAATTAATCATTAAAAATATAAGATGAAAAAAATTGTGAAATATAAAAGAAGAAAAGTTATCTAATAGAATCCATTACACAAAATATTGACCATGTTTTATCCACTATATGATCAAATATAAAAATGTTTATTTATCATAGGATTATCTCAATTATGTTTTCTATTATCCCTACAAATATCAAATTAATAGGACATGTATATAGGATGTTATGACACAATAAATGAGGTACACTCCTTCTGGATAAATGTTTCCTAAAATATCCCCCAATTTGGAGTGTCCAATGGATGAATTAATGATGGAATATCTCCATGATATTTAATATTAAAATTAAACATGGAATTTTCATTCAAATTAATCTGTAATAACTTCAATTAGAGGTTTCTAGAAATTTCATTCCTTTATTTACTAAGGTGGGGTCCAGTCTATAATCAAAAACAATATTTTCAACATGGTTTATTTTTTCAGCATATAGATGTTTCAATCAGATCCTAGGCTAATAAATGAATTTTACTCCCTCAAAGAAACCGATTCTGGAAAACATAATCAATAAAATTGGAAGAATATGTTTAAAAGTTTTCTAAAAAATTCTATGTGATTACTGTCTTTTGAAATCCATGATTTATAAAATTTTCTTGTTTTATCCCTAAACACATAGAAAATAAAAAGTTTATAAATATAATATCAAATTGAAAAATTGGTATGGATTTAATTATTTAAGAACACAAAAAATTGGTTTAAATATTTTCTCTATCAATTCACCCACACATATAATTTGGACTCCAGGACAAGTATGCATGGAAATCAAAATAATGAAAATTCAAAACACATAACCACGAGATCAGTCATATTTTTTACAAGAGAATAAAGATAACATTCCTCATAAAAACCATTATTCCATGATATCCATTCATATCATAAAATATATTTCCAATTCATTTCTCATACCATGCACAAAAACCACTTACCTCACATGAATTTTATCCCATCATACAAAATTATAAATTTCTCTCAATTCGTTTCTCATCCAAACCATGAAAGAGTCACCATAGGTTTAGAAAATTCATATATCTCCAAACAATGTGATGAAAAAACATTTGATTATAATTATGAATTTTATGGTTGTATTGTGTCTTTCAGTTGGTAGGATTTATATGTCAAATATTCATAGATCGAATGGGGAGTGCTTTGTTATTCTTGAAGTAACATTACATGATTATAATTCTCACTCAATTATTGTTTAAAATTAAATCCCTCTAGTAGAAAATAATCCCCAAAAAAATATATAAAAATTTTCATGCGTATCCCATACATTCTATAATTCATCATCATAATCATAAGAACTGTTTCAAAAAATATGAGGTATTTTTAATGAACTTGATAGGCAAGACATTCCTAATCCTTCGAAAGCTCTAGAAAGCCATTACTTCTTTTTTTCTTGAAAGCCCTATAAAGTTATATCATTGAATAGAATTAATTTTTCCGAAATAAAATAATCTCTTCAAAATTTTAACTTCCACTCAATATATGAAAAAATGAGGTTTCAGAACATAAAACATCATTCCCCACAGATAAGTTAATCTATATCATGCAATGGCACTTCATGAACTAGTTGGATAGGGAAATTATTATTATAATGTGGATAAAATTACACGATTTTCATTGTGTCGAAGGGATTAAATGACTAAATATAGATGTAATGCTATAATAATTATTAATCTCTTGAAAAGGTTTATTTAAAAGTATTGAAATACCTCAATAATTTGTAACCTATGTACCTCAAACCCACACACTTTTATAGGAATAAATAATATTTTTGTTAAAGAAAACATGGATTGGTTATTTTAGGAAATGTTTTGAATTTATATAATGCGATTAAAAGTGTTTATAATACTCAAAATAAATTTATTTCAATGATAAATACCATGAACTATGGAAAGATATTCCAAAATCAGATGACTTTCCATGAAATTACTGAAATATTTGAATTTGAAAAATGTCATTTTTAGAATTAATTTAATCTTAGTTTCATGGATAAAAATAATTAATTGATAAAATTGGATTTTAAATTGAAATGGGTAAGAAAATAATTTCAATTAACATGTTTCAATGTCACCAAAAATTTGAAAAAAAGAACACAAAATATTCAAAAAACAAATTTTTTAAAAAAATAAAAGAAAAAAGAAAAAAGAAAATCCTAATCTATGATGGTTAGTTCCCAAAAATATAAATTATGTAGTGTACTCAATTAATTAATGGATATTTTAACTTTTAAGTATATTTTTAATTTATTCACATCATGAACGAAAGTGTTAAGAATAGGTTGGCCCTTATGAATTTTATTGATTAACCATTTGGAAGAGTGAAATCTCCTCTACAGGCTATAATGGAAGGTTCTCATAGAATTTATTCAGCCTATGTCTATTAACAATGATGGGATCCTATTATCCATCCTTAATAAGTTTCACAGTAACGAATGGTTGTACATGATTGTCTATAAATGGACCTTCCAATCTAGAATGAAATTTTCTTGGAATCAACTTCTGTCTTGAGTAGAATAATATCACCAAATCTATAGGATGTAAGTATTTTGGTTCGATATTGTTTCTATTACATAATCTTTTTATATATATATAAATAATGGAGTTATCAAAATAATACCTTATAATTTTATCAATCTAATAAAACCTTAATCTTCTCTCTTTTCCGGCACATTCAATTTCCAAATTCATCTTTCTCACAACTGAATATGACTTATACTCTAATTAGATTGGAAGGTAAAAATCTTCCCATAAATCAACCCATATATAATAATTCCTATTAAGGTTTTGTAGTCGGTCATGTAAGTACATAACATACCATCAAAATTATTCTTCAATCCTTCTTATTTGGATTAACATGCTTTCACATTATTCCTCAGAATTCTCTATTGGACATTTCAACATGTCTATTAGTCTATCGATGATAGGGACATAATGTTTTATGATACCCCACATATTTTTCAAAAATGCCACATAACTTTATTTAAAAATTGAATTCCATGATAACTAATGATTAATATTGTCACTCCAAACCTAAACATTATGTTAGTATTGAAAAAAGAAGAAACAACTCTAGAAACATCAGTCATGGTTTCTTATTTCTCCACATAATTTGAAACATAATCAATAGGAATAATGAAAAAATAATTTCTAAACAAAATTGTGAAAGGACTCATAAAATCTATCCCCAAGACATCAGAAATCGCAAAAAAAAATGTTGTATATTTTGGAGAATTTCATTTCAAATTGAAATAAATCATGAAAACTGATTTTTTTTTTCATTTTTTGAAAAATTCTTGATCATGTTTAAAAAATATGGGCTACTAATTATATATTATATAGTGTTTATTTTACTACATTGAGGTCCAAAGTGTCATCCTCAAGTTAAAGTGTGCAAAAACTCAAATATAGACTCAATTTAAAATTTTGAAAACATATTCTTATCACATGATCATTTAAAAACATCCAAATAAATGGATTTTCCCAAATTTAATATCTCGATTCAGAATTATGTTTATAAATTTACTGGAAAATTCATTTATATTATACATAAGATATTATTATATAATTGACCATGCCGGTATACTAATGCAATTATCCTTCAATCAGGTATAACTACTCTCCTGGAATGTGATCATTTAGTGTGTATTTTTACGAAATCTCATATTCAACGGTGTTTTGTATTCTACTTAAGTGGTCAATGTAATTCCTCAACACCAGTTACCTAGAGTTGGTGCATTATTTTAATACATTGGAATGATTAATAGGAATCATTTCCCAAAGGACTGATTGGTTATTAGGATTGGAAAATATATTACATATATGAACATTACATTACAATTTCTAAAATAAAAAACTACATAAATAATCCTTTGGGAACTCCATTATTCCCCGAGCTTAACCATGCATATAAATCATAACACACTTTTTCGCATCCTAGGAAAATAAAATATAAGAAATGGGTTATCTCATATGCTCAATAAGCGTAAATAATTTAGAAATAGTAATAAACATTTAAGACAAGATGTGTAATAAAAACAACATACTTTTAAAAAAATATGAGCATAATATGGAAAAAATTAATCAAACACTACCATATAAACATGCACATGGATATTATACTATTCAAATAATAACATGTTACAACAAATTTCATAATGATGGAATACATAATACCGGACTTAATAACAACATAGTCCAGTCCTTATGCCAAGTCTACAAATAATAATTTCATCAAGGCCTTGTTCCAAGAAACTATTTTATCTCATGGAACCTACCGATGCATCGGGGAGCTATAGTGGGCTCCACCCGTCACTTACTAAGTCCAATACATTCCTCATATGAAAAGGGTGAAACATAACATAAACATTTGTATTAAAACTAGCATAAAAAATGTCAACACATTAACCTTACACCATGAATGTTATAAAATTATCACATCCAGAGTAAAAGTGATTTTTAAATCAAAGTGTCCCATAAAAATTTGAAAATTTTGAAAGGATTTAGTATTTTAAAACAATAATTTATATTTTTATAAATCCTTAAAATCATTTTGATAACATAGACATTAATTAAATAGATTTCAGAAATAAATCATTAAAACATTTTAAATAATGATATTGTTAAAGAGTCACTTTCATAAAACCTTAAAATATTCCTTGTGAAAAAAAAAATATCAAACATAGACATGGATGATAAATTTGTCCCAGTATAAATATAAATATATATATATATATAATCAATCTCAGATAATATTGAGATTGAAAAATTAACCCTTGCATTATACATTACATTGGTCAATGATAACTTTAACCTATTGTATAATGACAATTTTAGGTTAGCAAATTATAAAAGAACCATATTCATATTCATGATATCATAATTGATTCATTTATGAATTTATACTACCCATTTAATAATAATTTATATTTTATAATAACATTTTGGGTAATAATCACTTTCTTTATCATACATGTTTTAACCTGTTGTTATTGATCATATAACTTACATAATCATTTAATTTCATCCATAATATAAAAAATTATTTATGTATCATATATATTCTGAATATAAATATCTATAATAGATAGATATATGAAATGGAAAACACAGTTTATAGAGAAGGTAGGTCGTATGTTCACATAAACACTGTTTCTGTTTTCATATCGTGTTGAATAGGGGTATGTGAATGGGATATATGTAAATATATATGTAGTATCATTATTATGTCATATATTACATAATTATTAATAATTTATATTTTTATAATCATCGTGGAATGTAGAACGTGGAAATTAATCTCATCGTGTCATGGAGATGGTAAACCGTACGTACACACATTCGATGATATCATTCTCTTGATGGTGAAATTGTATATAATGTGGTGGTATATTATATATAAATAATAATTAATAGGTTATATTTATTATTTACAAAAATTTTACTCATTATTATACTCATCCAAATAATGAAGTGTTGAATAACAAACTACACCACAACGTGGAGACGGTAAGATGTACATACGCACATATTGTGACTTTGTTATTCATAAGATGGATAGAATAATTAATATGGTGGTACCATATTTATAATAAAAACATAGTATTTATATGGTACAAGAGTTATTATTTTGTTTTGGAAACAACAAAGAAAGAGTAATTGGAATGAGAAAAGAACATTGAAAGAGGTGATGAAATAATTATCATTTTTTCGGGTTAATCCTAATGATTTGATCAAAGGGGCTCCTTAGTTTGCCTTTATGATCACAAAAATACACTTAGCATGAATTGACGGTAATTGGGAGGATATTTGGGTAAGTATAGGCCGAGCCAAATGGATTTGGATATGTGAATTTGAGAGAAAGGGAAGTACCCTTTTATTAGAGAGGTGAGGGGAACATTATTAAAAGCATGAAATATTATTTTATTACAAAAATAATTTCGTGTTTATAATGGATTAAAAACATTATTTTGAGTTTAAGGTAGGCATGGGTCGAAATATTCTCAACCAATAGGTGTTAGACAAATTTATTTCACCATATTTACCTTATCTTTTATATTTAACTCTTAGTTAAATAGTTTGACATTTACCATGTCTCCTTTTGTTTTATATTATATGGTTAATAAACATTTATAAAATTCCAAGAGATGCTCAAGTGGTTCATTAATGATATATCTATCATTATTTATGTTTTTTGGCCGAACCTTAGAATTTTTGGAATATTATATCATTTAATAATATAGTATTTGTTTTGAATACTCATTTATGTCAATTTTGACACTATTTTGTATTTGGTTTTTGTGAAAGTAAAAAAACATGATTACATCAAAAAAATTTAAATCAATTATAAAATGTCATATTAACAAATAAAATTAGTGTAATGCATCAAAAGACTCAATTTAAATTTATTTGTATATTTATAATATCAGATAAGTTAATATTTCATTAATATGGTAATTACTGTATCATCATTGAATCATATATAACATTAATTATTTAATGTATAAAATTTAAAAATAAAATAAAATTATTTTAGAAATCGTTTTAGATTTCTAATGAAGAATTATAGTAGAATTTATAATTTTAATAACCCTATATTAAAAATGTTTTATTTTTGAAAATTTGAATTAAACACTTTTAACTCTTCATTAAATAAAATAATAATAAATATCCTAATCTAATCCATGTGGATAGAAGAGGATTATATATTTTTTCCTATTGTTGATTTAGGTCCAAAATCACTTATCCAAAAGAATTAGTACATGTGTTAGTGTAATTATAATATCATTTTTACATTTAATTACCATATATAATATTAATAGTGGTAAACAAAATTTAAAAGATACTATTCCCCAAAAATTATTTTGATCATATTGAACCGCATTTTACATACTGATGTAAACTGTGTGACTTATATTTTTGAAAAATCAATTCACAGAAGTAGTAAAATTATGATTTATCCAAATTTGAAAAAGTTCCTAGAAGGTGGGTAAAAGACGTTAAAAAATTCAATAAAATTTTATACATATAATCTTTTTATTAAATTGACTCCAATGAATTACATTGAACTAATATTTTTATTATTTAACAATTTTTAATTTAAAATTAATTTAAATAATAATAATTTAATTTCATAAAATTGGTTTTTAAACAATAACGTAGTGCTTTTCATTATTCATCAAAAATTGAATGTTTTCAGAAAAATACTAAAAATTGCCTGTAATTTAATTTTGATATTCCACATCCAAAAATGATGTCTATTTTACCAAATTAAAAAAATCTATTTTTCATTAATTAATTTAAAAATAATTTTCGTTGTCAAAACTAGAAAGAGGGTTTTTCAGAATTAAAAACTATCAAATGATTGACATGTGTTTATGTACAATTTAAATGTGAATTTACATTCGACAACCTATATTATATTAATTGATAAAAAATAATTATACTTTAAAACCAATAAAATCAATAATTTAAAACTATAAATTATTTCGATTAAAAAATTTATTTTCAATTAAAATTTTATATTTTTCACTCTTTATCAAAATATGAAAGTTATCATAAAAGTACCAAACATTTATCCAAAATAAATTTTGCTGTCCAGCTTCTAAAGAAGAATATAATTTTATTAAATTGAATATATAAATTTGTCAAATATTTTATTTAAAAATGGTTCACATTTAAAAGATGGTAAACATGAATTTTTCATAAAAAATACATCTTTTATCTAAAAAATGATTTTGTTCTTATATTATTTCTAAGAAATACATAATATGGATTCTAAAATTATGTAAAGTATATAAAATTCAAAATTATGTTAATACTATTCATAACCTCTTGTTTAATGGCTAGTTTGGTAAGTCATGGGGCGCTCGAACACTGTTTTGTGAGTAGCACAAACTACTGAACTACTTTAAAGAGATAAGGTACAATGAAATCATGTGGTGTTACATTATCCCCTACTTTAATAAATTTCATCCTCCCAATTTGAAATTGTTCTTCGAAAATAAAATGTTAGATATATAAAATAATTTTTTGGAAACACCACAATGGAAATATGTTTAATAAAATGTATTCTAATTAAGATAGAAATGGGATAGAAAAAGTCACCACCAAATTAGGATTTTGAATAGAAGAACATTGGTGGAATTTGAGACAAAAAATTAGAGGGAAAACAAAAATATTTATAGGGAGTGATTGAGGTCATCAATCACAAAAAAGTGAACAATAAATCGAATATTGAGGTCCTTAATGCCACAAATATGTGATGATTTAAATACCCTCGGTTCAACAAAACATAAGGTATTAGGATAACACATTTTTTTATTTAAGATCCCTTCCATAATGTTTTTGAATTTATTTCTTCATTGGATAATTGAAAACAGATACTTGACATGTAGAGTTCCATCATTCAACTTACTTCAACACAAACTCATCTTTCACTCCATAAGATAATATAATTAAAAAATATTCTATTATTCCTAATCGTATAGTGTTACAAAAAAATATATATATATAAATCATCGGTCAGACCTTTTAAAAAAATAAATTATACAATCCATGACATCACATAGGCCAGTGGTAGGTGATTCCCCCTTGTCAACCTTCGGTTGTAGGTTTAAGTCTTACGGCCTTACCGGACGTGATGGGTTGTCGCCTGACCTTCAGGTTGTCCTTTTTATAGAAATCCAAAAATAATATTATGAAATGATTTAACCTAAATAGTAGCATCCAATGTAAAACATAATCTATTACAACCTTTAGACTTAACCTCAATACATCTTTCTAAACTCACAATCCAAAATTTATAAGGAAGATCACATAATATACATGGGAATACCCTCATCATGTATTCTCTAAAAATGTGGTAATAAAATGTTTAACCAGAAAACCATATTTGAATAGGTATGTACTTCCTTATTCCTTTTGTAAAACATAGTATACTGGATATACTCTTCAAATCCAAAAATGCCGTAATCTTCATCAATGATGGAATAAACAAACCATTAATTAGTTCCGAGGAAGTCAATAATATTCAATATAAATTTCATAAATCTATCTTATCTTATTCCAAAATCAATACATAAATATCAGGACCATAATAAATTTTATCCTTCCTTAAAACATTAATTTTTTTAAAACATATCTTACTCTTGATTCACATTTATTGTTACCACACAATCTCAAATCCGTAATGAAATAGTATTTTAGTACAAGCCTTCTATACACCATATTTCTTAAAACTATTACATTGTTGATACTAAAATCAAATGACATAATTGTTTAATATAAATATAAGGACCCTTGTCATTACTCATAATCTGTGATAGTATCATAACTTCATTATTACCCTACAATATCATTTATGGTATACTCTGATGATTGGGACATTGATTTGCGTTGTGTCCCAACTCTTCGCAGATGAATCACTGTAAATTTGAAACTACTTTCCTACCCTTACAATCATGTACTATTCTCCACACTTATAAAAAATCTCATTCACTTAATGAATTTACCAAAGTGATTCTTTTCACAGTTATCACATATGGTAAAATCATTCATTCTCTTCTTCCCTTTATCCATATTTCCCTCTACCATCCTTTACTTCTCTGGATTCCATTCGAATCCATAGGACTCATATAATTCATTACATATTTTATTAACACATGATACTATTTCTTCATATGATGAGAATTCATGGGAGAGTATTTCACTTCTACATGTTGTCTTAATACCATGAAATGTATGATCATTATTACTCATTGTATCATCCATATTGATGATGTTCTCATTCCTTATATTGGGAACCATTCCTAAACAATGCAATACACTATGTTAGTTTATGAGTCATAGTCCATAATTACAATCATGTAAAATACCTAACATAAATTGAATAGTTTATGCAGATAATCCATAATCATAAAAAATGATTCCTTTCAAGAGATATTTAATCATAAATACATCATACTGGTTTGTAAAAAATTTTGAATTATCCTACGTATATTCTCTGGGAGTTTCCTAACCATGAGTGTAGCAACTCCCATGGTTGTCTACTAGGATACCATGGATCATGTTCGAAACTCCTTATCAGAGTTTTCACTCCTAGGTACATTTGTTCCAGAGCCGCCTCTAACTACTCGTATCCTGACAGAGATATATTGTTTGGAAAATTCAATAAATCCTTACATTACCTATATTCTTGGAAGTCCTTCTCTATAAATCCTCAAATATTATCTTAGGGTAATTCTTCAAAATCGTAGTTTATCTAAATATATTTCTATTGTTGTTGCTAAACATTCTCTGATACCAAATGTAAAGCCCTTACCCTAGTTACCCAGAGTCGGTGAATTATTTTAATACATTTGTATGATTACAAAGAATCATGTCCCTAATGACCAATTAGTTTAGCAGTCTTGAAAAATATATTACATATATGAATATTACATTACAATTTATAAAATAAAACGCAATTTAAATAATCCTTTCTGAATTCTATTATTCCTCTAGAATAACCATAAATATCAATCATCACCCACTTATCTGCATCCTGGGAGAATAAAACATAAAAAAGGGTGAGATCAGATTCTCAATAAGGTTAAATAATTTAGCAGAAGCTATGCACATTTAATGGAAGATGTTTAATAAAAACAACAACATTTTTAAACATTAAAATGAACATAATATAGAAAAAAGTAATCAAACCTTACAATATAAATAGGAAAATGAATATTATACTAGTCTAATAATCACATATAATAACTAATTTCATAATGAGGAAATGCATAATGTCGGGCATCATAACCACATAGTCAAGGCCTTGTTCCAAGACTACAAATAAATATATTGTGAAGGCCTTGTTCAAAGACACTAGTTTGTCTCATGAGACCTTCTAATGAATAGAGAAGCTATATCGGGCTCCACCCTACACTTACTATGTCCAATTCATTTCTCATATGAAAAGGTTTAAACATAACATAAACATTCGTATTAAAACTAGCATACAAAATGTAAATACTTTAGCCACAAACCATAAATTTTAAATAAAAGCACATCCAATATAAATCATATCATAACTCATTAAATAAAATATGGAAGATTGTGTTATAATAAAACAACCTCATCAATAATAATATCCTGTAAATGATTTTTACATATTTGAAAATTATCATTAAAACTCTTTGAAATAAATACCCCCTTTTCATGAAATCATTTAAAAGTATCAAAATTTATAAAGGAAGTCATTTGAAAGATATTATTGAATCAATGTGTCCCATACCACTTTAAAACTTTTTAATGTATTTAATATTTTAAAACCATTATGTCCAAATGAATAAATCCTTAAAATCATTTTGAAAACATGGACATTAATTAAATTTTTCTGAAAATTAATCATTAAAACATTTAAAATGATGATATAGTTAAAGAGTCCCAAAAATTAAACCTTAAAATATTCCATTTGAAAACATTTTAATTAAACATGGTCATGGATGATAAATATTTCCTAGTATATACATTCATATAAATAATATCGGATAATAATGAGATTGAGGAATTAAATTTTACCTTGTACATTCCATTGATCGACTGTATGTTTAACATCATGTATAATGACCATAATATGTAACTAAATAGTACCAGAACCATATTCATATTTATGATATAATACTTGATTTATTTATGAATTTATAGTCCCCATTTATTAATAATTTCAATGTTAAAATAACATTTCGGGTAACAATTGCTTTCTTTTTCGTACGAGTTTTAACTTGTTATTCTTAATCCTGTAACTTAAATCATGATTTAATTACTTACAGAATATAAAACATTATATATTTATTATATATATTCATAATATAATAATTTATAATAGATAGATATATGAAATGGAAAACTCCGTTTATAGAGACGGTAGTTCATACGTACGCATAAACGCCATTTCTGTTATCATATTTTATTAAACAGAATTAAGTGAATGCAATATATGTAAATACACAAACACAAAAAAAAACACACACACACAGAAACACACACACAGATATATATATCCCATAGAATAATTGTTTCATATATTACATACTTATTAATAATATATATTTTTACAATCATCATTGAATGGTGCTGGTGGAATTGAATCTCATCGCGTTGGGGAGAAGGTTAACTGTACATACGCACGAGAGAAGATATCATTCTATTGATTGTGAAATTGAATATAATTGGATTCTATAATGTAGGTAAAGAATCATTTACATGTTATATTTATTATTTACATAAATTATACTGATTATTATACTCATCCAAATAAAGATGTGTTGAATAACAAACTACACCACAACGAGGAGATGGTAAGCCATACGTACGCACATATGGTGGATTTGTTATGCATAGGATCGATAGAATAATAAATAGGGATGTACCATATTTATAATAAAATCTCATTATGTAAAAGCTAATATTGTTATTATTTTGGTATGGAATAAAAATAAATAGGAAGTGGAAGAAGAAAATAACAATGTAAGAGGTTATGAAATAATTATCTATTCTTCGAGTTAATCCTTTTGATTCGATCAAAAGGGATCCTTAAGTGAAATTTATAATAATATTTAGGCATCTAGGGTGAATTAAGGGTTTATGGGAGGATATTTGAGATGGGATTGGTTGATCCCAATGGATTTGGAGATAGGAAGTTGATAGAAGGGGAAGTACACTTTTATAAGAGAGGTGAGGGGCACATTAGGAAAAGATTGAAATATTCGATTATTATAAAATCATTTTAGGTTTTTAATGGCTAAAAATGAATATATTTATATTATAACATGTGTATGGTTCGAAACAGTTTCACCCAATAAGTTTTAGAAAATATTAAGTCAGCATATTAACCTTATATTTTATTATTAACTATTAGTTAAATAGTTTTACATTTACCATGTATCCTTGTAATTTTATATTATATGGTTAATAAACAAACTATAAAATGTAAATAGAACCTCAGGTGGTTCATTAATGATATATACATCATTATATAAGTCCTTTGGCTGAACCATAGATTTTTAGGGATATTATATCATTTAATAATATAGTATTTGTTTTAAAAACTCATTTATGACAATTTGGATAGTATCTAGTATATTTTTTTTTGTGAAATTCAAAAAATAACATTATTACTTCAAAACAATAAATAAAATCAATCCTAACATGTCATATTAACCTATAAAATTAGTGTAATGAATTAAAAGTCTCAATTACCATTTATATTAATATTTATAATATCAATTATTTTAATCATTCATTAATATTGTAATTACTTAATCATCCTTGTGTCATAAATAAATTTATATATTTAATTTCTAAAATTATAAATAAAATATAATTATATAGGAAGTAGTCTTATATATATAATTGATATTTATATTCGAATTTACTTTTTGTATATCCCTATATTAAAACTGTTTTACTTATGAAAATTTGAATATGACACTTTTAACTCTTCTTTAAATAAAATAATAATAAATTCCCTAATATAATAAAATTGGATCAAATAGGTTCATATTTTATTCCTAAGTTTTATTTTGGTCGAAATGAAATTATCGAGTAGAATTAATACATGTTTTATTGTAATTATAATAGCATTTTTTACCTTTAATTACCCTATTTACTTTTTACCGTGGTAAATAAAATTTAAAATTTACCATTCACCAAAAATTATATTCATCCTATTGAAATGTGTTTTACTTACGGATGTAAATCGTGTGTCTCATATTTTTTAAATTGTATTCACAGATGCAATAAAATAATATTTCATTCAAATTTGGAAATATTCCTTGAAAGTGGGAAAAAGGCATTAAAAATTTCTATAAAATTTTATACATTTAATCTTATGATAAAATGACTCTAATGAATTAAATTGAACTAATATAGTTATTATATATCTACTTTTACTATAAAATATATGTAATTAAAAATAATAACTATTTAAATAAAAGTCGATTTTAAACAATGAGGCCAGGCTTTTTCACTATTCCTCAAATATTGAAAGTTTTCAAAAAATTACCAAAAATCCACCCGAAGATAATTTTGATATTCGAAATTCAAAAAAAATGTCTATTTGTCCAAATTCAAAAAATGAAATTTTCATTAATTTATTTAAAATTAATGTAACACCCCAGGTAAATAAAGAATATGACATTTTTATATTTATCCATATTTGTGAATAAAATATTAATATTACTTTAAAGGGGATTCTATGCTCGATGGCGTACCCAATACGCAACAACGAGTTTCTTGGGAAGCTTACGTTGCACTCTAATAATAAAATAATATTATTTTAAATAGTAGTTAACGCCTAGCCATTGTAATAGAAGGAATGAACAGAACTACCTAAAAAATTATTATATATGTTTATCAAATATTTTTACTCTTTACAATAAATGATAGATGATTAAAAATGCGAATGAATCCAATTTTATGCATAGACATTCTAATATTCTTTAAAAGGTCGATTAACCGCCTTTTGAAGGCGAACAACATTTAAATCCACTTTTTGAAAATTTTAAGTGTTATATTTGAGAAAATAAAATTCTTATTTATAATCGGGACATCAAAATTTACTTTGTTTAATTTTTTGGTATCTTTATGATAATGTACATTTTTTAATGAATAGTGAAAAATGTTGTATTTTAATTCAAAACCTCGTTTCAATCTAGTTTATTTATATTATTAGACTATCTTTTGAATTGGTTTTAAAGTGAAATTATAATATATTTTTACCATTTAATCCAATGGTGTTCATTGGAATCAATTATACTTTGAAATTGGACTTAAACTAGTGTCAATCTTTTGATACTTATTGTTTCATAAAAACACGCTATTTGTCATGACAGCGGAAATTAATTATTAAATTAATTAATTTGACTTATATGATTTGAATTTTGTAAAATAGGCATCATTTTGAAATTCAGAATATCAAATATAGCTTAGGGTTATGTTTTGGTATTTTTCTGAAAACATCAATTTTTGATGAATAGTGAAACCACTAAATGGTAGTTAAAGAAACTGATTTTTCGTTTAAATGAATCTTTGTCACTTCTGTGATTTGATTTTCAAAAATCCAACATACATGGTTGTCATTAAGAGGTAAAATTTTGTTCAATGAGATTAAAATAGTTTTTTGGTGAATAGTAACTTTTAAGTTCTTAATCGCGATTAGAGGTAATTAGTGTAGTTTAAGGTAAAAATAATGTTTTAATAAAATGATATGAGCTTGAAACATTTCCTAACCTCATTGGATGTGTCATGGCCGACCAAGACAATCCATGGGTCAACTTGGGGACCCCATGGAGCCACTTTGGTTGGGAAATGACATAAATAACATTTTACCAGATGTTAAAGTAAAAATGACACAAACATGATATGTTTAATAAAAAAATTTACATGGGGTTATACAAGTCATATTATTGACTATAAATATTAATTACAAAGCTAAAAGTATTTCATACATCATGAATTTTTTTTATAATTTTTAGACATTAAATATATTAAATTATTTATGACATCATGATGATGCAGCGATGACCTCATTATTTAACGATTTAAATAAAAGGGAATGATAATGTAAAATCTAAGACCTACACATGGCCAAAACCTATTTTATGGGTGGCTTTAGAACCCTTATCACCTTATCCTCGAAACACATCAATGTGGGTCCTCTTAAATCCGAATACCGTTTTAAAATAAAGTGACTTTTCTTTACCTTCCTTGAGTGCCCCTCCTCTCCTCTTATAAAAGGCCCCCACCTCTACCTCCTTACCCACACTTCAAAAGCCTTTGGATGGGCCTAACCCTAACCATTTTGCCTCTCCACATCCCTCTATTACTCCTTGAAGCCTCACTTTGGGCGGAATTCTTCCCAAGGAAGCCTTTGAGCTCAAATCTAAGAGAGTTACCCGATTTTAAGGTGATGTCTTCACTTGTGTTCTTTTGTTTTATTTTGCTTCTCCAACCCCCTAAAATAATTTTATTCATTTATTTTGTAACAACTCCAGTATCTTAAATATATTAGGATGTTTTTATAACAATAATTACAGCTACTCTTACACACATCTACATCTAATGGTTAAATAACATACTGTTTCTGTGGTTGGCGAATTTCTGCCTCATGAAACGATGATTGTTCAATCCTCCTCTAAACACCATTAATGGTGTCCATTGAGATGTCACTCTATTTATATATGATATATATTATGTTTATGTTTCCCTTATGCTTCTTTATTTTTCATTTGTGGTATACCTTTGTGGTTTCCATTGTGGGTAAACACGATAATTTCATTTTAGGAAGTGCAGACTACCGCCCTCTCAAAGTGATGTGATTCGTTAATGCAATATGTGGGACGTATAAAGGATAGATTTAAAGTTATTATATATGATGTAATAATGGAATTATAATATAACTCTATATCAATTTTATTTCGTCCCATAAAATTATGAGATAGAATTTAAAGTAGCATTCATCTGTACGTACGACTTACCGTCTCCATGAACGGTGCATTTCATTTCTTATCCCCAAATGTAATGTACTATTATAAGTACATATATATAATGTGTATATATTTGATTTATTTTACATATAAATGATTAATATAATTCTGGAAGTATAATATACATACCTCTCATTTAGTTTTAATTGCAATAATATGACATCGAAATGAAAGTAGCGTTCATGCGTACGTACGGCTTACCGTCTCCATGAACGGTGCATTTCATTTCTTACCTCTAAATGATTATGTGATATTATAAATACATTTATATTCTAGATATATATGATATATATGATATCCAAATCAGGAATTTCATTATGGATATAAAGAACCTTTGACCACACGAGCAACATGTAATTGTAAGAATTACACTTTTGACTTAAGAACCAAGTATCGAAAAAACAAACATTATTAACTTACATGATTACATAATGTTTATTACATGTCAATAATTGATATAATCAGAATAATTAACATGAAAAAGGTTCTTAAGAAGTTATAAATTAACTCAAGTTTATTATTCAGGACGTTAAAGAACGATCGAGTCAAGTCGGACCCGAGGTAAGGGATCCTACTCCTCTCATTCGTTTTAAGTACACTCTTTTATGTCATTCCTTTTAAAGCTCGTCATTCATTTTATTGGGATGTTCTTTTATATTACTCTTACTGCAATTTTAATGTTCATATGGTGAGAGACCCTAATCTCTCTCATCAATCCATTTTGGATGTTTTGAGTGGCGCCGTTAGGCTGCCGAATTTTCTTAAGAGATTTAACCTCTCTCTTTCTTTTTAAGTACTCTCCTTTATGTCACTTCTTTTAAGCTCCTCTTTGTTATGTTGGGGGATGTTCTTTTATATTCCCATTTCAGTAAACTTTATTTTAATATGATGAGAGAACCTATTTTATCTCATCAATAAATTCATGTGGCGTCGTTAGGCTGCCGAGTTTTCGTAAGCGATTTTTCATCTCACTTTTATTCACATGAGATTTATGCTACATTTGCCACAATTTCTTTTGAGTGGTGTATTTATTGTCAATTATTTTTACCCATTGTGTAATATACATTCATTTATGAGTATTTAAATCAATTTTGTATTGTCCTTCTTTCACGGGGTGTATGTTTCGAAAGATTCCCTTGTCGGTAAGGGAACCTTTCACCCTCCACTTTTTAAAAGACTTATATTGTTATGTATTTTATTTAACAAGCTATTATGTTGGGATATGTTCTTATATATCCTTATTTATGAAAATTTTATGTCCAAGTGATGAGATACCATTTTCTCTCTCATCAACTCATTTTCTTAATTTTGAAGTGACGCTGTTAAGCTGTCGAATTTTTGCGAGGGAACTTCTTAACCCAATTTTGATTCATTGGGATAAACATGAACTCCTTGAATGTGTTGTTCAATGAATATGTGTGAATAACCTCTGATTGTTTTACACTTAATATCCACTTATATTTGGGGTATTCATTTGTCACACATAATTACGTAATAGATTTATCCTTATTCCAAGGATATCGTCTTTGTATGGGACTTCGTCTCAATCTCCTTTAATTGGGGTATATTTTGTTTTATACACAACATTCTTTTATATGGTGTATAAAACCCTTTGACTTTTACATTTATTCAAAATGAATATTTTTTCTACTAAGCGTTTTACTAAACGACAAAAAGCAATGTTTCTTTGTACGTACGCAGTGACAACGACCTTTTCCACCGCTACGAGTATTATTTGATCTTTGGCTTCCTCAACAAGCCGTAATGTTTTTAAAATAAAACAAATTACATATACTTTTTTTGTATTTGGGTATTGAAAATGGTTTTGATAAAGGATTCTGTTATATCAATATATTTAAATTATATATTGTGATTGAAATGTGGAAATGTTATCATTCCTTTATGTTGGTTTTATGTGTTATACTTTTATAATGGTACTTGGACATTTTACGGGTGGTTACGTGATAAACCATATGACGGCTGGTGTCGTGAATACCAGGATGGGTGGTTGCGTTATAACCTCCAATACATTGGGTATGGAAGTTGGGTGTATGGATATTCCATTAAGTATGTATGGAAGTTGTCCGAATGGCTATTCCATTAAGTGATATGTGTGGAAGTCGACCTTATGGTTATTCCACTTAAGTATGTTTATGTCCCATGTTACCTTTATATATTATGTGATCTTTGTATGGGTTTTATGGTAATATTTTGGTTACAGAAAGGTAAGTAATGAACTCTTATTCAGTGAAGAGTTTTTACTACTTCGAAAAGGTGAAAAGTATTACTTTGATAAAGTATACATGGTTTACTTGCTGTTTTGAAAAACTAACAGTTTTCATTCTTTGTGTATCCCTTACTGAGCTTTTTATGCTCATCCCAATTTTTTGAAATGTTTTTCATAGGACATAACATGGAATAGGGTCATGTATGGGATCAAGGGAAAGTCATGCAACCTAAAACATGGAACTGGACATGTTTCTTTTTAAGAGTTTTTATTTTATGGAAAATTAGTAAAAGTTTCTACTTTGTAATCTTTTGAGATGTAATAGTTATGTCCTAATTCTCTAAAACTCTAAACCTGAAAAGATCCTCAATGTTAATTATTCATTTAATTCAATATTAAGTAAGGTTTAAGGCCAGGGCCTTATAATTAATTCCCATTGTCAAAACCAGAAAGCAGGTTTTTGAAAAATAAAAACTATCAAAAGATTGGAATGTATTTATATACAATTTAAATGTAAATTTAAATCCAATATCACTAATTATGTTAAATGACAAAAATATATTCAAATTATACATTAAATCCACTCAAATATATAATTCAACACTACAAATTATTTCTACTAAAATTGTTTTTTTCAATTAAAATTTATTATTTTTCATTATTCATCAAAATAAGAATGTTATCAATATAATACCAAGAATTTGTCCAAACTAAACTTTCATTTCCCACTTATAAGGAACAATTTAACATAATTAAATTTAATATATAAATGTTTCATATATAATATTTAAAAAGGGTTCTCCATTATTAAGTGGTAAATTTTCATTTTTTGAAGAACACTTCTTTTATTTGAGAAAATTGAATTTGTTATTATATAATGTCTAAGAAACACATAATATGGATTCTAAAATTATATGGAGTATATAAAATTCAAAATGTAGTTATTACTATTCGTAACTATTGTTTATCGTTTTGTTTAGTATGTTGTTGTGCACTCGAACTCGGTGTTGCATATAGTGAAAACTATTGATTTACTTTAAAGAGATAAGGTACTGTGAAATTATCGGGTGTTACAATCAAAACATTTGTTCTTAGATCAATTCATGTATTTGATTTCAATGTTGAACTACTCTAGCTATATCATTAATCTGACTGGCCTCAGTTTAGTGTCATCTTTCTACATCAACCACCTAAGTCCAACATTATCAGAAAACACAGTGATTTTAGTTCTTCGTACGTATGATATAAATATTTCTAAATAATTTAAAACAACTAAAAACTCTTTTTTCAAGGTCATTTAATTGAATTGATCCCCATATATGTTTCTTGAGGCATAGGAAAAAACTTTTTTTCCTACCATTAATACACTCAGAAAAGACTATTCCAACTTCATGGTTAGAAGAATCATAAAGTATCTTGAATGGTTCTTCCCAATCTGGTGGATATATCATTAGTGGTGTAATCATTCTCTTAAAAAACTAATAAAATAATTCCTCACATGCACCATTAATATTAAAATTATTCACATTAAAATGTAATCTTGAGAGTGGGAGATAAATCTTAAGGAGATTTTTGATAAATTTCATGTAGAATAGTGCACATCATAAAAATGAACTTACATGTTTCACAGATGTTTGGTAAGGAAATTAATTTAAAACATTGATTTTTTATATAACATCATCACTTAATTTTTAAAAAATGAAATGACTAAGGAAAATTCACCTATCAACTTGGAAATGACAACATTGAACTTTTTAAACAAGATTTTTTTTAATGAATGTTTTCAGAAAAACTTCTAGATTTTTCAAACTATCATCCCAATAATCTCCAAAAACTGAAAAATCATAAAATAAAACATCTTATAAATCAATATTTTGATCAGAAAATATACCTACCATGCCCCTATTAAATTTACATAGAGGATTAAATAATCCCAATAGAATCCTTTTATATGTATAAGTACTAATGGAGGATGTAATGACAGTCTCCTCTTGATCCTGAAGATCAATTGGTACCAGGAAATAACCTAAAAATCCATCCAAAGTGCAATAATGGGTTTTAACTACTAATCTCTACAACATACAGTCCATGAAAGGATGGGTAATTGATCTTTATGAGTGACCTAATTCAACTTATTAAAATCTATGCACACTGTCCACCTATTCTAAATTCTTAGAGAGATTAATTCATTCTACTAATTCCACACAGTGGAGAAGAATTTTTTTTTTGAACTATATGAATGGTGAAAACTGAATATGAATCTAAAATTGGATAAATGATCCTATATTCCAAGAAATATTCAATTTCCTTCTTGAAATACTCTACCAAGGTAGCGTTAAGCCTCATTTGGGGTTGTTTATTAGTTTTGGAATATCCCTCAAGATGAATTCTATGTTACCTTATTTTTGGGGTTATATTAAGAATATCACCCAAATACAGCATGTTTCATGTACCATATATTGTAAAATCTCATTTAGTGATTCTTATTGGGGTTTAGATAGACTATTAACTATTATCAATAGTATTTTATGCCCAATACATGGTATGCATATTTGAAATTAACGGGGAGTTATTTTAATACCAGATATAGGGGATTCTCAATGGGTGAAATAAAATTAATGTTCCCCATTTCCAAAATCAATAACTCTTGCATGAAATAAACCATATCTTATTATTCATTAATTAAAAAATCATCAAATAAATTAGATTTTACCTCTTCTTATAACATGAGATCAGGATTCTTAATATCATTGAAATTGGGAAATTAAAATTAAAAATGTTCACCTATTGATACGAAGTCACAAATCATACCAGAATCATCAGTTGGATATATAACATCTTCATGGGATATCTAATGTGATTAATAGAATGAATTTTAATTTCATCATGGATTTTTGAAGTGTATTTCACAATATCTATATTCCATTATGAGTGTTCATTCATAGACATTGATGATAATCCTTGATTTTTTCACGAAGGGTCTCTCTAGGATGATTAGAGGGTTCCCTGGTGCTCTATCTTGTTACATGATATGTACATATAAGTCTATAAGAAATATCAATCCTTTTAATCCCACAAGTACATATTTTATAACCATAACTACAAAAATAGTGGATTTTTTTACAATGTGTACCACCACATGATTTGGTTTATGTTCACCAATCCACAAGTATAAAAACAGTGAGTGAGGAATAACCTATATTTAAGCTCCAGAATAACATAGTGTATTAATAAATGGAAATATATAATTTCATTAGATCAGGACATTTTTGTGGTTTCGGTAGTCTGATCACTGTTGAGATGCTTATTCATATAAGTATTCTATTGTTTCCATCCATATAATTTTTTTACATTATACATCCTTTGGAAATGTTTCATAATTTTGGACTTTTTGGATATCCACAATTTGTGGGATGTTTATCTCAAATATCTAGAATGTATCATGAATTTCACAATGAATTCCCTCCACTTAACAATTTTTTCATGACCAATTTATAATAAATTGATAACTTCATATCTATATTTTGTCTTTGATGCTACTATAATGGAAATTATGTAATTTCTATTTTGAATCTGGTTATTAATTTTTCTTTCCATTTATCATCTTCTCTTATCTAGAGGGGTGGATAATCATCATTCATATCAAATTCTTCTTCATAGTTGTTGTTCATCCAGCTAGAGCTGTTTTCTTTTTTGTGTTGTAATCAAACATAAATTTTCTTTTCAATTTGGAACTGTCTGTGATTGTAATTTTACGTGATTCAATTAAAAAATGTCCATAAAACAACCATATTTATCAATTATCTTGTGAATTATATAATTCAATTCCACAACATTGGTCTTTTGTTTTTTCACATAAGTTTTCAGGGCACTTTTCTATAGAATCTCAAAACTGTTTCACTGGAAAGGTTGGGGTTAATAGGATTATTGTTACTGGAAGGTGTACTTATATAGTTTTTGGAATGGCATGGGGTTCTAGTAATGCTGATAAAAAAAGAGATATATCTTTGTTCTCTTGGAATCCATAATCTTTTTTTGTTTAGGGATGACATAGATGATTTGATTAAAAAAATATTTTCTGATAGGCATCATCACAACTTTCGGTCCCCTAAATTTCTAGAAACTGATCAGTGTAATGATATGTATAACTACATAAACCCCATAAATGAGTCGGTATTTTTTGTTCCTTTAAATGGTTTAATGAATGTTGTCTCATGACACTATTCATATCTTTAAGTGGTTCTTCAAGTATGGGTGATGGATAATTAGAAGTCCTTACCTCATGGATCCTACTGGTGGCTATACCTCTAGTTCCAAATTGCTATATGTTTTATATAATCGTTTCAATAACACCTCTGGAATCTAATGGAGAATATTCAATCAAGGCTCCTCAATATTTGGAATCTAAAAAATTAATATCATTTTTTATTAGTACTTAATATCAGTAAACAAGAAAGTAGTGTTCTTACACAGTTTGGTGTCGGAATCATGAAAATAACTTTTTGAATGGATCCCAGTACTCATAAAGGGAATCTCTAGTTGATTTGTGAAATACATAGATCTCTTTTTAGATATATGTTGAACTTGATGCGGTAAAAAACCTTTGTATGAACAATATTTATAGATATTAATATCCTTGGACCTCTCATGGGGATATACTTTTTGACCATTCTATTGTCTGTCTAACTAATTAGAAGGATAATTCTCTTCACATTACCTATTATTCCTTAACTCCTTGAGTTATGAAACAAGAGTACATCTTTGTATGTTCTTGGATATGTCTCTTTGGGTGGTATCCTTTAAGACCTTGGAATTTAAGTCAAATTTGAATCATATTAATGAAAATTTCAAATTCATTCTATAAACTAGGGATAAAAGAATTTCTTTGTATGAGAATTATGGTGCACAAAAATTGCACCAAGTTTAGTTGGGATTTCCAGCCATTTTATCATGTTCACAGTTATCACTGAAAGTGATATATGATTATATAAGGTTTATTTCGTCAATCTTTATTCAATGTTTTTTTTCATAAATTGGTTTATTTTTCATTCAATTTCAGGATCAAATATAACTTTAATGATAATTTGAAAGATGGATAATTAATTTTTATAAAAAATTTTGATGTTTTGAGGAATTGCATCACTAGAAATGGATTCTAGTTTTATTCATTCCTATAATTGGGTGAATAAAAATAAATTTTTAATATAATATAGGTATAGTCTATTGATTAAAATTTAGTAGTCTTCTATAGAAATGTTTTCCACTATTAATTAGAGGGAAAATGGTGTTTTTTTAAATGTTTTTCGAATACAATCTATGGAAAATAATGAAACGAAATCAATTATGAATAACAATGAAAGAAAATTTGAAATATAAGTTATTCAAAAAAATTATATTAGAAGGGTGATCATTTTGGGGTTAGTATTTCAATTACAATGCTATCATTGCTCTATTTTATCCAATCCTCTTCTACAAAGTCAATTAATTTGAGATTTCAGAATCACTTCCTCTCACTCCATTGGTTAAATGGGGATTGTGAGAGAAAAAATCCCAAGATTGTAGTTTGGTCTAAATCGTATTCCATGTGTGATATATTTTAAGAAAATATACTCAATTCAATTAATAAAAAACCAAATATGGGTTTTTATCATAAATAATCAGGAATAACCACCACCCCACCGATAGGTATTGGTGATCATCAGGTACTTCAGAAACAATCCCTTGTTTATTCCATAATATATAATCAATAACCTTCTAAATGGAGATAATTCTTAACCCACGTAGATAAAATATCCATAGTGGGGTGAATCTGGGTATTATAGATTAAAAAAACTTCCCCTTTAGATATATATTAAGTGATAAACAAAACACACTTCTCTTTCTTTACTGTAGTATTGCTCAAACATAAATGAAATTATTCATGAGAAACAAAAATTTTATGAGGTTCAACCCCTCTAGGATACATCCATGTAGCATGCAATGACAATATAATTATGTAACAAATTCACTAATCCTCACTTCCAAGATAAGGTTTAATCTATATAAATTCTATGGCCATCATAAATTCTCATATAATTTCTTGAGAGGACTCACTATCCCTCAGATTTTACAACCAATACACATTTAAAATCTCACGCATCTCTTAACTGACTAGTTATCGCTGATTCTCTATAAGAAATCATATTGTTCTGAATCACCTATGAATTGTTTGACACATATAATATTGTTCCATAAAGTCTTATTTTTCACCCAATAGATGATGTCCACTTTCCCTCATTCTTTTAGTCTATTAATATTTATTTCACAAACTATTTTAGTTCATATGTAAACTATCTTACATCCTTCGCGAACTATCCTTAATCCTCTATGAGTTTTCATATATAATACATGAACTATCATGAATTCTCCATGAACAATCATGATTCCTCCATGTACTATCTTGAATCATCCATGAACTATCTTGCATCAGCTGGATTGAGTGTTTCATGTAAAAACATTTTTTGGGCTTCCTCTTCTTCTTGGACAAGAAGATAAATTGTTAACCACAGATTCTTTGTAGAACAAGTCTTCTTCCTGGATACATTCCATTTGTAGAGCTATAAAATCCCCAAAACCCCTTCCACAAACTGACCTCCCGGACTATCATTCAAGGAATTATCTCAGGAAAATTACTTCTCCATCACAAAATCCTACCTCACGAACATCATTATACTTATCCAATTTCTCCCAGTGATGATTTATCTAATGAAATTTACTCTACCTAATTATGTGATTAGGTCCATTGATATGGAAAAATTAATCTCGGAACCCCATTAATCCCAAATAACCTGAACTATGATGTGCTACAACCTTAACCACCTGAATTCTAAAAATTAATAGCCTCCTATGATAATGAATTTGTGTCCTCAAAATGTGTTTCACGGTCCATGAATAGTATTTCAACAGATAATTTCATAATGATCCATGAAATGTAGTTGAAAAATACCTGATTCAAGGTATCAATACTATTCAATGTGTTCTGTGAATTGTGTTCTGCCATATACATGATTTGTGGTCCACGAACTACGGTTTGCAGACACCATGCTTCGTGGACTGAAAATGTAGGTCCAAAAAATACATGATTCATTGTATGTGAATTGAACTTCATGGTCTGTGAACGTTGTTTCACAAACTGAATTCCATGTACTCCATGCTTCATGGTACGTGACCAATTCTTTTCTGTCCGTGAAGTACATTCTGGGAGAATCATTTTCAAAAAACCTTCCTTTATATAATTAGAACTCTTCATTTTGAGGCCCATAAATTTTGAAAACATTGGAAAAATGAACAACATTAAATTCATCCAATTCAGCAAAACCAACTATACTGATTCACAATCCTTATAGATTTTCAGAAAATTCAACAACACAAAAAACACCAAGATGATAACTTGTGGGATTTTGTTCCCAACAACCATCCCCATTGTGTTTTTTAATAAATATTTACATTTAATCCAAATTAAATATTTTTCCATCTTATACAAAAAATAAATACTTTAAATTCAGATAGTGATCAAATATATAATCATCATACAATCTAATCCCAAATGACCTTTCTCGAAATGAGTAACAAGATTCCAATGAAATTATCAACAATGGATCACTTCATTCAAAACCACTTACCTTCATGCATCCCGAACCCCATATTTGTTGATTTTTCCCATTGATGAAATATCTTTAGCATTACTATATATAAAACTCCCCCTATTATCTTCTCCCCCAATAATAATTAAGACATTTATCCACTTTTATAAACACAATTTATCCCACTTTTTCAATGAACCAAAAGGTTACTTTTTTGTGGTCTGTACATGGGTAAAGAATACATATAAGCATATTTTTGGAAAACATGCCATAACTATGGAAGTGAGATCCCACATAAATACTTTTTCAAGTACCTAGAGTCAAGTGAACTCCCAAATCTATTTGATTCCATTTAAATGATTTTTTTTGTAAGTCCTCTTCTAGGATGATAGAAACCTATAGTTTTATAGGAACATATAATAACATCACAGGCTTGTGATCCACAGTATCTTTTATAAAATGACACTTTATTTCAATTTGGTTTATTCCATGAGTGATGGAATATAATTTTTAGGTGATTTATGGATCTTTAATTAGAAAAATGGATTCTGATTAGAGTCTTCACATTAGCTCTCATGTCATCAATCTTCAACATCATCCTCAATAACTTTGTGTACGCTTGAGTATCTGCAATATATTTAGCTATTTCGGTAATAAATGAAATGAAATGTTTTTTCTTTCTTATACAATAAATATATAGTCTATCAAGATAGAATGCACCACCTGAGGTTGATTTTCTATCATGTACTGAACTTGTCCAACCGGTATCCATATATCCTAACAACTACAGTAGATACTTTTCGTTATATAGAGAACCAAAATCCACCCACCCCTTGATATACTATTGTATTGTTTCTATTGACTTAAATTTTAGTTCATTGGGATTTATTTGAAATGTTTCATATTGGAATGAGGAAAAACTATACTATCTCTTATCATTATCAAGAAAAATAGACTACAAATGATTTTCCTATATTTTGTGACATTAATTACATTGCCTTCATCAACCTATGACAGTTTCATCCAGGTGACTATGCCAGTAATCATCTCCATAGAATTACCCATTCCAAATCTTATCAAAACCTCATTAGAATAATTATATTTAGAAATTAATTTGATATTCATTCCTTACGTCACTTGTAAATGATGAAAAAATTCCATTTCACCAATCATTTACATTTCAAAATCATATTTCATGAATTCTCGGAACCCCTTCTACTAAGCTTTATCTGATCCCCCAAAAATTATTCCATCAATATACAACAACACTAACATACTTTTATCACTTTTTTTTGAAATAGATATTATAATTAAATCCATCATGTTAAAAACCTAGATTCGTAAAAAAATAAACTAGTCTTAAATACAATTCTATTGGTGATTTTTCAACCCATATAGAACATTATTCTACCAAAAAAATTATAATAATCATGAATGAAAAAAATATATATATTATCAATATAAACTTTTTATTCTAGAAATAAATTCTGAAATGCAAATGTTTTTCTCTATCTAGAAAACATTGTTCATTCATTGCAATACTATGGACAAGAATAGTCAAATCGTATTTATCCTTGCAACATATGAAATTGTTTAATCAACAAATATTACCTCCATATGGGAGTATAATTTAACAGTGATCATAATTTATTTTTTTCCACCATTCCATCTTCATTAATCATGATGGGAAATACCCATTTAATTCTGATGACATTCTAATATGTTGGTCTCAAAAAAAATTCCTTTATTTATGGATTCTAAATTTGGTAATGAACATCATTCATAGCTTGAATACAGTTCTCCCCTGTAGCTACTTTATCACAATATTTAGTCTATACCTAATATCAGAATGATACATGTTGTAATGACTTACTTCTTGATGTTTATAATGGCACTACCTGATCACCAATGTTATTCTACATGTCAACTTTAGCTCAACTCTAGTGTTTTCATTATGATACATTTTAATTCCTCTAACACTTTATCAGTTTCTTTTTATGAATTATCCTTTCCCACTTCAACACCCCTTGATGTGATTAACACCTTATCACATTCATCAGGGAACTATTCAATGCATTGTAGATGGTTTTTTTCATTTTATATATTTGCGACATCATTTCATTCATCTAAATTTTCCTATCTCTTTTTGAAACATTATATGGTTTTATTTTGCCTTAAAATATAAAGAATATCCCCTCATTTATACATGTCTCAAATTTCATGTATTTCTATTTGTTGATAATAAAACACATAATTCTAGAGATTCAAAATTATTTAAATGTAGGATTATTTCCATAACAAATCACATGTGGGGTCTTTTATTCCTTTAGACCGAATATTTCTTATTGGATATTTAGACAGATGTCATGACTTATTCCTACCATAAATTCTCTTGTAGGTGCTCTTTAATAAGAATTATTCTGGCTATATTGTTGATGAACCAATTTCTCATCTCATCCACTCCATTTCAGTGAGAATTACTTACTGCAAAAACATCATGTATTATCCCATGTTTCTTGAGATAATAGATCACCTGGATATTTTTAAATATTGTACCATTAACATTATGAAATTTCATGATATTTTATCCTTTAATCCTTTCCAATTCCCACTGATATTTTTTATGAAACTAAAATATTAGACTTGTGGGCGACGAAAAATAAACATGTCAACTTAATGAATCCATTAATGAAATGAATATAATAACTAATCCCATGAGTGGATATTCGAGATATAGGTCCACATACATCTACATGAACCAATTCAAGAATATAGGTTGAATTATTTTCTTTTTTTCTTGAACATATTTCTAATTATATAAATTTTTTGACAAGCATCACACATTTGAGTAGGATCACATGATAAATTAGGGATATCTCAAGATACATACAATTTGACTACATCTTGTTGGGATGGTTTACCATTATGTACAAGTCATTTGGGCTGCAAAGTATTTTCTTCAGCTCTAGATAGAAAGCCCATATATTCTTCTGTACTAAAAATGTATAGATTCTACCTTATACACATTCCATAAAAAATATTTTCACTATATTTTCCATTTATGGTACACCTATTATTTGTAAAATTATAGCATTCCATGATTGACATAGTTTATAGACACTAAGCATGTTGTGATTGAGACATTTATTTACTAAGACATCAGGACATCTCATTTATTTTCCCCCCATATTTATCTTTTCATGAGGCAATAATCTAATGGACCTCATCATTTATAAAAAATATCCATATTAAATATCAGATGGGATGTGATTCCACTATCAAGGATCCAAACTCCAGAATGATCTGATTCATCAAGGGAAATATCTACAACCACGGCTGCTCAACTCTTTTCCTTTTGATACTTATTCTTGACTTCATAACTGGTATGGAATGATAATCATGAATTTCCTCAGAGTATGATGAAAAAACATCATCATTAAAGGATACGAATAAATTTTTTATTTTCATCCCATTTTTTGATACATTAATCTACAGGTTTTGAAAAAATTCATCCTTCTTCAGAAAAGTCATCCGCAATATTGATGAACAATATCATTTATTTTGTTTGAATCCTCCACACCTGAAATAGTGACCATCAAATGATATCCTATAATATTGATCTATGCATGACTGAATCTGTTAATATTTTAACCTTTGGTGTCTCTTGTATATGGAATATTCATTTTTAGATTGTATCATCTTTCCACCATAATAACATCTCATACAGTGTGCATTTTTTTGTATCAATACATCACTACATGTTTTCCATCGAGTTCTATGAGTCTTCTAGTTCTGATTCATTCTCAAATAAATATTCAATCATGTAGTAGGTTCTTGTAGTTTATCTTAAACCATTATAACATTTTTTTTGTCAATCAGACCTCATACAATTCATATAATTTGTATTTCACTATTGATTATACTCGGTCATACCTCTATTCTCTACAACCATATTTTCTATTTTCATATTAATCTTCATTCCATATGTCATATCGATATTCAGTTGTTTTTTCAGTTGTTTAACACTTCATCAAAGGATGGAAGCTTCCTCTTAAGGTTATTTAATAAATTTGAATTTATCTTTTCTTATTTATGCCAAATTATTAATTTATATTTTATGTTTTTTCTATTTTGATCATGTACTCAAAGAAAATCTAATCATCCTGGCATTGAAGAAATCAGTTTTTCAATTTCTTTGCTCAGCTCAGACATCTCTTATTTTTATTGTTGTATATAATTTTTTTCATCCAGAGCCACTTTGTATGTTTTATTCTTCATGGATCTCCAAACATCTATCTCCTCAACATAGGACAATAATTCATTTGGAATATCAACTCATCCTTTTACTTATACATCATCATTGTTTCTCCATTCCCTTGATTGTGAATTTATGAAAAATTCCACCATAAAATTTGATTCATGATTCTTTCATATCTCTATCTCTTCTATCTCATATTATTATGAACTATTATCTTCTTTTGAATATAATTCTTCCTTTTGAAGAATGATTTATTAATTTTTTTACCATTCATGAAAATTGAATATTTATTTAATGGAATCAAGGCTTTATCCTCGTCACCTACATGAAACATCTTGGTAAACCTCACATCATGATTTCCAACCATTCCACATCAAAATCATGCAAGTTGTAGTTTTCCATTGAACATATTGTTTCCTCATTGTAGAATTGAGGAACATAATTACATCACCTCATCTGTCTCTTCTTTTTCATGAATATTATCATTGGTGTGTTGTTCATGGCATCGAATTCCCCTTTTTTAGACATTCCTTTTTTTCAAGGAATCATTTTTATCACTTCTCATCTCATATGAAATAAGATTACTATGAAAGATATCTAATGTCATAACATTTTGATATTTATCTTCTAATATATAATCTTTCTTATTAGACCGATGTGGATGTATTCTCATGATATTCTTGAAAACATTGCATCATCAATAATTTCTTTGAGGCCACACAATCCTTCTATAGTAACATTAACCTAGTCAAATAATGAATATATAGACTCCTCTTAGTGTATTATTATATCCATATAATTTTCTGTATAACTTGTAGCTTTCAATCTATGAATTTTAAGTCACCATTATAAATATTTAAATACATTTCCAACATAACCTGTGTTAAATTGTATGATATCACATTTTTATACACTATATTGGATATGGATCCCCCTAAATCATTAATTCCCTTGACATTAGCATCAATTACCTTCTTTCGTCTTCTTATAGAGAACTAATATCAACATTGTCTGAAATACGATGCAGCACTACTATAAAGACATACATGACTATGAATTTAAATTAGTACGACATTTGATTCACAAAAAACTGGAAATTATTTCCATCAATGATTAGAATCTATTTATGATTGAAATCCTCCACTAACACCCCTTATAGTGAATCTATGGAATTAACATGTGACTATGATACCAATTGCTAACCCATATAGGTTTAAAAAACTATGAGGGAGTGGTTGGATCATTGTATGACATCATAAAACAACATCCCATTTAGATCTTGTTTAATTTCATAAAAACACTCTTCAATCAATTTCCCATATAAATGTATTGACATAAATTAAACAATTTACAAGACACAAAAAAGTTACATTGATTACCCCATCTGGGTTATTTCTATGGAGCATATAACAAATATGTGTCATGTAAAAAATTCACTGAGGCTTACATCCAAAATAATGTTTGGGCTTGATAAGTTCTATGCATAGGCCCACTACCCATAAAAAGTTTGGAATGGAATCATTTTCCCTCTTGGTTTACATCTAATTACATTTTGAATGCTCACTTTTCTCTCAACACAAGTGTAATCACTGGTCATCTAATTACGAGTGATCTGATTCAACTTATTAAAATATAAGCACACTCTCCACCAGTTCAAAATTCTTAGAGAGATCAATTCATTCTTTTAATTCCACACAGTGGAATAGAATTTTTTTTTTGAACTATAAGATTGGGGCTAACTGAATAGAAATCTAAAATTGGATAAATGATCCTAGATTCCAAGAACTCTTCTATTTCCTTCTTGAAATCCTCTACCAACGTAGTGTTAACCTCTTTTGGGTTGTCTAATAGTTTTGGAATGTCCCTAAAGATCAATTCTAAGTAACCTTATTTTTTGGGTTATTTTAAGAATATCACCTACATAAATCATGTTTCATATACCATATATTTTAAAATCTCAATTAGTGATTCTTATGGGGGTTTTGATAGACTATTAACAATTATAAACCATATTTTATCCCCATATACATGGTAATCATATCTAAAATTACTGGGGAGTTATTTTAATACCAGATATAGGGGATTCTCAAGGGGTGAAATAATATTAAGGTTCCCCATTTCAAAAATCAATAACTCTTACACGAAATAAATCATATTTTCTTATTCATTATTTAATAAATCATCAATGATATTAGATTTTACCTTTTATTATAACATTAGATCAGGATTTTTAGGTTCATTGAAATTAAAAAATTAAAATGAAAAATGATGTCCTATTGATAAGTAGTCACAAAGCATACTAGAATCATCAATTGGATATATACATTTTTCATGGGATATCAAATTGTACATATGACACACATATTAATATTTAGTTTTATTTTGACGTCTTAGTATCTTAGTATTCTAAAGGCAAAATTCCTCTTGTTTTTTTTTGGTTTTTATTAGTTATTTATTTTTTAAAAAAAAATAATAATAACTGTAAATGGATAGGGTAACTATAGTTATTATTAGAGAATGGTATAGTTATCTTTTAGGATTAGGATTATAGAAAATTATTTTAAAAATCATTGGAAAAAGTCTTAGTTTAAGATAATATACTAATGTTTGGAAAAGTAATATATGACATGGTTTTTATTGTAATACATCCATTTCAGGATAGTTCATGTGGATGTGGTTTGGGTACTAAAGAATATAGTATGAAAAACTCTAAAAATATTAGTTTGAATATATACTAACCAACATTATAATGCATGGTTATTGTTTACTTATTATGAAAATTGTTTTACACTCTGAAGTGATATTATTGGGTTAATCGACATTTTTATTATGAACTATTATAATGAATGAGAGAATAAGAACTATGAAAACCTATGATTTTTCTTTGTGATACAGGATAATCCTAATGTGTCTTTTTTTGACAATTATAATGTAGATAATTATTTAAATGAATAAATACAGATTTTATGTTTTATGTTTAAATGTTTATGATGATTAGGAGTATTTTAAGATGTATTTATCGTAATATAACCATTGGGTTCAGTTTGGTTTTTATTAAAAAACGTTACTTTAGGAATAATTACATTATATTTTTTGGTCATAAGATTAAAGGTATTTGTAACCTTTGAGTTAATATTATCATTGATTTTAATGTTAAAATTTTAAATTTATATTATTTTAAAATTAATAAAACATATGTTGTATATAAAACCTGTTTTGTTACAATTTTATTTAATGAATAATGTTATTTTTTATAGTTATAATCATATTTTTGATAATTTTAAGGTAATTGTATTTTTAGAAAATGGAATAACCACATGCTGGATGTAAAACCTTCACATTCATTAAGGTTATGTGGCTTAAAAATTCAACCAAATAGTGAAAATTATGAAGTGCACATGATAACAATATTTAATGACCTGGTAAGTCTGGAATTGTATTAAATTAAATGGTTTGATTTATAAATACTAATTTTATTTTTAGATACAAATTATGGGATCAAATAAAAAAATTATTTTTAATACTTAACTGTTGTAGAAAAATATGCAATTGTGGTGGAAATATATTAATGGATGAAATAAAAAATTTAATGTAAATATAATTCATTATTTTCTTATTCTAGATTGTAATGTAATTACCCTAATCTAATAAATGGTATAGGAAACCAAAATTTTATCCATTTACCTTCATCTTCAATGAATTAATGGTCTTTCCCCCCATCACAAATCTGTGTTATTATAGTCGTTAAATTTATCATGACTATATTATCTATCACATTGTATTAGTTCTATGATGATAAACATAACATAAATGTTTATATTTTAACATCTCGCCAATTTTTTCTTATTTAGGAAGCTAAATACATAATATTATTAGTAGAATTTATTATTTATAATTTATTTTTTAAATGATGTTTTTGTATCACTATATATGATGAGGAGATTCCACAAATGTCTAGTTTTTTATAACTTAAATAGTTCCCTGAAAGAAAATTTTAATTATTCTGGAAGAGTATACCACCTCAATATTTTAAAAAAAAACATTTCGTAAAACATTTCGATTCCTAGAATGATTGTGTTACCGAAAAACCATGTTTAAATGAACTGTGATAAACTAATAATATATTAAAATGTGACCATTATAAATTATCTATTTTCATTAGGGGTATTAATTATAATAAATACTTTTTCAAATCTATTTATACATTTTTATGACAACGTATATATATTGGTAAATAGTTAACCAACTTTCATTATATTATATACAAGCTTCATAAATATATTTTTCATCAAAACAATATAATAACCTTGAACCTAGTTTCCCAAATTTAGTGGTTACATTATTACATTCTCATAAGATACAAGTAATCATATCTAAAAAGACTGTTTAGTTTAGGGATCATGGTAAACTAGATACATAATTGAATATCAAATTTCAATTGAAAACATAAAATATAATATCTTATTTTCTTCATGTTCATCATTATTTTATATAGCATAAATACGCATATCAACCGTAATACACATCATACATCCCATGTAATTAATCATAGGAATGTAGTGCTCTTCACTTCATAGTAAGGGTATTATTACAGTTTAATTTGTAATGAATTAGTTCGCATAATCAATATGTAAATTGAAATAAGTGAAACACATTCCATTAAATCAATTACATGAGCATAATATATATAGGATAAATGATGATCAAATAAATCCATATTAATAATAACTTGAGCATGAATCTTAACTGTGGATATTATAACTAATAAAATAATCTCACAGAAAATAAATAACTAATATCATAAGGTGGTGCTTCCTAATTCTAGACATCATAAAATTACATTCCAGACCTTCCACAATATACTTTAAAACTATGGGTAAAAAAACAATTAATTTGGCAAACTAATTTGATTCATGAGACATACCAATGCATCATGAGGATTTGTAATTACAAGACCAACCCATAACATAATAATTAAAAACAATTCCTTATAAGAACAGTGTGAAAATAAATCCACATAAAGAGTGGAATTTAAAAACTAACATAAGTAATCTTAATACTTATCCTAATCAATAATCATAGTTATAAACCATCCTGAGTAATTTTGTGAATGGTAATTAAATTGTACTTCCCCATTCAAAAAAAATAGAACACCCTGATAAATAATGAGGAAAAGATCAATAAAACATAACCCTTGTAGAACATTATTAGAATAAAGGGTTTATGTCATTGGTGAATAGAAATACCAAAAATACTCCAGTAAGAAATTCTCAAGGAACATATGCTTTTAATTTTGAATATAAAACTATAAATAAAAGGTTCAAGAAAAATGGTATGATTAATTTTATTTAAAAATATCATTATAAAATAGTAAAATATGTTTTAAAACATTGATTGTTAATGAATTTTTAAATTTCTGTTCGTGTTATACACGTTAAAACATATATTCATTTTATATTTTCCATTAAATCTAAAGAGGCATTCATTAGAAAAATATATTGAGATTCACTTCAATTTTATTAAATCATAGAATAGGTTAAAACATATATTTAATAAATAATATATAGAAATTTAAAAAAAATGTAAACATTTTTAGATAACATGTTTTTTGAATAGAAATGATTTTTGACCGAAGAGATAAGTATATTCAAATGTTCTAAAAAACAGTTTATCAATAATTTCGAATTACAAAGAGAAGAAAATTGTAATATCAATTGAAAATTTAATGAATAAAAATATTTGAATAAAATTAATTTGTTTATTATTTTATTGATTTTAATATTCTGTTGTCATAAATTTAATCATAAATTCTCCCAATAAACATAGAGATTGTAAAAAATGTAATTACCACTTTGGTAACTATTGTATCATAATCCCTATAAAATAAATAATATAAAATAAAACATTAAATGACATCAATATAAATGGATTAATGATATAAAATATTAAAAGGGTTAGTATATCCCTCACACTAAAAGAATATGTGCTGAATATAAAATGTGTCTCAAATTAGTAAAAGTGATATGAGAAACCCTGGCCTAATATCTTATTTTCATCGTATCTATTTTATCCTCCTGTATAATAAATATAGGTTTATTATAAATATATTTTGGAACCATAATAATATATTTCATACAATATATGATATCTTTATAGTCTTTTATGACGTGTCTATAAAGAATTATTTTCTAAAATCTCCATTAATTATGATAAATGCTTCATTTTTCATGTATGTATTGGTTTAATAATTTCAGTGAATTTATATTTATATTGTTTACATCAAATCCAGAATTTTATAAATGAATTAATATCTTATATATTAATTATAAATGTATTTATTCTAATCTATAAATGTTACATATAGAAAATGGATTACACTATCAATGGAGACGGTCGACCTCATGTATTAAAGAACATAGTATAAATTTTCTCAACAGATGTAATAAAAGAAAATTAATAATAACTATAAATTATAGATTAATTTTTTATTTCATATATATTATTTATATTAACCAATTAATTCATTATTACAATACATGTAAAAGTAAAAATAAAAATCATTTCACATCGTTATGTGGAGGCGTTAGTCAACACGTATTCAAGGGTGACATTATTGTTTTCCAATATATTGGAAAATACTAATTTAGATGATTAATTATATTTTAAAAAATATTTTTAGTCTATAAATATCATATATAATCATTACCTTTATGCTTACATAATTCCATGTAATGTGTCAGTGAAAAATTACTCACATAGCTACGTGATGAAGTATTCCACCTGTATTGTGCATTATGCATGCTATAAAAAACTAATTTTTAAAATGAATTATAGATTATAAGATCAAGGTTTTAAATTTCACACCACTTATATAAATTTTTTTTATGTTTAATCATTATTTTGGAAATCATGGGATTGACATCTGAAATTACATTTATTTAAAACAAAACATTGTAAAATAGTTAATAAGAAATATTATTCATATGAGAGAATGGGAAATATGAAGTAAATATAGAATGAAACAAAAATTGGTATAAAAATAGGTTAAATTTGTTGGGATGTGATGATATGGACATTTAATAATAGTGAATTTATTTTTCGATAGTGATAGTGATCATTGTGCATATGAAAGTGGGTGATCCAAAATAGGTTAATAACAACAAATCTGTAAATCTGTAAAGGTTGAAAAGTCCATATGTTCATTAGAAATCATGGTACTAAGATATTTTTTTAAATATTATTTTCCAAATGTTCATGAATGGCACTACTATCATGATAGAAATTCAAAAAATGGAAATTCGTTAATATATTTTTATAACATATTTGTAATTTTATCCTCTATTTTTTCATAAATAAATTATCACCTCATTTATTAATATAATAAATGAATATCCCAAAAAATAATTTATTTATTCTTGAACCACTAAAATTAACATTTAATATATATTATGATCAATGTAATAATATCATACTATTATTATTTCCTTTAAAAAACCAAAATAATTTGAAAAGGTAATACTATATAATAATTTATTATATGATACAATAATAGAATCTCCCAAAATTATACATAATAATGTTCATAAATGATTAACCATAAGTATCATCAAAAAATATTTATTTACCATATTCAAACTCTAAACAATTTATAATTATGGTCACTAAATCAGCATTACATTCTCTATAATAAATAATGTGGCTTTTAATGTCACATTACAAATATATGAATATATTTATCATCATAAAAAAAATTTTAAAATCATTAATGCTTCACAAAAAAATATCAGGTTGTTGAATATTTCTTTAAATCCATACTCATAGTAAACTCTTGTAAATAGGACCTAGACCATCATCCTCTAACCAGTATCATGGTAAACAACACTATCCCATAAACAAATCATTATTATACAAATATCAAGAACATATTAAGGGTTATACTCCTCTAATAAATTGTTTTACCAGATGTTCAACATTACAGGCAATCAATATTAATGGTTATCAGAACCATTCAAAATATGCTCTCAAATCTTTAATAAATAGTACTATAGTACAATACTTATATGTTTCAAGTTTCTTTTAATGAGAATATCATTTCTACTGTATTTCTACCAATTAATATTTTAAATAAAATTAGACATAAATCATTCTACTCCTTTCATACACCATTAACTGGGTTTCTTCATCATATTACATACCAATTATTTACTTTATTATTTTGTTCATATTCTCTTTATCATCAACAAATGATCATTTACCTATACATATTATCTATCCTCTTGTTTACATTATCACAGATGCCATATTTTTTTATAATTAGCAAAAATTTTACATTATAAAAATACATTCATTAAAAATACCATATGGTGACCGATATTCACTTCAATTTTATTGACTAACTTATTCATTTTCCTTTGAGAATTTCTTAGTTGATTCTATTTTTATCCACAAACAAAACACCTTCTTATACATTAGAGACATTCATATATGATATTCTTCCAACATTACTGACATATAAGAAATTAATCATTATTTCACCCTAGTCACTACCTTCTCATCTCTTATAAAACATTGTCCTTCTTATTTTTTCCATGTTCGATATTTTGTTATGTTTCATATATCATAATAAAGGATTTTATATAATCACAATATTCTTCACTATAGTCATCATTCAATTTGGCATCTCATAAAAAATTTCCTATCACATTCAATGTTATCCTTATTCATTATCCTTCCACCCATTTAATAATAAAAAAGTGTGATCAATGCTATTCATAATGGTAAATTATATAGTCATGAATAATCATTTATAGTATTTCAAAATCATGACATCTTCTTTTCAGTCTAAGGATTTTTTGGTTTAATCCAATGTCATTCATGGTCATAGTATATTGAAATACTTCATAATGGCAAACTATTTAAATGTTAATTAACCATATAATATCACCTATAATTGTTAATCTATGTTCAATATATTTCCCATTTTCATAAACTGTCTAACAACTGAGTAAAATCCAATGTTCTTTTTTCAGGGTTGTTAACCCTATGTACATCTATACCTGAACTGTTTCCACTTGTAGTACCTAGACATGGATATATTTTTTTAGGAAAAACCATAAAATCTCTACCATAAAAACACATGAGGGTGTTATTATATTTTTATATTCTATTCATAAATAGGGGTATAGTCACTAATCTTTGTTCTCCTAAATCTATTTCCCAGTGTTTCTACTAAACGTCCTATTATAAAAACTATAAATTCCCTCGCCCTAGTTGCCCAAATTTTATGGTTATTTTATTAAATTTAAATAAGATATTATAAATAAAAATCCAAAGTACCTTATAATATATTTTTGTTGGAAAATTAGATAAAAATTGGTATTTCAAAATATAATTAAAAAAATAAAATAAAATATAGTATTTTCATCTAGTGTATAATTTTTTCATCTAGAACAACCATGCATAAAAATAATACTAGATACCATGAATCCTTGGTAAAGAAGCATGTGAAAGGGGTATGATTACATGAATATAAAGGGCACAATATAGTGGAATCTACTAGGAATAAATAATCATAATCAATATGGAATGCTACAAAAAATGAAACGCATGCCATTTTATAAATTCATTGATCAAAATATGTGAAAATAACCCAACATTAGTATCCTAGAGTCCAGGGATACATTATTATAATAGATTAAAATATAATCAATTATATCCTAAAGGACTATATAGATTAGTAGACTTTGTAAATTTGATACTTAATTTAAATTCACTTTACTATTAAAAAAATACACCAAGTGTTTTCATTGAGAATTCCATATTTCTGATGTATATATCATAATATATAAATTTCAAAATACTTCTTACTATCATTTGGAATGAAAGTCATAAGAAATCAGTGAGCTAAAATTATTAATAATGGTATGTCCAAATTGGAATCAATCATGAAAGCATACAGAATCATCAATTTGGAAAGGTAAATTATTTAATCAATAACATGATCAAGAAAAATAACAAGGAAGAAAAAGGTTTATCATTTATGTCCATATAAATAATCACATTTTCCGGAAAATTTACCATGGAGATTGTAAACAATAAAATATTCACATGGAAGATCAATAAATATTCTCTTATTAAGGGAATATATAATTAAAATCATTTAAAACATTTTGTTAAAACCTTTTTAAAGGAATTTTTAAACTATGGGTAAAAACCTATTTAATTTTTCACCAATGATTTGGGTGATGAGACATATTGATGCATTAAGTGGAAATATAATTCTAGGTCTTGACCATTACATAATAAGTCCAATGCATTTATCATATGAATGATGTTAAACATAGTAATCATACACATTAATATTTGAAAAGCTTGATTATGAAATGTTAGTACATTCACCAATCAATTAACATAATCCTAAACTAAAAGGAGTATTATGGAGGATGTTATAAAAATAGATAATCCTTATAAATTGATCCTAAAACATCTAGATAAATAATCAGGATGGAATCGATAAAATATATTCCTAATGGATAAAAATATAAAATTAGGGATTTTATAATTGATGAATAAAAATACTATAAAAATTACAATAAAAATATAATGTAGAAAAATATCATATCCATTTTAAAAATCTCCATTTAAAAATAAATGTTCAGAAAATATTTCAAAAAAACTTTTATTTGGATTTAACCATATAAAATTGTGAAATAATATTTATAACATTGGGTTTTCATTAATGTGTAATATTATGTTAATTCCATACATGTTAAAACAAAGATTCCTATCATATTTTTGGTAAAAAAACAAATAGAGGTTTTCTGAAAATAGTTAGAATATTCTTTTAAAAATTTTGTGCAAATATATAACATGTGTAAAAATAAATTTAATTAACCATTTAGTTAATTTAAAAAAAAATTTAAAACATTTTAAAAATATGGTTTAGGAAGAAAATAAATTTTTGATCGAAGAGGGGTATAGTGTCGAATTTTATTAAAAAAACAATCAATGTAATTATAGTTAAAAAAGATTAGAAAATGTAATTATTTCTTGAATTGTTTATGAATTACCATAGGAGAATAAAATTAATGGGTTTATTGTGTGATATATTATAATATTTTATCATCATAAATTTAATCCTAAACAATCCCGATAAACAACGAGATTACAACATAAACCATCATCACGTTCGTAAAATATTAACCATAATCTCCATGAATGAAATAACATAGAATAAAAAATTAAATTCCTTTACGATATTTAGATTAATGATATAATAGATCAAAGGTACCAAATATATTCCACACAAAATAAGTAAGTGGTAAATATGAGATACGTCTCATAGAAGTAAAAGTGAGATGAGAAACACATACCATAGGTCTGAATTCTTTCATACATGTTCAAAAATACCAAAAAATAAGTATTAGTTTATTATACATAAATTATACTTCATTATAATATATTTAATATAATATTTTACTTATTTAATTTTAGGACAGATTTATTAATAATTATTTGTAATGATCATTATTTTAAGTTAAAAATGTTTAACATTTCATGTAGGTATTTGTTTAATAATTTTGGGCCCTTTATATTTATCATGGTTACATAATATCCATATATTCATCCATAATATAAATTAAATATATATTAATTATTTATTTATTTAGTGTCATATTTTAAATTAATAGATAGATAATGGAGTACACTGTTCATGAAGACTGTAGGCCATTAGTACTCATTATCATTGTTTTAAATTTTAATGATAAAAAAGAATGAATTGAAAAAAAAACATTATTTCACCATTAAATAATCATTTTTATTTTCTATATTTAATTTATTTTACATAATAAATCCTTATTACGATCCATTATAGAATTAAAATAAAAAAATCATATCACAGTGTTGAGGGGGTAGTCTACTTATATGCAGGAGTGCCATTATTATTTTCCAACGAATTGGAAAATAGGAAGTTAGAAGTGAAATTATATATAAATTAGTATGGTTAGGTCATAAATATCTTATATATTCATTAAATTTATCTATATTACCTTCATTGTGAAGAGTAAGTTGAAACCGAATCACATCGCTTTGTGAGGTGGTAGTTCGACGTACACAAATGCAATGTTATCGTATCCGAAAAAAATGTGCAGTAAGATGGTATATGTGATATCATAAATAAAAATGTATAATAATTTAAATATATTACATAAAAATTAAAATCCATCACTATATCCAGCTTTTAAAGGGGGTGACTGAAAACAAATTACATCATAACATGAGGTGGAAGTTCATCGTACACGTGATTGATGGTTTTGTTTCATTATTTGATGAAGCGGGGAATTGATCTGGGTTATTTCATTAACATAATACAATATAATATTATAGTGAATAATTTTATAATTATATTATCATAATTTAATATGATTTTAAGGATGTGAAAGATGAATTAAATCAAATTCACATGTTTAATAATTTTACCTCTTCATCGAAGGGCCTCTATAGGTTTAGAATTATTGCTTTATTATGAGTGATTTGTAATCAAAATAAAGCCTACCTGATGTGGGGATGGATTTTAGTATGAAATTTAGAATGGGATTAGATGAACCAAAAGGTTTTGGAATTGTGAATATGTGAGAATAGTGGGTGACTTTTTATAACATCGGGAGAAGACACACATAGAATTTTTGAAAATATAATGTAAGACCCACATTTTTAGAACAAGCCTCCAAAATGACCCATAATCAATTCTTATTGGATATATGGTATCAATATGGTCATAAATAATTTATTTAACAAGTTTTAGGTCATTTTAGTAGTTATATTCTTTGTTTAACCCTAGGTAAACATATTTATAATTTAGACGATGAATTTAACATTTTACGGCTTCCACTATAAAAAATGTTTAAAAAAAGTTGACCTTAATATATAATATAAATTATAATTATTATAAATATTAACTAAATGGTAATGTAAGTCTGAATATGGGAGAATATTGAGGGATATTTAAAATTTTGGGATGGGACACTCATGAAATTTTTTAAAAGATAATGTAATACCCACATTTTTACCAGAAATCCCTCTAAAATGTCCTTTTATTAATGCTTAAAGGTTATAAGGTCTAAATATGTTTATAAATTGTTTTTTAAAAGTATTATGTCATTTTAGAATTTATCATTTTATTTTAACCCAAGGTAATCAAATTTTTAATTTATCCACAGAATTTAAATTTTTTTATAATAAATTGTGTTAAAAATATTTTTTAAATTATTAGATATTTTATATTATCATTATAACAAATATAGTGCCATTTTTTTAAATTAAATCCAATGATATGTTTTAATTTATTTTAAATTAAATAAAACATATGTGTCGAAAAATAGTAATTCCAAATAAAAACATTCATATGAATAATTTTTTATATCAAAAATAAATATAAAATTAATTTAAATGTCCAACTCTTTTAAACTTTATTATAATAAAACAAATTTTACATTAAATATTATTTCAATTATAATTTAATATTTTAATTATTTAAAAAGAAATTTTAGTTCTCAATAAATATAAATATTGTTCACTATTCATCACAAATTTTATCTTTTTAAAAAAACATATAAATTCACCATAATAAAATGAGGACAAATATATTTAAAAATTGATTTTTTCTAATTTTTTTATAAAAGTGGTAATTTTTTTCTTATTATGTGCACATAGTGTGACTATACCACCATTTAGAAATATTCATTTTTTTAAAATATTTCTTTTTATATATAATGATTCTTTTTTTTATAATCAATATAATACCATTTTATATATTTTATACATGTATAAAAAATTTAAATTTCATAATTTATTTAGCCAAATTCAAACCCACCAATATTATTGATTGGTTATAAAAATTATGTTTCAATAATAATATTTTAATAGAGTATCATGTTTCTTTTAAACTCAGTGTTTCATGAATCATAACCTATAAATGAGATTTCATTTCATTAATAATACATATATTATTGAGTATTGATGTGTAGTTGTTTCATAAAATTGTGGTGTCTTGTTTTATATATTATATTCAAGATGGTGGTCCTCTTTTAAAATCACAATGAATTATATCCTCCCCACCATCATTAAATTACAACTTCAATGTTTAGTCATCTTTATGGTAATAAAGGGTTGGAAATTTAAAATACAATTGTTTAAAACCCATCCCCATAAAAATGTTATTGTAACATCCAATTGATAAGAGATAAATGGAAGTGAAAAGGTAATTTTAAATGACACAACACTAGGTTTCAATTTTTTATAACATTGGTGAGAACCGAAGATATGGACATAGAAGAAAACTCTAAAATATTTTTGAAAGTGATAGATATAATTAATCATAATAAAGTGAGAGATCTTGAGAATGTTAATGACCAACAAAATATAAATATATAAAGGGTTAAAAGACCATAAATTCATTATAAATGAAGGTATTATTAATAAAATTTCGGTTTCAATATTATTTTCATATAGTTAAGTAATTCATTTACTATTAAATCTAATTAAATTAGGAAATATATTAAATATACTAGTATAACTTCATACTTTATCCAATTTCCACCACAATATTTTTTTTACTCTGAAAATGTGTATTGATGTTGAATTTTTCATACCTCAAGAACTAAAGTAAACTATAAGGATCCATATAGAAATAAAATTTCCTTCTACCGATATTTTCAAAAATCAAAATTTTTATTATGAGTTATAAAAAACAACTAAATTTTAATATCAACCATTTCATAAAAATTTATTCATAATACCATTCTAAAATACGTCTAACCAAATTAAAATTCTATAAAATTAGATGTAATTTCACTAAATCATCATTATATTCCCTATGATAATGGAAAGTGTCTCATAATGTCACATGTTAGTACCTTGATCACCATAAAACCTTAATAAATATTGATATTCTTCCCAAAATAAAATCTCATATTACTGAATATGTTTCAAAAATCGAAACATGTTGTAAACTCTTGAAATGATATTATAAAACATAAAATCACAAACAAATTTATAGTCAATTATACTATCCCATAAATACATCTTGATCAATATTATCTATACATGGAGCACATATTAAGGGTTTTCTTCCCCTAGTCATGGGTTTTCTAAAATGATCAAATTTCAACTGAATCTCTTTTCATAGTGTGGTATTGTTCAAAATATTCTCACAAATACTTAATAAAAATAATTATAGTATAGTTCTTGTATGTTGTATGATTCTTATAATGATAAAATCATTGATAAAATACATCTTCAACATAATTCCTGAATCCAAATACATTAGTAAATTATTCCATATCATCCCTAGTAATAACATAATCATGACATTGATCCCTTGTCTTTTTTAGGGTACGTCCCCTTGACACTTGGGGAATTCATCTGAGATATTCCCCATTTCCGTAAAATTTGATTATTTCACATCATAATATTATTAATTTCCCTTGATATCACAATTATAGTGGAATTTTTCTTCCCATATTTAGAAAACTCATATTCTATTCATGCATATACCTAGGTGATCCATTCTATAATTATTATATTTTAGAAAATCTTTTTATCCCTACTTCCCCTTATCTATTTCCTCTCTTCCTTCCTCTTAATATCTCTATTCGATTTGAAGAGACTATAAAATAGGAATTCATTCTCTATGTTGATAGAAAATGATAACATGTACTCTTTTGATAAGAATTATTGGAATCCTAACTCACATTGATATATTATTTTAATCAAATAAAAGAAATGTAATTTTTTTTCTCATTGGGATAAATGATTGGATATGGTTACCATTCCATCCACATGGTTTCATTTCTAAAAAATGTAATATACTATATTAGATCATTAAATTATGAATCATAATGTAATATCCCAAAACTAGTAAAACAGATAACTGAAATTAAAAAATTTATGCACAGATTATCTCGTAATAAAAAAAATTGTTTCTTTGGTAATGATTTCAAATTATGAATTTTTTTTCCAATCCTTCATAATGTTTTAAAATAAATTGAATTATCCCATGAATACCAACAAAGAATTTTAAACAAGGTGTATAGTAAGTCCTATTAATGTGTACTAGGTTACAGTCGAGCCAATCCATACGTCCTTTTTTCAGAGTTAATACCCATTAGAACATTTGAACTAGAACCACGTCAACTTGTAGTACCATGAAATTGATTTATTTAAATGAAAATACATATAAAGCCCACCTTTCCAAAACATTAGGATGTTATTATATACATATCATTAATTTATATCATAGTGTTATGTTCCCCAATATATATATTTCTTAAATCATGTTCCCACTATTTCTATGATAAAAACTATAAAAACACCATCTGTAGTAGCCCAAAATTGATGGTTACATTATTACATATAATACAATGAGTCACACCCAAATCGACTGTATAGATTAGTAACATTGGTAAAATAGATACATACTTTAAATTTAAATTAAAACTAAAAATATTAAATACATAAAGTTAGTTATTTTTGAATACCATGTTTCCCCTTATAATATAGATTGTATATCAATGAAAAAACATTCTACTATCTTACAGAAAATAACATAAGAATATGGTGAACTCAGATGCTCAGTAAGGGTAAGAGTAATAAATAATTGTTCCTGAATAATAATATATAACCAATATGAAATGTTAAATAATACAAAACATTATATTTAATAAATCAATTTAATATGATGAATAATATGGCAGAATAAAATAATGATCAAATAATGCTATATAAATAATAACCAGATATTCAAATTTAACCATGGAAATTATAAATAATAAGATAAACACTGGAAAAATAAAAAACTAATCTCATAATTAGGTAATGATTATTTTTTAACATATAAAATATACTTTTATATCCTTTTATAATCTTTTTTAAACCGTTGTGTAAAAACCCATTTAATTTGGAAAAGTGGTTTTTCTCTTAAGACCTATCAAGGCATCAGGGGATATTTTAATTCTCTAACCCATCCATAAATTAATAAATCCATTGGATTCCTCATTTAAACTAGGGGAAACATAATTAACATAAATTTTCATCTTATAAAACTATCATATGAAATGTTAATACTTTCAATAATCAATATACATAATCACGAACTTGTTAAAAGAATATGGAGAGTTGTATCAATATATTATATCACAATTTACATATAGTATTCCATTCAGATAAATAACATAGATGGAATTATTAAAACATATTAAGAATTTTTTTAAGGTAAAATTATGGTTGTTGTATTTTATGAAAAAAATACAATACAAATTCCATTAAAACATTCTTGAAGAAAATATCCTTTTAATTTTGAAAATATTCTTTTGAATCCAAAAGATCGAAAAAAATTTTGAAAATAATTTTATTTTAAAATAACATAGTAAAATTTAAAAAAAAATTAAATATTTGGTGGCCATAAAGGTGAAAATATTAGGTTCATGTCATACAAATAAAAACAAATATATCCTTTTATATTTTCATTGAATGCCAAACGAGAATTGTTTGGAAAACTAAGTGAATATTCCTTTTATTTTTTAAAAAGTTAAAAATGGTTATAAATTTAATTAATAAATCATTTATATGATGTTAGAAATATTTTTTTATATACTTTTAGAAATCATTATTTGAAAAAAAGGCTTTTCAGAAGAAGAGAGAAATAATGTTTGGTTTTTCTTAATATATTTTAGCTTTATTTTTATCTAACAATTAATTTAAAATTGTATTATTAATTGAAAAATTAATTAATAAATAGATTTTAATAAAATTAATGATTTTATTTTGTGGTCTATCACAATATTTTATAATCACTATGTTAATCTTAAACAATCATAATAGATGATGTGATTGTAAAATAAACCATTTCCACATTGTTAAATTTTGAATTGTAATCCCAAAAAAAAGAAAAAAACTCAAATAAAAATTTTATTACGGTGAATATAAAGGTATTAATTATATATGTTATAAATGGATTATTATATAAACCACACAAAATAACTATGTGATGAAGATGACATATGTCTCTAGGAAGTAGAAGTGAGATGAGAAACACATACCTTAGTTCTGATTTCCTTAGTACCGAATCAAAACTCATGTATAATAAATATATATATTTTTATAAAAATATTTAAAAAAATAAAAATATATCTCATACCATATATGACTTAATATTAGTCTTTTATAAACCCTATATAAACAATTATTTGTTACTATCATTATTTCAGTTGATAACTGCTATGTTTTTATTGTATGATTTGGTTAGGTTATTTTGGTAATTTTATATTATTCAAGTGTATATAATATAAATAATTTTATACATTATATATATATAATATATATTCACTATAGTTTTATTAATATTAATCTATAAATGATATAGAATGAAAATGGGTTACACCACTCATGGGGACCGAAGGACTGTACATACGCATAACTGTTGTTTCAATTTTTCTCGATGGATGGAATGAAATGAAAATAAAAATTCATTTACCATTAAAAAGTAATTACAATTTAAAATATATAATTTATATTATTAAAATACATTCTTATTTCTATCCGTTTATAAATAAAAATAAAAACGTTTCTCATCACTAATTGGAGGCGGTTGTCCACATGTACACACATGAATTTTTATTGTTTTCCAATATATTGAATGAAATAAGTTAGATGTGATATTATATTTCTATAAATATTGAAATTTTATAAATATCACATATATTAAATAACTTTATACTTACTAGCTTCCATTTAAATCTAATGTGTAAAAAATCACATCACATCATGATGCAAGGCGATTGTCCACCGTATATAGGAGAAATGTTTTCATATACCCCACAAAATGTAAAGTAATAAATAATATGTGATATATTAATTCCAAAAGAATAATAATATCATAAATATCATATAAATAATTCTAATTCTTCATTATATCTATCCTTTAATGGTGGTTGTGGAAAACGAATTACAAGGGTTCGTGAGGCATTTATGCGCCGTAGATGTAATCTACAATTCAGTTTTCCATTTGATGGAAGTAGAGATTGATCAGTGTCATTAAATTAACATAATAACACCTTAGTGTATATGGTATTCTATTTTATTATATTATCATAGTTTAATATGATCTAAATATGGTGGAATAATAAATAAATAAAGTATGTGAAACCTCTTCATTAGAGAGAATCTTTAGACTTATACAAAAATAATTATTAAGGGAGGTCAATAATAAAAATAATGAATTGAGTATATGGATAGGTAATTAAAAAAGATATTTTAGTACTTATTTTATAAACTAACTGGTTTTTTAATGTGTGAAGTGGGAAGGATAAGGGTGACCTTTTATAAGTGAGGGAGAGGACACACATGGAATCTTTGAAAAGATATAGTGATACCCACATTTTTCTCATTGAAAAGGCCTCCAAATGGGACACTATAAAAACTTATAGATGAAAAAGTTTAAAAATCTATATTAAATTTTATTTTTTACATGTTTTTTGTCATTTTTAGGATTTATGTTCTTAATTTTACCCCTGGTTAACCAAATTTTTTGCCTTAACCATGATAAATGATTTTTTATATTTTCACTATTCATTAGGGTGGAAAATCATGATGACCATATTAGATAACATATATTTTACTGATTAAAAATATTTAATAGTTTTACTAAATTAATCCAATTGAAGTGGAAAATTTCAATTTAAAATTAAACCTAGAGACACATTGAAAAAATGTAGATTCCAAAGAAAACATACAAAAGCATAAAAATAATTTATATCATAATTCATCATGAAATTAATTCTAATTACCTAGATTAGTAAAATTTCAATATTATATTACTAATTTCACTTGAAAATAAATTTCAAATATATGTTATCCATTTAATTTTTTAAATCAAAATTCAGTTTTCAAAAGAAATTACTATTTATCACTATTCATCAAAAAATAATCTCCTTATAAAAAATCCCAAATTTCATCCCAATGATAATTTTGTCATGTATATAGAAAATTTTAATTTAATTTTTTCATATAAAGTTTATAATATCTAAAATAAATTTGAAATTATGTGCTTAATGCATAACTATACTACCGTTTAGAGAAATACATTTTTTCAGAAAAAATTACATTTTAATAAAAAAAATATATTATTCTAATCAATAGATAACTATTTATTTTATTTAATAAATTTGTAGACAATAAAAGATTCATAATCAAGTTATTCTTATTCATACCTACCATTTTAATAGATTTGTTATAGTGGTCATGTTTAAATAGAAATATTTTAAAAGGGCATCACATTTCATTTAAACCACACTTTGCGTACATAGTAATCTATAAAAGAGAATGAATTAACTTAAAAAAAAATATCTTAACGTAAAAAATGTGTTAAATTATCTTATAATATTGGTTTTTCTAGTCATATACTCATTCCGAGATGTTGTTCTTATTTTAAATTCTCAGTTGATTAAAATTTGTTAGGAATAAATGATGACAAAATAATAACATATATATAATGACATGATATTGAATCTTATCCATATATATTAGAAAAATATAATAATGACATGGAATATTAATAATTATTCACATATAGGGAGAATTCATAATGTGATAGATCATAAAAATAATTTTTGAAAACATTCTCAAGACAGTATAAAACTATAGATAAACACATATTTAATTTTCTAAATAATTTGTCTCATTAGACATATCGACGCATTGAGGGGCTGTGTAATTATGATCCCTATCGGAAACAAAATATGTCCATTTCATTACTAACATTAAATGAATGAAATGTAGTCAATATAAAAAATTATATTAAAAACAAAAAATAATGTAAATACTTTCTCCGATCAGTAAACATGATCATAATCCATCCTTAGTAATATGTTAAATAGTAATCAATTTGTACATCACCAGTAAAATTTGTCATATGGAATCTATAGAAATAATAATAATAATATCAATAAAAAATATACCCTATATATTATAATTAAAATAAAGGATTTATGTGGTTGTTGAATAAAAATACCATATGTAATTCCATTAAAAACAATACCGCAAAAAATAAATGTTTCATTTTGAAACCCATCATTTAAAACTAATAGTTCAAAAAGAAATTGAAAATTCATTTATTTGAATATGATGTTTTCAAAATTTCAAAATTATATTTAATACATTGAGTGTTCATGAAAAAAATATTCAATTCATGTTGTATACATTAAAAAAGATTCAAATAATATTTTCGGTAAAATCTAATCAAGCATTGTTTGAAAAAAAACATGATTATTTCCTTGAATTTATTTGGGTAAAAGTAAAAAATAAGTAATAATGTCATTAATAAATTATTTTTATAATCTTAAAGAAATCAATTCATTTTTATAAAATATGGATTTGGAAGAAAATTTATTTTCATTCGTAGAGATAAATAATTCATATTTTCATAAAAAAAATTTCATAATCATTTAACGTACTAATAAAAAAAATTATAATATAAATTGAAACATTACTGGAGATATATATAATAATAACATTCACGAGTTTATTGAGTGATCTATCACAATATTTCATCATTAATAAATTAATAATAAACAATTTATATAAACGATGCAATTATAAAATAAATCATTACAACATTAGTAAATTTTGAATTATAATCCAAATGAATGAAATAAAATCAATGGAATCACCAAATAACATGACTATAACGTTATTCATTATCTTACATAAAAAATGGTAATTATATGTAAGACACTATAGGTAGTAGTGGGGAGTACGACATATGTCTCAAACAAGTAAAAGTGTGACAAGAAACTATTACCTTATGTTCAATTTCCTTCAAACATGTTTGGACCTAATGTTTAATAAACCTAGGATTTTTATAAATACGTTAGAAAACAATAACCACATATATCATTCAATATATGATTTACTTATATAATATATGTCATGCTTACTAATGATTCATTTTTAAAATCTCATTTATGGATGACAATTTCTTCGTATTTATGTAAGTTTTGTTTCGTTAATTTTGGTCTTTTTATATTGAACATGGCTTGATAATATTGATATTTTAAAAAATTATATAAATATAACATATAATATTTTTTAGAAATCAATAAAATTCATAGATAAAAAATGGATTACAACATTCTTGGAGATGGTAAGCAATATGTATGCGTGAATATTCTTTCCACTTTTCTCAAAAAACGGAATGAATGAAAAATAAATATTAAATAACTACACTAAAATCACTATAATTTCATATAAAAAATTAACAATGAGATAATAATTATTCATTATAAGAAAAATAAAAATTAAATGAAGAAAATTTATCTTTCAATCATAGAGGCAGTATTCCACATGCATGCCAGAGCAAAATTATTCTTTTTCAATGGATTGGAAGGTATGATGTTAGATGTGATATTATAATTTTAGAAGATTATACATGTTATAAATGTAATATATATTCATTAACATTATACTTACTACCATTCTTGTAAAATTTAATTAATGAATTAATCTCAACACTTTCTGAGGTGGTAGTTTGTCGCCCACAATAGTAACGTTATTGAATCCCACACAAAATAGAATGCTAGATGGTATATATGATATAATAATTCCAAATTTATATTAATGTCATAAATATCATTTAAATATGATCAATACATCACTATAACAATAATTTAACGATATTTATTGAAAAATAATTACATCTGCTCGTGAGACGATAGTGTTTCGTACACAGGATTGGCAGTTTTATTTCTCATTTAACAAAAGTAGAATTGGACCTAGGTTATTACATTCATAAAATAAAATATAATTATATATGGGATTATTTAGTAATTATAATATAATATTTTAGTATTATTTGAATGAGGTTGTAGTAGAAATAAAAAAATATGCACATTTAATAATATTACATCTTCTTCATATATACTTTTTAGGTTTTTACCACAAGCATATTACGGATAGATTAATTATAAAAGTAAGGACTAAATTATTTGGGGATGGATTTAATTAATATATTTAGTTTTTTATTCTTTTTAAATGTATTTTTATATGTGAATAGGATATGAGATGTTGTGGCATTTTATAATTGGAGGACTGAATATATAAGGAATTCTTGAACATATAAAGTGATACCCCCATTTTTCTAATGCCACAAGCCACCAAAATGGGTAATTATAAAAAATTAGAGTTTATAAGTTATAAAAAATTTATTCCAATGTATTTTTGAGAAATTTCATGTTATATGTATCTCTTATCATCTTGGTTTAACAAATGATAAACATGTTTTCCCTTTAACTACAATCATGTTTTATTACAGTTTCACTGTTAATTATGATAATAAGTTTTGTTTACATTATTATATAAAATAAATTATTATTATTACAAATATAGAAACCATTTTCTCGAAACTCAACTCATATTTTTGTAATAATTCAATATAAAATCAATCCAATACACACGTCAAAAAAACATTTTACAATGAATGTATTATTTATAAAAAAGATGATCTTATATTTATTTTTTTGAATATATATAATCATTATTTGAATTTCAAGTTTCCATGGAAAATGTGTAAATTATAAATTTCATTTTAAAAAATAAAAATTAGTGTATATATTTATGGATTAAATCTGAAAACACTATTAACTCTAAAATTGTTTTCATAAAAATTTGTTTTCAAACCCAAAAATATACTTCTGGTAAAATATATTATAATGGTTATTCAAATATAACTAACATAACTAAATATAAATAATGAATAATTTTTTTAGTTGAAAAAAAATTTAAATCAAAATGATACTTTTAAATTAATTAATCTATTGAAAAAAATTTCATTTTTATAAAAAATAGGAACTTTTCAATATTAACTAAACAATTAAAATTTTCTCAAAAATATGAAAATTTAACCGTATGTAGACTTTGATATTATTATTTTAAAAATTATGTTCATTTTGAAAAATATTTTTTAAAAAATTTCAAAAAATTATTTTCAAATCATGTTTGAAAAGGGTGATTAAAGAACCTTTTAGAAAAAAACAAAATTTTGAAAAAAAAATTAATTTCTTTCAAATGGATCTTATTTTCATTATAATTAATAGATATTAATTGAATTTATTTTATAATTGTGAAAGACATTTAATTTTCATAATATTCTTAGTCTTATTCATACCCACCAACATAAATTATATTCTTTAATAATGGTTTATAAAAAAATATATTTATTATTTATTATGGTTTTTTATAACCTAGTGTTGTGTGTTATACATGTTATCAATGAAATTTAATTTGTTAAAAATAAATATATTCTAATTTTTCAAGGTAATATTTTATTTAAATTTGATAAAAAATAATATACATATTTTCTTCTAATTATATAAATTTTATTTTATAAATGAAATTCTATTTTGAAATCATCATATATAAAATTATTTGGGGAGAAATTTTCGGTTTTTTTTAATATTAATTTTTTACTTAATAGTGAAAATGTTGATTTCTGTAAAAATTTCATTTATTTTAATTGATCAAACCCAATGATATTTTAATTATTTTTTATAAATTATCATAATTCTAAATTTGTTTGATAAAATCTATAACGCCTCGCCCCTAGTTACCCAGAGTCAGTGCATTATTAAATAATATTTACTTGATCACTAGGGATCATGTCTCAAACGACCAATGAGACTAGTAAGCTTGGACTTACTAGAGACATACGTAAGTTTTAAAATACATCATGAAATTAAAAAAACAACATTGTGTCCCCTTTGAACACACACATTTCCTTTGGCCTCTCCCCGTAGTTAATCATAATATACATCTTCACATCATGAGAAAAAGAATACATAAGAAATGGGTCAGCTTAGATTCTCAGTAGAGATTACAATATAGAAGAAACTATCATATATAATCTTAAACATTTAAGGGATTGTATAAGGCTAAAAGACATGCCTTTTAAACATAAACATCAGTATAATATGGAAAATATAAATTGAATACATCTATTTACATATTCACATGGATATTCTACTTGTAGAATAATCACATGTAATATCAATACAAAATTTCTTAATTATGGAATGCATAATATCAGAAATAATAATCCCATAGTCAAGGAATCATGCGAAGACTGTAAATAAATATTTTATCAAGGCCTTGTGCCAAGACACTAGTTTGTCTCATGAGACATACCGATGCATCGAGGATCTATAGTAGGATCTACCCTTCACTTACTAAGTCAAATACATTACTCATATGAAATGGTTGAAACATAATCTAATCATTCTTATTAAAAATAACAAATAATATGTCAATATTTCATCCTAAAACCATGAATGGAATTATAATATCACATCCAAAGTCATACATAACTTATTCAATACAATATAAAAGATTGTATTAAAATAAATCATCCTGAATAAATAATAATGAAGGATATTGACATTATAACATACCAAGTATGTAATGAATAATATAAATTTTTATCTATGTCTATTAATGAATTATATATTGTTTTAGAGGCTTAAAATTCAAATAAATCCAATCTTAAGCATGGAATACACTAATATTTTTTAAAGATTCTTTTACTGCCTTTTAATGGAAAACCATTTTTAAATCTATCTTTTGACAATTTTATAAGATATGTTTGTCAAAATCAACTTATTATTTATGATTGTGACATCAAAATTTACTTTGTGTGAATTTTTGGTATTTTTCGGACAATGTTCATTTTTAAATGAATAGTGAGAAATACTGCATTTTACATCAAAACTGATTTTTAATCTAATTTATTTATATGATTAGTTTATCTTTTGAATTGGTTTTGAAGTTAAATTAGAATATATTTTTACCATTTAACCCAATGGTGGTCATTGGAATCAATTTCACTTTGAAATTGGACTTAAACTGGTGTCAATCTTTTGATACTTATTGTTTCATAAAAACACGCTATTTGTCATGATAGCGGGAATTAATTATTAAATTAATTAATGTGACTTATATGTTTTGAATTATTTAGAATAGACTACATTTTTGAATTCATAATATCAAATATTTCTTAGGGTGAATTTTTGGTATTTTTCTGAAAAAAACTTCAATTTTTGATGAATAGTGAAACCACTAAGTGGTACTTATAAAAACTGATTTTTTGATTAAATGAAATTTTACCACTTCTATGTTTTGAATTTCAAAAATCCGACATACATGGTTGTCATTAATAAGTAAAATGTGGTTTAATGAGGTTAAAAAAAATTTGGTGAATAGTAACTCTAAAGTTCTTAATCGCGATTAGAGGTAATTAGTGTAGTTTAATGAAAAAATAATGCTTTAATAAAATGAGATGAGCTTGAAACATGTCCTACCCTCATTGGATATGTCATGGCCGACCAAGACAATACATGGGTCAACTTGGGGACCCCATGGAGCCACTTTGGTTGGGAAATGACATAAATAACTTTTAATTTAATGTAAAAATAAAAAATGACACAAACATGAGATGTTTTACTAAAACAATTTTTACATGGGGTTATAAAGATCAGATTGTTTATTATAAATATTCATTGGAAAGATAGAAAGATTTCCCACATCATAGTAGTTTTTTATAATTTTTAAACTTTAAATTAATTAAATTATTTATGACATCATGATGATGCAGCGATGAACTCATTATTTAACGATTTAAATAAAATGGAATGATAATGTAAAATCTAAGAAAAACACATGGAAAAAACCTATTGGATGGGTGGATTTCGAACCCTTATCACCATATCCTCGAAAAAAATTAATGTGGTACCTCTTAAATCCGAATACCTTTTTAAAATAAAGTGACTTTTCTTTACCTTCCAAGAGTGCCCCTCCTCTCCTCTTATAAAAGGCCCCCACCTCTATCTCCTTTCCCACACTCCCAATGCCTTTGGCTCGGCCAACCCCTGCTCATTTTGTCTCTCCACTTACCTATCTTACTCCTTGAAGCCTCACTTTGGGCAGAAGGCTTACCAAGGAAGCCTTTGAGCTCAAATCTATGATAGTTACCCGATTTTAAGGTAATGTCTTCTTTTGAGTCCTTTTGTTTGATTTTGCTTCTCCAACCCCCTAAACTCTTTTTATTCATTTTTTTTGTAACAACTCCAGTATCATAAATATAATAGGATGTTGTTATAAGAAGTATTCGAGTAACACTTACACACACCTACATCTAATGGTTAAAGGACATACTGTTTCCGTGGATGGTGAATTTATGCCTCCCGAAACGATGATTGTTCAACATTCTATTAACACATTCAAAGGTGTCCATTAAGATGTAACTATATTTATATATTATATATTATATGTTTATGTTTTCTTTAAGCTTCTATATTTTTCTTTTTGGCATACCTTTACGGTTTCCATTATGGGTAAACGTGATATCTTCATTTAAGGAAGTGCGGACTACCGCCCCCTGAAAGTGATTTGATTCGTTAAAAACCATATTTGGGACGTATAAAGGATGGAACTATGATATTATATATGATCTTATAATGGAATTTTAATATACCTTTATAACATTATGATTCCATTCTATAAAATACGAAAGAGAAATGAAAGTAGCGTTCATGTGTACGTACGGCTTACCGTCTCCATGAACGGTGCATTTCATTTCTTACCTCTAAATGATTATGTAATATTATAAATGCATGCATATACTAGATATATATGATATATAAATAATGATTATAATTCTGTATATAAGGGATACATGAACAACATGTAATTATAAAGGGTTTATTTTTTACTCAAGTACCAATGATCGTTGAAACGACCGTTATTAACTTAAATAATTACATAGTGTTCATGACATGGAGATAAGTGATATAAAAGGAATAATGAACTTGAAAAAGGTTCTTAAACAAATAGAAATTAACTCAAGTTTATTATTCAGGAGATTAAAGAACTACCGAGTCATGTCGGACCCGAGTTATGGGACTTCATCTCAGTCTCCTTTCATTGAGGCATATTTTGTTTTATACACAACCTTTTTTTATATGGTGTATAAACCCCTTTGACTTTTACATTTATTCAAAAGGAATATTTTTTATATGAAGCATTTACTAAACGACAAAAGGGAATGTTTTTGTCATACGTATGTGGCGGCAACGACTTCTCCGCCGTTGTGACCGTTGTTTGAGTTTTGGCTTCCTCTGCAAGCCATACCTTCTTTTTAAAAGAAAAATAAATACCATGTTTTAATTTTCTTTTATTTTGGAATTGAAAATGATTTTCATAATGTTTTTATATCAATGTATTGTATTGATATCTTGTGATTGAAAGGTGGAAATATTATGTTTCCTTTATACATGTTTTATGTGATACGATTATGTTGAGGTTCTTGGGCATTATTATAATGACGGTTTGTTCCGTGACAAACTAAGGGTGGGTGAGCCTGATATAGCTCTCCAATGCATTGGGTAATGCAAAGGAGTGTGACGTTAAGGTTTCTCCGAAGATATTTAGAGAATATACTGTGATGGGTACTCCAAACTTAACCAGGAGGGTTACTCCCTACGTAAGAATGTTATGAATGCCTCAAGTTACCTTTAAATCTTATGATTTCTACGATTTATTCATGATTTGATGAGGTATGTTGAAGTGCTTATGTTTTATGGGTAATGTATGATTTCATTCTTATGTATATATGTACCCATGTTTCCTTTCCATATATTTTTATATCCCTTACTGAGCTTTTTATGATCATCCCAAGTTTTTTTGAAATGTTTTTCACAGGTCAAGGGAAAGGTACATGATATGATGATAGTGTCAAGGAATTGTCAAGAAAGAATCCATGTTTTCTTAAATATGTTTCCATTGATGGGAAAGAAGAATACTATATTTGTGTAACCACCTTGTTTATATGTGGAATGTAATGCAAGTTTTATGATCTAATTCTCTAAAACTCTAAAACCGAAAAGATCCTCAATGTGTATTCTTGTAATAACTCAAGATTAAGTAAGGATTAAGGCTGGGGCCATATAGACATAGATGAAAAAAATCTGTAAAACTATTTGAGATAAATATCATTTTTTCATGAAACATTTAAAAGCCTCACTATTTATCAAGAATTAGTTTAAAAAAAATTTGAATCAAATTATCCCATACCACATTGAAACAATTAAAAGTAATTTTAATTTTTGAACATTCATTTCCATATAAATGAATCCAAAAAACCCATTTTAAAACATGGACATCAAAGGGAATGATTTGAAAGAATAAATCATTAAAGCATTTAAAATAATATTTTAATAATAGATCCTAACCAAATTAGAGATACATGAATAAAAATAATTGAGGTAATCAAAACCATATAATATCATGAGAATATAGGTATTCATGATATACTATGTCAAAGTATAGTATATACACCATATAAAATTCAATTGGCGCATAACAACAAAGATGTCTCAATTGATTGTAAATTGAGATGAAATCCCTAATAAAGACCATATCATTAGGTTCAGGATAAATCAATGAAATAATAATTTTTTTAAAATATAAATAAACTCAATATGATTGGATACTTAGTGTAGATAAATCCGGGTACATTCACACATATTCTTGTAAAATCACTAATGATATGGATAATTAACTCAATGAAGGGAAATTGAGTTTGGATTACTCTTATCAAGATCATATAGATGAATTGAGAATTTATAAATGTAGTTATTATGTGTTTTAAATGTATATCCACAAAAAGGGGAGTGTAGATTAATACATAATTAAAAAAATAGTGATTTCACACATAATATTAGAGTAAAATAATCAATGATGTTATCATAAAACACAATGACTAGAAATTGAAATTAGAAATTACCTTACTGAGTTGGTAACATTCGAAACATACACCTCATGAATGAAGAATCAGACAATGAAGTTTTAATATCCATAAATTAGTTTATATTATAAAAATAATGCAATCATGGGTAGTACATACACCACACAAAATGAAATGGTGGAAAATATAGCATGAATCTCATTAGAATAAAGAGTGAGGTGAAAACCACTTACCTTGTAATTTTCCTTAGAAGAGTGTAGATTACCCTCCTATGTAATGTTTAAATCATTGTTATTAAATTTTAAAAGAACCATATAAATTAATATGTTATCATATTTGATCTTCTTATATTTAATTTTTAAAGATATTTTAGTAGTAACATTGTTTTGTTTGTAAAATGATTCATTTTACATTATATGTTTTTTTACATAAGTCATGTTTTTTAAGGATATGTTGTATTTATTCATACACATAATGATATTAAATTCAAAAATATTATTTTTAATCATCTAATGAAAATTATTCTTGAATTGATACGATGGGGAACAAAATATCATCACGTTGTGGAGACGGTAAGTTGTACGTACGCATGAGAGACAATATCATTATATTAGTGGTAAAATAATATGTAATGGTATAGAATATTATATATAAAGAATCATTAACATGTTATATTTATTATTTAAATCATTTGTACTAATTATTATAATCATATAAATAATGAAGTGTTTAATAACATACTACACCATGACATGGAGACAATATTCCCTACGTACTCATGTATTGTGACATTGTCATTCATAGGATGGATAAAATAATGAATATGGTTGTGCCATATTTATAATAGAATCACAAAATTTAGAAGGTATTGGAGTTATTATTTTGGTATGGAAACAACAATGAAATAATAACTAGTAGAATAAACAAATTTTGAAAGAGGTGATGAAATTTTTACCTCTTCTTCGGGTACAACATATTGATTAGATCAAAAGGGATCCATGGGTAAACATTATGATCAATAAAATGACTCTAGGTTAAAGTGAGGTTATTTTGGTGGATACTAGAGCAGGAAGTGGGCCATACAAATTGATTTGGATATGTGATTGTTAGAGAAGTGGAAGTACCCTTTTATAAGATATATGTGGGTCACTTTAGGAAAAGCTTAAAATATTATTTTATTATAAAATCATTTTCCATTTATAATGTTTCCAAATGAATTTATTTAGAGGATATGTTTTGGATGGGACTAAATCACCCCAACCAATAATTATTAGACAAGTTTAGATAACCAAATTAACCATCTATTTTGGATTTAATTCTTAGTTAAAAAGTTTACAATTTACCATTTCTTCTTCTATTTTTGTATTACATGGTTAATTTACATACTATTATATTCTATGAAACCCTCATGTTGTTAATTAATGACATATATATCATTATATATGTCTTTTTTCTGATCCATATACTTTTAAGAATATTATATCATTTAATAATATATTATTTGTTTTAAATACCCATTTTGGTCAATTTTGACACTATTTGGTATTTGGTTTATTGAATGACAACAAAAAATTTGTTACTTCAAAAAAATACATTACATAAACCCTAAAATCTCATATTAACTTATAAAATTTGTGCAATTCATCAAAATACTCAATTTACAGTTATTTTGATATTTATAATATCAATCATTTTAATCATTCATTTATACAGTAATTATTACATCATCGTTGTGTTATAAATTGCATTTATTATTTAATGTCTAAAAATTATAGATAAAATACCATGATGTAGGAAATATTTTTATATTTATAATGAATATTTATAGTCAAATTTATTGTTTGTATAACACTATATTAAAAATGGTTTAGCAATTTAAATTTGAATTTAACACTTTTAACTCTTTTTTAAATAAAACAATAATAAATTTTCTAATTTAACCCATGTGGATAAAAAGGATGATATTTTTGTCTTAAGGTTGATTTTGTTCAAAATACACTTATCCAATAGAATTAGGACATGTGTTAGAGAAATTATAATATCATTTTTACCATTAATTACCCTATTTAATTTAAATCATGATAAATAAAATAAAATAGTTACTATTCACCAAAACTCATTTCCATCATATTGAAACACATTTAACTTACTAATGTTCACCATTTCTCTTGGATTTTTTAAATTAAATTCACAGTAGTGGTAAAATTATGTTTATTGAATATTTGAAAATGTTTCTGAAATGTGAGTAAAATACGGTAAAAAGTACAATAAAATTATATATATATATAATATTATTATAAAATGACTTCAATAAATTGAATTGTGACAATATAGGTATTATGAACCTATTTTGACTTTAATATTAATTTAAATTAAAAATAATTAATTAAAAAAATAGTCTCCTTTAAACAATAATGCAATTTTTTTCAGTATTCATCAAAAATTAAATGTTTTTAGAAAAATACCAAAACATCACCCAATGACAATTTTCAAATTAAAAATTCAAAAATAATTTTTATTTTACAAAATTCAAAACATTGATGTTGTATTAAATAATTTATGAAAATATTCCCATTGTCAAAACCAGAAAGCAGGTTTTTTAGATGTAAACATTATCAAAAGATTGATATCTGTTTATATCCAATTTAAATGTAATATTACATCCAATGAATAAAAATGGATTTAATTATAAAAATATAATATAATTATACATTTAAACCATTCAAAATTTTAATTTAACACTATAAAATTTATTTATAAAAAATGTTGTTTTCAATTAAAATATAGTATGTGTCACTATTCATGAAAATTTGAAATTTATCAGAAAAGCACAAAAAATTTATCCATACTATATTTTTATGTCCCTCTTCTAAAGAAAAAGTTTATTTTGTAAAAGTGAATATATAAAAGTATAAAATATTGTATTTAAAAAGGCATCACTATTAAAAGGCGGTAAAATTTCAATTTTTGAAAAATACTTCCATTATTTGAATAATTTAAATTGTTCTTATATTATGTTTATGAAACCCATAATATAAATTTAAAAATTACTTGGAGTATATAATATTCGAAATACATTTAATACTATTCATAATATTTTTTTGAATGGCTAGTTTGGTAAGTCGTGGTGCAGTCAAACTCAGTGTTGCGTGTAGTGAAAGCTATTGAATTACATTATAAAATTAACATGATATGAAATATTTGGGTGTTACATAATCTAATTAATTGTATAATAATCATAATTTTACATTATCCTGGTATAAAAATACATTTATACATAAACTTAATTTTTTTAAAAAATAATTTTAAATTATAATGTGTTGGATACTTATAAAATGAATTAATACAACAAGTTTAGATTAAATTTTATAAAATGGAATCCATATTTACAATAAAAACAATTTATATTATTTAACGAGGTCAAAATAAAATTTGGTTACAATAAATAGAGAAAACATAAAAAATTTCAGTGTATTAAAAAGGTTAAATTCGGTTAACAAAGTTTAAAAAAAATTTATAAGGCTACCATTTTTAATATTAAATTTAATTTTATGAAGGTATTTTGACCCTTATTGAATTTATATTTATTTTTATATTTATAAGGTCCACTCTTCCATGGATGTGTTCTATATTGTAACATTATCAAAGAAAAAGATAAAATGTGTCTCTCTTATTTTTTAAAATATCTTATGTGTTAAAAAAATGGAAAAATAATTATTTTACAAAATAATAATACTTATTTTTATAATAAAAAAATTATTTTCATGATTTTTTTATTTATAATTTTTAATAAATATATAATTTCCCTAAATGATTAGTAACATAGATACATTTTTTATTAAATAAAATTGGAAATAAAATTTATAAATTTAGAAATATTAAAAGTAATTAAATTTTAATTAATTATTATGATCCGAAAATATTATATGTAGTTATATAACAGATGGGGTGTGGGAAAATATTATACTATAATTCTATATTTGTCTTGGTGTCTTTAACGTCATATAAAAGGAATAGTTCCAAAATTTACAGTAATGATATTTTTCATAAATAGTACTTTATGAAATGACATAAAGTTTATAAAAATCACATATTTTCCCAATTAAATATAATGTGGATTAAAATATAAAAATGGTCCATTTATGAGTCATTTTACTATTTGTTATGGTATTATTAAACCTCTATGAATGAAATAGTTGTTATCTAGATTTAGCTTAAATCATGGTCTTTCACATTACATGTGCTCGTGTTAAATTTAATTTTCATGAAACATAGGTTTTTTTATAAACTACAATTCATATTTAGAATAATTTATTAAAAATTATACAATGATACATATATTATTTTTAGACGTAATGGATAAATTTTTAAAGTAAAAATATCAAGTTACCACTGTGAAACTAAAATTGTAAAATTAGTGTATTTAGAGGAAATAGGATTAACATTTTCCAAAAAAGTTTTTTTTAAGTGATGTAGGTTTTTATTTAAAGTACACTCCCTAGATAAATTTATTTATAATTTTTTTGGGAAATTTTCAAGATAATAACTACCTATTATTGAATATATTTCGGTATTTAAAAAAAATCACTCTTTTTCACTTATAAAAGGAAACCTCCTCTCATATCATATCCACACTTAAAAATATTTATGGATCCAAAAATAAAATCCTAACTAAATTCCTTAATTACCTACCCTTTTCCTAGATTACTGATTTTTATTCAAAAAAACATCTTAGAAGGATTTTGGTGTAATCTTAAAGATAATTTCCGAAGAATTTGTATCATTCTTAATATACTATTTTTAATTTTTTATTCCCCCTCCTAAAAATAGTATTTAACAATAATGATATGATAAAATATTTTTATCCAATATATTGAGTTTTTATTATTTGAATGTAATTAACAACACCCATATCTTCTACCATAAAATGGGAAATGAAACCATCATTCATGTGGACACCAGATTACCACCCCACAATTCAATGTAATTTGTTTTTAATAACTACATCCCATGAATGTTTATGATCATTGATTTACTATATATAAAAAAATATTATATTAATGAAATATTTAAATTTATTTAAATATAATATATCATATAATTTTTTACCTTTTACATTAATTTAATAAAGATAACAACGTTCCTGCACACTGGTGGATTACCACCTTAATGAAGTTATGTGATTCATTTTTTTATCAAAATAACATGAATTTTATATATAAGAATATATAAAGTAATAATATTATATATATTTTATTAATATCATTATGTAAAGTTAAAATAATAATTAACTTCATTCTATATGTCACAATGGGAAAAAAAATTAATCCGGATTACAGACATCCTACCATAACCATGATTCCATATTGGTCATTTTTTATAAAAACCATTCATGATTGGTGGTAAAATAATAATTGATGTATTTAAATGGAAATTATTTCCTGATTATTTTTATTTAAATTTTAAAGTAATAAAATCTTTGACTATATTCAACCTACTAAAGTCGTTTTAGATATATGATCAAAATATCTTCAAAACAAATAATGCGAACATATTTATTTAATTTATTGATTAAAATTTTGAAATGAAAAGAATACTAAACCTGAATATTTTTTTACGAAAATACATAATTAACAAAACTTTATAGTTCATTAATATAATTAACATATATAATGAATTGAACTTGAGGTAAAGTATTATATTCTAGAAAAAAAATTTAATGTTTTCTTATAACTCTTTTTCTTCTATGTCCATTTTCGTCTATGTTTTTCAATAAAAATCAAATTTATTTTTAAATTAACATTAATGGTATTTCATTAAAATATTTTACTTATTTACAATGATTTAAGAAATATATTTTTATGTTTTTCATAATGTACACATTACATTAAAAACTGAAATTTAAATGTTTTGATGATTTATTTTCTAAATCACCCTCTTCCATGTCATTAATTTTATATTTATATTATTATAGTATATATTTTGAAATAAATGAATTATGATGTAAATTGTATATTTATTTTGACATTATTTTAATGGTTTTAAAAAATAATCATTTCACTTATATAGTTTTGAATGTTATGAAACCATTTAACTAAGAAAAAGTGAATATTTTATTTAAATGTATACCATATCAATGGAATATATTGTCACCACAACTATTAATAAAATAATTTATTTATTGATAATAATCATTGTATTATTCATATAAAAATCCTTCTTCTATATGATTTAATTATCTTTAAACAAGGTTTTTAATGGAATAAATATTTCGATAAATAGAAATGTTTTTTATGGGTTTGAGGGAACTCTTAAAAAACCTTTTTTCTTAACGTTATTACCATTCTATAAAAAAAATAATATTATCTATATCTTAAATTTCATTGAATTAATTTAAATAATATATGTACGTCTCTCATATATAAACCAATCTTATTCTTCCATATTTGATTAAATAAAACATTCAATAATTTGTTTTCTCAAATTCAACCCATTTCATTACACGGGAAAATTTTCTATTTAAGATTGGTTTCATTTTGTGACACATATAACAGTCTAAATTATAGGTTGGGTGCACCCAGATAGCACACAAATACATTGGATATGTTTTTTCTCATGAAAAATTATATATGTGATAAGGGAGTAAACCTAATCCACAATGGGTGTTTATCCACCATCTGAAAATTCCTTGGAAGTTAGCCTTGAGCCTTGCTTATGTTAAGTTTTTGTTTCTTCCACATTTCCTAAATTTCCACAATCAAATGACCCCATGTTATTTTATTTATTCTCTATTGTTATTTCTCGTGAGTATTTTATTTTTTGATATTATTTTATACATATGAATCACATGATATGATTTATTATGATGTTTATACCATTACTATGATTTTTATCTCATCCCTTTAAATTATGAATTAATCATGTTATCTTATATAATTTAATGAGGATAAATGGATTTTGAATCACATTATAGAGAATTGGAGAAATTTATTATGTTATAGTTTCTGTACATTTATTATTATCTGAGTTTTCCAATGACACTATTGCTTATGATATTTGGGATGTATATAATCGAAATTTATATTAACTAATACTGTAATAAAATATGTAAAATTATAGGTTCCTTGATGTTTAGAAGGACATGGCTTAGTTAATATCGAACACACCCACATCTGGGTTGTTATCCCGAGGTATTACTTTGTTAGGGCCCATATCTATATTCCAGTATCTAGATAGGGATTCTTTTTATAGGAAAACCAGTATTATTTCTTTATAATACCAAATACAAAATCATATACATTGTCATATCTTAAAGGATCTCACTATAGTTAACTCAAAATTTTGTCCAAAGGTAACAAAACCTTTCTCTGATATTAACTATAGATGTAACACCCCACGGTTTTAAAAATAAATTAAAATGCATGAAACACTGAGTCACTTAATAATGGCACTTTTTTTTTAAAGAGATAGTAATAAACATTATGTCAAACATAAATTGTCCACTTATATGATTTGAATTTTGAAATACAGACATCTACAACAGTGATCAGTATGTTTTTTGGGGACTGATAGAACCAACCTTTTTGGTGAATGGTAACATACCCTTATGAATATTAATATGAATTTTATGAATTAAAATCATCTTACTTTGATTGTCTTATGGTTATAAGATAATGAGATATTTCAAAAAATTTCAAGGTGATATAAAAACATTTATAGTTTAAAAATTTTACTTATTGAATAAATTATGATTTTAATTTAAAATTATATTAATCATAATTAGAAATTTATTTTCCAAAAAAGGAGTTAATTTTTGAATTCTACATGATGAAAAATTCTTAGGGTGAATTGTTTTGGAAATTTTCAAAATTCATGATTTATTGATGAATTTTAAAATACAATAATATACAATATATATTCATTATAAGTTAAATAAAATATTCATATCATCATGGATGATGTAATAACCATTTGTTCAAACACACATGGAATTGTTACTATTTAGGGTCACATAAATCAAGACTATTTATAGTCTAGAGAAAAAATATTATACTAATGATTAAAATAATGGAAAACCAAAACTCTCTACTACTATAAATACCACCCTCACCACCCTCATCCTCTCACAACTCAAAAAATTTGTGATTTTTCAAAGTTTTGAGGAATATAACTCCCAAATATCCTTCCAACATCCATGACCGGTTGGTCTCACCAAAATTCCAAAACCAATGTCTTTAAGGAGGAGCTCTTGTAGAAGAGATCAATATGTAAGTATCCTGTTTAATTTTCATGTTATTAACTTCCAATTAATTATTTTCTTATATTATCATATCCTACCATTATCCAAGAGGCACCGATGATTCATAATCTCATATATTATATATGTTATCATGTTTATAGAAAAAAGTCAGCATCATTTTTCACATCTGCTTCGTCTTTTTCTAAAAAGAAACAAAAATCATCTATGGTGGGATGATTTACCAAAATCGTGGACGATGTTTGCTAAATTTACTTTACTTCATTAAAATATTGTAATAAAACCATTATAATGATTGAATATGATAATTATTTGAATTATGAGACATCTATTAGGTTTTATAGTTTATTTATATTCATAATTTTAATGGTATATGATGAAAGAATCTTGTGATTATCATAGATTTACCAAAATGAACTAAAACTATCACTACTGATTAATTTAATGAGTCATCCTCATACCACATAATCAAAAAAATTTATAACAACATTAAATATTCTAGAAGTATATTAAAAACATTTTATTCCAGTTCTGTAACTTTTTATTCCATTCGACTAGAAAAATGATTACAAACCACCCGTGTAAATCATGTGAAGCATGCACCCAAAACAATAAAAGTAAAAAATGTTATAAATAAATTTATCTAATGATGTTATAAAGTTATCAAATAAGGTTCTATAAAAAATTATACGTTTCGTTAAAATATTAATAACACTATTTTAACCATTAAATAATATTTTTAAACAAGTTTTAAGTATGAAGAACCTGATGTAAGGGAATTCTTAAACAGATTTCCATTCTTTGGGTTAACCTTCTACTTAATTGATTATCTGACACTAAGATTATTTGAGAAATTTTTTTTTGTCTGTATTATGTTTCACTAGGATTAATTGTAATTCATACACATATTCCTTTGGTTATATTGATTCTCACATAAATTATTTTATATTTGTAAGGGATTTTTCATTAAAAAACATATTTTTAAATTTCCATTATAAAAAAACAAAAAGATATGTTTTTATGAAATTATACATGTTTTATGATCATTTTATAGTTCTTGGGAATTATTTAGGATTAATTGTGAGTCCTATATCTCCCTCAAATTCATTTGGTATGTGTACGTTGGAGGTTGGATGTATATGAACTCCATGTGTAACTGTAATGGTTTCACAATAAGGTAGTCAAGTGGTCATAATTGTAAAGTAGCCATTAGGGTTAAAAATCAAAAGGTAGCCATGAAGGTTACAATATAAGTAATTAATTCCCCAAAATAACTTTATGGTAATATATATATATATATTAATTTTTTTTATTAAAATATGTTGATTCACAAAGTAGGTATATATAGGTGGGATGTATGTCCTTGTGAAATGGTTTCATATGTTTATAAGTACCCATGGACTAATGGTTTTTTTCATATTTTTAAATACCATGCTGAGAATTTTGGGCTCTTCACAAAATTTTAATTGATTTTCATATGTTATAAGGATTCTAAGGACAACTAATGAAGCCATGTTAAATATTATCAGTATTTGTTAATGAAAACATGACTTATTTGAATAGTTTTAAATTTTGGAAGAAATGGATATTATTTTTGTTGTATCTAATTTGTATAAATTTGTAATGCTTTGTATCTATTTTATCTCAATTCTCTGAAACTCGAATCATGAATATCTCTTTAATGTAGAAGGAAGTGAGACCTTGTCTAAAATTCAACATAATGTAATGTAATAAGACCGGGTCTTTATAGTTGGTATCATAGGATGGGTTAGATAATATAGGGAGTTAGGATGATGAAAAAATAATTCCATAAATTAATTTCAATCTATGGTAAATTTGAAATTTTATAGAATTTTAAGATTACGATGTTCCTTCGAAAACGATGTGTTTCTTCCGAATATTATTACACAGAAAAAACAGGGAAGATGATGTGGAAAGGCACCGAAAGAATGATATCTTACCGAATCTATAGCATGGAATGGTAGTGATTGGAACTGTGATGTTTGTGATAGTAATAGGTCAGCTGAACCAAGAAATAAATAGTGGTCAAATCCATGAAAGTGAATAACCAATGATACCACAAATGAACATGATGATTGTGGAATATTTAATGAGGCAACACCCTCTTTCTTTTATTGGATCTTCTAACCCAGTAGCACCTGAAGGATGGATTAAATACCTCGAAATGATGTTCAATGTTATGGGATATTCATATCATTAAAAGGATAGTTTTTCATTTATCATTTTGTTGTTGAAGCTAATCAGTGGTGGTCAACGGTAAAGAATATCAAGGATAGAGAGAAGATTAGAGCCTCAGAGTGGGATTAATTTAAAGTCATTTCCTTGAAAAATATTTTCCAATGGTGGTTTGACTGAGGGTATAGAAGAAATTCCATGAATTTTATTTGAAAGAGAATTATTTAGTGGTTCTGTATGAAGACAGATTCGCCTAAAAGGTTAGGTATGCTCCAACTATTTTTCTGGATCTTTATAAGAAAATCAACCATTTTTACTCAGGATTGATGCCAACATATCGAATGAAATTCGCTTCCCATGTGTTCAAATGTTATGAGAACCATGTCTAATCTGCTGAGAGGGTAGAAATGATGGTTTCTAATGATCACATGCACTTTGAAAATAAGGATAAGAATATGTTTAGATGGTAAAATATGGGTAACAAATAATCAATGAAATTTTATGGTTACAAATTCATGTATCTTGTTTGTGAACAGTGTGGTAAAAAACCCCCTAGAGAATCCCTTAAAAAAGTGCGAACTATTTTCGATGGAGTATATTTATACATATGGACAGATATTGTAAGGAAAATGGTCCTAGGACTAATACTAATAAGAAAAATTTACAATGTATAAAATGTGGTGTGATGGGTCATTATGAAAATGATTTCCAAAATAGAGATCAGAATGATGAAAAGAAGCCAAACATTAAAAAAGTGTAGTGAGATTCTTTGAAACTACAATATTTAATGTCGGTCCATACAATGAAGTAGTATCATGCACCTTATTATTTTTATTCAAATTTTCCTACTGTTATTTATAGGGTCTAAACATTTCATTATTTATAAGAAATTTTATTGTAAATTGTAAATATTACCTCAACAAATAATCCCAAAACATGTTGTTAAAACAGTAGGGGTAAATATTATCGGAAAGAGAATTATAAGAATCGTTATTTTTTGGTCTATAGAAAGACTTTACCAAAAATCCTTGTTATTTTTCACTTAGTTTTGTTAGATGCCATTATAGGTATAGATTGAATTTTGTTATAATTCTAAGATTGATAGAAGAGATAAAGATGTTTTGTTTTAAAAAGGGTATCTGTTTATATAAAATAATGAACCAATACAATGGATAAAATATAAAGAAGCTGTGAAACTGTGGAAAGATGATAATAATGTTCTCTTTTGTATATTTTTGAAAAATACGGAACTGTCAAGATAAATGATGTGGTAGTGGTAAATTAATACCTTAATTTTTTTCCTAATGAGTTACCCCAAGTTATAACTGATCGAGAAGTAAATTTTCTATTGACTTAGTTCTCGATACTAATATAATTTTAAAACCCCTTTATTGAATGGATAAAATGGATCTTTTAGAGTTCAAAAAGATGTTGTGGGAATTTATAGATAAAGGATTCATCTGACCCAAAACATCTCTATGGGGTAATAGAGTATTGTTCGTTAAAATGAATGATGTTTAAATTTTACTTTTAATTGATTATAGTACCATGAATATGATTATTGTTAAAAACAAGTATTCTTTGCCTCATATCAATGATTTGTATTATTAGTTCTGGGGAGTTAAACTTTTTCAATGATTGACCAGATGTCGGGGTACCATCAGTTGAATATAAAGAAATAATACATTCTATGGATTACGTTCTTTACTAGATATGGGAATTATTCATTTTTTGTCATGTCATTTGGGTTTACAAGTGAACCTACATTATTCAGGTATATTAAGAATAGAATATTTTTGGGGTTCATGGAAATGTTTTGGGTTATGTTTATTCATAAAATCTTTATATATTCTAAAAGTAAAGAAGAGGATGAAAAACAACTATGGGTTTCTTCTAAAACCTTTATAGAAAAGAAACTATATGTAAAATTCTGTAAGTACAACATTTCGTTGCAAAATATTTAATTTCATGGTAATATTTTAAATAAGGATGGAATAATTGGTGACCATGCGGAAAAAATAGTGGTTGATAAATGGGAAAGACCTAAAAATGTTACAGATATTTATATATTTCATGGACTAGAATGTTATTACTCATGGTTTATTAAAAACTATGCATGATTATATAGCATTCTATCTAAGTTTAAATGAAAATGGGTTAAAATTATTTGGATATAATAATATGATGTTTGTTTTCAAGAACTGAATATGATATTGGATAATAATCTAGTTTTGGATATGCCATCTAGAAATGGTGATTTTTCCATCTATAGTGATGCTTCATTGAAGTGAATTTATTTTTTTCTAATGCATAATGATCTGGTAATTTATTATGCATTAAGACAACTATAAACTCATGACTTGAATAAACCTCCACATGATTTGGAATTAGCATCTATGGTTTTATCATTGAAATGTTATAGGCATAACTTATATGTAGCCAAATATGAAATATATACTAACCATAAAAGGATGAAGAATATATTCCCTCAGTATGAATTAAACATGAGGAAGGGAAGATATATTAAATTGAGAAAGGATTATGATTTCACGATCATTTTCCATCTAGGAAAAGCAATCAAAGTGGTATATACCATAAGTTGAAAACATCATGCATTATTAACCATTATATGATTGGAACACAACCCCTTGATTAATTATTTGATGAATTTTGGATTATAAATTTTTGGTGGAGGAAACCCCTATTTTTTGTATTATGTTTTAGTGCAGTCATCATTACCAAACAGAATTAAGAAAGTAGAGAAAGAATACCATGAGCTAAAAAAAGTGGAATTTGTTAAAATTGGTATATTTCTAGAATTTAATATTGATACAGATTGTTTTTTGAGATTTGGAAAAATATAGTGTGTTCCTTGAGATTCTCAGCTAAAGAAGGAGTTATAGTACGAATCTAATAGTTCTTTTTTTCTCAGTTCATCCAAGTAACACAATGATTTACTGAGACCATAGGGTGTATTACTAGTAGGATATAATGAAATGAGATATTTCAAATTTTACCATGATAAGTTTGACATGTCAATAAGATAAATCAATGGAATAGTTAGAAAAAGCGATGGTTTAGCTTTTACCAGTGCTATTGTGGAAATTGGAAAATATATTCATGGATTTTTTTATTTCAATAAAAATGACTTATCAAAGTAAAATTGAAATTCGTGTTAATGTTTATCACCTAACTAAATCTACACATTTATTTCCAATTCTAGAAATAAATTATTATGATCATCTTTCTCAACTGTACCTCAAAATGATTCTTTTGGTGACATGGAGTACCACATTCTATTATCTTTGACTGGGATCCTAGTTTCACTTAATATTTTTGGAAGGGCCTTCATAAGTTGTTGGGAACAAAATTAAATTTCAGAACTAAATTTCACCATTAAATTTATGTTCAGTAAAAGTTGTTGATTTAGACATTGTAGTATATGCTTTGAGCTTCTTCAATGGAATACTAAGAATGTTGATATCAGTATATTTCATTAGTTGAATATTTATAGAGTAATAGTTTTCATTCCATTATATGGATGGAACCTTTGAGGCATTGTATTGGAATTGATGTAGAAGTTGAGTTTCTTGTGATGAGGTTTTTGAAAGGAGTTTAATTGGACTAGAATTAGAAGAGGAAGTGGCTGAGAAAATGTAAATATTATTCAGTAACACATGAGGAAAACTCAAAGCATCCAAAAAAGTTGTCTAGATAACAAGAGTAATGACATTTCTTTTGAGGTAGGTGAGAATTTGTTTCATAGAATATAAACATGGAAAAGTGTTATGCATTTTGGTAAGAAAGGGGCGTTTTGTCCACTATTCATTGGACCTTATGAAATATAGGAGAGAGATAGACACTTTTACTACCGAGTATATTTTTCACTGAGTTTATCTCAGGTACACAATTTTTTTTTCATGTTTCGATGTGGAGGAAGTATGTTCCAGTTTTGTCTCATGTTTGGAGACCAGAAGAATATCAGATGACAGAGAGCCTATCATTTGAATGGAAACCTATTCAGACTCTTGATTGAAGAGAACATGTATTGAAGAATAAGTTAATATAATTGGTAAAGTAATTGTGGAGAAACCACATGGTTTAAAAAGAAACTTGGGAATCTGAAAATGCTTTGAGAAAAAGGTAGCCACAGTTATATAATATGTAACTAAAATTGGGAGGATTCGATTTCTAGAAGGTGGGGATAACATAACCCCAAGGTATTAAAAAATAAATTGAAATTAATGAAACATTGAGTCACATCATAATGGATCTTTATTCTAGAGAGACAGTTATAAACTAGCTGGTAAAAATAATTTTTCTGCTTCTATGATTTGAATTTTGAAAGAATGACATCTACTGTTCTTATTATTAACTTATTTCGAGTATGATAGAACACAATTCTCATGGTGAAATGTAACAAACCCTTATGAATACTAATAATAAAGTAATATGACCCTTGTTAATAGTAAATTTTATTTTTTTAGTATCATAAGTTCATATGATAAGGAGATCTTTATAAATGTTTCAAGGTAATATAAAATTAGTTATAGTTTTGAAATTTAATTTTTTATAATAAATTATGATTTTATTTTTTAAAATAAATAAATAATACATCAAAAATTATTTTTAAAAAATGTTGTTCATTTTTGAATTCTACGTGTAGAAAATTGGTTAGGGTTCTTTAATGGATTTTTCTAATATTCTTGATTTTTTATGAATAGTAAAATATTTTAATATACCGTATTTAAACATTATCAATTAAATACACTAGTCCTATAACCATGGATAATGTAATCACCATTGGTACGAAGTAACATGCACATATTACAATTTAGGGTCAGAGGAATCAAGACTATGCATAGTCATGAGATAAAATATTAAACTAATGATTAAAATAATGGAAACCCCTCCATTCATCCACCATAAATACCACACAAACCACCTTATTCCTCTCACACTTATAATGATATTTTAATTTTCTAAGATCTACCCAATCTACTTACAAGGTTCTTCCCAACATACAAGAACAGATGGTCTCACTAAAATGCCAAACCCAATGTCTATAAAGAGGATCTAAAGGAGAATAAATCTAGAGGTAAAAATCCCCATTTATTTTCATAGGATTTATTTTCATTCCTTTTATTTTCTTATGCTTTGATCTACTCCGCTAATCTAAGAGGAATGGAAGCTCCATAATCTCATATAATCTATATGTTATCATATTTATGTAAAAACTTCATCATCGTTATTCCACTTCCCATCACCTTATTCTTTAAATAAAAACACAGTTTGTGACATGCAGATTTACCAAAACTGTGGACTATGTGATTCCAATTTCCTTTACATCCCTCAAATCTGGTTTTAAAACCATTAATATATTTGAATTTATTTTTATCAAGTGTATGATATTACCTCACATATGTTATAGAATTAAATTATATGCATAATCGTAAATGTATATGATGAAACAAATTCATGATTATCAAAGAATTGCCAAAATGATCTAAACTAATATAACTAATGCTTTATCTAATGATTAATCCTTGTAACATATAATAAAAATAATTTATGAAAACATTTAATATTATGGAAAAATAATAATATATCTTCATTATACTTCGGGAGTTTTGCATATTTTCGACAATAAAATTGTTTACGAACCAACTATGTTAATCATGTGAAGCACGAACCTGAAACAATGGAAATTTAAAAATGTTATTAATAAATGGGTCTAATGCTATTATAAAATGATCACATAAGATGTTATAAACGTGAATATATTTATTTAAAATATTATTTGTACTATTTTAACAATAATACATTATTTCTAAACATGTTTTATTTAATACAAACCCGAGATAAGGGAATTCATAACATGATTTTAATTCTTTGGTTTAACCTTTTACTTCATTGATTATGTGTCACTATGATTATTTGAGTAGTTAATTTTTTTTATATTATGTTTTATTATGTATAATTATTGTTTAAATTCATTTTAATTTTCCTTATATTGATTCTCATATCAATTATATGATATTTGTACGGAATTTTTCATTAAAATATTCTTTTAATATTCTATTTTATAAAATCCTAAAGCCACGTTTTTATGAAATTATCCATGTTTTTTATTATGTTATAATTATTTGGAACAGTTTCTTTTGAACGGTGGGACCTATATCTACCTCTAATTCATTTGGTATACGATCATTTTAGGTAGTTTTTATGGTAACTCAAAGTGTAACTACAATGGTTACACAATAATGTAGTTATGAGGGTAACATTATACAGTAGTTATACCCGTTAAACATCATAAGGTAGCCATGATGGTTAAAATATGTGTAAATAATTCCACAAGATTCCTTTAAAGTTATATATATATATATATATTCTATAATTGTTTATGGAAATATCATGTTTCATAATGTAAGAATATATGAATGGGATGTATGTCCTTGTTAAATGATTTCATATGTATATAAGTACTCATAGACAAATGGTGTCTTTCCATCATTTTTATATCCCTTACTATGATATTTGTTAACATAAAATTATTTAAATTATTTTCATTGTTTTTTATGTTTATTAAGATAAATAAGGAATAAAATTTATATGTTATGCATATTTTCCGAAGAAAACTTGTTTTATTTGAAAATGTTTATATTTTGGAAAAAATGGATATGGTTTTTGTAGTATCTGCTCTGTATAATTGTGTAATGATATATATGTATTATAACAACCCATGTAAATAAATAATATTACATTTTCATATTTATCCATATTTTTGAATAAAATATTAATATTACTTTAAAGGGGACGCTATTCTCGATGGCGTACCGAACACACAACAACGAGTTTCTTGTGAATCTTACGTTGCACTCTAATAATAAAATAATATTATTTTAAATGGTAGTTAACATGTAGTCGTTGTATTGGTGGGAATGGATAGAAAAAACATATATATGATTATATATTATTATATATGTTTTTACATTTATCCAATAAAAAATAAAGGCTTAAAATACAGAAAGATTTCAATTTTAGGCGTATATGCCCTAGTTTTCACTAAAGGTTCACTTATCACCTTTTGATGGTGAAACATCATTAAATATAGTTTTGTTCACTCTTATACATTATATTGGACCAAATAAAACGCTTCTTAAGAATTGGGACATCAAAATATACTTTGTGTAAATTTTTGGTATCTTCCCGATAAAGTTCATTTTTTTAATGAATAGTGTAAAATGTTGTATTTTAATTCAAACCCACTTTTTAATTTAATTTCATTATATGATTATATTATCTTTTGAATTGGTTTTAAAGTGAAATTAGAATATATTTTTACCATTAAATCAAATAGTGGTCTTTGGAATTAATTTCACTTTCAAATCAGACTTAAACTAGTGTCAATCTTTTGATACTTATTGTTTCATAAGAACACGCTATTTACTCTGACAGTAGGAATTAATTAATAAATTAATTAATATGACATATATGTTTCAAATTTTGTAAAGTAGACTTCATTTTTGAATTCAGAATATCAAATATAGCTTAGAGTGAATTTTTTGGATTTTTCTAAAAAACATCAATTTTTTATGAATAGTGAAACCACAAAGTGGTACTTATAAAAACTGATTTTTCCGTTTAAATGAAATTTTTCCATCTTTGTTTTTTTAATTTAAAAAATATGACATACATGGTTGTCATTAAGAAGTAAAATGTGGTTCCATGGGATAAAAATAATTTTTTGGTGAATAGTAACTTATTAAGTTTTAATCACGATTAGAGGTAATTAGTGTAGTTTATGGTAAGCATAATGTTTTAATAAAATGAAATGACCCAGGCACATGTCCTACCCTCATTGGATGTGTCATGTCCGACCAAGAAGATCCATTGTTCAACTTGGGGACCCCATGGTGCCACTTTGGTTGGAAAATGACATAAATATCTTTTTATTTAATGTTAAAGTAAAAATGACACAAACATGAGATGTTTTACTAAAACAATTTTACATGGGGTTATACAGGTCATATTTTTGACTATAAATAGTCAGTGGAAATCTAAAAATAGTTTCTACATCATAGTATTTTGATATAATTTTTAGACATTAAATAAATTAAATTATTTATGACATCATGATGATGCAGCGATGACCTCATTATTTAACGATTTAAATAAAATGGAATGAAAATGTAATATCTAAGACCTAAACATGTCCAAAACCTATTGGATGAGTGGATTTATAACCCTTATCACCTTATCCTTGAAATACATCAATTTGTAACCTTTAAAATCCGAAACTCTTTTGAAAATAAAGTAACATTTTGAAACTTTACAAAAGTGACCCTCCTCTCCTCTTATAAAAGGCCCCCACCTCTACCACCTTACCCACACTCCCAAAGCCTTTGGCTCGGCCAAACCGTAACCATTTTGTCTCTCCCCTTCCCTCTCTTACTACTTGAATCTTCACTTTGGGCAGAAGTCTTCCCAAGGAAGCCATTGATCTCAAACCAAAGGGAGTTACCCGATTTTGAGGTAATGTCTTCACTTGTGTCCTTTTGTTTTATTTTACTTCTCCAACCCCCTAAAATCTTTTTATTCATTTATTTTGTAACAAATACTTTATCATAAATATACTAGGATTTTTTTATAAGAAGTATTCGAGCTACACATACACACACCTACATCTAATGGTTAAAGAACATATTGTTTCCATGGATGGCGAATTTCTACCTCCTGAAACGATGATTGTTCAACATTCTTTTAACACCTTCAAAAGTGGCCATTAAGATGTCACTATATTTATATATGAAATATAATATGTTTATGTTTTCCTTAAACCTCTTTATTTTTCAATTATGGCATACCTTTATGGCTTCCATTATGGGTATACGCGATATCTTCATTTAAGAAAGTGCGGACTACCACCCCCTCAAAGTGATTTGATTCGTTAATACCATATGTGGTATGTATAAAAGATATATATAATGATACTATATATGATACCATACTGGAATTAAAATACTATTATTTATCATTATGTTTTAATTCCATTAAATATGAAATAGAAATGGAAGTAGTGTTCATGCGTACGTACTGCTTACTGTCTCCATGAACGATACATTTCATTTCTTATCTTAAAATGTTATGTAATATTATAAGTACATATATATAATGGATATATATGTAATATATTACATCTATATTATGGATATAATTCTGGAATCATAACATATATATATCTCTCTCATTTTTTTTAATTCCATTAATATGACAAAAAATGAAAGTAGTGTTCATGCGTACATACGACCTACCGTCTCCATGAATGGTGCTTTTCGTTTTTTATCTCCAAATGATATGGAATAGTATAAAATGAATATTTACTGGATATATATGATATTTTAATCATTAGTAGTATTCTAGAAATTATTTAATTATAACTACATGGGAAATCTTTTTTCAAACAACTTCATTGTTAACTCATGTACCAAACATCGGCAAAAACGTCTGATATGAACGAACATTGTTAAAACATTATTATAACATTACAATATGTGATATGAACTGAATAATAATCTCTAATTTAGTTACTTAGGCAATTATTAATTGACCAAGGTTTATTATTCAGGAATATAAAGAAACGAACAAGACAAGTTGGACTTGAGGTAAGGGATCCTACTCCTCTCTTTCTTTTTAAGTACACTCTTTTATGTCATTCCTTCTAAGCTCATCTTTCTTGTGATTGGGATGTTCTTTTATATTAGTCTTACTGTAATTTTTATGTTCATATGATGAGAGACCATATTATCTCTCATCAATCCATTTTGAATGTTTTGGGTGGTGCCGTTAGGCTGCCAAATTTTCGTAAGAGATCTAACCTCTCTCTTTCTTTTTAAGTACTCTCCTTTATTTCACTTCTTTTAAGCTCCTCTTTGTTATGCTTAGGGATGTTATTTTATATTTCTCTTTCTATAAACTTTATGTTAATATGATGTGATACCCTATTTTATCTCATCAATCCATTTTTTTATGTTTTATGTGGCATCGTTAGGCTGCCGAGTTTTCATAAGTGATTTTTTATCTCACTTTTATTCTCGTGAGAATTATGCTACATTTGCCACAATTTCCTTTGAGTGGTGTATGTACTGCCCATTATTTTACTCATTCTGTAATATAGTTTCTTTTATGAGTATTTACATCAATGTTGTATTGTCCTTCTTTCATGAGGTGTATCTTTCAAAAGATACCCATGTCGGTAAGGGAACCTTTCACCCTCCTATTTTTAAAAGACTTCTTTTGTTGGGTATTTTAATTTACATATTATTATGTTGGGATATGTTCTCATAGATCCTTATTGATGTAGTTTTTATGTCCAAGTGATGAGATACCCTTTTTTATCTCTCATCAGCTCATTTTGATGTGACGCCGTTAGGCTGTCAAGGGAACTTCTTAACCCAATTTTGATTTCTTTGGGTTCAACATGTAGTTATTGAATATGTCATACTTTGAATATGTTTGAATGACCTTTGATTATTTTACACTTAATATCCACTTATATTTGGTGTATTAATTTGTCACACATAATTATGTAATTGATTTATCCTTAAACCAAGGATACCTTCTTTGTAAGGGACTTCTTCTCAATCTCCTTTCATTGAGGCATATTTTGTTTTATACACAACCTTATTTTATATGCTGTATAAACCCCTTTGACTTTTACATTTATCCAAAAACTAATCTTTTTTATATGAAGCGTTTTACTAAACGACAGAAGGGAATGTTTTTGTCGTACGTATGCGGCGATAACGACTTCTCCGCCGCTGTGACAATTATTTGAGTTTCGGCTTCCTCTACAAGCCATACCTTCTTTTAAAAAAAAATACCATGTTTTAATTTTATATTATTTTGGTATTGAAAATGGTTTTCATAATGTATTTATATCAATGTGTTGTATTGATATCTTGTTATTTAATGGTGGAAATGTTATGTTTCCTTTATGCATGTTTTATTTGATAAGATTATGTTATGGTTCATGGGAATTGTTATGAAGACGGGTGGTTCCATGATAAACTAGGGGCGTGTGAGCCCAATATAGCTCTCCAATGCATTGGGTAACGCGAAGGAGTGAAACGTTAAGGTTTCTCTAAAGAGATTTAGGGAATATACTGTGGTGGGTAATCCTAACGTAACCAAGATGGTTACTCCCTACGTAAGAATGTTATGAATGCCTCAAGTTACCTTTTATGTCTTATGATTTATTCATGATTTCATGAGGTATGTTAAAGTGCCTATGTTTTATGGGTAAAGTATGATTTCATTCTTATGTATATATGAACTCCTGTTTCCTTTCCATATTTTTATAACCATTACTGAGCCTTTTATGCTCATCCCATTTTTTGAAATGTTTTTCACAGGTCAAGTAAAAGGTACATGATGTGATGATAGTGTCAAGGATGTGTCAAGAAAGAATCCATGTATTATTTTAAATATGTTTCCGTTGATGGGAAGAATAAATACTGTCTTTTATGTAACCACTTAGTTTAATTATGGAATGTAATGCATGTTTCATGATCTAATTCTCTAAAACTCTAAACCTGAAAAGATCCTCAATGTGTAATCTTGTAATAACTCAAGATTAATTAAGGTTTAAGGCTGGGGCCTTATAGTTGGTATCAAAGGTCGGTTTAGATAACTTCAGAGGTTAAGGTATTCTCTAAGCATAAGTGACAGTACCATAATGGATAGGTTTTCAGAAAGAGTCCTAGTTTTAGATAAAGTGAATGAGTAAGTATATCTTAGTGGTTATCTCCCTCATTAGTACATGATGGTTTTGTTGATATACTCACACTGACGTTTTTGGTTTTAGTAAATGGCTGGATCTAGTAGGCACCAAATTGACAATTGGTTTGAAGGAAACTATGGTGGTTCTCTGATTAAGAGACTGGATGAAATAGGGTATTCAATGTGGAAACTTGTGGTTGTTCTAAACCAACTATCAAGGAGTCATGATCAACCACTTGAACCTTGGTATGTTCTATAATGCATCATTTACAAGATGATCAATCGATGTGGAAGTTAATGTAATAATTATAAAGGTAACCATTAGGGTTTATATGATCATTACTTTTGAGGTAATTATGGGTTATTATATGTTATGATGGAAAATGAAAGGCATGAAATAATCATGAGGTTAAAATATGTTATGTTTATTTTTAAAGATTTTATCTCAATTTGGGAAATGTTTTGAGAATTATATAGTTTTGGAAAATGGACAACATGCAGACCGTGTGACTACCTGTAGACAAAGCTGCGGGAATCGAACCCACAACCAAAGTGCGACTGGTATTTATCACCTACCACTGGACTACGTGAAGTCCCTAGTTAGTTTGACTGATTATTTTTAGTTAGATGATTTTATGAAGTAAGAGTAATTTGATTTTGGGTTATCTATGGAAATATATTAATCTATCATGGAGGATATGTGATTAGGTTAATTACTTTTCTATACGAGACTTTGGGAGCAACTGCTGTTGTTTGGAGATAAATGTTACGATTTAACATGGAAGACTATGTGACTAAATCCTTAAAATATTTGGGTTTCTATATTATATTGGTTTATTTTGAAGAATTTTATGGACAAATTGTTTTTCGAATGGTCCTCGTTGAACATTGGGTTTTGTTGGACAAATTTTGGAGATTAAGAATAGATTTTCTTTTTATAAAGGGTTATCCTTTTCTGGATTATCTGATCTTGTACTAACCTTTTTGGTTTTGGTTTTGGTTTTGGTTAAAGTATAAAGACATGGGAAGTATATAGTTCTCTTTGGTGTGTTAGGTGATTCTCAAGAAGTTGATTATAGTACTCTTAATGTGAACAAGTCTTCCTAAATACTCATCTTTTGGAGAAAATATGTGTTTGTGTAAGGAATCTAATAAAAGTTGAAAGTCAATATGATAAGTGATTATGTTTCCTTATGACTATATTCCTCAATAAAAAGTAACTTAAAACAAAAATGTTGTCTATTAACTTTTCCTACTGGGGAATTGAATACCGTTTAACCCATCACAAGTTTGTGATTTTCTTATAGTTAACTTTCTCCTAGACATGTTTACTATCACTCTCCCTCAAGAACATGGCCCTTTGATTTTTCTTCCATGTCCATGTTTTTCGACATGGAATCCTAGTATGGGTTATGTCGGGTGACCTCTGTACTTATCTTCCTTTATTTTAAAGTGATTGTTTTACCGACTCTTGTTCCGATATGGGACATTCAAGGATGTTTCCAAGCTCAATTTTAAAAATTGAGAGGACGCAATTCCCAAAAGGGGGGAATGATGTAACACACCAGGTAAATAAAGAATATGACATTTTCATATTTATCCATATTTGTGAATAAAATATTAATATGACTTTAAAGGGGACGCTATGTTCGATGGCGTACCCAACACACAACAACGAGTTTCTTGGGAATCTTACGTTGCACTCTAATAATAAAATAATATTATTTTAAATGGTAGTTAACATGTAGTAATTTTATTGGAGGGAATGGATAGAAACAACTAAAATATGATTATATATTATTTTTAAATGTTTTCACATTTATCCAATAAAAGATAAAGGCTAAAAATACAGAAAGAATTCAATTTTAGGCGTATATGACCTAATTTTCACTAAAGGTTCACTTATCGCCTTTTGATGGCGAACCATAATTAAATATAGTTTTGTTCAGTCTTATACATTATATTGGACTAAATAAAACTCTTCTTAAGAATTGGGACATCAAAATTTAGTTTGTGTAAATTTTTGGTATCTTTCCGATAAAGTTCATTTTTAAATGAATAGTGTAAAATGTTGTATTTTAATTCAAAACCCCTTTTTAAGATAATTTATTTATATGATTAGATTATCTTTTGAATTGGTTTTAAAGTGACATTAGAATATATTTTTACCATTAAATCCAATAGTGGTTGTTGGAATTAATTTCACTTTGAAATCAGACTTAAACTAGTGTCAATCTTTTGATACTTATTGTTTCATAAAAACACGCTATTTGCTCTGATAGTGGGAATTAATTATTAAATTAATTAATGTGACTTATATGTTTTGAATTTTTTAAAATAGAATTCATTTTTTAATTCGGAATATCAAAAATCGCTTAGGGTAAATTTTTGGGATTTTTCTGAAAAACATCAATTTTTGATGAATAGTGAAACCACTAAGTGGTACTTATAAAAACTTATTTTTCCGTTTAAATGAAATTTTTCCATCTTTGTGTTTTGAATTTAAAAAATCCAACATACATGGTTTTCCTTAAGAATTAAAATTTGGTTCAATGGGATAAAAATAATTTTTTGGTGAATACTAACTTATTATGTTTTAATCGCGATTAGAGGTAATTAGTGTAGTTTATGGTAAGAATAATGTTTTAATAAAATGAAATGACATAGACACATGTCCTACCCTCATTAGATGTGTCATGGCCGACCAATACAATCCATGGGTCAAATTGGGGACCCCATGGAGCCACTTTGGTTGGAAAATGACATAAATATCTTTTTATTTAATTTTAAAGTAAAAATGACACAAACATGAGATGTTTTACTAAAAAAATTTTAAATGGGGTTATATAAGTCTTATTATTTGACTATAAATAGTCATTGGAAAGCTAAAAGGATTTACTACATCATATTATTTTTTTTATAATTTCTAGACATTAAATAAATTAAATTATTTACGACATCATGATGATGCAGCGATGACATCATTATTTATCAATTTAAATATAATGGAACGATAATGTAATATCTAAGACCTAAACATGTCCAAAACCTATTTTATGAGTCTATTTAGAACCCTTATGACCTTATCCTATAAATAAATCAATGTGGGACCTTTAAAATACGAATCTCTTTTGAAAATGAAGTATCATTTTGTACCTTTACAAGAGTGCCCCTCCTATCCTCTTATAAAAGGCCCCCACCTCTACCTCCTTACCCACACTCCCAAAGCCATTGGCTCGGCCAACCCCTGCCCATTTTGTCTATCAACTTCCCTATATTACTCCTTGAAGCCTCACATTGGGAAGAAGTCTTCCCAAGGAAGCCTTTGAGCTCAAACCAAAGCGAGTTACACGATTTTAAGGTAATGTCTTCACTTGTGTCCTTTTGTTTTATTTTGCTTCTCCAACCCCATAAACTCTTTTTATTCATTTATTTTGTAACAAATACAGTATCTTCAATATACTAGGATGTTTTTATAAGAAGTAATCATGCTACACTTACACACACCTACATATAATGGTTAAAGAACATACTGTTTCTGTGGATGGCGAATTTCTGCCTCCCGAAAAGATGATTGTTCAACATTATTCTATCACCTTCTAAGGTGGCCATTAAGATGAAACTATATTTATAAATGATATCTAATATATTTGTGTTTTACATAAGTTTCTGTATTTTTCATTTCTGGTATACCTTTATGGTTTCCATTATGGGTAAACATGATATATTCATTTAAGAAAGTGCGGACTACCGCCCCCTCAAAGTGTTTTGATTCGTTAATACCATATGTGGTACGCATAAAGGATATATTTAATGATATAATATATGATACAATACTGGAATTAAAATACTATTATGTATCATTATGTTTTAATTCCATTAAATATGAAATAGAAATGGAAGTAGCGTTCATGCGTATGTACGGCTTACCGTCTCCATGAACGGTACATTTTATTTCTTATCTCAAAATGTTATGTAATATTATAAGTACATATATATAATGGATATATATGTAATATATTACATCTAAATTATTGATATCATTCCGTAATTATAATATATATATATATCTCATTTTGTTTTAATTCCATTAATATGACAAAAAATGAAAGTAGCGTTCATGCGTACGTATGGCCTACCGTCTCCATGAACGGTGCTTTTTGTTTTTTATCTCCAAATGATATGGAATATAATAAAATGAATATTTACTGGATATATATGATATTTTAATCATTAATACTATTCTGTAAATTATTTACTTATAACTACATGGGGAATCTTTTTTTCAAACAAGTTCATTTTTGACTCAAGTACCAAACATCGGCAAAAACGTCTGATATGAACTAACATTATTAAACAATTATTATAACATTATAATATGTGATATGAACTGAATATTAATCTCTAAAGTAGGTACTTAGGCACTTCTTAATTGACCAATGTTTATTATTCAGGAATATAATGAAACGAACAAGACAAGTTGGACTTGAGGTAAGGGATCCTACTCCTCCCTTTCTTTTTAAGTACACTCTTTTATATCATTCCTTCTAAGCTCATCTTTCTTGTGATTGGGATGTTCTTTTATATTAATCTTACTGTAATTTTTATGTTCATATGATGAGAGACTTTATTCTCTATCATCAATCCATTTTGGATGTTTTGAGTGGCGCCGTTAGGCTGCCGAATTTTTGTAAGAGATCTAACCTCTCTCTTTCTTTTTAAGTACTATTCTTTATGTCACTTATTTTATGCTCCTATTTGTTATGTTGGTGGATGTTATGTTATATTCCTCTTTCTATAAACTTTATGTTAATATGATGAGATAACCTATTTGATCTCATCAATCCATTTTTTTACGTTTTATGTGGCGCCGTTAGGCTGCCGAGTTTTCTTAAGACATTTTTTATCATAATTTTTTTCCCGTGAGATTTATGCTACATTTGCCAAAATTTCCTTTGAGTGGTGTATGTACTTCCCATTATATTACTCATTGTGTGATATAATTTATTTTATGAGTATTTACATCAATGTTTTATTGTCCTTCTTTCATTAGGTGTATGTTTCGAAAGATACCCATGTCCGTAAGGGAACCTTTCACCCTCCTCTTTTTAAAAGACTTCTTTTATTGGGTCTTTTAATTTACATATTGTTATGTTGGGATATGTTCTCATATATCCTTATTGATGTAAATTTTTTGTCCAAGTGATGAGATACCCTTTTTTTATCTCTCATCAACTCATTTTGATGTGACGCCGTTAGGCTGTCAAGGGAACTTTTTAACCCAATTTCGATTTCATTGGGTTCAACATGTAGTTATTGAATATGTCATCCTTTGAATACGTGTGAATGACCTTTGATTATTTTACACTTAATATCCACTTATATTTGGTGTATTAGTTTGTCACACATAATTATGTAATTGATTTATCCTTAATCCAAGGATACCGTCTTTGTCAGGGACTTCGTCTCAATCACCTTTCATTGAGGTATATTCTGTTTTATACACAACCTTCTTTTATACGGTGTATAAACCCCTTTGACTTTTACATTTATCCAAAAATGAATCTTTTTTATACAAAGTGTTTTAATAAACTACAAAAGGGAATGTTTTTGTCGTACATATGCGGCGATAATGACTTCTCTGCCACCATGACCATTATTTGAGTTTCAGCTTCCTCTACAAGCCATAACTTCTTTTTAAAAGAAAAATAAATACCATGTTATACATTTCTATTATTCTGGTATTGAAAATGGTTTCCATAATGTATTTATATAAATGTGTTGTATTGATATCTTGTTATTTAAAGGTGGAAATGTTATGTTTCCTTTATGAAAGTTTTATGTGATAAGATTATGTTATGGTTCTTGGGCATTGTTATGAAGACGGGTGGTTTCGTGATAAACTAAGGGCGGGTGAGCCAAATATAGCTTTCCAATGAATTGGGTAACGCGAAGGAGTGAAACGTTAAGGTTTATCCGAAGAGATTTAGGGAATATATAGTGGTGGGTATTCCAAATGTAACCAAGAGGGTTAATCCCTATGTAAGAATGTTATGAATGCCTCAAGTTACGTTTTATGTCGTATGATTTCTATGATTTATTCATGATTTGATGAGGTATTTTAAAGTGCCTTTGTTTTATGGTTAATTTATGATTTCATTCTTATGTATATATGAACTCATGTTTCCTTTACATATTTTTATAACCCTTACTGGGCTTTTTATGCTCATCCCATGTTTTTGAAATGTTTTTCACAGATGAAGGAAATGGTACATGATGTGAGGATAGTGTCAAGGATGTGTCAAGAAAGAATCCATGTATTATTTTAAATATGTTTACGTTGATTAGAAGAATAAATACTATCTTTTATGTAACCACTTTGTTTAAATGTGGAATGTAATGCATGTTTCATGATCTAATTCTCAAAAACTCTAAACCTGAAAAGATAATCAATGTCTAATCTTGTAATAACTCAAGATTAAGTAAGGTTTAAGGCTGGGGCCTTATATGTATTATATCCCAATTCAATAAACAATTAAACATTAAAACATCCTCAATGTGGAAGGATGTGAGTCATTAACTAATATTCACTATTATGTAAATTAATAAGGACATGTCCTTTTAATAGAGACTGATAATTTTCTAACATAGATTATATATTTCATTAGAATATCATTCCTTTCATATCCATATAATAAATGAAAAATTCATAAATATTTATTTTAATTCTAAACATGTATATTTAAATAATTTCAAAATAAATTTTCTTGATAAGTTACTACTAATTTATATACATTAAGTATAGTTCTTTTTAAAATCATTTTTAAAACTATTCGTAATAACAAAGAGAAGGGAAACATAAGAAATGGTGAGATCAGATTCATTGTATTCGTGAACATAATAGATATCAATAAATTATCATATGTGAGAACTATATAATTTTACTGGTATGAAAACATGATCATATTTTTATCATAATCATACCAAATAACTTTAATATTATTAATAACGAATCACAGAATTTGGTTTTGTAATAAAATAAATATAATTCACTAGGCACAATAGTTTATAATAATCTATAATAAACCATGATCCATAAAAATAAATCATAAGATTAAGGAATCGTTTTTTATCATCCATATTAATATATAAAATCACTTCCTTGTACAAGGTTAACATTTTAGAGTATCATAATAGATGAAATCCAATATTTGAAATTCCTACCTAGTTATTTCCAACAATATATTTAGAGTAACTTTCGTCAAGTTAATATAATAATCACTTTGGAGATTCTCAACACTATAATAATTAAATAATGCACTTTAGGGATATAATTAACTCATATATCCTTTGTATATCATCATTAACTAATGTATTCTAAATTCCTACCTTGTTATTTCCCACATTATATTTCGAGTAACATCCATCAAGTCCGCATAATTTTATATTAAGAGTTTCTTTACTATATCATCATTAACTAATGCATTAGAGGGATCTAGTTAACCCATTTACTATTGTTTTAAAACAAAAAAAATCCATTAGTTTATAACCCAGTAACTTATTATTTTATTATATTGGAACCCCTCATCAAATAACCATAATACATTCATATATATGTTATTATATCTTAAAACAATTTATAATTATATAAAATAAAAAATCATGGAAAAGAAAATAAGTTTAATATATATTTAAAAATACAAAACCATCCAAATAAAAATAAATATGGTTTAATTTGATCATATACCTAGTGGAACGTAAAAAACATAAATCAATGAAAATATTATCAAAACATTTGAATAATATTTCTTGAGGGAAATACCATTTTTATTATAAAATAAATTATTTAAAATATGAAACATTACATAATATTGATGAAAACTATTTCATAGAAAATATATAAAGAAAAAATTAACAGAAACATCATAGAAAAGTTTATTCATTATTTTATTGAATGTAATATATGTATTGTACATTAACACAAAAACGCCTCTCTATTTTTTTTTAAAAATCAAAAATAAAACATTTTGAAATTTAACATGGTTTTTTCCTTAAATATAATTTATATAAACTAATACATGAGTAATATTTACCTTAAAAATTCATTTTTAGAATATTGAAAACATTTAATAAAACAGTTCAATGAAAAACGGTCATAGAATAAAATAATCTCGACCGAAGAGGTAAATAATGAGTATTTTCCTTAAAAACATTCGTTTTGTATTTTAAGAACATAATTAGAGAATAATGGAATGAAAAAATTTATTACTAAGAAATATCTAGATCATAGTAATATAAAAAATATTTAAGAGATATAGTTAATATAATTTTAATATAAATAATTTAACTCTAAATAATCATAGTAAAAAATAGATTATAACATAAAAACACTTAAGATTGGATTGGGTTGACTCCCCTTTCCATAATTCCAATAGTCAATGTTTACTCCACAGTCTATATTTCTATTCCAAGTACCTTACTAAAATAAGTTCACTTCCCATTCTTGTCTTTATTATCACATGATATATATATATATATACTGATTTCATTAGAGTTATATATAACTTTGGTCCCACTCACTATATAATGAAAATCATACATATGTGTTTCAGAATATCATAAAACATTCATCATATCATTATATTATAAACCATTTAATGTAAATGGAATTTATAAATATTAAATTATTTCACCATATTATGTCCCATGCTAAAGAAAGTGTTTTTATAAATTTTTCACCATTTCATCATAGCATAACCTGTCGAATAGAAAACTAGTTTCAAAAAGGTTTCATCATAACATAAATAACCCATTAGGAAGAAATGTGTTTTTTATAATCATCCTATAATCATATTAGTCATTAGATATTGAAAAATGAAATAATATTGTGTTATATAATCACATCCTCATTTAATAATAATTGTCATAAAAGGATATTAAAATAGAATAAAAATACAATTAAAAGATAATTCAATACATTCTTTGAATATTTGATAAAATATACATTAATTTTGATATCATTTAGATGTATTTTATAATAACCTAGGAAACATGTAATTTAATATTAAATATAAATAACATTCATGATGTTTTGAATACACATTCATTCAATATATTTTAATATAAAAATGTTTTTCACCGCATTGTAAAAATTAAAAAACAAATATTTCTAAAACATTTATTTAAAAATCATAAATTCTAAACCATTGTAAATAAATTAATAGGTAGATAAACTTACCAATTTAAAACATATCATGTGTATTTAATTATATTCCAAATTATATTTTTTTGTAGGGAAATATAATAAAATTTTCATTGAAAATGTAGAAAGAAATGTGTATTTTCATAAAAACATTTTCTTGATCATCTTTAGTACCAATGATAGAAATGTCATAATAATACATAAAAGACCCAAATAACCTTATTGTAAGGAAATATATGGGTTTTTAATTTTATTATCTATATAATTTCCATTATTTATAATTTTTATTAGAATATCCCGAAAAGAAATAAAATTTAACAAAACCCATTATATTAAGTGTTTCCTTGATTCGTAATCATTCAAAAACTGGGTATAATAAATATAGATTAAATATAAATATATTATTGAAACAAAATACGGAATAAATCAATATATAAATTTTTTTTATACTTTCTAATTACCATTTTATTAATAATTATACCTTAAAATTGACATCTAGGTGAAACCTGGTCATTTTTCAATGCATGTTTCAGATCAACGGATATATTCCATGCACCATGGTCATGCATTCATTATATAAATAATATTAATAATAATATATATATAATATTTATTCATTATATATTCTTTTATATTCTTTCATATAATATGGAGGTGATAATTAAAATACATCTCTTCATCGAGATGGTAACCTTTTTTTTGCATGAGTGATTTTTTCACATTTCGATTGATATAATGAAATAAATTTATGTTATAATTAAACATTATAGAATAGTTAGTATATCTATTATTTTATATATAATCCTTAGAAATATCATTATTATCCATGTAAATCATTATTGAAAAAGGAATCACATCGCTTTGTGGAGCCGGTGGTCCACACGTACGGATTAGTGATGTAATCTTTTTTTCCAATGGATGGAATGTAAAGAAATAAAGTATAATATTATAATTAAATAATACAAATTATGTTATAAATATCATATATAATCCTTAAATCCACTAAAAAATAAATGATTTTTTTTATAAAATGAATCATATTCTTTTGTGGATGCGGTAGTTTACTTATACAAATGGGACAGATTGACTTCGAGTTAAATAGGAAGGTTGTGGAATCCAATTATTACATAATAATAATAAAATAAAAGAATTTTATGATTCTAGAATATTCATGTGATGTTGGATAATATTGGTTTATATATGGTTTTTGGAGAAAAAAATTTAATGTTTTATGTTAAGAGTTACACATCTTCTTTGAGAAACCACATTTGGAATACACCTTAATCTCGGAAATTATGGAATTTTGATCAATGAAATAAATATAGGCCATTGGTAGGGATGTTATAAAAGTACATTTTTTGGTTTATGTGGTTATTGGAGGCTTATTATATTTTAATTAATGTGGATATATGGATTCTTTTTACATGGGAGGGAGACGACACCCTTGGAATTTTCCAATGATTAAGATAGTTGAGTTTCTTACTCATGTTATGTGGCTTCCAAATTCCATATAAATTTATATAAGAATTTTATTATTTAAATATCATCAAAAAATAAATTTAAATAATTTTTGAGATTTTTTGAAACATATCACTTAGATTACACCATAGGTAAACATGATTTAACCATAAAAATGGGAACAAAATTTTTCTATTATTAATATTAATTAACATAAAAATATAAGTTGACTTTAATAAAAATAATTACTATTATACTTAAAAAATGAAACAAAATTTAATATAATAAATCTATATAAGTGGTAGAAATTACATTAAAAATAATTCCATAAAACATGATGAATCTTTTTTTCCATAAAAATGATTTTTTTAAAATTAAAATGTATTTTTACCAAAATTAATAAAACATTACATTCCAATGAAATTAATGAAATTATTTTTCAATTAAAATAAAAAATTCAATTTTCAAATAAAATCATAATAAAATTAGACATTTTAATTACGTGAATTAAAATGATGGTTTTCTATAAAATCTATCTTTTAAAATATTCATTCCAAAATTAATATTTCCAAAAAAACTCCTTACAGCTATTCATAAAATAATAATGATGTAATGATTTAAATAAATAAATAAATAATATAAAAAATTTATAAAAGTAGAATATATTAATTATAGTATCCAAACACAAAATGTAAAATTTATTTTGAAAGAAGATATATTTTTTAAAATTAAAATTACATTACAAAAAAATTGAGTACATATTTATTATACATTAACAAATACATTTTATTTTTATAAAAAATCATATATATTTTATATAATGTGTTTATTCTCATTCATACAACTGTTTTAATAGCTATTTTATAACTTTATAATATATCACAACTCATTTAGACTCTGGGTGTTGTGTATAACAAGCTGCCTATGAAATTTAATATATTTGAAGATAAATATACAATAAAAAGTCATAAAATTACATTCTACTTAACGTATAAAAATTTATAAATTAAAATTAAATTACGAATATATAGATAATAGAAGATTGGTTTGCATCAGAACATATTCTATTTCTTAAATATGTTCAAGAAATTTATTGTTTTTCCAAAAAAACCCTGACCATGTGAGTGATATTATTTTGTATCACTTTCCCTCTTCGATCTAGAATCTCTACTAGTTGTTCTTGAGAAGAGAGATAATTCACTAGTGGTAAAACCTATAAGTGAATTACATTACAAATATCATTTATATAACTATTTTTAGAGATACATCAAAAAATTATGAACATTATATAGATTTAGGAGAGGGTTTGAGAAATAAGAAACCTTCCTAATATAATCAAGAATTTTAAGGTTACCAATATATATGGTTAATCATACAATAATTTATATATTAAAAAATCTTCTTCCATGTTGATATTCGGAAGAATACCTTTTCACAATCATCAAAATATAGATCTCCTTTAAAACAATCATTATAACATCTCTATCAACTCTACGCTTCCCTAGTGTGATGTTGAATATTTTTAACCTTCTTTACAATTAACATAGGTATCTTAAGGCACATGATTTTAATCCCTAACATAATTCTACCATGTTGGATTTCTGAAATTATTCTTCTTGAGATATTTATAATTATCCATATTCATACATAGGTGAAATATATTTATAAGGCCACAACCTTAAGAATTATATGATCTTGAAATAAGTTAATAATTAATAGTGAGGATATTTTCAGTTATATATATTTAAATAATCATGTCATAACTTATACATAACTACATGACTGTTTAAAGTAGACATTCAACTCACAGTCTATTTTTTCATTAATCAACAACTCCTATAATATATCTTGTTTGATGTTTTAGACAGCATGACTTTTCCATGATCCCACCCTTGACCCAATTCATCTTTATGTCCTATGAAAAAACATTTCAAAAATTGGGAAGAGCATAAAAATTTCAATAAGGGATACATAAAAAAGGTTGACTATTTGTTTTTTAAAACAACATGTAAACCATGAATACTCTACAATAAAGTAATATTTTTTACCTAAATGAAGTAGTGAAAACACAGCAATGAATATAAGATCATTTCTTACCCATATTGAACCAAAATGATAACCATAAATCCCATAAAAACAATGTATAGAAGATAATTTAACTTGGACCATACATATACATAAATGGAATAACCATACAGTCGACTTCTAAACATATCACTAAATGTAATATCCATTTGAGTAACATCCATAACTAATTCATTAGAGGGTATAATGTAACCTCTCATCATAGTTTTATAAAGAAACCACATGTAATTTGTTTTATCATGTAACTTACCATCATGGGTTTATCAAATAACCACCCATCAAATCACCAAGTACCATTATATAATCATAAAACATAATATATTTCAAATAAAAATATTTCATTAATATCATTTCATTATCAATCACAAGAAATAATTTCAAGATATTGAAATAAAAAATCTATTTCAAAAACAAATTTTAATACCAAAATCCCAAAAACGAATCAAGGATTCATTATCTGTTAAAAAACATTATGTTTTATATATGATTCCAAATAACGATTATGAAGGCAGAGAGGCCATTGCCTCGTCATAATTTAAAAAATTATTCTTTTCATTAATTAAATAACTTTGTGGAAAAACAATCCTTTTGAATGAAATTAATATTAAAAGGGTTTTATTATACATCATATTAAATAATGAGGTGTATATTATCAAAATATGTTTCAATGAATGGAGATTGAGATGATATCCCTTGCAAAGATAGTATAAATAATATAAGAATTTATCAATGCGGTGGTTTTCCTTAGAAATTGTGTTTCCACACAAAGGTTAGTGGACATTACAACATAAATAAGTAAATAGTAATTCCACACATAATCATGGAACAATATAATCAACTAAGTATTTATAAATCGCACGAGAGGAAATTGAGTTTAGAAATCCCCTTATTAAATTTCGGCAGCCGAGCAACATCCACTAGTGGAAAACTAACATATACCAATAGTTTGGAATCGATGGTATAGGCCTCCAAACCGTTGGTATAGCCTATACCAACAGTTTGGAGAATCGTTTCCATGTAAGCTGTTGGGATAAGTCTATAACAACAGTTTTGTGAAAACAATTGGTATAGACCTATACCAACAGTTTTGGAAACCGTTGGTATAAGTAATATGAAAATCTATACCAACGGTTATGGAACTGTTGGTATATGTATTTCAAAAAAAATATTTGCTGGGATTTGGTCCTAGGACCCCTAGTTTATCATTGAACGACTTAACCACTAACCTAACATGAATTTTGTGAATTTAATTACATAAATATATATATGTATTGTAATAATTATTTTAAACTTTTATTTATATAATTTTCTAGATAAGAAGATATGATAAAAAATTTCAGGACCTATACCAACGGTTGTCAAAACCATTTTTATAGACCTATACCAACTGTTTTGACAACCGTTGGTATAGTTCTTGATTCTAGAATTCATTCTGGGTGGAGGTTGATTTCTAGTGGACCTTTCCCAATGGGTTTGGATTACCGTTGGGATAGGTATACCCTTTCCCAATGGTTTGGAAAAACCGTTGGGAAAGGTGTCCACAAAGTGGACTTTTCCCAATGGTTTTCCAAAACCATTGGGAAAGGGTATACCTATCCAAACTGTTTGGCCATATCGTTGGGAAAGGTGGCCACAAAGTGTGATTTCCCAACCGTTTGGCCAAACCGTTGGGAAAAGACCCATACCAATGGTTTTTAAAAACCGTTGGTATAGAAGCATTGGGAAAAGTCAGATTTCTAGTAGTGATCACATAAAAATTTAAAAATTGATTTGATGAGGGAGAAATGGTTCTCTCATCACATGGATATAAATTTTATAGAAATAATGATATATAAGAACTTATACCAACAAATTAAAAATTAAAATTAAAATACATAACATTAAAGAAGCCTTTGACTAATAGGGGAGGGTGAAAGGTTCTTGTACCTCATGTGTGACATGACTCTTTCATTCATTAATTTTCTAAATAATAAACTAATGTTAATTTCAAATTGCATCAGATCCTTTTTCAGGTATATTATTTCTTTTTATATTTGATTACCACATTATAAAAATTGCATAATTATTTAAGTTAATATCTGTCATTTTGTCGATATTTGGTAATTGAGTCCAAAATAATATTGTTATAATTAAAATTTATCCATGTGGTCAAAAGTACATTATTTCTAGAATTTTATTCATATATATATTATATATATCCATTATACATGTATTTATAATATTCCGTAACATTTGTAGATAAGAAACAAAATGCACCATTCATGTAGATGGTAAGCCGTGCATACGCATGGACAAACATTCATTTCTATTTCATATTTAATGGAATAAAAACATAATGATACATAGTTATATTATATTTTATGTATAATATCATATTTTATATTGGTTACATATTTTCTATAATTCCAGCCTTTATACGTTCCATGTATAGGTTGAACGAACTGTATCACATTAAGGGGGGGGGGGTAGTCCTCACTTTCATAAATTAAATTATCATGGTTACACCTCACGAAAATCATAGAAGTATGTTGTAAGATAAAATAAAAAAACTAATAAATAAAATATAATAATTATATATATCATATAAATATAGTTCCATAATAATGGACACCATGATAGGTAGTATGAGATAATTTAAAAATGTTCATTTTGTGAGGCAGTAGTTCACCATCCACAAAAATAGTATGTTTTAAATACATTTGATGGAGGTTTGTGTTAGTGTAGTTGGAATCCTTCTCATGAAAGCATCAAATTATATTTAGTATACTTGTGTTTTTATATAATTAAATAATAAGAATAGAACATGGATTGAAGATGTTGAATATTGGAAAAGAGCTTTAGAGAAGATGATACCTCTTAAAATTTGTTACTTCTTTAGATTTGAACCAAACAGCTTTCATAAATAGGCTTATTTATATGGTAATCCTTCTATGTGGAAGGAAAGAATGTTGGGAGAATATTGGGGCAGATTTTGAATGATCCAAGAGGCTTGAGAGGTGTGGGTAATTGGTTAGAGGTGGTGTCCTTTTATAAGAGGGAGGAGGGGCACTTTATGAATGACTTCAAATATTATTTTATGATTAATTAATTTTCTAATAATAATAATAGTAATGTGATATATTTAGAAAATCATATTAGGATAGGTATAAATCCTATTGGAAGATGGGTTTAATAAATGTTTATGTTATAAAAATAACCTTACCATTTAGCTTTAACCCTTAGTTAAAATATTTATCTTTTACCATTGATTATTGTACACACATAATATATGGTAAATATAGTTAAAATTAAATTAAAATAGTACCTAAAGTCTTTCATTAATGAAATTTATAACATTATTTAATTTATTTCGAATAATAATATATTTTAGGACTATTAAATTATTTGATAAGATGGTATTTGTTTTAAAAACTCGTTTATGTCAATTTTTATACAATTTATATCATGCCTTTTAATGAATCCATTACAACTTGATTATTTAGAAATAACATTATTAATTCAAGTATAAAAATCACACACAACTCCCAAACTTTTGGATAGAGTAAAAAGTTTCAAAAAATATTATTTTAATATTTATAATCTCATTTATTTAAATAATTCATTAATAAGGTAATCAATACATCATCATTGTGTGTTAAATAATTTTGTTTAGATGATGTATAAAAATTATATATAAAATTCCTGGATTTATGAAATCTTCTTAATTTTCTAGTGAACATTTTTATTCAAAGGTACACTTATATAACCCTATATAAAAGTTGGTTTACTAAAATAAACAAGTTTATGTTACATTTTTTATTACTTTAAATTAATTTTTATAAAATGTAATTTTCCCATCCAAGTGGCTCTATGTGGTACAAAAAACAACCCAATGGTGACCATGGTTATAAATTTCCCATAAAATTGGATTTGGACATGTGTCAGGGCAATTTGATATTATAATAATATTAATGTTTACAATTATTTACCAGATTTACCTTTTAACCATGGTAAATAAAATATTTACTAAAGTTCATATTCATAATGTCATCAAATAAAAGGTACCTATTTAAAAACATTTGACCTCCTGGTTCCAAATATAAAATCCATTATTCCTATTTCAATACACAAATATTTTCATAAATTAATTTCAAATTATTTTTCATTTCCAATACGAAACATCATGTTTTTACAAAGTAAAATCTAGTGAATGATTGACCTGTGTTTATGTCCAATTTCAAAGAAAAATTACATATAATGGCCCAATTCGATTAAATTATGAAAATATAATACAGTTACACTTTAAATTAATTAAAATTACAATATATCTATATTAATAAATTATATGAAAAGACAATTTTGAATTAAAATGCAGCATTTTTCATTATTCATTAAAAATGAACATTACCAAAAAAAATAAAACAATTTCATCAAAAGTAAATTTTGATGTCATAATACTAATGAATAGTTTAATTTTTTCAAATAAATGATATAAATGTGAAAGAAACTATATTTAAAAAGGTTTCTCCATGAAAAGGCACTAAATATATAATTTTAGAATGAAAACATCTTTTTTCCGAAAAAAGGAATTTATTATTATATCATATCTTGAAAACATATAATATGAATTTAAAACATTAAATTGAATATATATATATCATATTTTTTCATTAAATAAATATCCATAAAAAGTTATATAAAAACACAATTATTCCATTTTAAATAGGTTTTCAAAAAACACATCAATTATAATCAATTGATATTTATTTCCATTTATAATATATTTTGTAATCAGTAATTCATCATTAATCATGTATAAAAAAATTTAAAATTTAGTTGAGACAATTCATTCTGTCCATTCCAACGGCTAGATGTTAACTACCATTTAGAATATTAATAACAATATTTTATAATTTTTTAGTATAACTCAATGTTGTGTGCAATGAAATATTTCAGAGAAGCCCACTATTGCGTGTCGAGTATGTTATCAAAAAATAGTCCCCTTTATATTAATATTAATATATTATTAATAAGTATTAAAAAATAAAATTGTATTATTCAATAAATATTTGGGTTGTTACATCCCTCCCACTATTGAAAATTACATCCTCACAATTATAAAATTGGGCTCAGAAACATCATTGAAAGTCTCACATTAGAAAAAGAGTAAATAAAACTAATAATTAAAAAGAAATAAAAATATTTATAATTGTCTCCCAAGTTTAAACATATTAATATTCCATGAAATCGTTATATATGGAACATAAAACTAATCCTCATGTTCTAATGGGGAGTGATATAAAACATGATTAGGTGAAAGATAAGAACCAGAAATCCACAAACATTAGATAGGTTAAATGTTCCTTGATTCCCTAGTAGGAAAATTAAACAGAAAATCTTTTTTTTATATTTTCCATTTCATAAATTCTAAAAATTTATTTTTTATACTGAATAAGAAAATAAGGAAATATAAATACTTTTCAAGTACTATTTCATCCTATAATATTTTTCTACCAAATACTCATCATTTCTCCAAACAATGAGTATTCAAGATGGGTTGGTCACATCATATGTTCTAGAATAAACATCTAGATAATAACATGGTCCATAAAAGATAATCCATAAATTTCACTTGCCTTTAGAAATTAACCAAAACAAAAAAAAATTTAGTAAAAGATGAAACAACCCCCAAAAATAATACACTTTTATAGAAATAAATGGTACTCTTAATCTCCAAAATTGAAGAAAATTTACCAAATTCTCAACAAATACCATTTAATACACAATTGTACTTAAAATTATTAAATATAATCCAAACTTTCATTGAAACCCAAAACATAGAAGAATTTATTAACATATTCTTCCATAATAAATCGTAAACTTTATCTCATAATAACATTGACACCTCTTAAGTTCTCATACTGAACTGTAATTATCAAAATCACATATTTTCTATGTTAGGTTAATCATTTCCATAAAATTAACGTGGGACATAAACATACATAAAAGGAAAAACCATATTGTCTACTTCCACACATATCTCTAAATGGAATATAGATACAACTAACTTCCAAACCTAATGCATTGGAGGTTATAACGTAACCACCCATCCATAGTTTATCACAGAACCACTCGTTATTTGGTTTTCATGTAACTAACCATCATTGGATTATCACATAACCACTTTTCAAATCTCCAACTAACATTATATAATCATATCACATAAAATATTGAAAATATCAAAATTTCATTAATAACATTTCATTTGCAACAACAATAAATAATTTCTATATATTTAAATACATAATCCATTTCAAAAACCATTTTCCACACCAAAATACCCAAAAAAGGAATAATGAATTTCATTTCCTTTTAAAAAAATCAAGGCTTATAGAGGAAGCTGAATAACGAATATGGAGGTTGAGAGATCATTGTCTCCGCAGACAAAAAAAATTTCATTTTTACATTTAGTAAAATGATTTGTAAAAAATATTATTTTTGAATGAAATTAATAGTCAAAGGGTAATAGTATACACTGTATAAAATAACGAGGTGTATATTATCAATATATGCCTCAATTAAAGGATATAGAGACAAGTTCCCTTACAAATATTTTATAAATCGTGTAACAATTTATCAAGAGAGTGATTGTGTGTTGCAATAGTACATTCACACAAAGGGATGTGAAAATTAAAACATAAATAAATAAACAGTAATTCCAAACATAATCTTGTAATAATATATTCAACTAAGTATGTGTAAAATCCAATGATAAGAAATTGAGTTTTGAAATTCTGTTGCAAAAATTAGGAAGCCTAACACTGTCACTTAAAAATTTAAAAAATGAGTTGATGAGAGAGAAAAGGGTCTCTCATCATTTGGAAATAAAATTTACTACAATAATTATAATGACCCATACCTTACATACATGGTTATTAATTCAAAATTGAAGTACACTTATTAAAAAATATAACAAAACCATGAAAAGACCGTATAGGTATAGTGTCTTTAGAAACTGAGAAACATAAACAACTGGTTCATAAAGCATCTAAATTGTCCCCCATTCCTTTCATCATATATAGAGTCCCTTTTTGGCATATCCTACTAAATAACATTCTTTCTGACCTTGGGAAATACAACACAAAAAAGGGTGATCACATATGTGTTGTACCTCTCGTATCCCCTCGTGGTTTAATTTTCATGATCACAATCACTTTCATGTTTATCTAACATTGTTTTAAGTGTTTTTGTTTTATAGGCAAAAGATTGCCAAGAAAATGGGCCATGAAGCACATCAAGTGGACTGAAATTCAGTCCACCGGCCAACCGGTGTGATAGCACCGGCCTGCCGGTGGAACTGGCAGAGGCATTGCCCACTGCCAGGTTCCACCGGTCGACCGGTGGCTCTGTCACCGGTCGACCTGTGGCACCCAGCCCAAATAGTGTTTTCTACTGTCTTTCCACCGGCCAGCTGGTGGCTCCTCCACCGGTCGACCGGTAGAGCCTGGATCAAGACTCTTCTTCTCTACCAAGGCACCGGCCAGCCGGTGGCCTTGTACCGGCCAGCCGGTAGCCCAGTCAAACTAGCCGTTGGGTTTGACCAGTCAACCATCTTTTGGCCTCCAACGGCTCCGAGGACTTCTCCAACGGCTCCTAAGGCCCCCAATGGGTTCCATGCCTATAAATAAAGGCCAAGGAAGCCCCGGAACCCAATCGGATCATATACCAAGCGCCCGGACATATTGTTGCACATTTGGCGAACCTCCGGCGCTCCGCCTTCAAGGATCCTCAAGTGCTCCAATCCAATTCCCAATCCAAGGAGCACCTCAAGAAGCTTGGGAGAGCACGCTACATCAACTCCATCATACCTTGGCGCCCAAGTCTTCCTCAATTACGGGTTTTATTGTTTTATTTAGTTTGAGCTTTAAAATTGGGTTTGTGCCTACAAACCCCAACCTTTTCTCTATCCTCCCTTTCTTTTGGGTTTCACACCACCATTAAGGTGTGAAGAGGTTTCTTCAAGCCTTTCCTTTTAAAAGGCTTGTGTGTCGGTGAGCTAGCCTTCACCCGTTAAAAAGGCTAGTGGGTTCTTGCTATTCCATTGAAAGCAAGTGGGTTCTTGCTAAACCACAAAAAGCAAGCTGTAATAGGTCCTAGTGCTACCTCAAAGCCTAGTGGGTTTCTTGCTAAAACCATTGAAAAGCAAGCGGTAGGAATCTCTCAACGGTTGAGTTGGGAGCGGAGATGTAGGCCGGGTTTTTGGCCGAACTCCGTTATCAATTTGCGTGTCTTGCCTCTTTTATTTCCGCTGCATTTCAACTTTGATTTTTAATTTGTTTATCATTTTTTAAAAAGGCAATTCACCCCCCCTCTTGCCATCTTTTCCTTTTTTTTCCGACCCAACAATTGGTATCAGAGGGAAATTTGAGTAATACCCTTACCTGGTTTCAAATTTAAGATCCATTAAGATGGCATCAACCTCTTTCGCCCCCGAGGGCCTCTCATTGGGTCGGGCTCCATTTTTTGATGGGACCGACTATAATTATTGGAAAACCCGCATGACTACTTTTCTTAGAAGTATAGGGTATCCCATATATAAAATTGTCATGCAAGGTTATACTTTTTCTACTCTCGACGAATCCAAATGGACCCCCGCCGATATTAGAAACTTTGAGCTTGATGGCAAAGCCATGAATTCTCTCCATTGCGGCCTTGACCGAAATGAATTCAATCGAGTGTCTACTTGCACCTCCTCACATGAAATTTGGAAACTTTTAGAAGTAACTCATGAGGGCACTAACAAAGTCAAAGACACTAGATTGGATATGTATAGGCAAGATTTTGAGTCATTTTCAATGCACCCAAATGAATCAATTTCTGAAATGTTTACACGATTTACTGACGTGTGCAATGGTAGAAAATCTCTTAGAGATGACATTTCTGCAGAAACTATGGTGAAAAAGATCCTATGGGTCCTTCCGAGCTCATGGGCACCTAAGGTGACGGCTATCCGAGAAGCTAAGGATGTAAAGAACATGTCGGTCGAGGAGCTCATCGGATCTCTCATGACGTACGAAATCACAATGAGGAGGCAAGCACAAAAGGAGGGCACCCCTATCAAAACTCCAAAGAACATTGCCCTCAAGGTACAAAAGGAAGTAAGCTCCTCCTCGTCTTCTTCCTCATCTCCTTCCTCATCGTCCTCATCATCAAGCGGCGACTCGGAAATGGAGAATCTCGCCCGCCAAATGCAAAAATTCATGAAGAAGCACAAGAAGATGAAGAAATATCGCAAGGCGCGAAAGCAAGAACCCACCAAAAGATCCGAGCCCAAGGTAAAATGCTATGGGTGCGGCGAAAAGGGCCATTACAAGCCCGATTGCCCACTCAACAAAAAACGGGCCACGCCAAAGGAAAAAGGAAAGAAAAAGGTCCTCAAGGCGACATGGAGTGACACCTCCTCATCATCCTCCTCCTCCTCCTCAAGCGACAACGGTACAAAATGCCTAATGGCATTCCATGAGGTAACATCTTCTGACTCCTCCTCATGCTCTTCAAATTCAAATTCTTTAAATCATTTATCTTATGAAGAACTCTCACACGCTAGAGACCAACTAGAAAATGGTTTTCATGAACTTTCTTCAAAATTTGTTGCTTTAAAAAAGTCTTTCAAAAAACTCTCCTCCGAAAAAGACCAACTTCTCAAAGAGAAGGAGGAAGTCACCCTTAAAATCAAAAATTTTCCAAATGTTGATTCCATGGAATCAACCATCAAAGACCTAAGGGAGACCCTAGCTAAGTTCACCCAAGGGGAAAAAAATTTGAATAATCTCCTAGGTTCCCAACGTATATCTAGAACCACCCAAGGGCTAGGATACACCAACCGAGCTTCCTCCTCCCATGAACCCACTGTTTTTGTAAGGGGGAGCTCTAGTTTTAAATTTTGTAATTATTGTAAGAAACCCGGGCACCTTATTTATGAATGCAATTGTAAAAATGCCCGGTATGGTCAACCCAAAAGCTTTTTCTTTTCGGACGAATATTATAGGAGAAGTCCCGCCATGAAACAAATTTGGATTGAAAAATCCCTTTTGGCGAGTCTCTCCGGGCCAAAAGTCGTTTCGTTTCCCCGATGATCTTTTGTTTAGGGGGAGAAATTTTCTTAAATTCAAAAATCTCTTTCGATTCTTTTTTCAATTTAAATTTTCAATTTTCGATTCAAACCTTCAATTTCAACTCTTGGTATCAAGTTTTTCAATTCAATTTTCAAAAATCCCAATTGATCTTGATTTTCATTTATCCCTCAATCAAGTTTTATGCCCCATTCTATTTTGATAATCAGAAAGGGGGAGAAATTTCTTGATTGATTGGGGGAGAAACCTTTTTGATCGTGCTTAGAATTTCCTTTCAATTTCAGTATTTTACATTAATTGTTTTGGTGATTGTGATCATCAAAATAGGGGGAGATTGTTGTACCTCTCGTATCCCCTCGTGGTTTAATTTTCATGATCACAATCACTTTCATGTTTATCTAACATTGTTTTAAGTGTTTTTGTTTTATAGGCAAAAGATTGCCAAGGAAATGGGCCATGAAGCACATCAAGTGGACTGAAATTCAGTCCACCGGCCAACCGGTGTGATAGCACCGGCCAGCCGGTGGAACTGGCAGAGGCATTGCCCACTGCCAGGTTCCACCGGTCGACCGGTGGCTCTGTCACCGGTCGACCTGTGGCACCCAGCCCAAATAGTGTTTTCTACTGTCTTTCCACCGGCCAGCCGGTGGCTCCTCCACCGGTCGACCGGTAGATCCTGGATCAAGACTCTTCTTCTCTACCAAGGCACCGGCCAGCCGGTGGCCTTGTACCGGCCAGCCGGTAGCCCAGTCAAACTAGCCGTTGGGTTTGACCAGTCAACCATCTTTTGGCCTCCAACGGCTCCGAGGACTTCTCCAACAGCTCCGAAGTCCCCCAATGGGTTTCATGCCTATAAATAAAGGCCAAGGAAGCCACGGAACCCAATCGGATCATATACCAAGCGCCCGGACATATTGTTGCACATTTGGCGAACCTCCGGCGCTCCACCTTCAAGGATCCTCAAGTGCTCCAATCCAATTCCCAATCCAAGGAGCACCTCAAGAATCTTGGGAGAGCACGCTACATCAACTCCATCATACCTTGGCGCCCAAGTCTTCCTCAATTACGGGTTTTATTGTTTTATTTAGTTTGAGCTTTAAAATTGGGTTTGTGCCTACAAACCCCAACCTTTTCTCTATCCTCCCTTTCTTTTGGGTTTCACACCACCATTAAGGTGTGAAGAGGTTTCTTCAAGCCTTTCCTTTTAAAAGGCTTGTGTTTCGGTGAGCTAGCCTTCACCCGTTAAAAAGGCTACTGGGTTCTTGCTATTCCATTGAAAGCAAGTGGGTTCTTGATAAACCACAAAATCAAGCTGTAATAGGTCCTAGTGCTACCTCAAAGCCTAGTGGGTTTCTTTCTAAAACCATTGAAAAGAAAGAGGTAGAAATCTCTCAACGGTTGAGTTGGGAGCGGAGATGTAGGCCGGGTTTTTGGCCGAACTCCGTTATCAATTTGCGTGTCTTGCCTCTTTTATTTCCGCTGCATTTCAACTTTGATTTTTAATTTGTTTATCATTTTTTAAAAAGGCAATTCACCCCCCCTCTTGCCATCTTTTCCTTTTTTTTTCCGACCCAACAATATGCTCAGTAACGGTAAACAAAAGAAATATCAATTACATCATATTCATAAGAACATAATATTTTGGAAATCTTAACCTGAAAAGAGATCATAATTTCATAATCATGGGATAAATCATAGTAGTGAAATGTAATCCCAATAATCATAACATAAAACATGAAACTCTGTGGAATACACACATAATAATAGAGAATCATTTCTTAGTAGTCAAGACTCATTTCCACATCTATCTTCGCAATCAATGTCGATTTCTGAACCGAGTTCACTCCTCGTTTCATTCATGTTTCACTGAACCAGATTAACCTGTCGTTCCAGCCATGTCTATCTCATGAGATATAAATCATTACACAATTAATTGGAGGGAGATATAGGTACCACCCATCTCATAATGATATCATTATTATGTGTGGCACAAAATCATAAATCATACATCATTGCATAACCCATGTAATAAAAATGGGATTCATAAACATCGTGACGTCATAAAACAATTCATATAAGATCAAGGAATTCATAAAAATAATTCCACCACAACATTATCAAATCAATTTAATAATAGGGAAATAAACCTAACCCTATATTATCATAGAGGGAAAATAATTTTGGTAAAACACATGAACTCCATTCTTGACAAAAATATCCTTTCTACTTAAAAAAACATTTTCCTTTATTAACATGTAATATAATTTTAAACTATATGAAGTTTATTAAAAATAAACATAAAAACTTGTAAAGGAAGCTTCTTCAAAATAATTTTTTAAAAATCCATTCATGCCGTATAAGTTAAAAAACATTCTTCTCGTACTTTTGTCAGAAAAGTCAAAAAGTACCTCGTACGAAAAATGACAAAAGATTCCTTTCATATCTTTTACCAAAAACTCACCAAAGGGTAAATTTGGATTTACAAAATTGTAGTTGAATGGAAATAATATTACATATTGAGGAAACATGGATTTTGATGATAAAATACACCCAATTAAATACCAAAGTTTAAACAATCTCGGATAAAAATGAGATTGTGATATTTTCCCTTACCTTAGGTCTGATTTTCATCGTAACTGTCTGAACCTCCTATATAAAGATTTAAATAATTTCATTTAATTATTACAAAATCATACTTACTTTTATGATATCATATATGGTCATATTCTTAGCTTCTTATTAGTAATATTTCATTGTTACTTGTTATTCGGGTGTTTATTTATTTTTGTTCTTATGCGTGTTTTGTCAAATAAATTATTATTATTCTTTTTAGGTTATACATACCTCATTTAAAGAATTTTATTAGTGTAATACATATCATATTTATTCACTCAATTCATTTATGTAATCATTATGCAATGAAAATCATGTAGAACGAGTCGCATCACATCATGGAGACGGTATTCCGTACGTACGCACGAGCGATGGTATCGTTACCATGATCGTGGAATTGTATTAGAGTGTATGTATACTATTTCATAATCAAAATAACTTTACAATAATCATATATAGTTATTATTCACACCATTATACTCATCCAAGTAAGGTGGTGGTGGAAAATAGATTACACCACGGCGTGGAGACGGTATTCCGTACGTACGCACGCACGGTGATTTCGTTTTCCGTAGGATGGATAGATGGTGAAATAGGGTTGTTTCATACATATAATAAAATATAAGTATATTGGGGATACTGAAGTTATTACTACATAATTAAACAACTAAAGGAGTAGAAGTGGAAGAAGAAATAAAGTTGAAAGAATCGGTAACGGACATTACCTCTTCTTTGAAGCGCCAATTTGAGACCTTCTCTTAGGGCACTAAAATTAGTCTTTGAAGAAGACTAGGACCTCTAGGATTTTTCTAGGTAAGTGTATAAGAGAATTTTTCAGGGTTTGGGCGAGCTTGAAGGCTCAATGTGGTATTAGGAAGAAAGGGAGGAGGTTCCCTTTTATAAGGGAGGAGAGGGGCACCTTTGGAAAAACTAAAAATATTATTTTATTATAAAGTCATATTCTATTTTTAATAGCTCCAAATTTATTTATTTCAAATATAAGGTGGTTATGGGTCGAATTCCTCTCATACAATATACTTTACACAAGTTTAGGTATCTATTTTAACCTTATCATTTAGATTTATCTTTAAGTTAGATAATTTATCTTTTACCAAGTCTTCTTGTTTTCTTACACTATAAGGTTAATAAACATAATATAACAAGACAAAAAACCCCAAGTTGTTTAATATGAATATATATATCCTTATTTAAGTCATTTGGCCAAACATTATATATTTAGGAATAAAATAAAAATTAATAATATAATATATGTTTTAAAAACAATTTTATGTCAATTTTTACACTATTTTGTAATTGATATTTGTGAAAATCATAACAGAAATATTAGTTCTAAAGAAGTTACTTAAATCAATAATAACATGTCATAGTAACATATAAAGTTATTTTCATTCATTAAATTTATCAAATTACATTTATTTGGGTATTTATAACATCAATTATCAAAGTATTTTAGTAATTAGATAATTATTGCATCATCATTGTGTCATAAATAAATTAAATTATTTAATGTTTAAAAATTATAAATAAACTTCCATTATGTAGGAAATATTTTTATCTTTCTAATTAATATTTATAGTCGAATTTAGCTTATGTATAACCCTATATTAAAAATGGTTTAGTTATAAAACATTGATTTTAACTATTTTAACAATTATTTAAATAAAATAATATTAAATGTCCTAATCTAATCCATGTGGACTGAAATGGTCATATTTTATTCCTAAAGTTTTTTTTGGTCGAATTAAACTTATCCAATAGAATTAGTACATGTGTTAAGGAAATAATAATATCATTTTACCCTTAATTACCCTATTTACTTTTAACCGTGGTAAAAAAAAGTGAAAAGTTACTAATCACCAAAAATTATTTTCATCTCATTGAACAACATTTTAGTCCCTGATATTAACCATGTCTATTGGATTTTCGAAATTCCACTCATAGAAGTGGTAAAATTATGTTTTATGTGAATTTGGAAATTCTCTTATGAAGGGGGTAAAAGACGGTGAAAAGTTCGATAAAATTTTTATATATCTAAAATTATTATAAAATGACTCCAATGAATTGAATTGAACCTATATAGGTATTATGTATCAATTTTCACCTAAAATAAATTTATATAAAATAAATAATTATTTAAATAAAAAGTCGGTTTTTATAAAGTAACCTAGTGTTTTCACTATTCATCAAAAATTAAAAGTTTTCAGAAAAATACTGAATTTTTACCCTAGGCTAATTTCGATATTTTGAATCCAAAAATAAAGTCCATTTTGAAAAATAAAATTTCAAAATATCAAAAAGTGGGTATTACTATTTATAAGGGATATTTTTAATAATATTTTAATAGCATATTGTTGTTTAGTGAAACTCGGTATTGTGTATGATGCAAGCTATCGAGGAAGGTCGCGATTGCGTGTAAATCAAGCCAAGCTAGTGTTGTATGTAGTGAAAGATTCCATTGATGATGTATATAACATAAAAACAAAATATTTCTAATAAAAGTCTCAGGTGTTACATTCTACCCACCTTAAAATGATTTTCGCGCTCGAAATTCGTCACTTTGTGACAAACAAATGAGGATACCTCTACCCCATCATATCCTCAAGCTACCATGTATATTCTTCTACGATCCAGAATCTCTATCAGCTATTCTTCATAAGAAATATCTTGCTCCAGCGGTACAACTTCTGAGTTGAGTACGTGTGAAGGATCAGGTATGTACTTTCTCCGGAGAGATACATGGAACACATTGTGAACATGAGAGAGATTCGGTGGAAGCGCCAATCGGTATTCGACCTTACCAACACGATCATGTATTTCGAAAGGACCTATATATCTAGGGCTCAACATTCCCTTCTTTCCAAATCTCATTACTCTATTCGAAGGAGATATTCATAAGAACTCCTTATCACCCACTTAGAACTCTAGGTCTTTTCTTTGGTTGTGGGCATAACATTTTTGTCGACTCTGAGCTGCTCTTATGTGTTGTTGAATAGATCTGACCTTTTCTACCATCTTATCAACATGATAAGGTCCTAATATCTTTCGTTTCCCAACATCATCCCAGCAAGTTGGATTCCTGCATTTCATTTTATAGAGAGCTTCATAAGGAACCATCTGAATACTGGAGTGAAAGTAATTATTATAAGAAAATTCCAACAAAAGTAGGTGTTGATCCCAACCACCTTTTAAATCCATAGAGCAAGATCTCAAAATATCTACTTGACTTTGAATTGTCCTCTCAGACTGACCATCTGTCTGAGGATGATAAGCAGTGCTGAAAATTAACTCTGTATCCAGAGTATGTTGAAGACTTCGCCTGAACTTCTAGGTAAACCTCGGATCCCGATCAGATAGAATAGAAAGTGGTACTCCATGCAATCTTACCACTTCCCCCACAAATATCCTGGCAAGCTGATCCTGAGAGAAATCCTCTCTAATAGCAATGAAGTGTTTAGACTTTGTAAGACCATTAACTATGACCCAGATAGAATTATTGCCTTTGGATGTTTTAGGAAGTCCGGTGATGAAGTCCATAGTGATTTTTTTCCATTTCCATTCTAGTATGGGTAATGGTTGTAACATCCCCTTAGACATTTGTCTCTCAACATTAGCTTGCTGACAAACCAAGCATCTAAATACATATTCAGCAACATCTCTTTTCTTTCCATCCCACCAGAAGTAATCCTTCAGGTCCCTATACATCTTCGTGCTTCCAGGATGAATAGATAATGAAGAACTATGAGCCTCATCTAGCAGCTCCTTCTTTAATTCTGGGATGGGAGGCACACAAACCTGATTCCTGATCATTATTATCCCATCACAATTAAGGTTGAATTCAGGAACATTTATCACCTTATTTTGTAACTCTATATCTTCTTTCTGTGCCTCTTTAATCTTCACAAGTATAGATGGTTGAACATTCATTTGAGAAAGATACGCTTTTTCCCCTTCCATTATAATTCCAAGATCCATCCTTTGTAAATCCATAAATATTAGATCTTTTGTGATCTTCATCATGGATAAGCTAGCATGGTCTTATCGAATTAATGCATCTTCCACCTTGTTTTCTTTCCCAGGGTGGTAATGAATTGAGAAGTCATAATCCATAATCAGCTCCAACCATCTTCTTTGGCGCATATTCAGCTCCTTCTGTGTGAAAATATACTTTAAACTTTTATGATCAGTATAAATGTCACACCTTTCTCTATAAAGATAGTTCCTCCAAATATTTAATGCAAAGATTACTGCATCTATCTCCAAATCATGAGTTGGGTAATTTTGCTCATGGATTTTCAACTATTGTGAGGAATAAGCTATCACCATATCATTTTTCAAAAGAACACACCCTAGCCCCTTCTTGGATTCATCACTGTAGATCACAAACCTTTCTCTACTACGAGGAAGTGTGAGTATAGGTGCACTAGATAACCTGCTTTTCAACTCATTGAAATTCTCTTCACATTCCTCTGTCCAATCAAACATAACTCCTTTCCGAGTCAACTTGGCGAGTGGATTAGATAATCGTGAAAAATATTTCACAAAACATCGATTATATCCATCCAAACCAAGAACACTTCGGATCTTGGTTACTGTTGTTGGTCTCGACCATATTTCAATAACCACTGTTTTTTCTGAATCCACAGATATCCAATCTTTTGAGATTATTTGACCCAAAAAATGCAGCTTTTTGAAGCCAAAATTCACAATTGGTAAATTTGGCATAAAGATTCTCCTTTCTCAGGGTCTTCAATATAATTCTCAAGTGATCTTTATGTTATTACTTGATCATTGAATATACAAGAAAATTATCTATAAATACTACCACAAACTGATCAAGATAGTCTCTAAAGACTCTATTCATCAGATCCATGAAGATTGTAGGGGGATTAGTAAGACCAAATGACATCACTACAAATTCATAGTGTCCATAACTTATACGGAAAGACGTATTTGGTATATCCTCCCTTTTGACCCATAATTGATGATACCATGAATGAAGATCAATCATAGCAAAGTATTGAGCTCCTCGTAGTTGGTCAAATATGTCATCAATGCATGGGAGAAGATATTTGTTCTCGATAGTGATCTTGTTAAGTTCTCGATAATCAATGTAGAGTCTCATTGATCCATCTTTCTTCTTAACAAACTGAACAGGTGCTCCCCAAGGTGATGCACTAGGGCGTATGAATGCCTTATCAAGATTCTCTTGGAGTTGCTTCTCCAGTTCCTGAAACTCAATTGGGGCCATTCTATAAGGTGTCTTTGAAATAGGTAAATCACCCAGTACAAGTTCTATTGAAAACTCAACTTCACGATTTGGTGGAAGACCCATAAATTCCTCCAGAAAGACATCGTAAAACTCTCGTACAATGGGAATATTCTTAATCATGAGTTTCTCACCAACCATTTGAGATAAATAACCTTCATTTAGTGGAATCAAGAATCATAAGATGGAACAAATTTACACTGGATGTTTAAGTTCATATTTGCATCGATAGACGATCATATATTGATCTGGAATATGAAATGTGACTTCCCTTCTTTGGAAATTGATATGAGCTCCATATGGAAAAGCCAATCCATGCCAAGAATCACATCAAATTCCACTATAGGAAGGATCACAAGATTTGCAGGATGTACTTTCCCTAAAACTTCAACCAAAGAAGAATTATAAACTTTTGATGTCACTGTTGATCCATTAGGGGTTGGCACAGCTAACTCAACATCTAATTTTTGAGGTAATACGGTGATACCCTTATAAAATTCTTCAGAAATAAAAGAGTGGGTGGATTTAGAATCAAATAAAACATTATCTACTTTAGACTGGATGGTAAGTGTACCATTCAACACTTCGTTATCGTACTCCACATCTCTGATAGAAATTGCATGTGACTTTCCTTTGTCTTTAGCCTTAAGAGTTTATTGACGTCGATCATCATCAACCACCCTTGGATTAGGGCATTGATTGGCATAATGCCCCATTTCCTTGAACTTGGAACATTGAAGTGTAGGAGGTGCACTCTGTGTATCCTTTTCTTTGTTCTCATTACTATACATCTTCTTCCCATAATTGCGGCATTCAAATGCATAATGTCCTTTCTTTCCACATTTGAAACATTTACTTGTCCCTTTCAGACAACCCCCTCTATGTTTCTTTCCACAATTTTTACATAAGGGAAAACTCATCTTCTTTTCAGTGTGCTCTTTAGATTTTCCTTTGAATTACATTTTCCTCATATTATCAAACCCATATGACTGATGGGATACTCCAATATCCATCTCAACCTTGAGGGCACATCGAATGATTTCCCCGTAGCTATTTATGTCCCTTATGGCTATCACCCTTCGCAGACTTGGTTTTAAGCCAATAAAGAATCGATCGGTCTTACTCTCAGGTTGGATAATAATCCCAGAAGCGTACCTTGAAAGTCTTGTAAAACTTTCTCTGTAGGTACCAACAGATTCATCATCCTTTTTCTTTAGTTCAAGAAACTCCTTCTCAATCTTCTTTCGGAGAATACGAGGGAAGTACTTATTGAAAAATAAGTTATTTAACTCGTCCCATTCCATGGACTCAATTTTATCTCTCTGCCTCGTATTCTTAATAAGATTCCACCATTGATCAGCTTCACCTTCCAAACGATAAACTTCTAAGATGACTTTATCATGTTCAGAACATTGAAGAACTGAAAATATCTTTTCAGTGGTACTAATCCTTTGTTCAACCACTAATGGATCAGAAGACCCGTTGAATGAAGGTGGTCGCTGCCTCATGAAGGATTCAACAGAATGTTTCTCCTTACTTTGCTCGTTTGGAAGTCATGCATGATTCATAGCTTGAGAAAGTTGTGTGAGAATGGCTACATGATTTTTCATTCCATCTCCCATAATGTTTGGTTGATTAGGTGGCCAATCATTGAATTGCCTGTCCCATTCTGCATTAACACGGTTCCTTCGGGTTATAGCCATTGACTAAAACCAAGAAGAATAGTGTGAGCAACACTAATTATAATAGGAAAAACACATAATCAAGAATAAAATTTCATACATAAGTTCTTATCATAGGTTGTTCATGGACATTTTTATAACATTAATATCGTGTTCTATGCTTAGACTTATCCTTAGGGTTCTTACTAAGGCTTTCACATCCCAATTTCCAAAGGTTGACTATACCTTTCCTCTGATACAAACAATAACGACCCATACTTTATATACATGGTTATTACATCAAAATTGAAGTACACTTATTACAACGTATAAAAAATCATGAAAGGACCGTATAGGTATAGTGTCATTAAAAACTAGGAAACATAAGTAAATGGTTCATAAAACATCTACATTGTATCCCATTTATTTCATAATATCTAGAGTCACTTTTTGAAATATACTACTTAATAACCTTATTCCTGATCGGGGGAAAGAAAACATACAGAAGGGGGAGCTCAATTGCTCAATAAGAGTAAACAAAAGAAATATCAATTAAATCATACTCATAAGAACATAACATTTTGGAAATCATAACCTGCGAAGAGATTATAATTTCATAATCATGGGATAAATCATAGTAGTGAAATGTAATCCCAATAATCATAAAAAAACATGAAACATTGTGGAATACACAAAATATCATAGAGAATCATTTCTTAGTAGCGAAGACTCATTTCGGAGACTATCTTAGTGGACAATGTCCATTTCTGAATCGAGTTCACTCCTCGTTTCATTCCTGTTTCACTGAACCAGATTAACCTGCCCTTCTAGCCATGTCTATCTCATGAGATATAAATCATTACCCAGTGAATTGAAGGGAGATATAGGTCCCACCCATATCATAATGATACCATTCTAACGTGTGACACAAAATCATAAATCATATATCATTGCATACCCCATGTAATAAAAATGGGATTCTTAAACATCGTGACATCATAAAATAATTCATAAAAGATAAATGAACTCATTGAAATAATTCCATCACAACATAATCAAATCAATTTAATAATAGGGATAGAAATAGAACCCTATATTATCTTATATGGAAAATAATTTTGATAAAACACTTGAACTCCATTATTGAGGAAAATATCCTTTCTACTTCAAAAATATTTTCCTTTATTAACATGTCATACAATTTTAAACTAAAAGAAGTTTATTAAATATAAACTTGAAATCTTTTAAAGGAGGCTTCTTGGAAATAATTTTTTAAAAATCCATTCATTCCTTATAAGTTAAAAAAACATTTTTCTCGTACTTTTTTCAGAAAAGTCAAAAAGTACCTCGTACGAAAAACGAAAAAAGATTCCTTTCATATCTTTTACTATAAACTCACCTAAGGGTAAAATTTGATTTAAAAAAATGTAAGTGGATGGAAATAATAATACATATTTAGTAAACTTGGATGTGGATGATAAAATACACCCCATTAAATACCAAAGTATAAACAATCCCGGATAAAAATGAGATTGTGACATTTTCCCTTACCTTAGGGCCGATTTTCTTCATAAGTGTCTGAACCTCCTATATAATGAATTAAATAATGTCATTTACTTATTCCGAAACCATAATTATTTATATGATATCATATATGGTCATATTCTTAGCTTCTTATTAGTAATATTTCATTGTTACTTGTTATTCGGGTGTTTATTGCTTTTTGTTCTTATGCGTGTTTTGTCGAATAAATTCTTATTCTTCTTTTTAGGTTATAGAAAACTAATTTCCATAATGGTATTAGTTTAATACATATAATATTCATTAAATAAATTCATTTATGTAATCATTATTCAATTAAAATCATGTAGAATGATTCGCATCACATCGTGGAGATGGTATTCCGTATGTACGCACGAGCAATGATATCGTTCCCATGATCATGGAATTGTATTTTAGAGTATGTATACTATTTCAGAAAAAATATCACATTACAATAATCATATATAGTTAGTTTTTACACCATTATACCCATCCAAGTAAGGTGGTGGTGGACAATAGATTACACCACGGCGTAGAGATGGTATTTCGTACATACGCACGCGCGGTGATTTTGTTTTCCTTAGGATGGATAGATGCTGAAATAGGGTTGTTTCAAACGTATAATGACATATAATTATATAAGATATTCTGATGTTATTACTTCATAATTATCCAACAAATGAAGAAGAAGTGGAAGAAGAAATAAAGTTGAAATAATCGGTAATAGACATTACCTCTTCTTTGAAGCGCCTCTTTGAGACCTCCTCTTTGGGAACTAAAATTGGTCTCTGAAGAAGACCAGCACCTATAGGATGTTTCTAGGGAAGTGCAGAAGATAATTGTTCAGGGGATGGCCAATCTTGAAGTCTCGAAGTGGTATGTGGAAGAGAGGGAGGATGTTCCCTTTTATAACGGAGGAGAGGGGCACCTTTGGAAAAACAAAAAATATTACTTCATTATAAAGTCATATTCGGTTTTTAATAGCTCCAAATTGATTTATTTTAAGCTAAGGTGGGGATGGGTCTAAATCCTTTCATCTAATAAATTTTATACAAGTTTAGGTATCTATTTTAACCTTATCATCTTGATTTAACTTTAAGTTAGATAATTTAACTTATACCGTGTCTTCTTGTTTTCTTACTATATAAGGTTAATAAACATACTATAACAAGACAAAAGAACCCCAAGTTGTTTATTATTAATATATATAACATTTTTTTAGTCATTTGGCCGAACCTTATATTTTTAGGAATAAGAGAACAATTAATAATATAATATTTGTTTTAAAAACAATTTTTTGTTGATTTTGACACTATTTGGTAATTGATTTTTTTAAAAATCATAAAAGAAATAGTAGTTCGAAAACAATTACTTAAATCAATACTGACATGTCATATTAACATATAAAATTACTTTAATTCTTAAAAAGGCTCATATTACATTTATTTGGATATTTATAACATCAATTATGTAAATATTTCATTAAGAAGATAATTACTACATCATCATTGTGTCATAAATAAATTAATTTATTTAATGTTTAAACATTATAAATAAAATAAAATTATGTAGGAAATATTTTTATATTTCTAATGAATATTTATAGTCGAATTTATGTTATGTATAACCCTATATTAAAAATGGTTTAGTTATAAAACATTGATTTTAACTATTTTAACTATTCTTTAAATAAAATAATATTAAATGTCCTAATCTAATCCAAGTTGATCTAAATGGTCATATTTTATTCCTAAGGTTGTTTTTGGTCGAATTAAATTTATCCAATAGAATTAAGACATGTGTTAGGGTAATAATAATATCATTGTTACCCTTAATTACCCTATTTAATTTTAACCGTGGTAAAAAAAAGTAAAAAGTAACTATTCAACAAAAATTATTTTCATCTCATTGAACCACATTTTAGTCCTTGATATTAACCATGTCTCTCAGATTTTAGAAATTCCACTCACAGAACCAGTAAAATTAAAATTTATATGAATTTGGAAATTCTCATAGGAGGTGGGTAAAAGACGGTGAAAAGTTCGATAAACTTTTTATATATAAAAAGTTATTATAAAATGACTCCAATGAATTTAATTGAACATATATAGGTATTATATATCAATTTTGACCAAAAATAAATTTAAATAAAATAAATAATTATTTAAAATAAAAATTCGGTTTTTTAAACAGTAACCCAGTGTTTTCACTATTCATCAAAAATTGAAAGTTTTCAGAAAAATACCAAAATTTCACCGTAGGCTAATATCGAAATTCCGAATCAAAAAATGTAGTCTATTTTGAAAAATAAAAATTTCAAAATTTCAAAAAGTGGGTATTAATATTCATAACGGCTAGTTTTAATAATATTTTAATAGCATATCGTTTTTTAGTGAAACTCAGTATTGCGTACGATGCAAGCTATCGAGGAAGGTCGTGATTGCTTGTAAAGAAAGCCAAGATAATGATTTATGTAGTGAAATATTTCATTGATGATGTATATAACATAAAAACAAAATATTTCTAATAAACGTCTCGAGTGTTACAATAATTATATATAATAACATATCCCATCATAATTAAAATGAAAATTAAAAGGCATAACATTAAAGAATCATTTCAATAAAGTAGAAGGGTGAAATGTTCCCTTAACTCATGTATGACTTGACTTGTTCATTCTTTAATTTCCTGAACAATAAACTTAAGTTAATTTTTACTTTATTAATAAACTTTTTAATTTTTATTATTCTTTTTATATAACTTATTATGATGTTATAAAATTACATAATTATTTAAGTTAATATCGGTCATTTGGACGTTTATGGGTACTTGAGTGGAAAATGATGCTGTTAAAATTAAAAGGTGTCCATGTGGAATAAATTCCATTATTTATAGAATATAATTCATATATACATATAATATCTTGTATACATTTATTTATATTATTCAAATTCATTTGGAGATAAGAAATAAAATTCATCCTTCCTAGAGACGGTAAGTCATATGTATGCATGAACGCTTCCTTAAATTCAATTTCATATTTAATGGAATAAAAACTTGATGATACATTGGTATATTTTAATTCCAATATAATATCATATATTATATATTTTACATAAATTCATTTTCTCCATCTTGTATATGTTCCATGTTTGGCACGAATGAGTCATATCACATTGAGGGGGGTGGTAGTTCGCGGTTCCTAAAATTAAATTATCATGTTTACACTTCATGAAAAGAATGAAGTTATTTTTTAAATAAAATTTGATTAATCATAAATAAAATATAAAAAATTATGATATATTAATACAGTTCCATCATAATGGCCACCATGAGTGGTGGTAGGAGATAATTGAACAATAATAGTTTTGTGAGGAATTAGTTTGTCATCCATAGAAACAATATGTTCTGAATATTTTAAATGGTTGTGTGTGTAAGTGTAGTTTGAATCCACATCATAAAACATCCTAGTATATTCATTACACTAATTTTATTATTTAATTAATGAATAATAATAGAATAGGGAGTGCAGATGTAGAATATTGGAATAGAACTTTAGAGAAGATGTTAAATATTCAAACGAGTAACTACTATTGATTTGAGCCAAAGGGATTTTTATAATTTTTTTCTTCCTAAGAGAAGGATTTTACTATTAAGGAAGGAATGTTGGGAGATTTTTGGAGCATATTTTGGATGATCTAAAAGGCTTTAGAAGTTTGATTAATGGGTTATAGTTGGTGTCCATTTATAAGAGGGAGGAGGGGCTCTTTATGAATTTCACTAAATTTTATTTTATTATTTATTGATTCTCAGCTTCTAATAAATAAAAGTAATATATTTCAAAGATAATATTAGAATGGGTCGAAATTCAATTATTCAATGTGATTTTGACATGTTTTGGGAAAAAATATAACAATATCTTTTAGCATTAACCCTTTAGTTAACTAATTTAACTTTTACCATGTCTTCTGATATAATCATAATATGTGGTTAATATAGTAACTATAAAATTCCAATCATAACTCAAGTTTCTAATAAATTAGATTTCCAACATTAATTAAGTCATTTCTCCAAATATTATACTTTTATGATGATTATATATTTTAATAAAATATTATTTTTTAAAAAAAAAACTAATTTATGTCGATTATTATTCTATTCATATCATGACTATTTATAAATCTATTACATCTTGATTATTTTGAAAAAAATATTAATTAAAAAATAAAAATTCAAACTAAATTCCAAAATTTTTGGATGGCAAAGAATGTTTAATAAAATTTTATTTTAATATTTATTATCTCATTTATTATAATAAATTATTAATAAGGTAATCACTACATCATCATTATATCATAAATAAATTTATCTATTTGATTTCTAAAATTTATAAATAAAACACCATGATCAAGGAAATATTTTATTATTTTTAATAACTATTTATAGTCAAATAAATTAATTATATAACCCCAAATAAGAATTGGTTTACTAAAGATACAAATTTATGTTACATTTTTCATTACGTTAAATTAATTTTTATAAAATGTCATTTTCACATATAAGTGGCTCCATGGGGTCCACAAATTGACCCAAAGATTCCCCTGGTCCAAAAAATCTTATACAATATAATTAGGATATGTGTTAGTGTAATTTAAAATTATTTTAATATCATTTTACCCTTATATTACAAATTTAACTTTTAACCATGCAAATAAATTATTTACTAAAGTTAGTATTCATAATGTCTGAAAATAAATGATACCTATTTACACAATTTTGACCTCCTGATTCCAAATAATGAATACATTTTTCTAAATTCAAAAAAAAAACTAAAAATTAAATTTATAAATAATTCTCCTTGTCAAAAAAAAGTATTTAGATAGTAAAAACTACCAAAATATTGACATTGTTTATGTCTATTTTCAATGGGAAATTACTGACAATGACCTAAATTTTGTTAAATGATAAAAAAATAATCCAATTAAAATATAAAACCAATTATGAGTAAAATATAACTATATAAATAAATTATATGAAAATTTAGTTTTGAATTAAAATGTGATATTTTTCACTATTCATTAAAAAATGAAATCTATCAGAAAAATACAAAAATATCATCCAAATTAAATTATCACTTCCTGCATCTAAAGAAGAATTTTATTTTTCTGATAGAAAATATAAAAGTGACAATAACTATATTTGAAAATGGTAATTCATCAAAAGGTGGTAAAACTATAGTTTTAGAAAAGTACTTCTTTTATAAATAAATGAATTTATTTTTATATAATATATAGAAAACATATAAGATGAATTTAGAACATTACATAGAATATATATCATATATTTTTCATTAAATAAAAATTCATAAAAATATATATATAAACATAATTATTCTCTTTTAAATAGGTTTTCATAAAAACTCATCCAATATAATCAGTTGGTTTTTATTTCAATTTCTAATAAATTTTTAAATCAATGAATCATCATATAAATATTTGTAAAAAATATTTTAAAATTCAGTTTATACTATTCATTTTTTTCATCCTAACATCTATGAATTGACTACCATTTAAAATAATAATATTATTATTGTATTATTTTTCTATACAACTCAATGTTGTGTGTATTGTAAGATTTCAGAGAAGCCTGTTATTGTGTGTCATGTATGCTATCAGAAAAACGTGTCCCCTTTATCATAAAATTAATATATTATTAATAATTATTAATAGAAATCAATGACTACTATTCTATAAACACCTAGGTCATTAAGAAATTTTTGTATGAAAATTATATATAAGGAAGGTGTTGATCATGACAATAATTGAAATCCATAGTGAATGTTCCCAAAATATCATCTAGATTTTTAATAGTCCAATATGGCTGAATATATATATGAGGATGTTATATTTCATTTTAAATCAACTATTTATCCAAATCTAGGGGTGGACTTCTCCAGGTCCTTGTGGTAATTGTTGAATCTAGATCAGATACAATAGAATGTGGTAATCTATGAAAACATTCAACCTTTTTAATTTTTATCCTTAATAGTTGAAAAATATATAAGCATTCACTATTATAATATAAATGTGATGATATTTAAATGTGATCTAATACAACCCAAATAGTGTTGTTCCTTTTAGTTTCTTTCTGGATTCCGATGATGATATCTATTGTAATGTTTTTACATTTCCATTATGGTAATTGTGATGGTTGTGACATCTACATTGACTTATATCTCATAAATATACCTTAATGAAATACTGACAACCAAAAAATACTCATGAATACCCCCTTTCACCATATCCTATGTTAAATACACTTTTTAGATATCTATACATCTTTGTACATCTATGATGAATAGATAATGATGAACTATGATGTTTATCCAACTGATTTTTTATTATATCTTCTATTGAAATGACACAAAGTCAATTCATGAACCTTATTATTCTTTCATAATCATGTTTTATCTATAAAATATTTATATCATTTTTCAGTTCTACATCCTCCTATTTCACTTCATTACTCCACAAATGGATGGATGGATGTACATTCATAGGAGAAGGATATGATATATACCATTTCATTATAATTTAATGTCTTCCAATATTAAAATACATAAATGTTGGACCAATTTTAATCCTCTTTATGGATAAAATGGAATAGCATTTCTCACTCAATGTAGGAGCCACCTTGTTCGCTTTTCAAGGATGGTAATGAATTGGGTAGTCATAATCATTGATAAAATCCAACCATATTATCTAGAGAATATTATAATAGTTTTGTTTGGGTATATTATAAATGAATTTATTATTATTATACTCATTACACATTTAACTATAAAGATAATTTCTCTATATATTCAATAAAATAATTATTTCTGTCAACATCAAATCACGAGTAAGATACTTTTGCATAGGAATTTTTAATTAATGAGTGGTATAATCTATTACCATTCATTATGGATAATAAAACATCATATCCTTTTATTTGATAAATCACTATTGATCATACATACTTCTCCACTGTAGGGTAGTGTAAGCAAAGGTTCACTTATAATATCCATCAAAAAAACCAAAAAACTACAGATATTGGTTAACTTGAATGGTCGAGGCCATTTCTCAATAACATCCACCTTTAGAGTATCCACTGATATAGCCCGACATAAGATTGTATGACCCAATAATGAATCATTCTCAACGAAAAATCCACACATGGTAAATTTTGTGAAAACATTATCCTTCCACAGTGCCTTCAGTAAAATCATCAAATATTCATCATGATATTTCATTATATCAGAAAATATAATAATATCATATACATTGACCTCTGTAAACTGATCAGGGTAATATCTAAAGATATTATTCATTGAAGGAATGAATATAGTATGAGAATTGGTAAATCCAAATTACATTATTATTAATTCCTCATTACCATTCATTGTAAGAAAGGGTATATTAGGTATTAAACTCTTTATATATCAATTGATTATATCAAGATCTAACATCAATAATGCAAATATTTTGAGATCCTCATAATTGAAAAAATATCATTGATAGGGGTACATGATAGTTTCTCATGATAGTGAACCTATTATGTTTTCAAAAATAAAAGAAATGAATCATCGAACTATATTTTTTCATAAAAAATGAACATTTTCACCCCATAATTGTAACATTCCACGTTTTCATAGTACGTTATTTCTTTAATGTAATTCAAGAACATTCACTACAGGCAACACTGAGTTCAAACGCACCATGACTTACAAAACTAGACGTTAAAAAGCAGTTATCAATATTATTAACTAAATTTTAAACTTTATATAAACCTTATAATTTTAGAATCCATATTATGAGTTTCTTAGACATAATGTAATTACAAATTCATTTTTTTAAATAAATGATGTATTTTTTAAAAAATGAAATTTTACCTCCTTTTAATGGAGAACCCTTTTTAAAATTAATATTTGGAAATTTTATAACTAAACTTTTATGTAATTAAATTATTCATTAGAATTGGGAAATAAAAATTTAGTTTGGATAATGTTTTTGTACTTTTCTACTAACTTTAATATTTTCATAAAGAGTGAAAAATAATAAATTTTAATTAAAAACAAATTTTTTAATCGAAATAATTTATAGTGATAAATTAGGCATTTTAATGGTTTGGAAGTATAATTAGATTATATTTTTATCATTTAATACAATATAGGTCATTATAAGTAATTTCACATTTAAATTTGACACAAACACATGTCAATCTTTTGATAGTTTTTACTTTTTAAAACCTTGTTTTCTGTTTTTGACAACAAGAATTAATTTTAAATAAATCAATCAACATGAATGTTTTGAATTTGGTAAAATTGACATCATTTTTTAATTATAAATATTTAAATTAGCTTAGGCTGAATTTTTGGTATATTTTTTGAAAACATTCAATTTTTTATAAATAGTGAAAAAACATTGAATTATTGGTTAAAGCCGAATTTTTATTTAAATAATTAGTTATTTTATGTTAATATATTTTAGGTCACTATAGGCACATAATAACTCTATATTTCCAACATAATTCATTAGAGTTATTTTATATTAAGTTTATATATATAAAATATTATTAAACATTTTACCATCATTTACTCACATCCTTGGAGCATTTTTAATTTCTATAAAACATAATTTTGTGGCATATGTGAGTTGAATTTAAAAAATAATAGAGGTACGGCTAATATCAGTATGTATAATTTGTTTCCATTAGATGAAAAAAAAAATTTTGAATAGTAACTTTTTTACTTTTATTTTCCCCGGTTAAAAGTAAATAGGGTAATTAAAGGTAAAAATTATGTTTTAATTACCCTAACACAAGTCATAATTCTATTGCATAAATTTAATTCGACCAAAAAACCTTAGTAATAAAACATGATCTTTTAGTTCCACTTCGATTAGATTCAGACAATTATTATTATTTAATTTAAAGAAGAGTTAAAAGTTTTAAAATCATGTTTTCATAACTACATTTTTTTAATATAGGTTTATACATAAGATAAATTCTAATGTAAATATTCATTTGAAATTTAAGATGATTTCTTACGTAATGGTTTTTATTTATAATTTTTAGACATCAAATAATTAAATTTATTTATGTCACAATGATGATGTAGTAATTAATTTATTAATAAAATATTAAAATAATTGATATTATAAAAAACCATATAAATGCAATTTGAGGCATTTGATGAATTAAAATAATATTATAGGTTTATAGGAAATTTTAGGTCTGATTAAATCAATTTTTTTCTAAGTAATCATGCTTTTGTGATTTTAACAAAAAACAAGTACCAAATAGTGTCAAAATTGATATAAAATAGATTTTATAACCAATATTATACTATTAATTAATATAATAGTCATAAAAATATAAGGATTGGAAAAAATACTTATATAAAAATATATATAAAATTAATGACCACTTGAGGTTCTTTTTTCTATTTATATTAATTTTATTAACCATATAGTGTAAGAATACAAGAAGACACTGTAAAAGTTAAATTATTTTACTTAAAGTTAAATCTAAATGATAAGGTTAAAATGGTAACCGATACATTTATAAAACATATTTCATGAGAGTAATTCGATCCACACCCACTTTTTCTTCTAAAAAAATTAATTTTTAACATTTATAAATTGAATATGATTTTATTATAAAATAATATTTCAATCTTTTTCTAAGGTGCCCGTCACCCCTCTTTTAAAAGTGCACTCCCCCTTCTCCCAAATTCGCACCATCAAATCCATTTGGCTTGGACAAACCCTACCCAAATATCCTCTCAACTATCCTCCCTTAATCCTAGAGGCCTTCCTTTAGTCATAAATCCAACCTAATGATCCATTTTGATTAAATCAAAAGGAAGAACCCGAAGAGGAGGTAGATATTTCATCACCTCTTTCATGTTCATTTCATACTATACATCTTCATTCCTTGTTGTTTCTATTCTAAAAAAATAAATTTAGTATCTTCTCTATATTGGGATGTTATTATATTTATTTTACAACCATATTTATTATTCTATCCATCCTTTGAATGACATGTCACCATACGTTAGTACGTACAGCTTACAGTCTCTACGTCGTGGTTTATTTGTTATTCAATACATTATTCTTTGTATGGGTATAATAATGATGTATAATTGATGTAAATAATAAATATAAAATGATAATGATTCCATATAAATGAAATTAAATCCAATTATATATGATTTTAATATCAAAATTATGATTTTTTCAATCGTGCATACATATGGATTACCGTCTTCACGAACGCGATGAGATTCATTTCCCAACGTGTCCATTATAGATTAACATTAATTTCAGGATTAAAAATAATGTTTATATACTTAATATTATTCTTAATATGAATAATATACATCCTATCCATAAAAAAATTATTTAAGTAACAAATCATATAAAGGAATAACAAATCTGTTAACACCCAAAACTACAATAACACTAAAATATTATTAACAAAGCAATATTAGAATATCATATACGATATCATATTTTTTTATATGGTTCATGTATAATTTAATAAAAATTATTTAACTATTATACAATAGTTTAACATAACCTCGACAAATTAAAAGTACAAGGTAAGGGTTAATTAGACAATCACATTATTGTCCGAGGTTATTTTTACGTAAGTATCTACTGGGATCTCTTTATCATCCACATCTATGGTTCTTAAATAATGTATTTCAAAACAATTTTAGTATTTACTAAACAATGGGTGAATGTAAATTATAACCTTATTTGAACTTATATGTTCTGAAAGGAATCTTTCTATCATTTTCTGAAAAAGGTACTTTATGACTTTTTTTTGACAAAGTTAAGGAAAGAATATTTTTTAACTTAAATGGTGGGTGGTCTATTTTCCGCCGTTATAACATCATCGAAACATCCCTTACAAGTTTATAAGAATATTTTAAAAATAAATGTTTTCTTTTATAATTATGTATCGTTAAATGATTTCAAAATAATAATGAGAAATTTCTCTCAAATAGTTTTGATTTCATCTATGTCAACATCCTTTGATAAATTCTACACTTCTATAATGATGATTTATTATGATAAAAATAATCCATATTGTATGTAACGATTTTTGATATGTATGACTATGGATGGGTTATTTTTATTCCATTCACGGTTTTTGGTAAATGTATTGATATTTAGTATGCCATTTTTAATACGAATTTTTATGTTATGTTTCAACCTTTTTATATGAGAAATGTATTGGACTTAGAATGCGATGGGTGGAGCCCAAAATATCTCCTCGATGAATCGGTATGTATCATGAGACAACTAGACGTGAAATTGGTTGAGGCCTTTCCCAATTTGATATATGGTTCCGGCCGAGGTCTTAATCATTTCTAGTCATCTTGGTCGAGGCCCGGACAAAATGTTTCAGAAGTTCTTGAATTATACATTCCCTCATTATGAAAATAATATTGATGGTTCATGTGATTCTTAGACTAGTAGAATACCCATGACAATGTTTTATTATAAAATTATTTACTCTACTCATATTCCTTCCATAAAAGTGTTCATGTTTATTATTTGTAAAGGGATGTGTTTTAAATAATTAAAAATGCCTAATATTTATGTTATCATTCATTGTATTTTTTACCCTTACAGAGCGTTTGGGGTCACCTCATTCTTTGTTTTATTTTTCCCATGATTCTAAGAAGTGTATTACGATAAATAATAAGGGTTAAGCTAGGGTATTAATGGCGTTCTCAAAGGGTCATTTATGTTGTGTTTCATATTTTATTGTGTAATGTAATGTTCATATATGTAATCTATTTTCCAAGACGGATAAACTGATCGGTCATTCGAGACATGATTCCTTATAATCATGAAAATGTATTAAAATAACGCATCAACTCTAGGTAACTTGGGTCAGGACGTTACAATTGGTATGACTGGATGTTTAGTACAAACCTTGGAAACTAGATTTAGATAAAAACTAATTAGATAACTTTATCATAAAATACTGTTTCAGGATTAGTATATCAGAACATCTTAGTTTTTTGTTATTTCGAAGTTTTTGTGAGTTTTCCAAGAAATAAATCCCTATCTGGATATGAGCAGTTAGAGGCGGCTCTAAAACTGATTTACCTAGGGGTAAAACATGATAACACCACTTTGAGCTATCCAAGAATGGGAACTAGTGCATGACAATGTGCCTTACTATACTCTTGGTTACGTCAATCCCGAGCGATATGCTTAGGATAATTCTCATTTTCTATAAAAACCATTATAAAGGTTTTATGATTATATAATTATTCCATGAAAAACATTTTTATGATTATGGATTATATACATAAACTGTTCAATTTATGTTAGGTATTTTACAAGTTTGGAATTATTTATTGTGATTCATAAACTGACCTAGAGTATGCCATTGTATAGAAATGGCGCCCAATAGAAGAAATGAGAACTCCAGCAATATGTATGATCCATAGAGTAAGAATGATCATATCATTCATGATATTAATCCAACATTTATAAGGGAAATAGTCACCCATGTATTTTCAACATATGAATAAATACTATCATGTGTTAATATGATAAAAAATAATTCTCTGAGTCTTATGGATTTGAAGAGAATCAAGAGATGAAAAGGATGGTAGAGATAAAGATGGATAAAGGGAAGAGGGGAAAGATGGATTTTACCATATGTGATAAATGTGGAATGAATAACCTTGGTAAATGAATGAAAGGAATGTGAGTTTGTTATATGTGTGGAGAAAAAGGACACCAAGTACATGATTTGAATGGTAAAAAAATGATTCAATTGTAAAATTCTTCATCAGCAAGGTGTTGGGACACAATGCGAATCAATGTCCCAATCATTAGAATATACAACAAATGATGCTATATGATAATAATAATGTTATTATACTGAATCATATGAAGAGGAATGACTAGTGTTCTAATTTCATTATTATAGAATTATTTCATTTTAGTGTTGTATCAACAATATACTGGTAATATGAATTATGGAGATTAATATGGATTGTACTATAGTAATTTTTTATTGAGGATTTGAGATTATATGGTTCTTTTAAAAGTTACTTAAGAGTAAGAAAAACTTTTTTAAAATACATGGTTGAATAAAATGTAATCCTTAATATGGTCCTGATAATGATGTAGTGATTTGGGAATTAGATATGTATGATTTGGATAAATTATATTGGATATTCTTGACTTCCATGGAACTGATTAATAGTTTTTTTATTTCATCATTGTTGGAATATTCAAAAAATTTGGGTATAAGGAATATAACCAATATATTATAAATAATAAGAGATCATGAATGTTATCAACAAGTTTTTATGGTATTTTAGGGTGTTACCATGTTTTAAAATAAAACATGATGACGGTGTTCACTTGTTATTATGTGGTAATATAGATCTGTAGTTTTTTAAAGTCATTATAAATTTTTGACTGGGAGTTTGGATAGAAATATTTTGGATAAGTCTAATGGTTGTAATGGATTATGTTTGAAATTGGATACTATTGTTAAGGTTATTTTTGTATTGTTATAAAAAGGACAACTCACAGACCTTCTGACAACCCGTCGCATCGAAGAAAGCTGTGGGAATCGAACCCACAACCCTAGTGCGATTGGGATTTATCACCTACCACTAGATTACATGAAGTCCTTGGATTGTATAATGTAGTTTCTTTTTTTAATGGTCTAATATGTGAATTATAAATTCATTATTTTTTGAACCCTATAGGATAAGGATAAATAGAATATTTTTTTTAAATCATTTGGAGTGAAAGACGAGTATGTGGTAGGAATTAGTTGATGGAAGAAACTCTACTTATCAAGTATATATATATTGACTCTTATTCTATGCTAAGATTAATTCTTAAACTTTAGGGAAGGTTTCATAAAACAAAAAATGTGTTATCCTAATAAATTATGTTTTGTTCAACCGGTGGTATTTTAAATCTTCATAGATTGAGGTATTTGAGGCCCTAAATTTTACACTTGTTTATGAATGATAACCTCAATCACTCCTTAAAAATATTTATGTTTTTCATCCAATTATGTGTCATTAATTTCAACCAATGTTCTCCAAATAAAGATCATAATTTGGTGGTGACCCTTTTAGTTCGTTTTTCCTCTTATTAAGACTAAATCTAATTAACCCAATTTCTGATCTGGGTTTTCCCACAAAGGTGTTTTTTATAATAAACAATTTATTTTCAAAGAACAATTTCAAATTTCAAGGACGCAATTAATTGAAATAGGTAATAATTTAACACCCCAAGATTTCATTGTACGTTATTTCTTAATAGTAATGGAATAACTGGAACTATAAGCAACATTGAGTTCAAGCACACCACGACTAACCAAACAAGTCATTCAAAAGAGGTTATGAATAATATAAGATGAATTTTGAACATTATATAATATTTATGATTTTAGATTCTATGTTATGAGTTTCTTAGACATAATGTATGAAAAAATTCATTTTTTATATAAAAGAAGTAATTTAAAATAAAATGTTATTTTACAGCCTTTTAATGGAGAACACTCTTTAAATAATAAATTGGAAATTTTATATATTTATTTTTATGAAATTAAATTATTATTTATAATCAAGATATAAAAATTTAGTTTTGTTAAATTCTTTGTACATTTCGGAAAACTTACATATTTTGATGAATAGTGAAAATCTCTAAATTTTAATTACAAACAACAGTTTTAATAGAAAAAATTTATATTGATAAATTTAGAATTTGAATGGATTAAAAGTATAATTAGATTATATTTTAATAATTTTTACAATTCTGGTCATTATATGTAATTTCACATTAAAATTTGACATAAACACATGCCAATCGTTTGAGAGTTTTAACTTTTTAAGAACTCACTTTTTGGTTTAGACAATGGAAATTAATTTTAAATTAATAAATGCAACTTATATGTTATCAATTTGGTAAAATAGACTTCATTTTTGAATTTGGACTATTGAAATTAACTTATAGTTAATTTTTTGTATTTTTCTGAAAACATTCCATTTTTTAGGAATAGTGAAAAAACACAGAGTTATTGGTTAAAACAGACTTTTTATTTAAATAATTAGTTAATTTATTTTAATTTATTTTATGTAAAAACAGATACATAATATCTATATATGTCCAACGTAATTCATTGGAGTCATTTTATAATACGTTTAGATATATAAAATTTTACCGAACTTTTCAACGTCATTTACCCACCTCCAATGAGCATTTGAAAATTGTATAAAACATAATTTCACAGCTAAAAGTAAATTGGGTAAATAACAGTAAAAATGATATTATAATTACCCTACACATGTCTTAATTCACTTGTATAAGTATAATTCGACCAAAAACAACCTTAAGAAAAAAATATGATCCTTTAAGTCCACTTGGATTAGATTAGGACATTTTTATTTTCTAATATAAAGAAGATTTAAAAGTGTTAAATTCTATTTTTCCTACCTAAAATATTTTTAATTTAGGGTTATTCATAAGATAAATTTAACTAAATATTCCTTAAAAAGACAAAACTATTTACTACATAATGGTATTTTATTTATAATTTTTAGATATTAAATAATTAAATTTATTTATGACACAATGATGACGCAGTAATTACCTTATTAAAAAAAGATTAAAATAATTGATATTATAAAAACCCAAATAAATGTAATTTTAGACTTATAATTAATTCAAATAATTTTATAGGTTAATATGTCATCTTAGGGTTGATTAAATAATTTTTTATAGAAGTAATCATGCTGTTATGATTTTAACAAAAACCATATACCAAATCATGTCAAAATTGACATAAAATAGTTATTAAAACAAATAAAATATTATTAAATGATATAATTGTACTAATAATATAATGTTTGGTTAAAATACTTATATAAAAATATATATGACATTATTGAACCACTTTAGTCTCGATTGGATGTTTATTGTATGTTTATTAACCATATAGTGTATTAATACAAGAAGACACAGTAAAAGATAAATTATTTAACATAGAGTTAAATCTAATAGATAAGGTTAAAATGGAAACCAAATCATGTATAAAACATATTGGTTATGATTATTCTAACCAATATGTACTTTAGATTCTAAATAAATAAATTTTAAGGCATTATAAACCGAATATGATTTTGTTATAAAATAATATATCAATCTTTTCTTATGGTGCCCCTCACCCCTCTTATAAAAGGGAACTCCCATTTCTCTCAAATTCATAAAATCAAATCCATTTGGCTCAGACAAACCCTACCCAAATATCCTATCAAAAGTCCTCCCTTAATTTAAGAGGCCCCCTTTTAGTCAGAAAGCCAACCTATGGATCCCTTTTGATCAAATCCAAAAGAAGAACCCAAAGAAGAGGTAAATATTTCATCACCTCTTTCATGTTATTTTCGTCTTCCACTTATTCATTCCTTGTTTTTTAATCGTAAAATTATAACTCCAGTATCATATATATACTGGGATGTTATTATAAATATGGTACAACCATATTCATTATTTTATCCATCCTTTAAATGACATGTCACCATACGTGCGTACGTATGACTTACCGTCTCCATGTCGTGGTGTAGTTGTCATTCAATACATTATTATTTGGATGGGTATAATAATGATGTATAATAGATGTAAATAATAAATATAGCATGATAATTAATGTTTATATATGATATATCATCCAATTATATATGATTTTAATATCGAAAGAATGATATTGTAGCTCGTTCGTACGTACGGATTACCATCTCCACAAATGCGATGAGATTCAATCCTCATCGTATCCATTCAAGTATAATTTTCATTTGATGATTTTAAAAAATGATTGAATACATAATATCATTCTGAATATGAATAATATAAATCCTAACCATACAAAACATTATTTTTTTAATAAATCATATTATGTAAAATGATTTTGTTAACACCTGAAACGATGATAATACTAAAATATTATTAACAAAGAAATAATAGAAGATCATATATGATATTATATTAATGTATATGGTTCTTGTATAATTTAATATCAGTAATTTAACTACAAAACATGAGGTTAAAATACCCTCGACTAATGAAAAGTATAACGTAAGGGTTAGTTCTACAATCTCTTTACTATCTGAGGTTGTTTTTACATGAGTATCTATTGGGACCTCTTTATCATCCACGTCCATTTTTCATAAAAATGTATTTCAAATCATTTTTACTATTTACTAGACAATGGGTTAATGTTATTTATACCCTTATTTTAACATATATGTTCTAAAAGGAATATTTCAGTCTTTTTCCATAAAAGGTACTTTATGACCTTTTTAAAAAAGTTACGGAAAGAATGTTTTTATAACTTAAATGGAGGGTGCGACTAATTTTCTCCATTATAACATCTTCGAAGCTTCCCTTAGAACCATATAATAATATTATCAAAAGAAATGTTTTCTTTTATAATTTTGTTACTTTAAATGATTTCAAAAATAGAAAGAGATATTTCTCTCAAATAATTTTGATTTCATCTATGTCAACATCCTTTGATAAAATTTACACCTATTTGAAGTAGATTTATTATGAAACAAATCATCCATATTGTATTTAATGTTTCATGATATTTTTTACTGTGGATGAGTTATTTTTATGCCATTCATGGTTTATGGTAAAAGTATTGACATTTCGTATTCTAGTTTAAATACCAATGTTTATGTTATGTTTGGACCTTTTCATATGAAGAATTAATTGAACATAGTATGTAATGGGTGGAGCCCACTATAGCTCCTCGATGCATCGGTTGGTCTCATGATACAACTAGACGTGGAATTGGATGAGGCCTTTCCCAATTTGATATATAGATTTGGATGAGGTCTTAATCATTTTTAGACATCTTGGTTGAGGCCTTAACAAAATCATTCAAATTTTCAGGCATCATAAATTCCCTCATTATGAAAATAATATTGAATGATTATATGGTTATTCGACTAGTATAATACCCATGACTATGTTTTATTATGACATTATTTACTCAACTCATATTCCTTCTGTAAAAGTGTTCATGTTTATTATTTGTAAGAGAACGTTTCTTCAATTATTCACCATGCCTAATATTAATGTTATCTTATATTGTATTGATTACCCTTACTGAGAGTATGATCTCACCTATTTCTTTTTTTTTATTTTCCCAGGATTCCAAAAATTGTATTATGATTCATAAGCAGGGTTATGTTATGGGATTAATGGTGTTCTAAAATGATCATTTATTTTGAGTTTTTTTTATTGCGTAATGTAACGTTCATGTCAATAATATATTTTCTAAGACTGCTAATATAATAGGTCATTCGGGACTTGATTCATTGTAATTATTCTAGTGTATTAAAATAATGCACCAAATTTGGGAAATTGGGGTCAGGGCATTACAGTTGGTATCAGTAGAAGTTTAGTACAAACCATGGAACCATATTTATATAAACTCTGATTATACCAAAGTATCCTAAGATAGACTTTGAGTATTTTTATACAAGAACTTCCTAGAATTTTGGTATTGTATATGTTTTGTTAGTTTTCCACGCAATACATCCCTATCTAGATACGAGCAGGTAGAGGCGGCTCTAGAACAGATGTACCTAGGGGTAAAACTCGAAAACACCACATTGAGCTAGAATTGAATGGGGACTGGTGCACTACAATGTGCCTTGCTACATTCTTGGTTACGAAACTCCTTGGAGATACGTTCAGGATAATTCCCATTTTCATTACAAATAATTTTGAAGTGTTTATGAGTATATAAATCCTCAAATAAAACATTTTTATGATTACATATTATATCCATAAACTGTTCAATTTATGTTAGGTATTTTACAAGTTTGGATCTATTCATTGTGATTCATAAACTGACCTATTTTATGCCATTGTATATGAAGTGCCTAGATCAGTGTGAATCACTGAGAGGGGGAGGGGGTGAATCAGTGATCCTTTAAAACTTTTTACTAATTGATTATTTATCAATTAAACCTCTATGGCTTGTTAAGGACTCGATCCACTCTTCCTGTATCTCTCAACCTTTCCCGAATGATGCAGTAATGAAAAGGCACAGGACACAATGATTTACAAGGTTCTGCACCAAAGTCCTACGTCCTTGCCATGTTGGATATACGCCCCAACATGGTTTCCTCCATTATAATCTATTAGTATTACAATGGTCGATACAGAGTCCCACTGTATCTCTCCTGAGTCCCACAGGAGGGTCTTTATACTGCATCCCACAGTGTTACCAGAGTCCCACTGGCCTGATCCAGAATCCCACTGAAGACTTCTTCTCCCTGAGTCTCACAGGGGGCTTCTCTTGGCTCCTCGAGTCACACGAGTAGCTCTTCTTCACTTTAGCTTCTTCAAGTATCTTCAGCAGTCTGGGATAAAGACTGCTGGCCTTGCTCTGTACCTCTGATCACTTGAGTTGATCAGGTCTTCTCGTCTTGCTCAGGCTTTATCACCTTCTTCTAAGGATGACCTGACATCTCTCTTCAAGAATCTCCAACAGCCTCTGATAAGGTCTGTTGACCTTGCTCACAACTTCTGATCACTTCTGTTGATCAGGGTCTTCTCAATTACTGAAAACTCAGACAAATGATATCTCCGACTTCAGTATGGCTTCAGTCTGACTTCACATCAACATCATGCACTGAGTGCATGGCAACTCTGCATCCTCATGCACTGACTGCATGGCCTTCTCAAATTCTTCAAGAACTCTTGGTCTTGGTCTTCTCAAATGCACACAACCAGATTTGTCTTTGTTCACGTGTGCACGTGCATGAATGTAAGCATGCACTCCCCTTCTCTTGGTGCAATAAACCCACAAAGGGTGTAATCACTTCAAGCACACACCTTCCTTGAACTTCACACAATTAATTCCTTTTGATTACACACATAAATGTGTGTTATACGTTGTGTGAGTATTCTCTTCTTCTTATTCTAAGTGTGTACACACTTCACTTAGTGCACACACATAGGTTCGGCCACTTTTTTGTTTTTCACACACAACTTGTTCATTGATTTGCACACACACAATGAGTGTATATTTGGCCTCCACTCTTTTTGAAAACCCACAAGCTATGCCTCGGCCTTCCTTTATTCTTTGTGAACACAAAGCACAAAGCCTCCTTCTCTTGCATACAACTAAGGTGTCTCGACCTTGTTATTTCTTTTGTGCACACACACACACCAATGTGTGGTCTCGGCCTTCTCCATTGCACATCTACTGCCCGTAGTTTCTTCTCGCAAATCCAATGGGTGCAAGGCGTCGCACAAGGGTGTGCAGCCCCTCTCCTTCAACACTGTCGTGCAAGGGATTGATGCAAGTGCGCAAGTTTGCACTGCCAACCAGTCACGCAAGCCTCGGGTGCAACCGGTGCAAGGCGCGCAAGGCCTCGGGTGGCCACTGCCGCACAATTGCTTACCGCGCAGGGGGCCACGGTGCACAGAGGGAGCGCGCAAGTTGGAGCAGCCCAACCTCTTCTTCTTGTCGCGCAAAGGAGCAGCGCGCAAGTGACTTCACCACGCAAGTGTGCGCGGGGCTTCGTCTTTGTGAGGCAGAGGGCTCTCACGGGACACAAATCTTCAACAAGAACTTCAGCAAATCAAAAACGAGAGCATGGGCTCTCCTTTTATAGGTAGAGAGGCCTCAAAACTTTCGCGTGGGATAAATCTCAAATCCCCGAAGTATTCGGAAGATTTTTTCAAATCATGATCTTTCTCCTCGATTCTCCGCGGGTTCTTCTATTTTTATTTTTCTCTACGTGCATGCGACATAGAACGCATGCACGGCCTCTTCTCTTCCAATCCATGCAAAGGTATAAACCCTTCACGGCCTCGGCAGCGTTTCTTGCCTCGGCCGAACTTCAAAATCTTCATTTGTTACATGCAGAGTCATTTTAATGCATGTACATGTTCGGTGTGGCCAGAGGATCACGAGGGACACTTCGGTTTGATCGGAGGTGGCCGGGAACTCGAATTCCGTTGTCGGGAGGCGCCTGGTTTGAAGGTGGCTGCGGGAATGCGCGGGGAGGCCTCAGCCGAGCTCGGGGAAGAAGATAAGCTCAGCACCGTTGGATCCGCTCTTTGGACGGCCTGGATCTGAACGGGAGTGGCTCAGATTAGATCGCGAGCGGCGCGATGCATCGGGCGGCCGAGATCAGCCGCGCGATCACTCGGACGGCCAGGATGCGCTCCCGGTGAATTTTGTGCGTCCCACATCGAATCCGCACACGGGTTTCTCGCGCTTTATCAACCTAGAGCTCCCCCATCCGGCTCAATTGAACCTCCAACCTCCACGGTGCTGCCCTGCACCGTGTTCTCTATGCGGGTGCGCTCTGCGCCCACTCACGCCTCCTGCGGGCGCGCTCCTAGCGCCCGCCATGCACTCCGGGCGCGCTTCATGTGCCCCTACCGCGCCCCTCCGGGCGTGCCCCTGACGCCCATGCGGTGTCTTGGGTGCGTCCTGCTGCCCTGGGCTCGCCCCATGGGTTCCCCCATGTGTGTGGTGCCTAGCACCCATGCCTTGGGGTTGAACCCTCAAGGTGCCCATGGATGGCCATATTTTTTGGCAAAGGCATGAATAAGGACGTTGTCAAATACAAAGTTCTCCTATTAGTATATGACAAATCCCAAGCCCTCTTCCTCTAAGCCATTCTTCTTCTACCTTCTTCTTCCATTTCTCTTCTTAAGAATTCCATTACTTCTCCTCATATGATCTTCACTTAGGATATGGAATTCAAAAGGTTCATCTTCATCAACCGAACTCCTGAATCACTTATAATCTTCAATGTTCTTTATTGATCCAATCTGAGATCAAGTTGGATCAACTTCTAATTCACATTCACTAAGTGATAGTGCATGGACTTATTCAGCTCACTTCATCCACTTATGAGGTGTGGATGGATCATCTTCATCTCCTCATGCATTGTCTTAACAATGCATCGTCTTCTAACATTGTTGTGACATTGTATCCACTTGATACAAGTTCTTTTAACTTAAAGACCAGTTCAACAATTGTCAGATGTTCATAGAGAATGTTTCAACCACAACATCCTCTGTCACTTAGTGAATCTCTTAAGTGACATGTATCTTAGTACCATGGCCATTCTCCTTTCCTCACCATCACCATCACATCCTTTTTCATTCACATATTGAAACTCCTTGACATCCATCCATTCATTCCTTGACAACAACATTCCTCATTGACAACAAATGCAACATAGTGCACTTCAGTATAGAAATGGTACCTAGTAGAAGAATTGAGAACTCCAAAAATAAGTATGATCCAAATATTTAGAAGGATAATATCATTCATTGTATTAAGCCAACATATAGAAGTGAAATATTCTCCCATGTATTCTGAACATATGAAGAAGTAATATCATGTGTTAATATGATAAGAATAAAATTCTCTCAGTCCTATGGATTTGAAGGGAAAAAAGAGAATAAAGGAATGCTAGAGGGAAAGATGGAGAAAGGAAAGTGGGTAAAGAAGGATTTTACTATATGTGATAAATTTTGAAATAATCACCTTGGTAAATTCTTAAAGGGAATAGGTTTTTGTAATATGTGTGGAGAAAAATGACATCAAGTATGTGATTGAAAGGGTAAGAAAAAGGTTTCTATTGTAAAATTCTTCATCTGCAAGGAGTTGGGACACTATGCGAATCAATGTCCCAGTCATCAGAGTATACCAAAAATGATGCTATTAAATAATAATCATGTTATGATACTACCTCAGATGAAGAGGAATGACTAGTGTTCTTAAGTCGTTATTATAGAATTATTTTATTTCAGTGTTGTATCAACAATATACTAGTTATATAAATTATTGAGATAAATAATTATTGTACTGTAGTACAATTTTATTGAGGATTCGATGTTTTATGGTTCTATGAAAAGTGACTTAATAGTAACCTACACTTTTTGTAAAATACATCGTTGACAGAATGGTAATCCTTAATATAGTGCCGATAAGGAGGTAATAATTTTGGATTAAGAGATTGTTGATTTGGATAAATTATATCGGATATTCTTGACATCCTTGAAACTGATTAATAGTTTTTTATTTCATCAATGCTGGAATATTTATAAAAAAATCAAATAATGAATAAGGTATCATTAATGTAATCAATAATGTTTTATGGTAATTCAGGGAGTTACCATGTTCTAAAATAATACATGATGAATGTGTTCACTTATTATTACGTGGTAAAAACGATCTTAATTATGTTTAGCTTCTTTATAAATTTTGGACTCGAAGTTTGGATTGATGTATCATGGATATGTCTAAAGGTTGGAATGTATTATGTTTGAAATTGGATACTATTGTTAAGGTTATTTCTGGATTGTTATAAAAAGAAAGACACGCAGACCATGTGACATCCCATCATGTCGGACAAAGCTGCATGAATCAAACTCACAACCATAGTGCGATTGGGATTTATCTCCTAAAACTAGACTACGTGAAGTCCCTGGATTTTATAATTTAGTTTCATTTTTAAAGGGTCTGATTGGTGAATTATAAATTCATTATTTTTGGAACCCTAAACGATTAGGATAAATAGAATATAGTTTTTAAATATTTTGGAGTGAAATATAAGTTTTTGGTAGAAAATAGATGATGGATGAAAATCTACTTGTCAAGTATATATATATATATATATATATATATATATATATATTACACCTTCTTCTATGGGGAGATTAATTATTAAACTTTATGGAATAGATATTAAAACCAAAAATGTGTTATCCTAATACCTTATGTTTTGTTGAACTGCTGGTATTTTAAATCATCATAGATTGAGGGATTTGAGGCCCTCAATTTTACACTAGTCTATGATTGATGGCCTCAATCACTCCGTATAAATATTTACATTTTTCCTCCATTTATGTGACTCTAATTTCCACCAATGTTCTTCCAATCGATATCAAAATTTGGTGGTGACCCTTTCATTTCCCCTTTCCTCTTATTAAGAATAAATTATATTAACCCAATTTCCAATATGGGTTTTCCCATAAAGATATTTTCTATTTTCAACTATTTATTTTTGAATAAAAATTTCAAATTTTGAGGAATCAATTTATTTAAGGAGGGAAGAATGTAACACCCCAAGATTTCATAGTAGGTTTTTTTCAAATTAATTCAATTACTAGTACTACACGTATCATCGAGTTCAAGCGCACCATGACTTATGAAACTAGCCATTCAAATGTTTTTATGAATAGTATAAACTAAATTTTGAACATTATATAATCCTTATAATTTTAGAATCCATATAATTAGATTCATAGACATAATGTAAGAACATATTTATTTTTTTAGATAAATGAAGTGTTTTTAAAAAATGCAATTTTAATGCCTTTTAATGGAGATACCTTTTTAAAACAAATATTTGGAACTTTTATATATTCAATTTTCTGAAATTAATATATTATTTAGAATAGATACATAAAAATTTAGTTTGGATAAATTTTTGGTACTTTTCAGATAACTTTCATATTTTGATGAGTAATGAAAACTACTAAATTTTAATTAAAAACAACTTTATTAATCGAAATAATTTATAGTGATAAATTAAGGATTTGAATGGTTTTTATGTATAATTAGATTATATTTTTATCATTTAATACAATGTAGGTCATTATATGTAATTTCACATATAAATTTGACATAAACACATGTCAATCTTTTGAATGTTTTTACTTTTTAAAAATCAACTTTTTTGTTTTGACAACGGAAATTAATTTTAAATTAATAAATGAAACATCTATGTTTTGAATTTGGAAAAATATACTACATTTTTTAATTCGGAATATTGAAATTATCTTAGGGTGATGTTTTGGTATTTTCCAAAAAACAGTCAATTTTTTAGGTATAGTGAAAAAACACTTCGTTATTGGTTAAAACTGACTTTTTATTTAAATAATTAGTTTTCATTATTTTAATTTAGTTTAGGTCAAAATAGAAACTTAATACCTATACATGTTCAAAGTAATTCATTGGAGCCATTTTATAATATGATTAGATATATAAATGTTTATCAAACTTTTTTCTGTCATTTACCATCCACATACGAGCATTTTCCAATTGTATAAAACATAATTTTATAGCTTCTATGAGTTGAATTTCAAAAATTCAAAAGACACGATTTATATTAATAAGTAAAATGTGATTAAATATGATGAAAATAATTTTAGGTGAATAGTAATTTTTTTCTTTATTTACCACGGTTTAACGTAAATATCGTAATTAAGGGTAAAAATGTTATTATAATTACCCTTAAACATGTCCTAATTCTATTGGATAAGTGTAATTTGACCAAAATCTAAATTAGTAAAAAAAATATGATCCTTTAGATATACATGGATTAGATTAGGACATTTATTATTATATAATTTAAGGAAGAGTTAAAAGTGATAAATTCAACTTTTCATAACTAAAATATTTTTAATATAGGGTCATAAAAAAGATAAATTAAACTATAAATATTAATTAGAAATATAAAAAAACTTCCTATATAATGAAATTTTATTTATAATTTTTAGATATTAAATAATAAATTTAATTTGTGACACAATGATGGTGCAGTAATTACCTTAGTAATAAATCATTAAAAGAATTGATATTATAAGAACAATAATAAATGTAATTTGAGACTTCTGATGAATTAAAATAATTTTATAGGTTAATATGACAAGTCAGGTTTGATTCATTCAATTTTTTTGAGGTAATCATTCTGTAATAATTTTATCAAAAAAACAAATACCAAATAGTGTCCAAATTGACATAAAATAGTTTTTAAAATAATTATTATATTATTAATTGATATAATAATCCTAAAAATTGATGGATCGGACAAAAGACATATATAATTATATATATCACATTAATGACCCACATTTGGTTCTTCTAGATGTTTATAGTATGTTAATTAACCATATAGTGTATGAATATTAGAAGACACAATAAATGTTAAATTATTTAACATAGAGTTAAATATAAAAGATAAGGTTAAAATGGTAACCAAGATGTGTATAAAACCTATTGGTTGAGAGAATTATGATAGATCCCAACATTATGTTTGAAATAAATTAATTTGGAGACATTATATACCGAATATAATTATATTATAAAACAATATATCAATCATTTCCTAAGGTGCCTCTCACCCCTCTTATAAAAGGGCAGTCACCCTTATCTCAAATTCACAAAATCAAAGCCATTTGGCTCACCAACCCCTACCCAAATATCCACTTAACTATCCTCCCTTAATCCTAGAGGACTCCCTTTAGTTATAAATCCAACCGATGGATCCCTTTTGATCAAATCCAAAGTAAGAACCCGAAGAAGAGGTAAATATTCCATCACATCTTACAAGTTCTTTTCTTCTCCCACTTCATCTTTCTTTGTTGTTTCCATTATAAAATAATAACTACAGTATATTCTATATACTGGTATATAATTATAAATATGGTACAACCATATTCATTATTATATCAATCCTTTTTATGAAATGTAAGCATACATACGTACGTACGGCTTACTGTCTCCACGTCTTGGTATAGTTGTTATTCAATACATTATTATTTGGATGGGTGTAATAATGAAGTATAATTGATGTAAATAAGAAATATAACATAATAATTATTCTGTATATATGATATAAAATCTAATTATATATGATTTAAATATCAAAAGAATGATGTTGTTAACCGTCCATACGTACCGACTACCGTCTCCACCAACGTGATGAGATTCATTCCCCATTGTATCCATTCAAGACTAATTTTCTTTTGATGATTAAAAATAATTTTTAAATACTTAATATAATTATGATTCGGAATATCCTATCCATAAAAAACATTATTCATGTAATAATGAATATAAATTAACACGAATTAGTTAACACCTGAAATGACGATAATACTAAAATATTATTAACATACAAATATTATAATATCATATATGATATCATATTTATGTATATGGTTCTTGTATAATTTAATAAAAATTATTTCACTATTATACAAGTGTTTAATGTACCGTTGACCCAAGAAATGTACAAGGTAATGGTTAATTATATAATCTCTTTATAATCCGAGGTTGTTTTTACGTAAGTATCTACTGGGACCTCTTTATCATCCACATCCATGTTTCTAAAAAATGTATTTCAAACATTTTTACTATTTAATAGAGAATGGGTTAAATTAGTTTATACACTTTTTTAACATATATTATCTAAAAGGAATTTTTCAGGTGTTTTCCAAAGAAGGTACTTTATGCCCTTTTCGACAAAGTTAAGAAAAGAATTTTTTTCAACTTATACGGTGGGTGCATCTTTTTTCTGCCATGATAACATCATCAATTATTCCCTTAAAATCTTATCCGAATATTGTCAAAATAAATGTCTTATTTTATAATTATGTAAATTTAAATTATTTCAAATAATAAAGTGATATTTCTCCCAAATAGTTCTTATTTCATCTATGTCAACATCCTTTGATATATTTTACACTTGTTTGAAATGATTTATTATGATACCAGTCTTCCATATTTTTATTAAGGTGTTGTTATATTTTTTACTATGGATGAGTTCTTTATATTCCATTCATGGTTTATGGTTAAATTATTGACATTTTCTGTGGTATTTTTAATATGAATGTTAATGTTATGTTTCAAACTATTCATATGAAGAATGTATTGGACTTAGTATGTGACGGGTGGAGCCTGTTATAGTTCTTTGATTCATATGTAAGTCTCATGAGGAAACTAAATGTTGAATTGTCCAAGGCCTTTCCCAATTTGATATATTGTTTTCGACGAGACCTTAATAATTTTTAGATGTCTTGGCCGAGGCCTTTACAAAATGATTCAGAATGTCCTGCATTATACATTCCCTCATTATGAAAATAATATTGATGGTTTATGTGGTTATTCGAGTAGTTGAATACCCATGAATATTTTTTATTATGGAATTTATTTACTCATCTCATATTCCTGCAATAAAAGTGTTCATGTTTATTATTTTTAATGGAATGTGTTTAAAAGTATTCACCATGCCAAATATTTATGTTATCTTCCACTGTATTTCTTACCCATACGTAGCGTTTGATCTCACCCCTTTCATTTTTTTAATTTTACCAGGATTCCAAGATGTGTGTTATGTTTGATAAGTAGGGTTATGCTATGGGATTAATGGTGTTCTCAAAGGATCATTTATGTTGTGTTTTATTTTCTAATGTGTAATTTAATTATAATGTATTTATTATATTTTTTAAGACTTTTAAATTGGTCGGTCTTTCAGTACTTGATTCCTTGTAATCATGCCAATGTATTAAAATCATTCACTGACTCTGGGTAACTTGGGTCGAGGCATTACAATAATGAGACAGTACGCCATATGAATCCCTTATCATCATTCTTTTGGAGTTCGTTCATCAATTACAACAATGTAATCATGCCCATTATATATGGATTCATTGAAATTGTTGTAGCACTAGGTAATTGTTCTATTGAAAAAATCACTTCACAACTAGGATGTATACTAAGAAATTATTCATGAAATTCATCAGGAAAATCCTAAAAAATAAGAACATTTTCAATCATGAGTTTCTCCCCAACGATTTTTTATAATGATTTCTCAGGAATATTTATCAAGAAACATAAAACATAATTATTTCCTTTGGATATTCAAATTCCTCCTTGCACCAAAAGATGATCAATGTTTGATGCATGATATGAAACATGAATTCCATTCATCAAAAATTGATATGACATCTATATATAGAGAGTAAAATCGTTCCCAACATTAAATTAAATTCCACTAGAGGTAGAAGAAAAATATTTTTATGAAGTACACTTCCACAATCTTCTATCAGAGTTAAGATATTGACTTGAGATGCGATCATCTTACCATTAAAATATTTATCTAAAAACACCCCAAATAATCCTAGAGATTGTAATGAGAGTCCCATAGTAATTTTTTAGATATAATAGAGTGGGTAAATCATAAATATAACAAATTCTTTGTTCTTCCATAGTGTATGTTATGTGTGTCTTTCAACAATTTATTTTCATGACCACATAAAAAGTTGTGATTGATTTATATTTCCCACTGCCTCTTAGATTCCATGTTTCTTGACATAATTTGTATTAATAACCCTTTGATATATGATCATATTTTCATTATTTCAATATTCCTTATAAATATTTCATTGTAGTGTGGGAGGAACATTCATTGGATGATTTTCACTGTTCATTTAATTGAATCATCTTTTATCTTCTCTTTAGTATTATTTTTCATGATGGAATTATATTATACATAGAAAATATTTTATAGAACCCATTTCGAAATATTGTCTATGATTTCATCCCCAATTTTGACATGAAAAAAGATTTATTTTTTCCTTTCATGGGTGATAATGTTTTAATTTCATCAAAAATCAATCATTCACTTTTCATCCCCAAACCATAAGAATGTAAAGAGCCACTAAATTTCATTTACATATTGAGAGAACATAGATTTATTAATTAATATATATCTATGTAACTTATATCTAATTCCCATATAATACATGGTATCATGTCACTAATAAATCATTAAAAATTTATTTTAGGATTGATGATAAAACTTGAAACATATCTTGCATGAATGTTAAAATTTACCTCATAGGTACTAATGGGTTCATCATATTTGTAATTTAGATATAAGAATACCCTTTATATTTTTACAACTAAATGTTCTTTAATTTGAAAATAAATCCTACATAATGTGATGTGAGAACCAAACAAATAAGACAAAACAAAAAATTATAGAAATGGGGTGGGAAAGGAATCATCCCGAAAAAATGTAACCACCCACAAAAACACCCACAAAAACCATCCTTTAAACACCATACCCAACCCCTGAGACACCCATCACATAACCATGCCCGTGAACTACAACACATACATTCGGAAAAAGCTTTAATGGATGTTATATAACATATTACATGAGAAGGGACAATGATAAATGTTAATGAATGGGAGCCTATAAGCATCATTAATGCGCTGAAGAAATGTGGATTCCATAAAGGCATCAAAAATAATGTGACTACCATAGAAATAACATGGTTATTCAATGCACAAACTGTGACCAACAAACATCCATGAAAAAACAACCCCTAGTGAACCACCATTACATAAGTCACCAACAAAAACAAAATCATCATTGAGGATATAAAACCATACTAGAATGGATTCCAGATTGATGAGAATATGGATAATTATATATTTGACCATATAATAACTAAACAACTCTATGGAGACAAAATAAAGAAGAAAAATATTTATCTAATGGGTCTAAAATTGGAATGTGTGACCTATAATGGAATATGTAGAAGAGATTGAAAAATTATGAAGTCATCATTGATAAAGATCTATAATACGGAACCAATGGACTAAAAAACTGATAGGAATCCCAATAGAGAGAATACCACCATACTATAATGAGGGAAAATATCCATTGAAGTAAGTCTGAAAGCTTGTGAGGTCATATCAAGTGAATGTGAAAATACCAACATTCCATTTTCATGTGAAGAGTTTGGAAAACTATATTCTAAAAAACATCTATTTAAAATAATCCAATTCTATGGATTAAATTTTCTCATATTTTCTCATATTCATGATATTATACCACCAATGATTTTATTCTACTTCAGATAATATATTTTTCATAAACTGTTTATATTTTTTAAACACCAAAGAATTAAAAAAATCTTTTTAGATGTAATAATTAATTAATCATTAATTAGTGGGGTAGAGTAACCATTGAAATTATTTTTATGTTACCATAAAAAGGATCATTAGATAGTTCTTCCCTTATTTGATAGTCTTCAAGATCAACATAATTAATATTACCATTTATAGCATGAGAATGTTGGGTGAGAATAGATTCAGGATTTCACATCCCACCAACAATTTCATATTTTTCTAACTAGTATTATATTTAAATATCTTATCATATATACCATGAAAATGATTCTCCCCAAGAATATACATTTATTAAGATTCTATTTATAATAAATGAAAAAATAATTATTTGAGTTACATGAAATCATGAAAAATCTTTTATAGCATGACTGAATCATGGTAAATTCATTTCAATCATTCAAAATATATTATTAACATGTGGAATTCAAGGTCACTATAAATTAAAAACCATCGTAATGGGTCAATAATAAAATTTTAATTAACCCCAGAATATCCACTAAGAGGGCCTACTAATCGTGTAATCTTAGGTCCATTAATTATACACTTATAGTGACTGAGTTAATATCCAATCCACCCCTTTCAGAGTTATTAACCCTATTATAATTTTTTCCATGACTACAACCACATTATAGTATCCTTATTGTGATTTCTTTTCTAGGAAAACAGAAACAACCATAAATTACCACACAACTATGATATTATATAATATTTAATCACATCCCTAGTGTTCTCAACGTTTTCTTAAAATCTTAATATCAAAAATTAACTGATCCTTAATTTGAGACAACCTAAGGTACCCTAACAAATATATACATAAATATTACATCATTTTAAAAATTATTCCTAACATATAATAATAATACATTGTTTCAGAACATAATTGGTCAGTGTTTTTGGATACTACAGATATAATCCTCTTATTTCATGATTGTTATTCAAAATCTCTCATAAAGATCATATCTCATAGTAAACATCTCATATATAATCCAATTAAAACGTTTATTTATAATCAACAGAAATAATACATAAGAATTGGTGAGATAATATTGTCAATAAGGGTTTACATAAGTGATAATGATCAATGATCATAAATGTTAATAAGATAATAATAATGGTATGAGAACATGATCACAACATACTATAATCATACACAATCAGTTAAATATCATTAATCCTAAATCATGCAATAAGGAATTTTCAATAACAATGAAATAAAATGTATGTGTGAAAAATAATGAACAATCATCCATGATCATTAATAACATATTAATAAAAGAATACATTATTTTCATATTACTTGTAAGAAAATAATATCATTTCCAGGGTCCAGGTTCACTCCAAAAACTATCTTATTGGGCATAATATGTTATATAACTGGGTTCACTCCCCATTCATATCATTATTATCTCATGAGATATACATCTTTAACTAATGAATTAGAATGATATATAATTCTAATACTACCTGTCAGATAATGATAACCATATTATATTGGACATGGGATCATAAAACTCTCACCATAGAAACATATAGTAACTCATGGATAAGAAACTGGTTACATAAACATTTCACGATTTATTCATATATTAACAGATGTAAAATATAAGGTTTTCATTATCTTTATATCATAAAACATTGAAAACAAACCTGTCTCACAATAGATAAAACATAACTTAATTAATTAGAGGGAATGAAATGTATTTTTTAGAATCATCAGTAAATTATAATCATTATAATAAATATATAAATGAATGGTTACCATCATGTTATAATATCCCTATTTAAATATAAAAATAATAAAATGATGTATACATAAAATAAAAATATATTCAAAAGAACATTTAAAACATCATTTCAAAACATTAGAGAATATCAATTTTTTATTTCTAAAAGATTAACTAAAAATTCATAACATATTAAGACAATATATTTATTATAAAATAAACATAAATATTTTAATTTAAAATTTAATTATATTAATCAATATGATGGTGGGAAAATAAATTCATGAATATAAGTAAAAATAACTAATCCTTTCAAATATTGTAAGAAGATAGCCAAAAAATTGTTTAGAGAATATTTATATAAATTGATTCATTTTAAAAACCATTTTAAAAAATTTAATATTTATTGAAACTGAACATTTTAATAGAATTCATGTGTTTTTGTGAAATTTTGTAAAATAATAAATACGGGTACATTAATAGATTAAAATGTTCATCAAACCAATAGGAATGAATGTTAACATTTCATTAAAATAATTTATCAATAATTTTAAATATCAAAGTATGAATATAGAACTAATACATTAAATCACCAAAGATAACCCAAGGAAAATATTTATGGGATTTAAATTAAATGGGACTTACAATTTCTGCTCTTATAAATTTATAATAGATATTCATGAAAATAAATGAGATTGTAACAGAGACCCCTTACCTCATGTCTTATATTGCATTTTATTTATTAAAATATCCTAGATTGTAAATATATATTTAAAATAAATCTAATCATGAACCATAATAATTATTATACTTATATTTAATAATCTATTATAAATTTAAATTATACATTTATTAAAAAATATCTCGTAAAAATAAAATTCATGTGGAAATTGGTCTTTTCTCTATTCATGACTCAGTTTGATGATTCTGGACCATGATACATGGTCATTGTATCATAAAATAGAGAATATTAATCATTAATTAATTTAAATAATTAGTCAATATATAAACATATAAAATAATTAATATAATGTGTTGATGAAAAGTTATTTATTTTAGTTCATGGAGATGATAGAATATAAGTGTGAATGGGTTATGTTTTCACATTTTAATGTATCCAGAGAAAGGCCATAAAATTATAAATAACCTTTTAAAATAAATTATTACATCACTAAAATAATATATATTCATTTGATATATCCTTAATAGTAGCCTTTTATTTCAGAAATGAAAAATGACTCACATCATGCTTAGTAGATATAGTAGTCTACATGTTTGCATGATCAAAACATTGACTTCTAATATGAAGTAAAGGAGGTAGAAAATGATTGTTTCATCAACATAATAACATATAATTATATTAAATTTATAATATTCATCATGTTGCGTTTGATAAAATATTTTTAGTAAGATGACTAAAAATTGAATGTACCCAGTTAAGAGTTATACCTCCTCGATGAGAAACCCCATATAGCTTACAACATATGACTTGAAAGTATGGTATTATGATCTAAATAAAAAATATATAATGAGGGATGATATGATATGGAGTTATTTAGTTATAATATTTCTTAGATATATATATTATGATGGGTTATGAATAGAGGAGTTGTGAAATCCTTTAATATGGGTAGGTCAGGATACAATTTTTATTTTTTAAAATATTAAAATATGTAAATGTCTTATTCAAGTAATGTGATCCAAAATAAAAAATATTTAAATATAATTATGGTATTTTTCATATAAAACCAACAAATAAAATAATTGTTTTATATGTAAAATATAATTTCTTAGTTCAAACCACTGGTGACCCATATTAACCTTTTGCGTGGTAACAAATTTGTACAAATTATAATATTACGTATGGTAAATTTTTTGTTGACATTATAAATTCATTTTTATTAGGATGAATAAATAATTTCAATCCATTTTATTTATTAAATATAAATAATTGGACTAAAATAATTTAAAATAAACTCGCAGATGAGATATATAAAAGTTTTCTTGTAAAATGTTTTATTATATATTAAAATGTTTTTATATAAAAATTAAGCATAATTTTGATCAAAATAACATCAATTATACTATTTTTAATAAAAAGGAAATAGTAATATATTAAAATAAATTCAAGAATGTTATAATATTTAAATAATTTAGAAGAAAATAATGTTTTCTATATATAAGTATTTTTTAGTATTCACTGAAAATTTATTATTTTCATAAAATCCTAAATTTTCACTATTAACTAATTTTAATATTCTAATATAAAATATTATATAATTTTTATATAATAAAATTTCAAAACCTATTGGAAATTAATTACAATCTCTATTCATAAAATGTAATAAAACACATTTTCAATGAATACATATTTTTAAAGGATAAAATTACTTTATAGAAAATGGAGTGCATATTTATATTTCATTAGTCAATCAATATAAATTATATTAAAAAAATTGAAATAATTCACATAATGATGTTATTAATTCACTTTATTTATTTAATTATTAGTATATACAACTTTAGTATATCATTTTACATTTAAACTGGGTTTTCATATATTGGATCCTATCAAAGAAATTTGATTTATTTAGAGGGAAATATATCATAGAATCTCGAGGTGTTTCCCATAACTCTTATAGGCACATTTTTCAATTATGAATCCTCTAGAATACAAGATGGAATACATGAGGACATGTTTAGTCTATTATTTTTGAAAAAGACAGCTTATTGGCCTTAGTGGTATACACTTTAAGACAAATTCATGCAACCATAAACCTAATCTCTAGTGTAGAAGAGAAAAAATCCATTACACTATATTAAATTCTAATGAATGAAACTAATCCTAAAACAAACTACATAGCATTTACCTTGATATCGTCACCGTATTTTGATCACTGAGAATTTTTTTTCAATTTTCAAGTAGCTCCTCCTAAAATATTAATCATCAAAATATTACAATTCACCTTCCTTGTATAGATAAAAACAAATGAACCCACATGATCATCCAAAAAACATCATTTGCATGATTATATACAACCATCCTTTCATTAGAAATATCTATTAGTGAATGTCATATTGTTATTTCATCACAGTATATTCCTCTGTAGTTTTAACCCTTTTATTATCAACTAGATAATAATAATACCCCTTCCAACCAAAACTACACATGGAAGCCATCAAAAAATATTTACTGAAAATAAAAAATGAATTGTATATCTTTGAATACTGAATTTATTCTCAAATTATTTAATTGAAATTAACTTTAATTCTTCCTAAATTACCTCTACTAAACATATACACAATGAATCATGATATTCAAGTAACCCCAAGATCTAAACATGGAGTTAGGAATACAATATATTTATAATATTAGTATGTACATGGTCCTCATGTGAGATCATAGTGGTCTTAAACTCTATTTATTATTCTACATTGCTTTTTTACATTATATTTTTCAACTAGTACAATTTCCTTGCCAAACTAACGTAGTTTTTACGTCTTCCTAAAATCAAACTCCATCCAATCTCTCAATCATATATTTGATTACACTTTTACATAATGTATCCCCACAAAACATCTTTCTAGATAAATTAGTAATTCATGATTATAAGCCCCATGTACTGACATAAATATTCCAGGGCATGGAAACTAGAATTGATGGTATAGTAAACATATGTGCAGAATTCTGATCATATAACTGAGAAAAAAATAAATAAACTATAAAAAAATGGTAAATAAAAAAACCAAAAAATAAAATAAACCCCTAAAATACGTTAAAATAATTACATAAATTTAAACAATATAATAATAAGTCCAACTACTATGGAAGGGTCTCAAATTAAATAAAACTCCATGTTAGGTGGAACTAATTTCCAACCCAATAACTAACTATATTTTATATATCTTTAAAAATAGGATATAAAAGCTAATGGTTGGAAAAAATGTATAATAAATAGGTTTACCCCTGGACCCACTCATGAAAATATGGATGAATTAAACTAAATACTCAATGAACATGTAGTGAAACAAACTCATAACCTAAACCTGGGAAACTAAGACCTTTAAACAATAAAGTAGACTCACAAAATACGTAAGCATATATAGTAATTTAATAATAATATTAAACATTGAAAAAGGTACCCCTCATTCATATTCCCATATATAATTAATGGTTCTCATTCACCAATTACATTTATTCTTGATCCCCCATCCCATATATATCACCATAACCCCAAAACAAACAACTACATCATTGTCACATACCACACATGACATTCACAAAACCATATAAATTAATCATAATAGAATATCCACCAAATTACCTGAATATTATGACATAACCACCTAGCATGCCCATATTCTATAAAAATATACTATATAAGGATGAATGATTGGTGATGGAAATATATTCAACCAAATAAGTCACCAACATATTGGACGACAATGGAAAAACATAGAACCCAAAACCTCATATGGGGAATGGTCATATTACATGACATGAGAGGGTTTTGTAAAAAAAGAAAACTAATTTATATAAATAATAATTCCAAAAACCAAAATTGTGGTTAATTACATTCAAGAACAATACTATAACCTCAACCATCGCCACACAGCTACCACCACACTTCTTCACAAATTACCAATTCAATAGAACTAGACAACCACATAAAACTAAAAAATTACTATGATTAACATTGTGTATGACCATATTAATTACATAAATTACAAAAAAAATTATTTATAATGAATTATCAATTCATTTTATGATTATAATTTTAGTTATTTTTTGAAAACATATTAATTAAAAACACCTAAATTAACTAACTAACATGATTTTTTTCTACGATATAAGTGGCTTCAAAAACAAAAAAATCATCAACATATCCAAAAAATTATTCACAACATATAATCATTGATATACATCATGTATGTTTTCTTCTTCATAACCTAGAGAAATATAAAAATAAGAAATGGCTGAGCTCAAATTCATAGTAAGGGATAAAAAATAAAACTAGAAAATATTATGGGTAATACATATAAATAAAAAAATATTAATATAATAAAATGAAGATATGTAAATGAAGAATAAAATGATCATAAATACATGAGGAATAAATTTTAAATTTTTAAATAACATAAACATGAGATATTCATAATCATATAGTTGATGTCTATCTCAAATGTTTTTTAAAATAATATTTCAAATGTAATAAAAAACGTATCAAAAACAGAACAATGCATTCATTCAAGGTATCATGAACATTTTAACTCTAGAGAATAGTTTTTTACCCAATGAATTAAATAGAAATATGGGAACACCCTCCATATTTTTAATAATTTATGTTCCATATAAGTAAATTATACTTAGTTCCTTTAATGATTTATTAATCTAATGATGAAATGGGTACCATGATAATATATAGTATAAGTATAGTCTATATATATTAACAATTTGGATGGAATCATATGATAATATTATATGAATGAATATATTGTGTTGAAATAGACATAAAATTTACCTTTTTAGATCATTAAGAAAATATCTTTGGAAATATTAAATATATTTCAACATTTGAAAAATATTATTTTTAAAACTAATAGAATCATTATTTCATAGAAAAAACATGAATTCATAGAGAGAAATTTTCATAGAAAAGGGAAAAAGAATCGAATTGTTTTTAATATTAAATACACCCAAAAATTAATATATTATAAAACTTTTTTTACATTATCATACCAACATAAAGATACATGTCACATTGAATAGGTATTTTCATAATTGTGAAGGGTTAAATTTTAAAACTATTAAATTTAATAAAATAAACTTCAATAATGGAGAACATAAATTTTATGAACAAAATCACAATGAAATGTGTAGTTTAAGATAAAAAACCAAATCATGGAATGAAACCAAATTTATTATTTTAAAAAGTCTATTGGGTATACCATTTCATTAAAAGGGTAATAAAACATTTTTGTAAAATTATGTTAAGGTAAATAATAATTTAAAATGAGATAAAACATAATTGCGGTTCAAAATAATCTAGATGACACAAGTTGTAAATAAAAAATGGAGATGCACGGGGGAACTTTATTAAAGAGAATAATAATTATTTTGAATAAAAATACCCCTTTTTGAGGAATAATTTCATCAGGATAAAAAATATCAACAAAAAATAAATTTCCCCTTGAGTGGAAGAGGAAGAACCTAGATATAAAAGATAATGAATAATGAAACCAATGATAGAATAAACAATTTCAACAAGAGGCATTATATCGAAATGAAAGTAATTGTGTTAAAAACATGTTTAACATTAGAATATTTTGAATCAAGATCAATTTAATCGAATATCATTATATATCCATTGAAACATATTTAATTTTATAAATATGACCCAAGACAAATACTATACAGTAATCACACCATATCAAATATATGATGGTGCATAATAAAAAACATGCCTCAAGGAATTATATAATTGAGAAAGAACCCCTTACGTTAATTCTCAATATCAACTAAGGCACTTGAATATTTTGAATAATATAAGTTTATATATTATTCATCTATTTTAAAACCTTATTCATATATGTAAACATTATAGTATTAATTTATATATATTCAGTACATTATTATTAGTAATTATTTTATTTTTGAAATATTTAATGTGAGTAATCTTGATCATTATTATGTTTTTTTAATTATTGTTTTACTATTAAATATTCTCCTGAAGTTCACCATTTCAATATCATAGAAAAGGATTTTAATTAGTGCTTTTAATTATTTATTATGTTATAAATTTATACATCAGTATTATTTTTATTGCATATGGCACCATTGTTAGTGATGAGTATGTTTGGCTAATTTATAACGAATAAAATGTGTTATCTTAATTATAGAGGTAAATTTTTATATTACCATTCAATAAGAAATAAAATCATTATTAACAAATTAATATCTAATATTATTTTTAAAAATTCATCATGAATAAGAATTTAGATCATTTTAAATTTATGGGGTTAGATCGTCCTCAGATGAATATGTTACAATCTATGTGTGATTATATCTATAGAATAAATTTTTTGTTATAATATCAATACAAAAATGTATAATGAAAATATTTATATGTTATTACATTGATGAATAAAGATTTTAATATTTAAAATAATATATTAAACTAAAATAAAATTCTACGTACAAATTCAGGTTTCTCAATCTCGGAATGTTCCTTTTAGGCATTCTATTGTACAATTATCACTTACTATTAATATTACACATTCAAGGAAAATTTAATTATAAGAAAATTTAAATCATGATATAAAATGGTTTTTGATTCACTAAATAGATTTCAATAACTATCCATGAAATGTTCTGATGAAAAATGAAACTTTTTTTAATGGAGGTGATAGTCTGCATACAAACATGAGAATCATTGTCATTTTCATTTGAATAGGAGGGGAATTGATAATGGTTATACAATTGATATATCAAAATTTAATTAAATTATATATAATTGTTTTGTAACATACATATGTTCATTAAGGGTTTATTTATTTTTGGATGAGATTGTTATAGAAATAAGTTAAAGGTAGTGTAATATATACATTGATAGTTTGGATCTTTTGTTTAAGTATCCGTTGGAAAAGAAGGAATTAGTGAACTTTTTTGAGTATTGATGATACTAAACATGTATTTGGGAACTAGAGTAATAAAATTTCATAGAGTTCCATGAGAATTATTAATGAGGTTTATGACATTAAATCGGTATAATGACGTAATTTTATTTGTAAAGAAGATGAAAAAATCCTTGTAAAATTATTTGAATTAATGCGGAATAATGAAATATCAGGATTGTTTTGTTAGATAAGTGGGAAAATGTTTTTAGAAGAGTTGGAATTAATTTACTACATAAATATTTATTATACAATATTTATGTATCAAATATATTTATAAAAAATTGATCTATATTTCATTACTCATTCCAACTCTTATTAATAAATAATGAAATTTAATCATGGAGTTTTTTTCTATTAATATAATTTGACCCTTCATTAAAATTTTTATTTTAGGAATCCAACATTTTGATCAAATTATCTAAGTATAGTAATAAATATAATAAAATTATCTTTTAAAATTAAATCATCTAATCTATTGAGAATATATTTTTGAAGAAAATAGAATTTTAAAAATTAATTATTTTAATTCTTATTTAGAATTGCTTAAAAATTAAATGAGAGTTAATTTATTTATATATTTTTAAACGTCTTATTATTGTCGTTATATTTAAATATATAAATTTAATTTTTAAGAATAGTATCTACAAAGGTATCATTCCATGAATAATAACTATTTTTTCATAATATCTAATATTTACATTGTTTCCCTAATTGTATAACTACAAATTGAATTTATGTCATTACATAATTTGGTCACGATGATTGAAAAAATTGAAGCCATTTTATCTATTTATATTTTTAAAAGTTCTAAGAATTAATTTTATTATAAGTTTGGATGATATATAATATACTCTTATTAAAATGGTTTATTTTAAGATAAAATGTAATTGTTACATGCCAAGTAAACACTATTCAATGGATGATAATTTATCTAATTTTATATTTTTTTCAATAATTTCTCTTACAAACATTATTTAACCATAATAAAATACCCTTCATTTCACGTAAAATGAAAATTTAATAACAAAAAATTTTCTATAAAAAATTTTCTTACATATAATAATTATTTTAATTTTATAAATTCATTATTGTAAAGAATAACTTATAATTTTCTATATATATTTTAAAATTTTATTACCTATATAACTACACATTGATTAAAAGGAAACATTTCAGTGTTTATAAAATTTTTGTTGTTTATTTTTTGTTTTTTTGTTGGGGTATTGAAAGGAACCAAACCTAGTAGGTTTTAGAAGAAAAATATAAATTAAAATATAATAGTGTTAAATTCTCCCCCTTAAAAAATATACTCATCATAATATTAACTATTATTCACAAAAAATTAATTAAGGAAAGAAAAATGAAAAGAGAAACCTAGATATGTTATCAAATGATGTGTCTATCATAATATCATTGGTATGACTAGAGAAAAATAATTTCCCCATTATCATGTTAATAGATTTATTAATTTGACCTCCACATATTATTGCTCAATTCCCTCCTTTTCCACACAGTAATAATATTATAGTTCCTTTGACACATTCCCCTTAGTTCCTATTCGTGTATTTTTAATATGTATGATTTTAATCCTTATTTCTTTCAACATGTTTTTCTCCTAAACATCCATGAGACTCAATAATTTTTTTTGTTTATTTTTAAATTAAAATATACATGTATTTTCAGAAATAGTTCATGATATCTTGTTTTATAAAATAAAAATATTTCCCACTTCCATTGTTATCTAATTAGGTGTCTCATTCGAATAATCCCCCCATTTCCTATGGTACCCATTGTTGATGTGATTCGTTCGGGTTCAATAATTCATAAAATAAAAGGAGTTAAGATAATTGTGTAATAATTAAAACTATAAGACAATTATATTAATTTCAAAAATTTAACCTTAAAATTTCATTATATTTGAAATTATTAAATTAGTTTTCAATTTAGTCTAAATCTTCATCGATTCAATATAGTTCTATTTAGGTTAGGTTTCCCCTAATCCTTGACATAATTCATTATCATGACAAATTATTACTAATGTATTATAAGGATGATTTTATTATCAAATGCATACCCCATGGGAGTGCCTATCTAGGTGGGAAGTCTTAATCCCACTCACAGGGAACAAGAGTAATGATTTAGTAGATACCTGACCAAACCTTTTTAGGGTGATTATCTATAAAATAATATTTAATATTGATTAAAAGATTAATTTAATTACATATAATTATTCATGAATTAGATTTTATAGAGTTATATTCACTATTTTTATATTAATTAATTTTCCAGTAAAAAAGAAATATTTTTATTCATACTGATTTCATTTTAATGTATTTTATGATTTTATTTTAAACGAATAATTTAAAAATGTAAAGATACAGAATTTACATGTAATTTTATTTAAATATATGGTAAATTTACGAGTCCGTTAAAATTGAAGATGTGTGATTCTGAGTCCTGGTGTTCCGGGAAAGAATTCATGAACTTTTTAAGGGTTCTTTTATTAAATGTACGAGTGGGTTTTTGTAACGTTTGAACCGGTTCTCAAGATTAAAATCGGAGGGCATTGTTGAACTTGCAACACCGATATTTGAATAAGGAGACCTTCACCTTAGCTACTGTAGGCTATAGGTGAAAGATAGATTTTCACTTTTTCCTGGAAAAATAAAAATAAAAATGGTTTATCATTTTTATTTTTATTTGAAACTCTCATGTGAATGTTATAGAGGTAGCGACCACCTGATGAAGGAAACCCCCAATTAAAATTCATGGTGTTGGTGACCACCCGAACCCCACTTTATTGGAGAAAACCACTCAACTACCCAATAATTACACCTTCCATTTAATTAAGTAATTTATTTATGCCAACTCTCCTTTATTCAATACTTTCATTTAATTATCCTGTCAACTTAAATTAAAAGTATATTAATTTAATTTGGCATTTCATCTCTTGGGGGGGGGGGGGTTTGGGAGAGTGTTGTAAAAAAGGGAGGAGCTTTAGAGAATCGTGGAGAAACTCAACCTCCAATGAAGAATGCACACCAGAATTGATGAATGCAGACGACATTCGAGCCGAATTTGGAATCTCCTTTCGGAAGTGACGAACACCAACACCACTATCCACAACGACTTCATATACATCCTCGTGACCTTCGTCAACAAACCTCTAGGGAAGGGGTTTAATTATGTGTGATTATTGATTCCCATGTTCTTCTCTTCTAAACATTGAACGCGGATCAACTCTCTAATTAGTGGATCCGCGAATGATTTCCTTTTTGAGGTTTGGTAATAATCATTTCCAAGGGTTGTAGGGTTTGATCTTTTGAGTACCCCCTTACCGTTCTTGACATTCATCATAAAATATTTATGAAGTCGCTTGCTGCTGCCCTAACACAGAGAGTGCGGGCCAAACGAACATGGCCTGAACTCTCTGCATTTCCTTTAGGTTGTTGTTGTGTTCCTCACAATGGTAGAAGGCGGCGACTGGTGCTGGAGAATAGCACCGGTGGGACTCGGATGTGGCAGTCGGCACACAGCCGTCCACGACAAAGGTGACAGTACAACTGTACCACACCGTTGCCTGCACGCCGCCCTGTGGCCCCCGCACTGAACTGCCACCTCCCCCCCCCACGTATCCGCACGGCCCTCGCGCCTCACCATATCACCCTCACTACCCTGCGACACTCACTCTACCTTGTGGCCTCCCCGCCGCACCGTGGGCCGTCGCCCAGGCCGGGCCGCTCAGGCTGGGGCCCCCAATGCGGGCCGGGTTGACCTGAACCGGGTCTGGTCAGCCCGGGCCGGGTCGAGCCAGACCCTGTTGGCTGGTCCAGACCCATCGAGTCGGGTAGCACCCTGCATGCCGGGTTGGGCCGGATCTGTCTGACTGGGTCTGACCAGACTCGGGCTAGCTTTGACCCATTTTCCCACTATCAGCCATAATTTTGGCACCGATCGTCCGTTTGGTGAACCATCTATTGTGGCAGAATCCTTGGAGGTAGATAGTCATTTTTTATACCACACTATTGTGTTTGATAATGTCAGGGTATGGTTAGTATAACGCCCCAGCCTAAAACCTTACTTAATCTTGAGTTATTACACGATTACACATTAAGGATTTTTTCAGGTTTAGAGTTTTAGAGAATTAGATCATGAAACTTGCATTACATTCCACATTTAAACAATGTGGTTACATAAAAGACAGTATTCATTCTTTCCATCAACAGAAACATATTTAAAATAAAACATGGATTCTTTCTTGACATATCCTTGACACTATCATCACATCATGTACCTTTCCCTTGACCTGTGAAAAACATTTCAAAAACTTGGGATGAGCATAAAAATCTCAGTAAGGGTTATAAAAATATGGAAAGGAATCATGAGTTCATATATACATAAGAATGAAATCATACGTTGCCCATAAAACATAGTCACTTTAACATACCTCATCAAATCATGAATAAATCATAGAAATCATAAGACATAAAATGTAACTTGAGGCATTCATAACATTCTTACGTAGGGAGTAACCCTCTTGGTTACGTTTGGAATACCCACCATAGTATATTCCCTAAATCTCTTTGGAGAAACCTTAAAGTTTCACTCATTCGCGTTACCCAATGCATTGGAGAGCTATATCGGGCTCACCCACCCTTAGTTTATCACGGAACCACTCGTATTCATAATAATGCCCAAGAACCTCAACATAATCATATCAAATAAAACATGCATAAAGGAAACATAACATTTCCACCTTTCAATCACAAGATATCAATAAAACACATTGATATAAAAACAATATGAAAACCATTTTCAATACCAAAATAAAAGTAAAGTAAAACATGGTATTTATTTTTCTTTTAAAAAGAAGGTATGGCTTTTAGAGGAAGCCAAAACTCAAATAATGGTCATGACGGCGGAGAAGTCATTGTCGCCGCATACATATGACAAAAACATTCCCTTTTGTCATTTAATAAACACTTCATATAAAAAATATTTCTTTTGAATAAATGAAAAAGTCAAAGGGGTTTATACACCGTATAAAATAAGGTTGTGTATAAAACAGAATATGCCTTAATGAAAGGAGATTGAGACGAAGTCCCTTACAAAGATGGTATCCTTGCTTTAAAGATAAATCAATTACATAATTATGTGTGACAAACGAATACACCAAATATAAGTGGATATTAAGTGTAAAATAATCAAAGGTCATTCACACATATTCAAAGGATGACATATTCAATAACTACATGTTGAACCCAAAGAAATCGAAATTGGTTTAAGAAGTACCCTTGACACCCTAACTCCGTCACATCAAAATGAGTTGATGATAGATAAAAAAAGGGTATCTCATCACCTGGACATAAAATTTACGTCAATAATGATATTTGAGAACATATCCCAACATAACAATATGTAAATTAAAATACCCAACAAAAGAAGTCTTTTAAAAAGAGGAGGGTGGAAGGTTTCCTTACTGACATGGGTGTCTTTCGAAACATACACCTCGTGAAAGAAGGACAATACAACATTGATGTAAATACTCATAAAAGAAATTATATTACACAATGAGTAAAATAACGGCAGTACATACACCACTCAAAGGAAATTATGTCAAATGTCTCATAAATCTCACGGGAATAAAAGTGAGATGAAAAATCCCTTACGAAAACTGAGCAGCCTAACGACGCCACATAAAACATACAAAAATGGATTGATGTGATAAAATAGGTTATCTCATCATATTAACATAAAGTTTATAGAAAGAGGAATATAAAAGAACATCCCCCAACATAAAAAAAGTAGCTTAAAAGAAGTGACATAAAGGAGAGTACTTAAAAAGAAAGAGATAGGTTAGATCTCTTATGAAAATTTGGCAGCCTAACGGCGCCACTCAAAACATCCAAAATTGCTTGATTAGAAAGAATAGGGTCTCTCATCACATGAACATAAAAATTACAGTAAGATTAATATAAAAGAACATCCCAATAACAAGAATGATGATCTTTAAAAGGAATGACATAAAAGAGTGTACTTAAAAAATAAATATTGGAGTAGGATCCCTTACCTCAAGTCCAACTTGTCTTGTTCGATTCATTATATTCCTGAATAATAATCTTTGTTCAATTAATATTTGCATAAGTACCTCCTTTAGAGATTATTATTCAGTTCATATCACATATTATAATGATATAATAATAGTTTAATAATGTTCGTTCATATCAGACGTTTTTGTCGATGTTTGGTACATGAGTCAAAAATGAACTTGTTTGAAAAAAAGATTGCCCATGTAGTTATAAGTAAATAATTTCAAGAATAGTATTAATGATTAAAATATCATATATATCCAGTAAATATTCATTTTATACTATTCCATATCATTTGTAGATAAAAAATGATAAGCACCGTTCATGGAGACGGTAGGTCGTACGTACGCATGAACACTACTTTCATTTTTTTGTCATATTAATGGAATTAAAACAAAATGAGAGAGATATATTTATATGTTATAATTCTAGAATGATATCAATAATTTAGATGTAATTTATTAAATATATGTCTATTATATATATGTACTTATAATATTACATAACATTCTGAGATAAAAAATGAAATGTACCGTTCATGGAGACGGTAAGCCGTACGTACGCATGAACGCTACTTCCATTTATATTTCATATTTAATGGAATTAAAACATAATGATATATAATAGTATTTTAGTTACAGTATGGTATCATATATAATATCATTAAATATATCCTTTATGCGTACCACATATGGTATTAACGAATCAAATCACTTTGAGGGGGCGGTAGTCCGCACTTCCTTAATTGAAGATATCACGTTTACCCATAATGGAATCCATAAATGTATGCCATAAATGAAAAATAAAGAAACTTAAGTAAAACATAAACATATTATATATCATATATAAATATAGTGTCATCTTAATGGACACCTTTGAAGGTGTTAGAATAATGTTGAAAAATCATCGTTTCAGGAGGCAGAAATTCACCATCCACGGAAACAGTATGTTCTTTAACCATTATATGTAGGTGTGTGTAAGTTTAGCTCGATTACTTCTTATAAAAACATCCTAGTATATTGAATATACTGTATTTGTTACAAAATAAATGAATAAAAAGAGTTTAGGGGGTTGGAGAAGCAAAATAAAACAAAAGGACACAAGTGAAGACATTACCTTAAAATCGGGTAACTCCGTTTTGTTTGAGCTCAAAGGCTTCCCTGGGAAGACTTATGCCCAATGTGAGGCTTCAAGGAGTAAGAGAGGGAAGTGGAGAGACAAAATGGGCAGGGTTTGGCCGAGCAAAAGGCATTGGGAGTGTGGGTAAGGAGGTAGAGGTGGGGGCCTTTTATAAGAGGAGAGGAGGGGCACTCTTTTAAAGTTGCAAAATGTTACTTTATTTTCAAAATAGTTTCGGATTTTAAAGGTCCCACATTGGTGTATTTCGAGGTAAAGGTGATAAGGGTTATAAATACACTCATCTAATAGGTTTTGGACATGTTTAGGTCTTATATATTACATTAACATTCCATTTTATTTAAATCGTTAAATAATGATGTCATTGCTGCATCATCATGATGTCATAAATAATTAAATTTATTTAATTTCTAAAAATTATAAAAAAAACATACTATGATGTAGGAATTATTTTTAGCTTTCCAATTATTATTTATAGTCAAAAATATGACTTGTATAACCCCATGTAAAAATTGTTTTAGTAAAACATCTCATGTTTGTGTCATTTTTACTTTAACATTAAATAAAAAGATATTTATGTCATTTTCCAACCAAAGTGGCTCCATGGGGTCCCCAAGTTGACCCATGGATTTTCTTGGTCGGACATGACACAACCAATGAGGGTAGGACATTTTTCTAGGTCATTTCATATTATTAAAACATTATTCTTACCATAAACTATACTAATTACCTCTAATCGTGATTAAAAACATAATAAGTTACTATTCACAAAAAAAATATTTTTATCCCATTAATCCACATTTTACTTCTTAATTACAACAACGTATGTCGGATTTTTGAAATTAAAAACACAAAGATGGAAAAATTTCATTTAAACGGAAAAATCCGTTTTTATAAGTACTACTTAGTGGTTTCACTATTCATCAAAAATTGAAGTTTTTTAGAAAAATCCAAAAAATTCACCCTAAGCTATATTTGATATTCCGAATTCAAAAATGAAGTATATTTTACAAAATTCAAAACAAATAAGTCAAATTAATTAATTTAATAATTAATTCCTGTTGTCAGAGAAAATAGCGTGTTTTTATGAAACAATAAGTATCAAAAGATTGACACTAGTTTAAGTCTGATTTCAAAGTAAAATTAATTCCAACAACCACTATTGGATTTAATAGTAAAAATATATTCTAATTTAACTTTAAAACCAATTCAAAAGATAATATAATAATATAAATAAATTCGATTAAAAAGAGGTTTTGAATTAAAATACAACAATTTACACTATTCATTAAAAAATGAACTTTATCGGAAAGATACCAAAAATTTACACAAAGTAAATTCTGATGTCCCAATTCTTAAGAAGAGTTTTATTTGGTCCAATAGAATTTATAAGAGTGAACAAAACTATATTTAATGATGTTTCTCCATCAAAAGGCGATAAGTGAACCTTTAGTGAAAACTATGGCATATACGCCTAAAATTGTATTCTTTCTGTATTTTAAGCATTTATCTTTTATTGGATAAATTTAAAAACATTTAAAAACATATATAATCATATTTTAGTTATTTCTATCTATTCCCGCCAATACAATAGCTACATGTTAACTACCATTATAAATAATATTATTTTATTATTAGAGTGCAACGTAAGATTCCCAAGAAACTCGTTGTTGCGTGTTGGGTACACCATCGAGCATAGCGTCCCCTTTAAAGTAATATTAATATTTTATTCCCAAATATGGATAAATATGAAAATTTCATATTCTTTATTTACCTTGGGTGTTACATCCTTCCGCCCTTTTTGGAATTGCGTCCTCATAATTTTTAAAATTGAGCATGGAAACATCCTTGAAAGTCCCACATCGGAACAAGAGTCAGTAAAACAATCACATTAAAATAAAGGAAGATAAGTATAGATGTCACCCGAGTTAACCCATACTAAGATTCCATGTAGAATAACATAGACATGGAAGAAAAATCAAAGGGTCATGTTCTTGAGGGAGAGTGATAGTAAACATGTCTAGGAGAAAGTTAACTATAAGAAAATCACAGACTTGTGATGGGTTAAACGGTATTCGATTCCCCAGTAGGAAAAGTTAATGGACAAAATTTTTGTTTTAAGTTACTTTTTATTGAGGAATTTATTCATATGGAAACATATTCACTTATCATGTTGACTTTTAACTTTTACTAGATTCCTTAATCAAACTCCTATTTTTTTCCAAAAGACGAGTATTTAGGGAGACTTGTTCGCATTAAGAGTACTATATTCAACTTCTAGAGAATCACCTAATCCACCAAAGAGAACTATATACTTCCCATATCTTTAGACCTTAACCAAAACCAAAACCAAAAAGGTTAGTACAAGGTCATATAATCCAGAAAAGGATAACCCTTTAAAAAGAAAATCTATGCTTAATCTCCAAAATTTGTCCAACAAAACCCAAAGTTCTACGAGGACCATCTGATAAACAATTTGTCTATAAAATTATTCAAAGTAAACCAATATATGATTGAAACACAAATATTTGAAGGATTTATTCACATAGTCTTCCATGTTATATCGTAACATTTATCTCCAACAAAATCAGTTTCTCCTAAAGTCTCATATTGAAAAGTAATTAACTTAATCACATATCCTCAATGATAGGTTAATCATTTTCATAAATAACCCAAAATCAACTTACCCTTAATTCATAAAATCATATAACTAAAATGAATCAGTCAAACAAACCAAGGACTTCACGTAATCCAGTGGTAGGCGATAAATACCAGCCGCACATTGGTTGTGGGTTCGATTCCCGCAGCTTTGTCCGACGCGACGGGTAGTCACACGGTCTGCCTGTTGTCTTTTTTCCAAAACTATATAATTCTCAAATCATTCCCCAAAAAGAGATAAAATCATAAAAAATAACAATAACATAATTTAACCTCAATTTTATCTCATGCCTTTCACTTCCATCATAACATATTGTAACCCATAATTACCTCAAAAGTAAGGATCCTATAAACACTAATGGTTACCTTTATAATTATTACCTGACCTTACACATCGATTAGTCATCTCATACATGATGCATTAAATATCATACCAAGGTTCAAGTGGTTGATCATGACTCCTTGATAGTTGGTTTAGAACAACCATGAGTTCCCTCATCGAATCCCCCATTTTATCTAGTATCTTAATCATAGAACCACCACAGTTTCCTTCAAACCTGTTGTCTCTTTGGTGCCTGCTAGATCCATCCATTCACTAAAAACAGAAATGTCAGTGTGAGTATATCAACAAAACCATCATGTACTAATGAGGAAGGAAAACACTAAGATACACTTACTCATTCACTTTATCTAGAACTTGGACTCTTTCTGAAATCCTAACCATTATGGTAATGCCATTTATGCTTAAAGAATACCATAACCTCTAAATTTATCTAAACCGACCTTTGATACCAACTATAAGTCCCCAGCCTTAAACCATACATAATCTTGAGTTATTACAAGATTACACATTGAGGATCTTCTCAGGTTTAGAGTTTTAGATAATTAGATCATGAAACTTGCATTGCATTTCACATTTAAATAAAGTGGTTACATAAAAGACAGTATTTATTCTTCCCATCAATGGAACATATTTAAAATAAAACATGGATTCATTCTTGACACATCCATGACACTATCATCACATCATGTACCTTTCCCTTGACCTGTGAAAAACATTTCAATAACATGGGATGAGCATAAAAAGCTCAGTAGGGGTTATAAAAATATGGAAAGGAAACATGATTTCATATATACATAAGAATGAAATCATACTTTACCCATAAAACATAGGCACTTTAACATACCTCATCAAATCATGAATAAATCCTAAAAATCATAAGACATAAAAGGTAACTTGAGGCATTCATAACATTCTTACGTAGGGAGTAACCCTCTTGTTTACGTTTGGAATACCCACCATAGTATATTCCCTAATCTCTTCGGAGAAACCTTAACGTTTCACTTCTTCGCGTTACCCAATGCATTGGAGAGATATATCGGGCTCACCCGCCCTTAGTTTATCACGGAACCACACGTATTCATAATAATACCCAATAACCTCAACATAATCGTATCACATAAAACATGCATAAAGGAAACATAACATTTCATCCATTCAATCACAAGATATCAATACAACACATTGATATAAAAACATTATGAAAACCATTTTCAATACCAAAAAAAATGTAAAACATGGTATTTATTTTTCTTTTAAAAAGAAGGTATGGCTTGTAGAGGAAGCCAAAACTCAAATAATGGTCATGATGGCGGAGAAGTCGTTGTAGCCGCATACATACGACAAAAACATTCCCTTTTGTCGTTTAATAAACACTTCGTATAAAAAAGATTCCTTTTGAATAAACGTAAAAGTCAAAGGGTTTTATACACTGTATAAAAGAAGGTTGTGTATAAAACAGAATATGCCTCAATGAAAGGAGATTGAGATGAATTCCCTTACAAAGATGGTATCCTTGGTTTAAGGATAATTCAATTACATAATTATGTGTGACAAATGAATAATCCAAATATAAGTGGATATTAAGTGTAAAATAATCAAAGGTCATTCACACATATTCAAAGGATGACATATTCAATAACTACATGTTCAACCCAAAAAATTGAAATTGGGTTAAGAAGTTCCCTTGACAGTCTAACGACGTCACATATAAAATGAGTTGATGAGAGATAAAAAAAGGGCATCTCATCACTTGGACATAAAATTTACATCAATAAGGATATATGAGAACATATCCCAACATAAAAATATGTAAATTAAAAGACCCAAAAAAAGAAGTCTTTTAAAAAGAAGAGTGTGAAAGGTTCCCTTACCGACATGGGTATCTTTCGAAACATACACCTCGTGAAAGAAAAACAATACAACATTGATTTAAATACTCATAAAAGAAATTATATTACACAATGAGTAAAATAATTGGTAGTACATACACCAATCAAAGGAAATTATGGCAAATGTTGCATAAATCTCATGGGAATAAAAGTGAGATGAAAAATACCTTACGAAAACTCGGCAGCCTAACGACGCCACATAAAAATTACAAAATTGGATTGATGAGATAAAATAGGGTATCTCGTCATATTAAATTAAAGTTTATAAAAAGAGGAATATAAAATAACATCCCCCAACCTAAAAAAGGGGATCTTAAAAGAAGTGACATAAAGGAGAGTACATAAAAAGAAAGAGAGATGTTAGATCTCTTAAGAAAATTTGGCAGCCTAACGGCGCCCCTCAAAACATCCAAAATGGAATGATGAGAGAGAATAGGGTCTCTCATCACATGAACATAAAAATTACAGTAAGATTAATATAAAATAAAATCCAAATAACAATAAAGATGAGCTTTAAAAGGAATGACATAAAAGAATGTACTAAAAAAGAAAGAGTGGAGTAGGATCCCTTACCTCAAGTCCAACTTGTCTTGTTCGTTTCATTATATTCCTGAATAAAAAACTTTGGTCAATTAATAATTGCCTAAGTACCTCATTTAGAGATTATTATTCAGTTCATATAACATATTATAATGTTATAATAATTGTTTAATAATGTTAGTTCATATCAGACATTTTGCCGATGTTTGGTACATGAGTAAAAAATGAACTTGTTTGAAAAATGATTTCCCATGTAGTTAGAAGTAAATAATTTCCAGAATTGTATTAATTATTAAAATATCATATATATCCAGTAAATATTCATTTTATACTATTCCATATCATTTGTAGATAAAAAATGAAAAGCACTGTTCATGGAGAAGGTAGGCCGTACGTACGCATGAACACTACTTTCATTTTTTGTCATATTAATGGAATTAAAACAAAATGAGAGAGATATATATATGTTATAATTCAAGAATGATATCCATAATTTAGATGTAATATATTATATATATATCCATTATATATATGTACTTATAATATTACATAACATTCTGAGATAAGAAATGAAATATACCATTCCTGGAGACGGTAAGCCGTTCGTACGCATGAACGCTACTTCCATTTCTATTTCTTATTTAATGGAATTAAAACAAAATGATACATAATAGTATTTTAATTCCCATATTATATCATATATAATATCATTAAATATATCCTTTATGAATACCACATATGGTATTAATGAATCAAATCACTTTGAGGGGGCGGTAGTCCGCTCTTCCTTAAATAAAGATATCGCGTTTACCCATAATGGAAACCATAAAGGTACGCCATAAATGAAAAATACAGAAGCTTAAGTAAAACATAAACATATTAAAATCATATATAAATATAGTTTCATCTTAATGGCCACCTTTGAAGGTGTTAGAATAATGTTGAACAATCATCGTTCCGGGAGGTAGAAATTCGCCATCCACGGAAACAGTATGTTCTTTAACCATTAGATGTATGTGTGTGTACGTGTAGCTCGAGTCCTTTGTATAACAACATCCTATTATATTTATGATACTGTATTTTATTCAATATAAATGAATAAAAAGAGTTTACAGGGTTGGAGAAGCAAAATAAAACAAAAGGACACAAGTGAAGACATTACCTTAAAATCGGGTAACTCCCTTTGGTTTGAGCTCAAAGGCTTCCTTGGGAAGACTTCTGCCCAATGTGAGGCTTCAAGGAGTAAGAGAGGGAATTGGAGGGACAAAAGGGTTAGGGGTTGGCCGAGCCAAAGGCTTTGGGAGTGTGGGTAAGGAGGTAGAGGTGGGGGCCTTTTATAATAGGAGAGGAGGGGCACTCTTGTAAAGTTACAAAATGTTACTTTATTTTCAAAAGCGTTTCGGATTTTAAAAGTACCACATTGATGTATTTCGAGGATAAGGTTATAAGGGTTCTAAATCCACTCATTCAATAGATTTTGGACATGTTTAGGTCTTAGATATTACATTATCTTTCCATTTTATTTAAATCGTTAAATAATGAGGTCATCGTTGCATCATCATTATGTCATAAATAATTTAATTTATTTAATGTCTAAAAATTATAAAACAAATAATATGATGTAGGAAGCTTTTTATCTTTCCAATGACTATTTATAGTCAAAAATATGACTTGTATAACCCCATGTCAAAATTGTTTTAGTAAAATAACTCATGTTTGTGTCATGTTTACTTTAACATTAAAAAAAGATATTTATGTCATTTTCCAACCAAAGTGGCTCCATGGGGTCCCCAAGTTGACCCATGGATTTTCTTGGTCAGACAGGACACTTCCAATGAGGGTAGGACATGTTTCTAGGTAATTTCATTTTATTAAAACATTATTCTTACCATAAACTACACTAATTACCTCAAATCGTGATTAAAAACTTAATAAGTTATTATTCACCAAAAAATATTTTTATCCCATTAAACCACATTTTTCTTCTTAATGACAACCATGTATGTCGGATTTTTTAAATTCAAAACACAATGTCGGAAAAATTTTATTTAAACGGAAAAATCCATTTTCATAAGTACTACTTAGTGGTTTCACTATTCATCAAAAATTGAAGTTTTTCAGAAAAATCCCAAAAATTCCCCCTAAGCTATATTTGATATTACGAATTCAAAAATGAAGTCTATTTTAAAAAATTCCAAACATATAAGTCACATTAATTAATTTAATAATTAATTCCCGTTGTCAGAGCAAATAGAGTGTTTTTATGAAACAATAAGTATCAAAAAATTGACACTAGTTTAAGTCTGATTTCAAAGTGAAATTAATTCCAACATCCACTATTGGATTTAAGGGTAAAAATATATTCTAATTTAACTTTAAAACCAATTCAAAAGATAATATAATCATATAAATAAATTAGATTAATATGAGATTTTGAATTAAAATACCACATTTTACACTATTCATTAAAAAAATGAACTTTATCGGAAAGATACCAAAAATTTACACAAAGTAAATTTTGATGTCCCAATTCTTAAGAAGAGTTCTATTTGGTCCAATAGAATGTATAAGAGTGAAATAAACTATATTTAATGACAGTTCGCCATCAAAAGGCGATAAGTGAACCTTTAGTGAAAACTAGGGCATATACGCCTAAAATTGAATTCTTTCTGTATTTTAAGCCTTTATCTTTTATTGGATAAAAGTAAAAACATTTAAAAACATATATAATCATATATTAGTTATTTATATCCATTCCCACCAATACAATAGCTACATGTTAACTGCCATTAAAAATAATAATATTTTATTATTAGAGTGCAACGTAAGATTCCCAAGAAACTCATTGTTGCATGTTGGGTACGCCATCGAGCATAGTGTCCCCATTAAATTAATATTAGTATTTTATTCCCAAATATGGATATATATGAAAATTTCATATTCTTTATTTACCTGGGGTGTTACATCCTTCCCGCCATTTGGGAATTGTGTCCTCGTAATTTTTAAAATTGAGCTTGGAAACATCCTTGAATGTCCCACAACGGAACAAGAGTCGGTAAAACAATCACATTAAAATAAAGGAAGATAAGTATAAAAGTCACCCGAGTTAACCCATACTAGGATTCCATGTAGAAAAACATGGACATGGAAGAAAAAAAGAAAAGGGTCATGTTCTTGAGGGAGAGTGATAGTAAACATGTCTAGGATAAAGTTAACCATAAGAAAATCACAAACTTGTGATGGGTTAAACGGTATTCCATTCCCCAGTAGGAAAAGTTAATAGACATCATTTTTGTTTTAAGTTAATTTTTATTGAGGAATTTATTCATATGGAAACATAATCACTTATCATTTTGACTTTCAACTTTTACTAGATTCCTTAATCAAACTCATAGTTTTTTCCAAAAGATGAGTATTTAGGGAGACTTGTTTTCATTAAGAGTACTATAATCAACTTCTATAGAATCACCTAATCCACCAAAGTGAACTATATAATTCCCATATATTTAGACCTTAACCAAAACAAAAACCAAAAAGGTTAGTATAAGGTCAGATAATCCAGCAAAGGATAACCCTTTAAAAAGAAAATCTATGCTTAATCTCCAAAATTTGTCCAAAAAAACCCAAAGTCCTACAAGGACCATCTGATAAACAATTTGTCCATAAAATTATTCAAAGTAAACCAATCTAATATTGAAACCCAAATATTTTAAGGTTTTGGTCACATAGTCTTCCATGTTAAATCGTAACATTTATCTCCAAACAACATCAGTTGCTCCTAAAGTCTCATATTGAAAAGTAATTAACTTAATCACATATCCTCCATGATAGGTTAAGCATTTTCATAAATAACCCAAATTCAACTTACCCTTAATTCATAAAATCATATAACTAAAAAGAATAAGTCAAACAAACCAGGGGCTTCACGTAGTCCAGTGGTAGGCGATAAATACCAGTCGTACATTGGTTGTGGGTTCGATTCCCGCAGCTTTGTCCGACGTGATGGGTAGTCACACAGTCTGCATGTTGTCCTATTTCAAAAACTATATAATTCTCAAATCATTCCCCAAAAAGAGATAAAATCATCAAAAATAACAATAACATAATTTAACCTCAATTTTATCTCATGCCTTTCACTTCCATCATAACATATAGTAACCTATAATTACCTCAAAAGTAAGGATCATATAAACTCTAATGGTTACCTTTATAATTATTACCTGAACTTCCACATCGATTGGTCATCTCGTACATGATGTATTAAAGATCATACCAAGGTTCAAGTGGTTGATCTTGACTCCTTGATAGTTGGTTTAGAACAACCACAAGTTTCCTCATTGAATCCCCCATTTTATCTAGTATATTAATCATAGACCCACCACAGTTTCCTTCATACCTGTTGTCTCTTTGGTGCCTGCTAGATCCATCCATTCACTAAAAATAGAAATGTCAGTGTGAGTATATCAACAAAACCATCCTGTACTAATGAGGATGGTAAAAACTAAGATACACATACTCATTCACTTTATCTAAAACTAGGACTCTTTCTGAAATCCTAACCATTATGGTAATTCCACTTTTGCTTAAAGAATACCAAAACCTCTAAAGTTATCTAAACCGACCTTTGATACCAACTATAAGGCCCCAGCCTTAAACCTTACTTAATATTGAGTTATAACAAGATTACACATTGAGGATATTTTCAGGTTTTGAGTTTTAGATAATTAGATCATGAAACTTGCATTACATTTCACATTTAAACAAAGTGGTTACATAAAAGACAGTATTCATTCTTCCCATCAACGGAAACATATTTAAAATAAAACATGGGTTCTTTCTTGACACATCCTTGACACTATCATCACATCATGTACATTTCTCTTGACCTGTGAAAAACATTTCAAAAACCTGGGATGAGCATAAAAAGCTCTGTAAGGGTTATAAAAATATGGAAAGGAAACATGAGTTCATATATACATAAGAATGAAATCATACTTTACCCATAAAACATAGGGACTTTAACATAAATCATCAAATCATGAATAAATCCTAGAAATCATAAGACATAAAATTTAACTTGAGGCATTCATAACATTCTTACATAGGGAGTAACCCTCTTGTTTACGTTTGGAATACCCACCACAGTATATTCCCTAATATCTTTGAAAAAACCTTAATGTTTCACTCCATTGCATTACCCAATGCATTAGAGAGCTATATCGGGCTCACCCGCCCTTAGTTTATCACAGAACCACCCGTATTCATAATAATACCCAAGAACCTCAACATAATCGTATCACATAAAACATGCATAAAGGAAACATAACATTTACACCTTTCAATCACAAGATATCAATACAACACATTGATATAAAAACATTATGAAAACCATTTTCAATACCAAATAAAAGAAAAGTAAAACATGGTATTTATTTTTCTTTTAAAAAGAAGGTATAGCTTGTAGAGGAAGCCGAAACTCAAATAATGGTCACGACGGCGGAGAAGTCGTTGTTGCCGCATACGTACGACAAAAACATTCCCTTTTGTCATTTAATGGACACTTCGTATAAAAAATTTTCCTTTTGAATAAACATAAAAGTCAAAGGGGTTTATACACTGTATAAAAGAAGGTTGTGTATAAAACAGAATATGCCTCAAAGAAAGGAGATTGAGACGAAGTCCCTTACAAAGATAGTATCCTTGGTTTAAGGATAAATCAATTACATAATTATGCGTGACAAACGAATAAACCAAATATAATTGGATATTATGTGTAAAATAATCAAAGGTCATTCACACATATTCAAAGGATGACATATTCAATAACTACATGTTGAACCCAAAGAAATCGAAATTTGGTTAAGAAGTTCCCTTGACAGTCTAACGGCGTCACATCAAAATGAGTTGATGAGAGATAAAAAAAGGGTATCTCATCACTTGGACATAAAATTTACATCAATAAGGATATATGAGAACATATCCCAACATAAAAATATGTAAATTAAAAGATCCAACAAAAGAATTATTTTAAAAAGAGGAGGGTGAAAGGTTCCCTTACCGACATGGGTATCTTTCGAAACATACACCTCGTGAAATAAAGACAATACAAAATTGATGTAAATACTCATAAAAGAAATTATATTACACAATGAGTAAAATAATGGATAGTACATACACCACTCAAAGGAAATTATGGAAAATGTAGCATAAATATCATGGGAATAAAAGTGAGATGAAAATACCTTACGAAAACTCGGGAGCCTAACGACACCACATAAAACATACAAAAATGGATTGATGAGATAAAATAGGGTATATCATCATATTAACATATATTTTATAGAAAAAGGAATATAAAAGAACATACCCCAACATAAAAAAGGGGAGCTAAAAAGAATTGACATAAAGGAGAGTACATAAAAATAAAGAGAGAGGTTAGATCTCTTACGTAAATTTTGCAGCCTAATGGCGCCACTCAAGACTTCCAAAATGGCTTGATGAGAGATAATAGGCTCTCTCATCACATGAACATAAAAATTACAGTAAGATTAATATAAAATAACATCCCAATAACAATAAATATGAGCTTTAAAATGAATGACATAAAAGAGTGTACTTAAAAAGAACGAGTGGAGTAGGGTCCCTTACCTAAAGTCCAACTTGTCTTGTTCTTTTCTTTATATTCCTGAATAATAAACTTTGGTCAATTAATAATTTCCTAAGTACCAATTTAGAGATTATTATTCAGTTAATATCACATATTATAATGTTGTAATAATTGTTTAATAATGTTAGTTCATATCAGACGTTTTTGCTGACATTTGGTACATGAGTCAAAAATGAACTTGTTTGAAAAACAATTGCCCATGTAGTTATAAGTTAATAATTTCCAGAATAGTATTAATTATTAAAATATCATATATATCCATTAAATATTCATTTTATAATATTCCATATCATTTGTAGATAAAAAATGAAAAGCACCATTCATGGAGACGGTAGGCCGTACGAACGCATGAACACTACTTTCATTTTTTTGTCATATTAATGGAATTAAAACAAAATGAGAGATATATATATATGTTATAATTCCAGAATTATATCCATAATATTGATGTAATATATTTCATATATATCCATTATATATATGTACTTATAATATTACATAACATTCTGTGATAAGAAATGAAATGTATCGTTAAAGGAGACGGTAAGCCGTACGTACGCATGAACGCTACTTCCATTTCTAATTCATATTTAATGGAATTAAAACATAATGACACATAATAGTATTTTAATTCAAGTATGGTATCATATATAATATCATTAAATATATCCTTTATGCGTACAACATATGGTATTAACGAATCAAATCACATTAAGGGGGCGGTAGTCCGCACTTCCTTAAATGAAGATATCGCGTTTACCCATAATGGAAACCATAAAGATACTCCATAAATGAAAAATACATAAGCTTAAGTAAAACATAAACATTTTGGATATCATATATAAATATAGTGTCATCTTAATGGCCACCTTTGAAGGTGTTAGAATAATGTTGAACAATCATCGTTTCGTGAGGCAGAAATTCGCCATCCACAACAACAGTATGTTCTTTAACCATTAGATGTAGGTGTGTGTAAGTGTAGCTAGATTCCTTATTATAACAACATTCTAGTATATTTAAGATTCTGTATTTGTTACAGAATAAATTAATAAAAAGATTTTAGGGGGTTGGAGAAGCAAAATAATACAAAAGGACACAAGTGAAGACATTACCTTAAAATCGGGTAACTCCCTTTCGTTTGAGCTCAAAGGCTTCCTTGGTAAAACTTCTGCCCAATGTGAGGCTTCAAGGAGTAAGAGAGGAAATTGGAGGGATAAAAGGGGCATGGGTTGGCCGAGTCAAAGGCTTTGGGAGTTTGGGTAAGTAGGTAGATGTGGGGGCCTTTTATAAGACGAGAGGAGGGGCACTCTTGTAAAGTTACAAAAGGTTACTTTATTTTCAAAAGAGTTTCGGATTTTTAAATCCCCAAATTGATTTATGTCTAAGATAAGGTGATAAGGGTTCGAAATACACTCATCCAATAGGTTTTGGACATTGTAGGTCTTAGATATTACATTATCGTTCCATTTTATTTAAATCGTTAAATAATGAGGTCATCACTGCATCATCATGATGTCATAAATAATTTAATTTATTTAATGTCTAAAAATTATAAACAAAATACTATGATGTAGGAAAACTTTTCAGATTTTCAATGACTATTTATAGTCAAACATATGACTTGTATAACCCCATGTAAATTTTTTTTTAGTAAAACATCTCTTGTTTGTGTCATTTTTACTTTAACATTAAATAAAAAGATATTTATGTCATTTTCGAAACAAAGTGGCTCCATGGGGTCCCCAAGTTTACCCATGGATTTTCTTGGTCGGCAATGACACATATAATGAGGGTAGGAAATGTGTCTAGGTCATTTCATTTTATTAAAACATTATTCTTACCATAAACTACACTAATTACCTGTAATCGTGATTAAAAACATAATAAGTTACTATTCACAAAAAAATATTTTTACCCCATTGAACCCCATTTTACTTCTTAATGACAACCATGTTTGTTGGATTTTTGAAATTCAAAACACAAAGACGGAAAAATTTCATTTAAATGGAAAAATCTGTTTTTATAAGTACCACTTAGTGGTTTCACTATTCTTCAAAAATTGAAGTTTTTCAGAAAAATCCCAAAAATTCACCCAAAGATATATTTGATATTCCGAATTCATAAATGAAGTATATTTTACAAAATTCAGAACATATAAGTCACATTAATTAATTTAATAATTAATTCCCGTTGTCAGAGCAAATAGTGTGTTTTTATGAAACAATAAGTATCAAAAGATTGACACTAGTTTAAGTCTGATTACAAAGTGAAATTAATTACAACGACCACTATTGGATTTAATGGTAAAATATATTCTAATTTCACTTTAAAACCAATTCAAAATATAATCTAATCATATAAACAAATTATATTAAAAAGAGGTTTTGAATTAAAATACAACATTTTACACTATTCATTAAAAAAATGAACTTTATCGGAAAGATACCAAAAATTTACACAGAGTAAATTTTGATGTCCCAATTCTTAAGAAGAGTTTTATTTGGTCCAATAGAATGTATAAGAGTGAACAAAACTATATTTAATGACGGTTCTCCATCAAAAGGCGATAAGTGAACCTTTAGTGAAAACTAGGGCATATACGCCTAAAATTGAATTATTTCTGTATTTTAAGCCTTTATCTTTTATTGGATAAATGTAAAAACATTTAAAAACATATATAATCTTATATTAGTTATTTATATCCATTACCGCCAATACAATAGCAACATGTTAACTACCATTAAAAATAATATTATTTTATTATTAGAGTGCAACGTAAGATTCCCAAAAAACTCGTTGTTGCGTGTTGGGTACGCCATCGAGCATAGTGTCCCCTTTATAGTAATATTAATATTTTATTCCCAAATATGGATAAATATGAAAATTTCATATTCTTTATTTACCTGGGGTGTTACATCCTTCCCCCCTTTTGGGAATTGTGTCCTCGTAATTTTTAAAATTGAGCTTGGAAACATCCTTGAATGTCCCACATCTGAATAAGAGTCGGTAAAACAATCACATAAAATAAAGGAAGATAAGTATAAAAGTCACCCGAGTTAACCCATACTAGGATTACATGTAGAAAAACATGGACATGGAAGAAAAAAGCAAAGGGTCATGTTCTTGAGGGAGAGTGATAGTAAACATGTTTAGGAGAAAGTTATCCATAAGAAAATCACAAACTTGTGATGGGTTAAACGGTATTCGATTCCCCAGTAGGAAAAGTTAATAGACAACATTTTTGTTTTAAGTTACTTTTTATTGAGTAATTTATTCATATGGAAACATAATCACTTATCATGTTGACATTCAACTTTTACTAGATTCCTTAATCAAACTCATATTTTTTTCCAAAAGACGAGTATTTAGGGAGACTTGTTTGCATTAAGAGTACTATAATCAACTTCTAGAGAATCACCTAATCCACAAAAGTAGACTATATACATCCCATATATTTAGACCTTAACCAAAATCAAAACCAAAAAGGTTATAATAAGGTCATATAATCCAAAAAAGTATTACCCTTTAAAAAGAACATCTATGCTTAATCTCCAAAATTTGTCCAAAACAATCAATGTTCTACAAGGACCATCCTATAAACAATTTTTCCATAAAATTATTCAAAGTAAACCAACCTAAGATTGAAACCCAAATATTTGAAGGATTTAGTCACATTGTCTTCCATGTTAAATCATAACATTTATCTCCAAACAACATCAGTTGCTTCTAAAGTCTCATATTGAAAAGTAATTAACTTAATCACATATCCTCCATGATAGGTTAATCATTTTCATAAATAACCCAAAATCAACTTACCCTTAATTCATAAAATCATATAACTATAAATAATAAGTCAAAAAAACCAGCGACTTCACGTAGTCCATTGGGAGGCGATAAATACCAGTCGCACATTGGGTGTGGGTTCGATTCTCGCAGCTTTGTCCGACGTGATGGGTAGTCACACGGTCTGCATGTTTTCCATTTTCAAAAACTATATATTTCTCAAGTCATTCCCCAAAAAGAGATAATGTCATCAAAAATAAGCATAACATAATTTAACCTCAATTTTATCTCATGCCTTTCACTTCCATCATAACATATAGTAACCCATAATTAACTCAAAAGTAAAGATCATATAAACTCTAATGGTTACCTTTATAATTATTACCTGAACTTCCACATCGATTGATCATCTCGTACATGATGTATTAATGATCATACCATGGTCCAAGTGGTTGATCATGACTCATTGATAGTTGGTTTAGAACAACCACAAGTTTCCTCATTGAATCCCACATTTTATCTAGTATCTTAATCATAGAACCACCATAGTTTCCTTCAAACATGTTGTCTCTTTGGTGCCTGCTAGATCCATCCATTCACTAAAATCAGAAATTTCAGTGTGAGTATATCAACAAAACCATCATGTACTAATGAGGAAGGTAAACACTAAGATACACTTACTCATTCACTTTATCTAAAACTAGGACTCTTTCTGAAATCCTAACCATTATGGTAATTCCAATTATGCTTAAATAATACCATAACCTATATAGTTATCTAAACCGACCTTTGATACCAACTATAAGGCCACAGCCTTAAACCTTACTTAATCATGAGTTATTACAAAATTACACATTGAGGATATTTTCAGGTTTAGAGTTTTAGATAATTAGATCATGAAACTTGCATTACATTTCACATTTAAACAAAGTGGTTACATAAAAGACATTATTCATTCTTCCCATCAACGGAAACATATTTAAAATAAAACATGGATTCTTTCTTGACACATCCTTGACACTATCATCACATCATGTACCTTTCCATTGACCTATGAAAAACTTTTCAAAAACCTGGGATGAGCATAAAAAGCTCAGTAAGGGTTATAAAAATATGGAAAGGAAACAAGAGTTCATATATACATAAGAATGAAATCATACTTTACCCATAAAACATAGGCACTTTAACATACCTCATCAAATCATGAATAAATACTAGAAATCATAAGACATAAAATGTAACTTGAGGCATTCATAACATTCTTACGTAGGGAGTAACCCTCTTGTTTACGTTTGGAATACCCACCAAAGTATATTACCTAATATCTTTGGAGAAACCTTAACGTTTTACTCCTTCACCTTACCCAATGCATTGGAGAGCTATATCGGGCTCACCCGCCCTTAGTTTTTCACGGAACCACCCGTATTCATAATAATTCCCAGAACCTCAACATAATCGTATCACATAAAACATGCATAAAGGAAACATAACATTTACACCTTTCAATCACAAGATATCAATACAACACATTGATATAAAAACATTATGAAAACCATTTTCAATACCAAATAAAAGAAAAGTAAAACATGGTGTTTATTTTTCTTTTAAAAAGAAGGTATGGCTTGTAGAGGAAGCCGAAACTCAAATAATGGTCACGACGGCGGAGAAGTCGTTGTTGCCGCATACGTACGACAAAAACATTCCCTTTTGTCATTTAATAAACACTTCGTATAAAAAATATTCCTTTTGAATAAACGTAAAATTCAAAGGGGTTTATACACTGTATAAAAGAAGGTTGTGTATCAAACAGAATATGCCTCAAGGAAAGGAGATTGAGACGAAGTCCCTTACAAAGACGGTATCCTTGCTTTAAGGATAAATCAATTACATAATTATGTGTGACAAACGAATAAACCAAATATAATTGGATATTAAGTGTAAAATAATCAAAGTTCATTCACACATATTCAAAGGATGGCATATTCAATAACTATATGTTGAACCCAAAGAAATCAAAATTGTGTTAAGAAGTTCCCTTGACAGTCTAACGACGTCACATCAAAATGAGTTGATGAGAGATAAAAAAAGGGTATCTCATCACTTGGACATAAAATTTACATCAATAAGGATATATGAGAACATATACCAACATAAAAATATGTAAATTAAAAGACCCAACAAAAGAATTCTTTTAAAAAGAGGAGGGTGAAAGGTTCCCTTACCGACATGGGTATCTTTCGAAACATACACCTCGTGAAATAAGGACAATACAACATTGATGTAAATACTCATAAAAGAAAGTATATTACACAATGAGTAAAATAATGGATAGTACATACACCACTCAAAGGAAATTGTGGCAAATGTAGCATAAATCTCACGGGAATAAAAGTGAGATGAAAAATCCCTTACGAAAACTCGGCAGCCTAACGACGCCACATAAAACATACAAAAATGGATTGATGAGATAAAATAGGGTATCTCATCATATTAAAATATATTTTATAGAAAGAGGAATATAGAAGAACATACCCCAACATAAAAAAGGGGAGCTAAACAGAATTGACATAAAGGAGAGTACTTAAAAAGAAAGAGAGAGGTTAGATCTCTTACGAAAATTTTGCATCCTAATGGCGCCACTCAAAACTTCCAAAATGTCTTGATGAGAAAGAATAGGCTCTCTCATCACATGAAAATAAAAATTAAGGTAATATTAATATAAAATAACATCCCAATAACAATAAATATGAGCTTTAAAATGAATGACATAAAAGAGTGTACTTAAAAAAAAGAGTGGAGTAGGGTCCCTTACCTCAAGTCCAACTTGTCTTGTTCATTTCTCTATATTCCTGAATAATAAACATTGGTCAATTAATAATTGCCTAAGTACCTCCTTTATAGATTATTATTCAGTTCATATAACATATTATAATGTTTTAATAATTGTTTAATAATGTTTGTTCATATCAGACGTTTTTGCCGACGTTTGGTACATGAGTCAAAAATGAACTTGTTTGAAAAACAATTGCCCATGTAGTTATAAGTAAATAATTTCCAGAATGGTATTAATTATTAAAATATCATATATATCCAGTAAATATTCATTTTATACTATTCCATATCATTTGTAGATAAAAAATGAAAAGCACCATTCATGGAGACGGTAGGCCTTACGTACGCATGAACACTACTTTCATTTTTTTGTCATATAAATGGAATTAAAACAAAATGAGAGAGAGATATATATGTTATAATTCCAGAATTATATCCATAATATAGATGTAATATATTAAATATATATCAATTATATATATGTACTTATAATATTACATAACATTCTGAGATAAGAAATGAAATGTATCGTTAATGGAGACGGTAAGCCGTACGTACGCATGAACGCTACTTCCATTTCTATTTCATATTTAATGGAATTAAAACATAATGATACATAATATTATTTTAATTCAAGTATGGTATCATATATAATATCATTAAATATATCCTTTATGCGTACCACATATGTTATTAACGAATCAAATCACATTGAGGGGGCGGTAGTCTGCACTTCCTTAAATGAAGATATCGCATTTACCCATAATGGAAACCATAAAGGTACGCCATAAATGAAAAATACATAAGCTTAAGTAAAACATAAACATTTTGGATATCATATATAAATATAGTGTCATCTTAGTGGCCACCTTTGAAGGTGTTAGAATAATGTTGAACAATCATCGTTTCGAGAGGTAGAAATTCGCCATCCACGGAAACAGTATGTTCTTTAACCATTAGATGTATGTGTGTGTAAGTGTAGCTCGATTCCTTATTATAAAAACATACTAGTATATTGAAGATTCTGTATTTGTTACAAAATAAATTAATAATAAGAGTTTATGGGGTTGGAGAAGCAAAATAATACAGAAGGACACAAGTGAAGACATTACCTTAAAATCGGGTAACTCCCTTTCGTTTGAGCTCAAAGGCTTCCGTGGTAAGACTTCTTCCCAATTTTAGGATTCAAGGAGTAAGATAGGGAAGTGGAGGGATAAAAGGGGCATGTTTTGGACGAGCCAAAGGCTTTGGGAGTGTGGGTAAATAGGTAGAGGTGGGGGCCTTTTATAAGAGGAGAGGAGGGGCACTCTTGTAAAGTTACAAAATGTTACTTTATTTTCAAAAGAGTGTCGGATTTTAAAAGTCCCACATTGATTTATTTCTAAGCTAAGGTGATAAGGGTTCTAAATACACTCATCCAATAGGTTTTGGACATTGTAGGTATTAGATATTACATTATCATTCCATTTTTTTTAAATCATTAAATAATGAGGTCATTGCTGCATCATCATAATGTCATAAATAATTTAATTTATTTAATGTCTAAAAATTATAAACAAAACACTATAATGTAGGAAAACTTTTTATCTTTACAAATACTATTTATAGTCAAAAATATTACTTGTATAACCCCATGTAAAATTTTTTTTAGTAAAACATCTCATGTTTCTGTCATTTTTACTTTAACATTAAATAAAAAGATATTTATGTCATTTTCCATCCAAAGTGGCTCCATGGGGTCCCCAAGTTGACCCATGGATTTTCATGGTCGGACATGACACATACAATGAGGGTAGGACATTTGTCTAGGTCATTTCATTTTATTAAAACATTATTCTTACCATAAACTACACTAATTACCTCTAATCGTGATTAAAAACTTAATAAGTTACTATTCACCAAAAAAATTATTTTTACCCCATTGAACCCCATTTTACTTCTTAATGAAAACCATGTATGTTGGATTTTTGAAATTTAAAACACAAAGATGGAAAAATTTCATTTAAACGTAAAAATCTGTTTTTATAAGTACCACTTAGTGGTTTCACTATTCTTCAAAAATTGAAGTTTTTCAGAAAAATCCCAAAAATTCACCCTAAGATATATTTGATATTCCGAATTCAAAAATGAAGTCTATTTTAAAAAATTAAAAACATATAAGTCACATTAATTAATTTAATAATTAATTCCCGTTGTCAGAGAAAATAGTATGTTTTTATGAAACAATAAGTTTCAAAAGATTGACACTAGTTTAAGTCGGATTACAAAGTGAAATTAATTCCAAAGACCACTATTGGATTTAATGGTAAAAATATATTCTAATTTCACTTTAAAACCAAATCAAAATATAATCTAATCATATAAATAAATTAGATTAAAAATATGTTTTGAATTAAAATACAACATTCTACATTATTCATTAAAAAAATGAACTTTATCGGAAAGATACCAAAAATTTACACAGAGTAAATTTTGATGGCCCAATTATTAAGAAGAGTTTTATTTTGTCCAATCGAATGTATAAGATTGAAATAAACTATATTTAATGACGGTTCTCCATCAAAAGGCAATTAGTGAACCTTTAGTGAAAACTAGGGCATATACGCCTAAAATTGAATTCTTTCTGTATTTTAAGCCTTTATATTTTATTGGATAAAAGTAAAAACATTTAAAAACATATATAAAAATATATTAGTTATTTATATCCATTACCGCCAATACAATAGCTACATGTTAACTACCATTAAAAATAATATTATTTTATTATTAGAGTGCAACGTAAGATTACCAAGAAACTCGTTGTTGCGTGTTGGGTACGCCATCGAGCATAGTGTCCCCTTTAAAGTAATATTAATATTTTATTCCCAAATATGGATAAATATGATAATTTCATATTATTTATTTACCTTGGGTGTTACATCCTTCCCCCCTTTTGGGAATTGTGTCCTCGTAATTTTTAAAATTGAGCTTGGAAACATCCTTCAATGTCCCACATCAGAATAAGAGTCGGTAAAACAATCACATTAAAATAAAGGAAGATAACTATAGAAGTCACCCGAGTTAACCCATACTAGGATTCCATGTAGAAAAACATGGAAATGGAAGAAAAAAGAAAAGGGTCATGTTCTTGAGAGAGAGTGATAGTAAACATGTCTAAGAGGATGTTAACCATAAGAAAATCACAAACTTGTGATGGGTTAAACGGTATTCGATTCCCCAGTAGGAAAAGTTAATAGACAACATTTTTGTTTTAAGTTACTTTTTATTGATGAATTTATTCATATGGAAACATAATCACTTATCATGTTGACTTTAATCTTTTACTAGATTCCTTAATCAAACTCATATTTTTTCCAAAAGACGAGTATTTAGGGAGACTTGTTTGCATTAAGAGTACTATAATCAACTTCTAGAGAATCACCTAATCCACAAAAGTGAACTATATACTTCCCATATATTTATACCTTAACCAAAAAGAAAACCAAAAAGGTTAGTATAAGGTCAGATAATCCAGAAAAGGATAACCCTTTAAAAAGAAAATCTATGCTTAATCTCCAAAATTTGTCCAAAAAACCCAAAGTTCTACGAGGACCATCTTATAAACAATTTTTCCATAATATTATTCAAAGTAAAACAATCTAAGATTGAAAGCCAAATATTTTAAAGATTTAGTCACATAGTCTTCCATGTTAAATCGAAACATTTATCTCCAAACAACATCAGTTGCTCCTAAAGTCTCATATTGAAAAGCAATTAACATAATCACATATCCTCCATGATAGGTTAATCATTTTCATAAATAACCCAAAATCAACTTACCCTTAATTCATAAAATCATATAACTAAAAAGAATAAGTCAAACAAACCAGGGACTTCACGTAGTCCAGTGGTAGGCGATAAATACCAGCCGCACATTGGGTGTGGGTTCGATTCTCGCAGCTTTGTCCGACGCGATGGGTAGTCACACGGTCAGCATGTTGTCCTTTTTCAAAAACTATATAATTCTCCAATCATTCCCCAAAAATAGATAAAATATTCAAAAATAACCATAACATAATTTATCCTCAATTTTACCTCATTCCTTTCACTTCTATCATAACATATAGTAACCCATAATTAACTCAAAAGTAAGGATCATATAAACTCTAATGGTTACCTTTATAATTATTACCTGAACTTCCACATCGATTTCTCATCTCGTACATGATGCATTAAAGATCATACCAAGGTCCAAGTGGTTGATCATGACTCATTGATAGTTGGTTTAGAACAACCACAAGTTTCCTCATTGAATCCCCCATTTTATCTAGTATCTTAAACATAGAACCACCATAGTTTCCTTCAAACCTGTTGTATCTTTGGTGCCTAATAGATCTATCCATTCACTAAAAACAGAAATGTCAGTGTGAGTATGTCAACAAAACCATCATGTACTAATGAAGAAGGTAAACACTAATATACACTTACTCATTCACTTTATCTAAAACTAGGACTCTTTCTGAAATCCTTACCATTATGGTTATTCCAATTATGCGTAAAGAATACCATAACCTATAAAGTTATCTAAACCGACCTTTGATACCAACAATAAGGCCCCAGCCTTAAACCTTACTTAATCTTGAGTTATTACAAGATTACACATTGAGGATATTTTCAGGTTTAGAGTTTTAGATAATTAGATCATGAAACTTGCATTACATTTCACATTTAAACAAAGTGATTACATAAAAGACTGTATTCATTCTTCCCATCAATGAAAACATATTCAAAATAAAACATGGATTCTTTCTTGACACATCCTTGACACTATCATCACATCATGTACCTTTCCCGTGACCTGTGAAAAACATTTCAAAAACCTGGGATGAGCATAAAAAGCTCAGTAAGGGTTATAAAAATATGGAAAGGAAACATGAGTTCATATATACATAAGAATGAAATCATACTTTACCCATAAAACATAGGCACTTTAACATACCTCATCAAATAATGAATAAATCCTAGAAATCATAAGACATAAAAGGTAACTTGAGGCATTCATAACATTCTTATGTAGGGAGTAACACTCTTGTTTACGTTTGGAATACCCACCACAGTATATTCCATAATATCTTCGGAGAAACCTTAACGTTTCACTCCTTCGCATTACCCAATGCATTGGAGAGCTATATCGGGCTCACCCTCCCTTAGTTTATCACGGAACCACCCGTATTCATAATAATTCCCAAGAACCTCAACATAATCGTATCACATAAAACATGCATAAAGGAAACATAACATTTACACCTTTCAATCACAAGATATCAATACAACACATTGATATAAAAACAATATGGAAACCATTTTCAATACCAAATAAAAGAAAAGTAAAACATAGTATTTATTTTTCTTTTAAAAAGAAGGTATGTCTTGTAGAGGAAGCCGAAACTCAAATAATGGTCACGATGGCGGAGAAGTCGTTGTTGTCGCATATGTACGACAAAAACCTTTCCTTTTTTCATTTAATAAAAACTTCGTATAAAAAATATTCCTTTTGAATAAACGTAAAAGTAAAAGGGGATTATACACTGTATAAAAGAAGGTTGTGTATAAAACAGAATATGCCTCAATGAAAGGAGATTGATACGAAGTCCCTTACAAAGACGGTGTCCTTGGTTTAAGGATAAATCAATTACATAATTATGTGTGACAAACGAATAAACCAAATATAATTGGATATTAAGTGTAAAATAATCAAAGTTCATTCACACATATTCAAAGGATGACATATTCATTAACTACATGTTGAACCCAAATAAATCAAAATTGGGTTAAGAAGTTCCCTTGACAGTCTAACGACGTCACATCAAAATGAGTTGATGAGAGATAAAAAAAGGGTATCTCATCACTTGGACATAAAATTTACATCAATAAGGATATATGAGAACATATCCCAACAAAACAATATGTAAATTAAAAGACCCAACAAAAGAATTCTCTTAAAAAGAGGAGGGTGAAAGGTTCCCTTACCGACATGGGTATCTTTCGAAACATACACCTCGTGAAATAAGGACAATACAACATTGATGTAAATACTCATAAAAGAAAGTATATTACACAATGAGTAAAATAATGGCAGTACATACACCACTCAAAGGAAATTATGGCAAATGTCTCATAAATATCACGGGAATAAAAGTGAGATGAAAAATCCCTTACGAAAACTCAGCATCCTAACGACGCGACATAAAACTTAGAAAAATGGATTGATGAGATAAAATAGGTTATCTCATCATATTAACATAATGTTTATAGAAATAGGAATATAAAAGAACATCCCCCAACATAAAAAAGAGTAGATTAAAAGAAGTGACATAAATGAGAGTACTTAAAACGAAAGAGATAGGTTAGATCTCTTATGAAAATTTGGCAGCATAATAGCGCCACTCAAAACTTCCAAAATGGATTGATGAGAAAGAATAGGGTCTCTCATCACATGAACATAACAATTACAGTAAGATTAATATCAAATAACATCCCAATAACAAGAATGATGATCTTTAAAAGTAATGACATAAAAGAGTGTACTTAAAAAATAAAGAGTGGAGTAGGATCCCTTACCTCAAGTCCAACTTGTCTTGTTCGTTTCTTTATATTCCTGAATAATAATCTTTGGTCAATTAATAATTGACTAAGTACCTCCTTTAGATATTATTATTCAGTTCATATCACATATTATAATGTTATAATAATTGTTTAATAATGTTCGTTCATAGCAGTCGTTTTTGTCGATGTTTGGTACATGAGTCAAAAATGAACTTGTTTGAAAAAAAGATTGCCCGTGTAGTTATAAGTAAATAATTTCTAGAATATTATTAATTAATATAATATCATATATATCCAGTAAATATTCATTTTATACTATTCCATATCATTTTTAGATAAAAAATGAAAAGCATCGTTCATGGAGACGGTAGGCCGTACGTACGCATGAACACTACTTTCATTTTTTTGTCATATTAATGGAATTAAAACAAAATGAGAGAGATATATATATATATGTTATAATTCCAGAATTATATCCATAATTAAATGTAATATATTACATATATATCCATTATATATATTTACTTATAATATTACATAACATTCTGAGATAAGAAATGAAATGTACTGTTAATGGAGACGGTAAGCCGTAGGTACACATGAACGCTACTTCCATTTCTATTTCATATTTAATGGAATTAAAACATAATGATACATAATTGTATTTTAATTCAAGTATGTTATCATATATAATATCATTAAATATATCCTTTATGCGTACCACATATGGTATTAACGATCAAAATCACATTGAGGGGGCGGTAGTCCGCACTTCCTTAAATGAAGATATCGCGTTTACCCATAATGGAAACCATAAAGGTACTCCATAATTGGAAAATACAAAAGTTTAATTAAAACATAAACATTTTAGATATCATATATAAATATAGTGTCATCTTAATGGCCACCTTTTAAGGTGTTAGAATAATGTTGAACAATCATCATTTCGGGAGACATAAATTCTCCATCCACAGAAACAATATGTTCATTAACCATTAGATGTAGGTGTGTGTAAGTGTAGCTAGATTCCTTATTATAACAACATCCTAGTATATTGAAGATACTGGATTTTTTACAAAATAAATGAATAAAAAGAGTTTAGGGGGTTGGAGAATCAAAATAATACAAAAGGACACAAGTGAAGACATTACCTTAAAATTAGGTAACTCCCTTTGGTTTGAGCTCAAAGCCTTCCTTGGTAAGACTTCTGCCCAAGGTGAGGCTTCAAGGAGTAAGAGAGGGATGTGTAGGGTCAAAGGTTGCAGGGGTTGGCCGAGCCAAAGGCTTTGGGAGTGTGGGTATGGAGGTAGAGGTGGGGGCCTTTTATAAGAGGAGAGGAGGGGCACTCTTGTAAAGTTACAAAATGTTACTTTATTTTCAAAAGAGTTTTGGATTTTAAAAGACCCACATTGATGTATTTCTATGATAATGTTATACGGGTTCTATATTCACTCATCCAATAGGTTTTGGACATTGTAGGTCTTAGATATTACATTATCGTTCCATTTTATTTAAATCGTTAAATAATGAGGTCATCGCTGCATCATCATGATGTCATAAATAATTTAATTTATTTAATGTCTAAAAATTATAAACAAAATACTATAATGTAGGAAAACTTTTTATATTTCCAATGACTATTTATAGTCAAACATATGACTTGTATAACCCCATGTAAAAATTGTTTTAGTAAAACATCTCATGTTTGTGTCATTTTTACTTTAACATTAAATAAAAAGATATTTATGTCATTTTCCAACCAATGTGGCTCCATGGGGTCCCCAAGTTGACCCATGGATTTTCGTGGTTGGAAATGACACATAAAATGAGGGTAGGACATGTGTCTAGGTCATTTCATTTTATTAAAACATTATTCTTACCATAAACTACACTAATTACCTCTAATCGTGATTAAAAAATTAATAAGTTACTATTCACCAAATAAATATTTTTACCCCATTGAACCACATTTTACTTCTTAATGACAACCATGTATGTCGGATTTTTGAAATTCAAAACACAAAGACAGCAAAATTTCATTTAAACGGAAAAATCTGTTTTTATAAGTACCACTTAGTGGTTTCACTATTCTTCAAAAATTGAAGTTTTTCAGAAAAATCCCAAAAATTCACCCTAAGATATATTTGATATTCTGAATTAAAAAATGAAGTCTATTTTACAAAATTCAAAACATATAAGTCACATTAATTAATTTAATAATTAATTCCCGTTGTCAGAGCAAATAGTGTTTTTATGAAACAATAAGTATCAAAAGATTGACACTAGTTTAAGCCTGATTACAAAGTAAAATTAATTCCAACGACCACTATTGGATTTAATGGTAAAAATATATTCTAATTTCAATTTATAACAAATTCAAAAGATAATCTAATCATATTAATAAATTAGATTAAAAAGAGGTTTTGAATTAAAATACAACATTTTACACTATTCATTAAAAAAATGAACTTTATCGGAAAGATACCAAAAATTTACACAAAGTAAATTTTGATGTCCCAATTCTTATGAAGAGTTTTATTTGGTCCAATAGAATGTATAAAAGTGAACAAAACTATATTTAATGACGGATCGCCATTAAAAGGCGATAAGTGAACCTTTAGTGAAAACTAGGGCATATACGCCTAAAATTGAATTATTTTTGTATTTTAAGCCTTTATCTTTTATTGGATAAATGTAAAAACATTTAAAAATATATATAATCATATTTTAGTTATTTCTATCCATTCCCGCCAATACAACGGCTACATGTTAACTACCATTAAAAATAATTTTATTTCATTATTAGAGTGCAACATAAGATTCCAAAGAAACTCATTGTTGCATGTTGGGTACGCCATCGAGCATAACATCCCCTTTAAAGTCATATTAATATTTTATTAACATAATATGGATAAATATGAAAATCTCATATTCTTCATTTACATGGGGTGTTACAGTTAGGCAGGATCGAGCACAACTCCTACCGGGCGTCCGATTGGGGCTCCTTCTATTGAATTGAATCCCATTTTATATGGTAGTTCATTGGAATACTTCTTAATGGGACTTCACAACATGTAGAGAATAGACCAGTTCTTTGAGAGAGAATCCTCACAAAGATAAGCAAGCGTAGTGAGGGAACCCTTTAGCTGCCTGTGACGATGTACTAGGACCATGTATGGGTATGAAAACTTACTGATGATGTACTAGGATCCTGTGTGGGTTTAAATATGTACTGACTATGTACTTGGATCATGCGTGTGTATGACAACATACTGATTATGTACTAGGTTCATGTGTGGGTCTGACAACGTACAAACAATCTACTAGGATCATGTGTGGGTCTGACGACGTACTGATGATGTACTATGATCCTATGTTGGTATGATGATATAGTAGGATCATGTGTGGGTTTGACGAGATACTAGGATCATGTGTGGATCTGACGATGTACTACGATCCTCTGTGGGTCTGAGGATGATTTGGGATCCATCATGGGTCTACCTCTAAATAGTTTAAGATGAATTAGTAGTTATATATAATCATCTCTACTACTGCACCTAAGTTATATCTGGGGTGAGTAGAGTTTGTACCTGTGTGGTACATTCCATTGTGGTAAATACCATTGAGGTATTCCTTCCTTTGTGGAATAGTTTATCTTTGGATATTGGGTTGGACCCTGTATTTCCTCATGATTGAGATGGGTATACTTGATAACTTAGGAATATATATGGGAATATACCTAATTAGGGTTGACAGATTATTTTTAATGCTATGTGTTTTATTTTGAGTGGATTTCATGAGGCATTGAGGGTATCGGTGTCCCTAATTAGTATCATTATACCCACCCCTACACAGGCTTCGCCCACACCTTGTTGTGATTGGTACAGACATTGGATAGTGCTGATTGAGGCCGAGAGTATTAGGACTTGACGGTTCCAGGAGATGCACCATATGACGTGTCGGTATGCAGAGGAGACAGGAGGATGTGGAGTGATGAGGAGTTGATCTGTACCTACCCTTTAGGTTGGAACCTCAGAGGACGACCCAGTAGCGGTCATTCTTTTTCCTAAGTTGAATTGTATTTCAGTTGTCCTTGTACCATTACTGTTGGGCTTGTATTCCGGTGCCTCTTATATTCAGTAATCAATTTTCTATAAAGTTTACTTGTGTTCGTATCATGATATGTTCTTGGTTTCATTTTTCTATAAGATATAAAGGTACAGACGACAGACAACGCCGATCGAGTCAGACTATATCTGGACTATACTATTCTTGGAGGTGGACCATACGCTGTGTCGGTATGCAGAGGAGATGGGCGAACGTGGAGTGTTGAGGAAGCGATATATACCTACCCATTAGGTTGGAACATCTGAAGACTACCCAGTAGCAATCGTTATTTTTCATCAGTTGAATTGCATTTCATTTGTGCTTGTACCTTTACTATTGGGCATGTATTCTGGCACCTCTTACTTTCATTACACTTTTTTCTATAATATTTACTTGTGTTCGTATCATTTTGTGTACTTGGTTGCATGTGTTTACCGGATATAAAGGCAATGCCTTCCCAGCTATTGTGGATACACCATTCTGTGCTAGTCGCCATCCCCTGGCCTATGGATGGCGGGCTTTGGGTAGTCATGGCACGAGACCTGGGCGACGGGTTGTGACAAATTCTTATTGTAGGAGTCAGTTCTACCATAAAACATTAGACTCAGATATTATTTTTAACAGCAATAATGTTAAGTATAGTGAGTATGGTTATATTTTTAGGGAATCCAGTGTCAGTGTGTCGGCCGACGTATCCATACCTCAGGACCCTGACTTTTGATTTCTGACTTTGTGCATAAAAACACGGATTTCATGTGGGTTTTAAACAGTTTTCTTGTGTTTTCTTGAGTTAGATCACCAGGTATAACATAATGAATAGGTTTCACTTCTTCCTTATCATGATTCAACTTCATAGATTGCCAGATAGGATTCCCGAGAGAGTATTTGATGAAGGCCCACCGGGCGAAAATGTTCTTGTGCAGGCCCCTCCTACTATGTTGGCACCTACAGATGGTGTACCAGCTGCCCCACCACCCGTTGGGGTGTAGTTACCACCATCCACAATAGCAGACGGTGCACGATGACTGAGCGCATTGAATGAGATCCATTAGTACATGTCTCCGAGGTTTCGAGGCCAGGCTGTTTCCCACGTAGCTGAGGGTTGGATGGAGGCATTTGCTAGAGTTTTCTACCTAGTTAAGGCACCAGTAGAGAAAATGGTGATCTTACCTAATAGTATTTTATCATTGTGACCATGAGGGTGGTCTTCTTAGTGATGAGGCTTCAGTGCATGGACTGTTGCAAGAGATGGTACCTTCCAATAGTGTTCCAGTAATATCACTGCACATTGGTCAGCATTTACAACTGGAAGTACCAGCAGAGGACACATGTAGGCTTAGTACCTTACACATGTTTCAATATCAGATAAACCTCAGGTTATGAGGCAATCCAGACACACATGTGTCTAAGGAATAGCTTGAGGAGGTGGTTGAGAGTTCCCTATAGCTTTTACAGCTTTAGCAGGACGACATCCTGGTAGCTGAGTATTCATCGAGGCTAACCGACCATTCCTGGTACTCGATGAATATGATATGATCAGTTTTTAGGGCTTATAATTCCGATTGAGGTGTGTATGAGGACATCCGATCCAAAAAACATCTTCCATGTATTCCTACTTATGATAGTAAGACAGAAAAAACCATTATGGGTGAAATTTCATTGGTTGAGTGGATACAGCCAGTGAATGTTAGTAGTGGGAAATTAGGAAATGGGCACTAGTCTCAGGGACATGGCATGTAAAATGTTTCGGGAAGAATAAGTGTTAGAGACAGAAAAATATATAGGGAATTAGACATGTAAGCAGATATAGGAGAGCAAAATGGGGTGGTGTACTTTCTGACATGTTACAACCACCCCCCTTTTTGTAGACCCCACCATGCTCTGGGAGCTGGAGGACAGGGGAAGGAAGTAGCTTTATGCAGTAAAAGAGTGTGACCCAAGGGATCTAGGGATGATTCGATGTATGATCTATGTCTACTAGTAGTTTCCGTATAAATAGATCTAGGTACAAATAATTCTTTCTTTCCATGAATCATGTTCATGACCTAGAGTTTCTAGATAAGTCATTGACATGACACTCACATCTAAAGATACCTTTAGAGGAGACTCGATAATCCCACATAAGTCGACGGTGTTATCATACCCTTGTGGTGAGTGTTTTGGTTGGAACCTCTTGGTGGCAGCGTCGAGGCCATACGACGTTGGTTTGGGTTTGGACTTGGAATCAAAAGATCATATATATATTGACTGTATTAGGCAAAAGGTTCTTCTTTATCTATAATGTTTGAATGGAGTTTTTATTTTGTCAGTGAAATGGAAACCCAGGTAGCACAAGATGGACTCTTGCATTGAAGTGTGTAGACGATCACTCATGAGTCGACCAGACATACCCTTGTGGCAACAAGAGTTTTGACTTTTCAGTTCCAAACAGGAGTGGAAGAGCATGGGGTCATCATTTCAAAATATTTTTCCAAGATTACCTCCCCATAGAGAGAGGGACATCTGGTTTGGCTAGGTACTACTGTAGTTTTGTACCCGACTTCCCCCATGGTAGAGGCACCCTTGTTAGCTTTGACAAAAAAGGGGGAGCCTTTCCTCTGGGCAGATAAGTGTCAGTAGTGATTGCAGGCACTGAGACAGAGACTGACAAGTTAAACTACACTACCCATGACCTGGAGTTAGCAGTAGTGGTGTTTGGACTGCACTTGTGGTGGCATAACATGATGGGCGAATGTTTTACAGTCTACATAGATCACAATAATTTACGTAGTATCCTTTCACGGAAGGACATGAACCATAGACAATTGTGTTGGATTGAGTTCCTCCCATACTATAAATTTTTGATAGTCAATACTCGGGTGAAGGGAAAAGTTGTTGGAGATGCATTAAGCCGGAGATCTGGTATACAGTTACTAGGTGAGGAGACGGAGCAGCTATCCGCTTTACAGATATCCTTTGTGGATAGGGATGGAGGGGCTTTTCTTTAGTCTCTTACAGTCACTCCCCCACATCATTAGCGATTTAGGGAGGCGCAACGCAGGGACACTGACTGCAAGGCTTGATGTGCTCAAATATCCACATGACATGCACCTGATGGACTTTCTGAAGATGGGGAGCATTCCATCATTTTGATAGGACATACCATGTTACCAGTGTTGCTTCAGGATAATGTGATGTGGGAGTTCCACACATCACCTCTAGTGGTATATCCAAGAGTGGTGAATATGTACCAAGATCTTCAATGATAGCACTGGAGGCCAGGAATGTAAAAAGTAGTAGGAGAGTTTGTCTCCCAGTGCCTCACTTGTGATAAAGTGGAGGCGGAGCATCAGGTACCAACAGGCTTAGTTCATCCTTTATAGGTCTTAGAGTGGAAGTGGTATGGGATATCCATGAACTTCGTGATAGGAATTACACTTACATGCAGGGGTCATTATTCTGTCTGGGTGATCGTTCAATGACTCACCATGTCGGCCCACTTCCTACCGATCAGAGATAGGGGTTTAGTAGGGAGCATGGGATTCCTCTATGTACAAGAGATGGGTTGGATACGTGGAGTACCCTAGACGGTTGTCTCTGATTGAGACGCATGTTTCACATTCTGGCTATAGAAGTAGTTGAATGATGCTTTCGAGATGCATCTCTGTTTGAGCAACGCAATCCATCATTAGACAGATGGCCATACTGAGCTAAACAATCAGACCCTCAAGGACATGCTTCATGCTTGAATCCTCGACTTCAGTCTCAGGTGGGTGGATCACTTTCCTTTGGTGGATTTTTCATACAACAAAAACTATCACTCCACCATTGAGATGGAACCTTTTGAGGTGTTGTATGGGTGAACATGCAGATATCCCCTGTGTTGGACTGAACCAGGGGAGTCAGCATTAATGGGACCAGATATGGTATGGGCTACCAAGGAGAAGGTGCAAGTCATCCAGGAGTGGATGAAGACTACACAAAGAAGGCATAAGTCTTATCCCGAGAGGAGACAGAGACCTCTTGAGTATGATGATGGTGACCATGTCATTCTACAGTTCTCACCTCCATGAGGTTTTCAGAGATTTGGTTGGGGTGGCAGGTTCTCTCAGTGGTTCATTGGACCCTTTCAGGTCCTTAGAAGAGTTGTCTAGGTGGCTTACCACCTAGCTCTTCCACCTTAGTTGCACCGGGTGCACGACGTTTTCCACATTTCCCAAATGAGGAGATATGTGCACCACTCTTCTCACATCATCAACCATGATGATCTGTAAATCAATGATGGAGAAATATTTACATAGGTTCTAGTATAGATTTAGGATAGAGAGAAGTAGGGCCCTATCAAGGGAAGTCTATACCTCTGGTGCACGTTCACTGGCAGCACATGAGCCTCTAAGAGAGCAAATGGGAGCAGGAGGATCAGATTCGTGTTCAGTACCCCCACTTGTATTCCTAGTTTTTGTGATGTTGCTTCGGGGATGAAATTCCCCAAGGAGGAGAGAATGTAAAGAACCATAATTTCCATTAAATTATTTTTAAATATATTAGAATTTTATGAGTCCGGGAAAATTGACGCTGCATGATTCTGAGGATTGATGTTCCTGGAATGAATGTCTGAACTTTTTTTTTGGGTACATTCATTAAATGTACGAGTAGGTTTTGGTAACTTTTGAACCCGTACTCAAAATAGATATCTGAGGGAACCATTGAACTCACAGTGCTGATATTCAGTTATGGATACCTTCCCCTCAGCCGTAGAAGGTCAAGGGTGAAAGATAGTTTTTCACTGTACATGGAAAAATAAAAATAAAAATTATTCATCATTTTTATTTTTATTTCAAACTCCCATGTGAATGTTTTGGAGGTGGGGACAACACCAAGAAGGAAACACCGATTTCAAATCCATGGTGGTGGGGACCAACAAAACCCCACTTTAATGGAGAAAACCTATCAACGTCCTAGTAATTACTCCTTACATTTAATTGCATAGATTAAATATGCCAACTCTCCTTTTTAATCAACAATGTCATATAATTATTGTGTCAACATAAATTAAACCTATTTTAATTTAATTTTTCATTTCATCTCTTGGGGGTTTTTTGGGAGAGTGTTGGCCAAAAGGAAGTAACTTTTGAGAATCTTGGAGAAACTCATTTTTCCAACAAAGAAGACACTCTGGAATTGATGAACAAGGATGACGTTTGAGACGACTTTGGAAGCGCATTGTGGAAGCGATGATTGTCGACACAACCATCCCCAAAGACTTCTTCTCCTTCCTCACGGCCTCCATCAACAAACCTTTGAGGTAGGGGTTTAATTATGTATGATAATTGATTCCCATTTTCTTCCCTTCTAAATAAAGAACAGGTATCAATTCTCTAACCAGTTGATCCGCGGATGATTTATTTTTGCAGGTTTTGGAATAATCATTACCGAAGGTTGTAGGGATGGATGTTTTGAGTAACCCATTACCATTCATGATGTTTCATATTACATGATTTATTAAGCCGCTTTCTACCGCCCGAACATGGAGGCTGTGGTCCAAACAAACATGGCCCAACCTCTCTACATTTCCTTGAGGTTTTTGTCATGTTCCATGAAATGTAAGAAGGCGGCGACTGGTGCCAGAATATGGCATCGGTGGGACTTGGATATGATGGTCGGCACGCCATCAGCCGTGATGAAGGCAACAGTGAAAATGCATCGTACCATGGTCCTCATGTAGCCCCACAGCCTGCGCTCTTCCCCGCGGACCCCACACCACCCAGTGGCCCCTGCACTGCCCCGCGGCCCTGGCGTCACCCCGCGACCACCGCACCACCCCGCGGCCCCCACACTACCCCTAACCGCACTGCGGGCCGTCGCCCAGGTAGGGCAGCCCAGGTCGGGCAGGAACCAGCGTGTCGGTTCGGACCCAGAAAGTCGGGTCAACCTGATCCGGGTCGGGTCAGCCCAGGCCAGGTCGGACCGGGTCATTCCAACCAGGTCGGACCAGACTCAGGCCAACTTCCACCCATTTTCGCTATATCGGCCATAATTTTCGCACTGGGCATCTGTTTGATGAACTGCCTACGGCGCCAGAAACCATAGCGTGAGACAGTCCTCTTGGTATTCCCCAGAAGCGACTAGGACAATGTTGGGGTACAGTCTGAGTGGAGCGAGCACGAATCCAACTGGGCCCTCGGGACTAAAAGAATACTAACATATAACCGGGCAACTGATTGACACACCGTCTATTGTGTTGAGACCACTTTTACCTGGTGGAACTTCAGAATACATCATCATGGGACTTCATGGAAGTTAAGGTATCAGCCCGTTCATGAGGAGCGTATCCTCCCAGAGACAAGCAATATTAGTGTGGGAACCCTATAGTTAGCTGTGACGATGTTCTAGGATAATGTGTTGGTTTGATGACGTACTGATGACGTACAAGGATCCTTTGTGGGCCTGATAATGTACTGAAGATGTACTGGGATCATGTGTGGGTTGGATGATGTACTGAAGAGGTACTAGGATCATATGTGGGTCTGACGGTGTACTGATGATGTACTAGGATCCTATGTGGGTCTGACGATGTATTGATGATGTACGTGGATCCTGTTGGGTCTAACGACGTACTGATGATGTACAAGGATCCTGCGTGGGTCTGATTGTAACATCCCAAGTAAGTAATGAATAATAGATATTTTTATCTATGTCTATTAATGATTAAGATAGTGTTATAGAGGCATAAAATAAAAATAAATACAATCTTATGCATGGAATACACTAATATTCTTAAAAGATTGTTTTACTTCCTTTTGATGGAAAACCATTTTTGAATCTATATTTTGAGAATTTTATAAACTATGTTTGTCAAAATAAACTTATCCTTTATGATTGGGACATCAAAATTTACCTTGTGTGAATTTTTGGTATTTTTCTGACAATGTTCATTTTTTAATGAATGGTGAAAAATACTGCATTTTACATCAAAACTGCTTTTTAATCTAATTTATTTATATGATTATATTACCTTTTGAATTGGTCTTAATGTGTAATATGAATATATTTTTACCATTTAATCCAATGGTGGTCATTGGAATCAATTTCACTTTGAAATTGGACTTTAACTAGTGTCAATCTTTTGATACTTATTGTTTTGTAAAAACACGCTATTTGCTCTGACAGCGGGAATTAATTATTAAATTAATTAATGTGACTTATATGATTTGAATTTTGTAAAATAGACTTAATTTTTGAATTTGGAATATCAAATATAGCTTAGGGTGAATTTTTGGTAATTTTCTGAAAAACTTCAATTTTTGATGAATAGTGAAACCACTAAGTGGTAATCAACTAAACTGATTTTTCAGTTAAATGAAAGTTTACCACTAATGTGTATTGAATTTTGAAAATCCGACATACATGGTTGTCATTAAGAAGTAAAATTTAGTTCAATGAGATTAAAATAATTTTTTGGTGAATAGTAACTTATTAAGTTTTTAATCGCGAATAGAGGTAATTTGTGTAGTTTAAGGTAAAAATGGTATTATAAGAATGTGAAAACACCATGACACTTGTACTACACCTATTGGGTGAGTCATGGCAGACCAAGAAAATCCATGGGCCAACTTGGGGACCCCATGGAGCCACTTTAGTTGGAAAATGCCATTAATATATTTTTATTTAATGTTAAAGTGAAAATAACACTAACATAAATTGTTTTACTAAAATAATTTTTGAGTGGGGTTATACAAGTCCATATTTTGATTATAAATATTCATTGGAAATATAAAAGATTTCCTACATCATAGTATTTTTTTTATAATTTTTAGACATTAAATAAATTAAATTATATATGACATAATAATGATGCAGCGATGACATCATTATTTGACAATTTAAATAAAATGGAAAGATAATGTAAAAGCTATGAACTACACATGGCCAAAACCAATTGGATGAGTGGATTTCGAACCCTTATCACCTTATCCACGAATTATATCAATGTGGGACCTTTTAAAACCGAAACACATTTTCAAATAAAGTAATATTTCTTTACTTTCCAAAAGTGCCCCTCCTCTCCTCTTATAAAAGGCCCCCACCTCTACCCAATTTCACACACTTCTCAAGCCTTGGGCTCGGCCAACCCCTACCCAATTACTCTCTCCGCATCCCTATCCTCATCCTAGAGGATTCCCTTTGGGAAGAATCCTTTCAAAGGAAGCCTTTAGGCTCAAATCAAACGGGAGTGACACTTTAAAATGTAATTCATTCTCTCTAGTTGATATGTTTTATTTTGCTTCTCCAACCCTATAAACTCTTTTTATTTACTTCTTTTGTAACAACATCAGTATATTAAATATACTAGGATTTTGTAATAATATTTATTTGAGCTACACTCCCACACAACTACATCAAATGGTTAATGAACATACGGTTTCCGTGGATGGCGAAATTCTGCCTCCCGAAACGATGATTGTTCAATACTCATTTAACACCTTCAAGGGTGGCCATTATGAAGTCACTATTTTTATATATGATATATAATATGTTTATGTTTTCCTTAAGCTTCTGTATTTTTCATTTTTGGCATACCTATATGGTTTCCATTATGGGTAAACACGATATCTTCATTTTAGGAAGTGCGGACTACCGCCCCCTCAAAGTGATTTGATTCATTAAATACCATATGTGGGACATGTAAAGGATAACATTAATGATATTATATATTATATTATACGGGAATTATAATATACCTTTATATCATTATGATTCCATTCCAGAAAATATGAAATAGAAATGAAAGTAGCGTTCATGCGTACGTACGGCTTACCGTCTCCATGAACGAAGCATTTCATTTCTTACCTCTAAATGATTATGTAATATTATAAATGCATGTATGTACTGGATATATATGACATATATGATATCTACATAATGAATAACATTCTGGATATAATGAACCTTTGACCAACTTAACAACATGTAAGTGTAAGAAGTCTATTTTTGACTTAAGAACCAAATACCGACAAAATGAACATTATTAACTTAACTGATTACATGATGTTCATAACATGGTATAAAAGGAATAATGAACTTGAAAAAGATTCATAATCAAGTAGAGATTAACTCAAGTTTATTATTCAGGATATTAAAGAACGGTCGGGTCAAGTCGGATACGAGGTATGGGACTTCGTCTCTATCTCCTTTCATTGAGGCATATTTTATTTTATACACAACTTTCTTTTATACGGTGTATAAACCCCTTTGACTTTTACGTTTATTCAAACGGAATATTTTTTATATGAAGCATTTACTAAACGAAAAAAGGGAATGTTTTTGTCGTACGTATGCGGCGACAACGACTTCTCCGCCGTCGTGACCGTTATTTGAGTTTCGGCTTCCTCTACAAGCCATACCTTCTTTTTAAAAGAAAAATAAATACCATGTTTTACTTTTATTTTATTTTAGTATTGAAATTGGTTTTCATAATGTTTTTATATCAATGTCTTTCATTGATATCTCGTGATTTAAATGTAAATATTTTATGTTTCCTTTATGCATGTTTTATGTGATATGGTTATGTTATGGTTCATGGGCATTATTATGAAGACGGGTGGTTCCGTGATAAACTAATGGCGGGTGATCCCGTTATAGCTCTCCAATGCATTGGGTAACGCGAAGGAGTGAAACATTAAGGTTTCGCCGAAGAGATTTTAGGGAATATACTGTGATGGGTATTCCAAACGTAACCAAGAGGGTTACTCCCTACGTAAGAATGTTATGAATGCCTCAAGTTACCTTTATGTCTTATGATTTCTATGATTTATTCATGATTTGATGAGGTATGTTAAAGTGATTATGTTTTATGGGTAAAGTATGATTTCACTCTTATGTATGTATGTACCCATGTTTCCTTTCCATGTTTTTATAACCCATACTGAGTTTTTATGCTCATCCCAAGTTTTTGAAATGTTTTTCATAGGTCAAGGGAAAGGTAAATGATAAGATGATAGAGTCAAGGATGTGTCAAGAAATAATCCATGTTTTATTTTTAATGTGTTTACATTGATGGGAATGAAGAATATTATCTTTATGTAACCACTTTGTTTATATGTGGAATGTAATGCAAGTTTTATGATCTAATTCTCTAAAACTCTAAACCCGAAAAGATCCTCAATGTGTAATCTTGTAATAACTCAAGATTAAGTAAGGTTTAAGGCTGGGGCCTTATAGTTGGTATCAGAGGTCGGTTTAGTCAACTTTAGGAGTTAGAAAAGTGTTAAATTATAATATGATTGAAATGATATAGCATTTAAGGATTACCATGTTGCTTCGCCTAAGATATTTCTGTGTTCAGAATGGTTTTCCGCAGAGGAAACAAAGAAGCTATGTTGGGATGACATCAGGAGGAAGATAACCTTCCAAATCAGCAACCTGAGATGGTCGGAATCGGAACTGAACAGTTTGTTGCAGTGATGGCACAGTTGACTCAGTCTATAAATGGTGGTGGTATTCATGCAAGAGATCAGCCAGATCAACCACAGGGGAACATGTCAGTGGTGGAACATTTCATGAGGCAACATCCCCCATCATTCAGAGGATCATCTGACCCTGTGCAAGCTGAAGGGTGGATTAAAGCACTGGAGAAGATTTTTTATGTCATGGGGTGTTCAGAACATCAAAAGGTTAGTCTTTCTGTTTACCGTTTTGAAGGTGAAGCTGATCAGTGGTGGTCGATGGTGAAAAATATAAGGGATAGTGATGAGATTGAGGATCTTCACTGGGACGAATTCAAAGGTATGTTTCTTGAGAAATATTTTCCTAAGGTGGTTCATCTTAGGATGGAAAAAAAGTTCCTAGAATTGAGGCAGGAGGATGATTCAGTGGCTACAAATGAAGAAAAGTTCACTCGATTGGCAAGGTATGCTCCAAACTTCATACGAGATCTTGATAGTAAAATAAACCGTTTTTACTCAGGGTTAAAGCCAAAGTATCGAAGGGATTTAGATTCTCGTGTGTTCAAAAGTTATGAAAAACTTGTTCGATGTACGGAGAAGGTGGAAATGGAGTTTGACGATGATCAGGTGTTCTATGACAAACAACAGAATAAGAGATCTAGTTGGCAGGAAATGGGGAAGAATTCATCAAAGAAGCAATGAGGTAAGAAAACCAAATATCCATCCTGTGAGAAGTGTGGTAAAATTCATCCTGAAGAATGTTTATCCAAGTCTGGTAAGTGCTTTCGGTGTGGTAAGTCTGGTCATATTGCTCGTAACTGTAAGGAAGATGATCAAGAAGGAAATGAAAAGCCAACGGTAAGATGTTTTAAGTGTAATGAAATGGGTCATTATGAAAAAGAGTGTCCAACGAAGAACTCAACTGGGGGAATGCAGCCAGACTCCAAGAAAAAATGGGTGGTGAAATCCTTTGCAACAACTTCAGAAGATGTTGGGCCATCGAATGAAGTGGTATCAGATCCAAGGAGCTCAGTATGTTTCGAAGATTGACTTGAGGTCGGGGTACCATCAGTTGAAAGTAAAAGAAGAAAACGTTCTGAAGACTGCGTTCCGTACTAGATATGGCCATTATGAATTTGTAGTTATGCCTTTTGGGTTAACCAATGCACCTGCTGTATTCCTGGACTTAATGAATAGAATTTTCCATGAGTTCTTGGATAAGTTTGTGGTGGTTTTCATTGATGATATTTTGGTGTTTTCTAAAAGTAAAGAGGAGCATGAAAAACATTTAAGGGTTATCTTGCAAACCTTAAAAGAAAAGAAATTGTATGGTAAATTCAGAAAGTGTGAGTTTTGGTTGCAACAAATTTCTTTCCTTGGTCACATTGTTTCTAAAGATGGAATAACTGTTGATCCTGCAAAAACAAAAGTTGTGGAAGAATGGACAAGACCCACAAATGTAACCGAGATTCATAGCTTCCTTGGTTTGGCGGGATATTACCGAAGGTTTGTTAGAAATTTTTCACAGTTATCAAGTCCAATGACTAAGCTAACTCGGAAGGGTGTTAAGTTTATCTGGACAAAAGAATGTGATGATTGTTTTCAGGAATTGAAAAGAAGATTGGTGAATGCTCTAGTTTTGGCACTACCTTCCAGGAATGGTGAGTTTCTTATATACAGTGATGCTTCATTGAAAGGACTTGGTTGCGTCCTATTGCAGAATGATCAGGTAATTGCGTATCCTTCACGACAGTTGAAAACTCATGAGGTAAATTACCCTACACATGATTTGGAATTAGATGCTGTTGTTTTTGCTTTAAAAATTTGGAGGCATCATTTGTATGGAGTAAAGTGTGAAATATATACCGATCACAAAAGTTTAAATTATATATTCACTCAGAAAGAGTTAAACATGAGACAAAGGAGATGGCTCGAATTAATCAAGGATTATGATTGTACAATTCATTACCATCCGGGAAAAGCAAATAAGGTGGCTGATGCTTTGAGTCGAAAAAGTAATGCTTCATTAACAATGTTGTGGTTGGAACGTGATCCTTTGGTTAACGATTTGATGAACTTTGGCATAGAAGTTGTTGTCGGAGGAAGTCCTTCTGTTTTTTTTCAGGTATCAGTGAGATCATCTCTATCAAATAGAATCAAGCAAGCACAGAAGCAAGACAGTGAGTTGCAGAAAAGGGTAGAGCTGGTTCAGAAAGGTAAGTTGCCTGAATTCAACATTGATAATGATTGTGTTTTGAGATTTCGGAAGAGATTGTGTGTGCCATGTGATTCACAGTTGAAGAGAGAGTTGTTATGTGAAGCTCATAGTTCTCCGTTTTCAGTTCATCCGGGAAGTACTAAGATGTATAGAGATCTGCGGGAGTATTACTGGTGGGATGGAATGAAAAGAGATATTGCTGATTTTACTGTGAAGTGTTTGACTTGTCAGCAGGTTAAAGCAGAGCGGCAGTTACCGAAAGGGATGCTTCAGCCTTTACCAGTGCCAGAGTGGAAATGGGAGAATATATCCATGGACATTGTTGTTGGATTACCGAAGACATCTCGAGGTAATAATGCAATCTGGGTTATTGTTGATCGCTTGACCAAATCTGCTCATTTCCTTGCTATATGAGATACTTTCTCTCTTGATCAACTTTCCCGTTTGTATCTTAAAGAGATAGTTAGGTTACATGGAGTTCCTCTCTCCATTGTATCGGATCGTGATCCCAGGTTTACTTCTAACTTTTGGAAAGGCCTTCAGAAGTCGTTGGGTACTGAATTAAATTTTAGTACAACTTTTCATCCTCAATCAGATGGGCAGCCAGAACGGACAATTCAGACATTGGAGGATATGCTACGAGCTTGTTCTATGGATTATCAGGGAAGTTGGGACCAACATCTTTCTTTGGTTGAGTTTTCATATAATAACAGTTTTCATTCCAGTATACAGATGGAACCATTTCAGGCATTATATGGGAAGCGGTGTCGAACTCCAGCTTTCTGGGATGAAGTGGGTGAAAGGAAGTTGATGGGACCAGAATTGGTAGAAGAGATGGCAGAAAAATTTCAGCTGATTCAGAAACACATGAGAACAGCTCAGAGCAGGCAGAAGAGTTATACGGATAACCGGAGGAAGGATCTATCTTTTGAGGTAGGTGATCATGTTTTTCTCAAGGTTTCTCTTTGGAAAAGTGTGATGAGATTTGGTAAGAAATGAAAGTTGAGTCCAAGGTTCATTGGACCATACGAAATTCTGGAGAGAGTTGGATCAGTTTCATACCGAGTGGCTTTACCTCCGTGTTTATCTCAGTTACACAATGTTTTTCACGTTTCGATGTTGAAAATGTATATGCCAGATCCATCTCATGTTTTGAGTCCAGAGGTAGTTCAGCTGGAAGAGAACCTATCTTATGAGGAACAACCGGTCCAGATTCTTGACAACAGGGAGCATGTGTTACGGAATAAGTTGATTAAGCATGTAATGGTTTTGTGTAAAAACCACATGATTGAAGAGTTAACATGGGAATCTGAAAATGCAATGAGGGATAAGTACCCACATTTATTCGATAAGTAAATAAATTGCGGGGACGCAATTTTCTAAAGGGGGGAAGTATGTAACATCCCAAGTAAGTAATGAATAATATATATTTTTATCTATGTCTATTAATGATTAAGATAGTGTTATAGAGGCATAAAATTAAAATAAATACAATCTTATGCATGGAATACACTAATATTCTTAAAAGATTGTTTTACTGCCTTTTGATGGAAAACCATTTTTGAATCTATATTTTGACAATTTTATAAACTATGTTTGTCAAAATAAACTTATCCTTTATGATTGGGACATCAAAATTTACCTTGTGTGAATTTTTGGTATTTTTCTGACAATGTTCATTTTTTAATGAATGGTGAAAAATACTGCATTTTACATCAAAACTGCTTTTTAATATAATTTATTTATATGATTAGATTATCTTTTGAATAGGTCTTAATGTGTAATATGAATATATTTTTACCATTTAATCCAATGGTGGTCATTGGAATCAATTTCACTTTGAAATTGGACTTAAACTAGTGTCAATCTTTTGATACTTATTGTTTTGTAAAAACACACTATTTGCTCTGACAGCGGGAATTAATTATTAAATTAATTAATGTGACTTATATGATTTGAATTTTGTAAAATAGACTTAATTTTTGAATTCGGAATATCAAATATAGCTTAGGGTGAATTTTTGGTAATTTTCTGAAAAACTTCAATTTTTGATGAATAGTGAAACCACTAAGTGGTAATCAACTAAACTGATTTTTCAGTTAAATGAAAGTTTACCACTAATGTGTATTGAATTTTGAAAATCCTACATACATGGTTGTCATTAAGAAGTAAAATGTGGTTCAATGAGATTAAAATAATTTTTTTGGTGAATAGTAACTTATTAAGTTTTTAATTGCGATTAGAGGTAATTTGTGTAGTTTAAGGTAAAAATGGTATTATAAGAATGTGAAAACACCATGACACTTGTCCTACACCTATTGGGTGAGTCATGGACGACCAATAAAATCCATGGGACAACTTGGGGACCCCATGGAGCCACTTTAGTTGGAAAATGACATTAATATATTTTTATTTAATGTTAAAGTGAAAATGACACTAACATAAATTGTTTTACTAAAATAATTTTTGAGTGGGGTTATACAAGTCCATATTTTGATTATAAATATTAATTGGAAATATAATAATATTTCCTACATCATAGTATTTTTTTTATAATTTTAGACATTAAATAAATTAAATTATATATGACATAATAATGATGCAGCGATGACATCATTATTTGACGATTTAAATAAAATGGAAAGATAATGTAAAATCTATGAACTACACATGTCCAAAACAAATTGGATGAGTGGATTTCGAACCCTTATCACCTTATCCACGAATTATATCAATTTGGGACCTTTTAAAACCGAAACACATTTTCAAATAAAGTAATATTTCTTTACTTTCCCAAAGTGCCCCTCCTCTCCTCTTATAAAAGGCCCCCACCTCTACCCCATTTCACACACTTCTCAAGCCTTTGGCTCGGCCAAAACCTGCCCAATTACTCTCTCCACATCCCTATCCTCATCCTAGAGGATTCTCTTTGGGCAGAATCTTTTCAAAGGAAGCCTTTAGGCTGAAATCAAATGGGAGTTACACTTTTAAAGGTAATTCATTCTCTCTTGTTGATTTGTTTTATTTTGCTTCTCCAACCCTCTAAACTCTTTTTATTTACTTCTTTAGTAACAAAATCAGTATCTTCAATATACTAGGATGTTGTTATAATATTTATTTGAGCTACACTCTCACAAAACTACATCAAATGGTTAAAGAACATACGGTTTCCGTGGATGGCGAAATTCTGCCTCCCGAAACGATGATTGTTCAATACTCATTTAACACCTTCAAGGGTGGCCATTATGATGACACTATTTTTATATATGATATATAATATGTTTATTGTTTCTTTAAGCTTATGTATTTTTCATTTTTGGCATACCTTTATGGTTTCCATTATGGGTAAACACGATATCTTCATTTTAGGAAGTGCGGACTACCGCCCCCTCAAAGTGATTTGATTCGTTAAATACCATATGTGGGAAATGTAAAGTATAAAATTAATGATATTATATATTATATTATACTGGAATTATAATATACCTTTATATCATTATGATTCCATTCCAGAAAATATGAAATAGAAATGAAAGTAGCGTTCATGCGTACGTACGGCTTACCGTCTCCATGAACGGTGCATTTCATTTCTTACATCTAAATGATTATGTAATATTATAAATGCATGTATGTACTGGATATATATGACATATATGATATCTACATAATGAATAACATTCTGGATATAATGGACCTTTGACCAAATTAACAACATGTAAGTGTAAGAAGTCTATTTTTGACTTAAGAACCAAATACCGACAAAATGAACATTATTAACTTAACTGATTACATGATGTTCATAACGTGGTATAAAAGGAATACTGAACATGAAAAAGATTCATAAGAAAGTAGAGATTAACTCATGTTTATTATTCAGGATATTAATGAACGGTCGGGTCAAGTCGGATACGAGGTATGGGACTTCGTCTCAATCTCCTTTCATTGAGGCATATTTTATTTTATACACAACTTTCTTTTATACGTTGTATAAACAACTTTGAATTTTACGTTTATTCAAAAGGAATCTTTTTTATATGAAGTGTTTACTAAACGACAAAATGGAATGTTTTTGTCGTACGTATGCGGCGACAACGACTTCTCTGTCGTCGTGACCGTTATTTGAGTTTCGGCTTCCTATACAAGCCATACCTTCTTTTTAAAAGAAAAATAAATACCATGTTTTACTTTTCTTTTATTTTAGTATTGAAAATGGCTTTCATAATGTTTTTATATCAATGTCTTGTATTGATATCTCGTGATTTAAATGTGGAAATTTTATGTTTCCTTTATGCATGTTTTATGTGATATGGTTATGTTATGGTTCTTGGGCATTATTATGAAGACGGGTGGTTCCGTGATAAACTAAGGGCGGATGAGCCCGTTATAGCTCTACAATGCATTGGGTAACGCGAAGGAGTGAAAAATTAAGTTTTCTCCGAAGAGAGTTTAGGGAATATACTGTTATGGGTATTCCAATCGTAACCAAGAGGGTTACTCCCTACGTAAGAATGTTATGAATGCCTCAAGTTACCTTTATGTCTTATGATTTCTATGATTTATTCATGATTTGATGAGGTATGTTAAAGTGATTATGTTTTATGGGTAAAGTATGATTTCACTCTTATGTATGTATGTACCCATGTTTCCTTTCCATGTTTTTATAACCCATACTGAGTTTTTATGCTCATCCCATGTTTTTGAAATGTTTTTCATAGGTCAAGGGAAAGGTACATGATAAGATGATAGAGTCAAGGATGTGTCAAGAAATAATCCATGTTTTATGTTTAATGTGTTTCCATTGATGGGAATGAAGAATATTATCTTTATGTAACCACTTTGTTTATATGTGGAATGTAATGCATGTTTTATGATCTAATTCTCTAAAACTCTAAACCCGAAAAGATCCTCAATGTGTAATCTTGTAATAACTCAAGATTAAGTAAGGTTTAAGGCTGGGGCCTTATACTGATGATGTAATGACGATGTAATAGTATCTTGTGTGGGTCTGAAGACGTATTAATGATGTACTAGGATCATGTGTGGCTCTAAAGTTGTATAGATGATGTACTAGGATCATGTGTGGGTATGACGATGCACTGATGATGTTTTATGATCTTGTGTTGGTCTGAAGACATAGTAATGATCTACTAGGATCCTGTGTGGGTCTGACGACGTACTGATGATGTACTAGGATATTTTGTGGGTCTGATCATGTACTGGGATCATGTGTGGGTTAGAAGAGGTACTAGGATCATTTGTGGGACTGAAGATGTACTATGGTCCTCTGTGGGTCTGATGATGATTTGGTATCCTTCGTTGGTCTGCATCTAAACAATGTAAGATGAATTAGTAGTTATATCTAATCATCTCTACCATTTTACCTAAGTTATACCACGTGTGAGTTGAGTTTGTACCAGTGCAGTAAATTCCTTTGTGTTACTTAGATTTGAGGTATTCCTTCCTTTGTGGAATAGTTGAGCTATGGGCCTTTGGATTTGACCCTTTGTTTCCTCTTGATTGAGATGGGTATACTTGATAACATAGGTATATGTATGGGCATATACCTATGTAGAGTTGACAGATGATTATTCGTGCTTTGTGGTTTATCCTTTTTGAATTTTTTGAGACTTTGAGTGTATCAAGGTCCCTACTGAGTATCATTATACTCACCCTTGCACGGGCTTTGCCCGCACCTCATTGTATTTGGTGCAGATGACAGACAACACTGATCAGGACTGAGAGTATCAGGACTGGGCGGTGCCTGGAGGTGGACCATTCGGCATGTCTGTATGCAGAGGGGATAGGAGGATGTGGAGTGCTGAGGAGGTGATCTGTACCTACCCTTCAGGTTGGATCCTCGGATGATGACCCAATTTCTTTCTTTATTTTTCTTCAGTTGTATTGTATTTCAGTTGTACTTCTACCTTTACTGTTTGGCATCTATTCAGGACCCCTCAATTTCAGTACTCTTTTTTATATGGTTTTCTTGTTTTCGTACCTTGTTGTGTACTTGGTTGCATTTGTTTATAGGAAATAAGGCAATGCATTCCCTGTTTTAGGGGATACGCCTTTCGGTGCTTGTCACCAGCCCCAGGCCTATTGAAGGCGGGATTGTGGTTGTCACGACACGGGCCCCTGTGGACGGGTTGTGACAAAAAATAAAATAATATTAATTTCAAAAAGAGATATTTTTTATATATTATCCCATAAAAACTATCATTGTGTGACATTCTGTTAATTTTAAAAAAATAGTTATTTTTCGGTGAATTGTATAAAATAATGATTTTATAAAAAATTTATTTTCATTTCCTGTATTTTTTAAAAATATTTGTTATTTAGAAATATATTAATAAATTATTATTAAAAATAATCTAATCAATATTATAGGAATCACCATTACATTTTATTTTAGGTTAATTTTTTTTGTAAGTAATAATTCATTTTTTCAAAAAACATGTTTTCATCACAATATGTTTTTTTGATATCAAAATTAATTTCATCCGAACATAAAATTTGTATTATTTAAAATTATATCTATATTTGGAATCATAATTTCTAGTTTTCTAATGTGGTCACTTGTATTTTTTTTCATTATGAATTATAACATAGTAATAATGTCAGTTACAATGGTTATAATTAAAACTAGTTAAAGCGTTAAAAATAAAATTATATTGGATTGAATGACCTAAAAAATTTTTAAATCATATTTAATTGTTATATTTAAATACTATAATATATTATATTTATGATTGCTGTAATTGGGATCTATATGGATTGAGTATGAATCTAATTGTTTAAATCATTTGGAAGAGTCCAAGTGTGCCCTATACCTCACTAAAACCAACTATACTCTCTTTTTTCAGACATAAAGAACCAATTATTTTAAATAAAAACTATTAAAATCCATTCATAATATCCATATATATGTCTTAGTGGTCCTAGTTTTATCTTAATTCCATCATATGTAGGGTTTAGGTATAAAACTAAGGAGGTTTTCCAAATAAGAAGTATAATTCTTAAACAAGTGTTTTAATTTTATTTCATATTTGAACTCCTTAAAAATAATCTAATCCATTATAATATAATAACATAATCACTCCACATATACATAAATTTTATTATATTTATGTTATAACAATTTTTCATTACTTATCCATCTACTGGAATATAAAAACATTGTTGACACGTAGATCAAGTCTACGACCTCATTAGAGGGTGTATTTATTTTTCATTAACATAATTATTGTATATTAACAACAACATGTCCAAATTTAATTATAAGATATATATTATATAAATTTAATTATATGTTTATATATAAACATTCAACTAATTTATATACCATATTAAAGTATAAAAATATTGTTTGTGTATATATGAAAACTTCTACATCATAAAACAAGGTGTCTTATTTTTCATTTCTGAATCACATTAATTGTATGTGTTTTTGTATTTAATTAAATAATATTATATTATTATATTATTATCATTATATAAGGAAAAAATTATACTTAATTTATTTCCCTCATGTTTATTAAAAATGGATTGTTTATTCATGTGTTCGTACAAAGTACACTATCAATGTTATTATATAATTAATTTTTATGAACTATATTAGGTGGTAAGTTCTCGAAGAATAAATATTTTATAAAAATTATAATTATAAAGTCAATATATAAATGATATAATCATGTTATATTTGACTATAGTCATCCTATAAAATCTTTTAATGGTATATAAGGTAAAGGTTCTCAAAACGTTCAATGTAATCTCAGTTGATTAATTAATTAACAAATTCAGTAAAATATAGATATATGTGATCTAAAAAATAATAATATTGAAATTAAATTTTAATATATTAAATAGATAATGTAATTTTATTATTCATGATGATAATTAATTTAAGAGACATGTTCTTCTCGTGGGATGCGACACTTTAACTTAAATCATCATTTTAATGATTTATTTTATAAATAATTTCCCCCCATGTCCATATTATTAAAATTATCATAAGGATGTATTTATATAAGTTTAAATAAATTAAAATGGAAATGTTATGCCACTATTAACATTATTTAAAATTGAAATCAAAAGGAATATCATTATGTATTTTATGAGAAATGATTGTATTAAAAAATTAAAAAAGAAATTTTATATTTAAACTTATACAATAAAAAATTTATTTCTCACCTCCACAATTATTTTTTTATTTTTGGACAAAATAAAAATATTTCATGTTTTTTGTATAAACACTCATTTTCTTTGTTATGTGTATTTTAGTTTTGAAAATTAAAATTTAAAAATTAGGGATATATAAATATTTGAAAATCTATTAATTATGGGATTAGAGTATATGTTTATGAGTTTTTTGATAGAAATAATTTTTTTTATTTTTGAATTCTATAGTATTCAGATACTTTTTATCGATATGTGATATATATATGTATCTATAAGTTAATTGTGTATGGATTAAATTATCTTGATAATTATGTTGGAATCAACCTTTTGGGGTATTTAATTTGTAAGGGTTTTTTAATGTGATCATTGATGATGTTTTCCAAAGAAACCTACATTAATTTTTAAAACATGTTAATAATTTTTCAAGGAAACAATTTTATTCAATAAGGATATAAAATATTTTTTTCCAAGGGATAATTGTTCCCATTGTGTGTAATAAGGTATATTTTAAAGAAAAGGTTTTTCATGTGTTCCCGTGTTTTCTAGGAATCATTAATGATTATGATTTTGTCATTTTTTATTTTAATAATGTGTTTTATAAAAGAAATTAGGTAGTAAATCTAATTTCATGTTAGAGTAAATGATAATAGGGTTCAATGTTTATTATGTCAAAGGAAAACTCTTTTATACTGCCTCATGGATTTAAAATGGACAAGTATGCTACTTTTATACATATTATATGTACCTTATTTAAAATTTTTAAATTATCTAACATTTTCAAATGTTTTCCTATAGTTCAAGGATGAGTAGTGAAAATGATGAACTTAAATTGAAAATTATTAATATTTGTCATGAAAGTAAAATGGGATTCCATTTAAAATATTTTTATTGTAAATAAACAGATAAATATTGGAAGTATAATCATTGTAATAATATGTTTATTATGAAATAATTATGAAATATATTTCTGAAACTGTAGACTTGAAAAGCTCTATAGGAATGCCAGAAAATGCATTATTATTTAAAAAATTAAAATTATTTATTTTTTTAATTTTGGGTTCTTATTTTTACTTTTATACTAGAGTTTAGACCATTTTATATTTCAATATAGTGTAAATAAATATAATAAATAAATTTTTATTTATGGTTTTATTTATATAGAATTTTCAATTTTCAATTTTCAATTATCTAAACTATGCATACTCAAAATGTTATTCAGTAGAAGAATCCTGATATCCCATATATAAAAGAACCAAGAAAACTATATCCATAAAAATAATAAACATGGAATTGTTAGAATTATAGCTGATTAGTTTCTTGTTGTGATGGATCAATTTAAACTTTCTATAAACAATGATGATATCGAGTTGAGAGAGAAACCATGATCACTATAAATAATCTTGTACATTGTAGAAAGTTTTATGAAATATCATCTTGTAGTATTTGGTAGATAATCTGACCATGTGGTAGATTAATGATGTTTTATATCCTATGATACTATATATGATTTATTAGGTTGTTTAGAACATGAAAAGGTAACTCTTTATATTCTGCAGTTTGATGGTGAAGCCATTTGGTGATTGTCAATGATTAAAAATATCAGAGAATGGAAAGATATTGATGCTTTAGAATGGTATGAATTTAATAATATTTTCATTCATAAGTATTTAATTAAATTTATTCAAAATATTATGTAAAATTAGCATTTTTTAAGTGATATAGAAATCATAAATTTCAATGGCCATGTATAAATAAAACATCACCATATAGGCATGGTATACATTGAATTTTACCTGGTATATGGACAGTAAACTTAATTGGTTTTACTTAGAATTTAAGCTATGATAATGAAGGTAATTGGACTCTTTTAGATTTTAATTTCCTAAGAATATCATTTGGTGACCCTAAAGGAATAACTGGAATTTTTTGATTATCATATATTCTGTGAAAATAAGCACAAAAATATTTATAGGTGGATTGGAACTGAGAGTCATTCATCATGGAAATAAAAATATATGAAAATGAATTTTACACCATATGATATGTGTGGTAATAATAAATATAGATAATTTATTTTTATTAATGATATGAATGTTTTTATGGAATTTTTGTACTTGTAAATCATGATAAAGATGGAAAATATTCTTGAATTTTTTAGGAAAATAAAAAAAAGTTTGCAGTAATATGTTTTAATTTTATTGAGACTTTGAATTATGTGATTAAATTTGTAAATATATGAATAACAAAGAGAAGTCATCATGTTCACTAGTGTAAAGGTGTGTCTAAATACTTCTATAGTACATTAGAATATGTTGAACCATCTAGGAATGTGGTTTCAGGTATATCAGTTATCAAATACGATAATGAAAATATCTTATTTGCTTTTCGGTCTACACATTTTTCCCTTATTGATACTTTTTCTAATAAAATTGAAACAGAACCTTATAAAATAAATTTATATCTTTTGAAAAACACTCTTGGGGATATTATTAAGAAAAAAATAAATAGTATAAATCATCCTGTAATAATATGTGGAAGGGTTTTAACCATAATCATTGGTGTCTTTCAACATATAGAGATTGATGTTATTCAAGGTTTAGATTTTATTCATATATATCCTGCCAACACATATTATAGAGCTAATAAAATATTCATTTAGAATGTACCTCATTCTATATACTATAATAAATTTATACATTTTACAACATATCATGAATCTTAGAAATTTATTAATGGTGGAAATAAATGTTATCACGCACAAATTTTTAAGAAGAATGAGAATATTCAAATTGGTGATTTTCCAATAGTTAATGAATATATAGATGTATTTCAAGACGAATTTACCTGTTGTATACAAGATAAAAATAATTAATTGATTTTTGACTTACTAATTAATGATAAAAATTTAAGAAAATGACCTTACTAAATGGATCTAGTGAAAATTTTGAAATTGAAAAATTAGTTACAAGAGGTTCTTAATAATTCTTATATTAATTCTATAACTTTTCAATGGAGTGGTCTGATTTTTCAATTAGAAATAATGATTATTTCAAGAGTATTTATATTGATTATCAATAATTAAAAAACATACATATTAAGAATAAGTATTTATTTCCTCATCTTGATGGTTTTTTGATCTTTTCTAGAGAGTTAAATATTTTCTGAATGTTGATATGAGGTCTAGGTACCTCTAGCTGAATGTGAATGAGGTTGAAATTTCAAAGGTAAAGTTTCTTACTAGGTATGGGATTTATGAGTTTTTGGATATTACATTTGGTTTCAAAAATAATCTATAAGTATTTATTATTATTATGAAGAGTGTTTTCCTAGAGTTTGTGGATAAATTTTTGGTACTATGCATTGATTAAATCCTTATATTTTAAAAATTATTGAGAATTTTGAAATACATTCGTGTTTGAAAAAAATAATAAATGGATGAAAGATATATGAAAAATTTACTAAATATTAATTCTATTTATGAATCATTTCCTTTATTCTACATATTGAATGTAAAAGTAGAATATCATTTAATTCAGTTAAAAATATGATTTATAAAGAGTGGAAAAGTTATTAAAATACCCAATATATTCATAGTTTTATTTGATTAATGAGTTAATACTATTTTTAAAAAAAAATCACGGTTATATAGGTAACAATCTACGTAAAATTGAATCAAAGTTATATCTATCTTGAATAAAACAAGTTATGATTGTTTCGAGTAATTGAAAATGAGATTATTGAATGGTCTGTGTTTGTATTTCCATATAAAAATGATGAGTGTTTATCCACAATGATTCATCCTTGAAGGGACATGGCTATCTTGTGATAGAGAATGATTTCTTAATTTATTATTCTTCCCATTAGTGGAAACATTATGAGATAGTTTATCCAACACATGCCCATAAACAAGTTTCTATGATATTTTATTTAAAAATATAAAGAGAACATTTATCTAGAGTATGGTGTACTAAACATAAGTGTTTGAAATGTTTATTGAATTATAAAGAGTTGAAAGCGAGGCAAAGAAGAATAATGTAATTGATTAAAGATTATGACTGCATGATTAATTACTATGCCAAAAAATGAAATAGAGTAGACAATAACTTAAGTCAAAAAGGTACTGTGTAATAAACTAGACCGAGTCTACCTGACACATCACCTGATCCAGTCCACGACAACGCCTTAAGTGCATTTCATTATCTGCCAATGGTTTTTAAGGAGAAGAGGGGGTCTAAAAAATTTTGTATGAATACTACACCCTCCTATTAGAGTTCAATAATTCAGGAAAATAACAGAACTAATAAAAAATACATCAATATCTGAGTATACCAAATAAATAAACAAAAACCAAGCTTCGTATAATAAATGTAATGTAGTATAAAAACGCAATAAAAGAAAAACATAAAACAAACAGTCTCCCATTGGGATGAAGAAATATAAAAAGAAAAAAATTGAAATGTAAAATACAACATGATATACTACCAATATAGAACCAACTCAAAAACCTTGTATCTATAATTCTTGATCCTCACAAGCCCTAGAATGGGACTCTACAAGAGCAACTCTTCTCGATTAAAAACATTGTGCCTCATCCCCAACCACTACACAACCTATTCTCTAACCTGAATATAGGAATTAGGTCTTCATGCACACTGAGGTGCACATAAAGGTGTGATAAAAAAATATTATTAGAACACCCAAATGGTGAACATATAAAATTTATATCACAACAAGTGAATGCACACATGATATTTACAATCTTGCCAAAAACTACCAGCAGCTAGCATAAATGAAATAAAAACAAAAATGTGTAGAAATTACACAATAAAGCATCCATCTAATGGGTTCTATATTGTCACCCATGTAAAATATACCCCCATCCTATCAACAATTAATAGTATTTACAAAATTCAGCTAACCCAGTCACATAGAATCTGAAAAGTCCCCCAGATCTATAGAGGATCTCAAAGAAATATAAATGAAATATGCATGAATGTTATAACCCAAGATGTAACCATAAGGGTACACATGAATAATTTTCATATACTATACACTAGGACTCTGATGGAATGATTATAAATGGGGAAAATCCCCTAATTCATAAATTAGAGATATTTTATGTCCCAAAATTAATATAGTATGACTCGGGATCCACCTAATGGTCCCAATAGATACACCTACCTATGGCCTCAATCCACATTGACCCGACAGATATACCACTATATGGATTCACACACAAGGATATGATTGAAAGATCATTCATGAAAAATTAAAAAACCCCAAACTCATTAGAACCATAAATATAGAGGTAGTGCCCTCATCCAAATCACCAATTATCTACCTAATGATGTCTAACCACAATCAACCAATAGAGGTGAAAACTAGATGAAACCCTATTCCAATGCCCTATCCAAGATATCCCATGGCTCACCTCCTCAAATCATAGTCTTGAGAAAGAATATCCTAAAATCATAGAAACAACCAATTGAATGTGGGAAAACCACCCTAGAACTTACCATCCCGAAAGATGAACTCACTATACTAATACACTCTCGTCAAAAAAGTATGGGGCTCTCATGATCCCCTAGATCTCAGAATATATAGAAAAAACCTCCATGGGATCTCTACAACCATCTTCATGGTCAAACCAAACTCAAGGCTCACATTGTCTTCGAGGATACAACATAATGTGATGTCCACCATGAGACTCTCATGCTACCACCAAACTCCCAAGCCATTCCCACAGAAACAACATCAACAGAAGAAAATTCCATAGTAATAGAAGGACAATATCTGAGGGGTTTCTTTAGATAATCTCAAAATAATCAGACACACCCAATGCTGGAACATCACAATCATCCCTTACAGTCCTCCAATTGATCCATGATCAACAATGCGTCCAATGAGAATCCAATATCACACTCCCAAAAATATGGTAATTCAAAACATCCCTCACAACCAACACAATTGTAGGATATTCTCTATAAGGGTTCCTCAGTAGAATCCAAAACATAAATTTATACACCATAATTATATAGAGTTGACCATTAATGACAATGATTACTTGAATATAAATTATCCCATAATAGAATCCACAAGTGTTCATTGGAATCATATCAGAATCTCAATCCAACTTAGCAGTAATAAAAGACCAATTGCATCAACGTATCCAAAATGATTTAGCCGCTCTAGTCCCCAAACATTAGTGCTAAATCTCAACAGAGCTAACATTGAGTGATAAGTCTCGATAAATAGGGAAAAACCATGATCTTATTAGAGATATCACTCGATCCCACATTTCAGGATCCAGATGAAAAAAACCAAAAACAACACCAGACAACATCATCGAGCCACTACCAACTCATGATCTCAAACCCTCACAAATTCCTCATAGCTCAAAACCCAACACCCATTTGGATTCTTGAAGAAAACATCAAGGTTTAACTCATTCTAAAATATCAGTGTTGAAAACCCATCCATATGGTCTCTAAAAAATGAAACGATTCTAACCAAAAATCCTTTTGAAAACATTTTCCAGATGGACTGATCACTCGTCCAATCTAGACATCGGGGTGAGAAGAATAAAAAACAATCCACAAAAAGAATGGTATGTAATGTGAAATTGGGGGTATATGGAATGTAACCACCAATTTCTTCCCAATTCATGTTCTATAGGATAGTTGATGTGTAACATCCCAATCTGCATGGTGAGTTCCTATCGATTCGTGAAATATACCGCAATCTCAGTATGTACATGGGTAACCCATACTAACTTGGTGTGTAAAACGCATGAGAATATGTTGTGTACAACTAATACATGATGTGTTCCACCCTAGGGTGTCCCCACTTACATACCTATCCATATACCCAACCTTTTCAATGTAATATCACATGGATTACATCACACATGGGTGTTGAAAATGCATCATACCTATCCACGTGCACAAACATAGGGTGTCTGGCTATTACTCATCCATAGGATCAATCCAACTACATAGAATGTACCTTGAGTTAATGGGGTGTAGTCCCCAAAAATCATTTTAGCAGAACATAAAAAATATATGACATGATTTAATAAAACCAAACGTCATGCACACTGGATTCGTCAAATAGAAAACCCCCAAATCAGGTCAAACCACCTGATTTCCCTGCAAAACTCTTAGATCATTGCATGAGGTGGTCCTAAAAAATCTATATATGCATTTAAATATGAAAAATACATACACTATGGATATATGAGGAAAAAATGAAAAACATTTCTACCTCTAGGTTGAAACCAATGGAACATACGTATGATAAATTATGTGTAGCTACCGTATAACTATCTCATGTGATACAAGCATCATGATGGAGCACCCTCTCTTCCCTCTCCCTCTATTATATTTTTCTCCCAATATCAGAAAAATAATGTAATGTGTGTTATGATAATTTTTATGTGAGAGACCAAGAGAAAATAATGATGAAAGAAAAATATGGAAATGGAAATAAAAAATAAATGAAAAAGAAAAAAAGGCCCTAGCCCCATCGCTGACACCCGACTTATGGTTCTACATCTCCTAATAAAACGTTCCATTTTGGAATCAATGCTGGAGTTGAAATTGCAATAAAAAATACATTTATTGGATATATCAAAATGAACACATGTGAATAAATTAATGTTTAATTAATTAAATATTAAATATTCTATGAAAATTTAAACACATCATATTTCTTCCAAATTTGTATCCTAGGGTAAACACCTAATTCCAAGACCAATGAAGTATTTTGAAAAAATTTTCAATATCATATCCTAGAAAAAATAATTCTCTTCACTAGAAACAGTTTCCAAAATAAAAATGATAAGAATTTAACCATATTTTCACACTAATAAGACACTAGAAATCACAAACTCCACAACACAAAGACATAAATCCATAACGAAGCCCCATTTAATAGAAAACATTTGTGCCCCCACCTATGGACTAGAACAATCAGTGCTATATCGACAGTGTAATGACTGGTGTCATAGTTACAGTATGTCTATCCCAACACGAGTGACATTGAAAACTGATTCATTTGATTCTCCCCACTACATGAGCATCCTTACCATCTCACTACATTTCAATAGTTAACCCCATGGCCTATTCTAATCCCATTACCGAATGAAATGGAAAGAAATGGCCGAATCACTCACACCAGAGAACCATCATGATGACCTGAAAGAACCATGCTTAATAAACCACTTAAATGAGGATCATGAAATTTAATATCCTTTGATGCACTTCCCCTATAAGGATCTTCTTACTCGAATCACAGAGTACACATGAATATGCATACACCCATGGGTAAAATCATGATGAAAATAGGATATCACAATTAATAACACCAACAACCCTCAATATGGACATAGATATGAAGGACTATCCATCAAAAAATGATCTTACCATACTAAAAAAGGACCAACTTAAAATGGGAAGGGCTAGGGGTCAAACCAAACCTCCCTTATCAATTGAACTATGTGACATGTGCACTACCATCACACCAATTCCCAAAAAATATGAATTATCATTGACTAACCACACCTTGGTGGAAACATACCACATATACCTACCAAGGGAAAATAACCACATCCACCTAATCCATGCCTTATTGTAGGAATATGGGCCAAACCCACATGACTCGGTAGAAGATATGTGATGATAAAAGCTCCTTCCCATGGAATAAGAACCTAAGACATTATGGAAACCACCGAATCAAGAAAACTCAATCCCGAAACAAAGACCCCTTATGAATTATTTTCCAAATCAAGTCAATAGAAAATCACTCATTTCCCAAACATAATGGAAATATTCTCGATACATCCCTCATCAAGGTGGTATGATCTCCAACATCAATGAACCACTTGCCACATTATCCACATGACCTGATATCAAAAGAAAAGAGAATATATAATAACACATGATGTAAGATGTCATGTGAATCCTACATACCAAGAATGATGGATGAACACAATAATATTTCTTACTTTCTAAAATCCAAAAACCAAAATTTACAAGAAATCAATAAAATATAGTGCATTATTCTAGGTGATGTCACAAAACTATATAAATTTATACCAAGAGAAAGCATCCCATCCACTAAAATTTTCATATTCCTATTAAAAAAGGAGTTTGCGACACCCCAGTCTGGTATCCAACACATGTACTATCACATTACAATATCATATAACTTCTAACTCCACAAATCCTAACCAAATCCTCTCTATGATGCAATTTTTTAAAGAAAAAACATTGGATGACCTGATATGTCACTAGATCTGGTCTACCACAAGGCCTTAAGCATGCCCCATCATACACCAGAGCCTATTGAGAAGTAGCGAGGGACTAAAAGATGTTCTCTGGAGACTATACCCTATATTATGAGTGAAATAATAGTGTAAATTCATCTACCTCATACACATGGATCAACATCATAATATGCATAATGAATAAATTGAAAAAAAAATCTTTCTATAATAAATGGAATGCATCATACAAACTCAAAGTATAGAAAACATAAAATAACTTGTCTCCAACTTGGCCGAATATGTATACAAATTAAAAACGATAATGTAAAATAATATAGGTTCTACTTATAACACTAGTCCAACCCATATACCTGGTCCCCACGATGTTAGGGCTACTCTAGCCCAATCCTAATATCCCTCATAAGTATCTCTGCTCGATCATAAAACATTGTTCCTTGACCATAACCCCTATGAAACCTATGATTATACCTAAAAGTATACATTTGGCCTTCACACATATTGAAGTTTATATATAAAGGGTGAAAAATAATTCCCATTAGTCTACCACTAATGGTGAACATATATATTTTATGTCAGGAAAAGTTATTTTACACATGATATTCTCATCCTGGGTGAAAATTAATAATAATTTGCATAAAAGAAACATCCATATAAAAATGGAAAATAAAAATAAAACAAGGAATCCATATAATAGGTTCTATCTTACCACCGAGGTAAAGATAGACTCTCTATAGTCCTTATCATAGGTTTTAGAGAAATTGTATTCACAATCCACCGAATAATTGGCACCTCTGTTGGAACAACTCATGATATCCAAGACATCTAACCACAAAATTAATCATTGAAAAACTCTAGGGTGTAACCATAAGAATACAAAAATATAATGCTCATCTAATAGTAAATATAAATCTAATGGCATGACCCAAATAGTGATAGTGCTTCCCCTCCATATTTTAGAGATAGTTCATGTCTCAGAATTCTTACTGAACAACTTTGGATCTATCACTTAGTCCCAATAGATACAAATCCTTCTGGGATCCATAAAAATGTACATGATTAAAACACTACCATTTAGGCTCCACAGAAATGATCAAGAGTTGAACTACTTTAATAATAAATAAACTGACCCCTTAGCCAAAGAACACTCACAATATAGGGGTAGTTCCCCCATATATATTTCCTATTATCTCCCAAATCTTGTCTTACTAAAACAAACCTACAAAATAGATAGCTAACTAAATATTATATCCTATTTGAAATCCCAAATATCCCAGGGGACTCCTTATAAAACCATATCCTTGAGTAGATGCTATATCAAACATCATGAAAAATGTGAAAATGATATTGTGATGAAACAACCTCAAACTCACCATCCAAATATATAATCAGGAAGTGTCGATCCACAATTTTCTAACAAGAAAAATGATCTCCCGATCCCTTGGATATAATTATCCAATGTAAATATCCATTAATAGCTCCCAAGAAATAGTTTCAGGGTCAAACAAAACTTAGGGGTAACACGGTCCCCATGGATATATCAAAAGGCAACACCCACCATGGGACTGCCCTACTGTACAGAAGATCTCCGACCACACTTGTAGAAAAAAATGTAACTAGCCAAAAGGCCACAACAAGAGATGTACCCACTATGAGGGGTTCCTCTAGATCATTCCAAAAGCACCAGACACTTACCGCGTTGGAACATACCATATGGACATGACTAGAATCCAACAAATCGACATTACATAAGACTCCAAATTAGAATAAAAAACACATGACTGCCAATAGGGGAATTCAAAACACTCATCATGACCACCAAAAAATTCTTAGACCCCACATAAGTGTTCCTATTTATAAGAAAAAACAAAAAATTACACACATGAATTCTCAACTACTGATCATGGAAACCATTGATCAATTGATTATAAACATTCCCATGAGTATATCTAGAAGTGTCCCTCAGACACATATGACATGATCAATAGAACTAAGATGTAACTTCCAAACATGCATGCCAACACAACCGAATGGCTCATATAGACCTAATCACATAACATAATGACTAATCGTGAAAAAAATGTAACATCAAGAAACCAGTCCTGACATGTCGCAAAAAACAAATATCTCTTCAGAGATACCACTCGATCTGGCCTTTCAGGATCTATCCAAAATAACCTAAGACAATACTAGTCAGTATCAAAATTCCATAGCCAACAAATGTCCTTATAACCTCACACATACCACCAAACTCACAACCAATCCACCAAGAGGATTTTGAATCAAAACCCAATATAAAAAATATATCTAAACTATAAAACTACAAAACACCATACAAATAGTCTATAAACCATAAAAGGATACTAGAATAACGATCTTCATGAAGGAACAATTTAGATGGACTAATCAGAAGTCCAATCATGATAATATGGGGTAATGAAGGAAAACTAGTCCAAGGAATGAGAAGTGCACTATATACACTTCAGGGTACATAGTGTGTAAACCCCAAGGTCTTCGAAGGTCAGGATTCATAGGGATATTAGTGCTTAATTTCTTACATTACATGGTATGTGGCTCTCATTACTTGACATGTATCCCAAAATGGGTAACATAGAATGTACCTCAACCTCACTGGCTATGTAAAACGCCCATGTTCACGACGTGTACCCCAACATAGGATACATTCACTAATAAATGACTATATAAGATGCCTAGATATGTACACTTACATGTAATGCACTCTAGATGGGATATTTTCCTATACCATAAATTTACATGTACTTCCAGATTTGGTGTCTGACTGAGTACTTGGTCACATTTCCATGTCCACTACATAGTGTGTACCATCAGAACATGGAATGTAGTCTCAAAACATTATCTTCCCCAAAATAGCAAGAACACACTACATGTACCCATAAAAACACATGTAGTGTATGTGAGTTTTTTAATGAAAACCCAAAAATCATCATAAACTTCCCACATTCCCTACAAAACCAATTAATCGACCCATAAGGGGTCTCAAAAAACCTATATAAGCATTTTTCAAATGAAAAACATTTTAACAATCAATATTTGTGGAAAAAAGATAAAACAATACTACCTTATGGTATAAATAGCCAACACTTCGCTCTGATCTGCTTCACAAAACTATCATATAGTGATTTGGAATGGCCCATTCTCTAAGGTGGAACCTTCTCCGTACCCTCACCCTCTCGTATCTCCCTCTCCCACTCTCAGACGATGAAATCAAAGGGTAAAACCCTTAGGGAATATTTTAATATTCAAAGGAAAATAAAGAATAATGAAAAATGAAAAAATGTATAAGAAAAGAAAAGAAAAGAAAATCGGGGCTTGGGCATAGCCCTAGGTTCTGACACACAGTTATGCCTCACCTAGGATAAAACCGACATTCCATACTTAGCAATGGAGAAGAATTTTCGATACGTTTCTCCCCCTAATGGAGACTTATGAATGAACTTTCATGAATAATTTAATTTTTAATTTTTTATATATTAAATATTCAAATCACTACTACAATATGAGCCTTTAACAGTGGTACAAAAATGCACTGAGATAATCTATATTTATTACCACTAAAATAATTACTGATAATGTGAGACATTTTTCCTTGCTATGTCAAATCATAAGTAAAGAAAACTGTTTGTCAACATTTTTTATTTAGAACTGATAAAAGGTCACCTTTATGCAGGCTATATTGTAGCAATGATAAAGGATACCCTTATCATTGCTTCATTTTTAGCGCTGATAAAACATACCCTTTAGGAGTGCTAAAAATAAAGCGCTGATAATTGTCAACAACAAAATGAAATAATTAAACTAATAAAATTACAAAAAATTCAATTTCAATAATTATATAATAATTATTAGAAATGAATTAATAGAATATATATATATTAAAATTTAATAAATAGTATACATTAAATATATAGACATATATAATGAACAAAATTAATGAATTAAATAAATAACAATCATAATTCATAAATTTAAGATAAATATTATTGATTTTATAAATTAATTAATTATTGATAAAAATAAATAAATTTAATATATATATATAATATAAATATTTATAAATAATATACTTTAAATGTATATACCAATAAATATAAAATTAAACAAAAAAATAAAAATGAATAAATCCAAATAAATTAAATTTTTTTTATGAAACAATGATTAATAAACATGAATAAGTATAATATGTATATATATGAATTATAAATTTTAATGAATAATATTATATATATATATAATGAATAAAATGTCAATTAAAATTTATTGTTGTCTTCTTCTTTTTTAATGTTTGATTTTTCAGTTTATCATATATCAAATGTCATGTGTTATATTGATTTCAAGTGTATATATATATGTATTTGTGTGTGTAATTAATGGTGTTTTATATATATACGCACACACAAATACATTTACACAATATATAGAAGTTTATACAACAAATATTTATTTAATTTATTCAAATTTTAGTATATTATAGAATTTCCTAAAAACATGACATATTTAATATATTACATTTTTATTGAGTCAATCCCATTTACTTATTTTCAATACTATAAAATTTAGGTCATTCAATTTTAATATTAATTTAATTTTTTAAAATTGATCATTTTCTATTATTTATTTTTATTTAATTATTTACTATGTTTAACTAATTTTAATATTTATTCATCTTACTTTAATATATATATATCCATATTTTTTTTATTAATTTATATTTAATTTAGTAAACATATAAATTTTTTTAATATTATTAAAGTGTACTCATTTTGAATTATTTAATTTCTCTCATCTACTAAATGCATTTATTTAATATTTTATATCCACAAATAATGTTAAAAATATATTTTTAAATAATAATTTATAAATAAATACATTTATAAATATATATTTTCTATATTAATACATTTAGAAATTTTTAATTATTAATAATAAGTAATAGATATTTTTAGAAAGAATTTATATAATTAAAAACTAATAATTATAAATATTTAATAATTAAAAAATTATAAGAAATTAATTCATATAAATACTTTACCAATCCTAAAATATTATCATTAATAATTTTTTATTAGCACTTTTTAGCACTGATAAATATCCATTTTATTACAGCATATCAATTTTACTTTGATAAAAGGTATATTTATCGATATTCTCTGAAAGTACTTCTAAAAGTGTTCTCGATCAATTTAACATTACCCTAACTGGTACTCAGTTAGTCACAATTTATAAGCTCTTGCATAACTCTTCTACTGTTGTTGCGACTCCTCAATTTTGAATCGGATGAATTATGCCTAGAATCCAATGTATGATCGAAATAATGATGTAGATGCTCAATATACAAGAGGGGGGGGGTGAATTGTACACTTTAAAAATTCCTTTGAAACCTTTAAAGTTGGTTATGATTAAATATGTTTTCCTTAAGCAAAGGAAAGGGATATGTTTAACAAAGTTAAACTAAGAAAATTCACAACACCTCTAACACCAAATGAAAACCTGGAAAAAGGAATGATGTTATAAACTTCAAGTCCTATGTACTTGCTTATAACTGGAATGAGATTCTGAAAGTAGTTTCCGGAAATATGGTTCCAAAAATTGAAACTTAACAAAAGATTACAATATGAGATTCTAACTTAAAGAGTATAGAATCTAAATGAAATAGAGTAATTGAAAGGAAGTATAAGAAAGTTATACTTTCCTTACAATACAAAATGAAGCAGAAACAAACGAGTAGTAAAACTACAAGTAACAAGATAAAAGTCTTTTAACCCAAAGATAAGGGTATCCAACAACCTTGGATAAAATTCCATTGATTTATACTTTCAAGAAAGTCTGTCTTACCCACACCAGGGTATGCCCTCGATACTAAGATCAGAATATCTGTCGTGCTATACCCGCAAGCCCTCAACCTCAAGGTAGTTGGCCACCTCTGTCTTCCTCAGCAAGGAATCCCTCAACTTCAAGGTAGTCGGCACCTCTGTCTTCCTATCCCCGGAAGTCCGCGAATGTAATCACTAACATTCGGAGTTGTAAGAAGCATTGAGAGTTAATAAGAGCCTCTCTCTCTAGAAATCACTTCAACAGCATGTATACACAATGTCGAAGAAGTCATTCATCAGTCTCGAGCTCTTTCGAATGAGCTCCTATTTATAGGCAAGGTCGGCCTCCTTTTTGAATAGTCATATGTTACTTAAAAATCGGAGGGACCTGTGCACATGTAACTTAACCAACGGTAAGTTTATAATAGAATAGACGACATCGTTTTATAACAAAACATGTGTAACAGAATGTATGACATCGTTTTGTGTTTAACACAAAAATTCAGAGTGACGGTTCGGATTGTAAACAAAATATCAAAGAGTAGACAAATTATAAAAGTGTAAGTAAAATGAAAGTTTGGAGTCTAACCAAAAATAATATTTGCAGTCTAAATAAATTAAGAGTGTATAAAGAAAAGATGATTAGATTCTGTTTAATAGGTGAATTTGGAATGAGAATTCGGAAGGAGAATTATTCACCAGAATTCGTAATGAGAATTCATCATCTGAATTCATAATGAGAATTCTTCATCAGAATTTGTAATGAGAATTTGTCATCAGAATTCGTAATGAGAATTTGTTATCAAAATTCGAAATGAGAATTCATCATCAGAATTCGTAATGAGAATTCGCTGTCGAACTTCATGATAATTCTTATCCCGAATTCGGAGTAGAACTTTATCATAGTTCGTATCCGGAATTCAGAATGAAACTTCATTACAGTTCTCATCTAGAATTCGGAGTGAAACTTCATTACAGTTTTCATATGGAATTCGGAGTGAAACTTCATTATAGTTCTCATCCAGATTTCGGTACTTAATACGGAATGCTTCATGTCAATGTTTCAAACTATTCCGAGAATATAGAAATGAATCCAAAACTTATACTTAAAAAATATATGAATGAAAATATGATAAGGATAATTTTTCAAAAAAAAAAAACGATCTTCCTTATAAAAGAGACATTCCTTATAAAAGAGATTTTCCTTATAAAAGCGATTTTCCTTATAAAAGTGATTTTCTTTATAAAAGTGATTTTCCTTAAAGAAATGTGTTTGTTATTTTCAAAACAAGAAGGAATGGAAAAGTCATAAGGAAAACCTTATTGACTCAACAATATCCCCCTTTTTGGAAAGCACAAGCATCCCTATGAAAAAGAAAGTCTAAGAAGAAAGAAAGCATTAAGTCTTATCTCCCTTTGCTTATGGATGTTGACGAATACGAATAACTCCCCCTTAGGCACTGATACTCAAAGGATCGTATTCCAGATTTCCAGAATTAAGAATAAGAAAGTCTTCTTTAATGAAAAACTCCCCCCTTAGATAAACTCTATTAGTGTTGGTTTTCTTCCTCACCCTTTGTTAAGATTCTTTTTCCCCCTTTAATAGGGTTCTTTTCCTTCTCCCCCTTTGTGATTTTCAAAAACAATTAGAGGGAATGGAAAATATAACAAAGTACCTGAAAAATTAGTAGCAACAACAAAAGAAACAAGCAATCACAATTTTTATTATGTTTGAAAGCTCAACAACAAAAAGTATTAGATAAAACAATAGATCAGATCTGTCTATTTTGGATCATTTTCATTCGCTATGAGACCCTTAAGAGTAGTCTTTATCTTCTTCAATTCATTATGGTGTTCCTCGGCTTGCTTCTCTAACACAACAATTCTTGCATTTTGAGATTTAATCTTTTCTTACTGGGCTTGAAGCTTTTCTTCCTGAGCCTGAAGCTTTTCTTCCTGAGTCTTCAAGTTTTTTTTCTTTAACAACTTTTCTTCAAACTCAATCTGATGATCCCTTTCATACTTCCAATTTTGAGAAATAAAATTCAGCTTCCCATTCAGATATCTGACTTCTTGAATCCAGAAATTCTTTTCAACTGTCAACTTTTCTTCAAAGGATGATGTAAGTTGATTTGTCTTCCTGTCTTTTGTCTCAAAGGCATCCTTCACATTATCTTGGAATTCATCAAAGAGCCTCATCTCTTCTACAGTCTTCCTCAACCAACTAGTCATCCTCTTGAAAGATCTTTTGTGGGCTTCATAACTGACAATGAAAGTTTTTAACTGAGCCTCTATCTCAACACATTTGTCCATAACCATGGATACAGAGTCTGTTTTCTGATTTAAAGCATGTTGGAGCATCTCACATCTTGAATCAATACTTGAGAAAGTCGGAATAGTACCTACCAACTTCGTTAATGACTGAACAACAAAGTCATGCCCCAACGAAGATGACTCTGAATCCGAGACATTTATGGGAAAATTTTCTTCTTCAAAATACTCAAACTTCTTCATAGAATAATAACCAACTTCCATTCTCTTTAAACCACTAAGCTTGGGGTATCAACAACAAGTTGCTTTCCCTTGTCCTTTTTCGGAATGGTTTGCTATTCCGGAGTCTTCTGTTCACTATCAGAAACTTGAAAAACATTTTCATCATCATCAGCAACTTTTTGAGCACCATCTTCTACGTTCTCAATTTGAGAAACATCATGTAGAGGTTATTCCTCCTCTGCATGATAGGATACTTCTTGTACTCCTTCCTCCTCATCCTTCCCTGTAGTGACTAACTTCGATGATTCAGCTTCTGATGTTTGGAGCGACAAATGTTCCGAAGGTGTCCCCTTATAATCATCTACTTGCATCAAAACATCTCCGGTGTCAACACTACCATCAGCAATTGCTTCTTCTTCTTCTTTCACTTGCTCAATCTGCCCGACTTCCTGAACATGCTTAGCATCTGCCTCTTCCAGGGCGACAAAGTTTTTCCTGGAGTCTCAGGTAGAGATTCCAAAGAAAAACGTCATGGAATGACAATGTTCACTGAAACCAACTCATTAAAATCCAACAAAGTCTGAGCTAGCTCAGCTTCAAACATTTTCTTCTTTATCTTCTTTTCTTTCACCTATTTTTCTAGCTCATCCGCAGTTCATTCCTTCAAGTCCATAGCCTCTGCATGATCCAAGCCAAACTGAGGCTCCCCTTGCACTCTCTTCTCTTTGATTTCCCTCCATTTAGCAACTACTTAATCTAGGTAAGCTTTCTTCTTCTTCGGTTTTGGAGGTGCGGAATGAACTTACCTAGATTTGGGATTATCTGCTTCACCTTCAACATCTTTCATCTTTCTCTTCCTCATTGGCTTAGAGGATTCATGTTCAGTAACATTTCGAACCGTTTCTTCTTGAGGAGGTAAATCAACAAACTGACGAGTCTTCTTGTCGAAGGCTACATCCATCCTTTTGAGAGTACCATCACTCACCAAAATAATATTGCAAACACTTGGCTTATACTTGCAAGCCTTCTTGGAAGACTAAAAGCAATGAACTATCAAATTTGAGAGGATTGCTGGATACATTATGATCTGATCTCTCAGATTCCAATTCCTAACATTATCAAGAGAACTTGAATATGATCTTTTGAGGTTTTTATTAAAACAATAATTTAAGAAAACTATAATCCAAAAACAAAATATATGAAAATTCCAGCATGTAAAGTATGACTACAAAAACATGAGTAAGGAAATCATACCTTTCAGATTGGCTTTGAAGGATTATTCGTAATGGGTAAAAAAACTACGAAAAATTTTTATTACGAAAAGACATAGTTCACAAAAATTACTATGAAAAACTCAACAAAGAAAACAAAAAAAACATTACAAGATATTCAGCATGAAGATTTCATTACAAAATTTTGAAAATGAAAAACTCATTATGAAAGTCTCAGTACGAAAATCTCGTTATGGAAATACCAGTACGAAATTTTCCATTCCGGAAGTTTTCAATACGAGAATTTCCATTCCAGAATTTTTCTATTCAAAAATATCCTTTCCGAAAATTTCAGTTCTTGAAATATCCATTCCGGAATTTTAGTTCCAAAATGTTTGAAAACAAACTTAGAAAAACATAGTTACTCTAACAATGAAATGTTATCCCCCTAAGAAAAGGTGATTATTACTATAAGGATAATTGTTCAACAAAAATTTAATTAAGAAAGATTATCTTACGATTATCATTCATAAATTCTGTTTACTGTATTCAAATCTATAAGAAGGAAAAGATTTTGTTAAAATATCAGCAGGTTGATCTTGCGTCATGATAAACTGAAGAATGATATCTCATTTTTGTTTTAATAATCTTTTCAAAATATCTTTTGTTACCAGTCATTTGATGAGAACATCTACTATCCATGTACCATATATTTTTGCTGGTACTCTCTTTATTTTCCTGAAATCAAGAAGAGAATTAGACTTTTGGAATCCAAACATGTTTGGATACGAGATTTCCGGATAAAAAAATTTTAGGTACCCATATCTTCATAGAGAAATATGCTTTGTGAAATCCTAGAGATTGGGTTTTGTTTAAGGAACAATTCTTTGCCCAGTGACCACCACATTGACACTTAGTACAAAATTGGGCACTTTGAGGAACAAAATAATTGTTACCTAAAATTGGTTTTGCATGGGTATAACCAAATCCAGATCTATTTCTAAATGGTCCTATATGGGAATACATTTTATCAAAATGTTCCTTACCATGGGTAACGTTTGATAAACACTTATTTAAGGAAAAAATTTCTGACTTGAGTTTTATAACCAAGTTTTTATCCTCAAAATCATTAGTTTTAGAACTAGAGGTAGACTCGAAAACATTTTTCTTAGAAATTACTTTTTCTAACTCTTTAGAATGTTTGTTCTTCTCAGAATATACTTCCTCAAAAATTTTTGAAATACTATCAAAATCAGCATTTTTCATATCAGGATCTTTAGAAATATCTGATATCTCTTTTGTAAAAATATTATTCCTAGAGTTTTCCTTATCATGTTTTTTATTGAGTTTGGAATTCTCAATTTCAAGAAGTTCAGCAAACCTAGGAACTTCTTCATAAGTACGTAAAATATTTTCTTCATCAGAAGAGGATTCTTCATCAGAAGAGTTATAATACTTACTATCATTAGAATTTAAAGAAACATTGGTCAATGATTCATCATTTCATACCTTAGCCATAAAACAATGATTATCAATAGGTAATCTGGCTATAAGACCAAGATTCTTCTGTTCTAAAGATTCGTAATCAGATGATTCATCTAAAGAGTCACAGCCACTGGAACTCCAGGTGTCATTTTCTTTCAGAACGTTCTTAGCTTTGGATTTATAATACTTCTTTCAGTTCCTGTCTGAATTCTTTTCTTTACTTTCATTCTTTTTGAGCAAAGTGAAATCTTGTCTAATATGTCCAGATCTCTTGCATTCATACATGTGACTTCTCCATCTTTCCTATCATTCCCTTCCTTTTTCTTATACTTGGATTGGAAATTTCTCTGGCCAGCTATCTTGTTCATCCTTCGAGAAATATTTGCTAAATCATTTTCTGAGATTTCACATTCACTAGAATCTAATTGAACAACTATCTTCTTAGACTTGGATCTGGTTACTCTCTCAGGAGTCTTAGCTTTCATATGATTTGATGTTGTTGTAAAAGCAACAGTACCATTCCCATTTTTCTTTTTGATGTTGTCAGCATCTCTCTTAATTATGGTTTCATGTTGGAGAAGTGTTCCGAATAACTCATCAAGAGAAATTTGAGTGACCTTCCTATTCTCATCTATAGCTATTCTTTTGGATTCCCACTCATTGGGCATGATATCAATTAACTTATCCACAAGAGCTTCATCATCTAACCCTTTCTCTCCCAAAGAATGTAGGTTGTTGAAAATAGTCATAAATCTCTGTTGAACTTTACAAATTGGTTCACCATACGGAAAATTGAATCCATGGTATTCAGCTCTAAGCATAGATCTCCTAGTTTCAATTACATTAGAAGTTCCAAAGTGCGTATCCTCTAACTTCTTCCAGATAAAATTAGCTGCTTCACAAGAAGAAATTTGGCTATATGTATTTCTTGTCATTGAACAAAGTAAGGTATTGCATACCTTATAGTTGAGTTGATCCTCTTGCTTTTCCTGGTTACTAAAAGTTCTAACTTCCTTGTCAGGAATTTTATAATCACCAGTAATCATAACGTAGTTGTCCACTCCAGTATTGATAATAAAAGTTTTCATTCGATATCTCCATTACTCATAATCATTACCATCAAAGATTGGTGGTCTTGTAGGATTTAGATTATCAATGGAACAAACATTAATTCCTTTCATACTTAAAAACCTTTGGCACACAAACATGTTTGTAGAAAAAAGTTCATAATAACAATGTTCGGAATGAGAATGTTAGGAATGAGAAGGTATGGAATGGGAAAGTGAGAAATAAAAACATATACATGAGTACAAGTATTTTAGAGACCTCCTCGGATACCAATTTTAGGATCAAAATAATGATGTAGATGCTCCATATAAAATAGGGGGTGAATTGTACACATTAAAAATTCCTTTGGAACCTTAAAATTTATTTACGATTAACTATTTTTTCCGTAAGAAAATCTAAGGGATAAATTTAACAAAGTTAAACTAAGAAAATTCAAAACACCTCTAACACCAAATGAAAACTTAGAAAGAGGAATGAAGTTATAAACATCAAGTACTATGTACTTGCTTATAACTGGAAATAGATTCTGAAAGTAGGTTCCGGAAATATGGTTCTGGAAATTGAAACTTAACAAAAGATTACAATATGAGATTCTACCTTAAAGTGTATAGAATCTAAATGAAACAGAGTACAAGTAAGGAAGTATAAGAAAGTTATACTTTCCTTATAATATAAAATGCAGCGGAAATGAACGAGTAGTAAAACTAAAACTAACAAGATAAAATTCTTTTAACCCAAAGAGAAGGGTCTCCAACAACATTGGATAAAAGTCCCTTGATTTATACTTTCAAGCATGTCTGTCGTACCCACACCAGGGTATTCCCTTGATACGAAGATCGAAATCTCTGTCTTGATATCCCCGCAAGACCTCAACTTCAAGGTAGTCGGCCACCTCTGTCTTCCTCAGCAAGGAATCCCTCAACTTCAAGGTAGTCGGCACCTCTGTCTTCCTATCCCCGGAAGTCCTCGAATGTAATCACCAACATTTGGAGTCAAACGAATCTTTGAGATTTAATAAGAGCCTCTCTCTCTAGAAATCACTTCAACGAAAAGTATGCACAATGTCTAAGAAGTCATTCATTAGTCTCGAGCTCTTTCAAATGAGCTCCTATTTATAGGTAAGTTCGGCCTCCTTTCCAACGGTCATATTTTCCTTAAAAATCAGAGGGACCTATACACGTGTAACTTAACCAATGTTTAGTTTATAACAGAATAGACGACATCATTTTATAACAAAACAAGTGTAACAGAATGTACGACATCGTTTTAAGATTAACACAAAAGTTCAGAGTGAAGGTTCAGAGTGTAAACAAAATGTCAAAGAGTAGAAAAATTATAAATGTGTAAGTAAAATTAAAGTTCGGAGTCTAAACAAAAATAATATTTGGAGTGTATAAAGAAAAGATGAACATATTCTGTTTTATAGGTGAATTTGGAATGAGAATTCGGAATGCGAATTTGTCACCAGAATTCGTAATGAGAATTCGTCATCAGAATTCGTAATGAGAATTCATCATCAGAATTTGTAATGAGAATTCATCATCAGAATTCGAAATGTGAATTCTTCATCAGAATTTTTTAATGAGAATTCGTCATCAGAATTCGTAATGAGAATTCGATGACAAACTTCATGAGAATCCGTATCCAGAATTTGGATTAGAAGTTTATCAGAGTTCGTATCTGGAATTAGGAATGAAACTTCATTATAGTTCTCATATGGAATTCGAAGTGAAAATTCATTACAGTTCTCATCTAGAATTCTATGTGAAACTTCATTACAGTTCTCATCCCGAATTCAGTACCTAAAACAGAATGCTTAATATCAACGTTTGAAACGATTTTGAGAGTATAAGAATGAATCTGAAACTTATACTTAAGAATTATATGAATGAAAATATGATAAGGATAATTTTTATTACAAAATCGATCTTCCTTATAAAAGTGACGTTCCTTATAAAAGCGATTTTCCGTATAAAAGTGATTTTCCTTATAAAAGTGATTTTTATTTATAAAAGCAATTTTCCTTAAAGAATGGTGTTTGTGATTTTCAAAACAAGAAGGAATGTAAAAGCCATAAGTAAAACATTATTGACTCAACATCCAATATATCTTATTTTCAACTATTCCACTTTTTTTTTGTTTGATCTTACGAGTTTTTCATTTTTCTTTTTGCGTTTTTTACTATTCTTAACTATGAAAACCTGAAGTGCACTGTGTTGCATTTGTTGTCAATGAGGCATGAAGTTGTCTTGGAATGAATGGAAGTCAAGGAATGTCACGATGTGAATGACAAAGGTTGTGATGGTGTTGGTGATGAATGGAGAATGGCCATGGTACTAAGATGCGTGTCACTTAGGAGATTCACTAAGTGGCATAGGAGATGTGGTTGAAACATTCTCTAGTAACATCTGACGATTGTTGAGCTGATCATTAAGTTCCAAGAACTATTATCAAGATGATACAAAGTCACAACAATGATAGAAGACCATGCACTGTTAAGACAATGCATGAGGAGATGAAGATGATCCATCCACACCTCCTAAGTGGATGAAGTGAGCTGAAGAAGTCCATGCACTATCACTTAGTGCATGAGAATTAGAAGAAGATCCAATTTATCTCTAATTAGATCAATAAAGAAAATTGAAGATTATAAGTAATTCAGGAGTTCGATTGATGAAGATGAACCTTTTGAATTCCATATCCTAAGTGAAGATCATGTGAGGAGGATGAATGGAGGAATTCTTAAGAAGAAGAAGACAAATGGAGGAGAAGAGGAATGGCTTGGGAGAAGATGAAGAGTTGTGGAATTTGGCATTTGAACTTGGTTACTTTGTTTTTAACAAAGTACTTGTTCTATTACTTGCAAAAAATTTGGCCAGCCAAGGCACCTTGAGGGTTCAACCCCAAGGCATGGGCACTAGGGCACCACGCCCGGGGGAACCCGTGGGGCGAGCCAGGGCGGCAGGGCGCACCCGTAGGACACCGCAAGGGCGCCTGGGGCACGCCCGGAGGAGTGCGGCAGGGGGCCGTGTGAAAGCCCCCGAGGACACGCGGTGGTGAAACCCGCGCGCCCGAGGTGCATAGTGGGCGCTAGGAGCGCGCCCGCAGGGAGCAGAGTGGGCGCAGAGCGCGCCCGCAGGGAGAACACGGTGCGGGGCGGCACCGTGGAGGGAGGAGATTCAACTGGCGAGTAGCGGGCAGCGCCAGGGTGATAAAGCGCAAGAATTCCGCGGCCCGTTTCGATGTGGGACACGGAAAAATTCCCGGGAGCGAATCCCAGCCGCTCATCTGATCTCACGGACGATCGGCGCCGCTCATCTAATCCGCCGCGCCCCCGATCTGATCCAAGCCATCGAAGCCTTTTTGATCACCGCATCCAACGGCCCAGCGTCCGTCTCCTTCCTCGAGCTCAGCCGAAGGCCACCCGCGACATCGCCTGAACCAGAGGCCATCCGACCACCGGATTTCGAGTTCCCGACCACCTCTGAAGGAAGTAAAGCGTCCTTGAGGATCGTCTGGCCACACTGAATACATCCATGCAATAAAATGGGCTTGCATGTAATGTATGGAGAATTTCGGTCGAGGCCGAGGAAAACGAAGTTGCCGAGGCATCGAAGTGTTCGTGTTTTGCATGGGATGGCCAAAACAGAGGCCGTGCATGTGTTCTAAATCGCATGCACGCGGAAGAAAATAATAAAAGAACCCGTGTTTAAACAGAGGAAAGAAAATAAAGATTTGAAAGATTTTTAATGATCCGAAACTTTCGGGAACTTGAGTTATTATCACGCGGATGTTTAGAAGCATTCCTCTGCCTATAAAAGGAGAGCCCGAAGCACAGAGAGGCTTGCTGAAGTTTTCTTGAAAATCAGAAGACCCGTGAGTGCCTGTGCCTCGCGAAGTAGAAGCCCCGCGCAAAGAACTTGTGCGGATGAAGGTTCCGGAGCCACCCGAGGCTTCGAAGGTCCCATGCGCGCATTATTTGTGCGACATGAAGAGCTCTCCCTGCCCACATACTTGCGCGGCAGGAGTCCCTTGCGCACCCAAGGTGTCCTCACCCTTGTGGCTTGCGCGCCTCGTGGTGTTGCATCCTGCACACCCGAGTGCTTGTGCACCCCGCGGCATTTGCACCTTGCACCAGAGGAGGGCTGCACCACTTGCGCGCTTCTTTGGGTTGGTGTTCGGGTGTGAGAAAGAGAAGGCCGAGACTTAGTGCCTTGTGTGCCAAGTGAAGTGGAAGACCACACTTTGTGTGTGTGCCAAAGAAGGCCGAGGCCTTGCCTCGTGTGTGTGCCAAGTGGAGAAGAGAACCCGAGACTTGCATACCTTGGTTGTGCCAAATTGAAGAACACACTTTGTGTGTGCATTTGAAGGAGAAGGCCGAGGATACCTTGGGTGTGTGCAAAGAAGAATAAAAGAATAAATCTTGTGTGCAAAGGAAGTGAAAGGCCGTAGCCTTGTGTGGGTGAAGTGAAGACCACACCTCATTTGAGTGTGTGTGTGTGAAAATTGAAGAGGAACACCCTACGACCATTTAAGGGTGTGCAACAAGAAGTGTGAAGGCCAAGCTCAAGTGTGTGCCAAAGTGAAGAAGTTTTGTGTGCAAAGAGACAAGAAGGCCGAACCTAGGTGTGTGCACTAAGAAGTGTGTATACACTTAGAAGAAGAAAAGGGAGGACATCCACATAAAGAAGAACACACATTTATGTGTGTAGACAAATTACATAAAGTGTGTGAAGTCTGAAAAGTAGGTGTGTGATGAAAAGAATTACACCCTCTAAGGGTTTATTGCACCAAGAGGAGAAAGAGGAGAGTGCATGCATGCATGCATGCACATGCACACGTGAACAAAGCCAAATCTGGTTGTGTGCATTTGAGTTGTCCAAGACCAGGATTTCTTGAAGAGATTTGAGAAGGCCATGCAGTCAGTGCATGAGGATTCAGAGTTTCCATGCATTCAGTGCATGAAGTTGATGTGAAGTGAGACTGGACCAGACTGAAGTTAAAGACATTATTTTTCTGAGTATTCAGTAGTTGGAGAGAAGCCAGGTCATCCTGAAGAAGGAGATAAAGCCTGAGCTAGACGAGAAGCCCTGATCAACCACAAGTGATCAGAAGAGAAGAGCAAGGCCATCAGCCTTTATCCCAGGCTGCTGAAGTTACTTGAAGACCTTAAAGTGGAGAAGAACTACTCGTGTGACTCGAGGAGCCAAGAGAAGACCCTGTGGGACTCAGGGAGAAGAAGTCTTCAGTGGGATTCTGGAGCAGGCCAGTGGGACTCTGGTAACACTGTGGGACGCAGTATAAAGACCCTCCTGTGGGACTCAGGAGCGATACGGTGGGAAGCTGTATCGACCATTGTAATACTAACAGATTATAATGGGAGAATCCATGCTGAGAGAGCATGTCAAGGATGTAGGCCTTTGGTGCCGAACCTTGTAAATCCTTGTGTCCTGTGCCTTTTCATTACTGCATTATCCGGGAAAGGTTGAGACATACAAGAAGAGTGGATCGAGGCATTAACCAGCCATAGAGGTTTAATTGATAAAGAATCAATTAGTAAAAAGTTTAAGGGATCACTGATTCACCCCCTCCCCCTCTCAGTGATTCACACTGATCTGGGCACTTCAATTGGTATCAGAGCGAGGTTACCTCTAAAAGATCCAAGAGAGTCTTTTTGAAGTGCAGATTTGAGGAAATGAAAGAACAGCCTCAAATGGAGATATCTGCCAAGACTCAGAAAAATAGAAAGAAGAAACAGGCCAAGAAGATGAAGAAAGCATGTCCTAGTTGTGATGAAGTTGGAACAATGAAAGATCATCAAAGTGCAATCGAATATCTTCAGAAGACTGTCCCCATGGAAGTGGCAAAGTGTATAGCTACAGGCATCCATGATCTTCAAGAAGAAAAATCACAGTTAGAAGAAGAAGCCAATGCTATGGAAGATCAGCTGGCTAAAAGGGTTGGCATAACCAACACTCTCAGAAAGCTGGTAAATGCCAAAGATGAAACAATATCTCTTTGCAATGAAAGATATGAAGACACTGCTGAAGAATTGCAAAGAAGCCTTTCTGAGAAAGAATTCGTTATGATAATAGTCAAAGATGTTGTCCATGCACTGGAAAAGAGGCACAAAGTGTCAATGAATGTCAGAGATGCTCAACTCAAAGACAAAGTCAAAATGGTGAAGGAGCTTGACAACTCATTGCAAGAATTGATGAAGGTGCATGAAGACCAGATGAAACAACTGGTGGAGAATTGGGAAGCTAGGCTAAGATTTGTTGAGGATGAGAAGAACTCCCTCAACATGAAGTGCTTAGAACTGGTGGTGATATTGAAAAATCAGCAATCACCCAAAGCCAAAACCTCCCAGTCAGCTGGTAGAAGAAATGTTGCCACTCAAGTGAGCATTGAGAAGGATGATTCTAAAAGAAGGGCATCCTCTAGTGAAAGTGAAACATCTTCTAAGAAGAAGTTTCCATCCATCTGGATGAGGAAGGTGAAGAAGAAGGGCTCTCCTGAAACAACACAACTTGTCAAGAAAAGTACCCAGCAATCAGAAGTACACAAGAGGTCAAGATTTGTGGGTCAATGTTGGTGTTGTAACAAGTATGGGCATTTTGCAAAGGATTGTTGGTACAATCCACTGAATGCCAAAGCACAGAGGAAGCCCATGCCTAGGGGGAGCAAGCCAGAAGAAAAGAAGCAGCATCCACAGGTCCAGAGACATCGGTTTACTGCTAACAGATTTGGATTGCTTGACAACATCTGGGATGTTTGCAAAAGTGGTCAAAATGATACATGTCAATCTCCAACTGCATCCAGAGATGAAAAGAAGAGAAGATCACTGAACCTGGCTAAAAAGGAATCCTTGGGAAGCAAGAAGAAGAAAGCTGAAAAAGCTCCCAAGAAGATGTTGAAAAAGGAAGAGAAGTCCTTGGAGTCTAAATCCAAGAAGGGTGATGCATCCAGAAGGACCACCAAGAAAACATGCTTCTACTGTGGAAAGAAAGGACACATCATGGACCTTTGTAAAGAAGCCATGAAACTGAATAGAAGCAGACTGAACTCAAAAAGACAATCAATCCAGACGAAGAAGAAGGGATTGATTGAAAACAAGTTGCCTATGAAAGGTAGCTTGACAGCATCTAAGGAACCATGTGGAACATCCAGAACTAGGGCCACTCTTCCAAATGATTTACTTGTCATATGGCCACATCAGTTGCAACTTGCCAGAGAACTACAAAGAGTTGAAAATGAAGCTCTGGCAATTGCTAAAGCAAAAGGGAAGAAGAAGGTTTCACATGAAGATGTTTTGAGAACCACACCAGCACAATCATCAATGAAGATCAAATGTGCATGTGTGAAGACTGGTGAAAATGGGACATCTCGGTTGAGGGAATCTTCTCAACCTTGTTGTTCACATTGATGAACCAAGGAGGTTCCATCTTATTCCCTAATCACTTGCATTTACATGTGCAAACATTACAGGGAATTGAAGATGATGATCATTCTCAACTGGAGGATGGTTTGGAAAGAATGGAGTGCACCCCTTGAGGGGGAGCCAATCTGAAGAAGATGGGATTCTTAGATTAATACCATCTTGAAGAAAAGTGAAGGTATTCCAATCATACTTTCATCCCTTGTTTCTTAATTGAGTTTATCTTGACAATTAAGGGGGAGTATGGATTGAAGACAAATGGATGAAAGGGGGAGATTTATCTTTGCACCTGAACTTTCTAATGAGTTTTGTGAAGTTGTGCAGGATTTAGCAAATTCATTGTTACATCTGAAAAATTTCAAACCCCCAAGCATGATCTCACATGTATAGTGAATGTGGACAGCATTGAGTTCCTTGGTTATATCACTCTTGTTTTCTACACCGGGTTAGCCCAAGTAGACTTAGAGTTGATTTACTAAAGGTTCTTTGCTAAGAAGAACATGTGGCATCATCCCCCTCTTAGTAATTTTCAAGAAGATGCTATTCAAAGGGAGGAAGATATTTTTGAAAGTGAACCACACCAAACCTTTTCATTTGATTGCCAATAAGGGGGAGAAAATATTGGCACACATATTGACCCATTCATATGTGCTGAAGGTGTATTGACAACAAATACAAAGGGGGAGATTGAAGTGCACTGTGTTGCATTTGTTGTCAAAGAGGAATGAAGTTGTCTTGGAATGAATGGAAGTCAAGGAATGTCACGATGTGAATGACAAAGGTTGTGATGGTGTTGGTGATGAATGGAGAATGGCCATGGTACTAAGATGTGTGTCACTTAGGAGATTCACTAAGTGGCATAGGAGATGTGGTTGAAACATTCTCTAGTAACATCTGACGATTGTTGAGCTGATCATTAAGTTCCAAGAACTTGTATCAAGATGATACAAAGTCACAACAATGATAGAAGACCGTGCACTGTTAAGACAATGCATGAGGAGATGAAGATGATCCATCCACACCTCCTAAGTGGATGAAGTGAGCTGAAGAAGTCCATGCACTATCACTTAGTGCATGAGAATTAGAAGAAGATCCAATTGATCTCTGATTAGATCAATAAAGAACATTGAAGATTATAAGTAATTCAGGAGTTCGATTGATGAAGATGAACCTTTTGAATTCCATATCCTATGTGAAGATCATGTGAGGAGGATGAATGGAGGAATTCTTAAGAAGAAGAAGACAAATGGAGGAGAAGAGGAATGGCTTGGGAGAAGATGAAGAGTTGTGGAATTTGGCATTTAAACTTGGTTACTTTGTTTTTAACAAAGTACTTGTTCTATTACTTGCAAAAAATTTGGCCAGCCAAGGCACCTTGAGGGATCAACCCCAAGGCATGGGCACTAGGGCACCACGCCCGGGGGAACCCGTGGGGCGAGCCAGGGCGGCAGGGCGCACCCGTAGGACACCGCAAGGGCGCCTGGGGCACGCCCAGAGGAGCGCGGCAGGGGGCCGTGTGTAAGCCCCCGAGGACACGCGGTGGTGAAACCCGCGCGCCCGAGGTGCATAGTGGGCGCTAGGAGCGCGCCCGCAGGGAGCAGAGTGGGCGCAGAGCACGCCCGTAGGGAGAACACGGTGCGGGGTGGCACCGTAGAGGGAGGAGATTCAACTGGCGAGTAGCGGGCAGCGCCAGGGTGATAAAGCGCGAGAATTCCGCGGCCCGTTTCGATGTGGAATGCGGAAAAATTCTCGGGAGCGAATCCCAGCCGCTCATCTGATCTCGCGGACGATCGGCGCCGCTCATCTAATCCGATGCGCCCCCGATCTGATCCAAGCCGTCGAAGCCTTTTTGATCACCGCATCCAACAGCCCAGCATCCGTCTCCTTCCTCGAGCTCATCCGAAGGCCACCCGCGACATCGGCTGAACCAGAGGCCATCCGACCACCGGATTTCGAGTTCCCGGCCACCTCTGAAGGAAGTAAAGCATCCTTGAGGATCGTCTGGCCACACTGAATACATCCATGAAATAAATGGGCTTGCATGTAATGTATGGAGAATTTCGGTCGAGGCCAAGGCAAACGAAGTTGCCGAGGCATCGAAGTGTTCATGTTTTGCATGGGATGGCCAAAAAAGAGGCTGTGCATGCGTTCTAAATCGCATGCACGAGGAAGAAAATAATAAAAGAACCCGCGTTTAAACAGAGGAAAGAAAATAAAGATTTGAAAGATTTTTAAAGATCCGAAACTTTCGGGAACTTGAGTTATTATCACGCGGATGTTTAGAAGCATTCCTCTGCCTATAAAAGGAGAGCCCGAAGCACAGAGAGGCTTGCTGAAGTTTTCGTGAAAATCAGAAGACCCGTGAGTGCCTGTGCCTCGCGAAGTAGAAGCCCCGCGCAAAGAACTTGCGCGGCTGAAGGTTCCGGAGCCACCCGAGGCTTCGAAGGTCCCCTGCGCGCATTATTTGTGCGACAGGAAGAGCTCTCCCTGCCCGCATACTTGCGCGGCAGGAGTAGCTTGCGCACCCAAGGTGTCCTCACCCTTGTAGCTTGCGCGCCTCGTGGTGTTGCATCCTGTACACCCGAGTGCTTGTGCACCCCGCGGCATTTGCACCTTGCACCAGAGGAGGGCTGCACCACTTGCGCGCTTCTTTGGGTTGGTGTTCAGGTGTGAGCAAGAGAAGGCCGAGCCTTAGTGCCTTGTGTGCCAAGTGAAGTGGAAGACCAAACTTTGTGTGTGTGCCAAAGAAGGCCGAGGCCTTGCCTCGTGTGTGTGCCAAGTGGAGAAGAGAACCCGAGACTTGCATACCTTGGTTGTGCGAAATTGAAGAACACACTTTGTGTGTGCATTTGAAGGAGAAGGCCGAGGATACCTTGGGTGTGTGCAAAGAAGAATAAAAGAATAAATCTTGTGTGCAAAGGAAGTGAAAGGCCGTAGCCTTGTGTGGGTGAAGTGAAGACCACACCTCATTTGAGTGTGTGTGTGTGTGAAAATTGAAGAGGAACACCCTACGGCCATTTAAGGGTGTGCAACAAGAAGTGTGAAGGCCAAGCTCAAGTGTGTGCCAAAGTGAAGAAGTTTTGTGTGCAAAGAGACAAGAAGGCCGAACCTAGGTGTGTGCACTAAGAAGTGTGTATACACTTAGAAGAAGAAAAGGGAGGACATCCACATAAAGAAGAACACACATTTATGTGTGTAGACAAATTACATAATGTGTGTGAAGTCTGAAAATTAGGTGTGTGATGAAAAGAATTACACCCTCTAAGGGTTTATTGCACCAAGAGGAGAAAGAGGAGAGTGCATGCATGCATGCATGCACATGCACACGTGAACAAAGCCAAATCTGGTTGTGTGCATTTGAGTTGTCCAAGACCAGGAGTTCTTGAAGAGATTTGAGAAGGCCATGCAGTCAGTGCATGAGGATTCAGAGTTGCCATGCATTCAGTGCATGAAGTTGATGTGAAGTGAGACTGGACCAGACTGAAGTTAAAGACATCATTTGTCTGAGTATTCAGTAGTTGGAGAGAAGCCAGGTCATCCTGAAGAAGGAGATAAAGCCTGAGCTAGACGAGAAGCCCTGATCAACCACAAGTGATCAGAAGAGAAGAGCAAGGCCAGCAGCCTTTATCCCAGGCTGCTAAAGTTACTTGAAGACCTTAAAGTGGAGAAGAGCTACTCGTGTGACTCGAGGATCCAAGAGAAGACCCTGTGGGACTCAGGGAGAAGAAGTCTTCAGTGGGATTCTGGAGCAGGCCAGTGGGACTCTGGTAACACTGTGGGACGCAGTATAAAGACCCTCCTGTGGGACTCAGGAGAGATACGGTGGGAAGCTGTAACGACCATTGTAATACTAACAGATTATAATGGGAGAATCCATTTTGGGAGAGCATGGAAAGGATGTAGGCCTTTGGTGCCGAACCATGTAAATACTTGTGTCCTGTGCCTTTTCATTACTGCATTATCCGGGAAAGGTTGAGAGATACAAGAAGAGTGGATCGAGGCTTTAACCAGCCATAGAGGTTTAATTGATAAAGAATCAATTAGTAAAAAGTTTTAAGGGATCACTGATTCACCCCCTCCCCCTCTCAGTGATTCACACTGATTTGGGCACTTCAAAACCCATAAATCACATTTCCTCGCCACTATCGGCGTAACTACTCTAGATTCATATGAGGATCATAATTATGTACCATGATATTATTCAATAGTTTTTGTGGACTATAATGATGCAATTAATCATAGTATTCCTCGCTAAATTGTCTTCTTAAAATTCTATGAATGGAAAATACAAAACACCAATATGTACCCTTTCAATAATTTATTTTTCTATGTGGAAATGGGATGAAATCGTGATGGATAACTTTACCCATTATTCAAGATAAATTAAATATAACTATATAATGTGGGTTATATAGGATCACCTCACTAATAACAGTAACTCATTACATATTTAAGATGCTTCCTCAGTTTATGAAATTGATTAATTTTAGTCCATAGAGATATTAATTCTTCCAGGTGTCCCATCTAGTGGTGTATCTTGTCGGGGTTTGATGCTTTTATATTGGATATTAAAAGGAAAATAATATTAAATTATGTTATGGGTGAAATATTTTACTTCTTTTACTACATAGATGAATGGTAATTCTAATAAAACTATCTTGATATTAGAAAATATTCTTTGAGCCATAATTCTTGACTATAGTGGCTCCTGGATGGATTAAATTTCCTTGGATGAATTCTCTTATAAAAAAATTATCAATAACCTATCTAGATAGGGACTTATAATGAAATATATTCATTACATATTCAGTATCCTTTATGATGTATAGAGATATAAAAATATCCTATGAATTTCCCTAGCCATGCATAAGAATTAATAGACAATGTGATGTTAATTTATATTTTTTTTAATAAAAAAGTCAACCAATTTACTTTAGTAACCATTCTAGGGAACCCTTGTAATATAATGTGAATAATCATGTTTTTATTTATGTTTCTTTATTATTGGTTCAATAATGGATTAGAATGAATTGGAATTTATCCTTTAAATACATCAAACATTCTAAAATTATTAGAAAATTCTTGAACATTTTTTAACATCTACACTTACCCATATGAAAACCCAATGGTTGAATCTATTTCCTTAAGAATATAGTTGATTCTTATTGAGTATGAATTGATTGAAGTTGTTGAGGTTTTAAATTCCTTATATGATAAAACCATTTAATATCCATTAATGTCAATATCTTAGCCTCATTATGTGTGTATTTTGGATTGAAGGTGAGATAAAATATGGGTTAGAGGATTTTATAGGATAGAGTGGTGAAGGGATAGAAGTACCCTTGTATGGTAGTCACAGAGTACCCGATGGAATGGAACTTGGTACCTTTTGATATGCAAGTGTAAGTAGGGAAACTATTAACATGCCTAAAAAAGAGTGGCCTACTATTATATATAACTTGTTACTTTTGATATTTGATTAGTGTTGGGGGTTTTCGATCTTTATAGACATTGTAAAATTGTATACTATGTAAAATATGAACCACTTCCATGTCGTCAGTTTAAGAATGACTACTAGTTCCTCATTTCAGTGGTTGAGGAAAAATTATTTCTTGTTTTGGGATAAGTACTTCTAAGTAATATTTTCAGATGAAAATGAATTTGAAAATTAATATTATTTCATTCAAATGGTCTTGGATTAGAAATAAAAGTGTTTTAATGGAAAATGTTTTGGATTGAATTTTTTTTAAATTTTTGGAATTTGTGATAAAGTGTTCTGTTTATCCCTAGGTATTACTTATAAGTAATTTTATATGTGTTGGTATATAAGGAATCTATTCTGAACAGGATCATTTTATATTTGTGTTATTCATAATATGCCACCCAGAAAGGTACATGAAGTTCCTAGTTTGTGTCACCATATTTATAGTTCTCCTTAGTATCATCCCATATTATATAGAATTTGAGGTTTTTTAGTTGCAATTAAGTAGCCTGATGATGTTGAGAATGTCTTCTGAGTGTGAGGAATTTCCAAATCCTTTAGAGTTCGTATTGTTCTGGGTCTTTTTGGGGGTCCATCACTGGAATTATTGGTGTTGTTTTCCCTACCAATGATTCAAGTTCAGATGAAGTAGGAATCTAATAAGCCCGTCATTGTACATTGGATTATACATGTGGAGGTGAAGATGGGGAAAAGTTAAGATCTCAGTAGTGTACACCTTGGTTATTAGATTATGTATCCTTGTGTTGAACACTACAATGTGCTGGTTTTCTATTCACCATAGGTGGTGTTTCAGGATCTATAAAATATCCCTTTACATTTAGGGTCTTTATCCAAGGACCATGGATCATTTAATCATCCCCAAGTATCCCCATATTGATATGTTGGTGGAGGAATAATTTTTGTATTAGTTTTTGTGAAATAATAATACAACACATTCGCTCAATTTTTGTCTCCTGTGTTTGGGTGAAGGTGTTTGGAGTTTCTGTTTTTTTTGTTTTTTGGTTGTTGGATATCCATCTATCGATATAAAACTCAGATGAAGTTATCCATTTTTTTCAAATGGGTTTTTTATTAATGTGATCGTTTAAATGGTTATGGATTTATAAATTAGTTCCCATAGTTCAATCATGCCTTTTTGGAGATACCAATTTTTGAGAAAAATACTCTTTGTGCCTTGTGTATAGGTTCGTTGTTCATTACTAGATATTTTATTTTTTCATTAAAAAAGATACGGTTTCATATTATGGTAATAACAGTTTTTTGGGGTTTTGAACTTTATTCACAATTATGGAAATGATTCATATGTAATTTGAGATGTGTAGTAACCAACTGAACCTCAATTCGCATCACGGTTCGATTGATATGACTCAATGTGTCATTATTTTTCAAGAATCATCAACCCATAAAAAGCAAAAAAAAAATTAATATGGTTTTGATAATTTAGTTAAATTTTCCATAAGTTATTTGAGACATGCATGAATCATTAAAACCTCAATACGACGTACAATGTGACCGATATGACTACATGTGCGTGTTTTTATTTAAAATTGCCTTTAATTTTAATAAAAAGGCCAACTGACCTACCCAAAACCAAGAAAACACTTTCAAAATTTTAAAATACATTATGATAATGATTAATAAGTCATTTTGGATGTGTGGTAATCATCCAATCCTCCATCCAATAGGCAATGTGATCTTTATGAGTTAAAGTGAATTCATATATTTAAAAGTGACATTTTAGAAAATAATACAACTGACATACTCAACCTAAGATAACACATTTATATTTTTTTTTATAGTTTAGTAAAATGATCCATAAGTCATTTCGGATGTTTAAGAATCATCCTCACCTCAATATGACACATGATGGGACTAGTAAGACAGAAAGTGCACCTTTTTATTTAAAATTCCTAACAATTTCAGTAAAATGGAAAATTGTCCTAAACAAAACCAAGAAACCACATTCAAATTGTATTGATACTTTATGAAAATGATCCATAGGTAAATTTTTACATGTAGGAATCAGCTTCACCACAAAATAATATATGATATTCCTAGAATGAGTCAATGTGCAGGTATTAATTTTAAAATGACATTTTAGTACAAGGGAATGTGATATACTAAAAAATGATAAAAACACGTTCACATTGTTTTGAAACATTATAAAAATGATCCATATGTCATTTTTGATGTGTAAAAATCTATCATACCTCAATACAATGGACGGTGTCACCAGTGTGACTCAATGTTTATTTTTCTATTTAAAATTGTCATCAATTTTAATATAGTGGACAAATGTCCAACTCGAAATAAGGAAAACACATTCAGATTGTTCTGATAATTTATGATAATGATCCATATGTCATTATTGAAATGTATTAATAACCCACATGTCAATCAAATACATTATGTGCCTATTATAACCCAAAGTGATAGATATTTGTTTAAAATCAACATTTTAGTTTAAAAACACTTAGTCACTGAAAACCAATAAAATGTGCTCATATTTCATTAATAATGTAGAAAAAATTAACATGCCATTTGAGATGCGTACGAATCTGTTTCACCTCAATCTGATACACTATGAGATCATAATTATTAATAATTTTGTGTTTCCAGTTTCAAATGATATTTTTGTGAAAAATAAAATTGACATACTCAAAACTGAGCAAGTACATTTAGATTATTTTGATACTTCAAAGAAATAAACCCAAGGTTATTTGAGATTTTTTGGAATCATCTAAACCTCAATCGGATGCATGATGCAACTTATTTGTATTATAATGAGTCTTTCTACTTAATATTGACATCAATTTTAGTAAAACTATCAATTACTATTAATTTGTTTTTATATTTTATTACTTACATAAGAATTTTTTTTATACAGGTGCATTAGTTTTCCCTATAATGAGTTATTTTTTGGAAATAGCATGAGTCAAGTCATGATTAAATTATTTAGGAACAGTGATGTATTTTAATGTATGTAATAATTTCTATTTTTGTAATTGTATAAACCACTAAATGAAATGTCTATAATATAGTGTTTTATAGTGTTTGTGTTATAAATTTCATTTCATTTAAATTTTATATTGTGACATGGTTTATTGAAATTTGGATTTTTTTGGTGCTGTAGTGTGTTGTAACAACACACTACAGTGGTGTTGCAGTGTCCTACTACGACACCCTAGGTAATGTCCCTTTATCAACACTATTAAAAGCACTGAAAAAGGCCACATTTATAATTGATTTTAAAAGATATGATAAAGGTATACTTTATTACTACATCTATTAGAATTGATAAATGGTTCCTTTAGTGGCTCTGATTTAATGCTCTGACAATTTGTTCCTTTGTCAAATCTTCTAAGAGCACTGATAAATGTCCCATTTATCATCTTTTTTTAGTACCAATAATTGAACCATTTTTAGTGATTTTTTAGAAATGATAAAAGAATAGGGATTTTAACCTCACTCATGTAGTTAGTGCTTTTATAGCACTGATAAAAGAAATTTTGTTCCATGTTAAAGGAAAATTTTGATGTAGTGATGATTGAATTATAACTACTCATATTTCTACAATACTACTATCCTAGGGTAAACACCCAATATTGGGACCAACTGAATGGTCAAAAAAATTACATGAGATCATGTCATATGAGAAATTACAATTTCTATAGAAACTATTTTGGGAACTAAAAACATAAAATTTTCTCTGATTTTAATAACTTCTGACCATGTGGGTAGTCATATAATGAATCATTATCTATGATATGTTAAGAACATGGTCCTTTTTTAAATTACTAAATGAATTGTTTTCTAAAACTATTGAATTACATAACTCCATCTATTTTGTTTCAATTTCCATTGTGGTTTACATTGATAAACAATATTATGTATGCACAAAAAGTGGTTCAAGTATATATAGGAAATGGATGAATTGGGAACCAAAGAAAATTTTCTTAAATTTAAAAATTTCAAAGAAGTATTATTGATATTATTGAAAATATTATATGTTCATTATGATTTTTAGTTTAAGAAATAATTTTTGAGTAATTCCTGTAGTTATTTTTTCTATTCATCCTAGTAAAATAATATTTTTACATTCATTTAAGATGATTTTTCATGGGAAGAAAGCAAGAAATGAATTTTTCAATCGAACAAAAATTATATAACTCATAAATAGGTTAAGGATGAATGAATATTACCAAAGGTTATTTATCATTAATTTCGAGTTTTTTAATTGAAATTTGAGAACATATCCATGGATTTCATGTTAGGATTGCCAAATAAATCTTTATTAAATAATGAAATATTTTTTTTGTTAAAAACAATTTTACTAAATATATTAATTTTATTCATATAAAATGTAATGAACTTTTCTATCATCATTAATTGATTTTTTTAAACATATAATCATAATTAATAGAGTCCCACAATTAGTTTAATCTGATCAAGACCCCATATTTAACTCCAATTTTTAGAAAATGATTCAGAAGTGGTTAATTATTGAATTAAATTTGAATATTATTTTTCATCCTCAATATAGTGGGTATTATATTTTAATGATTCACATATTAGAGACAATATATATGTGTGTTCTATTGATTACCTATAATGATCAGACCAATATCTCTCTTTAGATGAATATTATTACAAAAATAGTTTTCATTATAGTATATCGATGGAACCATTAATAGCATTATATTGAATGATGTGTTAGAATCAATGTTGTTGGGAAGATATTGGTGTAAACATATCCTTGGGATGATAATTGTTTGAAGAAATAGTGGTGAATTTGAATATTATTCAATAACCTATGAGGGTGTATGAATGTGGGAAGAAAGGTTATGTGAAAAATAGGAGGAAATATCATTCTTTTGAGGTATGGGAGATGTGCTTTATAAAATATACCCCTGGAAAAGTGTTATAGGTTTTGGTTAGAAGGGACTGTTATGATCATATTTTATGTGAACATATAAAGTTCTGCAAAGGATAGAATTAGTTAAATATCAACTGCCTTTTCTTATGAGTTCATCTTAGCAACATGTTGTGTTTCTTGTTTCAATGTAAAAGTAGTATCAACTAGATGAAAATCATGTATTGAGTCCTAAATTAGGTTACATAGAAAAGAAATATTTTTGTAAGGATAAATCTATTTGAATTATTGATCATAGATTATAGGTTTTATGGAATATAGTGGTTCACCACCTTTAGGTTTCATGAAGAAAAAACATATGATTTTGGAAGCAACATGAGAATCGTAAAATGATTTCATGGAAAATAATCCAAACTAGATCAAGTAATTAACAAATATCAAGGGAAATATTTCAAAAGGGGGGAAGACTATAACAAAAGTGGTATTTTTTATAATATTCTAATTTCATTCCTTATAAATATTACTTAATTAGATTTTATATATTTTTTTCACTATAATAATGTTATGTAATTTTCCAATAAAATGATATTTTTTTATTCATACTAAATTCATTTACATGTATCATACAGATTTAATTAAAAAATATAATTTAAAAATTATACAATTTTCATTTTAAAATTTTTATTATTTGTTATATGAGAATGTAAAAATTAGCATAGTGTGTATTTTATTATAATTTTCTAAAAAAATTGGGTTTTTCAAAAAGTATAAAATATTGATTTTTTAAATGGTTATATTTTCATCTAATGTTTTTAAATAAGTCACATTATATTTTTTGGTTTCAAAAAATATTTTTTTTATTTTTTATTTAAAATAATGTAATTAATATTATTAGAATATAAAGTATACCTTATTATGGAATAAGAACAGTTTATTTACCGAAAATTTTATTTTTCAGAAAAATCATTTTTTATCATATTATTTATTCATATTTTAAATATAATCAACTCCCCTAATAGACATTTAATTACATATACTGAAATATGTATTTTTAATCAAGTTCTTCAATTATTTAATATTTTCGAATTCATTTTTTCTTATTATCAATAGAGACTTTGATAATAAATAAAATTAATTACCATGGAAAAAATTAAAATAGTTAAAATGGTTAAAACAAAAATAATAAGGATTAAAATAACTAAAAATTTAACAAATTCTACTTTTTGTCATATTTACACATTATTTAATCTCCTATTCAAAAAAATTCCATCGTGGTTCCACTTTTCCTATGTAATACATTACTATTTTTTAATCTTTTGATACATTCCATCATATCATCTCAATCAATTATATTTGGACACCTCCTCTCATCTCTTCTTCAAAACTCGCGAACTTATTATTTATTCTAATACCCAACCCAATCCATTCCAAACATGCCTAATCACATTCAAGATGAGTTGGTTTTTTCATAATACTTTCCTTTAAATACTATATGTATTACCCTAAAGAGGTTGTCAGAAGACGATGTATAATTCATATAAGAGTGTTTTAATATTATTGATTCTTTTAAATCCAAAAAAAATCTTAAGTATTTTTATTCAATAACATTAAACTACATGTATATATTTATGTTATATTATTTTTATGGTATAATTATTTTTCACATACTAATCCTTCTGATAGAAAATACAAACATCGTTCGTGCAAATGTGTGGACTACCACCTCTCTAGACGATGTATTTTATATTGCATCATTAAATATTATGGATGGTCCAAATAATGAAACAAAATTAAAAAATATTATATATATGATATAAATTAATATATTTAATGTTAAATAAATATTTTACTACGTTCATTAACATCAAATGAAAAATACAAACACCACTAGTGTGTACATCTTAACTACCACCCCAAGAATCGATGTATTTTATTTTTCATTACCTCATAACATGGATTTTATATATTAATTTATTTTAACAAATAATATTATATTTATGATATAATTATCATTATATAAGTATAAAATAATACATAACTTATTTTATTTATATTCATTGACAAATGGAAACACTACAGATTCATAAAATTTATACTACCATCTATGTGTTGTAAAATTAGTCATTTTTCAAAACTAGGTTTCATGAATGATTCTAAAGTTATAAGTATTGATGAAAATTATTAATAAAACATGTTTCTAGATATTATTTAATAATTATCCATTTTACCATAGCTAACCCACCCAATCCATATCTAACATATAAGCTGAATGTTCACAAAACGTCTGATGTGGTCCTAATGGATTGAATAATTAATTGAGTATAAATTTTATATAAGTTAAATAAAAGAAATAATAAACATGAAAATGGTTATTAAGAAATTAAATATTTAATATATATCTTTTACACATTATGATATAAATTATGCGACATTTCAGACTCGAGGTAAGGGATAATTTAACTTGAAATCTTGATTTAAATACTTTAATGATTTATTTTATAAATCCATTTAGATCATTTTGAAATTTCTAAAATTATTTATGAATTTATTTATATTTTGATAGATAAATTATAAATTAAATTTTAATTCTAATTTATATTTTCTTTCAATGGTTTGAAAAATGAATATTTTATGTATTTTATAAGTAACATTTTATCATTATTTACAAAAACGAGAAATGAATGTTTTATTTTAAAATATATGACATAAATGAACTTTATAGATGATGATAAAAATAATTTATGTTTTTTTTCACTTATAATTAACCATGTTTTATATAATGAAAAACCCTCGTCATATTTGTTCAGAATATTCAGTTTTGAAAATTGGGTGTTAATGAAAATAAATATATAAATATACAAAAATATTTTCCTATTTGATTAAAAGATTTTATTATGATTTTTAAAATGGAAATTTTTTATTTAGGAATTTCATGTATTCAAATTTCTTTGTCCTTTATTTATATTTATGTGTGACCGAAAAATATCTCTCTAATGTATTTGTTAATGAATATATTTTGTCGGAGTAGATAACTCAAAATAGAGGGTAAATTGAGTCTCTAAAAAAATTCTATTAATGTTTTCCTTTACAATATAATTTCCCTATATAAAATTTAACACAAAGTCATCTTGTAGTGAATTTATAAAAGTCTTGAAGGTTCAATTTTATTCTCAAAAGATTGTTTAACTCTTAGTTTTACTAATTTATCGATTAACAAAACCATTGAAGCAAACTTATTGATTCAAAATAGATGTAAAAACTTTATAAACTAACTATCAATTTTCATGTTAACTTAATGTAGGAAATACATAACACATAAGAAATCTATGATAATCATCATAGCATATAAAACAAGAGGTTTAGTCTCAAAATGAGACTTATTCCTCTCCACTTGGTGATCACCTGCCACCAAGCTGTTTATATTAATAAACTTTTAATCCACACCTTGGATCGGGGTTCGCAATAACACACTTAGCTATCCAGGTCACACTAGACCTCTACCACAGTTATTCCTGGGAAATAAAAAATAAACAGATCACAAGGAATATCTTCCACAGTTCTACGTGGGATACATGTGAATGAAGCGATTCAGTATGAGGATAGTTTGATATCATCCAGTTATGCTAAGGAGACAGTGTGTGATACAAACAAAATATACACATTGCTTAATTAGTGAAGATAAAACATAAAAATGTTAAGAAATATAATAGAGTAAAGAATTATTTGGGTTTTGTGATGTAATGTTATAGACTCAATGGATATTGATAAAATGGTATTTGAGTCCTCTTCTAGAAGTTGTCTTTAGAAAAGATTATTGTAGATTCTGTAATCCAGCTTTGAGGAGTGAAAAGGTTTAGCTCTTTAATGTCTCGATGTTGACTATGTCATTAGAGAATGTTTCTTGTTACAATCTTATTGTAATATCATGTGCTTAGTTCCTCTATTTTCGTATTCGCGAAGTATGTATCTTAGTATGTACTGCATTGTCATTAAAGTGAAAGATGAGGTCCTTTTATATTCTAGGAGCCTCTAGTAATGAAGATATTCGCATGAGCATGTACCTTGTACTGTCTACGGATAGTCCTACAAACAACGTTAAATAATCTCAGAAACATTAATTTGCCTAAATATGACCGTTAGAAATAATTTTGATTTAATGAAATGGAAATAGTTATTTCTGACTATCGGTGATTCATCTTCAGTCTGTTGTCTTTGGTTTGGTATCATTGGTCTGTCATCTTCGGCATGTCATCTTTAGTGTGTCAAAATTTTGTGTGTCATACTTCGGTGTGTCATACATCGGTCTGTCGAACTTTGGTGTCTCATCTTTGGCGTGTCAAACATTGGTCTGTCGATCTTCGGTCTGCCAACTTTGGTCTGTTGAACTTAGGTGTGTCTAACTTCGGTGTGTCATCTTCAGTCAGTCAAACTTTGGTCTGCTGAACATTGGTGTGTATCTTTGGTGTGTCGAATTCGGTCTCTCAAACATCATTCTATCTAAATTTGGTGTGTATCTTCTATGTGTAAAGTTTTGTGTGTCAAACATACCATCAGTTCTAGGGAATATTTACAAATTTTGAAGTGTCTATCTTACCAGACTAAGTGTTATGGAAATGGTTATGTATAAATACATTTGTAAAAATATTTATTCACGAATATAATCAACTGAATTATTAAAGTATATGATCATGTATGACATAATTGATTCACATAGAGATGTTAAAATTCCATGAAATAATAGAATTTGTATATTGAAATTATTTGTGATTATGAAAAATACATTATCAAAGAGGTTCCAACAATCTCCTCCTTTTTGATAATCAAAAATTATGGAATACATGCAAATATATAGAATAAAGATAACTCTACATAGCATACAACACCGAATGTGAGAGTGTCCAATATGACTAAATTCATTCTTTTGTTGGAATTGTAAAACAAAGACCCCCCTTACTAAATGGATTAAGTTGACTATATGTCATGTGTCATAAACTAGAAAAAACTCCACATTAGATAAATAAGCTATTCTTATATATAATGTATGCCTTTTATTTTTCTCCCCTTTTGGGATTAGCAAAACGAGAAGAAGAAAAAAGTGAAAAACAACACCATAAATATTTTTATTAAAAGATTGATGAGTACATGGAAAACAAAATGATCAAATCCCTATCAAAATACACAATTCATTATTAAGGGTTTGGAGGCTGAGGAGCTTTTCCTTTGTCTGAAAGTTATAATGGAGAAAAAGAGGGTTTGGAAGTGGCATAGGTAGAGGTTGTATGATGATAACACCAGGAACAGAAACACCTGTAGGAGAAGTAGCTGCAAGGGTAGGATACCTTTCTGATAGTACTTTACTTGGAGTCTGCTCTGTAAGGATCGGTCGAACCAGAGTAAGAGATTGAGGGACAGTCAATTGAGCAGGTGGCCGAGAGGCAGTACCAAGTGATGCAGTGGGAGGGACCACAATAGCCTCATCCTGAACATTCAAATCAGGTTTGAGAAATGTAATAAATTCATTAATTATTTCAAAACCATATTGCATGATTTTCTCAAACACGTCCTTAACTTTTATAAATTTACTCAGCAAAAGAGAAAACTCATTCAACTGTAGAACATTATTTTTGAATTCTTTTGTAACTGGAGAAATTTTACGATTTTTTTAGAGAATCTTTAAGCTATTGATGAGATCATGCTTGGTGTGTATCATAGGGAAAATATTATCCCCCTTTTCCGGAATCTCTTTCTGAGTTGCAGAGGATTCATTTCTTCCCTGTCTGGCCATATTTTACACTAGATATTTATTTTGATGAACTTTTTAAAGAGTTTCATTGTTTTAAGAACTCTGATGTTTTTGAATATCCTCTCTCTTCACAACTTTGAGAGACTCTCCGTTGACAACAACACTTGTCCCACTTCTAGAACTGGATGGGCTAGTCAACATTTTTCCACACTCTTCATTAAATTTTTTCAGATCTACACTAATTAGATGAGTTACCAAGATCCTATGAACATCAATAACACCACTAAAAAATGTCTTGAAGTCAGAGGTTAAGGAATTAAACTCATTTCTCATCTTTCTTACTTCTTCTCTCAGTAATGTGTTGTGTCTAATAAAGGTTTCTACTGTAGTAATAAGATTTTATTAAATCTCCTGAATCACCATTCTTACAATCTTTTTTGCATCATCATATGAGATACTTATGGAGGTGGAGGCTTTACTCCTAGATCTAACTGAGGCTATAACAGACTCCCAAATATCAATTTTGAGTTGTTCCAACTCTTCCTTAGAGACATAGTTATTGGGCACTACCTGAGCTACTAGGTCTACTACTGGAGATGCAACTAGTGGAATATGTATATCATGTTTCGGGTCATCTTGGACTTGTGAAGTAGGATGAAAATACACCCTTTCATAATCTGAGACATACTCCAAACCAAATAAAATATATCCTGGATCACTATTTCACTAAATATTACAGGCCTAATCTCTTGGCACAACAGTATATATTCTTACCCTTATTCCATGATTCTCAAAGATAACATCAGTATAATCAACTACATAATCCTGGTCTGTAGCCATAAAAACTTGTCTCAGAACAAGAACTAACTAAACTTCAGGTTCTTCCTGAGCTCCAACTACTTCTGTATCACTAGGTACTTCCTCAATTTAATGTACTAGAGATACATATTATTCCTCCGGGCCAGTATCCATAAGATCATTCCATTACTGAATGATCTCTTGGTTTTCCCAATTTGGATGGAGTGGTTTATCCTCATGTTCATCATCTCTATGACCATCATCCTATTGATCAATATGATCAACACCATCACTAGCCCCATGTACAGATTTCTCACTTGATCTGTCAACCACCTTGTGTCCCACTTTTATAGAGTCACAGACATGCTCAACACTTCCTCCAACATCACCATAATAATCATCATCATCATTAGATTCCTCATCTAAATTTATAACGTAACCATCAATTCCAGTATCTTCAGTTTCTTACTCATCTTCATCACCTAATAAAGATTCACTAGAGGGAAATTCTATAGGTGGACTAGCAGGTTCGTAATTCATATCTTTGGGACTTTCAACAATATCACAATCACTCCTATCATCAAAAGGAGATCTTTCTCCACTAGGTACTTCAGTCTTAGCTCCTATATCAGAATAAACTAGAACTGCTCCTAGTTAGAGACCTCGATTGACTGGGTCCTTTGGTCTAGAAGAATGTTCAACCATATTGAAATCCTCATAAAGACTTTCCTCATCTCTTACCCAACATCTCTTCCATGGGTTCCTTAATATTTTCATCATCTTAAAAATGTATTTATGAAGACACAATCTACTACAGGCACGTATCACTTCATCTCCATCTTCATCATAATGTAATTTTTTCAACATGGTAGAAATCATCCTTGGATAATATAAACAGGTTGCCTTCTAGGATGGCTTAATCAAATTAGATATATGTACCATAAGATATCTTCATAGATTCACTTTTATTCCTTGTTTTTAAAAAATGATCATTATAACATCCTGATATTTTATAGAAGATAAATATCCCTTCCTTGGTCAGATTTGATGTTGTATGATCTTAAAAACAAGTCTTACTTCTCCTTCAAATTCATTTGCCACAATGCTCCTGGATTCTTCATTTCCAGTCAGCTCCTTCAGAGTACCTTCACATGAAAATAAATTTTAAAAATGTGGAATATTACTAGGATAGTCAGCATAGACACATTCATGAGTATCCTTTAATAATTTAGCCTATTACTTAGAAAAAAATACACTTACTTTCCATTTACCATAGATTTCATCTTGGTTTCCTCATCTTCATCTAGTGATATACTCAAATTCTGATAGAATTCATGCACTAGATTGGGATAATAGGGTCTTTCATGGTTGGAGAACCAACTCAGCCAACTTTGAGATTCCCTTACTTTTAAGAAGAAATATTTTATTGACATAAGACACTCAGCAGACACCTCCTTTTCAGCTGTAACTACTCACCTTTCTAAGCTCGTTTTCACAGTCCAACTAGACTCACCTTTCAGAAAGTTAGAAGAAGTAAATTTTCTAGGTTCATCAATTGTTTTCCTAGTTCTATCCATGATGATGGTTCTGATTCCACTTGTGTTGAGAGGTCGAGAGTCGAGAGATAGTGTGACAAAAGGTAGAAGGCTTGGTTGAAGTCCGGGATTGACTGAACTTAATATTTCATTTAGGGATTGTAAAATGTAAAATATAAGAATTTAAAAACGGTAAAAGGAAGAATAAAAAATAGTTTCATTTTATTTAATATAGATAGAATATGCAAAAAAGTCCTTAAATATATCAGTGTCAAAAAATTGGTTTCAAGAAGATCAGTTTAATAGGATCGGTTTCAAGAATATTGGTTTGACAAGATCAGTTTCAAGATGATCAGTTCGAAAGGATCGGTTTCAATAAGATACGTTTGACAATATCAGTTTCAAGATGATCATTTTGATAGGATCGGTTTCAAGAAGATTGGTTTGAAATGATAGGTTTCAACATGATCGGTTTGAAAGGATTGGCTTCAAGAAGATCGGTTTGATAGGATCAGCTTCAAGATGATCGGTTTCACAAGATTTTTTTCAAGATGATCGGTTTGACATGATCAGTTTCAAGATGATCAGTTACTGATTAATCATTCTAAATTCATTTTTGATGTAATTCATTCTCTCCGAATTTAAGGGTTTAGTGAATATATCAGAAAGATGATGTTCAGTCCCAACATACTCAAGAGTTATATCACCTTTTTGATAATGATCTCTGAAAAAGTGATGTCTTACATCAATATGCTTTGTTCTAGATTGAAATATTGGATTTCTAGAAATTTTAATAGCATTTTTGTTGTCACAGTTAATGGGAATACGTCTGAATTGAAATTTATAGTCTAATAAGGTGTGGTTCATCCACAAAATTTGTGCACGGCAACTACCTGCGACAATGTTTTCTGCTTCATCAGTTGATAATGCTACTGAATTTTTCTTTTTTACCACACCATTATATTAATGAATTCCTAAAAAGTGACATGTTCCATAGGTACTCTATCTATCTAATTTACATCCACCAAAATCAGCATCTGAATAGCTAAATAATTCAAAATGTTTTCTTTTTGGATTGAACAATCCTAAATTAGTTATATACTTGAGGTATTTGAAAATCCATTTAACACTATTTATATGTGACTCCTTTGGGTTTGCTTGAAATCTCACACACATACGCACAAAAAACATAATATCTGGACTACTGGCCATAAATACATCAAACTCCCTATCATTCTTCTGTAAGTAGTTTTATCAACTTCTTTTGCACTTTCATCATGATCAAACTTACATGTAGAACTCATTGGAGTTTCACTACTCGTAATGCTATCAAAGACATATATTTTCAAAAGAACATTTATATACTTACTTTTATTGATGATAATACCTTCTTTATTTTGAAATATTTTAAATCCATGAAAATATTTATGTTCATAAATTAAATTCATTACAAACTCGCTATGCATTATTTTCGAAAAATCATTACATAATGAATTTTTTGAAGATCCAAAAATAATACCATCTACATAAATTTGGACTATTAAGACTTTTTTGAAAACTCTTTTTAAAATAAATTAGGATATGAATGTCCTTTTGTAAAACCTTTATATATAATAAAATTACTTAACCTTTCATACCAAGCTCTAGGAGGCTATTTCAAGCCCTACAAGATTTTTGATAATTTGAACACATGATTTGGAAAAATTGGATTTAAAAAACCTAGGGGTTGCTAAATAAAAACATCCTCAATTATATAACAATTTTGGAATTCACTTTTGAAATCCATTTTATAAAGATTAAAATCTTGTTTTGCTGTATATGAAAGTAGTATTTTAATTTCCTCAGGTCAAGCTATAGGATCAAAGGTCTCTTCAAAATCAATTCATTATTCTTGATTATATCCTTGTGCAACTAGTCTAACATTGTTTCTAACCATATTTCCAATTTTCTATACCTTATTTCTAAAGACCCATTTGGTTCTTAAGGTCAAATTATCCTTATGTCTATTTACATGTTTCCAAAATTTGTTTCCTTCAAACTGATTATGTTCTTATTGCATGGAAGTTAACTGAATTCATCATTCATATAACCATTGTTATTTTTATGTTCAAGCTGTGACAAGAAGGCTTGTTGATCAACCTAGTTTCTCAAGGATGCTATGGTTTGTGTTCATCTATCTAAATCTCCAATAACATCTAAGAGATGATTTTCAAAGGTTCTAGTTGGTTTAGAGAAAGTAGGACTCGATATTCCAAGTTGTTCAGGATGATCTGGTTCACTATGGTTAATGGGAGAAAAAATTTCAGAACTAGATGTTTTCATAGATTCCTTCACATGATTATTTCTAATTTTATCATTAATGTCCATATTGGAAATATCCTCTTCAATGTTTTCTAGTGAGGTTTTGGGGTCATGTGGATCTTCTTCATCAAACATGATGTGTACAGAATCCTCCACACATTTGGTTTTCTTGTTAAAGACACTATAGTCTTTGCATGATGTAGAATATCCAAGAAATGTTCCTTCATTACTTTTGGGAAAAAATTTATCTAAATTATCATTAGTAATTAGAATATAAATGTTACATCCAGAAACATTAAAATAACCTACATTGGGTTTCCTATTATTCCACAACTCATAAGGATTTTTCATAAGAATGGGTCTAATTAAAACTCTGTTTATTTTGTAGCATGTTGTATTAACATCTTCAGTACAAAAATAAATGGGTAGCTCATACACATCAAACATAGTCCAGGAAATTTCGTGTAAGGTTATATTACTTCTTTCCACCACACCATTCTGTTAATGTGTTTTAGGTGTAAAGAAGTTTGATTATAGCCATTTTTTTGAGTAGAAGGCTTCAAAATCATCATTCTGAAACTCATGGCCATGATCAATTATTAAGTATTTAATCTTAAATGCACTATGATTTTCTATAGTCCTAGTATACTTGGTAAAGTGAGAACATGCCTCACTTTTATGAGATGAGAAAAAGGTCCAGGTGTACCTAGAGAAATCCTCTACATGAACCTAAACATAGTGTACTCCATTGAGACTCGAAACACTAGATGGTCCAAAGAAGTCCATGTTAACCAACTATAAGGGTTGATAAGTAGTTACTTCTTTTTCTAGTTTGAATGAGATTTTATGTTGATTTCCTTTTTGACAAATATTACATATTTTATTGTCTAGATACTCTAATTTGGGTTAGTCTTTGACTAATCATTTTTTGGTTAAATTCCAATGAGAATGTATATTACTATGTCCTAGTCTTCTATGCTATAGCCATGAGTCTTTGTGAATGGAATTTAGACTAGAGACATTCTACGAGGCTAGAGTGTCAATATTTATAGAATATACATTATCATTTCATAAGGTAGTAAATACTATGTTATTCATGACATCAAAAACATGGAATGAATCGTTTTTAAATATTACATTAAATCCATAATCACACAGATGAGATATGATGATCAAGTTAAACAATATTCCATCAATATATTGTACTTTAGAACATGAAATAGAGTTAGGGTTACCAATCTGGTCTAGGCTAATGATTTTTCATTTACCATCTTCAACAAATGTGACATATCCTCCATAAATATTGATAATAATTTTAAACCTTGAGAAATCACCAGTCATATTTCTTGAACACCCACAATCCACATACCACAACTTTTTACAAGACAACTTTAGGCAGTTTATCTACAAAATAGTTTAACCAAGAAATGACTTTGGTACCCATATTTTTCTGCGTGCACAAACATTAGTAATATAAATTTTAATAATCCACATCTACCTTATGGGTTTCTTATTAGAATAATATAGAGAATTTATAAAAATACACTTTATTTGGTCATGTGGAATTGGATACAGTAATAGAATTTGAGGAGCTAGAACTTGTAGTACAATTATGGATTTTGAAAATAGTAGAAGATTTTTCAGATTTGGATACAAAATCTGATTTAGATAAATTCCTTTGACCTGGTTGATATCTTATCCCAGAAGTATACATAGGATCAATTTGTTTACCAAAAATTTGAGTAAGAGAAATTTTCCCATGAGTAAAAATTTCTAAGTCATTCTCTAATGGTTCATTAAACATTTTTAGCTCATTGTTCTCTTTATGTAGTTGATAATTTTTCTCTTTTTAATTTGTATGTTCAGATTTAGCAATCACACTAAGAGCATGCTGTTTCTTTAATGATTTATACATATCTTTCAACTCATTACATGTTTCCTCTAACATGTTGAGATATTTTAATAATTCATCATTTGTCATATTTTCATACTCACTTTCAGAATAATAAGAATAATTTAAATGAGAGTTTATGGTTACCTCAGTTTTGTTTTTCATGAAACACATATTGTACATATCATATTTCTCATTTTGAGAAGATCCAGATTCAATATGAGCTTTCCTCGGAGGAACTGCAAGTGGCCTTCATTGATATAATATATCTTTTTTCCTTATTTTCATAATTTTTTTGTATTTTATCATTGGGTAGTTATCCTTAACATGTAATTTCCTTTTACATTCATAGCATATTATCTCTTCTGAATTATCATTTTTCTTCTAGTTATTTTATCAAAATTCCCTTGTTATCATACTTTCATCTGTAACTGAGATTTTTGAATAACTTCATTTTCTTATATAATTTCATGAATAGCCTAGCCAACTAGGCCATTTCTTCATCACTATAAGAAGAAACATCATCACTACATGAGCTTTCGATAGCATTGTGAACTTTCTCATTATCTTTACTTTTAGATGTTGTTGTCTTGAAGGATACATAATTTCCTTTTGGATCACCCTCATCTTGATTTACCTTCAATTCTTCTTCATACATCATTAATTTTCCAATCAATTCATGAATTGATATCTTATCAATGTCGCATGATTCCATAATAGACACATATGTTTCACACCAACTTTTTGGTAGACATCATAGAATCCACATGATCTCCTCTTTGGTAGATACTTCTATTCCTAAAGAAATCATGGTATTCAAAATTTCATTAAACCTGAGATACATATCAGAAATTGACTCATCAAACATCATTATTTAATTTTCTTATTTAATAGTATAAGTGTTTAATCACATTTCCTTAACATTAAATATTCCTTCATGTGAAACAGAGAGAGTATCCCAAATCGCATGTATAGTTTTACTGGAAGATATAAAGTTAAACACTTCATCTCCTAGTGCACAGTACAAAGCATTCATTGTTTTAGAATTATTTTCATAGGCCGATTTGATATTTTCATCCCAAGTGCTTCGGGTAATTTCAAGTATTGTATATTTACTTTAAATAGAAGTCCAGATTTATAATCCCATACTTTCTAGAGATATCTTCATTTTAAGTTTCCACTAAGCATTGATAGTTCCATTAAAAAAGGTGGTCTATTTGTAGAATCCCCTTCTAATCTGGTTTCCATGATTAAGGTTGTAAATGAAATTCAAAGGGATAAAAATTTAGAAATAACATAAATTTGAAGATATTTGAAACACAACTATAATCACAGTTGATATGATAAAATATTTTCACAACTTCCTTGGATTCTAAAGGTTGGTTTGAGTAGATAACTGAATAGGGGGGGGGGGGGGGGTGAATTGAGTCTCTATAAAAAAAATTTAAAGAGGACCTTTACAAAATAATGCCCCCAATAAAATTAAACACATAGTCACCTTGTAGTGAATTTATAGGAGTCTTGAAGGCTAAATTTGATTCTCAGAAGATTCATTAGTTCATAATTTTCTAATCTATAGATTAAAAAAACCTTCGAAGAAGACCTACTGATTCAAAACAGATGTAAACACTTGCTAAACTAACTTTCAATGTTCAGTTTATCTTAATGAAGGAAATACATATCACATAATAAATATACGATAATCATCATAGTGGATAAAACAATAGGATCAATATTAAGCTGAGAAATAGTCCTCTCCACATGGTGATCACCTACCACCAAGCTGTTTATATTAATAAACTTTTTATCCACACTATGGATCAGGGTTTACAACAACACACCCAGCGATCGAGGTAACACTTGTTCTCTACCACAGTTATTCATGGGAGATAAAAAAATAGATCACAAATAATCTACGGGGGATACAAGTTCAAGAAGCGAATGAGTATGTGGATAGTTTGATATCCTCCACTTATGCTCAGGAGAGAGTGTGTGATACAAAAAAAATATACAGACTGCCCAATTAGTGAATATAATACACAACAGAGCTATGAAATAGAATAGTGTTAAGAATTCTCTGTTTTTTGTGATATAAGGATCTCGACTCAATAAATGTTGAGAAAATTTTATTTGAGTCCTCTTTTGGAAGATGTCTTCAGAACAGAGTATTACAGTTTCTGTAATCCAGCTTCAAGGAGTTAAAAGGATCATCTCTTTAATGTCTCTATTTAGACTAAGAAATTTAGAGAAAGTTTATTTTTACAATATTCTTGTAATCTCAAGTTCTTAGTTCCTCTATTTTCGTATTCGCACAGTCTGTGTCTCTGTGTGTACCGAACTATCTTTGTAGGTAAAGATGAGGGCCTTTTATACTCCAGGATCCTCTCGGTATGATGATCTTCACACAATCATGTGCCTCATAATATCTACATATAATATTATATATTACATTAAATAATGTCAGAAACATAAATTTGTCTAAATATGATCGTTATAAATAAATTTGAATTAATGAAATGGAAACAGTTATTAATGACTATCGGTGAGTCATCTTCAGTCTCTTGTCATTGGTTAGGTAACATCGGTCTGTCATATTCAGGGTGTCATCTTTGGTGTGTCAAACTTCGGTGTGTCATACTTCGGTGTGTCATACTTTGCTCTGTCGAACATTGGGGTGTTATCTAAAGTGTGTCAAACATCGGTCTGTCGAACATCGGTCTGTCGAACTTCAGTGTGTATCTTCATCGTGTCAACATGATTGTGTCGACTTCGTTGTATCGAACTTCGGTATGTCGAATGTCGGTGTGTTTACTTTAGTGTGTCGACTTCGGTGTGTCGAACTTTAGTCTTTTGAACATCGGTGTGTATATTTGGAATGTAAACTTTGGTGTGTCAAATTTACCATCAGTGCTAGAGAATCTATAAATATTTTGAAGTGTCTTTCTTAATATACTAAGTGTTATGGAAAAGGTTATGTATAAATACATTTGTAAACATATTTATTCATGAATATAAGTGATTGACTTATTAAAGTATATGATCATGTACGACATAATAGATTCACATAGTGATTTTAAAATTCCATGAAAGAGAAGAAACTATATATTGAAATAATTATTGATTATGAAAACTACATTATCATAGAGGGTCCAACAAATATGTACTCTGGATAATTTTATTATAATTAATTGACTGGATTTGTTCGATTAATAAGGGTTCTTGTAAATTTTCGTTGGTTTTATTGTCCCAATGTACCTATATGTCATTATTCATAATTATAATGATTATTTTGGGAAAAACATTGATTTAATAAGGTATAGTAAAAATATATTTTTCAAAAAATGGTTTTTGAATTTTAATGGAAACATGTTTATTTTTAAGGAATAATTTTTCATATGTTCGTATGATTCATGGAAACCGGATTATTTTAATTTTACATTAATTTTTTTTATTAAGGATTTTAATGATAATACATAAGTATAAAATTTGACATCACATGTTAGTCAAATATAATTTAATCTAAAAGATTATTATGATAATGGAAAATTATTCTATATGATCTCATTTTCATAATATGGAATAATGAGTTTCTTACTTCCTTTACACATATATATTACTAATTTTTTATGATAATTCAATATATTAAAATTTTTCATGGGGTTTAATGATGGATTTTAGAATTTAAGAATTATTGTTGAAAATTATGTAGATTATTCCTGAAAAGAAAACATGTTTTATTTCAAATGACATGAATTTTCAACAAAATGGGAACATAGTGGAACCAGCAACTATTAAATATATGATTTTTATGTTAAAATTATGAGAAAATTATTTAAAACATGAATCCTAAAAATTAATTGAAAAATAATGTGAATTGATTGTTTTTTTCAATATCCATATTATGGAATGTTTCAAAGTCTGGCCCTTATATTACCCCTTGGTTCATCATTGCCAGAACCACATCTACGTAACAATATATAGAGATCGATGTAATTTCATTGAAAATGACATAATATTTACATTACCAAAACCATAGGGTGTTATTATATAGTTATATTTATCCCATAGACTTATCCCTCAAGATTAAAAAAAATTCCCCTTATCATAATCACTACAATATTTAATACTACTTTATCTATCATTAAGGGTTATCTATACCTTTGAAATTATGACTTAACCATAAGTAATTAAACATTAAATTTTCCTCAAGTAACATCCTTACATAAAAATTTATATTAATCCTTATCTTATACTAAATATGATTCCAAATGAAGATGACCATATCAATTACACAACATATAGAAAAAATTTCTTTTTATTACATTTCCAGGACCATTTGGGTTTAACATATTAGAGGGTTGCAAAAAATAAAAAACTAAAAAAATCGATGACTTTTCAACTAATGGATATCTGTAACTCTATAAAAATGAATAATTAAACAATAATACTACATCAATATCTCCTAGAAATTATTAACACAACATACTCCTCTAGACACATCACCTCTATATCTTTTCATAATAACATGGGGAAATCGAAACAAAAGAAATGGGGTGATCATGAATGATTAGTAATGAATAAATAATGAAATTTGAAAATATCATTCATAATACTTAGGAAAATAAATGAATATTAAAATAAAAACATGAATCTAAGTTAAAGGGTTATAAAATAATATTAAATTCAGGAATAAAAACATGAAAATGTTAGTAGAACATAAACACGAGTCATTCAAAACAAATTCAACATGTTCAATACTCTGGTTTTTTATGTGAATATTACAAAGGGTATACAAAAAGGAATCATAAAACATTACCATGGAATACTACCAAAATATCATGAAAATGATTTCTCTAATGAATTATTATTTACAAAATTATTTAGAGCACTGTAATAGTGACCTTCAATATTTCATACTTTAGGTTTCCCACAAAATGTAATCATATAGACTTAATTAAAATTATAATTAACTAACCAAGGATATGTGTTACATCATTATAAAAACCAAATTTATAGGGCATAAAAAGAAATAAGTTCATCAAAATCAATGTAATATATCATTTGATTGAATAGAGGGCATTGACCTATATTAAAAATACTCATTCGAGGTTCTAAAGAGAAATTACATAAAAAATAATAAATATCATTGGACATTTGGAAACATTTAAATATACATCTATGAGAGTAATAATTTTTTAATAAACCATAATATAGTATAGAGAGGTTTTAATAAAAATTTGGATAATAGTGGATTGATGTGTTTACATAGATAAAAAAATGAAATTAGATTTTATCAATCATTTATAACATTGGGGTCAAAAAGTTGATATCATAAATCACATTGAAATGTAATTATAAAAAATATAAAGAGAAATCTTTTGAAAAATTTTACATAGAAAAAGAAAAGTGAATAATATATCTATAGAAATATCCAATGATTATATATGGGAAATGTGACGTTTAATTTTAACCGAGTGATCAGGGAAAAAAAATTTATTTTTTAAAATATAATTTTGAAAATCCCACATCATAAAAAGAGAAATGAAAAATAATTTTTAATATATAATAATGGATGTATGAATGTTACATCTGATATACAATAATTTGTTTTCCAAATATAATGATGAATATTTTCATGAATATAAATATGGCCTAAAAGGTTAAACCATCATTTAAGAGGATGAAACATACTCTAAAAATTATATAATTTGTGTGCAGTAATTTTAGAAAAGTAATAAATTTAAATGAAAAATGAAATATCCATATCTAAGAATATAAATTTACATGAAATAATGTCTTATGGTTGTAGAAATAGTGAATATATAAAAATTTCTAGGAGGAGGCATTATACTCAACAATGGGAATTGAGTTAACCAAAACACATTCATCTTTTGTATCATTAGAATTTAGATCCATTTAATGATATAACATTTTATAGCTATTCAAACACCATGAATTTAATGAATATGGAATATAAAATTCAAAATCATGTAATCAGAACATATGAAATATAATATAGTGCCGAAAAATAAATATGCATCAAGGGACTAAATTTGAGACCCAGAACCCTTTACCATAATTCTAGAATTCCACTAAAGCTCTTAAATCTCCATAAAAATAAAATAACTATCTAAATAAACTATTTTAGAACCTTATTAATATATATAACAATTAATAAATATACTTTACAATTATTCATTATAAGAATATTTCATTTTTATTACCTATATTATATACTGGGTGTGAGTAGTCTTGATCATTTTGAACCAGTGTCATAATAGAGGTGTTATTCATTGATATTATCCCAAAATAAATCTTTAAAATATAAAATATTTTATTGTAATTTATTTTTTATAATTATTTATAATTTTATAATTTCATTTTATCAGTATTTTAGTTATTATTTTAGACGAAGAAGGTTGTGACACTCTTTTTTATGTACATTTAATCATATTAAAGGTGTTGTAATAAAAAATGAGTTATATTATTATATTCAAAATCAATAACGAAAAAATATCTTTATATACATATTAATATAAAATAACATATTTCAAAATACATCCGTGGTAAAAATTTAATGCCTTGTACATCTATGTTGTTAAACTGACCCAATAAGAACATGTTATAATATATTTTTACGCATAGATGTGGAAGATATAATTTTGATATAAAACCATTCCAACAGATAAATAATGAAAAATGATAGATTTTATTAAACAGATGAATCATAATTTGGATGATTTATAAAGATAACGTAAATTGAAAATCAGTTTTCACATATAAATAAATTTCCTTTCCTCTGGTTATGTTTTTTTAGGGGCATAGTTTTATAATGATATATAATTATTAATATTATATATAGAATTAAAAATTTTATTTTAAACTATATAAATTGTGAAATAAAGAAAATAAATATTCCATATTCCCATTTTAATATCCATCAAATAAATCATGTTATGGAAAACAAAACTTTTTTTTATGAAGTTCGTAGTCTGCACACATAGTTGAACAAAGTTTTTATTTTTCTATTGAATGAGAGATAAATAAAAAATTCTTATATGATAGATATAATAACATTTTAGTATATTAATTATAAAATTTTCATTAGTTAAGCATTGTTAGAATTTGTTTAGAAGTGGGTGGATGAGATAGATAAAGAGTGGATAATAAAGGGAATGTAATACGTTGATTGTGAATTTAGATCTTTTCTTAAATTATACTTGGAAATTAAGGAATAAAGGTATTATTTCATCATATATGATATAAAATTTGATTAGAGACTCCAGAATATTAAAATCGGGTATTATTTTAGGATAATTTACAACTACATTTGTGTTTTTAAATGAGTTGAAATGAGATGTTTTTTATGTGAAAAATATGAAAAAATATGGACAAAAGAAAGGGTATAAATGTAATTTCATTAGAAATAGGATAGTTTGGTGGGGAAAGTTTTGTGGTACATGTAGGTAGGGACATTAATCATATCAATGTTATTCTATAAGATATTCGTTTCAAATTTATTTATTCAAAATCATCCAATATCAGATTACATAGTTTGAGACTTGTTAATTATGATTAAAATATAACCATGGAAGTTATTTTGTTACTAATAATATTAAATAAATGACAATAAATTATATTTTATGTGGTGAATCTAAATTTATAATTAATTTATTTGAATTAAAATATTATTTATATGAAAATTATCTTTTAAAATAAAATATACAATTCATTGAGAAACTGTTTTTATAAATATATATGTGTTCATAATTTTATTTAAAATTTCTTAAAAAATACATATATCTATTTATTTTTCTATATATTTAAACCAAATATTATATTCAATCTCAAAATATATTATTTTAATTTAAATAATAAATATTTATAAATGTATAATTACTTGAAAAATAAATTTTTTACGTTGTCAACTAATATTTACATTGGTGACTGAATTTTATGCCTATAAGTGAACTGAAAACATTACATCATTTAATAAAAATTATTAAAAATGTAGAAATAATTGTATACAAATAAATTTATAATCCTATTATAAATTAATTAGAATATATAAAAATAACACATAATGAAATTTTTGGAAAATACAAACTTATAAACATATTATATATTTATTAAATAATAGTAACAAATATTTTATGGGAATTTAATTATTTTATTGTGTATATTATTAATAAATATTATTTAAAACATTATTGGACTATAATATAATAAAATTTATAATGAATTGAAATATAATTTTTAATGAAAATATATTTCTACCAAAAAATAAATGTATTTTTCAATTAGCTATATCATTTGATATTTATCAATACATTATTTTTTATACTGATTTTTTTCGATATTTATTTCAAAATTTCAATTCTACTATATTTACATACTAATTCAAGGTATAAATTTTAATGGATATATATATGGTTATGTGATTCATTTCAGATTAATGTTTTGTGTGAGTAATGATATAAAAGACATAAGTTTTCAAATGGAAAATATATGTTAAAATACAAGCATTTCAAAATTACTTCACAACATTCTCAACCGATTTCATAAACCATTACAAATTGTAAATAACATTTTTCAATAAAATATTGTATTCATTATGCATTATTATTTCATATCAACTAATTTTTTTTGACCATATTAAATTTCTTTCATTTTACATTGATTAATAATCCAACACATCATTTAATATTTCCAAAACATTATTTATATCATCACATAGAATTCCTATTTTTCAGTTCATTGTAATAGTATCATTCTATTTTCTATCAAACTACTACACATTAAAACATCACTTTCTTCATAATAAAACCATATGGGCCACACAACTATGTTTTCATCGTGTTGAATTATAAGACAACCACAAAAAGCTTAGAGTAATACAAAAAAAATCAAAAACAAGTATCAGTACTTAATAAAATAAATAATAGAGAATAAAATATGATATCTAAAAAACAATATTTTTTAATCATAATCTATTTATTTGAATAAATAACAAAATAATGGAACTGATAAATCATTCATGATTCTTATCATTTCTTCCCTTATAAACTTTTTATTAATTTTCCAGATTATGTCATGATTCATAATATAAATAAAAACATAATTTTTATAATTTTGATAATTCAAAATTACTAGAAAATATAGACAAACATAAAATCAAAATAAGATATGAAATTACATAAATATTTTTATATTTTATATTTAATTTAATTTTAAATAATATTTTAAATTAAATAAATCATGTTATATTTTCTGTTTAATTTAATTATAGACTCTTTATATACATATATGTGTTAAAAAATATGTATTCATTACCCAATGTTATCAAAATCATTATACATCTATAATTACATAACAAATAAATAAGAGAAAATAAAAATACCATTCCTCCAATGATGAATCAATAATAATAAGGGAGATTAAAAGAGTGAAGGATTGTCACACACAATAAACCATAAAATAATTTTCCATATAACCTAAAAAATAAATCATTTTTAAACACCTAAAAAAACACCACAAAAAAAAATCTATTATAGACTCCCAGAAAAAATGGAGAAATAAATAATAAATAAATAAATGGAAATAGAACCATGATATTTCTTAAATAGGTAACAAAACTCCAGGGTGTAGTATCCACTAATAGTTTACCAAATAGTATTGAAAATAATCCAAAATAATCTTAAAGTAAATGAAAAAAATAGATACTTCTTGAATTTATAATCTAAATATGGACTATTAGAATCCTGACATGAAAACATTCATCATGGAACAATGTATAAATACATATATAACCACAATGAAGTGTCCCCAAAATATCATAAAAATTTATTATTAATTTATAAAGATGAGGTGATCCATGGAGTGATATCCCACAAGACACTACAATGATAAAACCCCCTTAAAATAATTGAATAAAACAAAGAACCTAAAATATCCACAACTAACTCCCTTATTATTTTAATGATTTTTCAATACCATATTGGTTTAACCTTAAGAAAAATGATGTAATAGAAAAAAATGAAAAAATACCAAATAATAATGTAATTAAGGATTTATAAAAACACCCCTTCCACAATTAAACACATCATAATGAAAAATACTACCCTTAACGTCTAGATGCTTGCATAAATCTTAGAACCTACTCTTTATGGTGAATCCTTGCATTCCTCACTAAAACTATCAATATTTAAAATGTAAATAAGTAATGATCTTCTTTTTTCATGACCTTTACAAACAAAATCATGGCATAACCAGAGGTATCATAATGTAATTTTTATTTATACATGAAGCCTTAATTAAAAATACAATCAACCTCTTTAAATAACATTATAACTTCTTTAAAAGGATCCCAATAAAAAATATTAAATATTTAACAAACATTTAGAAATTATACCCTCATCAAGATATGCCTAATTTTGAGGCAGAAATTATGACTTATCAAAAATATGTCAAAAAAGGAATACTATAATCAGTAATGACAAGGTTTGGTGTAAGGCCATCATATGTTAAAGGAAGATTAATGAAAGATTAAATAAGGGATAATAAAATATAAATTCACTAACTGTGGTAATCACACTAAAATATTAATGGATTCTAAAAAAAATAAAACATATAATTCTATATAAAATATCAAGTGTGATGGTTGTACAAGTGGTATCATTAAACGGGGAAAAACTAAAAAAAACTAGATGACAGTTTGATGTAAAGTATTTATTAATCATTAAAAACAATATTTATTTATATATTTATGATTTTGAAGTAGCTCCCTCCCCATGCATGTAATTTAAATAAATATTATTACTGTGATATTTGTTTATCAGATATTAATAATACATATAGTGACTGTATTTAGCGGAATAATATTTGTTTTCAACACCTCGAATAAATATTTTTTAAGGATTAAAAAATAATATTATCAAATAATAATCTCTATTAAGATGTGGTTTTATAGAAACTATATACGAAATTAATTTTTAAAACAAAAAAAAACAGATTTTTTAAATTATAAATATATAATTTCAAGAGGTGAAATATGATTTCAATTGGTATTGAACCTAAGAATAATATATCTTCATGTTAAATACTATTCAAAAGGATGCCATTATATAACGTTAAATATATATTTAAAAATAGATATTAGGCTATATCAAGTGCATTCAAGCCATGAAGAAAAGGGATAATCCACAATATTCAAGGATGAGTTCATGAATTATTTGCTTTTATCTAATAAATTGGTATCATCTGATTGTTTATCAATATATTATAATATTATTAAAGCATACCCCCATGATCAATATCTTTTATATAATTATTTATATAGATGAAATAATTCATTGGGAGTTTTTCCATGTGGTATTTGGTCATGGTATCATTATATAGAAAGATTAAAATATATAAGAAGTTGAAATGAAATTTTTATAGCAAATGGTATCATCAGTTTTGTAAATCATTGTAATTAAACTTTTTTTAATTTGATACTACTCAAAATATTTATAATCTATTGATAATTCACTAAAAACATATACATGCATGATTTTCTATAATAAGGTTATAATGGAATGAGGTTTGAACTCATGTTCTACAATTTTATGGATATATGTTTTTTCAATGAAAAAAACAATAGTTAGTAATATAATCTACTGTTTCATACAAAATGTTTCGAATTAGTAGGAATAAATGATTTTATATGTAACAATTTCTTATATGTATGTTCACTGATTGATTATACATTAGAGTAATGTTATAAGTGACAGTGGTTTTAAGATTGAATGATAAATCTGTATAGTTTTTTAAGAAGAAGTGGTATTAGAGTTCTCTATGTCAAAACATATAGTTTCATGATTATAGATAATATGAATAGTTATTAGAATATGATTATATTTAATAACTACATGATTAAATTCCGTTACATTTTTTTATAGGGACTATATGTTTTGGAGATACAAAATGTTATTAAATGGATCGAATGAGTTATAAGAAAAATGTAGTGTTCAAAAACTCTGTATTTTCTACATATAAGTTAATGAATATGGGATAATATATTTTCTAAATATATCAAGGTTAATATATTTTTTAAAAGGGAAAGAATTATTAATAAAAATTGACTTGTACTTTTAAATAGTTTTCATTTTTATTTTGAATGATTTTTTTCTAATTTCTTTAAAATAACTATTTTATGTTTGGATTTTTATAAATTTTTTAGGTTCATTGATAAACTTAGATAAAAGAGATGGATTTAATTGATATTTTTTTATTTTATTAAATAATATTTAAGTCCACATATTTTACATCATTTCAATGTTTTGTAAAAATAAATAGTTGGCTTGGGGAGAAAACACAACGATATCAATAGCCCCTAATTATTAAATCGAATAACTAAAAACATGATTGGAGTTAAATTTTTATTTTTTTGGACCATAATATATCCTACTCTAGCCAATTAGTTCTCTGGGAAACTGTGTGAGATTTTATTCATGTGCCAACTGTATCTGCATCTTCCCCCAAGATTCTATCATTTGATTGATATATCCTAACAAGTTGTCATAAGAAGGGATTACTAAGAAAATATATCCTTACAAAGACCTTCAAGTTATTTCAAATTTCTAACTTAGTCCCATGATCTAACATAATGTTTCATCACTAACATACATAGTGTGGTAATGGAAATTTAGTTTTCTTCCACTCTAAAATGATTCCATGATTGAGAAGAAAAAAAATTATTTTGGAATCTTATGGATCATTGGGAAACATTTAATGTTTTCAAAAAAAATTCCATTAGTGATGTAGTATAAGGATGTGCCAATGCAGTCCCGAGATATCTCTTGATGTTATGAATTTTGTAATAATTTCTTTTTCCCCAATATAATAACATTTTTTATGACAAATTTATCTCATGATTTAGTATCACATGCTGCCTGCCTTGTCAATATTGTCTCATGTTTATACCTGGGATTAAATACACCCATCTATATAACAAAAATAGAAAAAAAAACAATAATTTACACTCTAGGGAATCATAAAAATCATTTAAATCAACATCACATAAATGAGGAATGAATAGACATTCCCACAAAATGATGTAGTGTTTTGGATTCTATCTAATTTCCATATGCCTCAAAATTAAGCCAATATGATATAAAATACTCTCCTATCATAAAATTCCAATCCAAATTTGAATATTTCATCAATATATTTTGACATTGGTTATAATTATAATGAGTTGAGGAATATGGAGTTTCAGGTATCAGTCACTAGAATTAAGGAATGATTTATAATAAATTATGATTTCCACATGGAAGAGATCCATGAATCCTTTATTACCTGAAATGATTATAAAATGGGTTCAAAATGAAATTATAGAATTAGAGGGTTTTGCGTACAAATAAAGTTGAAGTCTAATTTTTATGGAAATAAATCATATAGTAGGAGGGGGTGTATAAATCCTTAATGGAGCAGAAAACTGAGAGACAGATGAATATAAAGAAGTAAAATTGAAATATGGTGGACCTATATAGATACCATTCAAGAATTGAGGTTACCTCATAATTATTTTAGATATCTTATATTTATTTTTTATTACTTTGGTTCTACACACTTTAACATTAGTTGAGTTTTCATAGAAAAGTTTATACTTTTTATATTTAATGTAAATTTATTTTTTATTATTCCTTCCTTTGAACTAAATTCTTCTTCCACAATGTCAGTGAGAGGATAATAGTAATCGGATCGAGGGAAGAAATGAATGAGTAAAATATACCTAGAAATATATGAAGGGAAATGGAAAAATATAAAGAGGTAATAAAGAAATGACACCCTAAAATACATTGATTTACAAACACATATATGGGATTGAAAACATTAATATACCACACAACATCTTGGGAAGTTGAAAATACACACATCACTAATAATTAAAACTCAATTACTTTTTTTATTTCATAGTAATTACTATGGGAACCAAAATATTTACCAGGTAAACTTATCTAATGATATAAGAGATTATTATTAAGAGAAATGTGATGGTTTCTCATATCATTTGTATGAAAAGTTACTAGTTAATACTAATATTGGAATAATATCCCCTATAAGTAAAAAAACATTTAATTGGATTATAACTCATTGGTAATTAAATATCATTACATCAATTATATCACTATATCTATATCTATGTCTATTCATATTCAACCCATCCAACCATTATAATTATAATACTTTAATAAAAATTCATAAAAGGCACTTGTAAACATATATTGTACATATAGAGAGAGGTAACTTTGTATATTCTAATTCACTGTTACATTAACCCTATAATCATTAATTTAATTGTTTAGATAATACCCATACATTTTCATCCTGAACTATTTATCATCACAACCATGGATATATAGTTATATTACGTTTTTTTTGTGGGAAAAAATTAAAACATGAAAAACATTAAACGCATAATATTGATATAATTAAAATACTTAGATATATATAATAACACCAACAAAATAACATCTAAAATAATATTTTTATAGTTACCCAAGCTATTTAAAAACATTATTATAAGATTTTAAAGATAATTGTACATGAAATACAAACGATGGATCGAAAATTTTTGTGTCTATAGAAGAATAGGAACCTAATTATAAAACATGAAACTAAAATAAGACATATTTTTATTAGTATTCATAACGACCTCCTAACTCCATATGGTCTAATACTACTACATTTAATAACATGGAGAATACATTGAAAAAATGGATGACCTAAAAACTTAATAAGGTAATAACATGTGATTGAAGTATATCAATTTGTTAAAAGACATAAAATAATAACATTAACTCCATGGATCAGGAATAAACATATTTAATAATATCATAAAGGAAACTTATGAATGTGGAAAAAAAATTATAACATGACATAAACATGACTCAAGGATAACTACAAAGACAATATAACATGGTATAAAGAGTCCCAAAATAGATTAAATTTAATAAATAGCCTTATACATATTATCTCATGAGATAAAAAATTACCTAAGGAATTTGAGAACTATGTGGGCACACACATCAAAACTTGTTCATGAATATGTGTTTCCGAAAAATAATCAAACATAAGGAAAAAACCTTAGTGTAACTAAGGGATAGAAATATTTTTCAAAATCATGAAATAAGTATTATAAAAAGTTTATATAATAATTATATCCAGGAAAGAAGATAATAAATCCTTCTTGGATGTCAAAATCCAAATGATATGAATGAACCATTAATAATGATATCTGATTGAAATGAAAACATGAAAATAATGGTTTGGAAACATTAGAAATGTGAATTATATATTTTTTTGAAAAATTACAAAGATTCTTTATATATAATAAATTTATAATTCATTTGATAAATCCATAAATTATCTAATATAGTTATTCATGAAAATTGAATGAGATTATAAAAACATATATATGCTTAATATATTTTGTGATGTGTACATAACAATTGGTAAGAAATTAAGATGTTAACAATAATTGGGATTTCATATCTAGAGAAATTGAGAAGGTGAACTTATAAAATATTGATTTTGTAACATCCCATTTTTAAGGGAAATACTATTTTTTATAGCATACAAGATACACAACAGTTAGCTTAAGTGAACAACTAAATATCATTACTATGTGATCGTTATAACCTTGAGATTAAGTTCTTGAGAATGAATTCTATTATATAAATTATGAAGTATGAAGTGTTTATTTCCATTATTGATTTACTACTTAATTATTTTAAAATTTTTCACTTATGTTTAGTAAAGTCATATTATTCTTGAAAAACATTTTCTTCAAAATGATTTTTATTTATTTTGTTAGAAAATAATATAACGTAAATCTAGAATGTTTATAAAATATATATAATTAAATTAATATTATTTTTTCAAATCATCATATAAAAATTAAATTGTGGTGAAATTTTAGAACATTCTAAAATGATTGATTTTTTCAATAAATAGTAAAAAGACGGATTTCTCTTGAAAATATTTTTTTTTTCAGGAATTTAAAAATAAAAATTAAATTATAAGTTAGTTTTAATATTAAATTTATTCATTTTGATTAAATATAATCAATTAATGGGTTTTTAAATTGATTATATAATTTAATTTAGTATAAAAAAATAATTTGTTTAAAAAGGTCATTTTTCTTAAAAATGGTTTTCCATTACGCTTTTCAAATTTAATATTAAATTAATTGGAAAATATTATTTTATTGGATTTTTTGAAAATGGATTCCAAAATATTTATTAGAGGAATAAAATTTAAAAAATATGTCGCTTTTATATTTGGATAATATGAATAGTAACCTTGGTAAATTATGTTACCACCATAATGGGTAAATCAGTTAATTAAGCTTAAAATTAATAAGATAAGGGCTATAAAATTAACCTTACAGATGAACCTATTTTATTTTATGATTAATTTTAATGTATAATAATTTAAAATAAATATATTTATCCTTTGGTTTCCATTTATATGATGTCATGAAATTTATAATATTTTCTTTAACGAAAAGTTAAAGATGTCACACTCATATTTTTAATAACTATAATTGTTTTAATATGGGGTTATCTATGAAGATATATTTGATTATAAATATTCATCATCGTAACATATTTTTAATTTTTTCCGAATAAATATTTACATTAAATGATTACAAAATGCTTATCCAATAATTATCTTATTAATTGAAATATCAAATAAATGTTTTAAAAAAAATTAAATGAAATATTTTTTTGATAATAAATGGGGTTAAATAATTTTAATGATTATTTTTACATTTAAGGGGGTAATAAAATATTTTTTATTAGTTATAAATTTTTTTTGATATTTTTAAATGTTAGCGAAACGAATCTTTATAAAATTGACATTAATGATATTTTAAAATTAATAATATTTTATTATAGGATATAACATTACCATTAACATTAAATTCATAAAAATTAAAAGGAAAGGTTTAAAATATAATATAGAGTCAAATTATTGATATTTTTACAATTTATCAAAAAAATATTCACTCTTATAGATAAATAATCAATGTTGTCATGGTAAGAGTTAAATGGGTTAAATAAGGGTTAAAACTAAATGATAAGGGTAATAAAGTGACCTAAAATTACCAAAACGATATTGTATGATTGGATGTCGAATCATTTAAATCTTATATTTTAAATAAGTCTATTTTAACAATTTTTAATTGAAAACTAATTCATAGTAATTAATTATTTTTAGGAAATTCCATACTGCCTCTTACATCTCTTATAAAAGGGAACCATTTCTTATCTTTTCCTTATAACTAAAGAAGAATTTCTTTCATCCAAAATTTTCCATAACACCCTATCATAATATATAACTTCATTAGTGGGTCTTTATTTAAAGAAGAATTCAAACCTCAGTTGTCTTAAGGTGTTATGAAAAGGACAATATTTCAAGAAGGGTATCATTTTATATAAAGTGTTTCTATGTTTTTTTTCTGACACCTCCAGAAAAATGATTAAAGCCTTTTTAAATAATAAATATATTATATTTCATATAAAAATATTATACTATGACCTATATTATTCTTAACTTCTTTAAATTTTTAAATGAAGTCATCATTCATGTGTACGGTGTACTATCGCCTTAAAAACATAGGCGATCCTTTTTTTATCACAATCTCTCATGATAGGTTATTATGATGGAATTATTTTCTATTCATTATATTAATTAAAAATTTATAATTAATATAAGATAATATACGATATACACTCTTACCATATATTAATAGAAAAATTATATTGTTGTTCATTCGTACGTGTGAACTACTACCTCCCCAAAGTGATGTGAATTTTTCGTCACCATGTCAAATGAATAATATATATGTGTATGGTTAATGAAATATGATATTTAATATATTATGAAATTTTTTACTGATATAAATATATTCTCCTTCTTTTCATAATGATCTTGGAAAATGAAAATGCTACTCATATGTTTATACAACCTACTGTCTCCATGATTATAACATATTTCATTATTCATATGCATAATTCATGATTGGATTAATAATTATAACTGCATTTTAAAAGTTAAATTTATGTAATGATTATTTTTCTATTAATTATTTAATTTTAAAATTTTTTTATCTTATTGGACTTACCCAAGCTATTTCGTACATAGGTGTCGAATATTGTAAAAACATTTGATGTGAACTTAAATGATTATGAAATTGTAAAAAAAAATATAAATTAATGTTATAAGATGATTAATAACCATTAAAAAGGTTATAAATCATATATAAAGTAACTGTATTTTTTATTTTTTACGATAAAGATAGTATGTGATGATTCATACATAATGTATGGGAGTCTTTAACTACAACATCTCATTTTAAAGGTATAAAATATTTATTTTCTATACCATTACCTTTCATTTCAATGTTTTTAAAATTGTTTTTATGAATTTATTCATATTTATATGAATGTCTTAAAATTATAATTGTGCAATATCTCACATTTATTTTAAAAATTGAATATTTACATGGTGTTTTGCAAGGGAAATTCTTTTAAAAATACACGATTAATGTTTCAATTTTAAACTATTTTAAAAATGTAAAAAGGAATGTAATTTTAAAATATACTATATAATATGTTATTCAAAATTTCAATAATCCTTAATATTTTGAATATTCCTCTCATTTTTTATAATTTAATTTTTAAAATAATATCTTTTCAATTATGAGTGTGAAACTTTTTATAAAAATATATTGTGATTTAAATATGGAAAATTAATTTTCATGAATAATGTTTTTTATGAAATAATAATGTTTTATTATTATTTTATGGTTATTTGGGGTTTTTTATGAGTTTCAGTGGTTCCTTTATAAATTAAGGGCATGTGTATGACAACCCTGCTTTTATTACAAAATTAACCTGATTTATTGCATAAAACCATTACTTGATAGAACATTGAAGATCTAGATGTATAATGTCTTTGGGGCTAAGGAACATTACATAACAACTTAAAACATGAAATACAACATCTTTATTGAAAACATCCTTTATATGACCACTACATTCCCTCATACTTAGTATTGCATGGGATAACCTGAGGACATGCATAAGTGAAGGGTGAGCTATAAAGCCCATTAAGGTAATAATCATGGAATAAAAAGAGGAATACATTACATGGTAGAAAATAGGAATATAAATAGATCACAAGAGAAGCATAATGATAAAGCCGTGATAAAGCATGAGAATCATAACATGGAAATGTGGCAACAACACTTAACATGGAATTAGCTTGAGCCAAGGCTCATTGCACATGGAGCATGAGTAAATCCTCAATGAAAATGAAGCGCGAGTAAAACCCAATTATACTTGAATTATCATGAGTCAACCCCCATTACACATGGAGTTTCATGATACTATAAATTACCCAATTCATTGAAGCTTTATAAGGACGCACCCTTCTTAAAAATTTCATTTCATGCATAAATGTGCCAAATGGATCATATAACATGGATTCATAAAACATCATCATTTATTCCATGATAAAGAAATTTGGAATTAATACATGAAAATTTATATTCAATAAGTAAATGTGCATAAATATTAATACCTTTTATAGAGAAATGCGCATGGTATTCACTACACTATGACATTGGATTGGAAAATCGATGCAATTTCTACAGCGTAACGGCGTGATGTAAGAACTCATAAAAATGGTTGATGAGATAGAAAGTGGTTTCTCATCATATATACATGAAATTTAGAGTAAAGGGGTCGTATAAATATATTTCCCAACAATTTTAATGGAATTTAGATTCTTGATACAAAATAATTTCTTGAATATAAAAGAGAAGAGAGATATTCCTTTGGAAATTTTGGCATAGTAACGGGTGTACATCAGAGGAATTTATTGAGAGATAAAGGGGTATCCCATCATTAAAACATAAATATGGCATTATGGGATAGATGAGGAACCATACACCAACATTTATAATTGAAATTAAAAGGGTATAACAACAGAAAGAAACTTTGACAAAAATGAGAAAGGATGAAAACCCCTTACTTTGAAGTGTGCTTCCAAATGCTTGAGAGAGGCTTTAGAAAGGCTTCTTGGGAGCTTGGAGAACCTTGGGAATATTATTGGGATACTAGGGAATATGTTAGACGAACTCCACAGTCTTTTAGTGTGGATAAAGTGGGATCTTGGGAGGGATTATATAGGAAAGGTGAGGGAGTTCTTTATTATTTAGGGTTGGGACACCTCACATTAAAAAAATGCAAACCACCAACCAGCCCATGGTTTTAGCCCATGGTTTTTCCAATCGGGAGTGGAAAAGAATATTTTATAAGGCCATAGTCCAAACATTTTCAAATAATGGGGTTTCTTATATGGTGATGAGTCACACTCCCAAGGAAAATAATTTAAAAAGACAAGATGTTTAATAAGTATTGATTGGTCCATTAATGCATTGTAAAATAAGTAAAACAAACCAAAAATAACAATTTTTAATGGTAAAACATATATTGGCTGAAAAAAAGGCTCTTAGTATTTTATTACGTCACTATTGGGTCATTATGATGTCATAAAACACATTATATATTTAAACGGTATTTAATTTTTACCCAAAATTTTGACTATCTCAGAAAACAATGAAAAATTTACTATTGGATATTTTTGAAGTCATAATTCCATAAATAATATTTATTTTATCTAAATAATTTTATAAATATGTTAACCATCACTTTTAATATAAAAATCGACATTTATCAAAATTTCACGGGTTTGGACAAAAAATGTTTTCAAACCTTAATTAAAATTACAATTGCATTCATAAAATTATACGATCGTTTTTATTTAATAAAATTAAATTTAATAATATTATTATTATTTTATTAAAATATTATTGAATAAAAAAATGCATTAATTCATCAAAATAGATTTCATAAAAGAATATTAACTCACAAAACTATATGAGCTTTAAAAACAATTTCCAAGGTAAAAACAATAACATGAAAATATATTCATTATTATATAAAAAAATAATGTACAAAACCATAGTGCTAAGGTCTTGTTATGTCACCCCTTATAACACCTGCATAAGACTAGAGAGTAAGCTGTGTGATGGTGATATGCTCTTGGTGTGACTCGGATAACATTGCTCGGGTGGTAATCTCTATCAACTGCTTATTCTCTCCAAGGTATTCCTGCTCGAGCTTAACATTTTGATGCTCGAATTGGGATTGGTCAAGAGTGAATCCCAATTACGCCACCTCTTTTCTGTGTTCTGACAAATGGGCTTCATATCGGTCATGTCTACTATATGAGGACATCGCTTCCTTTGTCTGAGTAAATTGGATTCGTTAAATCCCTTTATTTATACTTATCATGTGATCACTTCTCAACGACTATAATAGCAATGGTCAAAATTCTTAACATAAAATCAAAGAAGTTGACATTATATAAAACAATTTTACATAAAGAGACATTTAGTCAGAAAAATATGGTTTTCCATTAATGAATGTTTGGGTTGTTACAATCTTCCCCCATTATGAAATTTATCCCTCAAAATTTATTTTTCCCACAATGATACAAATGTGGTTAACTCTAATTCATCACTTCTTCCGATTCCCAAGTCGCTTATTCAAACTTGATGTTTTTTCACAACACCTTGATGAGAGGAATTGTCTTATTTCATAGATACTTTTCCCTACGATCTAATATCTTTATCGGTTGCTCTTTATAAGAAAGATCATTCTCTAACTGTACCACTTTGGAAGAGAGTACATGTGAAGTGTCCAGTAAGTACTTCCTTAAGTGGGATACATGAAAGACATCATGCACTTTGGCCATGGTAGGTGGAAGTGCAAGTTGATATGCCCCAAACCCGACATGATCAAGAATCTTGAAGGGGCTGATGTACCTTGGGCTTAACTTTCCATTCATTCCAAACATCATGACCTTATTCCATGGTGATATGCATAGAAATACCATGTCTCCAACTTTAAACTCAAGGTCTCATTGACTGATATCTTCATAACTATTCTGTCGACTATGGTATACCCTAATATGATGTGGAATGGTTTTCACCTTCACCACCATTTCTTCATCCATTTCCAGTCCAAGCAACTTATGCTCGTCGACCTCATCCCAACATGTCGGTGTTCTACACCTTTTCCCATAAAGGTCTTCATATGATGCCATTTGGATGCTTGAGTGGAAACTATTATTATAAAATAACTCAAGCATAGAAAGATGTTGATCCTATCCTCTTCTAAAGTCCATTGAGCATTCTCTCAACATGTTCTCAAGTGTTTGGATAGTCTGCTCGGACTAACCATCAATTTTAGGATGATAGGTCGTACTGAAGTTCAGTTCAGTATTCAGTGCATGTTAAAGACTCTTCCAAAACATAGTGGTGAATCTTGGATCACTATTAGAAATAATAGATAGCGGTACTCCATGCAGTCTTACCACATCCCTAATATATATATGTTCCACTTGATCGAATTAGAAATCCTCCCGAATAGCAATGATGTGTGCAGACTTTGTAAGACGATCCACAACAACCCAGATTGCATTGTTGACTTTGGAGATATTCATATGTTTGGTGACAATGTCTGTTGTGATGTTATCATATTTCCATTTTGGTATGGGAAATGGTTTCATCATCCCCGTAGACTTATGCCTCACTGCCTTCACTTGCAGACGCACCAGGCACATTGATGAATATTCAGAAATCTCCTTCATCATATTATCCCACCAATAATTCTCTCAGAGATCTCGATACATCACTGTGTTTCCTGGGTGAATAAAGAAATTGTAACTATGTGCATCATCCAAAAGTTCCTTCTTCAAATCCAGACATGATAGAACACATAGTCTTTTCCCAAATCTCACAACTCCTTCTTCATTAACATTAAACTCTGTGGATTTCCATTTTCCTATAGCATCCAATTTTTCTTTAATTCATACAAAAAACTTTTCGAGCATCCTTTAACCTTTACAAAAGTTATGTTTGAGCAATCATTTGTGAAAGGATTGATGATTTTCCCTTCATTATGATTCCCATGTCCATCTTCATCAAATCTTTAAAGATCAGATCCTTTTCAATTCACATCAATCATAGAATTGTTGGGTATTTTCTACATAGAGCACCGGCTACCTTGTTTGCTTTCCCAGGGTGGTAATGGATTGGGAAATCATAGTCTTTGATCAGAACTAAAAATATTCATTGGTGCATATTCAACTCTTTCATTGTGAATATATACATGAGTATTTTGTGGTATGTATATATTCCTCACTTCTCCCCAAAGAGATAATGCCTCCAAATTTTCATAGCAAAGATTACTACAGCCAGATCTTGGTAATGTGTTGGATAGTTCTATTCATGAACATTCAATTTCCTTGAATCATAGGCAATGAATTTGTCATTTTTCATCAACACACGTTCCAGGACCTTCTTCGAAGCATCGCTGAATACAACGAAATGTTCTCCACTTGTGGGTAAACTGAGCATGGGCGTAGTGATAAGCCTACTTTTTAACTCCTTGATGATTTCATCGCATTCATCAATCGAAGAGATCTATACACCCTTCTGAGTTATCATGATCTGAGGGTCGGAAAATCATGAGAAATTTCTTTCCAATCGTCTATAATATCCAGATAACCCCAAGATTCTATGGATATTTGTTACCGATGTTGACCTCATCCATCCATCAATTGCATCTGTTTTGGAGGGAACCACAGATATCTCATTTCTTGTGATGATATGGCCACATAATATTACCTCATTCAACTAGAACTCACACTTGTTGTACTTGTCATAGATATTCTCCTTCTTCACGGTCTCTAGTATAGTTCTTAAATTCTCCTCATGATCCTCCTTGGTTTTGGAGTACATCAGAATGTCATCTATAAATACTACCAAAAATTTTTCTAGTTAATCTCTAAATACTCTATTCATCAAGTACACGAATATTTTTGGAGCATTAGTGAGTCTGAATGGTATTACTATGAATTCATAGTAGTTGTACCTTGTACAAAAAGTAGTCTTGGGGATATCTTCCTTCTTTACCTTTACATGATAATATCCCAACCATAAATCCACTATGGATTATTATTGTGCTCCACATAGCTGATCAAACAAGTAATCAATTCGTGCGAGAGGATACTTGTTCTTTATCGTGATTTTGTTGAGCTCACGATAATCGATGTAAAGGTGCATTGATCCATCCATATTCTTGACGAAGAGGACTGGTGCACACCACGGTGAAGCACTTGGATGTATAAAAAATTTATCCATATTCTTCTATAGTTATTTCTTCAGCTCTTCAAGATCCACAACAGCCATTTTATATGGAGTTTTGGATATTTGCAATGCCCCTGGTATATATTCAATTGAGAATTCAACATCTCTTCTAGGAGGAAGACAAGGAAAATCCTCAGGAAATAGTTCAATGAATTACCTCACAATAGGAATGTCTTTAAGGATGGTTGCTTTGTTGGGCTCAGTCATCTGACCCAGATACACATGCTCATAGGGCAGTAATATCCATGCTTGAGATGATGGAGCTAAAGAATATTCATCTTCCTCCTTGCACTTGTAAATAATCAGGGGTCGATTCTACACATGGAGAGTGATTTCCCTCTCATGTAAATTTATGTTGGCTATATATATGGAAATCCAATCCATTCCATGTATTGCATAAAATTCCACCAATGGGAGTATGACGAGGTTTTCCGGGAAGTTCAATCCACAGATTATGACAGGGGAGGAGTTTTATTTATGCTATGCAATAATTGGCCCACTTTTCATACTCACCGACATCTTCAATTCCATGATTTATGTTGGTGATGGTATTGTTCTACTAATCTTTCAAGATATAAATGAATGCATATAAATTTAATGAAAAAGTATGTTCACTATTCTTGAATGAATAACTACTATACATATCACCACATCGTTGTTGGGGTTCACATTGGTAGTAGTGATGGAATAATCTTTCCCTTACTGCCTTGGAGGTTGTTGGTTTAATCCAAAAACCCTTGGCTTAGGGCACTAATTTGAAAGATTCCCCAGTTCTTTTCACATGTAGTAATGAACCATGAATTGAGGTTTGAACAGAGCATTCCTCTCCTCTGTTGCAGCTAAATTTCATTCTTGCTGTCATTTTACAACCAGGTTCCCTTCTCTTCCACAACTAAGGCATTTTTTGTAACTATCATGCAATTTCCGGGGTGCTTCATTCCACACCATTGGAAAGTTGGGTGCGGTATTTTATTATCACCGTTGGATTTATCCATCGGTCCACCAGAATTGATGTCCACATTATGCTTCTTATCCCCATGATACCCCTGAGAATATACGATCTCCATTTCGACCTTTTGGGAACATCAGACAATTTCCTCATAAGTGTCGAAGTCACGAACTTATAGTGCTTTCCGTAGGATAGGTTTTAGCCCACCATAGAAGCGGTCAACCTTACTTTCAGGGGTAATGAAAAAACCAGAAGCGTATCGTGCAAGATTTGTGAAGTTTTCCTCGTACGCTCCAATAGATTCTTCATCATTTTTCTTGAGGGAATGGTAGTCCCATTCCATCATAAGTTGGAGGTTGCACCAAAATTTTTATCAAAAAACATCTTCCAGAAATCCTTCCATTCCATCGCCTCGATTTCCTCCTAATTCTTCATATTTTTTATCAACGTCCACCATTGATCAGCTTAATCCTTTATATTATAAGCAGTCAAGAGAACCATCTATTGTTAAAAACATTGAGGGATGAAGAAGATCTTTTCAATGGAGTTCATGCATTTTTCAGAGATTGATGGATTGGATGATCCATCAAAATTAGGAGGCCTTTGTCTCATGAATCTCTCGATAGCAACTTGTTCTTTCTTAGTGGGGGAGTTTTAACATTCCTCTTGACCCATTATTCTATTCAATGCTTGAGTTAGCAGAGAGATAAGCGTGAAAATGTTTGGGATTCCTACTCCCATTGGATTGGGCTTCTCATTAGTACAGTCATCACATTGATATTTACATAGGATGTAAGCCTAAGTCCACCTATAACTTGCCATTTTCTGGAATAAAAGGAAAGATAGGGGTAACACCTAAAGAGTAATACAAGGAAAAACTGAAGACTTATAAATAACTCTTATTTTTTTAACATATGAATATATTGGCTTCAGTATATGTTATACAGTATCTACTTTCTAACATATATTCTTAGGGAATTTTTTTCCCTTAATAATGGTTCATACGAAGCTTTTGAATTTACCAAAGAATATCCCCCAGGAGTGTCCTAACCAAGAGTCCATCAAGGCCCATTTTTTAGCACCAGTTCCCATTCGAGTCGAGAACAAGGTGGTGTTTTCCTGTTTTACCCCTAGGATACATTTCTGCCAGAGCCACCTCTACCTGCTCCTATCTCGATGGAGATGTATTTTCATGATTGACCACTGACTCAATACTCACCAAACATTAGGGATGTTTTTATTATACATTGTCTTTTCTCTAAATATTCACTAGGGTTTCTAATCCTAATCTTAAAAATAACTAAACCTCTCTTTGATACCAACTATGACAACCCTGCTTTTATTACAAACATAAACCTGATTTATTGACTAAAACCTTTACATGATACAACATGGATGATCGAGATTTATAGCGTCTTTGGAGATTAGGAATATTAAATAACTTAAAACAGGAAATACAACATCTTTATTGAAAACATCATTTACATGACCACTATAATCCCGTGTACTTAGCATTGCATTGGATAACCTGAGGACATGCATAAGAGAAGGGTGAGCTATAAATCCCAGTAAGGTAATAATCACTAAATAACATGAGGAATACAACACATGTCAGAAAATGGTCTTATAAATAGAGAACAAGAGAATAATAAATAAAAAGTCATGATAAATTAGGATAATCATAACATGGAAATGTGGCAACAACACTTAACATGGAATTAGCATGAGCTAAGGCTCATTGCACATAGAGCATGAGTTAATCCTCATTGCAAATGAAGAATGAGTAAAAACTCATTGCACATGAATTAGCAGGATTCAACACCCATTGCACATAACCTATCATGATATAATACTTTACCCAATTAATTGGTGCACTATAAGGGCGCACCTTCTAAAACATTTCATTTCATGGATAAGTGTGCCACATGGATCATATAACCTGAATTCATAAAACATCATCATTTATTACATGATAATGTAATGTGGAATTCATACATGAAAAATTATAATCAATATGTAAATGTGCGTAATGTTTAATACAATTGAAATAGAAATGGGTCTGGTATTCACTACACAATGACATTATCTTAGATAATCGGTGTTATTTCGACAACGTAACGGTGTGATGTATGTACTCATAAAAATGGTTGATGAGAGAAAAAGTGGTTTATCGTAATATATACATGACATGTATAGTAAATGGGTCAAATATATATATGTCCCAACAATTTTAATTAAATTTAGATTCATGATACAAATGAATTGCTTTAATGTAAAAGAGGAGAGAGAAATTCCTTTTAAAATTTCTGCATAGTAATGGGTGTAATGGGAGATATTTAATGTGAGAGGAAGGGGTCTCCCATCATTCAAAAATAAATAGGGCCTTATGGGGTCAGTGAGAAACCATACACCATCATTTATAATAGAAATTAAAATGGAATAATAACTTAAAGAAACATGGAAAAAATGAGAAAGAAAGAAAATATCTTATTTGGAAGTGTGCTTCCAAAGGCTTGAGAGAGGATTGACAGAGGCTTATTGGGAGCTTGGGGAACCTTGGGCGGATATTAGGGAGAGTAGGGTAGAGGTTGGATGAACTATAAAGGATTTGAGTGTGGAGAAAGTGGGAGCTTGATTGGGTTTATATAGGAAAGGTGAGGGAATTCTTTATTATTTAGGGTTGGGACACCTCATATTAAACTAATTCAAATCACAAACCAACCCAAGTTTTTTTCCCATGTTTCTTTCCAAAGGGGAGTGGAAAATAGTATTTTATAAGTTCAAATTCTGAACATCTTAAAGAAATGTGGTTTCTTATGTGTAGCTGAGTCACACACCAAAGGAAAACAATTTAAAAAGACAAGATGTTTAATAAGCCTTGAAGGGTCCATTAAAAATTTGTAAGATAAGTAAAAAACACAAAATCAGATTATTTTAATGGTAAAACATATATTGGCCAAATATAAGTCTTATAGTATTTTATTATATCACTATTCAGACATTATGATATCATAAAACACATTATATATTTAAACCATATTTAATTTTTACCCAAACATTTGACTACCTCAAGAAATTTTGATGAATTCTCCATTGTATATTATTGACATCCTCATTCCAAAAATAATATTTATTTTATCTAAATAATTTTAAAAAAATTTCTATTTTTCTATTTTAAAATAAAAACCGAAATTTATCAAAAATTCACGGGTTTGGACAAAAATGGCTTTCGAACCTTAATAACAATTATATTTGCATTCATAAAATTATACGATCATTTATATTTAATAAAAATAAATTTATTAACAACAATAATATTTTATTAAAATATTCTTTAATACAAAAATCCATTAATTATTCAAAATACATTTCTCTGTTGAATATTAACTAAAAACACTATTTGAGCTTTAAAAACTATTTACAAGGTAACAAAAATAAAATGAAAATATATTCATTATTATATACAAAAAAATTACATAACCATAGTGCTGAGGCCTTGTTACATAACCCCTTATAACACCCGCATATGACAAAAGAGTATGTTGTGTAATGGTAATGGACTCTTGGGGTGACTCAGATAACATTGCTCGGGTGGTAATATCTATCAACTTCCACTTCTCTCGTAGGCGTTCCAGCTTGAGCTTAAACTGTTGAAGCTCGGCTTGGGATTAGTTCAGAGCAAATCCCAATGATGCCACGTCTTATCTAAGTTCCAAAAAATGGGATTCTTATGGGGCATGTCTATTTGATGAGGGCATTTCTTCTTTTTTCTAAGTAAATTGGATTCATTAAGTCCTATATTTATACTAATCATGTTATCGCTGTTCAACGACTACATTAGCAACAGTCACAATTCATAACATAAAACCAAAGAAGATAACATTTTATATAAAAATAATTCATAAATAGACATTTAATTAGATCAATAGGGATTTCCATTAATGAATGTTTTGGTCATTACAATGTGATCCTTTTATATCTCTTCAATGCATTTGGTAAATTGACAGAGTTAACCAATGAGGTTCTTCCTTAGAGATTATTGGAATTTAAATCTGTAGTTATTCAAAATGTAACTCTGAAGGTGTCTCTTTATGTAACCATCAAATGTACATTAAATTTTATAGTGTAATTAGAAATATGCAACATGTTACCTTTATTATTTATATATTATTTATGTGGATTTTATAAGAAACATGTGATTTCATAGAATAAGTTGAAGAGAATGTATTTTATGGATGAAGGTTATAAAATTATGAATGTTTTTCATGGGAAAATATCATTTTTTATTTTATTATATATTTTTAAATGTTTTATATAATTATATGAGAAAAAAATGAAATTTATAGTGTAATAAAATGAATTTTTGAGGCCAAAGTTACATTCTAAAAAGGAAATTTTTTATATTTATTTGTTTTCTAATGTTTAATATATTTATCAATTTACATTAGTGATGTATTTTTTCTTATACAATGTTTTAATATGTTATTCACATGGTTTAGGGGAAATTAATGAATTTTTTTTTGAATATTTATCTTGATAATAAATAAATTTTTTATTTAATGGATTTTTTTATGGAAAAAATTCGTATTGTATTGACGTTTCAACTTTTAATGTATGAGTTTACATTGTATGTGTTTGTTATAATTACTAAAAATATAAACCTAAAATATATTTTTTAAAATAATTTTATTTATAGTTTTAATATAAATAATTATTAATATTTTATGTTTAGTTACTTACACTTGGAATTATAGCCAGGTTTAGAAAACGTTGGAGATTATTATGATTTTAGGTGAGGTTATATTTTGATTTTTTGATTCCACCATGGTATTATAATATTTTGTCTAATAATAAGTTAAATTTAATATAAAAAAAAATTTAAGGCATTAGGTTATGAAATTTAAGGGAGACTTGTTATATTTTTTGAGACATTTATATCGTTAGATAATTATGGTTTATTACATTTTGAAATGAAAAATGAATTTTTAGAGATAACCTTTGAGGTTAAAACATTTTTGTAGTGTTAAATAAATTCTGGTAATTTTTAAAAATTTAACTTATTTTTTTAAATTATATTAGAATTAGAATTTTTTAGAAAAAATAAAATGCGCAGGCGGTGTGACAACCCGTCACATCCGGTAATACGGCAGTAATTGAATCAACATATGAAGGGATAAAATAGTGGAACACCTACCACTACCCTATGATAATTCATAGTTAGTATGAATATTTCTTTTTTAGTTAAAAATTATAGTTTATGAATAAAAAATGGACTTTAGAAACATATTTTTTATCAATATATTTCAACATGATTTGAAAATGATTTGGTAATTAAGTAATAAATATTATTTCATATGTAGTTTTTTAATTTTTGAATTCTATTAGATTATTCTAAGTATAATATTATGATATTTTCGTTGAGGAACAATGGTATAATTTTATTTTGGAGGAAAATAGGATTCAATTGTGAATTTTTGGTGATTTAGGTTATTTACATAAGCGACTAACGTATAATAGATATTACATGATTTGGGAATATACATTGTGGAGTTGGAAATCAAGATTAATTAGTGTTATTTAAAGATAAATGATAAATTTTATCTTAATAGATTATGTAGAAATATCCTTATCATTTTGGGTTTATATCATAATATTTAATGTAATTTGAGTAATTTTAAGGAAAATTATTTATTTAAGGATGTACGCTGAAGTTTTGATATTACTATTGAATTTTAGAGATTAATGGGGATTTAATTTGATTAAACATTTCTTCGTTTTATGGAATTATATTATAATTTCCTAACAATTTATTTAATGTAAAAATATAGGAGGAATATAGAGTTATATTTTTATGTATTTGGGGATCCCTGGTAATTGATTCCAATGCTTTAGGAAAGAAAAATTCACCATGAATAATTTTTGATTTGAAAAAAATATGTATTTGTGGTGGAAATTTATTGAAAGATGATATTATTATTTTCACATTATTATATTTCTTTATGTTATTAAAATTCTATGTAATAAAATTCTTTAAATATTTTAAATATATTTTGTACAAAAACATTATTCGTAAATCTTTCCTTTATGGAGTCAATGAAATTTTTACCCATCATAGATTTATGGTTTTGTGATTAATAAGTTTTTCATGATAATTTTATCTATCAATATTTATCATTACATGGGTGTAAATTTTTTTCTACTCTGTCCATTTTTTCCTACATGGAATCTGAGTATGTTTTATCTTAGCTGACCGTCAAAAATCCTTGTTCTCCTTTATTATATGAATGCTTTCTAACCCTTTTTTGATGTTGGATTTCAAAAATGGTATTTTAAAACATCAAACCATGATTACCTAGACAAAGTTCAAAATTTTGTAGACTCAATTTTTGGAAGGGGGGATAATTTAACATCTTTAGCTTTTGAAACGAATGAATATGTTGGATTTCATACATAATACAAAATATAATATTTAAAATAAAAATTAAATATTATTATTATTGAACCATTATAACATAGTTTTTAAATTGGTGGAAATGAATATTGTTTACTAAAATATGAAATATAAAATGATTCTACTAATTAATAATTTATTAATTAATTATTTTAATAAATGAATTAAATATTATAAAGTTAATATATTTTTCAAATACACTTTCTTCAATAAAGATTTTTATTAATTTTGTGAGTGAAATATATAAATAATATATTTAAATTTTACAAATATTATTGAATGAAATAAATATCATTATTAAAATCATCACATAATAATTATATAATGGTGAATTTTTTATTATTTTCTAAAATTTTTAATTTTTCAATGAATAGTGAAAAACAACGTTGTTTTGGAAAATGTGTTTTATTTTCAAGAATTTTAAACTTCAATTTATATTTAGATTATCTTTCAAATTTTATTTTTTTTATCTTGATTTAAAATAATCCAATTATGATTTTTGAAATATTTTTTATTCATTAATTTAGTATACAAAAAACTTATGTTTAAATAGGGAATTTTTCAAAAAATATAATTTCATTGAACTTTGAAAATTTAATTTTAAATTAAATTCTGCATATTCTATGTTTTTTAATTTGAAAAATGGACTAATTCTTTTAGATATTAGGTTTAAAATTCATAAAATAGAACTTTTTAATTTTTGAATTATATGAATAGTAACATTGAAAACTATTGTTACAACGCTAATTGGTAAATCAGGTAATTAAGGTTAAATATAATATGGTAAATACTATAAAATGTCCCTTACAATTTCTCCAATTTTATTTTATGTTTAATTTTCTTCCATAATCATTGTATACTCAAATATATGGCCTTTATTTTCCATTTTTAACTGATTATGAAATTTATAATATTTTATTTAACAAAAAGTCAATGATGTCACACACATATTGTTAAAAACTATAAAATTTTTAATATCAAGTTATCAAGATGATATATTCTAATATAAATATTAATTTTAAAGATAAAATACTTATATTCATCACAATAAATTTTTTAACCTTATTAACGAAAATATTTATCTTAAATTCATACACAATGCTGATGAAGTTATTATTTTATCAATGAAGATATATAATAAGCATTATTAATAATATTAAAATAAATTTAATCTTAGACAAATAATGTGATAAAATATTTTTTTAAAAACTATTTAATTATATAGATTTATTAAATGATTATTTTTCATTGTAATCATGTATTATTTATATTTTTAAAAGTAATCAAAATTCATTCTGTCAAAATTGACATTAATGATATTTAAAAAACATTATTTTATTAAATTTTGTATACTTCCAAAAAAAATATAAAACTTCTACAATGATTAGGATAAGGCTAGAAATTTGATCCTTGATTCATGTATGTGTCTTTGGAAATTTTATTGATACAATAATGACCCTCAAACAATAAAAATTAATGTTTTCACGCTAAGAGATAAATGGGTAGAAAAGAATTTGATCTAAATGATAAGTGTAATAATGATACGTACACATAACAAAAAATAATTTGTGATAGAATTTATACCCAAACTCATTTTATAGTAGAGGTAACCCACTTTGGTGCTGTTTTTTTAATTAAAATTAATTTATAAAAATGTTATATTTTGGGAATTCCAAGAGTGCACTTCCCCTATCTAATAAAAGAGAACCAATTATTCTAATACCTTTACACTTAAAATAAAAATTGTACTATCCAATACATACATAAATACCTTACTAATATTTCTAATATTCTTATGAATTCATTATTTAACCAAAAAACAACCTTACCTATCTTAATTTGTTAATAAATCGTGGTTATCTGAAGAAGAGGTTTCATTTTTAATCAAGTGTTTCTATTTTATTTCTTCACCCAATAACTATAAATATACTTCAAAGAATATAAAATAACTGATCAAGTATATTACATATAAAAATATTTTATAATTACTTATATCAATATTAAAACCTATATAAGGGAAGTGAAGTCGTCATTCGTGTTTACGGTGGACTACCACCTCCCGATCTTATGTAATCCATTTTTTAAACCTATATCTCATGATTTGTTATAATTATGTATTTAACGTTTATTCATTCAATCCAGGAAATATTCATCATTATAAAAATATAATAAACCATTTATGATCTTACCATTCCATTCATATAAAAATGACAATTTCATTCGTGCATATGAGTGGACTACCACATTCACGAAGCGATGTGATTTGTTTTCATCACCATGACACTATTATAGTATATATATATATAGTTAAATGTGTAATGTGATATTTAAGATAATATTATAAAGATTTAATGATATAAATATACTAACCTTCTTTTCATAATGATTAGTGAAAAATGGAAATGTTACTCATGTCTATGAACGACCTACAGTCTCCATGATTGTATAATAGTTTGTTTTTATAACCAAAATTTATGGTTAGATTTAAAATGATAAATGGATTTTAAAATTTATTTTTATTTCATAAATATTATTTTGGATATGATGTTAAAATATCCTTTTTTAACATAATCAACTAACTGAAGCTATTTTGGACATAGGTACTGCATATCATAAAATGTACGCCACCAATTCAAATGATCAAGTAATTTTATATAATATATAAATGATTGGTATAAAAGGAATAATAAATATGAAAAATGGTATCAAAAAATAATAAATTAACCTATGTTAGTTATTTGTGAAGTTAAATATTGTAAATGATGTTTTGAACTCAACGAGAAAGACACTATAACTAAAAAACCACTTTTTAATTTTTTTGAAGATCTATATACTTCATATATATTTTTCATGTCAAATTATTTAAGGTTTTTTTATTAATGTATTCTTATAGACCTAAATGTTTTAAATAAATGGAAATTTATAAATTTTAAAAAAATATTAAAATGATTTGTTTAGGATTAATTAAAAGAATTTCAATTAAGAACTATCTTTTAATGTTACTCATTCAACATTTTTTACAAAAGTCAAAAGGAAAGAATTTTTATATAGATATAACTTCAATATTTTTTTCATGTTATAATTATTCATTAATGTTTAATCTTCCTCTACTTAATTAAAGGATTCCATGTATATTTTCAAATAAATTATTCTTTAATTATGAGTGTGTAGAAAGATATATGATTTAATAATGGATAAGTTGTTTTTATAAATAATATTTTTTATATAACATGTATTTGTTTTAATTAAATTATTATTAATGGGGATTGTTTACGAGGAAGGTGGTTCAACTAGAAACCCATGGTGGGTGATCATATTATATCATTTAAACACATTGGGTATAGAGAAAGATTTAACTGATGATGTTTCTCCCAAGAGACAATAGAAATATACTATGATGGTTATTCCAAATATAACTGTGTTTATTATTCCCAATGTAGTTTTGATAGATACCATATATGTAACAATCATATAAAAACGATGCCATAAGTTACCTTTATCATTTATTCTTACTATGTTTTTTACACAAAACAAACGGTTTCATAAGATAAGATAAAAATCTTATGTTGTATGGGTGAAAATTATAATTTTGTTTTGAGTTTTCATGAAACATTGTGAGATTTTATTTAATTTACTCCAATGAAAATTATTATGAATTCATTGAATAGTAAAATTTGTTTCATGGGTAAAGAAATGATTATTTTGTGCCTAATGATAATTTCAAAATTAGAAATTTTTTATAACTATTTGTGGAACAATGTTTTCTTCTTTTTCAATGTCCCTTAATGATAATGTTTTTCTCATAGCATGTTTCAAAAAACATTCATTGTGTTAATAGGATATTTAGAACAAGTATGAGGATATAATGGAAATCATGATGATTTGTACTAAAAAGAAGTAATTTTTTAATTAAAAGACATTTTCCTTATAGAAAACATGGATATGATGTATAATTCTCCACTTTTAATGCGGGGCTTTAATTTATTATTTTCCTAATTTTCTAAAAATCTAAACATAAAATTTATTTTGGGGAGAAAGTGAAATTTTTGATTAAAATAACTCAAATATGTATTTTTTTAAGGATGTTCCCTTACATAATTCCTATTTAATGTAAAGTGATTTGATCTTCCAAAATACATGTGAAACATTTAAATAGAATAATGTTGAATTATATTATAATAATGAAGAGATAAATTAATGCAAAGAGAGAAAAAGAAAAACCCAAAAGAAATATAGAGGTTCGGAGAGATCCATTTCCTTATATATGATTTTTTTAACTTGAACATAATGTCATGGATAACAAAATTAGATTAATTAATTACATAACTCATATCCGTTTTAATATATATTTGGTTTATTCTAATTCCATTAAGTACTATTATTTTTCTACAATGAGGCATAATGTATGTTTTCATAGTTCTTGGAGAGTTCATGTCAAATGTGAACAATATAGTAGAAGTGAACTTATAGGGTGATCGTGTATATCAAGAAGTTTAAGTGTAATAATATATCATTTTTCATTATGTTATGAGATTGATTTATTTGAAAAATTATAAAGGATAAATTTTTTGTATATTTTGGAAGCTTTTCGGACCATCAAAAACTAGTTTCACTTTACTTAATATTATTTCTATATATAAACATTAGAACATGAAATAAGATATAATATACATATATGAATTTAATTTAATAAGAATAATTCATTTAAGTACATCATTTATGGCGATGTTAGAAAATGAAAAAAAAATCACAATCTATGAAAACTTTTAATCACCAAAATTTGGTCAATGGTTTGGTTTCATTTAATTTGACGATATGAGAAAAGGGTTTAATATAATATATTTAAATAAAAATACAAAACTAATATATATATATATATGTAATACTATATTAATTATGATTTAATATAGATATAAGGTGAGGATAAGGTAGAAGATGAAAATAAATTAAAAGAGGTAGTTTGATAATGTTACCTCTTAAATGTCACCACCCAGATTGACCCCTTGATGAACATGGAATTGGTCTCTTGAAGAGACTAGAGGTAGTTCTACACGTGGAGAGTGAGTAAGAGAGTTTTTGGAATATATTTTTAAAGTTTCATGGCTTGTAATACGGGATGATAAGGGGTGGTGATGGTGATATTTATAAGTGGAGGAGAGGATTTTATTTTTGTAAATTCACTAAATATAAAAATATTATAAGCCTTTTCTAGGGACAAATGATTAAAAATGTTCTTTAAATGAATATGAGATGAAATTTGGAGCTATAAATTATCACTTCTGATTTTATATAATATTTTATTTATTGTAAATAATGTATTCAAATATTATATTCATCAAAATCATTATTGTCAAATTTGATACTATTAATTAGTTTTAGAATTAATATATCAAAAAATAATCCAAATTCAAACTTTCTATTTCATTATATCCAAAAATAGAAATTATCATATATATATATATCAACTATCACCTTAAATATTTAAAATTATATCTATTTTAATATTTTTAATATCATTTTATTTTTTCTATTTATTTAATAATTCATGCATCATTATTAGGTAAACAATTGAGTAAATTATTTTTTCCATAAAAATTTGAAATAATTTAACATGATGAAGATAAATATTTTATAATTAAAAATAAAATTCATGGTAAATCAAATCTTCTATATGACCACATATTAAAAATGTTATACTTTTTAAAAAATAGTGTGAAATGTTGGGATTTTCATTAAATAAAATTCTACAAGGGTCTTGATTTCATCCATGTTGCTCAAAAATAGTCATAAATTCGATCCATGGATTATTGTGTTTACATTTTAATCATATAATAAAACTAGAACATGTTTAAGGGTAATTTTATTTTTCTTATCATATTATGTTTACTATAATGAATTGATTAACCCTTTTTCACAGTAAAAACATTTACTAAGGTTACTATTACTGTATCAAAACGTTGGTATACATACTAAATTTGGGTCTCCTAACTCTAAATATGAAATATAAATTTCAAAATTAATATCATAGAAGCAGTTACATTTAATTTTATATTAAACATCCAAAATTCAATGAAAATCAATTTTTCCTAAAAATGCAGATTTTAAGTATAATTCTTTTAAAACTAAATTCATGTATAAAATTATTCACTAATTCCATTATTATATTATTTATAATTTTAAAAAATTAATTAATATTAAAAAATAATCCAAAATAAAATTTTACTCTGTAATTTCTCTAAAATAAAATATATTTTTCTATGTTAATTTATATTTTCTAATGTACATTTAAATTTATAACATAGTAAAAAATAATATTAAATTTTTCCTATGATAATCATGATATTATGAATTAAAAAATAAATTTCATTTTGTAAAATTTATTTTTTAAAATTTTAAAAATTATTTTTCTCATATAAATTAATAAAATTATTTTTTGAAGAAAACATATTTTCGATGAATAGAATGACATTACCAAAAATAAAACATTTATTTTATAAGAATTAATTAATATAATTCATGATATTATCATTAATATTAATACATTTTAATAAATAAAATTCTAGGTTGTACTAGTCATGATAAAATAATAGTATACCATGGTTCTTTTAAACATTGTGTTTCTTGAAACAAAAGCTACTGAAGAAAAAAAAATATTTCATAAAAATCCTGGTGTGTTAAACTTTTTAATAGTTTTAGTGGATTATAATCACTATTGTAGTTTTTCCCTCAAACAAACTACCATGTACATTTTTTCTATAACATTCTTGTTGTGGAGTATTAAATTGTATATTAACCCATTATGATTGTTCCTTTGCATGACATCTAATGTAGTAATGTCATATGGATACCTATTACACTAAAATTTCACAGAAATTCCTTTTTATAATGAGAAACTTGAAACTAATTCAATGTATTGTGGAAGAAATATTTTATAGATATATGATTAAATTTAATGGGACACAAATAACACATGTTATATAGGGTAAGAGTCTAAGATAAAATTGGTACTTTCTCTCATGAATTTTATATTTTGTAATATCTATGGGAAAGATATTATATTGAACCATGAATTTTAAACATATTATTAAAATAATGTTAAAAAATCATCTATCTATTAAAACCCAATGATTGGGAGGCCTAGTTTATTTAAAAGACTAGGTTTCTATTACATTAAAATGATCATAAAAATGTTGTTTTTAATTTATTCTTCATAATAAAATATTAAAACTCATTTGAGCTCCAAACATAGCATTGGATGACCTTGGGAATACATAATGTATAGTGTGATCTAGAAATCATAGTAAGGGAATAGTCATGATAAAGAAACATAACATGTGGGTAAATGTCAGAACATCATATCTTAAAAGTAATGGCTCATGCGTAATCCCATAGATTCATAACTCATAGAAAATGGTATAATAATATCATGTTATCATAGGAAAAGATTAAAAAATATAAAAAATGACACAAACATTTTTCAAGTATAATTTTATAGACACTATCATATGGTGGAAAATGTTATATAGTAGAATAGGTTTAAACCCTAATCCAATATATAATGCCTTGTGAGAGAAATAAATTACCCAAAGCATTGGAACTCTATTTGGGTTCACCCATCATAACACGGTCATGACTTGTGATTAAAACATAAGGAAATTAAATCATAAGTCATAACATTGTATTTACCAATGGAAAACTGGTTTACATAATATTAACTCATATCATAAAAAAATAAACTTCCTAATTAATGAATTTTATAAACGATAATTAGTCATGTATTACCAAATAAAAATAAATAATAATAAGAAATGTATATATGTGAGAGACATATATACATAAAATATAATAATTCGAAAAAAATTAAATAGATAGACCAATAGAGTTATATATAGAATGGTCATATCCCAAAGGAAATGGTGGTTTAGAGAGATCCCATTCCTAGGGCCTTATTTATTGTGGGTGCTATTTATAATCCTGAATAATAAATTTAAGTTAATTATTTTATTTCATGACAAATTTTTTCATGATTATTTGTAATTTTATATTAGTTATTTTCATGTTATATTTAATTACTTATTCATTCATATTTAAGTCAGATGTTCTGAAAATGTTCAGATCATATGTCAAGAATCACTTAAAAAAGTGTACTAATGTCAATTATTTTTTAAATACTTATTTATAAAATATTTATAACGAAATAATTATAATGTTTTTACATAAATTATAAATTTAAACCCAACCATGAAAGAATTTTATGAAAAAAACTATATTTCAATCATGGAGTTGGTAAGGCATTGGTACGTAAGAGTAACATTTCCTTTTTCAATGATCATGATGGTAATAATTTAAGTGTTATTTTTGAATTAAAAAACATCATTTTATCATAAATATCATATTAATTATTTCAACACAATTACATACACCATCAATGTGATGTGGTGATAATGAATGAATCACATCACTTCATGTGGTGGCAGTTCTCCGTACACACGGACGATGTTATCATTTTCATGAAATGGTAAGGTAAGAAATTATACAATATATTATGTTTAAAAAATAATTAAAATTTTATTAATATCATATATAATAATTTAATGCATCATAATAAATAAATATGAGATGTATTGATGGAATATTAATTACATTGGTTCGTGATCTGATTATCCACTGTAAACAGGAATGATTGTTTCATTTCCTATTTGAAGGATATATAGGTATATTTTTGTTATAAAATTAGTCAAGTAAAATATCAATATCTGGGATATAATTATTATAGTGTATTATAATTATTGATTATGATTATAAATAGTTAAAGAGTAAATAAATAAAATATTCTCAATTTATAATGTTACCTCTTCTATAGACCTCCTTCTAGAATTATAACAATAACCATCCTATATTTTCATTTTGATAACAAAGGACTCTAGGAAATGTTAACAGAAGATAGAAATGAATATAGAATGGTAATTTCTGATCTACTTGTTTTTGGATATGTGTAATGGGTAGGAGAGTGGGTGCACTCGTTTGGGGGAGGAATAGTGGTATTCTTGTAAATGTAAAAAACTATTCAATAATAACTGGTCACCGTCTCTCTCTATGACTCCAAAATAGATAAATAAAGGATTTTGAGAGTTATAGTAATTTTTAAAAATAGAAAAATTAAACGGATATGAGTTTTAAACATCTTATTCCATTTACCACTTTCATTTAACCCCCTAGTTAAACTGTCTTAAAATTCATTGTGGTTACTGATTTTTACTATTTTATTATTTTCTATTAATAGCAAGTTGATAGTATTATAAAATATAAATAATTGTTATTCAAAATATTTAATAAATTTTATCAAATTCAGTTCACATGATTGGCATAATTTAATTTACAATTATACCCATATGCAAGTCCAAAAAATCAATTTTCAAGAAATACATTTTTCAATCATAGGATTATCTAATGATTTCTATTTGAAATGTATTAATAATTAAAAGAATACAAATAAAAAATACAGATATTATATATATATATATATAATTCCTCATTAGAGGATATTTTAATTAGGTATAATGGAGAAACATTATGCACTTTAAAAAGTTTTCAGATTAATGTTATTTAAAGTATAAAACCAATCTTATATTAAAATCCAATATAAAAATGATTTAAATTTAATTAATTATAATAAATATTGCTAAATATTTCTTCAGTGTTTTAAAAATAATTATAAAATTATAATTAGTCTTTTAAATTTCTTAATTTATTAAAAATAAATGACACTTTTACAATAAGATGGTCTTTTTAACTATACTCTAATATATCAATATTTTCCAAAATATCCAACAACATAACCCTATGATAATATTGATATGACGATTTAAAAAATAATATTTCATTTTATATAATAATGTATATAAATATTCTAAAAATTAGTTATTATATTATCACAAAAAAAATAATAATCAATTTTGAAGAACCTTATTTTCTGAAAAATATATGCCTTTATTAATGTAAGAAAATTTATTTGTAAAATTTAAGAATTTTTTGTAAAAAAACTATATCAATTTCATAATTTCAATTATACTATTAATACCCAAAAATTATATTTCAGAATTATTTTGGTTATATTAAAATAATAATTGTTCATTTGGGTTCAGTGTTGTGTGTTGCATAACATATCGAATATAGTTTCCCCTTTTAGAAACTTTTGGGGTTAAATTACCCCCATAAAGAATGTCAACCTCAAAATTATATATTAAATATTACTTTGAAAACAAGTGAGGGTACTTTTTCTTTACCACCTCTCATGATTCCCATATTTGTTTCTCTAAATATTGGTATCACTACACCACTATAAACATGTGAGTAGTCCTTTTTTGTGGAACATTGTCTTTACGAACAATGAGCTTCAATGATTGCTCCTTTTATGACATGTATTTATCTAATAGTACCACCTCTATATTTAGTACCTGTGATGGTACTATTTTTTAAATTTTTCAACAGTTATACATAGAATACATTATGTACTAGAGATAGTTTTTGTGGGAGTGCTAGTCGATCAGACACCAATTTGATGTGATCAATACCCTGAATGATTTTTATGAATCTAAGAAATTTATTTCCCTTTTTCCAAACAAAATGATATTATTATTTGGTTATGTATAATGGAAAACCTTATCTCTTATCTCCAACTACATTTCTTATCGACGATTATCGACATGTATTTCCAATCATTTTTATAGGGACGTCATATAGAATTCAATGGTTTGAACCTTCTATGTCATATAATGGAAAAAGTCATGTCCAATTAGATTCCTTTCTCAAAATTCATCCTTTCATGTTGCTTTCCAACACAGTATCTAATACAGATCCTAATAAGGTTTCATTTTAATTCAATAATGTATGTTTTGTTATATTTTAACTCTATTATACTAATCTATGGATATGAAACATCCTTTGAAATCCATTGAAAAAATATCAATATATCATCTAGAGTATGGATAGTTTTTTTTTTGACTTACCATCTTTATGAGGGTGATAAGAAGTACTGAAATGATGTTTTATATCAAACTCTTGAAAAATGCTTCTCAATAACACCATGGTAAACCTTATATATTGAAAAATAAAATTCATCATGTAAATACATGTAATCCTACCACTTACCAAATTTGTATCTCAACAAGTTGGTAAAGAGAGAAATTGTCCATTATAGATATGAACTCTGCAAACAATATAAGAAGATTGACTACTAACCATAATGATTTATTTCATTTCTATGTCAGGGAGATTCTTATGAAAAAATCATTATTATGTTTTCCCATTTATGTATTGGAATGATCAATGTTTGAAACTCACCCTTATACTTCTTTTGTTTATCCATGACATGTTAGTATACAAATCATCTAGACATATGTTTTTCACTCTCCCTCTTCATGTTATCCCACTTGAAGTTGTTCATTGGATATATCAGAACACATTCCATTTAATGGTGGTATTAATTTTCTTATTAATTAAACAAAAAAATTTCGTGTAGTTTATTACCAAGTGTTTGAAGAAAATGTTTTAAAAAAATTTAGCAAAGTGTTTTTAGTCATAGTTTGAACACAGTTAAGAGTAATTGTGCATTAACCATTCATGAGGGTCTATCATTTTGGAAATATTGATTTCTATGCCTTTAAAATGGTAATATATATTATGAGACTTTCATAGAAGAAAATGTGAGATACATTTTGGATTTTCTTAAAGATGATGTAGTACCAATACACTGTTTGGTTAATCGTTTTCCTGAACCATGGATGACCCTCATGAGATTAAAATTTTTATTTTGTTCATAAAATTATTGTTGTTATGTATATATATATCTGTATGGATTTTTATCCCTGTTTCCATTCACCTCTCTATCACATGATGCACCGCCCCCTCCTCTCAGTTGTGAATTCACCTCTCCCCTCTTGGAAACCTCTTGTCACAAAATTCACAACTGATTTCATCAAGATAAGTTATATATTTTGTATTATATAACCTCTTGTTCCCTTATTTATTCCATTCATGGATATTTTCTCTCTCCTTATCACCACAAATGTTAATATTTAATCACATCACAAAAATGGATATTTTTTGTTACCTATTTGTGATTAGGTCTAATGAGTGTTGATTTAAAGCATGTTCTTATAGTTTTCATCAAAGATGATGACTTGCGGAATTTGGAAGGTGGAATACATAAATATGATTCTATAACAATATAGATAATTACCCCCTTTTTTATATTTACTCATGGTGATGTGAATATCTAATTTATGGTTAGGTGAGATAATATTTATCTGAATGTAAATATGTGTGTCACGACCCATCCCCTGAGGCCCGTATCGTGATTAACTCAAGCCCTCCTTCTATAGGACAGGGGCTGGCGACTAGCACCAAAAGCGTAAATCCCTATGCTGGGAAGGTATTTCATTTATAAAAATTCAACACACCCAGTCGGAGTACACAACTGGAAGAAAAACACTATGCAATATTGTATATAGAAGATGTGCTAGAAAGTATAGGGGGCTGAAAATAAAAGCCCAATTGTAGAGTATAGGTGCAACAGGAAAAAAGTACAACTGAAGAAGATAAAAACAGCTGAAAAGTAAGGACTAGCTCCTGGATCATCCTCCAAGGTTCCTACATGAAGGATAGGTACATATGGCCACCTCAGCTCTCCATGTCCTTCAGAATCCTCTGTGTACCGACTCGTCGTAAGGTCCACCTTCGGGTACCATCCAATCATGGCGCTCTTGGCCACCGCCACCGCTATCTGTCATCTTCATCCAACACTATGAGGTGCGGGCATAGCCCGTGCAGGGGTGAGTATAATGATACTCAATAGGGACCCTGAGACCCTCAATGTCTCACAATATCTTACAAGCATAACCACAAAGTATTGGAAACATCAGTTAATCCAGACCTAGTTATATGCACATACATATACCTTAGTTATCCAGTAACCAATCTCAATCATGAGAAAACACAAAAGTCATTCACTCAGCTCAAACCACGATTTTCATTATCAAAACCATGACTATTGTAGAACTCTTCCTCTTTCGAGAACAGTGGGCATGTCATGACACCAAGGAGCTTCTCACAAACCTAGGACATCTGGGGTACTCCTCCTATCGAGAACTGTGGGTCTGCCGCCAAATACAATGCGCTCCTCCATTGTGGGTCTGTCTCCAAATACTTGGTGCTCCCCCTAATAGCCTGCATAGGTTCTCCTCCTATCAAGTACCATTGGTGTGCCACCAAATACCAGGCGCTCCTACACCATAGATCTGCCATCAAATACCAGACGCTCACCACTGGGTTAGTCGAATCACTCCGAGTCAAATCGGTCAAGCAGTCATCAGGTCTGTCGGCTACTAGGTCTCTACAATCTGTATTCTCTTCACTAGAAGGATCCGCTCCATGAGAAACTGGGAAAGACTCCAACAGTCACAAAGTACCACAGATAAGTATTTAAAAGGTCTTCCATGACATATGGGTCTCAACATAATAGAATGCACGTCAATCGAACTCCCAGTCTATGAGTTATTAGTCTTTTAGTCCCGGGGGCCCGGTTGGTTTCGTGTACGAACCAACCGGACCGTATCTCAACTGTACCGAAAACCCTAGTGGGGTATTCTCAAAAGGATTGTCACTCATCGAGATTACCAGTGTCATTGACGGTTTGTCAAAGGAACGTCTGGTGGCAAGGATATGGCCAAAATAAGCAAAGGGTCGGTAGTGGGTATAAGGCCCCCAGCCTCAAACCTTACTTAATCTTGAGTTATTACAAGATTACACATTGAGGATCTTTTCGGGTTTAGAGTTTTAGAGAATAAGATCATAAAACTTGCATTACATTCCACATATAAACAAAGTGGTTACATAAAGATAGTATTCCTCATTCCCATCAATGGAAACACATTTGAATTAAAACATGGATTCTTTTTGACACATCCTTGACCCTATCATCTTATCATGTACCTTTTCCCTTGACCTGTGAAAAACATTTCAAAAACTTGGGATGAGCATAAAAACTCAGTATGGGTTATAGAAAACATGAAAAGGAAACATGAGTTCATATGTACATAAGAATGAAATCATACTTTACCCATAAAACATAGGCACTTTAACACGCCTCATAAAATCATGAATAAATCATAGAAACCATAAGACATAAAGGTAACTTGAGGCATTCATAACATTCTTACGTAGGGAGTAACCCTCTTGGTTACGTTTGGAATACCCATCACAGTATATTCCCTGAAAATCTCTTCGGAGAAACCTTAATGTTTCACTCCTTCGCGTTACCCAATGCATTGGAGAGCTATAACGGGCTCACCCGCCCTTAGTTTATCACGGAACCACCCGTTCTTCATAATAATGCCCAAGAACCTCAACATAATCGTATCACATAAAACATGCATAAAGGAAACATAAAATTTCCACCATTCAATCACAAGATATCAATACCACACATTGATATAAAAATATTATGAAAACCATTTTCAATACCAAAGTAAAACATGGTATTTATTTTTCTTTAAAAAAAAAGGTATGGCTTGTAGAGGAAGCCAAAACTCAAATAACGGTTACGACGGCGGAGAAGTCGTTGTCGCCGCATACGTACGACAAAAACATTCCCTTTTGTCGTTTAGTAAACGCTTCGTATAAAAAAGATTCCTTTTGAGTAAACGTAAAAGTCAAAGGGGTTTATACACCGTATAAAATAAAGTTGTGTATAAAATAAAATATGCCTCAATGAAAGGAGATTGAGACGAAGTCCCATACCTCGTATCCGACTTGACCCAACCGTTCTTTAAACTCCTGAATAATAAACTTGAGTTAATCTCTACTTGCTTATGAATCTTTTTCAAGTTCATTATTCCTTTTATACCATGTTATGAACATCATGTAATCATTTAAGTTAATAATGTTCATTTTGTCGGTATTTGGTTCTTAAGTCAAAAATTGACTTCTTATACTTACATGTTGTTAATTTGGTCAAAGGTTCATTATATCCAGAATGTTATTCATTATGTAGATATCATATATGTCATATATATCCAGTACATACATTCATTTATAATATTACATCACATTTAGAGGTAAGAAATGAAATGCATCGTTCATGGAGACGGTAAGCCGTACGTACGCATGAACGCTACTTCCATTTCTATTTCATATTTTCTGGAATGGAATCATAATGATATAAGAGTATATTATAATTCCAGTATAACAACATATATAATATCATTAACTTTATCCTTTACACATCCCACATATGGTATTAACGAATCAAATCACTTTTAGGGGGCGGTAGTCCGCGCTTCCTAAAATGAAGATATCGTGTTTTACCCATAATGGAAACCATAAAGGTATGCCCAAAATGAAAAAAAACAGAAGCTTAAGGAAAACATAAACATATAATATATCATATATAAAAATAGTGACATCATAATGGCCACCTTTGAAGGTGTTAAATGAGTATTGAACAATCATCGTTTCGGGAGGCAGAATTTCACCATCCACGGAAACCGTATGTTCTTTAACCATTTGATGTAGTTGTGTGAGATTGTAGCTCAAATATATCTTATAACAACATCCTAGTATATTGAAGATACTGGTGTTGTTACAAAAGAAGTAAATAAAAAGAGTTTAGGGGGGTCGGAGAAGCAAAATAAAACAAATGAGCATGAGAGGATGAATTACCTTAAAAAGTGTAACTCCTTTTGATTTGAGCCTAAAGGCTTCCTTTGAAAGGATTCTGCCCAAGGGGAATCCTCTAGGATGAGGAGAGGGATGTGGAGAGAGCAAATGGGCAGGGGTTGGCCGAGCCAAAGGCTTGAGAGGTGTGTGAAATGAGGTAGAGGTGGGGGCCTTTTATAAGAGGAGAGGAGGGGTACTTTTGGAAAGTAAAGAAACATTACATTATTTGAAAATGTGTTTCGGTTTTAAAAGGTCCCACATTGATGGAATTCGTGGATAAGGTGATAAGGCATCGAAATCCATTCATCCAATTGGTTTTGGACATGTGTAGTTCATAGATTTTATTTTATCTTTCCATTTTATTTAAATCGTCAAATAATGATGTCATCGCTGCATCATTATTATGTCATAAATAATTAAATTTATTTAATGTCTAAAAATTATAAACAAATTACTATGATGTAGGAAATCTTTTTAGCTTTCCATTGAATATTTATAATCAAAATTTGGACTTGTATAACCCCACTTAAAAATTGTTTTCGCAAAACATATTATGTTTGTGTCATTTTCACTTTAACATTTAATAAAAAGTAATTTATGTTATTTCCCAACAAAAGTGGATCCATGGGGTCCCCAAGTTAGGCCATGGCTTATCTTGGTCGGCCATGACACAACCAATGGGGTTGGGACATGTGTCTAGGTCATTTCATATTATTAAAGTATTAATTATACCTTAAACTACACTAATTACCACTAATTGCGATTAAAAACTTAATAAGTTACTATTCACCAAAAAATTATTATAATCTCATTGAACCACATTTTACTTCTTAATGACAACCATGTATGTCAGATTTTCAAAATTCAATACACATTAGTGGTAAACTTTCATTTAACTGGTAAATCAGTTTGCTTGATTACCACTTAGTGGTTTCACTATTCATCAAAAATTGAAGTTTTTCAGAAAATTACCAAAAATTCACCCTAAGCTATAATTGACATTCTGAATTCAAAAATGAAGTCTATTTTACAAAATTCAAATCATATAAGTCACATTAATGAATTTAATAATTAATTCCCGCTGCCAGAGCAAATAGCGTGTTTTTACAAAACAATAAGTATCAAAAGATTGACACCAGTTTAAGTCTAATTTCAAATCGAAATTGATTCCAATGACCACCATTGGATAAAATGGTAAAAATATATTCTAATTTCACTTCAAAACCAATTCAAAACATAATCTAATCATATAAATAAATTAGATTAAAAAGTAGTTTTGATGTAAAATGCAGTATTTTTCACTATTCATTTAAAAATGAACATTGTCGGAAAATTACCAAAAATTCACACAAGGTAAATTTTGATGTCCCAATCATAAAGGATAATTTTATTTTGACAAACATAGTTTCTAAAATTGTCAAAATATAGATTCAAAAATGGTTTTCCATCAAAAGGCACTAAAACAATCCTTTAAGAATATTAGTGTATTCCATGCATAAGATTGTATTTATTTTCATTTTAAGCCTCTAAAACACTATCTTTATCATTAATAGACATAGATAAAAATATCTATTATTCATTACTTACTTGGGATGTTACATCCTTCCCCCCTTTAGAAAATTGTGTCCCCGCAATTTATTTACTTATCAAATAAATTGGGGTACTTATCCCTCATTGCATTTTCGGATTCCCATGTTGCCTCTTCAATCATGTGGTTTTTCCACAAAACCTTTACCTGCTTAATCACCTTATTCCGTAACACTTGCTCCCTGTGGTCAAGAATCTGGACCGGTTGTTCCTCATAAGATAGGTTTTCTTCCAGCTGAACTACCTCTGGACTCAAAACATGAGATGGATCTGGCATATACTTTCTCAACATCGAAACGTGAAAAACATTGTGTACCTGAGATAAACTCGGAGGTAAAGCCACTCGGTATGCAACTGATCCAACTCTCTCTAGAACTTCGTATGGTCCAATGAACCTTGGACTCAACTTTCCTTTCTTACCAAATCTCATCACACTTTTCCAAGGAGAAACCTTGAGAAAAACATGATCACCTACCTCGAAAGATAGATCCTTCCTCCGGTTATCCGCATAACTCTTCTGCCTGCTCTGAGCTGTTCTCATGTGTTTCTGAATCAGCTGAACTTTTTCTGCCATCTCTTCTACCAATTCTGGTCCCATAAACTTTCTTTCACCCACTTCATCCCAGAAAGCTGGAGTTCGACACCGCTTCCCATATAATGCCTGAAATGGTGCCATCTGTATACTGGAATGAAAACTGTTATTATATGAAAACTCAACCAAAGAAAGATGCTGGTCCCAACTCCCCTGATAATCCATAGAACAAGCTCGTAGCATATCCTCCAATGTCTGAATTGTTCGTTCTGACTGCCCATCTGATTGAGGATGAAAAGCTGTACTAAAATTTAATTCAGTACCCAACGACTTCTGAAGGCCTTTCCAAAAGTTAGAGGTAAACCTGGGATCACGATCTGATACAATGGAGAGGGGAACTCCATGTAACCTGACTATCTCTTTAAGATACAAACGGGAAAGTTGATCAAGAGAGAAAGTATCTCGTATAGCAAGGAAATGAGCAGATTTGGTCAAGCGATCAACAATAACCCAGATTGCATTATTACCTCGAGATGTCTTCGGTAATCCAACAACAAAGTCCATGGATATATTCTCCCATTTCCACTCTGGCACTGGTAAAGGCTGAAGCATCCCTTTCGGTAACTGCCGCTCAGCTTTAACCTGCTGACAAGTCAAACACTTCACAGTAAAATCAGCAATGTCACTTTTCATTCCATCCCACCAGTAATACTCCCGCAGATCTCTATACATCTTAGTACTGCCCGGATGAACTGAAAACGGAGAACTATGAGCTTCACATAACAACTCTCTCTTTAACTGTGAATCACAAGGCACACACAATCTCTTCCCAAATCTCAAAACACAATCATTATCAATGTTGAATTCAGGCAACTTACCTTTCTGAACCAGCTCTACCTTTTTCTGTAACTCACTGTCTTGCTTCTGTGCATGCTTGATTCTATCTGATAGAGAAGATCTCACTGATACCTGAAACAAAACAGAAGGACTTCCTGCACCAACAACTTCCATGCCAAAGTTCATCAAATCGTTAACTAAAGGATCACGTTCCAACCGCAACATTGTTAAAGAAGAATTACTTTTTCGACTCAAAGCATCAGCCACTTTATTTGCTTTCCCCGGATGGTAATGAATTGTACAATCATAATCCTTGATTAATTCCAGCCATCTCCTTTGTCTCATGTTTAACTCTTTCTGAGTGAATATATACTTTAAACTTTTGTGATCGGTATAAATTTCACACTTTACTCCATACAAATGATGCCTCCAAATTTTTAAAGCAAAAACAACAGCAGCTAATTCCAAATCATGTGTAGGGTAATTTACCTTATGAGTTTTCAACTGTCGTGAAGCATAAGCAATTACCTGATCATTCTGCATTAGGACGCAACCAAGTCCTTTCAATGAAGCATCGCTGTATATAACAAAGTCACCATTCCTGGAAGGTAGTGCCAAAACTGGAGCATTCACCAATCTTCTTTTCAATTCCTGAAAACAATCATCACATTCTTTTGTCCAGATAAACTTAACACCCTTCCGAGTTAGCTTAGTCATTGGACTAGATAACCGTGAAAAATATCTAACAAACCTTCGGTAATAGCCCGCCAAACCAAGGAAGCTACGAATCTCGGTTACATTTGTGGGTCTTGGCCATTCTTCCACAACTTTTGTTTTTGCAGGATCAACAGTTATTCCATCTTTAGAAACAATGTGCCCAAGGAAAGAAATTTGTTGCAACCAAAACTCACACTTGCTGAATTTCCCATACAATTTCTTTTCTTTTAAGGTTTGCAAGATAACCCTTAAATGTTTTTCATGCTCCTCTTTACTTTTAGAAAACACCAAAATATCATCAATGAAAACAACCACAAACTTATCCAAGAACTCATGGAAAATTCTATTCATTAAGTCCATGAATACAGCAGGTGCATTGGTTAGCCCAAAAGGCATTACTACAAATTCATAGTGGCCATATCTCGTACGGAACGCGGTCTTCGGAATATCTGCCTCCTTTACCTTCAGCTGATGGTACCCCGATCTCAAGTCAATCTTTGAAAAAAACTGAGCTCCTTGGAGCTGATCAAACAAATCATCGATATGAGGCAAAGGATATTTGTTCTTAACAGTGATATTATTCAAGGCTCTATAATCAATGCAAAGTCTCATAGAACCATCTTTCTTTTTAACAAATAAAACAGGAGCACCCCATGGTGATGTACTAGGTCTAATGAAACCCTTCTCTAATAAATCTTGCAATTGCTCCTTCAACTCTAAAAGTTCGATTTGTGCCATTCGATAAGGGGGTTTTGAAATTGGCTTAGCATCAGGAACTAAGTCAACAGTAAACTCAACTTCCCGATCTGGTATTATTCCAGGCAACTCATTAGGAAAAACATCAGGATACTCATTTACCACTGGCACATCATTAATCTGAACAGTTCCTTTATTTTCAACGACGTGTGCAAGGTAACATTCATTTCCATCTTTTACAAGTTTCTCGACCTCTTGATATGTTATCAAAAGTAATGGTTCATTCTTGTAAACAAACTGAAAGTCTTTCTGAAAAGAAACTTCTTTAGCTCTACAGTCAATCTTAGCATGGTAAATAGAGAGCCAATCCATACCCAGGATAACATCAAACTCTACTAGCGGTAGAACAATAAGGTTTGCAAGTAGGTTCTTTCCACAGATAAGGATAGGAAGATTCTTATAAATTCTTTTTGCCTCGACACTTCCCCCAGGTGTTTTTACCAAAAGTTCAGGAGTCATTTCTTGAGATGGTATTCCCATTTTACTAGAAAAGGTTTCAGAGATGAAAGAATGTGTAGACCCCGAATCAAACAACACACTGGCATAATCTGAAAAAACAAACAAAGTACCTGATACAACTTCATTCGATGGCCCTACGTCTGCTGAAGTAGTTGCAAAGGATTTCACCACCCCTTTCTGCTTGTAGTCTAACTGCTTCCCATCACTCAAGCTCCTTGTCGGACACTCGTTTGCATAGTGACCCATCTCATTGCACTTAAAACATTTCACTAACTGTAAATCAAATTTGTTTTTACCTTCACCTTGATCCTTTTCAGTGCAATCACGAGCCTTATGTCCCATCTTACCACATCGGTAGCACTTCCCAGAATTCAGAAGACATTCCCCAGCATGCCTTTTGCCACATTTATCACAAACTGGAAACTTAGTTCTCTTACCATCAGACTTCTTTGAAGAATTCTTACCTTTCTCCTGCCACCTCGGTCTCTTCTTCTGCTGGTTGTTATAGAACACTTGGTCATCGGCAAACTCCATTTCCACCTTCTCAGCACATCGAACAAGCTTTTCATAACTTTTAAACTCACGAGAAGCCAATGCCCTTCGATACTTTGGCTTTAATCCTGAGTAAAAACGATTGATTTTACTATCAAGGTCCCGGATAAAATTTGGAGCATACCTTGCCAATCGAGTGAACCTTTCTTCATAGGCAGCCACTGAGTCTTCCTCTTGCCTCAATTCCAAGAATTGCTTTTCCATCCTAAGTCGAACAGCCTTAGGAAAATACTTCTCAAGAAAGATACCTTTGAAGTCATCCCAGTCAAGAGCATCAATCTCATCGGTATCCCTGATGTTTTTAACCATAGACCACCACTGATCTGCTTCACCCTCCAGACGGTAAATAGCAAGACTAACCTTTTGATTGTCTGAACACCCCATGACATCAAAAATCTTCTCCAGTGCCTTAATCCACCCTTCAGCTAGCACAGGGTCAGATGATCCTCTGAATGATGGTGGATGTTGCCTCATGAAATGTTCCACCACTGACATGTTCCTCTGCGGTTGTTCTGGCTGATCTCGTGCATGGATACCACCACCATTTATCGCCTGAGTCAACTGCGCCATTACTGCAACAAACTGTTCAGTTCCAATTCCGACCATTTCTGGATGCTGATTCGGAAGGTTATTTCCTTCTGTATGCCTTCCTAGCACTGCTTCCCTGTTTCCTCTGCGGAAAACCATTCTGAACAAACATGTCTTAGATGAAGCAACATGGTAATCTTTAAATGCTATATCATTTCGAAAAAGAAAAAAAAAATTTGGATAATCATTTAATAGAATTCTAACTCCTAAAGTTATCTAAACCGACCTCTGATACCAACTATAAGGCCCCCAGCCTCAAACCTTACTTAATCTTGAGTTATTACAAGATTACACATTGAGGATCTTTTCGGGTTTAGAGTTTTAGAGAATAAGATCATAAAACTTGCATTACATTCCACATATAAACAAAGTGGTTACATAAAGATAGTATTCCTCATTCCCATCAATGGAAACACATTTGAATTAAAACATGGATTCTTTTTGACACATCCTTGACCCTATCATCTTATCATGTACCTTTCCCTTGACCTGTGAAAAACATTTCAAAAACTTGGGATGAGCATAAAAACTCAGTATGGGTTATAGAAAACATGAAAAGGAAACATGAGTTCATATGTACATAAGAATGAAATCATACTTTACCCATAAAACATAGGCACTTTAACACGCCTCATAAAATCATGAATAAATCATAGAAACCATAAGACATAAAGGTAACTTGAGGCATTCATAACATTCTTACGTAGGGAGTAACCCTCTTGGTTACGTTTGGAATACCCATCACAGTATATTCCCTGAAAATCTCTTCGGAGAAACCTTAATGTTTCACTCCTTCGCGTTACCCAATGCATTGGAGAGCTATAACGGGCTCACCCGCCCTTAGTTTATCACGGAACCACCCGTTCTTCATAATAATGCCCAAGAACCTCAACATAATCGTATCACATAAAACATGCATAAAGGAAACATAAAATTTCCACCATTCAATCACAAGATATCAATACCACACATTGATATAAAAATATTATGAAAACCATTTTCAATACCAAAGTAAAACATGGTATTTATTTTTCTTTAAAAAAAAGGTATGGCTTGTAGAGGAAGCCAAAACTCAAATAACGGTTACGACGGCGGAGAAGTCGTTGTCGCCGCATACGTACGACAAAAACATTCCCTTTTGTCGTTTAGTAAACGCTTCGTATAAAAAAGATTCCTTTTGAGTAAACGTAAAAGTCAAAGGGGTTTATACACCATATAAAAGAAAGTTGTGTATAAAATAAAATATGCCTCAATGAAAGGAGATTGAGACGAAGTCCCATACCTCGTATCCGACTTGACCCGACCGTTCTTTAAACTCCTGAATAATAAACTTGAGTTAATCTCTACTTGCTTATGAATCTTTTTCAAGTTCATTAATCCTTTTATACCATGTTATGAACATCATGTAATCATTTAAGTTAATAATGTTCATTTTGTCGGTATTTGGTTCTTAAGTCAAAAATTGACTTCTTATACTTACATGTTGTTAATTTGGTCAAAGGTTCATTATATCCAGAATGTTATTCATTATGTAGATATCATATATGTCATATATATCCAGTACATACATTCATTTATAATATTACATCACATTTAGAGGTAAGAAATGAAATGCATCGTTCATGGAGACGGTAAGCCGTACGTACGCATGAACGCTACTTCCATTTCTATTTCATATTTTCTGGAATGGAATCATAATGATATAAGAGTATATTATAATTCCAGTATAACAACATATATAATATCATTAACTTTATCCTTTACACATCCCACATATGGTATTAACGAATCAAATCACTTTTAGGGGGCGGTAGTCCGCGCTTCCTAAAATGAAGATATCGTGTTTTACCCATAATGGAAACCATAAAGGTATGCCCAAAATGAAAAAAAACAGAAGCTTAAGGAAAACATAAACATATAATATATCATATATAAAAATAGTGACATCATAATGGCCACCTTTGAAGGTGTTAAATGAGTATTGAACAATCATCGTTTCGGGAGGCAGAATTTCGCCATCCACGGAAACCGTATGTTCTTTAACCATTTGATGTAGTTGTGTGAGAGTGTAGCTCAAATATATCTTATAACAACATCCTAGTATATTGAAGATACTGTTGTTGTTACAAAAGAAGTAAATAAAAAGAGTTTAGGGGGGTCGGAGAAGCAAAATAAAACAAATGAGCATGAGAGGATGAATTACCTTAAAAAGTGTAACTCCTTTTGATTTGAGCCTAAAGGCTTCCTTTGAAAGGATTATGCCCAAGGGGAATCCTCTAGGATGAGGAGAGGGATGTGGAGAGAGCAAATGGGCAGGGGTTGGCCGAGCCAAAGGCTTGAGAGGTGTGTGAAATGAGGTAGAGGTGGGGGCCTTTTATAAGAGGAGAGGAGGGGTACTTTTGGAAAGTAAAGAAACATTACATTATTTGAAAATGTGTTTCGGTTTTAAAAGGTCCCACATTGATGGAATTCGTGGATAAGGTGATAAGGCATCGAAATCCATTCATCCAATTGGTTTTGGACATGTGTAGTTCATAGATTTTATTTTATCTTTCCATTTTATTTAAATCGTCAAATAATGATGTCATCGCTGCATCATTATTATGTCATAAATAATTAAATTTATTTAATGTCTAAAAATTATAAACAAATTACTATGATGTAGGAAATCTTTTTAGCTTTCCATTGAATATTTATAATCAAAATTTGGACTTGTATAACCCCACTTAAAAATTGTTTTCGCAAAACATATTATGTTTGTGTCATTTTCACTTTAACATTTAATAAAAAGTAATTTATGTTATTTCCCAACAAAAGTGGATCCATGGGGTCCCCAAGTTAGGCCATGGCTTATCTTGGTCGGCCATGACACAACCAATGGGGTTGGGACATGTGTCTAGGTCATTTCATATTATTAAAGTATTAATTATACCTTAAACTACACTAATTACCACTAATTGCGATTAAAAACTTAATAAGTTACTATTCACCAAAAAATTATTATAATCTCATTGAACCACATTTTACTTCTTAATGACAACCATGTATGTAAGATTTTCAAAATTCAATACACATTAGTGGTAAACTTTCATTTAACTGGTAAATCAGTTTGCTTGATTACCACTTAGTGGTTTCACTATTCATCAAAAATTGAAGTTTTTCAGAAAATTACCAAAAATTCACCCTAAGCTATAATTGACATTCTGAATTCCAAAATGAAGTCTATTTTACAAAATTCAAATCATATAAGTCACATTAATGAATTTAATAATTAATTCCCGCTGCCAGAGCAAATAGCGTGTTTTTACAAAACAATAAGTATCAAAAGATTGACACCAGTTTAAGTCTAATTTCAAATCGAAATTGATTCCAATGACCACCATTGGATAAAATGGTAAAAATATATTCTAATTTCACTTCAAAACCAATTCAAAACATAATCTAATCATATAAATAAATTAGATTAAAAAGTAGTTTTGATGTAAAATGCAGTATTTTTCACTATTCATTTAAAAATGAACATTGTCGGAAAATTACCAAAAATTCACACAAGGTAAATTTTGATGTCCCAATCATAAAGGATAATTTTATTTTGACAAACATAGTTTCTAAAATTGTCAAAATATAGATTCAAAAATGGTTTTCCATCAAAAGGCACTAAAACAATCCTTTAAGAATATTAGTGTATTCCATGCATAAGATTGTATTTATTTTCATTTTAAGCCTCTAAAACACTATCTTTATCATTAATAGACATAGATAAAAATATCTATTATTCATTACTTACTTGGGATGTTACAGTGGGCCAGGGTCCGGTCCGACCAAGTCGGACCCACTCGGCCCAACCTCGTTTGAGCCGACTCGGTCCGGGTCAACTCGGATAGACCCTAAGGGTCTAACCCAGCCCATTGTGTGGGTCAGGCCGCTAAGTTAAACCCTGTCCGTTGGGCCCGGCCTAACAAACTACGAGGGCGGTTCGACCTGGATGTCGCCATGCAGGTGGCTCGGGGGTCAGTTGGGAAACCTCCAGGAGGGGCACGGCTCGGTTGGTCGGCTGCCGGGAGACCAGCGGCACGTCTCGCGGGGTGCGGGTAGGCCGACTGGACACCCGAAAGGTCGTGGGTGCACTAGTAAGGTTGCCAGGGCAGCGCGCTGGGTTGTGGGCAGTGTGTCGGTGTTCCAGTCAGACCGGTGTAGGGGGCTGCGGGGGCATCGGGCAGGGCGTCGGGGCATAGGGCAGGCCTCCGGCAAGGGACAGACAGGCTGCAGGTGGGGCGTGGGGGCACCAGGAAGGCCGCTGGTAGGGCACGGGTGCCCCGTGCAGGCTGCCTGCAGGAAGTGGGTAGCGCGCTTGGGTTCCGCAGGGGTGGTGCGGTACACAGAGTCCGTGGGAAGTGCGGCCTTTGTTCTCCATCTTCAATGCAGTCGCCACATGTACCACCTCTGTCTTCATCAACCATGAACAACAAAAAGGGAGGTTCGGCCCATGTTTGTGTGGCATGATCCCTCCTCTTTACGGTGATAGAAATTGGCTATTCTCATACAATAAATTTGAATGACGAAGAATGATTAGAGAAAAATTTCAAACCCCTACCTCATTTCACGTTCATAGACGAAGTTGTGGGAAGAGGCAGGCGTCAATTCTTCATTCACTGTAATCGTTACACACTCCCATTTTTCAATCTTGTGTGTCGGGAAGTGTTAGAAGGTGACAATGTGGAAGATGGTGTTCTTCGCATTCTTTGCATTCTTCACTGGAGAGTTCTCCAAAAGCTCTTCCTCTCCTTAATACTCCCAAACAATGTTTATGCCATCCCCCACAATAATAATATAACAAATCATATTATTGTGTTGGCATAATGAATTCAAAATGATTATATTAATTAAAAGTGACAACCCATTTAATTAATGAGGGTGGAGGCTCAAAAATTAATGGGGGAATGTGAAGAGGCTCCCCCACTTAATTCGGGGTTCCAAGGGGTTAAAGGTGGATAGAAGCTTTTAAGAGCTCGGGTGGGCCCCACCTAATAACATCCTCCCAAGAGAGGTTACGCTCGGGTGGTCCCTACAACCATAACCTCCCATGGGAGGTTAGTGTGCGGTTTCCCCCACCTCGAACCTTCCCTTGGAGGTTTCAACCACCAAAATAAAAATAAATTTAATACATTATTTTTATTCAATTTAACTAAAAATCCCAATATTTAACTTCAATTCATGTTAGAACGCAACTACGGTGAAGGTCTCACTAAGAAATTTCTGACCCTGTGAGTTCAACAGTTCCCTTAGATTTTAGTTCCGAGCACCGTTTCAAAATTAATAATATTTCGTGCGTACGTTTACCTAATTTACCCGATCAAAACTTCAGAAAATGATTCTGGACACACCAGGCCTCGGAATCAAGCCCCCTCAGAAACTACGGAGAATTAAAATTCCAATTTATTTAAAAAAAATTCCATGGTAAATCTGGGTCTTTACATTCTCCCCTCCTCAGGGCTCTACGTCTCCATAAGCCATAACTCACAACTAAGGGAACAAGTGGGGGTACAGAGCACGCATTTTTGCCTCCTACTCCCATGTGCTCTCCTGGGGGTCCACGGGCTTCCAGCAAACGTGCCCCAGAGGTATCGACCGTCCAAGAGGGAACCACTCCCGTCGATCCTCGATCTCCACTGGGACCTCCGTAAAAGTCTCCACGTCATTGATGTCCACCTCGCCATGGCCAATTATGTGGGACGAGTCATGCATGTATCTCATCAACTGAGATACGTGGAAGATGACGTGCAACCGATACAACTGAGTTGGAAGGGCTAAGCGGTAAGCCACCTCACCTACTTTTCTGAGGACCTATAAATGTCCGATGAATCGTTGAGATAACTTGCTGCCTTAGACAAATCTCCACAGACCTCGTCGAGGTGAGACCCGTAGGAAGTTGTGGACACCGTCCTCAAACTCTAGAGGTCTCTGTCTCATGTCATCATATGAGTTATGCCATCTCTGTGTAGTCTTCATCTTCTCCTAGATGATCTGCAGCTTCTCTGTGGTAGCCTTTACCATCTATGGTCCCACTAGAGCTGACTCCCTTAGGTCTGTCCAGCACAGTGGTGATCTGTAAGGCTGACCATACAAGGCCTGAAAAGGTGAAATACCGATGATGGAGTGATAGCTGTTATTATAGGTAAAATCAACCAAAGGTAATTTATCCTCCCAACTATGAACAATGTCGAGGACACATGCACGGATCATGTACTTGAGCGTCTGAATGGCCCTCTCAGTCTGACCATCCATCTGAGGATGGAAGGCAGTGCTTAGACGAAGTTGTGTCCTGATGTGCTCCTACAAACCCTTCAATAGTCGGGAAGTAAACTATGCATCATGGTAAAATACAATAAAAGAGTTTACTCCATGAAAAATAACTATCTATTGCACATAGATACATACCATGCTCTCTACTAATCCATGCTCCTTGATCGGTAGAAAGTGGGATAACATGGTGAGCCGTTCAACGATCGCCCATATCGAATCGTGACTCTTAGATGTATGTGGAAGACCCTTTATGAAGTCCCTTGATATCCCATCCCACATACACACTGGGACCTCTAAAGGCTAAACCAATCATGTAAGTACCTGATCCTCCCCCTTCACTTGTTGACAAGTGAGGCATCATGAGGCAAACTCATCTACCACATTCTTCATACCTGGCCACCAGTGCTGTCGTCAATGGTCCTGGTACATCTTCTCCATTCTCGGGTGTACCTCTAGAGGAGACGTGTGGAACTCCCTCAACACCTCCTCCTAAAGTGAAACTGGTACCAAGGTACGTCCTTTAAAGAGGATTAAGTGATCCCCACCTTCAGAAAATCCAACAGGTGCCTGTCCTATGGATATCTGAGCACGTCGTGTCTCGCAGTCAGCGTCCCTACGATGTGCCTCCCTGACTCGCTGAAGAAGTGGTGGTGTGACTATAAGAGACTGAAGATAGGATACTCCATCACTATCCACAAAGGATATCTGTAAGGCAAATAGATGCTCTGTCGTCTCTCCTACCATTTGAATGCCTGATCTCATGCTGAGAGAATCTGCAACAACGTTCCCTTTCCAAGGAGTATAGACTATCTCAAAGTCATAGTCATGGAGGAACTCAAGACAACGTCGTTGTCTCAGGTTTAGGTCCATCTGAGAGAAGATATACCTGAGACTCTTGTTATTAGAGTATAAGATAAAACGGTCACCCATGAGATAGTGCCACCACATCTTCAAGAAAAAGACCACTATTTCGAACTCCAGGTCCTGGGTAGCGTAATTCTTCTCGTGTTGTCTCAGCTTCCATGTACCATATGTGATCACTGCTCGCTCCTACATCCAGACACACCTGAGTCTGGTCCCTGATGCATTGCAGTAAACTACATACCATATGCCCTCCTCTGGGAGCCTCAAAATAGGGGAACTATTCAGCCTCTTCCTCAACTCCTAAAAGTTGTACCGGCATCTCTCCATCCACACAAAGGGATGCCCCTTCTTTGTCAAGGATAAAAGTGGTGCTGCCACTCTGGAGATGTTTGGAACGAACCTCTGATAGTATCTAGCCAAAGCAGACATCACTCCCTCCTTTGGGGCGTAATCCTGGAAAGATCTTTTAAATAGATTTCCTCATGTTCTTTCACTCTTATTTTAAAACATAAACCTCATAACTCTTGCTGCCACGACGGTAAGGTTGGACGACTCAAGAGTGATCAGATGCACCCTCCTATGCATGAGTTTAACATGTGCTTCCTTGGTTTCCATTTTCACCAACTAAGGAAAACCTCATCCCAAAGTTGTAAATAACCCACAACCTTTTTTCCTAATACTTTCAATCTATGTATGAACTGTCGTTTTCCAGTCTATACCCAAACTAACGTTGTAAGGCCTAGACGCTGCCACCAAGAGGTTCCAACTGAAACTCTCACCTCAAGGGTTAGATCACACCATCAGTATAATAGTGATTATCGTGTCTCATTTCAATGGTATCTATAGACGTGAGGGTCACGTCAACGGTTTAACCAAAAACTCTTGGTCTGGAACATGATTCGTGTAAGGTATGAAGGATTGGTACTTATGTCTATTGATATGGAAGCTAGTAGTAGACATAGACCGTACCATGATTCATTCCTAGAGCTCTTGGGTCAGACACCTTGACCGCATGTAGCTACTCTCTTCCCCTTCCCTCCATATCCCTGAGCCTGGCGGGGACTACAAAGGCTGGTGGTTGTAACATGTTGAAATGTACACCACCTCATGCTACTCTAATAGCTCTACTTCCACATCAACTTCCCTATAGAATCATCTGTCCTTAACACTTACACTTCTAGAAACATTTTTACATGCCCAAGTCTCTGTGACTGGCCCCAGATTTTTGATTTTCCACTGCTAACATTCACTAGCTCTATCCGCTCTTCCAAAGAACATTCAACCACAAAGGTACTCTCTAGCATCCTAACATAAGTAGGAATGCATAAAGTAATTGTGCTGGCTTGGATGTCCATTAAACACACCTCGCTTGATAGTTCGAGCCCTAAAGCACTTATCATACCCTATTCATCGGGTATCATGAATGATTGGTATGCCTCGATAAATAGTCAGCTACTGACACGTCATCCTAATGATGATATAGAAGTTCTAGGGAACTCTCAACCACCTCCTTATGCCAGTCCTTAGCCGCCTGTTAGTCGGGCTCGCCTCGGAACCTGAGGGGTATCTAATGTTGATACATGTGTAAGGAACTATGCCTAGTAGTGTCTCCTACAGGTATCATCAGTTGCAACTGTTGAACAACATGTAGTGATATAGTAGACACACTACCAGGAAGTACTATCTTAGGTAATGTTCCACGAACGGAAGTCTCATCAATATGCATACCAACCTCATGATCACTCACTGGAAAAAACTAGTAGTTAAGATCACTATCTCCACTACGGGGTTCTTAACTTGGCGGAGAACTCTAGCAATCACCTCCAGCTAGTATTCTACTGCCTGGGAATCAGTCTCGCCATGTATCCTCAGAGGCCTCTACTGTTGGAAATCATGGAACATACTCAGTTGGATTGCACCGTCCGCCAGTATAGTTAGTGGTATCTGCTGCCCAACAGGTGGTGGTGCTAATAGTACACCCCCCGAAGGTTCCAACATATCAAGAGGGCCCTGCACCAGAGCCTCGTCGCTCTGTTGGCCGTCATCATGTACACTCTCAAAACACTAACTGGTTGTCTATTTGGAGGCATCCTTAATAGATGTGACAATTTCAAAAGATTATACCTGGTGAGCTAACCTGGTTTAGTTGACTTAAAGAAAAACTTTTGAAAAAACACATAGAATCAGTGTTTTCATGCACTGAGTCAGAAATCAAATGTCATGGTCATAGTGTTTGGATACTTCGGTCGCCCGCACCAACACTGGACTCCCTGAACTAAAAACCATACTTATTACCCTTAACATTGTTGCATCACATAAAAGAAAGATCGCAGTCCTGAGTTATGTGGTAGAACTGACTCCTCTAATACCAATATGTCACAACCCATCCCCCCAGACACGTATCGTGACTACCCCAATCCCACCTTCCATAGGCGAGGGGATGGAGACTAGAACCAAAGGTGTAAATCCCTATGTTTGGAAGGAATTCCCTTTATACAAAGTAAACACACACAATCAAAATACACAACTAGAAGAAAAACACTAAGCAATACTATATACAGAAGAAGTGCTAGAAAGTAAAAGGGGCCGGAAATACAAGAACAACTATAGAGTATAGGTAAAAATGGAAACATGTACACCAAAAAAGAGACAAACAACTGAAAAGAAAGGAGCAGCTCTTGGATCGTCCTCTAGGGTTTCTACTTGAAGGGTAGGTACAGATGGACACCTCAGCTCTCCACATCTGTCAGACTCCTCTGTGTACCGACTCGTCATAAGGTCCACCTCTGGGTACCGTCAAGTACAAGCGCTCTTGGCCACCCTTAGAACTTTCTGTCATCTGCATCCAACACAACGAGGTGTGGCCATAGCCCATGCAGGGGTGAGTACAACGATACTCAGTATGGACTCCGAGACCCTCAAGGTCAGACAATATCCAACATGGATAACAACAAAGACTAGGAAACATCGATTAACTCATACTTAGGTATACACCCATACATATACCTATGTTATCTAGTAACCCATATCAATCATGAGGAGACACAAAAGTCATTGAACCAGCTCAAAACAGGATATTTATTCTCAAAACCACAGCTGCCGGAGAACTCCTCCTCTGTCGAGAACTGTGGGCATGTCTTGACACCAAGGTGCTTCTCACTATCCTTGGACTGATGAGGTACTCTCCTATCAAGTACATCAGGTCTTCCACCAAATACCAGGCACTCCTCCGTTGTGGGTCTGCCGCCAAATACCAAGGGCTCCCACTAATAGCCAGCAGAGGTATTCCTCCTATCGAGTACCGCGGGTCTACCGCCAAATACAAGGCGCTCCTCCATCATGAGTCTGCTACCATGTACCAACCACTCCCCACTGGGCTAGTCGAATCACTCCAAGTCGAATCGGTCAAGCAGTCATCAGGTCTGTCAGCTACTAGTTCTCTAAACACAGTCTGCTCGTCACTGGAAGGGTCCACTCCACAAGTTTTTGAGAAATTCTCAAACTGTCCCAAAGTACCATGGTGAAATATCTCAACGGTCTTCTACGTCATAGGGGTCTCAACGCAATAGACGAAAAGTATATCAGATGCACGGTCTATGAGTTATTAGCCTTTTAGTCCCGGGGGTCCATTTGGTTTCGTGTAGGAACCAACCTAACTGTATCTCAACTATACCCCAAACTCTAGTGGGGCATTCTCAAATGGACCGTCTCTAATCAAGATTATCAGCGCCGCTGATGGTATGTCAAACTGACATATTGTACCAAATATATGGACAATGTAAGCAAAGGGTCAGTAGTGGGCCCAGGTTCGTTCCGACCCAGTCGGACCGACACAGCCCAACCCAGTCTGAGCTGACCCGGTGTGGGTCAGCTCAGATAGACCTGATTGGTCTGACCCAGCCCATTGGATGGGCCAGCCCGCAATGTTAGGCCCAGTCCACTGGGCCGGGCCAGGCAGACTACGAGGGCGGTTCGGCCTAGATGATTCCACGCATGCATCTATGGGGGAGGGGCAGTTCGTCCAGTGCTGCGAGGGGCGCAGCTCGGGAGGTCGGGCTCCTGGAGGCTGAGAGTAGGCCGCACGGGGTGCAGGCAGTCTGGTTGGACACCGTGCAGGGCGCGGGTGCATCGGGCAGCGCGCCGGGGTGCCGGGAAGCGTGCAAGGGCATCGTGTAGTGCATTGGGGCACAAGCAGTGTGCCATGGAGGTAGGAAGACTACGGTAGGGGGTCGCGGGGGCACCGGTCAGGGCGCCAGCAGGGGCCGGGAAGGCCGCTGGGAGGGCACAGTGGTGCCGAGAAGGCTTCTGGAAATGCACGGGGGTGCCGGGAAGGCCGACGGCAGGGCGCGGGGGCACCGGGCACGCCGCTGGCAGGCTGTGGGTAGAGCGCCGGGGCAGCACGCTAGGGCACGGGTAGCGTGCCGAGGCACCATGGGGGTGGCGTGGTTCGCGGGGGCCATGGGTAGCACATCCTTTGTTTGTCATCTTCATTGTCGTCGCCGCGTGTACCGACTTTGTCATCATCAACCATGAACAAGAAAAGGGGAGGGTCGAACTGTGTTCGTGCAGCCCGAGCCCTCCTGGTTATTGTAAAAGAAATTGGTGATTTTCATACCATAATATTTAATGATGAAGAAAGAGTACAAAAACAATTCAAACACCCTACCTCGTTTGTCGTTCGTAGACGTAGTCATGGGAAGAGGTGGGCGTCGATTCGTCATTTTCCACATTTGTCACACACACCCAATTCTCAATATTTTGGGTCAAGAAGTGTTGAAAGGTGTCAAAGTCAAATATGGAATTCTTCACATTCTTCATGTTCTTCTCGTTGTTCGCTGGAGTGTCATCCAAAAGCTCCTCCTCCCCTTAATACTGCCAACCATGGTTTATGCTGACCCCCACAATAATAATATAACACATCTTATTATAGTGCTGGCATATTGAATTCAAAATTTTGAGATTAATTACAAGTGACAACACATTTAATTAATGAGGTTGTAGGCTCAGAAATTAATGGGGGAATGTGATGCGGCTCCCCCACTTAATTGGGGGTTCCAAGGGGTTAAAGGGGGTTAGAGGAGTTAAAGAGATCAGGTGGGCCCTACCTAATAACATCATTTCAAGGGAGGTTATGATCGGGTGGGCCCCACCACCATAACCTCCCCTGGAAGGTTGGGTGTGGTGGACCACAACTCCGACCTTCCCTTGGAGGTTTCAACCACCAAAACAAAAATAAAGATAATACTTTATTTTTATCCAATTTAATTAAATACCACAATATTTAACGTCCATTCACATTAGAACACAACTATGATGAAGGTCTCACCAAGAAATTTCTGACGCTGCGAGTTCAACAGTGCCCTCAAATTTTAGTTTCGAGCACCGGTTCGAAATTTATAAAATCCTGCTCATACATTTACTGAACGTACCCAAACAAAACTTCCGAAATTGATTTCAGACACACCGGGCCTCAGAATCAAGCGCTTTCAGAAATTGCGGACTCATAAAATTCCCATGTATTTAAAAAAATCCACAGGAAATCTGGGTCTTTACAATGTCTGTATGTTTAAATGGGGATTCTTTCATCTCATGGGTTATTTTTAGTCTCCCATTCTCCTACTAACCAATTTGAGGTGGATTCATGTGGTCTTCTTCAAAGGATACATGATTTGATATACCTGTTCTTATAGAACCCTCTATTACTTTATATTATAGATTTTTTGAGTGATTTAAAATGCCTTTTAAAAATTTAGAACCATATTATAATCCATTAAACTTCAGAAATGACGTGAGATGGTTTTTAGTACTTTGAATGGGACTTGGATGCATTCCAAGTAATTGTGAAAATTCATAAATGGATCTATAATATTTATTTCATGCATTCAGAATATATTCTCAAGAATTTAAAATTGTTTTACATTTACGTTTTATTTTCATGTTGTTTTTGTTTCCCATTAGGTTTTTTAATAGATTTCATTATTTTTAAAATATTTGTGAATCTAGTTTTTTATTTTTGAAAATTGATGTGATTTATATTAAATAGTTTTTAAATGAAATTAATCTGAGGGGTAAAATATATATTTCCACGGAAATTGGAAAGATGAAATCTTGAAGGGATTCCAATCCGTGTTCGATGGGATTTCATATTTTTAAAAAGAGTGATTTCTTTAATTAAATGAAATGTAAATTGCTCTATGTTTTTGGATTTTTTCTTGGTGTTGATTTTACATTCCCTTGGAATTGTATTTGGGAGGAAAATAGTTTTGTTAATGGATTTGAGAATATATATGTATTATATGTTATAGGTAAAGCCCTAGTTAGAACTTTGTGATGTGTTTTCGTTTTTTCCCTAGGTGATACCCCTTGATTTATCAATTATATTTATTCTTATCTATGTGAATGATGTTTTATTATTTGTCTCGTGATTTACTTATGGAATGGGGATATTTTCTAGGGTAGTGCAGGTGGTTGAAAGATGTGATGACAATGTTGTTCTATGGTTTTTTCCAATGCCATGTGATGACACAAGTTACTCATGGCCCAACTCAATTAATTATTCCATCGGGAGTCTATGTCACTTGGTGGGAAGTGTTTGGGACATTGATACAACATGTTAAGAATACACATTAGATAGTCACAACTAGTTGAGAGTTATGTACTGGATATTGGTTTATCATTAATGAGCCTAGTTGAGAGTTATTTATATGAGAGATGTGTGTGACTATATTACTTTCCAATATTTAGGCATATCTTTTCATGTCTTATTTTGTCCTATCAGTACATCATATATTTCATCATGATATTAAGTTGTTTTATTAATTATTTATTATATGATGAGTATGTGAGTTTTTTACTTATTATTATATAAATTTGTTGACATTTTTTTATTTTAGGATTAAGCTTTAATACTAGCTGATTTTATTTTTCGGAGTATAATTTCTATTTACGACTGGTATGCCACCATCATGTGTCTGTTTAACATATTTTCAAAAGTGTTATTTTTGGAATGGTTTGAATGTATAATTTTAAGAGGGAAAATTTTTGGGTATTTACTTAAGAGTTTTAAAGAAAAAGTCTCTTTTATAAAATGGTTTATGAAAATTACATTTTCATGGTATGCATTGGAAAAAGGGGGAGAGTGTTTTCCCTGTTTTCCACAATTCAAAAGCTTAATTTAAATTCTTTAGCTATCACTATTTTTATTTTATAATATTTATATATGTATGAATGTTCCACATGTGATTTGGTTTTATAAAGCATGTGAAAAACCCTACATTTATAATTACGGTTCAAAGTAGAATTTTATAAACTTCCTTTCGAAGGGACTTCCATAGTTTCATTGGGTATTGGTGTCCAAGTAAGTGATTATGTGCCCACAGTTATATACTTTTTAGTTTCATGTTCTTACAAGCTCTGAATCCCTCATAGAATTTGATATGTATTCATTTTATCTAAATATATTACTTTGTTTTATATTCATTCTAGGTTATTATTGATTGATTGAATATGATATAGATTCCTACTATTAATTTTTTATGTATTCATATGGTATGAATGAAATGTGGAGAAATGTGAAATAAAACATAGAAATAATGAATCCCAAAAGAACATTGTGAGAGTCACTTTTTGTCTCAATGAATCATAGGTAATTGGTGATAAATCCACTAATTATTATTGAATCCATACCGAATAAGGTTCCCAAGGAATAATGGTTTCCCATAAAGTTGAATGATCACAAGATTTTCAGTAGGCTTAGAACTATATAATCATCAAAATATAAGTTTTTTAGTGATATATGTACGTGATTCACATGTTGAATCATGTAAAAAATGTGTTAATTCAATAAGTCATTGTGTTATTTAAGTCCCTGAGAAATTCAGGCATGCCCATTACACGCCAGATGAATAGTAATAATAAAATTATTAAATATATATTATATAAAAATGTCAAATCAAATCCATAATTTATATATTAATTGTGAATAATATAATAATCATTTGAAAGAAAAAAAATTCTTCCAAAAAAAGTACACTTTTTCTAAAGGATATTTTTAGTTCTCTTTACATATATATGTTAAAATCAATTTTATCCAATTTTATCATTTTCTCTTCATAGAATAAATATAATTTTTCAAACTATAATATTTAAATTATCATAGGGTTTATTTTTTGTATTTTTTGAAAGTATTAATTTTGTTTGAATAATAAAAATATACTTATTTTTAATTAAACACTACATTTTAGTTTAATTAATTTATATTGTTAAATTACATATGAAATTTATTTTTTAGTGAAATTAATTCAATTTTATATCAATTAACATAATTTAGTTCAGTGAAGTTATTTTAATATTGAATATTGATATAATAACATTATAATCATTTGAACAAATAATTTTTTAAAAATTTCCTTATCCTCGCATATGCTAGATTAAATTAAAATTAAATTTTTTAAATTATATTAATTTAATTTGAAAAAATTTATTCAATATATATAATAATAATAAATTTTAATTTATAATAATTTAAAATTATTTTTTATCAAAATGAATATTTAATGATGTAAAAATTAATTAAAGCGGTTAATGTAAAAATGGATTTACCAAGTGTTAAACAAAGAAGAGATGGGTAAAAAGTGACCTAAAAACATATAAAACAACATTTTTGGGACATATATACTTTTTATTTCTATTATATTCAATAACGGACAATTTTAGAAGCATTTGGTATAATAAAAACTTCTATTTTATTGAATCTTTTAAAAAAATTCATGTGTTCTAGTCACCTTATGTATAAAAATATTACTACAGAAAAATATTAAAATAACATATTAATTGTAAATATAATAAGAAATTATCATAATAAGTTAATTACCTACATCCATCTTCGTGTCAGTCATATGGGTTATGAAATCATCAGTTTTCTATACAATGGACAACCGCCTCGCGAACTGATGTAATTTGGTTTTTTCCATTACAAATTATCATGGCTGGGTATTATGTGGGATATGAAGTATACATATTATTTTTATCACTTAATTATCCCTCTTGAGTTAGTATATCATACATAATTTTTTTACACTTAATTCTTTAGGGGATATTATAACATTTCTTGTTTGTATGGCTGCCTTCCACACCACAAAGCGATGTGATTTGTCCTTAACTAACACATTACATGGAAGGTGATAAGGATAAAGTTTGTGATTATATGAGATATAAATGACATAATAATGATATTAATTTAATATTTATCATTCATAAAATATAATATATACCATTTACTATCTTACATTTCAACACATATAAATATGATAACGTTGTTCATATCAATATAGACCACCACATTCATGAAGCGATATAACTCTTTTTTCATCACCTCACCAAATGGATGATATACATAATTATTTATTATCATACTTATGTCATTATTATCATTATATAAATATAAAATATTACTTACCTTCTTTCCAAAATGTTCATTGAATAATGGGATTGTTACTCATGTATCTGTATAATCTACAGTCTCCATGCTGGTACACATCCCAGTCTTCATAACTATCAATAATAACTTATTTTAAATGTTAAATTGGTTTAATAAAATTATAATTATATATGTTTTATTATTATATATATTGTATAGTTTTATAATATAACAAATAATTATATCATTCAGGACGAATCACACATGAGAAAACAAGGAAATCGATACATGAAATATTTAAATAAATGAAATATTATTGATGAAAGGGAGATACGATGTTATAAAATGAACATGTATGATAATGTAAATATTAATATGGTTATTGAATCAGTTAATAACATGTATAATACCACAATACATGAGGTTAAACGTTTTTCCACTAAAAGGAAGCATGTGGTATTATATTTTTATTCTTAATTTCATTTCGAGGAGTATCATTTGTATGTTATTCACCCATTTATTTTATATGTGTTATACATTGACCATTAAATATGTAATATCATTAGTACATAACAATTCAAGTAAATATTAGTTTCAATTAGATTTTTTCCATCAAAGGGGATTTGAATTAAAGGTTACTAAGTTGTAAATATATTCAAAACATAGTTTGGTTTCATTGGGTTATATTACGTTTCATCATTATAGCTATTATAATATTATGTGTATAATAAATTTTGATTATAATATTATTTATTTAAACTTTTTATGTGTATTTACATCTAAAACCCATAATCTATTAATTTATTAATTCATAATTCAGTGTTATGATCATTATAAGGGTTTATTTTACTATCTCATTCTAATAAAGATTATATATTATTCAATTTAACTTGAACGAATTATTTTATAATTTTCTTATAAAACCATTTAATTTTTTTCCCCTATAATTATTCATCCTATTCTCAAGTAACATTAGTTTTTTCTCCCTTTGGAACATGAAATAATTGAAGAAATGTTTTTATGAAAATTAGACATCATTTTTTTCTGTAGTTGGAACTCTCTTTTCTTCCGAATCCATGTTTAAAAAATATTTTTAAAAAAAATATTTTTAATCATTTAAAAAGGATTTATTAAATTAATTTTTATACATTTTAAAATATTAATTACTTTTGAAAGTGAATCTTCATGGCTTTTTATAAACAATTACCATTTCGCTTTTACTAAAAAAGTAAATGTAATATTTTCTTTAACTAGTATGACATGAATTTAATGAATAGAAATCATGATTAAAAAATGTTCTATGTATTCATATATAAATTTCGAAAATTATTTTCAATTGTTTTGTGAACTTCTATATTTAATTTTTTTTCTCAAAACGAAAAAAATATTATCCTGAATATTGTTTTTAATATATATTTTTGACATAATTCTTTTCCTCAAAAATGAGAACTATTTATTCTTAATAAAATGGGTATATATTTTATAGATACAATCCTTATTATTCCTCTAGATAGTTTGTGATAATTGTTTCAAGTAAAGTATTGACATTCACTTCATTGATTCATTTTTTTGTCATTAACTTTCCCTTGAAAAAAATTATTTCCTAATATTAGTAGACATTAAATATTCCTTAGATATCCATATTATTTATCATGTATATATTTATTTCTTTATCATATATCATTTATGTATATTTATTCCTATATTTAAAATCACCAGTATATCGGGGGAAATATTGATAAATTCATACTCTTTTATTCATTATGGGTTTTTGATTATAAGGGACATTGTTTATGAATAAAATAGATTATTAAATATATGAGTGATGATTTGGACATGAATGAATTGGTTGAGAATCAGTAATAGATATCCCTTAAATGTATCAATATTATCCTAAGTTGAATCAATAATCTATCATGATATCAGTTGGCCAAACTCATTGGTTTTGAACCTAGAAGTTTTATATTGACCTATGAAAAGTCATGAAAGTATAGGTATCATGATGATTGAGATAACGATGTCCAATAATTTAACATTGCATGCATTAAGAGTTTATCTATTATTATCAATGGGATAATCACAATGACATTATCCCTAGATGCATCTCATTATATATTTGTTTAATAAATGTCATGTTTTTTTTGTAATTTTTCATACCATATTGGATATTACTAATATAATTATGATAGTCAAGTTATTGATTAAATGGAATGTCTGTTCTGTTATTTACCTTACCATATTGATTATTACCCACGTGATTTCCATATTGATATTATCAATTGATGTACTTCCTTCAATGTTTAATGATTACATGGATTATATATTCAGTTATTTATCATTTCAATTTTTTTTCTTATGGATTAATGAATTCTTCCATTCTTCATATCTTTTTCGGAGAATTTTAGACCACCCTAATTTTTTTCCTTTCCCAATAATCCATGAAGTTTACTTTGATTAATATGGAAGGATACTCTAGAGGGAATAATGTTATTAACAAAAAAATATGTTATATTTTTTTGAATGTAATATGGGAACGTTATATAAATCTTGGAATCCAATACATATAATCAATTTGGTCCTTTAGGATGTTTATCTTTGTATCTTATGTCAATGTGATAAGATAGGAATATACATCGGGATACAGGGGTCAGAGTTACTATAGTTGGTATCAGAAAAAGTTTAGTAGAAAATATGAGAACTATATTATATAAAAGGATGATAAAAGAACAAAACCCTATAAGATACAAAACATTTGTAATGGTAGATATTATTTGGTGTTTACTATAAATAAATCCAGGTATATATATATATATTTGATCTGGTTATGGAATAGATGTCTCTAAGCGTATTAACTCGGAATATGGTGCATTTTTCCTTACCTTATAGTCACATGGTGTATCATAATGAGCCTTATTACACACCTAGATTTTTACTCCCAGGAAATGTTATTACGATAATTCATATTTTCATTAGAAAATTTTTAAAGTATTTTTATAGATGGTGAAAATAAATTATCTAGATTAAAGATAAGGTGTCTTAAATTTTAAAAAGTTCCCTAAAAAGAACTGAAAAATGCATTATGTATCGAAATTATGGGAATAAAGAAAATAATTTCCAAAGAAAAATGTAGAGTACAATATAAGGAAATAAATCTCATCCTAAGGATCCATTTTTTGTTCGTTGTCCTAAATTTTTTGTGTTTTTGAATTATCTAAATAAAGGTCATCTTCTAAATGTTATTCCATGGATTAGGTTTGACATAAATCTAAATAAAATAGATAACGATTATATGTATTGGGATTCAAAAGAATTATAATTATAGATGTATTTTTACCAAAGGTATTTTTGTTATAAAATAAATAAACATCTATGTATTGAAATGAATATCAGATATATATATATATATATATATATGTTAACATAAGAATTATGGGTACCATCAAGGGATACGATTTTAATATTTATCATAAGTTAAAAGTCATAAAAACACAATTTTTAGAATTTATGTTATGAGAGTCTACAAAGATTATGGAAATTTTAGAGAAATTTACAGAATATATATGTATTATCAAAAAAATGTTTGATGAAAAATTAATTGACATTATATAGACAAATGATTAAATTAATTGAAAATCTTAGAGTAAATTTGATCTATAATTAATGTCTAATAATAGTAAAATAATAATAATAGGCTTTGTTAAAACAGTTTTGTATTGAAAACCTTTGTAAAAAATTTATTTAAAGAGTATCTTTATTTCAAGTATTGACATCATATATTTTGGGAACACTATATGTATTATATTTATGCAGTTAAAAAAAGATCACCGACTTTTAGGGTAAAAATTAGTTGATTTTTGCAAGGTCATAGTGCTTGTACCCTTAACCGAAATACAATAATGGTTTAGCTCATACAGCTAGACTACATGATTTCTTGGTTGATGTTTTATTGCATTTAGTTTAAATATTAGAAAAATACATATTAATGATGAATCGGTGTTGTTAGTTTTTCTGATTAGAGAATAATTTATTATATTAGACAAATTTTGTATAACCATATTGTTTTTGGTAAATCCTTAAAGATATACAAAAATAATTTCCACACTTTTATGGATCTTATGATTCATTATAAGTGAATTTTAGTACATTTTTCTTAAAAAAAATTAATTTTTGGATATTTATTTCTTTGAACAAGGGATTAATTTAAAATTTATTGAATAATAACCAACAGGTTAAATTGGGATCATGAAATAGAAATGTGTTGCATTGGTATATTTTTTTAAATTCTTATAGTGTAAAATAATTTATCAATTTTTGTAAAAGGATATTAAAACAAAAAAATCATATTACATTCATATTCGATGAAAAATTTGGTTTTTAAAATCATCACCTTTTTATAGTTTTGAGGCCCTTAAAATTATATTGATTATTCACTTGCTTTTGATCAATGACATCAATCACCCTCTAAATTAATTTACACATTTATTCATCATCAATATCTCTACTTCACAATAATTTTATCCTAATTAGATACCTAATTATGTAATATCAAATATTACCTTGGTTTTCTCCACTTTATATTATTAATTAGATGTTTTATTAACTTCTTTTATAATTTGGGTTTGCGACAAAATAATTTCCATATAGCAAACCACTGATTACCAAGATAAATTTTAAATTGTGAGGCAATAATTTATTTAAGGTGGTTAGAATATAGAACCCCAAGTGATCGCATTTCCTGTAATATAATACATTATATACAACACTAGGCTTAAATAATCCACAAAATAAATTTCGTTTATTTTTTTGTAGCATGTAGAACAGACAACCCCATGTCTAAATGAGCATTAATATGGTATACCATTATAACATACTAATTAAATTGGTGTTTATGAATAGTAATAACTAAATTATGAAATTATATGGTTGAGACCTATAAAAAATCATTGTTAATATATTCCTATGTAATAAAATAAGAATTATTTGATATTAAAGAATGGTTTTTTGGAAATTTTTTTTTCTAAAATATGGTTTAGTCACACTTTTAACATATTTTTTAAAAATAATTTTTACTAATTTTAGAAAATTTATTCTTTAAAATAAATTTATTATTTTATTCGTAATTCCAAAATTATTCTAGGGTGGATTTTAGGATTCTTTTTCATATGATTATATTTTTTTAATCATAAAAATAAAATATATTAATAGAAAAATTCATTCTCATTTAAATAATTTATAATATTAAATTATTTCTTAACTTGGTTTGAAGTAAAATTAGTTCATTTATATATTCATAAATCTAATTTTTGACATTGAAATCATTTTTAAAATTAATGTTTGTATAAATACATTGTATACTTTTGAACATTTTCTCTTTAAAAACTCTATTTCTCATTACGTCTGTACGAATAATTTGAATCTAAAATTTTCAATTTTGTGAATTAAATTTATAAACGTGGTTTAAACAATTAGAGTTATAATAATTTATAATTTATAATTCTTTCAACATAATTTTGGACCAAAATGTATTGTGAAAATATTACACATTAATTATCACTATTATGGTCGAAATTGATTTATGGAGAGTAAAATAAGAAGATAAGGGTTACAAATAACCATCCAATGTTTCAAAAATCCATTTTAGGGATCTATTTTGAGCTTATCTATTATAGGATTGAGAATACATCATTTTTGAGTCTTTTAAGTGACACGATTCTGGTAATGAATGAACCTTTTCAAAATATAGTAAGTGTGCCACTAAATTCACTTATTGAAGGACACCCCTCTAATATCATCAAAAAAAATTCAAACCATTACGAATTAGAAAATCCCATAAAAATTAACATAAAAAATATCTTCATCTATAAAATATTCCTTATTTTGTGATGAAATCTAACTTATGACTTATTTGTTGCAAACCCAAGTATGATACCTAAAGAAGTGGTAATGTTCTTCATTTGGCACTATATTTTATTCGTTCACCCACCACAAAAATTATTATCATTAAATTATGATATAATAAAATAACTTTATTATACATAAATAGTACTTTTTATAAAAATTTCATTACCTAGAATCACTTAATAATCCATTGTGTTTGTTAATAAATCATCATTCATGTATTTGGAAGACTACGGCCTCGCGAACCGATGTCATTCATGTTTCTAGTACCACCTCTCAAGATTTTGTATGATGATAGAAATAAATTTTATATATTATTTTTATAATATAACTATACCTATATTTTCATTAAATCATTTATATCATGTGTTGATTCTATTTAGTAGGGGATATGATTACAATTATTGTCTATACGACGAACTAGTTCCTCAAAAATCGATGTGATTTGTCTTTCACTAATTATTCACAGAAAATGTGATAAAGATAAATTTAATTATTATTGGATATATAAATGAAATAATTATTATATTCCAAAAAATTATTATTATTAAAATATAATATATATCATTTTATTTCAAACATTTTCACTCACGTAATGGTTATAACATCCTTCGTGCATGTGTAAACTACCACATTCACGATGAATTGTTTCTCCATCATCAAAACCACACCTAATGAATGGAATATATATTTATATAATATTGTATTTTTAATGTTAATATCTTTATTTAATGAAAAAATATTACTTACCTCCATTTCATAATGACCATTGAGAAATTTAAATGCTACTCAGTTTTAAGTATGACCTACTATCTCCATGATTGTAACATAGTCCAATTTTTTGAAAAATATATCATGATTGTTTATAAAATAAGATTAGTCCAAAAATATGTTTATTATTACATTTTTATTATTCTATAGATGATATAACTATATAATATGCACTAGAACCATGTATTTAATTATGAAACATGCTTGGGAATCATGGAAATTAACAATGAAATCAATGAAATTAACAAATGATTATTAACGAACGGGTGATAATATATTAGAAAATGATAATATATGATATTATAAATATTTTTTTGGTTCTGGTATAATTTATTAAAATATTTAATTCAACAATAAATTACATTAAATCATGTTCAACCAAAAGGAAGTGAGAGGTAAGGGATTTTATCTCAATTTTTCATTCACAAAGAAACATTTGTATGTTTTTTACCAATTTGTTTCATATGGTTTACACACATCCCATGCCACATGTAATATAATCAATACATTATTATTCATGGTATTTTTAGTTTTAATTTTAAATATTCCATCATAGGGTATTATAATTAATATTTAAAAAGTGTTAAAGACTTTGATAACTAAATGGTTTTCAATCAGTTATACTATTTCCTTGTCATATTTGATATTGTAAGATTTTGTGTAAAATGGAGTTTTGTTACATTTTTCTATATTTACATTTTTTTAAATGCATTTATAGTTGATAGACATCATATGTTTATTTATTAATTCCCACATCAACATGATGATCATTGTAAGGGTTTATTTCAAAATCTCATTTTATTTGATATTGCTTATTCTTTAAAATCATTCGAAATAATTAATTGATATTTATCTTATTAAGTAATTTAATATTCTTCTAATATGTTTATTAATTATATTTTTAGGTAATATTACCATTGTTTACAATATTTTTTACTTAAAATAGTTGATAAAATATTTTTGAGAAAGTAATTTTGAGCAAATTTTACTTTAATATTTCTGTTGGTTAGAAATCAATTTTCCTCAAAAATAATGTTCTAGAAAAATAGTTTCTAATATGGTTTATAATTTTCATAATACAATTTAATGAAATTTTGACCCAATTTAACTATTTTTAATTTTTTTTAATGTAATATTCATGTCATTCTAATAATAATTCTTGTTAGTATTTTACTAAAAAGTTATAATAATCATTGTCTTAACATGTATGACATGAATTTAATTTATAGATGTCGAGACTGATAATTTTTTTGAAGAATCGTTTATGAGTTTCAAAAGTAATTTTCAAATATAATGATTTGATATTTTTTATACTTTTAGTAATAAAAGCTATTTTCAAAATTAAAATTATATTAAACTTAGGAATGTTTTTAAATATATTTTAAAGGTATTTAAATATATCAATAACAGCCAACCATTATTAATATTCCAATTTGTTATTTTTTTCATTGATTCCATGATTATTCCCCCTATGTATAGTTTATATTGATTTTGACCTAGGAAATTATTTATATTCACTTACATTCTTCATTTATTTAGTAAATGTCTTTCCCTTGAAATTTTAAATTTTCTTTAGTAATTGGAAATTAAATTCCCCAAAATAGCCATATTTTTTATCATGGATATATTCACTTTGAAAACCATAATTCTTTTCAACATACAATGTTATACATTTGAAATCATTTTATTATATGGGTAAATATTGATACATTAGTATTCTTTAATCAATATGGGTTTAAAATGGAAAGACATGTTGTTTATGAATTAAATCGATTATTTGATAGATGATGATGGATATAGACACTAAAGTCACACTTGTAGACTAGTAATACGTATCCCCTCGATGCATAGGCAGTCTCATGAGATGAATCGGTTTGCAGGCGTAAAATCATTTGTTTGAGCCCAATTGGGTTATAACTAGTAGTTTGGGCCAATCTGATGCATGGACTTGATTGTAGATATGTCATTATTCCTAATATCATAGAATCAACTAATTTGGAATTATATGTATTATAAATTGAGTTGTTATTATCCATGATATTTTGAAAATGATATTATATCTATATGCATCTCATTATTAGTTTCATGATTAAATTAGATATGTTATTAGTTACTTAACATTATACATTGATTATAAATTATATGATTAAGATAGTAATGTTATTGATTAAATGGAATGTGTTTTTAATTTTTTAACTTTTCATGTGGATTATTATCCTTGAAATTTTCACATTGATTTTATGAGTCAATCTAATTTGTTCCCATTTTACTGAATTCATGGAACTTTATGTAACTTATTTACCTTTCCATGTCGATTATGCATTTTGATTCGTTATTAATTCTATTGTACTTAACCATTAATGGGAATTTGGACTCACAGTTATTTTGTTTCCTTTCCCAAGAATCCATGATATTACTATGACTGATATTCAATGATATACAAGGGGGAATAATGTTATCTTTGAGGATAATTATAATGTAATATGTTTCTCAAATGTAATATGGGAATACTGTTTTTATATTGTTCACTAAGAATAATACACTATTTGATACTTTATGATCTTATGAAAATGTCATATGGTTTTCACTGGATATTGGCTGCTGGAGTTGGGGTCGCTATAGACATGGGATGACATTCCATAGAGATGGATCTAGACACCCTCAAATGCCAGATGTGTCCTTTAGGTTAGATAAATATCATTTCATAATGAGTAATGTCACATTTTCCATCGATTATTGTTTTTTGACACCTTGAGTTTTGTATCCCCCTGTTTTTGTCCTTGAGGATGTTCAACAGTACTGTAATCCGTGTGTTTTTAACTAGTTTCTTGTTGTTTTCAAAGATTGGTGTAGTATATTAAATACCATTTGGATATTTTTGGAATGTGGGTGTCTTAGTGATGTATTTTGTTTTGGGGAAAGAGGTTTCACATTTTTCCACCAATTTACTTCATTCATAAATAGTGTTATGATTGATTCTAAGTCTCTTTTTCTTTAGGGATGTTCTTGGAATACTTTGGGAACAATATTTTTTTAAGATTCTATTTTATAGGGGTTTCTTGATATGCATTATTTTTTGACCTCTACTTTGGACCTTAATACATTTTAGGGGAATACATTTATATACTTGGGAGTTTTTGACACTCCCTATGAAATTTTTGTATTAATTAATTAATCAATTGAATTAATTTTTAATGGTTGTGGATTACTGACAGTTTCGAGCTGGAATTTTTAATTTTTTATGGGAAGTGTTGCATCTCACAGTTTGTGCATGTTTAGGTGTAACTGATCATTGACCATGGGCAGGGGTATTAAATTTAGATAGTGTCGATTGACATGGATTGATAATGGTTATTTCAATCATTTGGCATTTGTAGGGAAAAAAATTAATGATCTTAGTGAATGAAAGGTTGGGGTAGTACAATTAACATACAATTGGGTAAACCATGACCATAAACTATGAGAAACATAGAGGGGTTAAATTTTTTATTGATGTACAAAAAATTTCCTATGTGTATATAAATATGTTTCCGTCTCTTACACCCCATATCTCTCATGTTATATTCCAGCAACCTCATCCACCTCTCTATATTGTATGTTCATGTACTCCTCTCTTTCATATATTCCCTCACTATTCACACCATTTTTATATTTTATATTTGGATGATTATACAAGGAATGACCTTATATTCCCTTATTTCATCTGTTCATGGTTATTTTCCATCTCATAAATGACCATATTTGTCCGGATGAACCCAAACCTCAAAATGGGTCGGTGATTTGGAAGTTTATTATTCTTTAGGGTTCATAATGATTGATTTTTAGGCCAATATTGTAACACCCCAGGTATATAAAGAATATGACATTTTCATATTTATCCATATTTGTGAATAAAATATTAATATGACTTTAAAGGGGACTCTATTCTCGATGGCATACCCAACACACAACAACGAGTTTCTTGGAAATCTTACGTTGCACTCTAATAATAAAATAATATTATTTTTAATGGTAGTTAACATTTAGCCATTGTATTGGAGGGAATGGATATAAATATGTAAAATATGATTATATGTGTTTTTAAATGTTTTTACATTTATCCAATAAAAGATACAGGCTTAAAATACAGAAAGAATTCAATTTTAGGCGTATATGCCCTAGTATTCACTAAAGGTTCACTTATCGCCTTTTGATGGAGAACCATCATTAAATATAGTTTTTTTCACTGTTATACATTATATTATACCAAATAAAACTCTTCTTAAGAATTGGGATATCAAAATTTACTTTGTGTAAGTTTTTGGTATCTTTCCAATAAAGTTCATTTTTTAATAAATAGTATAAAATGTTGTATTTTAATTCAAAACCTATTTTTAATCTAATTTATTTATATGATTAGATTATCTTTTTAATTGGTTTTAAATTGAAACTAGAATATATTTTTACCATTAAATCCAATAGTGGTCATTGGAATTAATTTCACTTTGAAATCTGACTTAAACTAGTGTCAATCTTTTGATACTTATTGTTTCATAAAAACACGCTATTTGCTCTGACAATGGGAATTAATTATTAAATTAATTAATTTGACTTATATGTTTTGAATTTTGTAAAATATACTTCATTTTTTAATTCGAAATATCAAATATAGCTTAGGGTGAATTTTTGGGATTTTTCTGAAAAACATCAATTTTTGATGAATAGTGAAACCACTAAGTGGTACATATAAAGATGAATTTTCCCATTTAAATCAAATTTTGCCATCTTTGTGTTTTGAATTTCAAAAATACGACATACATGGTTCTCATTAATAAGTAATATGTGATTCAATGGGATAATAATATTTTTTGGTGAATAGTAACTTATTAAGTTTTTAATCACGATTAGAGGTAATTAGTGTAGTTTATGGTAAGAATAATGTTTTAATAAATTTAAATGACCTAGACACATGTCCTACCCTAATTGTATGTGTCATTTCCAACCATGAAAATCCATGGGTCAACTTGGGGACCCCATGGAGCCACTTTGGTTGGAAAATGACATAAATATCTTTTTATTTAATGTTAAAGTAAAAATGACACAAACATGAGATGTTTTACTAAAACAATTTTTACATGGGGTAATACAAGTCATATTTTTGACTATAAATAGTAATTGGAAAGGTAAAAAGATTTCTTACATCATAGTATTTTTTTATAATTTTTAGACATTAAATAAATTCAATTATATATGACATCATGATGATGTAGCGATTACCTCATTATTTAAAGATTTAAATAAAATGGAAAGATAATGTAATATCTAATACCTAAACATGTCCAAAACCTATTTTATGTGTTTATTTAGAACCCTTATCACCTTATCCTAGAAATACATCAATGTGGGTCCTTTAAAATCCGAAACTCTTTTGAAAATAAAGTAACATTTTGTAACATTACAAGTGTGCCCCTCCTCTCCTCTTATAAAAGGCCCCCACCTCTACCTCCTTACCCACACTCCAAAAGCCTTTTACACGGCCAAACCCTGCCCATGTTGTTTCTTAACTTCCCACTCTTACTCCTTGAATCCTCACTTTGGGCAGAAGTCTTCCCAAGGAAGCCTTTGAGCTCAAACCAAAGAGAGTTACCCGATTTTAAGGTAATGTCTTCACTTGTGTCCTTTTGTTTTATTTTGCTTCTCAAACCCCCTAAACTCTTTTTATTCATTTATTTTGTAACAAATCCAGTATATAAAATATACTAGGATGTTGTTATAAGAATTACTCGAGCAACACTTACACACATTTACATCTAATTGTTAATGAACATACAGTTTCTGTGGATGGCGAATTTCTGCCTCCCGAAACGATGATTGTTCAACATTATTATAACACCTTCAATGGTGGCCATTAAGATAACAATATATTTATATATGATATCTAATATGTTTATGTTCTACTTAAGATTCTGTATTTTCCATTTATGGCGTACCTTTATGGTTTCCATTATGGGTAAACGCGATATCTTCATTTAAGGAAGTGCGGACTACCGCCCCCTCAAAGTGATTTGATTCGTTAATACCATATGTGGTACGCATAATGGATATATTTAATGATATTATATATGATAAAAAACTGGAATTAAAATAATATTATGTATCATTATGTTTTAATTCCATTAAATATGAAATAGAAATGGAAGTAGCATTCATGCGTACATACGGCTTACCGTCTCCATGAACGGTACATTTCATTTCTTATCTCAGAATGTTATGTAATATTATAAGTACAAATATATAATTGATATATATGTAATATATTACATCTAAATTATGGATATCATTCTGGAATTATAACATATATATATCTCTCTCATTTTGTTTTAATTCCATTAATATGACAAAAAATGAAAGTAGTGTTCATGCGTACGTATGGCCTATCGTCTCCATGAACGGTGCTTTTCATTTTTATCTACAAATGATATGGAATAGTATAAAATGAATATTTACTGGATATATATGATATTTTAATCATTAAAACTATTCTGGAAATTATTTACTTATAACTACAAGGGAAATCTTTTTTCAAACAAGTTCATTTTTGACTCTTGTACCAAACATCGGCAAAAACATCTGATATGAACTAACATTATTAAACAATTATTATAACATTATAATATGTGATATGAACTGAATAATAATCTCTAAAGCAGGTACTTAGTCAATTATTAATTGACCAAAGTTTATTATTTAGGAATATAAAGAAACGAACAAGACAAGTCGGACTTGAGGTAAGGGATCCTAATCCACTCTTTCATTTTAAGTACACTCTTTTATGTCATTCCTTTTAAAGATCATATTTCATGTTATTGGGATGTTATTTTAAATTAATATTACTATAATTTTTATGTTCATTTGATGAGAGACCCTATTCTCTCTCATCAAGCCATTTTGGATGTTTTGAGTGGCGCCGTTAGGCTGCCAAATTTTTGTAAGAGATCTAACCTCTCTCTTTCTTTTTAAGTACTCTCCTTTATGTCACTTCATTTAAGCTCCTATTTTTTATGTTGGGGGATGTTCTTTTATATTCCTCTTTCTATAAACTTTATGTTAATATTATTAGATACCCTATTTGATCTCATCAATCCATTTTTGTAATTTTTATGTGGCGTCGTTAGGCTGCTGAGTTTTCATAAGGGATTTTTCATCTCACTTTTATTCCCGTGAGATTTATGCTACATTTTCCATAATTTCCCTTGAATGGTGTATGTACTGCCCATTATTTTACTCATTGTTTAATATACTTTCTTTTATGAGTATTTACATCAATGTTGTATTGTCCTTCTTTCACGAGGTGTATGTTTCGAAAGATACCCATTTCGGTAAGGGAACCTTTCACCCTCCTCTTTTTAAAAGACATCTTTTTTTGGGTCTTTTAATTTACATATTTTTATGTTGGGATATGTTCTCATATATCGTTATCGATGTAAGTTTTATGTCCAAGTGATGAGATACCCTTTTTTTATCTCTCATCAACTCAATTTGATGTGACGCCGTTAGGCTGTCAAGGGAACTTCTTAACCCAATTTCAATTTCTTTGGGTTCAACATGTAGTTATTGAATATGTCATCCTTTGAATATGTGTGAATGACCTTTGATTATTTTACAATTAATATCAACTTATATTTGGTGTATTTGTTTGTCACACATAATTATGTAATTGATTTATCCTTAAACCAAGGATATCGTCTTTGTAAGGGACTTCGTCTCAATCTCCTTTCATTGAGGCATATTCTGTTTTATACACAACCTTATTTTATACATTTTATAAACCCATTTGACTTTTACGTTTATTCAAAAGGAATTTTTTTATACTAAGTTCTTATTAAACGACAAAAGGGAATATTTTTGTCATATGTATGCGGCTACAACGACTTCTCTGTCGTCGTGACCATTATTTGAGTTTCATCTTCCTTTACAAGCCATACCTTCTTTTTAAAAGAAAAATAAATACCATGTTTTAGTTTTCTTTTATTTTGGTATTGAAAATGGTTTTCATAATGTTTTTATATCAATGTGTTGTATTGATATCTTTTGATTGAAAGGTGGAAATGTTATGTTTCCTTTATGCATGTTTTATGTGATACGATTATGTTCAGGTTCTTGGGCATTATTATGAATACGGGTGGTTCCGTGATAAACTAAGGGCGGGTGAGCCCGATATAGCTCTCCAATGCATTGGGTAACACGATGGAGTGAAACGTTAAGGTTTCTCCGAAGAGATTTAGGTAATATACTGTGGTGGGTATTCCAAACGTAACCAAGAGGGTTACTCCCTACGTAAGAATGTTATGAATGCCTCAAGTTACCTTTTATGTATTATGATTTCTATGATTTATTCATGATTTGATGAGGTATGTTAAAGTGTCTATGTTTTATGGGTAAAGTATGATTTCATTCTTAGGTATATATGAACTCATGTTTCCTATCCATATTTTTATAACCCTTACTGAGCTTTTTATGCTCATCCCAAGTTTTTGAAATGTTTTTCATAGGTCAAGGGAAAGGTACATGATGTGATGATAGTGTCAAGGATGTTTCAAGAAAGAATCCATGTTTTATTTTAAATATGTTTCCGTTGATGGGAAGAATGAATACTGTCTTTTATGTAACCACTTTGTTTAAATGTGTAATGTAATGCAAGTTTCATGATCTAATTCTCTAAAACTCTAAACCAGAAAAGATACTCAATGTGTAATCTTATAATAGCTCAAGATTAAGTAAGGTTTAAGGCTGGGGCCTTATAGTTGGTATCATAGGTCGGTTTAGATAACATTAGAAGTTAGAGTATTCTTTAATCATAAGTAGCATTACCATAATGGTTAGGATTTCAAAAAGAGTCCTAGTTATAGATAAAGTGAATGAGTAAGTGTATCTTAGTGTTTACCTTCCTCATTAGTACATGATGGTTTTGTTGATATACTCACACTGACATTTCTGTTTTTAGTGAATGGATGGATCTAGTAGGCACCAAAGAGACAACAGGTTTGAAGGAAACTGTGCTGGTTCTATGATTAAGATACTAGATAAAATGGGGGATTCAATGAGGAAACTCGTGGTTGTTCTAAACCAACTATCAAGGAGTCATGATCAACCACTTGAAACTTGGTATTATATTTAATGCATCATCTATGAGATGACCAATCGATGTGGATGTTCAAGTAATAATTATAAAGGTAACCATTAGAGTTTATATGATCCTTACTTTTGAGGTAATTATGGGTTACTATATGTTATGATGCAAGTGAAAGGCATGAGATAAAATTGAGGTTAAATTATGTTATGGTTATTTTTGATGATTTTATCTCTTTTTGGGGAATGATTTGAGGATTATATAGTTTTCAAAAAAGGACAACAAGCAGACCGTGTGACTACCCGTCACGTCGGACAAAGCTGCGGGAATCAAACCCACAACCAAAGTGCGACTGGTATTTATCGCCTACCACTGGACTACGTGAAGTCCCTGGTTAGTTTGACTGTTTCTTTTTAGTTATATGATTTTATGAATTAAGAGTAAGTTGATTTTGGGTTTTTTATGAAAATGATTAACCTATCATGGAGGATATGCGATTAGGTTAATTACTTTTTAATATGAGACTTTACGAGCAACTGATGTTGTTTGGAGTTAAATGTTACAATTTAACTTGGAAGACAATGTGACTAAATCCTTAATATATTTGGGTTTCAATCTTAGATTGGTTTACTTTGAAGAATTTTATGGACAAATTGTTTATCGGATGGTCCTCGTAGAACTTTGGTTTTTGTTGGACAAATTTTGGAGATTAAGCATAGATTTTATTTTTAAAAGGGTTATCCTTTTCTGGATTATCTGACCTTGTAAAAACCGTTTTGGTTTTGGTTTTGGTTAAGGTCTAAAGATATGGGAAGTATATAGTTCTCTTTGGTGGATTAGGTGATTCTCTAGAAGTTGATTATAGTACCCTTAATGCGAACAAGTCTCCCTAAATACTCGTCTTTTGGAAAAAAAATATGAGATTGATTAAGGAATCTAGTAAAAGTTGAAAGTCAACATGATAAGTGATTTTGTTTCCATATGATTAAATTACTCAATAAAAAGTAACATAAAACAAAAATGGTGTCTATTAACTTTTCCTATAGGGGATTCGAATACCGTTTAACCCATCACAAGTTTGTGATTTTCTTATGGTTAACTTTCTCCTAGACATGTTTACTATCACTCTCCCTCAAGAACATGACCCTTTTCTTTTTCTTCCATGTCCATGTTTTTCTACATGGAATCCTAGTATGGGTCAACTCGGGTGACCTCTATACTTATATTCCTTTATTTTAATGTGATTGTTTTACCGACTCTTGTTCCGATGTGGGACTTTCAAAGATGTTTCCAAGCTCAATTTTAAAAATTGCGAGGACGTAATTCCCAAAAGGGGTGAAGGATGTAACACCCAAGGTAAATAAAGAATATGACTTTTTCATATTTATCCATATTTGTGAATAAAATATTAATATGACTTTAAATGGGACGCTATGCTCGATGGCATACCCAACAAGAATAAACGAGTTTCTTGGAAATCTTAAGTTGCACTCTAATAATAAAATAATATTATTTTTAATGGTAGTTAACATGTATCCACTGTATTGGTGGGAATGGATAGAAATAACTAAAATATTATTATATATGTTTTAAAATGTTTTTACATTTATCCAATAAAAGATAAAGGCTTAAAATACAGAAAGAATTCAATTTTAGGCGTATATGCCCTAGTTTTCACTAAAGGTTCACTTATCACCTTTTGATGGCGAACCGTCATTAAATATAGTTTTGTTCACTCTTATACATTCTATTGGACCAAATAAAACTCTTCTTAAGAATTGGGACATCAAAATTTACTTTGTGTAAATTTTTGGTATCTTTCCGATAAAGTTCATTTTTTAATGAATAGTGTAAAATGTTGTATTTTAATTCAAAACCTATTTTTAATATAATATATTTATATGATTATATTATCTTTTGAATTGTTTTTAAAGTGAAATTAGAATATATTTTTACCATTAAATATAATAGTGGTCGTTGGAATTAATTTCACTTTGAAATCAGACTTAAACTAGTGTCAATCTTTTGATACTTATTGTTTCATAAAAACACGCTATTTGCTCTGACAACATGAATTAATTAAAAAAATTATTTAATGTGAATTATATGCTTTGAATTTTGTAAAATAGACTTCATTTTTGAATTCGGAATATCAAATATAGCTTAGGGTGAATTTTTGGGATTTTTCTGAAAAACTTCAATTTTTGATGAATAGTGAAACCACTAAGTGGTACTTATAAAAATGGATTTTTCCGTTTAAATGAAATTTTTCCATCTTTCTGTTTTTAATTTCAAAAATCTGACATACATGGTTGTCATTAAGAAGTAAAATTTGGATTAATGGGATAAAAATATTTTTTGGTGAATAGTAACTTATTATGTTTTTAATCGCGATTAGAGGTAATTAGTGTAGTTTATGGTATGAATAATGTATTAATAAAATGAAATGACCTAGACACATGTCCTACCATCATTGTATGTGTCATGTCCGACCAATAAAATCCATGGGTCAACTTGGGGACCCCATGGAGCCACTTTGGTTGTAAAATGACATAAATATCTTTTTATTTAATGTTAAAGTAAAAAATGACACAAACATGAGATGTTTTACTAAAAAAATTTTTAAAAGGGGTTATACAAGTAATATTTTAGACTATAAATAGTTATTGGAAAGCTAAAAATATTTCCTACATCATAGTATTTGTTTTATAATTTTTAGACATTAAATAAATTAAATTATTTATGACATCATGATGACGCAGTGATGACCTCATTATTTAATGATTTAAATAAAATGGAAAGATAATGTAACATTTAAGACCTACAGATGTCCAAAACCTATTGAATGAGTGAATTTAGAACCCTTATCACCATATCCTCGAAACACATCAATGTGGGACCTTTAAAATATGAAACTCTTTTGAAAATAATGTAACATTTTGTAACTTTACAAGAGTGCCCCTCCTCTCCTCATATAAAAGGCCTCCGCCTCTACCTCCCTACCCGCACTCCTAAAGCCTTGGGCTCGGCCAACCCCTGCCCATTTTTTCTCTCCACTTCCCATCTCTTACTCATTGAAGCCTCTCTTTGGGCAGAAGTCTTCCCAAGGAAGCCTTTGAGCTCAAACCAAAGGGAGTTACCCGATTTTAAGGTAATGTCTTCACTTGTGTCCTTTTGATTCATTTTTCATCTACAACCCCCTAAAATCTTTTTATTCATTTATTTTGTGACAAATACAGTATCATAAATATACTAGGATGTTTTTATAAGAAGTAATCGAGCTAAACTTACACACACATACATCTAATGGTTAAAGAACATAATGTTTCCGTGGATGGCGAATTTCTGCCTCCCGAAACGATGATTGTTCAACATTATTCTAACACCTTCAAAGGTGTCCATTAAGATGACACTATGTTTATATATGATATCTAATATGTTAATGATTTACTTAAGCTTCGGTATTTTTCATTTATGGCGTACCTTTATGGTTTCCATTATGTGTAAACGTGATATCTTCTTTTAAGGATGTGTGGACAACCGCCACCTCAAAGTGATTTGATTCATTAATACCATATGTGGTACGCATAAAGGATATATTTAATGATATTATATATGATACCATACTATAATTGAATTAATATTATTTATCATTATGTTTTAATTCCATTAAATATGAAATAGAAATGGAAGTAGCGTTCATGCGTACGTACGGCTTACTGTCTCCATGAACGGTACATTTCATTTCTTATCTCAGAATGTTATGTAATATTATAAGTACATATATATAATGGATATATATGTAGTATATTACATCTAAATTATGGATATCATTATGGAATTATATCATATATATATCTCTCTCATTTTGTTTTAATTCCATTAATGTGACAAAAAAATGAAAGTAGTGTTCAAGCGTACGTACGGCCTACCGTCTCCATGAACGGTGCTTTTCATTTTTTATCTACAAATAATATGGAATAGTATAAAATGAATATTTACTGGATATATATTATATTTTAATCATTAAAACTATTCTTGAAATTATTTACTTATAACTACATGGGCAATCTTTTTTAAACAAGTTCATTTTTGACTCATGTACCAAACATCGGCAAAAACGTCTGATATGAACAAACATTATTAAACAATTATTATACCATTATAATATGTGATATGAACTGAATAATAATCTCTAAAGGAATTAATTAGGCAATTATTAATTGACAAATGTTTATTATTCATGAATATAAAGAAACGAACAAGACAAGTTGGACCTGAGGTAAGGGATCCTACTCCAATCTTTCTTTTTTAAGTACACTCTTTTATGTCATTCCATTTAAAGCTCATATTTCTTGTTATTGGGATGTTCTTTGATATTAATAATACTGTAATTTCTATGTTCATGTTATGAGAGACCCTATTCTCTCTCATCAAGCCATTTTGGATGTTTTGAGTGGCGTCGTTAGGCTGCCAAACTTTTGTTAGAGATCTAACCTCTCTCTTTCTTTTTAAGTACTCTCCTTTATGTCACTTCTTTTAAGCTCCACTTTTTTATGTTGGGGGATGTTATTTTATATACCTATTTCTATAAACATTAATTTAATATGATGAGATACCCTATTTGATCTAATTAATCCATTTTTGTAAGTTTTATGTGGCGTCGTTAGGCTGCTGAGTTTTCGTAAGGGATTTTTTATCTCACTTTTATTCCCGTGAGATTTATACTACATTTGCCATAATTTCCTTTGAGTGGTGTATGTACTGCACATTATTTTACTCATTTTTTAATATACATTCTTTTATGAGTATTTACATCAATGTTGTATTGTCCTTCTTTCATGAGGTGTATGTTTTGAAAGATACCCATGTCGGTAAGGGAACCTTTCACCCTCCTCTTTTTAAAAGACTTATTTTGTTGGGTCTTTTAATTTACATATTGTTATGTTGGGATATGTTTTCATATATCCTTATTGATGTAAATTTTATGTCCAAGTGATGAGATACCCTTTTTTTATCTCTCATCAACTCATTTTGATGTGACGTCGTTAGGCTGTCAAGGGAACTTCTTAACCCAATTTCGATTTCTTTGGGTTCAACATGTAGTTTTTGAATATGTCATCCTTTGAATATGTGTGAATGACCTTTGATTATTTTACACTTAATATCCACTTATATATGGTGTATTCGTTTGTCACACATAATTATGTAATTGATTTATCCTTAAACCAAGGATATCGTCTTTGTAAGGGACATCGTCTCAATCTCCTTTCATTGAGACATATTCTGTTTTATAAACTTCCTTCTTTTATACGGTGTGTAAACCCCTTTGACTTTTACGTTTATTCAAAAGGAATCTTTTTTATACGAAGTGTTTATTAAACGACAAAAGGGAATGTTTTTGTCGTACGTATGCCGTGACAATGACTTCTCCACCATCGTGACCATTATTTGAGTTTTGGCTTCCTCTATAAGCCATACCATCTTTTTAAAAGAAAAATAAATACCATGTTTTACTTTTCTTTTATTTTGGTATTGAAAATGGTTTTCATAATGTTTTTATATCAATGTGTTATATTGATATCTTGTGATTGAAAAGTGGAAATGTTATGTTTCCTTTATAAATGTTTTATGTGATACAATTATGTTGAGGTTCTTGGGAATTATTATGAATACGGGTGGTTCCGTGACAAACTAAGGGTGGGCGAGACCGATATAGCTCTCCAATTCATTGGGTAATGCGAAGGAGTGAAACGTTATGGTTTCTCCGAATAGATTTAGGGAATATACTGTGCTGGGTATTCCAAACGTAACCCAGAGGGTTACTCCCTACGTAAGAATGTTATGAATACCTCAAGATACCTTTTATGTCTTATGATTTATATGATTTATTCATGATTTGATGAGGTATGTTAAAGTGCCCATGTTTTATGGGTAAAGTATGATTTCATTCTTATGTACATATGAACTCATGTTTCTTTTCCATAATTTTATAACCCTTACTGAGATTTTTATGCTCATCCCAAGTTTTTGAAATGTTTTTCACAGGTCAAGGGAAAGGTATATGATGTGATGATAGTGTCAAGGATGTGTTAAGAAAGAATACATGTTATATTTTAAATATGTTTCAATTGATGGGAAGAATGAATACTGTCTTTTATGTAACCACTTTGTTTAAATGTGGAATATAATGCAAGTTTCATGATCTAATTCTCTAAAACTCTAAGCCTGAAAAGATCATCAATGTGTAATCATGTAATAACTCAAGATTAAGTAAGGTTTAAGGTTGGGGCCTTATAAATATGGTGGAATTCATTGTATGTGGTGACTTGTGGATTATTTATGGTTCCTTATATACAAATGAATATATAAGCACACACACACACATATAAATATATATATATATATATACGTATGCCTATGAATATATTTATTCATGGTGGTGTGAATTTGTATATTTGGGATAATTGTGCTTATATATATGTTAAAGAGCATATGTGTGTATATGTAATGTATGATATTGGCTTTTCATGGGTTTATTTCATTCACTCATTCTTCTATTGACATATTTGAGGTGGATTTGAGTGGATTTCATCAAATGAAACATGTTTTGAGGAATTTTTAGATTTATAACCCCATAGAATTTTATATTATAAATTTATTGGGTGATTTTTAATGACTTGTTATAAATTTAAAATCTTTTTAGAGGCCATTGTATGCTTGAAATGAATTGGAATAGTCTCTAGTACTTGTATTGGCCCTTTTCCACATGTTTGTAATGGTAAAATTTCATAAGATTATCTTTAATACTATTTTAAGAAATTGAAATAATTTCCAATGAATCTTAATGTTTTCAACATTGCCGTATGATTTTTTAGTTGATTTTAGAGTCCATTTTTATATATATATATTGTTTTGTCAAAAAAATTCAAAAATAGTTGATGTTTCAGGAAATGGGTGTGATTTAATCAATTTTTCAAATAATATTAAGGTGTGTCTTCATGATTTCCCTTACATGTAGATTTAGAAAGTGGGATATGAATATGTCTTCCATTTCTGTTTAAGGGGTTTACTAGTATTGAAATGTGGTGGTGTTCTTTGAAAAATAAAATTGAATTTACTATATGTTTTTACGATGATGCCTCGATGTTGTCTCTTTACCTTTAATTTGTATTTGAGTTCCAAATATTATTGTTAATAGTTTCCAAAAGGTATTTGTAATATATGGGACGGGTGAAGTCTTGTTAGAACATTATGATGTGATTTTGTTTTAGCACGTGTTAATCCCCCTTGTTTTGTTGATGATTTTTTTGCTAATCCATGTGATGGTTGTTTTATTATTTATTTTAAGATGAGCTACAAGAATGTGTCCGTTTTCAAGGGTACTGGGGGACGTGGAAAGGATGTGATTAAGCTATTATCCTGGGATGGTTTTATTTTCATGTTATGAAACTGTTTTCTCATGGCCCGCATCTGTTTATTATTACATGATAAGATCGAGGATACAAGATGGGATATAGTGGGACACTGATATGACTAGTTGAGATTACACACTAGCTAGTTACCCATAGTAGAAAGTCCCAAAATTCTATTGGGTCATAATTGATGATTCTTTTTTAGAGTGAATCAAATGAATTATTTATGTGACTATATCACTTACCGGCAGTTCGGGCAACATTTTCATGTCCTCTATGGTCCCATTAGACCATGTGGTGTTTCCTCCTTTTATATATGTTATGTTATACATTATTTTTTTATGTTGATAATATGAGTTTTTTAGTTTTTATATTATGAATGTAAGGACATGATACCTCTTTTTTGTTTGAGATTATTGACTGTGTGGTTTTCCTTATGATATTATTACTGTTATTTATGGGTGGTATGACAAAACATTGTGTGTGTTTAACATACTGTCAGAAATATTTTTTTTTAATGATATAAAATTAATATTTGAAAAAGGTAATGTGTTTTTTTATTTTATTTAGAGTTTTCCTGAAAATGTATCTTCCATTAAATGGTTTCAGAAAATTATATTTTTGGAAATGGTTTCAAAAAGGGGGAAAGGGCTGGTCATGTTTTACTTGATTCAAGAGTTTAATTGAAATTTTTATCTATCATTGTCTCTATTTTATAATATAAATAGTTTTTAATAAAATACACATTTATTTTGGTTTTATAATGAATGTGAAATACCTAATTTGACATTGTATGTTCAAACTTATATATTTAAAATTAATTCAATGGATTGCTATATTTACATTGGTTTGTGGTGGCTAAATGAGTTCTTATCTTATCACACCTATATAATTTCCAGTTTCAAGTTCTTCCCAAATATTATTCACTCATAGAGAATGTGTGGTTCTATGGTTTTCAATGACCCACATGGTTACATCGAGGTATGTCTAGTATTTAAATATTCATCCCATTACTTGTTTTTATTCAATTTTTATGTTTTTATGATTATTTTCTATTTCATGGTATAAATCATTTTCTATTTTGTTTTGACTAATTCTTGAAACTAGTTTCCATTCAACAAGGATCTTGAATAACTAAGTGTTATGTGGTGGGCTAGATGAGATGTATAGTTTGGGGGTGACCCTTGATGGTTTGTTACAAATCTATACAAATTTGTTCTTCTTAAATAAAAAGAGAAAGATGATATATAAAAATCTTCATGAATAATTATTACATGCTTTGGTTTTAATGGGACATATATATATGTTACAAACATTATAACCCCATCTCTAGTAAATTTGACCTCCAGAATATTCTGTACCTTAATTAGTAGCACCTCATCTCTTTTACTTTCCATCGCGATCCTCTCAATAATGGATGGTATAGAAGTTATTTAACATATTGTCAATAAGATAATTTTACTATTACCATAACAATCCTTTTATAATCTAAGAATATTTGATCATTCTTAATTCTCATCATTGGTAAAATTTTTAGATCCTTTCTACTTAAGGAATCATCCACATGGTTTTCTTTTATAGGTTGATAAGGGATTGATAAGTTATATTCATTGATATACTATAAGCATATTCTTTATCGCATGTTACTCTCTATTTATGTGAATATAAATTTGATATTTTTGTGATCAGTATATAATTCACATTTCTCCACATTGAGATAATGTCTCAAAATATTCAATTTAGAGATAACTACATCCATCCCTTGGTATGTGTGAGATAGTTATTCATATTAAAATTAAACCTTATTAGGTAATATGATATTAATTTATTTATTTTTACTATTACATAGCTCAAACCCTTCATTGGAGCAATTTCTTGTACCAAAACAATGTTCCTTAGGGATGTGAGAGGAGTGGTGTAGTGATAAGCCACTTTTTCACCACCTTAAAGATGTATTCATATTAATTGTTTAATAAAAACATTACTCCCTTATATTATTTATTTTTAGTGTATTTACCAATCATTTTTTTCAAAAATATTCAGTAATACCTTTCTAATTTCGGGAGAGTACAATTCTCCATTATAGATGCAATTTTTGGTGAGTCCTCAAATTTCTTTTTCATATAATTTCCCATTGATTTTTCCTATAATTTAGATAATTTTATACAGGAATGATACTTCATTCTTATATAACTCAAATTTATTAAACTTTTATTGTATCCTCTACTTTCAAAAAACAATTATCACGGTTTTATAATAATTCTAATTCTCCTCCTTTGATTCAGAGTAAACTAGTTTAGCATCAATAAATACTACCAATAAATTACAGTGTAAAATCTAAGGAAACTACAACATATGTTTATAAATATTATTGGTGAATTATTGAGTCTAAAAGGGATCAATATGAACATATAGTGTTTATACCCTATTTGAAAGGTTGTTTTTAGAATAAATTCATTCTTCACACCTAATTAGTGGTATCCTGACTGATGGTCCACCTTTGAGAAATAATATGCTCCACATAGTTGATCGAAAAATTCACTTTTCCATGGAAAGCGGGACCTTTTCTTTTTAATGTTTTTTTGAGTTAAAAAAAGTCAATAAAAAGGCACATTGACCTATCATTCTTCTTTATGAAGGGGACTAGAGCGCCCCATGGGGAAGCACTCGGTCTTATAAAACCATTTTCTGGATTTTCTTCTAACCTGTTCAATATCTCTTCCAACTCAACGATGTCCATCCTATAAGGATTAATTGATATGGGAAGAGATATAGATATATGTTTGATTGAGAAATCAACATCTCATTATAGAGGAACACTAGGAAGCACTTCAGGGGAATAGACCAATATAATCCTTAAAAATGGGAATGTTTTTAAGTTCAATTATCACCTTTGACCGAATCATTTTGGAAGGATATTATTCTAAATAAGGAAATACAATCCATGATAGAATAGGACATTCATGTGGATGTTTATCAATATACTTGCAGTAGTTTAAAATCAAAGTATGAATATGGATGTAGAAAGTGATGTCCCCCTCTCAATAGTTGATGTTATCTTTATATAATGATATTCAATCTATTCAAAAAATTGAATCAATCTCTACTAAAGTATGTAAAATGGGATTTTTTGAAGATAAAGTCCAAAAAATGACTAGGGAGGAGTTATAAATTGGGATTCAAGTATCACACCATTTGATGTTCTTATAGAACTCTCAACCGACATGTTTTTAGATATTCTGTGAATGGTTTATCTAAAACATGCATGGTATGAATGAATATTTTGAAATATAATTAAAAATTAAAATCTATATTCTTGAATTAATAATGAGAGAATTTATCTCTACATCACTGTCAATATCCACCTCAGTAGTAGTGATAGAGTATTATCTTCCTTTCTTTCCAGTTCTTAAGGTTTTTATTGCTGACTGCCTATAGAAACATTTTTCATAAGGCATTAGGTGGGATAATTCCAATGTTTCTTGTCATTCTATCACTAAAACATAATATGGGTGTTAATCAGAATATTCCTTTATTCTTCCCTATTAACATGCATAATTATTTTACTCTATCACTGATTAACATGATACCCCACTTTTCCACATTCGATGCATATCCTTATTCCTATATGATATTTCAAAAAAGTTTTTTCCCACACTTTTGACAAATAGGATTTTTTTTTGTTTACACCGTGATATTTTTTCACTAATAGTACAAAATAATCTTAATTTAGTGTTTTTTGTCTTCGCTTTCATGATACCTCTAGGATTTCCCAATCAATATCTCAACATGGAGAAATCAATAAGTAACTTCTTCCTAGATATAAAATTACTGAATTTCTAATTACATTCACCGACTATATTTCAACCAATTAAAGAAGTGGTACACCTTACTTTCAATGATGATGACAAAATTGAAGGCAAACATTGCAATCCTTGTGAAGTGTGTTTCAAATTCCTAGTTAGACCCAAATTTATTTTCTCATTAGTCCAATGAACACTCTCTCTATTTTATGATATAGTGTTTGGGGAAAAAATTTATTAGAAAAGCATTCTTCAATGTCTTACCATAACATTGAATCAATATCCACTTTGAAAATTTTGTTGTTGATCAAAGTCTATCAAATTCTCCCTCAATGAAATGAATGACTAAAATGAATTTCTCTGGCTATGTACATTTGAAGACATAAAATATTTTATTAATTAATTACGTACATTATATAGTGATGAGGGGATCATATGATTTACTATTTGTAGGAGGAATTTTTTACTTAAATACCCACACAAAACTTTCACTTTCTTATGAAGAGTAGTTCGTTCTATATGAATCATTTTATTATTCATTACATAATCTAGTTTTTATTGTAAATCCATTAATCCCTGATTTTACACTCCCATAAGTTTCAGAATACTACTTGGTTATGTCATTGAATTTATCAGAATGTTGTTTTTTGGCATAATATTTCTAATTTCCTTCTATTAACTAAAAGAAAAACGATATGAAAATAAATTAATAATGAAGAGGGAAACATAAAAAAGGGGGTATAACATTTATTTTTTAAAACAAGGTGATTCCTTGGACCAAAAGGACCAATGCACAATTATTATTAAATGAATGTTTATAGGAGTGTAAAATACGAGATCATATACCTATATATTACATGTAAGGAAATAAGAGCAACGAGGAGGTCTTAGAACTATGTGACTTCTTCATTTACTCCTATATTTTCCAGGCCATCAATAATTGTGTTTCCCTCTTGATAAACATGTGTGATGATATATTAAACTCAATGAGTGAAAAATTTCCTTTATCCAATGGTTATAAATCAGCTAATCAAGATGTGTTATTCCATTCCAAAACGCTTTCACAATAGTCATCGAGTCACTTGAAATCCAATGGTTGTTCCAACCAAAGATCCTGGAAAATGAAATGGCATGTATCAAAATAATCATTTTAGCTTTAAGAGATGTGGAAATTCCACAACCACCAATGAAACATCCAAGGATATGACCAAGGTGATTCTTGAAGACAACACCACACCATGCATGGCCTATATTTCTTTTGGAGGTGCCATATATATTGATTTTGATCCATCCAAGAAGAGGGTCTCTCCAATACACATTCCTAGTGTGATGAGGTTGACATAAATTACCACTAATCAATAAATGTATCAGGATTCCATAGTCATACACAGTGTTATAGAAATATCCATTATTTATCAATTCAACTTCATGTATATCAATAAAGATCCTCATCTGACCTACATTATTATTGTGTGAGTAATTCTTATGAAGAATAGAATTACGATCATACCATATCACATGGTGGAGCTCAACACTTGTAGGAACAAAAATGTTCTTTTTTGTTGAGAGTCTTCCATTTCTACACATTTATTTTGTTGGTTTTTGAAAGAGCCCAGATGTAACCATTTTTTGTCATAAATGTCAAGAATACAGTTCAAAAGACCAGAAATTGTAGCACAAGAAATGAAGAGGTTGTTATTATATTCACTATGTCAAATATAGATTTTTCAATTAGATAAAAAATGAACCGAACATATTTAAAGAAACTTTCAATTGGAACTCTGTTGCGAGCCATATTCCATATGGGATTGAATATTGAAGGATGTATAAAAGTTCTTTTAAATATTTTATCTAATTTTAATCACTTTCATCATTGCAGAAATTATTATTGGGGAAATTCGTTGAGTTAAGCATACCATTTTGAGCAGGTACCAAAATTAATAAATCATTTGTCCAAGAGAAAGAGTATTTTTAAGTTATAATTAATATAGAATGAGGGAGATGATCAAATTGAGGGAATAAAATTTCTCTGATAGATTAGTTAATACAAACAGGGGTTTGCATAGTATATATCATAGAAATTAAAAGAATGTCAGTTCAGTTATACAACCATAATTTCATAGAGGAGTATCTAGAGACCATCCATCTAGAATTATTTATAATGTTAGTGAAGGATTATTTATGGAAGCCCATATGGATGAATCAATGAAATTAAAAAGACCCATCTTCTGTTTGATAAGAATTATACATTTGAGAAAGGTGATAACTTTATAAGTATTATGAAAAATCATCCAAGTGAGTCTTTCTTGAAGGGATTCATTAAAGTAATTTATATTTTTTAAACAAATACCACTATTCTCAGTGGGATTTCAAAAAATTTACCGGTGAACAGTCACAGGTTTTCATTAAATGATAATAATAGTCTAGATAAAATTCATTATATATGTGTTCATTGTTTTAAAAATAATAACATTCCATTTCTAGAACATCATGGTGTAAACCATATTTGTGACAATAGTGGATTTTATTAGGCAATTCCTACCCTCCATTGAATGATATTTATCATTCCAAAAGAGAGTTGTTTTAGAACATCATCAACTATAGACACAAAGTAAAAAAGACTTGGTTCTGTCCAAAATTATGGGGAAACATAGATATGTGAAATAGAGAAAACCTTATTTCAGAGCTATAACACTGATAATGATTCATTTTATACTGGGATGAATGTTCTTCCCAATGAAGATGAAATACTTTTCCAACTAATCGATTGATCTGAAACCAATTACTAGTTTGAGAGTGCAGTTTTGTGGTTAAGAATTTTTCTTCTATCACCATGAGAAAAATGGATGATGAAATCAATATAAAAAAGGTGAGTAGGAACATTCTTATTCCTGGAGATGTGGACGGGTACCATTTTCTGACACCTTTGGTGAATTTAAAGTAGTCCTTTGGAGATCCATTAGTCAAAATGGAGATAGATACTTAGTGGAAATGTGTTTTAATTTAGTGATAAATGTGATAATTAAACCAAAACCATGAAGAAAATCTATGTGAAATCCCCAATCCAAGATATTAAAATATTTTCTCATTTCATGTTTAATATCTATTTTACCTCTTCTTTTGGCTTCATTCAAGATATTCACACACTAAGTGGTAAGACATAAGTATTCGGTAATGGATCAACCCTAAATGAAACAAAATTGGTTCCAGGAACCAATTTTGTTTGATAGATGAATGTCTGTTAGAAATGATTTTGTTGATGAATTTATAAAGAGTATTAATAGGTGTAATGGGCCAAAATTGGTGAATCTCAGGGGCATTGTCAACTTTTAGAATCAGGGTGAGAAATTGGGCATTAATATTATGAGGATGCACAACATTGAAAAATGGATATTACTAGATTTAAAACATCGACATGAATCACATGCCAGTAATGTATGAGGAAACCATTATTGAATCCAAAAAAACCTAGAGCAGTATTAGGGTTCTTAATAAAGAAAATTTCTTTGATTTCATGATCTAGAGGAATTTTGAGAAGAATATTTTGTCCACGTTAGTTATTACTAAGAGAATGACCTTAGGAAGGTGGTCTTTGTTGATATTAGGTCCATTAAAGTTGGATTTATAGTAGGGGACAATATGGTGATCAATGTCATATTCATTTTCAATATGCATTTCCCCATACTTTATAGAGGATAGAATCCTTTAGGCTTTCCTGATTCATTTAATAGAGTTTTATAATTTAATATATATCTCAACATATGATCACCATTTAATTTTAAACACTTGTTTTCTCATATTATATATGAATGTGAGAAAATAATTGAGTTTAACAACAATATTTAGTTGTATATTATGATTAGTTTAGAGGTGAGAGATGGTGTTTCTATTTCGTATATCATTGAGTTTTTTCTCAACCATTATGATGTCATTGTTAAATGTTTTGGCTATTAAGATGAACCAGGTTTTGAGTGTACTTTTTAAGCAAATTTAATTTTACAGTGTAGGAAAATGGGTCATTGCTATGTGGCATTGATGTTCAAATGTTTTGGATAATATTATAACATTCATCATTAGAGGACCAAATATTTTTGAATCTAAAATGAAACCATTCTTTAATGTCTTTGGTGGAGACATAGACCAGGATGGGTTCATAATTAGAGTTCAGGCTATGAGGATTGGTGCTAGAGATTATGTCCCATTTATCTAAAGTAGAGACATTCATGAAGGCTCTGTCTAGTTTGGAGGCAACCACTATATTGTAATGTCTTCTAATAAAAATGAATTTTTCACCAGTGAGATAAATTTTGAAAATATTGTAATCTTTGACTGAGGTTTTAAATTCTCTCATGGAAAGAGGAGAATGAGATGGAAAAAATTTATCACTTCAGTTGAAAATGGTATTAAAGTCTCCAATAAGTAACCAATGAGCATTAATACTAGTTATTAGATATGAAATGTCAGTCCATAAAGTTATCCTTTCATGGTATCTATTATTTTCATAATCAAAAGATTATAAAAGATGTGTTCCATCAATATAAAATTTGAATGTAAAAATTCTGATTATAGATATTGAAGAGACTAGAATTGTGTAAAGAAGAGTATGACAAAATCAATAATGATTCAGCATTGAAGGTATTTTTGATTGCACCAATAAACACATAATTATACTGGATCAAAGTAGTGTATTTAGGAGAGAAGGAAATTTTTGGGATAACAAAAGCCAGTAACATAGGATTGTTAGTGTTAACCACTCTTTTTAGAACAATGAATGTGTCATATTTTGCAATGCCCTTAGAATTTGAAAATATGATCTTCATTTATACCTAAATTTGGAGTTAGAACATTCCTTTTTCTTTTTTTTCAGAACCTTTATTTCTAAAAGACATTCTAACATTTAGAGTAATATTAGTGATTTGTTATTGTTCATTGATATAAAATACAGGATTCTTCATAGTTGGTTCATGGATGGGGGAATTTATATTTGAGTCTCTATGATTCTTATGAAACATCAAAAAAGAATTGAAATTTTGATTTGATATCATGTATTTAGGCTGCATAGAATAGTCATAATAATCTATAGTATGAGTATTATCATCATTGGAATTATAAGATAGAGGGATAGATGTACTTGGTTATTTTGTAGCAGTTGTGACCTATTGTTTAGTGTTTTCTAGAATAAGTGGATGAAATTGCTTCTACTATAAAGACTTATTACGATCGTACAAATATTTAGTGTCATATACTGAGGATGGGTCTTTTGTCTTCTCTACACCAAAATAATATTTGATAGTAGTGTATCCCATTTTTATCTATATTTTTATCGGATCATGTACTGATGGTGTATAACCCATTAATGGTTTAGAAGATTCCATTTCTTTGGAAAAAATTACATTAACCAGAGAAATATTGGACAGTGCCTTGTCCTGGATAGCCTTCGGCTAGTAACATGTTTCCCATATTTATAGTATTTCCTGTGGAATCTAGAGTTTTACAGTTATTTATATTTATGTTTTGAAATATGAAAACGATTCTAATTCATTTATTTTAATTCGGGTTTTCTTCTCTCTCCCTAAAGTAGCAGTGGAATTCAAGGTGGATGGGTCCTTGAACTGTCCAGTACCCAAAAGAACCTCCACAATTTGAACAGAAGTTGATCCAAGGAAGCCATCAATGAAAGATGTAGTGTTGTGTTACAAGAACTTCACTTCAATTGTTCAGGTGGAGAAATTTCATCCCCTTTACCCATCATCTATTCAGCACTGTGGATGGGATAAGACCTATATATCAGTTCATATTGACTAGTGTTTGGTTCTTACTTATTATTTTTTGATCGGAAATCCCAATAGTATCTAAAAGAAGGTCTTTTATTTCTTCAAATAGACATGGATCCTTAATATAGTATTCTTCTTCTTCAGCAACATATGCCTAGATTATACGATAGTTTTCCCCTATTTTTTCCAAACTATGTGATTTCTTTACCCAAATTTCAGATTTATTTTTGGGGTGTTCAGGTATATCCATCATGGGAGTTTTATCTTCTTTACTTTTCTTCATTTTTATCTGATCATTTTCAATTGGTTGAGTTACATTCTTCTTAACAACCCAAAAATTAGAGATTTTATGACCAATTATCATACATAGGTCACAAACGGTGGGTTTCCTCTCAAATTCCATTCTGATTTCAGTTCTTTAGTCACTATAAGTGAAATTAATAGTATTGGGAAGCATTGAGTCTAAGTTAATTTCCACCATAACTCTAGAAAAGAGTCATAAGTAAACATTTAAAGTTATTGGATCAATATTTATAGGATATCCAAAAATAGAAATAATAAAATTCAATATTTTCTGTTGCAAAAAGAACCAATTATATCTAGGAATTTTGACCAATAACGGTGCCATAGTGTTCTTATATGTGTTTGGGTTGAATGTAGAGTCTTAGTCAGATATTCTAAAGAATCCCAGTTTAATATTAATGTTCCCTATCTTCCAAAAATTCCTAAGATAATCTTGTGATATCAAAAAAATGAAAAAAAATTACTTTACCTATGGGTATCAATATACAGTTCGATACATTCCAGCAGTGTAAAATACATGAAAGTAATTCAATTAAAGGCCAATGTTGATCACCATTGGGGTAGGAGATGTGGCCCCTGGCAAAAACTTTTCACGTCATCTTGCATTTTTGAAGTTCTTTCGGGTCTATATCCACCTAGAATCAACCATTATCAAGTATAATGAGATGGGGGAATTTCATCATGGTTCCTTTTCCCAGATCCTTTCTTTTTAGTGTGTTGAGGAAAGAGTTCCCCTAGGATCATCCTAAAAAAGAGAGGGTTGAAAGTTTTAATTCATGGGAATCCTCTTTATGAGTTTCCATAATATGATCATGCACATGAGATGAATTCTATATCCGATAAGTAATGAAGTGATGGAAATAAAATCTCCCAGGTGCGAGGAAATACTCTATGCCACTGAGGATAGATGTAATTAGGTGAGGAAACACTAAACTCTCTTTGGTTTTAGAGACAGATGGTCTCTCATCTCTGTAAATTCATGTTCCTATTGTGGGAGGGATAAAAAATAAATGATGATTAAATCATAACTTATGAGTCTCATATTTTCAATATAGGTTACCAATGGTAATTATTGCATTCTATTTTAAATACTAATATTATTCTCAAGTCATTAATAATGGATTGTAATGAGTTTGGGAATTTAAAAATAATATTTACCAGGTCTGTAAATCCAATTGTGCAGCAAGACATATTATATTCTTTTGGATGGTTCATCCTATATCTATGTTCCATTTTCAATGTTATTACCACATATATAAAATTTTTCAATATACTAATCCACATTTTGTATGTAGATTGATTTTTAATTTCTCTATCACCAATTTCTATGTCCTTCTCCAATATTCCATGATATTTTCCTATATTAAAAATTTTTCTTAGACATATATATAGGGTTATCAATGTCGTTTTCTCATTCTAGTTTCCAAAGGATAACCTAAAATTTTATCTAAGGACAAATATAGTGACACATTATTTTAAACATAATAATAAATGATTTATAATAGAAACATCTATTAATAACATCCCATAATAATATTTCTTAATGACTTTAAATGTATAGATTAATATTACATCAAAAGGAAAATAGAACATAAAATCCTTATTTTGTACTCCATAATATTCTCTATAAATGATTTTGACCTCCTAAAATGACATGGGATAACCTATGGAATATATAAATAATTGAGTGAACAAAATATCCATGTAAGGGAACATAAATGATAAGGAAATATCACATCTATGTTAATTGTATAAACTGATTTTATGAAACATATGGTTGATGAGTAATTATAATGAATGATAACATAAATAATAAGGCATAATAAGAGAATTGTAAAATTCAAATTCACGAATAATATTAAAACATTTAATAATCATGATTCAAGGATAATTCCATCTATAATATCACATGTTAGAGGATGACTCCTTATAGATTAGGGTTATTCCCCAATTTGATACCTGACACCTCAAGAGACCAACTCTTTACCCAATTCGTTAGAGTGATATTTTATCACAAACATCAAAACATGTTCATGATTTTTGTGTGGAACATAAATGAAATACATCATATGTTTGAACATAAAAATTACCAATCGAAATAAAATGATTTTTGTAATCTTTCCTCATATAAAAATAAAATTAAATTTTATAATGAAAGAATATGTGAAATTGATGAAATATACATATTACCCCATTAAATGAATGAAGAATAACCCTAGTATATATTATACAATCATATCTATATAAATTATAATAATTAAACAACATTAAAGGGAGTGAAAATGTGAGTAAGAGAGAGAATGGTCAAAACCTAATGGAATGGGTGGTTTATAGAGATATCTTACATCATGCTTGATTCATCGCATGTGTTATTTACCGCCATGAATAATAAATTTAAATTCATTTTTAACATTACTAATAAATTTTTCACATTTATTAGTCCGGTTATTTTATTTATTATCATTTTATGTTCAAATTCTTAATCATTTAGCTTCAAGTCAAATGTTTTGATGGTGTTCGACTCATATGTTGAAAATATATTTAAAATATTGAAAAATGTAAAAGATATTATTAAAAAATCCCCTTAATAATAAATATAATTATATTATAATAATTTTTTTACATAAATTATACTTATAAAACCAATCATTAAAAACTATAATGTAAAAATAATTACGTTACAATCATGGTGACAGTAAGTTATACAGATGCATGAGTAACATTATCCTTATTAAATTTATATGATAGAAAGATGTTAGAAGTAATTTTATCATTAAAAAATTATAATTATACCATAATGGTAATATTAATTTTTAATTACACTTACATATATCATCCATGTGATGCATTATTAAAAAAACAAATTATATCACTTCATGGGTCTGTATTTTACCGTACATTTGAACGATGATATCCATTTCAATGGACGGTAAGGTAAAAAAATACATGCTATATTAAATTTCTATGTTTTAAATATATCATTTATATCGTATATTAATATTAAACCAATCATTTTAAATTTAATTTTGTGGTGATGATGGAAAACAAATTATATCATTTCATGAGCCATTAGTCTTTCATACACAAGAATGCTGGTTTTGTTTCCCATTTAATATAAGTGGAGATGCATTTAGGTTGTGAAATTAACACAAAAAAATATTAGTATATAAGATATAATAATATTATTTTATTAGCTTGATTTAGTAATATTTGAAGGATGTAAATGAATAAATAAATCAAATATGAATGTTTATAAACCCGATATCTTCTTATGACAACCACTTTAGGATTTTACCAATAGCCTTCCTATATATGATGTTTGGTAAAAATAAGGCACATACGAAATTAAAATGGATGTATGAATGATTTCGGGAAGATCATGGAAAGGCCAATCAATTTTTAGGTGTGTAAAGTAGAGGATAAGATGCTCCCTATTATATGGGAGGAGGAGTGGCATTCTTATAAATACCCAAAACGATGAAATAATGGGATGTCACATTCAAGAAACGTTATCCCAAAAAAACTAAAGGATTAGAGGTTATTATAGTTTAATATGAACCTATAATACTAAAATTAAACATTTTCTTATCATGTTATTCGATTTAATATTTTAGTTTAACTCCCAGGTAAATCTGTTTTAACATTAATAGTGGTAACAAATATTCATTGCATTCTCTATTCATTATGATCAAAAATCCAGTTGAAATTAATAAAGGATATTAATTATTATGATTAAAAAACTAGATCCAATTTTATAAGATCCAATTCATATATGTGCTGGAATTTAATTTAAAAATAAAAGCATAGAGGTGTCTTAAAAATAGTTTTCTATGAAATGTATTTTTTAAGCATAAGATAATGTAATAATTACTTTATAAAATGTAATCATATTTTAAAAAAATCATATGAAATTTATATATATCATCTATAAATTTTATTTAAATTATTCCTCATTTGTGGTTATTTTATATATTTATAATAGAGAAACATTATGAACATTAAAATAGGTATTAGAAATTGTATTTTAAAGAAAAAAATTAATATTTTATTAAAGACCAATATAATTAATATGTAAATATAATTAATTAGATGAAATATAAATAAATTATTATTATTTTAAATTTACATAACATAAATAAAATATGAAGCTTTTTATTTACTTTATTTATTGAAAATAAGTGACAATTTTACCAAATATCTATATTTTCACTATTAATTGAAATATAAATATTTCAAGAAGAAAAATAAACATTTAACTTAAGATAATATCAATGTTATGAATAAAATAGTGATGTTAATATTACAAAACCCTTTCAGACATATTTATGGGTTGTTTTCTATAAAAATCTCACAAGGTTAAAATTATATTTACAAATATTGAATTGGAATCTTCATTCTAATTTCATGGATTTGTATTCTATGAAGGTATATATTTTGAAATATTAAGATAGGGTTGAATATTTTTTAGTTGGTGATATTTTATGAGATAATATTTTCATTAAAATTAATATTTTTGATGTTTTCTTAAAAGAAGAAACAAATTCTCCTTAATTTTCCAAGTCTTTGTGTCATTAAGAAGGGGGGAGATGTTTAACATTTTTTCACTAAATTATTATAAAGTGTAATTTTTCATGATTTTACAATAAATATCTTGGATGATCGCTCTTTCATTAGAGGTATAAATACTTTCAGAGTTATATGTAAATGTTATCTTAAAACTCATCTATAATATGTTAATCCTTAAAAACAAGATAAGTATCTCAGAATCCATTAAAATTTGTTTGATGACATTATTGAATATTTTGGGGGGGGGGGATGTTCTTCCCATGTTGGCTTGTGAAGAAACATTGATCTCCATCCCAAAGGCTAAAAATCCTTATTCTCTTAGGAATGTTATACTATGATAATGTTAAATTTTACATACAAGATCTAGGATAGTATTATCAACTAAAATTCTAATAGATATATACAGAAATGGGGATGAGAAGAAGAACAAAGATTCATTTTCAAGGGATCCACAAAAGATGTGAATGGTTTAGAAAATAAAATGATTAGTGATATCAATTTAAATACCCTCACGTATAAAATTATATCATGGTAAATATATATTGTGATATGATAGAATGGAATAGAATTTCAATTTCAAGGTAATGAATTGTATTTGATTTTCTAATAGGGTGGTGGATATATATTTCATTTGATACTACTCTACATAGTTTTTAGTCACTCTCATTGGAATTAAATATGTGTTCTCCAATTCTATTTTTGGATTATGTTATTGTGACCCATTATCACCTTGTTTTCATTCATATGAAATAAACCACACACACACACACATATATATATATATATGTATGTATGTTTTCCAGTGCATCATTATTAAAACTATTCACACTTTTATATTTTGGCCTATACTCAATGGTATTTATATTATTCGGTTTCCAATGATATTAATTTCATTGTTAGTGTGAATAGTTGGTCTATTAGAAATTGAAATATAGATATAGTGGAGTATATAAAATTGTGTGGATAGATTATTAATTGAGAGAAAAATATAACTTATATTTCTAGCTTATTTGGGGATAGAATGGTTAAAAATGGAGATAACCCTTGTTATTTTCATTAAATATTTCCCTAGAGAATACATGGGTTCTTTGATATTACCGTATAATGTTCAAATCCTTAATTTTTAAGGGTTGGATGAAAATAAAATCTGACCCCAATTAAAATTATAAAAATTTATTCATGTCTTTAAATGAATGGTCGCCTTGGTGAAATGTATACTTATGTTCATTACCATGCATGTAATGTTTATGATAAGGGTTCCCAAGGTTATTATGAAGAAAATTGATAACCTCATACATTTGTCAAATGGAATGTTCATTAAGATAGACATTTTCACTTGGCCTCATGGTATAGGTTGTTAAGGACACTGAATGAGTGTTGTATTAACATCTAGAGCATTATGTAATCCATGCATTGTATATAAGTGATGTTGTATAGGGATTCTCCGGAGGTTCTCTCACAGTGGTCTCAGAAACATTCAAGAGAATACAGAGCTAACCTTGAAACTATGATGCAGATAACCATGGGTAGTGATAGGTGACACATGATCAAATTTGAAAACATAAACTATATTCACGATGGGTAATTGGTTATGGTTAAATTATTTTTTAGAACCATAATTTTGTGGGAGTTATATAGGTTTTTCCAGGGCTTTCACGTTTTGATATTTTATTCTATCAATATTTCTAGAATCCATCCTTTATATTAATAGATTTATATATAAAAAGCGTGATATTTTTAATAATATCATGTTCAATAATGAGTAATACATATTGGTTCTCTTGAACTCTCCATCGAGTTTCTTTTCTTATAAGGATTACAATTATTTATTGTTGGAGAAAAGCATTTAGGATGAGTGAGGTGTCATATGGTGTTTTGAAATCCCTTCTGAGTATATACTTATCCTTTTCACATTATATCCATAGAAATAACCACAAATAAGTAATTTGATATAATGTCATATCTATCCACACTATGTCTACTTATTGCAGGATATCCAGATAATAATCCTCATTTTAATTGATTTTAAAGGGTGAATATGTGACTAAAGTCTAGGGGAAACTGGGGTATTTCATTGGTTATAACATGTAGAAATTATTTAGTAATTATTTTCCAAATAACATGTTTCTTTGAGTCAATGGATAAATATAGGAGTAGAAAGGGGGAGTGATACACTTACAAGTGGGTTGTGGTGCATTTGAAATTATTGGAACAAATCATTTCATGACGGGTATATATCTTTTTACATTATTTATTATCTATTTCCCACAACATGGTGATTTAACTAGGATTTATAAGAAAATTTTTGGATAAGGCTTCCTTTTTATGTAATTTCATTGTGGGATGAACATCTCTTCCACTAACACATTGGATGAATACTAAGGGTAGATGAGTTAAATGGATTCCTCTTAGTAGTGGACTCAATAATAACATAGATGGATTACACACTAATGGTATCATGTGGGGAATAGGTGTCATTCTTGACTAAGAAGCTCGGTAGAGGTGGCATTTTCTGGATATTATGTCCATTTTTATTCACTTCATATGGAGTCCTTTTCACTAATCAATGTGAATAAGATTTTTCAATATAATAATTTCATGATTGTGTTAATTGGAACTGTTATCTGATCATATTCAAATCCATTCAAGAGAATTATTCAATATCATGGTTCATTATTTATCATATTCTTATAATTAATCTCCTTCTTAAAAAATGTAAAGGCAATTCATATATTGTGTGAAGGGAATAAAGTTGAAAATTTACTCACTTATTGGGTAACATATTATGAATATTTAACTATGTTATCAAGCATGTTATCCTTCCTATGAATATGTTGACATAGAAGGGAATATTCTCTAGTTATTTATTATTTTTATTATCCCAGACTATGTTTGATTGTGTGGTTCTTTTCATATCTAATAATTTTTTTGTATGATTAGGAATCTTAATTTTTGAATAAATATATTTATATAAAATTTAGTGCTTATATCCTAATAATTAATTAATGGACTATAAAATTTATATGTGTTTCATAAATTATTTAGTCCAACTCATACCCACTAATTAATCAAATAGGTTATAATGTCCATATTAAAATAATCATGGTTCATTTAGTTTTAGTATTGTGTGAAATATACACTATCAAACATATTTTTCAACTCTAAAAACCTATGGTGTTATAATGATTATGATAATTAAACCACTATAGGTTATACCTCCTCTATATTTTTCATTAGGTGTTTCTATCTACTCACTTGTATACTTGTACAAACAATTTTATAGATACAATAAATTCATTTCAGAAGTCCAATACTTTGATGTTTTTATAAAAAAAAATATATCCTCATAGTGATTTACGATTTATTAGACATTTCATGATTGATATTGTGTTATTTAATCAAATACGAAAGGATTTTCCATTCATTTTTTAGAAAAATTTAATATTTTGGGATTTTTGATGGGAATAGAACAATATGAGAATGTCCATTTCAATTGAATTCTATTGGAATTTCCATTTTTGTGAATTCATATATGGATTCATCGAGTGGATAGGTTTAGGAGATTAGAATGAAAAACTAATAAGTTAAGGATATCTAAAAATGGATTATATTCCAAAATTTCGGTTCATATGTATGTATTTTCATTTCACAAGACATCATCATTTTCTATTGGTACATTGGCATTTTGTTTGATGCCAACCATGGACATTAGGGGATTCCTCTTATTTCTGCTATGAAAATTCATAGAGGTTAACACTGTATGTTTATCCAAACCATCAATTAAATTCAATATGAATATAACATTTTAAATAAATATCTTCTGATATGTGATTTATAAATTTTTAAAGTTTATTTAATTTAAAATATCATATAATTAGTTATCATATAAATTAATATATGAGTTAAATATATATTAAATATATATTTTTTATTATATTTAATATAATATATATTTATGACTACATTAATAATGAAATAATATTTATTTTTTAAAGAATATTTATCTTTTGGGGTTTAATTAATACTTAAGTAGAATTAAGATTAGAGTTAATGTTGTAGTGGGAAACGATAACTTAATTATTATTTGGATAAATGCATGTTCATATATTCAAGAAGTAATATTGGTTTAACCATGATTAAACCGCATGTAAAGCAACTAATAGTATTATTATTATTATTATTATTTAGATATGGTGTTCTCTAATAATTTTGTAAATAAAAAGTTCCCATGGGAAATTATTATTCTCTAACCCTAGATTTATATATAAACATGATTATATCATTTCTTACCCTAATGGTTCTTATGAACAAAAAATTATTGAGAGATCCTTCATAGTACCTAAAGAGATCCTACTCTAGGGAATACTCATTAATATAGATAGATTTTCTTCTAACACCCACTCGTACTTATGAAGAATATAAATAATCATTTACCATAAAAGTGATTCTTGTGGTAATCCCTGAAATATTATGAAAATGTTGGATATTTGATGCTATCAACCATGGATGTATAAAAATTATTTTTGGAGTTTTATAGTTCAGATATGGAAAACCACTAGAGGGATTATACCCTTGAATAATATGAAAAAATGATGGTATGATAATAAAATTGTATATAAAAAATATTACAAACAAAATAAAAAAATTATAAAAAATTATATATATTCAAAAATTAATTATAAATTATATGTGATGATCCAATCTCATGGAATCTGGGGACTCTACTTCATTTAATTCTGATGTGAAATGTGATGAATGTTGAAAACTCATTATTGGGAATGAGGATTCTGATTTTAAATACATCCTATAACATTCATGTTTTATCAAATCTGTCACATAAATTTTAATTATTATTATTTATTCATTTATTAAAATGAAATTTTTTTTTGTAATTTCATATTTGTAAACTCATTGATTCAATATAAAAGTAAAATTTATGAAAATATTCACCATCATATTCCCAAGAATATGTTAATTTACATTCAACAGCACATTAAAGGAATTCATCACAAGGTACCGGGAATTCAATATAGATATCATAGATACAATGTATAAAACTAAATAGTATACACTATCTACTTAATTTAACCAAATTTGGATGGGTTTTATGGTATATAGATCACTACATGAAGTCAACACATGGTGTATTTATTACATTGATCATGATAACCCATCAGACGGGTATATAGATTTCTAGATTATACAATAACTTTATATTATACACATAATGCAGTGTATGATATTTTTTCGTAATTTAAATCAAATAATTATATTTTTCAAGGACATAATGTGCATTTATTTCATGACATAATGGATTTATTGTTAAGAAACATATATATTAATGAAAATGACATAGTGGTTTTTTAATTAGTACACACAAAATATATTTAATATGCACAACTTAGTGGTCATGTAATGAATACCCAAAAGATGTATTTTATATAATTGATCTTATTTTAGGTTAATTAGTTCAAAAGAATTTTATTTTCTATGCAGGATTCGGTGTTTATGCATTTAATAAACATATGGTATATTCCATACAAACGATGTTGTATTAATTTAATTAATTCACTTGTAGTGTAATGAATGGGTTGTCTTAATTAATTTCCTATATAGTATATGAGATAAAAACAAAATTTAATCATTTTTATTATATCTCTTTTATGATTTCTATATTGATGTTATGTGTGACTTCATAACATGTAATAAAGGTTGTAGAGTGAACTATCATCTACACATGGATATATGATGCTTCATTTCTAGAAAATTCAATGGGAGTGGATAATGGTGGCCTAATTTATAATCATATGATTCGCTCATGTATGTTATATTTAAAATTGAGGAAGAAAGACTCATCTAGGATAAAAAATTCAAATGTATTGGAAGTCTACAAAATTTAAAAATTTAGTTTAGTTGTGTTTTATGTAATTAACAAAAGAATGAATCATACATGGGGTTTGATATATTTTTTACTATAAGTGGTATTGGCTAGTGTATAGAAATAAATGGTGTATTGAATAACTATATGTAATACATATGATATTTTACATTTTCAATTAACATGTTGTTGTGGATATTAGAAATAATTTTCCTGTAAGATACTATATGTTGGAGTCTTGTAAAAGATTCTATGACTAATAATTATTTTCATAAAGCACATAAAAAATTACTTAAGACATTTAATAATGTTAAGAGTAATCAGATTTAAGAATTTTAGGTGTTTAAGATTATGAAAGGTTCAACATATAAGATGGGTAGTAGATTTCAATTAATATATAATCAGATGATTTAGAAACTTATAGAACAATTAAGACTAAACTATATGAATGGTCCAAAAATTGAGTCTTAAAATGATACAAAAATGTTTTATTATATCCAACATCATGAATATGAAAGAAATTAAATGTAATTTAATCTAATATATATTAAGAAATATAAATGAGGATAAATATGGTTAATGCTGATAAAGCTAAGAGTTGATGAAATGATAATTAATTTGGATGATTTTGAGAGCATAATGTATTAAATATCATATTAGTGGATTTTATATATTATGACTTTTTCATGTTAATGTTTGTTATGAAATTTGGTTAATGTAAATCTAAATATTAAGATAGACATTAATTTTATTATTAATTTAAACGATAAGGAAAATAAAAACTCATTGAAATCTAGTTACATGAATTATAACCCATTAGTTCAAACTAGTGATTTATTAATGGTAATTTATAACATAAGTATAGTAGATTAGAGATAACAATGTTTGAATACAATTAATGCAAATATGTTATATTGCATATATTAATGAAATATAATCTAATCAAGGAATTGACATTGAATGATCATAAAGGTGATCAAAAGATAAAATGATCAACATTTGAGATGATTGGAAGATGGGAAATTATGACTATGGAATCTAGGGTTCAAACCACAGTTAGATTAGTTGAATTTGGAACACCCTATTCCTAGAATATAATCCACATTATTTTTGAAATGCAATGGCATTAAATGATTATGTTATGGATTAGAAATGGAAAAAACATTATATGAAGTACAATAAAGATTATAGAAGGTAGAAAACTGGTGATATTTCATATCTCAATAATGTGATTCCAAATTCTAGATGATGATGATGAATGATAAATTATAAATATTAAAGTCATATTACTTATTTCATCATTTTAGCTAAAATTGTAACATTAATTATGGTGTTTGATGATAATATTTTGGGAGACATTATGAAAGTCTTATACTAATATTATCAGAGTCATTTATAGCGGATGATTGAGATTAACCATCGTATAAGATATAGAGTGTATATAATGGATTTATCATAGAATGGTTTTATGTATAATGGTAGAGTTCACTCAGAGATAAATGATCTTGCTTCTGAAAATATTGAGAACTATAGTAAATATAAGGATATGATAACCAACATGTTTTGAATATCATATGGAATAAGTAGTTGAATATATGGAACATGATGATATGATGAAACAGAGAATCACAAAAATATATGTTCTGAATTATAGTAATTAAAACTAACTATCGACATCCTGCATAAGGTATGAATTTTAGGAATCTTATATTAATGAGAGATTAATTTGAAGATACATATTCCAATTCGATAAAGAGTACAAGGACAACATTGATAAAATGTGTGAATAATTTTTCTCAATCAAACACCTAAGATAAGAGAAACGATATTACAGTTAGTAGAAAAATATTAGTTATAGTAGTAAAATATTGTTCACTACGGAATTTGGGGTTGTGTGCACTGTAAAATGGTTGAATATTTTATAAAGAATTAGTGAGAATACATTCACACCGCTTAGGAGGTATATGAAGGTTTTTGTTTTATTGCCTAATTTATTCACCTGAAACATGTAGATTATATCTGTACGTCATGATAATAACTGAAAAAAATGGATTATATACCCATATTGGGACTAAACAATGTAAATATGTTTTGTTTTGATCTGTTTACTTTTAGACATTTCATGTGGTACGAATTTGTATTAGGAATGAAAAAATAGATCCATTAAAAATAACCAAGTGAGATGTTTGATAAAAAATTTAAATATTTAATGTTTGGTTAATTCAGTAAATTTTTTCTATGATGATTTACTCCCCTATCAATGTCACTGAATGATTTAATAGACAGAAAATTGTTATAATACCTAGTTTCCCTCTATTTTTATATAATGGTCTTACCAATTTCATTTATTAAAGAAAATGATATATTTTTTTAGGATGTTACATATGTATCTGAGTTGGAGAAACTATACATTTATCATTTCAGAGACACCATGTATTTTTTGATTACAACATTGAAAAATAAGAAAAACACATAGGATAAAATAAAATGGAAGTTCAATTATCATAAGAAATATGAGGTTGAAAAAATAATATTTGAAGATAATCAACATGGTAAATTTCATGGTTAAATTTACTTATTTTTATCTGAAATAATAATTTATCCCAATATATGCATAACATTTATAATATGATATAAATAGGACATAAAAATGTACCTATTCTAATTTTGAGGTTTTTTAAGAGATATGCATTTGAATTTATAATTATCATATTATTGTTTATATATGACTTAGGTAATAATAAAATGTTGTTTGAACATAAATATGAGGAAATAAATAATGCATTTGAAAAAAATTTAAGCAACTAAACCACTCAAAAAAATTATCCAATCCAAAGAATAATTATTATTAAATTATAATGAAACATATTCCTAGGTAGAATAATAATTTTAGAGTAGTGTTTGATATAATTATATGACTAAGGAATACTATGGATATAAGATCCATGAAATTGAATATAAACATAATGATTCCATCAATGTTATGAATTAAAAAATCAATAACATGTATTAAAGGATAAATATAATAAAAAATACTTAAAAAAGAATTCTAAATTACATAAATAGAATATTCAAAAAGCTGTAAAAATAATTGGATGATGGAGTATGTTCCTTGGGGTTGAAAAATTATCTAAAGGTAATCATTATTTGAATTTTTGGATAAAACAATAAATCAATAATAATTTCATCCACAAATATCACAATAAGGTGAAATAAGTTCTTACAATAATATTACTAATTTTTTTATTACCCTAGATAAGACTAGGTTTAGTGGTGGGATGACTTTGAATTTACCATAGTATAATTTGATAATAATATCAAAAGAATAGGTACACTATATGTTGAGAAACCAACCATCTCAATTGATGAAATGAGAGAAGGATGGATTTTCATTTCATTATTATGATATTGAAATGAAGGTTTCTTTACATAGAGGTAGTGAGGATACACTTTTTTCCATACTGCAACTAAAATGAAGAAATAATGATATTACATAAATGGATAGTGCTATAAAAATATAGAACATAAGGCCATTGAATGTAACTATAAAATTAAAATTATTGAAATATGGTTAAATCCTACATTAAGGGGAGAAATAATTATAGTTGATATCCTAATAGGTACCCTCGACCAATATAGAGTACGGTGAAACATTATCCACTGAACATAATTAATTATCATGGGTAATTCTATAAATTTTTTAATTAAATTTACATTGTAAAGATGAGTTCTTGGATACATATACTATGTATTGTTCACCTTATTCTAATACAATATTAACACATGTTTTGTTACAATTTAAAAGGAATATAGAATATATGTCTTCGTGGGGGTGTAAAAAAAAGTATGACAAAAAATATTGAACGCTTAAAAAATATGGGGAATAACCCACAACAAAGAAAGGATAATTATATTATGAAATAAAATGATATATAATATAAAGGTTCATGATAATAATGAAGTTTTATTTTAATAAATTAATTGTGGGAATATAGAGTGTATCATTTCTGTAATTTAATAACATGATTAGTTTGGTGAATGACATGTCTGATGAAGAAGTTATATTTCATAAATGGTTTTTCAATGAAGATAATATAAAATATTTGAACATATTTTGAATATGACTCAAATAATTTCATTACAATACTTACTATTTCATGAACAAAATACCAGTACATGTGATGTTTATAGATAAAAAGATTTTATCATCAAGGAATACATGTACTATAAATTTTGTTGTGTAGAATAATTCATCCCTGAATGAGATAATTGAATATATTTAAGATGTTTGAATAACTTTTTTTCTAATAAGTTGTAATAAATATATAATATATAATAATTCTATTATATTTATGTTCCAAACATATAAAACTAAAAAAATTCTAAAATCAAATTTTTTTGATATGATAATTAAGTCAACATGGACCATAGATTCTCATGTATGGAAGATCATGAGGTAACCATGCAAACAGAGTGATCATACACCTAGAGATAAATTAAAATTACATTTTAGTTGGATAAATATATCTAATATCGGTTTCTATAACTATATCACTAATGTCAAACTTCCTCTTTCCCATATATGTTTCCATAGAATTGAAGGTCGAGTAATTCAAGGGGTGTGATTAAGTTGATCTAAATATTATATATCAAATATATAGATATAAAAATATATCCATTATTAATTTTATTACTTCAATTGTAATCATGGTTCCTCGTCGAAAGAAATCAATTTGTATATAGTCAGATATTGTAATTGTAACCATTCTTGATGATAGAGTTGAATAGATTTTTTTACTTCAAGTGGATATATGTGAAAAAAAATTATTGGATGTTTGACATTCAGATAAATTTGTAATCTATGGATTATTGGGATTGGTCATTATAGATATTTATTAAAGTGGAGTGAATGGGATAAAAATATAGGAAACCAATAAATAAAAGAATTAATATATTGTTTGTTTTGTATGGTATAGATTTCTGGTGATGAATCTATCTTAGTTATAGAGTTTTAGATAAAAAATATAAAAATTAGTGACGAAATAATTAATGATGTATCATTACCATAATGTATTATTCTATAGAGAAAGGTTATCTCAAAACCCAATGGAGAGAATTAATGATTTGGTGAAAAGGAGAAAAGAAAATTCAATGTAGGTGGACCAAATTTTGTGTTTAGATGTTTTAGAATTATTTATTTAGATGGATGCATAAAATAAGATGAATTAAATTTTTCATGGTGAATCTAACATTTCTAAACATATATAAATAAATTATTTTTAATATCGTTTAGTTATTACATCCAAAAACAATCACACAACCTTAATGGTTTAGTTAATTTGATATTATCTATATAAATATCAAAATTTACTACACCTATGAACAGTTCCCCATAATCATGCACTGATAGACCCTTTCCTATATATCACAGAATATATAATCATCATCATAAGATGGGGAATGAGAATAAAAAAAATGGGTTTTCATAGATTCTTATTAATGGGTAACATAATATAGTGCATCATTTTTATATTGTAACCATATGAAAAATAATAAATAAGAGAGACTATCTAATATTTAATAACATAAATAAATATTTGTTAACCATAAAAAATAAATATAGACATAACACCTCACATGATAGAACATTCACCATGGAATGAGAATATATAACATGAAACATATGGAATGATATATAGAACATAATAATAAAAGTGGTATAGCCATAAACATGGACATTATTATAATTGTTTACCCGAACATCCACCAATCAATTCACTCATAAAACAATCAGTATAGATAAAAACTATTAAAATGACCCTTTACGAATGGAACAACAATCTGGTAAATTAACATAACATGAATATCACCATTAGTGGATGATCATTTTTATGTGAATGTAAACCTAATCGTGAAAGTTGAATTTTTAAATCATTTTATATGATTTTTTAAAGTCATTATTGAGAAACTTTTTAAAGATTATCATTTTATTAGAATATATAAAATGTAAAAAATTTATTGGAATGTAATAGATTCAAAAACACATTGTTTACATATCTAACTCATATTAAATCATATATAAATAAAATAAAAAAATTGTTAAAATAATAAATTGTATATCTCAAAGAATAGAGTTTGAGTATCCATGTCCCTTAAGGATGAAATAATTCAAGGATAAATGGAAATATTTTAATTTTAAAAACCCTATTATAATTATTTATAAAAAATATATACCTAAAACAACATAATGGTTATAAATACTAGAAGTGAGAATTATTTTAATTCATTTACTCTTAAAATAATAATTAATAATATAGACTTAATAAGCCATAATGATTTAATAACAAGTGTATGTTGGAATAAATTTAATACATTTAATTTTAAAAATAATAACTTATTAAGGATCCAAGGAGAATACATATAGGATATCAAAATAAATATTGGATTTAATGATAAAATCACTTTATTTAGAAATAATGAAAACCCCATTTGAACATTTAATAATAGATTTGTTGGTAGCCAACATAATTCCAAAAATGAAGAAGATGTTCTCTTAAAATGAATAATTGGAATACAATAATCGTTATAGATTAAAAAAAATTAATTTTACACTAGTTAATTTACTTCATTATTGGTAAAAAAATGATCTATATTTATTTATGATTCATAAAAAGATATGGGAAATATTATTTATAAAAAATTTATTTTAACAAAAAAACATAATAATATTGGAACAATACTTTGGTTTGAAACATTATTTCCCATTAAAAAGGTGGAAATTAAAAATAATATCTTTAAATTATATAATATATTAATATTTAATGATTATATTCAATTAATATTGATTTTGACTGAAGGAAAATATTTGATTATCAAATGAAACATACGAATTTTATAATATCTTAATAAAAAGTCATTAGAAGATTAAATATCTAATATTTATATAAATAAGATAATTGATGAATTTTTTAATTCAAAATCCATAATTTTTATGAATATATACTATATAAATAAGAGATTTCTACATTACATTAAAACATGTATCAATGAAGAGAAATTATGATGAAAACCCTTTACATTATTTCCAAGCATTGTTAGATGCACTCAAATATAATTTTATAAGAAACCAAAATATATCACTATCTAATTTTAAAACAATATTAATTCCTAATAGTATTACAAATTTTTATTTATAAACACTATCTTCTTTTTCATTAGTTAGTGTTTTCTTAATTCCCCAAATCATGTGTTTTCAATTTTTTCTGTTTGTAGTGGATTTATAGGAGATGTGTCGGTAATCATTATTCATCCAAATATCATCTTTATATTTTTATTAATTATAATATAATGGGTAAAATATAATGATCTATGTTGGTTTTGTTTCATTTAATGAATACAATATCTCTATATTTGATGTTGAAATTGAAAACGTATATTTTTTATTGATTTTGATCTTATAAATGTTTTTTTCATTATTAATGAGTTATATATTCATGTATCCTTTATAGAACAAAATAAAATATTTATTTACATATTTGTTTCATATTATAATAGATATTTATTTCAACATCATCCCTGATATAACATCATATTATTGTTCAAGTAGGAAATTAAGCTAACCATGTACCGAATATTTCATGATTATTGATCTTTATAAGGTGACTTAGTTGTAATAACATTACACCAATAACATAATGGAATAATTTCGTGTTTATTACTATGATTTATTAGAATTATATATGATTTATAATAATAATCAAAAGTTACTAAAATATTATATAATTTAAATCAATGGTCTTCCTCTTAGTATGCTTTTTTTTAAACGGTATAATTTATGAAAATAGTTTATTAATAATATCATTAATAGTTTCTCCAATTTTTAATAAAAAATTACTTTTATAATAGAAACAAATTGATACTTTAATTTTTTTTATAAACAACCATGTATGGTTGTGATTAATTGAAAAATGTAAATCGATCATTCCCTAGAGGCGGTAGTCCACACATATGGATGGTGAATGGTTCTTTTTTCCATTGAACAGAGAACAAGTGTAACATAATTTTCCATTTAATAATATAAATTATGCCTTTATAAATAAAATTATATAAAAAATTTCATACTATGACCGTCCTTATAAAAATGGTTAGGGAAACAAAACTTTTATTTCATGGATGCTATAGTCCACACAACACATGATTCCAATTATCTTTTCTTTTAATAGAGAATAGGTGGGTGGTTAATGATTAAACCATAATTATAATAAAATAATATTATAATAATAATAATGGTGTTATAATTATGATATGTAAATGTGAAATATATATAAGAAAATAAATATATAAGGAAATATAAAAGGGAAACAGTGGTTAAAAACATATACCTCTATTCCAGGATTATCTACATTATGAAAGGGATTAATCCTTTGAGGTGGAAATTTTATTGAAGAAAAAACCATGTAAATGTGTGTAAGAATTTATATAATACTGTGGAATGAGATTTGACTTAGCTTAATATGTTTTTTATAAAGGGGATGTTTCGAGAGGAATGCATATTTTATAAGTGAGAAGGAGTGGAATTTTTATAAATATCCAATTTGCACCAATAATGTGAAGTAACTCTAAAATAATTTCCCTCAAAAATTAAATACTATTGTATTGGAGGGGGATATATAGAGACCTAAAATCTAGTATCCCAGAGCTAATGTCTATTTTACTACATTGGCATAAGATATATGAAATTCCATCTCGAATGACCGAATAGTTTAGTAGTCTTGGAAAACATGATACAAGAATGGAATTTTTTTTAAAATTTGCAACATAGAATACAAGAGATAATTTCATTAGGGACACCATTATTCGTCATAAATTATCTATACATATCAATCCCAAAACACATCTCTATAACCTAGGGAAAATGAAACATATGAAAGCTGTGAGAACATGTTCATTGTATGTGTAATCGTGCAGGGAAAGATGTGAATATATAAAGAATAAACAGTATAGAAACATGAATAACTTATTTCAATTACATTTAATAAATAAATTGATCATATTAAGGCATTAATAAATTACGATCAAATAATTCAATATAAATAATCACATGATCTTGGAAACGTAAATATTGATATTGTAACTAATCAAATCATCACATGGAAGATGAAAAACTGAATTCCCAACAATGGAAGTCATATTGAAAAACATCTAAAACATATCATTGATTCATTTAAAAAATTTATCTATATAAACAGCTAAGTTCTTTACCCAAACCTAATATAGTTTCTCCCATGAGACAAACAGATTCATCTTGGGGCTATAATAAGCCTCAAACGTCACTTACTTTTTCAATTCATTACTCATATGAAATGGTTGAAACATGATATACATAAAAATTCTAATTGAAAATGTATCATATGAAATTTTAATACCTATGTGAATTAATAAAAATTATCACAAACCCTCCAGAGAAAAACGGTGAATTGTAATAAAATTATATGTCCCTAGTAAAACAGATCAAAAAAAATCCATAGAAATAATAATGATGGAATGAATACATCATATCATTGGCGTATCATATGTTAAATATATGTTTTATGTCATTTGAGAATATAAATTCCATAAAGGTATCCATAAAATCATTTTTGGAAAAAAAAAACCTTTTCATTTTGAAAATCAGATTTTAGAAAAAAAATTCATAAAACATTTTTAGCATTATATTAATTTTGTATATCCATTTTAAAATTTTATAATAATAATTAAAACATTATAGGTCATTTTGGTATAAAATTTCTTTCATTCCATAAACATTTAAATAAATATTCCATTCACATTTTTGGTAAAATCAAAACATGTATTATTTTGAAAAATACATGAAGATTCCATTCAAAACATTTTGAAAAAATTTTAAATGGTTAAAAATTTATTTATTAAATAATTTTTAAATGGATGAAAATATTTTTGAAAATATTCTATAATACATGACAATTTAGGAAAAAGGTTTCTGAAAGAGGAGAGAAATAAATTGTTATTTTATTATAACAAATTCTCAGTAATTTTATATAGCAAACTGTGAAACAATCCAACTATTACATGAAAAAGTTCATGAATCCATCTAGGATAATTAAATATACGTATTTTAACCTGGGAATATAAAATAATTCCCCTATGGAATATTCAAAAATAAAAAATTGAAAATAATGAAGAGTTTGTGAAATAAACCCTTACCACATTGGTAACTTATGAACCGTAATCCCTATAAAATAAATGGCATGAAATTAAACATTAAATACATTGATAATAAATAATTTAATGATATAACATATAAAATGGTCATAATAATCACTACACATTGGGAATTAGTGGTTAATAAAAAATATGTCCCATGGTTGTAAAAGTGAGATGAGAAACCCATACCTATGATCTGATTTCCATCGTATGTGTCCATAGTTCATGTATAATGGTTTTAAAAATATTATTAATTTATAAAATATCCATATTAAAATTTTTAATAACATATATTATACTTTTATTGCGTTTTAATAGCATTTTGTTCATAATTATTCACTATTTTCGTTGTTTTTGGTGTCAATTTCATTATTTTCTTGTGTATATTTCGTCATGAGTGTTACAGTTCTTGTGAATAATATATATATATATATATATATATAAGAAAAAGAATTAAAATAATGTTATAAAAATCTTACTTAATCCTTATATTCATATTTGGGGCCATTTATGAATGTTGTACATGGAAAATGAATCACATGGCTTCATGGGGATAATTAGTCGTATGTACGTAGGAGTGATGATATCATTAACTTAATTAGTAAAAGGTAAAAGAATTGGATGATAAATTAATTTAGTATAATAAATATAATGTCCTATATATCAAATGTAAATATTAATTTTATCCTTATTAGATTTAATGTAACGATTAAGTAAAAAATAAATCACATCGCTTCGCGAGGTTGTAGTCCTTGGTATGCGTGAGTGAAATTATCTCATTTGAAATATAATAGAATTTAAAAACGTTATATTTGATTTATGAGTTATATAATTATAATTTCTCATAAATATAATATAAATGTTGTAAATATTTCATTATTTCAAGCATTTAATGGTGGTAATGGAAAACAAACTACATCAGTTCGTGATGTGATAGTCTGCGGCACATATGATCGATCATTTCAATTCCCATTTGACTGATGTGCACATAGATAAATATTATTTCATCTTCATGATAATATATTATTATATGATATATAATATTGTCATTGTATTGTATCTTTTTAATAGTAATTGAAGGTGTAAAAATATTAAAGAAAATGGAGGAGGCCTGTTAAAATAATTAACTTCTAAAAGGGAAACCTCTATCAGATCTCTAATTAAAGACACTAAATATGGTATTTTGGGAAGATAAAAATATCTAAAATATTTATAAGGTTTTTTAGATCATATATTTTGGATGATCAATCCAATTGTATTTATGTGTGTGAATAAGTGAGGGGAAGGAGTGACCATTTATATGTGTATAAAGGCGAACCCTCTTGGAAATTACATTAATATTTCCCTAAAGAATCCATAATTTTATAGTCATTAACGTTATAAAAGAATATAAATATCCTATGATTATATGTTGTAATATGATAAGGTGTGGGTATAGTAATCTAGTAATACTTTGACATTTTGTAAGGCAATTATAACCCTTGTGTTATTTATTTAACACCATGACAATGCCATTTTCCCTTAGCGATGATAATTAATTTTGTAATTTTTAAAATTATCATTGGTATTAAATTATGTTTAAATTTTTAAATAATATAAATTATTATGATTAAAAATTTAGAATATTATTTGAAAAATAAATTCACATAAGTGGTATAATTCACTTCAAAATTTAACTGATATATGTGACATGTAAATAGGGTTACAAGGAGAAAATTTGTATAATTATAGGTGGTTTTAATGTGAAAATTAAAAATTCAATATATTTACTTATCATCATGTAGTTAAATAATAATATAATTGGACAAATATAAATTGAAAAACAATTTAATCTATAATTTAACTTCGAATGTGATTTAATTGAAAAGGCAGTTTTAGAAAAAGTCAGTTACTTCAATTTTGATCAAAAAAGTATTCAATTTTGAAATATATCAGAAATTCATACATTTATAATTTTTATAATAATATTTGAAAATTTTTCTTATATTTGGAAATTCATTTTTTATTGATTTCAAAAATTTAATTATAAATTATGTAAGATAAGAACCACTAAACTGCCTTTTAGAAAAATATATTTTTAGGGAAACATTATTTTTTATTTTAAGTCATTCATATTTAATATAAAATAAAAATATGACTATTATATTTTTTATACATTTTTAAACCAAAATAATTTCATAATTTATATATTATTATTCTTACCCTTCTACTTAATGTGTAAGTTATAGTGAATTTTTTTATATAATTATATTTTAAAATATTATCGTGTTTTTTTACACCTATTGTAGCGTGCGTCAGAATATATCAATGTGATTGGAAATTTTCAAAATGAAATTTATCATATAGTATTGGGTTGTTATATTTTATTATAATCATTTTTTGTGTCATAAATTCTAGAAAACATGATGTTACAATTTCATGAATATTAGGGTACCATATTCTCCCCCTTAAATAAATTTCATCCTCACAATTTAATAATGATCTCAATAAGCAGTGGTTTTAAATTATTAAATCACCTTCCTTGAAAACCAATATTATAAAAAGGGTTAATAAAACATCATTCAAATAAGATATAAGGGTATGGAAAAAGGTACTATAGAATAACATAAAACCCGATTTATAAGTATGAGAACTATGGTGGAATGTAAAGATATTTATATTGAATAATTTAATAAATAATTAAAAAGGGGGATGAATTTCATTGATCACACTAAAGTGAATGATAAATCGAAATTTAAGGACCTAAAAATGATAAAAATGTGATTATTCAAATGAAAATAGGTTCGACATAAATAAAGGTATTCGTATAAAATATTATTTCAATGTTATTAATTTTTGTCGGGGAATTAATTTACCATATAGACTGAGAATATATGAAAATATACATAATTATATCATTAAATTTCATAAGAACAATTTCATATTAATGTTGTTCGTTAATAATATTCATCGTCATTGCATACTATAATAAATGGATTTCAAGGATAAAATTTTTATTCCTGAAGCACAAAAAATATCTTTTATAGATCTTGAGTTCTATAAAATAGTGAAACGTATTTCTATATATTTATAAATATTTTACATTACCAATATGGTTACCACAGGTTATCGAACATAATGTATTTATATATAAACCACAAAAATAACACCATTGGTTCAGCAGTGATATTTTTCATTCAAATATTTTAACTAAAAACAATGACATATGAACTAAGACATCACATAGGATAGTAGTTTGTTGTAAAAGCTTATTGTCCTATGGTTTTAGTTTCATTCCCCAAAGCCTTTCCTGGAACACCCCAGGTAAATAAAGAATATGAAATTTTTATATTTATCAATATTTTTGAATAAAATATTAATATTAATTTAATGGGAACTCTATGGTCCATGGAGTACCAAATATGAAATAACAAGTTTCTTTGAAATCTTACGTTGCACTCTAATAATAAAATAATATTATTTTCAATGGTAGTTAACACGTATCTGTTGTATTGGAAGGAATAAATATAAATAAATAAAATATGATTATTTATGTTTGTTAAATGTTTTTACATTTATCGAATAAAAGATAAAGGATTAAAATAAGAAATGAATTAAATCTTAAGCATAATTACTCTAATATTCACTAAAAGGTCGATTTATCGCCTTTTGATGGAGAACCCTCATTAAAAATAGTTTTGTTCACTCTTGTACATTCTCTTTGACCAAAAATAAATATTTCATTAGAATTGGGACATCAAAATGTACTTTTTGTAACTTTTTGGTATTTTTATGATAAAGATCAATTTTTAATGAATAGTGAAAAATGTTGTATTTTAATTCAAAACTGATTTTTAATATAATTTATTTTTATGATTATATTATCTTTTTAATTGGTTTTAAAGTGAAATTAGAATATATTTTTACCATTTAATCTAATGGTGGTCATTGGAATTAATCTCACTTTGAAATTGGACTTAAACTGGTGTCAATCTTTAAATAGATATTGTTTCTTAAAAACACGCTATTTGATTTGATAGCGGGAATTAATTATTAAATTTATTAATGAAACTTACATGTTTTGAATTTTGTAAAATAGTCTTCATTTTTGAATTCAGAATATTAAATATAGTTTAGGGTGAATTTTTGGTATTTATCTGAAAAACATCAATTTTTGATGAATAGTGAAACCACCAAGTGGTAGTTAAAAAACTGATTTTTCATTTAAATGAAACATTACAACTTATGTGATTTGATTTTCAAAAATCCGACATACATGGTTGTCATTAGGATGTAAAATGTGGTTCAATGGGATTAAAATAATTTTTAGTTAATAGTAACTTTTAAGTTTTATTAATCATGATTAAAGGTAATTAGTGTAATTTAAGGTAAAAATAATGTTTTAATAATATGAAATGACCTTGACACATGTCCTACAATTATTGGATGATTCATGGCTAACCAATAAAATAAATGGGTCAACTTGGGGACCCCATGGAGCCACTTTGGTTGGAAAATGACATTAATAACTTTTTATTTAAATTTAATATTAAAATGTCACAAACTTGTATTTTTTACTAAAACAATTTTTACATGGGGTTATACAAGTCATATTTTTGACAATAAATATTCATTATAAATAAAAAAAGATTTCCTACATCATGATATTTTGTTTTTTAATTTCAAGACATTATATAAAATAAATTATTTACGACACCATGACGATGAACGGTTTACCTCGTTATTTAACGATTTAAATAAAATGAAAAGATAATGTAAAATCTAAGACCTACACATGTCAAAAACCTATTGGATGGGTGGTTTTAGAACTATTATCACCTTATCCTAGAAATATATAATTTTTGGGACCTTTAAAATCTGAAAAAATCATTTTATAATAAAATAAAAGTTTATAACTTTCCAAGAGGGCCCCTCCTCTCCTCTTATAAAAAGCCCCCACCTCTACCACCTTACCCCCACATATAAATCCTTTGGATCGGCCATACCCTTCCCATTTCGTCTCTACACATCCCTATCTTAATCATTGAAGCCTCACCTTTTGCATAATGATCTTCATGTAACCCTTTTGGATGAAACCAAGAGGAGTTACCTGATTTTAAGGTAATGTCTTCACTTGTGTTATTTTGTTTTATTTTGCTTCTCCAACCCTCTAAAATATTTTTATTCCTTTCTTTTGTAACAACACCAGTATCTTAAATATACATGGATTTTTTTATGTGATGGATTATAGCTACACTTACACACACCTTCGTCTAATGGTTAATGAACATATTGTTTTTGTGGATGGTGAATTTCTGCCTCACGAAACGATGATTGTTCAATTTTCTAATAACACCATTCATGGTGGCCATTATTATGTCACTATATTTTATATATGATATATATGGTATTTAAATTTTATATATGCTTCTGAATTGTATATTTAGAACATGAATTTATGCTTTTCATGTTGTGCAAATGCAATAATTTCATACGAGGAAGTGTGGACTACCGCCCCCTCAAGTGATGTGACTCGTTCATGCAATACATGGAATGTATAAATAATGATATTAATGAACATGTGTGACCTATATAACATTTATATTATACTGGAATTATAATATGTATATCTCTCAATTATTTGTAATTCCATTAATATGACAACGAAATGAAAGTAGTGTTCATGCGTACGTACAGCCTACCGTCTCCATGAATGGTGAATTTCATTTCTTTTTATCTCCAAATGTTATGGAGTAGTATAAAATGAATATGTAATGGATATATATGATATTTAAATCATTAATACTATTATGGAGATGATTTACTTATAACTACATGGACAATCATTTTCAAACAAGTTCATTTTTGACTCATGTACCAAACATCGACAAAAAACGTCTAATATGAACACACATTATTAAAAAAAATTATAACATTATAATAGGTGATATGAACTGAATAATAATCATTAAAATATTTCCTTATGAAATTATAAATTTACCAAAGTTTATTATTCATGAATATAAAGAAACAAATAGGACAAGTCGGACTTGAGGTAAGGGATCCTACCCCTCTCTTTCTTTCTAAGCACTCTCTTTTATGTCATTTCTTTTAAGCTCATCTTTCTTATGTTTGGGGATGTTATTTTATATTCCTATTACTTTAGCTTTTATTTTAATATGATAATAGACCCTATTTGATATCATCAAACCATTTTTCGAAGTTTTAAGTGGTGTCGTTAGGCTGCCGAGTTTTCGTAAGTGATTTTTCATCTCACTTTTATACCCGTGACATTTATGCTACATTTGCCACCATTTCCTTTGAGTGGTGTATGTACTTCCCATTATTATACTCTTTGTGTAGTATAATTTCAATTGTGGGTATTTACATCTTCATTGTATGACCCTTCTTCCATGGGGTGTACGTTTCGAATGTTACCCAAGTCGGTAAGGGAACCTTTCACCCTCCTCTTTCTAAAAGACTTCTTTTGTTATATCTGTTAATTCACAGACTATTATGTTGGGATATGTTATTCTATATTCTTATTGATGTAAATTTTATTTCCAAATGATGAGATACCATTTTCTCTCTCATCATATCATTTTTTAATTTTAAATTGGCGTCGTTAGGCTGTCGGATTTTTGTAAGGGATCTTCTTAACCCACTATCAATTCATTGGGTTAAACCTCTATTTCTTGATTTTATTATGCCAAGATTATGTGTGGAATATCTATGTTGTAATTTCCACAAACCGTTGTGTGGATATACTATTTCTACACATAATCATTTCATTGATAAATTCTTACGCCATTTAGATGAACTTGTATGGGAAATCATTACTCAATCTCATTTCATTGAGTTAAATATCTATGTCATTGGTTTTTTATTTCCAAGATTATGTGTGAATGACCTCTGATTGTTTTACACTTAATATCCACTTATATTTTGTGTATTCAAATTTTCAACACATAATCAAGTAATTGATTTATCCTTAATCTATGGATACCGACTTTTTAAGGGACTTCGTGTCAATATCCTTTCATTGGGTCATATTTTGTTTTATACACAGCTTTCTTTTATACGGTGTATAAACCCCTTTGAATTCTACATTTATTCGAATGTAATATTTTCTGTATGAAATGTTTTACTAAACGACAAAAAATTATGTTTCTTTTTAACATACACGGTGACAATGACCTTTCTGATGCCGTGAGTATTATTTGATCTTTGACTTCCTCAACAAGCCATTATATTTTTTTAAAGTAAATAAAAACCATATACACTTTTTGGTATTGAAAATGGTATTGATAATGTATTTGTTATGTCAATATATTTAAGTGATATATTGTGCTTGAAATGTGGAAATGTTTTTCCTTTATAATAGTTTTATGTGTTATGATTTTTTAATGGTACTTGGACATTTGATGGGTGGTTACGTGATAAACCATATGATGGGTAGTGCCGTGAATACCAGGATGGGTGGTTACGTTATAACCTCTAATGCATTGGGTATGGAAGTCGGTCGTATGACTATTCCATTAAGTATGTGTGGAAGTCGACCGTATGGTTATTCCATTTAAGTATGTTTATGTCCCAAGTTACCTTTATATGTTATGTGTTCATTATATGGGTTTTATGGTAATATTTTGGTTACAAAAGGGTAAGTAATGGTCTTTTATTCAGTGAAGAGTTTTTACTACTTTATAAAGGTGAAAAGTATTACTTTGGTAAAGTATTCATGGTTTACATGTTTTTTTGAAAAACTAACATTTTTCCTTCTTTGTGTATCCTTTACTGGGCTTTTTATTCTCATACGATGTTTTTGAAATTTTTTCCACATGACTTAAAGATGAATAGGGTCAAGGATGGGATCATGGAAAGACATTCTATCAAAAACATGGAACTAGACATGTTTCTTTTTAAGAGTTTTTATTTTATGGAAACATAGTAGAAGTGTCTACTTTGTAATCTTTTGAGATGTAATAGTTATGACTCAATTATCTAAAAATCTAAACCTAAAAAGATCCTCTATGTGAAAAATTAATTTAATTCATGATTATGTAATGTTATAAGGTTGGGTCCTTATAGTTGGTATCCAAGGTCGGTTTAGATATCTTTAGAGGTTAGGGTATTCTCTAAGCATAAGTGACATTACCATAATGGTTAGGATTTCAGAAAGATTCCTAGTTTTAGATAAAGTGAATGAGTAAGTATATCTTAGTGTTTATCTTCCTCATTAGTACATGATCATTTTGTTGATATACTGACACTGACATTTATGTTTTTAGTAAATGGATGGATCTTGCAGGCACCAAAGTAACAATGGGTTTGAAGGAAATTGTGGTGGTTCTGTAATTAAGAGACTGGATGAAATGGGGGATTCAATGTGGAATATCGTTGTTGTTCTAAACCAACAGTCAAGGAGTCATGATCAACCACTTGAACCGTGGTGAGTTCTCTAATGCATCATGTTCGAGATGACCAGCTCGATGTGGAAGTTCAGGTAATAATTATAAAGGTAACCATTAGGGTTTATATGATCCTTACTTTTGAGGTAATTATGGGTTATTATATGTTATGATGGAATATGAACGTCATGAGATAAACTTGATTTTAAATTACATTCTGGTTATTTTTGACTATTTTATTGTTTTTTTTGGAATGTTATAAGAATTATATAGTTTTGGAAAATGGAAAACACGTAGACCGTGTGACAACCTGTCGCGTAAGACAAAGCTGTGGGAATCGAACCCACAACGAAAGTGCGACTGGTATTTATCACCTACCATTGGACTATGTGAATTCCCTGGTTAGTTTGACTAGTTATTTTTAGTTAGATGGTTTTAGGAATCAATAGTATGTTTATTTTGGGTTATCTATGTAAATGATTAACCTATCATGGAGGATATGTGATTAGGTTAATTACTTTTCAATATGAGCCTTTATAAGAAACTAATGTTATTTGGAGATAAATGTTAATTTTTACCTTGGAAGACTATATGATTAAATCCTTAAAATATTTGGGTTTCAATCTTAGTTTGCTTTACTTTGATTAATTTTATGGAAAAATTTTCTATTGAGTTTTCTTTGTTGAACTTTGGTATTGTTTGACAAATTTTGGAGATTAGGAATAGATTTTTTTATAAAGGATTATCCTTTTTGGGTATTATATGATCTCATACTAACCTTTTTGGTTTTAGTTTTGGTTATGGTTTAAAGGCATGGGAATTATATAGTTCTCTTTTTTGGATTAGGTGATTCTATAGAAGTTGATTATAGCTCTCTTAATGTAAACAAGTCTTCCTAAATACTCATCGTTTGGAGAAAATATGTATTCGTGTAAGAAATATAGTAAAAGTTGAAAGACAACATGACAAGTAAGTATGTTTCCTTATGTTTCTGTTAAGCTCAGAAATAAATTCCTCAATAAAAATTAACTTAAAAAATGTTGCCCGTTAACTTTTCCTACTGGGGAATCCAATACCGTTTAACCGATCACAAGTTTGTGATTTTATGGTGGTTAACTTTCTCCTAAACATGTTTTCTATCACACTCCCTCAGAACATGACCCATTGTTTTTTATTCCATATCCATGTTTTCATACATGGAATCCTAGTATGGGTTAACTTGGGTGACCGTTGTACTTCTCTTTCTTTCTTTTAAAGTGATAGTTTAATTTACTCTTTTTCTGATGTGGGGCTTTCAAAGAAGTTTTCAAGCCCAATTTTAAAATTGCGAGGACGCAATTCCTATAAGGGGGGAAGGATTTAACACTCCAGGTAAATAAAGAATATGAAATTTTTATATTTATCAATATTTTTGAAGAAAATATTAATATTAATTTAAAGGGAACGCTATGGTCGATGGCGTACCGAATATGCAACAATGAGTTTCTTTGAAATCTTACGTTGCACTCTAATAAAAAATCATATTATTTTAAATGGTAGTTAACACGTATCTGTTGTATTGGAAGGAATTAATATAAACAACTAAAATATGATTATTTATGTTTTTTAAATGTTTTTACATTTATCCAATAAAATATAAAGGCTTAAAATAAGAAAGGAATTCAATCTTAAGCATAATTACTCTAATATTCAATAAAATGTCGATTTATTTTCTTTTGATGGCGAACCCTCTTTAAAAATAGTTTTGGTCACTCTTGTACATTCTCTTGGACAAAATAAAATCTTTCATTAGAATTGGGACATCGAAAATTTACTTTGTGTAATTTTTTGTTATTCTTCTGATAAAGTTCAATTTTTAATGAATAGTGAAAAATGTTATATTTTAAATCAAAGCAACTTTTTAATCTAATTTATTTATATGATTATATTATCTTTTTAATTGGTTTTAAAGTTAAATTATAATATATTTTTACCATTTAATCCACTGGTGGTCATTGGAATTAATCTCACTTTGAAATTGGAGTTAAACTAGTGTCAATCTTTTAATAGATATTGTTTTTTAAAAACACGCTATTTGTTTTGAGAGTGGGTAATAATTATTAAATTAATTAATTAAACTTATATGTTATGAATTTTGTAAAATAGAAATCATTTTTTTATTCAGAATATCAAATATAGATAGGGTGAATTTTTTGTATTTTTCTGAAAAACATTAATTTTGAATGAATAGTGAAACCACTGAGTGGTAGTTAAAAACTGATTTTTTGTTTAAATGAAACTTTACCACTTCTTTGATTTGATTTTCAAAAATCCGACATACATTCTTGTCATTGTGATGTAAAATTTGGTTCAATGGGATTAAAATAATTTTTGGTCAATAATAACTTTTATGTTTTATTAATCACGATTAAAGGTAATTAGTGTAATTTAAGGTAAAAATAATGTTTTAATAATATGAAATGACCTTGACACATGTCCTACCCTTATTGGATGAGTCATGGCCGACCAATAAAATCAATGGGTAAACTTTGGGACCCCATGGAGCCACATTGGTTGGAAAATGACATTAATAACTTTTTATTTAAATTTACAATTTAAATGTCACAAACATGTATTGTTTTACTAAAACAGTTTTTTACATAGGGTTATAAAAGGCATATTTTTGACTATAAATATTAATTATAAATCTAAAAAGATTTCCTACATCATGGTATTTTTTATAACTTTTATACCATAAATAAATTAAATTACTTATGACAGCATTATGATGCAGCGATTATCTCAATATTTAACGATTTAAATAAAATGAAAAGATAATGTAAAATATAAGACCTAAACTTGTAAAAAAACCTATTGGATGGGTGTATTATGAACTCTTATCAGCTTATACTAGAAATATAGAATTTTTGGGACCTTTAAAATCTGAAAAAAGCATTTTATAATAAAGTAAAAGTTTATAACTTTCCAAGAGTGCCCCTCCTCTCCTCTTATAAAAGGCCCCCACCTATACGATCTTACCCACACCACTAAAGCCTTTGGCTCAGCCAACCCCTTCCCATTTAATCTCTCCACATTCCTCTATTCATCATTGAAGTCTAACCTTTGGCAGAATTCTCTTCTAGAAACTCATTTGGTTCAAACCAAGAGGAGTTACGCGATTTTAAGGTAATGTCTTCTCTTATGTTCTTTTGTTTATTTTGCTTCTCCAAACCTATAAACTCTTTTTATTACTTTCTTTTGTAACAAAACTAGTATCTTAAATATAATTGGCTGTTTTTATGTAAATTATTCGAGTTACACTTACACACACCTTCGTCTAATGGTTAAAGAACATACTGTTTCTGTGGATGGCGAATTTCTGCCTCACGAAACGATGATTGTTCAATCATCTCTTAATACCTTTCATGGTGGCCATTATGATGTAACTATATTTTATATATGATATATATGGTATTTATTTTTTCTATATTATTATGAATTTTATATTTAAAACATTCCTTTATTCTTTTCATGTTGTGCAAATGCGATAATTTCATACGAGGAAGTGTGGACTACCGCCCCCTCAAGTGATGTGACTCATTCATGAAATGCATGGAATGTATAAAGAATGAAATTAATGAACATATGTGACCTATATAACATATATTTTTTACTGGAATTATAATAAGTATATCTCTCAATTATTTTTATTTCGATTAATATGACAAAGAATTGAAAGTAGCGTTCATGCGTATGTACGGCCTACCGTCTCCATGAACGGTGCATTTCATTTCTTGTTATCTCCAAATGATATGGAGTAGTATCAAATGAACATGTTCTGGATATATATGATATTTAAACCATTAATACTATTCTAGAGATGATTTACTTATAACTACATGTAACACCTTAGACTTTTATGATAAATATTTTTTTATGTTATACACATCATCAATGGAATATTTCACTACACACAACACTAGCTTGGCTTCCTTTACATGCAATCGCGACCTTCCTCGATAGCTTGCATCGTACGCAATTTTGAGATTCACTAAACAACAATATTCTATTAAAATATGATTAAAACTAGTCGTTATGAATAGTAGTACCCACTTTTATAAATTTTTTAAATTTTATTTTTCAAAATAGACTTCGTTTTTGGATTCGGAATATCGAAATTAGCCTAGGGTGGAATTTTGGTATTTTTCTGAAAACTTTCAATTTTTGATGAATAGTAAAAACACTGGGTTACTATTTAAAAAACCTACTTTTTATTTAAATAATTATTTATTTTAGTTAAATTTATTTTAGGTCAAAATTGATACATAATACCTATATAATTTCAATGCAATTCATTGCAGTCATTTTTTAATAATTTTAGATATGTAAAAATTTTATCGAACTTTTCACCGTCTTTTACCCACCTCCTAGGAGAATTTCCAAATTCACATAAAACATTATTTTACCACTTCTGTGAGTGGAATTTTGAAATTCCGAGAGACACGGTTAATATGAAGGACTAAAATCTGGTTCAATGAGATGAAAATAATTTTTGGTGAATAGTAACTTTTTACGTTTTTTTACCACGGTTAAAAGTAAATATGATACTTAAGGGTAAAAGTGATATTATTATTACCATAACACATGTCCTAATTCTGTTGGATAAGTGTAATTCGACCAAAAACAACCTTAGTAACAAAATTTTGCCATTTAGGTCCACTTGGATTAGATTAGGACATTTAATATTATTTTATTTAAAGAATAGTTAAAATAGTTAAAATCAATGTTTTATAACTATAAAAATTTTAATATAGGGTTATACATACAATAAATTCAACTATAAATATTCATTAAAAATATAAAATGATTTCCTACATAATGGTACTATATTTATAATTTTTAAACATTAAATAATTTAATTCATTTCTGAAAAAATGATGATGAAGTAATTATCTTATTAATGAAATATTAACATAATTGATGTTATAAATACCCAAATAAATTTAATTTGATACTTTTAATGAATTAAACTAATTTTATAGGTTAATATGACATGTTATTATTGATTTAATTAACTTTTTTCGAACTAATATTACTGTTATGATTCTCACAAAAATCAATTACCAAATAGTGTCAAAATTGACATAAAATTGTTTTTAAAACAAATATTATATTATTAATTGTTATTTTATTCCTAAAAAATGAATTTTCGGTAATAGGACTTATATAAGGTTATATATATTAATAATAAACAACTTTGGGTTCTTTTGGCTTGTTATAGTAAGTTTATTAACAATATAGTGTAAGAAAACAAAAAGACATGGTAAAAGATAAATTATCTAACTTAAAGATAAATCTAAATGATAAGGTTACAATAGATACCAAAACTTGTAAAAATTTTATTTTATGAGATTATTTCGACCCATACCCACCTTAGCTTCTAAATAAATCAATTTTGAGCTATTAAAACCAAATATGACTTTATAGTACAATAATATTTTTAGTTTTTCCAAAGCTGCCCCTCTCCTCCCTTATAAAAGGGCACCTCCTCCCTCCATTTCTAATACCACATTGAACGTTCAAGATCTGCCAAAACCTGCAAAAATTTCTTCTCCACTTCCCTATAAACATCCTAGAGGTCCTGGTCTTCTTCAAATTCCAATTTTAGTGCCCTAAGAGGATGTCTCAAAGAGGCGCTTCAAAGAAGAGGTAATGTCTGTTGCCGATTCTTTCAACTTTATTTCTTCTTCCACATTTCTTCTTTAGTTGTTTCATTATGAAGTAATAACATCAGTATCTATAATATACTGATATGTTATTATAAGTATGAAACAACCATATTTCACTATCTATCCATCCTACAGAAAACGAAATCACCGCACGTGCATACGTACAGAATACCATCTCCACACCGTGGTGTAATCTATTTTCCACCACCACCTTACTTGGATGGGTATAATGGTGTAAATAATAACTATATATGATTATTGTAAAGTTATATTGATTCTGAAACAGTATACATACACTCCAATACAATTCCACGATCATGGGAACGATATCATCACTCGTGCGTACGTACGGAATACCGTCTCCACGATGTGATGCAACTCATTCTACATGATTTTTATTGCATAATGATTACATAAATGAATTCAGTGATCAAATATGATATGTATTACACTAATACCATTCTGGAAATGAGGTATCTATAACCTAAAAAGAATAATATGAATTTATTCGACAAAACATGCCTAAGAACAAAAAGCAATAAACACCCGAATAACAAGTAACAATGAAATATTACTAATAAGAATATAAGAATATGACCATATATGATATAATAAAAAAATTATGATTTTGGAATAAGTAAATGACATTATTTAAATCATTATACAGTAGGTTCGGACACTTATGAAGAAAATCGGACCTAAGGTAAGGGAAAATATCACAATCTCATTTTTATCCGAGATTTTTTATACATTGGTATTTATTGTGGTGTATTTTATCATCCACATCCCTGTTTCCTCAATATGTAATATTATTTACATCCACCTACTATTTTTTAAATCCAATTTTACCCTTATTTGAGTTTTTAGTAAAATATATGAAAGGAATCTTTTGTCGTTTTTCGTATGAGGTACTTTTTGACTTTTCCGACAAAAGTATGAGAAGAATGATTTTTTAACATATATGGAATTAATGGATTTTTAAAACTTTATTTCCAAGAAGCTTCCTTTATAAGTTTTCATTTTTATTTTTAATCAACTTTTTTTAGTTTAAAATTTTATGACATGTTAAGAAAGGAAAATGTTTTTGAAGTAGAAAGGATATTTTCTTCAAGAATGGAGTTCAAGTGTTTTATCAAAATTATTTTCCATCTAAGATAATATAGGTTTCTGTTTCTATCCCTATTATTACATTGATTTTATTATGTTGTGATGGAATTATTTTTATGAATTCCTTTATCTTATATGAATTGTTTTATGATGTCACGATGTTTTAGAATCCCATTTTTATTACATGGGTTATGCAATTCTGTATGATTTATGATTTTGTGGCACACATAAGAATGGTATCATTATGAGATGGGTGGGACCTGTATCTCCCTCCAATGCATTGGGTAATTATTTATATCTCATGAGATAGACATGGATAGAATAGTAGGTTAATCTAGTTCAGTGAAACAGGACTGAAACGAGGAGTGAACTCAGTTCAGAAATGGACTCTGTCCACAAATATAGTATTATAAATGAGTCTTGACTAATAAGAAATTATTCTCTATGATTATGTGTTTATTCCAAAAAGTTTCATGTTTTAAGTTATGATAATTGGGATTACATTTCACTACTGTGATTTATCCCATGATTATGAAAATACGATCTCTTTGCAGGTTAAGATTTCCAAAATGATATGTTCTTATGAATATGATGAAATTGATATTTCTTTTGTTTACCCTTACTGAGCATTTGATCTCACCCTTTTATATGTTTTCATTCCCCATGTTAGGAAGAAGGTTATTAAGTAGGATATGCCAAAAAGGGACTCTAGATATGATGAAATGAGTGGGAGACAATGTAGATGCTTTATGAACCAGTTGTTTATGTTTCCCAGTTTCTAAAGACACTATACCTATACGGTCCTTTCATGAATGTGTTATATGTTTTGATAAGTGTACTTCAATTTTGAAGTAATAACCATTTATGTAAAGTATGGGTCGTTATAGTTGGTATCAGAGGAAAGGTATAGTCATCCATTGGAAACTAGGATGTGAAAGCCTTAGTAATAACCCTAAGGATAAGTCTAAGCATAGAACATGATCTTAGTGTTTTAAAAATGGCCATTAAAAACCTATGATTCGACCTTAAGTGTGAAATTTTATTCTTGATCATGTGTTTTTTCTATTATAATTAGTGTTTCTCACACTATTCTTCTTTGTTTTAGTCAATGGCTGGAACCTGAAGGAACTGTGTTAATGCAGAATGCGACGAGAAATGCAATGATTATCCCCCAGAGCAACCAAACATTATGGGAGATGGAATGAAAAATCTTGTATGCATTCTCACAAAACATTCTCAAGCTATGAATCATGAAGGACATCCAAACAAGAAAATGAAGGATCAACATTATGTTGAATCCTTCATGAGGCAGCGTTCACCTTCATTCAGCGGGTCTTCTGATCCATTAGTGGCTGAACAATGGATCAGTACCACTGAAAATATATTCTCAGTTTTCAATGTTCAGAACATGATAATGTCATCTTGGCAGTTTATCGTTTGGAAGGTGAATCTGATCAATGGTGGAATCTTATTAAGAATATGAGGTATTGAGATGAAATTGAGTCCATGGAATGAGACGAGTTCAAGAACTTATTTTTCAATAAGTACTTCCCTCGTATTCTTCGAACAAAGATGGAGAAGGAGTTTCTTGAACAAAAACAAACGGATGATGAATCTGTTGGTACATATGAAGAAAATTTTACAAGACATGCAATGTACGCTTCTGGGATTATTTTCTAACCTGAGAGTAAGATCGATGGATTCTTTAGTGTCTTAAAACCAAATCTTCAAAGGGAGTTAGCCATAAGGGACATCAATAGCTACGAGGAAATCATTAGATGTGCTCTCAAAGATGAGATGTAGATTGGAGTAACCCATCAGTCATATGGGTTTGATAAGAAGAGGAAAATTGAATTCAAAGGAAAATCTAAAGAGTGGCCTGAAAAGAAGATGATTTTTCCCTTATGTTCAAAGTGTTGAAAGAAACATGGAGGGAGTTGTCTTAAAGGGAAAAGTAAATGTTTCAAATGTGGAAAGGAAGGTCATCGGGCATTTGAATGTTGAAATGATGGGAATAAGATGTCTAGTGATGCGAACAAAGAAAAGGATAAACAGAGTGCACCTCCTACACTTCAATGTTACAAGTGAAAGGAAATGGGGCATTATTCCAATCAATGCCCTCATCCAAGGGATGTTGATGATGATCGACGTCAACAAACTCTTATGTCTAAAGACAAAGGAAAGTCACATGCAATTTCTAGCAGCGATGTGGAGTACGATAACGGAGTAGTGAAAGGTACACTTACCATACACTCTAAAGTAGAAAATGTTTTATTTGATTCTGGATCCACCCAATCTTTTATTTCTAAAGAATTTTCTAATGGTATTATCATATTACCTCATCAATTATATGTTGAGTTTGCCGTGACAACCCCTAATGGCACAACAGTCGCATCAAAAGTTTATAATTCTTCTCTAATTGATGTTTGTGGGAAAGTACTTCCTACAAATATTGTGATCCTTCCTATAGTGGAATTTGATGTGATTCTTGGCATGGATTAGATTTCTTTATATGGATCTCATATCAATTTCCAAAGAAGGGAAGTCACATATCATATTCCATAACAATTTCTGATCGTCTATCGATGCAAGGATGAACATAACCATCCAGTGGAAATTTCTTCCATCTTATGGGTCTTGATTCCACTAAATGAAGGTTATTTATCTCAAATGGTTGGTGAGAAACTCATGATTAAGAATATGCCCTTTGTAAGGTAGTTGGACGATGTCTTTTCGGATGAATATCCAAGTCTTCCACCAAATCGTGATGTTGAGTTTTAAATAGAACTCGTACCGGGTGCTTTACCTATTTCAAAGACACCTTATAAAATGGCCCCAATTGAGTTGCAGGAATTGAAGAAGAAACACCAAGAGAATCCTGATAAGGGATTCATACGCCCTAATGTGTCACCTTGGGGAGCACCTGTTCTATTTGTTAAGAATAAAGATGGATCAATGAGACACTGTATTGATTATTGAGAACATAACAAGGTCACTATCAAGAACAAATATCCTCTCCTGAGCATTGATGACTTATTTGAACAACTACGCAGAGCTCAATACATTTCCAAGATTGATCTTCATTCTGGGTATCATCAATTAAGGGTCAAAAGGGAGGATATACTAATAAAGGCTTTTCGTACAAGGTATGGACACTATGAATTTATAGTGATGTCATTTTTTCTTATTAATGCCCCTGCTATCTTCATGGATCTAATGAATAGAGTATTTAGAGACTGTCTTGATCAGTTTTTGTTATTCTTTATAGACGATATTCTTGTATATTCAAAGAGCAATGAGGAACATGAAGATCACTTGAGAATTATATTGAATACCCTGAGAAAGGATAAGCATTATGCCAAATTTACCAAGTGTAAATTTTTGCTTCAAAAAGTTGCATTTTTGGGTCACATAATCTCAAAAGAGGGGATATCTGTGGATCCAGCAAAAACAGAGGTTATCGAAAGATTGTTGAGACCAACAACAGTAACTGAGATCTGATGATTTCTTGGTTTGTCTGGATATTATCGACGTTATGTGAAAGATTTTTACGGATTATCTAATCCACTCACTAAGTTGACTCGGAAAGGAGTTAAGTTTGTTTGGACGGAGGAATGTGAAGAGAATTTCAAGGAGTAGAAATGAAGTTTATCTAGTTCACCTATACTCACACTTCCTTGTTGTGGAGAAAGGTTTGTGATCTACAGTGATGCATTGAAGAAGGGGATGGGAGGGGATGGGGTGTGTTCTTATGCAAAATGATATGGTGATAGCTTATTCCACACGATAGTTGAAAATCCATGAGCAAAATTCCCCAACTCATGATTTGGAGTTAGCTGTGGTAATATTTGAATTAAATATTTGGAGGCATTATCTTTATGGAGAAAGGTGTGACATTTATACTGATCATAAAAGTTTAAAGTATATTTTCACATAGAAGGAGTTGAATACCCTCCAAAGAAGATGGTTGGAGCTGATTAAGGATTACGACTGCTCAATTCATTACCACCCTGGAAAAGCAAACAAGGTGGGAGATACATTATGTTGAATAAACCATGCTAGCTTATCCATGATGAGGATCACAAAAGATCCAATATTTATGGCTTTAAAAAGGATGGATCTTGGAATTATAAAGGAAGCGGAAAAATCGTATATTTCTCAAATGAATGCTCAACCATCTATACATGTGAATATTAAAGAGGCACAGAAAGAAGATGTAGAGTTACAAAAGAAGGTGAGAAATGTTCCTGAATTCAACCTTGATTGTAATGGGATAATAAAGTTCAGGAATCGGGTTTGTGTTCCTCCCATCCCAGAATTAAAGAAGGAGCTGCTGGATGAGGGTCATAGTTCTTCATTCTCTATTCATCCCGGAAGCACAAAGATGTATATGGACCTGAAAGAGTATTTCTGGTGGGATGGCATGAAAAGAGATGTTGCTGAATATGTCTCTCGATGATTGGTTTGTCAGCAAGCTAAAGCTGAGAGACAAAAGTCTAAGGGGATGTTACAACCATTACCCATACCAGAATGGAAATGGGAAAATATCACTCTGGAATTTGTCACGGGACTTCCTAAAACATCCAAAGGCAATAATGCTATCTCATTCATATTTTATCATCTTACAAAGTCTGCACACTTCAGTTCTATTAGAGAGTATTTCTCTCTGGATCAGCCTGTCAGGATATATGTGAAGGAGGTGGTGAGATTGCATAGAGTACCACTTTCTATTATATATGATTAGGATCTGAGGTTTACCTCAATGTTCTGGTGAAGTCTTCAGCATACTCTGGATATAGAGTTGAGTTTCAGCACTGCTTATCATCCTCAGACAAACGGTCAGTATGAGATGAAAATTTAAACTCTATAAGATATGTTGAGAGATTGCTCTATGTATTTCAAAGGTGGTTGGGATAAACACCTACCTTTGGGGGAATTTTCATATAATAATAGCTTTCACTCCAGTATTCAGATTATTCCTTATGAATCTATCTATGGAAAGAAATGCAGGACTCCAACATGCTGGGATGAAGTTGGGGAATGAAAGCTATTAGGACCTGATCTTATTGATGAGATGGAAGAAAAGGTCAGATCTATTCAACAACACATAAGAGCAGCTCAGAGTCGACAAAAAAGTTATGCTGCAACCGAAGAAAATACCTAGAGTTTGAAGTGGGTGATAAAGTGTTCTTACGAATATCTCCTTGGAATAGAGTAATGAGATTTGGAAAGAAGGGAAAGTTGAGCCCTAGATATATCTGTCCTTTCAAAATACTGGGTCGTGTTGGGAAGGTAGCTTACCGATTGGAGATTCCACCGAATCTCTCTCAAGTTCACGATGTGTTCCATGTATCACTCCTGAGAAAGTACATACCAGATCCTTCACATGTACTCAGCTCAGAAGTTATACCGCTGGAGCAAGATATTTCTTATGAAGAACAGCCGATAGATATTCTGGATCATTGAGAAAAAGTCCAACGGAACAAGACCACACTCTTGGTGAAAGTTTTATGGAGGAACCACCAATTATAAAAACCTACATGGGAGATTGAGGATATGATGAGGGAGAGGTATCCTCATCTGTTTGTTACAAAGTGACGAATTTTGAGGGTGAAATTCATTTTATGGGGGGTAGAATGTAACACCCGAGACTTTTATGAGAAATATATTGTTTTTATGTTATATACATCATCAAAGGAATCTTTCACTACACACAACACTAGCTTTCTTGCTTTACACACAATCGCGACCTTCCTCGATAGCTTGCGTCGTACGCAATGCCCAGTTTCAATAAACAATGATATGCTATTAAAATATTATTAAAAATAGCCGTTATGAATAGTAATACCCACTATTTGAAATTTTTTAAATTCTATTTTTCAAAATGGACTTCATTTTTGGATTCGGAATATTGAAATTAGCATAGGGTGAAATTTTGGTATTTTTCTGATAACTTTCAATTTATGATGAATAGTGAAAACTCTAGGTTACTATTTAAAATACCGACTTTTTATTTAAATAATTATTTATGTTATTTAAATTTATTTTAGGTCATAATTGATACATAATACCTATATAAGTTCAATTCAATTCATTGGAGTCATTTTATAATAATTTTAGATATATAAAAATTTTATCGAACTTTTCACCGTCTTTTACCCACCTCCTAGGAGAATTTCTAAATTCACATAAAACATAATTTTTCCGTTTCTGTGAGTAGAATTTTGAAAATCCAAGAGACATGGTTAATATCAAGGACTAAAATGTGGTTCAATGACATGAAAATAATTTTTGTGAATAGTAAATTTTTACTTTTTTTTACCACGGTTAAAATTAAATAGGGTAATTTAAGGTAAAAATGATATTATTATTACCCTAACACATGTCATAAATCTATTGGATAAGTATTATTCAACCAAAAAAACCATAGGAATAAAATATGACCATTTAGGTCCACTTGGATTAGATTAGGACATTTAATATTATTTTATTTCAAGAATAGTTAAAATAGTTAAAATCAAAGTTTTATAACTAAAACATTTTTAATATAGGGTTATAAATAAGATAAACTAAACTATAGGTATACATTATAAATCTAAAATGATTTCCTAAATAATGGTAGTTTATTTAAAAATTTTAAACATTAAATAATTTAATTTATTTATGACATAATGATGATGCAGTAATGATCTTATTAATGAAATATTAACATAGTTGATGTTATAAATACCCAAATAAATGTAATTTGAGACTATTTATGAATTAAACTAATTTTATATGTTAATATGACATGTTATTATTGATTTAATTATGTTTGTTAGAACGAATATATCTGTTATGAATTTCATAATAATCAATTACCAAATAGTGTCAAAATTGACATAATATTGTATTTAAAATAAATATTATATAGTTAATTGTTATTTTATTCCTAAAATTCTAAGAATCGGTCTAATGACTTAGATACGGTTATATATATTAATAATGAACATCTTGGGCTTCTATTGGCATGTTATAGTAAGTTTATTAACCATACAGTATAAGAAAACAATAAGACACGGTAAAAGTTAAATTATTTAACTTAAAGTTAAATCTAAATGATAATGTTAAAATATATACCTAAACTAGTATGAGAGGATTTAGACCCATCCCGACCTTATATTTGAAATAAATCAATTTGGAGCTATTGAAAACCGAATGTGACTTTAAAATAAAATAATATTTTTTGTTTTTTCAAAGGTGCCTCTCTCCTCCCTTATAAAAGGGCACCTCCTCCCTCTCTTCCTCATACCACTTTGAGCCTTCATGCTCGGCCAAACCCTGAAAAATTCTCTTCTCCACTTCCCGAGAAACATCCTAGAGGTCATGTTCTTCTTCAAAGACCAATTTTAGTGCCCTAAGAGGAGGTCTCAAAGAGCCACTTCAAACAAGAGGTAATGTCCGTTACCGATTCATTCAACTTTATTTCTTCTTCCACTTCTTCTTGTTTAGTTGTTTCATTATGAAGTAATAACATATGTATAAATCATATACTTATATGTTATTATATGTATGAAACAACCCTATTCAACTATCTATCCATCCTATGGAAAATGAAATCACCGAGCATTCGTACGTACGGAATACCGTCTCCACGCCGTGGTGTAATCTATTTTCCACCACCACCTTACTTGGATGGGTATAATGGTGTAAATAATAACTATATATTATTATTTTAAAGTGATATTTATTCTGAAATATTATACATACACTCCAATACAATTCCACGGTCATGGGAAAGATATCATCGCTCGTGCGTACATACGGAATACCGTCTCCACGATGTGATGCGACTCGTTCTACATGATTTTCATTGCATAATTATTACATAAATGAATTCAGTGAATAAATATGATATGTATTACACTAATTCCATTATGGAAATGAGGTATCTAAAACCTAAAAATAAGAATAAGAATTTATTCGACAAAACACACATAAGAACCAAAAGCAATAAACACCATAATAACAAGTAACAATGAAATATTACTAATAAGAAGCTAAGAATATGACCATATATGATATCATAAAAATAAGTATGATATTGGAATAAATAAATGACATTATATAAATCATTATATAGGAGGTTTGGACACTTACGAAGAAAATCGGACCTAAGGTAAGGGAAAATATCACAATCTCATTTTTATCGGAGATTGTTTATACTTTGGTATTTACTGGGGTGTATTTTATCATCCACATCCATGTTTCCTCAATATTTAATATTATTTCCATCCACCTACAATTGTTTAAATCCCATTTTACCCTTAGTGGAGTTTTTAGTAAAAGATATGGAAGGAATCTTTTGTCGTTTTTCGTACGAGGTACTTTTTGACTTTTATGACAAAAGTATGAGAAGAATGTTTTTTTACCTTATACGGCATGAATGGATTTTTAAAACATTATTTCCAAGAATCTTCCTTTACAAGTTTTCATGTTTGTTTTTGATCAACTTATTTTAGTTTAAAATTGTATGACATGTTAAGAAAGGAAAATATTTTTGAAGTAGAATGGATATTTTCCTCAAGAATGGAGTTCAAGTGTTTTATCAAAAAAAATTCCATCTAAGATAATATAGGGTTCTATTTCTATACATATTATTACATTGATTTGAATATTTTGTGATGGAATTATTTTTATTAATTCCTTTTTATTATATGAATTGTTTTATGATGTCACGATGTTTACGAATCCCATTTTTATTACATGGGTTATGCAATGATGTATAATTTATGATTTTGTGGCGCACATAAGAATGGTATCATTATGAGATGGGTGGTACCTATATCTACCTCCAATTCATTGGGTAATGATTTATATCTCATGAGATAGACATGGCTAGAACGACAGGTTAATCCGGTTCAGTGAAACAGGACTGAAAAGATGAGTGAACTCGGTTCAGAAATGGACTTTGTCCAATAAGATAGTCTAGGAAATGAGCCTTGACTAATAATAAATGATTATCTTTGATTATGTGTGTATGCCACAATGTTTCATGTTTTATGTTATGATTATTGGGATTACATTGCAATACTATGATTTATCCCATGATTATGAAATTATGATCTCTTTGCAGGTTCAGATTTCCAAAATGCTATGTTCTTATAAATATGATGTAATTGATATTTCTTTTGTTTACCCTTACTGATAATTTGAGATCACCCTTTTGTATGTTTTCTTTCCCCAGGTCAGGAAGAAGGTTATTAAGTAAGATATTCCAAAAAGGGACTCTAGATATGATGAAATAAATTGGAGACAATGTAGATGCTTTATGAACCAGATGTTTATGTTTCCCAGTTTCTAAAGACACTATACCTATACTATCCTTTCATGGTTTTGTTATATTTTTTAATACGTGTAATTAAAGTTTGAATTAATAACCTTGTATGTAAAGTATGGGTCGTTATACTACATAGACAATCATTTTCAAACAAGTTCATTTTTTATTCATGTACCAAACATCGATAAAAATGTCTAATATGAACTCAAATTATTAACCAATTATTATAAAATAATAATATGTGATATTAACTGAATAATAATCTCTAAAAAATTTACTTAAGAAATTATAAATTTACCAGAGTTTATTATTCAGTAATATAATGAAACAAACAAGACAAGTCGGATTTGAGGTAAGGGATCCTACCTCTCTCTTTCTTTTTAAGCACTCTCTTTTATGTCATTTATTTTAACCTCATATTTATTATGTTTGGGGATGTTATTTTATATTCCTATTACTTTAATTTTTATGTTCATATGATGAGATACCCTATTTGATCTCATCAAACAATTTTTGGATGTTTTAAGTGGCGTCGTTAAGCTGCCGAGTTTTCGTAAGGGATTTTTCATCTCACTTTTATTCCTGTGGAATTTATGCTACGTTTTCCACCATTTCCTTTTAGTGGTGTATGTAAATCCCATTATTATACTCTTTGTGTAGTATAATTTCAATTATGGGTATTTACATCTTCATTGTATGACCCTTCTTCCTTGTGGTGTACGTTTTGAAAGTTACCCAATTCGGTAAGGGAACCTTTCACCCTCGTCTTTCTAAAAGACTTATTTTGTTATGTCTTTTAATTCACATACTATTATATTGGGATATGTTATTCTATATCCTTATTGATGTAAATTTTATGTCCAAGTGATAAGATACCATTATCTCTCTCATCATCTCATTTTCTGAATTTTAATGTGACGTCATTAGGCTGTCGGATTTCTGTAAGGGAACTTCTTAACCTACTTTCAATTATTTGGGTTAAACCTCTAATTCTTGATTTTATTATGCCATGATTGTGTGTGGAATCTATATGTTGTAATTCCATCAAACCATTGTGTGGAAATACCATTTCTAAACATAATCATCTCATTGATAAATTCTTACGTCATTTAGACGAACCTGTATGGGAAATCATTACTCAATCTCATTTCATTGAGTTAAATATCTATGTCATTGGTTTTGTTTTTCCAAGATTATGTGCGAATGACCTCTGACTGTTTTACACATAATATCCACTTATATTTTTTGTATTCATATTTTTCACACATAATCATTTAATTGATTTATCCTTAATCTAAGGATACCGACTTTGTAAGGGACTTCGTCTCAATCTCCTTTCATTGAGGCGTATTTTGTTTTATACACAACTTTATTTTATACGGTGTATAAACCCCTTTACCTTATAATTCTATTCGAATGTATTCTTTTCTATACGAAGCATTTTACTAAATGACAAAAAGTATGTTTCTTTTTAACGAATGCGGCAACAATGACCTTTCCGCCGCCGTGAGTATTATTTGATCTTTGGCTTCATCAACAAGCCGTTATATTTTTTAAAAGTAAATAAATACCATAGACTCTTTTTGGTATTGAAAATGGTTTTCATAATGGGTTTTTTATGTTAATATATTTAAGTGATATATTGATCTTGAAATGTGGAAATGTTTTCTTTCATTTATAATCGTTTTATGTGTTATGATTTTATAATGGTAGTTGGACATTTGACAGGTGGTTACGTGATAAACCATATGACGGGTGGTGACGTTAATACCAGGACGGGTGGTTACGTTATAACCTCCAATTCATTGGGTATGGAAGTCGGCCGTATGGCTATTCCATTAAGTATGTGTGGAAGTCGACTGTATGGTTACTCCATTTAAGTATGTTTATGTCCCAAGTTACCTTTAGATGTTATGTGTTCATTATATGGGTTCTATGGTAATCTTTTGGCTTATAAAAGGGTAAGTAATTTTCTTTTATTCAGTGAAGAGTTTTTACTACCTCATAAAGGTGAAAATTATTACTTTGGTAAAGTATTCATGGTTTACTTGTTGTTTTGAAAAAACTAACAGTTTTCCTTCTTTGTGTATCCTTCACTAGTCTTTTTATGCTCATCCCATGTTATTGAAATGTTTTCCACAGGACTTAAAGAAGAATAGGGTCAAGGATGGGATCATGGAAAGACCTGTTATAAAAAACATGGAACTAGACATGTTTCTTTTTAAGAGTTTTATTTTATGGAAACTTAGTACAATGGTCTACTTTGTAATCTTTTGAGATGTAATAGTTATAACCTCATTCTCTAAAACTATAAACTTGAAAAGATTCTCTATGTGAATTATTCATTTAATTAATGATTATGTCTTGTTTTACGGTCGAGTCTTTATATTTCCAAATTTAAAAGGCTATCACCTGAAATGTGAGTTTTTTTTGTAAAAAAATAATATAATTCCTATAATGTTACAAAACTGTAATAGACTCTAATTACCCCAACATAAATGATTTGATAATAAATAATATTTATCAATACCTTAATGAAATCATATTTATCATTATTATATCACCATAGAGAATGTATTCAATGTTATTCACCCTTAGTCATGTGTTTTAAAAGAAGTTTAACTATCCATTGGATCATTTTTCATGGTACCAATCAAGACATGCTTTCAAACCCGGAAATAAATACTTATATAATAATTTTTTCATACATTTCATTATCCTTATAACAAGAATAACTTTGACTAAAATAATCCTATAACATAATTCAATAATTTAAGCTCAATCACATTAATCATTCGACTTAATTTTTTATAATAACATAAGAAATAATTTTTCTCTTACCATATTATGAGCTATATTCCCTTAACACTTGGGGAATTCATTTACATAGTGTCTTGTCTCCTTAAACAATATGTATTACACAATGGATGAATCCATAATTCCATTTAAATCACAAAAATGGTGTAAATTTTTTCTAAACATGAAATAGATTAATTTTGCATTCCAACATATACCTAGTTGTTTTCTTGCACATGTATCGCATTTTGAAAAAATTTTATTTCCCATCATCTAATAATAAATTTATTTCTCTGCCACCCTCTTCTTCTCCTTCATCCATTCAAATACATAAGGCATGGAGAATTATCTCACTATCTTGATAAAATATGTTATTATTTCCTGGTGTAATGATAATGTTCTTGATACTTGTTCCCTTCAAAAGATTGGATTAAGCCAAACAATGAAATGGTCTATCATTCTCTTTTGTTTACAAACGAAGTCCACAATATTCCTTGAAAATATTAAAAAATTACATTCATATGTATCTATAATATCTTATTTCTTTTTCCTTATACACATGAGTTGTTTCTCCATATCCACTGATTACTTTCAAGTAAAGTAATTTCCCATGAAGGGTAACATAAAATGATTCCACTCCATACATGATATTTAATTATCATCCCTTGGTTTTGAATAAACTTCCACTGTTGATCCCCATTTCTTGAAATATGATAAACTTCTATGAATACTTTTTCTCTTTTACCACTTTTTAGAATGTGAAATATCTTATGAAAGGAATTTATCCATTACACAACAAAAAATATATTATAGTCTCATTGAATTATGGAGGTTTCTAATACATGAATTTTTCTAATATCATTACACCACGTGGTGGATCAGAAAGATATTCTATATAAGAAAGGTTTTTACTCATATCATGAGTTAGTTGAAACAATATATTTATAATTTGTCCTTTTCTAGCTCTATTTATAGCCCCATATTCATTTAATTTCCTGGGGGAATCCATACAAGCGGTATATGTAGTGATATAGTTCTCATTCCTTCCATTATTTGAATTTTATATATAATTCTATTCACTGTTATAGATAATAACATTATAAAAAATAATTTATAATCCCAAAACTAGTGAAACACTTAACATAAATTCAAATATTTATGAATTGATAATACCATAATCATAAACCATGTTTCTTTAGAGATATTATTATTTTAAATCCTTTATAATTGATTATAAAGAAAATATTATTTATCCCTTGAATATTCCCCAGGCGAGTAAAAAAAGGTACATAGAAAGGGTCATTGTCTTACCCCAGGTGACAACATGGTCAAGCTCAATGTTCCCAATTAGATTTATTACACCAAGGTACATCTATTTTAGAACCACATCAACCTATAATATCTAGACATGGGTATATTTTCTAGTAAAAACCACATAATATATACCTTAAAAATACTATAGAATGATTATATATACATATCCTAAAAGTCTATAATTAGGATATGTTCACTAATATATTTTTTCATTAATGTATTTCCCAATGTTTCTACTAAAATTCCTCTGATACCAAATATAGAAATCCTAACCCAGAAGCTTTGTGAAAATGTCAATTAATTACATTAGAAAAAGATATAAGTAATAACATATTAAAAAATATAATAGTTTAGTTTTCTTGGATAACTATAGACCAACATAAAAAAAATTATAATTAAAAAAACAGAAAATATTTACATTGATAATACCATTATTACTCATAGTTTAAACCTACATATCAATCATAAAACAATTATTAGTATCCTATAAAAAATAAATCATATGAATGAGGTGATCTAAAATTCTCAGTAAGGGTAAAAGTGCAATGGAAGCTTTGAATTAATAATGTAGAGTAAATATGGCATGGTAAATAAATGAAACAAAATCCATTTATTTAACTACTTTAGAATAACATGGTAGGAATAAATTATAATCAAATAATTTCATATAAATAACCAATTAGGCATTAAAAAATATCCATGATATTCTAACTAATCAAATAATCACATGGAGTATAATAAAATTCATTATTGATGATTGAATGCATAATTTATAATATCTAAAATGAACAATCAAGTCCTTGTGCCAAGACTTCTAAATAAATTATTAATTCCACAAATAAAACCCAATCTGTATTGTCTCATGAAAACTTAGGATGAATTTAGGGGATATTGTGTTCCCTTCCCTTTAATTAATAAGTCCAATTCATTTCTCATTTGAAAAGGGTGAAACCTAATTAACTAAAAAATTATATTTAACTACTGACACCAATAAATATACGTAATCATAAACCATCAAGTGTAAAATGGGGATTAATAATAGAATTATACATCCCCAGTCAAACAGAACATAATCCTTTCAGAAAAATAATAAGGATGGTATCAATAAAAAATATCCTCAGTGTATTATATATTATATAATGATATTTTTTATTAATGAAAAAACATAAAATGAAAATATCCTTGAAAACATATTTGATATATATAACATTTTCATTTTTAAACCCATCTTTTAAAACAAAACAATCACTAAAATTTTGAAAATAATTCTAATTTAAAACAAAATTTTAATATTTTTAATTTAATATATAGTAATTCATTAGTAATGAAGGGGTAAAATTTCATTCATGTCATACATGTTAAAATAGATGCTCCCTTCTAACTGAAGAGAGAAATAATATCATATTTTCTTAAATGAATTTTCTCAATAATTTTAAATAACAATAATTGATACAATTATAATATTAATTTGGAAAGATCGAGATAAGGTTAATAAAATATATATATTTTAAGATACAAGTATCATATAATTGTTCCATGGAATACATCTACATAAAGAACCCTGAATAATGATGGTATTTTGAAAAAAAAACCTTTAATACAATGGTAAATTCCAAATCATAAGCCCTATTAAACAATTTAATTAAAATGGAAATTTAAGTACAATGAAGACAAATATAATCATTATATGACATATAAAATGGGATTTTTATAAAATATATAATTGAAACATGAAGGGAATATAGAATATATTTCCCCGATGTAAATTTGAGATGAGAAACCCTTACCTCATGAATGATTTTCTTTGTACAAGTCTGCAACTCATGTAATTTTTTTGAGAATGTATTTAATTTGTATACTTACAATAACTATATTTATTATATCATATATTATTTCATTATAACATTTTACATTCCATTTTTAATTTAAATTTTATTATTTTCATTTTTCAATTTGTTTATTGTTATTTTTCTCATACACATTTTTTCAGGAAATCTCTGCTTATTATGTATAAGATATATATATATATATCATCACAATATTTATAATTCTATTATAAATGTAATATTTAATCAGGATATACATTTATAGAACCATTTAAAAATTTGTACATTGAAAATTATTTACATCGCTTCGTATAGATGGGTTGTCATACATACCCACAAGTGGCGATATGGATCCATTAAAAATATAAAGGGTAAAGAAGTGGGTGATATATTAATTTTAATAAATAAATATCATCTCATATATGTCACATATATTAATAAATTTTATCTTCATTAAATTCCATATAATGTGTATGTGAAAAGAAAATAACATCGCTTCATGAGGTGGTAGCCCCCCTACAAACAAGTGATGTTGTATTGTTTGAAACTAAATGAAATGTAAAAATTTATATGTGATATTAAAATTACAGAACAATTATCATATTAAAATTAAATTATTCATGTGATAAATCAATCATTATATCCATCATAGGATGGTGGCGATAGAAAATGAACTACATTGGTTTGAGAGGTGGTAGGACATTGTACACATGATCAATAATTTTTATTCCCATTTAATAGAAGTGGTAATGGATAAATATTTTCTGATGAAACAAATAACATCTCAACAAATGGGACATAATGGTGTTTTTATATTATAATTCATATGATATAATTTATGATGGAAACTAATAAATAAAATGAAAGAGCTTTGTGAAGATAACTACATTTCCTAAGAGAAACCTCTTTTAGATCAGCTCTTTCATACCCTTAATATGGTTTTTGATATGAAAAGAAGATCATGAATATATATAAGGATGATGGGTACATATTTTTTCTATTTTATTTCAAAAAAATTGATTTAGTGCTGAGAATATGTTTGGGGATAGAGTTCTCTTTTTAAGTGGGCCAAATGGAACCCTCTTGAAAAATACAAAAAATTTATCAAAATAATACAAAATGAATAATTCATTCACATTCCAAAAGCTTCAAAATATAATTAGGTGCGGTTTTGGGATTCTCTAAATTTTGAAAATGGAAATAGAATATTATTTTGATAAAGGGTTGGACATTTTAACCCTTATCTTATTTGTTTAACCCCCTGGTGAACCAATTATTTCATTTACTATGTTAATTAATTTTTTACATTTTCAATAACCAATTTAGTCAAATAATAATAATTTTACATGATTATATAATATAAATTATGATTTTTTAGATTATGGGAATAATATTTCCAAATTAAAATTTAAAATGTGGTATAATTCCATTTAAAATTATACTTGCAGACATGAGGAAAAATGCGTTTCAAAAGAGAAAATTCTCATTAGTATAGAAGAATGTAAATTTAGAATTCAACATGAAATAGATTAAAATGAACTGAATTAGATAAAATAGAATATAATTGAAGTCAATTTACTTAAGAATTATTTAGAAATATCATTTATCTTCGAAAATAGTTAAATTTATAAGATATTTTTTAGTAAAAAATAGAATCCTTCAATATTTATAAAAAATGTAATATTTGAATAAAAAATCCAAAAAAAATCACCCTAATATAATACTAATTTAATTTTTTGAAAATTGAATTTTATTTGTCAAATTTATTTTTTAAAATTTTTAATAATTAATTGATAATTAGGTTCCAAAATGGTGACTTTACAACCTTTTAGAAAATACAATTTTCAGAACAAAATTTCTTTTTCATTCAATATATATATATATATATTTTTTCTAATTAATATAAAACCATTGAACTTATTTTATACATTCATAAAATATAACAGTTTCATATTTAGTTATCATTATTCATCCCCACCAACATAACCCCTAGGTTATAATGGTCATTATAAAATAATAATAATTTAATAAATTATCATGGTTAATCTAAATATAGTGTTTTGTCATTAGAATATATCAAATCGATTGAATTTAAAAAAAATCATAAAGGGTAGATATGTAATATTCCCCTCCAAAAATAGGGTGGTGTGTCATACACTTTATCTAAGATGATGTTACTATTTTACAAATATTGGGGTGTTACATGATACGGTATTTGATAACCACCACTATTCAAATAGAAACACTTTCTAAAACATGTTTGTCCCTTTACCTCTATGGTTACTCAATTTTGAAATTTTATTTTTCACCATGTTAACTATTTTTTTAAATACGTGAATTTGTATTTTTTTCAACATAGAATGTCCCACATAACCAATTTCTTTCTTTTAGAATGGATTTTAACCTCTATTTATTCAAATTAAATTTATAAATATTAGAAAAATAAGTTTTAAATTGAGAATAATAATATATATAAAAACAATTTTGGTATAAAAGTGGTATTTTGACTATTATGTATTCTTAATCTTATTAATATTTACTAATAATTAAAACCATTTTCATATATTTATTTATATTTTTATAAATCATATTATACTAATTATTTAATGTATTTCAATTTAATTGATTCAATATAAATACCTTTATATTAATAAAAATATAATTAGAAAATATTTATTTCACTATTATCGTGGTAATGTTTTTTCCTAAAAATATAAATTTTATTCTCTAAATTTAAATTGAAAATATTAAATAATATGAAATTTATTATTTCAAGTAAAAAACTAATTTTATCAAATAGCTATAAATGAGATTGGAAGTTATTTTTAATGCTAGCGCATGTGATGTGTAAAACATGTTTTTTCTAAAAACATTATATTTAAGCATAATTATTATGTATAGGCACAAATTATCAATTTTATTATATATAATTATATTAATAAGATAGAATATTATTAATAATAGATTCATGTTTTTAAAATAAATCAAAAATAATAATTTTCCCATCTATAAATTTAATTAAAGAAACAAACGAATAATATTTTTCATTAAATTTTAATAGAATTTATAAAACGAACTTCATGGTTTTATAAATTAAAAATATATATTACAAACTATATATATGTCTACATAAATATATTTTTTATATTTAAAAATTATTTCAAATACTTATATATCCTAGAAAAGTTACGGTATTAGAAAAATTGTTATTTTTCAGTATTAACAAAAAAATCATTCATTTTTTAAAATATAAAAAATAAATCATATAATATTATTTATATGAGGAATTATAAAATTGAAATTTACATTTTATAATTTATATAAAATATTTATAAATTTATATTTTTAGGATAACATATATAATATAGATAAAATGGATTTTATTGAAAATAACTTTTTCAATCATAACTCATTTTAATTATTTACCTAATAAATGTAAAAACATGTGATGGTTTACTAGAACCGTGTCTATTATGGATTTTATAATGATTTTTTATTAAAATTTATTTCTCTATTAAATTTCATATACGATGTGGAACATGTTATGGATATAATATATATTTTAGAGGACCCAAAATCGCAATTCGTTTCATTCACCCCTTAAAATATATCGTGTCCTTGAAATTTTATTTATCAATTAAATGATGGAATAAATAAATGTGTTGAATATATTTTAATATCTGATAATCTATTCTCTAATGACATAATATCCTAAATATCATATTGAGGATTATGTAACAGTACTTTTTCTTAACCATTTAAAAGGAAAAAATCTATTAACTCTTTATTAAGTTCAATGAGAAGTATTATTTTTTCTTATAAGATAATTCCTTATTTTCCTTGCACTAATATATAGTAAAAATTGATTGAGAATGTGTTTTTATCTATTATGTAAATTAATTTAGAGTAAAAGTGAATATTTTCATTTAATTATTAAAATTTAATTAAATTTTTAAAGAATGAAGTTATAATTTAAACATAGTTTATTTCCACAAACCCAATAATATTATAAATAAATAATTTCATTAAAATAAAAATAATTAATTGAGTTGAAATATTGTTATCAAAAACTCATTAATTAAATAAGGTCTATAGAACAAAAATAAATCCAATATTTCTATGTAGAGATTAAACATAGCGACCCATCCCTAATAACATGGAGTTGATTCCTACGTTATTAAATTAGAACAAAATACAAGGAATCACATCCTGATGTTCCAATTTTATTATATATATTGGTAAACTAGATACATACTTTAAATTACAATTATAATTGAAAACATAAAATACATAATGTATTTTCTTTGTGGACACCATTATTCCTCCTAGAGTATCCCTTTATATCAAACACAAAACACTTCATGGTTTCCTTAGATAAATTAAACATAAGAAATGGGTGAGATCAGACTCTTAGTAAGGGTATGTGTACATTGAGAGGTATCATGAATAAATAAGAATAAAAAATATTCCAATTTAAATTACTATAGAAAATCTCATTTAATCAATTAATTGAGAATAGTATGCTGGAAATAAATAATTATCAAATAAATCTCTATAAATAATCACATGATCTTGAAAACATTGACATTGATATTATAAAAAGACAAATACTCACATGGAATGTAAATAACTAAATTAATAATGATAAATTGCATACTTCTGGACATCTGAAACATTTCATCAAGTCCTTCTTCAAAGAAATATAAATTAAAGGTTATGGTCTTGACAAAAACCCAATCTATTTTGTCTCATTAGACTTACAGATGTAATTTTGGGGATATAGCAGTGCCTATAAATCATTTAGTAGGTCTAAAGGATACCTAGAATAAAATTTTTGTAACATAATGTACATAAATATTCATAATGCAAAAATATAATATGAAATTTTAATACTTGTCAACAATCCATTTTTTCATTTTATAAAAACTTGGTTTATGGGTTATCGGTAACCATACATACAATAACCCAACATCATAAACGGTGGTCATGGAACCCACTTACCATATTACAAATCACAACCTCAGTTGGATTCAATATTAAAAATATCAAAACCCCATCAACACACCCACATTATGTGACTCGTCCAGGAATAATATGTAGATTCACCCAACATCTGCATCATGTTCATCCAACATATCACAAAAAACATGAAATCAAAAACCAAAAATTAAATTCACCACCAAAATGATCAACATCAGAATCCAACAACACAATTCCTCATCCAAACAGTAGAGTAGAGGATGAAACAACCACATAACCAAGGAAACCGCAAGCAGATCCCAGAAAAGAATAAGAAAGTCACAAGGCATCAGATGAAATCCCAATACCTAGATCTCGTCGTCCCCGTCCTTCTCAAGCTCGAAAACCACTGCAAAACACCAACCGAACTCACCATAAGTAAGGTGGAAACCTAAAGCAGTTAGATCTGGAACATCAGTCACTGAATGGATCGCGCCACAATGAAACCCTAACCAAATCGGGTGAGAAGGCAGGCACGGTGAACCATCGATTTTGCGAACCCGCTCGAGCTGAGGAATCCTCCAGACATCAACGAATATGGGGTTGGCCACTGCAGTAACCCTAGAAGAAGGAGGCGGTGACGAGGGAAGCTCATGAGTGCGTTGTTCCCCTTATGGGCCCATCCCCGTCAAAGACATACCGAAATTTTAATACTTAACCCAATCAATAAGAATAATCATACACCATCTATAGTAAAGGGTGAATAGTTATAAAAGTGTACATACCCAACCAAAATAATCGTAAAACATACTTATAAATTATAAGGAAATAATAAATACAATATACCCTCATTTTAACATAAGTAATATTGAGTTTTAAAATTACTTTTTAATAAAAATACAATGAAATCTTCCTGAAAAACATTTTTTAGAAAATTAACCTTATCTTTTTGAAAATCAGCTTTCAAAACAAAATGTTAAAAAATTTAAAATACTTTCAATTTAAAATAAACATTCAAAACATATAAAATAATCCTTTAAAACAATTATTGTTCATTATTGTGAAACATTTCATTCATACCATACGCGTTAAAACAATGATTCTTTTCATATTTTCTGTAAAATCCAGATGAGCATTGTTCTGAAAAGGATAAAAATATTCCATTGAAAACATTGTGTAGAAAACAAAAATGGGTAAACAAGTTGTTAGAAAATTATTTTAAAGGATTAAGAAAATTGATTTTTTAAAATAAGGGTTTTGATGAGAACTTTTTTCCGACCAAAGAGATAAATGATGTGAAATTTTATTGATAATATTTTCCCAATCATTTTAGTACCAAATATTCTAAAAATTGTATTATTTTGTGTTAAAGGCCATGAATTTCAAGAGGTAAATAAATTATATTAATTGTATGGTATAAATATCAAATAATTCACCCAAGGTAGATGTAATCATAATTAATCCTGAATAATGATGAAATTTTAATATAAACCCTTACCACTTTTGGTAACATCTAAATCATAAGCCACATAAACAAAATAGAATCAATTGAAACATTAAATACAAATAATATAAATTTATCCAAGATATATCATATCAAAGGTGTAGTATATACTCCATATATAAGAAAGAATTATTGGATATTGCATATGTCTCACATAAGTAAAAGTGAGAGAAGAAATCGTTACCTCATGTTCTATTTCTATAATATGTGTATTTACACATATATAATGATTTTTAGAAATATATTTATTTATAATAAAATAGAACATAATATTTATATTATCATGTAAAATATAATTAAATAATTTTACCAGTTCATTGTTAATAATATTTCATTACTTTCATTATTTCTTGAATTAATTTCCTCATTTTCCTATGCGCATTTCAGTATTAATGTTCTAGTTTTTATACAATATATATATCTATATCTTATAAATAAATATAATATTTTTATAAATATCTTATTTAAAAATCTTATTCATTTTTATAACCATTAATGAATGTTTTATATGTAAAATTATTCACATCACTTTGTGGAGACGGTAGGTTGTACGTATACAAGGGAAATGATATCAATCTCATAGTGTGTAAAGAGGTAATGAAGTGGGTGATGTATTAGTTTTTCATAATCAATATAATATTATATATATATATACATATCTCATACATTCCATATTTTATCCTTATTACCATCCATGTAAAGCGTAGTTAAAAATGAATCACATGGCTGCGTGAAACCGTCGTTCGCCGTACACACCAATAATGTTATAATTTTTAAACGGAATAGAACGTAAAACTTTATATGTGATATAAAAATTAAATAAGTATAATAATATCATAAATATAATATAATTTTTTTAAACCTATCATTATATCCATACATTAATGGTTTCTATGGAAAATAACTTACACCAGTTCATGTGGTAGTAGTCCTCCGTACAAGTGATCGATAATTTCCCTTCCCATTTTATGGAATTGGAGATGGATAAATTATATTCCATAAAAATATTATTATTTAAATATATATTTTACACTAGTATTATTATATTATATATTTTAATAAATATTTAGTGGTGGAAACCAAATAAAGAAAATGAAGGAGATTTGTTAAGATAATTACATTATCTAATAAAACATCCATTGTGTCTCCTCTTTAAAACCCCAGTGATTGTGTTTTTGGAGTTAAAAAATCTCTAGAATATATATAAGGATGTTTTTGAGATATTTTGAAAGGTTTTTGTCAAACTAAAAATCTTTAGGGGTGTGTATAATTTGGTTGAGGGAGTTCCCTTTTATAAATGGGGAAATAGAACCCACCTGAAAATTAGAAGGAATTTTTCCAAAAGAATCCAAAATGATATAGTAATTCACATGAATAAAGTATCTAAATAACCTTCAGTTCCAATTTATAATAGTATCAGGTGGTAATATATAAATATAATTTGATTGTGACACGTTTTTTGGCCATTTTAACCAATATATTCTTAGTTTAACCCTTGGTAAACCCATCTTTTACAATAACCATAGTAATTAATTTTTACTATTGTAACTTTTTATTATGGTAAAAAGATTTTTTAAAATTATTATATAATATAAATTAACTTTAATTCCAATATGTAATCATTTTTTTTAAATTCTATTCACATAAGTGGAATAATTTATCTTTAAATTAATCCCACACACGAGACGAGAAAGTCTGTTTTTAAAGAGGAAATGTTCAAAAGATTAAAATATTTTTTTATAAAAATAAAATATGAAAATGATTTCAATGAAAAAAGTTAGATTAATATAAATATCTATATAAATTAACTTTTGTTACAAGAAAAATTTTTATTGTATAATTAGACTTTGTAAAAAATTTGAAAACAAATGTGGGTTTCAATTAAAATCTATTAATTTTCACTATTCATCAGAAAGTGAAACCTCACCGAAAATTATAGAAACTCTCACAATGATAATTTTTATATGATGATTTCAATAAAAATTTATTTTCTCAATTACATTTTATTAATTTTTTTAAAATTATTTATAAATTATGTGTAAATCGAGACTAAACTACTATTTAAAAAATAAATTTGTTCAGATAACATTTCATTTAGTTTCTAATGATTATTTTTTTATTCAATATATAGCCATTTCATATATTTATATATTATTAAAATATTAAATTTACATAATTTGGATTTTACTATTCATAACCTCTAACTCTACAGTTATGTTATAATTCTCATGTTAAAATAATAATATTTTATTACAGTATCATTTTTCATTTAAACCTGTTGTTGTGTGCATCTAAAGATATAAAAGGGATTGATTGTTTTTAAAATACCATTAGGTGTAGGGATTTTATATTATCTTATAAAAAAAAATTCGGTCATACCTTTTTTTGTAGAAGATGTTCCCTCGTCAAAAACGTTGTGGTGTTACAGTATGTGAATCAAAGTTATCACTATCCTCTTTATCTGTTGTCATTACATAGGTTCTTCCTTACTTCCTTATTCAATGAGGATGTGGATTATAATAATACATAACAGTTCATGAATTATGGTATTGAAATGGATAAATCTCTATTTATCCACAAATCATACTTTTATTTTCATGTGGATCCCTAGGAAAAGTTCTATCATCTTTTCACTTTTTTCAAACATAGTATTAATTTTTCCTTGAGATTATGATATTATATGGCCTCTTGTACCACAATTAAATCATATATCATACCACTATATAAAATTTCCTTGATTATTATTTCTATATTATAGAGATCTTATATATTTATGGTTTTCCTTCAGTATCTTCATCATGTGATAATTCATTAGACTCTATTATTTTCTTATTTGGTGTGTTGAGGACATTGACTATGTTTATATTTTAATCATACTTTTTATATATGATTTGTTATACCAATATGGTTTCTTATTTTAGATCGCATTTTGATAGGTCATATAGTGAGGTAGTCATTATGTTTCCCCTAAAATCTACGGTTCTTGCATATTCTAACCATTACTGCAACCAAAAGTGGGGATATGAGTGATTAAAAATTATAAATACATTTATATAATCATAATCATAAAATGAATTCAATACGAAAATGTATTAAACATTTAATACATCATGTTTTAATATATTTAACATAGTTTAAATTATATAGTCATTGACTTATCTGGACAACCTATCTATCTTGGATTCAAACTAACCCTTGTAAAGACTTGATGGGTGATTTTGATCCTTTTGGGGTTTATACTAGCACTCAATAATTTTCAAATATTAAGAGGGAATTATTTTCCAAACATGAAGAATTATTCATGGAACATATGATGAACGATAACTAGAAAATAAATATTCTATAAATAAAATAGTTCTAATAGTACTGATATAACCAAATATAGAATGATAAAAAAATGAATGTATATGTACATAAATAAACTATAAATGACAATAAATACTATCTAAAATTAATCCATTGGATTTGGGTGAAATATCCGACCATCTCACCACCATATAACCTTACATAGTTGAATATAACAATGCTTCATCACTATGTATCATTTATCTTTCCAACAACATTCAATCATTGCCTACCCCCCCCCCCAGAAAATGTGGAGGGTTTGATCCAAACAAGACTAATAGATTCCCACCGCAATGTCCTATAACATGCCTCCCTAAAAAGAACCAAATATTCGTAATTTAAAAAGAACATGGAATTATAATCTATTTTTATATTTATATCATTAGTAAGGAAATTTTTTCCCCTTTTCTTATACAATCTATGAAAATCAATATAATATAATTCAAAATATTTTTTCAAATTAAAAACTTTACATTTATCAAATAACACATCATATGTTGTATTAAATCCAAAAATGTATATTCCCAAAAGCCAATATATATCCACCCAAAATTATCTGTTATCATTATTGCTAGGTTAATCCCACGTCAATAATAATAATGACTAATTCACACTCAATTACTTAGATACAAAGAATCTATGATCAAGGAAAAAAAGTAACACCCCATAAAGTGATCCCCTTTACCATTTCAAAGTAAGTTCCTAAATCAAATTCATCTGTTATATAGGATCATGGGGACATCATATAATGTGAAACCCATGTGGTCATAAATGAAAATACTTAATACTAATCACTCTATCTAGTTATCCAAGGCTCTTATGTGATGTATATTTCAAATGAATTTTAAAGGGATGATGAAATTTCACAAAAAAAATCAAAAAACGATTTTTCAAATCAGAATAATCCTCTGTTAGACAAATTTACTAAAAATTTAAATCCATCTTTAATTTACTAAAATAAGGGGATAACCATTTTTCATCCAAAAAAATTTATGTACAGATATAAAACAATTAAAGGATCATACCATATACCACATACCAAACCATTTAGAAAAAATAGCACTCATGGCTAATCAAACATTGGCTAATGATAGAACCTACTACTTCAATCGTGGGTCTCACACCACCAACAAAAGGATTGATAGACCATAAATAATATGGAACAAAATAAAGTACTAATACACCTAAAAATTATTCCCCCAAATTATAATTGTGTTTCTATAAAAAAGTGGTTGGGAAGTAGATATATTGTTATGAATCACCTGAATCAAGCATGTCGCACCACACCCTCATGAAATCTTTCCTCAGGGAGATAAAAATGATAAGTCTATAAGAGATAAATATTAAACATTATCATGATAGATATATTGGAACAAAATAGTATAAAACCACATCCAATTCCATGTTTCAAACCCAATTAAATATTGTAATATTATTAATTAAACATATCGACTTGGTTACAACTGATCGAACATGGATTGGAGTACCTAGTGGATAAGTTAGAAATATCATAGAATTTCAATAGGGAGTATTTCTAGATTCTAATGATATATTTGGATTAAAAATTTTATATTAAGTGAATCATTAAATGTTTTTATGGTGTATAATTATTTTAATAGTTTTCATACAGAGCATGTCGGTAAGCCGGTGGACACTATAATCATGCAATGGACATATCCCAACCTATTGATTGGATTATGTAAGCCCACTGACAAGATGATGGAACTAGAATCCATAAATGTTTTTATCCAAAACCTATAGAAAATCCATTGGCTTAATATAGCTATAAATTATCATAATAAAATTTGAGAACTAGATGAAACTCCATTGAAACCACCAAAAACCAAAAAACCACACCCTTAACATTAAAAATACATATACCCAGATCAAGATTTTATAATTATTCCCACTATATAAATTCCAATACACATAAATCCAAATGGATTAAAGATTATTTGGAAATAGATAAGGCCACTACTCCCTTAATAGAAATATTTTCCCTCATTTATCTTGTTAATCTGGTCCACTATGTGATAATAAATTGAATAAAAAAATACACATATCATTAAATAGTTCATTAATGAATCTATGATATCCACTAGATCTTCCACAACTAAAATTCCTTGATAAAACTCAATATCCACAAAACTAAGTGTATAGAATGTATCTGGATAATAATCATCATCTATAAAATATGGGAATCATCATGTATACCTATCAATTGAGAGAGTAACAACAAAAAATCAGAATCCTATCCCAGAAAATAAATTATACCAAATGTTCTAACATATATTTGATACAGCTTCGATTACTTCCTAAGAATATGGTGACTAACCAAGGGGAAACATTCAATAATAACCTTCCACCAAGGAAAAAAATACAAGTATGTTTTCAGAAATCCAAATATGATTTCTTCAAACTCTGAGATGTAACCTACTGATGGCATAAATTTAGTATCATTTCTGATGAATGTTGAAAGAGACATGATCCAATAAGTGGTGCATCATCAACCTATGAACAAAAAAATATGTGAGCATCACAGAAGATGATACAAGGCCTTAAAGAGGTCTATAATGAATTTGGACTAGAAACCATTAATATAAGAGAACTTGACCAGTACCAGTTGGCTATCTAACAATCAAAGGAGATTGAAGAATTATGAATGGATCATATCCCCTAGAATATAAATAACACACTTCATCTAGACATCCATATTTAATGGAACATTATACTTATGTTAACATGTGTCCCCATCTCTTATTGGATAATCTTCCTGATCATTGAGGTAAATTAGGGGTTTTTGTTAGAGAAAATTGCATATGGGACCCCTTCTAACATCATAATATCCTATACATAAAACGTACTAATATCCTAAATCATGGTGGTGTTTCAAATCAGAATAAAATTAGAGTTGTTTTCAATTGATCAATCAACACCAATATAGAATTCTTCCCTCTAGGATACCATTGTAGTATAACTCTAATGTCCATGTACACATAAAACAATTTCTAAACTTTTACATTATGAAGAAAGATCTAACCAAATCCATCATATTATCTACATTAATCTACTGGTGAAAAAGTGTAACACAATATCTAAAACTTTTTGTGTCACACCTGGACACAAATAACATTATCTCTTGATATAAGAAATATTCAGAGTGTTTGGGTGAACAAACCATGATGAATATGGAATATCATGTAAAATAGAATTTATAACTGATGAAGGTATAAAAAATATACACCCACAGTGAGGAATACCAATAGATGGGAGACACCAATGAGAAATAGTCTCCCAACCACATTTAAAACACTATCTCCTTTGATCGTATTATCATGCTACTGGTTTAATGGAATAAATAAAATGGGTGATGATAAAAACTAAAAACTATTTAGAAACATGCATGAATCATCCTCGTGATCATTGAGATTAAACTAAGTGAAATTCCCCATAGGGTTCCAATAAAAGTTTGATTACAAAATCAATAGATATTGGTACTTCCAATTGAGAGTTTCAACGATGAAGTGTCCTTTATCTATGTTATAGGTGATGTCAAATAAAAACATATGGAAGTATTCCACCCACCACCTCTACCAATGCTTTTGTTGCTTTTTGGAAATCTGTAACTCAAGATCTTATGACCAGAAAATATTTTAATCCTCTACAAAAAAATACTGTCACTAACACATAATAGTATTCATAATATAGTAGAGATCTGAATACTGAGTGGTAATTATTATCATGAGACCAAATCCATATAAAATAATATTGTACTAAATATTCATATTTAATACATTCCAAACCTAGACCAATAATATATAAATTATAGTATACCAAATATCCCTTACAGGGTTCCGGAAGGATGAAAATTGGAAACAATATCATGTATATTTTTATCCCAAAAAATGATCATGGAACCTAATATTCCAAGATAATTTTACCCCATTATATATAAATTTATTCAATGATGAAGCCATAATTGAGAAATATTTGAAACACAACTGATAGTATCCAGCTATACCATGGAATATATGAACCACGAAGATGTTCTATGTTTCTTTCCATGAGAAGATACCCTTCACCTTTTCAAGATTTACTTTGGATTCTGGTTTTATAATCTTGTCCCATAAGAAATTCAACACATGGATCCAAATTTTTTATTTCAATATATTCCTATAATTGTGGTACATACCCATGATTTCTAAAATTACATTTTGATGGTGCTCATAATCACACATTGATCTCAAATAAACCAATATATCATCCATTAATACCATGAAATCCTTTGAGATAATAGTGAAACAACCAGTTACTCAATGACATTAACATTGTAGGATCACTAGCCTTCCCCAATTTAACCACAAGATATCTATAATGTCCACAGCATTTACTATAAGTTATCTTTAGGATATCTGACTAAGAAACCCTAATCTATTAATAACCCAAAATAACTTTGTTTTTTGAAAACCACCTTGAGCTATTTAACTGATCATAGAGGACCTCAATACTAAGAATATGATAATTTTTCTTTACATTAATCCAATTCATATTTTGATATTATATACATAAATCTATAAAACCACCATCCTTATTAGAAATGTCAATAGGGGAAACCAACATCCAAACTTTTGGATAAAAAAAGGGCTTTAATAAAAGGCAATCTAACCAAAAATTATTCTATTTTAGCTCCACTAATTCACTATGATAAGAAAATATTTATATTGGATGTGTACCCACCATGAGATCAATAAAGAACTCCACATACCTCTACCGAGGAAGTATATAAAATTTTTCTACGACGTATTTATAGAAGGGCTGAAAATATAATGGATGATAAACAAGAGGAGAAACATTATAATTATTATTCGAAATAATGAAAAATAGAATCATTTTCTTTAGGTAGGAATGTACTTCATGACCAAGACTCGGGCCATACTCTGTCAAAAACACTCAAGATCTCCTATTGGTAACAAAATATAATACATGGTGATGAAAATAACCAATATTAGCTCTATAATAAACATTCACATACATCCATATAATAACATCAAATATATATATATTAAAAACCAAGATATTACAATCTAACTACACATCCTTTATTAAAAGGGACCAAAAAGTACAATTAATCACCTTTCTTTTTCAAATACCAAGGGAATTTTACTTCTCCATAATAAAGGGAATGATCATTTTTAGATGTTTCATCACATCCATTAAATGGGTATATAGATATGATTGTGGGATAACTATATCATATAGAGAATCTTCTATATAAGAAACATTAAATTGTATATCTAACTATAGTCGGTCCAACATCCTCTCCCACTAGAATCTTATGAACCGTGTGATGGTTCTTCACTCCTGAGGCTTATGGATGGAACTATCATAAAATTCATTCTTACAACTACACAAAAATAGTCGTTATAGTTGAATAATTATGACATAATGGGTTATAGATGAATCCTCGCATAATCTCTGTAGATGACATCTATGACCATAAGAAATAAATTTCTTCATAGTTGTGGGGAAATAATGTGAGATGTTCCCAACTTTCCACAGTATTAGAATGGTAATGGAACCCTACTATCCACTGCATACATATTCAAAAAATTGCATTGGTGAAAACCACATGAAATACTCTTGTGATTATCTTTCCACATCATTTTCATCCCATGTGTTCCACTAGAGCCACCATTATTTGGAATTAATGGATTTTGAAAGCCTATATTTGTCCCTAATTATATATCTACCATAATAGAAATATCAATAACAATAGAATAGGTGGTTAGTTTCATTATATATATTTTTGATAAGATGTCTGGTCTCAATTCTTATTAGTTTTTTGGAGCCAACAACGGATCATCCATCACCACCTATGGTTAAAAATAAACAAACTACGAAAAATTGTTTGTGTACTATGACACTAAATTTTCACCTTATTGAAATTATTGGAACTCCAAAGACCCTCCATCATCAATAAGACCATGTATAATTTCTGAAAAATGTGTTTCATGAAAGTCTTACACTATAAGAACATATTCTACTTCATGTGAAATTTTTAACCCCTCCACTATTTACATGAACCATCGATCTTAAATAATGTCCATTTCAGCTTGATAGATATTAGAATCTCAACGAAATATATTAAAACATATTTCTTCTCTAACATGTCCTTTACCTCTTGGGGTTTATTTTTGCTATTAAATGAAGGGGATTTATAATGTAGGAACTCCCACACTTGAACAGTTCTCCTCTATATTCAGGTTGTTCCTCAACAACATGGTTCTAAATAGGCTACCATTTTTATCCATGTTTCGATCAACCCATACAAAAACTTATAAAAGATTATAATTATGTGGAGTATTCCCTTGAGGAATGAAAACTATTAAGGAACTATTTTTTGACATCATATTGGCATGTTTCTACAAACAAAAAAAATTAGAAAATCCTCATATAGAAAAAAGTCCTCAGTTTTAACTCAATAAAATACAAATAGAAACTATGATTTAACTAAAACCCACACATATGTGAAAAAAAGCCCAATATATTATTGAGATATGCTGCTCTTCAAGAAAATAACTCGCCATACACTCTCTGAAACCTACCTATCAATTCCATAGAATCCATACTCATATCCACCAATATTCTACTACTAATCACAATAATTCCATAATAAAAAATAATCATGACCCTATCTGGAACGTACATCAATTTCTGATTTTAACCATTTTTATAAGACCAAAATGGTATTCCCAATCTCAAATGATTATTTACTAGCACCCATCCATCTGAAAATAATTTTAGGGAATAAGTTTACCAATATTAAATAAAATACACGGTAAATATAAATAAATATAATCAAAATAAATTATATATTTATGTATTTAGAATGATGTGATAAAAACAAAGGACGAAAGATAAAAAAAGTATAGATCCAGAAAACAACAAAATGTGACAGTATAAACTATCCAAAACTACGATATATGATATGTGGGAAACATTCCACCATTTCACCACCAACTACATTTTTCTAATTGAAAAAAAATCACTACCTCAATATTGATCCACGCTCTTTATTGTATAAGTCCAATAATATATACACATCCCTAGTTGATTGTTCATGGTATTAGAGAAATAGGATTATTAGGATCCCACTTAGGTGTTCCAGACTGTGTCTCTATCAAACAATGCTAACATTCCCAATTTTAATGAAAACATTGAATGATATTGAATTTTCACATTTATATTTGATGAATCATAATTCAATTCCCCATTTTCCACATATCTAAAATAATCTAGATAGTAAACATTAAAATAAATTTTCAAGTTAATAATATTAAATTTATCAAATAATACATCATTTATCATATAAAATGTGAAGCAATACAAAGCCAAAAAAAGTGAAAATCACCACCGGATATCATTAATTCTCTAGCTTGGTCACTGGAACCTCAATAAAAAATAATAACTAGTTCAAAATCAATACAATGAATCTATGATCTGATGATTCAGGGACACCTTAAAAAGAATACATATTTATAATGTAAAGACTTTTATTCTAGATCCTAAACATATATGATCTATTAATGGAGGAACTCTCATGAAATGTAAACTCCCTATGATGTAAAAGTAATAGTTCCAAAAGTAAACACTAAATCTTGGTACATAAGGATCCCATGTGTGTCATATTTTAAATAATTTAAAATGGATAATCACATTTACGTAACTATTTCAAAAAAAAATCTGATTTTTACAATCAAAACCATTTTTCGAAAACCAATTTCAAAAATAATTTCCCAATGATTCTAAAACCATCATTTATTTTATAAATCAACGGGGAAACCATATTTTATTAAAAACCCATTTACACATGAATACCAAATAGTTCTAGGATTATTTATGTTATAAATTATGAACTCATTTATAAAATCAATAGTAACCGTGGATCAAAAAACATAGTATTAATAAAATACCACCATCCCCAATATTAGGTTTCAAACCATCCATATATGGATCTATACATTTGAAGGAAATAAAACATAATAAAACAAACTATAGGCCCTAAAAATGACTTCTATTATATAAGATCATGTTTTTATAAAAAAAATTGTCGGTGGGGAAGATAGTTGAACACATTCTTTAAAAATCACATGTTTCACACAATACAAACAATAGGTTAGTACTAAAAGAAGAAAAAAATGATTGTTTGATAAAAATAAAATAATGAATTGTCAAATTATTGATACATCTAAGAAACTCATGTAGAGCTACTACCATATTTATGGAGAATGGATGAATAAATCCTGATTGATATAAAATTAATCATTCTTATAGATTCATTGACAATTGATCAAATTGGGATGGAAATTACAAGTGGAGATGTTCAGTAGGGCTTATAATGACAACGTAGAGTATCTATAAGAGAAATAGTTGAATTAGTATTAGAATGACGGATAATGATGTATTTAGGAGATAATTAATGATTAATGGTTGTTTAAATACAATTATGCCTCAAATTTAAAATTTTATCCCGACACCACTTGTGATATGGTGGAATACCATAAGTTAACTAGTGGTAGATAAAGAAATAAATTGTTATTTTTAAAGCCACCAATGATTTTTATTATTCTCATGACCTAGAAAATATCTCCCTATATCCACAGATTATCCCAAGCCACAATAAGAACCCATTCAAAATTTTATAACACCAAAATAATCAAAAAAAGTATTTGTCGTTAAAACGAGATACACTGAGACTGATATATTACAAATATCAATATATTTTTTACCTAGATTATAATAATTTTGGTTATTGTAATGAGCTAGGTTTTTAGATCTTGTAAGAAGATAACATATTTCTCAATTACATCACATTCGCACAACATGTGATCTTATTGAGCCAATTCATAAAAGAATTAAATAAGTAATTATCATTATATTATAATGAAATGAAAATCAATCACTTTAGAAAATTAATATTTAACATGATTTAATGTTGAAAAGGGTATTTTCAAAAGAATTAGTATTTTAATATTATTTGTTACGAGATAAATTTAATTTTTTTGACTTTACCAAAATATAATGAAACAATTTTTTATGTCATCATTTAAATATTCACTTATTATTAATTTTTGGGAGTTTTCTAAATATGTTTTTTACATGAAAAATATATGAATAACAAAACAATATAATTTTAATTATTTAATCACTTAATAAGTTTAACCATGATGATTTCAATAACATTAAAGAAATAAAGTATGAATTTATTAAATGAAATTACACATTTTTAAATATTTATATTACATATAAATATTTTTAAAAAGTTATAAAAGAAGAAAATTGTTACATTATTATATAAACAATAAACAAAGAATTGAATCCCCTTTTATATCAAACATAAATATTAAGCATAAGAACACAATTTTCCATAAAACATTTTTTATGTTATGTACATTTATTTTAAGAAATAATTTATTAACTATAATCATTCTATTTAGTAAATTTATTTTTATATTTTTTTAAAAACTCAAAATTTAGTTGGAAAGATCAATTTCAATTATGGTCATTTTAATTTACATCCCTGTGTAAAAATAATAGTCACATAGGAAAAGGAACACTTGGTTGAAAAAAGTAAAATAGAAAATAGTTAAATAACTCAATGATGAATATAATTTGATGGTATGAGATGAATTTTCTTCCCCACTATGTCCCATAATAATTATCCTTGAATTATTGAAGTATTTTACCTTGAATAGTGTAATCATATAATCTAGAATGTAAATCTTGTTTCCAAACATAACAATTCATTGAGTTATAAATCAGGAAACATACACTCATTCATGCTACACTATTTCATATTAATTCCCCCTTATAAATCTATAATTTTATTATCCTTTCCCATTCAATCCCCATTTGACATGAAATGAAAATCAAGTATATGATGTACGTATTTTCCCGGTCTTTGATTTTTCTATTTAATAATACTCTTTATATTTACTTATCACAATAATAAAATACTTATTTTAGTTTCATTATAAAAATAATATTCTTTTAAATTAATGTAAAACCCGTTATTTTTTCATTTCCATCGAAAATGAAAAATATAAGAATGTTAGTCGTGTTGGTGCATGGACAACTTCCTCCATAATGAATCATTTTTTTTAATTTTCCTTTAGTTTTCCATAGTTTTTACGAATATAAAACAATATGGATTAATATTTTAAAAATATATAATTTATATCATTATGCTTCTCATATAATGAAATTATGTTAAATGATACACGACCTGAACCATACTCAACAATTGAGTTAATGCGGGTTCCGAGTTGGGACGATTTAACCACCAACATGAATGATGATATAAATTAAAATTATTAAAGACTATGGGAATATAAAAATTATTACTATTATTATATATTACAGAAATCATGATTTATATATAGTTTAAGAAATATTATATTATGTATCCAAATTAATATTAATGTACATTTTTCAATTAAAAGTATTGTAGAAATAATCACCAAAAATTCAATTTTCATTCACCATAACAAGAAGACGTATGAAATGGTATGAGTGAATTTAAAATAAATATAAGTTATATATTATACTATCATTATAGATATATTAATTATGACCTTGTTATCAAATAATTTTTAGTGGTATCAACTTTAAAAATAGTACAGTAATGGTTGAATGTATTAACACATGATGAGGAAAAGATATTACAAAAAATCTAATAAATGAAGTGCTATTTTACTATTGATTTATATAATTGTTAATATATACTAATATGGTCATGAAATTGGTAATTATGATGTTCATATTTCAGATACATTGTATAAAAAAATTGTAGAAATTATGTATTAAGGTATCTGACTTGGCAACTCAAACTCCTTTCATTAAGTCATATTGTTTCTAATATGAAATTTTATTTTCCAACAAATTACATTTTAAATAATGATAATATTATTAATTTAGAGGAATAATATTTTTTGATCCAATTGTATTTCTATGAATGATTTTCTTTTTTATATTTCTTAAAAAAAAGATCCTTTTTCAAAAGTCAGTAATTACTATGAATTTTAAAACAACGGAACCCAAATGTTTTTATAATGATCATTTATTGAATTGATTTTCATTGTTTTATATAATAACTAAATCTAATCGATATTATGTTTCATGTTTCACCCTATGTTATTATTCTTTTAACTAAATAATTTTTTGATCAAATTTTTAGTATGAAACAATGTTATTTATGGTTTTACATTGATGTTTTATTAATAAAATTTTAATTCAATGGATCCATTATGTGAAGGTAAATAAATTACATGAAACACACTTATATTTATATAAGAAATTGTTTTATGTGATGATTATTTCCATATGGAACCCAAATGTATGTATTTTAAGATGAGGGTGACTCGTATCCCCCTTGAATAAATTTGGTAAATGTTTTTATATCATGAGATATAATTTTTACTATAATATGTTAAAAAGTAGCTAGGTTCAAAAAAAAGGTGAGTTTGATGGATTATAGATCTACTAATGATTTAATGAGTGAATCAGTTGGTGGGTATCTGGGTTTTAAATGATATTAAATACTATCATTATGATTATTCCATTTTCTATCCTACTATCTATGGAACATATTATAAAATTTATTTTTTATTTTATCTTGTTATGATATAAGTGTTATGATTTGTGTTTTGATATATATCTTTCATGTTTAGGTTTAACTGTTACCTTTTTTGAACATTTAAAAATGCGTTTTTTTTCAATCATGATTTATATATTCTTACGATCATATCATTGTGTTATTTTTTATATTTTCCCTTTATACTAATTTTAAATCGACCCTTCTTATTTTTTCCCCTTCCTGGGGTTTTTAAAAGGATTAAAAAATATTGAATTTAGAAGAGTTTATTTTACCATATAGAAATGTTCAACACATTGAAAATAATATTGTTTTTCTAGTCCTAAATAAACTAGACATTTATGTCCATATATTGTGAGAGTATTTTTAGGATTTAATAATTAAAACATGGAATGAATATATTATTTAACAATATTTAGTCTGAGTAACAGCCAATAGGGCATCGTTAAATTCAAACCAGGCTACAAAAATTTAATAAAAAATGAAACATAGACATGCAAACTAATAATTTTGTACATAAAAGGCCCAAGTGTCAAACCCACAATAATGATCTGTACATTATGAATTAGTAAATGGAATTGAAATTTCATTTATTTGATTTATCAGGGAAATAGAAAGAGTGCAGAAAATATATGGTTTGATAGTACAAGAATATGCATATGGGGTTCAGAGATTTTCAATTTTTTCACTAGGGTGTCAATTGGTTTTGGGATCAGTCGTGTTTTGTGGAAGAATTTTGTTAGTAGGTTTTCATTGCCTAGTAATGATGGGAATGATTTTAATTGATATCGTAGAAGTATTGGTGCTTAAGAATGGTAAAAATCATGGCTCTACAGTACTACACATCTCCAGAAGTTGTTTTTACATCAAGCCTCCATCGATGTCATTTGTTTCTTTATGGATGAGTGTATATATATAAAAGGTATTACCTAAATATCATAATCCTCCAATATCTTAATTTTTAAATTTATGGAATGTTTCATGATGTGTAAATTTACAAGAAATTTTATCATTGTTAGAAGAAAATTATTTATATATTTGTCTGTCTAAAACCATCACATCATGGATAGTGTACTTGACGTGTGATGGATTTTCATAGTGTGAATTTTTTTACAAAATGTAATTTGTGGTTTTGGCCTCTCCTAATGAAATAATTTCTTGTAAAAAAATGCATATGTAAAATGGATTCCTCTATTTCTAAAACATTTTCCAACATTAGGTAATACTTTCCATTTGGTTTCAAAAATACAGTATCATTCCACACTCATATATTCTCCACTTTTTTTCTTTTTCCCAATTTTTTTATCCTTCTAAAAAACAATTCAAAAAATTCACAAATTTTCATTATTAATATATTAAATATATAAATAAATACAATATAGAAACATAAAATGCATTTGTGAAATACACATATCAATGGGTCTCTGTAGTTGTTTTCCTTGATAGGTTTATTTATTATGGGTATTAGGATGAGAAATACACAGAAACAAAAATAAGAAAAATATTAATATGACTTATTTATATAATAGTAAAGTATTTATTATGTGGTTTTATATGAAAATATATTCCTATAATAATATAGGTAACTCTCCATGGATATCATATATAATCACAATGGGGTAATCTCCTAAAACGTGGTGGGTTAATATTTCACTCAGTCATTGTCCCAATACATGATGAAGGGATTAAGACTACACACATTAAAAGAAACTACCATGAGATATTCATAGGTTAATTAAAATTTTAACAATTATACTTTATTATGTATTTTTTATAATGTTATCTAGCATGGTCAACAAAGAATTTAGGGAGACAATTAGTGATAATCGAGATTGAAACAATGTTTTTGGTTAATGAATAATATACTAATTATTTATCTTTTCTATTTATTATTCAATGATTTGTTTTATACATTACACATTTTCTAATTTTTGTACCATTTCAAATAAAATTCATCAATAAATGATACAGATACAAGAATGATGGACAAAGATTAGGATGGTTTCCATGAACAATGCAATGATTTTCTAATTGTGACAAAAGAGGAAATCAAAATATTATTACAATTGCCTATAAATTATATCATGTTATGAATATTAACATGAATAATATGGAAATACCTAAAGAAATGTGAAGGGAATATCTTTTTATGGAATCATTTATGAAGCAATTTCTTCAATCCTTTAATTATCCTTTAATGACACTGATTTATGAGCAATAGATAAAGGTGATGGAAAATATATGTTTCATACTTTTGTAATTAGATCCTTATATGATCATTTTAACTATACATAACCTAGAAGGTGAGGATAACCATTTTTGGAATTCCATTAGTCAAAAAATGTCAAAGGATGAAATTAGTTTTATGAGCTTGAAGGATTTCAGGGGTATATTATTAACTACACATTTACCTTTGTCTCCTATCACAATGATTGAATGAGAATTACTAGAACGTAAAAAAATGATTATAATGGGTCTTATAATGAACGAATCATGAGACTCTTAAGGTACACATTTATGTATATATAGATATATAAAAAGAATATTGATACATTCAAATTTAAATTAAAATATTGACATCGGAAGTCATTAACTATAAGGGATTTTTGAAGTTATGAGGAATTTTTATTGATGTGTTCTTTAGTTTGAAATTGAATATTGGGACACAAGTGATTATGAAGAATTAATATGAGTATGGAGAGTCATGGAAACCCTAATGAAAAAGATTATGGTGGTAATAAATTCAAATCACCCATATATAAAATATGTGGGAGGAAACACTTGGGAAATTTCCTTAAGTGTTCTAGAAATTGTTATAAGTGTGGTGAATAAGTCGACCAAAGTCATGAAAACCAAAATATTAGAAATCGGATAACCAATACCTTTGATTAGAACAAGGTTCAAACTATTTCTCTACCCTATCTTAAATGATTCATATTCCAAGAGTATGGGAATTATTTGAATCAATTCTCTATCCCTAGAGTTAATGAAGGGTAAAGACAGAAGAATACACATTAACTAAAAGAGAAAGGGTGGGTATATGAAATCACTACTATAGAAGTTGAAAATAATAATAATGAGTTGAATTGTATACAAATTATCCACTCAAGAAACATTAATTCCTTATTTTATTCTAGTTATATTAATTTTTTATAACATATATTTGTGCTAAAAATATTCATTCATCAACCAGAACATCCAATATTATTGTATCTAGAAATAATTTATTCCACTTAATTAGAGGTGTTAAATTAAAAAAAATGAATTTGGATATTACTTTTATATAGAAAAGTGATTCACTATGGGGTGCACAAGTCATATTTGTTTAAAATGAGAATATATTGATGCATCTATATATTGATTTTCTTGATCTTTATAAAATGATTATTAGAAACGAGTATCACATAACTCATATCAATGATCTACTAAATCTAATCCAAAGAACTAAATACTTTTTATGACTAACAATTGATCTAGATACCTTCAGTTAAGTGTCAAATGGGTAGATATTTGCAAGAAAACCATCTATATATGGAATGGACACTATGAATTTACATTGATGATCTTTTTAACTTTTGAATTCTTCTTCTATCATCAAGGTTCAAAATAATAGTCTTCAAAAAAACATTGATTAATTTTTATTTGTCATTATATATTAAATTCATATATAGTCATAGAGTAAGGAATAAGAAGAATATCATTTTCAAAGTGTGTTAAATACCTTGAGAAATAATATATATTATTCCATGATTATAAATTATGAATTAGGGAAATAAAATATATCTTTTTTTGGTCATATAATCACATTCAATGGTATATTTGTAGATCCACCAAAGGTAGAAGTTATCACAATGTTTCTCAGACCAACCGATCTAAAAGAGATCTATAGTTTTCTTGGGATACCATAATATTATAGAAACTTTGTGAGTATTTTCACATAGCTATAAAATCCACTAACAAAGTTGACATGGGAGAGAGAGTAAATTTTCAGTAAAAAAATAAAAGTGATACTGATTTTAGGATATTCAAGAGGTCGTTGGAAACATATCCTATAAAAACATTACTATACAATACAGAAATTTTTTAAAATAAATTGATGCTTCAAAAAAGCGTTTTTGTTGTATCCATGTGTTCAATTAGAATAATATTGATTATCGTTAACACCAATTAATGATTCATGAGAACAATTACAAAAAGTATATTAATCGAAGAAGTTAATATTAATTACTTTGGTGATTTGGTTATAATACCTCTATGAAAAAAATGATTGATATGTAAACTGGTCACAAGATATTAAAATATATATTCAAATTCAAGGATTATAATATTAATCTAAGGGTATAGTTGGATTTGATTATGATTATGAAATATTAATATATTACTTAATATTGGTGGTAGATAATGAGGATGATGCTCTGAGTAGGAAAGATCATACAACTCTATCCATGATAATGATTAAAATAAGACATAATACTCATGTATTTATAGAGGGTAGATTATTTGTCCATAAAATAAGGATATAAATCCTGTCTTTCCCAATAGATTACTCAACCTTTCATTCATGTAATGATCAATTTATTCCAATAATTTTGTGTGGAGAAATCCTAAAATGTAATGAATGTAATGGAATTCACCATTGATAATGATGGAATTATTTGGTTTTGAACTAGTAATATCTCCCATAAAAGATATAATTAATGAAATAATTATTGTTTGTTACACATATGTAATTATTTTATATCTATCCAAGAAGTATGATGATTTATATAGATCTAAAATAAATCTTATAGTGGGATTTTAAGAAGTGATATAGTGTAGAATTAGTATATCATTTCTTGGAATGAGATCAAGTTATGTCTCCATAATGAATGTATATTGGTATATTTTGAGCCTTTCACATACCATTATGAAAATGGGAATGACTCACCATGGACATCATTATATGACTCCCCCGAACATCGAAATGGAATAATGTCATTTGGGTTGTAGTTGATTAACTGAAAATTGCAGTGCAGTTTTTTTCAATTCATAATATTTCTACCCTAGAGAACATTCAAATAAATACAAATAGGAATTAGTGACGCAATATAGAGTATCAATTTCAATTTTATATGTTTTGGATCCAATGTTTTCCATGTTATTATAGAGACATTTGTAGAAGTATTTTTTGAAATATTTGTGCTTTTACACTACATATCATAATCATACAGATTTTCAGTCTAAGCATACAATTCAAACATTAGCGGGATATACTCATATCTTGTTAAATGGATTTCTTTGGATATTGATACCAATACCTTCCCATGGCTGAGTTCTCATATTAAAATAGATTCCATTTATACATTTATATGGAACCATATGAGGCTATGTTTTTCATGTGATTCCTGAAATAAATATACTAGGAGGAGGATGTAGATAGGAAGAATATTGGTCTTGTAATCATCTAAGATATGATGGAAAATGTTCAATCAATTCATTGGATTGTGAATATAAATCAAATTATATTAAATATTTATATATATAATCACTGGTGAGATATAGATTTTGATTTTTTTTAAATTTATTTCATTTAAATATTACAATGAAAGCGAATTATGAGATTTGGGTAGAAAGGGATGTTGATCCCTAGATCGGTTGGGCACTTCGAGATGCTTGATCATTTTTGGTTAATATCCTATAATTTAATTATCCCTTTACACCTCTCTCAATTAAATGATTTTTTGTATCCCTTTTTAGAAATCACACACAAGACCCTTCACATTTCTTAATCTTAGAATATATTTAATAGGATAGTAACCTATTATATGATGAAAACCAATGAGAATTTTTGCGTAAAGAGTTCTGTTGATGAAAAATGAACCACTCATCCGGTAAAGGTTCTATGGGATAAAAATAAGTTTGATGAGTTTAATTTTGGAATATTCAGATATGATGAATGGAAATAATCCTCTCTCATTTTCCCCATTTTTAGGACACTCTAGTGATATAAATCATTTAAAGGTAGTATAATATAATGATGCAATATTCCATATCATAAAAAATAACTCAATGTCTGGTAACATGTACTTCCCACAACACCTATAATAAGTGTGTTTAATCAAGTTATAATAACATTTTTAATTAACCTAATATAGAAATCAATAAAAAATCATTACCTTTTGAGTATAAATAGTTCATATGATTTAGTGCTGAGAAAATAGTATTTTTAATTGAAAAAGTTTTTTAAATATTATTCATTTAAAGATAAATTTGAATATTATAGAATTTATGTTAGATAAATAGAATCAAATTTTGAAATCATCATTCCAATAGTTACATATTAATTTTTTTCTCATTTTCTAATAGCATATTTTTTTGTGAAAAAATTAAAATTTATGAAAATTAAAATTTTCATGATTTTTCACAATGAAAGAATCACCTTGAAGATTTGGAAATAATTAAATTGATAAATAATGAAATTATGAAATGAAGTTATAAATTTGTAAATGTTTTTTATATAGTAGGTACATGCCATTTATTTATCGATCTAAAGGAAAATGATACTTTAGTATAGAAAAATAATATATTTTACACTTTTCATAAAATTATTCTATATTTTTGTTAATGATTCTATTATTACATGATATTAATGTCACATTAATTGTTTAGGTTTATAATAAATCAATATAAATCATATTTGTTATTATTAATATTAATTTATCCCACATAAAGTTTTATGCTTAAACACAAAATTTTTCTAGTTAATTTCTTCAGGTGTTAAGTACAATTATTTTGAAAATAACATTTCTTAACAATAGTACTTTTATTTGATAAAATTATTTTGATATTAATGATTATATTAATAAAATAATGTGATGATATAAATTTTAATTGTGGTAATTTTAGTTATCAACCACTTATAAAAAGAAACGATACCGGGGGTAAATTACATTTGGGTAAAAACAAAAGAAAATGGGAAAGCCCCTAAATCACAATTATATAACTCCAAAATGAGTGAAAGGGAAGATATTTCAACTTCATTATGTCTTAACCTCTAAAAATTCTACATACTGGAGTATATACCTTGAATAATTTAAATATATAATTAAATAAGTTAACGGTGATTCCAAAACTATCCTTCATTACATTTTCAAAGGGGGACACTTACATCCCTATATTAAACACCGTTTCCATAAAATTCCCCCTTGTAACTCTATAATTTTTATACCCCTATGACTATATATATTGAATATATTCTTATTTTCACTCATGTGTATTAAAATATCTTCAAATTAAAGGTGACTTCCAAGGAAAAATCTAGTATCTTATGTAAGAACTATCACATTTATACCTTTTTCATCACACTATTACTCATCCAAATGTCATTTAACCACAATAATATGATTTATTTTGTATCATTATCATAAAAATATATTTATTAATTAATGTTAATATCTTTAGTAAATAATTTCCATCTGCTAAGATAAAATAATGTAATTTTGATCATACATGTGTTCAAACTACCGCCTTCATGAAGAATTGTTTTTTCACTTTTCTTATAGTTTCCCATTATTTTTCCATTAATCATAAAATATGGGTCAAAATAATAAACAATTACATATAATATAATTATTATTAGTCAATAATTATATTATTTCAAATTAAAAAGATACATAAACATACTCACTTGTTGAGTTAAAATATATTAATGTCTAGGTCTGTCTAATAACATACTGTAATTATGCTTTAAAATACAATAATTGTGATGTTATGACATGGGTTCCACTAAACGCTGCCCTGATCCCATTGGAAACATTCCCTCAAGAACACCTCCCTCTATGCCAGATGGTGCAGACTTGCAGCGAGGTTATAGTAAGTATGTCTTGGGGAGACTGTACCCTGTTTTATCCGAATAAACCAACTATAAAAGAAAATAATAATAACCCTACATGGGTGGTAATAAATATCCATAATAATTCTATGTCACATGATATTAAAAAAATATAAAAACTCAACTGAATGGGAGAACATTCTATGATAACGTGAATGTTAACAGTCTACAATGGATTTAAAATTAAAGACATAACCACTCCTATTCAGGTCCTGAACCACGTTTGGCTCCCTCTTCCATTATCTAATCCCAAATAGAAATCAACGCCTGATCGTTTCGCTTATACTTTTCTGGGACAAAAAATTCTACCCAGGTGTCGACCAGGTATCTCAAATAGGGATTTAGTAATACTAAGTAGGCCACTATAAATGGTGTATAAAACAAGTCCAGTCAAAAGATATTGTACATAGTTTTATTAAGAAATATATAAAATGCATAATTAAACTATTATCACATTTTCATTTAGTATTTTATCATCACATTAGGCATAGTTTCAATTGATGTTTTCTATTTGAATCATCATTCATTATTATCATTCATTTTGGGTTTAACGTTATGTCAATCACCACAACCTCTATTAGTGTAGTTCATCATGTCTAACACTCCATATCTCATTCAGTGTTGGTCATCATAACTATCACCCAAAAATCTAATGTTTGGATAACTATTTGTGAGGAACGCTATGTGCATTTCCCAGTATCTATTTGGTATAGAAATCTATGTCTAGAACCAAAATAATATCATCCATTTAATCATTATTTAATTCAAAAGAATTACCACCTCATTCCATTAATAATATAAAGATTAGTTAAACATTTCAAAATCCATTAGTAAAGTCAAAAATAAACAAAGAACATAACCCATTTATTAATTCCACAATTAATTATCATTTCAAAAAATTATCATTCCATAATAAATTATTCTCTATTAATTGTCAATATCAAATCATATACATTCATAATTAACAGTCACAATTAATTATTTTCAATCAACGTCATGTGACATAATTAATTCTCATTATTAATTATCTTTCATGGCTAATATCATTTCATAATTAATTTCCCCCAACTAATTATCATAAAAAATCAATTCAATATCTCAATTAAAATATCTCAACCTATCACCAATCTCCCATAAAATATCTCTTTGGGGAAATTCCCTTCATTTTTTCCATGATGAAATTATCAATTAATCATAAAGTAAATCCCAAGTCCATTCCAAATTCTTAATTACTCAAATTGAACTAATTAATTTTGAAGAGAATCTATAAAATCTATAAAATCACATTCACATATTAAATACCCCACTTCGATGTTTGATTTAGACCACCTACCTCAGTTTAATGATGGATGTTATCCTAATGTATATCCACAAAATCTGAATGGCGCAACATCGTCAATCAAGATCCTAATATAAATACCTAAAACAAAATTAAGATCAAATGCATCAAGCTCTTGAAAATATAAATATAGATCCACAATTCTTGATCTAGATCTCAAATATTATGTTTGGATCAATGTAAATGGTTATGATATCCCCTAAAAAGTTTAAGTAATGATAGAGGAAATAATGGTATAAGCAACGAGATGAAATCCTTATATAAAAAATATATCGTATCTTCAATCTGGGATTTTGATTTTGAAGAACGATGTTCGGATCACCTCAGAATCCCTCCGTAAGGCACTGGGATCACCTAGAGTAGGACAAAGCTAATCTAAGTTCTAAATATGATAGTCTTTTTTTTGAGGTTGTTTTAAATAGGATGTTTGTATAATTTAATCTTCTTTGCATGGTTTCATGGGCAGGGGCACATAGTTAGTTAAAATGATGTGCCAACTGTGCAGACATCTCTACCCATGTTTTCATAGATTGCATGGTTTAGGTGCACGGTTTGTCAAACCATGAAAAAATAGTGAACATCCAACTATCTATTAATCTTTCTTAAAAATTCTCCCAAACACACCTCAAGACACTACTCAAAAAAAAAAGGTACTTTAAAACATCTAAAAGTACCTGAAAACGCTCCTCAGAAATCTACAGAAAAGGACGAGATCTTACAATATTAGATGACTATGTAGACAAGAAATATAATATTATGTAAATAAAATAATGGAATTATTAATTTTATATGGTTATAGAAATATTATATTAATTATCACAATTTTTATTAAATTATAATTTTTATTCTCTAAAATCATCAATATAAGACAACACTAATTCTATTTTCATATTGTGTAACATAAATAATTATGTAATGGTGTGGGAGAGTTAAATCTAAATATAAATTTTATATTATATTAACATTAAAGATTTATTAATTACGAAACTGTTATTAATTAATGGATAATGATATTATTTATAAAAATAATGCACAAATGGTTAATGTTATTAATAACTGATTTTGAAAAGACACTACAAAAATCTAATAAATATATATATTTTGTATAAATTAAGAGTAAAAATATTTTTTTGTGAATATGGTTGTAAAATAGGTAATAAATAAGATTATATTTATTATATAGATGTTTGAATCATTTTTATGTAAATTCATGGTTATACTAAGGGTCATGGAAACTCAAACTCATTTTTACTAGTTATAAAATTTATTATTTATAATATGTATTATGAGAATTTTATTTTAAAATTATTTCTACCTTTTTTACATCAGTGAAAGGATATTTTCATACAAACTCCAACTCCATGAATGTTTTCCTTTCAATTATTATTATAATCAAAGAATAAATTCTGAAATTAAACTCATAACATAGAATTTTAAAATGACAAACACAAAATTATTTATGGGGAACTATTTTACGATATGGTTTTATTTATCTTCAACACTATCTACTGATTATAATGATAATGTTCCATGTTTTACCCTATGTTATTATTCTATTATATGAATAATTTTTGGGATCATGTATTTGGTATCAATATATTTATTTCATGTAGTTGTTTGGGTTCTTTACAAACCACATATTATTTATTGGGGCTATTTATGTATTCAATTGAAAATGTTATGAAACCCAATCATCATAATATTTATTATTTTATAATTTTAAGTTTATACTCAAATGGAATATAAATATATTGATTATTAGACTCATGGTATAATAATATATCTCAGATGAATTGGGTAAAGTATTATATATTCATGACATTTAAATGTTCATTGAACAAGTTGGCATGTAACTTGGTTCAAAACAAGTGATTGTGATGGTGTTTAGATCTACTCACAATTTTATGGATATACCGGTAGGTGAGAAGCCAGGATCACAATGATATGAAATCATATGTTTATTATTGTTCAATTTTTTATTATATGGTCTATTGTTGATTGTATGTCCTTAATATTTTATTATCATTGGACATGATAAAAGTGTTATCATTCTAGATATTAGGTCTACATTCCATTCTTATTGTAAAAACATATTGATTTACGTTAGTTTAAATTATATATTTTTCTTTATTTATATTTTCATATGGGTATGATCTTAACATGATATACTTTGATATGTTATCTATTATTAAATGTCTTGTCTTATCACATCTTATATTTACCACTACCATGTGTTTTGAATGTCATTTTGTATCATGGAATGTATATATTTGGATTCTTATTAAGAATAATTTGTATAATCATTTGAAATAAATGTTTTTATATTTACAGTTTCAAGATACTGAACCTTTAGGTGCATGGGTTATATGACTATTTGTGTTTTTCAATAATTAAACAATGGTATCAATTAATTATTGTTTCAGTTTAGAGTTGGTTACATTATTTACCATACACTTCTCAACATGATGCCTAATAGTTAATAGGTAATCAATCCATTTTATTGGTTTGTAAATAGAATATAATAATCCAAGTAATGTCTCATGGGTGTAAAAAATGAAGTGTACAGTAAGGTATATTTTTTTCTCACTGGGATAAGATCATGTTAATACCCAATCCACAATTTTCAGAGTAATTACCCAAAAATATATCATTTCTAAATCCAACATACATATATAGTATCCAGATATGGATGTATTTCATTGTAATCAGAGTAATAAAAAATTACCACCTTTTGGTTATATAATCATATACATTATCTCATATGTATGGTTTTCCCTAAGGATATATTTACTAATAACCAAAATAAATAAATTAATTTACAAAAATATGTAAAACCTTCTATGATACATTCTAATGTGACCCTAGAGAAACATGCAAAAATAAAACATTGATAACATGGATTAATTATTGTATCAAAAAATATTCACACACACCAGATATCAATGGATTATTGTCATAGATATTATCTACATAAACATCTTAATTTACTACATGTTTGAACATTTCCACATGTAATGACTACCCATATAATCAACAGTAATGTTCACTGTGATAGGAAAAGAAGTATTATATCATCATTCATTGATCAATGATCACCCATATTACATAATTATCGTACGTTTTTTTGGGTAATACTATCAGAAAACCCAATGTGAGATAATCCCATTTCCACTATATAAAGGGTAGTTACTATAATATCCATGTATGCATCTGATGCTTGGATTTCACTAATTAACAGGTAAAGCATCTCATATTGAAGCCCGTAATCTCCTTTATCATTCGCAACTAGTTTTCATATAGAAATAGATAATTATATATCTTTTTAAAACAGGATGAACTACCAATAGAGAATCAAGAAACCATCTCATCATCTCCTCGCGTATGCCCATAGAATCCCATAATCATCCATAAAAATGAATATAATTTTCACTACCCAAAAATCATTATGATGGAATATCCCCACTATATAATTAGTCTCTAATAACTAGGCCTTAACGAAAAGACAATTTTTCTATATTTATCTATTCAAGAAGCATAGGTACAATAGATATCAGATTTAGAGCTACTCATACATGGGACTCCTAAGCATCCAAATGCATGTGTAAAAAAAGCTTCGTTATCATTCAGTCATCACAAGATTCCCACAATACCACTATATAAATATTAAATGAGGCTGCCATTTCCTAGTTAATAAGACATTTCAAAGTTGAAAAACCCAATATACTCGACTCTCCTGCTCGGCTAAATGTTTAGGTACTATTGAGAAAAAAAATGCTCTAGGATCCTACTGTCCATGTAAAAAAAATACAATCACCCAAATGATAGAGACTCAAACATATCAGGACATGTACCACTAAAAATAACTCTATATTATGATTAGGATAATTCATTTCATGTGGTCTCAGCTTTCTGGAGTAGTTAGAAAGCACTCGATCCTCCTGCATTAGAAATTATCTGTGTCCAACTTCGAGCATGTTACAGTACACAACATATTATTTACACTTCATAAGTAAAGTGGGAATAGGTGTTGAGGTTATACTTCCTTTCATTTCCAACTACTATAGTGTGAGATATCATGGTTCAAATTTCAGTACCAATGCGCAAAATGTGTGATTATAATGGATGGTATTTTATACATTGGTTTGTGTTGGATATTTGGATTTTATCTTATTGGAGTTTGCATATTTTAAATATTTGATATTTAATGGAATGTGCTGTAATATAATTTTTATTATATTGGGGGAGTGCATGAGCTTATCATGGGTATGGATTATTAGGACGATTTATGATTATAAACTATGATGTTTTAAATTTTTACATTAAATAGTATTTATTTCATTATCTTCTCGTCGGTTTGGATTACAATATGTAATAATATTTTACTACATTAACTATGCATGATAAATGAGTTTTAGATGCTTATTTTACCTTAGTGAATATCTTATATATTATTTCGATAAAACGAAAAAAGTGAATAGAGAATATTTCATATACCAATGTTGTATACATATCGACTAGATTTTTTAGATGTATGAGGTTTGAGGATATTTTTATATATGAACAGTTTCTTTTTTGTTGTTTATATTATATTAATTAATGCATTATACATCTTTATATGATATTATTATATTAGGGATTCCTCATTTTTCATGGTATAGAAGTTAGTTTATTATTTTAAAGACCAACATTGTAATCCTTATGTGGTAATTACCAATATTGTTTAAATTTTGAACATTGAAAGTAGCCAAAAATCTATGGGACTTTGGGGAAAATTCATCATGGGTCCCATTCAATATTAGCACTAATACTGGATGGAATCTTGGTGGGGTAGAGTTAGATCATAAATTACATCATCTAAATTCATATAAAATAATTTCATTTTTAATTTATATCGATGTACAAACCTATGATTTCAATGTAAAAAAATCCCCAGCATAATTGTTTCATAAATTTGGAAGGGTGTGGTGTTGAATTTGTGTGACCCAATTTTATTGAATTATTTTCATCATCCAATTAATTTATGCTTTTAAAATCTAAAATTTATAATTATTAATGAAATATGGGTTTCCTTTGAAATCCAAGAACACTACAACATATTCATAGTTGTATCTCTATAAGATAGAATAACATGATATTTTTAACACAGTTCGATCTCAATGTGGGTATCTACTCTATTATATATTAATGATGAGTCTAAGATAAATAAATACAATATATAACAAGCTTGAACATATATAGTCTATATCTCAAAGAATAATTAATAATGATAGATTATTTAAATGTAATCAACCATCCTTATAATCACAAGAATATTTTTATATTTTCTCCACCAGATTACAATTTTGTATTATGAATTCCATCATAAACAATATTTTCATGATACTTTGGGATTTCACTTCATTATAATAGAAATCTCTTCTTCGTCAATTTAAGTCTTCAACACCAGAGAGAAAACTTATCACAAAAATATGAACATATATCTCCTCATTTCAAATCAAACATCTTTAGGATATCTAATTTGAAAAACATATATGATATCAAGATCACTATTCATTCTAACTCAATAAAAAATTTCCAGAGTATCAAGACATAGATAATGAATATGTAACTACCATCCTCATCCTAATTAATTATTTTCTTCTTCTTCAATTATATCTTATTTAGCCATTGATGATAATTTTTTATGTTGTATTATTTCCTTTTTGACTTCCTACTCTTTTTATTAATCATCTTTTGGAACACTAAATAAGTGGTTATATACAATATCATTTAATATTATCATTCTCTAACTCTCATCAACTAAACTGCTTATTTTTTTCTATTTAATTCTCAGAGTTGCATTAATATTATTTCCATATATTAAATAAATAGTTTATATGATAACGGGAAGAATTATATTCTCAATACATCATCTAATTTCTTAATAGATTCATTAGCCCTTAAGACCCCATGATCCCATAATATTCATGTTATTATTTTAAATACTTTTTCATAAATACCCACATTCCCATTTAATTTAGCCTAATATAAACACATGTAATCTCACTATATATTATTCTTTGAATATTACTATTTGAAATCCCTAAATATTCCATACATATATTATTAATAATTCTCTATTTAATATTTTCTAGAATCAGTACTGAATCTCAATGATCGTTGAGATATATAATCATTGATGTTTGATAAAACATCATATAAATTCCCAAACTAATAAAATTTCTGTGAGGATTTATTACTCTAATATATCTTTTGGGATAATTGGTGAAATGACCCTCCACCACATAAAACCCATCCATGGCATGTGGCGAAGATGAGAGTGACCCCTAAGGAGAAGATCTAATAGACCATGAGTTGGAGTCTTTCACAGGGGGTACAAAACATAAAACTGAGAGACAATACCCCCATATAACCATGAAAATATTTGAAACCCACCTATAAACATCATCTCATAAATAAATCATGATCCATAAAAGTCCATTTATGTCTGAATAATATAAAAAAATACACGTGTAAAATAAAAATAAAACTTATTTTCAATGGCTCCACAACACACCAAAAATATCCTTATTAGTATTTCTCATATAAATTACAAAAAATTTCATATAAAAGTGATGAAAAATTATATAGAGGTGTATGAATAATATCTAAACATAGTGGGATCATACTCAAGATGTATCATGAAAATATTGAAGTGGAATTAAATTAATCTAGTGAACAAATAACTAAAAAATGTGTATCAACATGATGAATTTTCCCTAGGATTACTAAGTCATTAGCATTAAGTGTTGAATCCTTGTGTAAAAAGACAATATCAATAATATACCAATAGGATCCCCACAACAACATCCCCACATAATTACTACTCTCATGACCTAACTCCAATATTCTTATGCATACTAACTCTAATATCTTATGTGGGTCTCGTCGAATCCCTACCTCTACCAAAATTCCATAAAGTCCATCATATTGTGAGGGCATCAGACCATCCATAGAAAAAGAAAACCACACCACATGACATAAAAAATTCCATCATCATAATTTTATTTTACACTTACACATCACATGCCTTATCCATATATCTCATAACAAGTATAGTAGGATATTAATTACATAAAATACACCAATAGTCCTCCATCCACTACCATGTTTGAAACCCACCATATCTAAAATAATAATCCATAATTGAAATATAATATACCACACCCATAAGGGAACCCATATACAATGGTGTATCCATCCATACATCCTTACCAACCTAGATATTGGGGGAAACACCCTAAATCCTAAACATTTAGGCATAACTAATTCCAATTAACTATGTTGTGGTGTGAAATGAAATAACATGTACATATATCACACATATATATCACACAAGACTAACTAAGTGTTCCACATCGATACAGACCAATCATAACACATAGTCTTACCCATACTAACATTACCATACTCAAATAAAAAATAAAATTTATAATGAAAAATAGATCCCAAAAAATCACATGAAATAGCCATAACATCCATCGTAGATTATTTTTTAACCCTTCATTTATCCATTCACGAATTACCAATTATAGTCTATTAAAAATAATTATTTTATGAAATTTCTATATTTACTGTAAAACCTATTATTTCATCCCTACCATTATTTATATCCATTTATAATTTCATTTCATTGTTTGATCACTTCTTGTATTGTAGAATCATTTCAATTGCCTCGAACCCACACACCAGATATGGTTCAAAAAATTAACATTACATTTTGGATTTGATACAAATAAATGAGACCTAAATATTTCCATCCAAAACATACAAAATAAAAGGAAATATTTGATCACATTCATACCAAATGACCATTTTAGTTTATAGTATCAAAATAAATAGAAAATATCTTCCATAAAGAATACCCATTACATAAACAGGGTATTTTTCCAAATATACTAAGATTTTCATCTTCTATATTATGTTTTTGAAATCTCCCATAAAATTTATCTCTTATCAAACATCTCCCAAAATAATTATTAATCATCATTCTTAATATCTTTGGGAAATTAAAACAAAATATGTAGGATCTCAAGTACTCAGTTAGGTGAAATATAAGCATTAATAATTGAATGTACTCAATGTTAATAAGGTGTAACTAATATTATGTTCACATAATCATTTATTTGATCCTAACATAAGTTTATTTATACAAATAAATACTCGGAACATATAACATGAAACATGTAATAAAGATCTATCAAAGGAAAGAGTCATATGAGTTAATAATCATCAATTATGTGATGCCAATGTTGATCAAAAGAAATATTTATAAACTATAAAATGAAAAAAAAAAAAACTAGATGGTATCACAGAACATTATCATCATATAACAACTTTGAAATAAATAGAGAGCCATAAAATCTATAGGAGAAACGATATTATAACTCCATCCTTATTTCCTATAATGACAAGGAACATTACTAAAATCATTTGAGAGCTATACTGGGTCTGACGCATTGAATAAATTATATTATCCACACGCATTCATCATAACCTAAAATAGGGCTAGTCCTATCATATCAGATTAATTAGGTTCACCAGTTAATTATTAGGTATAATTGGACTCAACCAATCATATATACTATATTGATGTCACCAATTCATAATCAACAATTACCAAGAAATATTCATAATTAAATATTTAGAATATTTCACTATTCAACATAACAATAATCATTGTTCTTTTATTTCTTGATTCACCCATTGAGAAGAAACCATTTACATGTTGATCTAACAATCCAACAATAAAAATATTAAAAATAAATAATTTTAACTTATCAATAGTGGATTTTATGTAACATCAAGGGTTGTTGGCGTTGATTAATTTATATACTTTTAAAAGATAATTCAAAAATATTTTTGAAGAAAATGACCATTTCACTAAAAAATAACCATATTAAATAATATTTAAAAATTTGAAAATATTTTCAAATTTATTTTATTTAAAAATAAATTTCAAATTTTATAAATAAATATTCATGTAAATTAATATACATCATAAATGGGAAATATTTTCATGTTAAAAATTATTTAAATAATCATTATTTTCCATAAATTCGATTAGAGAGTCAAAAGTGACCCATTTTTAAAATAATTAAGAAATATTCATTTAATTATTTTTAAAATAGGGTCAAATATTACGTAAATTGAAATTATAATATCATTTATGTTTGTTAAAAATAATTCCTCGAATATTTTTAGAAATCTAGGATATAGAAGATAATGATTCGTGATCTATTAGAAGATACATGATTTATAAAACTTATAAACAACTAAATTGATGTTTATTTAGTCAATATTAAAGAAACTAGAGATTAAAAATGTAAACCAAACATTTAAAAATAATAATGTAATAGATATATGGTTCAGTAAAATTAAAAAAAAATATTTCCTATAAATAATTACTGATCATAAGCTATCACCAAAAGAAAAAAGATTGTAGCATTAATCCTTTATTGATTTGGTATATTTTCAACAAAAAGTAATAAAAATTATAATATTCTATGGATATATAAATCCAATTAATTATTTCAATTAATATTTCAAAATTAATTCAGGATGAAATAAGTAAACCATATATGATAATCATGGTGCATGGCATGAATCATGTCTTTGGAAAAGGAGAGTGAGACAAAGAATCCCATTTCAACCATTATAAATTTTTTATTAATATCTTATGAAAAAAGAAAACAAAAAACAAAATTAATATATCATTATTTAATAAATATTATTTATATAGTATTTCAAGATGTATTATATAAAACCGTTAAAATGAAGTAGGTGTATTATATAATAAATTAATCAATAAAAGAGAAGTTGAGAAGAATATTCCTTATAAAGTCTGTATCATTCAATTGAGAATTTATGACTGGATACATTATGATTAAAAAATAAAATCCATTGAAAATAACTTGATGTATGATATAAATTAGAAAATATATTTTCGCATAAAATTATTGCATAATATATTAAATTAATATTTTAAATAACCCAAATAAATGAAATTTTTTTATGAAACCCTTACCATTTGTTGACTTTCAAGTCAAATAACCATTGATGAAATAAAATTAACAATCACATAAAATACCAAGAATTTGAAGGATTCATAATATAATTTGTAAAATGGAAATTACATACACCTAATAAAAGAAATTATGTGCATAACTATAAGATATTCCTTATTAAAAAAAATTGGGATAAAATCCCTTACCTCTAATTTATACATTACACATATTTCCATTAACAACAACACAATAAAATAATTTAAATTATTTTATTAATTGTTAAATATTTATATTCTTAATAATGTATCTTTAAATTATGTATTTAGTTTATTTTAGTGAAAAATTGAACTATTTAGTCATTTAAGTCCACGTTAGGATCTTTGAGGACATTTAGTTCATAATTTTTAAAATGGCTAAGGTATATTGACCATGGACAAAAAAATCATTTCTTTCATCATATATCAAGTAATAATCACAAAATAAATAACATATTTATAAATAAATAAAAAATTTAAAACATAATTTTAAATATGCTGGTGAAAAAATAATTTTGTTGTAATCATGGAGATGGTATGTCGTATGTACGAATGCGTAACATTTCTATTTTTAAAAGATCATAATGGAAATAAAGTAATTTCTATATTATAATCCCATAATAATAATTAAATCGTAAATATAATATTATTTATAAAATATTCTTTTATATATCTTCAATTTTATGTGATGTTGAAAATTGAATAACATCGTTTCATGGAGGTGGTGTTACAGACGTACGCACACACGACATTATCAAATTTTTATGAATAGAATTCTTAGAAAATATGTAATTTATTTACTTTTAAACATGATAAATATTTAGTTAATAAAATATATAAAAACATCATTCCATTATTATGTCCATATGTTGGTGGCGGTGATGGAAAACGAATTGCATCGATTCGTGAGGCGGTAGTTCACCGTATACACGAACAATATTTCGTTACTGATTTGATAAAAGAGAAGATAGATTTATGTTATATAATTAAAATAATAACAAATAAATATTTTAAGTATATTAAATTTATTTTTTTATCATCTTTGAAGAATATTTGAAAGAGGTGGAAGAATAAATAAAACTAAAATGCTCAATTAAGAAATTTTCAAACATCCTCTTTTTACATACACCATAAGACCTCTAAGGATGGAATTATTTCCAACCTAAGCCCTATAAAACATGAGTAAAAATGTTTTGAATGGATTTGGGTAGGTAATAACTAAACCAACAATATTTTTTGGTTTTGATAAAAGTAGAGAGTAGGATTCATTTTAAATGGGAGGAGAGGGAGTCATTTATTTTCATAAAATTTTAAATTATCATTAATTAATTTACTTATAAAACTAGCTTACCATTGATAAAATAATAATATAAAATTAGGATTAGTAAGAATTGACTAATTAATTAATATTTGGGCATGTTTGTATATGGGTTTTACCCTTATCTGTTGGGTTTAACCAATGATAACCATTCTTGATGATTACTGTGATAATATAGTTTTTAATATTTATACTTAAATAGTTACTTTAAATAGGAAATTGAACCATAAATGGAGTGTATTTTATATTATCAACCTTATATAAATCACTTTTAAAATTATAGGTTTTATCAGAATTTTAAATCATTTAATAAAATATTATTTATTATAAAAAAATATTAATGTCAATTTTGTAAGAATTCATTTATTTTTATCTTAAAAGAACCAATAAAAATATTGAAATCAATTATATTTATTTCCCACAAAACAAATATGTTATTTTATGTAAAAAGAATTTTTGAAATAAAAGGTCACTATAATTATATTAATTTTTATATTTAAAAAAAACATATTTGTTTCTTAATTAAATAATCATTGTATTACTGTTGCATAAGAATTTAAGATAATTATTGCATCCTTAAAAATTAAAAGTAAACTAAAATAATCAATAAAAATATGTTATATTTAAAATATATATTTATAACCTAAAATACCAACTTTTTATCCATTTTTTAAAAATATAAATATAATAAAACTGAGGGAATGTCATTTATGACATTTCTTTACCAAAAATATTATAAGTTTTAAAATCATCTCCAAATTGAAAAAAATTTTGATATATAAGTAACATGGATGAATATTGATGATATACCCACATAAAATAAATTTAATTCAAATCTTAATGTTAATTCCTCGGAATTATAATATTATTTTTAACCATAATTACCTGATTTACCTGTACCAAGGTTAAAAAAATTACTTAATGTTTCTATTCCAAATGACCAAAAATAAAAGATTCCTATTTACCAAATTTATACGTAATGATCAAAATTATAAAATATAAAATTAATTATTCTAAACCCATTAGAGGAAAATCTTAATTTTAAAATACTCTGAAAAAACATAATGAATTTTTTTTTGGAAAATTTTATTTTTATGTATAAATATATTTGTATACCTTATTCAATTAAAAAATTCATTAGAAACTATATTTTTATTATATTTAACCAAAATGAACTAATTAATTTGTAAAATTGATATAAAATAAAATTTTAATAAGTAAATACTTTAATATAAAATATAGTTTTACATAAAATTAAGTATTTTTTCACTGTTACTTATAAAATCAATCCTTTCACAATTCACCATTTGAAAATTTTAATATACTTACTTAAAATATAATATTTATTTTATAAAATAATATTTCTAAAATTTTAATAAATTAATTATCTTATTCATTCGCTAAAATAAATAAGTTTTCTAAAGAAAGAAATCTTCAAGGAATAAAGTGGATATACTAAATATTATGTTGTTATTTCCTGAATATTATTCAATCTCCATGTATTCATTAGATACTTTCTATATATTTCATAAATTATTTAATCATATCTACACCCCTAATTTAAGATAATATATAAAATGATCATATTTATATAATAATATTATATAGTTTGTTTAGGCTTAGTGTCATGTTTCTTATATGCAATTGAATATTGTTTTATGTTGAAATCATAAGCTAAAACATGAATATTTGTTTCCAGGCCATAGATTTTTCTATTTTATCTATTTTAAATTACATTCCATATCTCTTGTGAATTTTCAACTTTATCCATCTATCACATAGTGAATATACACTTCAATCTAGACACCCCCATTTCCACAATTCAACACCACAACCTAACCATCATAAAGTAACTACCATCATAATCCATCTATTATAGTGAAAAACTACAACCCCATTGGGAAACACATATCACCACCCATAACCAAAAATTAGAAAACAATCATTAATTAATATTAATTCTTATCCAATAATTAATACTAAAAAATAGTACTAAAGACAAAGAAAATATCTAATTTTCATCGTCATTTTATATTTAGTAAATTTAACAAAAATGGCCAGTCATAAAATAAGTCAATAATTCACACAATCATTTCATTATCAAACCTATTGTATTATTAATTTTATAATATATTATTATGTTATCTAATTTTCAAAATGAATTATATTTATCCAAACAAGAAGCATAATTTTTCAACAGAACAACAAAGGACCTAATGCCTTTAAGAGAATCAAAAAGAACTACTTAATGTCCCTGTGAATACTCCACATCAATATACATTATTTTATTTTGTTTATTGTCATACATTTATTCAATCCTTACCATCAACCCAATGAAATTATAGTCCTTCAATTTCAAACACTTGACTAAATAAGAATGAGTTCTTGAATCTTGTACCTCGATATGAATCTTTTATGGAATCAATGAAAATATATGATGGAAATCAAGGATCAATGTCAAGTAAACAGGATGGAAAAAGATCTATAATCTAATGATAATAGGAAAATATAAATTCTATTTCCAAAATCTACTAAAACCCAATGAAAATCACCACAATAATCCTTATAAAAATAATAAAAGGATAAAGAATTAGAAGATAAGTATTTTTTCCTTGATTTAAGAGTTTTTTTATGACCCAAAAAATATCGTTAAACAGTCACGATAGATTACATGAATGAAAGGGAAAGACGTATGGCTAGCTAGAGATTAGATAAAATGAGTAAAAAATTCATAATATTTCAATAATATTTAATTATATTAGAATTCAAATTATCTTATATCAATATGTGGTGACACTCACTATGCCCATGGATCTCCTAGTTCAAAGGGATATATGAGTTTCATTCCAATTTAAATATTATACCCTTGATATTAATGATTGTTTTAAAAAACAGGTATTATAATTAACTAGTAGTACACAATTATCCAAGGAATAGATGACTGTGTTTCATCTCCCCAAATAGCCACCATAACATTTTTAATATCAAAAGGAAGACACTAAAATTGTGTAACCTCTCTATATCCATATATATGGAAAGAAGATCTCAATATCTTGGTTTCATTCCTCCCTCATGTGTCTTGTTCCCCCCACTATGCAATTCCACTACACCAATAACCGTATTTATTTAAATAAATCATTATTCCCATAGGGAAAATTTGGAGGTTTCATGAGATTCACCACAACTACCCCTTTGATGTGGATACCTCAACCCATATCAACAAAAACTATTGTGATATAAAATAGCCCCACAACATCATCCATGGAATGTAGATCATTCTCATTTTAGGGAAACATTAGTAAAAAATATCTTACACCATTGATGTTTTAGACCCCACAGAGGACCATATTCCCAAATAAACTAAACCCTCATCCTCAACAACAAAATTTACAACAACCATTCCAAAATCATGTATATGAGTTTCGCCACGACCACCATTATCCCTAAATGAATGGAATATTGATTCTCTTGTTGGAAAATACTCAACTACAAATTATAGAATAATTTTAAACAATCCTTTGAGACCCCAACACTAAAAACTCATAATGATACTAGTTAAGAAGGCATGGGAAAATATATTATGATATAATTGATGTGATTCTTGTACTTTATAATTTGACTAATGCATCTTAGGAAAATAAATAATTCAATTAATCAATAACTCCCTATGAGATTCCTTTCAAACAATGTGAAACTATGTACTCAAAAGTACAATAAAATAAATAAAAAATATAGGTCTATTTGAAAAAAAATATTATAAAAAGCTTCCATAAATCATCTCAACAATTTAATACTGTAAAAAATATTAAAGAACTAATAATAAGGGGAATGCATATGTGACACATATTCTCATGTACTACACTCAATACAAACATTCCTTCACCAAATACAAAATATGGTAATGGATCACAAACTCAAATTGTTAACCCATTTATCTCAGATCTAAAATAGATGGTCTTAAAATGTTTCATCATCCATATCATCTATCTCCCCATAATTATTGACTTGGAGTTTAATGGAAAATATTGATGATTAAGCAAAAAATTGATATAATCATAGATCCTAATAGTTATTGAGGGAGAAATTACTGATAAAAAACCTCACCAACATGCTACAACAGATCAAAATGATTGAAAAATGCGGAAATATCATTCCCTAGACAACCCCCCACTAACCATGACAAGAGGAAACACTCATGAACACATGTTCTCTATATTTTAACTACAACAAGCTCACCCTTTGATTATCATAAGATATGTAATGGGTTTTAACAATCATTATCAAAACCAAACCATCTTTATCATATCCATCTCATTTCATTTGACATAGAGACCAAGGTCCACTAACTCTCCATCTTTAGTAAACCCAAAAAATTGAAATTACAGCGAGTCAAATCATCGAATAGAACAATAAAAACCTAGTTATAGAAAAAAAACATTAAGGAGACATGACCATGGGAAAATGATTCATCTATGATCCATTATAATTCATGATATAATGTTAAAATATATCCTCTTGTATCCAGATATTCTACATTAATAAGATATCTAATAGGGGATCGAATGTAGTATAAAGGACTAACTAGGATCCAATATAATGAAAAAATCCCTATCATTGTCATGAAGCCAAATAAATATCCTGATTGGAATTTGTGTTCCTATGTAACATGTGGAGCCCCACCGCCTCATCCAAAAACCTATTTTCCAAGGTCGATATAGAACCTATCTCATTAATCAATTTGAAGTGGGCCAACATCATAACCTTTTATATGATCACTAAAATATGATTCATCTTATATGAGATCATGGTAGACTAATGGAAAAATTAATTAATATGTCATTCAATTTCCACTAGGGAAAATATGATTCCTACAAAAAACAACCTAAACATGATGTTGAACCTTTAATAATAGGCTAACCAAGAACAATGTTACTAACTATTCAATTGAAAATTTTATCTTCGGCTTCTAAATATTACAACTCATGGAATGATATATTATATCCACATTGGGATATAATGGAACAATTATTTCATGTACCTCACAAAGAACCTCCCTGCTCACTTCTAACTATAAAAAAAATCAACTAAAAAATAATAATATGATTCCAGAAAACTATATTTTCATCCTTGAGGAGCATCATAATGGGTAATATGATCATGAATCATTTACACCTCTATGTCTCCCGACAAATACTCCTCCACCCAAGGAATCAAGGAGGATTTCAATTTCATCTAAAATAAGAAACCTAAACTACCAACCTCTTCTGAAACAATATTTATTAATGTGGGCTCTAGTATCCATTTCTAAATATCTCTTCATCCTTAATAAACACACCTACTACTTTAAAATTAGTCAATATAGTTTCACATTTTCATTCCCTCGTTATATGATATCTGAAAATAATATCTCTAGAGAAACACTATAAAACTCTATTTTTGTAGATTTAGATATCTTTGATAAAAAACATACCTCAAATTCTTATGATCTTAAATTTACATAATGAATTTTCATGTGATGTCTCAATTCAATGGATTTAGAAAAAATATCATTTCCAGAAACTCCATATCATGTGTGGTATTGTTATACTCAAGGAGGCATAATATCCCAGTCCTATATAACTAAACTATCATATATGTATCAAGTCATAATAGAAACCAAGATGAGAATAATCCCTAAACACTTCATACATCACTCCTTAATTTTTAAGAAAAGGGATGGGATCATTGATCAAACTCTCCTTCTAGTAGTTTAAATCAACCTAACACCGAACAATAAATAATATGGTTCAGTCATTCCTTTTCAACGTAATCATTGTGTCCGAGAGATAAGATAATTTAGATATGATACTTTGATAATATCATGAAATATTGAGGAAACATTTGATCTATTCACTTTTCCTTGGTGCTTTATATGACGCAACTAATTCTATATTTGATGGATATACTACCACTCACTACTAAAATAGTACATAATAATGGATTTTCACTTCACAGAACAAAAACATACACTAAGATATATTCCCATATATTTGTTTTTTAAAATACTATAACAATATTCTAAGGTTCCTAGAATGATCCACCTCAAATCATAAGTATACACGGAGTCCATTGATGATAAAAAACACCTTCCACAAAAAAAATGTTTTCAAAAGTCCAATGAAAATTTTTGTGAAATTAAGGAAATTCAATGACACTACCACATAATTAATGATTCCATAGTGACGTTATATAGTTATATTGAGGGTACCTTCAAACTTCAACCATATATGGTTTTGTCTAGATTTTTTATCATTCATTGAAAACAAGTTAGTTCCTTTCAACTGGTCTAATGGATCCTCAATTCTTGGAAGAGTGTAACTGTTCATTTCCAACACCTAATTTTATCATTGTTATTATATAGACAACATCACACCATCATCATCATTCTTGGAGAACAATACATGAGTACCTGCAACCCTAGATCATGCCCTAGTTCTAATAAATCCATTCTTCCTAATGTGGAAACTAATATGGATTCATCAAAATAAAAGAGGTGTTGGGATATAAATGGATACAAACCACAATATCAAATTGAATTGGTATTGTCATATATATCTTTAGAAATGTATTAGGAAAACAATACATTAATCTTGGGAACTCCATAGCCTTCACCACTAAGGATCAATATAGAAAAGCTTCTAATTGAGATTAAAAATCTGTTAACATATAAGACCTATATGATTCTCCCCATTTCAGTTGAACACCACATTTTTTACATCCTTATTTTAGAATAAAATACTTTTCTATATTTAATTGAAAAGTGTGTGTCAACAATACAACAAATCAATTCCCTAAATGAAATCATATGAATGTATCTTAAGTAGAAATAAATACATATGTGATTGATATTTTAACATCATATTCTCCCTAATTCATCACACATAATGTTTGATTTTCTAGTCTCCAAGTAGAATAACAAAAAAAATAGGAATTTAAAGACTCACTGCCATGATTCAAACATTAATTTTATGGTGTGAACAAAAAAGTAATAAAAATATTTGAATATAAACAATGAATAGTATATGGTATAATATTAAAATATTTTACATTTGATTATCTCAATCCACTGAAATTATTGAATATCTATAAAATGAATTTTTTCAAATCTGGATCTACTAACTCATTTGAGATTGGCCACTAAAATGGACACATGTAGATTAGTGTTATTAGGGTTTGAGAAATTATGGATTTTTCCTTTTACAGATCCTTAGAAACATTAAATTAAATAATATTACTAAACATATGACAAAAAATAGTTAATGTGATAACAAATTACACTAGTTATGAAAAAGGATATGAACTCAAAAAAAGTTATGGGATTTAGAAATGATTTGAATACAATATTTCTGATGGGAGAATCCTATATAGGTAATATAAACCTATAAATCCTCTTGATGTTTCCATGGATATATCTAGACCTAATGAAATAAAAGGAATAAAATTACTATGGTTGAATCCTAGAGACCTGAAAACTCAACTGACCTAAAACATATTATCTAGTACCACAACCATGCCCCTTGTGAAATGCTGATCACTCCACTATTGAAATGTATCTATCTACTCATGATAGAATTTAGGGTTGTTTAATAGGATATGACCTTCAATGTCTTACTGAGAATACCTTAGCTAAATCAGCAAGGGGTTATCCATTTTTTATACCACCAATGCCTAAAATTTTTGTTCAATGGTAAAATTGTGACATTTCATGGTGACAAAGTTACATTTAAATCCAGAAAATCAAAGTAAGTTGTCCCGTGATTCTATCTGAGGGAAGGGAAATAACTGATGAATGACAATTTCACTCAAATTAGTTCCCCAAATGGTTTGGACATGATTTCATCTAACCATTTAGGCTTACATAGTACAGAGTACATGTTTCCCATCAACCAATTTGAATATATAGATCCAAATATGATAAATAAAATAGTGAAATACATTATGTCAATCATGAAAAATAATCCTAGCTATTCTGGAAAAGTTATAATCTCTTAGAGAAATATTAAAAGGTGATAAAAGCATCTCCATTATACAACTTGAGAATCAAAAAATACCTATTTTAGCAGATAGTTCTTAGGATGTTTTCATGATAATATTATAAAATAAATATTATTAATCTCAATATTTCATCTCCCCTTTAGAGCTCCAAAAGGTCCTTATTCCATAAATTGAGTTAGATATAGATTCTTTATCTTCCGAATGTACAAATATTGAATCCACATCCATGTATGAAAAAAATGACATCATCTAGTTTACATTAATAGGTAGAAGAGGTAATTAATGATAGAGATAAAGAGGTTGAAGATCTCAGGGGTTCCCCTTCGTCGTTGTAGGAAGGTTTCTCCACAAACGTTGTCAATCTTTGGGAAAATAATCTGTGAACAAGAAAAATATCAATCACCCACTTTGATCATTATAGAGATGACTTCTGAAGAATAATATGTATATACATCCTTCCTAAAAAAAACTGGGAAATAGAAACCTATAATTACATTGAGATACTAGAACATGATTTTGATGTTTCCACCCCACACTTTGGCTTTCTAGAAGACCATCCAGAATAAAAAAAGGTTTCCATAAGGACACACTCGACACTTGCTTCCAAATTTAGGTATATAGTGGAAAATCATCAACATCAACCTTATATAGGAGGCTCAATATCAGAAATGGATAGACAATATTGTCATATTATAAAATATGAATGTTATAATTAGGGTCTTCATGGATTTCTATGATCTCAACATGCATTTTCTAAAAGTTGATTTCTTGGTTCAAGACACATAACTACTGATTGATGTGAATATTATTTATCAAGACCTCCACTTCATGGATGACTATTTATGGTACAACCAAATTATATTCCTCAAGAAGATAAAGACATTACCACATTCAAGACCCATAGATAGTATTATTTAATGAGGTAATGCACTAGTCCTTGAAGAACATATGTTCCATATAATAATGTTAAATGTATTTCATCTTCAATCCCTTCATGTGGAATTTTGTCAAATGATACATTAATGATCTAGTGGTTTAGTATTGAAAATTTTCTAACCACCAGGTTGATTTTGAGACAATCTTACACAACATACAAAAATAAAACCTAACAATGACCCATTATAAATGTTCTTTTTTGGGTTATCTCCGGAAATATTCTCGGGGTTTTCATATGCCATCTCGACCTCAAACTCAACCCTGAGAAGAAAAAGGATATCCTTAGAATCTCACATTCTTTAATAATCAATGTGTTGAGGGTAACTCAATCACATGTGGCCTATATCTTATTCTTTATAACCAACCTCAACAAAAAGTGCTTTCCATTCACCAAAATGATGAAGAATGGTGATATGTATCACTGAGATGATGACTATATGGATGAATTCAATTGTTTATAAATAAAAATATCTTGATCTTAATAGTATTAATCCCACTCATTGAGGAAAAGAAACTCATTCTATATATGGTGGATCTAGATAAACCCCTAGGAAAATTCCTTTCATAAATTATTGACAATGTGAATGAAAAAATCCTCTATTATTTCCATAAAAACAAGATCGATGATGTGACTCATTGTTTTAATATCGAGAAGATATTCTTTGTGTTAACCTTTGTGGTTTAGAAACCAAAACACTAATTTCCACACCATGACGTCCACATGGTCTCTTGAAATAAGTCTCTCAAATAAATACTTTGTTATTAAATGTTGATATGACATTTGGTATAGTGGGAGGTTATCCTATAACAGTTTGATATGAAATTTTTACCTCATAAGTTAGTGAAACTATAGGATTTGGAATATTTTTATATAGAGAAACAATATATAGATATAAAATCATTTTATTCTTAATTTAATTATGAATATATATTTTCTCTTCAACATAGACTCCAAACCTGGGAGATGTATTTTTATGGTGTATACAGGATCCCAATATGGGAGATAATGTAAGACACTAAGATCAACAATGTATAGTTAGGGGTCATGTTCATTTCCACAGTTAAAGAAGTGTTACCTTACTGCTTCATTCTGTTAAATGGTTATACAAATAATGAGGTAGAATATCAGGCCCCCATTGAAATACTAGAACTGGAACTACATATATTAATGGATGACATGGTGATGAGAGGTGATTCATAGCTAGTAATAAGTCTGATCAATGGATATTATTCTATTAAAAAAGAAGATATAATCCTCGTTATTTACATTTTATGAGGGTTAATGGAAGAATTCCCCTCAGATACAAAATTGAATCACATCCCATGATCACAGAATGACAAGTATTATACACTAGATAATGAAACTATAGGTCTGGTAGATCCAAATAGGGACAATTCAGTCATTAGCATTGCCCATCATTGAATCAACTCACATTTTGTTCTATTTGAAATGGAAATGATCAAAAAATTCATCCATATCCCTGTACAATTATGTCATTGAACTGGTTGGATGAAGACCATCATTGAATACCACTAAAATATAGTAATTCAATCAGGTATAGCTGGTAAAAATAAAATCTGGTGGTGAGAGGGTAACTGCACTCTTTATTATATCCCCAATCTCTAGAAAGCCCCTATAAATAAAGATTTTATGTATTAATTTTTAGATGTATTGATAGGTAAGAGACTATGGCTTTTATGAATGTATAATACCTGAGATGTGGGGGTTCCCACTAGTCAAGGAATAGGCCTTCCCACTAATCTTTTAGACTTCTATGACATTGGATTACATATAATTCACAATGAAATGGAATTCCAACCATTTTCATGAAAATTTCATCCATCAACCCACAGAATTGATACATACATCCAAATACATATCTTTATTTTCCATTTAGGGAATTTCGGGACCATTCCCTCGAACTACATATAAGAAGTTCAAATACATCTTTACTACTACTGACATAATCTCCAAATGCGATGAGGAAATAACTCTAAAAGAATTTGGGGGAAAAATAATTGTTATATTCTTAAAAGACAATACCATTTCCATATTTTGTGTCCCAAGAACTATACTAGTAGATTATGGCACAAATTTCTATTATCTTGAGGTTGTAAAGATGTATCATGAGTATAATATCCCATCAAACCATTCACCGGGATATCATACAGAGGCACATTTATAAATAGAGGACATAAAAATTAATTTTCAAACAAACTCTAGAATATAGTGGATAAAAAAATAAATAATTGTCCAAAAATAACATGCATACCTTGTGGGATTACCATTCTACACCCTCAAATTTCACACGGATGACCCCATATACATTTTAATATGGAATAGAAGCAATCCTAGACATTGAGGTTCAATTTATACCACTTTGTATTTCGATATTTTACTAGATATCCACAGAAAATCAATCCCAGAAGTGAATAGATTAATTAGGGTGGATGGGTATGAAAACCTTTCTTAACATTCATCACATTGAGGTCTATCAAAATTTTATATCCTATGATTTTAATCAGAATGTATTCCTCCATTCATTACTCCATGTATAATTGGTAATATTTCTTAGGACTCCAATAATACCAAGAATGATGCCTAAAACGTTTGAACTAAAGTGGGATGGACCTTAATAGATACACAAGGTCCACTCTAACAGATTGTATTTATTGATCTCAATGGATGTGGAGATCATTATTACTCTATCCATTACATGGTTTTCGAAGAAATATTTTGTGTAATTACATGAAAATAATCTTAGTTTCAAGATGTCAAACTGCATAGTTTGCCTTTTTCACATGATCATAAAATGCAAGAAATATTTTCCCAGTTGGAGCACGTAAAAATAAATAGAACCATATATACTCAAAGATGTTATAATATAAACTACTTAGACAATCTTCCTAACTATATGATGTTAAGATTCACGGTTCACATCCTTTTTTGACAATGTAAAACTATGTGACATTTCAATTTGAATCTGAGAAGATCACAGTATTAGGTGATGGTACCCCACCACACATTATTCTATAACTATAGGTGGATTGATTCTCATTTCAATTAGGTACATTGTGAATCATAGACCTTTTGTCCAGCACCCAACCATTATTCGGGAAAATATCAAATCCATTTTTTCCTTATATAAAAAGTTGATTGATATGGGGGATTGTTTCAATGAGACACATTGTGATGCCTAGAACTTATGTATTTGTCCCAATAATCATTATGTAAAATATTGAAGCCCATATTTTCCACACTAAATCATGATTGATGTGGGGGAATGTTTTCAAGAACAATGTCATCCATGATTCATGACTCAACAAGATATGTTGCGATGCATAGATTATATCCCCTAGTTCAGCTGTAATATTACCTTCCATATCAAGTGACCCATGTCCCCACTATAAAAACAGTAACCTACATATCCAATGTCCTCGTTTCATGATGATAAATTGGTTGATACTTTCAATAATTACTTATTTCTTCATTCTCATTCAAATGAAATATGTAGTAACACCCGGATTTCTAGTTTCATGTACATCCACAACAAAAAATAATCACCCACTCCTTTTGTATGAGATTAAAAATCAGATGGAACCTTTCAAGAACTATATATGTCTTGATTCTCATTCCAATGATATACATTGTGACAAATTGAATTTCAATCCTAAGTCCAACTATAACAAAAAAAATCAACAACTTCTTATGTACAAGTCAAACCTCTACAGGGAACCTTTCAAGAACTATGAATGGATTGATTCTTAGTATAACGAGATACACATCACCTAGATCATACCTCTTATATCAATGAATAGAAAATATAAATTCCCATATAATTAATTCACATGAATTTTATGGATGTTAATGAAGGATCCATTTTTCCATTCCTTGTTTCTCATGATGAGAATAACTCACATTAGCTTAGAAGGGAAAAATTTTATAATTTCCTTGAAATCATTTCCCTAACTATGTCGCAACACAACCTAGTTTGATTTTCATAATTATAAAACAATATTTTAAGTCATTTCACCTAACGGATTAAACTATATTACTAAAAATTTACACTCATAATTGTATAGTCATAAAATAGACCTCAAAATGGTATTTACAACTAGTGGCAAATTTATCCATAGGAGAGCCCACATTTATTCTTGAATATCATGTTTTATATTTCAGAACCACAAAATCATGGTTTATAATATTCTTATTAGGTACATGAAAAAAGATAGAAAACTATACGGAAAAATTCATTTTGGAGTTATCATTTCAAAACATATGGTCAATGTTTTGAGACCTAAAATCCCATTATTTTTAGTCTTGAATACACGACATTAAACTGACCATAAAAATAAAAAAAAGTACTCACCAAATTAAAAACACATAAAGGGAACTCTGGAAAAAATTCAAGTCTCAACTCGCTATTCTTATACTCCAATTGGATTAAGAAAAATCAATAAATGAAATGAGAAATGAAAAAATGTGTTATGATGAAGACCTAGAAAGGGTGGTCTAACAATAATCCAATTCTCAACCACTAGGAATTCTCTGTGTGGGACCTAGGAAAAAATAGGTTAATGAAATAAAAAAAACACAAATTATGTGATGTTGTGCATAGAACCTTATCAAAAATCTGACTATGATCACTTGGTATAATGTATTAAGAAAAAAATGAGAGTGCCCCATCACTCATGTTATTATAATTATAAAAACATCAATTGAGTCATTTCCAGTGTTTTATTACAATGATTATGAGGAAAAAATGAAAGTATAAGTGATTGGAATAAAAAATAATTTTCGATTTTGTTCTAGTTCATTGAGGTAATTCAATATACCCGAGACTCTCTCCATAATATTTAATGTTTTTTCCTCAATATAGGCTTCTATAAGATCAGTTTTAGCTCAATAATTCTCCACATCCTTCCAGATCTCTACTGATTGTATAGTATAATCTTCCCCAGCATCACGTCGGTCCTTATGGTCTACAACAATAAAATCTCATCTTTAATTCAAATCCCCAAAAAAAGATAGATTTATTTTGAATACCTCATCAATTGAGACTATTAATTATTCTCGAAGGAATATTGTTTTGATAGATTCCTCATGGTGGAGATTTTGAAACTCCACAACCTTCTTGGTATATATGAGCACATCCTAGGCCATAATAGCCCTAAGATTTTTAAACCGGACCAATAATTGATCCTCATACTGCTTTGATTTTTCCCCTCTTCCCTTTGATGGAAAATTTAGTTCACCACAAGATGGATGTCATAGTAATAAAATATTGTATGTCCAAACATACCAATCTATAATAGAATTTGATAAATTTGATTCGACATGTCCTCAAGTGGTGTCTCCTCAACTATCTTCTAGATAGCCCTCCAAAAAATGTGGTACATAAAGGGAAGGGCCTCTTAAATCTATAATTACAAATAATAGTATCTCTAAGAGGGATATATGTATTTTTGGATTAGTTTACTCACTGAGTCTCATTTTTATTACCCCACTAAAAATCCTCAGTTTTACCAAGTAATATTAATATAATAGAATCTCCTCCCTCAGGATTGATCAGTGATGTTCATGATACTGAATGGAAGGTATCATCCCTCATCAGTATCATGTGTTCAGTAGATAGAAAAGTTGGTGAAGTAACCAAAATGGTATATAAACATTCAACTATTGTAGGATCAACCATTGGGGTTGACATCTCACCAGTACTCTGAGCCTTAGTTCATTGAGAAAGGACCACCTTATGAGGATCATCCTCATTAGTGAACTTGTAAAATGTTATCAAGGGCTCTTGAGAATCTCCAAATTTGGTATTCTAAATTATCACTCCCTCATAAATATGAGTTGGGTGTACTTGGATGCATTATTCATGAAGTGACATTGGAATGTTGTGTATAAGAAAATCTATACAAGATGGAAATAGACGTAACTAATCATAGGACAGAAAGTCAAATATGTTTGGAAAATTAAAGAATCATAAAACTCACAATCATCCAATTCCTTAATGAAATCCTTGAACACTTTGAGGGAACTTGAGATATCAACGACTGGATTAAATAATTCCATCATTTCATGATATACATCATTGAGTATTCTAGAAACCTCACTATTAAAGGTATTTGAGACATGATTCTCAATAACCAAATTAAATAATCCTCTGATCATCTATTCTATATTCGTAGTAGTCAAATCATCATCAATCCCTTTGAATATAGGATCAACATATTCATCATCATCAGACCGTCGGAGAACCTTATTGGCCCCTTGTGAAGGAACAATAGGACAGACGTTGACTAATTGAAGGGCCTCCAATATAGGAATCAAATATGAAATATCATGAAAAAATAAAAGTTAGAAAAAAATGACAACTTAGGTTGTGCATATGGCAGTACCATGGCCCCCTCCACTCTATGTGGGAATAAGGGAATAAACATCCACATCTCTTAACTCTTCATCTATCATGATGATGGATACATCAGCATAGGTATATTCCTCCCTTAGGGTGCCCCCTTGATCCATAAGGGACCAGTGTCATATCCATTCGAGGAAAAAAGTGATACATACTCATTAAAAGGCATATCTGGCCATGACAGTTCATCTAGTAGTCATGAGATTAAATGAAATAACAAATTATTTCTATAGAACATATGTCAGACCAACATTTTATCCTTATTTTTCTTCATACATTGATATAACAATTGACTTGTATCAATCCACAAGGTAGCAGACACTTGAAGTGATGTTCAATGTACTCCTTGGGACACTTACTACATCATTTTCATTTGACCTTGGTATAGTGTTGGGAGATCATGAGACTCAGAAACTGTCCCAATAAGAGTGTTTTTGGTCCCATACCTCTGTGAATCAAGCACCTATAGTACTACAACTATTGCATCTTCTTATTATTTTCATTTCCTCCAAATTACAATATAAATTCCCAAGAAATTAATGATATTGGATGGCAAATAATGAAATTAGAAAGGCGAAAGAGATAGATACATCATCGGGGTAAATACAGTTATCCCATTCTTATTTAGTATGAACAGGCTCCCCCTTATGCCATATTCAACTACCATATCTGAGACTATCTTTCTAGTTTTTATTTGATCATCATTTTCAAATATCGAAGCCTCTATATCATAAACATATCTCCTGACCTTATCCAAATCACTTTCTGGTTGGATATCAATGTGTGATTGGATATCTCATAACTATGGGTTACATGTGCCATCTTGTATAAACACTCATGTGTCCTTGATATCATGGGATAAAACCTTTCATGATTTGACCACATGGGTATCAAATAATTTGAATATGAACTATCTTGTAGCAAGTAGGACCAGTGATCATTTGACATGGAAGTCTTTTAGGCCTATCTACCACCGTAGAAAACTATGTGACTAGAACCTAAGTCTATTTTTGGCGATGAAGACTACACCATCTTGGCTCATAAGGTGTGGTTAAATCAAACATATACTACTTAGGGGTCTTCAATTGATATTTCCTATAATATTTAGGAGCATCAGCATAATCACCTTTAGTTTGAACTGTTATTTCAGGCATTCGATGACCATCAGTTTTCATAGTTGTGACCCAGTGAACCCCTATCTTTAATCCCCCTTGATGGTATGACAAAATCCATGTATTGGAATACCTATCCTGTAGTCTAATTGATGCACCTAATGGAGGAAGTTTAATTGAAATTTTATGCACCTCAATGGCCATATGAATTCAAAATATCGGTCCATCATTAGGTGTTTTTAATCCTAACTTCTAAGGGTGGTAATATTATTGACTGTTGTGGACATTTTCGCTAGAGGGTAAATGGATACGAACTATAGGTCTCATAGATGATCTTAGTTTCAATGTGATCCACTTTTATGCTATCTGTGAATGAAACCATGTACGCCCTAAATTAATCATCATCCATGCCATTATTGGTTAAGCTCTTGGTCAGTGGATCATAATATTGGACGAAGTTTAAAATTCTTGATAGATTCAACATTCTCAGTACTTCATCGTACTTCATCGATAGAGTCTATATTCCACAAAAAACCTGGAGAAATTGGATAAATCAACCATCGAGGATTTATAAAGGGCTCAGAGTTACATAATAACTGAAGTGTGCTGAAATCCACCTCCACTAAACATAAAACAAACCTAGAATTTTTAAAAGGGACTTCTTATTATATACATTCATTAAACACCTTGAAATCCTTTACAAGACTAGGGAATCCAACTAAATATGTTTCCCTTGTATTGGATTATCTTCAATAAAATAATTACATTTCCATTTACCAACATTATACTCATAGACTAGTAGTAGGTAAACACATAGCCACCTCATGAGAAATCCATCAAGGTGAGTCTTCATAGAAACATCATCTTTGACATTGTATCCCCATATATAATTCATTTCCTTCTATAATGTTGTCCGGAATGTGCTAGAAGAACCCTAATTCTATAAAGTGCTGCATTATGTAGGTTTCTAAAAAGTGTTACCTAGTCCTTATATATTGAATAATTCCATCATCTCCGTTATAGGACGGCTATCACCCTTGAGTTGAGGGTCTATGGCTTGCACTTTCTTAAAAACCTTAATGTGCTCAAGGGATAAAGTATGTGTCCTTTCAAAATCATAACACATTTTCTTGAACAAGATAAACCCAACATACATTTTTCATATAATAGATGATATAAAAGTTTTTAGACTACCAAATGTTAATAGCTACTCTATTATGCATCATATTGAATGATTTTTCTTAAGGAATCAATCCTCTCAACAGCTCAGGAATGATTTCATGGTTTTTATAAGAATAGTGTTTCCCAATATAAATAGCCTCATATATTCTGAGATCTTTAATCTCCTTCCCAAAATCTAAAAAATTTCATCACTCCCAATACACCAATATTCATTCGTGATTGAATCGCCCTCTTGACCAGAAATCCCAGTTCTTCTTCCATCCTGGATACTGGTCTATCTGTGAGGCCCAGAAAGTTGATTAATAACAATGTGGCTACAACTATGTAGTATGTAGCTTCATTTATGAGTGGTAGAATCTAAAAAGAAATAAAAAAAATATTAGGAAGCACACCTTTTTTGATGTAGACCCCATTGGATGTTAAATAGTTGGCATGAAAATTTTTATGTTCCCCAAACCATTATTTTATGAAATATATCTTTTCCTCTGGGATGAGGTTGTCTCTCTAATTTCTATGGTTGTACATGGTATAGTACTATATATATGCATACTCATGATGATACAGTGGAAAATGGATTGAAAATTTTGATAGTGTGGATTCATCCATGTCATAATAATGTGGCCCAACAACCTTTATCATCTTTGATACACGTACAAAATCATTCTCATGAGAAGTCGGAGGAGGATACAATGAAACCCCACAAGATGGTTTCAAATTTTATTATGAAGATTAAATATAGGAATAGAGAAGTTATAATGTGTACTTGTAACAATTAAAAAATTTGGAATTGGAAGACATTTGTGTTGGACCCTCGTTCAGGTCTCTCGTGCAGGTGCCTCAATCAGCACTTTTGTGCAGGTTCCTCGATCAGTTACTTCTTGAAAGGTTCATCAACAATGTTTTCCTTCAATGAATCCATAAAAATGTTATTCATGAAGGTATTTACCTCAGGTGGTGTACTATATACTTGGGGGGATATTTCCTTTTGAAGAAATGCATAGATAACAAATGCAACATGGTTGGGATGATTACTTCCATGATGAGGGAAAAAGATGTGAATGTGAAATGAGAGAAATCAGAAAAGAGGATAATGGTATTTATAAACACCCCTATTCTGCACACTATATTTTTATCATGAACCTATGTTCTGGACATGCACACCAGGATTGAGCCACTGACTTACCTTAGTACCATACATGTTATACCTTGGCCACATTCATAATTTTTTCCCTGTTCTACCCCTGAACTAGATCCCCTTATTTTGATCAGATGAAGTCCTGAGGGGGGGGGGGGGGGGTTGATGATTTTTTTCAAGGGGGTGAAAATAATATGAATATAACCATATGAATGTTACATATCTAAAGAGAGCCATGAAGATTTAAAGGGAACTACCCATTCTATCATACACACACACCCTTATGCATTAGAAGGCTGATAACACCCCCTTGCATTATACATAAAGGCATACCACCCATGCACAGGGGACCTGTGTCGGGAACCTATGACATGGACCTTTGCAGGAAACCATCTTCGACCATGGTTCCCAATTTTAATGTAAATAAGACCATATGAATCCTAATTAGCAAAAATGAAAAATAATAAGAATCTGTAATGCTAAGGTCCCACATCCCCTTTGCCCAAGTCCACCAAAACCCCTCATGTTTCCCTTTTAAACCTGAGGAAAAGGGTAATTAAGGGGGATAATGGAGAAAAAATACCATCTAGGTTGTGAAATAAAATACACATACATGAGGACCCTATTTTTCCCTATGATAAAACCACCTTTGTGAGGTACCTTTCCTATTCATAGACGAGCACAACACCAGCCGAAAGACACCTTAGGAGATTGATATGTACTTGGATAAACCCTTTACCATGTTATTTTAAAGGTAATATGTTTATCATGTTATATCTAGCTCATTCAGGCATATTATCCCTACACGAAGCACTGCCATCTCCTCTCCTGGGGAGGGGCCTCAACCCCAGGATCTCAGTAACCGAGATTTTCCTAACGTTTCCCCCTTCTTTCTCCCCAGCATCGAGGTCTCTCCGAAGGTCCCTGGAATTCTCTATGGGCAACCAGTGGTCCCGATCTCTTCTCAGGAATTCACCCTTGCTTCTTCTCTGCTCTCTACGGCCCTGGTGGTGAAGTTCGTCCGTCGACATCCTTCGGTGGAGATGTTTGACAGGTATGTAAATGAGGCTTGGGTCTTAAGTCACCCGGTGGTTGTCAGTCTTCTCGAGCCGAGACAGATGCTTTTACGCTTCACTGCTGAGGAAGATTTGGTGCGGGCTTGGTCCAGAATAGGTAGATCTTTTCGCGGATTCCATTTTCATTTTCTTCGCTGGTCTTTCGACTTACACATGAATCGTGATCCCTCCACGATGGCTATTTGGCTCCAACTTCTAGGGCTTCCACTACCCTTCCAGAATCCGGCTCTTCTTCAATCTATAGGAAATTCCATTGGTCGCTTCCTGTGCACAGATTGGAAGACTTCCTCCCTGAAGCACCCAATAGTTGCCCGCATTTGTGTCGAAATGGAACTTTCGAAGCCTCCTCCAGAAATGGTTTGGATCGTGATAGAGGAAGAATACAGGTACGCGCAATGCATTGTGTGTGAATCTTGGATGAAGTTTTGTTCCTCCAGCTGTAGGCAAGGACACAGCTTGGGCGTTTTCCGCAAAAGGGCTCAGGGTTTGTTGGTGGAACCTCCTATGGTGCCGGAAGGATCTCCTGCTGTGGATGTGGCTGAGGAGCTTTCTGCTCCTGTGTCTGGTCTGGCAGGGACCGCAACGAGAGGTGGGGAAGTGTCTATTGCTGCGGTTCTCCCTCATCCCAACACCGCAAAGGCGCCCAATGGATCCCATGATCTTGTGGGCGATGTGGCAACAGGTTATGTGTCTCCTCAAGCGGAGGAATCTCCAGGCTTGGAGTTGGAGTTGGGATCTTCTTTAGATGCAGTGAAGGGAACAGTCCCTAAAAACCCAGAGCTGCGGGTTTCAGAAGTATTGGATCATCTGAGAAAAGATTTGGGCATTGGCTCCTTGTCAAGTGGATCGGGGGCGCCCGTGCAGGGGTCTGAGGTTGGGTTTCGGGAGCAGGGTCTTCAACCGGCTGAGACCTCAGTAAGGCAGTCGGAACCCTCTGGAATGAAAACTGCAGATGCTCCCTGTTTGGAAGTTTCTCATAGAGCTGGTGATCAGTCTAACAGTGCAGATACAGTGAAGATCGGTGGAAGGGATAGTCTTCCATTCAACCCGTTGACAATGCTGGAAGGTGAAGTGAACCATGCTGTAGCGGGAGGGAATGTTGAAGAGTCTGATTCAGGAAAGATCAGTTATGCAGAGGCACTGCGTGATGGAAGTGGTTCAGGCGAAAGAGGTAAAACTCTGAGGATTGGTAGAGAGGGAGAGTTATTTGATGGCAAGGAACAGAAGCAGGACAGAGGGGGCGATCTTCCGATTCATTCCAGCCCAAGGAGGGAGGTTCCAGCTATTAAGTTGGGCAATCGCTTTGAAGGGCTTGTGACTGAAGATCCGGTTCAAGACTTAGATACAGTCCAGACTGAGGAGTAGGGGGTGTCCAGTGATGAGTCTGTTGAGTTCTCCATAGGTGATACTGCTGATGATCTTCATGACAGAGAGCCACCCAGCCCAAGGAGGAGAAAAAGCTTGAAAGGGAAAGGGAGAAAGGACTATTCTTTCTTACCTCTCCCAATGGAGACAAGGTCCGCCAAAAAGTCGAAGCACAAGATGATTGTAGGTGTCTCCAAAAACTCTTGTGGCCATGCTGAGGCCGCGGATCATTCAGTCCTTAAGCTGCGGGCGTCAGATGAGGTTCATGATCATCCTTTCGAGATGCTTTTACATTCGGATGAAGAGATGGTGGAAAGTTTTTTGATGATTAATTCCTCGGATGAAGAAGCTAACAAGATGATGGGTAGACCTCTTGAAGTAGCAATCACTGACGATCAGAGTGCATGGATTGACAAGCAGGACCTAATACTGATAAGGGTATTCAATGAAGGTAATATAAATCAAGAGGAATACATGCAAGCTTGGGACAAGATGGCGACCTGCTTTGAAGATTTATTAGAGGGTGTTCCAGACACACGGGTATCCTCTATCTCTTGGAAACTGCTTAGGGATAATGTGTCTAGCAGACTTAAATTTATTTTCAATGATTCTGAAATATTTCTTGATGCTTGAACTGTATGGTTTCTCACTTTTACCTTAAAAGTGTTTTTTTAAATAAAAAAGTAATTTTGGCAGAGTGACTAAATTTAAATCTCCACTAGGGCCTCCATACTTGGAAACATATGTAAAGGGGAACACCAGCATATATCACACTTGGGTATACATTCCTTCAATATGATATTTCATACACATGTATTACCTAATTGGTTGGTTCTTTGGTGTACATTTGGATATTCATTCCCGCATTCACAAGGACCCCAACCCTAGGGACGGTGACAGGGAACTCCCATTCTCGGGTACTAGGGTTTATACCATGCCCTACCAAGATTCCTCTAATCCCAAAGCATCTGTTTCTAGGTGTGGATATAAAGAATGAGATCATCATTTCCTCCCCCATAACCAATTTTATGGAATCCCTCTTGGAGTAAACCCGTCGCATTTCAAGAAGTATCTCTCCTAATTCACTTCTTCCTCCTTCTACATACCAATCAATTGTTTCCATATAGGTATTCTGATATGACCATCCTAGTTAAAAAAATGAGAGGGATGTTTCATCACCCCTACCTATAGTACCATGCAGATGAAGGATCATGTGGTTTTCTATATATACTATTTCATCTCTCTCACATTCAAGCATGAATCACATGGTCTAAAAGGTTAGCTACAATAATGACATCCACACAGTATGATGCATGTTTTGGTATTGAATATTCTCTCAAATCATCCTCTCGCCTTCTTTCATAGGGCCTCTAAAAGAATAGATCCTTAAGTACATGTATCCAACCATAGTGAAAATAATATGGTGTGCTTTATCAAATTTACCAATAATTATTATCTTCCACACTGAGCATTACTCACATGGTCTTATTGGTATGTGGTGATCATGATATCTGGACAATCCCAAACCTTTCATGATCCTCATACTTGGTATAATCCCCAATCATATTATAATGGGCCTAATTCTATGTGTAAGCACCAATGAAAAAAGAGAATACTCATCTGGAATAATTCACAAACAAAAACAACACCAATGGGAGTCCTCCTCAAGTTTAATCCCCAAACCATACCAATAAATCCAAGGACATCTAGTTCAAGAGTAATAACCAAACCAAACCACTCATACCAAGGGAATACTCCTTAGGTTTAATCCATATAAAAAACCACTCAAACCAAACCTTGTTCATCCTCCTTATGTGTAACACCCAACACAATTGTCTCAATGTTTTGTACTCCTACATGATACAAACATTCAGTGGGACTCCATAGGCGAGGATCTTCACAACCAAACTAAAATGGCTTTGATTCCTGTCTAAATGGGATACATAGGAAGCTTTCATGATGATCTAACATAGAACCCCAAAAACCACTATTATCTCTATTCCAAAATCATAATAAAGTTTTATTCATCTTTGGAATACATAATGCTACTAGGTTATCTTGGCCGCTTCGATATAATTATTACACCCGATATAGAATAGGCACATTTTTCATGGGCATCCACACCATATGACATAAAATTGCATGGTTTGGTATTTATCACATGAACTTAAAAGGTTTGATGTTCCCATTAAATCAAACCAATGTTCATGGATTCAAATTCCATTGTCATGTATTCGTAAGAATCCAATATTATGTGTTTTATCTGAATCCCAAAACAACTCCAATATTCATTTAATATTGTTAACTCTAGAGTACTCCATTGTGTTGCTCAAAACTACTATCACAAAAAGATTAAAAAGGGATATATAATCCGTACATAAGTAGGTACCATTGGTGGAAAAATTCAGATACATATAGATAAATTCAGTGATAAAGAACCTTGGATACATTTAGATGATTCTAAATTCTATACAAGATAATAATTTATTATTAATTCTAGGGTGATCGAAATCATTCTTTGGATTTAATTAATGATTCATAAACATATCATAAATCTATAAGAGAGTCTCAGAGTATTCAATAGTTCCCCAAAAAGGTTTTTTATGATACCGACCTCCCATATTCTCGAATAATGTATGTTCTTAAGTATTATTGGGAAAACTACCCAAAGAGTGCATAAATTTGGAAACTAGTTCCCCCGAGGATATAATACCATTGGGTGTTTTTTGTTTCATGAATAACCCCAATACGAAACTGCTTGAAAGGTAAATGAGATTTGTTTTCACGTAAATATTGTTCCACTAATACCACAAAATTCTATTCCAACTCTACATGGAACCTTTGGGTATGAAACATGAATGTTGTATTTTATTTACGTCATGAGGATTATCTATTAATCCTCCCATATTACACTATACATTCCATTTTTTATCTCTGATCCCATGAGTCCACTAAGATATACCATTCCCCATATCAACCTTTAAATAACATCACATTATATCCTCCTATATATCTAAATATTGATTCACTTGAGCATTTCATAGACTCAACATTAATCAACTAAAGGAGTGATCCACCTCACATTTAGTTTTTTTACAATGTGGGAGGTGTATTAGACAATCATTGCAAATTTTTCCTCTTACATTATTACAGATTTATCTTCCTTTTTTCATTATAGGGAACACCTTATCCATCTTAGAAAGTAGAGTTAAGGGTAACTATTTATTGAAAAATACATTCTGGTATCCCTCCCATTTTTTGGAATCAATTTCCTCTTTAGAATTTTCATTTCTGATCAGTGTCACCACTGGTCCACTTCCCCATCAAAATGACTGAACACAAGTATGAAATTCAATTCTTATGAATATAGAAGGAAATATAATATCTTATCAATAATTTTAATCCATTATTCCTCGGTGAGGGGATATTGAGATTCCCTATATATATAAGGAGTTTTTCACAGAAATTATTTGAATGAAACATTCTCTTTCTTAGAATACATATGGTGTTACACACAATTCACGTTATTATTTAGAACATGAGAAAGACAAACTCAAACTGTTATGAAGTTCTAGGCTCTAGTTCTAATTAGTTTTGGAATCTCATTCGGGATATAATTACATTTCATTTCACATTCATTGTTTTCAAGAGTTATCATATTTTATATAATTAACTATGAAAAATAAATAAAATACAATTAGGGGTTAGGAATACATAGCTAATGAGAATAAAAAAGGAAACTGTGGATATATATGGAATAATATGTAATCAAAAATTATATCATAACTTTTGATTCCATATGTTTCATTGAAGGTTATACATTGTGATAGAATTATCCATGGGGTACATAATAATATTTTCTAGTCCTAAATTACAAAAATAAAAAAATTAAGTTCTTATTCAATCAATAATGATCATAATATTTTACATGTATTTCTATATATTTTTTTGAATAATTATCCATGAAATAAAAACCAATGATAAAAAAATATTCTTTATTTAGAATAATAGGTAAATTATTTGAAAAAATGAAACTATAATAAAAAAAATATTAATATATTATAATGTGTTTCTAACATCCTTGATGATCCTATAATGGCTTTGGATAACCAATGGAATACATAAACAAAAGGTATGAGATAAAAAGGCTTGTAAGGGAACAAACATAGTAATGAAGCATATCACATGAGTTATAATGAATAATAAGATAAAATAAAAGGAATGGATCATGAAGGAACATAAGGATGAATGAAATATATATCATGGAATCAAGTGAGCATAGAAACATATGAAAGTAGCAGCAACACATAACATGACATAAACATGAGTAAAGGTTGACTATTAAGACAATATCAAAATTTGGAAAAAGTTATATAATAGATTTGGCTTAACCATAATCCATTAAAAACATCTCATTAGATTATAACATTTCCCAATTCATTGGAGTACTATTTTGTGATCCCATCATTACATTTTTGTAAATGTATGTGGAACATAAATAATCAAGTATAAGGATTAATCATATGGGATATCCATGTAAATAAATGGGTTTCATAATCATTTCATAAGGAAAGACCAAAAAGATTATCATAATTTAATCTATGAAATAAGAGACCAAATAATTATTAGTAATTAATTAATATAAAAAAATTATTTCTTCAAAAATTATGACCGAATGATTTCAAAACATCAAATAGAGTGGTTGGTAAACATAGAAGTGTGCCACATATGTGTGGTTTTAGGGAAACGATTCAAAGGAATATATTTTTTCATAAAACAAGAAATTATAATATATTTTTTAGTAATAAAAGTATTTATTTTATTATAATATTTGGTGGATTATAATTTTTTTGGATTATACATGAAAATGGTTAAGAAATGGATACGTTTCCTCTAAAGGAGCTTGTTTAACGGGTGGAATTGAAAAGTGATCCTTTGAAAACGTGAATTTACCTATAAAATAATGTTTATTTGATCAACGTACATAATTATAGAATATATAAAAAAATATAAGGATTATATAAAAAAATTTAAAAAATACATTGGGCTAAAGGGAGATAAAGTGTAACCTAAAAGAAATTTGGACAATCGAAGCGAACCATTACCTTATGTATTAATGAGTTCGGAACATAATATTAATTCCCTAGATCATAAAATTAGATTCATTAATTACGTTTTCAATAACCAATTCTATATTTTTTTAATTTATTAGAATATTATTATGTACATTTATTTTCCATTCGATGACATATAATGTTCAATTTCATCATTTTGGGAGCATTCAATTTAATTGTTTCGTGGTTGGTTTACTTGTATATAATTATAAATGTTCTTTTATAATGGGAATAATTATACAGATGTAAAATTATATGGTATTCATTACCTTAAATAATTTTACATTGGCCCATATATCATTTTGTTTTTGATTATGAGGATGATTAATTTTCAAAAACATTAATAAAAATGATTATTTTATTTTTATGGGTTTTTTATCATCATTGACTAGATTGACTTTATTTAATATTATTTCTATATATTAGTGGTAGATAATGAAAATATTATAACATATATGTTACAATTTTATAACCATAATGATGGTTTTTTAGAACAGAATTAATGATGGTAATTGGAAAATGAAACTCATTACACTCGGAGATGGTAAAAAACATAATTGGGTTTACGATATGTTTCTTTGAATAAAAAGATATAGGAAAAGGTGAGTATATATTTTATTACATTAAAATTTAACATTATAGTATAAACATAACACTACAGGTTTTATGATTTTATTGATGAAGTATTTGAAAATAATTTAGAAAAAGAAATTAAATTAAAAGTGATTTTTTTAGAATGTTACCTCTTGAATATAACCTCCATGAAGGCCCCCTTTAAAGAACACGGAATTAGTCACATGTGGAGAACAAAAGATATTGGACATGGGAATGTTTCTTGGGAAGGTGATTGGGAAGATTGTCGATGCAATACAATGATTATAAGGTGTGAGGATAAGGGGTGGTGGGGGGTAGTATTTATAGGTGTAGTAGGGGTTTTTTATTATTATTATATTGATATGTTTATTATATAGGCTCAGAAATATCTATTTTGTTTATTAAAATTACTAAATTAAATAAATATTTTAGGATGTTTGGATAAAATGGTCTCTTACATCATCCATAACTCAACAATTCATGTATTTGGCTTATAATGTTTAATATCAGAAATTACAGTATTTTACTATTCAATAAAAATTATTCTATTTTAGAATAATACCAAAAATTCACTATTTGATCAATTATATGTGTCGATTTAAAAAAAGGATTCCATATTATGAATTTATTTTTCGAATCATGATATATTATATTTTTAATTTAAATAATCTTTTATTTGAAAAATACTGATTTTAATATTATATTAGATTTATTTTTTACCATTAAAAACATAATTATGATCACATATATTTTTATTATAATTATAATAAAACATAATATTCATTTATGAATCCATTTTATGAAACATAATTTTCTATTATATCGTTATATTAATTATTAGCTTATACGTAAACATTTTCATTTTATAAAAATACCCACATATTATTTATCATTTTTAAAACATTTATTAATATATTCCATAATATAGATATATCATTTATTTAATTTATAAGATACCATAATTTTATTTTATACATACATAGGTCGGGGTACTATTCTAATTGCTAGATTACTATCATAATCGTTGTATTACTATTTTAACAGTCATATTTATAACATTCATATAATTTCATTAATTTCAATAAATTCCACTTATATAATGTATTCCTCATTCACTTATAGATTCTCTCATGTTTATAATTTTTTAACTTGAAAAAGAATATTGACATTGGGATTGATTTCTAATGATATATTCATGAGTGTGGTCATTCTAGTGGATCGAGAAAATCCAAATCATTTGATTTTTATTAACATATTTTCTATTTGTTATCCCTTTGTAATATATGAAATTCGTTTTAGTTTATTTTCAAACTAATATATCATTATTAATTTTTGATAATAATGTTTTTATTATATTATCTATGTAATTTATGTGTTTGATGACATAATTATAAAAAGGATATTCTATTTAAAAATATTTGGGTAGTTACATGATAGATGAGCCCACCATGTTTGAGATGGATGGAATGAACATGATCGATTAACTATGAGTGATGTGGTTTAATCCAATAGAATAATGTAGATTTAGTCATGAATGGGGTGACTGGGCCTAGGAATCTAGATCATATGGTTTGAAAAATATAACTGAGATGGGGTCTGAGTTGTGATGTGTTGTTGATGCTCGAGAGGTTTCCCTACTATGGGTGGAAAGGTAGTGGAAATTCGAAGACGTTTTCACACATAAGTGAGAATTCTTTCTCAGAAATATAGTATGTGTTTAAACCTAGAATGATCCATACTATGAGTATCTATGTATTTGTTTCCTTTTAGTACATGGTAACTTCATTCTAGCATGGAGATGAAGTAGATTAGGTCGGGAATCATGGTGGATTGGTTCATACATGATGACCTAACATATATTTTTGTTAGTGAATTTCGTTGACTAATTTTGGGTAGTACTATATAATGATGTAAACTAATTCTAAAATATATGCATCTAATCCACATCAACTTGATATTAGTTGCACTCTATATTGTATACACATTAGGTATTCCTACTAGATCATTGGACACATCTCATACCTATGTGGATGACATGTGTGTCAATGTATGCAAATATACCTTCAATGTTTCTCATAGAAAATTGTTATTGCATATAGATGGACAAGTAGAACATTTCTATAAAGTCATCAAGGTGTCTGATATGAAATAATGATTTATTTTCTGATAATTTCTAGTTCATGTTTTCATTTTTTCAACATTGGTACTAGAACATGTGTCATTTTTATGTTATGTAATATTTTTCATACGATGCTCCATTATTTATTGATGAATCATATAGAAATATTTACCTTAGTATATTTTAAAAAGTAGGGTCATATTTTCCTCCTTTAATTTTTTTCATTTGTTTGGAATGGTCAAAATGATGAAAGGTCATGTCGAATTTTCATAAAATTAACACCTGACACATTATCATTATTTTAGTGTTCATAGTAACCCCATGAAAATGTAAGACACTCACGTATAGTTGGTAGCCTATGACATGGGGGATGGAATTCATGAAGATCTGTAGTATCCTCAATTGTGTTCCATTTCAGAGACATTTTATGAGTCATTATAAACTAGTACTAGAGAATTTTTTTAAAGATATTGTGTTGGTTAGTAATAGAGATTGTTTGTCGGGACTCTAGTGGTTAACCGGGATCATGACTAGAAAACATGCCATCATTTAAAACCTATCATTGTAAGTATGTCAGTTTTCAGACTATGAACTCTATTATTAATGAGATATTGTTTTGGAATAGGATTCACAATGATGTATTGATGAAACTTAGGATGATAAGTAAAGATCAACCGAGAGCTAGTTAGTTTTTTTTTGCATTGTGATCATGGCATGCTTAGTGCATTATACATGCTCATATAAGACTTATTGTCTGACAAGCTACCTAACCAATATATTTTATTAACTTGAGAAACATATAAAATGACTGATATTTTTTAAATTAAATTATAAGGTTTGATTATATTAAAATTTATTCAAGGGGATAGATTGATTTATCTAGATTGTTATGTATTTTTTGGCTACCATAGGGAAATGGATTTTAGGATGTGATATTTTTGGGGGGGAACCTTGTTCCAAATTGATAAATAAGTTTGTGGAACAAAACATGTATAAAATTGTGTATTAATTTGTGTTTAAATAATATTACCCAAGTATATATTGTTTTCTAAATGATCAGGTCTTTTGGGATTTGAGAAAAAATATTGAAAAGGGGTTTTAAACTATATTTTTATTGGTATCGAGGTTGTATTTCAATGTTTATTTTCATTTCAAATGAATTTTGATGATATTAATTCGGTTTTCTACATAATGTATGGTTTTAATTTTTATAAAAATCCTCAATTATCAATGTACACTTCAAAAACCCTGGTGATTTTGGAGTGGATAAAATGATTTTAATGGGTTTAAAAATTAAATTTCTATGAATTATTTTTCCTTGATTTTTGTATTGTTTTTTCAGTCACTACAATTACTAAATTATGTTGTTTTATTCGGTTATGTGGGGTCTATGGGAACCATATTTTATATATTTAGACTACATTTTCTGGCTTTTATTGGTTAATCTGAAGTGACCCAAGTGTTTGGATTATGTGTTCACCGAGTATATGGATGGTTCAGAGAGCCACTTGTTTATGAGATTTTTGTTTGATTTAGATACTAATTATTCATTTTTGAGTGGGTAAATTGAGGGATTAGAACCCTTATTGTTATTCTTGATGATATGGTTTGTGGGACTAATTGGTTTCCATTTTTAGTAGGGTTGTTAAATGTTGGGGATAACCATATAATTGGAGAAGGATCTATCATTATTTTTTTAGTTTTTTGGAATTGATGCATGTAGTTTAGAATAATTATGATATTTATGGATCATGAATAGTGGGATTATTGGTAGTTAGATTCATAATTTGTGAGTTGTTTTATTTTTTGTGTTGTGGTAAAGATACTATTATGATGGGTAGATTCTAATAGACCATGGAAATATGAACTATTCATCAGAAGGGTTATTGGTACAAAAACCTAGTTAGGGGATAATTGAGACGGATGTATAATTCTGATTAAATTATAGAAATTCCTGAGAGAATGTGTATTTTTTTATAGAGTGTGTATAATGAAAAAAAACAAGAGATCATGGTACAGTGATTCTAGAGTGAGTTGAATGAATTGTGTGGCATTTCCCTGGGTATATCATGATGATCGGATGGTTTTATTGATGATTGAATCTCTGATTTGTTACAGGTATATGGTTTTTACTTTTTTGTTGTGATAGAATAGTTTGATGATGCCTCGAGGTGTTAATACATCATGGTCAAGTAATGGGGTGATTTGTTTGTGTATCGATGGGTGATGTCACATCTTTTAGCTAGAAGGTCACAAGAGAAGAAGAGATGGGTTATTATTTTTATAAGAGGATCTGATGAGAGGAAAACTGCATCTAAATCATTGTTCGAGATGTGTTTGATATAGATATATGACCAAAACCAATTTTTGGGGAATATTTAGAGAGTCCAAGAATGGTGGTTTGAATTTCATAGTTGAAGTGGTAAAAAAATTTAGGAAGGAACATTTCATGTTGGTTGTGGATTGACATCTGATGTAGGTGGGGATAAATAAATGATAAACTATAATCTAATGTAATATTATAGAAGCATTATTTTGGGTATTTGTTAATAAAAAACATTATTTTAGGTTGTAAAAATTATAGGGAATATATATTTTGGGCATGTTGAGGGGTTTATTAAGAACATAGAAAAAATGGTATTCCATTTATTTGGAAGAACAAAGAGGGCTCTTCTGGATTTCATTTGGTGCTCAGTGGATACCTCAGTCATTCAGGTGGATGAAAAATATATGGATGGTGGTCCAAGATACTAAAACTTCCAACATTAGGTCATATGAAACAATAAATGTGCTATTTATGTAATTATTAACACTTCTATGAGGAAGTAGATTGGTCCAAGAGAATTTACTATGAGACCGTATAGTTCACACCCTAATTGTATCAAGAAGATTGATGAACTCTTTTTTTGGGAGGTCTATCACAGTGTGAACTCCATGTTCATGCTGTTAATAGGTGCATTGTTCCACCTATTTTAGTATCTTTATTTAATTCATTAGGGGTACTTTTTTAGTATCCCATTAGGTCCCTCTTCTTCTGTCGCACTGGAGGAGAGTGGGGAAATCCACCTCTCCCTCTCAACATTCTATTTTCCCCTTTTATTCTATGAAGATTATTGGTGTTTCTCATTCTAATTTATGTTATGATCTTGACATTTCTTCTTCTTGTTCATCCCATTTCAGTACACATTGATTTAGTTCTTTCATCTAAAGGTTTGAGAGGATAATTTTCCCACATCATAGAAAAATTAGAACATTTGATGGTAGATTTTTAATAATATTATGGGGGAGGTGCCATAATGATTTATAAAGGTTGTCTCTCATCAATATCCTTATGTAATGTTGTTTGGTGGATTTATATAATATCTTCAGTGAATTTAAATGAAATTGTCATTTTTATTGGATGTTTATGTTTGGTTCTTTTTGGTGTTTTATATTTTCGTTCATGTTGGGAGTGGAAGACACCATGTTTCTTGTTTTTTGGCACCATTCCATATCTTGATGAGTTTCAATTCAAAAAATACATTTTGAGTTTTTATTATTAATTTACCTATTTATTAATTTTATGGGGTTTATTGAACATATAAGATCTTGTAGAATCAAAGGAGTTTGGTACAAGTACTAGAAGGATTTAGAGATCAATAATTGAGGTAGGTTTCCATAACATTTCATGTTTCTTAGTTAATTGGTGATTTTTTTCATGTTCAATAATAATTATATATTTTATGAATACATTATTACTCTCTTGATCACCTATAAATTTGTAAGTGGATCAGGATGACCTAAAAGTCATCGTGAACTACATAGATTGCAAAAGGTTTTAATGGTGGTACCATAATCAAATGATTTTTGATGGCCCTTTGGGATTTGTTTATATAGAGTGCTCTGTTGTAAAGTGAAAATTATTTACATTTTAAAATGATTATTAAAGTATGGTTTTACATAGATAAATTTAAATATAAAAGAAAATATTTTTTATGGTGTTATTCCAACTAGATTAAATACCATGAGGGGTTGAATCAGGGTGTGAAATAAAAAAACAACTAACCCTTGAGATATTGTTTTGTCATTAAACAAACACTCTTCTCACTCTATCCTTTAAAAATTTTTGAGAAAAAATAATATAATGCATGAGACATAACAATTTTTCATGGTACCCCCACACTATGATATATCCAAGGAGAATACATTGGAAATTTTCCTATGTATCAAATCCAATAAAAGGAACTCTTATTACAATGTTTGGAGCAGACTCATTGTCCCTGCAAGTTTTCAGCCAATATCCAATTTAAAGCTCACTACTAGCTCAACCAAAGTTTTCTCAATGTACCATTAGAAGAATCTTCATTTGAACACTTAAATCAATATGATTTACACAAAATTTAGTGACTCATAAAGTTCTAATTTCATCGACTCGATCAATACCACTTTACTAAAAATTTACTACATAATCAATTTTCATTATAATATGATTTAAATTTTGAATAAACATTTTTTGACATATCATGAAACTACCCCATTCTTAACAAAAATATCCTTATTTTTTATATACCACAAATTTCATGAATCTCTCTACTTTCTTCAATATCACTACATTCAGAATGATTACAACTTTAACAAATCTTACATATTCTTTATAAAAAATTTCAAAATAGATGATCCTATTAAATCCTTTTTACATGATAAATAGTTTGTCTACCAAATTCATGAATTTAGAGCATTCAATTTTTTTTCAGATTCTTGTAACAAATCAGGGGTGGGGGTAGTCACCTATTTATATGGATTTTCTACCCTTCAGGAAGCATTCAACCTATCAACCCCATTTTTTTGAATTTCATCAATATTTTTCACAATATAAATATCTTCACGAAGAATCATGGAAATTTTTCCATTTATGAAGCATATCGTTGTTCTGTAACATACAATCATTTTTTTGCTCAACCATCTTTCTTGAATATTTAAATCTTCATGAAACAATAAACATTTCTGAATCCCCAGACCATAATGAAACACAAAACCAACATGAATTCTATTATATCATTATATTTTTATGATTCATACATGTAAATACATCTTTTTTGAACCTTGAGTCATCCCCTAAAATTTGGACCCCAAAAATTTGGTAAACACTTAAAAATGGTGCCACCTTATATACACAATTATCTATACTACTTCCATATAATCCATTCAGTTTTACAAGATATTTTCCAACATACCTTCCCATATTTTTTTGGAAGTATACATATGACCATAAAAACTAGATTTTTTAAAAAACATAATCAAATCAAAGACACTACAATGTTTCCATGATGGGTTTTCCCCAATAAATTGGATTTGAAATAGAACATATAAAAGGAAATGAATTCCATAAATATTTTTATGGTGGTACTTATCCTATGACTTTATTTCAGTATAAATAAATTTTATTTCAATATAAACTATTTAACAATGATTTTTTTAAATATAATAATAAACTGATATTCAATAGAAAATGGTTGTGATATTTTGATCTATGTAACAATCAGAAGGAAATTCCCTATAATCTATTTATTGTATGAATATTTTCCATCCCATTATGATTGCATAAAATGATTTTTAATATATTAAAATACATGTAATATGTTTTTGTTGATGCCGTTCATTATTTTTTATCATAGTAAAAAATTTGATACATATTTATGTCACATGACTCATGAAGGGTTGAGATAGATATCGGGACGAGTTTAGACATGGGGTTGTGTCCCATGTGACTAGAACCCTTATTGTAGTTTAGTGAGATTATGAGATTATTTATTCTCTCTATGTGTTATCTATTTCATGAGGTGACTATATTATTAGGATTGATAATAAATTTTGGTGGGTGAGAGGGTCCTAAGTCCATTACTCCCCATTAGAGAGATGGAATATGTTGGACTGTTGTGAGATGGTTTCCATGTTCATTGTGAAATCTTGGTGCACTAATTGTGAGATTATTTTCATATGTGTGATGTTGCATAAATTAGTGAGACATTCTAACCTCATTGAGTAATATTTGTACTATCATAAAAGAGATGGATTGAGTCAAGTTAAGAGAATAAATGGTGGAACCACTATGAGTGATATAGGGTCCATATTGTGATTTCCTAATTATTATGATTTTATTTACCTATAATGAATGTTTGGGTAGGTGTTGATAGGTGATGAAACTAACATGGATTTATAAGATAGGGTCATAAACTATGAATGACATTGTATAAAGATGGGAAAATTCTAGATTTCTTAAAATGGGCTTAATTTTCATATAAAAATAAATCCATCGGACGTAGAGATAATGAAAGAGAGGCTAAATTTCTTGTTTTATTAGTGAAGACTTATTTACCTGACTTATAGAGTTTTACATTAATTCAATGTTATGATTCATATTTCTTTCTTCCATGAGAATGAATATACATATTATATATGTATTGAATTGAAATCCACTTGATCATAGTAACATTTAATATTGTTGAGGATGTTGGGATTCCAACTAGTTCATTGGAATCACCCCAAATCATATAAAAAACAATGGTTTTGATTTAAATGGGTATAGCTTTGTATATTCTCCCACAACACATGTTTTTCTTATAGTTGGATATATGTTATGTTGTGCCTCGACCTCAAAAGCCCCGAGATAGTGTCTACTATAAATTATATTGTCATTTTAACAAGGAATCAAGACCCGAATGACAGCCCAGTTTAGCAGTCTGGGTAAACCAGATAAATAAATGAGACACTTATTAAAAATGACTATACTAATTACATTATACTTTTTTCTTATTTTTTATTTCTAAATAAACATCATTTAGGATAATTGTAATCCAACTATTAAATCTATACATATCATTCATAGTAATATTCTTCTGTTCTTGGGGAAATAAACATAATAAGGGTGGGGATAAATTCATTGTAAATAAAAAATATAGCATAATAAATAATGACATGTTAAGAATAGTAAAATAGAAAGTTAAATAATTGAACACATATTCCATGTAATCTATAAAATAAATGAATGTATGTAAAAAATTTGCAACTAAAATAATAAGAAATATATTCCATTTAAATAACTAGATAAGGAAAAAATAAATGTGGAAATTTATGAAACCAAAGAACATTACCTTTAATAAATGAACATAAATTAATTATATATATAGATATGTCGATGAAAAATATAATAGGGGAAAAATAAATAAAATTAGTATTAGGTAAATTCTTAATTTTTTAGCCATCATGTCTATAGAACATGAAAACCTATTATATTCAATGCCTTTCACAATACGGTCTAAAACATAGTGTATGCTCACATTTGTGTGAATATTTTTCTCTTAAGAGCCTATCAATGTATCGAGAAGCTATATGAAGTTCAGGCTCCCTCATTATTTCTAGTTCAAAACATTTTACTATTGAATGATAAAAGCAACTAACATTTCGTATCAATTAATCGTATTAAATTATAAATATATATTTATCAATAATTCCACATTTAAACACCTTGTATAAAATTGTATATTCTTTAGGCAATATTAATATCTATGAAAAATTGTTTAGAAAATTAGGAGAAATTCAATGCTCAAAGATCATATGAAATTGGATATTTCAAAGGGACTATCAAATAAATAATTGAATTTAATTTCAATACAACCAAATTTAAATCAATAATAAACCATTCATTGGATGAATAATGATGGTATAAACACAAAAAATCTTATAAGGGGTAATAATAGAGGGTTTTTTCACCGATGATATTAAACAATAACTTTTAAATATATTCTTAATGAAAATATCCATTTCTTTTAAAACCCCATTTGAAAACATTTATATGTCTAATTAAACCTTTTAAAATTGAAATATAATATTAAATGAAAATATAATTTATAAATCTATAAAAGTGGTATGAGGTAAAAAGAATATTCATTTTGTACGACAAAAGGATAGAAAATGACTCGTTGGGAAAGCAACATGAAGAATCTATTGAAGACATTCGTAAAAGGTAAAAGGTGGTAATATTTATTTACCAAAACATTTTAGAACAATTTTTTAAAAATATTTTAATAAAACACGGTTTTTAGAAAAATACTTGTTCTCTGACTAAAGTGATAAATAAAGTCACTTTTTCTTGAAAACATATTTTAAATGATTTTCAGCACAAAGAATTAATGCTTGGTAAAAATATTAAAAATGGTCATGAATAACCAGATGAGAATAAAAGGGTTTATTGAACATTGTTTATATAATACCTCAAATGTAAATTCCATCCAATGTCATTAAAGATATTTTTGAGGAAAATAATCTGTAAACATTATGAATTGTCCCATACCACCTTGAAACATTATAAATCATAAGCCTCATGGAGAAATAATATTAAATTAAAGCCTAAAATAATATTAAGGTGAGATTATTAATGATAAATCATTATCATAGGTGTAGAAGATACACCACTCAAAAAATGTATAAGTGGTGAATATGACATTTATCCCATGGATATAAAAAGTGATAAGAGAATCCCTGACCTTGTGTTTCCATTTTGATGAATGTCCTTTAACTTCCAATAAAAATTTTTTATTAATATAATAATTTATTGATAACCTTTTTCATTTCTATAATTTATTTATTTCACTTATTACTGTGATTTATAAAATAACATTAACAATAATGTTTATATCATTTGTATTAACTAAATTCGATTAATATGGAAAAAACAACATTGGTAGGTCATGTATGGTCAAAGGAGTCAATATAAAACATCTAAATAATAATAATAATGAAATAATTCGCATATTTATAGACCAATTATATCATTAAAATCAATCATCAAATAATGATTTGAAAAATGAACTAGTGTTACAATAATGTAGACGTTAAGACGTACGTACACTTGAGTAACATTCTCATTTTTTAATAATCGTTATGGAAAAAATTAAAGTAGAATTATATCATTCTAGAAAGATAATAATATCATTAATATAATATTAGTTATTAGTAAATTCTTTTATATATAATTATATTTATTTTAAAGAATCACATTGTGTCGAGGAGGTAGTATTCCACACATCCATGACCAACATTATCACTTTTTGGTTTTCGAAAGGATAATAAAGAAAATGATATTTATTTTTATATATAATTATATTTATAGAAAGGTAATTATGTCATAAATATAATATATTTTCCTTATTGTCTTATATGTTAAAATATTATCATCCTTTATACATTCAATTAATCATTCGAATGAATCACATCATTTTGAGGGGGAAGTAGTCCACACTTCCTCAAACGATGTTATCGTATTAACTCAAAATGGACAGTATAAGGTTATGTGTTGTAAAAGAATCAAATAGAATTAAAGACATAATAAATATTATATATAATATATATAAGTAGTGTTTCCATCATAATTTCTAACCATCAATGTTTGAAATGAAAAAAATGAATAATTAACATTTCGTGAGGTAGTAGTTCACCCAACACAAAAACATTATATTTGTTACTCATTAAATGTACGTGTGTGTATGTTTAGATAGAAATACTAACATAAAAATATCATTAAATTTATAATAATTTTTTTATGTTATAATATAATAATAATAGAATAGGGGTTGAATAATGGAGATTAAACTAAAAAACAAGAGAGAAGTCTTTACCGATTAATCGGGTAACTTCATTTAGATTATACCAAAAGGATTCTGTGGAAGGATTTTTTTTCTAAAAAATATGTTTCTAGGTAGATGTTAGGAATGTTTTGATACAATTTTTTCAGATCTTTTTATATCATAATAGGTTTTATACGATTTAATATGTTGGATAACGGGTGGCCTTTTATAGTTAAGGATACAGACTCACTTATTATTTTTGAAACAAGGTAGGTATACCCATTTTCATACCTAATAAAATGTATTTAAAAAATATTAACTAAATAATGGACGTTTTATAATCTCAATATGTCCATAAAATCAATTTTTTACAATTGGATAGGTCATTTTGGCACATAATATTAATGTTTTGTCCCTAATTAAGCCCAATTTGTCATTAATTACTATTATTATCTATAATCAATTTTACTAATATTTTGGGAAAAAAATTAACTTGGAAATTTTATACTCAATATATCATCCTGAAAACAAAATTTTATGTCCAATATTTTGTAATTAAATTCACATAAATCAAAAAATTATGATTTATGTTAATCTTAGAGAGAAACCAAATTACTTTTCTAGTAGAAAATGATCAAAAGATTGTTATGTTTTTATATTCATTTTGATAGGGAAATTGATTATAATGAACTATATTGTATTATTTGATGTATAATTAATCTAATTAAATTAAGAACTAATTTAAAATACAATTTTACAGTAATAATTAATTACAAAAATACATTTTTTAACTAAAATGCAGTATAATTCACTATTCATTAAAAAATGATATTTCTATGAAAAACAACTAAAAGTAACCCTAAGATAATTTTGAAATTATTAATTCAATAATTAAATTATTTTTATAAAATTAAATTTATAATAGTGTCAAAATTATTATTTAAAAAAGGATCGCCTTTAAAAGCTGGTAAAATTACCTTTATAAAAATATAAAATTTTTGAGTGAAATAAGGTATGTTCTTTTATTATGAATATAAATCCTAATGGATAAATATATAAAATCTTTGATTGAATATATAACATAAATGTTTCATTAATACAATCCACTAATTGAAATTAGTTATTTTTATTAAGGTAAAACTATTTTAAAAGAATCAAAATAATAATATTTCTTTTTATATCCACCTAGTTTTTATTTTCGTTTCACATTATTGGGTAACAAATGAATTGATTTGGTATTTATATAAACTATAAAAAATCATATGTTAGTTAATAAAATTTAAAACATATAACATAATTGGTAGGTTATATCATATTATATTAAATAACAATATTATAACAAGACATTATAATTGGGTGAAACTCTGTCTTGCGTGTAACACAAGCTACCGAGGATGGATTCTCTTGCATGTAATGAAAGATGGCTCTATGTTGACTAAATTTAAATAATTAATATGTTATGATTTAATTTTAAATAAATGGTTCATAATTTAGAATTTCTAGGTGTCACATTCCCCCCACCTTAACAAAATTGAATCCCCATGATTTAAAAAGCATCTCAGTAATATATTGTCTGATATTTAAAACATTTAAATCCCAAATAATGATAAGGGTTAATAAAAAATCCTCTAGAAAAGATAGAATGTGAATTTAAAAAGGTCACATAGACTACCGTGTAACTTGTTCTCAAAGTATGAGAACATTAGTGGAATGTAGAGATAAGCACTTAGAGGAAAAAGCTAAATATTTATGTGGAGTGAATGGGTTCAACCATTAAAAATAGTTGAATGATAAATAGAATGATTATGGCCTCAAATCCATAAATTAGATAAGATTTAAGAGACCATCTGTTTAACATTAATTATTGTTTTTGGAGAACATTTTATTTCTATGTCATTTTCCTAATGATGGGTAATTGTTTTTTTTTCACCACGAATATAATGAAATATTGTTACATGATTGGTTTTAATTTCTTATGAAAAATATTAACTTTTATATTCCTTTGATCAAATTAAAATTCCTTCCTTTACACTGAAAAATTACTTACCAATAATGAATATTTTTATTCCTAAAGCACTAAAATATATTTTTAAACGATACTACAGCCTAAAAAGAGTTAAAATTACAATGAATTTCTCTTTATCTATCTTCCAAAACTAATACAGTTAATATATTAATATCTAATCCTCAGAAGAGATACTATTGGTTCATCATTAATTTTTATTAGTGTAATGTTTTAACTAAAAACTATTAAAAATTTAACAGGACATTGCGTAGGTTAGTGGTTTGTGTGAAACAATTATCGTCCTAATGTCATTGGTTTAAGACCCATGGCCTTTCTGAATTTGGTTGGTTCCCTTCTGAATTAGAGGTTGTCCATTTGAAAAAATATATTAAATTAATTCCAAAAATAATTATAATGGACATCCTTGAAATTATGTTAATCTCAAAATAGACGTCTGTCTATTTTTTAAAATACAACCTTAATACAAAAATACTTCATCCATTTACTTCCACATAGGTCCTTCCATGGTTTAGGGTTTATAAATAATACAATTTCTAGGATTTCTAAACTAGGACACCTTATCTTCAATCTAAATCAATATAATATTAACTTTGGTTATTCATTGTAAAAATTCGTTGAAGTAGTTTTTAATGAAAATTTGAATTATCTTATGAATTTGTACTAGGAGTGTTAAACTAGGTGTGCAGTAAGACCCATTTTCATATATCAAGATACCCAGGGTCCAACCTATAACACATTATCTGAGTTGTTACTCCTAGGTACATATGTTCCAAACCCACGTCCACTTGTAGTATCTATATAAATAATTATTTCTTTGAATACCAACATAATATATAAATTACCAAAATTATTGAATTTTCTTATATACTTATCCTCAAACTCTACCTTATGGTTATTTTCTCAATTCTATGTTTCCCTAAATCAAGCTCGCATAGTTTCCACTAAGTTTCATTTGATACCAATTATATTTCCTTGACCCTAAAAGACCAAATCTGGTATCTCTTATCAAATAAATTGGTATTATTACAAGGAATAAATCCTTAAAGGACTGATATTTTTTGTATTTTTGGTAAACCGGGTACATAAATCTGTCTTATTACAAATAAATACGATAATTACAATATAATATTTTATTCATTCTTCTTTTTTAATAAACGACTTGGAGGATAACTCTAATACATATAAGAAATCCCTACATATCTTTTATAGTAATCTTCTTAGATTCCTTGGGAAAGAAACATAATATGGGTGAGCTCAAATTCTTATTAAGGGAAAATATTGTGGAAGGAATAATCAATCAATAAAAATTGTAAAATTTAAAAGGTATATATTTAGACACACATTCCATGTAATAAATAAACTAAATGGAATTACATATAAAATATGAAAAGTTAATAACTAAAAATACATTCCATTCAAATATCCATATAATGTAAAATCACTATATCATGGTATTAAACTAAAACACATGACATTTAACCAATGAAATGAAATGATATATATACATAGATATGTTGAAAAAAAAATCATGGATGAATAATAACTGAAAATAGTATAAAAAATTTCTTAATTGTTGACTTTCATGATTGAGTTGGACTTAAACATATTACCATCAAGACCTTTCACACAATGGATTAAAAATGAGGGTAGAAATCCATTTTCATAACTATTTCCTCATGAGAACCTATCGATGCATCGAGGAGAAATATAATTTTAGGACACACCCATCATTGCAAGTACAAAACATTTATCTTATTGAATAATAAATATAAATAATATTCCACTTCAATTAACTATATTGAATGAGAAATTCAACTTTATTATCAATTCCCCATTTACACACCATATGTAAAATGGTATACAATTTAAGCAGTAGTAGTGTCCATGAAAAATTGTGTGGATAATTAAGATAAATTAAATGATCAATGATCATATGAAATTGCATATTTCAAGGAGACTAAAAAATAAAACTTGGAAGATAATGAGAATACTATTCTTTTTCAAATAAGTTATAAACTATATATAGGATAAATAAGGATGGTATCAATACAACAAATCCCATGTGGAGTAAAAACAGTTGGTTGTTTTCATTGATGAAATAAAAGAATAAATTTTAAAAATAATCTTGAGTAAAATATTATATTATTTTGAAAACACTTTTGACAAATATTTTCTTTAAAAATAAACCTATTAATCCTAAAAATAATGATTCAACGAAACTATGGTGGATAAATAATTACATGTAAGATGAGAAAAAAAAGTATATTCCTTTGGTATTGAAAAAGGTTATAAAATTACCCACTCAATAAGAGAAAAAATTATTCCTTTTAAAAAATTGGTAAATTAAAAGGGGGGGAATGTATTTAAAAATTAATTTTAAAAACATATTTGAAATCAATTTTAATAAAACATTTATTTTATAATAAAATTTCTTCTCCAGCTAAAGAATGAAATAAATCCAGGTTTTCTAAAAAAAACAAAAACATTTGTAGTACCAAATAATTGAATATTGGTACTAATGTTGAAAATGATAATGAATAACTAGATTGGAATGAATCATTTTATTGTAAAATGGTTATTTAATTTCCTCCACTTGAAATTACATTAAATGAAAATTAATTATATTATTGATGAATATAATCTTTAAACATTCCAAAGTGTCCCATACTGCCTTGAAACAGTTTTATTCATAAACCTCAAAAATGAATATTATTAAATGGAATACAATAATAAAATTATTATAAGGGTATTAATGATTAAATATTACAATATAGGCATTATATACGTCACACAAAATATATAAGTGGTGAACATGACATTTATCCGATGGATATAAAAATGGAGAGGAGAATCTCTTACACTGTGTTTCCTTTTGGGTGAACTTCCTTTAGGTTCCTATATAATAAACTTATGTTAATTTTATACATTACTAAGTAAAATTTGAAATTTATTATTACTTTTATTTAAATTATTATGATGATATCTAATTAAACAATTATGTTTACATCAGGTGTTTTGACCAAATTCGATTTTTATGTCAAAAAAACATTGGTTGGTCAACTGTTGTCAAAATGGTCAATATAAAACATCTCCTTAGTAATAATCATGACATAAATATTATATTTATACATAAATTATAGATTTCAAATAAATCATTAAATAAATTTATGAATAATGAACCAATGCTACAATCATAGAGATAGTAGGTCATACGTACACATGAGTCACATTCTCATTTTTAAACGATCATTATGGAATGAAGTTAAATAGAATTATATCTTTTCCTAATTATCATAAATATCATGAATATCATATTATTTATTCATATATACTTATATATAAAATTCTCATGATGTAAAAGGAATCACATCATGTCGAGGAGGTGGTTGTACACACGTCCACGACCGACATTATCACTTTATGTGCCTGAAAAGAAAGTAAAGAAAATAATATGTGTATATATAAATATATATCATGAAGTGTAATTATATCCTGAATATCATATAAATTTTATTTATTTCTTCTATTTTCAATTATATTAACCATATAAACATTTCATTGATCATGTGATTGGGTCACATCGCCTTGAGGGGTGGTAGTCCACATATCCTCAAACGATGTTACTGTAATAACGCAAAAAAGAAACATTTAATGGTATCTCTTATAAGAGAATTAAAAATCATTAATGAAATAATTAAAATCTTATATAATATATATAAATAGTTTGTCCATCATAATTTCCAACCATTAATGTTGGAAATGGATAAATGAACAATCTTTGTTTCGTGAGAAAATAGTTCACCCTACACAAGTACAATATGTTCACTACCTATTAGATGGAGGTGTTTGAATGTTTTGGTACTACAATTAACATTAAAATTGATAGTATATTTAAAATACTGGTGTTTTTATGTAATCATATAGTAAGATGAGTATATGGGTTGAAAAATGGAAATGAAAAAAAAATCTTGAGAGAAGATGTCACCTCTTAATCTGGTAACTTATTTAGGTTTATACCTTAAGGATTCCATGCATGTATTTCGGAAATTTTTTTTTCTTCTATGTCTAGGTGGGGGGATTTTGGGAGACTTTTTTGGGAATGTATTGGCTGAACCTAGGAGGATTGATATGTGTGATAAAGTTGGAGATGTGACGACCTTTTATACGAAAGTAAAAGGACTTACATGTTTCTTCTGGAAAAAAGTTAGGGATACTCATGTTCTTACATAATAATAAAAATTTAAAAAATAAAAAACCTTATAATATAATGTTTTTGGTCCAACCATGAACATATAATGGGTATTGGACATTCTTTTAGTTCATTTGGGCCCCGATGATTATGCTTTAGATCCTATTTAAGATTACTTTGACCTTCATCTCTATGATTAATTTGAATCACGTTTACCAATATTTTTGGAAAAAAACAAAAATAGACTTATTAGAATATGTAAATAATATTTATTAAAATGATTTTTGTCCTTTTTTAAAAATTAAATTCAAAAAAGTGGTAAAATTAAGATTACTGCTGATATCACTAACGGACGAATTAACTGGTTTAGTATAAATATGATCAAAATATTGTCATATTTTTATAAACAAAATTAAAAGCCAAATTGTTTATAATTAAATAAATTTTCATAATATATTTATAATTTATCTAATTTAAATTTAAATCAAATTTATAATACAATTTTACAATAATAATTATTTAAAAGAGAAAACTTTTTTAACTAAAATGTAGTATTTTCAATTTTCATTCTAAAAACTCTCTTTCTCAGAAAAATTACAAAAATTCACCCTAAGATAATATGGAAAATAAGATTTAATTAATGATTTTTATTTTCTAAAAAAATTATTCTTGTGTCAAAATGATTATTTAAAATAGGTTCTCCATTTAAAGACTGTAAAATTACCTTTATAAAAATAATGGTTTTTATGTGTGAAATTTGTATTGTTCTTATCTTATGGATATCAAACCTAATGGATAAATATAAATAATATTTGAATAAATATATACCATGTATGTTTCAAAAAAATCATTCAATAATTGTAACTAGTTGTGTTTATAATAGAAAAACTCTAATGGAAGCATAAAAATAATAATTGTTATTTTTATATCGAATTTGTTGTTATTTTCATTTCTCATTATTTAGTGACAAATGGATTCATTTTATATTTATATAATCAAAAAAAGTCATAAGTTAGTTAATACTATTCATAACTGCTAATAGAAAGGCTATGTTATATCTTCATATATTAAATAATAATATTATAATACGATAATATTATTTTGTGAAACTCAATCTGGCATGTAACGCAAACTATCGAGGATGGTTTCTCTTGAATTTAATTAAAGCTAAATCAATGTTGGACGAATTAAAATATATATCATATATTGAATTTATTTAAAATAGTAAATATATATATGAGTCTTAGGATATTATTTTCCATTATATTCTTGGTGTCAAGTGCTACACATGCTATCAAATACAAAGTTATTACATTAGAATAATATGGTGTTCCATGTTATAGGTCTATTAGTTCATAGAGGTGGTGGATATTAAAAGATGATTTTGTGAATTGGTAGAGGAAATAGTTTCTGTTTTTGGTTTTTGATCTTCATTTGTACTAGACCTAGTAAAATGTTATTCATATTTTCCAATTTTATATACAACTAATTTGTTATCTTTTAATATGTCAGATATAGATATTTTAACATTTATATTGTATACTATTGGTGCACATTTGTCTCCCCATGTTATATGTATAGATTTTTGGGATGCTCTAGGTGTGGATATATCATTCAATGTTTTTCAGATTAGGAAAGTCCCTAGAGATTTATCTCAGAGGGAATATTATCTCAAATACTATATTTTTCCTACATTCTATTCAACATCCACTTGAATATGGGGAAGGATTCCTTAGGTCATGTATAATCCCTCATAAAATTTCATTAAGGATACTTACTCTAGGACATTAAAATTCTCACTTGTGATCCATGAAATCACCATATACGATGTAATATTTACAATTTTATTGATCAATATAAGATTTCTACATATACCATGGTGTTTTACCATTTCTTCGTGAATTTATATATCAATTTACAACACACATATCCATCCTCTATGAACTCATCTCAACATGCTTGAATATATTTGAAACCATTGTGTTGTCCATATCAAATTTATCATCTTTTTATCCATAAAATAGCATATTCAACCACAAAAATTATTCAAACCACAGTTCAGTGGACGTTTTAATTTTATACATCATGTTTTATCTATATATGTCATCATTATACCTTTCCTACATGTGTTTTGAGATCAAAACCATGTTATTCAGGGTGCTTTGGATGGCGTATTACTCATCACTATCATCCCATGGAATGGAATATACATCTTTTACTAGCATGTCTTTATTGTCGTCTGGCCTTCGAAGTATCCAATTGAGCTTCCGCTATACTCTATGGAATCACTCTAACAGTTGAATTCATGGATCGGAGTGGGAAAAATAATCACAAATGTGTATAGTAGGTGATCTGGATGAAAAAAATGTTTCGGTTGTGGTAAAAAAAATGTTTATATCTATCCATCTTTAAATTTATAATTCAGTGATATCAGATTTATATATCATGATACCGAAAAAACATGTTGATTAATACCCTTAGGGTATGGCCTGGGCCGACAGGAACCCATGCTAGCACTGACCTGGACATTATTTCATCCCTTATTATCCACATTATACCCTATATAAGTCTTGGTAGATCTATTTCCAAAAAACACCCATGTGGCGTGGTTGACGATTAGTCTGTTTCTTTAGTGGATTTCTTGATCTCCCATAGTTTGTAGATTTTGGAAAAAAATTGATAACTTCTTAAAAATATTTTCATTTTGAAAAAACTATTATTCTTTATCCAGTATTTCTCTTATGTTTTCCAAATTCCCAGAGGATTGATTCCTACCCCAAAATATTAAAATAAAATTAGATCCTAGAAATAATTTTCAATTAAACCCAAGAATTAAGGCACATAGGTTAATAATTTATTCGAGAATTATAGACATCTAAACCCCCAAAAATTAATCTAATAGAATTAAAAATGGGAAATACATGGTAAAATTATTCAAATTTCATGGTTAAAAATTAAATGGTTCATTAATGGGGGGAAGTAATTAAAGCATCACATAAGAAATTTATTCAACATCCCAATTTTTATGAAAATGTGTCACCAATTTATTTTATCCTTTATGTTTTTTATATGTGGATATAAATTATTAAATCATCATATAATTAAATTTATTTTACTTCTCATATTTTATGTCAATGAGTCCCCAATTAGTATTACACATACACTTTTTAAATGGAATTACATATCATTACCAATATTTATATTTCTTTTTTAATTATTAATGTTCATGTAAAATATGATCTACCGAACTTTGAATTAGTTTCTCTGACCACTCAATGTAATAATTTAAATAAATTCCTTCTCAATCATTAATATCTTTATCAAAAACATTGTATTAATAATTACCTCAAAAATACATCCCATAATAAAAAATATCACAACTAATCAAGAGAGATTTACACTAAGGCCCAAATGTCTTTTAGGATTGGAGAACATAGGTGATGTTGTGAAAATAAATCTAAGGCTAAAAAAGGATATCTAAATCTAATGTAAGCTTCATGATAAAAAATGATAAAATCAATGAATTTTTTTTCAATATATAAGGTTATTAACCCACACTTCTCAAACTAAAAATCTTAGGTCATGAAAATTTTAATGAAGTATAGTGAATTTTTCAACCTCATTCTATTCATTTTCATATTTTTTAGAATTTAAAATATTTAAAATTATGACACCCATCACCTATACAATATTTGGTGTAAAAATGAGAACATTTTAATACATTTAAAAATAATATAAGTGATGTATTGTTTATTATTGAAAATTACCATGAAACTATCCATTTTTTGTATATTTTTCAATGTACTAAAATGCAATTAAATTAAATAATACCTAGAACCTCCCCACACCCATAAAACAACTACTCACTTCTTTTATTAAATAATGAAAATATCATTCGACCATAACCAACATATCCCCAAACATGTTCAGTTATATATGATGAAAAACACTAAGATTAGGTTGTATATAAAATAATATTATTAGATTGTATATCTTCTTAGTAAGGCGATTTGTAGAATAATGGACAGCCAAAGTGACTATTTTTCATATAAAAAATAATTTCAATTTTCAATTTTTGTTTTAAAATTTTCATTTGAAAATCAAAAATCATATATAAAAATATAAAATTTTGTAGTAAAAATAATAAAAAAAATTATACACATACTACATTATGTATTAAATATACCAGATTATTATTGTGATTTCATTTATTATAGGCTTATAAATTATTTATAAAGTGGGGGAAAATATCCATGAAATAAATAACAATCATATTTAGGTGATGTGAAATTAAATTATAATAATTAAAATTAAATTCAGATAAAAAGCTCCAGTTACCACAAGAATGTTCTTTGTTTAAGTCCATTAAGATCCACCTTAGATTATATCCATTAATAAAATAAATAATGGGAAAGAGTTAAATCATTCCAAATGAAAAATTTGTTAATGATATGTTTCTGGAACATAAATTTGTTCGCTTTCCTTTACTAAAAATTAATGCACTCTTCACAGTTGTGACACCTTATCCCATTCCTTCATCCCTATCCACCAGTTCTTAGTTAATCCTAAAAAATATAAAATTATATGATGAACCATATAAACTTATTCGGTGTCACGATACATTGGGTTTTTTTATTTCTCCCATATTGTTTATCTATTTCTATAATAATCATTTAATTATTATTTTCTTTTTAACACCGTATTTTGAATCATGATGTTTGTTACATCTATATTATTTAAAGTGGAAGAAACAACTTCACACACTATCTTTTTATCCTATTAAATTTATTTATTTATTTAAAAAGAATTCTCTATTCCCCAGTGAATATTTTTCTTATCATATTCACTATAAACCCCAACGAATATCTCCACAATTTTTACACCAACAAAATCTATCGCCATGGAAAAAATGACATTACTAAAATTATTGGATTCCATTTATCATCCTTTTTCAGTTATATTAAATCCAATAATTTTTAAAACAGTTCCACTTTATCTTGAAGGAATTAAATCCAAACCAAGGATATATCACTATTGAACACACTAGTTGAAGAGAAAGACTTGTTTCCCTCACTAAATCTAACCCATTGCATTTAAATGTTTGGTGTGACAATATATTCACACATGAAACTACATCAAAAAATGAATTTATAGAAATATTGTATCTAATTTAAATTTTAATTAAAGATTTATTTTAATCTTGTTGGTTCATTGGGATTTGTTTTAAAAAATAAGATAATAATTGCCTTATATGTGGTATTGTTCCTATTTCATCGTAAATCTTCTTGTTAGACACCAACCATTTCATGAGTTTTTGATACATCAATATATATTCTAAAACATTAATAAAAGGAATCGAAATATATATTTTTTATATTTTTCAATAATTATTCCCCACTATATGTCTAATTTCCTTTTATTTTAAATTTTTAGAAATAATTAGTGTGTTGGATGGGATGGTGGGTATTCCTCCTTTGACCTTCCTTAACTACATTTTCCCATTATTTTTTACGTACATTTAATTATTTTATTATATTTCCCTTAATCTATTTTTTCCCATCTTTAACATTATCTTTAATTGTTAGAATACTTCTCAAGGATATTGACTTCATTTTTCCATGTAGGTGATCCTCCATATCACGTGTAAAAAACCTTATATGCCTCTCACTAAGTGTATTTCCAATACATCAAAACAAAAATTATAGGTTCCTCATAGATTACTTTTAATCCTTTAATTAATCATGTAATTCATTTATGGAAGCTCTAGTTGTTGTTGTCAATGTATTCATGGTGTCTTCTAAAGAATTTATTTGTGGTTTGAGAGAGGGAATTTGGGGTTATAATATCTCGATGCTCATGGTTCTTACCCATGTCCTTATTTATGTGTCTCCCATCCCTAAAAATTATTTTGAAGATTTTAATTTTCATAATTGTTTTCTAGGGAATGAAAACATTGATGTTGGTGGACGGACATCATGGAATCTACCTTCCTAAGTTAGGGAATTTTTCTGAGCTATCATCCATCCATTATTGTTGTACACCCTATATACACATCTCCCCTTACATCCTATTCCATCAATTGATATCTTTTACATTCAATATAATTCAACAACTTAAAACTAGCTAATAGTGAATTCTTCCATAATGATCATAAAACTATGAAAAACACTATCAATCTATTTCACTATAAAAGTTGCATATAATAATATTTTAATTAAAAATTACATTTTAATTCCACAATTTGGTAATGTTATAATCAATTATGTAAATATTTCCCAATTTTTTTAAGTTGATTAGTCATAAAATTTATTGATGATTTTTATGTCAGCATCAATATTCATGAATTTTGGTTGTGTGAAGAATCATGTTATAATTCCTTCAGAAAATCACCACATGTTGTGTAACATCCCAAGTAAGTAATGAATAATATATATTTTTATCTATGTCTATTAATGATTAATATAGTTTTTTAGAGGCTTAAAATGAAAATAAATACAATCTTATGCATGGAATACACTAATATTCTTAAAAGATTGTTTTACTTCCTTATGATGGAAAACCCTTTTTAAATCTATATTTTTACAATTTTAAAAAAATTGTTCGTAAAAATAAACTTATTCGTTATGATTGGGACATCAAAATTTACTTTGTGTGAATTTTTGGTATTTTTCTGACAATGTTCATTTTTTAATGAATAGTGAAAACTACTGCATTTTACATCAAAACTGCTTTTTAATATAATTTATTTATATGATTAGATTATCTTTTGAATTGGTTTTGAAGTGAAATTAGAATATATTTTTATCATTTTATCCAATGGTGGTCATTGGAATCAATTTCACTTTGAAATTGGACTCAAACTAGTGTCAATCTTTTGATACTTATTGTTTCATAAAAACACGCTATTTGCTCTGACAGCGGGAATTAATTATTAAATTAATTAATGTTAATTATATGTTTTGAATTTTTTAAAATAGACATAATTTTTTAATTTGGAATATCAAATATAGCTTAGGGTGAATTTTTGGTAATTTTCTGAAAAACATCAATTTTTGATGAATAGTGAAACCACTAAGTGGTACTTATAAAAACTGATTTTCCGTTTAAATGAAATTTTTCCATCATTGTATTTTGAATTTCAAAAATCCGACTTACATGGTTGTCATTAAGAAGTAAGATTTGGTTCAATGAGATTAAAATAATTTTTTGGTGAATAGTAACTTATTAAGTTCTTAATCGCGATTAGTGGTAATTAGGGTAGTTTAAGGTATAAATAATGATTTATTAATATGAAATGACATAGACACATGTCCCAACCTTATTGGTTGTGTCATGGCCGACCACGAAAAGCCATGGGTCAACTTGGGGACCCCATGGAGACATTTTGGTTGGGAAATGACATAAATAACTTTTTATTTAATGTTAAAGTAAAAATGACACAAACATAATATGTCCTACGAAAAGAATTTTTACATGGGGTTATAAAGATCAAATTTTTTATTATAAATAGTCATTGGAAAGATAAAAAAATTTCCTACATCATAGTATTTGTTTTATAATTTTTTGACATTAAATAAATTAAATTATTTATGACATCATGATGATGCAGCGATGACCTCATTATTTAACGATTTAAATAAAATGGAAAGATAATGTAACATCTATGAACTAAACATGTCCAAAACCAATTGGATGAGTGGATTTCGAACCCTTATCAACTTATCCACGACGTATATCAATGTGGGACCTTTTAAAACCGAAACACATTTTCAAATAAAGTAATATTTCTTTACTTTCCAAAAGTGTCCCTCCTCTCCTCTTATAAAAGGCCCCCACCTCTACCTCATTTCACACACTCTTAAAGCCTTTGGCTCGGCCAACCCCTGCCCATTTACTCTCTCCACATCCCTGTACTCATCCTAGAGGATTCCCTTTGGGCAGAATCCTTTCAAAGGAACCCTTTAGGCTCAAATCAAAAAGAGTTACACTTTTAATGGTAATTCATTCGCTCATGTTCATTTGTTTTATTTTGTTTCTCCAACCCCCAAAACTCTTTTTATTTACTTATTTTTTAACAACACCAGTATCTTCAATATACTAGGATGTTTTTATAAGATTTATTTGAGCTACACACTCACACAACTACATCAAATGGTTAAAGAACATACGGTTTCCGTGGATGGCGAAATTCTGCCTCCCAAAATGATGATTGTTCAATACTCATTTAACAACTTCATAGGTGGCCATTATGATGTAACTATTTATATATATGATATATAATATGTTTATGTTTTCCTTAAGCTTCTGTTTTTTTCATTTTGGGCATACCTTTATGGTTTCCATTATGGGTAAACACGATATCTTCATTTTAGGAAGTGCGGACTACCGCCCCCTGAAAGTGATTTGATTCGTTAATACCATATGTGGGATGTGTAAAGGATAAAGTTAATGATATTATATATGTTATTATACTGGAATTATAATATACTCTTATATCATTATTATTCCATTCCAGAAAATACGAAATAGAAATGGAAGTAGCGTTCATGCGTACGTACGGCTTACCGTCTCCATGAACGGTGCATTTCATTTCTTACCTCTAAATGTTATGTAATATTATAAATACATGTATATGATGAATATATATGATATATATGTTATCCAAATAATTAATATAATTCTGGATATAACGAACCTTTGACCAAATTAACAACATGTAAGTGTAAGAAGTCTATTTTTGACTTAAGAACCAAATACCGAAAAAATGAACACTATTAACTTAAATGATTACATGATGTTCATAACATGGTATAAAAAGAATTATGAACTTGAAAAAGGTTCATAAACAAGTAGATATTAACTCAAGTTTATTATTTAGGAGATTAAAGAACGGTCGGGTTAAGTCGGATACGAGGTATGGGACTTCGTCTCAATCTTCTTTCGTTGAGGCATATTTTATTTTATACACAACTTTCTTTTATACGGTGTATAAAACCCTTTGACTTTTACATTTATTCGAAAGGAATCTTTTTTATACGAAGCGTTTACTAAATGAAAAAAGGGAATCTTTTTGTCGTATGTTTGCGGTGACAACGACTTCTCCGTCGTCGTGACCGTTATTTGAGTTTCGTCTTCCTCTACAAGCCATACCTTCTTTTTAAAAGAAAAATAAATACCATGTTTTACTTTTCTTTTATTTTGGTATTGAAAATCGTTTTCATAATTTTTTTATATCAATGTGTTGTATTGATATCTCGTGATTGAAATGTGGAAATTTTATGTTTCCTTTATGCATGTTTTATGTGATATGATTATGTTATGGTTCTTGGCCATTATTATGAAGACAGGTGGTTCCGTGATAAACTAAGGGCGGGTAAGCCCGTTATAGCTCTCCAATGCATTGGGTAACGCGAAGGAGTGAAATTTTAAGGTTTCTCCGAAGAGATTTAGGGAATATACTGTGATGGGTATTCCAAATGTAACCAAGAGGGTTACTCCCTACGTAAGAATGTTATGGATGCCTCAAGTTACCTTTATGTCTTATGATTTCTATGATTTATTCATGATTTTATGAGGTATGTTAAAGTGCCTATGTTTTATGGGTAAAGTAGGATTTCATTCTTATGTATATATGAACTCTTGTTTCCTTTCCATGTTTTTTATAACCCATAATGAGCTTTTTATGCTCATCCCAAGTTTTTTTGAAATGTTTTTCACAGGTCAAGGGAAAGGTTCATGATATGATGATAGTGTCAAGGTAGTGTCAAGAAATAGTCCATGTTTTATTTCAAATGTGTTTTCCATTGATGGTAATGAAAAATACTATCTTTATTTAACCACTTTGTTTATATGTGGAATGTAATGAAAGTTTTATGATCTAATTCTCAAAAACTCTAAACCTGAAAAGATCCTCAATGTGTAATCTTGTAATAACTCAAGATTAAGTAAGGTTTAAGGTTGGGGCCTTATAGTTGGTATCAGAGGTCGTTTTAGATAAATTTAGGAGTTATAATTCTATTAAATTATTATCCAAAAAAAATTCATTGAAATGATATAGCATTTGAAGATTACCATGTTGCTTCATCTAACACATGTTTGTTCAGAATGGTTTTCTGTAGAGGAAACAGGGAAGCAGTGCTAGGAAGGCATACAGAAGGAAATAACCTTCCGAATCAGCATCCTGAGATGGTTGGAATTGGAAATGAACATTTTGTTGCAGTAATGGCACAGTTGACTCAAGCGATAAATGGCGGTGGTATCCATACACGAGATCAGCCAGACCGACCGCAGAGGAACATGTCAGTGGTGGAACATTTCATGAGGCAACATCCACCATCATTCAGAGGATCATCTGACCCTGTGCTAGCTGAAGGGTGGATTAAAGCACTGGAGAAGATTTTTGATGTCATGGGGTGTTCAGACAATCAAAAGTTTAGTCTTGTTATTTATCGTTTGGAGGGTGAAGCAGATCAGTGGTGGTCTATGGTTAAAAATATCAGGGATGCCGATGAGATTGATGCTCTCGACTGGGATGAATTCAAAGGTATGTTTCTTGAGAAGTATTTTCCTAAGGATGTTCGACATAGGGTGGAAAAGCAATTATTGTAATTGAGGCAAGAGGAAGACTCAGTGGCAGCCTATGAAGAAAGGTTCACTCGATTGGCAAGGTATGCTCCAAATTTTATTGGAGACCTTGATAGTAAAATCAATCATTTTTACTCAGGATTAATGTCAAAATATCGAAGGGAATTAGCTTCTCGTGAGTTTAAAAGTTATGAAAAGCTTGTTCGATGTGCTGAGAAGGTGGAAATGGAGTTTTCCGATGACCAAGTGTTCTATAACAACCAGCAGAAGAAGAGACCGAGGTGGCAGGAGAAAGGTAAGAATTCTTCAAAAAGACAGATGGTAAGAAAACTAAGTTTCCAGTTTGTGATAAATGTGTCAAAAGGCATGCTGGGGAATGTCTTCTGAATTCTGGAAAGTGCTACCGATGTGGTAAGATGGGACATAAGGCTCGTGATTGCACTGAAAAGGAGCAAGGTGAAGGTAAGACCAAATTTGATTTAGAGTTAGTGAAATGTTATAAGTGCAATGAGATGGGTCACTATGCAAACGAGTGTCTGAAAAAGAGCCTGAGTGATGGGAAGCAGTTAGACTACAAGCATAATGGGGTGGTGAAATCCTTAGAAACTACTTCAGCAGATGTCGGTCCATCAAATAGAGATTCGTAGTTTCCTTGGTTTGGATGGCTATTACCGATGGTTTGTTAGAAATTTTTCACAGTTATCTATTCCAATGACTAAGCTAACTTGGAAGGGTGTTAAGTTTATCTGGACAAAAGAATGTGATGATTGTTTTCAGGAATTGAAAAGAAGATTGGTGAATTCTCCAGTTTTGGCACTACCTTCCAGGAATAGTGAGTTTGTTATATACAGTGATGCTTCATTGGAAGGACTTGGTTGCGTCCTAATGCAGAATTATCAGGTAATTGCTTATGCTTCACGACAGTTGAAGACTCATGAGGTAAATTACCCTACACATGATTTGGAATTAGCTTCTGTTGTTTTTGCTTTAAAAATTTGGAGGCATCATTTGTATGGAGTAAAGTGTGAAATATATACCGATCACAAAAGTTTAAAGTATATATTCACTCAGAAATAATTGAACATGAGACAAAGGAGATGGCTAGTATTAATCAAGGATTATGATTTTACAATTCATTACCATCCGAGAAAAGAAAATAAAGTGGCTGATGCTTTGAGTCGAAAAAGTAATGCTTCATTGGCAATGTTGTGTTTGGAACGTGATCCTTTGGTTAAGGATTTGATGAACTTTGGCATATAATTTGTTGGTGCAAGAAGTTATTCTGTTTTGTTTTAGGTATCCGTGAGATCTTCTCTATCAGGTAGAATCAAGCAAGCACAGAAGCAAGATAGTGAGTTGCAAAAAAAAGGTAGAGCTGGTTCAGAAAGGTATGTTTCCGGAATTCAACACTGATAATGATTGTGTTTTGAGATTTGGGAAGAGATTGTGTGTGCCTTGTGATTCACCGTTGAAGAAATAGTTTTTATGTGAAGCTCATAGTTCTCCATTTTCAGTTCATCCTGGAAGTACTACGATGTACAGAGATCTGCGGGAGTATTACTGGTGGGATGGAATGAAAAGAGATATTACTGATTTTACTGTGAAGTGTTTGACATGTCAACAGGTTAAAGCAGAACGGCAGTTACCTAATGGGATGCTTCAGCCTTTACCAGTGCCAGAGTGGAAATGGAAGAATATATCCATGGAATTTGTTGTTGGATTACCGAAGACATCTCGAGGTAATAATTCAATCTGGGTTATTGTTGATCGCTTGACTAAATCTGCTAATTTCCTTGCTATACGAGATAATTTTTCCCTAGATCAACTTTTCCCGTTTGTATCTTAAAGAGATAGTCAGGTTACATGGAGTTCCTCTCTCCATTGTATCAGATCGTGATCTCAGGTTTACTTCTAACTTTTGGAAAGGCTTTCAGAAGTCGTTGGGTACTGAATTAAATTTTATTACAGCTTTTCATCCTCAATTAGATGGGCAGTCAGAACGAAAAATTAAGACTTTGGAGGATATGCTACGTTCTTGCTCTATGGATTATCAGGGAAGTTGGGACCAACATATTTCTTTGGTTGAATTTTCATATAATAACAGTTTTCATTCCAGTATACAGATGGCATCATTTCAGGCATTATATGGGAAGCGGTGTCGAACTCCAGCTTTCTGGGATGAAGTGGGTGAAAGGAAGTTAATGGGACCAGAATTGGTAGAAGAGATGGCAGAAAAAGTTCAGCTGATTTAGAAACACATTAGAACAGCTCAGAGTAGGCAGAAGAGTTATGCGGATAACCGGAGGAAGGATCTATCTTTCGAGGTAGGTGATCATGTTTTTCTCAAAGTATCAGCATGGAAAAGTGTGATTAGATTTGGTAAGAAAGGAAAGTTGAGTCCAAGGTTCATTGGACCATACGAAATTCTGGAGAGAGTTGGATCAGTTGCATACCGAGTTGCTTTACCTCCGAGTTTATCTCAGGTACACAATTTTTTTCACGTTTCGATGTTGAAAAAGTATATGCCAGATCCATCTCATGTTTTGAGTCCAGAGGTAGTTCAGCTGGAAGAGAACCTATCTTATGAGGAACAACCGGTCCAGATTCTTGACCACAGGGAGCAAGTGTTACGGAATAAGGTGATTAAGCAGGTAAAAGTTTTGTGGAAAAACCACATGATTGAAGAGGCAACATGGGAATCTGAAAATGCAATGAGGGATAAGTACCCCCATTTATTTGATAAGTAAATAAATTGCGGGGACACAATTTTCTAAAGGGGGAAGGATGTAACATCCCAAGTAAGTAATGAATAATAAATATTTTTATCTATGTCTATTAATGATTAAGATAGTGTTTTAGAGGCTTAAAATGAAAATAAATACAATCTGATGCATGGAATACACTAATATTCTTAAAAGATTGTTTTACTTCTTTATAATGGAAAACCCTTTTAAAATCTATCTTTTGACAATTTTATAAACTATGTTTGTAAAAATAAACTTATTCTTTATGATTGGGACATCAAAATTTACTTTGTGTGAATTTTTGGTATTTTTCTGACAATGTTCATTTTTTAATGAATAGTGAAAAATACTGCATTTTACATCAAAACTGCTTTTTAATCTAATTTATTTATATGATTAAATTATCTTTTGAATTGGTTTTGAAGTGAAATTAGAATATATTTTTACCATTTTATCCAATGGTGGTCATTGGAATCAATTTCACTTTGAAATTGGACTCAAACTAGTGTCAATCTTTTGATACTTATTGTTTCATAAAAACACGCTATTTCATCTGACAGCGGGAATTAATTATTAAATTAATTAATGTTAATTATATGTTTTGAATTTTTTAAAATAGACTTCATTTTTGAATTTGGAATATCAAATATAGCTTAGGGTGAGTTTTTGGTAATTTTCTGAAAAACTTCAATTTTTGATGAATAGTGAAACCACTAAGTGGTACTTATAAAAACTGATTTTCCGTTTAAATGAAATTTTGCCATCATTGTGTTTTTAATTTCAAAAATCCGACATACATGGTTGTCATTAAGAAGTAAAATGTGGTTCAATGAGATTAAAATATTTTTTTGGTGAATAGTAACTTATTAAGTTCTTAATCGCGATTAGTGGTAATTAGGGTAGTTTAAGGTATAAATAATGCTTTAATAATATGAAATGACCTAGACACATGTCCCAACCTTATTGGTTGTGTCATTTCCGACCAAGAAAAGCCATGGGTCAACTTGGGGACCCCATGGAGACATTTTGGTTGGGAAATGACATAAATAACTTTTTATTTAATGTTAAAGTAAAAATGACACAAACATAATATGTCCTACGAAAAGAATTTTTACATGGGGTTATAAAGATCACATTTTTTATTATAAATAGTCATTGGAAAGATAAAAAAATTTCCTACATCATAGTATTTGTTTTATAATTTTTAGACATTAAATAAATTAAATTATTTATGACATCATGATGATGCAGCGATGACCTCATTATTTAACGATTTAAATAAAATGGAAAGATAATGTAACATCTATGAACTAAACATGTCCAAAACCAATTGGATGAGTGGATTTCGAACCCTTATCACCTTATCCACGACTTATATCAATGTGGGACCTTTTAAAACCGAAACACATTTTCAAATAAAGTAATATTTCTTTACTTTCCAAAAGTGTCCCTCCTCTCCTCTTATAAAAGGCCCCCACCTCTACCTCATTTCACACACTCCTCAAGCCTTTGGATCGGCCAACCCCTGACCATTTACTCTCTCCACATCCCTCTCCTCATCCTAGAGGATTCCCTTTGGTCATAATCCTTTCAAAGGAAGCCTTTAGGCTCAAATCAAAAAGAGTTACACTTTTAATGGTAATTCATTCTCTCATGTTCATTTGTTTTATTTTGTTTCTCCAACCCCCTAAACTCTTTTTATTTACTTATTTTGTAACAACACCAGTATCTTAAATATACTAGGATGTTTTTATAAGATTTATTTGAGCTACACTCTCACACACCTACATCAAATCGTTAAAGAACATACGGTTTCCGTGGATGGCGAAATTCTGCCTCCCGAAACGACGATTATTCAATACTCATTTGACACCTTCAAAGGTGGCCATTATGATGTCAATATTTTTATATATGATATATAGTATGATTAGGTTTTCCTTAAGCTTCTGTTTTTTTCATTTTGGGCAAACCTTTATGGTTTCCATTTAGGGTAAACACGATATCTTCATTTTAGGAAGTGCGGACTACCGCCCCCTGAAAGTGATTTGATTCGTTAATACCATATGTGGGATGTGTAAAGGATAAAGTTAATGATATTATATATGTTATTATACTGGAATTATAATATACTCTTATATCATTATGATTCCATTCCAAAAAATACGAAATAGAAATGGAAGTAGCGTTCATGCGTACGTACGGCTTACCGTCTCCATGAACGGTGCATTTCATTTCTTACCTCTAAATGTGATGTTATATTATGAATACATGTATATGATGAATATATATGATATATATGTTATCCAAATCATTAATATCATTCTGGATATAATGAAACTTTGACCAAATTAACAACATGTAAGTGTAAAAAGTCTACTTTTGACTTAAGAACCAAATACCGACAAAATGAACACTATTAACTTAAATGATTGCATGATGTTCATAACATGGTATAAAAGGAATAATGAACTTGAAAAAGGTTCATAAGCAAGTATATATTAACTCAAGTTTATTATTTTAGGAGATTAAAGAATGGTCGGGTCAAGTCGGATACGAGGTATGGGACTTCGTCTCAATCTCCTTTCATTGAGGCATATTTTATTTTATACACAATTTTCTTTTATACGGTGTATAAACCCCTTTGACTTTTACATTTATTCAAAAGGAATATTTTTTATAAGAAACGTTTACTAAACGACAAAAGGGAATGTTTTTATCGTACGTATGCGGCGACAACGACTTCTCCGCCGTCGTGACCGTTATTTGAGTTTCGGCTTCCTCTACAAGTCATACCTTCTTTTTAAAAGAAAAATAAATACCATGTTTTACTTTTCTTTTATTTTGGTATTGAAAATGGTTTTGATAGTTTTTTTATATCAATGTGTTGTATTGATATATCGTGATTGAAATGTGGAAATTTTATGTTTCCTTTATGCATGTTTTATGTGATATGATTATGTTATGGTTCTTGGGCATTATTATGAAGACGGGTGGTTCTGTGATAAACTAAGGGCGGGTGAGCCCGTTATAGCTCTCCAATGCACTGGGTAACGCGAAGGAGTGAGACGTTAAGGTTTCTCTGAAGAGATTTAGGGAATATACTGTGATGGGTATTCCAAACGTAACCAAGAGGGTTACTCCCTACGTAAGAATGTTATGGATGGCTCAAGTTACCTTTATGTCTTATGATTTCTATGATTTATTCATGATTTTATGAGGTATGTTAAAGTGCCTATGTTTTATGGGTAAAGTGTGATTTTATTCTAATGTATATATGAACTCATGTTTCCTTTCCATGTTTTTTATAACCCATACTGAGCTTTTTATGCTCATCCCATGTTTTTTTGAAATGTTTTTCACAGGTCAAGGGAAAGGTTCATGATATGATGATAGTGTCAAGGAAGTGTCAAGAAATAATCCGTGTTTTATTTCAAATGTGTTTTCCATTGATGGGAATGAAGAATACTATCTTTATGTAACCACTTTGTTTATATGTGGAATGTAATGCAAGTTTTATGATCTAATTCTCTAAAACTCTAAACTCGAAATGATCCTCAATGTGTAATCTGGTAATAACTCAAGATTAAGTAAGGTTTAAGGTTGGGGCCTTATATGTTTTAAAGGAATTAGGTGATAGGATTTGAATATGTCACCTCTATTTATCTTTTAGAGAAAATTGAAACATAATTATTCTCCATACATCAATAGAGATATTATTAAATTTCAATATATCCAACAATTCTATAAAACATCCTAGGTCCGTGTTTGGATCCTCAAAATAAATCCCATAAAATTTGATTGATTGAAAGATCATCTAGATAAAATATAACTTAAAATCAAATATATTGGATCATACTATTGGAATAAGTATTCTTGGTTGGACTCCAATTCATGAGGGTCATATAAACACCATTAGTTCTTGTAACCTTTAATCTCTCTGTTTCACACCTATTGATCATCGTCATTCCCTTTTAGCTCCAAATTTTTTCTTCCTTCAACATTTACTTTCTATGGATCTTCTCAAAAATTAGGTAATGGTTAAGAACTCGATTTCCCTTCCAAAGTGTTGATTAGTTTTTCTTCTAATATTTTTTATTTTAGAAACCATTTCACAAATTTTACAAGAATAATAAATGATAAAATTGATTTGAATGACTAAAAACACATAATTATTCTCTGATTAGTAGGAATATATTCTTAAAAAAGTGATAAATATTGTATTTTTTTAGGTATTCATTTTAAATATTTTAGAAACCCAATTTATATATCTATAAAAAAATAAAAAATAAATAACTATCATGTCTCTTAAATGGTATGTTCATGGTTGAACCTACATAGATTGTTTTGAAATGTTATAGGAAAATTAAGAAAATGAATAAGAGTGAGAAAAATATTTTTTCAGATGAAATTTGAATCAAGAAAAAATTCCATGTTATGCGAAACTAGGTTTGTGTATTAGATAAGTGAAGATTTGAATTTATTATCTATTATTATTTTCAAATTTCAGTTTAGGAGAGTCTATAGTGTGGGTTCTTATTTTACAAATAGATAAATCCCCATTTCTAATGATCAAATATTTTGGATTATTAATATTTTAGTGGAATTAATAGAATATTCCAACCAAATTATCTTTAGTTATAAAATTTTCATTCCTGAGAAATCAAATTTATTTATTCATAAAAATGAGGGTCCTAATTCATGAATTGAATGGTCATTATACATTAAAAAGAAATTGGATGAGTATAAGGTGTGAATATATCAACTGAAACATCAACTAATTGTAGAATGAAATATCATAAGAACACTCCCACACTATTAAATCACTTGTAACTAATAAAAAACTACCCTATAATTATATTAACGATGGTGTATGAAAATAGAAATAACATATACATCAACATAGTAACAAAATACATGGATCATCTATAGGTATAGGCTCTTAGTTTAGTCTCTTCATCCCCTATACATCAATTACAATTATTGTGATTCACTTAATTCATTGGAATAAAATTCCATTTAAATATACAGAAATCCACATCACATCAATATCCAATCAAAATCATGAAATATTTTAGTAAAATTAAACATTGGATATAAACTATATCACTAATGCTCAATGTACAAAAATATCATTAGGATAATAATATTGGAACTATATATTTTTGGAATAGGTACCACAATCCTCAAAAATTATAGCACCCTTTGGAATTTTACCATCATCATTTCACACATTTCACCACTTTACTACACTAAAAATAAATTTTCACCAGGACATGACTAAGTTCAAGATACATGATAATTCCAAAAATGACATATATATCCTAATACAGGATTGGTAGAAAGAATTTATTGAAAATCATACAAACTTACTTATGAACTAAACATCATGATGAAGGCCCTACATTCATCTTCCACTAGGAATAAAGCCACTCTAAAATCAAAGGATTTTTTAGATCATATTTTACATACAATCCATGAAATTGACTTTTACAAAAAAAAAAATTGTTTCCTTCAAAAATCCGGGATTGTTCCTTCTACCATGGTGTTTTCGATTTCCTCTTCCATTGCAGTGTTATTAAATGAAAACGTCAATATTTTGTGATGACATATCATCTTTCTCATCCAAGCATGAAACCATAGTATTCACCTTGCATAATGGGTTTATGTTTTATCTGTTGAACATACTTATTGACTATATCCATTCTGCCATGAATATTTTAGAGTTCATTTCCATTTTATACATTAGGATCATGGTGTCATTATTTACCAATCCATACATTCGTGAATATTGAGAGTGAAACCTTAGAATCACGAGGGTTTTGGTTTACATCATACTAAGTGTTATCATCACTTTTTTTCTAATTTTATAACATCATCTAGTGCATAATTATTTTCACATAATATGGGTAGTTGTGATATGAATTTCCAATAAAATACAAACTATCTCTCTATAAAATGAATTCACAGATTAGTTTGGGTAGTAAGAAACAGTGACACAGGAAAGAGATGTTTGGGATGACACTATTTCAATAAGTGATGATGTAAAAAAATTAAAATCCATACATATGATATGTGTGTTTGGGAGGTTCATTATTTATATATAAATATATCAAAAAATATGGTCTATTAAGACCCATATAGACCAACTTGGCCAAGCTGGTACCTATGTTGGCGGCTATCCATGTCATTTGTCTTCTTTTTCTAACAATATATATCCCTATGAATGTCTTACTAGCTCAATAATTACAAAAAAAATATTTCTTAGTTGTATTTTATTTATGCTAGCTCTATGAACATCCATGAAATAAATTGTATATAGAGATTTATAATATAGAGGCGGTTTAATATAACATGTGCTATATTTTTCTAATCATTTTATTTATTTGACGTTTTATTTGAAAGACAATTAAATATTCTAAATACTTAATTTTAACACCCTCCGCCCTAATCCCCTTACCCATGACCCCCTATTTCTCCCCTTAGTAGCCCTTAACTTGACCCCTTATCCTATTACCGATCGTCATTACATCGACCCCCTTCCCCCGAAAAAACCTACCGTGACCCCCCAAGACATTAAACACCATTTTCATAATAATAGACATTATGTCTCCCTCTGATTCTTATTATCCTGACCCAAACCCCAACTACACGATGAACACCTCATAGTGACCCCCCCCCCCCCCACCCACCCACTCCTCAGTAGTCACCCCAAATTCCACCCTTTACATTTTGTGGGTGACTATAATCCACAACATCAATCAAGGTTTGATTGATTGAATTTATCAAATGGTTATAATTAATTTATATAATGATTTTTTAATTGACTGTGTAGAGGGATGTTTCCCAAGATGATGTTGGGGTTATGTTGCAAACCTTCAATTGATAGTTATTTATGGTTTTTGAGAGTGGATGAACCTAGATATTCTTTTAGGCTAGTATTCCTAGTTTTTAATTTTCAATAATTATTTATAAATTATAATAATTATTTTTTTATTTATGTACAATGATACTAGTTTCCATCATGTGGTCTTTTAGTGGATTAAAACTTACATATTTTACATTTTCATCAAGCAGAGGGTTATTTTTTTTGTAACTACTCCATTTAATAATAATATAAATGTTTTTAAAATTATAACTATTCACTTTTAATCCAATTTAAGCGACATTTTTAGTTGGGATAGAAATAATCATGGTTTTATATGTTTCTCACATAGGCTTTTGTTAAAAAAACTGATAATTTAGCTTGAGTCTTAAGAACCCGAATCCCATGGATTTTATGTATCTTTTTTAAAAATTATATATTTATGTTAATATATTAAATAAAAATACTCTTAAGTATGAATATAATGCATAATTATCACCATAGGAAACGTAGACCTTGATTACGTGATGCTTTGTGTATATGCTACTCCATTTATTTTTAGTACATGTTTCTTAAATTGATTATGAAAAATTTGTAAAATAAAAACTTCATGAAATGTTACAATTCATATAGTAAATTTTTTTATAGAGATCATAATATTATGTTCTTGTGTTGACATGCAAAAAATATTGATTTGAATAATTATTGATTAAAATGATAGCTATAGAGTCAATCATGTTTTTTTGATATGAAAAGTAAATTGATAATATAAAAATTAGTAAATTTAAATATCTTTTAATTTAAAAATTTTTCTCATGTATTATGGTTTACTGATAAAAATATGTTCAACCTCAAAGTAACCTCTCTCCTTGGGTCAGTAACCTTATTCCATGTAATTTACATGTATTATTGTGGTGTTAATATTTTTTCATTTATGTTGTTTATGTTTTTAATGTTGTGTGACATCATTTTCCTGTTAAATTTTTGGTATTTAAAATTAAGATCCAACCTTGGTAAATAACAAAGTAGGGTGTTGTTTAATTTGTATTATACTTATTTGATTAAACATTAATATATTTATATCTAAATTTAAAGAGAGAAGGGAAAAAATAAAATACATATGGTTAAAATTTGGATTTTTTTTACTCAGAACACACATTTTTTTTAAAATGTTTAACACATAATTTTTTATTATCAAACATCTATATGATCAGTGGATGATAGAAAAAAAAATTAATTGTTATTTTAAATTAAAGTGAAGGATGGATTGCAATGAATTATATGAAAATTTGATAATGAAGTATTTTCCTACTCAATATGTATGATGTATTTGTCTGGGTCAATTTAATATTATAAAAATTCAAATAAATAAAAATCCTACAAACAAAACACAAGTTGTCTAACCTGAGGATAGTATAGAATTTAATTTGATAAAGGAATATTTGGAATTATAGTGTAAAATTTGCATGAATTTAATTGATAAACTGATCCTTTATTTGATCATGAGAATGTTTATATACTTCATAATCTAAGTGACCAAAATAATTAGTTTTATGAATTAGTTGAAGATGAACAACATAAAGAATATGAAGGGCGTGCCGTAAATTGGAAGTTTACTTTCATACATAATTTGTATAATATCAAATGTATTTTTTGAATTATAAACAATCTAATGTCCTTGAATTTATAGTTTCTTCTTGAATGATTTTGTTATTATATGATCCATTCATCATTATATCAGTTGAAGAAAGTCACCAATAAAATTGGACATGATTATACAATGATACATGTATACCCTAAATATTTCATATTGTACTTGAGAGAATATTATGATAAGGAATAATGAATAAGATTTAATATAATAATATTAAATTCTAAGAAGAATAATGAGGGTATAAATCAATGATACCCAATGATGAAATATATGTAGAAAACAACAACAAAGTTATTGTGCTAATTTCCATTGAAACCATGCTTGCAATGAATATTCATTCCATCAAAGACTGTATAAGACATGGAGTGGCATGCTAATGATAATAATGATGTCTTTATGAGACATCAAAAATATTCTAAATCATGGAATATGTTTGATTCATTTTATCCATATTTTTCTTTGGATCCTAGTAATGTACATTTGGGATTTTATTCTGGTGGTTTTAACCCTTTTTTACTTTATGTACTAAATATTTCATTTAGAAAACTTTTTTAATCCCCTATAATCTACCTCCATGTATATTTAAAATGAATAATTATTACTTTATTTCGAGGATTATTCACATAAAGAAAATTCCTGGAAATGAAATTTATGTATACCATCAACCTATAATGAAATAATTATGTGAAATATTGGATGGTTCCATAGAAACATATAATTATACAATGAAAAAATAGTTCAAAATGAATGATACTTTAGTGTGGATAATTTTTGACTTTACTGTATAATGAAACAAATCTATTTAGAACACTCATACTAGTTTAGATTTTCCATTTTCTAATTTTTATTTTGAACCTCAATAATAACCTTATAGATGAAAATGGTGGTGTACATCTCATTATTGATTTCATGATTATTCTTATAAATTACAGATTAAAAAAGACACAATTAAATAGATATATTGAGCAGATAAATCCACTAATGGTTTAATATGGTTTAATAATCATGGTAAAATTAATGAATTTAATGATGAATTTGAAGAATGTAATCAGTTTAAAGAATGGTGAAAGGGTATGAAGTATAGTATTCGAAGCAATTGGAAGATAAAAATAGAATAAAAATAGAATATTTTCCAATATTACTTATTGAATTTTTAACTTTATTTTTTATAATAATTAAGTAACTCTTATTCCAAATAACTTCTCTTGAAATGTAAATTTTACATTGATTAATTAGTATGGTAAATCGAAGGATTGCCTTAATTCTTTTAAGGATTTAAATTCAATGAAAAAAATCATGTTTTAATGGAAAATGGTATTAGAAGGAATCATTTGGCTATTTTTACAATGAATAATAATGAAAATACACATTTTATTAATATTTGATAAATTTTAATGTTCAATAAGAATATTTACATAGCATCTCAAGGTGGGTTGACATGAAACATCAAAATTTATATTGATTGAATGGTCATGACAATAATGTTTTCAAGGATGGTGTTTCCATTGGAATTGAATAATCAATTAACTTAAAAAAATATAGCTATAATTGTGTTATAAATCTTTTTCAATGTGCTTTTTGGTAACTCTATAAATGAAACTGATCTTGTTAAGCTTTAAGAATGATTTTTTTGACAATTTTGCATTTAGGGATCTTATTTCCCTCTCAAATATTCATTGTCATGATTCCTTTTACTATTCATTTCGTTGAAGAATATAGACACAGTGACCAGTTCACTATTAATGGATGTTTCCAATTTAGAGGAACATTGACATTATTTTTATTTTCATTAGTGAATTCAATTTTATAAAATAACCACATGATATTGTTTATATGTTTTTTCACTTTTTATCTGGTTTTCAGGTCATTTAAAAAAATATATTATTCATAAATATCAACTATAAGGCTCTATTGTTGAATATTACATAGGTTAAGAGTGATTGAAATTCAATTTTATCTATTTGGATGGTATTAAGACTATATTTAATCATGTTTATTGTGGTGATCAAATCTTCACAAATTCTAATTCTAAAAACAATCCATTGGTATTTTCGACTAATGGATAACAGATTAGAAATTTATGAAATTTTACACTGAAAAAATTTAAATTTATACAGGAACATATATATGTTCTAATCAATAGTATTAGTATAGATCCATTTATTCAATATCATCACCATCAAAACAAGTGATTAATAAATGACAGATCTCATAATGAGTTGGAATTATAAAATCTATTATTATGGATATTTTCAAATGGTTTGTCTATCATGTAAAAATATACTCATATTAATATTTTTAACGTGTCTTTATTTTTTCAATGATAAAAGTAACACCTTATATCTATTTTTATAAATAATTAATGTTGAGAATCAACATGAAATATAAAGTGATTTGATATTTTTGGATCGAGGTCCACTAGTGAAATCTATGAGATTCAATGCCTACAATATTCATGGATTTGGGATTCATAAATTTTATCAACAAGAAGACTTAAAAAATCAAAAGATGTGTCTATTTATACATATTTGGTTGTGATACTATAGTAAATGAATTGTATAACAGTATTAAACTATCATGGTTAATTTTCTATTTCCTTGTCCAAATATATTTTGGCCAACATTGATAGAGGAATAATAATTGAATCATTACATTTTACTTCTTTCAACTTTTCTCGATTAATCATTATTGGTGAGTGTGTAGATTATGATCCATTTATCATAGATTAACAAGAGAAAACGTTTTATTAAGTGCATGATTACAGACATGATTTTTATAGTTTTTTTTTGTACACTTTAAGCCGATAGAATTATATGATATGGTTGATAATTAAAATGTTGTACATTTTGATAGTGAGCCTCATAAAACACACAACATTGAATAGTTTTTTTGGACAATATTGAAATAATTTAATATGTAAAAGAGGGAGAAAATGGAGAAATTTTAATAATAGAACCTGAAAATAATTAAGGTAATGAATCTGAATGCAATTGAATATATAAATTTTTAATTAAAATATATTAAAATTTCTCATTTATAATTTTTGTGTAAATATTTACATTGTTCTATTTTCCCTTTTTTAGTAAAAATATTTATATTATTTATTTTTTAACATATCTGAAACATTTTTAATGTTGGATTTCCTAGAACAAAAAAATTATGATCCATACCAATCAATATCTCAGAGACCACCACCACTACCTTATGCTTCAGTGTATCCGGGTGATTATATTTTACTAAAGACTTCTAGAGAGAAATCCATTTCATTAGATGTAATTGGTATCATATGGACAGATTCAACTCTGGTGATTGATTCATTTTTTCACCTCTATATTGGGTATTGGCAGGTTAACATTACTGGTATGTAGGTCATTTTCCAAAAAAACAAAATATTTGGTCTATTTATTAAATTATTTGTAATGAAGATAAAGTTAAAAATAGAACGTAAGTAAATTTGATGAAGTCATAAGTATGTGCTCTAAAGGACATTATAATTATCTTTCAATTTGATTGGTTTTAGGTGTGTACTTACGATGTATTCAAAATTTATGGGATGATTTTATTAGCATCGTTTATGTGAGATGGTTATATTTTACATTAATTATAAAGATTGAAATTCATTTGATAATCATGTGAATATAATATTAATTTTATAATCTTTGATTAATAATTTTAATGACATGAGTAAAATAATTTAATATACTTATATACTGTTATGTTTATAATTTCAATATGATTTTTCATTTTGATTACCCTAAATACATTTCCTACCAATGGACTATGATAATTTTTGGCAAGAAATAGTGATATTTTGAATAGAGATTATAACACAAGTTTAATGTAACATATCTGAGCTCAAGAAAAATATCTGAGAATGATCTTGAAGGCATTTCTTATGAGCAATGGAATTTATTTCTCAATATTAAAAGTTTTACATCTCATGAGGTAATTACATATTTTACATTATATTAGTGAAATAAAAATAGTATAACTATAGAATTTAATAATGTGTCTATTTTTTCAGAATTATCTAAAAATACACTGGCAATTGCGTGAAATAATTGACTCCTCACATCAATGGGTATTAGAGTTTTTTTAGAAATACAAAAATACTGAAAAACATTTATAAGCCATGGTTTTTAAAACTTTTATATATTTTTTATAAATGGACATTAATTATGTAATTGTTTTTTCCAAACAAAGTTAAGGTTAAAAGTGCATAAGAATCCTAATGGAAGTTTTGAAAATAACCCAACCAGACATGATATAGTATGTACTTTTCATTAATATTTCATGTAATATCACTACTAAAATAAAATTATAATGAAAAATATATTTTAAAAAAAATCCTTTACCCCAATTAAATGGGACCAGCTACATGGATCCAATGAGGGAAATTTTTCATCATTTCATCCATCTATTCGTCCCCAACAAATTTGGATTAAGAATAATTTTTTTAATTTGTCTACATTATGTTTTTTTAAATGAAAAAAACAATAAATAGTAATGAAATTTTTTTCAAATTGATAATATTATGATGTTTGAAAAAAATTAAATTTATTTTTTATGTTATTTTATTTACAAGTCAAAATTATTGAATTATTTGATTCGAACACATTATAATAATTTTTTGTTTCCTAGAACAATGCAGTTGTAATCATTTTTGGGATTGATAATCAATAACCAGTATGAGGGATGGGTTTTGGTCCTACTCTATTAGTTATACCTTGTATTATGTCATCAATAGTGAATGATACACCCAGTGGGGTTCACGTAAATCCATTGATTGGGAATCATAAAGGGAAATTGCTATGTTGAATGAAAAACATCAAGAAAATGTCTCTTATAGGAAAAAACATGATCATTTGTGGTCAGAAATAGAAAATGATTTACATTTTATATTTTAGTGGATGACTAGCACAGTCCCTGAGAACATTTCAATCTTCATAGCTCATTATTATTAGGAAAATTATAAACATCATAGATCATTCAAACATTTCAAAATAGCACATAAAAATTCAATAAATAAAACAAAATTGATAATTATAAAATGAAACCATTCACTTAAACTAATACTATCCACATTCTGTACTTGATTGACATGTGGTTGGTGTCCATATGTTAAAAATGAATTTTGGTACATTATACTTGGTTTTTCAAACAATCACAGATTCATTTTTCTATTTTAACCCAATAAACCCCTTTTAAAATTAAGAAATAATTTAAAAACATGTGTTGGGGGAAAATTGAAAAAAAAAGTCAGATAGAACTGAAATCAGAGAGAAACTACCAAAGAACAATTGTTGAAAAATATGTACTGATGACACATCATTTCGAGAAATTATTTTCCCAGTATACTAGTAAATTCATTTTAATGTTTTTAAACAATAAAACATGCATGTAATGGTCAAAACCATATTAAATGACATTACATTTAATTGAAATAATTTTAAAACCAAATTGGGAAATTTTTTATGTTTATACATTAAAATTGCATCAATTTGATGTGTGGGGTGGTCAGAATGACTTGGTAAATAGTTTTTAAATGCACCAAAGCCTTTTAAAATGTTGGTATAGGGTCAAAACCCTGAAAAATTATACGATTTCCTTGATTTAAAATTAGAAGTACTTAATATATATTTTTTAAATTTCTGAACAAATGACACATCATTCTACGTTATAAATTTCTCATGATACATGTAAACGTGTTTTTGGGTTTTTAAAACCCTAAAATGTGCATATAATAAAAAAAAATACAATATAATACCCCCATTTATTTTCATGAAATCATGGGAAATATGTCATTAATTTATCATTTATGCATATTAATAGACAAAATGTTAATCTGATATGGATTGTATTCAAAATGACTCAGTAAATTGTCTTTAATGGTACAATAACCTTTATAAACATGTTTCGATTTGGGTCAAATCTATGAAAATAGCTTAAAATTACATTTACTCATTATAATAACAATATATAATGATTCATGGACTATATCAACTAGCATAATATAGAACTAAGTTATGGTTTTCCCAGAATTCCCATAAATACGCTTTTAGATTTTAAAAGACCAAAATGAGTGTATAATGGTCCAAACCATAGAAAACGACCACAAATTGATGTGGAATTATGGTAAAACCGCCATTAATTTATTTTTATATGTATACATATAAAACAAGTGAATCCAAATTTTGGATTAGTTTGATTGACTTGGTAAATAATTTTTTACTATACCAAATCCCTTAAAAAGGTTGGGGGGATCAAGAATAGCAGATTTGTGTTGGAATTCCGTGAAATCAGAAGAAAATGAACATATATTTATTTTTTATATATAGGAACTAAATACACTAATTCGGAGTTACTTTTTTATCAGGATTGTTGTAAACATTATTTTAGTGTTTTAAAACACCACAACATGCATATAACTTTCAAACACTTAAAAATGACTTTAGATTTATGTGAAATCATGGTAAAACAACCATTGAGTTAGTTTTTATTTTCATATATAGAAAACACAACAATACAAGTTTTTTGTGTTTGTAATGACTCGTTAAAAAGTTTTTAATGGTACTAAAGCATATTTGTATCATGTTTTAGGGTTAAATATAGGAAAAATAAATTTTGTTACCATGAAATAAAAATAAAATGATCATAGATTTTTTTGAAATGAATGAATAGAAGACACATAGTTCGGAGTTATAATTTATTGTGACTCCCATTAATGTGTTTTGGGGTTTTAAAACACTAAAATGTCTTTGTAATGTTCTGAACTATATAAAATGACCTCATATTGATGTGAAATCATTATAAAACTACCATTTAATTATTTTGATGTATACATGCCAAAAAAAATTCAATCTAACTTATTATGTGGTTGAAATGACTCGGTAAATAGTTTTTAAAGGTACTAGAGCCTTTAAACATGTGTTTTGGGTGGTAAAAACATGAAATATAAATCGTATTAACATGAAATACATGGAAAATGACTTATGAATTATTTGTGAGATTTTGGAAACAACGACATGTCATTTTTCATTACGATTTTCCTGGGAATCCAATAAATACATTTTTTGTGTTTTGAAACACTAAAATGTTCATGTAATTGTCAAATCCATAGTAAAAAACCACATATTGATATAAAATCATGGTAAAACAATTGTTGAGTGGTTTTTTATATGTGTACGATGAAAAGACATCAATTCTACTTGTAATGTTGTCATATTGACTTAGAAAATTGTAATTCAGTGTAACAAGGCCTTTAAAAACATGTTTTAGTGGTCTAAATTGGAAAAACAGAGGATATACATGAAATAATAGGAAAACAAATATATATTGATTGTTAAAATGATGGAACCAAAAACTAATCATTTTGAGTTACCGTATTCCCAGGATTCCCATAAATGCATTTCTATTATTTTAAAATGCTAATAGAAAACTTCCTCATATTGACCAAACTCTTGTAAAACTACAGTTGAGTTAATTTTTACTAATAAACTAATTCAATAGGTAAATATGGTATGAATTTTGGTTAAAACGCCTTGGTAAATAGTTTTTAAAGGAACCAAAACCATTAAAAACCAGTATCGAGGGATCAAAATAAGAAAAATACATTTTATTTCCATTAAATCAGATTAAAGCGACCATAGATTGATTATTGAAAATTAGATGTCAATATAACATCATTCCAAGTTACAGATTTCTAGGGATTCCCATATTTTTATGTTTTATACACAAAAACATACACATAATGGAAAATCCATATAAAAAATCCAATATTAGTAAGAAATTATTATAACTTCCATTCAGTTAATTTATATGTGTACGTTTATAAAAAATGTAAATTCGACTTTCGATGTGGTCCGAATGACTCAGTAAATAGATTTTATGGTACTAATGCTTTTAAGAATGTGTGTTGGGAGGTTAAAATAGAAAGAGTACATTATATCTCTATTAAATTAGATTATAATGACCATAAATTTATTGATAAAATATAGGAACTAACATCACATAATTTTGAGTTACATATTCATAGGGATTACTTTAAAAGCGTATTAAGTGTTTTAAAACACTACAACATATGTGTGACCATCAATACAATAGTGAATAACCTCTCTTTCATACTAAATCCTTTAAAAACCACCTTTGAATTATTTTTTAAATATGGGACATGATATCATATCAATTCCTTTAAAAATTTATTTTTATTAAATTTCAATCATATGTCATGTTGATTTAAAAATTAATTAGATTGTTATATACTTATCCCCTTTCAATTTCAAGTGTCGAATCATATAAAAAATTGGTATTTTTATATTTCTAAATTTTTTCATGATATATTATTTGTGTTATTTTAAAAAAAATTATCTTTGATAAAAAAATATCATATTTCATGTGAAATTTCCTAAATATATTTTATGTCTTTTCACTTTCTCATTTATTTTTTTAAATAATCGGGTTTTACTGCAGTTGAATGATGATGAATGGAGGTATGAGGTTTACTATTCTGATATATAATATTCATTATAATGTGGTCATGATTGTTCTTATTTTCTATGGTGTGTACAAATTCTACCCATGATTCTACTATAATTCTGATTTGTTATGTTATACTATAATTTCTATCTTCTTTTATGTTATATATGATAAGATGATGTGGTCGGTTTAAGTTGATGAGATGATTTAGTGGCAGATAGATGTTGTAGATGTCATTGGATGGACATATATTGGTAATGGGGTTTTTAGAAATATTTTTTATGTATATAATAATGAAAAAGATATTTTTTTATAAAGTTTATCAGTTGAATAAGGTTATGGTTACTCTAGTTATCCAGACTAAATAAGGATGTATATATGAAAGTGGATGTATGATGTATGATATATGAATTATGGGTTTATTATGAAATTATGTTTTATTTTATTTCATGCCATATTTTTATTTTTTTTCTATTAAATACTTAAAAAAATAATCTTAGTATAAATATGTAGTGTTTGTTAGTATAGACTACTGCAAAATAAATGAATTAAAATCATAAATAGCAGCGATAAACATTAAACACCTATAAACCTACCCTTCACTTTATACAATTTTGTTGATTATGATTATATTATCTATATCATTTTGAGGTTAATTTAACAGTAAAACCCATCACTAAATAAAATCCAACCAACCACTAAATTTTTATAAAACAACACATACAAAAACTAAGGCTGAAATAAAGAAAACGGCCAAAAATCACTCTATGTTGTTAAATTAGTGTTTTATTTATTTACCATAATTAAAAAATTTAGTTGTTTTTAAACCTATACCAGTGTAAATAGTAAAATCTAATAATGACTCCTTTTTTAGTGAATTCCATTAAAACACCCTCCCACTGTGGCTAATGATTTCTTTTATGACTTAGTAGTGGGCTTCATCAACCATTATTCTAGGGTCTTAATCAAATATTAATAACTATGTCAAGAAATATTCTATTCTAAAAATCTATCCTTCTTCTTCATTTATAGAACTTATAATTTAATAATTTACATATAATTTAGTCACTCCATATATATATATAAAAATCCATTAAAATCAATGCAAGAATGTTTAATTAAAGAACCAAAGGAATAATCATAACATGAAAATTTTAATCTTCAACAATAGACAATACCATACTACATCAACAATTCTAGCTTCAAACTCATCATTATTAAATTATTATCCATGATTTTAAATCATAACATGAATAAAGATTCACGAATAATAATGCATGGTTCATTCCATCGATATTCTAGCAAGATTTCATCTTCAACTCAATATCCCTATTCTTGTACAGTGTTGCAGGGAACGTAAAATCAAGTGATCATGTTTTTGAAAATTCCCTTATTAATGAACAAAATGTGTCTTGAATATATTAAAGGATTTGAATAAAAATTATCAAATATAATTTTCTACATCTATAAAGATGTTTCTCCAAATACCCCAAGCAGTAGCAGAACCTTCCAATTATATAGAGAATAATTTTGACCTCCATATTTATTTCTAACATAATATGTATCACCAATATAATTTCGATATTATAAATTCCTATATAACCCTATATTGTATCTCACACCTTCAATATCTTCATTCCTTGGGTTATTTATTGTCACCAAACATCAATATACATTCAATTTACTCTTTAATTACACAATAAATTAAAATATATTTAATGTATCCTTCCCCATCACAATTCTATTGGGAACATCACCAAGAATCAGAATAATTATATTATGGATAAAACTAACTAATCTTATTCCCAAACAATATAAAATAAATCATCGCATTATTTTAATGTTGTACTTTGACAAATTACAATAATGAAAAAATTAATTTTTTTTATAATTAACCACATAAGACTGTATGGGAAATATTCTCTTATGTTTGAGTCAAGCAATATTACCCTCATATCCCTAAATAATTTGAAATATTCCAGAAATAGAAAAATATCCTTATCATTCTCACTACTATGTTTTTACATTATTGAAATAATTAATGACAACATAATATACTTAAAATTAATGAATAAAAAATGGTTTAAATTATAATGTACCATTATAATCGAACAAACATTGTGATTGTTTCATTATAAACTATACGGATTAATGTCTTATATAGATAATAAATGATGGATTTTTTTTACTCAACCCAATAATTTCAATAATCATTGTTAGTTTTCTTCCACATATGTAATATTCATATATTCAATGTTTACAATTCCATATTAGTTTATCTTCATTATATATCAACAAAAATTCCCAATGAAAACATATATAGAGTATTTAAATATTTTTATGATTGGAAAGTACCATAAAAAATTCAATGAACATGATTGATTTATCATGTATAAAATTTTATTGCACATTTTTTATTTTTCTATATATCCATGCTGTTTTTAATGTAACATGCATTAATTATGGAATGAGTGTATTTTTTATATCTAATACTTAAGGAATAATACATATATTTACATTTTTTATTTTTTTTTAAGAAGCACATTATAATATGATAGCATATCCATTAATAGTGAATGTTGCAATATAAACAAAAGTCACTCTATATATTGTACTCTTCTAGGATATATTTTTATAGTATAAGTAATTGTGTTGTATAATTTTTCAAACATCATACAAGGAAATTAAAATGTATTTCATTAATCTATCAAAAATATATATGCAATCTTTATGTTCGTCTTCAACTAACATTATCATTTCTTCAATATGATCTAAATCATATTATACACTTATATATATTATGTGATGATTAAAATTGATTTTTATTCTAATTTAATAAAATATTTAATACTTATTTTTATTTTATCACATTTTTATGATCCAATTAAATAAATTGTATATCCAATATTCTTCAAATTATACTTGAAATTTTCATCATTAAAAATTATTACATATGCATTAACATGTAATTAATGAGATTTCATTTTCGAGGTCTATTATAAATTTTATGAAATCTTTGAAAACACATTTATTCCCTATATTCATATACCTAGAATCCATCCACTATTTGTTCATATTCATTCTATTCGATTTACTTATACACTTTAAAATTCCCCTCTCACAAACACATAAAAATAGTATAAGACTATAATATGAATATATATATATATAATGGTGTGGGAAGTATAAAAACTAATATTTGGATAATTTATATATATAATAACCAAAAACATATATATGTATATATATAATTACAAACAATATAAAACACACAAAAAACATTAATATTATAAATAAAATATATAATACACATAATAAGACACACACGTGTGCATGTATAGATACAGTGTAAAAGAATAATGAAGTATATATATAAATATACTTTTACAAAAACATGGAATGAGTTTATATAAATGTACAAAATGAAAAATTATAAATATACTTATATATATATAGTGTGTGTGTGTGTAATTTTAATATATATATATATGATATAAACACAATATATATAAAATAAATAAAAAACAACATGTATGGAGATATTTAAAATAGAAAATATACATACATATCAAATAAATATTTATAAATACACATAGAAAAAAATCATATACATTTATGCTCATATATATGTTTTTATGTTTCTATTTACAATATATATATATATGATCATATAGATATTCATTTATAAAGGAACATACATAGTGATGCAATATAATTATATCTAGTGAGAAAATTCATTACATATATAAAATAAATATATTCTGATTATAAAAATAATATTTTGATTCAAATTAGTTGGATTTTATGATGACTTTTTGAAGGCAAATTGATATTAAAGAAGATTGTTAGTAATTTGGAGAAATAAAATGTAGAATGCATGTGGTGGAAAGAAGAATTTAGCTATTAGGTTTCGAATTAAAAAAATTTATACATTAGATATTTAGGTAAAATAGTTGAGAAAGTTCATCATTAATATTTTAGGGTTTTCATGTTGTGAGAGTTAAAAAAAGATATATGAATTCAAAAAAAATGATAAAACTAAATTATACAATGTTGATACATAAACATTATTACTTGAAATTGAAATTATCCTTTTTCATAATGCCAAAAAAATTATAAAACTAGAATAAAAAAAATTCAGTGGAAAAATAATATAAGACCTTGAATAAGCATATATAAAGGGGAACAAAAAGATAGAGGTGTCTGATTTTATTTTTAATATAAAGTTAATTTATAGTAAAGTTAGAGTGAAATATAATCATTACATTATCATTAGGATTTCCATTTTATTTCCATTTGGATTACTATAATCTAGTAACTATTTAGTAATTATTATATTTTTTGTAATAATAATCATATATTTATTATAAATTAATAATGACTTCTACAGTTTTTTGGAATATTATATATAAATGAGAAATAAATAATATATTCATCTATAGAGGGTGTATGTTAGTTGGTAAAAAAATAACTCATTAGAATAGAGTTATAATTTCAATCCACACCTATGTAGCTCCATTAATGTTTTTGTTTGAGATAGTGGAGCCATATAGGCATGTGTAGGATCCATGACCCAATATAATATCAGTTTTTTATGTACAATGACCTTATTTTACCTTTCTGGTTACATATTGTTTAATTTAGATATTTTTTATATATTTTATTTCATAAATTCCCAATAGTGAAGATATAGTGTTTTATGTATAACAATGCAAGAAAACATAAAACATATGGAAGTTACATAACAAAATATACCAATAACCATGAACTCCAAAAATATCGTTGTCATGTTTTTTTAACACCAGTGACATTAATAAATTTTTTTTATATTATTTTCACTCATTTTAGATGTGTAAATATATTATTTTTATTTTATTTTCTATTAAAAATGTTTAAAAATTAATTTAAACCCACAAAAATTATGGATAAATTGGCAAAATTAATGGATAAGATTATCCATGATTGATATGTTTTTTAGGCCAATTCTATATCAATGCTTTTCTCAGGACATATTCAATATAATGAATATAAAATTTCATTTTTTTCTATGTGAATAGTTTGTTGGAAAATAATAGAGTATGAAGATGTTTCATTGACATTAGAATCAATAATATTTCATAGTATAGTCATCATACTCTATGACACAAGGACAAAACATTTGTTAGTTTAAAAATGAGATAATGCCATCACACTAGTCCTTCATTAAAGACTAAGAAAATATAATATTGTAATGTGAATAGAGAATCATTATCAATAAAAAAGATGTTTTTTAACACATTCGATCTATCATAAAATAAAATAGATAATGAAAAATAAAAAAAGTTACATCAGTTAATATTACAGATAGTAATATTATAACATATATTTTTGAGTTCTTTCTTTATAAAACATTCAAACTACAAAACCCTATCATATTTGGATGTAGGAACTACACTTTATTTTATGCATCAATGTTAAAAATAAAAATATGTAATGATCAAGACCACTACCATTGAATATAAACATAGATTACCCCTTAGAAGGAAAATAGTGATATTAGTTATTTTTTAGGATAAATGTCTTAAAGGATGAAGGAGAAAATAGGTGCATAACAACTGATTTTCTATATCCAATACTATACTATTTTGTGACTATTTGAAGCTTTTGGAACTAATAAATCACATTTATACAATAGGGAACATAATTTTTACATTCATTTAGGTGTCTTCATTAAATATTATTATTTTTTAATTATGTACTATTTTTATATCTGTCGTGCATCAAATTTTAAAAACTTTTTTATTATCTATAAAAAACTAGTGTTCCTGTAAATTGGTGATACCACTATGAAATGCTTGGGTTTTATCATTGAGTCTTCTAAAATAAAAAATTAGTAGTGTTTTTCTCCATCCATTAGGAATGGAAGGTTATAATTGCGTTGTGACTCATATTAAAAACATAGTATTATATATTATGATTTACACACCTAGAGATGTATATGTGTTATGAATTGTGGATTAGGATATATTTTTTAGTCCGTGATAAAAATATTATATTTTTATGTTTATTATTTATTAATTTAATTTCATTATTATGTCAATTCACTCCCTATTAACTAATACTCATGATGATATCTATAAAAACAACATGTGGTGACTTGAATAGACAATGTCAACCTTGGGTGGTAACTCGGAGCAATTTGAATATAGGACAAGAGTTTGGGGGAGGTAATATTGTGGATGATATTTTCTATAGTGGATGAAGTATATTTATTTGGTTTCGAAAATGTTGAATTTTTTTATATTGTGACTTATAACATAATATTTTGGTGGAGTAATTAAAATAACAATGGATTATATTTACCATAATCAGTTGTGGATAGTTAGTTGTGGGTTGACAAAAATAGTGAAACATGAAACCTATAGTGCATTGGTACTAGCATAAAATAGGTACTTTATTAGTCTAGCCTATCTAGAGTGGATGTTGTGGAAATAAGAAGAAGTACATTTGTGAGTTAGATACTTGACTATTGGTATATACATTGTTTTTTTTCATATATCATTATATTATAAGGTTTTGGGGGATTTTCATGATAATTGGGTCTCAAGGATATCTCACTAAATTTTTCATTTTCTATCATTGAATTTCAGTTTACCTGAATGTTTCCTATGGTCTCTATTTTAATGAGATGGTTTTTGGGCCGTTTAAAAAACAAAATTAACTATAAATTTTGAATTATAATACATTTAATGTTTTAGTTAACTATTTAATTTTAAATGATAGAAGTGGATTTTCCAAAAAAATGTTGTTTAAATTCGAATTCATGTAGTGCAAACTAGATTAAGGTGGAATTTCAGTACTGTATAAAAATAATAATATATTTATGAAAATTATGACATATGATAAAGAATTTATATAGTGTGATAATAAAAATAAGTAACAAAAATATATAAGAATTATTTTATAGAGTTTATTGTTTTTCATATGGGACACATATCATTCCCATATTTAGATGAATAATAATAATCCATTTTCAGGAGAAAATGTTAGATTTTATTGAATTTTTTTGTAAAAATTCTATAATTTCATATTAAAATTTTCCCTACAATCACCAATAAATATTAATATTTGTAATTATAATCCTGATAATTTTAAATACACTCATCATTTCAACAAAATAACCCTCACATATAGATCCCTCTCTCATTTATAATTATTTAGGATGATGTATGTATTAGTTATGCTTGTAGGAATTAATGTCTTATACGTGACTCCTTCCCACCGCTCTTTATTTCATATTTGTAATAATTTTATATGATAACCATTTAGAATTTTTTTTATTTTTTAATTATTATTTTATACCAATTTTTGTATTATTTATTTCATGTTCAATCTAGTAGAATTTTCGAACAATTTCTTTAGTTTTTGTCTAAGATTCCCTTAATATATTATGATGATTCATTATCATTCAAATATAAAAATTTTAAATTAATTTTCTTATATATCATGTTTCTTTGGTATTGTTGATATAGAAATTCTCAGAGTTGGTATTTTTCTATGTGGTTTGGGACATATATGATAATGATTTTATATGGTAACTTTACTGTAAGTACTGGTATTTTTACATCTGGTCTTTGATATCAATGTCTATTGACATGTAAGTTCATTCAAGAAGTGTGTTTTTTCAGTTAAATGAATTTGATACATAGTTTACCTACAAAAGATTTTAAATGGTATATTTCCAAAAAATCCATAATATCTCACTAATATATTAATTTTTATAAATACATACTTTTTTAGTGATACGTTCAATCACTATATTTTAACTCATTCAAGTGATCCATTAAAAAAATTCACTCACAAGGTTTAAATATTCCATTTCCCAAAATTTTAAACAAAATTTATATTATTTTAGTAATTGTTATTCATCAATGAATATTAATTTATCTTGTATAAGAATTATATATTAATGAATATTTATTGAATATTTGTTTAAGTATTTAATTTTTTTTGTTTTACAATTATTCTAAATATTATATAATACATTTTGTTCTATACTAGATTTTATTCGAAGAGATAGGGGATTATTGTGGGTATAATTATATATCTTTTAGATAATAGGTAGGATTCATGATTGAAATTAGATATTTTATATTTTTACCTTGTAATAATAATAGTTGGATCTGGTATATGAGAGTCATGGGGTTCAAAATTCAATTGTTATCCCTCTTATAAATATACTGATCCAATTTTTATTAAATTTTTTACAAATATATAGATACATTATTTACATTTAATAAAATATTACAATTATGATATTTAATTTTTTTCAATTATATTCACTCGTTAGATTCAAATAACTATTAAAAACAACTCTAAATTATTTATTTTTATACTATGTATAGAGTGTTATAAATAAATAAATCATAAATAAACCCAAAAAGGAAATATGGGTTAGAATAAACCCCCCCTCCCCTTAATTTTTGATATAACTAAAAATGGATTATATTTTCAAAATGAATAACGAAAAAAATTTATAATATAACATGTAAACCATCAATAATTTGAAAGATGAACTGTTAATGTATTATGAAGTCCAACAATTCATATTTTATAAATATGTATTATTGTTTATCATATACACATGAAAAATCACTCTTTCATGTTTAGATGATGTTCCCTATTTTCTAAATTCATGTTATACATTTAGGTTATACCATAAGAGACCATATGGGTAGAGCATAAGTAATGTTTTAGGATAACATACCACTACATTCACCTAATATTATTGTTAGATTTATAAGAAAACTAATGTAGAAAAATTTCATATCATATGTTATGACAAGGAATTATGTTAAATCATATAATCATAATTAATCATTCTTGTGCCACATTTTTATTTTATGATTGATGAATAGAACCAATTTTTATTTTGTTTCTCATGTAAATTAAATATCCTTAATAAGCATTTTATAAGATAAATATTCATATGATAATAAGGTTGGGTGAAAGTTATAGTAGTTATAACCAAAGGAATTCACTAAATAGTTACATATTATAATATTTATTTTATAATAAAATTATTGTTTCCAAAGGGGATTTATTAGAAGGATTCCACGTTGAAAATGGTAAACGGTCTCTTGAAAACCCCCATAAAAATTATGTTACATGCTTATGAATATATTTATGCTATTTAATATTTTTATATTGATATATTTGAATACAATGGATGTCATTATGATCCCAATGAAGCACTGAGTGAATTTATTGACCAATGGATACATGATAGATGTTGGGGTTTAATATATTACTCTAATAGGTATTCATAAAGAATTATTATTGATGAAGAATATGAGGGGATTGACAAGTGAAAGGTACACATTTCCTTTCTTTTTTTCTATATGGTTTTAGTTTAATTAATGATAGGGTTGAGAAATTTGGGTTTCATGTTGTTTTATATTTGTTTATTATGTGTTAATCGGTCATTAAAACTCTATTAAAGGTAATAGAGAATTAACATGTTGTTTGACTCTCAAGCTCATGATTGAAACTAACGGAAAAGAAATATCTTAAGGATATCATTTTGAATTTCATAAAAATTGATTGAATTTTTATACTTTGGATACAATTATGATATATCGCATTGTATGTACTGATATTAGCATGTCATGTTTTCCAATAATATGATATAAGATATTATAAGATGGGGATATAATCATGCCATATTCCATGGCATATCATAGGCATTGACACATTTCTTATTCATTGGTTTCTTCGTGTTGTAGCTTAAAACATAATAGAACATATATTTTAATGGAAATGATTTATAAATAAAAAAACAGAGTATGATATAGTTGATATCATATTTTTTATATTTTAATAGACAACATCCCATGCCTCAAAATTTATATCTCTACTAAGAAATTATCACTCATAAAATATTATTGAAAATGAAATATATCACATCTTATGATATAGTGCCTAATATAAAATATGATATTCATGTAAAATTAATTTTTTTAGAATTTTCATTTAATAATTAAAATATATTGTTTATATGGTATCTAAAAAATAGATTATTATATATGGAGATATTTTTTAAAGTTTAATATTTTTGAAATTTTTTTTATAAATTGGTATATAAATTTTTTATAATTTTATAAAAAAAATTTTAGATAAATATTAACTAAATATTAATTATTAATATTTAAGACCTTTTGAATGATATATGGAATGACATAATATTTATATTTAAAATATTTATTTCAAAATTATAAATTTAATTTAAAAAGTGATTATAATTTAAAAAATAAAGAAATAATTTAAAATTTTAAAGTTGTTCATATTATATAAATTGAATTTTTCAAATTAAATTTACTTTTTGATCAAATAATGTATACCATGTAATTTTGAGTTTTGAAAACTAATATCATCAATGATTCAATAGTATCATATATGTGATTTTAAGATTTTTTTAAAATTGATTATATAACAGACTATCGATATAAAATACTCAACTTTCATTTAATATCAAAAATTTAATAATAATTTCTTATATAAAAATAATGGGAATGATTTTTTATTTGAATATAAATTATGAATTGACAAATTAAGTGTATATTATATCATTATATATGAATTATTCAAAAATATTATATATCATGCCTAAATATATGAAAGGTTCATTTATATATTTTATTCCCTTATTTATTGATAGATATAATATTTTTTTTAAAAAAAAATATTGTATACTTCGATTTAAAGATTTAAATTTCATATATAAATTTTATTGATGCATTGAAAGAGTTTCATGCAAGGTATGAAAATAAATTTAGTTTTCTTCTACCTTGAAATTGGAATTGTACTCTTTTATGATCCTAAAATAAGTTGTAAATTAGGATATTCAAATATTATGTGTTTTTGTAGTGTTTAATGTGATTCCTTTCTTGAGTAATGTATCCATATGTTGTGTGTCTTCAGATTGTACTGCCCACGGGTTGGGTGGTTTATTCCTTTTCTCAAGAAGTGGAGTTCAGTTAAGTATTGCTACAATGTAACTCTAATGGGGAATGATAATTTTTTATGATTATAATTATTTAGATTTAAGTCTTTTAGTTACCATTTGTTTGGAATAAATTTTGTTGCATGTAAATATAATTTTATTTTATTTTAGATTAACAATCAAATCTAGTTTAAATGTAATCATTACAGGTCAATATGTATTGAAAATATTTATTTGTTCTAATTACTAACACACTAAAATAATTCATTATAGGAATACATACTTGTATATAGAATATGTGAGAAATGATGGTGGGATTAAACCCCCAATAATAATAATTATCAGACACTATCCAATTAAAACACAAGAGAAGTTCTTGATTATTCTAATGGGTTGGTGTTCTATAATAATTGTGACTATGGACTATCCTATGTAATTAATAGTGTAATAGAAAAACCCTAAAATATCGGTTTTGTAAATTTTAGTGATATTTTGGTTTCAAAAAGATGTGAATCCCTTAGGAAGGCTACTAGAAGAATGATATTTCTTTTATAAATAAAAAGGATTGGAAAAAAATATTTTTTTCTCAACCATAAAAGAATGACATAAGATATTATTGGTAGAGATATCTACCAATATTTCTATGTGGTGTGAGGGAGGATAGATCTGATGAATTTAGTAGTGAAATATGTATCTTATCTTACTAATGGATAAGATGAAATCTAGAATTCATATTAATTTTATGGTGAAAATTTTAATAAAAATCATTATTATATGAAAGTATATATGTTAATCCTTTGATAAATTCTTTAATTTTATAAATGGAATCATTATCAACCAAATTTTCATTTAGTTAAATCATAGGAAGAGAGAATATTATTGTGTAAGTAAATAATGGAATGTTATAAAACTAAACAACTATTCTTAATAAAAAAATAAAATTCAATGGGCTAGAGCAAGCCATATATATATAAACAAAAAATAATTTATCGCATTAAGTAAATCTATATTATTATAAAGGTCATAGAGTTATTCAATCAACGTATGAAATGAATTATATTCAAGATAAAAAATATATCCATAGAATCCACTCATAAACAATAAAGGAATGGATCTTTATGAAACATTCCCTATTAATTTATATTATAGTTAATTCCATAGAAAAAAAATATTTTTACTTATTCATACAAAAATATTTAAAATTATGAATATTAAGAAATATAATTTCAAATTATAATTTTTCATTTTTGTTAAACTAATCTTATATTTCCAATAGACAATTCCTCGCATCTAATGGTTGTAGTGGTTCCCCACTATAATGATATCCTAGAATTAGTATGAAAATATTTTTAAAAATTTATCATTTATTATATATTAATTATATCTGATGGAAAATGTATTATTATTATATTTCATGATGATATATTCTCATAATAATCTGAGTCTTGTATATATGAAGTATCGAACATGGTAATCTACTAAAGAAGTGGTTAAGTAGAAAACCCAACTAAAATGAATTAAAAGTATTATATGTTGCATCAGATATTCTTATCTATGTATTTTTAGTTTTTTCCATATACATGAGATTATTATTAATGTATTTAATGATTAATATATATTAATTTGTTATTGAAAATAATAGATACATGTTCGCATAGGGGGTTAGGATACATTTTTTATTCATAACTAATATATCATTAATTTAATAACTACGGAATTCATTTTTACAACTGAGTTAACATAATTTGATATAACATTCCCTTTGATTGGAATTTAATTGTATGAATAATTACATGGCCATTTTTGTTCATCAATGAGTTCATTTTATGAATTTTTTTTAAAAAATTATGATTGTAGGTCAAGGACACATGTATTAATAATTATTCATTTAATATTAATAGGAAATGGTTATATTATATAATAAGCACTATAATGTTGGGTTTTTAATTATGGTGTTTTCTCAGTTCTTTATGAGCTCAATATGAGAATCTAAACACCAATATCGTGTTTTTGTAAATCCCCTTAATTTTACTATGAAAGAGGTTAATAATGTCACCATTTATATGTATCTGGAAGAAAGGATAGATTTTATTTGAATACAATAGTTTGAATAAATATTATACCCAATATGACATATGAATATAATTATAATAATGTTGACTTTATAACCTCAATGACCAATAATTGATGGTATAAAATACATGAGTTAAAATCTGAATAAATTTTATTTTCGAGATGATAAATATATAATATTTATTTATCTATTGTTTATTATTTACTAGGTAATACATATTTATTTATTTATTTTAATTATAATTTTTACATTTAATATCAAATTTAGTGAATATAATTTTTATTTATAAATTAATTTAATAATATATTACTATTTATTTATTTTAACAAATTCTTATTTTTCAATGTTCTGAAAATGTTGTAGATGATTTTTGTATTGATTTGTGGGCCTTAGAAAAATTTTATCTAAATATTCAAGAGTTAGCACACATCCTTGGACATAATAACATTATTTTTATTTTTATTTTATTTTTGGGATGATTATAATAAAAAGTTATGTAATATACTATTCTATAATTACTATTTTAGAATCATAAAGTGTATAACATGAATTAAATCATTTTATAGGGCTATGTGAATTTTTTTGAATAATGATATTCTTTCAATAGAATTTTTTCATGAGTGACTGATAATCTAACATGTTCTCTCAAGAATGACAGACCAACCTCTACATACCTCCCTCAAGATATAGAGTATAGGGTAATAAATTCATTAAGCCTAAGAAAATTCTTTTTAAGATCGATGGTAAATGATTCATTGAATTTAGTACATCAACAATAGATCCCAAAAATCTAACGGTGGTATTCTGAGATTCATAGAGAATGTGTGTATACCACTAGAGTAATTATATGTTGATTGTTATTAAAAAATTACTTTATGATATTTGATAAGCTACCGAATATATCATTATCAATGAAATATGTAACTATAAAGGGTAATTCATGTTTCAAATTTATTAAATAATATTTTTTAATATATCCTTTTTGATGAATTTATTTTTTCTTCATCATGTTCATTAGATTTTGTCCATTGAAACCCTTGAAAAAAAATTTTTAGAAGGGGCCTGAATGATTCTACTCCTCCCAAATACCATTAGGTTTTATCCAATCAGCCACATGTAAATTAAAAAATATTCATCTTTTATTGATCAAATTGTAGTTCCTTTAATGAGAATTCATTTCTAGTTTTTTTATTCATTAATCTGAATTTTGAGATGACATGATCACGCAGTTTCATTTTTATATGATATGATAAGAACATATGAAGAATGCATGTAGATCATATATAAAGGTATTGAGGATTTTGTGTTTTTTAAATAGTTACATTAAATATAGCCTAAATCTATACACCATGTATCCATGATCAATCACATAAGGATGATCCATATTAATCATTTCACACCAATTATTAGTTTAGTATATATACTCATTACAAAATTAATATTAACCTCTATTATGAATGAAACTAGTTATGGGTACACAACTATATGGTATTGTACCTGTTAGGTAAGATTGTATTATTTATAAATATTGTGGTCAATGTACATGGCATGTAATTAATATATGATTCCAACTAAAAACATAATTTGAAACAGTGTTCATGAGTGTTTATGAGTCATTTAGATAATGTAAATACAATGTAACACATTTTACTTCTATGAAATATGTATATATTTGGTCTTTATAAATGTTTTTAATCTAGTTTTAGATACTATGTAACTTGTACCAATTGAATTATGGTATGCAATGAGAAAAAACATTCATGTGTTTCAAACATGTTCAAGGAAACAGTAATTAAAAAAACTAAACCATGTTGTGAGTAGTTTATGTATATGAAATTTATTTATGTTCTCCTCTTAGAGAACATATAGAGTGAATGTTTTTTTTGTTCATTTTGAATTAACTAATTTAACTATTTTTTTTAAATTATTCTAAAAAACATGAATTGTAATGTTTTCTTACACATTGTGTATTTCACTTGAATCTCTACTAGTATTTTCCATGTATTATTCTATAAACCATGTAGATATACAATAAATGATTATTACATTTCCTCAAACAAAAAACACTCTATTAAATATCATGACACACAATATAAAAATTCCTGATGCATAAGTACAAAATATGTGAAGGGGACGGTAAACTTTATAAGTGGCGTTCTTTGTGGGTAAAAATATGCATCATGTTAAGTTAAAGGGGACATGAAATTATATATAAAATACACAACATTTATATTACTGTATTGACCAAATTTAATATTATTAGGAGGTTATAATCTATATTTTTATTTTGTAGACATCGTGTTCTAATAAATTTTATATTAAAATAAATTTGTTTATTTTATTAAAATTAATAAGGTATGGGGGTCTCATTGAATATTTTAATATAAAAATTATACTAATGATTAAATGAATTAAAATTACATTTAATTTATTAATTTTACTGCATTATTTCATTCTATAATAATTTTAATTGAATTTGGAAAACAATCATTGCATGTTTTCGATGATAAATATCTTCATCAACCTTTTTTTTGGGTTTATTCTTAATTTAAATATTAATTTTGGATTTTCATTTTGGAAAAATTTATTTTTAATATAAATATGTTGATCTATATAAAATAACTTCCAACTTATTATATATAGTCATGAGAGTCTATTGTCTTTATATATAACTCTAAACCAATGGTAACTCTCACATGTATGTGGGTATTCATTTTTTAAGGATACAGATCCCTAATTGAGAAGACTTTTTAAGTGTTATTTGAGTTAAAACTATCCAAGGATATACATAAGTTAATGGTTGAATTCCATTACTCGGTCTAATATTAACTAAAGGTGTTTTTCTTCTTAGGTTAAGGTTCATTTCCCTTATAGTTTATAAAACATTCATCAATTGAATTTTGACTATCATAAAACATTTCAATTTACCCTTTTTAATTACATACTTAATTATTTATTTATGTAGTTGAATGTGTACTGGTTGTTTGAACACAATAGAATTAATTAAATTAAATAATAACAATGAAATTATAGAAAAAAATAATTGGATTGTGGATGAATTATATAATAAAAAATGATTAATTTATAATGTAAAATAAAAAAATTTAATAATGATGTGAAGGGTAAAATAAATATTATATACTAATAATAATAAATAAAAATATATATAGAATTTAACAAGAATGATATTTCCTTCCATTACATGAATTAGGATGTAACCATAGACGAATTTTTTTTGGGCCATTTTTGTGACAGTTTCATTTTTTTGGAAGTGGAAGTGGTAATGTTTAGTTGAAATAACCAAACTAGAATCAAAATAAGTTTCCCTAGAAAAAATTTATATAAAATGGATGCATGTTATGAGGAAATAAATGTTTTTTATTTCATTTTTAGGGATTCACTGCTATGGATCAAGGAAATGTGAGTTTATTTCATTAGAAAGAAATCTTACTTATATACCTTCAGGTAATTTTACCCTTCTCTTATCAAATTTATTGTAAGGGGAATATGGTTCCTTCAAACTATAATATCATTGTGACATGATATTCTCAATTAATATGTTAGGGATATTGGGAATTGATAAAATGTTCATACACAAAAAAAATTATGTTATTATGTTGAACTTTATAATCAACACAATTTTATTGATGCTTCTTTTACTATTTAAAGAAAACTGAAAGAGAAACTATGGGAATATTGTGATCATTCATGGAAGAATAACATTTCCACAACAAACAAAATTCAAAAGTGGAATATTCATATATAAACTAATCTACAATATAAATATTCCAATTATGTGTTGCTAACATAGTGATCGTGTGAAAAGGAAATGAATTCCTATAGAAGATGCAAGAGAGAAAAATATAATATCCATTTCACTATTCTAGTTGTTATTCATGGAGATATGAAGTTATTATAAAAATATATATGTGTGTGAATCTTGATATTTAATCTCCAAATAAATGACATATAAAATAAAATTATTAAGATAAATGAGATTTTATATACACTATACCAATGTTAAATTGAAGGAGGGTATCTCACTAGTGATCTTTAATTTAGGATATTGATGTAAATGTGTTAGTATGATACGTTTTAGTTCCTTATATGTAAGAAATATATCATTAATATCATTTTATAATGTATACCGCCACAATTATAGTGACACATTCTAAAATAAACATAGATAATACATTGATCTGATGATTAAAATAATATATCTCACAATTATCGCACTATAAAAAGAGTAATAGGTTTAGTATCATGGAAATTATATACTTAATAATTGTAAATTATTACTCCTGATGACATTTCATTATAATAATACTCTTCTATACCCTTATCTTGAAATCTGATATGATATAATTATAATCATAACATGGGGATTGGAGGTATAAATGATAGGTGATTTTATATTCCAAGTACTAGAAAAACATTTCATAACACAAAAAAAAATTAGGAAGACATAAATATCATAATAATTGATCAATATACCCTATATTATAATTATAACACAGTTTAGAGTAACATAATATCATAAAAATAGTTAAGGAATCCTAAAATATATGACATGATTCAAAACACATCTCAACAGTCATGTAAAATGTGGGCATGATATAAAAGTGTTGAGTACTTTAAAACCAAGTAATAATCATGAAAACATATAATTTTAGGGAAACAAAATAAATATTTAGAATTTATCAAAACATTATAAACAACATGGACATGTATCACAATCATAATCATACAAAAACCTATGTGAGTAAATACATTATTCCTATTCTTATGAAAAAAATCATTATGTCCACACCACAAATTATGAAAAAAACCTATTATCCCAATGTCGATGTAAAGAAACTCAATATGTAAACACAAAACTATGTCATGACAGATAATCTAAATCTAATGAATTCGAGGTGATATATGACTCCTGACATCATCATCCATACATATGACTTCCAATTATAATAAATCATCATCATATCATAAATAACCCATGCACAAAGAATGTGTTTCATAGACATATCTCATAACATGAACATAAGAAACCATCCGATATCAAAATATTGCTTCCCAAAAGTTTCTATAAAATAATACCATAAATAATATGAATAGAACATAACTACATGAGAGATAAATGATTGAAATATAGTGAAAACCACCTCATAAAATGATTCTATTTCAAAAGATTTGTATTTATCGTTTAAAAATTCATAGTTAAATGTACAATATATTTCTAAGAAAATTGATAATAATATGTTTCATGAAATTGAGTTCTTTTCAAAAAAACATTTCCCCAGATATATGGATTGAATTTCATTAAAAATAGAATTTCATGGAAAATGAAGTTCAATTAAAAAATTATATAACTCAAAGAATTGTTTTTAGTTTCTAGTTCCCGTTCATTTACACATTATTTCTAGGGATATTATTTAACATCATGTATCATTATTCTAAAAATTTTATTAAAATTTTTATCACCATAATAATATAAGTTTCCATTTATACTCTTTATTAGTAATAGTTCACTTTATGTATTATGTTTTTGTAATCTCTTTTCAATATTGGGTGTTAATTTTATTATCCATTCTTGCACAATTTATAAGGTTTATATCACCAATATTTCATTGATTTCAAGTTATATAAATTATGATACTATAATTTATAACATAAAAGTATTTCCAAAAACACATATTTCATTATATATGTGTTTTAGTTACACTATGTTCAAATAGAATCAGTTTTTTCTCAGTTTCGATGATTTCAGAAAATAAAAGTGATATTGCAATAATATAATAAATAACTTATAGAATATTTATATAACTATATATAAGTAATTATTTTATTATTACATAATAAAAATATGTGAATTAATTTTCTTATAGATATCTATCAATGGGATTCATTTCCTCATTCATGTATGTGGTTAAACTGACACAAACTTGAACATGAAATAACTAGATTGGTGACTATGGTTAAAGAGTTGTGACTTTTAGTATAGTATCATAATAATATAATCATTATTGTATTTTAAGTTTTTATATATTTTTGAAAAATAATTTAATGTGTTTCTATGCTGAATGAAAAACTATAATAAAAAAGGAAAATAATTTCATTATTATGGTGGTAGTTCACCTAGATACACGAAAAAAGATCCTATTTTTATATGTTGTTGGAAATGATTAATTTTGGGTTTTAAAACTAATAGAAAACCATAAATGTTTTTATAATGATATTAAATTAATCATATTATTAATTCGATAATTTATTTTATTGAGTAATTTTAAGAAGAATAACATAAGAAGTCGATTATACATTCATTGGAGACTTGATCATTCTTTTTATTACACATAATTTAAGTTCATTTAATATTTTTTTTTTTGACTATGTGATTAATGATGTTCAAGTAGGATATGTTGGTGGAAAAAAATAAATGATTCAAGGTTGATTTTTAAGCTGAAGTTTAGCTTTGAAGGGTAGAGATTGTATCCTTTTATTAGAGAAGGAAAAAAGGGAACTTTTTGAAACCCATCTCATTAATTAATAATGTTATAGAACTATACATGGGTTAATGAATCAATAAATGAAAATTTTTGATTTTAGAGTATGTTTTGGTTGAGTAAGGTTTAACAATGTGTTTCTACACATGATTTTACAATGTTTAAAACCATTAACACATAAGTTTTTTCCATTTTAAATTTTACATGGATCTGAACAGGGTAAATAATTTTCCATAAGGTAATTTAAATCTAAAATGTTTTAATAAAACGATAATTATTAAAAACAATAACCCATTTATTATAAAATTTAAATAATATTAATCAAATAAAATTTAAGGAAAATTATATGTTAAATACCACATAACACACTAAACCCATTTGATGAAATTTCTTATATTTATGAAATAATTACTTATTATTTCCATATAATTGTCAATTAGATTGAATAAAAATAATTTAATATAATTATTAAGAGTTATTTAACATTTATTTTACAATAATTGAAATAAAATACATCATTTCTTCTCATTAAAATTAATTATATATAGTGAGAAAACTATTTTTATGAAAATGCTATATAAAATTTACAAATGATGTGAATTGGATTATATATTCAATATAGTATTTAATAGAAATTATTACGATTTATAATATAGAATTTTATAGGAATGGTTTTTCAGAAAAAAAAATCTATGTATTTATATAGTAAAAAAATTCATAAATTTTGTGACATAAACAAAATCAATATTTTCAATATTCAACTGAAAATTGATTAATTTTAAAAAAACCCCAAGATTTAATATTATTAAAATATGACTATAATAAATCCAAATATGATAGTAATTTTTTCATATTTGTGTATTATAATTTTTAATCATAAAATTAGAATAAAATCATGAAATATTAAGAAGAATTTTTTTTATAAGAAATATTTTTTCAATATATTAACTATTATTTTAAAATTAATACTAATCATAGATATATCGAACATGAAAAATATTTTTTAAAATATATTTTATTCTTATTAAAAATTGTATTAGTTTCTTAGTTGTACAAATCGTGTCAATTTTAATGGGTTTTTTATTTTTTTTAATTGAGGTTTTATAAATAAATTTATTTCTATATATTTAAAAAAAATTATTACATATTTTTATACAATATAATATTAAATAAACTAAATAATGTTCTATATTTGATTGGTTTTTGGGTTTTGTGTGGAGAAATCCATTGAATACTGTATTTATTTATGGATAAAATACTAGGGTCGAGGCATTTTACCCCCTTAAATTCTTTCTACCTCAATATTTCATTATGCAAAAGAAAATAAGAGGGGACACATTTCTCTCATCACATCCTCTAGTTCCCACATATCCTCCTGAAACATATGATTTCTCCAAAGAATATTAACTAGATGTGTGGTCTTATTCCAAATCAACATATCTCTTCGATCCTTAATTTCTATTGGATGTTCCAAAACAACAATAAAATTTTATTTTTTTAAAAGAGGAATGGAAACATGGGGAACAAGATTGGGAGAAATCAAGGGTCCAATTAAAGTTATGTCCAATGGAATATACAATAATAATTTCCATCCCATTAGAAGTAAGGGAAACAATGATAATAAACTCAATGAGAGGAATCTATTGAGAGTCCTTAGATTCTAAAAAATCATCCATATATTTTTCAGCATCCCATGTGTGATGAAGATAAATATCATTGGTGATGGGGGATTTCAATTGAATATTAGGAATTTTATTCACCATATAGTAGAATTGATCATTTTAAGGGATCCCCAAATGATCTTCAAGTTCATTTCAACTATAGTAAATAATATTTTAGCAGAGATACATAAAACAATTCCATAAAGAATGGAATTAGCATCTATTTTGATTGAGTCACCATTTCCCTAAAAATAACATAATGATAATTTTACCAATATAATGGATTCACATACCAGAACTCCTCCTCGCATCTCTCCACGACTACAGGAACTATTGACATTATGTTTGAGTCAACCTGGGGGGTTCCATCGAGCCTAGTGACCTAATAATAGTTGATGAATAGTAGTTGATTGCAAATTTTTGTTCATCCATCATCATAGGGAAGGAGTTAAAATAGCTAGAACCGAACAACCGGGTCTGATCCGTAATGCAACGTGACGTCATGAATGCCTACCCATGTGAAAGAGGATGTATACTAGTAGTGAGGGTCTCGAGTGGAATCATGGAGAGAATATACCTTTAGTATCATGTCATAAAATAAATAATAAAAAATAAACAATATAATAAATAATCAGAGTAAACATGTGGAAAATAATAAATTATATACATGTATTACAAATAAAACCACCCTTCTAATTGGAAATCAAGTTCAATAGAAATAAATAAGATAACGAAAATACATAAATAGAGGATCCTCCAAATTCCATCCCAGTATGAAACTAACCCCATGTTCCTCTTCTCATATATGCACCATATGGACCTTACCCATCTCCATATCTCTCATGCAATCTATAACGACATCGAAATTCCAAAATAGTGTGTTAGTAAAAGACTCACTTAGGCACAACCACTAAGTCCTTATCTTGATGTTATCATGTATAAAAGATTATTCCATAATAAAATAAATGTGTAACAAGAATAAAAATACACTATCAAAAATCAAGAAGTCGTGCACTATCTAGGCTGCCACAAACCCTTAACCATAACTGTTTCATATCTATACCAAAAATGTACTCTATGTCAACAAGTATATAAACCAACCACAAGGATATTAGTGAATCATTGAAAATCCACAGGGCATTGAGTGAAAACAACCTACCCATAATCCACAAGGAATCAGGTAATACTCGATATCCACAAGGTCTCAAGCATCAATAACCTACCCGGAATCCAAAATTCATTCGGTAACACTCAAAATCCACAAGGAATCATGATTTGGTTATCTACTCAGAATCCACAAGGCATAAATTAGATTCCATGTTACATGGTTATCATGTTTTGTTTTCATCTTCATCGCACATCTTTCACACACCCCACAAGAAGTAATTATACAATGATGGCCACCTATCAGGTATACATATAACAATCCTCCAATAGAAAAAAAATGAAAAGTCATATCATGATAATAACCATAGCAGACATCATGGAAAATATGGAATCGTCATATACATCAAAAAGTGAATAAAAATCGACATGGAATCATGTTATTACATCAATATCATTGAATAAAAATATACCACATCTTGGGATTCCTACACATAACAAATAATCATAAGTAAGGTAGCATAACAATACATGTGATCAAAATCATGCACGAATAATAAGCTATAAGGTATTCATGGAAGAAACCCTCACATAATGTCCTTAGGGCTATACCCAAACCCAAATGTGATCATAATTTAGCACGGTCATCAAATATGTCTACACCAAAAAAATATAGCCACATGTGTAAATGAGAACCCAAGAGGTAAGGAACTTCCTACCTTAAAATCTCTCAATGTAAAAAGGAGGGGATAAAATAATCAAGAACAGCATGTTGGGACCTTATAATAGATACATCAATACACAATGTTCACCAAGGGCACCAAAAATTTTGCATTTGATAATATTTTATCTCTCTTGCATAATTTGAAAATATTGATTATAATATTACGTGCAATATTTTTTTTTACTCCTGAATAATTTTAAATTATTGATTGAAATATTAAATGTGACAATATTTTAACTCTTTGGGATAGATTAAAATTATCATGTAAAATATTATAACGGATAACATTGTTTATATCTAGGGTAATTTAAAAATTATCATTTAAAATATCATAGTTTGGGCTTCCTTCAAGAGAAATCATATATTGATAATTTCTCAAAAATTATATGCTCACAAACTAAAAGGAATTATCTATTTTATTTTTCTTTTTATATTTTAAAAAAAAACTAAACTTTATAATTATTTTTTTATAAATTATTATAAATTATCCTTTACATTAATATTTTGATAATATAATACAAATATTTTTTTATAAATATATTCAATTAGTATTTCTGATTATTTCTTGATATTATTCCTGATAATTTATTGTAATGATTGGTTGATAATTATTTACAATTATCTTTCCAAAAATATGATTAAATTAGCTTTTGAAATTTTTTCATATTTATTAATCTACAATTTCACAAAATTATTATTTTTTAATTTCATTTAATGATTATATTTTACTAAACCAAAATAATTATCATTTGGTAATTTAAACAATAATCCTTTGATAATCCATGTAATTATCATATGATAATTAAGATAATACTTTTAATGTAAAGATTCACATATAATTGCCTTTAAAAATATGAAAGTGATATCATTAGTAAATTTTCTGCAATTGTCCTTTGAAAGTTTTTATCCCATTATTTCTTGTTTTAGTTTCATGATATTAACCTCGGATAATTTCATAAATTATCCAAAAATAATTTTAAGTTATATCCATTTATCTTGAATCATATATGTTTTCAAAAATATATAGATAGATTTTGGGAATAGAAAAAGGAATAAAATTAAATAAAATTGAAACAGATAAGAACCTAGAGGTGTTTCCCATATGGCATGGAGGGGGAGAGGAACAAGTAATCTTCTTAGAACCTGGAAATCAGACCGCTAGACAAAACTGATTACTCGTAAAGAATTTTTGCTGTTACTAGGGCTCAACAAATAAGCTAACAATAGAGGATGAGTGGTTTAGATTTTTAAAGATCCCAAATCACGTGTGCCATCCATGTTTTTCCAAACCACAAATTAAACTCTAATTTTAATTTGGTGTTCAACACAATGTTTAATATGAAGTCATTAATTCGGACTCATTATGTTTTTCTAAAATTAAACGGTCAAAACGAGTAGAATAAAATACTTTCATATCATATCATTCCTCAAAAAATGAGGATTTAGGTGTTTGTTATAGAACTACTATAGTATTTAATATTTTCTATTATTTTATAAAAAATTAAATATTATATTACAGAGTCTAACCATTTGATATACCAATTACCCTTTATAAATAAGTTTTATATCTCAACTATTGTAAATCCTACGTTCCAGACCTAATAGTGATCTCAGATATCACATATGTCACACCATTTTATATAATCTAAATTTTTATTAATAACAAAATTGAATAATTAAATAAATAATATACAAATTATTTCATCTTGTGTGTTGTTTCAAAACACCCAACGTGCATAAAAGTTATACCACGCCTAGGGTAAACCCACCTTTCGGAACCAATTTTGGTCTCATATTGATAATATGATGATCCATTTGTTAGATATTAAAATAGTTATGAAATGTAATATAATAAAAATTATTAAATAAATTTTCCTAACACGCGAGCTGTCCAAATGGCTGACAATTAAAAATTTTATACCCTTGTATGAGTAAACACCACCTCTCAGACCAAGAGGTGGTCTCATTTTTCATATTCAATGCCCCATTTTGGAGCTACTAAACGATTTTTAATAAATTTAACTCACTTAATATAATATATTTAATATTTTCATTATTTCTTTGTTGATCCGTTATGGACCTCAAAAATCATGTATTAACTCAATGTCGAACTCTAAAAATAACTGATTCAATATTCCATAGAGTTAATTAGGTTTTATATTTGTAAAAATATTTTAACACGTCTTATGTTATGTTTACAAATAATTCATTTTTTTCATAGATGACATTTATGAAATATCAAAAAGACGGATTTTATTATCATTGTAAAAATCAGGTTACTAAAATTTTCCTCCTCTATAGATTTCTCATATTCGAGAACTATACTTATTGGTATTGCTAGAAAAACTCAGGTCCCTAATCTCAGACATCATACTCTTTCCATCATTTCTCTTCCTAGGTCTTCCAATTCTACCACCTAATTCATACTGGTCAAATCGTCTTCCCTCGTAATACCTTCTCACTTCGATCAATGATCCCTAGCATACACTACTCATAAGATGTGTTGGTCTCCAATTCAAAATCCACAGTAAATAACTTGTGCAGTATTGGGTATGTACCTCCAATACATTGAAATATAGAACATTTCACACACACCTCGATTATGATAGAGTAAGTATTGATGATACACCACTACCCCTATCTACTTGGTGATCTCAATGAAACCTAAAATGGCAATTATTTTTCATGCATCCCAATATCATTATTCCCCAACATTGGAGTCACTGTTAAGAATGGTTGATCTCTCATAGGAAACTACAAGGGGATCCCCCTACGGTCATAATATGATCTTTTTAACTTTTTACAGTGATAAATCTAGTTTTTTATCACTTTCACTCACTTGGAGGTCTCTTGAACCATAATGGGGGCATCAACTATTGCCTCACCCATGTAATGCCAACACAATGATAAAATAAAAGGCCACCTATAAATTTCCTCATATGGTTTCTTCTAAATAAAGTCATATTAAATATTATTGTATAAAAATAAAAAAATTATATGAGATTATCTCAAGATTCATCAATTTCTAGCATGCAAGCTCGAAGCATATCCTCCAATATGCGTATTGTCGGCTGAGACAGTCCATCTATCCAAGGATGGTATGTTGTGCTCAAATTCAGTAGAGTCCCCGTGGATTTTTTTAATCCCTATAAAAAGAGTTGTGTAAAATATTATTCTCCATATGAAACAATTATAAAAGGGACTCCATAAATGAAGATGATCTCTTGGACATAATAATTTCTATTCTCTTTTAGATAGTGAATCTCTCTAAACAGTAAAAAGTGAGCAGACCTCACTAACCTATCCAAAATTACCCAAACTATATCACGATTCCTCAAGGTCAAGGTAATACTATTACAATTTCCATTATTATTTCTTCACAATTTAGCATAGGTATCAAGATTTTTTGTAACAACCCACCAAAAAGTTGGTTCTCGGCCTTCCCCATGTGATTTTTTAGGCATCGGGAGACAAAACCAGTGAGGCCTCTCTTCATCTGTCACCACCAGAACTTCTACTTGAAGTCATCATACATTTTTTTTCAAGATGTACTACCCATGAAGATGTATTTTAATCCATCATAATCTCATATTTGATGTACGTATAGATTTCTTGTCTCCCATGTACCAAAATCACATCTTTGGTATCCATTGACCATCGGGGCATCATGTCATCAACATCAAGTTTTTCCTCATTACAACACACTCTGAATATGACTCATGATCAGTAATTACTCAGTTTACATGTGATTATGTAACTATAATAGAAGTAAAATTCATAGAACTAGGTCCTCTAAGACATCCATCCTCCACTCATCCAACAAACACATAAAATGTCAGCACTCCTCTAAGGACATCTCACCAAGTTCATGTTCATCCAGAGTCCTTCAGCTAAGGTAATATGCTAATAAATATTCATTTACAGGTTCATATTATATCTCAAATGTGAACATCTATAGATACGCATCCCATCACCTATAACTTTTATTCACGTTCCTCTAGGGTAATATATACAAAATTCTCATATTGTACTTGTACATAATAAATATCTCACTAAAAAGATAGTGTCTCTAACATTTCAGAGTGTGGACCACTGTTGTCTGTTCCATGCCATGTGTTGGGTAGTTTATTTAATGGGATCATAGATGAAAAGAACCATATGAAACAACCAACATTCATTTCATTAGAATTACTCCTACACCAATGCCTGATGCATCACAGTATACAACATAATCAATCTTTGGCTCAGAGATTGTCTGTATGAGATCTTTTATAAACCATTATTTTTCTCAAGGAAGGAATCTTCACACTGATCTAACAACTGTATCATCACCCCTTTCATTTTCAGTGCTATCATGGGTGTTTCTAGTTTGGAGATGTCTTAGATAAATCATCATTTATATATTGCTAATACCAGAAAGATCATAATCTCAAACATGTTTTAAGGGACATTTTGATGACTTGACTTACTCAACCAACTCTTTGTTTACTAATATACAAGTCGTTAAAATGACAAGTACTAGGATTTTAAACTCATTAATATAGATGAATATTTTTGTATATTTTCAAAAATATTTTGTGTTTGAAGTGTCCTCAGGCATATATCTGTTTCCCTAGTATGTTTCTCCTGTATCAGTGAGTAGATGTAGATATCATTCATGAATACTTCAATTAACGAGTTCATGTATGGATAAAACATCTGGTTCATGAGGTCCATGAAAATTTTTGGTGCATTTGTAATCCCGAAAAACACCATTGTGTACTCATATAGTTCATACGTGTTCCAAAACATTGTACCTAGAATGTCCTCCTCTCTAACTCATAACTGGTGATAGTCTGATCAAAGTGGAATATTGGCGAACCACCAGATCCTCATAACTAATCAAATGATAATGGAAAATTTCTAATGGATATTAGTTCTTTATAACCACCCAGTTCATGTTTCCAATAAACAACACATATCCTATGACAACACTCTACCTTCTTGGAAAGCAACATAGGTGAAACCCACGGTAAATTACTTGTGTTTTTTAATCCATTTCTATATAAGTCCTCCAATTGAACCTTGACCTCCTTCAGCTCGATTGGAACCATATGATATGGGTTATCGAAATGGATACACTCCCAATATGTGCAAAATCACATCTTAATGTGTCATTCATTTAAAGTCTAAACTATCTTAAATATTTCAAAAAATATATCACAACTCATTCTTCAGTTTCCTAAGAAACTCTAATGTTCTAGAAGGATAAAAAATTATGTAGTTTAAAATCATGTAATATTTGACTATAGTACTAACCTCTTGGGATTAATAAATACGTGAAGTGAAATACATATATTTGAATGACCTTTCATCCTATATCATAGAGAGTGTGTGGGATAAGTTACAACTTAATTATCATATATATATTGTTGTAATGCTAAAACCTTTTCCTTTTCAAAATTCTTTAGGCCAACCATCATTGTAGTTAGTTATTTTATTTCAAGGATAAATAATTTGTAATGTGAAGGAAACAATTCAGAAATATAAAATTTCACTAATAGAAACCTTGACTAGTCTGTGGGATCATACAAGGTTTCTCTTATCATGTCTATTGGATCAGACTAGGGTTTCCTATGAGTCTACTCATAGCCCAAACTCTTCCCATCCTAGTAATAACCCTTGAGATAATCATTCCATTAGTCAGAATTTTCATATATATATGTATATATATTAAGAAAAAAACATGCTATGTTCAAATAATTAATTCCAACAAGAATATATCATACAGCATGTCAACAAAAATATATCTAACAAAACAAATTATCCCAAACATATAGCACAATCAAGGAACATAATCAATGAACTACAATGCAACATAACAAGATGTATATATTGGGAATGTGAACATAAATTCCAAGTAATGATGACTGAAACGACATGAAATACCATAAATTACATATAACATCTTGTAAATCACCCAAAGTGAATCAATAGTAACAAAAGAAAAAAAATCACCAATTTATAGAAACATGGAGGTCTAATATTTAGTTCTAGTGAGGCACTGACATAGTTCCCCAACCTGAGCTCCAATTTCCTATATCTTGTCTAAATTATCCCAACCCTATAAAAGAGAATAAACAATTTTAGTGAGTCATGATTCTCTAATACCATTTTGTAACATCCCGACTTAAACCCCTCAGTCTGAGCCGAAATGCTACATGACCTCATGTGCACCTCCCCATATGCAGGAGATTTCTGACTAGCAGTGAGGGTTTCAAGTGTAATAATGGGGAGAATACCCTCAATATAATTTCATCATATCATCAATCAATGGTAATAAATATAAAAAATAATCCCAGTAAACATTTTGAAAAAAAGACATGACATACATGTAATACAAAAAAAACAACCTCCAAAAGTGGAAATCATGTTCAATGGAAATAAGGTAGATAAGGTAAATAAATATATAGTGGATCCTCTAGAGTCCATACCCATCAGCAACTAGATACACGTTCCTCTACTCAACTATCCACCATAGAGCCCTTTCAATTCTCCAGATCTCTCATGCAATCTAATAGTGCGTCAAAATTACCAAGTAGGGTGTCAGAACATGACTCACAATGACTCCACCAATGTGTTAATAACCTGATGGGATCCAATATATAAGTGTATTCCATAAGATATTAAAAATGTAATAAGAATAACATCACACAATCCAAAACTGAGTGGTCATTCACTGACCATGCCACCACAAACCCCTATTGGTACCTAATTTGTCTCCATGGTGGGAAATGTTCTCTATATCGATAAGTATCCAAAACTGTCCACAATGTTGTTGGAAATTCACTCAGAATTTAAAAGGCATTGTGTGAAAACAACCTACCTAGAATATAACAACCCTGCTCGTTATTACACACATAAACATGATTTATTACATGAACATGAACTTAAGAAATTTATATGGATCGATAGTTCTTGTGTCTTGAGAAATTAGGAACATTAGATAACAACATAGAACATAAAACACAACATATTTTTTGAAACTATCTTTTACATGACCAAATAATTTTTTTCGTACATAGCATTGCATTGGATAACTTAAGGACATGAATAAGAAAATGGTGACTTATAAAGCCTAATAAGGGTGTAAACAAGGAATAACATGAAAAATATAGTAAATTTTATGAAGTATTTATATCAATTCATAACAAGAGAAACATGAACAAAAAGGCATGATATAGCATGGTTATCATAAAATGGAAATATGGAAACTACATTTAACATGATATTAGAATGAGCCAAGGCACATTGCCCAATGGGCATGAGTAAAACCTCATTGCACATGAATTAGCATGAGTAAACCCTTATTGCACTTGAATTATCCTGATTTGACATCATTTACCATTGAGGATCATTGAATTTAACTTTACCCAATCCATTGGAGCGCTATTATGGGAATACCCTTTAAAAACATTTTATTTCATGCATAAGTGTGTTGTACTGACATTACAACATTTTTTCATTAAATGTCATAATTTATTCCAAGAATTAGAGATTTAGAATACATAAATGAATGTCTTCAGTCAAAAATTAAATTTTCACATAGGTGAATTCCATTGATAGATAAATTGGTATGGTATTTACTTACACACTGATTTTAGACTGGGAAATTTTGGTGTTACATCGGCTGTATAACGACATCAAATAAAAATCATAAAATGGTTTGATGAAAGAGAAATTGGTATATCATCATTTGTACATGAAATGGATAGTATATAGGTCGTGGAATATTATATTCCAACATATTTAATGTAATATATTTTCATAATATAAAATAATTTCTTGAAAGTAAATGATGAGAGAAAAATCCCTTAGGAAATTTTGACATGGTAACTAGAACACATTAGAGGAATTAATGAGAGATAAAGGGGTAACTCATCATTCACACATGAGAATAAATGTAAAGGGTAGGTGATAAATCATACCACAACATTTTTAATTGAAAATAAAAGGGCATAACAACTTAAAGAAACATGGACATAAATAAGGAAGGAAGAAAAGTGAGGACACCTTATTTATAAGTGTGATACCAACGGCTTGAGAGAGGCTTCAAATAAGATTATTGGGAGCTTAGGACACATTGGAAGGATTCTATATAGGGGATTTCAGGGGTTGGTCATGCTAAAAATTGTTTGAGTGAAGATAAATGGGATATTGATTGGGTTTATATATGGAAGGAGAGGTAATTCTTTATTATTTAGGTTTTGGACACTGCACATTAAACTAATAAAAATATTAAATCATCTTATGGTCTTTGCCCATGGTTTTTGATGTTCCCAATCAGGATCTAAGTATCACTGAGAGGGTAGGGGGTGAATCAGTGATATCTTATTCTTTTTATGTTTCCTTCAATTTGAAACAAACTTCACCTCTTGTTAAAGAGTTTATTCACTATTGAACACACACAATGACATGAACACGTGATTTAAAAGTTTCACTATTCAACAAGAGTTTCTACGTTCTTGGTATGGTATGGAAATAATCCAGTACCACACAATCCACCAGAAGAAAATCCTTTAATGTGTAATACAACGAGTAGGATATACCCTTACACTCATGTATCACTTGGAAAACAATCGGCATCTGTGCATGCACACTCTTAGCACATATATGGAATTACGGGATTTCAGTGCTTCTTTACAATTGAACAATTTTATTATCTTAAGGACAAATCTTTACTTTCTTACCCAGAAGCTGGAAAGATCTATCATATGCAGAACCAAAAATGTGCGAAGACCACAATTTTTTCACGCAACCTTTAGGGTACCTTGCACACAATTAAGATGGATTGTACGTAAAAATTTTCTTTTGGTGAGAAAAAACTCTTGTACACAACTTTCCATTTTTCATGAAACATTTCACTTTTCACATAACATTTCTCTTTTCGCGAAACTTCTCTTTTTTCACATAACTTCCCATTTTTCCGTGAAACGTTTCTCTTTTCGCGCAAACCACTGTATTTTCACACATCTCAGTTAGGGTATAATTTTAAGCACATCATAGAAAAATATTTTATTTATGTGTCAAGCCACACACAATGAGAAGGGGTCACCTCGTATTTATTGGCCTTATTAACTCCGTGCGAAAAACACTAATCTGCGCATAAAAACCCTTTCGTGTGCATGAAAAACTCTTTCAATTAACATCATATTTTGTGAAATGCCCCGATATTTCTCACACCTCATGCCTTTTCAATCTTTTGTTCTTTTGATATCGAAACACATTTTGTATGAAAAACATCATTCCTCTATTTAGCGCACCATTCCAATATTTCGCGCAACCTTTATTTTTCATAAATCCCACTGATATTTCATGCACAACATTTTTTTCATGTATCCCTCTGATATTTCACACATCGTGAAAATATTTCATGCATCCCACAAATTTTTTGTTCATCCTTCATATGTTTTGTGCATCTCACTGATTGTTCACGCATCCCACTACTATTTTACGCAGCCTTCAATTTTTTCGCGCACTCTGCCCAATTTTTTTCACATTGAATGACTTTTCCATTTTTCAATGTTTTGACCTTAAATAATTCCTTGCGTGCAAAAATCTAAACCATCTTCAATATTGTATGCAAAATCCATTACCAAAAACACCTTTCTTCATCTCCTGATTTTCAGGCCCTAAAATTTGGAAAACACTGGAAAACAGTGCCTCATTAACCTGTTCTTTTGTGTTGCCTCCAGATTTCCCATTCCATTTTTATTTCTCTCTTCACTGCTTCCCATAACCATTCATCAGCATTCATCATGAACTCCACTATCGTGATACTTATCCTTTGATAGACCAGATTTAACATCGTCAGAGTTACAATGGAATGTACCTAAACGTACCTGTCTTCCAGTACCATCATTCCTTCCAATCAAAACTGTATATTTTTGGCATCATCATTTCTCCCCCTTTACTTCATAAGGCTTGCATCACAAGTTCACTTGACTTATGATATTTGTGAAATACATATCAGCAATACATCTTCTGGTTTTGAAGTCAATTACAAAGTGAATTGATTTATCTTCTTTCACAAAAAACAACACTATGTAATAACAAACCCTTATATCTTCCTTATCCATCCAACTTGGTCCCCACCGTTTTTCCAAAGTGGAGAGGAAAAAATTGTTTTATAAGGAAAATTGTTAAACATATTGATAAATTATTGTTTCTTATTTGGAGGTGAGTCACTCTCTCAAGGAATTTTTCTTAATTGTTAAAATATTTTAGAAGTCTTGGAGGGTTCACTAGGGAACCATAAAATTAATCAAAAAAATATAAAATAACATTATTTTAATGATAAAACATATATTTTCTGAAAAATGTTTTTATATAATTTTATTACATTAATATTGGGTCATTATTATGTCATAAAACACATTATATATTTAAACAGTATTTAATTTTTACCCAAAAATTTGACTGTCTCAAAAAGTTATGAAAAATTTATCGTTAGATAATTTCAACATCTTGAATCATAAAAATTATATTCATTTTATCTATGTAATTTTATAAATATGTGAATTTTAATTTTTAATATAAAAAAGTCATTTATTGAAAATTAATTGATTTTGACAAAAATAGTTTTCAAACCATAATCAAAATATCAAGAATATTCGTAAAAAATTATACGATCATTTATTTATAATAAAAAGTTATTTAGTAATAATATTCTATTAAAATATTATTTAATTAAATAATCCACTAATATTTAAAAATAGAGTTCTTAATTGAATATTAATTAAAAATACTATTTTTCCTCTAAAACCCACTTACAATGTAACAATAATAAAATTAATTTATATTATTTATACAAAAATAATTCATATAATCATCATGTTAGGGTATTGATACCGAACTCTTTATAACATCCACATAAGACCTAATGGTAAGGTTTGCGATGGTAATAGACTCTTGGGTGGATTAGACAACATAACTCGGGTGTTAATCTCTATTAACTTCCATTTCTCCAATAGATAGTTATGTTCAAGCTTAACTTGTTCATGCTCGGCATGGGTTTGGTCAAGAATGAAGCACAAGGATGATACCTCTTTTAAAAACTATGAAAAATGGGCTTCATATGGAGCAATTATGATAGATGATGGCATCACTTCCTTCACCTATGTAAATTGGATTTGTTAAAGCTCAATATTTATACTAATCATGTGATAACTATTATATTAGCAGTGGTAATAATTATTAATAGTATTTTATAATCCAAAAACATAAAACGAAGGAAGTCCATATGTTTTATAAAACCATTTTACATAACAATACATTCAATTAGACCATGAAAAATTTTCATTAATAAAATTTTAGTTCGTTATAGTCTTCCCCCTTAAGAAATTTTTCCATCCAACATTCCTATTCCCATACTAAAACATATGAGGGTGACTATGCCTCATCACTTTCTCTAGTTCACATGTTTCTCCTTCAAACATGTGGTTTCATCACACCACTTTGACAATTGAAATTTTCTTATTTCATAGAATGTTTTACTTATGATCTAATATATTCACCGTCTCCTCTTCATAGGATAGGCCATTCTCCAATGGTATAACCTCTGGATTGAGTACATGAGATGGGTTAGGTATGTACTTCCTTAAGAGTGATAATTAGAATACCTCATATACTTGAGATAGTTTTGGTGGGAGTGTTAGTCGATAAGACACTACTCTAATACAATCAATGATCTCAAAAGGGATGATGTACATTGGACTATGTTTTCACTTCTTCCAAAATCTCATAACTATATTCCAAGGTGATATGCGGAGGAATACCATGTTTCCAACATTAAACTCTTTGTATCATCGACTGTTATCATCACAGCTCTTTTTTCGACTCTGAGAAAATATAATGTGTGGATGGATGGTCTTTACCTTCTCTACCATTTCTTCGACCATTTCTAGAACTACGTGTTTTCACTCCCCAACTTTATCCCATCATGCCAATGTTGTGCCCCACTTTCCATAAAGGGATTCATAAGGATCCATCAGGATTTTTGGGTGGAAACTCTTATTGTTAAAGAACTCATGTCGGGTTAGTTTTTGATCCCACCCTCCTCTAATGTCCATTGAGCATGATATCAACATTTCCTCAAGTGTTTGGATATTCCACTCGGATTTACTGTTAGTTTTATATTGATATGATGTACAGATGTTCAGCTCAGTATTCAAATCATTTTGGAGACCCTTCTTGAACATTTAGGGGAATCTTGGATCTCGATCAGATACAATAGATAGTGGTCCTCCATGCATCCATACAACTTCTCTAATATATATCTATGATGGTTGATTTAATGAGAAATCCTCTCGATTTGTAATGAAGTGTGCATTCTTTGTAAAAAGATCCAAAACAACCCAAATAACATTGTTTCCTTTATATGTTTATGGAATTTTGGTGACAATGTCCATGGTGATGTTCTCCCATGTCCATGTTGGTATGGGTAATGGTTTCATAATCCCTTTAGACTTCTACCTCTCAGCCTTCACTTGCTAACACACCCGGAACATTGATGTATTCTCAACGATCTCCTTCAACATGTTATCACATCAACAATTCTCTCGGAGATCTAGATAAATCATTATTTTTCAAGGGTGAATTGAGATATTTGAACAGTGTATTTCATCAAAAAATTAATTCGTTACTCCAGATTTGTTAGATCACATATTCATGAACCAAATCTCACAATTCCTTCTTCATTAACGTTGAAAACCTAGGATTTCACTTTCCTGATTGTTTCCGCTTTCTTCTAAATTACCACTTTATCCTTTAGAGCATCCTTTAACCTTTCCAAAATAGATGGTTGAACAATAATTTTTAAAGGATTCACGATTTTCCATTCTATATGATTCCCATGTATATCTTCATCCTATCTAAGAATATTTGATCCTTTTAACTTATCATCAATTATAAAAATTTTGGTTCCATTCTACTGAGAGCATATGTCGCCTTGTTCACTTTCCCTTGGTGGTAATGGATTTACGAATCATAGTCTTTGGTCGTATCTAACCATCATTGTTGGAGCATATTCAACTCTTTTTTTTAATATATACTTGAGTCATTTTTGGTCCATATATATTTCACACTTCTCCCAAAATAGGCAATTTCACAAAATTATTAAAGTTATGATTACTACAGCCAACTCCAAATCATGTGATGGATTGTTTTTCTCATGAAATTTTAATTTCCTTGAAGCATCAACAATGATATTTTCATTTTTCATCAAGACACAACCCATAACCTTTTTCAAAGAATCACTGAGTACCAAAAAAATTTCTCCACTTGTGGGTAGTGTGAGCACGGGTGCAGTGATAAGACTCTAACTCAACACCTTGATGATATTTTTGCATTCATCACTCCAAGAAAACTGGACTCCATTCCGAGTTATCTTGGTAAGAGGGGTTTCCGATAGTGAGAAATTTCTCTGAAATTAGAGATAATATCCTACTAACCCTCGGTATCTATGGATATTCATCACCGATGTTGGCCTCATCCATCCCTTAATTGTAGTTGTCTTGGATGGATCCACAGATATCACATTTATTGAGATGGTACGACACAAGAATAAGACTTCCTTCAACCAGAACTCACAATTGATGTACTTTTCGTAAATCTTATCCGTTCACAAGGACTCTATTATAGTGCATTGATGCTCCTCATTCTCCTCCTTGGTTTTTTAATATATTAGAATATCGTCTTCAAAAACTATCAAAAAAATTTGAGGTAATCTCTAATGACTCTATTTATCAATTCCATGAACATTGTTATAGAATTAGTGAGTCTGAAAGTAATTACTATTAAATCATAGTTCCCGTACCTTGTACGAAAAGAGGTCTTGGTGATATCATCCTTCTTTACCCATACTTGTTAATATTTCCACTACAGATCCACCTAAGAGAAGTATTATTCTCAAGATAGTTGATCGAACAAGTCATCAATTCATGGAATAAGATAATTGTTCATTATAGTTATTTTTTTGATCTCGTAATAATCAATTTTAAGGAATATCGACCCATCATTCTTCTTGAGGAAGAGGACTACTGTACCCCATGGTGAAGCACTTGGGTGAATAATCCCATTATCCAAATTCTCCTACAATTGTTTCTTTTTCTCATCAATCTCAACAATATATATTTTATATTGATTTTCAGATAATGGTATTTCCCCAAGTATAAGAACAATCCAGATTTCAATATCTCTTCTTTGAGGAAGACCATACAATTCATCCGGAAAAACATTAGTGAATTCCTTCACAATAGGCATCTCATTAAAGATGGTTTTTTACATAAACTTTATCATCTAAGTAAGATATGCATGCCCATAGGGAAGTAATATCCCCAGATGAGATGATGGTGCTAATGAAGTTTCATCATCTTCCTTACTCTTGTTCAAAATCTAGGGTAGATTCTCCATATGAAGAGTGATTTCCCTTTCATGGAAAATTGTGTTGGATATATATATAGAAAACCGATCAATGCAATGAATTTTATCAAATTCAACTAGAGGGAGTGTGGAAAGGTTCTTCAAGGAGTTAAATCCACAAATTATGATAGTGGAAGAGTTATATTCATGGGATTCAATGATTTCTCCATTTTTTGTTCTCACTGACATATCTACTTCCATAATTTATGGTGGATCTGGGATTATTTTACTAATCTTTAAGGATATAAAAAATGAATAGAACAAAAATAAAAAAGTAAATTCTCTATTCATGAATGAATTACTTGAGTACTTGTCGCCACATTGTTTTCGGGGTTCGCTTCATTGGTAGTGATGGAAAAATCTCTCCCTTTATACCAGAGAGGTTGTTATTTTCTATCAAAAACCCTTGGCATAGGGAATTTGTTTGCAATGATCCATGGTTCTAGGAAGTTGAATAAATGAACAATGAGTTAAAGGTCAAACAAAGAATTCCTCTCCACTATAACAATAATGGATTTTTTTTGTGTGGAAATAATGGCTAGGTTCCCTACTATTCCACACATATATCATTTCCTCATCCCCTTCAGGAAATTTCTTGGGTGCTTCTTTTTGCACATTTGGAATGTTTGGTGTTGGAATTTCTAGGCATTGTTGGATTTATCCATCAAAATTATTGAATTAAAGTTCACTTTCCGCTTCTTATCCACATAATACCCCTGAGATTCATTGATGTCCATTTTGACAACATGGTTTATCTTACAATTTCCTCATAGTTATCGAAGTCACAAATTGCCAGATCTTTCTGTAGTCTAGGTTTTAGCCCCCCAAAAATTCATTCAACTTGTCATTTGGGGGTAACAAAAAAGAAAAAGTCATATCGTGCAATCCATGTGATGATTTCCACATATGCTTTGATGGATTCATTCTCTTTTTTATTTAGGGAAAGTAAGTCCCTTTCTATCATAAGATGGAGGGAGTGTGGAAAATATTCATCAAAAAAACATTTTTCATAATTCCTTTAATTCTAACATATTGATCACTTCCTTGAGCTTCATATTTTTTATCAATATCAACCATTGATTAGATTCACCATCTATATGATATGTATACAGAAAAACCTTCTTTTTTGGATCATCGAAGGATTGATAAAATCGTTTCAATGGAGTTGATCCATTATTCGGTGATTGAGGGATCAAATAATCCCTTAAAAGTAAGAGGAATTTATCTCATTAAGCTCTCGATTGAGGATTGTTATTTCTTGGGGAGTGGATGATCCACTTGACCGATGATTCAATTCAAAACATGAGTTAACTAAGAGTTTATTGTGACATATTTTTCAATTTCCACTCCCATCAAATTGGGCATCTAATTAGAATAGTCATCCAAATGATCTTCGCATCGGTTGTTAGAATAAATCCTCATATTACCGGCCAATGGCTAGAATAAAAGGAAATTTAGGGGTAACACATAAAGGTGAATACAATTACAAAAAATGGATAACATAAATATTACATTTATTTCCTTAATGTTTTAATTTATTGGATTTAATCTATGATATCCATGATCTACATCCCAACATATATTCTTAGGGGAGGTTTTTTATTCACTTAACAATGTTTCATACTATGATTATGAATTTACCAAAGAATATCAACATGTAGTTTCATAACCAAGAGTGAATCTAGGCCTGTTGGCATGCACTAGTTCTCATTCGAGTCTGGCTTAAAGCGTTGTTTTGGGGTTTTATCTGTAGATAAATCTATGCCAGAGGCAAATCTACCTATTAGTATCTATACAATGATGTATTTTCATGATAAACCACTTACTCTATAAAAAAATCAGGGTCGTTTTATTGTACTTATTAATATACCTAAGTCATTCACTAGGGTTTTCTAATACTAATCCCAAAAAAACTAAACCTATTTTTTGATACTTACTATAACAACTCTGCTCTATATTACCCGCATAAACCTGATTTATAGCATAAAAATTCACCTAAGACAACTATGAGGATTGAAATGTCTTGTTTATTGGGAAATTATGAACATTACATAACAACATAAAACATAAAACACAACAACATTATTGAAAACATCTCTTAAAAGACCACAACATTCCTTCGTATATATCATTGCATGGGATAACCTCAGGACATGAATAAGAAAAGGGTGATAAAAAAGCCCGGTAAGGGAGTAAATAAAGAATAACATGAATTATATAGTACATGTTAAGAAAAATGAATATCAATGGAGAAGAATAGAACATTAATAAAAATGAATGATATAGCATGATTATCATAACATGGAAATGTGGCAACAATATTTTGCATGATATTAGCATGATCCAAGGCTCATTGCACATAGATCATAACTAAACCCTCATTGAAATTTAATTAGACTAATTAAACCCTCATTTCCCTTGAATTATTATAAGTGAACTCTAATTTTACATGGTGTATCATGATACTATTCATTACCCATTTCATTGAAGCACTATCAGGGCACACTGTTTAAAAACATTTCATTTCATGCATAACTATGCCACATGGATCATATAACATGGATTCGTTAAAATAAAAATTTATTATACGAATAAGTGATATGTAATACATAAATTTATGTCATCCATCAACAAGTACATGTTCATAAAGGTGCATACCCCTGAAAGATAATTGTGTATGGTATTAACTTACATGATGATTTTTTCATGGGAAGTATTTGTGTAACCTCGGCATCATAAGGACACCAAATAGAAATTGAAAAATGGGTTGATGAGAGAGAAAGTTTTATCTCATAATTAATATGTGAAATCGAAATTTAGGGGTTCATGGAACATAATATAAAAATATATGTAATGGAATTTAGATGTATAATATAAAATAATTTCATGAAAGTAAATGAGGAGAGTGAAATCCCTTAAAAAATATCGTCATGGTAACATATGTAAATTGGAGGTATTAATGATAGAGAAAGGGGTATATAATCATTTAATCACAAAGATGGAAGTATAGGGGATTTTAAAAATCATACCCAAACATTTTTAATTGAAACTAAAATGGCGTAATAATATATGGAAACTTGGACAAAAATAAGGATGGAAGAGTAGTGAGGTTCCCTTACTTGAAGTGTGATCCCAAAGGCTTGGGAGAGGCATGATAGAGGATTATTGGGAGCTTATGGTGCCTTTAGAGGATTATATAGAGAAGAGGTTAGGGTTTTTTCAAGCTCCAAATGTTTTGAGTAAAGAGGAATGAGATATTGAGTGGGTTCATATTGGAAAGAAGAGAGAATTATTTATTATTTATGTTTTGGACCCTAAACAATAAACTAATCAAAACCACAAACCATAAAATTATTTCTACCAAAGTTGAGTGGAACAATTTGTATTATAATCACAATTTCTGAACTTATTAAAATATAAGTCTTTCTTATATGGAGGTGAGTCATACTCTCATGGAAAGTATTTTAAAAAGATAAAATATTTTATAAGCCATGGAGGGTCCACTAATGCACCATACAATAAATGAAAAATATATAAAATCACATTATTTTAAATATAAAACATATATTTTTCGAAAATAATATTTAAATTATTTTATTACATCACGATTAAGTAATTATGATGTCATAAAACACATTATATATTTAAATGACATTTAATTTTATACCCAAAAATTCAAATCTCTTGGAAAATTATGAAAACATTACCATTAGATAATTATGACATCCTAAATCCAAAAAATATATTAATATAATCAAAATAATTTTCTTAATATATGAATTTTCAATTTTAAAATAAAAATCAATATTTTTTTAAATTCATGGGTTTTGGAAAAAATGTTTTGAAAACATAATTAAAATTTCCATTGTATTCATAAAAAATATATGATCACTAATATATAATGAAACTTAATATAGGAATAATATTTTATTAAAATATTATATAATTTAAAAATCCATTTATTCATCAAACTAACTTTCTTGATTGAATATTAACTAAGAATACTATTTTTTCTTTAAAACCCATTTACAATGTAGCAATGATAAAATGAATGTATATTCATAATACAAAAATATGGTACATAACCATAGTGTTAGGGTCTTGTTACATAACCCCTTATAACACCCATATAAGACCAAAAGGTAAGTTTTGGGATGGAGACCGGCTCTTGAGGTGTCTTGGATAACATTTCTTGGGTGGTAATCTCTATTTACATCTACTTCACCCATAGGTGGTTCTGTTAAAGCATAAAATTTTGAAGCTAATATCGGGCTTGGTTAAAGGAGAATCCTAGTGATGCTACCTCCTTTCTGATCTCTGACAAATGGGCATCATTTGGAGCAATACTACTGAATGGGGTCATCTCTTCCCTTGTTTGGGTAAACTGTATTTGTTAAATACCTATATATATACTAATCATGTGATCACTACTCAACGACTTCATTGACAAAAATAATAATTCTTTATGGTATTTTAACATCCAAAATCAAAGGAAGTGCATTTGTTTTATATAACCATTTTACATAATAAGATATTTAATTAGATCTAGAAAATTTTTCATAAATAAAAGTTCGGGTCGTTACACAAAATCCACAAGGAATCGGGTAATACTTAAAATCTGCTAGGCATCAAGAATCTCTACCCTACCTAGAATTCACTAGGCATTAGGTAAAACATAGAATCCAAAATGCATCAATTTTTGGTCATCTAGCTGAAATCCACAATTTATCATGTAGATTCTAGGTTACAAGGGTAACATGTTGTGCCTACATCTTCATCGCACATCTTGCGCACACCCCACAAGGAATAATTATAACACAAGAGCAACCTATATATTATAGACATACCAATCCTCCAAAATAATACATGACATGTAATATCATGATTACCACTAGAGCACACATCATTAGAAATATGGTATCATCATATACCTCAACTTGTGAATCAAACATCATCATGGAATTAATCTATCACATCAATATCATGGAATCAAATCATACCACATCTTGGGATACACACACATAGAACATAATTATATGTAAAGTATCATAACAATATATGTGATTTTTTTATCAAACGTGAATAATAAGATACAAGGTACTCATGGAAACAAGTGTCTTATAAGTTCCTTAGGTCCACACACCCACCCACAAGTTATCATAAATTAACATGGTCATCAAATAAGTCTACACATAAAAAACTATGTCTACATGTGTCAATGAGAATCCAAGAGGTAATGATCATCCTACCATAAATGTAATTGATGTAAAAAAGTAGGGGAATAACTGATCAGTAACAACTCTTTGTGAACTTATAATAGAAATTTCGACACTCGTGGTTCACCGTGGGTCCTGAAAATACTAAATTCGATAAAATTTTATCTCTCCTGGAAATTTTAAAATTATTGATTAATATAATAAATTAGATATTATTTTTTTCTCCTAATTAATTTTACATTTTTGATTAAAATATTACATGTGATAAAATTCTAACTCTCAAATATATTTTTAAATTATCATGTACAACATTACACACGATAATATTTTATCTCTCATAGATATTTATCAAATTACCTATTAAAATATTGATTCATGATCTTACTTCATGAATATTTATATCCTTATAATTTCTCAAAAATTATATTTTTATAATTTAATATAAATTTTCCTTTTTAATTATATATTTTTATAATTTTTCACAATTTACCATTTACAATTAACATTTAATATTTTATTTTATATTACCTTTTTAAATTATTTTTTTATAATGCAATACATTTTTTTATTTTATTAGATTATTATCTCTGATAGCTTCAGAAAATTATTATTGATAATTAGTTTTAATGATCACTTGATAATTATTTTCAATTAAAATTATAATAATATGATGGAATTATATATTGAAAATATTTCATAATTATTATTAAACAATTTCATATAATTATTCATTTTTAATTTCATTTAATAATTATATTTTTCTAAACAAAAATATTTATCATTTTATAATTTATACTATAATCATTTGATAATTCATGTAATTATCATATGATATTTTCAATAATATTTGTCACATGATAATTGGTTTATAATTATCCATAAAATCCAAAGTACTATCTTCGATAAATTTGGTTCAATTATCTTTGCATAGTTTTTTAAATAATATCTCGCATCAATTTCATGTAACTAACCTCCGATAATTTCATAAATTATACTAAAATAATTTAGGATCCATCCATTTATTTAAAATAAACCATTTTTATAGAATTTGAAATATAGTATTTGGGAATAAAAATGGAATAAAATTAAATAAATTTAAAATATGTAGGAACCTGGTGGTGTTTCAATTATGACGTGGTTGTGGGGAGAAACTGGTCATCCTGCTAGAACCTAGAAATGAGGCCACTGGACAAAACCCATTACACGCAAGGGAGTTTTGGTGTTACCAGGATTTAAAAAAATAGAAAACAAAGGAGGCTGAGTGGTTCATATATTTTAGGATCTGAAACCATGGATGGAGTCCTTTTTTTCATAACAATAAAATATAATCTCGTTTTCATTTGGGGTTCAACCCAAATTTTAATATGGAGTCATTAATTTGGGCTCATTAAGTGGTTGGAAAATTAAATGGTCAAAAAAATTGTAATTTATGGTCAATGTATCATACATGCATTAAAAATGTGGTCTTGGGAGTTTGAAGAATAAAATATAAATTATTTCATTATTTTAAATTTATTTAATAAATAAATTTTAAATTAATTAGTCTAACTAGTAGAAATATTGAACACCCCTCAAAAATAAATGTTAGGTCCCAGCAAATGTATACACCGCACTCCATATCTAACAGTGTTATCAAATTTCTTATATTGAACATTGATTGTTATAAATCAATGAGTTTTTAATAAAAAAACCGAATAAATAATTAATTAATAATAATTTTTTAATCGTGTGCGCTGTTTCCAGACACCTGATGCTCATAAAAGTTATATTCCTCTTAGGGTAAACCCCTTGCTTTAGAACCTATAGTGGTCACATATTTCTTATATGACTCACCATTTATGAGATATTACATTATTTCTAATGTTAAAATAAAATAGAAATTATTATATATATTTTTCGTGAGAGATGTTTCCACAAATCTAGCACTTAAAAATTTGAAACACCTACTTGTGTGAAAACCACACCTTATACCATGCTGTGTTCATAGATTTCATATTTAATTCTTGCTTGTAGAGATATTCAATCATTTTGAATAAATTTCTCACACTTAATTTAATATATTTAATAATTTTGTACTATCTTTGTTTAGACTCTAAAAGCCTCAAAATCATTACACTAACTCAATGTCTTACTCCAAAAATATCTTATTGATTATTCCAATGTGTTAACTCAGACATCATTTTTCAAAAAAAGAATTAAAACTTTCATGTTATTTTCACTGATAATTGAATTTTTTAATTGATAACAATTATTAAATATCAAAAAAATTGTTTTTTAATCATTGTAAAATGAAGATATTACAAGAGATTACTGCTAAATTTTCTTATGGTGTTCTAGAACCATAAAAAGTTATTTGAACCTTACCACCAATTTTGTATGAGACATAAGGGATTTCTAATTTTGTAACATATTTATTTCATCCCATAAACACCAATAACCAGCCGAAAGAATGAGAAGTTGAATTGTATTCTTGTGATGGTTTCTCCCAACACCAATGAACTTGGGTTGATGTAACTTATATACTATCACAACCTAAATGGATAAATCCATTAAAATAACTAATGTTCTCCATACCTTGTCCACCCAATTTAATTGGAAAAATAAATCCACGATGGATTCCTCTTTATGGGTTGAAAACCCCAGAATTTAGATGTTATGGAAACACATTTGTTAATGACCTCTACATTGGTGTGTAGCGCACGGTTATAGATTCTCTACATCTGAATGTTTAACTTGGTCAGAATGAAATTACACCACAATGATCTCCCCCATAAATCATTAACATGAGATGAAAGTGTAATATTTTTATATGTCTTAGTAGAGTAGATACCTGACATTCATGCCATGAAGACAAACTCATATGAGAAATCACCAATATTAATATCATTCAACAACTTCCTTTGAGTGGGGTTCGTAATTTCTTATATTAAAGTGTGGAAACAAATATCTTGCTAAATTTATTTGATTGGTGTTGGGATCCCAGAAATCCTAACACCATATATGACCACTTATAATTCCAAAAATTAACATCCTTATGCCTAATTTTCCACTGATAATTCTACTGAAGAATTGTCATATGAAATAGGATGTATTTATGTATAGAGTAAGAGGAACTCATGTATTATCTCACAAAGATTTATTCTTTCATTGTAATGATCCTACCCTAGAGGTAATATACATCATTAACCTCCCAAGACAATTTTACAAGAATAAAATACATCCACATTGTTATATTCCCCGCTTTAATGCCCCGATTTCCACCAGCCTATAAATCCTTTTCAAGGAGTCCTATTGAGTGCTAAGAGATATACAATGACTATGATATGATCATGGATCTTGAATGGAATAATTTATATTGGGATCAACTTCCCTTTCTTCTAAAATAAAAAATATCACTTCCATATGGATTTACAAAGGAACACCATGTCAAATTATAAAAAATCTAGTTTCTAATGATGATTATATATATATCATGTATATATAATTTTTACCATTTGTATAAGATGTTGAATGGTTTGAACATTGTCTGTCATTTCTTAGGAATTACAGGAACCTATCAACTTCCCCACTCTAATGGCATTCCAGAATGTTGTAATCTTGAATCACTACCTATACAGAGCCTAATATATTTCCAAATGGATACTGGAATGAAAGAGTTGTTATATTAAAACATTACTAAGGTTAGGATTTCACCAAAATATCCTTGGAAATTCACTGAAGTAATTATGAAAAAACAACATTAGAGTATGAATGTTCTATAAAAGATGATTTATGTGACATAAAATTAATTAAGGTAAACAATAAGATAATATGTTTTATGAGAGAAAATAAGAATAATTAAAAATATAAAGAACAATCAAAAAGTAGTGGAGAATATATGAGAAAATAAAATTTCTGTTTTTAAAATGATTCATTCATTAAAAAGGACAAATGGATATTAAATATTCATGGTAGAAACTATATCATTTTTTGAATGGTAAAATAACTTGATTGGGTGAATTTAATGGTCCTTCAGTATTTGGAATCATTAAATCCATGAAAAGGCTGAACAATGTTTTTATAGGGTTATATAGTAACTTTCCATGAAAAAAAGTCAAATTATTTTAATAGAAAAAATATTGATATAAATTGATAAAACCCCAAATAATATTATTACCACCTAAAACTTTAATCAAAAAACATATTAGGATCTGAAAAAATTGAATTTTTGATAATAAATGATAAAATAAAAGAAATAAGAGCGATGTTTTCTCCGATTATTTGAAATTACACTCTAATATCCATCATTTCCAGAACCAATAATTTCATTATTTTCTAATTTATTTATCAATAGAATTCATGTTCCTGATCTCTAATATCCCTTTTTGAATTTATGATTCCCTGTTCCTTCACTCCACTTAGAGTATATCATTATTTATAATCTATATGATTTTGAAATTTCTTCATATATATTTTTTTCCATGAAGTAAAGTAGGACTATGATTCATCCATCTTAATTATGAAAGTCATATAAATTTTATTTATCCCATGAAACTAATTAATAGTCCTGGGTGATTCATTATTAGAAAAAACGTAGAAATTATTTTTAGATTCTTTCACCCACACATCAGAATTCACAGGGTAAAATTAGTGTATTCTTAAATTAAAGAACCACTATCCTTCCAAAACTCATAAATTGATTGACTATTTTAAAACCATGTATCAATGATTGAGAATTCATTTTTTTGTTTTTTCCAACATAGTTCACTATATGGTTTAGATAAGATCTACCAAAACAGACCACTAGTGTGTCCTGAAAACCACTCACAATGGACCACTGAATAGATAAAACAAAACAACCCATAGAGATGAGGGACACATCAAGCCACCAAACCCAAATATTTCCAATAATTCAGGATCCTAATTTTCTCACTTGTAAAAACCAACATGTCCTATTGTTTCCCAGAAAAACTCTAGTTTCACCCATCCCGTCGTTCGAACCACATACAGCTCAGCTGACTCTGCTTCGGGAGCTCTGAAGCTATATTCCTAGAGTCATCCATGTGTGAGGGAATCCATGAAAAAAATAAGATGGATGTAAGCCTGAATCAAATCCATTAATGAGGATTCAAATTCTCCACCAAAATGAATACATACTGCTTTATTAAAAATGGTCCATCCACAAAACAAAACTTAATTCATCCAAGAGTGGATCTCCTATCACAGGAGCCACCAAAAGCATCCTAAATCACTAAATATACCATAAGAATAGAATATATTGGGGTCATTAATATATGGAAATGGAAAACGTGAAAATGATACCATTAATAGGTGGATCCAAACAAGAGAAATGAAAACGAAAACCACACTCGGATAGACAATACCAAAGTACGGGAGTGAGAAAACAGGAAAGTTAAAGCCCACAAAGAAGAACCATCAAAGGAGGTGAATAAAAGAAAGGGACTCATTGATAGGTATTTGAATGTGGAACAAGGGGTCCATGATCCAAGATGATGAATCGTGCTTGTGCCCATGTCTGGACCTGAAGAGGGCGACAAACATCGCCATAAATATAAAACCTAAAATCAAAAAAAACAAAGAAAACAAGACAGAAGGATCAATAGGAGGACTAGAAAGGGGAAGACACTGGCTACGAGAATTCTTGAGGTTACCATATATGACCCCATATTGTCCCAGAAGAAGACAAAAACCCTTTTTCATTCTGACTCCAATAAAATAAACTGGTCAAGGACATGATGGTGAGAAATGAGCACAAAAGGGTCCCCATCCATAGAAATATCAATGTGAAGGTGTCGAAACATATTGGCCATCATGAGGAAGAGTTGAAGAGGGATGGGGAAACTAATATGGGAAACAAAATCCATCACCGCCAAGAGAAATGATAACCCTTGTGGGATAGTGCATGAGAGATAAGAGACCCCCTCTTATGCCTAGTATCTGAACCATGTTTGTCTAATCATAAAAAATTCATAATACAAATAACAACATAGTTCCACAATAAAAATCACTCATGGATTAATAATATTTTTTATATGTTTTCGTACTCCTAATCATCATATGGAAAAAATAAAGAACACTAGATTTCCGCAATCATATCCCAACACAGCCATTGAATTGGAGGGAAAATATGTATTTCCATCCTATTCATGTAGACCAAAGTAGGGAGAAAAAACCTTATGAACATATATATACGATCTATAGAACATTTTTAACATCCAATCATGTTTAATAATTTCAATAATATCATATTTTTTAATTCATATCTACAACCATATTTGATCAAATAAAAATATCCATCTCAGTACAGAGAACGTTTTTCAGCATCACCATTAGTAGAGTTTGGTTTTCCCTTCAATGATCCACATATTTATTCACCCAAATTATTCACAGAAATAATTGGGAAGATTAAATGACACTGAATTGATGGTGGTAAGTGGCATAAGATCCATAAATTTTATCTGTGATGGATTCCAATTCTCATTGATTGATTACATAAACTCATCGATGGTTAATATTCTACAACAGAATTTCAGATTTATTGGAATAATATTCATTGATAAAATTGAAATCAAAATTATATATGGGGACATCATTCATACCATATGTTATTATAATCTCATCTAGTGTTTAATTTGGATTTTCAACCAAGATGCATCCATAATGAATACCATTGATGACATTTTATTTAATGGGATTGGCCCGATATGACCACCAGTTAAACTTCTTTGTGAAACCTTACAAAGATATGAGTTTCGATCACAAAACAATTTCTCAATGGTTAATTATTCAAATCAGGGATCATGAAATCATTAAAGAGAATATTATTCCTTTATATGGATCTTATAGTCCATCTCACAACACAACTAAAACTATGGTTCGAGCTATGAAAAAATGGGAAATATCTTATGGGGATGCATAGTATAATCTTAAACATCATAATTTGGATATGAGAATCCTCTTGTAAATTTTTCTATTTTAGTTGATATTAGAAACTTAATTTAGGGTATCTATGAATAATAAGTTTTTCTGTGATAATGGATTTTCAGATTCGGCTCTATAGCATCTAGATTTTGAAATTCTTCTAGATGAGTGGTGTAGCTCTATAATCAGTTATATGGATCAAAAATAAATTTGTATATATGGGGTTAACCCATGTATGAAAATTTCTACATTGGAAATTATTTATTGAGATAAAAAACCTGATAAAAATAATCCATCAAATGTAAAAAATATCAATTTTAATAGAAAATTATTTTTCCTAATGAAATTTCTAGAATTATTTTTTTAATAAAATAACAAAAAAAATATTCAAAAAAATAATTCCATAAATAATATTTCAAAAATTAAAACATGGGACTTAAAAAATAAAACCTCTAGAATTTTTAAAATCTTATAAATGATGGATTTCAGTGAATAATCCAGAAAAATATATATTATCATTATGAAAAAATATTTCAACAATCAAGATAAAGAATAATTAATATTTTAATATATAAAATTGAGTATTTTCATAGAAAAACTCAATGAATTTCATATTGAACTCTAGACACTCTAAATATAATATTTGATAATAAAAATATTGTTTTGATATTAAAACACAATATTTATATAAAACATGTTGTTGAAATCATGTAATAGATTTCAAGGACTTCAAATTCTCTTATTCATATAACTATTTTTATTCTCAAGAAATAATTTAATCAATGTTAGGGGAAGAATTATAATCAAATCATTTTAAACGTGATTTACCACTAGCAGTCAATATTAAAAAATTATTCTCCACCCTGGAATCATAGAATTTAGAAAATTTATTTTTGTAAGATCCCATCAATTTTACGTACATTTCACTCCATGATTTCCATTTGAGCCATAGTATATGATACTTTTTCAGAGAGAGAGAGAGTTATTTTTAGAAAATGACCTAAATTTAGGGTTTGTATGCATGTTGAGATAATGCAGTCTGGGTACAACTAGTATTAAGTGTTAATATAGTATCATGGTATGTAGGGATGTTTTAAAGGGGGTCCAGCATCTTTAAAAGGAAAATAGGTTGAATAATCGATAATAAAACATGTACACATCATATAAAGGGGTTACATGTTTGTAATTGTTTTATGGTTTTAATAAATTAACCCTTATGTTGTAGTGTTTTTAGAAAAATACATTAAAAACATTTACATCACATGTAGTAGCATTACACGTAGTGTAAATGCCTGGCCAATTATTTTAAACATGTCTTGCAGCATAAATTTTTTCTATTTCATTGCAGCTTCTCTCCTCTTAACCCTAGGGATTCTCCATGTGACATTGGATTACTAACCTCTCATCCAAATATTCTTTTTTCCTATTCAATCCTTGTAAATTTCCTTTACTTTGGTTTTTTCTTTCTTTCCATTGGGTTTTCAACCATTTTGGTGGAATTATTTGGTTAATTATATTTTTGGTTTTGATCGTGATCAGTTTTCATTTTGGATACTATTTACAATTGTTTTCACCTTCTCAATCATGGGTGTTGGATGTTGGAATCATTTTTGGATCACCAATTAATGGTATGGGTCTAAATATTAACCCCATACTTTGATAATTTCCAATTTCTTTGAATACTATGATTACTCCACCATTTTGTTCATCTGAATCAATTAACTAATTGAATGAGATTATTCCCTAAATTCCTTTGGTTTCAAATGGATTTTTACTTATTTACTGAATTCATGTATGATTAGCATGACATGTGACCTATGGTGATTTTTTATTATTGAATCCCAAAATTTTGACTTTTACTTATTGATATAATTGTCAGTTAGTTGTGAATTGAATTGACAGTGGAATATGTAAGAAATATGGTAATTCACAAAATAAACTTTTGAAAATTGTGGGGTGATATTGGGATATCAAAGCTATATAAAAGGAATTGTGTTTCATGCGACAATTATTATTTATCAGGATCATCCCTAGAACTTGCACAGTTATGATGAAATGATAGTCTTGAGTGGGCTTGGCCCAACCCATGTTGTAATGCTTATAGAGAGTGGGCTATGTCCCATTACTTGAAATAATTCTTGTAGGGATTTAATAATTAAATAATGTAATGCTTATAAGGATTTGACCCAAAAATGATATAATGATTATAGGGATTTGACCTATATTGTTATGACTATACCATGGTTATATGGTAGTGGTTGGGATGGTCATAAGACATGATCTGAGACAGACCGACCTGGCACAGAATTAGGTTAGATTACCTTATTTATGTGATTGTTGATTGTATAGATGTGAGACATTCTTAGAGATATTTAATCATGGAACTAGAGTAGGTTATCTTAACATGATTATATGATTGTGGTAGGAATGGTTGTAATACGTTATAAAAGAAATTAAATCATGGATTAGAAATATAATGTTGTATTTATTTACTTTATTAATTAATTAATAAACATATTTATTGATATATTGCATAAAATTCTTATCATAGTGGTTCTATTTAGACATGGAGGCTTTGTCCAACTGAGTTATACTCACACCCATTTTCGTCTATTTTTTGTAACAGAGAAGATTATGTGGATGCATTTTGGGAAAAGGGAAAAGGACCTTGAAGTTTATTTCATATTTATTCTTTGGATGGTGCTTGGATATGGTACCGATGTGGGGTTGGAGACATATAAAGTTTTTTCTTTTATTGGATTTTGATAGTCTTTTTTTGTATTTTCCTAGCATGGAATTTATTTATAATCCATCATGTCATTACATTATTCCTTTATTATTTATTGGATTATGCAATTATCTTTTATTATTAAATTACACTATGTGTATACATTGATTTTTTCCACTTATTATGAATTTTTCCAACATATATGACACTTCATACAAGGGGGTATAGTCACCCCAATATACTATACACACCCCTCCTTCTAGTCAGCATATTCTAGTACAAGGTGAGGCATGTTTTTTGTTATGTAACCAACCCTTTTTTTCTTGGTGAGAGAGTGTCGGATAGGGGGATGTTACAAAGTGGTATCATAGGATCAAGGTTTTTTTATTGTTTCCTTATAGTTTGGTAAAGGTATTTACGGATACTAGGATGTGTTAGGAATTTTTAATAAGTTTGTGCATGGGAGTAGCAAACCCATTTAAATGGAAAATTCTATTGTCGTGTGATCAGACTATTGTTTTGTTGTATTCATGTTGTAGTTTATGTCATCTCACCATAGGTGATTCACATGTGGTGTGAGGTTATTATTTTACTATATTACTATTTCTTGATATTATACCAATGGATCAGAATGGAGTGATATGACAATACACACATCATAATATGAACATAGGTTAATATTGGCATACAATTTTCATGATAGGGGAATATAAATTTTTTCATGTTATGAATATTTGTATGTTGAACTGTAATATGAAATATCAATTTCACTAGAAAATTTAAATGATTTTTTGTGTCATGGAAAAATAATTTTAAGCCATGTATTTATAGACAAATAGTTAGTGGTTCTCTATTTCAGTCACATGTAGGTTTATATATGTTTTTATTAAGTTATATAAGGGGTGAATTTTCCTTATAAAGAAACTACATACTCATCATTCTAAAATTTATAATCGAGAGAGTGGAAATTAGTATAATCCTAACACAACTGAAACAGAACTTCCTATAGTTCTTATGGAATTGATGGATGTTCATCTTAATGAAAAATTCTTGATGGTCATGCAATCCATGTACAAGGAGACTATTTGTACCATTCCATTGAGGTCCAAGCTAACAAGAAATGTTTAGTTTCTTGAGACACCTGTGTTGACTGTTGAAGGGGTACCCCATGAAGTCGAGTCCTATATCATTTTAGTCCATAAAATCATCAAGCATCTCGAGAAAACTATAGATAGTAGAGTGAAGCTTGATGTGTATATGTTTCGTGGACCTTCCAAGCCTTGGTGAGACATTTTGTAGGAAGTTGGGAAGTAGGATGAGCTACCATGGAAGGAAATCATGATAAATTACCAGATTCATTTTTATCACAAAACCTTGAGGGTTGAAAAATCATGTGAGTTCATGAATCCGGTGAAAGATGGTTTTTCATTACTACACAAGAATAGATATTTTACAGGTCTATTACTCTCTGTGTCATTTGGGTAAATGAAGAGATATATAGGTTGAGATTTTTCTTGGGTTGACTTCATTATGGGATTAGGTCACAAGAAAATGTTTTCCTTTTATGAAGCATTAATGATGTGATAAATCAAGCACACATCACTGAATGGAATCTGAGAGGCACTAGGCTATGGTGAGACTATTTCTGTACGGTGATCAATATTTTCTCCTTCGAGTTGTATGAAGCGCCATTATGACATGTTCCAAAAAATTAACAATTGGAAGGGTAGTCATGGATATGGAGTACCATTTCAATATCATATTCCATTATAGTGTTATAAATATTGAAATTTTGGCCACAAGTACCAATAGTGTCCTTAAACCATACTAGAGTTTCATATCTATGGATTATTGGGTCATCATCAACGGTTTTGTGAAAACCTATTATAGCATAACTATTGTAGAAGATCGGTACAAGAACTAGAGTAAAGAAGGGGCTCAGCTACCCCCACAGCAGGCCAGTCACAAGCTGGTGTTCCATATGAAATTCAACACAGGGAAGGGGACATGGTACCCTACTTTATGACCAATAGTAACAACAATGGGATGTAGATGGGGGTAGTCAATCTGGGTCCCATGGAATAGGTACAAGTAATTTTCATGTTTTTATGACTACTTCGGCTAGCGCGGATTTTGGATTGTCTATCGTCATAGGTATGATTCGTGTAACATATATCATAGCTTATGTTTTGTTCGATATAAGGGAATCAAATTATTTTCTGTCTTCACTTTTGGTAAATGTTTTGTTTTTAGATTTGAAATTCTTAGATAGTGTTTTAATGATAAACACACTATTGGGAGTGTGGTTAATAATGATCAATCATTGCATGGTTTTTTCTATAGATAGGATGTTACCATTTATTGTGGTAACTGCCATCCTTAAAATAAAAGTATTAGTCTTGATTCTTGTAATATATTGATTAGTTCTATACTAGTCTCATATTGACTGTTATAGGAGTATAGTAACATTCCAATCTGTAAATGGAATATGATATTCTAACAAGGGTGAGTGCGATCTTTTGGTTGGTCATACGAGAAAATTTTTGTGTTTATTGGATTGTCCCCCAACTCAGATAGTTCATATTTCTCTACATAATGGTGTAATGCAACGTGATTTTTTCCTAAAGTTGTAGAATATTTTCAGTATATTTTCTTATATTAGTTCTTTGGCTTACCTTATGAGTGAGACATTGAGTTCATGATAGAGTTGGTTTCAAGGCCATTTTTAATTTCTTTTATACCTTACCAAATACAACCAGCAGAGATTCCGGATTTAAATTTTATTAGGAATTTCTAAAATCTTAAGGCATCATATGCCCTATTAAATATCCATGGGGATCTCTAGTTTTATTTTCTAAATAGGATGATTGATCTTTGTGCTTTTGTTTGTATTATCATAGGATGAACCAGATGAAGGTCAATAACTTATATCCTCTTCCATACATTAATTTTTGTCTATTAGTTGAGGGAGGAAAAAATCGTCACTGTTATATAATTGAGATCATGATATCATCAGTTGAGGGAGAGTGTATTGGACAAGCCTTGGACTGCATTTAGGATTATGTATGAATTGAATGAATTCATAGTACCAATGGTTGGGATGACTAATTCACTTGTGGTATTCATGCACTTAATGAATAGGATACATCATCCATTTATACATCATTTTATGGTGGTATTCATCAATGATAACATATTGTACTCCAATTTGGGAGACAATCAAGGAAAACATCTCGAAATCGTCATGAGTACATTGAGAGAGCATCAACAATACACAAACAAAAATAAATGATATTTCATGATAAATAGGGTGCACATGTTGGTATATGTAATATTAGAACTAAGAGTTTCAGTAGACCTAATGAAATTTTCAATAATTTTATCTTGGGAACAACCTAAAATAATATTTGAGAATTGGAGATTTATGGGTTTAGAAGGTTATTACTCGCGTTTAATCCAACATTTCTCCAGTTTGGTAGCACTAATGTCTAGGTTGAATAAAAAAGGGTGATGTCTTCTTGATCTGATGCATGAAAAATAAATTTTCATAATATGAATAGAAATATGACCGCATAACCTATCTTTACATTACTAATGTTGAGTAAAGTATATACCGTGCATGGTGACTTATCTATAGTGGGAATCAGAGTAGTTCTAATGCAAGAACATTGAGTGGTTTTTTAAGGATCTAGATAGCTAACACCACATGATAGTGATTAATCTAGTCTTGATTTCGAGTTAGTGGTTGCGGTATATTAATGGTGATGTTAGACACACAATCTCTTTGGTGAGAGTTTTTGGGAATACACATATCATTAGAGCCTTAGGTACATATTTTCTCATCGAGACCATAACATCCAGTTGGGGAGGTGGGTTGAGTATCTGTAGTAATTCAAATTTGAATTGGTTATACACCCATAATGGGAAATGTTGTTACTGATACATTGAGACAAAATACACAAGTAGAGGAAGTAGTGGAGACTTATGATGAGATGCGATTAATGGAATGCTTTTCATACATGCATTTGGATGTTTAGAAATTTCAGGCACAATTATCTAGGACTTCTACATCAGTTATACCCATGCATTTGGACTAGATCAAGACTAACTAGTTGTGTAAAGACCCATAAAATTCAAGGAAAAGCTTTTCATAATTTTCTTTTAGATTTTACATGAACGCAGTTTCTGACGGAACTTGATTCTGAGGCCCGGTGTGCCCGAAATTCTTATCTAAAGATTAGCTCGGGTACGTTCAGTGAACAAACGAGCGGAAAATTCTAACTTTTGAACCGGTGCTCGGAATCAAATTCTGAGGGCACTGACAGAATCGTAGCGCCAGTAATTTCTTAGTAATTCCATTTCCGGAGTTGTGTTTACACGAGAGAAGTTGTTAATTTATGTAGAAGGTAAAATAAAAATTATGCAACAATTTTTATTTTTACTTTAAGTGGATTAATCTTTGGGTGGAAGTTGTGGAAAACCACCCAACTTCCATTTTTAGGTTATGAAGGTGGTGGGGCCCGAACGAACCCTACCCCTTTATCTTCCCTAACCTTCCATAACCCTTCATAAATTATGACAACTTGTGTAATTTAATTTTGTGGTTTAATTCAAACTTTTGAATTTCAAACCTTATCGTGTGTTAATAAAATAAGTAAGTGTCTTATATAATTTTTGGTTGGAGTCTTGTTGCCTTGAGAGCATTGGGAGAAAAAGCTAAGGGAGTCTTCAGTTTCTTCATCCTCATTGATGAAGAACACTAAGAACGCGAAGAATGATGGATTCTTCGAAGGTCGACGTCTCCTTCCGCGACGTCTCCTTCCGCGACGCCTCTTCCCGTGACGGATATTCCGCGACGAATCCTCGTTCAACGAACCTTAGTTCAAGCTACGCACAAGGTAGGGTTTGTTTTATTTATTTTGTTCATGATTACTACTTTGACGTTCTTCATGGAATATGACCAATTTCTATCGATTAACGAGAGGGGGTCGGACAGCACAAACACGGCCGACCCTCCTCCATTATCCATGTTTGTTTCTATTGTGGATTGAACTAGGAATGGTGTGGTGTCGTCGCACCGCGCGGAATCGTGCAGCAAGGAATGCGCGGCACCGTCGCACCGCGCCATGAAATCTAACAAGGACACGACGCCATCATGCCACGTTAGAGAAACCCGAAGACACCGCGGGCGAAGCGGGGCCGCGGCGGAGCAGGGTGATCGGCGGCTGATTCCGGGCCGCGGCGGAGCAAGGTGACCGGTGGCCGGTTCCGGGCCGCCGGTGTCGGAGCAGGGAGGGGACCGGCCGTCGCCGGTCCCGTGGCGGCAGAAACCGGCCGGCCGGGGTGGGCCGACAGGACAAGAGAAAGTCGTGGGTTCAAACCCCAGCCGGCCAGCACAACGCCCCCCCCTTAATGGGGATTGCGGTTACAAGCCAGGGGGCAGCCCCCCCCCCCTCTTCAAATGGCTCGGCCGTTTGGCTGAGCGCCTGGCCAGTGCACCCAGGCCGGGCTGGCTGCTGGGCCAGTCCACCAGGCCGGGCCGTGCCCTGGGCGGGTGCGCCATCCGGGCTAGACCCGGACCTGGTTCGGGTCTCCCTAGTTCGGGCCAACCTTGGGGGTATCAGGCCATGTCGGACCGGGCCTGAACCCCTTAATACTGAATCTTTTCCGGTCGGACACCTATAACATGTGATACGGGCCTCCGATCAACGCACCATCAATTGCGATGCGATGCTTGGATTGAGATGGTCGTTTCGGTATATCGCACTCAAGGTTTCGGAATACTTTGGGTTCAGCCGAGTTGGTTCGTACACGAAACAAACCGGGCCCTCGGAGTGGAAACGCTCATAACTTGAGCTCCGGACGTCCGATTGATGTGCCGTCAACTTTGTTGGATTCCTCTTAGTGAGACAGATCATTTGACTTACTCTGCCCGAGGTTTGGACGTAGTTGGTGGGCGGTCGCGTTGGTTTTGACTTAAAAACCAACAGGGCCCCTGGGACAAAAAAGCCAATAACTCTCAGACCGGGCGTCTGATTGACCCGTCGTCTACGATGTTGAGTTCCTATTGACGATATGGAACTTTTGGATACATCAACTCCGGACTTTGTGTCAGTTGATTTATCAGCCTCTCGGCTCGTGAAGAGGACCCTCCTGAACAAGCTTTCTGTGTGCGGGAACCCTAGAGTTGGCTGCAACTGTGACGACGACGACGACTGCACAAAGATCCTCAGTGGATTCAATAGTGACGACTACAGCACTCAGCGATCCTATGTGCATCCGTGGTACAGATCCTTTGTGGGTCTGATCCTGTGTGGGTTAGCACTCAGCAGTCCTGTGTGGGCCAGCACCTTTAGATCATGTGTGGGTCCGATCCTGTGTGGGTCTTTGTGGGGGTTAGTTACTTATCGATCCTTTGTGGGTCATATCTTTTGTGGTTCTTTGTGGGTGTTAGTTAACTATCGATCCTTTGTGGGTCAGATCCTTTTGTGGGTCTTTGTGGGGGTTAGTACCTATCGATCCTTTGTGGTTCCGACAGCTTAGATGATTCAACCGCAATTTCTGATCATCTCTATCGTCATTAGTAGAAGTATACCTGTGTGAGCTGAATCCTGTTTTTCTTTCCTATGTAGATTGTGTTGTGCTATCTTGTGTGGATTTACATTTTGCTTTCCTGTGTGGACTGGTTTGTACTTGGGCCTGGATGTTGGAGCCGAACGAGAATTGATGACTTAGGTATATGTATGGGAATACACCTAAGAAGTGTCCGATGTTACTTCGTGATTGCATCTTTCCTTTGTGGACAATCCTTTGTCGATTTTGGGAGACCTTCAGGGGTCTCGAGGTCCCTACTGAGTAGCTTATACTCACCCATGCATGGGCTATGCCCACACTATGTTGTGTTGGTTGCAGACGACGGACAGAGCTGATCGTGGTTGAGGCTTGCAAAGCAGGACGGTACCTGGAGGTGGACCACTGGGCGGGACGTACTCGGAGCGGTCGTCTGGACCTGAGGAGGAGAGGAAGCTATCTGTACCCACCCTTTAGGTGAGATTTTTAGTGGAAAACTCGACATTGCGGCTTTACTTTTCAGTTGATGTTTTCCCTTTCCATTTGTACTTTACTTTCAGTTTGGGTTTTTATACTGGCCCACTTACTTTTCCGCACTTACTGTTGTACCCATCATTAACTTAGTGTTTACTTCTACTGATTGCTTTCTCTATGGTGTTCGTTTTCCTTAAAAAGGCAATGCCTTCCCTTTTTATCGGTATTTACACCTTGGTGCCAGTCGACAGCCCCTCGCCTATGGAAGGTGGGCTTGGGGTAGTCACGGCACGGACCCCGAGGACGAGTCATGAAAAATTGGTATCAATGGAGTTCGGTTCTACCGCAGAACTTTGGACTCTGATCTTTTTCTATGTGAAGCAATACTGTTACGCGTATTGAGTGTGGTTATCAGTCCTGGGAGTCTAGTGTTGGTGTGGCGGGCGACGTATCCGTACACCAGGACCTCGTCTTCTGATTTCTGACTTAATGCATGAAAACATTGATTGCATGTGTGTTTCATGTTTTTATTGTGATTACTTATGTCAGCTCACCAGGTATACTGTTCTGACCGTGGAGCACCTGTTTCCTTTTCAGGATGGCCCCACGACCGCAGCTATCTAGGGTTCCGAGAGTTGAGCGTGATGACAGCCCACCGAGCGACGAGGTCCCAGTGCAGAGCCCTTTGACAGCAGAGGCACTGGTGGTACCTCTAACCGCCGAGCCACCGATACTTCCATCCCCAGCCGCTGACGATGCATGTCGCCTTAGTGCACTGCATGAGTTCTAGCACTAGCGAGCGCCCAGGTTCTGCGTGGAGATGGACCCCCAGGCAGCCAAGGACTGGCTGGAGGCAATGGTACGGGGTTTCAGGTTACTGAGGACACCAGCAGACCACATGGTGATCCTTGCAGCGAGCCTACTGCACGCGGCAGCAGGCAGATGGTGGAGCTTGATGATCCAGGTGCACGATGAGGCATCTCTCCTCTGGATGGACTTTGAGAGCCTCTTCCGCTCGGAGTTCTTCCCATCCACCCTCTATGCGATGCGCATCGAGGAGCTTCTTCAGATGTGGCAGGGCAACTTGACAGTCACCCAGTACTAGGCGATATTTACTAATCTCTCACGCTACTCGACATACATGGTACGGGACCCATTCTTCCGGTCCTGGACCTTTGATTAGGGATTGAGGCACAAGATCAGGGCATCACTGATCTTCCTCAGTATTCTGACTCAGGTAGGATTACTGGAGCGATCCCTTTTGATCGATAGCTTTCTTGCTGATCCTTCATCAGCGCCGAGACCCACCGTAGGGCGGCACGTAGCAGAGTCTTCTGCAGCAGGCAGTCGACTGATGACTCATGGGTCCAGGCAAACCATACCCTTAGGCAGACGACCTTAGGACACTAGCTCAGCAGTGTGGGACACACATCACGGGGCCGGTCTTTCAAGAGGCAAGCAGTGCTACACATGCGGCGGGCAGGGCCACATGGCTCGTGACTGCCCGACCCGTCATGCTGAGGAGCAGCAGACGGTTGAGGGACCACCCAGGTAGAGTTAGAGGGTCAACCGTGGCGGTCTGCAGGGAGCATAAATACGAGGAAGAAGAGCTGGTCGAGCAGCAGGTGGTGGGCGATGCTTTGAGGCTCTACCACCACCACCACCAAGAGGTCCACCCCGGCCACAGGGAGATGGCGGGCAAAGACAGGCACAGCTCCAGGCAGCGGAGGCCTATGACCACGACGCGCCCGAGATGATTTGAGGTACTATTTGTGTCTATTCCACCCAAGCTGCAGTACTTATAGACAAAAGATTGAGTCATTCCTTCATAGCTGCTGCCCTTGTTCGGAGCTCGGAGATTCTGACAGAGCCGTTGGCTCGATCCTTAAGGCTAGAGACTTTTACGGGAGCAGACTCGACGATTACTCACTGGTGCTGGCAGTGTGAGCTTACTCTAGGAGGTGAGAGATTCGGCTGGGATCTTCTTTTAGTGGCGTCGAGGCCTTACGACGTCATTTTGGTCATGGATTGTTTGTCTACCGTCCATGCACAGATTGACTGTATTAGGCGCAAGGTACGATGTGTACGCACCGACGGGAGCAGGTTCACCTTCACCGGTGAGAAGGGAGCCTTTGCAGCACAGGATAGAATCTCACAGAGGAGAGGACATTCCATCACTCATCATTTGTCTAGCCTCATCCTTGGAGTAGTTGACGTGCAGAGTCCTAGTTTTCCTACAGTGGTGGATCAGTATGCGGACGTCTTTCCCGATGACGTTCCAGGACTACCTCCTCGCAGAGAGGTACACTTTTATATCGACCTGTACCCCGGGACAGCCCCGATATCGACTCCAGCATATCGAATGGCCCCCGCTGAGCTTCGAGAGCTACTGGTACAGTTGGAGGACTTACAGGGCAAGGGGTTTATCTGACCCAGGGTTTCACCCTGGGCTTCCCCGATTTTGTTCGCCAAGAAGGCGGACAGGAGCTTGCGACTTCGTGTCGACTATCGTCGCCTAAACTAGGTGACAGTGATAAACATGTATCCGCTACCGATGATTGATGAACTCTTCGATCAGCTCATGGGAGCACGGTGGTTATCGAAGATAGACCTCAGGTCAGGCTATCATCAGCTCAGAATTTGAGACGAGGACGTGCAGAAGACGGACTTCAGGTGTCGGTATGGCCACTATGAGTTCTTGGTTATGTCATTCAGGGTATCCAATGCTCCATCAATGTTCATGGAACTGAAGAACAGGATCTTTCATCCATACCTCGATCGATTTTTGTGGTCTTCATCGACGACATTTTGATTTACTTGACGACTGAGTAGGAGCACGCCTACCACTTACTGGTTGTACTAGACACACACCGAGAGCACCAGCTTTATGGAAAGCTCTCGAAGTGTCAGTTCTGGATATGTGAGGTCCACTTCTTAGGGAACTGAAGATCGAGGCAATGCAAGCTTGGGAGACACCCAGAAGCGTGACAGAGGTGCGGAGTTTCTTGGGACTAGCTGGTTACTATTGGAGATTTGTGCCAGACTTCTCAAGAGTTGCGGCACCACTCTCAGCTTTGACAAAGAAGGGGAAACCATTTGAATGGTCAGACAGATGTCATCAGAGCTTCCAAGAGCTGAGACAGATATTGACCAGCGCACCTATCTTGAGGTTGCCTGAGGAGGGTGTAGGGTATGTAGATTACTGCGATGCATTAGGGACTAGACTCAGATGTGTCCTGATGTAGGAGCAGGAGTTGATCTCCTATGGATCACATCAGTTGAGGCCGCATGAGCAGAACTACGCTACCCATGACCTGGAGTTAGCAGTAGTGGTCGTCGCTCTGAAGACATGGCGACACTACCTGATGGGCTAGCGCTTTACAGTCTTTTCTGACGATCAGAGCCTCAGGGACATCTTATCTCAGAAGGACCTGAACCTGATACAGTGTCGATGGCTCGAGTTCCTCCAGGACAATGACTTTGAGATAGTATATACTCCTTGGAAGGGGAACGTAGTAGCCGATGCTCTCAGCAGGAGGATGGGCATTCAGCTACTTGAGGAGGTGACAGAGCAGCTGGCCTCTTTGCAGATTTCATTCATGGATAGAGATGGAGCAGCCTTCCTTCAGTCTCTCACAGTCACCCCTCCATTACTGCAGCGGGTTAGAGAGGCAGAGCGTGGAGATGCTGACTGTAAGACGCGGCATGCATAGATATCCTCAGAATAGGCACCTGATGGTTTCTCCTTAGGAGGAGAGAACGACGTCTTTTTCATTGGACGTACCTTCATACCGGTTGATTTATGGGAGGAGGTGATGAGAGAGTTTCACACTTCTCCTTTGGGGGTACATCCTGGAGTGGTGAAGATGTACCAGGATCTCAGACGATAGCACTGGTGGCTGGGCATGAAGAAGGTTGTGGCGGAGTTCGTTTCTCGATGTCTCACCTGCCAGCACGTGAAGGCAGAGCACCAGGTACCAAGAGGCTTTGTACAGCCCTTGGAGGTCCCAGAGTGGAAGTGGGATGGGTTATCTATGGACTTCGTGATTGGACTTCCACGCACTTCTAGAGGTCACGACTCCATTTGGGTGATTGTAGACCGACTCACCAAGTCGGTTCACTTCTTACCCATCAGAGAGCAGGGATCAGTAGAGAGGTTGGGACGTATCTACGTTCAGGAGATTGTACGGCTTCACGGTGTACCATAATCTATCGTCTTTGATCGAGATGTTCGCATTACTTCCTGGATTTGGAAGGGGTTGCAGGAGGCGTTTGGGACGCAGCTATGTCTGAGCACCGCCTTTCACCCTCAGATGGATGGTCAGACGGAGAGGACCATTCAGACTCTCAAGGACATGCTCCGCGCATGTATCCTTGACTTTGGTCGCAGCTGGGAGGATCACCTACCCTTGGTGGAGTTTGTATACAAGAACAGTTACCACACCATCGAGATGTCACCATACGAGGCGTTGTACGGCCAACCTTGAAGATCTCTTTTGTGCTGGACAGACCCTAGGGAGTCAGCACTTGTGGGACCGAAGATGGTCCAGGCCCTGACAGAGAAGGTCCAGGTCATCTAAGAGCGGATGAGGACAGCTCAGAGATGGTAGAAGTCTTGTGCTGATAGGAGGCGAAGGCCACTAGAGTTTGAGGATGGCGACCACATCTTGTTGTGTGTCTCACCTCGACGTGGATTACAAAGATTTGGCCAAGGCTGCATGTTATCTCCACGCTTCATTGGACCATTCCAGGTCCTCAGCAGGATTGGCAAGGTGGCTTATCGCCTGGCTCTACCACCTCAGTTGCACCGGGTGCACGATGTCTTCCACGTATCTCAGCTGAAGAGATACGTGCATGACCCGATGCATATCATTGACCATACGGAGCTAGACGTTGATGATGGGGCGACTTTTACAGTGGTCCCAGTGGAGATCGAGGATCAACAAGAGCAGGTCCTACGTGGATGGTCGATTCCTCTAGTGTGCATCAGATGATAGCATGGGAATCTCCAAGAGAGCACTTGGGGGCGGGAGGCTCAGATGCGTGATCAGTACCCACATTTGTTTCCCTAGTTTTCGATGTATCTTTACGGGGACGTAAAGCCCTGAGGTGGGAGTAATGTAAAGACCCGTAAAATTCAAGGAAAATTTTTTCTTATTTTTCTTTGGGATTTTAAATGATAGCAGTTTCTTACGACACTTGATTCCGAGGCCCGGTGTTTCCGGAATTAATATCCGAAGTTTAGCTCGGGTACGTTCAGTGAACGAACGAGCGGGAAATTCTAACTTTTGAACCGGGGCTCGGAATCGAATTCCAAGGGCACCGATGGAACCGTAGGACCGGTAATTTCTTAGGAACGCCATTTCCGGAGTTGCGTTTACATGAGAGAAGTTGTTAATTTATGTAGAAGGTAAAATAAAATTTATTCAACAATTTGTATTTTTACTTTAAGTGGATTAAGCTTTGGGTGAAAGTTGGGGAAAACCACCCAAATTCTATTTGTAGGTTATGAAGGTGGTGGGGCCCACACAAACCATATCCCTTCACCTTCACTAACCTTCCATAAGCCTTCATAAATTATGACAACTTGTGTAATTTAATTTTGTGGTTTAATTCAAACTTTTGAATTTCAAATCATATGTTGTGTTAATAAAATAAGTAAGTGTCTTATTTTATTTTTGGTTGGAGTCTTGTTGCCTTGAGAGCTTTGGGAGAATAAGCTAAGGGAGTCTTGAGTTTCTTCATCCTCTTCGACGAAGAACACGAAGAATGCAAAGAACGCAAAGAACGCCGGATTCCTCGGAGGTCGACGTCTCCTTCCGTGACGTCTCCTTCCGCGACGCCTCTTCATGTAATGGATATTCCACGATGAATCCTCGTTTGATGAACCTCTGTTCAAGCTACGCTCAAGGTAGGGGTTATTTTATTTATTTTATTCATGATTACTACTTTGACGTTCTTTGTGGAATATGACCAATTTCTATCGATTAACGAGAGGGGGCCGGACTGCACAAACATTGCCGACCCTCCTCCATTATACATGTTGTTTTCTATTGTGGATTGAAATGGGAATGGCATGGTGTCGTCACACCACGCAGAATCGTGCGCAAGGAATGCACGGCGCCGTCGTGCCATGCCGTGAAATCAAACAAGGACACGACGCCATCGCGCCGCATCAGAGAAACCCGAAGACACTGCGGCCGGAGCAGGCCACGGCGGAAGGGCGTGGCACCGTCACACCACGACGGACGAACAAACGCCACGGCCGGTTCCAGGCCGCGGTGGAGCAGGGTGACCGACGGATGGTTCCGCCCCGCCGGTGTCATAGCAGGGAGGGGACCAGCCATCGCCGGTCCCGTGGCGGCAGAAACTGGCTGGCCGGGGTGGGCCGGCCGGACCAGAGAAAGCAGGGGGTTCAAACCCCCGGTCGGCCAGCACAACGCCCCCCCCCCCTTAATGGGGGTAGCGGTTACAAGCCAGGGGGCAGCCCCCCCCCCCCTCTTCAAATGGCTCGGCCTTTTCGCCGAGCTCCTGGCCAGCGTGCCGTGCCCAGGCCGGGCCGGGCCATGTCAGCTGGGCCGGTCCGCTCCAGCTAGGCCCGGCCACGCCCAATCGGGCCGGACCCGAACCCGGTTCGGGCCGACCCTGGGGGTATCGGGTCGGGTCAGACCGGGCCCAAACCCCATAATACCGAATCTTTTCCGGTCGGACGCCCATAACATGTTCTACGAGCCTCATATCGACGCACCGTTAGTTGATATGCGATCCTTGGATCGAGACGGTCGTTTCGGTATATCGCACTCAAGGTTACAGAATACTTTGGGTTCAGCCGAGTTGGTTCGTAAATGAAACCAACTGGGCCCTCGGAGCGGAATCACTCCTAACTTGACCTCCGGACGTCCGATTGACATTCCGCCGACTTTAATGGATTCCTATTAGTTAGACGGATCTTTTGGCTTACTCTGAACGGAGTTTGGATGTAGGTGGAGTATGTTCGGGTTGGTATTGACATAAAAACCAACCGGGCCCCTGGGACAAAAAAGCCAATAACTCTCAGACCGAGCGTCCGATTGACGCGCCGTCTACAACGTTCAGTTTATGTTGAGGATATGGAACTTTTGGATGCATCAATTCCGGACTTTGTGTCAGTTTATGTATCAGCCTCTCGACTCATGGAGCGGACCCTCCCGAACGAGCTTGCTGTGTGCGGGAACCCTAGAGCTGGTTGCGACTGTGACGACGACGACTGTACAGAGATCCTCAGTGGATTCGACGGCGACGACTACAGCACTCAGCGATCCTACGTGGATCAGTGCTACAGATCCTTTGTGGGTCCGATACTGTGTGGGTCAGCACTCAGCGGTCCTGTGTGGGCCAGCGCCTACAAATCCTATGTGGGTCTGATCCTGTGTGGATCTTTGCAGGGGTTAGTTACATATCAATCCTTTTTGGGTCAGATCCTTTGTGGTTCTTTTCGGGGTTTAGTTACCTATCGATTCTTTGTGGGTCAGATCCTTTGTGGTTCATTGCGTGGGTTAGTACCTATCGTTCCATTGTGGGTCTGATGGCTTAGATGAATCAGCGGCAATATCTGATCATCTTTATCGTCATACGAAGAAGTATACCTGTGTGAGATGAATCTTGTTTTGCATTCCTATGTGGATTGTGTTGTGCTATCTTTTGTGGATTTACGTTTTGCTTTCTTGTGTGGACTGGTTTGTACTTGGGCTCGGATGTTGGAGCTGAACGAGAATTGATGACTTAGGTATATGTATGGAAATATACCTAAGCAGTGTCGGATGTTACTTCGTGATTGCATCTTACCTTTGTGTATTATCCTTTGTGGATTTTGGGAGACCTTCGGGGGTCTCGAGGTCCCTACTGAGTAGCTTATACTCACCCCTACACGGGCTATGCCCGCACTACGTTGTGTTGGTTGCAGACGACAGACAGCGCTAATCATGGTTGAGGCTTGCAGAGCAGGACGTTACCTTGAGGTGGACCACTGGGCGGGACGTACTCAGAGCGGTCGGCTGGACCCGAGGAGTAGAGGAGGCTATATGTTCCCTCCTTTCAGGTGGTATTTCCAGTGGAAAGCTTGACGTTGCGGCTTTACTTTTCAGTTGTTGTTTTCCCTTTCCAGTTGTAATTTACTTTTAGTTTGGGTTTGTATACTGGCCCACTTACTTTTCTGCACTTACTGTTGTACATAGCTTTTACTTAGTGTTTACTTCTACTTCTTTCTTGCTCTGTGGTGTTCGTTTGCTTCACAAAGTCAATGCCTTCCATTTTATTCAGGATTTACGCCTTGGTGCTAGTCCCCAGCCCCTGGCCTATGGAAGGCGGGCTTGGGGTAGTCACGGCACGGGCCCCGAGGACGGGTCGTGACAAGTTTTCCAGTCGATATGGATTAGTTTTATGAGGAAAAATATATGGTGGGGAGATTCTATAATGATTTCCTCTTAGTAGTAGAAATAGATTCATTTATGTGGATGAGTATGGGTTCCTATGGTCTTATGCGGGGAGATGGTGAGGGAGTTTCATGCATCTAGATGAGAGGTATATCTTTGGTTAAAAAAAATATGTATCATGATCTCCATATATAGCATTGGAGATCCGGAATAAAGAGGGATGTGATAGGATTTGTGACCATATGCTTCACCTGTCATTATGTAGAATCCACAAAATGGAGGCCACTTGGGTTTTTAATACCATTAACAATTCCGAAATGGAAATGTGATAATACCATAATGAGTTTTGTGATACGACTTCCAAGGATGACCACTAAGGAAGATGCTGTATGGATTTTTGTGGATTGACTAATAGATGTACCCCACTTGTTACCAATTAGGAAAACCGTCATAATTTAATATCAGTGAAAACATTATGGGAGCAAGGTGGGTTGGTTACATGATGTTCTAAGGTGTACCTTTCCTTGAAGATATCCTTGTTTCACATCACGTTTCTGGTAGGGTGTTCCAAATTCATTGGGACAATGATTTATTTTTAAGCATAGTCAATCATCCACATAGTAGTGGTCAAAATGAGTGGATTATTCAGGTTCTGGAATATATGTTACAAGCCTTTGTTTTGTATTTTGAATTTTCATTAGCGAAAAATGTGTGACTCATGAAGTATTCATCTAAAAATAGATTATATACATCAATACAAATGAACCTTTTTTGGGATTTCCAATGAAATTTGTGATCTTATCCTCTTTGTATGAAAGAAGATAGTGAGTCAGCACTTATTGGGTCAGGTCTAAAGTATGAGACATTTGAACTGTTTCAGTTGACAAGAAAACAATTGGTGACTCCATGGAATAGGTAGAAATCATATGCTAACCATTAGATAATTCCTATGGAATTTTGGGTTGGTCATCATGTATTCATTTGGGTTTTTCTTTGTTGGATCAAAGTCCAATCACGAAATTGGGAAATCTAGTATCTAGGTTTTTGAGGATGATTTAATGAGTGGAAAGGGTCCTTCTAGTGGAGAAACATTTATCCCTTCCACAGTGCTACAATTCCAAGAATGATTTGTTCCTCATTTTAAAACAATGAAGATATCATCCAGACACTTACAATGTGATAGAAATATTAGACATCGAGCTTCATGATGATGTGTCCTCTGAGTAGCATCCTATAAAGATTTTGGATCATAGTGAGAAATATCATCAGATTCATATTACAATGATGGTGCAAGTGTAGTTGTAGCATGGGTGAGTTCTTGAGGATACCTAAGAGAGGGAAACTGATATACCAACAACGTGGAAAAACGTGTTCACTAAATCCTCACAATGATTCATGGAGTATGTTAGGGATAATGTATTATATGAAATAGTGGATTTAAGATACATTATTTTTATAGGTAGTCTTCCGTCTAATTTTTTCCTTATAGTTGTGGTGGATGAGTCAGATTCTCATAAGAATAGATATTTTGGATAATAAGACATAAGGTTCATGGTTTTATGATTTTTGTGTTAATTTAGTCCAAGTATAAATGGGATTATGTTTTAATATGGTTTCTGGGTATATGGAGAAGTTTTAAAGGGGCCTCATGTTGTTTAAAAGAAAAATGGGCGAATAGATCATCTGTAGAAAAATAACACATCTAGTAAATGGGTTACACATTGTCTAAATTTTCAAGGGTTTTAATTAATTAAATACATAGTGATGGGATATTTGGTGAAATCCATTAAAAACATTGATGCGATGTTTAAAAACATTACACAACATTTAAATTCTTGACCTGAGGTTTTAAACATGCTATGCGATTGAAATTAATTCTATTTTACTATTTCTTCAATTCTCTTGATGATATAGAATTCTCTAGGTTTTTTGGGAGTAAAAAAACTCCTTTAGAAATTCTATTTACATCTTTAATCTCTAGTATGTTCCTTTTGTTAGGTTTCCTCTTTCATCATTTTGGTTCTCCATCCATTATGTTTGAAATCCTTTTCTTATTGTGTTGTGGGTTTTGATCATGAAAATTTTTTTATCTAGAAACATCTTTTAAACCATCCACACCTTCTTATTTTGAGTAATTATCAATTGGATGTGTTTTTTTATTGTTGGATAAATGTTTGGGTCTAAATTTTAACACTGCAATCTACTAATTTCCCAGTATATGCAATATTTTGATTTTCCATGGTTTTTTGTCTAAATCAATTAATTAATTTAGTGAGATGATTCCATAAATTTCTTTGGATTCGAATGTATTTTGATTTTTCTAATATCATAACAGATTTTTAAAGTAACATGGGATCTAGGATAATTTCATGTTATAGAATCCCTAGATGGGGTCTTTTTTTATTGATATAATTGTTACGCAATTGTAAATTGAATAGATAGTGGAATATTAAATAATAATGGTAATTATCATAATTATCCATTGACAATTATGATATGATATTGTTATATCCACACTGTATGAAAGAAATTATGTTCCATGCTGTAATACATATATATCCCTCTAACACATGCACACTAATATGATGTAATCCTTGTATTGAATATGCTTAGCATAGTTCATTATATAATGAATATAGAGAGCGGGCTATGCCATGTCCCATATTTTAATGCATACTGGGATGTGAACTGGATATTTTGTATTTCTTATAAGGATTTTACCTGAGAATGCTGTAATGATTAGAATGATTTGAACCAAATAATTATGACAATACCATGATTATAAGGTGGTGGATGTCTTGGTAATAAGACATTCTCATAGATATTCCAAAAGGACACTTAAAAGGTTATCTGATGTTAGTTATATGATGGTGGTTGGCATGGTCATAAGTCATGCTCAGAGATATTCAGGCCCATCATTGAAGAAGGTAATCTTATATTTGTAATAAGTTTGTGTTTGGTATGGTTTTAAGACATGATCAAATATATTTTAACATGGATCCAAAGCATGTTCTTGTATTCATTTAATTATTGAACAAATTAATACACCTATTTATCACTTTGTTGCATACAATTATTATCAAAAAAGTTTTGTTTATAAACAATGGTGTTGACCTACTGAGTTATAACCACACCATATTCAGGTCATTATTAGGTACTCGACAAGATTTTTTGGATAATAGTTTGGACAATGGAAAAGAACAAAACCATTGATTTCTTGTTTACTAGTTGGATTTTGTTTGGGTATGAGACTGACATGGGTTTAAGGACCTGGGACATTGAGTCTTTTATTTTTTCCTTCAAGTCTTTTCGTATATTGTTTAATCATGATATTTAGTTACATCATAGCATGTCATTACATTATTCCATAATTATTTATTGGATTATTTAGTTTAGTTTTTTAATTTTCTTCCTTTATTTGTGTACTTTATTGTTTTTCCTCTCCTTATGAATTTTTCCAAATACTATGAGACTTTATATGAGGGGTATAGTCTCTCCACTATATATACACACCTCCATTTTTATTCTATAGACATTGGAAAATAGGGAGGCATGCTTGAAGTCTAGTAACCAGCCATTTCTAGCCACATAAGAGAGTTTATAATTGGGGGATTATAAAATTTCTATATAGAAATAATTAGTTAATCAAAATTAGGTTTTGGTTTTATAAAAAAATTAATTTCATTTATATTTAGAAAATAAACAGTCAATACTTCGAATTCATCTATGATTTAAAAAAATATATATTCCTCTGGGAGAACTAACACACATAATTAAAAGAAATAATAATTTGACACCCATTGTTATGAGAAGTTCCATAATTACAATAAATATAAATAACAAATCTAACAGCATTATAATAAAATAATTAATCAATGATAGAATATAAGTTCAACTAAGATTAATATTTTTTCATCATAACTCATTAATATGCATAGATTAAATGTTTACACCTTAGTTAAATTATTAAAACCCAATGATACTTGTCATTCTTATTCCAAAAATTTGACCCAAAAAAATAAGGGATAAAATAATCAATGAATTAGATTGATTCAATTGAAAAGTAAAAAATGTAAACCACCTCAACAATGAAAGACAAATCTCATCATTCGAAAAAATTTGATTCACTAAATAAGGAATATAAAACATGAAAATAAATCAATTTTCAAAAAAAAGTTGTGGTTTTGATGTGAAAAAATTGAATTAATCCTCATTATAAACTACCACTAAATTCCAACACACATAAAATCCAACAATGTCTCCATAGTCCTATATGCATGTGGTTGAAAACAATTTTACATTTTATATCAAAATATATTTTCAATTAGTATGTCTAATGGAATGATAAAGGGTGACAATTTAATTCATATAGTATGATTTTTCAACATTGGATCTTTTCAATCATATTTGAGAATGTTCTTGATATTTAATAGATTAACAAAATGAATGGTTTTTAAATATGCTAAAAAATGTTCCTTGTAAATCAATGATTCCACTCTAATAAAATTATTTAGAATTGAGGTATATAAAAGGGTAATGATAAGGATTAAATTTCATTCAAAAATGATTTTCAATAAGAAATATTGAAATAATATTTAATCCACATATGTTTTTTAAACAGAATCACCAATTTTAATTAGAAAATAATTTCTCACTCACTAAATTTTGAGCAGTGATAGATTTAAAAATTATTAGAGCCAAGCATTCTGTAAAAAAATTAGATGAAAATTATTGGAATTGAAACATGTACTCCCATATTTAAAGAACATTTTATCCATAAATTATAGATAAAATTATTTTGTTTATTATTAGTGAAAGCCCATTTGGTTATTTAAATTTCAATTCTAAAAACACAGGTGAGAAGTTGGGTTTTCAGGAAAAAATTGGGATTTGGTACACCATTTCCAAGAATTCTTAATAAATATTTATTAATGAGAGGGAGGATAATAATTAAATTATGAAAGGAAACATAGATTAATTGGAAGATAAAAATAGTATTTTATTCTTAACAAAAAACAAAATAAAAAAATGACCATGGGTTGACTCTCATGAGTAGAGAATTTATAGTATTCAATTTGACATTAGTAATGACTCAATATTTTATCATAAAGAAGGAATCTATTTCATTATGATAGACATAAAAATAATATTTTTGCCCTTTACCATTAACCAAAAATGTTATATTCTCTTCTCCAACAAGATCCATAACTCCATTAACCAAGACATAGAGGATGGTGATAGTTCCAAACCAGATAGTTTTAATTTTTAAAAGGAATATTTTGAGATTGAAAGTGAACAACAAATCTTTTTTAGAAAAATAAATGTTTCTAATTTGAATTAACAAGGCATTAAAACCACTTTTTACTTCCTTTTAATTTCTATAATTTTTATATTACTCTCTATTTATATCATCAAGCTCACATAGCTAAAGTATTCACTTTTCCCTAATGGATATAAATAAATTTTTAATAGCATAACAAACCATTCGAAATTATGGTTAACATAAAAAGGATTGTAAAATTATTTACAAAAAATAATCATATAATGAGATATAATTATTAGGTTATAAATGAATTCATATAAACCCATAATGCCTCATCCAACTTTAAAGACCAATATTTAATTGAGATACACATGGTATTATATAAAATTTATTTTAATTCCCTGTTTGATATTTCATCATGTCAAATATATTTTATAAGATAGGTTATTCAATTTTTCTGAAGAAAATCATAATTTCTCATTAAATAAATGTATTTAGAATTCATGATGTGGGTACCATTTTCAGTGATAAAGGTCTTGGGAAAACCAATGTTATTGAAAATTATCTTTTTATTGACATTTAAACCAATATTATCTTGATTATTTGGTAGTGTTAGTACTTCTACCCATTTAGAAAAAAAATTTCCATCAACTATAATGAATTCATTTCCACAAGATTATGGAAAATGTCTCAAAACTTCCACCCATAGTAATCAATGATTTCAACCTCTGAAATTCTATTTAGGGTATGATCGTTCTTCCATAATCATTCAATATTTGGCACCTATCACACTATATAACGAGGCATATAGCATCCTTAAAAAGTGTATGAAAATGGAATAATTATTTAATAACTTTTTGTGAAGCCTTTATCTACCATGGTGTCCACCCCCTATGAAAATAATGGAAACATTATGTAATGGAAAGAATATCTTATTCTAGAGAAATCCTTCCCATTATACCATCATCAAACCCCCTAAAAATAATTTTTCATTAAAAAATTAAAATTTAAGGTACTAAATAAATATATTTCTATGCTATTATTAGACTACATTGAATAGTTCTTATAGAAAAAATTATAAAAAAATCTATATACCATTGATCTTTCTAGATAAGTCCACAAGTAGATTTTAATCATTAAATGAGGAATTAATCACAATAGGTTCATTGTTTTGGGTATGTGATAACCTTGAATGATGTTCAGAAATAAATTTTTGGTCAACTCATTTGTTCATTATTTATAAGTCATATTGTTCCAATAAAAGGGTCTATCTCATGATTCTTGTCTTCAAGTATTTCTTTGCCAAATGATATTTAAGAGCTGCACAGTCATAGAATATAACGATTTTAAATATAATAAAATATTTTTTAATTTTTTCAAGAAATTCTATAAAAGAAAACAATTATTTCTCTATTGGGGTGTAACTTTTTTATCCTCATTAAGAAACATAATAGCTTAATAAACCACTTGAGACATATTTTCATTTAACATCCCTAAAATAACATTTATGGAAATATCATTTATGTCACACATAAATTAAAAAGGGAAGTTCTAATCCAGAGTAGTGATGATTAGTGAAGAGTTAGGATATTCCATATATAGATTTCATGATTCCAATATATTTTCATAAAATAATTAAGGAAGTGTAATTATATATATATGAGCAATGGGGTCTTGTGATCATTGAGAAGTCTTTAATAAATATACATCAATAACTGTCATGGCCGAAAAAATACTAATTTAATTTACATTTTTTATAGGGTAGATTTCAAATATTTTTGATTTTGGAATTATCAACATATATTCCCATATTTCATACATTTTGGATAACAACAATTCTGAAAATAACTATAAATTTAAAAGATTCATGATTAATATTGATGATAATTTCTGGACATATTTTCAACTATGTTTCTAGATTTTGTAATTAAAATTCAAATATAATTCCAATTATTAAAAAATAATCCCTAAAAATTCAATATTTCTCCCATAGTTGTTAAAAATATTTCAATCACAATTCATTGGAAGTTAGTTTTTTCACCACAAAATACCATGTGAATTCAACGGTAGAAATATATTTTAAATGGGAAAGTAAATGTCACTCTCCCCTCATATTCCATAGCAATAGGAATCTATTTATATCAAGAATAACCATTTGAGACACAAAAAAGCCTCTTTTTTACTAATATATCAATAATTTAATCCAATAATGTCTAGTTAAAGTGAACATTTCTGGTAGATGAATTATGTCTCATGTAATAAATAAAAACCTTCCATTTGGTAACTATTATAGTACATATTTTCTCATTTTTTATATTCATAACTATTGTGACACCATCAGTCTTGTAAAAAAAATGATATCAAACTTACCCTAGGGTTGTATGAAATTGGGTAAATGAGTCCAACATATTTAAAATTAACTAATTCCTCTTTAATGAGTACTTTAATGTTGGAATTTATCATATATTATCTGATAATCTTTGGATTGTGATCAGGATTGTTGGTCGGAGTGGATACTCAAGAGGGGGTGTTAATTGAGTTCCAATAAAAATTTCTTTTAAAAATATTTCTCTTAAAATCCCTAAATTTAAAACAAAGTTAAAAATTAGTGAATTTATACAAAGTGTAAATTTTCAATTAGTTTCTCAAAGATTGATTAGGTCTTAGTTAATTTAATATGGATATTAAATTGACTTTTTAAAATAACTTACTGGTTTACAATAAGTATAAACAGATACTAATTTAACTATCAAAGTAACTTTAAAAGAAATTATATTTCAAAGTAGTTAGCAGCGGAATATGAAATATATATATTATACTTATGACTTAAAATAAAATTAATATCATATGTAACCAAGAGGATCTATCTCAAGCCAAGACATAGTCCTCTCAAACAATTTATATAAATTGATCCACACCCTGGATCAGGGTAAACAATAGTGAACACATTTTCCAGGTACAGAGACATCTACCACAGTTCTAAGTGGGAAAACAAACAATAGCTCACAATTGTCCAGGTCTTACTCGACCTCTACCACTATCCACAGTGTGATACAATGAGTTATAGAGTTTGAATGAGGATTTAAGAATCCTCCAGCATAGCTCAGGAGACAGTGTGTGTGTAAAATAAACAAGGTGCACACACTTCTCAAAATGTAGATGAAAGAATCACAAAAGTATGTGTGAATGAGTATAGAAAAGCTTTAGTGATTGGAAGTGCAGCTCTGGACTTGTTTTATTTGTCATAAAAGCTTCTAAGTCCTTCTCTGGTTTTTGTCTGAAAAACAGAGTATCATTTTCTTCATTGGTTCCAGGTTCATCTCATCAGCCTGAGTGTATGATGTCTTTGTTGTAGTTCTTCACTCAAGATGAAGCTTGTATTCTCCTCTAGAAATAAATTGATTCATTTATGTCCAGTTTTCTTGGAGTATGGATGTAGTCATGTGTGAATGCACCACGTTTGAATGTTGTTGAGCCCTTGTCTTCATCGCCCTTCATGTGCCTTCTTAGTTCCTTGATTCTTGGTGTATGCACACCTTGTGTTCACTTCTTTCATTCAATCTCTGTGTTCACTAAATTTTTTTCATCTAGGTCTTTATCTTCTCTTTTATAGCTTTCATCTCCAGAATAAATGAATGATTACTTTTTGCATGGGTACTAGGTATGGTTCCCTAACATGGAAACAAAAATCATTAAATAACATTAACTGCATTAAAAACATCAAATGTAACTGTTAGCTTAATAAATGAATAGTATTGAGAGTATAGAATTGACTGGTTGGTCAATCATTAGTAGCCTCCTACTGGAAGATGTGTATGGTGGAATTTGTGTAATAGTGACCTTCCATCGGTAGCTCTTTGAACTTGTATCGGTAGCTCTTTGCATCGGTAGCTCTTAGTATCGGTAACTCACTCTATATTGGTAACTTTTGATATGAGTAGATCTATATATCGGTGACTTATTTCTATCGTTAGCTTCATTCTGTATTGATAACTCTGTATATCGGTCGCTCTTAGTCTGTCAGTAGCTCTGGTCTATCTGTAGCTCTGGTCTATCGGTAGCTCTGGTCTATCGGTAGCTCTGGTCTGTCGGTAGCACTATGTATTGGTGACTGTCTCTATCAGTATCTTACTTAGTTCTAGGGATTTTTTGTATTGGTAGACTAATGCATATCGGTATATTTGTACATATTGGTAGCTCTGTACATATCAGTAGCTCTGAATATCGGTGACTCTGTCTATCAGTAGAATTCGGTCTATCGGTAGGCTAAGTATCGGTATCTCTGTATCGGTAGTTATATGTAGATCAGTGACTAACACTTATCTATTTTATGCAAAACATATCTGATTGGATTAGAATTACTTCAGAACTCATACGAACATGGATAAACTTTTATTACCATATCTCAAGGAATATTTTAATATTATTATCATCTTTATAATAGTATATCATAGATTGAGCGAATTTGAATATAGATAAACATTAATTGGTATTATCAAAGTATGTGAAAGCATAATTGAGAATATCAAAATAGGGGAGGTCAACAATCTACCCCTTTTTGATAATCACAACTTATGATATTATAGTTTTAAAAAATTAGTTGTGTTAGAGGATATATCATTAAATGCAATTATCTCAGAGAAAACAGTATGTTATAGAACATAATTTATTAGAGGTGGAATTAAATTCAATGACATCAGATGGGGAAATCATTGTAGTTCTTCCTTGGATAATATTGCTCACCCTTTGAGAATATTTCTCCCTCTTTGATACTTGGATAATATTTCTCCCCATTTGTGATAATCAAAAAGTTGGAAACAAGAAATAGAAAAAGGAATACAATGAGAAATAAATGAAAGCCATTTGTATTATACATTGCAAAAAGATACATAGAAAGAAAAAAAAACAAGGGGTTCATATAAAACATATTAGCCACTTGTTCAATCCACATCCTCAATGTGAGATTTTACCATTGGATCAGAAAAGGATTCAGACTATGTGGATGCTGGTGAAGGATTAGGAATTCCAGAAATGATCATAGGAGGCTGAGCCATAGAAACTGTGCTTGGTCGGTACTGAGGAGTTCTTTGAGGGATCATAGACGTAAGGCTTTGAATGGGTTGGGCTGGAGTCATCTAAACAGGAGAAGCAGTAGAGACAGAGGTAGGTAAGGCTGGAGGTACAATCACTGGCCTAGTATCAACGTGCAAGAAAGGCAGTAAAAGATTTCTGAAATCCATAATTATTATTCCTCCTCTCTCCATAGCAGATATGAAGTCATCCTTATTCTCCATGATTTCTTCCAAGGATAGAGTGAATTCCCTTAGTTTGCTTACTTTCTCTCTGAAGGATTGATTGACAGGAGGTAAATTCAGGTTTTCTAATAGAAGTTTGAAGTTATTGTTGAGTTGATGTTTGGTGTAAACCTTTTGAAAATAGGAGTACGCCTTTTCTTCCAATTTTTTCTGAGAGGCAGAAGCATCTCTCATATAGTCTTGGACTATCTTCATTATTTCTCTAACTGAATCTCTCGTAGAAATCACAACTTTTCTTAGGTCAGATGAGTCCACAGAACAACTGGTTGATGCTAAACCAAGCTCCTCCTTCATCACTGCTCAAATCTGATTCAAATCCATTGAGGGTTTAGAAGAAACAAAACCAATAGAGAAGGTTATTGTTTCCTTGATGTTTTTGGTCAACCCACTAATAAGATTTTGGACTTGGGAATCCTGGGTTTTAACATGATCTTTAATGGATGTTTAAAAACCTTCAAACACTGAAACCATCTAGCTTACAACACTTTTGACATAGGCTAAGTCCTTGTCTGCTTGGGATTTTGAGCTCATGTAAGAGTCTAAAGAGATAATAAATTTCTTTAGAGCTTCAACATATGCTTCCAGTCTAGAAACTTGAGTCTCGCAATCTGTAACTTCTTTCACTATTTCTTCCACAAAGGTTGAAAAATTACAATGGATAGAGAGTTCAAAATATTTTTCCAAGTTACTCGTCTCTTTAACAAATCAGTGCTTCAACTCAGCAATAGGAGCACTAAAGGAATCTTTTAGCTCATCCTTTAAGGATTGAAGGTCATCCCTGGTGATAATATCAGTAGAAGTAATTACAACTGGTGCTCTTTCAGAGGCTATACTGGCTACTGAGTCCGTCATAAACGATTGGATTGATGACACCAGTGAATCTTCCATCTTCCTCATCTCTTCCACAAAACTGTCCTTAAGCTTTTTATTCAAAATATACAGGTTATGCATTCTTACCACATTTTCATGTTTCAACTCAGACTCATCATCATAAATGATTTTTGGCCTATTTATAGATTCCTCATTATCATAATCAGGATAGTCTAATCCACATACCACCAAACCTAGGTCTTCTGCCTAGTACTCAATATCAACAGCCACTGACAAACTTCCCAATTTGGTTTTATGCTCCCCCTCAATGGGTGCAGTCTCTTGTACAGCTAGGGCATTCTCAGTGGGTATTTCTTCCTGTGGAGAATCTTCTACTATCAATTCTTTCTATACAACAGCTGGATGGTCCTCTAGATTAGGTACATATTCTTCTATTTCTCCTACTAAATCCTCAGTAGGAATAACTAAGCTTCCAATTAATGGACTCAAACTTAAGCAGACAGAATCAGAGGCTTCAGATTCATTCTCCTTTTCTTCATTATGCTCAGGGGCTAGCTGGTTTTTCTCATCAGCAGGTGTCTATTCTTCTACTAAGGCTTCCTTTCTAGAAGATACAATTTTAGCAGTAGGACTTGGAGGCAAGTCCTAATCACTTCCATCATCCATAGAAATCACTTCTTCTTCAGTCTCATCACTGTACTCAGGTTCTTATTCATCGAGTCCTAGACCTGGATCCCTCACATCCTTAGGTCTTGAAGGATCATCCACATTATTAAATTTATCATATACCTTCTGGTCATCATTAACCCACTCCACTCTCCATGGGTTCCAATTTATCTTCATGTATTATCAAACTATGGTTGTGATACAAAAGTTATTCCTTACTACCACTGTCTCATCTTGAGACTCAGCTACCCCTTTAACTTTGATCATCACTGAGATCAACTTGGAAAATAATAGGGTATTAGTCTTTGATTTTGGCCTGGTTATGTCTTCCATTTAGATCATCAGCAATCTGCATAGATTTACTTTTACACAATGGCTCAAGAGATGCAGAAGATAGATATCATGATATCATAAATTCACAAAGTCTCCTCTCCTTGGTATTAAGATATGCTGAACAAATTTGAAGAGAAATTTGTTCTCTCCATCCATTTTAGTAGCCACTACTTGTCTTTGATTTCCATCACTGGTGAGCTCTTCCAAGGCAGTCTCATAATCGAATATATAACTTATACGTGGTATAGAGTTCAAGACATATCTAGATACACATTCATGTGGAACATTCAGGAATTTAGCCCACTCAACAGATGAAAAATACATATCCTTTACATTCACAAAAGAAGTCACTCGGTTCTCATTTTCAGATTTCTCAAAGCTTACAAACTCATAAAATCGTTTCACTAGATTTTGATAGTAGGGGACATTGTTGTTTGAAAATCAATCTACCCAATTTTGATCTTCTAGCTATTCGAGCACTAAAGACTTGCTAGGTAGAAACCATTCCACGCATAGCTCTTTTTCAATCACAATAACTCTATTCTGCAAATGAGGATTCACTGGCCACCTACCCAACCTAGTTCTACCAACACTACCACTTGCTTCTGGCTCGGACTTCTGCTTCTTTGCTTTTGGCTCATCAGTGTCGTCTTTGATGGTAGGATGTTTGGTTTTTTTCCATCACCGGTTTGAGGGATTTAGAATTCTTGAGAGATTCGGGAGTGAAGGTTTGAGGGTAGGGGTTTGAGGCTCAGTGGATTGAGAAGTAACTAAGACTTAGTTTTTATCATTTAGGAATCATAAAATAAATAAATAAAATGAAGTAAAGTAAAAAATATTCATATTCTGGCGGTAAACAGATGTTTAAAACAGCGCACTCATCGGTAGAGTTTATCAATGAGAATTCCTATCAGTGAGGTCCATCGGTGAGGTTACATCGGTGAGGTTACATCAGTGAGGTTACATCGGTGAGGTTACATCGGTGAGGTTACATCGGTGAGGTATTCACATCGGTGAGGTATGACATCGGTGAGGTATTACATCGGTGAGGTATTACATCAGTGAAGTATTACAATGGTGAGGTATTACATCGATGACGTATTATATCAGTGAGGTAGCTACCGATCAAGGTTAATCATTCCCAACTCATGTCTAATGTAACTTAACCTATCCAAACTCAAAGGATTGGTGAAAATGTCAACTAATTGATGTTTAGTACCAATAAATTCAAGAGTAATATCACCCTTTTGGTACTGATCTCTCAAGAAATGATGCCTTACATCAATGTGTTTGGGCCTAGAGTGAGATATTGGGATCTTTGAAATGTTTATTGCACTAGTGTTATCACAATTAATATAAACATGCTTAAAATCATATCCATGGTCCAAAATAGTGTGTTTCATCCATAGAATATGTGCACAGCAACTACCAGCAGCTATATACTCTGCTTCGGCAGTGGAAAAAGCTACAGAATTCTGCTTCTTACTACACCAAGATACTAACAATTTTCCTAATAAATTAAATGTTCTAGATGTTATTTTTCTATCCAACTTGAAACCAGCAAAGATAAAATTTTAATAACACATTAACTCAAAGGATTGTCCTTTTGGGTAAAACAGCTCTATGTTTACAGTGTGTTTAAGATACTTAAAAATTCTTTTAAGAGTAAGTAAATGAGATTATTTTCGATTAGCTTGAAATCTTGCACACATATATACACTAAACATAATATCTGGTCGACTAGTAGTAAGGTAATGTAAGCTTCCAATCATAACTCTGTAATTGGTTTGATCCACTAGTTTTCCAGTTTCATCTGCATCCAATTTACAAACTGTACTCATAAGAGTATCACATTCTTTAATACTATCCAAACACAAATGTTTTAAAAGATCCTTTGTTTATTAACTTTGATTCAACATAATACCATTTTCATTTTGAAAAACATGAAATCCATGAAAATATTTATGTTCTCCCAATACACTCATTTCATATTCATTTTGCATACTCTTTGAAAAAGCATTACATAATGAATGTTTAAAAGATCCAAAAATAATATCATCAACATAGATTTTTACTATTAAGATATCTTTATATAGTATTTTAATAAAAATAGTTGGATCAGAAATCCCTTTAGTATAAATTTTTGAAATAATAAAATTACTAAGCTTATTGTACCATGCTCTTAGAGCTTTTTTTAAGCCATATAATTCTTTAGAATGTTTGAAAACATGATTTGGAAAATGAGGATTAGTAAATCTAGGTGGTCGTTCAACAAAAACATCTTCAATAACAAAATCATTTAGAAAAGCACTTTTGACATCCATTTGATATTACTTGAAATTCAGATGAGCAGTATAGGAAAGTAACATCCTAATGGATTCTAATATAGATATAGGTGAATAGGATTCCTCATAATTTATACCTTCCTCTTGACTATATCCTTGTGAAACTAATCTAGCTTTGCTTCTAACTAATTTTCTAGATTCGTCAACTATGTTTCTAAAAACCCATTTACTGCCTATTGTCAAAGTGTCCTTGGGTCTGTCAACTAATTCCCAGAAATATTTTCTTTTAAATTTATTTAACTCTTCTTGCATATCCATTTCCCAAAATTCATCATTGATTACATCATTGACATTTTTAGGTTCTAGCTATTAAAGAAAATCTTGATGTTCAACCTGGTTTCTTAGAGAAGCTCTATTCTGTGTCCCTCTATCAATATTACCAACAATAGCATCTAAAAGATGATTCTTTAGAATCCTAGTTGATTTAGTAAAGGTAGGACTAGAAATTTCACGTTCATCTATAGGTTCAGGTTCAACAGAAGTAGATTCTTGAATATGTCCATAACTGGATATTTTTACAGTAAGTTCTTTAGTTTTATCATTAAGGTCCAGAATAGTCAAATCTTCATCAATATTTTCAAGAGAGGTTTTAGGCTAATGGGGATCAGTTTCATCAAACATGATGTGAATAGATTCTTCCACAAATTTGGTTCTTTTGTTAAATACTCTATAGGCTTTTCTAGTTAAGGAATAACCAAGAAAAATTCCTTCATCACTCTTAGAAGCCAACTTGTCAAGATTATCCTTTGTATTAAGAATAAAATCTGTGCAGCCAAAGACTCTAAAGTAACTAACTTTAGGTTTTCTGTTATTCCATATTTCATATGGGGTATTTTTAAGAATAGGTCTAATCAAGACTCTATTAATAATATAAAAAGATGTATTCACAGCTTTAGCCTAAATGTAAATAGGCAGGTCATAGTCATGAAGCATGATTCTCGCAATTTCTTGAAGGGTTATGTTTCTTGTAACGCCCGACCCCAGCTACCCAAAGTCGGTGCATTACTTCGTAACATTGGCATGATCACAAAAGATCATGTCTCTAAAGACCGATTAGTTTAGTAGCCTTGGAAACACTAGATACATTCGTAAACGTTACATTACATCATAAAGTGAAAAACTACAATAACAAAGTCTCCATAGTCCACTCTCATATCCTCTTCTGATAATCCCTGCAGGTCATTCATAAAATACTTCTTCACATCCTGGAAAATATTAAAACATTGAAAGGGGTGAGCTCCGATGCTCAGTAAGGATAACAATAATGCGGAAGCTTTCATAAATAAACATAAAAATTTAAGGCAATGTATAACTAAAACAAAATCCTTTTAAACTTGACCATCAACATAATATGGAAAAAGTAAAATGAGATAATTCCATTTACTTATTCACATGGATATTCTACTGGTCGAATAATCACATGCAATATCAATAACCACTTTAATAATGATGGAATGCATAATGCCAGACATTCTGAAACACTTTGTCAAGGCCTCGTCCAAGACGTCTAAAATGATTAAGGCCTCAGCCAAAACCATAAATCAAATTGGAAAAGGGCCTCGTCCAATTCCACGTCTAGTTGTCTCATGAGACCTACCGATGCATCGAGGATCTATAGCGGGCTCCACCCATCACTTATTAATTCCAATGCATTACTCATATGAATAGGTTTAAACATATCATAAACCATAACATAATCGTATCACATAAAACATGGATAAAGGAAACATAACATTTCTACATTTCAATCACAATATATCAATACAACACATTGATATAATAAAAATGCTTTCAAAACCATTTTCAATACCAGAATAAAAGAAAGTTAAAACTTTGTATTTATTTTTCATTAAAAAAAACGTGATGGCTTGTAGAGGAAGCCGAAACTCAAATAATGGTCACGGCGGCAGAGAAGTCATTGTCGCCGCATATGTATGGAAAGAAAAACATTCCCTTTTTTCTTTTAGTAAAACGCTTCGTATAAAAAAGATTCCTTTTGAATAATGTAAAAGTCAAAGGGGTTTATACACCGTATAAAAGAAAGTTGTGTATAAAACCAAATATGCCTCAATAAAAGGGGATTGAGACGAAGTCCTTAAAAAGATCATTTTTAAAATAAAATAGATATATTATGTGTATTCACTATAGGTACACATAATGAAAGTAAAAATACAAAATAGGAAATAATAATATCATCACATAATTTGAAAGTATGAGATTAACCCAAAGAATGGAAGTTGGGTTAAGAAATTCCCTTACCTTGCGTCTTGTCCTGACTCGACCATTCTTTAACCTCCTGAATAATAAACTAGAGTTAATTTCTATTTACTTAATAACCTTTTTCATGTTCATTATTCCTTTTATATCACTTATTACCATGTTATGAACATTATGTAATTATTTAAGTTAATAACGGTCGTTTTGTCGATCTTTGGTACTTGAGTCAAAAATAAACTTCTTATAATTACAAGTTGTTCATGTGGTGAAATATCCATTATATCCATAATTATATTCATGATGTAGATATCATATATATAATATATATATTCTGTATATACATTCATTATAATATTACATAACATTTAGAGGTAAGAAATGAAATGCACCGTTCATGGAGACGGTAAGCCGTACGTACGCATGAACGCTACTTTCATTTCTATTTCGTATTTCATGGAATGATGTTATAATTGTATAATGTTATAATATAATGTATAATAACATTTACTCAATTCTTTATAAATCCCACTTATGGCATTAACGATTCAAATCACTTTGAGGGGGCGGAAGTCCGCACTTCCTAAAATGAAATTATCGCATTTACCCATAATGGAAATCATAAATTATGCCATAAATGAGAAATACAGAAGCATAAGGAGGACATAAAAATAATATATATATATATCATATATGAAAATAGTGTCATCAAAATGGCCACCATTAGAGGTGTTAAAGGAATATTGAACAATCATCGTTTCGTGAGGCAGTATTTTTCCACCCACAGAAACAGTATGTTCTTTAACCATTAGAAGAAGGTGTGTGTAAGTGTAAACCAAATCCTTATCATAAAAACATCCTAGTATATTTTAGATACTGGTTTTTTTACAATATAATGGAATAAAAAGAGTTTAAGGGGTTGGAGAAGCAAAATAAAACAAAACAACATTAGAGAAGACATTACCTTAAAAATCGGGTAACTCTTTTTGATTTGAGCCAAAGGCTTCCTTGGGAAGTATTCTGCCCAATGTGAGGCTTCTAGGAGTAAGGGAGGGAAGTTGGGAGAGTATTTGGGAAGAGTTTGGCCGAGCCAAATGGATTGAAAGTGTGAATGAGGTGGTAGAGGTGGGGGCCTTTCATAAGAGGAGAGGAGGGGCACTCTTGGAAAGTAAGGGAATTTTTCATTATTATACAATGCTTTTCAGATTCTAAAGGTCCCACACTTATATAATTATAGGATAAGGTGATAAGGGTTAGAAATCCCCTCATCCAATAGGCTTTGTACAAGTGTAAGCCTTTGATTTTACATTATCTTCTCATTTTATTTAAATCGTTAAATAATGAGGTCATCGATGCATCATCATGGTGTCATAAATAATTTAATTTATTTAATGTCTAAAAATTATAAAAAAATTATCATGATTTAGGAAATCTTTTTATCTTTCCAATGAATATTTATGGTCAAAAATATGACTTTTATAACCCCATTTAAATTTTTTTTTAGTAAAACATTTCATGTTTGTGTCATTTTTTACTTTAACATTAAATAAAATGTATTTATGTCATTTTCCCACTAAAGTGGCTCCATGGGGTCCCCAAGTTGACCCGTGGATTTTCTTGGTCGGTCATGGCACATCCAATGAGGGTAGTACATGTGTCAAGCTCATCCCATATTATTAAAACATTATTTTTACCTTAAACTACACTAATTACCTCTAATCGCGATTAAGAACTTAAAAGTTACTATTCACCACAAATTATTTTAATCTCATTGAACCACATTTTAATTCTTAATGAAAACCATGTATGTTGGATTTTTGAAAATAAAATCACAGAAGTGGTAATATTTCATTTAAACGAAAAATCAGTTATTTAACTACCACTTAGTGGTTTCACTATTCATCAAAAATTGAAGTTTTTCAGAACAATGCCCAGATTTCTCCCTAAGCTATAATTGATATTCCGAATTCAAAAATGATGTCTATTTTAAAAAATTCCAAACAAATAAGTTTCATTAATTAATTTTATAATTAATTCCCGCTGTCACAACAAATAGCGTGTTTTTAAGAAACAATTTATATCAAAAGATTGGCAATTGTTTATGTCCAATTTCAATGTTAAATTAATTCTAATGACCACCATTGGATAAAATGGTAAAAATATATTCTAATTATACTTTAAAACCACTAAATAGTATAATTTATCACTATAAATTATTTTGATATAAAAAGTTGTTTTTATGTATTTTTCACTATTCATAAAAAATTGAAAGTTCTCAGAAAATTACCAAAAATTCAACATAGGCTAATTTCGATATTCCGAATCCAAAAATGAGTCCATTTTGAAATATAAAATTTATATAATTTCAAAAAGTGGGTATTACTATTCATAACGGCTACTTTGATTAGTCGCGGTGTTTTAGAACTCGAAGTTGCGTACAATGCAAGCTATTGCATTATTGAATGAGAAGCGTATCGTGGAAGCTCAAGGTGTTACATTCTCCCCTCCTTCAATAAATTGCGTCCCCGCAATTTGAAATTTTTCTTGGAAAATAAAAGGATGAAAATAGAAAATACCTTTTGTGGAAAACCCACATCAGAAATAAGGTTAATAGAATTTAGTCTTAATAATAGGGAAATGGAAATAAGAAAGTCACCACCAAATTATGATCTCGATAAGGATAAAATTGGTGGAAATTGGAGACATATAATTGGAGGAAAAACGTAAATATTTATAGGGAGTGATTGAGGTCATCAATCACAATCAACTGTCAAATTAAGGGCCTCAAAGCCTTCAGTCTATGTTGATTTAAAATATCATCAGTTCAACAAGACATAAGGTATTAGGATAACACATTTTTTGTTTTAATATACCTTTACTAATGTTTAAGAATTAATTTAATCATTGAATAACAGATAGGTATATATATTTATGCTTGACAATTAGAGTTTCAACCTTCAACTCATCTTTCACTCAAAAAGATAATAGAACTCAAAAATATTATACTTATCCTAATTGTATAAGGTTCCAAATGTTAACACATACCATTTAGATTAGTAAAATTATTTTGTAATAACCAGGGAATTCCTGTAGACTAGTGGTAGGAAATAAAGGCCTGTCGCACTATGGTTGTGGGTTCGATTCCTGCAGCTTTGTCTAACGCGACGGGTTATGCCCCACCCTGCAGGTTGTCCTTTTCCTAAAACTATAGTATAATAATATTCCAAAAATAATCTTCATAAATTTTTTAACCTTAAACAATACTATCCAAAGATCAACTTAATCCACTCCAACCTTTATAGTTATCCAAAATACCTCTGTCCAGACTTTCTCTAAAAGGTCTCTTAATTCCAAAATCAATTTATCAGATTCCCCCAACAAAGTAAAGTTTCTCTTATTGTCACATACTAAAAATATAATTACCTTCATCATGTTAAAACCTTACTGAAATCAACAAGTACTGCAGTACAATCCTTATATATATATATATCACATTATTCTAATAACCAGAATATAATCCATGAGTCCAAAAGCACCAATACATTAATTATTCTGCTTCAACTATAGTAACAGCATAAGATTTTCCTTGATCCCTTGGCCTTTTCTGAGGTATGTTTCCCTGACGCTTAGGACATTCATTTGCATAATTCCCCATTTCCCTACAATTGTAGAATTCAACATTGATAGCCTCTTTCTTTCCCTTGTAATCACGCGCCTGGTGACCTTTTTCCCCACATTTATAACAAACTCCCATTCCTTTTAGGCAAGTACCAGGGTGATTCTTCCCACAATTCACATAATGGAAAATCCTTCTTTCCCTTTTTCCATTTATCTGTCTCTTGTTCCACCGTTCTCTTCTTCTCTTTCTTTACTTTGTTGTCATAAGACTTAGAGAATTCCTTTTCTGTCTTGATAGAACACAAGACAATATCTTCGTATGATGAGAAGGTTTGTGAGACTAATGATCGATGGAGAAATGGTTTTAACCCATCAAAGAAACGATCAATCTTACTTCTAGTGTTACGTATATAATCTGCAGCATGCCTCGCTAACCTTTTAAAGTTGGCCTCATACTTTGCGACATTCTCATCCTCCTTTTGTCTCAGACTCAAAAATTGTCTTTCCATATCTGCTCGATGGTCACGAGGATAGTATTTTTCTATAAAAAGCTCTTTGAAGTCCCTCCATTCCATATTCGATACGTCATCATCTTCCTTTTATTTTGAATCAATGACCACCATTGATCAGCATCTTTAGTGAGGTGGTAAACTGCCATGATAACCTTCTCCCTTTCGCTACTCCCCAAGGCGTGGAATATTTTCTCTAAGGAGTTTCTCCATTTCTCAGCTACTAACGGATTTGTACCCCCATTAAATATTGGTGGTTGTTGCCTCATGAAGCGGTCTAACATTGATCCTCCACATTGCGGATGAGGGTGCTCCATACGAGTAAGGTTATTATTCATAACCTGAGTGAGTTGTCCCAGAATGGTAATAAGTTGATCAGCACCAGTTGTATCTATAGCTCCACAATAATTGTCATGAGCAGGAGGGAAATCCCTACACGGAGTTCGTGCATTGATACGGTTTCCATTCCTTCCACTAGGCGCCATTTCTATACAATGGAATAAACTAGATTAGTTTATGAATCAAAATACATAATTCCATACTTATAAAATACTTAACATAAATTGAACTATTTATGGATATAATCCATAATCATAAAAAGGTTTTCTTTGAGGAAGTATATACTCATAACCGTTCATAGTGGTTTGTAAAGAGAACGAGAATTATCCTAAGCATATCCCCCGGGAGTGTCGTAACCAAGAGTGCATCAAGGCCCGTTGTCGTGCACCAGTTCCCGTTCGAGTCTAGCTCAAAGCGGTGTTTTCAGGTTTTACCCCTAGGTACATCTGTGCCAGAGCCGCCTCTACCTGCTCGTATCTAGACAGGGATGTATTGCTCGGAAAACTCACAACATCTCTACAATACCAAAATTCTAGGAAGTTCTTCTATACTAATCCTCAAAGTCTATCTTTGGGCTATGTGCTCTAATCAGAGTTTATCTAAATCTAGCTTCCAAGGTTAGTACAAAACATCCTCTGATACCAACTGTAATGCCCCGACCCCAACTACCCAGAGTCGGTGCATTACTTCGTAACATTGGCATGATCACAAAAGATCAAGTCTCGAAAGACCGATTAGTTTAGTAGCCTTGGAAACACTAGATACATTCTTAAACGTTACATTACATCATAAAGTGAAAAACTACAATAACAAAGTCTCCATAGTCCACTCTCATATCCTCTTCTGATAATCCATGTAGGTCATTCATAAAATACTTCTTCACATCCTGGAAAATATTAAAACATTGAAAGGGGTGAGCTCAGATGCTCAGTAAGGATAACAATAATGCGGAAGCTTTCATAAATAAACATAAAAATTTAAGGCAATGTATAACTAAAACAAAATCTGTTTAAACATGAACATCAACATAATATGGAAAAAGTAAAATGAGATAATGCCATTTACTTATTCACATGGATATTCTACTGGTCAAATAATCACATGCAATATCAATAACCACTTTCATAATGATGGAATGCATAATGCCAGACATTCTAAAACATTTTGTCAAGGCCTCGGCCAAGACGTCTAAAATGATTAAGGCCTCGGCCAAAACCATAAATAAAATTGGGAAAGGGCCTCGGAAAATTCCATGTCTAGTTGTCTCATGAGACCTACCGATGCATCGAGGAGCTATAGCGGGCTCCACCCGTCACTTATTAAGTCCAATGCATTCCTCATATGAATATGTTTAAACATATCATAAACCATAACATAATCGTATCACATAAAACATGGATAAAGGAAACATAACACTTCCACATTTCAATCACAAGATATCAATACAACACATTGATATAATAAAAATGATTTCAAAACCATTTTCGATACCAGAATAAAAGAAAGTTAAAACTTTGTATTTATTTTTCTTTAAAAAAAGGTGATGGCTTGTAGAGGAAGTCGAAACTCAAATAATGGTAACGGCGGCGGAGAAGTCGTTGTCACCGCATATGTACGGAAAGAAAAACATTCCCTTTTTTTCATTTAGTAAAACACTTTGTATAAAAAAGATTCCTTTTGAATAATGTAAAAGTCAAAGGGTTTTATACACCGTATAAAAGAAAGTTGTGTATAAAACCAAATACGCCTCAATAAAAGGGGATTGAGACGATGTCCTTAAAAAGATCATTTTTAAAATAAAATAGATCTATTATGTGTATTCACTATAGGTACACATAATGAAAGTAAAAATAAAAAATAGGAAATAATAATATCATGACATAATTTGAAAGTAGGAGATTAACCCAAAGAATGGAAGTTGGGTTAAGAAATTCCGTTACCTTGCGTCTTGTCCTGACTCGACCGTTCTTTAACCTCCTGAATAATAAACTAGAGTTAATTTATATTTACTTAATAACCTTTTTCATGTTCATTATTCCTTTTATATCACTTATTACCATGTTATGAACATTATGTAATTATTTAAGTTAATAACGGTCGTTTTGTCGATCTTTGGTACTTGAGTCAAAAATAAACTTCTTATAATTACAAGTTGTTCATGTGGTGAAATATCCATTATATCTAGAATTATATTAATGATGTAGATATCATATATATAATATATATATTCTGTATATACATGCATTATAATATTACATAACATTTAGAGGTATGAAATGAAATGCACCGTTCATGGAGATGGTAAGCCGTACGTACGCATGAACGCTACTTTCATTTATATTTCATATTTAATGGAATGATGTTATAATTGTATAAGGTTATAATATAATTCCAGTATAATATAATGTATAATACCATTTACTTCATCCTTTATACATCCCACTTATGGCATTAACGATTCAAATCACTTTGAGGGGGCGGTAGTCCGCACTTCCTAAAATGAAATTATCGCATTTACCCGTAATGGAAATCATAAAGTATGCCATAAATGAGAAATACAGAAGCATAAGGAAGACATAAAAATAATATATATATCATATATGAAAATAGTGTCATCAAAATGGCCACCATTAGAGGTGTTAAAGGAATATTGAACAATCATCGTTTCGTGAGGCAGTATTTTGCCACCCACAGAAATAGTATGTTCTTTAACCATTAGAAGAAGGTGTGTGTAAGTTTAAAACAAATACTTATCATAACAACATCCTAGTATATTGTAAATACTGGTGTTGTTACAAAATAATAGAATAAAAAGAGTTTAAGGGGTTGGAGAAGAAAAATAAAACAAAACAACATTAGAGAAGACATTACCTTAAAAATCGGGTAACTCTAATTGATTTGAGCCAAAGGCTTCCTTGGGAAGCATTCTGCCCAAAGTGTGGCTTCTAGGAGTAAGGGAGGGAAGTTGGGAGAGTATTTGGGCAGAGGTAGGCCGATCCAAATGGATTTAAAGTGTGAATGAGGTGGTAGAGGTGGGGGCCTTTTATAAGAGGAGAGGAGAGGCACTCTTGGAAAGTAAGGGAATTTTACATTATTATACAATGATTTTCGGATTCCAAAGGTCCCACACTTATATAATTAGAGGATAAGGTGATAAGTGTTCGAACTATCCTCATCCAATAGGCTTTGGACAAGTGTAAGCCTTGGATTTTACATTATCTTCTGATTTTATTTAAATCGTTAAATAATGAGGTCATCACTGCATCATCATGGTGTCATAAATAATTTAATTTATATAATGTATAAAAATTATAAAAAAATTAACATGATTTAGGAAATCTTTTTAGCTTTCTAATGAATATTTATGGTCAAAACTATGGCTTTTATAACCCCATGTAAAAATTGTTTTAGTAAAACATTTCATGTTTGTGTCATTTTTTACTTTAACATTAAATAAAAGGTATTTATGTCATTTTCCAACTAAAGTGGCTCCATGGGGTCCCCAAGTTGAGCCATGGATTGTCTTGGTGGGCCATGGAAAATCCAATGAGGGTAGGACATGTGTCAAGCTCATCTCATATTATTAAAACATTATTTTTACCTTAAACTACACTAATTACCTCTAATCGCGATTAAGAACTTAAAAGTTACTATTCATCAAAAATTATTTTAATCTCATTGAACCACATTTTACTTCTTAATGACAACCATTTATGTCGGATTTTTGAAAATAAAATCACAGAAGTGGTAATATTTCATTTAAACGAAAAATCAGTTATTTAACTACCACTTAGTGGTTTCACTATTCATCAAAAATTGAAGTTTTTCAGAACAATGCAAAACTTTTACCCTAAGCTATAATTGATATTCCAAATTCAAAAATGATTTCTATTTTACAAAATTCCAAACATATAAGTTGCATTAATTAATTTTATAATTAATTCCCGCTGTCACAACAAATAGCGTGTTTTTAAGAAACAATTTATATCAAAAGATTGATAATTGTTTATGTCCAATTTCAATGTTAAATTAATTATAATAACCACCATTGGATAAAATGGTAAAAATATATTCTAATTATACATTAAAACCACTAAATATTATAATTTGTCACTATAAATTATTTTGATTAAAAAAGTTGTTTTTATGTATTTTTCACTATTCATAAAAAAATGAAAGTTCTCAGAAAATTACCAAAAATTCAACATAGGCTAATTTCGATATTACGAATCCAAAACTGAAGTCCATTTTGAAATATAAAATTTATATAATTTCAAAAGGTGGGTATTACTATTCATAACGTCTACTTTGATTAGTCGCGGTGTTTTAGAACTCGAAGTTGCGTACAATGCAAGTTATTGCATTATTGAATGAGAAGCGTATCGTGGAAGCTCGGGGTGTTACATTTCTTCTTTCTAATACACCATTCTACTAAGGTGGTCTAGGAGCATAAAAGTTGTGACTATAGCCATTGTGTGAGAAATAAGATTCAAACTCTTGATTTTCAAACTCACGGCCATGATCACTTCTCAGGGTTTTAATCTTAAGTCCACTAAGGTTTTCTACAAACTTGGATTATTCAACAAAGTAAGAACAAGCTTCACTTTTGTGAGTTAAGAAGTATACCCATGTATATCTAGAAAATCCATATACTAAGACATAGACATAGTGATTCCCATTTAAACTAAAAACTCAAGAAGGTCCAAACAAGTCCATGTGAACCAACTCGAGAGGTTGAGAAGTTGAAACATCTTTCTTTGATTTAAAAGAAACATTATGTTGCTTTCCCTTTTGAAATATATTACGAAGTTTTTCATTTTGGAATTAGTGTTTAGGTAGGACTCTAAATAAGTTTTTTCTAGACAATTTATTAAGTGAATGGATATTGTAGTGTTCTAATCTTCTGTTCCAAATCCAAGAATCTTTATGAAAATAATTTAAACAAGTATCATTTTTCTTAGCTAAAGAATTCAGATCAACAACATAAACATTTTCATTTCTCAAGGTAGAGAACACTAAAACATTTTTATAATTAAAAACATTATAGGAATCATTTTCAAACTTCACATTAAATCCATCATCACAAAACTGAGAAATACTTAAGAGATTTTATTTAAGTCCATCAACAAAAAAACTTTAGAAATTAAAACTGAATCAGTGTTACCAATCTGGCCTTGGTCGATGATTTTTCCTTTAGAAGTATCACCAAAGGTGACATAGCCTCCATAAAACATTATTTGTCTCTTGAAGCATGAATAATCTCCAGACATGTGCCTTGAACATCCACTATCCAAGTACCATACCTTCTTGTGAGAACTCTTTAAACAGGTCTCCTACAACACAGATTTATATGGGAAATGATTTTGGTACCCAGATCATCGTGGGTCTAGAAAGGTTAGAAATCAAAGCTTTAGGTACCCAGATTTGTCTTATTGGTCTCATATAATTTACAGAATCAATATATTTTGATAGATAAACTCTATTTGATTTATAACTATATGGATAACTAGTTGATGTATATGAATTTCTAGAACTGGAACAAGCAGAATTTTGTCCAGATTTAGGAATAAATTTAGTTTTAGTAAACTGTCTTTTTCCAGGTTGATATCCTATTCCAGTAGCACACTTTGGTGAAACTTGTTTACATAACATTTGAGTATGTTTATCATTTCCATTTGTGAAAATTTCTAAGTCCTTTCTATGTTTCTTATTAGACATTTTCAGTTCTGTATTTTCCTTTAATAGTTGAGCATTATTTTTATATTCTATTTCAAAGGCTGATTTAACATGGAAGTGAGAGGATTTTGTTTCTTTAATGACTTATATTTTTCCTTTAGTTCATTACATGTTTCTTACAAGATGTTATAATATTCAAAAAATTTATCCTTAGACATATCTTTACAATTAGAATCAGATTCTACATCATCTTCACAATAATATGAATTTAAAATAGAAGTATCTAAGGTTACCTTAGATGTGTTGGTCATGAAACACATGTTGGAACGATTCTTTTCAATATCAGAAATTTCAGATTCACTTGTTCTGTCTTTTGAAGCACTCTAAGTAGCTTTGATATCTTTCTTGTACTTGTCCTTATAATCATGTTTCTTTTGGAATTTTAGTTTTGGACAATAGGCCTTGATGTGTCCTTTCATTTTTCATTCATAGTAGACTATATAATCTTCCCTATCATATTTCTTCCAATAATTCTTCCAAATACCTTTGTTTTCATGATTTCCTTTGTAGTTATATTTTCTGAAGACTTTATTTTTCCTATAAAACTTCTTGAATCTCCTGGCTATTTGAGCCATCTCAGCATCACTGGTAGAGTCTGAATCATCACTTGTTGAACATTCAATAGGTACATGTATTTTCTCCTTGTATTTTCTCTTTGAAGAAGTAGACATGAAAGCTACTGATTTTCTATTGGGTTCATCCCCTTCCTCCTAATTTACCTAGATTTCTTTCTCATACATCATTAATTTACCAATAAGTTTTTTAACAGTCAGAGCTCCAATGTCACATGATTCTCTGATTGAAATAGAAGTGCCCCTCCATCGGTCTGGTAGACATCTCCAGATTCTCATGATTTGTGCCTTTGTTGGAACAGCCTTTCCAAGATAGCTCATGGTATTGATAATCTAATTGAACCTAAGATACATGTCAGAAATAGTTCATCAGTCTTCATTTTAAAATTATCATATTTAATAGTATATGTATTTAATCGAATTTATTTAACATTGGTTGTTACTTTATGAAAAACACCCAATATATCCCATATTTCATAAGAATTTTTGCAAGAAGATATTCTATTGAATTCCTCATCTCCTAAAGCACAATACAGGGCATTCATAGCTTTATAATTATTATTGTAAGTTGTCTTGGTAGGTTCATTCCAAGTACTTCATTCAGTTTCTGGAATTTTATATTGTGACTCTATAGCAGTCCTAATATCCAAACCCATACTTTCTAAATGAATTTTCATCTTAAGTTTACATTGGGCATAGTTTGTACCATTAAATAATGGAGGCATGTTAGTAGCATAAGCTTCTAGTCTATTTTCCATAACAAGATTTTAGAAAATAGGTTTAAAGAGAAAAAAATTAGAAATAACAGAAATTTAAGATCTTTAAATATGAAACTAAAATCATAGTTAAAAAACGGAATGTTTTGAAAATTTTGTAAAACAAAAACAACCTCTGATACGAAATATTGTTCAGATTGGATACTCAAGAAGAGGGTTAAATTGAGTTATAATTAAAAATTCTATTAAAATTATTTCTCCTAAAATCCCCAAATCTAAAACCAAGATAAACTGTAGTGAATTTATACATAGTGTAAATGTTCAATGAGTTTCTCAAAGATTTATTATGTCTCAGTTAATTTAATCTGAAGAATAAATTGACTTTTCAAACTAACTTACTAGTTTACAATAAGTATAAAAACTTGCTAATTTAACTATAAATGTAACTTTAAAAAAATTATCTTTCAAAGTAGTTAGCAGCAGAATATGAAATATATATAGTATAATAATGACTTAAACTAAAATTCATGGTAGATGTGACCAAGAGGTTCAGTCTCGAGCCGAGACTTAGTCCTCTCAAACAATTTATATAAATTTATCCACACCCCGGATCGAGGTAAACAATAGTGAACACACTGTCCAGGTACAATGACCTCTTCCAAAGTTCTACGTGGGAAAACAAACAACAACTCACATCATTACAGGTTTTACTCAACCTCTACCACTATCCATAGTGGGATACAATGAGTTATTGAGTTTGAATGAGGATTTATGAATCCTCCAGCTTAGCTCAAGAGGCAGTTTGTGTGTAAAAAAAACAGGGTACACACACTGCTCGAAATGTAAATGAAAGAATCACTAAAGTAAGTGTGAATGAGTTTAGAAATTAATTACTGATTGGAATTCTAGCTATGGACTCATTTGATTTTTCAGAAAAGCTTCTGAGTCTTTATCTGGTTTTGTCTGAAAAACAAAGTATCGTTTTCTTCCTTGGTTCCAGGTTCAGCTCATCAGCCTGAGTGCATGAAGTGTCTGTTCTAGTTCTTCACTCAAGATGCAGCTTGTTTTCTCCTCTAGAAATGAATTGATTCATTTATGTCCATTGTTCTTGGAGTATGGATGTATTCTTGTGTGAATGCACCACATTTAAATGTTGTTTAGCCCTTGTCTTTTTCACCCTTCATGTTCCTTCTTAGTTACTTTATTCTTGTTGTATGCACACCCTGTGTTCACTTATTTAATTTAATATCAGTGTTCACTAACTTGTTTTTAGCTAATTCTTTATCTTCTCTTTTATAGCCTTCAACTCTGGGAAAAAGGAATGATTACATTTCTCATGGGTACTAGGTACGGTTCCCTGACATGGCAACATAAATCCTTAAATAACATTAACTGCATTAAAAACATCAAATATAACCATTACCTTAATAAATAAATAGTATTGAGAGTATGGAGTTGACTTGTTGGTCAATCATTAGTATCCTTCTGTTGGTAGATGTGTACGGTGGACTTTGTGTGACAGTGACCTTCCATCGGTAGCTCATTGGACTTGTATCGGTAGCTCTTTGCATCAGTAGCTCTTGGTATTGGTAAATCACGCTGTATTGTAACTCTTGATATCGGTAGCTCTATATATCTGTGACTTCATTCTATCGTTAGATTCATTCTGTATTGGTAAATCTGTATATCGGTTGCTCTTGGTATGTCTGTAGCTCTGGTCTATCGGTAGCTCTGATCTATCGGTAGCTCTGGTCTATCGGTAGCTCTGGTCTGTCGGTAGCTTTATGTATTGGTGACTATCTGTATTGGTAGCTTACATAGTTCTAGGGATTATGTGTATCGGTATACTTGTGCATATTGGTATATTTGTACATATCGGTAGCTCTGTACATATCAGTAGCTCTGTGTATCAATGACTCTGTCTATCGGTAGACTAAGGTCTATCGGTAGACTAAGTGTCGGTAGCTTTGTATCAGTAGCTATATGTAGATCAGTGACTAACTCCTATCTGTTTTATACAAAACATATCCGATTGGGTTAGAATTACTTCAAAACTCATACAAACATGGATAAACATTGATTATCATATCTCAAGGACTATTTTAATATTATTATCATCTTGATAATAGTACATCATAGATTGAGAGAAATTGAATATAGATAAACATTAATTGGGATTATCAAAGTCTGTGAAATCATAATTTGGATTATCAAAAGGGGTGAGGTTAATAAGGATCTATTTAGATTTTTAGGTAATATGATGGGTTTATTCCCTGGATATCAACAATGGACCAACCTATAGTAGTTTCGAAACAATTTAACAAATCTAATAGTTTCTCCTCTTGAGTGGTTTTTAGCATATATGGGATAATAACAATCAAAAAAGGAATTCATCCAAAAAGGAGTATTAAAGGTTACATGTAAAAGGATTTTTCTCTATAAATGTATTCTTTTATTATAGGGTATACGTTTATTTCATGAAGGACCCATGTCTTTAGTCTATCGTTTAATGAATTTCATATTAAAAGCCTCTTCTTAATCTCTACTGACCTCAAAAAACATATCCCAAAAATCAGATTCATGAAATGGGGTTTAAATCATTTTTTATTCAAAAATTCATCAAGGTGGTCTAAATACTATATATAATACTAATCTAGTTTTTATTTTTTGAAAATATTGGTTCCCATTCAAGACTCATCATGTGTGGTGTTACCATTTATTTATTTAATAATCATAAAAACCCATCATCTAATTCATAAAAAGGTTACATATATTCATAAAACTTATCACTGCAGTATTTTTCACTCTATGGTGAAACTTTTCATTTTTCAAAAACACTGAACTCTTCACATTGGTCATAAAAATTGAAAATAATTTTTCTTTTGGAAACATATTTTTTACTAAATTTGTAGAAATAAATGGCCTACCAAGAATTATTTGTACTTCCTTTCTATACATCATATAATTTATATGAAAATATATATTCGAAAATAGGTTCCTTATCTATAGAAACAGATCATTAAATATTACACCAGGTTGGGTTATAGATCTATCATCCAAATTCATGATTAGAGTGATGGGGAACTGATCTCCCAATCTCAAGGGAATGAACAATGATTATGGGTTGTGGTTAATACTGGCTCCATGGTCACCAAGATAGTTTACATATTTTCTATTTTAAAATGTATGATGGATAAGAAAAATAGTACTGTCTTTTAGATTATGTGATTTTCTATTTTTAACTACATCACCGCACTCAATATTAAGAATAAATGTTGTAAACTCTTCAAGTATTTTCTTGTTGGAAATTGTTTTTAATGAATTTTCGGATATGAAGAAACCTGAACTGAATCTTGTTGTAATGGGATATTAATGTGAAGATTCCAAAATAACTCAAAAAGTATTAGAGGTGTTGTTTCATGATAATTCTTCTATATCCTATCAGGAAAAAGAATGTGTGAATTAAAATATTTTAAAATTGTATGAATCTGTTAATTTTTTCTATCAATTTATTTTTCCATTATTTTTCATTATTTTCATCTCAGTTTCAAATTTTTTATCAGTTGAAATAGTAGGTAGTAATGAAATTTCAATAGGGATATCGAGATATCAAATTTCAAAGATTTCAATGTTTTGGTTCTCATACTCTATTAGAATTTAGGTTACCATAAGATTTAGATTCTATGGGATTCATGGTTAGTATGAAATCCAATACTAGTAGTGATATCTATGATATTATTCATTGGATTTATTTTAGTCATAATTAGTAATTTTCCATTTTATCATTGAATTCCCCTAATAAGTTGGCCCATTTAACATTTAATGTTTTCCATCCCAACATCATAATGAATTTTATAAAAATATTGTTATAATTTTTTATAAAATTTTTCATGAACCTTTCATCTATAAATTTCAACAAATCTGAAAAAAAAAATTCCATTTCCATCAAAGTTTAGCCCTAAAATATTCATTGAGTATTATAAATATCTCTGCATTATAGATTTCGGAATGGTTTCCAAGGATGTTGTTGGAAACTAGGGGGGACATCAAATCATAAACCCCCTTCCCATTCTAGGAATGGTTATGATAATTTATATATACGTGCTTATAATTATTAGAATTCACATCATCCCTTGGATACATACATGGTCTGTAATAAAAAAAAATTACATTTTCAGGTTATTTGGTTATGTACATTTATATTTGGAAAGCAAGAGTTATAATGCTGAAACATACTATAATGGTGGAATTAATCCCTAAGAGGTTTCTATTGGTTTTAATTCAAACACCTAAATGAATTGTAAATATATTATTAAATTGGATTAATATTTTTTATAACTACATTTATTCACTTTGAGCATTTATGTTGTGCATTATGTACAAGAGTAATTGAATTTTGTTTAATCTCTTTAGTTTTGTTTTCCTTATAATATCCTCCATAATACTGATCATACATTTTTTGATGATTAGGGGTGAGAAAATTATTAATGGAGTTTGTGAGAAATTTTAGTGTACATAGATTATTAAAAGACTACTTACGTAAACATTTAAACCAATCCCGGACCTTATAGAATATGTAATGCTTATCCTGAAATAAACTAGTGATCTAATTTACAATAATATTTTTCAGTCTTCATGGAAAAAATATCATCACAATGGAATGAACCAATTAAACCCAAGTACTAAAAAATTATTTATCCATATATTTAAACAATTTATTATGTAATACCCAATGAGTTAATATTTTTATTTCAAATTAAATAAATTTAATCAATAGTTTTCATTACTCTTATAACAAAAATTCATCAAACTACCATATACTATTAATATTTTTTGTCCTTAAATTTATAACCTATCAATTAAATTTTAGTGTATATATAGGGAAAACCATATTATAAAAATTATAAATTATTAACATAAATAAATCAACATCATTTGTTACCAATTTATTATAAAGTAATATAAAAATATTTATAAAGTAGAAGATACGTTTTCCTAAATAAAATTTATTCACAAGAACTGTTTTTATATTAATTAATAAAATTATCCACTATTTTTTATTTATTTAAATAAAATTTTAATATTATATATTAAATCAAATTATTTATCATTCATATAATAATTTTATATGAATGTGAAAAGAATAAATACAATTTTATGCATAAAATATGTATTTTTTTATAAATTGATGATTCATTATACTCTATGAAACTATTTGAACAATAATTTTTCAAAATATATAGAATTTATTATAGAAAATGTAATTAATCTTTTAAATCAACACATCAATATTATTATAGAGTGATGTTTTGAGAATTTCAGAATAGGTTAAAGTTTTAATTAATAGTGTAAATAAATATTTTTATTAAAAACTACCTTTACATTTAAATTATTTAAAAATTTTCTTTTTTTAATAATTATTTAAAAAAATTAGTTAAATTAAGTGTTAATTAACTAAAAATTTATCAATTTAATCAATTTTATATCGAATATAAATAATAATAAAATTTATATTGTGGAATATTTATCTTTGAAAAATAGTTTATGTGTCACCTTTATGGGGTTATTTTTAAATTAAATTATGCCACATATTTGAATTGAATTGGAAAAAATGGATTAAATATCTTTATTTAGAATAATAAAAATAATATAATAACTTCCCCATTATTTTTTTGTTATAAAGAATTGTAAAAACAGTAAAAATTAACTATCGTGTTAATGGTTAAAAAGAGAGTTCAATGGGGTTAAACATAAAATATAAGTATTTAAATGACCTAGAAGAATGTTTGAATTCAATTTATAGTTGTATTTACACATTATCTCTTACTATTATTAATAATGATCCATTTTTATCTTTTGGGTATATAAAAAATGTAGGTATACATTTTTCTTTTTAAAAATTATGTGTTTCTTTTCCACCACTTATAAAAGGTCACCCCCTCTCCACTCCACATCACACATAAAATGAATTTTCGTCTGGTCAATACCATCTGAAATACCTTCCTCAATTATCTCTTCAATCCTTTAGTCCTTATTTTTATTAGGAATCCCACATAAGATGACTTTAGGTGTAAACCTAAGGATGTTCTTTAGAGAATAGGTATAATACCTAACTAGGAATTTTCATTTTATTTCTTCTTCAAAATCATCTGGATTTAATTAAAATATTAGAACATAATAACATCAGTATCTAAAATTGTCTTATATTTTTTTATGTCACTGTAATACACTATATATATCCTATATTATATATAATGGGGAGCAAAACTATCAATCGTGTACATGATGGAAAACCACCTCACGAACCAATTTAACTCATTTTCCAAAAACCGCATATCAGAAATGCGTTTAATGACGGATTAAAAGTATGTAAATGGTATTTATGAAAAAAATATAAATCTTTAATTAAAATATAACAACTAAAATGTTACCTTCAAATTCGTTGGAAAATGAAAATGTCGCTCGTGCATAAGTGTGAACTATCACATCTATAAAGCGATGTGATACATTTTTCACAATATTCTGACATGGAAGGAAACACGAAAAATATTAACGAAAATATAATATATATTTATATAAATTATTATAGAATGTTTAATTAGTATTTACTTATAATTTTTCCATCCATTGAAAAAATGGAAAAAAAACATTGATGTGTATACATGACATACGGTCTCGATGAACGGTGTAATACATTTTTTATATCTAAATGTAATGGATTACATTAAATACATATATAATTAATATATATGGTATTAATATAATTTTTCATTTTTTATATGATTTATTCATTATCAATGTAAAGTAACTAAAAATACCTTCCAAAAACATACATGAAAAACAAAGGGACTACTACATAAAATGTTATTTTCATAAGGAAATTATAATATAATAGGTAATAAAAGGTAAAAGTAAATAATATATAGTAATATATATATCTGTGTGTGTGTGTGTGAATATTGTTATATAAAATACATATAATATTATTTTAATTATTATATATGGGTTTAGAATGTGTAAGATGGATATTAATAATTAAGGGAAGGCATTCTTATTCTCTATTTTAGTTTTGGGAGCCATATTTCATATTCCCAACTCCATTAATTAATTTGGTGTATATGCTAAAAGTTGAAAATTTAATATCCTAAATAACCTTATTTTAAAGATATTTTATGTTTCATTATATTTTGTTCTTTAATGAGGATTAGTAATCAAAATACTCTAATGTTGTAAGTGATTTTCATCTCTTATTTATTTTTGTGGGGAAAATTTCATATTCCCCACATATTTATTTTATGTGGTGTACATACATTCCATTAATATATTTTATAACTCTTATAATTAAATATACCTGATATAAAAATCCATCTGTGGTTCATTATTTCAATGGGATTATTATTCAATTATTACCAAAGTGTTTAGTGTTTATGTTATAATCTCGTTATTTATCAAGATTGTTTATAGTTATGTTTCTGATTATAAAATATTATGATATATCTCTCATCAAACTAATGAAATTTATTTACCTTTATTTATTTATGAAAATGAAATGTGTTCCTTCCATTTTCATATCCTTATATATTTATGTGTCCAGAAGAGTATTTTTAATGAAAATTGACTATATATCTCTCTTTGGTCAAAATTCGATTTTCACCCAAATACGTTTATCTAAAATAAATTTAAAGAATGTATTTACATAATACATTGAAATCATTTTTTAAAATTATTGGTATTTAAAAAATGTTTTTATATAAATATTCATTTATTTTCAGAAAAAAATTACTTTTTTACTTTTCATTCAAAAAATTTCATAGAATATTCATTTTAACATATAGAACGTGAAAGGTATATCCCACTATCATGACTGATAAATTATTGAATTCTCTATTTACCTATTTCAATGTTATTTTAAAATAAAATTTATTCATTAAAATTTTGGATGTTTTAATACTTTTAATAAATGATTTCAATGTGAAAAGGTTTCTTTCTCAATAAAAGTAAAAATTGGTCTTTGAAAATCATTTTCCTTCTATGGGGTAGTCCTTTGGTGTTAATTAAACATTAATAGCGATATTATCTAATGTTACCATTGTTGAAATTTCTCTAAATGGTTTATGATTATCATTCCAAATGATTATGAAAACCGTTTCTTTTTCATGGGTTATGTTGCGATGAAATGTTTATGAAACCCATTTTATTTCCTTGGGATGTGATATGATGAATGTTTTATGATTTAATGGAATATAAATATTTTGATTACTTGAAATGCGAGACCTAAATATTCTATATTTGAATGGGGTAGATATTTATAAATAATGTTATAAAAATTGTGGAATAGGGAGCGAACCCATTTTAGTTAAGTACATTGTCCCCTATGATAGTATTAGGTGTGAACCTGGACTACTACAATGATTTGGGGAGTCGACTCATTCCACTATTATAGTTATGACAATGAGTATTGAAGAATAACGAACATATTATAGGTACTTATATGCATGACACAATTCTATGTCTTATGTAAATGTTATGTTCTTAGGGATAAGGTTCATTAATTACATTTTTATACATTTATTATTAAATTAAAATATTTTATGATGACCCATTTTTATGATCTATGTTATTAATTGTATGGTTTTGAATGTTATTATTATGTTTAAATACCCTTATGAATATTTTATATTGATATATCCTTTTATTTCACTTACATTGCATCTAATCTCACCCCAGTATTATGTTTCCTTTCTCTAGGTTATGATTAAATTTATTATATATGATATGCCTAATATGGACTCGATTTATAAAGAATATAGTGGGAGACATTATTGTTTTTTTGTGAACATGTTTTATATATATGCAAGTTTCCAAATTCAGTAGCCCTATATGATTTTGGTGTGTAATTTTTATCTTATGTAATGAATATTAATCTATAAAGATGTAATATATATATTTATATATTAAATTATTGGGACATTATAGTTGTTATCATATACTTTTTTTGATAATCCTATGAAACTGGGATGAATTATAAGTTAGTAAATACCAAAAATATTATTCTATGTACATGAAAATATCATAGAATTTTGGTGAAAGATAGAGAGTGGGGTACAATCAATTAAATCAATGTAAATATACAACAGGAGGATGTGGCACTGGAACCATTGTACATAGGGGTTATATATTTGAAATAGTAACATTAGGATTTGACTTGATCATCACCTGGTCCCCGATAGTGGGCCTTTCTACACACCAGTTTGGACACTCCCATGGGAAATGATTTAGAAATTCCCAAACACTTTATGAACAATCATGATATAATTGAATATATTATTACCATTATTACACTATGGTAACCCATAGGTTTCATATATTTAAAATAAGGAAAAATTATGTTTAAATCCTACAAATTATATTTCAAGATTATGTTATTTCCAAATATGTTTATTTTCATTTACTTTATGCTTATTGGTTTCATACAATGGATATAATAGGAATGAAGAATGTTATTTTTGAATAAGATATATATATGATGATGAGAAACTAAATATGATAACGACTAGAGTAGATGACATTGTAATTATGCATAATTAGTAATCATGATATATGATTAATAATATTATCCTTAAGGAACTCTCAGAGTCAACAAAGAGGGGAGGGATATAGTTAACTAAGACCTTGAGTGGTGGAGACTATATGGGAATTACGATTAAACATCATATATGTCAAAAATGTGGGAATAATAAAATTAAATATTTTCTTACAAGAATAGGAAAATATTTTCTATGTGGAATTGGTGGGTTTAGAGGAACTAATTTATGATGAATTCAATGTCTTTTCTGTGAGGAACATGATCAAAATAAAATTCGATTACTCTTTAAAGGTCAACTCATAGACCAAAGATTAATCTTTGAAAGAGTTTAATTATTGATGTTTTAGGATTCATTATTTATGATGTAGATTTATTTCTACAAATTGTAATTTAGATATAAGAATAATTAATAATATATGAATTTTAATAGTTTTGGTAGAAGATATGTCTTTATAATAGATTAACTTGTGAGTTATGTATACCATCATGGATTTATGAGATTAAGGTTCACCATAAGATCTATTTCATAGACACTGAGCGTGATGTTTTATGTGATTGGAATTTAATATGATTAATGACATTTTGGAAGAAGTTTATTAGGATAAGATATATATAACAATAATTTTTGACATGATGTATTATTTGATAATGGCTCTTCTTCATAAGTTTAAAGGAATTGATAACTTTTAGGGTATATATAATCATTGAAGATTAAGGTTATTTTTAAGGATATTCATACAATAACTAGGGTAGTTATAATAAATAAATTAATAGAGTATTAGTAAAAAGTAAAATATATCATGTATTCCAGGGATGTGGGGGTTGAACCCACAACTGGAAGGGAAAAGGGGTGTTATACCTACAACAAGCCTATATGATGTCATGGCTATTATGAAATGATTTTATAAAAAGTGATGTGATAGATAAATATTAATCTATAGAAATTAATGTGTGATTGAATAGTGTTTTGGTGATTAATGTTAATTTGGAACTTGTTCACTATTTTTATATTCTTATATTGTTAATGTAAAATGACCATTATGGAATATTATTTAAGTAACCAAGGTTAAATTTTATTTAGGAAGAATTTGTAATTTAAATATGGTGATTCAGATTATTCATGGAAATGTTTATAATATTTTGATGATTATATAATTTGTGTGTATACTTTTTTTTTATGAGTCATTAGGAGTGATTTATGTTATTCTATGATAAATTTTAAATTTCTCTCAGAATATTATGTGATCAAATAATTCTATTTTTTTTGCATTCAAACATATTCTAGAATATTTAGAGGGATTTTATGGTTAGTTATTTATTAAATGATTTATTTTGTAATTTGGGTGTTATTGTTGAGGTTATGGAAATTAAGGATTTGTATTATATACATATATATATTATAACTTTTTTAACAATTTTTTATCAAATTTATATATATATATGAGGAATAAAATTCTATAATTTGATAGATATAATGATCCATTAAAAGTTAATTTTTTGTATGATGTATAATGTTTTTTTTAAACATTGATTTATTGGAGTAAAAGATAATGTGGAAATGGATTGGTTGTAAAAACCTTGACCCCAGTAGAAAAGAGACAATTCCTTACTATATAAAAATAAAATAAGATACATGAAATCAAATTATAAAATATTGAATTGTTTAGTTATCTGGGTATACTAGATACAAGTTTGAAATTCTAATTACATTGTTAAAAAATAAAATAAAAAAACAATTTCATTGTGTCTTCCATTATTCCCCCTTTTTGTATCCCGAACTATTAGTCATAATATACTTCATAGAATCCTAGGGGGAAATGGAACATATGAAATGGCTATGCTGAGAAGCCCAATAATGGTATACATACTTCATAATCTATCATAAACATGGTTATATTATTATGAAAATATGATTAACTAAATAAATCCCATTTACTCAATAACCTGAGAATAATATGGAAAGAATTAAGGATTATAAAATAATTACATATAAATAATAACATGTGAATGAAATTTAACCATGGGTATTCTATTAGTCTAATAATAACATTGAATATCAATAAATAATCTCATAAAGATGGATTGCATACTGTAGGACTTCATAAACATATTGTTAGGTATTTGACCAAGACACCATACATAATAATGTAATAAATTAGTCAAAAACCCGAACTAGTTTCTCTCATGAGACCTAATATTAATCGATAGGCTATAGAGGGCCCCACATAACAGTTACTAAGTCCAATGCATTCTTCTTATGAATGGGGTAAAACAAAAAAAATATAAATATTCGTATTAAAACTAGAATATGAAATTTGAATAAATTTTCCAATAGATTTTAATAGTTTCGAAATTGAACTTCCAAAGTCAAATTGAATCATAAAAAATTCAATGAAATGTTGTAAATGATATCATTAGATATCAAAAACAATTAAATAAAATATTCGACAAATAATGTTGAAATAAATGAAAATACATTAATAATGTCATAAAATTTTCTTTGAGATAAATACCCTCTTATTTTTAAATAATTATTTAAAAAATACCTAAAATTATAAATTAAAACATTTTATTTTAAAATATTCTTTATTACCAGTAATGTACACTTTAAAAAATCTAGGTTCTATATTGGTGGAAAACCCCGCTCATGACATATAGGTTAAAAAAATTCCTTCTGTATTTTTTCAAAAAAGTCATAAAGAACTTAATTTGGAAAAAGATTAAAATGATTCCATTAAAACATTTTCGAAAAATATTAACATCAGTAAAATATAATAAAAAATTGTATGATAATAGTAAAATCACTTTTTAACACATTTTTAGAAGACATGGACATTATCATTCCATTACAAGTGAAATCATTAGGAAGTTTATGGTTGATAAAATTTTCAAGAATAAATATCATGCCATAATTTTCAAAAATATATATTTTTTCTATTATCATACATATGCATGTAGTGTGGCGATGAAAAAATATTACACCACAACATGGAGATACTAAGGCATACATACCCACACAAAATGTTATTGTTTTTGTAGGATATAGAAATAATGGAACATGGTTATCACAAAATCACAATAACGTATCGAAATATTTATTATACTATATTTAATACATTATTATGGGATAAAAAATTATTATGGAGGAGAAGAATAAATGAACACAAATGAGTTAGTAAAACAATTACATCCCTTTCAGTGGTCTTCCTTCAAATATATTCTTGATGGATCTAGAGAAAACATTTTGGCAATAACAGAACATATAGAACTTTCCTGATGATGTTATGAAAAGAAATGGGAAGCGTTGTTTTGATATATAAGGTTCAAATTGATGTGATGAAGTGAGTGAGGTGGCCTCCTTTTACAATTAATGTGAGGGGCACTGTTGGAAATTCTAAAAATATTAAATTAATATTAAAAAAAAATTAATAATAAATGAAACCAATGTCAGTTATATAGAAATTAGGATGAGTATGTGTTGAAATAATTTCAAAAAATAATTCATAGACCTGTTTAGGTCTTTTTGTTACCTGTATCTTTTGGTTATAACACTTATTTAAACCTGTTAACTCTTACCGTGACAACATGTATTTTTACTATTTGATGGTTAACATAGTGATAATAAAATTCAAATAGAACCATAAATTAGTCACGGATGGAATTTATAGCATTATCCAAATTATTTTTCTGAATTTCATATTTTTATGAAATTTATTTAATTTAATAAAATATTATTTATTTTAAAATATAGTTATTTAACATTTTGACATTATTCATTACATGAATTTTTTTAAACAAAATTACAAAAATCATAACATAAAAAACCATTAATACATCCATAATATGTCTAAATAATATATAAATTTCTTTGATTATATTAATTATATAAAATTATATTTAGTTTAATATTTTTAATTACCTTCATTTGATATGTTTGTTAATTGAATAATTATCGCATCCTTATTGTGCAATCATTTAATTTAATTATTTATTCAAAAAAATTATAAAAAATTAGCATGGTTAATATAAAAACATATCATTAAAATAACTATTTATTGATGAATGTATATTCTGAATAACCATATATAAAAATGTAACACTTATTAAAAACCCGAGAATGAATTTTTTGAAATTCCTTAGAATAAAATACTATAAAAGGAATTAAGTAATCCAAGTTACATCAATAGACTATAAATGTTACAACCCATCCCAGTGGGGCTTGCATCGTGACTTCCCAAGCCCACCTCCAATAGGCCAGGGGTTGGTGACTAGCACTGAGTGGGCATATTACTAATATGAGAGGCATTGCCTAAGAACCTGTACACACACACACATCTCCAAGCCCACAAATGTTGAAATGTAAAAACCACTAAGGCACAAAATGAATGCATACCACAAAACCCAACCAACAGTGTACGATGGAAAGAAAGCACTAAAAGGAAACTGGGCCAGAATAGAAGCCCACTAAAAACAAGAGTCTGATAACTGCAAAGTCCAACCTGTAAACAGAAAGAGGCCCCGGGACTACTACTCGTAGCCATAGGAACACCTCGGCCTGTAAGAAACTCAAAAGGCTCGGTCATGTCCTAGTCCGCCCGGGACTCTGTCAAAAGGTTGCTTGTCTGCACAAGACACGACACGTGCGTGAAAATCCCATGTAGGAGTAAGTATAACAGTACATAGTAGAGGACCCCAAAAAACAAAAAGCAATAAACAAAAGAAAGGAACAGTTAGCTCTACACAGTATATGACTACTAAACATATTATAGGTGAACACAATCTAGATATACCCAAACCTCCGACCCATGGTCTAAAAATAAGTCACACAACTGTATACCCCATCTAGGGATTCAGTTTGAAGATTCTACGAAGCACTCATTCTAGGAGAACACACTCCATGAGTCTGTTAGCTCGGATGAAGTCCATCTGATAAGTACTATTAATCGGGAAACATAACAAGAGGTAGTAACACTCATTACAGAAAACACACTCCTTAGTGGGAAGATCAAGATTGATAGATACACTCGTTACGGGAGACACACTCATGAGTTTGAAAGATCACGATACATTGATGAGGATCATTTCTAGGGCTATGGTGGATACCGTGACTCATACGGATTCACTGGATACGTATAGAATCAATGTCCGGTAGAGTTGGTCACGTCAATGCCTAACTCTACCTAGGTTTAGGAATTGATAGAGGATCTCGCTTCAGGCCTCTCAGAGGGATGACAACTCTATCACCAGAAGTTCTGTTAAAGGGATCATACTCTTGTAGAAGTAAATGATGCATAAACTTTAGGGTAACGAGGAGAAGGGGAGCTAACCCAAATGTAACATGTCCAAGGTATAGTGGACATGGGGACCATGACATTTTTTGAAAAGTACACGGCATGTTGAAAAGTTACACGTCGTGTCGTATGACCCCGGGTACTACCCATGTACAACGGCTCATGTCGTAAGACTCATCATGTAGAAAATGTTAGTACATTGTGTGTAGTATGGTGTACACGCCATGTCTGAGTGACTGGGGGTTGCCTCCATGTACGCTGGCCATGTGCTCGTACACAGCCTCAACCCATGTACTCCAACCCATGTAATCAGTACACGAGGTGACCTGCGTTACTCGCCTCACCTGGCCGTCTGATAGAGTACATGGTCGTGTACTTCGTCCCATGTATGTGTTTCCCCTGGATACATGCTGAGACCCATGTTTTTATCTTTGATATGCTGTGTTGAGAGTACACATCGTGTTCTGAAGACGTGTAGCCCATACTAGGTCAGTTTACTTTCCAAAATACATGTCGAACTTCAGGTAAATTCCAACACAACGTGTGACTAGGGTCACACGCCGTGTGATTTCTCTCTGACCCGCAAAACTTTAGCTTCCACCACCAGTATTACACGGCGTGTTCGTTGAAAGTACACATGGTGTATTCTGGAAATTTCCAGAATAACGGACATCTGTCACCACTCCTTCCATGATGCCCAATATGTCCATCTGATCATATGATCGCCACGAATCTCTATAATCCAAGTTTCCATGACGTCATGAGGTCATCTCCATTATTTTCATGCCTCTGATTGGCTCTGAAAATGTATTTCATTCCTCCTGCACAAAGTACGGTAATTCCAGAACCATGACGATTTGTCTACCCTTGTCACTGTCACAGCTCTTCTAGGTTGTCTCGATGACAGATCTCCAATTTGGGATCATTATATTGGTTGACGGGTGTGCAATGATCTATTTTTTATCACCCCACGAAGAACATGAAGAAATCACGAAGAGAAAGGGAGAGGAAATCCAAAAGAGAATTGAGGAATGATCTTCTTCCGTCATCCGTCACGAAGTTGATCCACTCCCTTTAGTAGGATCAAATGGAGAAGGATCAAAATAATAATAAAAAATCACAGATTAATTCCCCGAGATCAACCTGATGTGACCATCCCATAAGAATGTATGAATCCATGGATCAACTTGTTCTTGGATGATCCGCGTTCGTCCTTTAAATCAAAAATGGGAGAAAGAATTCATATAACAAACCCCTACCTCAAAAGGGATCGATCTCTAATGTAGAGTTCATGCTTCCATCACCGTGAAGATCCTTCAACTTGTTTGCGTAGTAATTCTCAGCTTTGATTCGTCGTAGTTCATCTCCGAGAGTTTTCTTCCAAATTTCCCATCAATGATCATCACCCGATTAACCCATAAAAAATGGAAATAGTGTTTTTTAATTCCATCACGCTATGGTATTAATGAGTCAGGTTTCCATTTATATGTCATTATGATGAGGCATTAATTGTTTATAAGCTTCACTATCGTTGCGCTGCGGCGAGTGTTTCCAAATAATAAAATAAAATAGACTTTTCTATTTATTTTTTTTTACAGAAAACGTCCAAAAATTGAATTTTTCCCTCGACCTACGCTGGTCGAGGATATACCCGCTATTAGGTAAATTCGTTGTCCAAGAAGGAATGGTGCACTCATATTTTTAATCGTTCACCCGTTTGGAAACAGCCACAACCACGCAGTAGTGCCGACTCACATAACTTAAAAAAGGTCCTAACCACCATTCCGGGATCCCCGGGCCTTGGAATGATGTGTCATCACTGCGCCTAGTCTTGTAATAATTCTATATATTATTTAAAAAAATAATACATTGAAAAATATGAGACATTACATTCTCCCCACCATGGCACATTGCATCCTCAAAAAGAAAAAACAAGACTACTCAAATAGATGTGGGTACTGGGCACAGATTTGAGCTTCCTACTCCCACGTTCCCTCTTGATGAATCTCATGCTTCCACCGAATGTGCACCAAGGGAATTGATCGCCCACAAAGGATCCTCTCTTGACGATCCCTGATCTCCATCAGTTACATAGAAAAGGTCACTCCATCCTTGATGTTCAGCTTGCCCCAGTTGAAGACGTGTGGTGGGTCTTGCACGTACCTCCTCAGCTGCGACACATAGAAGACATCATGTACCTGATGCGACTGTGGTGGTAGAGCCAGGATGTACGCAACCTCTCCAACTCTAAACAGTGTATGGAAGGGTCATATGAACCTAGGATATAGCTTACCACCTCATAAAAAACTATAAACCTTCTTTGAGGTGAGACCCTAAGAGAGACGTGGTCTCCCTCCTCAAACTCCATGGGTCTCCATCGCCTGTCAGCATTGGAATTCTTCCAGCTCTTTTTAGTCTTTATCCACTTCCAGATGATATTCACCTTCTCGGTCGTAGCTCTCACCAACTCTGGAGCCATGAGTGCTTACTCTCTGGGGTTGGTCCAGGAAAGAGGTGACAAGTAGGATATACCATATAAAGTCTCTAAAGGTGCCATACTAATGGTGGAGTGGTAGCTGTTGTTGTACGTGAACTACACCAGTGGCAGGTGGTCCTTCCAACTATGAACAAAGTCCAAGATACAGGCTCATAACATATCCTCCAGAACCTGAATGGTCTTCTCTGTCTGACCATCGGTCTGTGGATGGAACGTTGTGCTCAAGCGTAGCTGAGTACCAAAGGCCTCCTATTATCTGTTCCATAACCAAAATTTAAATTGGGAATCTCAAACTGAGACTATCGTCGAAGGGACATCATGAAGCCGAACTCTCTTCTACATGTAGAGGCATCCCAAGCTCTCTACGGAACCCTACACACTGATAGCTAGGAAGTGGGCCGATTTGGTGAGTCGGTCAATGATCACCCAAATGAAATCATGTCCTTTGGACGTCCGTGGTAATACTGTCATGAATTCCATAGATATTCCATCCCACTTCCTCTCTGGAACCTTCAGGGGTGAGCTAATCCAGCTGGAACCTAGTGCTCAGCCTTCACTTATTGGCATGTGAGGCATCGGAAAATGAACTCTGCTACTGCATTCTTCATGCCTGGCCACCAGAACTGTCATTGGAGATCCTGGTACATATTTACCACTCTAGGATGTACCACCAAGGGGGATGTTTTAAACTCCCTCAGGACCTCTTCCCGCAACACTACTGGCTCAACAGTGCGTCCTCTAAAAAGAAGTATGTGCTCCCCACAATGTGAATATCCATCATGAGCATGTCCTATGGATAACTGAGCACGTAAAGCCTAAAATTAAACATCCCAAATATGAACATCCCTAACACATTTTAAGAGTGTAGGGGAGATAACCATAGACTTCAGGTAAACTACATCCACTCCATCTATGAAGGATAACTACAACATTGCTAACAGCTCCGTCACCTCACTCAACAGCTGCGAACTAGAAATTTAGCTAAGAGCATCCACCACCTTGTTCCCATTCAAAAAAGTATATATGATCTGAAAATAATAATCCTAGAGGAACTCTATCCAACACCTCGGCCAAAGATTCAGATCCTTTTGTGAGAAAATGTACTTCAGGCTCTTGTGGTCAGAGTAGACGATGAACCGCTTGACCATAAGGTAGTGTCTCCACATCTTCAATTTGAAGACTACTATAGCTAACTCGAGATCATGGATCACATAGTTGTGCTCGTCTGGAATGTGCTATCATGAACCATAATCAATCACTACATGCCTCTGCATCAGGACACATCCAATCTTGGTCCCTGATGTGTCGTAGAAAACTATGTACACGACACCCTCCTCCGGAAATCTCAAGATAGGGGCACCCGTCAGACTCTGTATCATCTACTTAAATGCTTTCTGGAACTTCTTCATCCATATAAAGGGTTTCCCCTTTCTTTTCAAGGCTATCATTGGTGCTGATATTCTTGAGAATTCATGAATTAATCTCCGGTAATATCATTCAACCCCATGGAATATCCGGACCTCTGTCACGCTCCGAAGTGGCTCTCATGCTAACACTACCTTTACCTTGGCAGGTTCCACAGCTACTCCATCTGCTGAGATGACATTTCCAAGAAAGTGGACCTCCTGAATCTATAACTGGCACTTCGATAGCTTCTTTTAAATATGTTTCTCTTAAAGTATGTCTAGAACCATCTGTAGGTGTATCGTGTGATCCTCCTTTGACACCACGTACACAAGGATGTTGTTTATGAAGACCACTATGAATTGGTTCAATTACAACTAGAAGATCATGTTCATCAATCCCATGAACATTGTGGGGGAATTTTTCACACTAAAAGGCATCAACAAGTATTAATAGTGGCTGTTGCAGCATCTGAAATCCATCTTCGGTATATCCTCGCCCCATACTCGTAACTAGTGATAACCTGATCGAAGGTCATCCTTCGAGAACCACTGTGCCCCTCTCAGCTAATCGAAGAGTTCTTCAATCATTGGCAGTGGATACTTGTTCTTCATCGTCACCTGTTTCAGGAGCTGGTAATCCACGTATAACCTCAAAATTCAGTCTTCCTTCTTGGAAATCAAGACTGGGGCCGTCCAAGGTCAAACGTCGGGTCTCACGAAACCCTTTCTCTGTAAATCCTCCAACTGCACCTTGAGCTCGCGAAGCTCTACAGTATCCATCTGATTTGCTGGTAAGAAAATCAGTGTCATCCTAGGTATTAAGTCAATGGAGAAGTCAATTTCTCATCGGGCAGGTAATCCTAGAACATCATTTGGAAAGACGTCCCTGCACTCCACCACTAGTGCTGGGAACTGAGAGCACACAACATCTACAACTCTGAGGGTAAGGCTAGAGATCTCATTTGTGATCAGCTGCACCCCACTATGCGTGATCCCATTTTGTGTTTCCTGGGTCTCTTTTTAACTGATAAAGGAAAACCTCGTCCCATCACGGCAGACACACCACACTCTTCGGCTAAAACAGTCAATCTAGGCATAGACTGAAGATAACCAATCCATACCATGAATGATGTCGTAAGGCCTCAACACTACTACCAAGAGGTTCCAACTAAAACTCTTGCCTCCAAGGGTTAGATTACACTATATTCAAAGGTGTGTGATCATCGAGTTTCCTTCCACATGTGTCTCCAAGCGCAAGGATCGAGCCAATGGTTCTACCAGAATCTCAAGGATTCACACAAGACATGTGGCTATGAAGGAATGACTAGAACTTGTGTCTGTAATTACATAATCTATGGTAGAAAAGAAACAGATCGTACCTCGTATCATCCCTGGAGCCCCTGGGTCATACGCCTCGACTGCATGCAGCATTCCGTGCCCCTATCCCCCAGCTCCCTAAGCCTAGTGCGGACTTCCTGTGGGTGGTGGTGGAAGTAAGTCGAAGCATCTGCCACCACCTGCAGCTCTCCCTACTCCTATTCCACATCTACCTCCTGGCGGGTCTGTCTGCTCCATTCTCTACCTCTGCCTCGGTGGTCCATCCACCGCTTCACTGTCTACAGCTAGACGGGTCATACAATCTCTAGGGAGATGTCCTCTATCGTCGCATGTGTAGTACCTCTTCTCCCTAGGATGACTGGACCCAGCCCGAGAGCCCTGGGCTATCGATCCCCTATTTTGGGTCCTCCTCTGATGTCTTTCACATCCTGATCCCTACATCCGACATTGGCGCCCTACTGCCGAGGTCTCCAGACATGTCTACCTGATGCTGACTGTCAGCAGCTACCTCTACTTCGCCAAGAAGCTCTCGATCACCAAGGCACACTCAAGCATTCTAGAATAAATCAAAATGCATAGAGGAATCACACTAGCTCCTATGTATCATCGTAGACCTCACTTAAAGGTTTGACCTCTGAAGTATTGATCCCTAACTATATCTATTGACTATCGAGTGAGGTTGCTGAACCTCAATGAATAGTCATCTACAATCAAACTGTCCTGTTGGAGCCGAAAAATCTCCTATATGCGCACAGCTCTCAGTGTAACTGAAGATAACTCTTCCCTAAAGAGTCACTCAAAATCCCCTCATGAAAGAGTCTCCTCGTCGTGATTCTATGTGGTCAGACTCCACCATCATCCCACAGAACCCTGAAGAAGGCTCACTACTAGGATCACCATATGGTCTGCTGGTGACCTCACTAGACGGAAAACACTGGTCACCACCTCAAGCCAGTCCTCAACAGCATGAGGGTCGGGCTCACCTCGAAACCTGAGGGGTCTCTGTATCTGGATCACATGGAGTATGCTCAGATAGCACTACTCGTCGGTCGGTATTTCCGGAACCACGTTCTTCTCCACTGGTAGTGGCATAGCAGGTGCACCACCTGGAGGAAACTCATGGGGAACTGGTCCCAATATCGAAGCCTCGTCACTGAGGGGGTCATCCTCATTATCGTGCCATTGAATCCTAATGGGTATGTGTCGCGGAGGCATCCTTTAAGGAAACAATATGTACCATGAGAATATCTGGATAGCGGACTTAAACAACATGGAAAACACAACCCATTTTTATATGACGCATGTACCTTTCTTTTATTTCCTCACAACTAGTGTTTTCATGTACCGAGTTGAAAATATGGTTATAAGAGTCCTGGTGTATGGATATATCGGCTTCCACAACAACACTAGAGTCTCTATCCTGAAAGCTGAGCTCGAAACACTTAACACTATTGCTCTAAACCAAAATCACAGACTCTTGGTCCTTAGATAGAACTGACCTCCTTTGATTCCACTTTGTCACAACCCGTCCCAGTGGGGCTAGTCTCGTGACTCCCCAGCCCACCTCTAATAGGCCAGGGGATGGTGACGAGCACCGAGTAGGCATATTACTAACATGGGAGGCATTTACTAAGAACTTGTACACACACACACATCTCCAAGTCCACAAATGTTGAAATGTAAAAACCACAAAGGAACAAAATGAATGCATAGAACTAAACCCAACCAACTGAGTATGACGGAAGGAATGTACTAAAAGTAAACAAGGCCAGAATACAATCCCACCAAAAAAAAGAGTCTGAAAACTGCAAAGTCTAACCTGTAAACACAAAGAGGCACTGGGACTACTGCTCCTAGCCATAGGAACACCTCGGCCTGTGGGGAACTCAGAAAGGCTTGGTCCTGTCCACATCCACCTGAGACTCTGTCAAAAGGTTGTTCATCCTACAGAAGACACGACACGTGCAGGCAAAGCTCGTGTATGGGTGAGCATAACAATACTCAGTAGAGGACCTTGAAAAACACAAAGCAATAAACAAAGGAAATGAACAGTTAGAACTGCACAGTATATGTCTACTAAAAATATAATAGGTGAACATAATCTATATATAGCCAAACCTCAGACATATAGTCTAGAAACAAGTCACACAACCATATACCCCTACTAGGGATTCAGTTCGAAGATTCCACAATGCACTCGTTCTTAGTGAACACACTCCACGAGTCTGGTAGCTCTGATGAAGTTCGTCTGAAAAGTATTGTTCATTGGGAAACGCCGCAAGAGGTAGTTACACTCATTACGGGAGACACACACTTGAGTGGGAGGATCCGGATAGATAGATACACTCATTACAGGATACACACTCCTGAGTGAGAAAGATAATGATACATAGATGTGGATCACATCCATGGCCATGGCAGATACATCGACTCATCTGGATTCACCATCTAGGTAGAGGATCAATTCCCCAGTATAGTTGGTCACGTCGATGTATGACTCTACCTAGTGTCAGTAATTGATAGAGGATCTCACTTTGGGCCTCTCGGAGGGATGCCTACTCTATCACCGAAATTCCAACTAAAGGGATCATAATCTTGTAGAATGAAATGATTCTTGGCCTTTAGGGGAATGAGAAAATGGGGTGCCAACCCAAATGATACTTTTCCATGGTACGATGGACAAGGGGACCATGACATTTTCTGAAAAGTAAAATGCGTGTAGAAAAGTTACACGCTATGTCGTCTGACCCCGGGTACTGCCCCTGTAAAACGACCAGTGTTGTAAGGCTGTTCATGTAGTAAAAGTTAGTACAAGGAATGTAGTATGGTGTACATGTCGTGTCCGAGTGACTGGGGTTTGGTTCCATGTATGTTGGTCATGTGTCCGTACACAGCCTCAACCCGTGTACTCCAAACAAGTAATCGGATTACGAGGTGACCCGTGTTACTGGCCTCGCCTGGCCGTGTGATAGATTACATGGTCGTGTACTCCATCATGTGTTTCTGTATCCCCTGGATACATGCCGAGACCTTCGTAGCCACCTCTACCATGCTGTGTAGATTGTACACGTCGTGTTCTGAAGTTGTGTAGTCTATCCCATGTCCGTGTTCTTTCCAAAATACACACCGTGCTTTGGGTAATTCCAACACACCGTGTGACCAGGGTCGCATGCCATGTGATTCCTCTCTGACCCCCAAAACCCAAGTTTCCACCACCGATACTACATGGCATGTTATTCGGAAGTAGACACCGTGTATTCTAGAAATTTCCAGAATCACGGACTTCCGCCGCTGTGCCTTATGTGATGCCTCATTCGTCGATCCAGCCTTCTGATGTCTATGAAACTCCAGAAAATAGGTCACCCCGACGTCTCGAGGTCGTCTCTATTGTTTTCAGGCCTCTGATTGTCTCCGAAAACGTGTTTTTTTCCTCTCCCATGAAGAATGGTAATTCCCAAACCGCGACTATTCATCTACCTCCATTACTATCGAACCTCTGCTAGGTCATTGTGATGTCGAATTTCCAATTTACGATCATTGCATTTTCAAGACGGGTGTGGAATGATCTATTGTTCATCTCCCCATGAATAATGTGATGAATGCACGAAGAGAAAGGGGGAGGAAATCTAAAAGAAAATTGAGAAACGAACCTCCGTCATCATTCAACACGGTGTTGATCCTCTCCTGTTAAAAGGATCAAATGGAGTAGGATCAAAATAATAAAAAAAATCATGGATTAGTTCCTCGAGATCATCCCGATGAAATCCCCCTGCAAGAATGCATGAATCCATGGATCAAAGTTTTTGTGGTTGATCTGCGTTCATTATTTAAATCATAAACAAGGAAAAGAATTCAAATAACAAACCCATTCCTCAAAAGGGATCGATCACTGATGAAGAGGTCATGTTGTCGTCGTCATCGAGATCCTTAAACTCATTGGCACAGCGATTCTCAGCTTTGATTCATCATCGTTCATCACTAACAGATTTATCCAAACATTCCCATCAATGATCATCGCCCGATTAAACCATAAAAAAAGGAAAGAAGGTTTCGGAATTCCATCATGTTGCGGAATTAATGAGCAAGTTTGTATTTTATAAGTCATTATGACAGGGCATTAATTATTAAAAATATACTTCATTGTTGTGCTTCAGCGAATGTTTCCAAATAATAAAATAAAATAAACTTTTAAATTTATTTTATTTAACAGAAAATGTCCAAAAATTATCTTTTTCCCTCGACCCATGTCGGTTGAGGTTAAACCTGCTCTTAGGTAAAGTCATTGTCTCGGACGCAATGGTGCACTCGGTTTTTTAATCCGTGCACCCGTTTGGAAACTTCTAGAACCACGCACAAGTGCCGACTCACTCATCTTAAAAATTTTCTGAACCACCATTCTGGGATCACTAGTCCACATAATGATGTGTCATCACTATGCCCGGTCTCGTAATAATTCTATATAATATTTACAAAAATAATACACGGAAAAATCCAAGACATTATAATAAAATAGTACCAAAGATTATTTTTGTATAAAATAGCACATAAAATAAAATTATGACCTGTGTTAGGGTAATTTTATAATACATATAATATTTTTTTACACTTAATTACCTGATTTACCCTTAACCGTTTTAATTAAAAAAATAAAAATGTTAATATTCGCATTGTTTAAAAAAGGGACATATTTACTAAATTTATTCCTTATAATTAAAAATTTGGAATCCATTTTTCTAAATTAAAAACACGTAATTGGATTAAAATATTTAAAAATTAATCTCATTGACGGAACAAGAAAACATAATTTTAGTGTAGAAGTGTTAAATTGATTGAATTGTTTTAATTTCCACATTAAATGTATAATGTATTCAAATTACGTAAAAAATATTAAATTATAAAATTTTATCTAATTAACCTATAAAAATAAAGAGAAATATGACATATACATAAATTATTTATCCAAAATATATATTTTGAATTAAAAATCAATATTTTTTTCACTGTTCAACAAAAAATGAAACATGTCATAAAATTACCAAAAATTGAATCAAAATAAATTTTGATATTCAATGTTAAAATAATAAGATTATATTTAAAATATAATTTTTTAATGTTTCAAAAAAAATTAAAACCAATGCCCCATCAAAATTTTGCAACACTATTTTAAAAATAATTCATTTTATACTTAAATGTTTTTTAATATTATCTTAAATATATAAAACTTATTTAATGAATTTAAAAATATTTGTTTTAATATATAAAATATATATTATATTAATATCATTCACAAATAGTGATTAAGTCAATTTATTATGATGAAATAAGTTTGTAGGAAGAAAAATAGTTTTTAGTTAAAAAACAAATCTTTTACATTCAATTGGTCTTTATTGTCATTCCAAATAAATTAATTTTATAAAACATATAAAATATATTTTAATAATTTAGTTAATACTATTTATAACATCTGATATAATATCAAGAGTTAAAATAATAATGTTTAATACTATATCACACTTTTTTTAAGATTAGTGTTGTGTGCAACATATGCGTGAAACATATACAATTGAAGAAGTAGAATTGATTTCTGAAGAGAGACACTATAAAATAATTGGGTTTTATAATTTAGAATATCCCATGGATAATATTCTAATTAATTAATGGAATAAAATAAATTAATAATACCTTCCCACGATAATTCATCAAATCAAGAAATGTAACTTGAAATAAAAATGTTATGATTGTGTATTCATTTCTAATGAAAAATGTTTCTTCTATCCCATCACGGATTTATGGATTTATAGTTGTTAAAATTTTTTCTTAAAATGTGTTCTAAAACTCTAAATTTGTATTTGGGTGTTATTTTTCTCTTCCATGTTCATATCATCAATTCCCACCAATATTATTTAATAAGGAAACCAACTTATATATCATTCCAGATGATCTTTGCAATATGTTTCCCACTATTCAAGAGGACTTTTTGTTATCCCATTTAACTATGTGGGTTTCCCATGAAGATCTCATCAAATGTCGAACCCATATAGCACAAGATAAAATTTCAACAATATAATTTTCTTAAAGGGGTAGTGAATTTGAATCCCCAATATTTATTTAAAAAATAAATAAATTCAATTCAATTTCATTGATAACATATGTTACACGAAACAATGAGTTTTACCAAACCACAATATTAAATTAATATTATTATTAACATATCTATTATAGCCTATCTGTTAAATTGTTGATAATAAATAGAAGTTCAAAAACTATAAAAATTATATTGTATGCACATGAATTAAAAAACTCGTTTTTAATTAATTTATTATAAATCAAAATAAAATTCATTTGATATTAAAATAACTATTTCTCTATAAAAATGATTTTATGTGTAATGTTTTTTATGTTAATAAATTTTATAAATCACAATTAGAGAATTATTTTAATTAAATTTATATATATTATACATTAAATAAATTTTTTATCATTCAATGAATATTTTCATAGGCGCGGGATAACTATGGATCCTGATTTACACTTAAAAAGAATTTTTCTAAAATTATGTTTTGTCGCATTCTTCCTACAAATTTTAAATATTTTTGTAAATTTTAAAAATGTAATTTTTCATAATGAACTTAATTTTTTTAAACAAAAAATCAAAATTATCTTAGATTTACTTTTTGAAATTTTTTTTGAACCGATGAACTTTAAAATGTACAGTTATAAAACAAATTTTAATAAAAATATTCAATTTTATTTAAATAATTTTCATGGTAAATTTTATTTTAATATGGGTTTTAATATTATAATTATTTCAATTATATCATAATTCATTAAATTAAGTTAATTTAAATCAATTTAATATTGAATTTATATTATAAAAAAGTCCATTCTTAAGAAAACATTATCATTGGGAAAACTTTTATTATTCGTGTCTGTGGGTTTAATTTAAATTAATCTATTCCAATTTTGTGATTTGAATTTGTAAAAATGGATTAAATATTTTAATTTATAATAAATATTATTATATAATAATGTTAACCTAATATCCTATATTAATGAATGGTAAAAATCATTAACATTAATTATCACGGTTAAGGTTAAAATGAGTTTACTATAACAAAATAATTAAGGGATAAAATTACATAAAAATTATCCCAAATGAATATTATGTAATTATTTTGGCCTTGAATCATCTATGTATCTATAATGATCCATTTTGTATCATTTTGGAATGTTAAAAACATGGGAATATCTTTTTAATTTCCAAAATTCCATGTGTATCCTCCCTCCAACTTCTAAAATCAAACACCTCTCATATCCTCTTAAAAATTAATAAAATATTTTGGTTCAGAAAATACATACCCAAAATACTTAAATAATTCCCTAAAAAATAATATAAGTAATATTTTTCTTATGTTGACCTCCTAGGAAGGATTTATTTGTAAACCTAGAATGATTCTCCAAAGAAGAGCCATGTCTTAACAATGAATTTTCATTTTCTTTCAACTTATATGCCTTTAAAATATTCATAAAATATTATTATTTAATAAAATAACAATATATTATATTATATTATGTCATTATATTATTTTAATAACCAATATCCATATCATTTTTTATTAAATGGGAAACAAAAGATTCAATTGTGTGTACGGTGGACTACTTCCCTTTGAACCGATGTATTTAGATTTCCATCACCACCCCTTATGGATGGATATAATGAAGCATTTAACATATCTATATTAAATTTATAAAATATTTATAGTTTATTAATTATAATATCTCATCTACCATCTTTCCTTTCAATTCATGGGAAAATGATAATGTTTCTAATGTATATTAGTGGACTACCGCCTCCATTAAGTGATATGATACATTTTTCAATATATTTTTGCATTTATTTTAATGAGGATATATTTAATATATATATTATATTTATAATATATAAATTATAATTTTCATTTTCATTTATATTAAATTTCATTCATTCTATTGGTTGAAGAAATGGAATCAACATTCATCCAAACATACAACATACCATCTCCATGAGTGGTGAAATTCATTTTCTATATTTAACATTAATGGGTTAGTATATAAAAGTATATAATGAATATATATTATTTATACCATTGTCAAATTTTTGGATATGATTCAACCATGATTAGTGTTTAATTACCACAAATACCATAACAAAACATACCTGAAAAAAGTAGTTTACTACCCGATAGAAGATTTTAACAAAGAAATTGTTAATAAACCTATAATCAAAGTTTGTAAGTAAATAATACATGGTACAATATATTTAAATATGGTTCTTAACTAGTTTTATAGTAAAACAATATTTTTTATATAAGAGTTTATAATGTGAATATATAAATTCAAGGCTTAAGGTAAGGGATTTCTAAACTCTCTTTTTTTTATAGGAGACATATTTCATATTCAAAACACATTTAATTTTAGTGGAGTATATAAATCTCCATTGAAATTTTATATCATGAATCAATTTCTTTTAATGATATATAATGTTTTATTTGCTGTTATTCTTTAATATGGATTGTCATTTAGATATTTCCAATGTTGTAAGTGGTTTTGATCTCACTTTTATTTCATTATGAAAGATTCTATTTTCAAAATTTATTTATTTTTTCTATTGTATATAATTACAATGAATTAATTTTTTGATTATTTTCATGAAAATTATTTGGCATAAATTTACATATAAGGTTATTTCATTCATGGGTATTATTATTCAATAGTTACAAATGTGGTAAGGCTTTATGTTATCATCTCATTGTTTGTCGTGTTTTTTTATGATTATGTTTCCAATAATTAATAATTATTATATATCTCCAAATAAACTTATGAAATTTTTTTCCATTGGTTTTATCTAAAAAATAAATGTTTTTATTTCATTATTTTCTTTATGAGCTCAAGAGTTAAAAAAATTTAAATAAAATTCAACATATTTCCCTCTTTGGTAAAAAATGTTTTTATCCAAATCCATGTTTTCTAATAAAATAAAATAATGTTTTAATATTTTTATTTAATTTTATTTTATCTAATTATCCAAATTTTGAAAAAAAATTAAAGTTAATATTCAAATAATTTTCCAAACAAGGTACTTTTGTATTTTCCCATAAAAAATGTGACATTAATTTGGTGTTAACAAGTACGGCATGAATGAATTATCCTTCCATAATTAACTCTGAGTGATATAAATATCCCTTTACACATTTCAACTAATATTTTAAAATAAAGAGTTTTCTTTAAAATATTCAAGGTATTATTATTTTAAATAAAACATTTCACAGTGAAAGTGTTATTTTCCTCCTGAAATATTCCATGTGATCTATCAAAATCATTTTCTATCTATATTGACATCCTTTTATGTTACATAAACCATAATGGGGATATGATCCACTAATATCATCCTTATTCTTACTACAAATTGTTTTTTATTACGATTATAAATTTTTAGGAAACCTATTTCTTTCCCAATGGTTATGATATGATGACATGTCTGAGAAAACCATTTACATTTTAGGGGTAGTGATATGATCATTGTCTTATGACCTTATTGAAAAAAAATATTTTCATTATATGAAATGTGGGACCTATGACTCCCTTCAATATATTAGGTAAATATAGATAACTATTGAGATAAATTACATTGGAATGGAGAATGAAACTATCTTAATAATGGACATTTTACACTATGATAGTCTTGGGAGTGAACCTTCACTTCTGTGATGGCATTGGGAGTGAACCCATCCCAATATTATAGTCTATAAAATAAGACATGACTACTAATAAATTTATATTTTATTCTAATGTATATTCCGAAAATATATTTCTTATGCTAATTGTGTTTCTCATGGATCATGTTATTTGATTATTTTATGATTCAAGTATTTCAAACATCTATGATTTTATGTCCAAAAGGGGCCAAGATACCTCGATCGGGGGGGGGGGGGGAATTAGGTAATGGATTTTCTTTTCCAACGTATTCTTCAGGCCTCACTAGATCATGAAATCTTTGTTATAACGGTTACTTTGATTACACTTAAGTGTTTATGAAGACCATATTCTTTCATTATTTTTGTAGTGATAAATATTTTAATGGAATTTAGGGAATCAAGAAGATAGACACATAGTTTTTTACTTGGTCCACCCCCATTGGGATACATCCAAGGAGCACACAATAGTGATGTGATGATATACCATATCCACTAAATCTTAGTGAAAATTGAAAATTTTCATCAATTCTATGACTAGGATAACTACATTTACAAATATTGCAGTCATCTCACAGCTTTCCTATGTGCCACTTGATATGTATCTCGCTCTGGATCACTATCGGTGGAGAGGATAACCTTCTTCAGCATCCTTTTCTCACTGCTCTAGAAGGTATCCCCACATAGTTTATGTACCTCTAGGTCCCTTCATTATCTCTAATGAATGCATACTCTACTGTATTTATATTCTCTATTGAAGTCTAATTTTCATCCACTGATGAATAGCCCTTTAACGCAGGTGTACTAAGAAACATACAACATTCACCAAACCCTAGGGGCACTTGTGTGACACATTATCTGGGGACAAGACTCTCCTTTTTGTGTACTAAATCCAACTTGTGCACCACTTTATACATGAGTTCCACTTATTGCGCACCATAACTAACTTATGTGCCACTTTATGCTTGTTCACCCCTCCTTGCGCACCACTTCTTGTATGCCACTACATGTGCACCACTTCATACACACCACTGCTTGCGCACCAAATACATCTGTTGTGAAACTCACTACTAGTGTGACACTACTTGAGTGTCACTTACTTCTTGCATGTAACTCTCTACATTCGCACCACTCACAACTCGTGCGCTACTTCCTCTTACGTGATCAGAGCTCGAATTTTCTCTATGTTTTGAGATTATTCCAAATGAGGAAGGTAGCCATATATTTATAGGAATTTTGGTCACCATATTCATGAGGTGTGAAGCTCACCTTATGCACCACATTATCACTTGTGCATTGTTCCATAACAAGTGAACCACTTCCTAACTTGCACGCCACTTCATGAATTGCACGCCCCTTAATGACTTACGTTCCACTTCTTAAATTCCATTCCACTATATTTCCATTTTTATATTTTAATGTCATGAAATATTACTTGTGTTCCACTTCCACATTTACATGCCACTTCTTCACTTGAACTCCAATTAATAACTTGAGTGCCACTTCTTAACATGCTCTACAATTTCATTGATTTATCATGTTTTGATGTGATGATCTTTAAATATGAATTGTGCTCTACTTAATGAATTGCGCACTACACTTTCCTATTCCATATTTTGATGTTCTGATTTTGAAAATTTCACGGCATGCAACATTATGATCCTCTTCAAAAATAGAGTGAAACTCCATTTTCCAAAAATAGTTGTCTCCATTCTCTAATCTTTGAACAAATATTTTGGCAAACACTGGAAAACATCACCACCATATATATGTTCTTTTTGTACAACATCCGAATAATAAATTTCATTATCATGGTTCTTGGTCGATGTATATTGTCAACAATATCTCTGGAACATGAATACTGACCATATAAACCTTCTTTGTCAAGAAACACAACCATCCCAAAAATTCTTCAATGGTACCTTAAGAGATAATTTCCCAAAAATATCCCCCTTTGGGTTTGTTTACGACACTACTTAATTTAATACCTTGTTAAATCTTCCTCCATATTCGACCATAATTTACCTCTTTCAATTCTAATACTGATCAAATATTTACTAAACACATACTCAAATCCCACATGTGCAATGCTTGATGTTAGAAAAAATAGTATAATTAAAATTTCATCAATAAATCAATTCATTCCTGACACCAATTCTTGAAACCAATAAACATCATTCATCTGAAACATCAGCTATCGTGATATATCTTCGTTGACCTATCAATTGTAGCATTTTCATATTTAAAATTACTACTCCCCCAATCTTGTCTCTCCACATATCTTGCTGCTCCACCAGTCAGCTTCTCCTCGTGTCTTTATATAATACATTTTCTCCCATAAAGAGCCACACTTTCTCCTCGTTGAACAGTCACATTTTCTCTCCCCTTGTCAATGAACACAAATTTCACTACTTTTTGGTCTACAGTTGAGTGAAACATATATCAGAACATCAGGGAACAACACAACATACCACAGGGAGAGGGGGTGTCCCAAATCCATTTCTTTCAAGTTCGAGGAGTCGAAATAACTCCCAGATCAATTCGATGTCTCCCAATTTCTTCTATGGGTAAGGGAATTGTGGGAATGTCTGCAGCCAGTTTCATTGTAGGCACATACTCCAACTTCAAAATCCCTTCCTCCACCTTCTCCTTGATAAAGTTACATTTGATCTCAATGTTCCTTGTCCTTGAGTTATGAACTTGATTTTTCTAAGATTGATTGCACTCAAAGTATCACACTGGATTTTGATTGGAGACTTCACTTTAACACCCATGTCACCAAGCTACAACTTTATCCACAATAACTATGTGCATGCTTGAGAAGACGAAATATGATCATCTTCAACATTGCTCAATAAAATCCAATTATTCTTCTTTATTATCCAATAAATACATGACCTACAATGATAGAAAGAACCTCTATGCATTAACTTCTTGTCATCTGCTGAACTATACCAATCTTCATCTGTATATCCCAATAAATCTAGCTGTTATTATTCATTATACATCAAACTGAAATCCATAATGTCATTGATATACCAAATTTTCTTTTTTAGTGCATGCTTCTGGCATTCCTTGGGATTTCATTGAAATCACGATGTTTTCCATATGGAAAAGACAATATTGGGCCTTTTTTATGTCCAGTACAATAATCTTTTAATGATGTTTATATACTCAGTGATATTAGCTACCTTGCCTTCATCAACCCATGATAGATTAATCCGAGTATCTATTAAGGTCATCATCTCCTTGGAATTTCCATTCAAAACCTTCTCAACACCTCTTTGGCATATTTAGATTGGGAAATGAATGTGCCATTCCTTCCTTGTGTCTGTAACACCATCATCCATTTATTATTGTCATTTTTCACATATAAATTACAATCAACACCCACATGATATAAATCAAGCTTCATCAGAAACATATCTAGCTTTAAATACCATGCTCTAGGTTCTTACTTCAACCCATATAAAGACTTCTTCAGCCATCAAACCATGTCGTCATCTTCATGTCTACAGTAGAATTTTCTGATTACCAATTATATATTTCAAATCAATTTTAGATAGACTCTCCGACTTTCATTTTGGAATATATTTGTCTTCATAATAGACATTATCATTATCTACTTCTAAATAATTATTTTATAGTTTTACTCCCACTGAGTCTCTAACCACTTCATAACATTAAATATAAAACTTGACATTATGTCATTATTCAGTGGCATCACTTCTTTCAACTACTTTTCTCAGCTTATTATTGGAACATTCTCAATTTTCTCTTCCATCTTATTGGTATCCTGAAAATAGTAATCTAATAACATATTATTAGAACAAAATAGATAGTCATGAAAAAATATGAGTGTTGTTTCTGGTCCCTAAAACATTATTAATGAACACAAACATTCATAATTTATATCACAATCAGATCTTGAATTTTTTTAGAGGAAAAATATTTCCCCTTATGATGTGAAAATATTCCTAATATTGAGACCAATGTTTTGTCCTAAAATAATTCTCTTTATCTTGCATCATTTATTCTCATGTTTCACATCGCAATGATTCATCAATAAATCCTCTATTCCTACTGAGTCATACTTGGTGTAGGAAATAAGATATAATGTTAATATCACAATCACTATCTATTGGGCTCAATTAATTCACCTTTATCATGAAACTATATATAATTAACACCTTTCCTGAAATTATTCCAGATTCCTTCTTCAGCTCTGGAAACTGATTTGAATCAGTTGACATTATGGTTCACCTCACAACACTACTTTGTGTGTTTTGATGCCACTTCCACTTGGATCGTATCCCCCCTTGAACCTGAAAAACAAGAACAACATTTAATATAATTTAAACACATAGGGAGAATGGATTCTCTAGAATTGGTATTAAAATGATTGTGGTCAATCCTATTGGATCCACCCATTGACACTTTCTTACAATAAATTGTACACATTATGTTTTTATTCCAACTACCCACCTAACCTCAACTATTCTAGCCATATGAAAAAACATTTTCTACCCACATCTTGAGTCATATTCTAATATTCATGTTCTATGGGTTTGGCCTTATTTACAATTTGGGTTTTACACCCACTAGTTAAAATTCCATTCTTTGAGGATCCACCCAAATTCCATTATTAATGATTCATTCTCCGAGAAGGAATCTCTACATTGATCATCTGTTATTGCTTATTCCTCAAATGATGATATCTCTCTATTACCTTCAATTCCAATAGTGTGGCAATACATGTGAATTTTCTAGGACATTGTTTAGTTATATTTCTTTTAGAAATTGTTCAACTCATGCCACCTTTTCTTGTTAGGGTTGAGTCTTCAATGAACATTACATATTCTTAAGTACATATGGAGAAACTCCTCCCTTTTTCCTCTAGGATTGTCCACATCCATTTCATGGGAGTTTTTTTGAGTGTAACATAGGAGTTTATTGATACACATTGCGTTGATCTCCATTTGATTCCACTAAGACTATAAATATATTTTCCGTCTTACCATGTTGTCTTCTAGTATTAGATTCATTAGTGTACATTCCATGTGATGGGGACCTCCTTCTAGGTTTCTTTTCCATCACACATTTCATCATTCCATAATGCCTTGACAAATGACCATGATTAGAACAAATAAAACATATTCCATAAATTAAATACCCCATCTCATCATTTCTCAGCTGAGATGTTGATACATCTTGAATTATTCTTCAAATATTGATCTCCTATGAATCCTAACACATACGCAGGGTGTGACCCATTCATCCAAAATAGAATCAATTCAAGGATACTTTCTTTTGAGAAACTTTTCATTCATATTTCTCTTGATTATTCTTCATTTTATCGAATTTATAAAAATTTCAATCTTCAAATCACGAAATGTATTCCAGAGCCACTATGAAAAATCTTAGTGTATGGCCATGAATCCTACATAAATAATATATGATAACATTAATTTCAATAAATGACCTTTTATGTCTGTATTTAGAAACTTCATGGCTTTTTCTATTTATGGAACTGTTCCTGGCTCTCATCCTATCATGCATGTGAGGGAAGTCATAAAATCCAATGCTGGTTTTTCCCAGACTGTATTGACTTTGAGACGAGAAAATATGATATTGTTTCTCTTCATAAATAGAATATTTTATTTTCATTTCATCATCATAAGAAAAAATATTATCAAGTAGTAAGTGAAATCCATCATTTAACATGGGCTTTCCATTGCACTAGATTTATCCACTTCATTATTTGTCCAATTCATGATCTTCTACTAGTTTTTGAATCTTCATATCTCCTGATTCAATTTGACTGTTTGGTTATCTCTTGAGATTCATTCCACTACTCATCGCATCTTATAATTCATAGGTGAGCTTATCCACCATGTCACCTTTATCCTTTAACAAAGAGTCTGTTTGTGAAACATAATTACTACAGTATAAATTCTTCTATTGTATTCCTTTATTTTGGGTGTTAGTCAAGACAACTAGGTAGCAAGATCCTTATTTCTAGATTTTATATTTTAAATTTATTCATAATTCATATTCATTCAATTTTCATTGGAATTACATTTTTCTATCCTTGAAGAAATATTTTTCAGAAAATCCACATGAGAATTATTCTTCTCCCTCAGATCAGTACCCACATCAATTAGCCTTTTATTTAATCCTTTTACCTTATTGACCTCAATTTCCAATGATTGTATCTGCATTTTTTGAATATAACTTCTTCATCTAACTCCATTGTTTCATAGAAAACGTCTAATTTTTTACTTCTTGGAGTTTCACCATCATCAATAGTTCCAACTTCAATTTTAGTTTCATGTTCTTCATTTATTAATTCTATGTCATTGAATGAATAAATAGTCTCATACTCTAATAGATTATTTTTTTCCATCATCTGAATCAAATTGTTTCCATTGAAACTTCCACAATGATGAATTTCACTTGACTTCTTCTTTTTCTTTTAAGTTCATTCCTTTTCCATTGATCACAATGATAAGAGCAGACTGAATCTTTAACATCGTATATCGACTGACGTAAGTTAGAGAAAACAATTCTGATAAATGAAGCCAACCATTTGATACTATTTCTTATGTATAAAAGGGGACTAGATACCCTGAGGGGGGTGAATCAAAGTATGGTTATTCTTTTCCAATTTATACTTCCTATCGCACTTGATCTTGACCTCTTTGTTATACGGGTCCCATTGATTCCACTTAAGTGTTTATGCAGACCATATTCATTCATTCATTATCTTTTGATGATGCTTTTTATACAATATAGGGATGTAAGAGGTTAGATATCTATATTTTTTACTTGGTTCACCCTCACTGGGCAATGTCCCAAAAGCATACAATAGTGATGTGCTGATGTACCAAATCCACTAAAATCACTTCAAATTAACAATGTTCGGGTTTGAGCAGTTTTATGCCCAGGATCACCTCCTTTACAATGTTTAGGGTAAAATAATATATTTTCCAAGGGTCACTCCATGTGTCTCTCTTTTTGTGTCATACATTGGGGAGAAGATCACCTTCTTCTCTTCCTTTTCTCACTACTTTGGAAAGGATCCACTCATAGTTAATGGTCATGTTGGTCCCTTCATAATCTCGAATGAATGAATCCTCATCTGTACGTAGAATTTCTGTTGAATTTTAATTTTCATCCACTAGTGAATACCCCTTTTACCGTAGGTGTACTTTGAAACATCAAACTTCCACACAACCATATGGAAACTTGTGTGACACTTTAACATGTGCACAACTTCTGCCTTTGTTGTAGGAAAACAAACTTGCTTGCAAATTTATACTCGAGCACCACTACTGTATCACCACAAAAAACTTGTGCTCCACTTTATACATGCATGCCACTACTTGCACTAAAATACTTGCACTCCACATACTACTTGTGAAAAACTCACATCTTGTGCGCTGTTACATGGAGGCCACTTACTGCTTGCATGCAACTCTCCACTTGCACACCACACACAAGTTGCATTCCAAATCACTTGTATGATTAATTATGGGATACTCACTAAGTTTTGAGCATCTTCAAAATGAGAAGGGTAGCCATCTATTTTTACACAATTTGGTCACCCTGTAAGTGAGGCATGCCACTCACCATGAATTCCACTTTATCACTTGTTTTCCTATCCATAACATGTGTTCCACTTAATGAATTGGCTCCACTTCATGAACAATGAACCCCTTAATGACTTGTGTTCCACTTCATAACTTTCACACCACTTTATTTCCTTTGTCATATTTTTATTTGATTAAATGTGACTCGTGTGCCACATCTTCACTTGTGCAACACTTATTCACATTCAATCCACTGAATAACTTGCGTGCCACTTCTTATCATGCGTGCCACATTATTTCCTTTGTCATATTTTGATTGGTGATCCTAAAATATGACATGTGTTCCCATTTTAACTTGCACGACAGTTAATTAATTTCACGCCACTATTTCATTTTCTATATTTTAATGTTCTAATTTTGAAAAATGTCTCGCATACAACATTCTAATCCCAATTAAACGAGAGCGCAACTCCCTCTTCTAGTAACACTTATCTTTGTTCTCTAATTTTTGGACCCATGTTTTGAAAAACACTAGAAAACAGTGCCACGTTGTATTTTTTTTTTCACCTGTATATTATCCATTACTTTTTCAAAGATCTATGTCATCATAGATTGTCAATAATATATATAGAACTTGAAAACTCACTATAGAAACATTTTTTTTTCAATAAACACAACCAATCAAAAAATGATTTAATGGTACCTTGAGGTATTTTTTCCCAACACATGATTATGAAGGGACTCATTTTTATGATCTATGATATGCAATGAAAGTTTTCTCAAATGTTATTCTGATGTTTCCTTACCATTATAAAAGATTTATATTTATACTTACCTTATTTAAACTTACAAAAAATTTGAGATAACCTATTCATGTCTATCATTTTTCTGGTTTCAGAAGAAAATTAATATGGATGATATGTCTTAGAAGGGCTCTAGGTATAATGAAAATAGTGGGATATTATATTCTATACATATAAACAAATTTTTTTGTATCCATGTTTCCATAGGAACTCTAACTATAATATTCTGACATGGATCATTATGTTATGTAATGAATATTCATCTATTTGGATATAATACCAATGTTTGAAAAGTTTGGGCATATATATCTTGTAATATTCCTTAAGATAAAATTGTAAATATTAGATCTTTTACTCTTCTTCATTCGGCCTTAACAATGATCATTGTTGCAAAACATAATAAAATCCCAAAGGATTTCAAGTGAGTAATCACTAGGAAATTCATTAATTGATGGAACACTTGAAAAAATTAATGTTTAGATTTCATATTTTTTTTATCTAGGTGTTTTCATAATAAAATATGAATTAATTGTCACCATATGTAATTGAAACTCTATATGGAAAACTCTCTCGGCCAATTCATTTCGAGTTTGAGGCTCATTATTATTTATATTCTAATTATTATTCAAATTTTTTAAATGGTATTTAATTTTAGTACATTTGTTATATTTTTTAGAATCTATATAATTATTGATATTCGAAAAAAATTCTCTGTATTATTAATGTTTTATCTAGTTTTCATACACTAAAATTTTATTTTCTATTTTCATAGGGAATACAACATCCTTCTATTTTTTTATTTCAAAAATTTATGATATATTATTATTATTATTATTATATTTATTCATGAGTCCTTTCTCAAAAACGGTTTAAAAATTTGATGAATGTTTTATACAAAATGTCTAAATAAAATATTTTTATTCATATTCAATCCATTTCATTTGATGTAGCGTGAAACCCCCAATGAAGGTGTGTATAGAACTAAGAAAAAGAAAACAAACAAAAAATAAAATAAAAAAATGGATCTGTGATGTGATGTGAAATAAAATGAGAGAAACAATGATATAAGATGTTTAAAGGGAGGAAACTAGATTAATATCAAGGATAAAGAATATTATATAAGCAATAGAGAATATTAGGTAAATTTCAATTGTTGGTTTTCAAGTAGATTTATTCCTTGATTAAATAAAATTGTATATTAGTCATTTATGTTAGTCACTAATACAATATGTTAATGTTAAAAGATCATGAAGGGATAAATTAAATAATATTTCAATTATTTAAATCATTATGATGGATAAATGGTTGAATAAATTTTTTATAGTACCATGTTGTCTTTTGATATTGAAGGAGAACATTCCAATTATAAATAGTGAAAAAGGAAAAGTAAAAAAGATTAAAAATAAAATAATATTATTCTACCAAAAAACATTATCTAAAAATAATATTTGGTATTGGAAAAAATTAATTTTATAGAATAAATGAGAAAATTAATGAATAATATAGGTGCATTCTCTAATAATTTGGCTCCAAATTTTGATTTTCATCTTTTTTTACCACTATAGTTTGTATATTTTCATAAGTATTCATCATTTACCTTTCTTACAATGCACATTTATGTATCTATATGAATTCAAGTTGTCTTATCTCATTATTACTCATAAAATATATCCAGATTTTTAATCTCAATGAATGTTAAATTTCCTCCAATAATTGTTTTCCTGGAGGTAGATGTAGGACAATATTTCTGTTATCTTTTATATTATTGTCATTAGATATTTATTACTCCCATGAAAAAAATTAATAGCTATAATTGATAACATATAAACATAAATATGTACATTTTACATATCATTGTTCATCCTCATAGGAGAAATCATATAGTAAACTTGACATAGTTAAGATCACATTGACTATTATCCTTTTGTAACTAATAAACTATTTACCCTTTCTGTCCCATGTATGGTCAATCTTAAAATAGATACATCCGAATACCAACCTTTTCATCAATTAAAATAACCTTTGGCTAAATAATTATATATGGAAATTATCTTAATAATCATCATCACTATGGAAATTTAACAAATGCATGACATTAACCCTCTTGTGCGGAGACAACCATAGAATTGTAGAGAAATGATGCATCACCATCATCTTCATTTTGAACAACATATGGAGAAAACACCCAACAAACAAAGAACTTCATTCTCTATCAAATTTCCTACATGAAACCAAATTAAAAATAATTCATGGAGATATGGTTATTCTAGGTTATCTGTGTCTCTAACATTTATAAAAGAACAATTTTCATCATGGTTCATTCAACCATTTTCAATATCTCCTATGGTTGATTTCAGTTTTCTCATCAATGATTCACTCTCCTATTCATCTAAATTTTACCTTAGAAGAATAGGGAGGCTTATATAACACTTAATTGACAGTCAAAAACAAAATATGATCTACACAATTCACCTAGTGTGGACTTCCATGATAACTCAAAAGCCTTCTTTTGACATTTATTTATTTTTTCATAGAAATCACAATTCTCTTTTTACTCAATTCCCAAATAAATTGTTTTCAATGTATGAAGTTTTATATTTATCAAACTGACTTTGACCATCGTATGTACTTTGTTTGTTATACTCACTCAGACCATCATATATACTCTATTTATTGTACTCACTTAGAACATCATACATACTCTGTTTATGGTACTCACTCAAACCATCTTACATACTCTATTTATTGTACACACTCGGACCATCGTACTTAATCTATTTAGCTTTCTCACTCAGATCATCCAACCAACTCAGTTTATCATACTGAATCTAACCATCATACTTGCAATATACATCATACCAACTTTGTATCACATCATTATTTTTTATTATGTTCAAAATGGAAATCGATATTAATAGTACTCATGTTATACTTTTTCACATGAATATTTTCATTCTCTTCTCAAAGAAAATGTTTTATATAAATCGTACTCATGTTATCATCTTCATATATCTATTTCATTAACCAAAACAATTTTGTGGAGATATTTATAATCTATTCAAAATAATATCATATTTTCTGTTTCTATATGACCTTTTCAATGTGAGATGTCCAAGTACCTATGAATTTTATGGAGAAATATGATCACTGGAGAAAATATGATTGTTGGAACCTGAGGCCTATAAATAAAAGGTCTTTTCAAGCAGAAACTCAAACTATAACTACATCCATGTTCTAGAAAGAGATTGTATGACTTCCATTATACTTCATGCAAAATCATTGAAATTAAAAATTGTGAATGACTCATTCATAGTTTTTGTATATCAATAAGTACTTTGTTTTGTTTTATGCATCTAATTATGTATTAATGATCGAGGGATGCCAGGGATAGGGAGACAACGTTACCAATCATCGTATTGAGGGATTTCAAGTGTTTGAAAGGCAGTGGTTCTTATTACATGTAAAATCAAGGGCTCATGGATATAAAAAGATAGACCTGTCGGTCATCATATCAAGGGCTTACCAGTGTTGGTAAGACAATCCTATTATCTTAAGAGAAAGGATACCCTTATATTTAGGATAAAATAATTGAAATACCTTTTACTTTTCCACTGGTTATTGCGATAGGAAGAGAATCCTTTTATTTCATATTTTTATTTTTATTCTTTTATATTTTAATTGGTTCAGTTATTGTTTAAACTTTTAATATTGATTATATATGCTATATGGTAGAATATTTTACACATTTTATTAATCTGATATTTTTATTCATCCCAAATACAATTGTTTCATAACATGTGGTATCAAAAAAAATCCATCAGACGGAGAGTCATTCTGATTTTTTGTTTTGTTTTATAATATGAATTATTTATTGTTTTGGTTTATACTATATTAAACAATGAACATTCCTTAAATGTTTTTAATAGAATTTTTTAATATACAATCCACCCCTCTTGTATTTTTTCCATCTCATATCCATATGAATCCAACAATTGGTATCAGAGATAGTTTTCCAATTCTTTGTATACTTTTATTTTCATTTCTTTTAAAAGTAATATTGATTTCTATATTTCTAAATACACTAACCTATATTTGTAGAAAAATGATTTTTTTCTTTATTTTAGAAGGTGTGATGAATGTCATTTCAATTGACAATCTTAATCCAAAATGACCACTTTTTTTATGACAGTGGTTTTGAATATTGGAGAGATCAAATGGAGACTTTTATTATGAATCATGGTGTAGATAACTTGGTTGTGCTCACTAGTCATAATAAGTTCCCCGAGAAAGAAGTCAGAACTTTTACAGCCCAAGAGAAACAAGAATATCAGTGAAACTATATGGTACACAATACTTTGTTTTGTTCTATAAATAAGAATATTTATTGTTAAATCTATTCTTGTATTTTTTTGAATATAAAATGGATGAAATTAGATATTACACACTTTGGTACTTCCAAATTTGATGAAACAGTAAGATCTATGCTATGAGTTGACTATAAAGATTTTGAAATTCATTAAGGTGGATCTATATTTATGTTTCAATAAATATTTACAAAAATTGTTAATATTATTCAACAAATGGAAGACAAAAATTTTGAATATGATGCCTTAGTTAAGAAGATCATAGGCATTTTCCAAATGAATGGGAATCCAAGATAATTTCATTTGATTAGTCTTGAAGGATTACAAATCTTACTATGGATGATCTATTTGGAACTTTATTTCAATATAATGGAATTATTAAGAGATATTTAGAGAACGTAAAATATAAGAATGGTGGAGCAACATTCACTACTAAATTAAATTTTTCAAATATCAATCACATGTGAAAACTAAGTCATGAAAGAGAGAGTTTGATATCTTATCAAATTTTGATGATATAGAGAAGTCAGAGAATGTTTTATAAAATCTTATTATAAGGATGAATAGAATCATTGGAAAGAATTATTACCAATAAAAATATAAAAATACCTTCAATGGTAAGAAGGACAAGAATGGTTCTGAAGTCACATTCAATGAATGTAAAAGGCTAGGACACATTCAAACTGATTTTACTATACTAAAAACAAATTATATAAGGGAAATACATTAAGAAAAGAATATGAAAAAATACTAGAAATCCAAGGGAAAGAAAGTTTTGAAAGTAAATGACTTCTGGTGTGACAGTGATTGTGATTCCTCTAATGAGACTTTTGATAATGATATCTCAAATAACAGGAATGTTGGTCTCCATTCCCAAAATCCTTATCATTTCATAATGGCCAAGGTAAATAGTAAATAATCTCTTACCAAAATGTCATTATGTCACAATTATCCTAAAATGGATTATTCATCAAATAAAGAAACATCCTCATTAGAGATTGGTAATTCATTACCTTCGAATGAAGACGTTTTCATATGTGCTAAAATTTTAGAAAATGAAAATTGTAATGTTTCTAGAAAACATGAAAAAGAAAATACAGGGATTGATATTTTTATAAAAGAAGTATTATATCTCTCCAAAATCACGATTCTAAAACTCTGGAGATTGAAATTCTTTCTAAAAACCACGAGAGTGTGATATTTGAAAATAAAAAACTTTCTAAATATTTTGATAATATAATTTCTTTGAATATTAGTTTAGAATAAAAATATAATTCTAAAAATATTACAAATTAGGATAAAAATATTATCATCACACTAAAATTAGATATCATTTTTTAGAAGAAACACTTATATAATTTTATATTTAGAAAAGAAAATATTGATAAGATGTATTCTCAAATACAACCTTATAGTAATTGTCAAGGAATTGGTTACACCCATTCAAAACCTATTTTTAAAAATAACTTATTTTATTCCTAAAAAGGATCCATTCTCCACTAAGTGTCAATGTGGTGGTCATTGGAATAAAATTTTTTCTTTAAATAAAACTCAATATTTGGGTATCCAAAGATCTATCTTCTAAAAACTAATGTGGATTCATTAAATTTTTCCTGCATATATTTATTGATCCAAACAAGTTTGGATTCAAAAAGTTTAATTGTTTTTTTTTCAAGAAAAAAACATGAAACAATCACAATACATGGTATGTGGATAGTGGATGTTCCAGAAAAATTATTGGAAACAGAAACACTATTTAAAAAGTTATCAAGATGAAACGTTAAAAAGTTACCTTCAGAGAAAATGATCAAGGTAAGATCATTGGTTTTGGTAAAAAAAATTCCTTGGTAAAATTTTGATTTCTAATGTTTTATTGATTGATGATCTTAACAAATATTTCATTATCATAAGTCAATTATGTGATTAATGTTACATTGGAAATTTTAGGAATGAAAAATATATTGAACACAATTCCAAGTATTAATTCATTCTCTCTGCCCAAAGGCATAAGAATGTTTACACTTAGAACATAGAAGACCTTAGATTCCAAGAATTACCTTTCCTATATGCAATGGAAGAACAATCATGGTTATGTCATATTAGACTAGGACACTGTAATATTAGGAATTTATATTAACTTTCTATGAAAGGACATGTTAAAGATCAGCCTAATATTAAGAGTGATTCTTTTAATGTTTGGGACCCTTGTCATTATGGAAAACAACATAAGTCAAGATTTAAATCAATCAGTGAAGTCACAACTACTGATGCATTACAGTTAGTGCACATTGATCTTTTTTTTCCCCACAAAAATAGGAAGTATTGGAGACAAGTACTTTGTATTTGTTTTAGTGTATGATTACACTATATTTACATGGGTACATTTTCTCCCAAAAAAGTCTGAAGCTTTTTTATTCTTTATAAACATTCTGGATAAAGATAAAAATGAGAAAAATCTACCTTTTATAACTATCCAAGGTAATAAAGGTGGAGAATTTGTAAATTTAGATATTGAAACATTTTGAAGTAAATAGGTATTACTCGCAACATTACTGCACCAAGACCACCTCAGCAAAATGGTGTCATTGAAAGAAGAAATAAAATTATTAAAGAGATAACATGAACCCTGTTGAGTAAATACTCAATAGAAAATAAATTTTGGGTAGAAGATTCTAGTACTTATTATTATAATATAAATCTATTTATCATCCGATCATTTCTTAATAGTAATCCTTATGAGTTATGGACAGGCTGAAAATAAAAGGTTTCATACCTCAATGTTTCTGGTTGAAAAGTATTTATTTAAGATAAAATATTTAACTTATATATGTGTGTACCTAAATCCGATGAAGGAATATTTTAAGGTTATTTTATCACTTCTAAGGATTATAGATTTTTTAATAAAAAAAATTTTGTTATTAAAGATAAAATACAAGTTATGTTTGATGATTCATATCCTTTTGTTTCAAAAAATCCTCGAAATATATCTTATGAAGTTTTTTCCAATGCGGATTATCATACTATGATAAAATATTCTTCAAACATTTTAAATACCTACGAAATTGTTTCTCTGAAATTTACACTTGATGAATTTCTACCTTATTTTAATAAATAGGTTATACAAAATCAAAAACAAATTTTTAATTATGAATCATCCCAGTGACAGCATCATTGGTGATGTAATTTAAACAGTATGAAATCAAAACTCCTTAAGAAATAAAATAAATAATCTATATTTACTATCTAAATTTGAACCTAAAACTCCAAGTGATTATGTAGGTGATCAGGATTGGATTAACGAAATGAAGATATGCTAAATGAATTTGAATGGAATAATGTCTGTACCATGGTTGAAAAACCTAAGGATACATACATTATTAGAGTAAAATGGGTTCTTAGAAATAAACACAATGAAAGTAGTATCATTATAAGAAATAAATCTATACTTGTTACTAAAATCTATAATCAACAACAAGCCTTCGACGATGAACTAAACTATGCTCCAGTAGCATAACTCGAATCTATTATAATTCTACTAGCCTTTGCGGCATTATTTAATTTAAAACATTTTCAAAAATATGTTAATTGTTCTTTCTTTAGTGGATAATTATAGGAGGATGTATATATAGACCAACCCCATGTTTTTAAATATAAACTATATCCTAAATATGTTTACAAACAGACCAAGGCCCTTTATGGACATAAACAAGCCTCTAGATCTCTACAAGATGGGTAAATAGGATTTTTGTTGTAAAACAATTACATTAATAGAACATCTGATCCAACACCTTTTATAATGAAAGAAAAAAAAAATCTTATGATTGTTTAAATTTATGTTGATGAAATTATTTTTTCAATCAACTCAAAAGTCCTTAACAGCTTCATTTGTGAATCTAATGAAGTATGTGTTTAAAATTACATTGATGGGTAAATTAACATTCTATCTTGGTTTTGAAATATCTCAAAAAACAGAAGGTACTAATATATATCAACACAAGTATATATAATAATTACTAAAAAATTATGGATATAAAAATACTAAAATTATTAGTACTCCCATTAGAACCTCAAACACTCTTGATCTTGATGAATCTAGGAAACCAGATGATCATATTTTTTTACAGTTATGATTGGATGTTTACTATACATAACATATTGTCGTCCAGACTTAATGTTTTCTAGATGCTTATGTCCTAGGTACCAAGAAATCCCATTTAAAAGGTGAAAAAATGATTTTATAGTATTTAAAATTATATTTTTATTTTTGTCTTTCTATTATTCTGGATATGATTTTGAATTGAAATGTTTTTCAGATTCTGACTTTTTTGGTTGTAGAATGGAAATAACGATTACTTATAGAACATGTCATTTCCTATGAGATTCTTTAGTTTCTTGGTCATGCAAAAAAACAATAGTCAGTTCCACTCTCCACTACGAAAGCTTAATCTGTGGCAGCATAAACATGTTGTGATCTAGTGTTTTGGATGTAACACACACTCACAGACTATGGAATGAGTTTTACTAAAACTCAAATATTTTGGGATAAGAAAAGTTCCATTACCTTAAGTAACAACTCTGTACATCACTCTTGTGAAAAACATATAGATATTAGGCATCATTTTCTTAGGTATCACCCCAAAAATGGTGATATCATTTTAAAATTAATCAGAATGCAAGAACAACTCTTTGATATTTTTATAAAACCAATACCTTATGATAGATTTGAATATATTAAATATAATCTATTTATGATTATAATACAATAATCATTCACATCTACTTAATATTTTTACAATATCTTTATGTAAAAACACTCCAATTCACAAGGTTAGAACATTAGTCTTTTGTTCTATGTTTTATATATTTCATATTTTTTATTATTTATCTTATGTTTTGAATTTTATCCTAATTTTCAAGTTTATAATTCTATTTTTTTATTTGTTTCATTAACTATTTTATTTATATTTGATTTATGACATTCAAATTCACTTTTGATTTGACATTTAGTTTATCATTTAAGTATTTTATTAATCGGTCTGACACATTCTAGTCTATAGACTTTAAAACTTATAATAATGACTTTGTTTCCAATCAGTTTAACAAAAATCAGTCTATCAGTTTCACAACCTATGGAAATGACTTTGTTTTCCATCATATTGACAACCTATGGTAATTAATTTGTTTTCTATTGGCTTGAAAACCTATGTTAATGACTTTGTTTTCCATAGTCTTGACAACCTATGGTAATGAAATTATTTTCAATCGACTTGATAACTGATGGTCATGAATTTTATTTCCAACATCTTGATATCCTATGGTAATGATTTTTTTTTCATTTGTCTGAAATCTGAATGTATTCACTTTCTTTTTCAGAAGTTTTATATTTGATTGTATTCACTATCATTATTTCAACTATTTATTTTTTGTATTTTATTCTATTTTTACATTCCTAATAGTATGAATCCAACAAATCACTTGAAATATTCGATAGGTATATTCTCTTTTCCTTTTTCGTCAATTTTCTTTTGTGTTATTGTTTCTCATTTTTAGTTTTTTTTATTTTTTTTATAAAAAATCTTTTCAAATAAAAATAATGTTTTAATATAATTTTATTCTCTACAGTTTTATTTTGTATCATCTAATATTATATGTATAAGACCAAAGGTTACCCAAATTCGCCTATAAGTAGAATTAACCCCCTCCTCAAACCCATATCGGTTATTTAAAATCTCTCAACAAAGCTCCAATTCTCTTTTTAATTCTCAATAGGACTGTTCTTTTCACCGATCAACATTATGTCTCAATCTTATGGTAATAATCCAGCTGATATGTGTTCAAAGGCTTTCTTGGAAATGGATTACTTCATAGAAAGGTTAGTCTACCAGGATTTCTTTGATAGTTATCATTCTTCAATCAAAAGAATCATCTTGTTCCAGGGAAAGGAACTTCTTTGTATCAAGAAACCCATATCTCAAGATCCAATTATTGTTGAAGAGGTCAACCAATTCTACAATAAAGAATCTTTTAATAAAGATATGAAGAATTTTTCAATTTACAACAGAATTAATGACATATCATTGAAACAAGAAACACACTTTCCTTATGTATCTACTAAATGTGGACCCTTTTTCCTTCTCATAGGCTACATGAGTAAGTTGTTACGTTTAATCAAGAATGATTTGAAAATTCAAAATTTCATATCAATGATGAGAAAATAAAAGTATCCCGTAACTATGCAGATAGTCAGATTATTTTCTTATGGATGTAAGGGTTTCTTATTCCGAGGAAAGGGGATTGAGAAACTCTTAAGGATTTTGATATCATTATGTTAGATTGTCTTTTGAATATTAGAAAGGTAAATCTCATGGTTTAAATTTTCAAAACTATTAATAATGTGATGTCTGGAGAAATTAAGTCTAATTTTATCATGTATCCAACCATTCATACAATGTTTACTCTTGAAAGATTGATGTTTTGCAGTATTCTAGTGAAATGAGAATTAAAAGAGTTGAAGGGTTCATTGATTATCAAGAATAAAATAAAAAATTGAATTTTTGTTTCGATGGAAATTTAAAACTGTTTGTCAAATATGTGGAAGAATCAACACCAAATCAATCAGCACAACTTCTAATAGAATCAGTTCTAGTAGACTTAGTTTCTCAAAAGTTAGATCCTAAAAGTGGTGCAAAGCCTAACATGAAAATCAAATATAGTAAAGTGGTTATAGCCAATTGGAGAAAGGTGAAAGAACAAAGAAAATGAGGAGATCATTTGTTTAGTTTGGATCCTGTTAATGCTTTAACAGAGAAGATGAGAATTAAAGATACCCATTAGGATGAGAATAATAATAATAAACTTTTGAAAAGAAAAAATTCGGATTTTGATGTTGCCAAGATACTAAAAGGTGTAGAGTAAGCATGTGCTCAACTGATAGAATAAATACAATAAGAGTCGATCATACAAACTCTTCCCGAGAAATGGAATGTAAAAGTACTACAAATAATCCAATTAGATTCACAACAGGATGGTGAAGAATAAGAGGAAGATGAAATTCTAATCGAATATCTTCAGTGTTCTAAGATAAGTTTAGGAGAAACTTCTCTTCAAAAACAAATTGAAGGGGTTTAACAACATAATATCTATGCCGATCAATCCCCAGTACAATCTATGAAAACTCAATTAGAATTAGTTCTTTCTCTAGTCAAGACAATGGCTCAATTATCTCATGTCGAGAGAACCATTAACATTAATGGAAATTTGGATGAAGAAAGAGTTACAAATGAAGAATATATAGTTGAAAAATAAAAATATAAAGGAAAAGGAAAAAACATGATGAAGACTCAAGACGATAAAATGAACATGATTCGTATGACCAACACACAGATTCATAGCATAAAATTTCTCTCATGAAAAGTGGTTACCCTATCTATGTTATAGGAAGGATTGAGAGAACTATTAATTACTTTCCCTGAATAGAATGAATGATTTAATTTATTATAGAGAACTAAAGTATGAAATTTGGTTCAGTAAGGGATATTGTAAAGAGATTAATGAAAGTGGAGGATGGTCTAAAAGTTTTGAGTGATACTACTATTATTCATAAGAAGTCTTGAAACAGGATCAACAAATGGTCATAAAAAATAAGGAGTTCACTAAATGAACATTAGGAGTCTATTGAATAATTAAGGAGGCTTCAAATAATCATGCTATTTCATTTAATAAACTTGATATGGAAACAATTGAGTGGTTGAATCAGATTCAAAAAACTCAAGGTGTTGATGCTCATTCAGTGAAAGAGTTACAAGAAAGGTTCAATGATTTCTACTTATATTTTTTGATGGTTTCCTATTTCAAACATGAATTTTTTTGGTTAAATAAATAAAACACTTTTTTGGCTGAAGAAAATATGAATATTCAATATAGAATTGATACTCTCGAAGAAGTGATCTGGATTCCAGAAGAAACCATCAAAAACCAGGATCAACTATTTGAAGACCAACAAGAGATTCTTAAATCATTGGGTGCTTATATTTCAGAAGATAAGAAAGATATAAATAATATGAAGGATTTTATAAATGAGTTGATCAAGAAATAAAAATAAGGGAAAAATAAAATAATTTTTTTGTATCTTTATTTCTTGATTGGATTTTGAAAATCTTTGAACTATTGAAAATTAAATGTTCTTTATGTTGATTTCCATTTTTTTGTGTCTATTTTTTCTCTAGCGTTTTTAGTCTATACAAGACTCATTTCTATTTGTCAAACAAAAAGGGGATAATTATATATAATAGGGGATAATGTTTTATAGAAGGGAATAATGTTTTATAATGAGGTAAAATAAATTTTATTTTACTCAAAAGTAATACAATAAAGAAAAGAATAATAGAAACCAAGAAAATTATAAATGAATAAAATACTTAAAATTTTCTATACCTAAGGGAGATTTAGTTGTATTCATTTATTTATTCATAAGAGTTTCCATAACTCTGGGTGATATAAGTATTTTTTCTAGATTTACTTTGTATTAAGTGCTTTCCAGAATGGGGGGGATTGTTTATTCAAATGTATTATTTTGACATTTATGTATTTTGTTTTGGAACTCACAAATATCTTTTCACTCCATTTTCAAATAAAGGATTTAATTTGTATATGGTTTTCTATCAATCATACTAACTATGACCATCGAATATACTATGTTTATCATACTCACTCAGACCATCATATGTACACTGTTTATTGTACTCACTCAGACCATCATACGTACTCTATTTATCATACTCAATCATACCATCATACTTACTCTATTTTTCATACTCACTTAGACCATTTTACTAACTCTATTAATCATACTCAATTTGATCACTGTACCAACTATGTTTATCGTACCGACTCTGACCATCATTGTCACAATATGTATTGTACCCACTTTTCATCATATCAGTATTTTGTATTATGTTTGTACTAACAAGCGATATTAATCGTAATCGTGGTATAATTTTATCACATGAAAATTTTCATTATTTTTTCAAAACACATGTTTTATACCAATCGTACTCAAGTTATCATATTTATATATCTATTGTTTTAACCAGAACGACGTTGTGAAGTTAGTTATATACTAATCCAAACAATATCGTGTTTTCTATTTCAATATGTCCTTTATAATGCATGTTGTACAAGTCCCTCCAAATTTTCTGGAGAAATATAAATGTATGATAAAATATGATCGTTGGAACCTATGGACAACAAATAAAAACTCATTTTAAGAAGTAACTACAACTTTAGCTACTTCTATGTTCTAGAGAGACACTGTGTGAATTCTATCCTGCTTCGTGCGAAAGAATTGAAATTAAAAAACATGCACATTTCATTCTTATATTTTTTTATTTTTAATATGTTCATTTTTTGATTTTTGAATCTGATCATGGGCTGTCAGGGATCGGCACATAATGAACCCAATGATCTTATCGAGGTCTTTCATGTGTTTGAAAGACAGAGGTTTCTTTTACCTATAATGTCAAGGGCTTGCAGGGATAGAAAGACGGACATGCCGATCATCGTATTGAGTTCTTACCGGTGTTGGTAAGACAGACCTATTATACAATGTGAGAAGAAACCATTGTCTTCAGGATAAAATAATTATAATACCTTTTACATTTCTACTTCATATTGTGATTGAAATAGACCCCTTTTATTTATTATTTCTATTTGAATTCTTTTATATTTTAATTGTTTCGGTTATGGTATATACATTTAGTATCGATTCTATATACTATATAGTCGAATCATTTAAAATATTTATTACTCTGATATTTTTATTCAACCTAAATTCAATTGTTTCATAAGATGTGGTATCATAACAATTTCATCGGACTGAGAGTCAGTCCGATTTTTTATTCTATTTTACAAGAGGAATTGTGAATTGTTTTTTTTATGATGTATTAAACCAAGAACCTTACTAAAAGGTTTTTATAACAAATTTTTAATATACTATTAACCCCTCTTGTATTTTTGTTCTCACATATCCATATCGATCCCACATTCCATCTTTTCTTTTAATTAGAAAAATTATTCCAATGTTTATCTTCCTCGGAATACTTCAAAAAATTCTTAGAGAATGTTTGTTGAATAAATCGAGTTAAAAATTAGTAGTGTAAAATTTATCAACCTCAAATACTATTATAATATTTGATTATTTTCAAATTTTACTTATATTAAAGTTGTGACTTTGTGGGATCTCAGTGATGGAATTTTGATCAATGGGATCAGATGGGTGTTTTCACTGGTTCTTGTTCACTGTGAAACTAGAATATTTACTTAGTTTTTAGAAAAGTACAGGATTTCCATGTTTTTTCTTTCAAATCATGGTTCACAAAATTGGCCAGTACCATGGTCTTCCTTCAAAAGGGTCTTGGATTCAATCTCACAAAAAAAACCCAAAATGTAACTTGAGTTATGTAAAATGGAAAATCGCTTACGTTGGTACACAACCAATTCATCAACTTCATCATTTGGATATATAAATTACATTTTAATCCTTTCATATGTGAGTGAATTTTATGAAATGGATACATCATAGTTTGGGATTCAAAATTCATCCATGTGAATGGATTTTCAGATTTGTTTATGTAGTAGTTATTTTTTGAAATTCTATTAAATGGGTGGGGAAGCTCTAAAATTGCATATATTGCTTGAGCTGAAATTTGTAACTGTGGATTTCACCCATGTATGTAGATTTATATGATAGAAATTATATATTAATATATGATACTTTATTATAAACAATAAAAAAATGTAAAAAATAAAAAATTATACTAAAAAATCAATTTTTCAACAAAAAAATTCCTGAATTAAATTTTCAACTAAAACACAGTAACAATTTCCCCAAATATAATCCTAAGATAAAATTTTACAAATATAATCATTGGATATAAAACATTAAAATATTAAAAATCTAAATACTCTCTTAAATGTTTTATTATAAGGAATATTCCACCAAAAAATTATGAATTTTTTCTAAAAAATAGATTAGCATTAATACTAAAGAATAATAATCCTTTTACACTCCAAATTGAATATTTCATCCAAAACCCCAATAAATTCTACATTCAACCCCAAAACCTATAAATATAATATTTCATTATAAAATAATATTTTGACAATAAAATGCAATATTCTATTAGTAATGATGTGTAGATATTATAATAGATTTTAGGCACATCACTGAAAAATGTCTACATATAATATAAAGTACTAAATCTCTAAAATATCTTCAAATATTTCTAAATACTCACATATAAACTAGAGTTAAACATTTGATACCAATATGATACAATGGATTTGATTACACGATAAATAATCACAACATCGTTTACATATATCATGTTGATTTTTTCAATGTACAAATTTCAATTGATGGAAATAATATCTAAAAACTCTGTAAGGTAATAAACTGTATCAAAAATTACATTATTCCCTTTATATATTTTTGTTAGTCCAATGATGAAGTCTATGAAGATGTTTTATGATTTTCATACTTGTATTGGTAATGGTTAAAACATACCATATGCATCATTTATTTATACCTTACTTACTAATGTTCTGATAATTAAATTATGTATTATTAGGTTTCTCATTTAAATCTATCCAACTAGAAGTTTTGTTAAATCTTTATACACCTTTATACTACACGGATTGATATAGATGGATTATAAATGTGAATACTCTAAATGAAACATCGTTAATTAAATTGTTGTTTAATAACCTAGGTAAATAAATTAAGAAACGGGAGAGCTAAACACCACATTAAGGGAATAAAAATGCTAAGGAAACATTACATGAGAGTCAACGTCATAAAATGATATCATGTAAGAGAATGATTATGAGTAATTACAGGGAATAATATCGTTACTAACATGCTATAACAAGATCATGGAGTCACAAGAAATGTGTAATCAATATATAATGAAACATAAAAATGAGTTAAGGGTAACTTCCAAGAAGATATCACATGGTTGAAAAAGTCTCATAATAGATTAGGTTTACTCACTAATCGCTTGCATGAAATATCAGGTGACGATAACATTACCATATGAATTATAGACTATTTGGGAACACCCATAATAACATATTCATGATCTATTTTTTTCACATAGAAGAATCATTCATAAGTTACAACACTAGAAATACACATGGAATGAAAATGGGTTGCATAATCCTACATCATATCATAAACGAAGTAATATTTATAATGAAGACATCTATTATGTGATCATAAGGAAAACATTACCACATAAAATGAAGAAAAAATAATTTCGGTATAGATGGGAGATACACACACACACATATATATATATATATATATATATATATTTTAATCATTACATAATATTAAGAGAGAGGTAAATTGAGTTATACAGAGAATGTACATAACTCGAAGGAAAGTGTGGTTTAGGGAGTTCACATACATTGAGAATTATTTATCACATGCATTATTTATATCCCTGAATAATATAATTAAGATAATTTTTTATTTTTTTAAGAACCTTTTCAATGTTTATTATTTATTTTATTTTAATTTTTAACATGTTAAATTCACATACATAACCCATTATTTCCACATGGGATGTATTAATGATAAACAAATCATATATCCAAAATCATTTAGGTAAGTTGACTAAAGTCAAATATAATATTAACACATCATAAATAGAATGTTAAAATGACATAAAAATCATATATATACCCAAATTATACATTTTATACTGACCATGAAATATATTTATGAAAAATTATCTATATTACGATCATGTAGACCGTATATCGTATGTATACATGAGTAGAATTTATATTTTACGTAGATATTCATAGAAAGAATATATGTATTATTTTCTCATTCTAAAATTTTCATTATAAGAAAAATATTATATAATTACATGAAATACCCTTCCAAATACCATCCATGTAATGGTTTAATTTAAACAATCTACATCTCTTGGTGAGGTGGTGGTCTACAATACCCATGAAAGATGATATCAATTATTTAATGGATGATAAGGATAAAAAATATATGATATCGTACATTTCCATAATTTTTATAATGTAATTAATTAACATATAAATATTCAATTATTCCAAGTAAAACATAAGTCAAAATTAAATCACATTGCTTTATAAGGAAGTAGTCTACCCCAATCATGACTAACGTCATTATATTTTCTATTGAATGGAAAAAAGATGGTGTATTTTATATTATAATATCATAATTATAATTATATCATAAATATCATAAATAAAACTTCTATACATCCAAAAGTTCATCCTTAATAAGTGGTGATGGAAAATGAAATACATCGGTTCATCTGGTAGTAGTGTTGTGCACACATTATCAATGGTTTCATTTCATGTTTTATGGAAGAATATATGGTTTTAGTTCATGAAAATAAAATGAAAAATATTATTATAAGTAAGATATTGTGGTTTTTATATCAGAATGATTTAAAAATAATTAAATATGGTGGAATAAAAAAATATAATTATATTCTCGGTTAAGGATGTTATATCTTCTTTGGACTGTATCTTTTAGTTTAAACCAAACCCCTTATTAGGATGGATTTATAACAATACCAAGGATTATAGTATGATGGGAGTAAAATCGATATGTTATTTGAGTATGAAATTTTGGATCCAGTGGGTTTTCAAAGTCTGTAATGGAGAGTATAGGGGTGGACTTTTATAAGTGGGGGAGATAAATCCCTTTATTTTTTTAAAAGAATGAATTCCACCCATATTTTATCATACCAAAATTCTCCAAAATAGACTATTTTAGGATCTTAGAATATATAAGGTATAAATTTGTACATAAAACTCCAATTATAATTTTTTTTTGTTATTTTTAATTCTAATATTTTTAGTATAACCCCCAGTAAACTGAATTTAACCTTATTATCGATAATTAATTTTTTATAATAACGATTATTCACTTTGGTAAAAAAAATAAATTGAATTTATTATATAATATAAACTATGTTTATTCAATATATGAAATCAATTTTTCGAAATTAAATTAACATAAGTGGTATAATCAAAAATTAAATTTAATCGTAGGCGTGACGAAAGAGAGGTTTTCCAAATAAAAAATTCTCACAAGTATAGAATGTTCTGATATAACATTTCAATAAGAAATAGATTAAAATGGAATAATTTAGCTCAAATATATTATATTGGAATCTATCATATATTAAATAATTATTAATATTTTATTTAAATTTTTTAAAAATTTATTCGAAATATTAGTTTTCAATAAAAATCAGAATACGTCATTTTTCATCCAAAAAATAATATTTTTTTGAAAAACTCAAAAATTTAGCCTAAAATAATTTTGACATTTTTATTTAATAAACTATGTATGTTTCTTAAAATAAATTATCTAAATTTGGAGAACATTAATTATAAATTATGTAAGAAAGGCGTGACTAAACTGTCTTTTATAAAAATACAAATTTTCATTAAAAAAATATTTTTCAAATGGTTCCTATTTAATTTATAATCAATATATAGGAGTTGAATTTATTTTATACATTTGGGAGACAAAATATTAATAAATTACTTATTTTAATTCATACCCACCAATTAAATAACTCTTTTATAATTTCCGTGTATAAATCATAAAAGTTTAATAAAGCATCATGTTTTGATTAAACCCATTATTGTGTGAATCACATGTTGTCAAAGAGAACTAATTTATTTAAAAATAAATATATCTTAAAGTATTATGGTTTAAAAAATTTCTCCTTAAAAAAACATGTCTCCTAAAACTTCATATTACATACTAAACTTAAAATAGGTAAAGGTACTTCTACTTCATCACTACTTCTTTTTCCTATGTTTCTTCCTAAAAATTGTTGTTTCACCATAGAACTTTAACATGGTCAGTTTTGTTGTTTGATATAACTTTGACTCTATGTAAAAATATATTCATTGGATGATCTTCATATTAATTTCCTTTATCCAATGGTATCACCTATGGATTATGTAAATTCAAGGGTTATAGTATGTACGGCGCAAAAGAGATATATGAAACACATCATCTAATTGAGGTAGAATTGATGGTAGTGCTTGTTAGTAGGCCACCTCTCTTATGTAATCAATGATCTCAAATGTGATGATGTATCAATGAAAAATATTTCACATTTATCTAAACCACGTCATATTCATACATGATGAAATATTGAGGGACACCTTATCACCAACCACAAAGTCCAGGCCTCATCGACATTTATATACATTGATAGTTTTTCATCATTTCATATATTTCATGTGATGTTGAATGGTTAGGACCTTCAATATCACATATTTCTAATGATCTGGTCTCATTTCCTACTTCTCTCCAACTACATCTCAACCTATTAGATTCCAAACACAATTCCAACAAATATCCACATAATGCTCCATTTGAATGTGATTGGGGAAACTATTATTATATAGTAACTCTCTAAGGGTAATTTAATGATATAAAAATTATTGGAAATCCATAGAACAAGAACTCAGAATACCATCTTGTGTTTGGATGGTTATCTCGGGCGGAACATCCATATGAGGATGATAAGAAGTCGTGAATCATAGTTCTATATCGAATGGTTTCAAAAAGATTCTCCAGATGCTTTGGGTAAAGCATGGATCTCATTTAGATATAATTTATAGTGTAACTACATTAAATTATACCAATTATATTTTGTGTAACATAGTAATTTGGACAAGAACAACATCTTCCTTGATAATAATGAAATGTACAGACTTTGTAAGTCTACGGACTACCACCCAGATTGTGTTATTTCCTCTTGGTGTCTCTGATAGTATTAAAAATAAATCCATGACTATGTTTTACCATTTCCATAGTGGTATAGAAATTATTTCATAATACCCTATGAATTATGTCATTCAAACTTTAATTGTTGGGATACCATGCATCGTGTTACAAATTCCGTAATCTCCCACTTTATAGTATCCAAACATATGTTCTACATAATATATATATATATATATATATATTAGTTCTTCCAGGATGAATATAGAAGGAAGATCAATGGAAATCATCTTGAATTTCCCTCTATAACCCCAGTTTTGATAGAAAATATATCTGGGTTCCAAACATTATAACTCAATATTTTGTAAACTTCAACACTAGAATAGTCACTACCATTTTCTATATCACAGCATCATCACTCTAGGCCTCATTGATCCTCTCATGAATAGATGGTTGATCTATTATTTGAGTAAGGGTAGGATGAATATCCTTTTACTCTTCCAAAATCCATCCTTTTTAAAACTAATATGATTGGATCCTACTCAATTCACATAATTGTTAAAATTATCAAATCCATTCTACATAGCATTTTCAAACTTCTCTTAATAGATATAACGTTTACAGATCTTCAATGAAATGATAAATGTAGAAAACTATATTTAATGCATGGAATTTTTCTATTCTTGATCATTCAACTTCCTTGAGGCATGGTATGTCTCCTTATAATTCATCATTATGACATATCACAAACCCTTCATTGAATCATCACTATAAAAATCAACAGGATCCCCTCGTAATAGAGTCGTATGTAATACGGTAGTGATCAGTCTATTTTTGAACTCCATAAATCTCCACTACCATTCATGGATCATGAAAAAATATACTCCCATTGATGTTATCTTGTATAAGGAGTTTTACAATGGAAAAATATTTCAAACAGTCATCGGTAATACCCAAATAATCAATCAAAATTATGGGTCTCTGTTGCCGATGCTATTCCAGGACAGTCCACAATTTCATTTTTTTTGAAGGGTCCACATATATCCTTTTATTGGTGATAATATACCCAAATAATAATACTTAATTCATCTAGATTAAGAATTTACTATACATTCATTATATCTCATGTTTTCTAAAATACCTTATCATAATATTTAAATTCACATAATGGCTCTCCTTATGAAATAAATTAGAATATCATTTATAATGACTAAATATTTTTTTGATAACTTCTAAAGACCCTATCCATAAAGTACATAAATATTACTTGGGATTTGGCGAGTATGAACACAATTAATATGAACTCACATTGACCATACATTGTTCATGTTTCCTTTTTGGGAATATTGACCATCTTCACCCTTAATTGGTGATATCCCTACCAAAGGTCCACCTTTGATAAATTTGGAGCTTCATGTTGTTGATTAAAAAATTATTTTAATAGTGTAAGGGGATAATTGGTCTTAATAATTATTTTTTTGAGTTCATAATAATCAATACATAGGATGATTGACTCATCCTTCTTATTGATGAAGAGGAATGGTGAACCCCATTATGAAGAGCTCAGGCATATAAAACCCTTTTATAGATTCTCTTGTAACTATTTATTCTATTCATCATAATAAATGGTTTCCATTATATAATGAGTATTGGATATTTTTAGTGATTCAGGTATAAGTTCAATTTCAAATTCAACCTCTCAGTTTGTATGAAGACTGCAAAACTCTTCAAGGAAAACATCATGATATTAACTCAATATGGTAATATCTTCAATCATGGCTCAATACTTTTTATCAAACATTTGGGAAATATACTATTGCTCATAAGGTAATAATATTCATTCTCTAATTGATGATTACCTAGGAAATGTATCCTCCTCATTATATATTTACAGAATAAGGGGAGAACTTTTGATGGGAAGAGTTATCTACCTCTCTCTATAGTTGTGTTTCTTTTGTAAAGGATAGACAATACATTCCCAAAATAGAATCAAAATACACTTAATTAAGTAGGGGATATTTTCATGAATATTATTCCTGAAAACATTTATTGGGTAGGAGTTTTAAACTCAGGATGAAACCATATCTATATTTTCTATTCTCATAGATACCTCAACCCCCATGTTTTGTGGCAGTGTTTTAGTTGTTCTACTAAACATAGATGATATGAAAGAATTCATAGAACTAGAATAAAAAACTGTGTTCTCTATTCTTGATTAAATATCTACCATACCTATCACTACCTCATTGTTGATGTCCACATCAACCATAGTGATAAAAAATGCACATTCATACTATCATGGAGGTTATTGTTGATGATTGTCTCTGATAACCTTTGTTTTATTAAATTGGCTTACATAATTACTTTTTTTCCATACTGTTTAAACATTTTATGAAAGTCATGGTGTTGGTTTGAACCTATTTTTAATATTCATAATTTTGGGAATACATCATTTGTATATGGCACTGATTATCCCAATGCCCTTCATTTCTGCACATGAACCATCTTCTAGTTCCCCTTATAATTTTCACAAGATACTTCTTCACAAACATTTGACCAGATATGTTTTATGTTTTTCATTATACCATGTGATTTATCTATTGGAACCCCCTATGAAAACTGAAATATAACTTTTTTTCTATTTTCCCAAGAGATCACTAAGAGTCACTAATATATATCTCTTGTTTGAGGGAATAATAGGTAATCGCTTCATAACTATCAAAATTTAAATTATCCAAATAATTTCACATAATGGGATTTAACCCACTAAATTAATGGTGAACATTAATTTAAATGCATATAAAAAATCATGATGTGTACCGTGACAACCTGGTGATGTTTACATCCTACAGCTTGATATATTCTTCTTCTATTAGCTTCAGACTATTGAACCCCCCCACAAACAAATATTAATATTAAGATTTCGGGGAAAATATTTATTGAAAAATATTTTCATGATGTATTCAAATTATGAGGAATCAAGATTCTCTTTGGCTTTGTGTTCTTGATTTATTTCCACCACTGATAACCTTCTCCCTTAATTAAATAAATTTTTTGTACAAAATTATCCTACTCTATGAATTGACAGAAATGTATTATATTCTCAAAAGATTTTATCCATTTTAAAGTGATGAGGGGATCAAAAGTTCCACAAACATTAGGGGATATTTCCACATAAAATAATCATATGTAAATAAGTGATTTTTAGGATTAATAGTTCATTCCACAAGATTCATGTTATTATTCACAAATTGAGCTACTTGAGCTAGTAAATCCTTTACGTTCTCAGATCCAACACCCATGAGATTAAACATAACATTGGGTAATTCATCACATTTCTTATCTTGGTGTTCATTAGAACATTTTCTCATATTTTTATCCATTAAATAGATTAAAATAAAATTATAATATAATTTATAATAAATTAACATAAGGTAAACATATAAACTTGTGAGGAATAACCTAAAAATGATAAGTAAATCATAAATTATTTGTCTCTATGTTTCAAAATTTGTTATCCATAGTGATTTCCATTTTTTCTATCCTTATAACATTTTCAACACATTCATAGTTGTTCGTAATGATTTTTTGAACACCGAAAAACATTTTACCATGAGTATCAAACTAGGTGTCCAGCATGTCCCATTGTCACGAATTAGGTGATGATTGAGTCAATATCAATTTGACCTTTTTTGGGTTATTACCCAATTGTACCTATATTACATATCCACTTGAATATTTAATATCCATACATGGATGTATTTTCATGGAAACCACTCACTCTATACTTCACCAAGATTATAATATGTTTTTATTTACATGTTTTTATTCTTAGACTTATCTATAAGGTTCTCACAAAATTTTTATGATCCTATTCCCAAAGGATAAATAAACAATTAATATTATACCCACTATTTCTGCACATTCCTTTTATACATGTTATTACATGATTCTTAAATTTAAATATCCATTAATACAACAAATGTATTGTAAAGGCATGGTGTATTTTGAAATCCAGGTTCATATTACATCAGAAAAAACATAAACATGGAATCATTATTTAATTATCTACAGTGTTCACCTAAAATCTTACTTAGATCCTAGAACTACATTGGATAACTTGGGTAAAGACATTAATAAATTTATGATCTAAAAATCCATGTAAGTGAATAAAAATAATATGGAAAGATAACATGATAGTCAGAGGTATAAAATTATATCATAAAAGAGTGGGATCAGTGGTAATTTCATTGAATAATATCATAAATAGGATTGTAATATAAGATCTTGGTATCATAGGAAATGTGAAAAGAACATATAACATAATGTAAACATGATTCATGGATAAGTTCCAAGACAAAATTCAATGGTGGACTAATTCCCAAAATGGATTAGGTTTACTCCATAATAATATACATGTCACTCAATGATTCTATAACATTACCCATTGCATTATTGTTCTATAAAGTTGAACCATTCATAACAAGTTCATTATCTCTATATTCATGAAAAATGAATCAATGATAATTCATAACATTAGAATCACCACTTGATATGAAATGGTTTGTATAATCTTACTTCATCTCATAAATAATGGAAATTTTATAGTGAAAGGGAATATAGAAATGGTCATAAAGAATATATTACCCAATCAAAAGAAGGGAGAATAAGATAGTTATATATGTGTGACAATAAATAAAAAATTTATAAGTATTACATAACATTAAGTGAGTGTAAAACATAGTTATATAGAGAATATTCATAACCTGCTGGAATGGGTCATTTAGATAGATCCCTTACCTCGAGTCCAATTTTTCACGTTAAATCTTTATCTCCTAGAATTAAAATATAATTTAAATGTTAAATTAATTAATAACCGTTTATTATTATTATTAATTTTACATTAATTTATACTATGTTTAATTGTAATTATAAAATCTATTAATTCCACATCGAATATTTTAATGATAAACTACTCATTTTTTTAAAAACACTTTGGTAAGATGAAAAAGGTAAAATAAATTATAAATTCATCATATACACAATGGAAACCAAAAAATAATTTTCTGTTTTATTAAAAAAAATATACTTCTAAAACCATACATCAAATATTCTTAAGAAAAATTAACTACATTCCAATCATTGAGACAGTAGGTAATACATACATAAGAGTAACATTTAAAATTTTCAACGATCATAATAGAAGTAAGTGAAGTTTTATTTTGTCTTTAATGGAATATAAAAATATCTTAAATATATTATTATTTCCATAAATACCCATACAAATACTATCCATCTGATGTGGTAATAAAAATGGATCATATTGATTCGAGAGGCAGTAGTTCATCATATACATGAACGAAATTGTTATTTATTTAATGGATGACAATGTAAGAATTTATATGTTATATTACTTTTACATAATGGTTAATATTTCTTGAATATAATTTATAATCATAAATTTATTCCTTCTTCACGTCCATATAATGTGTATTTGAAAAAAGAATTACATCACTTCATATGGTTGCAGTGCACCATACATATGGGTAACATTATCGTATTGTACATAGAATGGAATGTAATAATGTATATATGATATAAAAATTAAATTATTACAATTATATCATAAATATTATATATATATATATATTATACATCATTATATCTAACCTTGTAAAGAGGTGATAGAAATTGAATTATGTTAGTTTGTGAGGCGGTAGTCCGCGATACACATGATCAATAGATTCATTTACCATTTGATTGAGGATAAGATGGTTTGGGGTCATGCCCTTAACATAAAAAATATAAGTATATAAATAAAATGAGGTTATTATATAATCATGGGTTAATAATATTTGAAGAAGGTGGAAGAAAAAATGAAATAAAATTTTTGGTTAAGGACAGTACCATTTCATCAGACAACTTCTTTTTGATTAAACCAAAATCATTCCTATAATTTCTTTATGACCAAAAAACAGTTTAGGATTAGGGTAGGGAAGTAAGAAAAGGATTTGGGTATGAATTTTACAAACTAATGGGTTTTGGAAGTGTTGGAAGGGTAGTATATTTTGTGGATTTTTATAAGCGGGGGAGAGGAAACAAGTGGAATTTCTGAATGAAATAATTCCACCAACATTTTTTCCAATCTACATGGCTCAAAAATTGACCTTTATCAAACAATAAAAGATATATGGTCAATCTATGTATATAAAATAGGAATAAAACAATTTTATGTCACTTTTTACCAATATATTATTTTTTTAACCCCCATATAAACCCATTTTGACCTTAATTGTTGTAATTAAATATTTACTATTTCACTATTCATTACAGAAAAAAATAAGTTGAAATTATTGGATAATATAAATTCTGATTACTCTAAAAATGGAATAAATTTTAAAAAAATTAAACTCATATAAGTGCATAATTTCAATTTAAAATTCATCTACAGTATAAGGACCGAGCCTTAAAACATTACATAATCATTATTTAAATGGATTATTCACATTGAGGATCTTTTTAGGTTTATAGTTTTAGAGAATTAGGCCATAACTAGTACATTACATCACAAAATTTACAAGACACTTCTACTCAGTTTCCATTATTGTCATAAAATAAAAACTCTTGGAAAAAAGAGTCATGTTTAGTTCTATGTTTTAGACAGCATGAATTTTCCATGATCCCATCCTCGACCCTATTCATCTATAAGTCCCGTGAAAAAAAATTCAAAACATGGGATGAGCATAAAAATCTCAGTAAGGGTTATAATACAAAGAGGGAAACCATTAGTTCATAAATACATACAAAACATAACATCTTTAATAGATCTCATGAAATCATAAGATTTTTTAATATCACATAGTAATCACATGTCATAAAGGTAACTTTTGGCATCCATAACATACATACGTCGTAGCTTTCACTGCCACGTAGGGAGTTACATTTGGAGTACCGATGACAGTATACTACCTTAATCTCTTAGGAGAAACATTAACGTTTACATCTATCACATAACCCAATGCATTGGAGAGCTATATTAGGATCACCCTCCCTATGATTATCACGGAACCACCTGTATGCGTAAACAATTCCCGTGAACCATAAAACATTCATAACACATAAAACAAACTTAAAGGAAACATAAAATTTCCACATTTGAATCACAATATATAATTTAAAAATCTTGAAATAAAAAATCCATTATCAAAACAAGTTTCAATAAAAAATACGTAAAAGAGTACATGGTATTTATATTCCCTTTAAAAACATTTTGGCTTGTTAAGGAATCCAAATATCAAATAATACTTGCGGCGGTAGAAACGTCGTTGTCACCACTTGCATTAAAATGAAACATTCTTTTTTTTGTCATTTCGAAAAACGATTCATAGAAAAATATTTTATTTGAATGAAATGAAAATTCATATGTGTTTATACACCATATGAAAAAATGTTGTGTATAAATCAAAATATGCTAAAATGGAAGGAGATTGAGACGAAATCCCTTACCTCATGTCTGAAATGACATATATTCACTATTTAATCTCTTGAATAATAAACAAAAGATAATTTATAACTGATGAAGAATTTTTTTCAAGTTTATTAATCCTTTTATATCACTTATTACCATGTAATACAAATTATGTAATCATTTATGTTAATAATGACTACTTTGTCGAAATTTGGTACATGAATCAAAAATGAACTTTTTTATAATTACAAGTTGTTCATCTGTTCAAAGGTCCATTATCTCCTGAATTATATTCATGATTTAGATATCATATATATAATATATATCAAATATATATATGTATTTACAATAGTACGTTATGTTTGGAGATAAGAAGAGAAATGCACTGTTCATGGAGACGATAAGTCGTACGTAAGCATGAACGGTACTTTCATTTCTATTTAGTATTTTAATAGAATGAAAACTTAATGTTACATAGGTATATTATAATTACAGTATAATATCATATATAATTTAATTAACTTCTTCCTTTATACGTCCCACGTATGGCATGAATGAGTCATATCACATTGAGGGGGTGGTGGTTCACACTTCCTCAAATGAAATTATCGTATTTACCCACTATGGAATCCGTAAAGGTATTCTATAAATGAAAAATATAGAAGAATAGACACAATATAAATAAAATATATATAACATATAAATGGCCACCATATGTAGTGGTAGTAGAATATTGAACAATCATCATTTTTTAAGGAAGTAGTTCACCATTCATAGAAACAATATGTTCATTACCCTTTTGACGGTGGTGTGTGTATGTGGAGTTAGAATAATTATCATAAAAACAAATAAAAGAACTTCAGAGAAGATGTTACCTTTAAATCGGGTAACTCCCTTTGGTTTGAACCAAAATGATTTCTTGAAGTGCCTTATGCCTAATGTAATGAAACAACTGGGCCCCAGTGACAGCATAGACACCCCGCCTTAACCAGGTCATCAGGTCCTGGCCCGACAGGTATAACCAGTTCCCCAAGACACATGGTCCCCACCATAGGGCCCACCCATGTGCCTGAACGGGTCATCTGACTAATGAATGTCCCCACTAGCCAACAAATGTCCTTTCTAGTGTGTTTTTTCCTCACTCATACACACCCTAGGAAACTTCCCAGAAGGTCACCCATCCTGGTCACTACTTCAGGCCAAACATGCTTAACTATGGAGTTATAACCATGTAGGGTCCCGAAAAGGAAGGAGCACCTTGTTATCATGAGTCATATCATTTATCTATTTGGCCCTTTATCATTTGGGGGTGTTACAATCACCCCCCACTTTAAAGCACAATGTCCTAGTTGTGGGCCCTATATCTCAACCTAGGCAGTGCACCGCACATAAAGCTGGGTACCACCTCTGTTACCAAATGTAACAACTGGGCCCTAGTGACAGCACAGACACCCTGCCTTAACTTGGCCATCGTGTCATGGCCCGCCAGGTGACACCAGTTTCCCCCCCCCCCCACATATGGTTACATATTAATGGCCACAATAAGAGGTGGTACGAGAATATTGAACAGTCATTATTTCGTGAGGTTGTAGTTCACCATCCACAGAAATAGTATGTTCATTACCCATTTGACGAATCTGTGTGTATGTGTAGTTAGAATAATTATCATAAAAACAAACTTTTATATTGAGGATACATGTGTTGTTATAAAAGAAAAGAATAAAAAGATTTTATGGGGTTGGATATGTAAAATTAAACAAAAGAACTCAAGAGAAGATGTTACCTTTAAATCGGGTAACTCCCTTTGGTTTGAACCAAAATGATTTCTTGAAGTGCCTTCTACCTAAGGTAATGTAACAAATGGACCCTAGTGACAGCCCAAACACCCCACATTAACCTGTCCGTCAGGTCCTAGCCCTCCAAGAACCACCAGTTGCCCCCCAGATATGTGGTCCCCACCCTAGGGCCCACTCATGTGCCCGAACGGGTCATCTGACTAATGAAAGGCCCCACATGCCAACACATGCCCTTTCCAGTTTGTTTTTTCCTCACTCACACACACCCTCGGAAACCTCCTAGAAGGTCACCCATCCTGATCACTACTCCAGGCCAAATATGCTAAACTATTGAGTTCTAATTAGGTAGGCTCCCGAAAAGGAAGGTGCACCTTATTGACATGAGTCATATCATTTAGCAATTTAACCCTTTATCATTTGTGGGGGTTATAATCACCCCCCTAGATCACAATGTCCTCATTGTGGTCCCTACATCTTAACCCATGGAGTGCACCGTACTTAAGGATGCATACCACCTCTGATACCAAATGTAACAGTTGGAGCCCAGTAACAGCAAAGACACCCCGCCTTAACCTGGTCATCGGGTCCTGGCCTGCCAGGTACCACCATTTTCCCCCTAGAAACGTGGTTCCATATTAACGGCCACCATAAGAGGTAGTAGGAGAATATTGAACAATAATCATTTCGTAAGGTAGTAGTTCACCATCCATAGAAATAGTATGTTCATTACCCATTTGACGGAGGTGTGTGTTTGTGTAGATAGATTAATTCTCATAAAAACAAACTAGTATATTGAGAATACTTTTGTTGTTATAAAAAAATAATAAAAAGAGTTAATGGGGTTGGATATGTAAAATAAAAAAAAAGGAACTTAAAAGAAGATTGTACCTTTAAATCGGGTAACTACCTTTGGTTTGAACCAAAATTATTTCTTGATGTGCCTTCTGCCTAAGTTATTGTAACAATTGGGCCACAGTGACAGCACAGACACCCCGCCTTAATGTGGCTGTCGAGTCCTGGCCCGCCAGGTAGAACTAGTTTCCCCCCAGACAAGTGGTCCCCAACCTAGGGCCCACCCACGTGCCTGAACGGGTCATCTCACTAATGAATGTACCCACATGCCAACACATATCCTTTCCAGTGTGTTTTTTCCTCACTCACACACACACTGGAAAACTTCTCAGAAGGACACCCATTCTGATCACTACTCCAGGCCAAACACGCTTAACTATGGAGTTCTAATCAGGTAGGCTTTTGAAAGGAAAGGTGCGCCTTGTTGACATGGGTCATATCATTTACCCATTTAACCCTTTATCATTTAGCGGCGTTATAATAACCCCCCCCCCCCCCCCCGAGAGCACAACATCCTCGTTGTGGGCCCTACATCTCAACCCAGTCGGTGCACTGCACTTAAGGCTGGGTACCAACTCTGATACCAAATGTTACAATTGAGCCCCAGTGACAGCACAGACACACCGCCTTAACCTGGTCGTCAGGTTCTAGCCCACCATGTACCACCAGTTGCCCCCAGACAAGTGGTCACCACCCTAGGGCCCACCCATGTGCCCGAATGGGTCATCTAACTAAAGAAATTCCACACAGGCAAACACATATTATTTCAAGTGTGTTTTGTCCTCACTCACACACACCCAGGAAAACTTCCCAGAAGATCACCCATCCTGATCACTACTCCAGGCCATGCATGCTTAACATTGGAGTTCTAATCAGGTAGGCTTCCGAAAGGGAAGGTTCACCTTGTTGACATGAGTCATATCATTTACCCATTTAACCCTTTATCATTTGGGGGGGTGTTACAATCACCCCCCCCCCCCTTAGAGCACAATGTCCTCGTTGTGAAGCCTAAATCTCAACCCATTTAGTGCACCGCACTTAAGGCTGGGTACCAACTCTGATACCAAATGTAAAAACTGGGCTCCAGTGACAGCACAGACACCCCACCTTATCATGGTCTTCGTGTTCTGGTATGCCATGTACCATCACTTTCCCCCTAGACACGTGGTCCCCACCCTAGGGCCCACCCACGTGCCTGAACGGGTCATCTTACTAATGAAAATTCCCACAGTCCAACACATGTCTTTTTTATTGTGTTTTTTCCTCACTCACACACACCCTGTGAAACTTCCCAGAAGTTCACCCTTCCTGATCACTACTCCATGTCCCACATGCTTAACTGTGGAGTTCTAATCAGGTAGGCTCCCAAAAAGGAAGGTGCACCATGTTGACATGAGTCAAATCAATTATAAATTTAACCCTTTATCAGTTGGGGGCATTACAGGTAAGTCTTATAGGTGGAATAAAGGGATCTTGAGAGCTTATTTTTACATAGTTGGATGAGACAAGGGGCACGAGATGTGTATGTACTGGGTTAGATGTGAGGGCTTTTTATAATGGGAGGAGGGGATCTTTAAGAAATTTTAAAAATATTATTTTATTATATAATGATTATTGGTTTCTAAAGGTCTAAAACTTCTTAAAGTCGAATATAATATGACACTTGTTCGAAATAAAATCCTCAAATAAAAAATGGACAGGTTTTGGACAATTTTTTATGTTTCATAATCTTATTTTTTTTAAATAATTAATTAATGTGGTAAACACCGCATCATTATTGTGTCATAAATAAATTTATTTATTTGATGTAAAAAAATTACAGAAAAGATATAATGATGTAAGAAACCATTTTATCTTTCAAATTAATATTTATATTTGAATAGAAACTTATATAACCCTATGTAAGAATTGATTTACTAAAAATATATGTTTATGTCATTTTTGTCTTTACTTTACATTATATAATATAAAGTTTCATTATCAATCCCATGTGGCTCTACGGGGTCCCAAAATGCACCGAAGGAGGCCTATGGTCAGACATGTATCATCCAATAGGATTAGGATACATGTTTGGGTAATTTAATATTATTATAATATTATTTGATTACCCTTATATACCTGATTTTCCCTTTAACCATGGTAAATAGAAAAATTACCAAAGTAATTATTCATAATATATAAAAAATGTTATCTATTTACAAAATTTGGACCTCCTGATTCCAAATATGGAATTCCTTTTTTCAAATTCCAAACACATAAGTGGCAGAAATTAATTCCCGCAGGGAAAACCAAAACTGTGTTTTTAAGAAAAAATAACTATAAAAAATAAACACTTTTTATGACCAATTTCAATGTGAAATTACTTACAATGACTAAAAATAGATTAAATGGTAATAACGTAATATAACTAAACTTTAAAACCAATTAAATATATAATCTATCTTTATAAGTAACTTATATTAAAAGATAGTTTTGAATTAAAATACTCTATTTTCACTACTCATTGAAAATGAACATTATCAGAAAAAATACCAAAATTTACTCCAAAGTAAATTTTGATATCACGATCTTGAAGAAGAATATTAATTTTTTAAATAAAAAATATAAAATTAAAAAATATATATTTAAACATCATTCTCCATCAAAAGGTAGTAAATCGACCTTTTAATAGAATATTATCATATTTATGCTTGAAATTGGATCCTTTCTTATTTTAAGACTTTAAAATTTATTGGATAAATGTAATAAAATTTAAAAAACATGAATATTAATATTTTATTTAGTTATTTCCCATCCCACTAATACAAGGGCTGGGCATTTACGACTATATAAAGTAATATTATATTATTATTTTTCTATATGACCCAACATTGTATGCAATGTAAGATTTCAATGTAACTTGTTGTTGCGTATTTGGTATGCCATCAAACATAGAATCCCCTTTAAATTAAAATTAATATTTAATTCGCTAATATTAATAAGTATGAAAATATCATATTCTTTTTTTACCTTAGATGTTACATCCTTCCCTCTTTTGGGAATTGCGTCCCTAAAATTCTATTCACTTATCAAATAAGTGGGGGTATTTATCCATTGAATCATTTTTAGATTCCCACATTGCCTATTGTACCATATCGGTTTTTCAAAAAACTGTTACCTGATGAATTACCTTATATTTCAACACTTTCTCTCTATAGTCGAGAATCTGGACTAGTTGTTCCTTATAAGAGAGATTCTCTTCCAACTGAACTACCTCTCGGCTCAAAACATGAGATGGATTTGGCATATACTTTCTCAACATTGCAACATGAACAACATTGTGTACCTAGGATAAAATTGGATTTAAATACACTCTATACGAAATTGATCCAACTTTCTCTTGGATTTCATAAGTTCCAATGAACCTCATACCCAACTTTCCCATCTTACAATAACACATCACACATTTCTAGGGATAAACATTGAGAAAGACATAATCACCTATCTCGAAAGAAAGGACCTTCTCCTTGTTATCCGCAGATATTTTCTACATGCTCTGAGCTATTCTCATGTGCATTTGAATAAACTAAACTTTTTCTATCATCACTTCTACCAATTCTGCTCTCATCGACATCCATTCACCTACTTCATCCCTAAAATATGGAGTTCTACACCACTAAAAATATAATTCCTTAAATGGAGCCATCTCTATACGGAAATGAAAACTATTATTATATGAAAATTCAACCAAAGAAAGATATTGGTCCCAACTTCCTTGGTAATCCATCGAGCAAGCACGTACCATATCCTCCAAGGTCTTAATTGTTCATTATGACTGCCCATCTAATTGGGGATAAAAACTATAGTAAAATTTAATTTAGTTCCCAATGACTAATGAAGGCCATTACAAAAGATAAAAGTAAGGCTGAGATCATGATTAGATACAATGGAGAGTGGAACTCCATGCAACCTAACCATCTCTTTAGCATTCAACCAGTAATGTTGATATGGAGACAAAGTATCTTGAATATGAATGAAATGAGCATATTTAGTCAATCGATCAACAATAACTCATATTGCATTGTTACCTAGAGATGTATTTGGTAATATCACAACAAAGTCCATGGATATATTTTTCCATTCCCACTCTGACATGGGTAAAGACTAAATCATCTCTTTCGTTAACTACCACACTTCTTTAACCTATTGGAAAGTCAAACACTTCACAGTAAAATCAGCAATATCTCTTTTTATTCTATCCCACCAGTAATACTCGTTATGATCAATGTAAATCTTTGTACTTCCTGGATAAACTAAAAATAGATAACTATAATCTTCACATAACAACACATTCTTTAACTGAGAATCACAAGGCACGCATAATCTCTTCCCAAATCTCAAAACACAATCCTTATCAATGTTAAAATCAGGCAACATACCCATCTGAACCACATCTAACTTTTTATGAAACTCAATGACTATCTTCTGTGCTTTATTAATTCGGTCTGATATAGATGATTTCACTGACACCTGAAACAAATTAATGGAATTCCTTTCACCAAAAACTTCTATGCCAAAGATCATCAAGTCTTTAATCAAGGAATATTGTTCCAAACATAACAAGGTTAATGTACCATTACTATTTTTACTCAAAACATCAGCCACTTTATTTCCTCTTCCAAGAAAATAATATCTTATGCAATCATAATCCTTGATTAATTCTATATATCTTCTCTATATCATGTTCAATTCTTTCATATTCAGTATTTTATTAATACATTTTTTGTCATTATATATTTCATAGTTTACTCCATACAAATGATGCTTCAAAATGTTTAAATAAAAAAATAACTGCTGGTAATTTCAAATCATTTGTAGGGTAATTTAACTCGTGATGATTCAACAGACATGAATCGTAAGCAATTACCAGATCATTCTGCATTAGGATACATCAAGTCCTGTAAACAAATAATCACAGAAGAAAGCTAACTCACCATTTCTAAAGGTAGTTCCAAAATAGGATCATTCACCAATCTTCATTTCAATTCTTGAATACAATCATCACATTTTATTGTCCAAATGAAGTTAAAAAAATTTCAGTTTAACATAGTCATTGTACTAGAAAACCGTGAAAATATTCAACAAACCTCATGTAAGAACCCTCTAATCCAAGAAAACTTTGAATAATGGTTATATTTGTGTGTCTTTCCATTATTCAACAACATTTGTCTTAATAGGATCAATAGTTATGTAATTTTTTGAAATAATGTGACCATGAAAAAAAATTGGTAGCCAAAACATACAATTTATAAATATCCCATATAGTTTCTATTCCTTTAAGGTTTGCAAGACAACCCTTAAATTATTTTCATACTTATCTTTAATTTTAAAATAAAAAAATTAGCATCAATGAACATAACCAAAAACATATCCAAAAACTCACAGAAAATTATACGAATAAGATCCATGAATACAATATGTGCATTGGTTAACCAAAAAGGCATAACTACAAATTCATAATGGCCATATATAGTATGAAATGTGATCTTCAAAATGTCTACTTCCTTTACTTTCAACTGATGGTACCCCGTCCTCAAATCAAATATCAAAAAATACTGATCTACCTGGAGCTGATCAAACAATCCATCGATATGACATAAAGGATAATTGTTCTTAACATTGATGTTGTTCAATGCTCTATAATCAATGTAAAGTCTCATTGAACCATATTTCTTTTTAACAAACAAGACAAGATCACCACATAGAGATGTGAAAGGTAGAATGAAACCTTTATCTAATAACTCCTATAAATGCTTCTTTAACACAAAATGTTCAATTTGAGCTAATCAATAAGGGGGTTTTAATTGGATTAGCATCAGGGACAAAGTCAATAGTAAATTTAACATCCAAATATTGTATAATACCAGGAAACTCATAAGGAAAATCATAAATGTACACATTTACCAATGGCACGTCATTAATCTGATAGTTCCTTTTTTTTTGAACAACATGTTCATGGTAACATTCATTTCAATCTTTTACTAGTTTCTCTGCAACCTAATAAGTTATCAAAAGTTAGGGTTAATTATAGTAAAAAAAACTGAAAACCATTTTCAAAAGAAACTAGTTTATCTTTGCAGTCAATTGTATCATGATAAACCGAAATTCAATCCATACCCAAAATAACATCAAACTCTACTAGAGGCAAACCAATTAGGTTTTCATGTAGATTCATTCCGCACACAAGGACAGGAAGGTTATTTTTATTTCTTTTTGTCTCAACATTTCTAGTTAGTGTTTTTACCATAAGTTCAGGATTCATATCTAGAGAAGGAATTCCCAATTTACTAGAAAACTTCTCAGAAATGAAAGAGTGTGTAGAACCTAAATCAAAAAACACATTGGCATATTCTGAACAAATAAATGGTGTACCTGATACTACATCGTTTGATGGACTAACATATACTTAAGTAGTTGTAAAGTATTTCACCACACCTTTCTACTTGTTTTCCAGCTTCTTTGCCTTAGTTGTGCTCTTCCTTGGTCACTAATTTTCATAATGACCCATTTCATTGCACTTAAATCATTTTACTAACTGTAAATTAGATTTCATTCTTACCATTACCCTGATATTTTTTAGTGCAATTATGAGCCTTATGTCCCATTTTACTACATCATTATCACTTACCATAACTCAAAATACATTCCCTAGAATGATTTTTACCTCAATTTTCACAAACTGTAAATGTATGTTTCTTATCATCAAACTTTTTTGAAGAGTTATTCCCTTTTGTATTCCACCTCGACCTCTTATTCTATTGTTTGTCAAAGAACACTTGATAATCATCAAACTTCATTTCCACCTTCTCCACACATCAAACATGGTTTTAATAACATTGGAACACTCTAGAATTGAATTCCCTTCGATACATTGGCATTAATCCTGATTAAAATTGGATGAATTTACTATCAAGATCTCATATGAAATTTGAAGCATACCTTGCCAGTGGAGTGAATTTTACTTCATAAGAAGCCACTGAGTCATCTTCCTGCCTCAATTAAAAGAATTTTTTTTCCATCCTAATATAAGAAACCGTAGGAAAATATTTCTTAAAAAACATACCTTTGAATTCATCCCAATCAAGAGCATCAATCTCCTTACTATCCTTTATATTTTTCACCATCGACACCCACTGATCAGCTTCACCTTTAAAATGATAAACAACGAGACAAACCATTTGATGTTTTGAACACCCCATGACATCAAAAATCTTCTCCAGTGCTTTAATCCACTCTCCATCTTGCATAGGGATAGATGATCCTCTGAATTATGGGGGAGGTTGCCTTATGAAATGCTCTACTAATGACACGTTCCTTTGTGGTTGATCATGATGATCTCGTTCATGGATACCACCACCTTGTATATCTTTTTTAAAATGTTCCATTGCTGTTACAAACTATTCATTTTGGATTCTAACCATCTCAAGTTTCCGATTTTGAAGTTTGTCTTCCTCTTAATGTCATCCCATCACAACTTACCTGTTTCCTCTGCAGAAAACCATTCTAAACACGGGAATATCTCAGGTGAAGCAACATTGTAATATGTAAATCCAATATCATCTCAATATTACAATAAATTGATTTATAGACATTAATTTAACAATATTCTATCTCTTAATGTTGTCTAAATGAACCTTTGATATCATGTATAAGGACCCATCCTTAAAACATTACATAATATTTAATTAAATGGATAATTCATATTGAAGATATTTTCAGGTATAGAGTTTTTTGTGAAGACCCATAAATTTCAAGGAAATATTTTTTTAAATACTTTGGAATTTTACAAGTCTGTGGCTTTTGAAGAAACTTGATTCTAAGGCCCGGTGTTCCCATAATCAATTTCCAAAGTTTAGCTCGGGTACGTTCAATAAACAAACAACCGGGTTTTTCTAACTTTTGAACTGGTGCTTGGAATTAAAATCTGAGGGCATCGATGAACTCGTCGTGCCAGTAATTTCTTAATGGGACACTTACCGTATTTGCGTTCACAAAAGAGGACAAGATATATTTGGGGGTTTATTTAAGAAATAAATAAAAATTGTCGGAACAATTTTTATTTCTTAAGGTGGTTATTCCCTGCCATGGGTAGTTAAGAGTGAGGCCCACATCCACTTAACTACCCAAGTGTGAATTTTAGAGAGGTGGGGGCCCTCATGAGCCCCACCATTTAATCCCCTCTGATCTCATTAACATCCCCTCATTAAATTGGCAAACCTCTAATAAATTCCAATCTCTCCACCTCAATCCATTAAATTTTGTCAACCCATAATTTAAATAGTAACCTTCCCCTTTCCTTTTTTTTATTTAACTACCAAAGCGTTTAATAATGGGGAACCTTCTCTCTCCCTTCTTTAATTAATTGTAGACACATTTTATTTAATGTGGTGAATTGATTATGGGAGAGTTACCTTGTGGGTATAAATAAATAATAGGAGGAACCTATTATTTTTATTAAGGATGAGAGCTTCATTGTGTGAGGAAGAATGGGAGAACTCTTGAGGTTTTGGAAAAACTCTGGCCTCTGATGAAGAACGATGAAGAATGCTGGTTCCTCGAAGAACAATGACGTGCAACCAATCCTCTTCTATGCGACAAGAGTGGAGACACTGCTTCCTCCTCGGTACACTCCAACGATGCCTACGGACCCTATTCCTCATGACGCCATCTACCACGACGTCGTCTATCGTGACGCCGATGTTCGTCTCCTTTGTTGAGGTAGAGGAATTTTGTATAAATTTATTTAAATCATATTTATACCCTCGGCATGGAGTGAAAATTGTTTGGTGATGTTTAGAACCACTAACGTGGTGGGTGCAGACTAATGAACAATTCTGAACCCACCGATATTATTGTTATTGATGTTCAGATCAATTGGCGACAACAAAGCTAGAACAAAATGGCGATTGGAGGCCTTCACAGTGATGTGCGGGTCCCGAGACGACCACAGGCGCAGACTGGAGCAAAAGAGGACCACCAGAATGACTCCGGTGGCTGGTGGAAGTCCTCGGCAGCGCGGGTCGCCGACACGGCGGAATCGGTGACCTGAGGCGGCTGTCGGCCCCGGCCGGCCGCTTGGAGGCAGCGGCGCCCCGGTGCGCCGCCGGCAGAAGCCCGCAGCGGCTGAAGCCCCGGCGGCAAGGGCCAAATCCTGTGGCCGCGCGGGATCCAGTGGAGACGCGGCGCCAGGCGCTAAATCTACAGAATATATGGGGGGTCGCGCCCAGCCGGGCCAGACCCAGACTCAGGTTGGGTCGCCCCGGTTCAGGCCGACTCGGGGGGTGGGAGGGGGGGTTGGGCCGGGTCGGACTGGGCCCAGACCCCCACTTTGGACCGTTTTCGGTCTTTTCCCATAACATGAGCTACGGACCTCCGATCGTCACACCGTCAATTGCATAGGAATCCTTGGATCGAGGTGGAAGTTCGGGTATATTAAACTCAAGGTTTCGGCAAATTTTGTGTATGTATGGGTTGGTTCGAACTCGAAACCAACCGGGCCCTTGGAGCGGAAACGCTTGTATCGTAAGGACCGGAAGTCCATTTGACGTGCCGTCAATTGTGTTGGAATCCTTTTGTTGAGATGGTCCATTTTAATTACTCCACATGAGGTTTGGACGCAGTTGTAGTCTGATCGGGTTAGTTTTAGATTAAAATCAACTAGGCCCTTGGGACGAAAAAGTCAATAACTCTCAGACTGTGCATCTGATTGACGCATCGTATGTCACGTTGGGTTTCTTGTGACGAGACCAAACTTTGGGATACATCAACTCTATACTCAGTGATAGTTGATGTATCAACTCCCTTTTTCTCGAGGAGCGGACCCTCTCGGAATCGAGCATGCTGTGTGTGGGAACTCTAGAGCGGGCTACGACTATGACGATAACAACTGCACTTGGATCCTCCGTGGATTTGGCAGCGAGGACGACTGTACTTGGATCCTCTGTGGGTTTGGAAGCGATGAAGACCATACTAGAATCCATTGTATGTTCAACGTCGATGACTACTGTTCTTGTATCATTTTTGGGTCCAATAGTATGACCTTTGTACTTGTATCCTAAGTGGGTCCGACAGAGTAGTCGGTCTTGTATCCTTTGTCGGTCTGACAGCGTAGCTGGTCTTATATCCTATGAGGGTCCGATAGCTTAGATGAATTAGTGGATACATCTGATCATCTCAATCTCTTTACAAAGTGTATACTTTTGGGAGGTGAGTCTTGATTCTCAATCATTATCATTGATGTGATTGAATTGCTTTCCTGTGTGGACTCGGTTGTGTTTTCCTGTATGGAGTGGGTTGTGCTTGGGCTCGAGAGTTGGAGTCATTTTGTAACTGATGACTTAGGTATATGTATGGGAATATACCTAAGTAGAGTCGATTGATACTTTGTGATTGTACCTTTCCTTTTTTGTTTATCCTTCGTGGATTCTGAGAGACCTTTGGGGGTCTTGGGGTACCTACTGAGTATCCTATACTCACCCCTACACAGTCTATTCACTCACTACCTTGTGTTTAATGTAGACGATGGACAACACTGATTCAGGTGGAGTCTTGTGGAGCTGGATGGTACTCGGAGGTGGTCTACATGGCAGGACATACACGGAGTGGGTGACCAGACCCGAGAAGCGGAAGAGTCTATCTGTACCCACCCTTTAGGTGGGAAGTATGGAGGACGAATCAATGTTGCTGTTGTACTTTACTTTCAATTTTACTATACATTCAGTTGGGTTTGTATACTAGCCCATTACCTTTTTAGCACTTACCTTGTACTCAGTTTTACATAGTACTTACTTCACTTGCGTACTTTGTTGTGTATCTGACTTCATAAAGGAAATGCATTCCCTTCATTTGGTATTTACGCCATTGGTGCTAGTCGCCATCCCCTGTCCTATGGAAGGTGGGCTTGGGGTATTCACGGCATGGGCCCTGAGGATGGGTCATGAAAAATTGGTATCAGAGGGTACAATTCTACCGCAGAACTCAGGACTCTGATAATTTCTTCTCTGTAAAGCAATAGTGTTAAGAGTATTGAGTGTGGTTTTCAGTCCAGGGAGTCTAGTGTTGGTGTGGTGGCTGACATATCCATACACCAGGACCCTGACTTCTGATTTCCAACTCAGTGCATGAAAACACTGATTGTGTGTGTGTTTCCTTTCAAAAGTTTTCTTTGTGATTACTTTATGTCAGCTCACCAGGTATATTGTACTAACAGTGGCACACCTGTTTCTTTTCAGAATGACCTCACGAAGGAATCTAGCTAGGGTTCCTAGTTATGTGCGGGATGGTAGCCCACCGAGCGACGAGGCCTCGGTGTAGGGCCACATTACAGCGGAGGCACCAGTGGTACCTCTACCCACTGAGCTATCGGTGTTACCCACCCCAGCAGCGGAGAGTGCACACCGCCTGAGCGCGTTGCACGAGTTTAAGAGATAGAGGCCTCCCAGGTTCTATAGAGAGACAGATCCCCATGTAGCCAAGGATTGGCTAGAGGCTATCATCATAGTCTTTAGGTTGGTAGGGACACCAGCAGACCTCATGGTGATCCTTGTCATGAGTCCTCTGCACGCAGCAGCAGGTAGATGGTGGAGCCTAATGATCCAGGTTCACGATGAGGCATCTCTACATTGGACGGACTTCGAGAGCCTCTTCTGCTCGGAGTTTGTTCCAGCCACCCTCCGTGAAGTGCACATCCAGGAGTTACTGCAGTTGTGCCAGGGCATCATGATAGTAACCTAGTACTCGGAGAGATTTATCGACCTCTCGCGCTACTCAAAGGACATGGATTGTGACCCATTCTTCCAGTTCCGGACCTTTGAGCAGGGACTGAGGCATGAGATCAGAGCTTCGACGATTCCCCTCAGCATCCTGACGCAGGCAGGGGTGATGGAGCGAGCCCTATTAGTGGAGAGCATTCTCACCGAGCATCCATCAGTAGTGAGACCCACTGCAGGACGGCACGGAGCGGAGTCCTCTATAGTAGGTATTCGACAGATGCCATAGGGGTCCAAGAAGAACATGCCTTCAGGTGGCCGACCTCAGGATACTTGTTTGGATGTGCGGCGAATGTGGCGCAGAGCCTGCCTTACGAGGAGCAGACGGTGGTATGCATGCGGTGGGTAGGGCCACATGGCTCGTGACTGCCCGACCCGCCATTTAGATGAGCAGTATATAGTGGAGGGACCTCCTAGGAAGACGCAGAGGTTCGACAGTGGCAGTCCGCAGGGGGAAGGAGGACGAGGAAGAGGAGATGGTCGAGCATCGGGTGGTGGACGACGCTTCAAGGCTCTACCAAAACCACCCCAAGGAGGTCCACCCCGACCATAAGGAGTTGGAGAGCAGAGGCAGGCTCAGCTCCAGGAAGTAGAGGCTTACAACCTTGGTGAACTTGAGATGATTCGAGGTACTATCTATGTCTACTCCACCCTTGTTGCAGTTCTTATAGACACAGGTGGCAGTCATTATTTTATTGTCGCTGCCCTTGTTCTGAGCTCGAAGATTCTGATAGATTCGTTGGCTCGATCTTTACGGCTAGAGACTCCAACGGGGGAAGACTTGATGATTACTCACTTGTGCCGGTAGTGTGAGCTTACTCTAGGAGTTGAGAGATTCAGCTGAAATCTTCTTGTATCGGTGTCGAGGCCTTATGATGTCATCTTGGGTATGGACTGGTAATCTACAGTCCATGCTCAGATCGACTATTTTAGGTGCAAGGTGCAGTGTGTCCACACATATGGGACTAGGTTCACCTTCAACGGTGAGAAGGGAACCTTCACAGCATAGGATGGACTTATGCAGAGCAGAGGGAAGCCGATCACACATCATTTGGCTAGTATCATCCTTGGAGAAGTTGACATGTGGAGTCCAAGATTTCCTGTTGTGGTGGATCAGTATGCAGAAGTTTTTCCTGACAATGTTCAAGGACTACCTCCTTACAGGGAGGTTGATTTCTACATAGACCTGTACCCCGGGACATCACCGATATCTACTCTAGCATATTGGATGGCTCCCACTGATCATCGCGAGTTGTGAGTACAGCTGGAGGACTTACAAGGAAAAGGTTTCATATGTCCCAGTGTTTCACCATAGGCTTCTTCGATTCTGTTCGCCAAAAAGGTGGATGGGAGCTTGCAACTATGTGTCGACTATCGTTGCCTGAACCAGGTGACCGTGAGGAACAAGTATCTGCTTTCAAGGATTGACGACCTCTTCGATCAGCTCAAGAGAGCACATTGGTTCTCGAAGATAGACCTTAGGTCATGCTATCATCAGCTCTGAGTTCAGGATGAGGATGTGTAGAAGACAACCTTCAAGTGTTGGTATGGCCACTATGAGTCCGTGGTCATGCCCTTCAGTGTGACTAATGCTCCAGAATTTTTCATGAGTCTCATGAACAAGATCTTCGAGCCCTACCTCGATTGGTTTGTTGTAGTCTTCATTGACGACATACTGATTTACTTGACAACCGAGGAGGAGCCCTCATACCACTTACGGGTTGTGCTAGATACACTCTGAGAGCACCAGCTTTATGGTAAGATCTCGAAGTACCAGTTTTGGCTCCAAGAGGTTCACTTCTTGGGGCACGTTATCTCTGAGGTGGGAGTTTTAATGGATCCCACGAAGGACGAGGCATTACTTTCTTGGGAGTCTCCCAAGAGCGTGACAGAGGTGCGGAGTTTCCTAGTTCTAGCTAGGTACTATCGAAGATTTGCACCAGACTTCTCCAGAGTTGCAGCACCGCTTATAGCTTTGATGATGAATGGGAAACCCTTCGTGTGTTCAAACAGATGTCAGCAGAACTTTAGGGAGATGAGGCAGAGATTGACCAGTGTACCCATCTTGAGGCTGCCGGAGGAGGGCGTAGGGTACATAGTTTACTATGATGCATCAGGGACCAGACTCGGGTGTGTCCTGATTCATGATCTAGAAATGATCACTTGCGGTTCATGACAATTGAGGCCACACGAGCAAAAATACGCTACACATGACCTGGAGTTAGCAGCAGTTGTCTTCGCCCTGAAAATGTGGCGACACTATCTGAAGGGAGAGTGCTTTACAGTCTACTCTGACCACCAGAGTCTCACGTACATTTTCTTGTAGAAGGACCTGAACCTGAGACAGAGGCGATGGATTGATTTCCTCCAGGATTATGACTTTGAGATTATCTATACTCCTGGGAAGGGGAACGTTGTGGCTGATGCTCTCAGCATGAGATCGGGCATTCAACTACTTGGGGAGGTGATAGAGCAGTTAGCTACTTTGCAGATATCCTTCATGGATAGAGATGGGGCAGCCTATATATAGTCCCTTACAGTCACTCATCCACTACTTCTGCGGGTTAGAGAGGCACAATGGGGGACGTTGACTATGAGGCGCTACGTGCTGAAATATCCTCAAGGCTGGAACTTGATGGATTTTCTAAATGTGGGGAGCACATCATCCTCTTCAGGAGACGTACCATGGTACCAGTTGCACTACAGAAGGAGGTGATGAGGGAGTTCCACACTTCCCCTCTAGCTGTACAACCTGGGGTAGTGAAGATGTACTTGGACCTCAGACGACAGAACTGGTGGCCGGGTATGAAGAAGGTTGTGGCATAGTTCGTTTCTCGATACCTCACTTTCCAGCAAGTGAAGGTGGAGCACCATGTACCAGTAGGCTTTTTACAACCCTTAGAGGTCCTGGAGTGAAAGTGGGATGGGATATCCATGGATTTCGTGATGGGGCTTCCATGTAATTCCAGAGGACACGACTCCATCTGGGTGATCGTAGACTGACTCACTATGTTGGCCCACTTCCAACCGATCAAAGAGCAGGGCTCCTTGGAGAGATTGGGATGCATCTATGTCTAGGAAATCATTAAACTTCATGGTGTGCCACCATCTACCATCTCTGATAGGGACACTCATTTTACTTCCCGGCATTGGAAGGGGTTACAGGAGGCTTTTGGGACGCAGTTATGCCTGAGCACTGCCTTTCCCCCTCAGACAGATGGCCAGACAGAGAGGACCATTTAGAAACTCGAGGACATGATTCATGCATCTTTCTTTGACTTTGGTCATAGCTGGGAGGATCGCCTACCCTTGGTGGAGTTTGCGTACAACAAAAACTACCACTCCATCATCGGGATGGCACCATACGATGCACTGTACGGCCGACCTTGCAGATCCCCCCTGTGTTGGACTGGCCCTAGGGAGTTAGCACTCGTAGGACCAGAGATGGTTCATGCTACGACAGAGAAGGTGCAGATCATCCCTGAGTGGATGAGGACTGAACAGAGCAGACAGATGTCCTATGCTGATAGGAGGTGGACACCACTGGAGTTCGAGGATAGCGACCACGTTTTCTTACGGGTCTCACCTCGACGTGGATTACGGAGATTTGGCCGCAGCGGCAACTTATCTACACGCTTCATCAGACCTTTCCAGGTCCTTAGCAGGGTAGGCGAGGTGGCTTACCGCCTGGCCCTTCCACCTCAGTTGCATCGGGTGAACGATGTCTTCCACGTATCTCAGCTGAGGAGATACGTGCACGACCCGACACATATCATCGACCATGAGGAGTTGGACATCGATTATGGGGCGACTTTTGCGAAGGTCCCGGTGGAGATCGAGGATCGACAAGATCGGGTCATACGTGGGCGGTCGATTCCTCCTGTACACATTCGTTGGCAGCACGAGAACCTCCAGGAGAGCACATGGGAGCGGGGGGGCTCAATTGTGTGCTCAGTACCCTCATTTGTTCCCCAAGTTTATGTCGTAGCTTTATGGGGATGCAAAGACCTAAGGTTGGAGTGATGTAAAGACTAATAAATTTCAAGTAATTTTTTTTAAAAAATACTCTATAATTTTTCGAGTGTGTGGCTTCGAACGACACTTGATTCCGAGGCCCGGGGTGCCCATAATCAATTTCAAAAGTTTAGCTCGGGTACATTTAGTGAACGAACGAGCGGGTTTTTCTAACTTTTGAACCGTTGCTTAGAATTAAAATCCGAGGGCACTGATGAACTCGCAGCGCCATTAATTGCTCAATGGGACACTTACCGTAGTTTCGTTTGTAGAGGAGGAGGAGATATTATTACGGGGGGTATTAAGAAGTAAATAAATATTGTCGGAACAATTTTTATTTCTTAAGATGGTTATTCCCTCCCATGGGTAGTTAAGAGTGGGGCCCACAACTAGTTAACTTCCCAAGTGTGGATGTTATAGAGGTGGAGGCCCACATGAGCCCCACCATTTAATCCCCTCTGATCTCATTAACATCCCCTCATTAAATTGGAAAATGTCCAATAAATTCCAATCACTCCACCTCAATCCATTAAATTATGTCAACCCATAATTTAAAGAGGAACCTTCCTCATTCCCTTCTTTTTTATTTAACTTCCAAAATGTTTAATAATGGGGAACCTTCTCTCTCCCTTCTTTAATTAATTGTAGACACATTTTATTTAATGGGGTGAATTGATTATGGGATAGTTACCTTGCGAGTATAATTAAATAATAGGAGGAACCTATTATTTTTACTAAGGAGGACTACTTCATTGTGCAAGGAAGAATGGGAGAACTCTTGAGGTTTTGGAAGAACGTTGTCCTCTGATGAAGAATGACGAAGAATGTCGGTTCATTGAAGAACAACGACACGCCACCAATCCTCTTCTCCGCGACAAGAGAGGAGACATCGATTTCTCCTCGGCGCACTCTGATGACGCCTACGAACCCTATTCCCCATGACGTCGTCTACTGTGATGCCATCTACCACGATGCCGACGTTCATCTTCTTTGTTGAGGTAGGGAAATTTTGTATAATTTTCTTTATATGATATTTATACCCTCGGTATGGAGTAAAAATTTGTTGGCGATGTTTAGAACCATTAATGCGGTGGGTACAGACTAACAAACAAGTCCGAACCCACCATTATTTTTGTTATTGATGTGAGGATCAATTGGAGATGATGAAGCAGGACTGAAATGGCGATTGGAGGCCTTCACAGCAATGTATAGGTCCCGAGACGACCATAGGCACAGGCGGGAGCAAAATTGGACCACCGGAATAACTCTGGTGGCCCGCGAAAGTCCCCGGCGGCGCCCCGGCGTGCCGCCAGCAGAATCCCACAACGGATGAAGCCGCGGTGGTAAGGGCCAGATCCCGCGGCCACACGGGATCCAGGGGAGATGCGGCGCCAGGCACCGCGTCCGCAGAACAAAAGGGGGTCGTAACCCCCTGCTCGGCTAGCTGGCCAAGCCACCGTGCCCCCCCCCCCCCCCCCCGCCCCGGCCGGGCCGAGCCTGGTCACCTAGGCCAGGCCGCACTAGCCGGGCCGGACCCAGACCCAGGTCGAGTCGACCCAGTTTGAGCTGACACGGGGGGGGGGGGGGGGGGCTGGGTTGGATTGGGCCTAGACCCCCACTTCGGACCGTTTTAGGTCTTTTGCCTATAACTTGAGCTACGGACCTACGATTGATGCACCGTCAGTTGCGTAGGAATCCTTGGATTGATCTGGTAGTTTAGGTTTGTTACACTCGAGGATTCGGCAATGTTTGAGCATGGCCGGGTTGGTTTGAACTCGAAACCAACCGGGCCCTTGGGGCAGAAACCCTTGTATCTTAAGGACCGGACGTCCGTTTGACGTGCCGTCAATTGCGTTGGAATCCTTTTTTTTGAGATAGTACATTTGGATTACTCAACTTGAGTTATGTACGTAGTTGGAGTAAAGTTGGGTTGGTTTTAGCTTAAAAACCAACAGGGGCCCTTGGACGGAAAAACCAATAACTCCCAGACCGGGAATCTGATTGACGCACTGTCTGTCGCTCTGGGTTTCTTTTGACGAGACAGAACTTTGGGATACATCAAATCTAGACTCTGTGATGGTTAATGTATCGACTCTATTTTTCTCGAGGAGAGGACCCTCCTAGAATAGAGCATGCTGTGTGCGGGAACCCTAGAGTTGGTTGCGACTATGATGATGATGACTGCACTTGGATCCTCTGTGGGTTCGGCAGTGAGGACGACTATACTTGGATCCTCCGTGAGTTCGGTAGCGATGACGACTGTAATGGGATCCTCTATGGGTTCGACGACAATGAATACTGTTATTCTATCCTTTGTGGGTCCGGAAGTATGACCTCTGTACTTGTATCCTAAGTTGGTCAAGCAGAGTAACTGATCCTGTATCCTTTGTGGGTATGACAGCTTAGCTAGTCTTATATCCTATGTGGGTCTGACAGCTTAGATAAATCAGTGGAAACATCTAATCATCTCTATCACCTTAAAAAGTGTATACTCGTGTGAGATGATTCTTGATTCTCAATCATTATCATCGATGTGATTGACTTGATTTCCAATGTGGACTGGGTTGTGTTTTCCTGTGTGGACTGGGTTGTGCTTGGGCTTGAGAGTTGGAGCTGTTTTATAACTGATGACTTAGGTATATATATGGGAATATACCTAAGTAGAGTCAATTGATACTTCGTGATTGTACCTTTCCATTGTGGTTTATCCTTCGTGGATTCTGAGAGACCTTCGGGGGTCTCGGGGTCCCAACTGAGTATCGTATACTCACCCCTGCATGGGCTATGCCCACACTACGTTGTGTTGGATTCAGACGACGGATATCACTGATCAAGGTGGAGGATTGTAGAGATTGACGGTACCCGGAGGTGGTCCACTTGGCGGGACGTACACGGAGCAGGCAGCCGGACCCGTGGAGCTGAGAAGACTATCTGTACCCACCCTTCAGGTGGGATTTCCAGAGGACACCTCGATGTTGATGTTTTACTTACTTCTATTGTACTTTCCTTTCAGTTGTACTGTACTTTCAGTTGGGATTTTATACTGGCTCATTCACTTTTCTTCACTTACCTTGTACCTAGTTTTACTTAGTACTTACTTCACTTGCGTACTCTATTGTGTATGTTACTTCATAAAGGCAATGCCTTCCATTCTTTTTGGATTTATGTAGTTGGTGCTAGTCTCCAGCCCCTAGCCTATGGAATGCGGGCTTGGGGTAGTCACGGCATGGGCCCCAATGACAGGTCATTACAGTTTTTGAGAATTAGGTCATAACTATTACATTACATCTCAAAAAGAACAATGTTTACACTTATAGTCAGTTTCCATTCTTTTGATAAAATAAAAACTCTTGAAAAAAAGAGTCATGTCTAGTTCTATGTTTTAGATAGCATGACTTTTCCTTGATCCTATCCTTGACCCTATTCATCTATAAGTCCTCTGAAAAAAATTTCAAAACATGGGATGAGCATAAAAATCTCAATAAGGTTTACAATACAAAGAGATAAAACATTAGTTCATCAGTACATACAAAACCTGACATCTTTAACATACCTCATGAAATCATAAGATTTTTGAATATCACATAGTAATCACATGTCATAAAGGTAAATTTTGGCATCCATAACATACATACGTTATAGCTTTCACAGCCACGTAAGGAGTTACATTTAGAATACCCATCATTGTATATTCGCTAAATCACTTAAGAGAAACATTCACGTTTACCTTAAACACATTACCCAATGTATTAGAGAGCTATATCGAGCTCACCCACCCTAGGATTATCACAGAACCACCCGTATGAGTAAACAGCTCCCAAGAACCATAACACATTCATAACACATAAAACAAACATAAAGGAAAGATAACATTTCCACATTTCAATCACAATATATCATTTAAATATATTGACATAAAAAATTCATTATCAGAAAAATTTTCTATACCAAAATACGTAAAAGAGTAGAGGGTATATATTTTCCCATTAAAAACACTACAGCATGTTAATGAAGCCAGAGATCAAATAATACTCGCGGCAGCAGAAAGGTCATTGTCACCAAATACGTTAAAAAGAAACATTCATTTTTTTCTTTTAGTAAAATTATTTGTACAAAAATATTCCATTTGAATAAAATGAAAATTCTAAGTATTTTATACACCATATAAAAATAAAGTCATTTATAAATCGAAATATACCACCATGAATGTAGATTGAGACGAAGTCCCTTACCTCATGTCCGACTTAACCCGTTCATTATTAAATATCATGAATAATAAACTAAAGTTAATTTATACATTCTTAATAACCTTTTCATGTTTATAATTCTTTTTATATCACTTATTACCATGATATAAACAGTATTTAATCATTTATGTTAATAATGGTTGCTTTGTCGATATTTGGTACTTGAATCAAAAATGAACTTTTTATAATTACAAGTTGTTCATCTGGTCAAAGGTCCATTATCTCCTGAATTATATTCATGATTTAGATATCAAATATATAATATATATCCAGTATATATATGTATTTAAAATAGTACATTTCATTTGGAGATAATAAGTGAAATGCACCGTTCATGGAGACGGTAAGTCGTACGTACGCATGAACGATACTTTCATTTCTATTTAGTATTTTAATAGAATGAATACTTAATGATACATAGGTATATTATAATTACAGTATAATATCATATTTAATTTCATTAACTCCATCCTTAATATGTCCCATATATGGCAGGAATGACTCATATCACATTGAGGGGGTTGTAGTCCACACTTCCTCAAATGAAATTAGCGTATTTACCCGCTATGGAAACCATAAAGGAACTTTTTAAATGAAAAATAGAATAGAATAGAAAAAATATAAATATAATATATATCGCATATAAATATAGTTCCATTTTAATGTCCACCATAAGAGGTGTTAGGAGAAGATTTAACAATCATCGTTTCGTGAGGCTGTAGTTCGTCATAAACAGAAACAATATATTCTTTACCCATTAGACGAAGGAGTGTGTAAGTGTAGTATGAATAATCCTTATAAAAATAATGTAGTATATTGATTATATTGGTTTTGTTATAAAATGAGTAATAAAAATAGTTTATGTTGATGGATAAGTTAATGAAAACAAAAGAACTTAAGAGAAGATGTTGCATTTAAATCGGGTAACTCCATTTTTTAAACCAAAAGGATTTCTTGAAGTGTCTTCTGCCTAAGGTAAGGCTCTTAAATGGATGATTGGGATCTTAAGAGCTTATAGAGTCTGGTCAAGACAAGGGGCTTGAGAGGTGTGAGTAACAGGTTAGAGGTGAGGGCTTTTTATGAGGGGGGGAGGGGATCTTTAAGAAATTTTGAAATATTATTTAATTATATAATGATTCTTGGTTTCTAAAACTCCAACACTTATTAAAGTCTACAATAAGAAGACTATTTTTTGAAATAAAATCGTCCAATAAGATTTGCATAGGTTATGGATATTGTTTTATGTATTATAATCATATTTATTTAAATCATTCATTAATGTGGTAAGCAATGCATCATTATTGTGTCATAAATAATTTTATTTATTTGATGTATAAAAAATATAAAAAAATATCCTGATGTTGCAAAAAAATTTATGCTTTCAATTAATATTTATATTCGAAGAGATAACTTATATAACCTCATGTAAAAATTGATTTACCAAAAGATATATGTTTATGTCATTTTTGTATTTACTTTAAATTAATTAATATAAAGTGTCACTATCACTACCAAGTGAATCCATCGGGTACCAAAATCGACCCAAGGATGCCCATTGTCGAACACGTATCGACCAATAGGATTAGGACACATGTTATAGTAATTTAATATTATTATAATATTATTTGTTTACCCTTATTTTCAAGATTTACCCATTAACCATGGTAAATATAATATTTACCGAAGTAAATATTCATAATGTCTAAAAATAAAAGTTGCCTATTTAAACAATTTGAACCTCCTAATTCCAAATATGGAATCCATTTTTCCAAATTCAATACACCTAAGTGGCATAAATTAAAATAAATTTAATTCCCGAAGTCAAAAAAAAGCGTGTTTTTAATAAATAATAACTTTCAAAATATTGAAACTTGTTTAGGTCCAATTTCAAATAGAAATTACATCCAAGTTCCAAAATTATATTAAATGGCAGAAAAAAATATAATTACACGTTAAAACCAATTTAAAAGATAATATATCCTTATAAATAAATTAGATTTAAAGGAAGTTTTGAATTAAAATACAGTATTTTGACTATTCATTGAAGATGAACATTAAGAGAAAAGTACCAAGATTTAATCCAAAGATAATTTTGATGTTCAGATCATAAAAAAGATTATTATTTTGTCAAATAGAACATATAAAAGTGAAAAAACTAGATTTAAAAACATCTCTCCAACAAAAGGTGTTAATTAGTCCTTTAATTGAATATTAGAGTGTTTATGCTTAAAATTGGATTATTTCTTATATTAAGCCTCTAAAATTTATTTTATAAATGTAAAAACAAATAACAAACATGAATATTCATATTGTAGTCAGTTCTGTCAATTTCTGGAAATACAATGGCTAGGCATTAACTACCATTTGAAATAATATTATATTATTATTTTTCAGTATGACCCAATGTTGTGTTCAATGTAAGATTTCAAAGAAAATCATTGTTTCCTATCGGATAATCCATAAACTACCATACCCTTTATTGTAAAATTAATATTTAATTCAAAAATATTAATAAGTTTGAAAATATCATAATCTTTATTTACATGGGAGGTTACATATATACATGATGAAAGAGTGTTTTTCTCAAAGAGATATTAGTCAAATAGTAATATATTTGAAGTAATTTTAATTTAAATTAAATATAAATTTAATTTAGTTTTTTAATTAATTTTAAAAAAAATCTACTTTTCAATAAAAATCATTATTATTCACTATTCTTCAAAAAAGAAATAAATTCATAAAAATACCAAATTACTAACTAATTTTGACATGTAGATTTAAAAAAACTATCTTTTCAAATAAATTTGTACAATTTGTAAAAAATAATTTTAAATATTGGGGAATATAAAAAACATGTACAAATTTTCCTATAGTGGATTATTTAACTACTCTAATTCAATTTTATTTATTATATATGGACTCGTTATAATTAGAATGTATCCATGGATGATTTATAATGATAAATGAACTAATGATATGAGGAATAACATGTATTTCATTAATAATTTGTCCTTATATTCCCATAAAATAGGCACAAAAGAATAGTTGACTTCCTCCCCAATAATTTGAGCAAGAGTACCTCATTTTTGGGTTTCATCACCAATATTATTGAATTTTATTTCAAAATTATATCATAGTCATATGTGCATTGATACATAATAATGAGAATATTTGGGATATAAAATTTGACTTAATTGTCCTAATAAATGATATTTTCTTTAATTTAGGTAATATCATCCATATCCATAATTATTTCAACATTAAAAATAGGATGGATAATTAGATCATTATAAAGTATCTCCAAAAAAGTCTAAATCAATGAAGATTTATAAACATTAAATGTGATCGTTGAGTTGCAAGGGGGTTTAACTGATAGATAAATGGCCTTTTCTTATGTTGCTGACTTAAAATTCATAGGAATATTATGTGATATAAAAGTAAGTGATAAAATAGAATCCAATATAGTATTAAAAGATATAAACCGAAGTTCAATTGTACCTATCATGGTATACATTAGCGATAGTGATCAAGAATTCCATTCCATTTTCCCTCAATTTAGTAAGTCCTTGGGTCCTATTTTCTTCAATTTCCTTAGGGTTCAGACATTGATGTGTGTAATAAATAAAAAACATGAAATTAAATCATTATAGTGTGGAGAATAAATAGCTAGGATACTCTTTTATTTTATTATACTAACTAGCCTTTTATCATTGGTAATATAATTATAGGCTTGTTTTGTAGCATTACAAACATAAAAATGAGGAAAGACTTCGGTTATTATAAGGATTCCACATATCCATCACTATTTATAGGATAAAAAACATGAAGATTCCACTCATTAATATTTTTGTTATGCTGAATTAGGAAGCCAATAATTGGTGGGATCGTGGTTCCTCTCAAATTATGGTGAATAAAGTGAAATAAAAGATTTAATATCCCATGACTAGCTTAAGGTCAATATATCCTTTACAAATTATTTTAATAGGAAAAATTATTTTGAGGTAGAGTACCGAAAAAAAATAATTTTGTTTACTTGTAGGATGAAAGGACATTAGAAGAGAAACTACAATGAATTGAAGATTAAGTGAAAGGAATATTATGTTTTATGTATATATATAATTTCATGTAATATATATATTTCACATCTAGGGTATTAAGTAATATATTAAATTAATATATTTTTAAACATATATATGAACCAATGATGTTTAGAGACATTATAATAATTAAGGTGAACTCACTATATTTCTGATAAAGTGTGACTCCGTAGTCATCAAATAGAATCACACAACATCAAACATATAAAATTATTGACTATAGTAAAAAGATTATATTGTTTTGAATGTTATAAATACATTTATCTTAGTGTCTAGTTAGACACAACAAGACATTGTTTTATATTTTAAATGAATCTTCTTATGTATTTTCATAGATTATAATTTAATGAATCTTCCATTAATGATATCTAATATCTATAATGAATTATAAATATAAAATATAAAACTCATAACTAATTGTGCAAAGAAAATAATGTTTCTTATAAAACTAAATATAGTATCTAAGGAAATACTCAAAATGGTGTTCACACTATTATGAGATTGAACACTGTTAATTTATAAAAAATATTTTGTTCTTAAAAATTTATCTAATTAAAAATTCTATGACACAATTCCTATAAATCCATTTCAATATGAACTAATGAACTTTTATATAAAGAGTATTGATGTTAATTCATAAACATCATAACATTCCTTTAAGATATTTTAGTGTTTCAAATTGGAAGTAATGAATATACATGGTAAATGTTATAAATTCCTCTTGTAAGGAATGTTAGAGAATGTTCAAACCAATTATTCATCAATCATGTAAATATCGATTTGATATATTATAGAATTAACATTAAATTATATAAATAAAAAATTTGATGGTTGTAAAATTTGGATTTATGTTAAACCTTATATTAATTTCAGGTTTTCATTAACAGTTTACAAGATCTATTTCTCAAATAAATGCATAACATCTAACAGTATTCCAACTATATTAACAAACTGATATCTTATAAGATAAAATAAAATGGGAATCCATTATTTCATATATTAATACGTTTTATGTGAATTATTTTTTAAATCTAGCTTTATAAACAAACATATATCAAGGAAAATAATAATTCTATCTTAGATAATTATACTATAGCTATATATTTATATCAAATTATATTATGATATTAGACAATGAAAATTATTTTCGATAATGGTGGAAGAATATCTATCTTGATAGGGTGGTGGTAGGATTTAATTTCATTAGGAAAAGTCTTTTAATGCCCATGGGTTCACATCATAATTGTATATTAGACAAGTCATATTTTGATGAGTTTTTCTAGTGAAACATATTGTGTAGGAATATTAAAACCATTTATTTAGTTTTATGTTACCACTATCATGTTAAATTTGAGTCAATAAGAAGAATTAAACCTCTAAGTAATTTGAAAACAGAAATATTCTTTTATTGGAAAGATGATATGAATTCATATGTGGATTCAATTTTCAAAAATCAAGTTACGTATTTTTGTATTTTTTTAGTTATTGTAAATTCATTGCTATGATTTTAAAATAAACTATACCTAGATGGTTCAATTATGTACCAATATGGAACAATTTTTTACTAAAGGAGTCATGTAATCTCTAATAATAGACTATTACATAACCATACACTAATCATCTTGCTAAAATACATTTAAATTCTAATTATCAAAAAAACAATACAAATTATAATGTAAATTCAATTAAAAGACCAATTTAATTAATATAATCCCTATGGATAACTTCTATATGATATAATACAAAGGGTTGGTGATAACCATGAAATCAAATAAGGTAGGGGTGTTAGAAAAATACATTCATATATTGAATAAAACATCATGATTATACAATATCCATTTTTGTTAATGCACCAGAGAGTTTCATTTTTATTAGGAATAAAAGTGTATTTTTTGATTATAAGAGATTGGAGATAGAATAATAGTTTTCTAAATTTTATAATTTTATATCATATTTAAAACATATATTTAGTATTTTAATTAATGAATACTAATGAATAATGAATGTATCCAAGGATAACCTAATAAATTGACCCACGTTATATGGAACAATATCTAAAGGAATATATATATGTCTGTGGGGTTTCTATTATAATGTCATAGTACATTTGTTTTTAAGTCATTAAAAAAATAAAACTTGGAATAATTTGGGAACAAATTATTTCTTTTATCACAAGAAATGAAATATCACCAAGAGTATGTATGAAAGAACATGGATAGATTATAGTTATAAATATTATTTTCTATGCCTAATAGTAGTTTGGAGTCTTTCTTATATTCCTTAATATGTATTTAGTTTTGATATTTCTTACACATAATGCATTTTAAACTAATATAAAACAAAACAATGAGGAAAACATATATTTATAGTCAGGACTATCCAATGGAACTTGAGAAAGTACATTGGACGAGTACCGTATAGTTTGAGAAATAAAAACACTAGTTTTCTTGGGGATATAAAACAAGTATTCCATTATATTAATTTATTATAGAATCACATTGAGGTAATAATTATAAAAAAGTAAACATATTACTACCTATTGTTTCCATATCTACATGGACCATGTACATTGTATCTTTTTTGATACACATGAAGAATGATATTAATGATTTGTTCATGTTCATCACGTTAGACATGATGTCGAGTTAGTGATAAAGAAAAATGTAAATAATTGGTAATATCACCCATTGAGTGAATTTCTGATAGGGGTGATGTAAATGTAAGTATAATAGCCACATGAACATGTTCTTCTCCCAAAAAGTATATTCATATCTCCACAGAATACTGTATATTATATGAAAGTGAAATAGTTATTAAGTAGTTGGATCTAGTGAATAGGAGAGTCTATTTTATTTGATGAATATGTATAAAATAAATTTATAATTTCAATACCATAATATTATATGATTAGTTTATTTATTTGTATGTAATCACATGATGAGTATTCTTCTACAAAACATTAATGTGATAAGGTCCATACAATTCCCATCGCATCAAATGGTTAAAACAATTCCTCATTATAATGAGAACATTAAAATGATAAAATATTAGTAATAAAAATATTTCTTATGATCATGATGAAATTTATCTAATGGAACACAAATGATGTTTTGAGTATTTGGTTTTTTATTCTCATAAGTGGAAGAGGCATATACTCGTGATGTTTTTCCCTTTGCAATCACCCAGAGAAGAGGTATGTAGGATAAACCAACATATATGAATAATATATAATATATGATTCATTGGATATTATGATCTATTGATGTAAGTATTGGTCCATATAAATGATATTATTTGTAGTGTATATGATGTATCATGTAGTTTGATTTATTGTTGAAATAAATGGTGTCTTATATTCATGATGAAGTAGGGTATGTTGGTTGTGTAATAAATTTTATTACAGTTATTGAATATGTCGGCATTAGGTATTTTCTTTATGAGTTGATGGATATAGATAGGTCATGGAATTTATTAGATAAGAATAATCTAGATAAATCATAGACTATATTTTTTCATCGATGAGTTCATTTCAGGAAGTCATCAAAACAAGCCCAATAAAATAGTATAATGATAAAAGTATGTATAGTAGTGAGAGATATTGAGATAAGTAGATTAAATTACATAGTAATATTACCTAAGACTTTTCAATAATTTAGAAATTAAAATCTATCTCTATGTAAAGTCTTAGGTTTTTTAGTGGGTCATATTTGTTCCTCAACTAGTTTGAATATATACTTTTGGTGGTCAGATCAAATATTATTGTTATATTTGGAACCTAAATCCTTGATTTTAGACTACAAAAGGCCCTATTTTTAAATGGGTTTTAAGTCTAGGGTAGTGCCTCCGGGATTCAAATGGGTTTGAGGTGTGTCATAGCCTGGAAAATAACTTTTCAAAAAGTGTTGATAGAGGTGCATGGTTATATTGTACTGCACTACCTCCCAAAAGTTACCATTAGATCCACCTACAACACTGGAAATGGTTCTTAAAAAAAATTAAGTACAGGTTCATGGTCACACGAGATGTATGAAAATGTAAAAAGAGTGGAATCACATTGTCTTCTCATGTTTGGATAATCATTTGCATAGACCGTGTGCATGTGATTCTTGGACATTGGTCGCCACATGGTCGGAGCACGGTTAGCTGAACAATGTTGGAAAACCATGCAGGTCATTTAAGAAGAAGAAATTTCATTCCCCCTTCCTAGTTCCTTTATTCCTCTACCTTTCTTGTCTCTTCCATGTGAATCATATTGTTTCCTTTCTCAATTTTCCCCAACATAGGCTTTGAGACAAATTTTTCATCTGTGTCCTGATTCAAGAACTTTTTGTGGCTACCGTTTTCCTCAATAAAGGAATTAATCATAATAAACTATTTATATTTTAACTCGCCAAACAGAATTCTAAATACATGTGAGTTCTTTTTCCCAATTTTTAATATTTTCATCGAAAAATCATTTCTTATTTTGGACTATGATAGAGGTAGATTCCAAACTAGAGAGTGCCTACTCGCCTAAATTCAGTGGTGCTTATCTTTATCCTTAAATTAATGGAGGATTTTTGGGTGTGTTCTAAATACACCCATGTCGGTTGACCAAGTGAGACCCCAATTATTTAATTCATTCCATTTAAATTTTTCAATTGAAGATATGAGATTCTTATGGTAAATCTCTTACATCACTACAAATGGTTAGTCTGGAAAAGTCAATTTGACCAAAATTCCCAACTTAGGTAAGGTATGTAATTTATGTTAATTAAATTAGTTATATTGTATGCATATTCACCTTAGTAACATGGTATAATAGGTCTGATGGTTGAGGTGATGATTATCACATGTCCTGAAGAAAACGTGGTTCATAATGATGGAAATTTACTAAGAAATATATGGTGATGATGACCAATGGGATGAGTTGACATGGTTATTGGATTAATGTGAAGAGGTTTTCGGGGTGGGAGAATGGCCAGTGTGACTTGATATGGTGTTCAAAATTTGGATTTAGTAACATGGTAAAAGGGGACAAGGTTATGGATGATGTTTCTTAGGATGTTTTTTGGTTTTCGATCACTATGTTGGATGATTCACAATTGGATTCATGTTCATGCATATAATACTCAGTCAAGGTGGCTTGACCAATCATTCTGTATGGAGGCCATCAGATATTATATGTCTTAGGTGATGGTGCATACCATCATATATGTTGGGGTTGTCACCATAGAATGTGAAAAGCATAGTTATGGACTAGAGGGTGATGGTGCTGAGGCTATCGGTTGGGGGATGAGGATCAGCATGATGCTTAAGACTAATGGGTTGGGAAAAATTGAAGACATATATCATCGTGCCTTGGGATGTTGGGTTTTGAGATGATTTTGATTACATATTAGAGGAAATATATCATTTTTCCTCGGGACATTGGGCTTCGAGCTGATGGGGGATTTCATAGAAGAGGTATAAAGGACCTCAATCATGTATATTTGGCATGCCATTTGGACGTCATCTACATGGTTGAGGGTATGATGTGTAGGTGAAATGCTTATATGTGGAACCTGAGTGTTCACCTAGTATAATACCAATCAGTGGACGCCTTGGGTGCTATTACATGGGTCATAAAAACTAAAAATATATATTTTTTGGTATTCCATATATATATTTTGGTGAATGTGTTCAAACATATCTTGACAATGGTCAAAGCAGGTGATCCCTTCCTTGTGGTTAGTAATAAAAAGGTAAACAAGTAGTTTATTAATATTTTATGTGTTTATTTGTATTCATATTAGAATACACATGTATAATTATGGATGTAATAAAGGGAAAAAAATTTAGACTACTGAGATTATTATCACACACCACACATACCCTTCATGAAACATGTAGACTTTATATCTCTGAGATCAGGTAAGGATTCGAGCTTAAGAGTTGTACCTTAGTGACCATGTTTGACCTTTTTCATGGGATATATGGCATTGGACCATATTGGTTCGTGCATCATGATGGTGTTTATTTTTTGGGTTTTAGCATTATTTATATGTGTGTATTGATATGGTTAGCCTTGGGGGACCCTGCCTATCTACTATTTTGTATGGACTTACATGTTTATTATTTACAAATTGAAAATTTTTGGGCCTGATTATTTATAATAATTTTTTGTTTCTTCCAATGAGTTATGGTACTATTCTTCTACTATATATATATATATATACCATTATAATTATCCCCACTATAGGATATAGACTCCCCATTATGACCTCTAAGATGCTAACTACATGTCGGCACCCTTTGGAATATGTGGAGTAGTTCCAAAGGCCTAGTGGATAACATACCCAAATCACTATTTATGTGGTGAATAAGGTTGGGTTACTTCAACTTGTATTAGAGTAGGTTTTTTTGGGGTGTTACCTTCCAGCATCAAAATTCCTATGTATAAATTGTAACCACTTTCAGCTGGTTACAAATTGTCTCAAAGAAAGATTTATTTTCCTTATGTGTTCTTAATATTTGTGATATTTTATTAAGAGACTTAGATATAATTGGAACTAGGTATAGAGCATGTGTTTGGGTGCCTGGAGCCTCTTGTATGGGGGATAGACAAATTTTATGTGGGTTGGATGTTTATATTTTATTGTGTTATTTTATAGTTTAATTGATTTTCACCTCGAATAGTGCACTTAGGTGTGATGGTTATCTGTTATGTGGCCTTAGACCCTTGGACCTTATGGTAAGGGAGGTTTTATTATACATCATGTTAGGGACATAGTATCAAAGGATGTTATTTTATTATGATTTTCAAATGGGAACCTAGAATGTTCTATGTGGGGTTGGGCTATTTAATGTGTCAATAATGAAGCTTAAAAGTGTTTTCCTACATAGAATATCTTTGTTGAATTATACTCATAAATCCTAAGAATGTGGTTCTATTGAAATATATATGTGATCCTATATTTTCCATATATATGGGAATGACCCCAATAAGGGTAATAAGGAATGGCGATAGTGGGGGACATGTTTAAATTGTCGGTAAAGAATCCAGATTTCTTTTTTCATGTATATCCTATGTCACGAACCAGGTCGGGTCACCATCCAACCCGGTGCCTGACCCGGTCCCCAGCAAGGCCCGAAGGGCGTTCCCGATCCCCACGGGCTGGCACAAGTGCCCGGGTATCAAAACTAACACATGGGAACGATTTTACCCGAAATAAAAGACAGAAAAACAACTAAAGAGATAAATAAACTAAAACTAGAAATAGACAACCAAACACGCTTTTAAACTATGAACAGGTTTAAAGTCTACAACATCAACCAATAACTAAAAAGAAAAGATGACAACGAAAACTAAAACTCTTACCCAAACCTCAAAGAAACAGGAGAGGTGCAACATCCACACGTCACAAACGTTAACCTTCACGAGAAGACCACCAACGACCAACCACCATCACTGAGCACGGTGCCTCAACCTGGAATACACAGAGAACAAGGCCTACATACACCCAATGGTATATGTAGGGTGTGAGCAAAGAGCCCAGTAGGACATCACCTAATAAAAAGGTTCCACGTATAATCATGAAATTACAAATACATTTGCAATATTAACTAAAGAAAAGAAAATGAATGCTTGAATAGTTTAAAAGAAAACGGGATTAAAGAAAACAGTTTCAAATGGAACAACTTAAATTAAAAGACACACACTCACTTTTTAAAATAACCAGTTTGTCGCACAGATGAGCGTAAGGTGACCAATGAGCAATAATACGATAGGGGCTGCATGGGCGTTAGCTAGCTTGGGTCCCTAGATCTTTGTGTCTCGGTGAAACGTGGCTTAGAAGGCCACGACCCTCAGAAAACGTGGCTTAGAAGGCCACAACCCTCAGAAAACGTGGCTTAGAAGACCATGACCCTCAGAAATGCATATGTTTAGTTAGTGTTGCAATCATCAGTCCTGGCAGTGAAACCGGGTCGAGTCACCTCCGGAACACTCACTCACTAGTCTAGTCTACCCTCCTAGCTACCCGGGCATCCCGGTTTGTGCTCAGACAAGTTTCAAGTTCATGTAACATGTCACTATAATGTATAAAATCCAAACAGGGTAATTACACACGCAAAACACAATTTTTTACACCCAAATCCGCTTTTAAAACTGTACGCACACCAAAATCTTTTCAAAACAATATTTTCATTGGTTACATACACAATTAAATCATCTGCACACTTCAAAAGACACTCATCGCTAAACAAATCACCACTTACACAAGTAGACACTATTTTGAAATATGGCACACACTAAATCATTTTTCAAAAATGTTTAGCACCTTTTTCATAATTAAGTAAACCATAGAAGAAATTATAAATCAATAGAAAAAAAAGTGTCACATGTCTTTTCACAAACTAAAGTAACCATTAATAAGTTCAAACGCATTCACACGTCGCAGGCACTCAAATAAAATTTTAAAGTGTGACACGCACCACCCGAGTAGTTTAATGGAAAAACCTTACCCTATTAAAAACACAAATTCATAAAACACATAATTTAACAAGCCATAAATAAAATCTAAAAAAAATAATTTGAATGAAATCGCTTGGCATTAACCACTAAACCAACACAAAAGTTCACAGTAGAAAACACACACGTACATAAACAGGCTACTAACAATTTTCAATGCAAATCAAACTCTAATAAAAACTCACTTCACGCTACACCAATTAATTAAATAAAATTCTAAACAAATTAAACTTGCAATTTAATTTATCAAATAATGATTAAACATGGAACCACCTACCTTACATGGAGAAATTTAAAATTTCAGTGAAAAACATCAATTGCATGTTTTTTGCACCACAAGGGACCAAGCGTGAACCCTAACCAAAGAGAGGAAACCCAAAACAAGATATTAACCCCAAAAATTATAACCCAAGCCTGCTGTAAAACCAAAAACTCAAAGATAAAGGGGGATATACTTATCTAGAGGTGTGCGGTGCGTGCGGAAGGAGAGTGCGATAGCGGTCGAGGAGCTGGAACATGTTGCAGCTAGCGGGGAAGGTGCCGACGGACCAAACCGTGACTAGTAGGGGAAAGGTAGGGAGCTATCAGGGTTTGACGGATGGGAGTAGGGGAGCAATGAGGCAGCGGGTGGTTTTCCGGACAGAACATGAGCAGGGGGAGTCAGAACCAGTTGCCAGACCAAAGGAGCAAGGGAAAATTCCGGTTTTCCGAACCAAAATTGGTCAGGAGGGGCGGCATCGGCGTGATTGGGTGATGGAGGTCGGTGGCTGGGGAGATGCGAGCGGGTGATCAGGATGGCGGTCGGAGCTAGTGCTGCGACGATGACCCGCGGTGGCGGCGGGCTCCGAGGCGGCGAGTCGAAACAGAACGGCGGCAGAAGCGGGTCGCGGAGGGGTGCGCGACGCCGGACCGGAGTAGGTGGGTGGGCGACATCACATCTGAGGCAGTGGAGTGAAGAGAGGGCCGGAGAGGTGGGGGCGCGACGTAGGGTTTCAGGGGGGAGGGGAGTGCGCGACACACAGGAGGTGCTACGAGAGAGAGGGGGAGGAAAAAGAGAGGAGGGAAAATAAAGGAAAGAGAAGAAAAAAAAGAGGGGGAAAATAAAATAGAATAATAAAAAAACAGATTAAAAATAAAAATGAAATAGGACCTAAAAATAATAATAAGAAAATGAAAAATAATAATATTATTATTGATAACATGTTAATAATTTTATTCTAATCATAACTTAATTAACAATTATAACCAAATAAAAATATTAATGAAAACAATAATAAAATAAATATTACCATTCTTATTATCATTAAAATATATATGTATATATATATATATATATATTTTAAAGAAATAGGCAGTCGCGCAGTTACCCCGTGCGGCCAATAAAATTTTAATAAAAAGATAATGATGAAAAAAAATTATTATTATTGTTAAAATAATTCCTTAAATTTTCATTACACTGCTTATTTATTTTTTTTATTTTTTTTTCATTTCCATTTCATTATCCCGCTATGTTTCAACTCATTTGGAAGCCGGGCAGACATTGCGGATCTCAACACCATGCCTCGCCCATGCGTCTGGTGATGCAAAAACCAAACACTCATAATAAATATAATAATAATAATAACAACAATAATAATAATAATAATACTAATGATAATAATTATCATAATAACAATAATTGTAAAATTAACAAAACAATAATAATTGTAATAAACTAAAATAGAAATAATAATAATAATGATAATCTCAAATGACTTTATTATGATTATTATCATTAAAACAAATTCTAATTCATTTTATTTCATTAATTAAACATAGGCAAGGCGTGCGGTGAACCGGGTGGGGCCGCGCGGCGACCCAAGCGAGGCTGCGCAGCTTCGACCGTGTTGCGCTGGACAAAAATAAGACCACAACACAAAGAACTCGAAAACTTAATTCAAGTTTTGACCCCAACTACTCGACACGTAGAAAATTTATAAAATAAATAAATTGAAAAAGGTGGGTGTGACAATTCTCCCCACCATAAAGCTTTCCGTCCCCGGAATGCCACAACCAAGACTGAACCCCAAAGAAGAAACTGATACCCCACAATCAACAAGTGAAAAGTAGAAAAAGCATCATGCTCAGAGAAAGTGCCTCAAAGACAACATCAAGAAACCCATAAAAGACTTTCTGATATGTGTCGCCTACCCCAAAGATCTAGAACGCCTCTAGTTGACTAACCAAGGAAGGGAACCCTCTCACCCACAGAAACCAACTTTACAAGCCGAAACATCTCAAACATTACTAAACGAAAACCACACCATTTGGCTAGAAAAAAACAACAAGGTCAAACCTTGTCCACGGAACACTCTTATCACTTATCACCAATCCATATTTAAAAACAGAAGCAATAGATCAACATGGGGAGGCCCGAGGGGCTCCCCACCATTTGGAACTCACTGACGCTCGAGACGAGACTGGAAAACTGACACGGGGAGGTTCGAGCGGACTCCCTTCCATTAAAGAAACGTCCAACACTGATTCATTCTCGAGACATTTGTGCGAGACCCAATGTGGGTCTCCCCACCATTAAGAACATACCAACGCCCAAGACGAGACTAGAAAACCAACATGGGGAGGTCCAGGCGGACTCCCCACCATTAAGGAAAGGCCAACACCGATTTACTACAGAGACCTTTGTGTGAGACCCATATTGGGTTTCACTACTATTAGAACAAACAGAGGATACAGAACTCTGAAAAAAAATTCTTGATGGTGACCAAGCACCCCACCACAAGGGGCGGGGAGGGAGGGGCCCAACTACTGGGGCGTCAAAAGCATGACCCAAGACAAACTAGCATTTCCACATTCCTAGATGAGCATTATTCATGTTTGAGACAAATTTACCCAACAGAATCCCATAAGGACCACTAAAACAATTACATCTAGTGGAACGAGACCCCCAAGACTTTAACGCACGAGGCGACCACTCCTCCACATGGTCACGAAAACCTCATGCAACCAGACGACTCGTTCGAAACGAAACAACCATAGAAAACAATTTAAAATTACTCCACTCTTAACCCCGATGACAGAAACAAGGTCGGGGTCTCATACACTCTTGGGGTTCCTGACCACGCGCCAGCTTCACTCCGAGACCTCTGGCTGGAGCCCTGATGTTTGAAGCATCTTCTTCCTCGCAGTCAGGAATGGAAGACTCCCGAGCAGAGCTTCTCATTTTGGTGCCACATGCAATCATATTGCACCCGAGGCAACATCATCATCCACAACACATTACGACATCCAACTGATCATAAACTGAACATTCACCAACACAGGAGCTGAAATGGTGCATGCACATCACCCTTTCTCACACTAGATGAGAACATGACACCACAAATAGTCACTTGAACATGACCATTGCTGTTGAGAGAAACATTATACGGAGAGGGACTTCAAACTGAGTCTTAAACAACACGTGATTCCTACAATTGACCGTAGCATCCCCATGTGACTGGGTCTGCCACACTAGTGGCCTAACATAGACCCTTTCTTAAACGAAACCAACAAAGGACCAAAGGTCATTTAGAATAGTGGTCAGCACCGACCACTCCTGACTACTTCCACCTTTTCTCCACGAAGAGAACTCACACTACAGTAGGTCACCAAACATGACCCTTGCAGCCGATGAAAACACTACAAACCATTCAAGACATCGGTAAGCACTGATAACTCTGAATCACCTTCACCGTTCCCCGCTAGAATTCCTTTCGTCATTTCCAGGGGGAACCTTCAAATGCAAGGACATCAAATTTCATATTTGACGACTCAGACAATATAATGAAACCAAAACTCTATTCAAATCCCCTCGCATCTGTCATCCCGTTGCGGGAGGATCCACTTGTTGTAAAAAGGAGAGGTGGGTTCAATTCTAGAATTCAAGAAGATATTCCTTTGATCAACTGGAGGGCCGGCCAACGGTGAATTTCCTGTGGCCAAACTTCAATCACATGCCATCGCTTAATGGGGGCATACACTAGCCAAGAAAGAAAACAATGGACCTAACCCAACTGGTCCAACGGTCAAGACATACAACAAGAAAACACCAAACGTACAGGGGAAACCACTGCAAGGGCTCCCCAATGTACTCTTCAAAATAATTAACTAGCTACACGCTTGCATACCAACTTACAAATAAGAATTCAAACTCGGGACACAAATCATTCAGAAAGGATCCTCGTCTCAAAATGCCTCCCATTTGACATTTTCAAAACACAAGGACACGCCACACAAACACCGTTTACTAAAACACCAAAATTTTTTCCATTAAGAAAACATTTTTGAAAATAAGAAAACCCAGTGGGTTACACAAACACCAATGGCGTCCCATGAGTCTCGCACATGCATGTTCTCATGCCGCACTGGCACCCACCTCATGTCTATCCAGGCACTCATCCGCTCGTGCCATTAACCATTTCCCTTTTTGCATACACTCATGCATGTGGTTTCCCATGAGAACGCCAAGGATTGAAACCAAACCTTTCCATCTTTTTCAAAACCAAAACTCCAACCCAAACTTTTCAGACCTTACACGCCATTTTATTTTCAAAGCGCTTTATTTCAAAACATTTTCGAAGACCAAATCATTTTTACAAAAAAACCAAATTCTCACGAATCCAAAGCGAAGTGACGAGAAACAACGCAAGAGAAACTTGTGTCAGCAGGTGACTGGAACGTGTGGTTGGCGGCCATACGCCAATCACGCCACTACCACATAGGGTATTCTAGGACAGCGTCCCCGGCTCCACATGGCTTGCCAGACCGAAGGAGCAGGGGAAAATGCCAGTTTTCCGAACCAAAATTGGTCAGGAGGGGCGGCATCGGCGTGATTGGGTGATGGAGGTCGGTGGCTGGGGCGATGCGAGCGGGCGATCAGGATGGCGGCCGGAGCTGGTGCGGCGACGATGACCCGCGGTGGCGGCGAGCTCCGAGGCAGCGAGTCGAAACAGAACGGCGACAGCAGTGGGTCGCGGAGGGGTGCGCGATGCCGGACCGGAGTAGGCAGGTGGGCGACATCAGATCTGAGGCAGTGGCGTGAAGAGAGGGCCGGAGAGGTGGGGAGCGCAAGGTAGGGTTTCAGGGGGGAGGGGAGTGCACGACACACAGGAGGTGCGACGAGAGAGAGGGGGAGAAAAAAGAGAGGAGGGAAAAGAAAGGAAAGAGAAGAAAAAAAAGTGGGGGAAAATAAAATAGAATAATAAAAAAAACAGATTAAAAATAAAAATGAAATAGGACCTAAAAATAATAATAAGAAAATGAAAAATAATAATATTATTATTGATAACATGTTAATAATTTTATTCTAATCATAACTTAATTAAAAATTATAACCAAATTAAAATATTAATGAAAACAATAATAAAATAAATATTACCATTCTTATTATCATTAAAAAATATATATATATTTGAAAGAAATAGGCAGTCGCGCAGTTACCCCGTGCGGCCAATAAAATTTTAATAAAAAGATAATGATGAAAATAAAAAAAAATTATTATTATTGTTAAAATAATTCCTTAAATTTTCATTACACTGATTATTTATTTATTTTTTTATTTTTTTTCATTTCCATTTCATTATCCCGCTATGTTTCAACTCATTTGGAAGCCGGGCAGACTTTGCGGATCTCAAAACCATGCCTCGCCCTTGCGTCCGGTGACGCAAAAACCAAACACTCGTAATAAATATAATAATAATAATAATAACAATAATAATAATAATAATACTAATGATAATAATTATCATAATAACAATAATTGTAAAATTAACAAAACAATAATAATTGTAATAAACTAAAATAGAAATAATAATAATAATGATAATCTCAAATGACTTTATTATGATTATTATCATTAAAACAAATTCTAATTCATTTTATTTCATTAATTAAACATCGGCAAGGCGTGCGGTGAACCGGGTGGGGCCATGCGGCGACCCAAGCGAGGGCGCGCAGCTTCGACCACGTTGCGCTGGACAAAAATAAGACCACAACACAAAGAACTCGAAAACATAATTCAGGTTTTGACCCGAACTACCCGACACGTAGAAAATTTATAAAATAAATAAATTGAAAAAGGTGGGTGTGACATCCTATTTTTTCATTCTACTAATCTACTACATATTTATATACTATTATATGTGATTACTGACATCAATGTGGCTAGGTAAAGTTCCATGAGGCTAGATGATACATGATACCAAACCCTGATATGGGTAAGTATGGGGTCATGAGGTTTGATTGCATGGGACATGTTATATTATGGGAGTATAAGGGTTGTTAGATGTGATGCCTATTATAGCTTTCCTTATCTATGATATTTTAATATATACTATTATAAATGATTTACCATTGTGATTTTTATTCAATAATATTTTACATACATAGTTTCTAGTAACGAATAAGGAGGGTGGTGATATGGTTCCATATAACAATGCAAAGTATAAGCCCCTCAGTGGTGGGATGTCTCCATAGAGAGTCAGGTTAATCAGGAGCCACATGTTCATGATCTGGTATAGGAAAGAAATATGAAAATGGTTAACTTCAGGCTAGGTCTAGATGTGTAGATCATGTAGCAATTAGTTCTTGTTAAAATGGGTATTTATTAGAGAGCTCAGGGATAAGATACATCTATATATTATTTGACTTTTGAGTTCTAGTCCATGTACCAAACACTATTTAATGGTTGGGTATATTGAAATATGAAGGGAACTAGATAGATTTGGTATATATTAAATTTGATCAGATTGAGATGCCCAAATGTTAGAGGGTGAAGCTGGACACATACAAGCTTAGAGGACTGAAAAAGCACTGGGGGTGTGTAACTTCAAGTACATAGGAACGAGGGTCTGGTTTTGAAGGATTATGATGTCAGATTCTTCAATAACGTTTTCCTAAATACATTGGGAGAAATCAAATTCCATGATTTCATGAATATATTATAGTGGGATATACCTTTCATGGAATATGAGGTGAAAATCACTAAACTATCATGATATGTACATTTTATGATAGGAAACGATGTCTCCAGTGTGCAACGTTTTGAGGATTATTTACAAAACTCAATGAGAGTTCATGTTAAAATCATCACTATGAAATATTTCTCTAAGGGGGTAAATCAAGAACTTAGAGAAAATGGGAACTCTTCTGACCGATATTAATGATAGAATTGTGTATGAAAAGTGGTGATTTTTATGTTAGTATGATTCATGACTTTGTGGAATCATAGTAGGGAAGTCATGATAGAGATTTAGGAAGACCACTGATGAGTGGATCTTCAGTAATGTGATTCTAGTGCGGGTATCCATGGCATGTTTGAACACATTGTGATCGGGTTCTAGAGGAGAGTTGTTCATGCAGCTAGATGGTCCTTCTTGAGAGGTTCTTCAAGAATCCTTCTCAGATAGATGGCAGCTAAGAATAGTGTCATAATCAAGGATATGATGTTGGATCGAGATTGGTACAATGATCGTGTATCAAGGATTCAGTTACACCTGGAGGTCTTGGTATATATAGAGAGACCCAACAATGGTGTCACTTTAAGGTATCTAGTGCAACTCCATATAGAGGCTAGGTTAAGGGAAATTGTGTTTCATGCTAGGTGGATGCTGTTATGGTTCCAGTTTTAGAGTAGGACGAGGATCTGATGACCTTTGGAGGTACACTGAAGGAATTAAAGGGTGTATTTTATTTTTTTCATATCCAGTTTTGGTTCATGAAGTGAAATTTTATTGTTTTGTGACATACCAAACATTTTTTGGTATGTTATCATTAGTTATGATGCAATATATCTAAATATATATATTTTTGGTGCATTGGAACTAGCAATTATTGTGGGAATCAACGTTATCAAATTTTAATGTGAGGTGTGTATTCATTAAGATTTTGATGAGAATAAATATATAAAAATTATGTGGGATCATTTTGGGCATCTCTTGATATGAAAGATCTTTGGGCACCTGATCAGGTGTGGGTTTTGATGGGTGTCGTGTAATAAATAGGTACATTTAGTAAACTAATGAGATGTGAGATCTGATGGGGTTCAAGTGTGATGTGGGATTTATTTGAGAACATGGAGATTTGTGGGAATTAAGTTTAGTAATGAGACTAAATCTGTGTCTAGGAATGGTCCGTACACCATCAGACTTTGTTGTTTGAGTCAGAAGTGATTGGTTCAGTAAATCCTATGATGGGTGGTTCCATGATTGTATTTGACATGTGACTTAATTAATAGGATAACAGAGGTTGATGTAATGAAATGGTTATGTTTAGTACCATATCCATGTAAATAATTATTAATCAGGGATGAACTATCTTATGTTTGAGAGAATATAACATCCCATATTTTTTTAGCAGGTCAGAAGTTCCTTGACCTATTTTAATTTTTGTGTTTGGTGGTCATACAAACCACTCTAATGATTATATTTACCTAAATTATAAATTTTTTATGATTTAGGGCCTTTTTGAAATGTTTTATATGACTCGGAATGTTCCTCGGGGTTTTGAATGGGTTTCGGGTTCTTGATATCCAAAAAATATATCATATTTATTTAAATGTATTTTCTAGATGTAGTTAATAGGTATATATTTATAAAATTAATATTTATTTAGGTACATGAATATTTAAAAATTATCTGAATTTATAGTCAATTTAATTTTTAATAACTTAGAGAAAAATTAATCATTTGTATTTATTTATCTAAATAAATACTTATTATTCATGGTTTAACAAATTCCAAAGAATATTGAATGCCCGATTTATAGTCCCAATGAAAATAATTTTTTAATATCTATGATTTAATTCATTTCATGTTATATAATAATTACTTTATTTTTATTATTTAGCATGTGGTTAATATTTAATCAAATTAAATAAGGGGGCTTTACTAAATTTCAAACTATTTATCCATATGTGTAATACATGATTTATATAATTTTCTAATGTCATGAGTTTTTTTGTACATATTGATATTCTTTGAAGGTAATTATTCCAAGACCAGGAGAACATATAAAGTATTCTCTCACAAATGAGAATCTATCCTTCTCCCCTTATCAAAACTGATAAAATAAGTGAAATAATTCATCAATATTGAGATAATTATTATTTTCATTAAATTATAAAGATGAAATAAATTTGGTAGGTCTAAAATATCACCCACACATCTAATAGAAACACTATAAGAATCATGGAAATTATGTGCACACCATTAGATAGATTTTTCATTGGATTCGTTAATTACAAAAAACATTTGAAAATATTTGGGTGGCTGTAAAATTTTGTCATCAATAAATAAAGATTTATAAAATTTAGTAGATTATTATTTTAAATTAATTACATATTATATATGTAAATACCCTATCTATGAATAATATGGAATTATTTTATTATTTTTTGAGGATTTCATCCGAATAAATTTGTAGAACACATTGTCAGTCAATTGCTTATCTACATCCACAATGCCTTGGAATATAAAATATTTTAGTAGATGAGGAATTATTCATAGTGTTTGGTGGTAGTCTTGTAATAAATATGTTAATTTAATGTGTTTCAAGAGAGATAGTTTAATATCTTTCTTTATAGGGTCCCTAATTCCCCTGGTAAAGGCTATGGTGATGGCTATTTTAGGGTTGTGGATGTGAGGAGAACTACATTTTTATGGATAGTTAACATATGGTTTGAAATAATAATTTCAAAAAAAAGATGGTTCTTGTGAGTATCTTAGTGACATCCTTATATATACTAGTGATAGGTTTAATGATTTTTTTGCAATATTGTATCATCTCAGGGATTTTAGGGTGACTATTATGTATAGAGTGTCCTAATAAGTGATATAATGTGGACAATGCCTTATGATATCCACAGTTTTGAGGATCACATCATGCTATTGTAATGATTTTTATGGTGTGAATTGTGCCCTGAGGATTTTCCTATGGGAATCATAGAAAGGTTGAATTCCTATTATATAGGTCTTGGTGTACTTAAAACATCATATGTATTTACTATAAATTATGTTAAAAATAAGGTGCTCGTCTGGGGATCAATATGGAATTTTACACATCATTTTTAAGAAACATAACTATTTTTTATCTCTAAAATTATTTGGGGACTCTAGTACCTATGTATGAAATGGATTGTATGATCTTTATCCACTATATATCATTCAATAAAGAGAGTCAATATTTATGGTTCATGTGTTGGTTTCATAAATAAATCCATATCCAACACTATTCATATGGTCCATGATTTAGTGCTAGTAATCTTAATTTTTAAGAAGGCTAAAGTATCCATCGAGAAGAGGGAGGTTAGATATTCTGAGGACATGAGGTTATAGATTAGATAATGACTGAGGTTATTCTCGAGTTTTTTAACCCATAGTGATGCTCAACTAGATTTCCATTGTAAACAGGGGTTGACCTTTTTTTATGGACATTAATTCAATTCCCTCAAACCCTAGAAAACCCGTGGATTTCATTATATCTTTATAGTTGTATTTGAGGAGTTCTACCTATTGATTCAAGGGTATTGATCTCTATTGAAATTACAAACACTCTTCTCCTTTTATTCTCCTTTATTTTGTTTTTCCTTCATTTAGGTGGTAAAAATGTGGGATATTTCTTTTTGGATAGTATTTTAATTATAATTTGATCGTGATTTTTTTGGTTTGGCACTGAGGTGGTTTTAATCTAATGTGAAGGTGGTCTATTACTAGTTCTTCTATTACATTCTAATTTTCCACAACTAATCAATTGAGGTAGATGATAGTACACATATCCTTATATTTTTTAAATTATTTAATTATGTTTATTTTTTTCTTCGGGTGGATATTTAGTATTATACAAATGAGTATAATGAATCAAATTAAATGAAATTTAATGGAATAGGGTTAATAACATGTTCATTATTTGAATCTATACTATTTAAAGTATTTGATGGGATATTTATATTACTAATAATTGTGTTTCATGATACAATTATAAATTATATTTATTGTGATTAAATTGAAACAAACTCATCCATAAAGGGTTAATAATTTATTTAAGGTAATTTAATTGTTGGTTGGAAATGTGTAATCTTATAAGTGATGTTTATACATGGAATGACAAATTCATATGAAAAGATATTGTTAGGATTGTTTATGGGTTACTGTTTGTTGTGATTTTTTGAAATTTTGTTTTGGGTCAATATTATGTTTATTGTTAAGTATTTTTTCAGTTAAGGTGAAAAAATTTACTAACATAGTATATAATAATGAAATTATTTTCACATTCATAATTAGTTAAGTGACATAAATTGAGTACTAAATTTTTTATGTGGAAATATATAATTTATAATGATGGGTTTCATATATGAAAATATTGTTTCGAATAAATTAATTGTGTGGTGGATGGTTTATAAGATTGATATTGAAATAGGTTAATGGTGATGTGGTTTTTAAAATGGGAATGTCTGGTGGCTATTCGTATTAGAACATCTAGGTTTTGATGAGATGGTTTTATTTTTGTAGTGGGGATACATTTCAATTTCCTAGTGGGATGGGTCTATATGGTAGTAAATAATATGGTAATGGGTAGTGACATAGAGTTTTAAAATGGTGGGAAATCAATGAACTATTAATTGTTAATATGAATGGTTATTAGTAGGGATATATAAATTTGATTCTTACATTAGGATTGGAAACTAATATGGAATAATTAATGGAATAATGAACATAATTTGTCTCATAAAATGTTAATTTTGAAATGAATAATGATATGCTTAAATGGTAAATGTGAATATTTATTTCACTATTGATATAAATATATTAAGATGAAATGTTTCGATGGTATGTCAATGGTTGTTATGTTTTCATAGTAATAAAATAGTAATTGTTATAGGTATTTTTATTATTTTTTGATATGAACATTTTTTATGTGATTGGAGTGGATTTCAAAAATATATATATAAATGTATATGATATATTTTTCTTTTATTTCTTATTCACCTTACCTGTGTAAGATAAGCTTATGAAGGCCCAAAATTATTGGGTTCCATTTGTTTTCACAGGGTGATTCAAAGGGTGGGTGGAGGCCATTACGTGGCTCTAGAGATGTCCCCCCTTTAAACCTTCTCCTCTTTATACTATGCTGGTGATTCTTGTTCCACTTCTCCATTTTTTCTCACTATCTGTCTTTTCCTTACTCTTTCGTTTTTTCTTCTCTAGGGCTCTCTACAAAGGAATATCCCCATTGTTCCATTAATATTACCAGTATTGGCAGTCTATTTGAGAAGTAATCATCTACTAAAAACCTACTCTGGCCCCTTATTCCTATGTTCCTCTCCAGTTTAGATCTGAAGCTTCAGTTCAGAGGGTTCAAGGTCGTGTGTTCTGGTTGTTGATGGATTCTCATGTTCTCCCGACATTGGCCTTCTTTCATTCTGCATTTTTCTAGTTTACTGCTCCTTTTGGCATTATTTGGTGGCCCCACCTGTTGAAACCTACTCTAACCTAGAGTTCCATGGTTCCCCTCTTAGTCATATTTGGAGTGGTGGATGATATATGTTTCTGGAAAGTGTGTATCGATGACATTTGGTGCTCCAAATGCTTCATGAGTCAGTTTTTCTTATTAAAATTGTCTTTTGTTTTTCATTTCTTGTTTATGTTTCTTTTTTAATATAATTAGTGATGCATTGGATATTTTGGAGTTTTTCATTTTGGGTTTTTGGATTCATTTATGATTGTTCTCTGTGGTTCTAGATACTATTGTTGATGGTGATGGTGAAGGTGGAGTAAAGACAATATGGGGTTTTTATGATAATTATTGTATGAGGACTCAGATAACAGTGGTGACGATGAAGGACTCTAGTGGAAGAGCTCACCATTTATTTGTTCTATTATGAATATGGTATTGCGATACAACAAGGTTCATGAATCAATGTAATTAGGTGACATTAAGTGTCACATGGACCCAGATAGAATGATGGATCATCTTTAACCTAAATTCTAAATTTTGATTTGTGATGTTTTGTTGGTATTTATTCTTGTTTTTTTGTGGGTTAATTGTCATCCATAATCGTGTTTAATATCATATAAAAATGAATTTTTAGTCATTCGTTTATTTCCCCAATATCTGGAATGGTGTGGGAATGGATGGCTTACTAATCCCTCTTCCCTGGTCAATTCTTCCAAGTGTATATAGGATGTAATGGCTAAAAACAAGTATATTTTTATAATTTGTGATCAATTAATTTTATAATATATTTTATATTGATTAAATTAGTTTTCTATTATGATATAGTATCCTAGTGGGGATATTCATAGTATGGAGTGGTCATGAGGTTGATGCCCTTCAATTTCATGTTCCAGTACTATTTTAAGTCGATGATTTATTATTTTGAAATTCGTTTTGGTGGTGGATATATTATGATTATGGTGTGATGGATATGAATATGTAATATGGTTTTGATTCAAGATATGATTGTTGATTTCATGAAATAAAGATAGATATAGAAAAAACCAATTTATGTTGGTGGAATGAGAGAAATAAATTGGAAGGAATGTGGCTACAGGAAACCTTCTTAACAGATTCATTGACACTGTGTTGTTGTATTTTGATGCAATATTGAGTTTTTGATACCTCTTGAAGATGGGTGATAGAGGACCTTTTGTAGGTGTGAGATTGTTAAAATATTTATTTATAGATTCATTTTATTCTTCTTCTACAATTACATTTATAGTCTCGAGGATGATCCTACGATGTATAAATTTATGCTCATCCATATATATATATATATCAGTTTTTTAGGTTTCTAGGGGGGATTCGGTGACCAAGTTAAACATTACTATCTTGAGGCTTAGATCTATCATTGGGGTTTCTACTATATGATTTTTTTTCGGGAATCTTCTTTTTTAGAGATTTTAATTTTATAACCTTTAAATTAATTTTTGAATGGATTTTTATTCTATATTATTTCATTTGATGGGGTTATTTTATATTTCAGGATTATGATGGTAATTAATCCTTTTTGTATTATGCATACCCTCACTACAAGTCACCATCACATGGAATGTTTGAGGTGGGATTTAGTGGTGATTCTTATTATCACAGTAGACATAGGATGGGTTTATTGTGCGAGAAAGTCATGAATATTTGTATTAAATGTTATGGGTCCAGGTTTTCTTGGAGTGTCTTGTTCTTAATTGGTAATTATTCCATGGGTTTCATAGATAAAAAGTACTAACCAAACTTAGTGTGTGATGTGTAAAGGATTCCAATACAGATATATGTGATTATGTCCCCCAATGATTCAATGAAAGGAACGTAAGAAAACTAAACACCCTTGGGGAGGTAATTATAATTATAGGGTGGTTCCCTATGAGAGGTATATGTTTGATTCTACATTTTTCTTACGTATAAATTGGGTAATTTTTTTAAAATAATTACTAGATGATTTAAGTTATATTATGTGGGGATCCATGTTCCAGGATGATTGATTCGTTTCACTTGGGTGATATATCTTATGGATTTAAGGATATTTAGATGACTCTAAAATTTATTATTTTTGTTTCCTATAGTAAATAGAGATATTTTCATTGTATTTTTGACTTTTTTGTTAATAAATTGTTTCATTTAATGACTTGTACATGTGACCTTATATATGTCAATTTGTTTTTTATCTTAATTTATGATATATTTTTTATAGAATATTAAGTTATTATTAATTTAAAACCATAATATGTAAAGAATAAAAATTTATATAAAAGTTAAATTGAAACAATTACAATGATAAAAACAAATATCATTCTTTGAGCCTTATCATAAAATGTTTAATTTGATTGTTTCTCTCAGTGCAAACATTAAAATTAATAAAAACTTCATAACATAACATATGTGAATAAAATGAAATATTTTATACTCATGTTTTATAATATAGTATTTGTGTTAATCTTGGTTTCCTTACATGTTTGATTCTAATAATAAAAAATATAGTTAGTATGTGTCAATGGATTCATGTTTAATATGGTTTTTTAGTCATCGTGTTTGGAATATCTTTAAATTCAAGGAGCTATTGGTTCGATCTGTACAAGAACATGTTAAACATTTATTATAGTAATAGTTAAATTTTTTAAACCCTATTATTCATGAAAAAATAAACTAGATAATATATTGTGAAATTTTGTCTACTAAATTAGTAATGATATATTACTAGATTATTTTGGTTGGATTTTGTGATGCTAACTTTGAAAACATCTCTTATGCTATGTAATAATATGTTTCGGGATGTTTAGAAATATATAAATGACTTTCTCAAATAAGATGTGGATTATTACTAATATTAATTCATAAATAAATGGAATCCTTTTTGGAAAATTATTATATATTTTAGAAGATTCCTTTTTAATGTTTTGTGAGTATTTTGAAAAAATAATTGGTACCTACATTTAATGGAAATATTTATGACATTTTAATATAAATAATTGATTTTATTTAAAGGAAATATTAAGTAAATATTATGTTATATTGGTAAAGTATTAAACATGTGGGTATCATTGAAACACTTTTCTGTTTTAAACTAATATATGCTAATTTCATTAAAATAATTATTTATGTGAATGAATATATACAATGAAAATTGATTTTTTCTGGGAGCATGATGGTTAGGACCATTCATTATCTATGATTATAGTTAATGATTTTTGGTATATATGATTTGTGGGAATAAAATGGTGTTTCATTGATTATATGATGTTTTTATGTATAATGATATCAGAGTGATGGTCGAGTTGTGTTGCGGGATGAGTTTATAGTGTATATTCAGAAAAGTGATGAAATTTTGTTTAAAGGATGAATTGGTTTGGTGATATAGAGGTATATGAGTAGATATTATTCTATTGGTATGTTTTTGCTTTATATTATGTTAGTTAATATATTCATTTATTAATCTAATGTTATTTATTTTGTTTATTCGTTTAAATATATGCCATAAATGAATCAACAAGGTGGTTTTCTCAGGAAGTGGAAGAAAGAATCCTTAGAATAGGTGTTGTAAATATTTTTACAATAATGATAAATTTATTTCCTTGGTGGAGGGTCATGAATCATCGTTAAGAGGTAGGTATAAGGGTTTTTGGATTCATTTTAATTAAAAAGGATGCTTAATCCATTCTATGTTTCCATTTTAGTTAGTTTACTCTGAATGGTGGATCGAGAGATGATGAAGTTAATCCAAAGTGAACAAAATGATTTTTCCAGGGAGGAGAAAATGAATTTTTTTAAATATATGTTTTTACCTATGTAAATTTGAAAAAATGTATGAATGAATAAATTGATATCTTGTATAGAGATTCTATAGAGCATGGTCTTGGTATTTACATGTTCACCATGAAGTATTTATCTTTTGATGGTATAACTAATGAATACATGTATGGGAAACATTTTATGTTTCCTTTAAAGTAATAGGCTAACCTAATGTTTGATAAATTTAAATTTATATCTTTGATATATGTGAGGGATCATACTATAGTGATTGAGAGAGGTTGAATTCATGCTTTTAAGATTACCATTGAGAATTCATTGAGTTTTGAATCATGACTAAACTGAAAGAGGTTATGTAGTCTCTTAATGATTGAGTTTGACTTCGAGATTTGGGTTTGAGTTGCTGTAAGAAACATTTTTTGAGTTGGATAATATATTTTTATGGTAAAATTGGAAACCAGTAATTCAATTCCCTTAGATTCATTATTTCATGAGGTTTAAGTACGGTTATTCAATTGTTCGGTTGGGTTTCTAGATTGAAAGTGGTAGTTGGTTTGGATATGGTTTGTTTTATTTTAAAATTTACTGTGAGTATGTTCCAACTCAATGGATTATTTCTTTTCTAAATTTAATCATTTTAAAAATTGATTTTGAATAATATGTATTAAAAGTTTTTTATTGGTTGTATTCTGATTACATATCACTTAAAAAGGATTTCAAATTTAATCTAATTGATTTCATAAGTTACTCTTGAATCAATTTTCTAGTATACTAAAATTCATAATTGTTTTTGGAAACTAAAAATAATGTTTGTTGTATTGTATTGATTAAAAATATAATTTCAAAAAATTTATCTCATTATTATGAGTTGATTAATGATATGTATGAATGAATATTTATTTATTTTAAGTGTTTGATATTTTACTTATTAAAAATATGTTATTTTAATCCTTTATTTGTTTTTGACGTTCTATTTTTGATGTAACACTAATGGTTGTTTGGTTTTATGAATTTTTCAAGTAAAATTAGAGTTGGTGTTCCAGTAGGATTATTTTGATGATATTGGTTAATTTGGAGTATATATTTTTTCATAGGTTTGGTGATATTTTTTAATTACAAGGAGACTCACAAATTGACCTACTCCTCCATGGATTTAGGAATTTGATTATTTAAATATTAGTAGTTTTGGTGGAGAGGTGTAAATTTTAGTTATATAGTTTTAAGAGGTTATTTACCGATGACCATGTTGATACCTAAATTAATAAGTATGTGATATTATTATATGTATTTTCAAATACTAGGTCATAAATCTATTTATATATGAGTAATATCTTTATTTAGGAGTTATTCCCTTGGGGTGTTTAGATTCATCATCATATTTTCCTCTTAGGTTTTTTTTTGATTCTCTAGGTTGAGAATCATTTGATATGTATCTGATGTAAGGGCAATTATGTTTTAGAATTAATTTTCATTTAATGGGTTTTTATAGAGTTTTAAATGTTTTTGGTGGTCATATTAGAATTGATATTATTTTTAATGGTGGTTTAGGGTGGGGGGTTAAAGGCTGATTTTTAACTCTCTAGAGTCCACAAAACCTGAAGTTAAGGAAATAATGAAAGCTGTTTAAAAGATAAAACAATGGGGAGATGGGTATTTTGATATGTGGTTATCCTTTTTTGTGTATTTCTAATTTTTAATGGTGTGGTGAACTGGAGGATCTTTGTGACATCCTTCTTCAAAACTATGAGAGGAATAATGATGGTTTTGAAGGGTTCATCATCTCTAGGAGTCTTGGGTAACCCTTACATTTATGAGTCCCGATTGGATATTCCACCAACATTTTATTTTATTATATCTCCAATAGTCATAGAATTATCACACCATGATTATAGTTTTTATAGTGGGTGTGGTGCCTAATGGCTTTTACTGATGGGAACAAGGAGTGGAGAAATGCATACTTTAGATTTTGTTGTGTGTTTGAAATAAAGAGGTTAGTTCAACTTAATTGTGGTTAAGAGGGGGAATCCATCTGGGTATCAACATGGAAGTCAATATTCTGTGTTCAACCACGAGGGATGTTTTTTAAATTATTCAAAAAATCGAGGATAATTATACACAATGGGTTAAAATTGTTTGGTTGATATGTAGTCACCGCCATAGGATTGAAATGGGAGTTCATTGTTAATTCCACATTAAATGGGGTGAGGAGGAAATAATTATCTTAAATAAATAGCTGGGACCATGTTTTGATATTGTACATCATGACTCTAATAGTCATTAATATTGTATATATGAAGAGAATGATACACATTTTAATTATAACAACCTTAGTATTTATTACATACAAAAACACGATTTATTATATAAAACCGTCACTTGATACAAAATAAAAGATCAATATGTCTAGTTTATTTGGGGATTCGGAACATTAAATATAAACTTAAAGTATAGAAAACAACATCTAATTGAAAACCTACTTTACATGACCACTACATTCCCTCGTACTTAGCATTGCATAGGATAACCCGGGGGCATGCGTAAGAAAAGGGTTAGCTATAAATCATAGTATGGGAATAAACATGGAATATAATTAGGAATATAATACATGTTAGACAATAGGCATATCAATGGATAACTAGATAATCATGAACATAAACTCATGATAATGCCTGATAATCATGACATGGAGATGTGGTAATAACACTTAACATGGAATTAGCATGAGCCAAGGCCCATTGCATATGGAGCTTGAGTAAATCCTAATTTCCCATGAGGCATGACTAAAACCTCATTTTACATGAATTATAATTATTCAAAACCCGTTGCACATGACTTATCATGATACTGTACTTTTCCCAATGCATTTGAGCGCTATTAGGGCACACCCTTTTTAATCATTTCATTTCATGCATAAGTGTGCCACATGGATCATACAAAATGGAATCATTTATCATCATTTATTCCATGATAAAGGGATTTGTAATACATAAATTAGTCTTTATAATCAATAAATAAATGTTCATAAAGGTGAATACCCTTGATAGAGAAATGGGCATGGTATTTACTACACAATGACATTAGATGGGAAAATCGGTGCAATTTTGGCCGGGTAACTACATGACATATGAATTCATAAAAATGGTTGATGAGATAGAAATAGTTGTATAATCATATATTTATGAAATGGAATGTAATGGGGTCATATGGATACATTTCCAATCATATGTAATGCATTTGTTATTCATAATACAAAATAATTGCTTGAATGTAAATGAGGGGAGAGAAATTCCTTGTGGAATTTTGACATGGTAACAGGTATACATGGAAGGTACCGATGAGAGAGAACAAGGTATCTCATCATTAAAACATAAAGAGGAAAGTATAGGAGTGGTAAAAAATCATACTTCAACATTTATAATTGAAAATAAAATGGCATAACAATATTAAGAAACATGGATAAAATGGGAAAGGAAGGAATCCCTTACATGGAAGTATGATCCCAAAGGCTTGAGAGAGGCTTGAGAAGGCTTCTTAGGATCTTGTGGTGCCTTGTGAGGATTCTAGAGAGAGGAGGTAAATGTTTGGAAAAACTCCAAAGGCTTTTATTGAAGAGGAGGTTGTATATTGGGTGGGTTTATATAGGAAAGGATGGGGAATTCTTTATTATTTTGGTTTGGGACACCTCACATTAAACTAATCAAAACCACAAAACAGCCCATGGTTTTTCCCAATAGATTATTTCAAAGGTAAGTGGAAAAAAATATTTTATAATTCCAATGACCGAACTTTTTAAAATAACAGTGTTTCTTATGTGGACATGAGTCACACTCTAAAGGAAAAAAAATTAAATAGACAAAATGTTTTATAAGTCTTGAAGGGTCCACTTAAGCACTGTAAAATAAATAAAAAAAGACAAAATAAAATAATAATAATTTTAAAAAATATAATTTCCAAACATAATGATTATATAATTTTATTACATCACTATTTTGTCATTGTGATTTAATAAAACACATTATATGTTTAAAAGGTATTTAATTTTTACCAAAAAAATCGATTGTCACGGAAAATTATAAAAAATACACCGTTGGGTAATTTCGACATTATGATTCCAACAAAAATATTCATTTTATATAAATAATTTTTAAAATATGTGAAATTTTACTTTTAAAAAAATACCTACATTTATCAAAAATTTATGGCTTTTGACAAAAATAGATTTCAAACCTTAATAAAAATTACAATTTCTTTCATAAAAGTATAAAATCATTTAAATTTAATAAAAAGTAAGTTAATAATAATAATAATAATTTACTAATATATTATTTAATTTAAAAATCCATTAATTCATCAAAATATATTTCTTAGATTGAATATTAACTAAAAATATTAGTTGTGCTTTAAAAACTATTTACAAAGTAAAAATAATAAAAATAATGTTTATTCTATATACAAGAATAATGTATATAACCATAGTACTAGTGTCTTATGACATAACCCCTTAAAAACCCTCATAAGACCAAAGGGTATGGAGTGTGATGGTTATAGACTCTTGGGGTGGCTCAGATATCATTGCTCGAGTGTTAATCTCTATCAACATCCAATTCTCTCATATGTGGTTGCTCAAGCTTAACGTATTCAAGATCATATTGGGATTGGTCAAGAGTGAATCCCAATGATGTTATCTCCTTTCCGAGCTCCGACAAATGGGCTTCATATTGGGAAAGTCAACTGGATGAGGCCATCGATTCCTTTGTCTGAGTAAATTGGATTTATTACTGCCATATATTTATACTAATCATGTGATCACTCTTCAATGTCTATATTAGAAACTGTCACAATTCTTACCAAAATTTTAATATCCAAAACATAGAACCAAATAAGTGAATACGTTTTACATAACCAAAAGAAAACCTTTAAAAAGAACAAGAGGAATTTTCATTAATGAATTTTTGGGTCGTTATAATCTTCCCCCCTAAAGAAATTCCTCCCCTGAAATTTCCATTTCCCACTATAATATAATTCAGGTAACTCTGATTTATCACTTCCTCTAATTCCCACATCGCTTCTTCAAACTAGTGGTTTCTCCACTACACTTTCATGAGGGGCATTGTCTTATTTCATAGAACTTTTTATCTATGATCTACGATCATTACTGGTTTCTCCTTGTATGAAATACCATCCTATAGCTATGCTACCTCTGAAGAGAGTACATGTGAAGGGTTCAGTACATACTTCTTTAAGAGGGATACATGAAAGAAATCATTTACATTTTCCATAGTACGTGGAAGTGCTAGTCAATAGGCCAAAATTCTGACAAGATCAAGAATCTTTAAGGGGATGATGTACCTAGGACTTAATTTCTCTTTCTATCCAAACCTCATGAACTTCATCCATGGAGATATACGTAGAAACACCATGTCTCCATCTTTGAACTCAAGGTCTCTTCAACGGTTATCTGTATAACTCTTATATCGACTATAGGATTCCTTGATATGTTGTTGAATGGTTTTCACCTTCTCCTCCATTTCATCGACCATTTCTGGACCTAGCTGCTTACACTCACTGACTTCATCCCATCATGTCGGTGTTCTATACCACTTCCTATATAGGGCTTCATAAGCATTCCTCTGGATGCTCAAGTGGAAACTGTTATTATAGGAGAATTCAACCAGAGGAAGATTTTGATCCCATACTCCTTTAAATTACATTGGACATGATCTTAATATATCTTCAAGTGTTTGGATTGTCCCCTCAGATTGGCCATTAGTTTGAGGATGATAAGAAATACTGAAGTTCAGTTCAGTATCTAAAGAATATTGGAGATTATTCCAAATCATAGAGGTAAATCTTGGATCAAAATCATATATAAAAGATAGTGGTACCCCATGTAGCCTTACCACATCTCTGATGTATATCTAATCTAGTTGATCCAGTGAATAATCAATCAGAATTTCAATAATCTGCGCAGACTTTGTAAGATGATCAACAACAACCTAGATTTCATTGTTACCTTTGGATGTATTCAGAAGTTCGATGTCAAAGTCTATGGTGATGTTTTCCCATTTCGAAGCTGGTATGGGCAATGGTTGAAACATCCCCTTAGACTTCTGCCTCTCCTACTTCACTAACTGACACACTAATCACTTTGATGTATACTCAGTGATCTCCTTCTTCATGTTATCCAACCAATAATTCTCTCAGAAATCTCGATACATCTTTGTGTTTCCTGGGTGAATAGAGAAATTTGAACTGTGTGCATCATCCAAAATTTCCTTCTTTAGCTCCAGACTTGATGGAACACATAGTATTTTACCAAATCTCACAATTACTTCTTCATAAACATTGAACTATGGGGATTTCTTTTTTTCTAATAGCTTCCACATTCTTCTGAATTCCCTCACCATACTTTGGAGGATTCATTAACATTTCCAAAAGAGACGGTTGGGAAATCATTAGTGAAAGTATGGATGATGTTCCCTTCTTGATGATTTCCATAAAATCTAAGAAGATTGGATCCTTTTAAATTCTCATTAATGATAGAATTGATGGGTCCATTCTACTTAGAGCATATACCACCTTGTTCTCTTTTCTAGGGTGGTAATGGATTGAGTAGTCATGGTATTTGATCAGCTCTAACCATCATTGTTGACACATTTTCAACTCTTTCTGTGTTAATATATACTTGAGGCTTTTGTGGTCGTTTATATTTCACACTTCTCCCCAAAGAGATAATTCCATCAAATTTTTAAATTTAATATCACTGCATTCAACTCCAGATCATGTGTTAGAGAGTTTTTCTCATGAACTTTCAATTATCTTGAGGCATAGGCAATGACTTTGTCATTTTTCATCAACAGACCGCCCAAGCCCTTCTTTGAAACATCACTGAGTTCCAAAAACAGTTCTCCAATTATGGGTAATGTGAGCACATGCAAAGTGATAAGCCTCCTTTTTAACTCCTTGATGATTTATTTGCATTCATCACTCCATGTAAACATAACTCCCTTCCTAGTTATCATGGTAAGACGGTTGGAAAATCATGTGAAATTTCTCACAAATCGTCGATAATATCCATCTAAACCCAAAAGGTTATGGATATCCATTACCGATGTTGGCCTCATCCATCCCTCTACTTTAGTTTTCTGGGAGGGATCAACAGATATCCCATTTCCTGTGATGATATGGCCCACGAATGAGACCTCCTTCAACCAGAGCTCACACTTTCTATACATTTTATTAAGCTTCTCCATCTGCAATGTCACTAGTACAGTTCTTAGCTGCTCCTCATGAACATCCTTAGTTTTGGATTATATTGGAATATCATACATAAATACTACCACAAATATTTCATGGTAATCCCTAAATACACTTTTCATCAAGTCCATGAATATTGATGGAGCATTAGTGAGTCCTAAAGGATTTACTATGAATTCATAGTGCCCATATCTTTTACAAAAAGTAGTCATGGGGATATCTTCTTTCTTCACTGTTACTTGATAATATCCCAACCAAAAATCCACCTTGGAGAAGTATTGTTCTCCACGTAGCTGATCGAACAACTCATTAATTTTTGGAAGATGATACTTGTTCATTATCGGGATTTTGTTGAGCTCATGGTAATCGATGCAAAGGCGTATTGAGCCATCCTACTTCTTGATGAAATGGACTGATGTACCCCATGGTGAAGCACATGGGCATATAAACCCATTATCCAGATTCTCCTATAGTTGTTTCTTCAACTCATCAAGCTTCACAATATCCATTCTATACAAATTCTTAGATATTCGCAATGCCCTAGGTATAAAATCAATTGAGAATTCAACATCTCCTCTATTAGGAAGACCAGAAATTTCTCAGGAAACACTTCAGCAAATTCCCTCAAAACAGCCATGTCTTCAAGGATGGATTCCTCATTAGACTTAATCATCTAATCCAGATACACATGATCATAGGGTATTAATATCCATGATTGATATGATGTTTCTAAAGATGCTTCATCTTCATCATTTAACTTGTACAGAATCTGGGGTCAATTCTCCACATGGACAGTGATTTCCCTCTCATGGAAAATTTATGTTGCCTCTATATAAGGAAAGTCAGTCCATGACGAGAATTGGCTAAAATTCTACCATAGGGAGAATAATGAGGTTTTCCAGGAAGTGAAATCCACTGATTAGGATAGGGTAGGAGTTATATTCACGGGATACAATGATTTCCCCATTTTACGTACTCATTGACAACTTTACTTTCATGATTTTTGGTGGTGTTGGTATTGTTATCCTAAATATTCAGGATATAAAAGAATGTGTATAACCAGAATCAAAATGTATGTTCTCTATTCTTGAACTAATAAGTAGAATACTTGTCACCACTTCATTTTCATGGTTCACTTTGACAATGGTGGGGGAAAATCATTCCCTTGCTGTCTTGGAGGTTATTGGTTGCCTCTGAAAACCCTTGGCATAGGGCACTTATTTTCAAGGTGCCCTGGTTATTTGTAATTAAAGTAGTGAACAACGCTTTGAGAGTTGAATGGAGAATTCCAGTCCTCTGTCGCAGCCATGGATTATTCGTGTACGTATTTTACAGCTAGGTGTCCCTCTCTTCCATGCCTAAAGCATTTCCTCATCCCCTTCAAAAAAATTTGGGCTCCATCTTTCCACACCTTTGGAAAGTGGGGTGCTATAACTTCTTAGTACCATTGGATTTAACTATCATACCTCCGGAATTGAAATCCACCTACACTTCGTATCCCCATGATACCCTTGAGATTTGCTGATATCCATTTCAACCTTGTGGTCAAATCGGACAATTTATTCATAGATGTTGAAGTCAATGATCGCTTGGGATATCTGCAGGCTAGGATTTGTCCCACCAAAGAAGCGGTCAACCATGCATTCAGGGGTAACAACAAATACAAAAATGTATCATGCAAGGATTGTAACATTTTCCCCGTACACTCTGACAGATTTGTCATCGTTTTTATGGAGGGCAAGGAAGTCCCTCTCCATATTAAGCTGGGGGTGCATGTAAAATATTTATCAAAAAACATTTTTTAAATATACTTCCATTCCAATTCTTTAATATCCTCCTCAGGCTTCATATTTTTGATCAATTTCCACCATTAATCATCTTCTCCCTCCATACGATTAGAATCCATAAGAACCTTCTCTTTTTCAGAACATTGATGGATGTAGAAGATCTTTTCAATGGTGTTGATCCATTGTTCGATGATTGAGGGATCGGATGATAGATTAATATTAGGATTCCTTTCTCTCATGAAGCTTCTGGTAGTGACATGTTCTTTCATAGGGGGGTTGAACGTTCCACTTGACCAATTGTTCTATTCAAAGCTTCAGTTTACTAAGAGATAATCCTGTCAAAGTTGCTGATTCCTGCTCCCATAGGATTTGGCATCTCATTAACACAGTCATCACATTCGTCTTTACATCGGTTGTTAGCCCAAGTCCTCCTATTACCGGCCATTGGCTGGAATAAAAAGAAAGTTAGGGGTAACACATAAAGGGTAATCCAAGGATAAAATAGATTACTTATAAATAACTTTTATTTCCTTAACTTATGAATCTATAGGCTTCAATATATAATATCAATGATCTAATTTGTAACATATATTATTAGGGTATTTTTTTAATTCCCTCATTAAAGGATCATACAAATTTTCTGAATTTACCAATGCATATCCTCAGGGAGTGTCGTAACCAATAGTGCAGTAAGGCTCATTGTCGTGTACCCAGATACCCCGGGTCTAGCCCGAAACTCTTTGTCAGAGCTTTCACTCCTCGGTACATCTTTTCCAAAGCCACCTCTACCTACTCATATTTATACAAGGATGTATTTTCTTGATAAACCACTTACTCAATACTCTAAAATACATAGAGATGTTTTTTACTATACTTAGTCTAGTATCTAGGGCTTCACTAGGGTTTTCTAATCATAATCCCAAAAATAACTAAACCAATACTCTGATACCAACTATAACAACCCTGCTCTTTATTACATACATGAACATGATTTATTACCTAAAACCATCACTTGATACAACATAGAATATCAATAGGTCTAGTTTTTTGGGGCATAGGAACATTACATAACAACATAAATTATAGGAAACAACATCTAGTTTAAAACCTACATTACATGACCACTACATTCCCTCATACATAACATTGTAAAGGATAACCCGAGGACATGCATAAGAAAAGGGTGAGCTATAAAGCCTAGTACGGGAAAAATATGGAATATAATGAATAATATAATACATGTTGACAATAATCATATTAATGGAGCACAATAGAAACATGAACATATTGGCATAATAAAGCATGATAATCATAACATAGAGATGTGGTAACACCACTTAATATTGAATTAGCAAGAGCCAAGACTCATTGCATATGGGGCATGATTAAACCCTCATTGAACATGAAGCACGAGTAAACCCTCATTTTCAAATGAATTATAATGAGTCAACACCCATTTCACATGCCGTATCATGATACTACACTTTACCCAATGCATTTGAGCGCTATCAGGGTCCACCCTTTTTAATCATTTCATTTCATGCATAGGTGTACCACATAGATCATACAACATGGAATCATTTATCATCATTTATTCCACGATAAAAGGGATATTTAATACATAAATAAAGAGTTATAATAAATAATTGTATTTTAATAAAGTTTAATACCCTTGACAGAGAAATGGGCATGGTTTTCACTACTCAATGACATTAGCTTGGAAAATAAGTGCAATTTCGGCAGGGTAAATGCGTGATATAAAAATTCATAAAAATGTTTGATGTGAGATAAAGGATTTTATCATAATATATTTATGAAATATATTGTAAGTGATTCATATGGACACATGTCCCATCATATATAATGCATTTTATATTCACAATACAAAATAATTGCTTCAATGTAAATGAGAGGAGATAAATTCCTTACGGAAATTCGGTTGGGTAACGGGTATTCATGGAAGGCACCGATGAGAGGGAACGAGGTCTCTAATCATTAAAACATAAATAGGATAGCATTGGGGAAGTGAAAAATCATACCCCAACATTTATAATTGAAAATAAAAGGGGTTAACAAAATTACAGAACATGGATAAAATGAGAAAGGAAGGAATCCCTTTATTGGAAGTGTGATCCCAAAGGCTTGGGAGAGGTGTCAGAGAGGCTTCATTTGAGGTTGGGGCGCCATGGAAGGAGTCTAAAGAGTGGATGAAATAGGTTGGACGAACTAAAAAGAATTTCAGTGAAGATAAAGTGGGAGCTTGGGTGGGTTTATATAGGAAAGTATGGGGAATTCTTTATTATTTAGATTTGGGTCACCACATATTAAACAATAAAAGCCAAAAACCAGCCCATTTTTTTCAAAGTGGAGTGTAAAACAATAGTTTATAATTACAATGTCCGAAAATCTTAAAATAAATGGTTTTATTATGTGGAGGTGACTCATACTCTCAAGGAAAACAATTTAAAAACAAAAAAAATTATAAGTCTTGAATGGTCCACTTAAGCATTGTTAAATAAATAAAACAAACCCAAAATCACATTATGTTAATGGTAAAACATATATTGTCCGAAAATAATGTTTATAGTATTTTATTACATCACTATTGTATCATTATGATTTCATAAAACACATTATATGTTTAAACACAATTTAATTTTTACCCTAAAATTCCACTGTCTCAAAAAATTATGAAAAATTCACCATTGGATAATTTCAATGTCATGATTCTAAAAAAATATTTATTTTTTCTAAATAATTTCCTAAATATTAAAATTTTTAATTTTAAAATAAAATCCCACATTTATAAAAAATTAATGGGTTTTGACAAAAACTGCTTTCAAACCTTAATAAAAATTTAAATTGAATTTATAAAATTATACCATCATTTATATTTAATAAAAATTAATTAAATAATAATAATAATATTTTATTAAACTATTATTTAAATAAAATATCTATTAATTCATCAAAATATATTTCTTAGTTTGAAAATTAACTAAAAATACTATTTGTGCTTTAAAAACTATTTACAAAATTACAATAAAAAAGGAATGTATTTTACCTATACAAGAATAATGTACATAATCATAGTAATAGGGTCCTATTAGCAAACCCCTTAAAACACCCACATAAGACCGAAGGGTATGGTGTGGGATGGTGTCAGACTCTTGGGGTGGATCAGATAGCATTGCTCGAGTGGTAATCTCTATCAACTTCCACTTCTTTCGTAGGCATTTCTGCTCTAGCATAACATATTAAACCCCGGCTTTGGCTTGGTCAAGAACAAAGCCCAATGATGTCCCCTCCTTTATGAGCTTCGAAAAATGGGCCTCATAGGGGGAAAGTCTACAATATTTTTCCATTGGTTCCTTTGTCTGTGTAAATTAGATTTGTTAAAAGCCCTAAATTTACACTTATCATGTGATCACTTTTCAATGACTATATTAGCAAAAGCCACCATTTTTTACCGTATTTTAAAATCCAAAACATAGAAACAAATAAGGGAATATATTTTACAAAACCGTTATAACACCATTAAATATACCTAGAGTAATTTTCATTAATGAATTTTTGGGTCATTAAATTATTGAACTAATTTTTTATTGTGTTTTGAACTAGGACATTAGGATGATTTTACATGTCACCATTTCATTGTGATGGCCCAAAAGATATACTCTATTTATAAGGGTATATATTTCCATTGGATCATCATTTATTAAATTTATCATAATTTTAGTTATCATCAAGACATATTTGGTCCATTCTCTTTGTATTTTTGGATTTAATCCTCTTTGTACTTGGGAATTGATATCTCTTGATATAGTGTAACATATAAACCTTTTCATCTCTCCTATATTTTTCATTTATTTATAATGTCTAAAAAATTGGGGATTATACTAGTTTTGTATGTATAGAGAGTATAGTTTTACGATTGTTAGTTTTTGTTAGCACCTGTGGTCGTTACCATCAAGTTAGATGGTGGTTGATACATAATTATTCAATACATTTTTGGTGTTACTCAAATCACCAATCTGGGAATAAGATTCATGATTTCCACTTCTATTTTTATTAATTTTTTCAAATAACAATTATACTAAATTATTTGGTTGGTGGTGAGGATTAACCAAATATCTATAAATAATTGGGATATTTGAAATTTAATGGATGGGGGGTGGATCACATTTTCTTTATATGATTCTATGTTAATTAATGTGTTTGATGATTGTTAGAGGGTACTATTGAAATATTTATGTCTCTTTTGTATATTTTACCATCTATATTTAAATTGATGGAATTATATCAATCATATGTCAATCATTAAATATAATAAGGTAGGGGTTGGTTGGAAATTTGGAATATTGGTAATGATATTTAGGTTTGTACATAATCAATTCATATTAATATGGATGATTAAAAATTGGTATCATGCTATGATTTATTTATGGATTTACATGGTTCAATATTGGGATTATTATTTTTATTTTTTTTACATATATGGATGTTTGTGGGATGTTTTTTATAACATTAGAAGACACTGCATTAATTATCTTTTCCTTCGTAATTGGTTGAATATGATAAACCTATAAATAAATTGGCAATATTTAAATCTATAATTTATAGTAAATTTATTCAAAAATATAATATTAAATTAGAATGAATGAATTATGTATTGTATGGTTCAGTTTATTGATGTTGAAAATGGTGAAAGGGTGTTATGGATGTCAATATTTTAAGGAGTGGTGGTTTTTTAATTGGATCATGTGATGATTAATGAGAGGGTGATATTATTTTTATAGGTTTCTTTGATAGTTTATATGTGCCATGGATTTGGTTAGTAAAAAATTTAATGGATAGTGGTATAGATTCTAGTAATGGTGGATTGAAAATATAACTATTAATTGTGATATGAATTTATGAATATTATATATTGTTTTCAAATAATAAAGAAAATAGTTTCTGAACAATTGAATTAAATTAATAGGAAAATTTCAAGCACATATGACTCTAAACAAAGAATGTGTGTAATTATTTTATTTCTCTTATGTCATAGGATATGATTTTTATTTAAAAAATCATTTGTATTAATTAAATGATATGATTAACATGGTTTCTAATTAGTTAAATTCATTAACAAGTTTGAAAATAACATATGAATATAAGTAGTTTTATTTATGATGAATATGCTTATCCAGGTGTTTGTTAAAAAAACGTCGGATTTGATCCCAAAAAGAATTAGTGGACTATTTTTATGAATTTATTATCCATTTTGATATACTTCTTTAACCAGATTTAATATCATATATTTTATGGATATAATTTTTTATTTTATAAATATTCCAACTAAAATGAAATAAATGTCATTTATCAACATAATGGTGTTTCTATATTCTATTGAGATATTCTAAAAGGAATAAATTTTACATGAGACTGGTGGGATTACACATTGACCAAGGGATGTTATAGTACATCAAGTAAAGGATTCATTATATTGAATATAAAAAAATGAAAATAACTTGATAAAATTTTTTTTTCAGGCATGTTAACAAAGATAAATGTAACGAGTTATATTTAGATATAGCTAGCATGTGAAAATATCTCTATATACTTAATGTGTTTTTCATGTATCGGTAAAAGATTATCATAAATAGTTACATTAGTTACCAATATAATTCAATGAAAATTTTGAAATAAAAATTTCAAATGAAACACTTCTAGGAATGATAATTATGTTTAACATACAAAGAGTTTTCACTAGAAAAAAGTTAATAACATAATAATATGAGATATTATTATGTAAATTAATTTGAATATTTGTTCAAGGGGTTACAAGTATATAATATTATTCTTATGTCTCGCCATTATTAAATATATATTTATTTATACATTAAACACACTAATGATGTTTAGTGTGAGGGTTTGTTCAGGTGTTCACATGATTATTTTTTAGGAATTATATATATATGTTGTAATGTTACAATTCATAGAAAATTAATCATTCATATAGTTTATTTGGTAGTCTATAATGTATTATACAATGAGATGTCCCTTTATTTAATATTTTTTAATATTTTGAAAATATTTTAGGAATACAAAAAATATGATTTTATACAAAAAAGAACAAATTTTTATCATTCTATGACATTGGATATGTATTTCTTACGAAGTAGAATGATAATTTTCCCATAAAATTAAAATATGTAGTTATTTATACATGATGGTCATCATGGATTAATGTTATATATAATGAAATTTTAAGGATAGTGTGAGTTTGGTTCATCTATCAGGATTTGTAATAAGCCCTTGCAGCAGAAAAGATTTTTTGTGCACTGGGTAAACCACATAGTATGCAACACGGAGAATCATGAAATATGTATTTTTTATGCTAGGGTTTCATGGTTCATATTTTTTTGTACACTGTAGGTTATAAGGATTATTATCATGAGATTATTCATACTTTGATACCCTAGAGAGCCATATTTGAGGCTTATCTGACCAGGTGGTGTTAGGGTATGTTGTTGATCATGTCTACAATTGGATCATATCCAAATGGTGTTTTTCTCCTATATTATGAGTATGACATATAGGTTATAAATTGAGATAGATAATGGAAATGTAAGTCTATTACTATATATGAAACTAGAAGTTTATATATATATATATTTATATATTTATATATATATATTAATGAAAATTTGATGTGCTCATTCATTAAGTGGGATGTCATGATATGTCTTCATTGATATGGTTAGTCGATACATGGAAAATATAAAATGTATGAGTTTGATATATAGTATTGGCATAGTCTATTCATTTTTGTCACTAAATGTCTTAGAAAAAGTGTTCATCTGAAAATTCATACATCCATATGATGTGGTTTGTGGGAGCCAATATATAGAAAAATGTATTTAATAGAGATAACGTTAAATCCCTATATATCTTGAGTTTTGTTGATTATTTTCAATATTTTTTCCCTTATATTTATGAATATAGGATTTAATAATTCTTTTAAATTAAATTAATTCCCATTAAGATACACATTATTTTAAAAAAAATGGGGATTGATATTGATCAATAGAGATACAATAAAAGTGTTTTATAGTTAATCCAAAAATTATAATTGGGTTAAAATTTACATGGTATTAGATATGATGTGAAACATGGTGGTGTTGATGATATCGAAAAAATGTATTTTTTTAGATATCCTAATATAGTTTTTGGTATGGATTGAAATGTTATTTTAATGCACAACACTGGCCTATTATGTATTGTGAAAATTAAATATCGTAATGCATAGAATAACATTTTTTGATTTGTGTGGAACTATAAAATTATAAATAAAATTAATACAAACAACTATAATTTAGTTTTCCATCCCCAATATAAATCATTAATTAGGTATTCATAGGATGACAAGTCATTGAATAATAAGTTTAGTTGAGTCTAAAAATAATTGAAAATATTACAACGAATGCATTTATAATAGAGGAGTGTCCCAAGGGGATATGTGAGGATGTATTCCCTTTTAATATAATAAGAAAATATATGTAAAAATTTTATTTCAAACACTCTTCCTCACCAAAAAATAAGGCATCATTATTGATACATTTATTTGTGACGTACAACCTTACCATTGATTTGATAATAATCCCACCAAATTGTTAGGTGATTATTCCAACCCATGGATACACTATTAAGGATAGAGTCTGATGGATTTCTATTTGGTATTATCATAAATAATTAATATTGATTAATAATCAACAGTATGTGATTAGTAAAAGGTACATAGTTCCTTTTTTGAACATGGTTTTAATTTTAATCATAGTATATCAAGGTAATTTTGGTTTTTTTTCAACCATGTTGAATAAATTTTAAAACTTCTTTAGGAACTGATTGATTTGTGCATCCAATTATCCATGATAATGGTTACTGCTAGAGTATCCACCTTCAAAACATTGTCATAATTTTTCATGACATAGACTATAACCTCGCTTTCCATAGGCCTTATTTTCATCCTCCATGTAACACTATCACATGAAAAAATTAAAAATATATGAAAATTTTCTAGAAAATAATATTTCTATCCTCCCTATAAAAATAAATCATCATACACATGACATGTGTCCAAATCAGTCATGAAAACAAACCGAAAAACCACATGGTGTAGTTTCCAACATGATTTTGAACCTCCAATGAATTATATGTAAATACAATTAATTTTTAAATCATTTTATCCCTATATATCTTCATTATTAAAGTATAATAATTCAATTTAGATTTATTTGAGTGGATAATGGAGGAATAAATCCCCTTCATAAATTTATGTAGAATAGTTACATTTTATTAATGGTAAAGGTTAACCATATTTAATGTCAATATGTTTATTTAATTGATATTCATATTACATGGAATCGAAAATTAAATTATTTTTAAAATTTTATAACATTAATGTATTATAGAATGTTAATTTGTTATTCTTTAACAGTAATTCTTACTATAATGTCACCTTATATTCCCCAAAATTTCAATGATAAATACTTCTTCTTATACATCACATATATCCTACATTGTTTCCAATAATTATTGTTATTTGTCAAAGAGATCACTGGCCATAGTGATAAATTCGATAAAATTTAAAATGATATTGAAATTTTATAATTTTATATTATTATTGGTTATATAAAAATTGAAATTAATAGAATCTTATTTTTTTAGATTAAAAATAACATAAAAATTTTATTTTATCAATAAGATATATTTAATTTTTATTATATTTCCAATCATTATCATGTTCATCATAGAAAAAATAAAAACACAAATAAGAATTAGAAAAAAAAATTTGATTTTGGACCAGGTTTTTAAAAGAATAAATATTTTCAAAAGGGTGCATTCATCTACTCTAATGTAATTATTCTTCAGGATGCAATTGATTTCCATTATAGATAGAAGTAAATTTCTATTATAATACACTATTACATTTTAGAGTATAATCACATAAATAAATAAAAATAGTGTTGATGTTAATTACTTATTCACCTTGATAATCCAAAAATTATTCTATCAGGTTTCTTAAAATACTAGATTCCCTTATTCCATACAAGGCAGATTACACATGGAAATTTTAAAGGTGTTATGATATGGTGATGATCCATGTAAAATAGTATTTTTATCTAGAATAGAAAAATTATGAGTACTAATAACATTCTATGATTGAAACAAACCCCAAATTTATCATATATAAAATAAAATATTAATTTATAATTTTAATAAAATAAAAATTCCTTATTATTCAAATATGACAATAAAAATTCCCTTCAAAAAGTAAAAATATTTTCAATAGAATAAAAACATATTTTTTCTAATCCATATCTAATATTTATTGAAAATAATAAAATTAATAATTTTTTAAATATATTTTATGTTATTTTTGTAATGTACAATATAATATTTAAATTTTAAAAATTATAATGGTAAATATAAATGTAAAACTCATTTTTAAAATTCCATAAAAAATTTAACAGAAAAAGTCCAAAAACAAATTCTTCTAAAAATTCAAAATGATAGTGTAGTATGATGGAATGTATCAAATAATATTAGAGACGTGTTATTCCATAATTATGCTTCCCTTTAGTATATATATCGATATAATGCATCAAATAACATAATGTAATGGGTGTATTTATACACTATATATAATAAATCATGGAATAAGTCCATGGAAATATTTTAATGGTGTTTAATGTTATATATTCCATTCATTTGGATTTTAATAATTATTTCCCCATTATGTTATTCTTATGAATTTATTTATGATAATTTGTATTTATTATTTTTTTCATTCAATGTTATATATGTCATGGTTGTGACATGATGATGTTATGTTGAATTATTTATAGGCTATTGATATATTATCCATTAGAAAGACATTTATACCATCAGTTCCATTATTATTCCACTATTCACTAGGATATTAAGGATAATATTTTGTATTATTTTTTTAGTGATATTTGAAAGAAGAATAAAGATTTTTTTTGTGTTTTAACATTTATATAAAAACAATTTATAATATAAATCAAACTTCTAGCACATATCTAGTATCTTAGTTTTACTAATATTGGGATATTTTACGTGATAATATGCGTTCTTTTAATATATAATATATGAACACTACCATTAGATGATGATAGTTGGGGTAATCCCAAATTTATTTATCGACCCTCTTATAATGTTTTAAATCATTTTGAAAGTATCCTTTATTTCATTATATATTAAAAACATGTTACTTTTCAATAGAAAATTTTTATTTTCGAAACATAATTGATAAATTTATTGATTTAACTTGGGAAAATAAATCATGTGAACCCATGTTTTTTAAGAAATTGAATTTTTTACCATGGTTTCAAATATATTTACTTTTTTTCTCCCTAGTAACTTAAAAGAAAATTGACTAATGATCAGAATAATATATTGCTATTTATAAAATAAAGATAATATATTAATATACTGAGTGAGAAACAAACATAAATATGCGTATAAGAGTTTTAAGATCTTTGTTAATATTTCATTCATCAAGTAAAATAATTTTATGATCCATCCCATAGTGAACCATGTTGGGACTACCCCAAGCCTACCTTCTATTGAATAGGGGTAGGTGACTATCACCGTGTAGGTATATTACAAAAATAGGAGGCATTATCCTAAATTACATGTATGCACGCATGCTTATCCAAGCCACAAATGCTAAAATGTAAAAACACTAAGTAGAAAAATTAATGGAAACCACTATAACCGACAACAAAAGTACCACAGTCAATGTACTTGAAAAAAAAAACAGGGAATGGATACAAGCCCAACAAAAAGAAAGTATATAACCATGTTTGTAAAACCAATCTACCTAAAACCCTACCTGGTCTATCCTAAAGGATTGGTGCTGGAACTAATATTTAAAGTCATAGGAACACCTCAGTCTGTTGTATCTCACATGGCTTTTTCCGGTCCTGGATAGACCTAGACTATGTCAAAAGGTCACTCATTTTCCCAAGACACAACACGTGCAGGAATATCCCATTCATAGGTGATTATAACAATACTAAGTAGGAATCCATAAAAACACAAATAAATTTACAAAGGAATGATACAATCTTCTCTAAAAAATTATATGTCTACAAAATATATATCATAAATATCCAGATATGAGAAGACAGATTAAGAACACGACTAAGAGAACAAATTCTTGAGTATTATATCATCAATGAAGACTATATGAGAAGTAACTTTCATCAGCAATCGTCCTAAGAGAGAGAGATATATATGTTGAATTATTTGATGAAAGATATGATACGTTATAGGAGGATCACCACTAGGTCCATGCGGTGATACCAAAAACTCCATCAGAATTAACCTTCTATGTAGAGGAACGATGGCTAGTGATGTTGTTCACATCAATACTAAAGACTCTACCTAGGGAATAAAGATGGAATAGAGTAATCACTCCATGCATCTCGTGGGATTGCAACAACTCTATCTTGGAAGTCCTTATGAAGGGATCATACCCTTGTGAGTAGAAAATGAAACCAAAAATCCTATAGGGAAATGAAATATTTAAATAACCCTAGAACAAATTTTCATGATATGGGGGATTCAAGAGTCAATCCTCATAGGAAAGGAGGGTACATGGTGAGTAGCTATCACACCCACTGTGTCCCTTGACCATGGGTATTGCCCATGTAAATGTCTTGTTTCACTAGAAATTACTCTATTTCAAAAAATAAAATAGGTCCTAAAATACCCACCTCAATATTCGGGTCCAAACCCCCAAGACATTTATTCAATCAGATGTATGGTTCGAATGATATGGACTTTTTAGTGAAAAGGTAAGACCTGGGTCCACTTTGGGTCTGACTCAACCCGCCAGCCGACCCAATCCAGTCTGGTCAACCAGTCCCATCATGGCCATTCTTACTAGGCCTACATGGCCACCTGGAACGGTTCAACACTCCTAGTCTAGCTCGCATGGACATAGGCCGGCTTGTCCACATCCCACGGCTCGCCCCGGCCGCGTTCCCCCTGGTCCCCATGGTGCCGCACTGCATCCCACGTGGTTGGCCGACCGCATCCAAGAACACACCCACAAACATTTCATTGCCACGACCACTCCACAACTATAGGATCCCTTTCTATAAACGATCCATGTTCTACCTTCTATGGTCGCCACACTATCGTCTTGGATTGGACCCCTGGACTTGTGTCGCTACTCTCCAGGACCGACCAGAGCCGCCTCCTCTGTCACCGTCCTGAACCACCCTATCAACCAAATCATGTCACACATTATTCTTTGCACCTCCATTGCATCGTTACAAGGTAGAATCATCAATTCTAGATATTTGATCTAAGAATAAAATGTGTAGTGATCGTTTATTCATATCCCACAATTAATGAAGAACTCACAAGAAAAAGGGGAATAAATCTCATGAAACAAACTATAGGAACAAACCATGGACATCGTTCATTCCAGTCATGATCTATTACTGTAGTAATGATCAATCACCAGTAAATATTATGATAATAATCATCCCTAAATAATTCCCATAAGAAAACTCATCCCACAAGAATGATCAGACTTCAGGTCAACCTGTTTTTGGGTTTATCTGCATTCGTCGTTGATTCTAAGAAAAATGGAAGAACAAACTAAAATTAAAATTACCTACTTGGTAAAGGATCTTTCAGTGTAGAGGATTATTTTGGGATAGATATTTGTCAACAATGATCAGGATCCACCATCCCATTGTCATCTGTTTGATGGGATCTTTCTCCATGATTCATAGGAATTCCTGGGTTATAGCAATAACTATAAATTCTCTGACGAGGCTTAATAAAAATAAAATGCATCGATGTGTCATTGTGTCATTGTGTAATGATAAAATAAAATAAATCATTAATTTTTTTATTCATTAAAATTTCAATAAACTAACATTCACATATGACCGACATTGGTCAATTTTAGGCCTATCCTATGGTAACCTCACTATTCTAAATGCAATGGTGAACTCATATTTCTGTTCTGTGCACTGGTTTAGAAGTTATTACACCTTTTCAGGAAAACTGCTCGTACATTCTATTTAATGTTTAATATTTTTTATACATTTATTCTGGACTTACAAGGACTCGGAATTGCACACTATCTTAGAGCATGGTCTTGAAATAACTCCATATAATATTTAAAATAATACATAAAAATATGGTATATTACATTCTCCCCAACCTAGGACATTACATCCTATAAAATCCAAAACAAAAGACTACTAAAAATATGTGGGTATTTTTCTTGAATCTGAGACTCCCACTCCCATGTGTTCTTCTGGAGATTCTCATGTTACCACCATAAAAATATCTAGGGAATCATTTTCTAACATAGGATCATCTCATGTCAATACCCAATCTTTATAAGGTACTCTATAAAATCCACCTTATCCTCAATGTCATGATCTCCCTAATTAATGATGTGCAATAGGTCATGTATGTACTTAATTAGTTGGGAAAAATAGAAGAAACATATACCCAATTCAACTGTGGGCATAGAGCTAGGAGTTACGCAACATCACCAACCTTATGATGTATCTTGAAAGGGTCGATGATCCTCGAAGATAAATTTCTACCCCAGCCAAGTATCTGCAACCCACATCCTGGTAATACCAAAAGGAACACATTTTCCCCCTCCTAAAACTCTAATGGTATCCATCTCCTGTTGGAATACAAATTATTCTTTCTCTACATAGTCTTCATCCACATTTGGATGATCAGAATCTTTTCAATAGTAGCTCCCACCAACTCCAAGCCATTGAATATTGACACTCCAAGGTCAGCCCCAAAAAGTTTCGAACTGAAGGAACGCCTTTAAAAGCCTCAAATAGTTCCATACCAATGTTGGTGTGGTAGTTTTTGTTGTACACAAACTCCTCCAGTGGTAGTTAATCCCCAATAATATGTCTGAATTCTAACATGAAATCATGTAGTATGTCTACTAGAACCTGAATGGTCCTCCTTGTATGTCCATCTGTTTGGGGATGAAAAATCATTCTTATTTGTAACTAAGTCCCAAACGCCTCCAACAATTACTTCCACATTGGGGATGTGAAATGACCACCATGATCTGAATCAATCTCTGATAGTACTCTGTGAATCTGAACTATCTCATGCACGTATAAAGGCACCAAGAACTCCACTAAACTCTAATCTCGGATAGGTAGGATGTGGGACAACTTGGTTAGTGAGTCAATATTCACCCAGATAGTATCATGTCACCGAGATAAATGTGGTAAACTCGTAATGATGTCCATCAATATCCCATCCCACTTCCACTCTTGCACCTCAAGGGGTTGAGTCAAACCTGCTGCAGGCTACTACGCAGCCCTCACATACTGACTAGTGGGGCATCTAGAAACAAACTTGGAAACTCCATTTTTTATTCTGGACCACCAAAACTGACATCAGAGGCCTTGGAACATCTTTTCCACACTTGGATGAACTGCTAAATGGGATACATGATACACTCTCAGAACCTCTTTCAGCAACACCACTAATATAACTATGTGTCCTCTGAAAGGATTGACATTCTCTTCATCTTTTTAATATCTATCATGATCATGTACTACTGATAACTGAGAAAATAGAAAATTGTAGTTTGTATCCCCAAGATACACCTCCATATAACATTGTAAGAGTGTATGGGTAACAACCATCGACTAGATGTAAGATTCCTTATCTCCATCCACAATGGATGACTACAATGAGGTTGATGTGAGCATTTTTGTCGTGAAACCCTCAATCAATATTTTCCCTTTTTATGTAGAATAGTGGTGACAACAGGGTTGTCTCTCGAGAAGGTTGCAGTTCGAGTTGTAAAACTGTCACTTTTGTTGTTTTGTTTGTTTTTAATGGAAGGAAAATGGGGGTTTGATTAACAATTTGAAAATAAAAGTTTAATTAAATTCTAAACTTAAATAATTTTAAAGGAAAGATAATGTGGGTTTGAAATCAAGAATAAAAATAGCAGTCGCGGACAAGCTTCACCCTCTCGGACACTCCCCTCTTCCTTGTATATAAAAAAATATCTCTTTTTTTAAATTCCTAAATGTACCCCCAAGGACCCCCATGTTTACACTCAAATTTGAAAAGAAACCATATTTAAGACTTCAATATGATTTTTGTCCCGCCTATAGAAGTGATTCAATTACATAAATACCTCCAAGTAATTGAACCTAATTGAATTCGCTATGCTCAATGACAAAACCTCACCAAAGAATTTTAAATAGTGAAGTCAATTGTTCTACTTTATAGATGGAACAATGGTCAAAACAAATTTGTTGATAATATATTTATGAAATAAAACAACCATATTCATTCAAAAATATAGGTTCAAGAGAAATTCAAAAAAAGAGATTACACATTAAAATCCAAACTCGGAAGAGAGTGTCTGTCGGGTGTCGTCGTCCGCAACCACTTGACGCTTAGCCTTCCATCACTTGAGAAGCCTTCATCTTTTCTATTGAATATTCAAATAATTTAATCTTCTTAAGGATCAAAATCTCCACCTTCCCCTTCGCTCTTCAAGCCAACTCCCTTTTGTGAGGGATGGTGTGGTGAAAAAATAGAATATCTTGAGAGGTAGGAGCTCCCCTCCTTTTATAGGCAGATTTTATCTTCACAAAGTTTCCGCATTTTAGACCCATTAAATGGCCGATTCACGTGTGTACCTCTTCATCAATATTGTTCATAAATGTCTTGTAAGTCCACCCTCAAACTTTCAGATTAATTGGACTCGTATTGAAGGATTTATGGGTTTTCTATTGAAAATAGATTTCTCTGGATGAAGCTTCCTGGAAGCTTCCTTCAAAACTCTATCACTAAACGGACATCATAAAGGATTCCAAACGGCTTGAAATTTATTGAGGAGACGACCCTTGGAGTCCTCTGCCATAGCCAGGTTGAATCGCATCCTTTGGAGTAGTGTAGGCCGAAATTGGCTTCCATTACTATGGTGGACTCAATGCAGTCCGCCCGGAAAAAATTGTCAACTTCATTGATTTTTTTGGGCACCATTAATATCGATTCAACCCCTGGTCCTGACGACAAAGTTGAAGGAAATAAAATAAGGGTTCAAACAAAATTTGAATCACAAAATTTGGAAATATATTTTATATGAAATGACCAAAATACCCCTGTGATAAAAATCTGTTAAAAATCCAGAATTATGAAATTCAAACTTTTTATCCCAAAACACACTATAAATCCAAAATTGTTACAAATAAGATCAAATTGTTAAATTTGTGAGGTTTAAATCATTTAAATACACATTAAAAATATTAGAAATATTATCTCTATCAATTCCCCCACACTTGGCTCTTGGACTCCTGGACAAGTGAGCATGGTATCAAGAAAAATAAAACACATACCAATGGAGTTTACCAATTTACCACAATGAATTAAAAAGATATCATGCCTCATTAAAGAAAAATATTTAAAATTCTAAATTCAAATCATTCAATCCATTTCCACTTATTTTTTCTTCTCATGGACACAACACACTTACCTCACATTCATTTTTCTCTCAGCACACAATATAGATTTGCAACAAGGCTTTTCTCATCCAACTCATGCAAGAATTACCATAGGCTTGATAAATTTCTACATCTCCACCCGATGTGAACCAGGAACATGTGATTATCATGAGGAATTTACAAGGTTTTTCTGTGGCTTGGGGTTGGTAGGTTTCAAATGTGAAAAATTCTATGGCTGAATAAGGAGGGTTTGGCTCTTTTTGAATTAGAAATGCATGATTCTAATTTTTACTCAAGTATGGTCTCCTCCATATTCTCTTAAAATAATCAGCTCTGATCTTCTGTTTTCCCCCCCATTCCATCAATATTTCAGCAGAAAGTATGAATTTTTTTTAAAGCTCCATATAGGCACAACTTATTTCCATTGCGAGCTCAAGATAGGCACAGCTCCATTTCATTTGAGAGCTCTAGATAGGCACAACTCCATTTCATTTGAGAGCTCCAGATAGGCACAGCTCCATTTCATTTGAGAGCTCCAGATAGGCACAGCTCTCAGAAAAATATATTCCAGCATCACAAATACACCTTCAATGTTTAAATGTTCTCCCAAAGCAACACCAAATGAGGTATCACATCATGAGTCATCTTCCCCTCCACCCTTAAGTTCAACCAGATCATGCATTTATACTTCCCGAGCAGGTTGGAAAGGGAAATTTGTCTTGTAATGTGGCTAACCTAACAGGTTATACATGGCTACTAAGGGCTCATGAAGGATAAAATGTTCAAGGAAGGCCAAAATAAAAAGGATAATCATGAAAAGGAGGCTCCAATATTCAAACAAATGCCTCAATCATTTTAATCACACGTATCTCAGCCCTCAAGTTTTGATAGAAATAAATCAATTTCTGGTTTAAACAAACACGAATTGGTTCTCTCAAGAAAGAGGTAAATGTGAAGAAGATGTAAAAATGGGTCCAGAGGCCTCACAGTAATGAGAATTTCAATCACAATGCCAGTGATATGTGCCATGATATTTAAAAATCAGTGGTCATTTTAAGAATTTTCCAAATTTTTGAACTTAAAACAATGTCGTATTCAGCATTCATTTATCTTTAGGTTCAAAGGATAAGTTGGTTCGCTCCATGGCATGAGTTTCAAATGAAATTCAAGAAATTCCAAAACCCCTTTTTTTAAAAAATAAACACGAATAAAGAAGAAAAAAAATGGAAAGAAATTTTGACAACAAAAATTTTCAACAAAAAAAAAAGTTCGTAAAAAAAAATCTTTTGTACCCAGCATTGTGTCCCCCCACACTTATTCTATGCAATGTCCTCATTGTGTAGTTTTTTTAGCATGAAATTAAGGAAATTAAAGACAAAGTAAAAATAAATGATAAGGAAAGAGACAACCTGGAATCAATTATATTCTGTGTCATGAAGTTGAATTTCCTCCCCTGGAGGATCATGAAAATTTTCTCGAAATAGCTTCAACCGATGCCCATTGATAGTGAATGATGTCTCTTTGTCTGGATCTTTAATCTGTATTGCACCAAAAGGAAAAACATGAGTAACAATGAATGGGCCAGACCATTTGGAACGAAATTTACCTGGGAAGAGTTTCAATCTGGCATCAAATAGCAGAACTTTGTCTCCCTCCTTGATGTTTTTGTTGAGAATCCTCCCATCATGAAAGGCTTTGCTTCTCTCTTTGTATAACCTGGAGCTTTCGTATGCATTATTTCTGATCTCCTCCAACTCCTGCAAACAATATTTTCTTTCTTTCCCAGCAGAATATAGGTTCATGTTACATGTTTTTACAGCCCAAAAGGATTTGTGTTCTAACTCAACTGGTAGATGACAAGCCTTTCCATAGAACAATCTAAATGGTGACATTCCAATGGGGGGTTTTTAAAGCAGTTCTATGGGCCCAAAGAGCATCATCAAGTCTCAAACTCCAATCCTTTCTATTTGGGTTCACTGTTTTTTCTAGGATTTGTTTGATCTCCCTATTAGACAACTCATCCATTCCATTTGTTTGAGGATGATAGGGCGTAGAGACCCTATGATTAACACTGTATTTCTTCAAAAGTGATTCCAAAGTCTTATTACAAAAATGGGTACCTTGATCTGTAATTAGAAACTTTGGAAATCCAAACCTTGAAAACAAATTTCCTTTCAAAAATTTAGACACAATCTTTGCATCATCAGTTCGGGTGGGGATAGCCTCTACCCACTTGGAAACATAATCAACAGCCAAAAATATGTAGAGATATCCAAATGAATTAAGAAAAGGCCCCATGAAATCCATTCCCCATACATCAAAAACATCACAAAACAAAAGTGGGTTTTGTGGCATCTCATTCCGCTTGGAAATGTTTCCTTGGAATTGACAATTTTTACAGGTTTTGAAGAATTCGAAAGCATCTCTAAAAATGGTGGGCCAATACAATCCAGAATCAAGAACTTTTCTTGTTGTTCTTTGTGGTCCAAAGTGTCCTCCACAGTTTAATGTGTGGCAGAAATGTAGGATGGATTGAAATTTAGAGTTCGGAATGCATCTTCGTATCATTTGATCACTACCAATGTGCCATAAATAAGGATCATCCCAAATGTATTTCATTGAATCGCTCCGAAGTTTATCAATTTGATTTTTGGAAAACCAATGGGGTTGTTCATCAGAAGCCAAATAGTTTACAAGATTAGAAAACCATGGTATTTCACTTTGAGCAGCAAATAAATCCTCATCTGGAAAGGTTTCCTTAATTGAGGAAAACAACTAAAATTTCCTATTCCCAATAGATGGTATCCTGCTCAAATGATCAACAACAGGGTTCTCACATCCTTTCTTATCTTTTATTTCAACATCAAACTCCTGTAAAAGTAAAATCCATCTTAGAAGTCTTGGTTTTGCATCATGTTTCTTCATCAAGAATCTGATTGCAGAATGATCAGTAAAAACAATCACCATGGAGCCCAGCAGATAACTTCTAAATTTGTCTAGAGCAAAGACAATAGCCAGCAGTTCTTTCTCAGTTGTTGTGTAGTTTGATTGGGCTTGATCAAGAGTTCGGGAGGCATAGGCAATCACATGAGATTTCTTTTCTATCCTTTGACTCAATACTGCCCCAAGAGAAAAATCAGATGCATCTATCATTATTTCAAAGGGAATGTCCCATATAGGAGGTTGAACAATGGGAGGGGTTATCAATATTTGTTTTAGATCATGAAACGAATTTATGCAATTCTTATCAAAGGCAAATGGGACATCTTTTTGGAGTAATCTGGACAATGGAAGTGAAATCGTACTGAAATCTTTAATGAATCTCTTATAAAATACAGCAAGCCCGAGGAAGGATCTCACATCTCTGACAGTTTTTGGGTATGGTAATGAAGAAATGACCTCAACTTTGGATTGATCAACTTGATTTCCATCACGGGACACAACATGTCCAAGAACGATCCCTTTAGCAACCATAAAATGGCATTTTTCATAATTTAGAACAAGGTTCTTTTCAATGCATGTTTTCAGGACACGTTCCAAGCTTTTCAAACAACTTTCAAAAGATGATCCATACACAGTGAAGTCATCCATAAAAACTACCATGCAAGTTTCCAAAAATTCAGAGAAGATGCTTATCATACACCTTTGAAAAGTTCCTGGGGCATTACATAAACCGAAGGGCATCCTTCTGTAAGCAAATGTTCCAAATGGGCATGTGAAAGTGGTTTTATCTTGATCCTTAGGTAAAATGTGAATCTGAAAATATCCAGAGAATCCATCCAGAAAACAGTAGTGGGTTTTTCCAGCTAGTCTTTCAAGGACTTGATCAAGGAATGGTAACGGGAAGTGGTCTTTCCTTGTAACCAAATTGAGTTTCCTGTAATCATTGCACATTCTCCATTTATTTGGAAGCCTTATGGGGACAAGATCACCAAATTCATTCCTTGAGATTGTAAATCCACTTTTTTTAGGAACAACATGGACTGGACTTACCCATTGACTATCAGATATGGGAAAAATAATTCCAGCAGCCAACAAGGTGGTGACTTTTTTCTTCACAACCTCCAAAAGTGTTGGGTTTAGTCTTCTTTGAAATTGTCTTACCGGTCTAGTGATCTCCTCTAGTAAAATTCTGTGCATGAAAACCGAGGGGCCGATTCCTGTTAGATTAGAGAGATTCCATCCTATGGCTTCCTTGTGGGACTTGAGAACTTCCAACAATTGTTTTTCCTGGACTTCTGACAATTCTTTTGAGACTATTACAGGGAATTGTTCCTTATGACCTAGGAAGGCATACTTGAGGTTATCTGGAAGGGGTTTCAATTCTACCACAGGTGGGTTGGATCCATTGATAACTGGGAACTCTTCAGAAGTTTTATTGTTTGGTGAAGCTCCATGTTCATCATAGTTATCTCTTTCTATGATATCAAGACTTGTTTCATGTGAAAAATTGGAAACCTCTCCTAGAATACCACTAACAGATTCAATGGTTTCTAGAAATTCATCTTCATCATTTCTCAGATATCCAGTCTCAACATCCCAAGACTCTTCATAGTCTCTAATTTCATCCTCATTTTTATCTGATTCAGTATCATACAAATATCCCTCTTCTTCCACATCAGTTGGTATTTCATCACAGAAAAAATTAGGTAACATGCCAGAGGAAAAACAATCAATCATGTTTACATGGGGAGTTGAATGATCCTCAACTGGGTGTTTCATTGAATGAAAAATGTTGAAATGAACAACATATCCTCCAAATTCCAGTGAAAGTGTTCCCTTGTGAACATTGATGATAGCTTTTTCCATTTTTAGAAATGGCCTCCCTAGGATGAGGGGAGCATGTGTGCTGAACCGATCATCTTCCATATCCAAAACATAAAAGTAAACAGGAAAAATCATGTCTCTCACTTGAACGAGAACATCCTCTAATACTCCAGCAGGTTTGGTGGTACTTCGGTTTGTGAGTTGAAAGATAATTCCAGAGGGTTTTAAGTCTCCAACCTGAAGAGATGAGTAGACAAAATGTGGCATGACATTGATGGAGGCCCCTAGATCAAGCATCACATCTTTGAATTCACATTTCCCAATGGTACAGGGAATTTTAAATGTCCCTGGGTCCTTACACTTGACTGGAAGGGCATGTTGAATCAACGATGAGACATTCCTTCCTAAGTTTACTTTTTCTCCCCCTTTGAACTTCCTCTTGTTGGTACACATGTCTTTCAGAAACATAGCATACCTCGGAATTTGTTTCACAGCATCGAGCAATGGAATATTGACTTGGACTTTCTTGAATGTTTCCAAAACCTCCTTATCCAATTCTTTTTCAGCACTTGACTTTGCAGGTGGTTCACACCTTGGATAAGGCAGTGGAGGTTTGAATGTTTCTGGGGTATTCTGAGTATGTTTTGGAGGAACATAAGGGCTAGACATCCTCTTCCAATCATTCTTTGTTCTTTCAAACAAGATTTCTTCTCTTGATATTGAGTTTCTATCAACTTCAGATTTTTCATCATTTTTATCAAGGGTAGGATTTTCATCAACAGTATCAGAAGAAGGCTTGATGTTCTCAATATGAGGATTTTTCAATTTTGTTCCACTCCTAAGTTCAATTGTACTCACATTTTCCTTCCCATTATTCCTCGGATTTACTTATGGCTGTGAGGGTAAACCACCACTCATTTGATTTGTTATGCAATTAATACCAGAGGAAAGTTGACCCATTTGAGTCATCAAGGTATTCATTTTGTTATCTTGCTATTTTGTGTATTCTTTTAGTTCCCTCATTTCCTCTTGTTGTTTCCTCATTGCTTCTTCAAGGTTCATATCAGAGTTTTGAGTGGGAGGGGTAGGGTGAAAATTGCTTCCAGAATGAGCATTGGCTTGCTCATTGAAATATCTTGGTTGATAATTACTTGATTGTCCTTGGAAGAATCCTCTTGGATGTTCAGGTTGACGAAATCTTTCATTTGAGTTGTTGTTCCATCCTTGATTGAAATTTTGGTAGTTTTGAAATGGTCTTTGCTGGTTTGGTTGAAATGGTCTTCCAGGAAAAACTGCATTGCAGTTCTCAGGAGGCTCTTTCATTTGCGGGCATTGGTCACTAAAATGTTCATTCGAAGAAAAAATCCCACATTGGACATGTAGTTGGAAAGCCGCTTCAGGTTTGGGTTGGGTTGGTGGGGTGTTAGACAACATTATTGACCTTACCATGGTGGTGAGATCAGATAGTTGACTTGCAATTGTGTTGTTTTAGGGACTAGTAGTAGGGAATTCTTGTGCAGATTTGACATGAAGAAGGCCTCTGGTCCAAATTTTTGGGCATTATGGGCCATGTTTGCAATTAAAATCCTAGCAGCAGCTGCTGTCTTATCAACTAAAGCTCCTCCTGCAGCAGCATCGATCATAGTTCTATCAGTGAGACACAATCCTTCATAAAAGTATTGAATGGGAAGCTGGTCACTGATTTGATGATGGGGGAAACTAAAACAAAGACGTTTGAACCTTTCCCAGTATTCGTGAAGCGTTTCTCCTTGTGTTTGCCTAATTCCACAAATCTCCTTTCGAATGGAGGCAGTTCTAGACGCAGGGAAAAAATTTTCAAGGAAAATCTTTTTTTATTCATTCCAATTTCTAATCAAGGTTGATTGAGAATAGAAAAACCATTCCTTAGCAACTCCATCTAGAGAAAAAGGAAACGACCTAAGCTTCATTTGATCGGCATCAACTCCATGAGGTTTCATATTGACACACAGATAACTAAATTCTTGGAGGTGTTTGTGTGGGTCTTCACCGGGAAACCCATTGAATTTGGGAAGCTGGTGGATGAAGCCGGACTTGATTTCAAATCCAGCAGGGGCATCAGGGTACTCAACAGGATTCTCGTGACTTTCATCATAGGACGAAGCCAGTTCTTTCAAAGTTCTATTTTCAGCCATTTGGATTTCAGTTTCAACTAAGTCCCTCCTAGGTGTATTGGTGGAAGATTCAAAACTTGAAACTTGTGGATTATTACCTCTAACCCAAGTGTGAAATGTTCTATCAATTTCTGAATCTAAAGGTAACAAGTTCGGTTCAGAAGTTTGGGTCATGCAAGAGAAAGGAAATATATATATATATATATATATGTATGTATGTATGTATATATATAACTAAAATAAAATTAACTCTAGAAACCTCCCCGGCAACGGCGCTAGTTGATGTGAGCGTTTTTGTCGTGAAACCCTCAATCAAAATTTTCCCTTTTTATGTCGCACAGTGGTGACCACAGGGTTGTCTCTTGAGGAGGTTGTAGTTCGAGTTGTAAAACTGTCACTTTTGTTGTTTTGTTTGTTTTTAATGAAATGAAAATGGGGGTTTGATTAACAATTTGAAAATAAAATTTTAATTAAATTCTAAACATAAATAATTTTAAAGGAAAGATAATGTGGGTTTGAAATCAAGAATAAAAATAGCAGTCGCAGACAAGCTTCACCCTCTCGGACACTCCCCTCTTCCTTGTATATAAAAAAATATCTCTTATTTTAAATTCCTAAATGTACCCCCAAGGACCCCCAGGTTTACACTCAAATTTGAAAAGACACCATATTTAAGACTTCAATATGATTGTTTTCCCGCCTATATAAGGGATTCAATTACTTAAATACCTCCAAGTAATTGAATCTAATTGAATTCGCTATGCTCAATGACAAAACCTCACCAAAGAATTTTAAATAGCGAAGTCAATTGTTCTACTTTATAGATGGAACAATGGTCAAAACAAATTTATTGAAAATATATTTAAGAAAAAAAACAACTAGATTCATTCAAAAATATAGGTTCAAGAGAAATTCAAAAAAAGAGATTACACATTAAAATCCAAACTCGGAAGAGAGTGTCCGTCGGGTGTCGTCGTCCGCAACCACTTGACGCTTAGCCTTCCATCACTTGAGAAGCCTTCATCTTTTCTATTGAATATTCAAAGAATTTCATCTTCTTAAGGATCAAAATCTCCACCTTCCCCTTCTCTCTTCAAGCCAACTCCCTTTTGTGAGGGATGGTGTGGTGAAAAAATAGAATATCTTGAGAGGTAGGAGCTCCCCTCCTTTTATAGGCAGATTTTATCGTCACCAAGATTCCACGTTTTAGACCCATTAAATGGCCGATTCACGCGTGGACCTCTTCATCAATATTGTTCATCAATGTCTTGGAAGTCCACCCTCAAACGTTCAGATTAATTGGAAGCGTATTGAAGGATATATGGTTTTTCTATTGAAAATAGATTTCTCTGGATGAAGCTTCATGGAAGCTTCCTTCAACAATCTATCACTAAACTGACATCATAAAGGATTCCAAACGGCTTGAAATTTATTGAGGAGACGCACCTTGGATTCCTCTGTCATAGCCAGGTAGAATCGCATCCTTTGGAGTAGTGTAGGCCGAAATTTTCTTCCATTACTATGGTGGAGTCAATGCAGTCCGCCCGGAAAAAATTGTCAACTAATTGATTTTTTTGGGCACCATTAATATCGATTCAACCCCTGGTCCTGAAGAGAAAGTTGAAGGAAATAAAATAAGAGTTCAAACAAAATTTTAATCACAAAATTTGGAAATATATTTTATAAGAAATGACCAAAATTCCCCTGTGATAAAAATCTATTAAAAATCCAGAATTATGAAATTTAAACTTTTTATCCCAAAACACACTATAAATCCAAAATTGTTACAAATAAGATCAAATTGTTAAATTTGAGAGGTTTAAATCATTTAAATAGACATTAAAAATATTGGAAATATTATCTCTATCAGAGGTCAACTACTCGGATGCCTCATCCAACAACTGCGAACTCGATCTCATACTAATAACATCATCCACCACATTCCCATTCCCAGGATTATATATGATCTCAAAGTCGTAATCTTGGAGGATTTCTATGCACCACCTCTATCTCAAGTACATATCCTTATGAGATAATATATACTTGAGACTCTTATTATCATAGTAGATGATAAACCACTTTCCCAACAGTTAGTGTATCCACATCATCAACATGAATTTTACCTCTTCCAAATCAAGGTGATGGGTCATGTAGTTATGGTCATGTGGTATCAACTGGAATGAACCATGTGAAATCACTTCTTGCCTCTACATCAATATGCAACTATGCCTATATTCTAATGCATCACAGAAAAATACATACTTGATGCCATCCTTCAACAAGCTCTAGATTGGAGAACTCTCCAAAAACTACCCCAAATATTGGAAAGACTACTGGAGCTTCTCTATCTACACGAAAGGTTTCCTATTTTGAGTAAAAGTTATCATATGTGTTTATATCCTAGTAAAATCAGGTATGAATCTCTAGTAATAGTTATCCATCCCAAGGAAGATCTACACCTCCATCATGCTCCTAGGAGTCTCCCACACTAACACGACATCGACCTCTGTACGGTTCACGGCCACTCCATTCATAAAGATAACAAGCCCTATAGAGAGGACCACCTAAATCTAGAACTGGAAATTAAAGATTCTCCCATAAAAAAGGTTCTCTTGGAGCACATCCAAAACCATTGTTAAGTGTCTCACATGCTCCTCCATGGAAACAAAGTACATAAGAATATTTTCGTTGAATACTACCATGAACCAATCACAGTAGGGCTGGTGGATCTAGTTCATGAGCCTCATGTGCACTGTTAGTGAGTTATTCATGGAAAAGGGAATCACCAAGTACTCATAATGACCACAGTGGCATCTAAAATCTTCATATGATATATCCACATCCCATACTCATGTCTTGTGATAGCCATATTGAAGGTAAACCTTCGAGAACCATACTGCCTCCCTCAACTGGTCGAAGAGATCATTCATCCTCGGTATTTGATACTTGTTCTTTATAGTAACTTGTTTTAGGCACCAGTAATCAACACACAATATCATGTCCTCGTATTCCTTTTTGGAATACAAAACTAGGGCCACCCAGGGTGGAACACTATGACTCATCAATACCTTACTCTGCAAATCCTCCTATAAGACCCTTATCTCATGAAGCTCTATGAGAGCCATTATATATGCAAGTGAGGATATCAGTGTCTTATAGGTGTGTAATTTCACATAAAAGTAAATCTCCCAGTGGGGAGTTAATGCATGAACATATTCTATGAATATTTCCTTGTGCTCCACCACTACTACTGGGAGTAGGAAACTCATAACATTTAATGTACTGAGGGTCATGCTAGAAATGTGATGAGTAATCACCTATAGCCACCTATATATGAGTCCAAATAATATTGCATGGGTGTCCTTTTAATTGACAAAGGTAAACGTTGTTCCATTGATGCAGACACCCCACTCCCTTCGCAAAAAATAGTCAATCTAGTCATAGACCAAAGATAATTGATCCATACCATGAATGAAGTCATAAGGACTTAACTCTTCCACCAATAGGTTCCAACCAAAACTCTTTCCTCCAAGGGTAAGGTCACACTCTTGGCATAGATATGTGATCTTGGAGTCTCGTCCTGTGGGTGTCCTTGAGCTTAAGGGTCATGTGAACTGTTCTACCGAATTCTCAAGGTCTTGTACTAGAAATTTGTGGAGGAAGTAATGACTAGAACTTATGTCTATTATTATATTAGATAAAGTAGAAAACACAATGATCAAACAATGAATCATCACTGGATCCCCTGGTTCATAACCCTCAACCACATGCAGCTATCCCTGCCCCTATCCTCCATCTCCCTGAGCCTATAACAGACCACCTGGTGGTGGTGGTGGTAGAATGTTGATAAGTTGACCGCCTCCTACTGCACTCCTAACTCCTCTACCCCATCCTCCACCCTACTAATCTACCTAACCCTACCTTTTCTTCTATCTCAATGGTCTATCCACTACCTACCAATCAATAGCATTATGGTTTGGATGATCTCAAGTGAGATGTCCCCTATATTCACATGAGTAGTTCTACCTCTCTCAATGATTATTAAATCCCCCCTTTGAACCCCGAATGGTAGATGCTTTATCCTAGGACCTCCTCCTAAAATTTGTCCCATGTTCGGATCCATGAGATTGATGTTGTCTCCCTGTAATTGATGTCTCTGTACTTAAATGTTCCTTGTTGTCTATCACTGGATGTCTCTACTCATTCAAGATGCTCTCCACCACTAAGACCTTCTCAATCACCCCATCATAAGTAGGAATGATTATAGGGATAATACAAACTTGGATGTCTCTTCATCTACCTTGATCAATGGTTTGATATCGAAAGTTTTGATCCCTAAACATATCCATCTAGTACCTACAAAGGATGGTAAACCTCAATGAATAATCATCTTCCATCAAACTTCCCTACTAGAGCTGAACAAATGAAATTTATAAGCACAATTCTCAGGGAAACTAGGGAAAACTCTTCTTTGAATAAGTTCTCGAACTTTATCCATTAGATAATTTCCTAAATGTGAGTCTGGGTAGCCAAATGACCCCATTTCTTGGATATTCCCTATAGAAGTATCGCTTCCAGTACATCCAACTGATTCGATGATGTCCTAACTAGAAAGAAAACATGGGTTATCCCTCAAGCTAGTCCTCAGCTGCATGTGGGTCAGGCTCACCTCCAAACCTAACTCGTAACTATCTATAAAACTCTTGGAGAGCATTCTTCTTGTGCTTCTCATCTACTAGTACAACAAGTCCACTGGTACCTCTATAGGTGGCGGTATAGCTAGTGCACCACCCCGCGTTAACATCAGGGAAACTGGCCCTTGTACTAAATCTATTTCACTGAGGGATTTATACTTATGATCAAGCTACGGAATCCTAACTGGTATGCATCACTGAGGAATCATTTAAGGAAACAAGATGTACCATGGTAAATGTGTATATCTTGATAGTTGACTCAAGAAATAAATTAAAAACAAAACCCATTTCTATATGATGTATGTACCATTATTTTTCAATATAATTACTATTCACATGTACCAATTCAAAAATTCATGTTATTAGATTCCCAGTTTATGGATATATCAGTCGCCAAACCGATAGATGGGTCACTGGATTAAAAGATGAACTCATAACATTTAATATTATTACCCCAAACTAATCTAATAGAATATTGGTCCAACAATAGAACTGACCTCCTCTAATACCACTCTATTAGGTCCCATCTTAGAGAGGTTCATTCCCTGAATACCCCAAGACCGACTCTAATAGGCCAATATGATGGTGATTAACCCCGAGTAGGCATATCACACAAATGGGAGGCATTATCCTAAATTACATGTACGCACACACGTATATCCAACAAAAACATGATGAAATGTAAAAAAGCAATGTAAAAAATGCTTGCAAACCACTATAACCCACATCAAGAGTGCATACATGAAAGTGTTAGAAAGTAAATAGGGTCATAATACAAGCCCATGAAAAATATATTTAGTAACCATGTTCCTAAAACTCATCCTTTGAAAACCCTACATGATCGAACATGAAGGCACGGTGTAGGAACTACTGTCAAATGACATAGGAACACCTCATCCTACCTAATCTCACAAGGCGTTATCCTATCCTGGTCTACCCTGGACTCTGTCAAAAGATCACTCGTCTGTACAAGACATGACACATGTGGGAAAAGACAGTGCATGGGTGAGTATAACAACACTTATTAAGACACCCAAAAAACACAAATCAATACACACAAGAAATATATAATCATCTCTATACAAGTATATGCCTAAAAACATATACTAAGAATATCTAGATATACACAATCCACAACACAAAGAATTGGGTAAGTCATAAGAACTTCATACCCAAACTAGGGATTTTGTTATAAGATTTCATGAAGTACACATCCGAGAGAACACACTCATGAGTGCGATAGCACCAATAACATCCTTCTGAGAAGTACCATTCTTTGGGAACAATCATCAGACAGAGATATGTTGAATGATATGAAGACAGATTTGATGCATCAAAAGATTATCACAGCTAGGTCCATGGGGTGATACGAACAAGTCCATCTGGATTAACCAGCCATGTATAAGATAGACACCCTGTTAAGCTGGTCATGTCAATACCAAAGACTCTACAAAGGGAACAAAAAAGTAATAGTGGATCTACTCTCGGGCTATTAGGGGATTCCAATATCTCTATCATGAAATCATAATTGAAGGGATTATAATCCTATGAGTAGTGAAAGATCCCAACAAACCTTCATGGAACCAATAATGGGAACAAACCATAATGAAACTCGTGCAAGATACAATGGAAAATAGAATCAATCTACATTGTAAAGGATGGTGCAAAGTGAGTTGTGGTCACACACACCATGTCCCTTGACCCAAGGTACTACCCGTGTAAAAGGCTTATGTCAGTAGAAATAAGTCCATGATAAAACCCACAATTGGTCTCAAAAGGACCATTTAACCGTCAGTGTACCAATGTCAAATATAGTTTGTCAATCAGACATACAATATGATTGATATGGTCTTTTAAGTGAAAAGGTTTGACTCGTGTTCGGTCCAGGTCTAACCCTACCCACCAGCCAACCCAACTTGGTCCACTTGACTAGACCCTACATGGTTCATCTTGCTTGCCATGGTCTAGTCTACCCACAAGCATGTGGTCTGCCCCGACTACAATCCCCCAGGTCCTCGCTGTGTTGCACCATGTCGCACACGGTTGGCCCACCGCATCTACGGGAACCCCATGTGCACCACCTATCGGTGGCCTTTTAGCCACCACATAATCCCTTTCTACATCTGAGCCACATTCTACCAGCTCTAGTGCCTCTTTTTTCACCTCACCATCAACCTGGACATGCCCATGGATTCATGCTACCAATCACCTGGGCAGTCCAGAGTTGTTGCCTCAGCCACCCTCGTGTGCTGCCTCTTGTGTCGTTGTGCACCACCATCCCAGTCGAATTGTGACAAGCATATGTCGTCCAACCTCTACCGTATCATCACGAGGTCTGATCTACAATTTCAGATAATTTCACCAAGAATGTAATTTTGAAACATCATTCAATTATATCACCTGAGGAATGAAGATAATGTGGGAAGAATGGGGAAGAAATCACATGGAATGAACTCAAGGAACGAACCTCAACCATTTTTTGTTCCTGTCTCGATCGGTTTTATTAAGAATGATCAATCAAATATAAATAGTATGATAATAATAATCCCCAAATAATTCCCACAATCAAACCCATCCTGGAAAGAGGATCAAACCTTGGGTCAACATGTTCGTGGGATTATCCACATTAATTATTTATTCTAAGACTGAGGAATGAATGGTTTGAAATCACAATGACCTACTTGTGGAAGGATTTTTTTTCTATATAGGATTCAATACTGATGGTGATATATCAATAACGATCTCATTCGGCAATCCCATCATTTTCTATTTGAGAGTATCTTTCTCCACTATTCAATGGAATCTAAGGTTGTTGTGATAACCTTGAATTCATTGAAAATTATTAATAAAAACAAACATAATAGTTTGATTAATAAAAAAACCACATCGTTTCATCTCTGGATAACATTAAAATAAAATTAATCTTTAATGTATTTTATTCTCTAAAACATCCAAAAACTATCTTTCACAGTCATCCTGGGCCGGCCGATGTCAGGACTTATTGAGGTTAAACTCGCTACTCTAATTGCAACGGTTCCCTAATATTTTTCATTCGGACACCCATTTATATGTTATTTTACTTTTTAGGTAAACCATTCATGTGTGCAATTTAATGATAAAAATATTTCAAAATTTTATTCCAGGCACACTGAGCCATAGAATCGAACGTCCTCTAAGCACCTGGTCTCAAAATAATTCCATATATTATTTAAAATAATATATAGAAAAATATGGGTCATTATAAAGATCATGTTTTAATGTTTAAAAAAAATGGTTTCTATTCTAGAGATTTTAAACAAATCAATTTTATGAAATGGAAAATATTATATTGGTATGGAACTAAGTTATTTCATGGTTTTATAAGTTGATACAAATAAGGAGTCCACTATTAAATCATTAAAAATAAAATAAATTATAAATATGATGTAGTGATTTTAATGTTGTTTGTCATATAAAACATGATTTTTGGATTTCATCGTATCAAAAATCAATGATCAATTGTAAAGATGATTTAAATGAGATGTTATCTTGGATGAAAAACACACTGGAGTGTGTTTAGTCATCTATGAGTATTGTAATTTAATGAAGAAAAATGTAATATGTTTTTTTAAAAAAATATACTAGATTTTTATGATAGATTTAAGTGTAACGTAGAGTTATGTGTTTGATTTCATTGTTTTCTAAATGATATGATAGTCAAATTGTAACACATAATAACAAACTATATTATAATGGTGTTTGGGGGATGTCTTTGTACAATATAAATATGAATGATTTTCAAATATAGGAATATATTTTTAAATAACTTTTGATTTAACTTGTTTTTCATGGATAATTCTAAATACTTATAGGGATGTGATATGTTCAATAATCTGTTAGAGAATATTTAAATTAAATTTTTTGTTCATAAAGTACAATGATTGAAGAATATCTAAGTATTAGAATATATTTTAATATAGAGAACAATATAACTAATGACTATCATTTATTTTGAATGATTTTGTTTACTTTTTTGAAAAATGTGCATGTAATATGTGATAAAGATATTTTATTAATATATAACTATAGATAAACTAATAAATCATATTGGTATACTATTTTAAATTTTTTATTTCATTATAATAATATATGAGTCAAATCATCACTTTATTATCTTGACAAAGTGAGTAGATACATAAATGGAGGTGATAATGCTTGTCATCTATAGTAAATTGATCCCAAAATTTATATTCACCCAATAGCATGTTTGTAGATTCAAGGTGAATTGGATCATCATTGTTGTGTAGTATATAGATGTATCTCATTCAGGTTAACAATATTAATATATTTTTCTAATTTCTTGTTACTTGTATTATTTAGTTGATACCCATTGAATATTTTAGATGATCTATTTGTGTATTCAATATAATGTGAGAACTAGATCCATTGTGAAAGATACTTCACCAATGAAACTTCATCCTTCGTATTTTTTATTGGTTGTGACCCTCGGGGTTTAAAAAAGTGTTATTTCATATGAAACACTATTTTCACAAAAATATATCAGAAGGATATATTGATATAGACAATATTACCCATGTAGAGAGAGTTCCACTACTTAAGGAATGATATTATTATATATGGAATCATCATATAAGATCTATTATTTGATATCATGGGATGGATGTATTTATTACTTCAATACATGAAATCTAGTATGAGATCCCACAATGTGTTCCTTGAATGAAACTAATGTAATGATATTCAATGCCAAAAAAGGAATAAATTACCCAATATTGAGCACTTTACAATCAATTATTTAGGAATGTGATTTGATTTACATCCACATAAGTAATATATTAAAATATATATAATATTTATAATGTAATTATAAATTCGAAATGGGGGTAAAATAAAATTTTCATAATTGAATTTCTAAAGATGTTCCTAAATTAAAATATTAATGGTTTCTGCAATCAACTCATTGAGGCTACTGTATCTATTGATAGTATTTTCATTGAAATGTAATATATGAAAATAATGAATAATATATTTGGTCAATTACTACATTTATATAATTATATTTTTACTGTTCTCAAAGAACAAAATTTACTATAGTTATCTATTAAAAATTTTCAAATAATTTTTGTATTTTATGAGACAAGGGTGAATCTAGAAGGTCTATCATGACACTCATCATGGAGATATATTAAATTGAAATGGAGAATAATTTATTTAACAATGATGAATATGAATTGGATGTGAGTGATGACTTTTCCTCAGTTTTTGGATGTATATTTAGAAAATAAAAATTACATTTGATGAAAAAATAAAACATATATTTTTTGTTTATTAGAATTTTTTTTCAATATAATATTGTACTTCCCATAAAGTATAAATGAATAATATGATTAAATGGAAATATCAATAATGTGACTGTAATATTCCCCTATAATAAATATTGAATTTTGAAAAAAAAATATAGAATGATGTTTCACTAAAAAATCATCATGGTGAAAGAGGAAGATAGTAATAATTTCTATCTCAAATATGAGATAAAAAATAAAGAAATGATTTGGAAGAGCCTACGATAAATTTTAATAAAGAATTAACCTAAAAATATAAATTTATATAAACCAAGAGTTATTGATCTTAATATGGAAGACCAATGAACACTAAAGAATCTATATTTTCATAGGAAGAATAATTGGTAGTTTAGTGGGTTATTAAATGAATTTTATTTGTATATTTACAAAAACAAATATTAAATCAACCATTCATATTTCCTGGTGTTTGATCGAACATTTTTGAAAGAGATTCAAAGGTAACTATTAAATTTGAAGTAAAAAAAATAAAGAATATGACTATATAAGGTCCAAACCTTTTCATTAAGGTTATGATTGTTAAATTATCATTTTGAATCTTTTAATAAATCATGTTACTTGAATAATACGTACTATGGAAGGTACGATGAGAGTTTGGTACTTGTTCAGAACCAAGAGTTATAGAAAAGTTCCTTATAGGCTAGGCCACCTGATTAGTGGAAACTATGCATCCCAAGATGCACAGTTTGTTTAAACTTTTTTGTTATAGAGAGGGGAACCTACAAGTCATCACAGTTATACTAAAGTTATGTGTGATTAAGAACATGGTCATGCTACCTACAGCAGATGATGTGAAGATTCATTTTGCACAGTTTTTAAAACTTGTGCATTGTAATTTTGGGGAAAATTTTCCAATTCTCCCTCTCCAAAAATCTAAACATATTTCTCATTTTTTTCCTTACCTACAGTGTCTCTATAAAAGGTTCCTCCTCCCATAGAGCTTCCACATCCTATATTCATAGGTCTTATACTACTGCTTCATCTGGAATCCAATTCAAATTATGTTGAAGGCATTTGATAGCCCACGGTAAGGATTACCCCATGAACTATTCTTTCTTCGATGAAGCATTCCATATATTTTGATATTTAGATGCAGTTTCATTCACCATATTTTCAGGGTGTTGGACTAAAACATAGATCTATTACAACTTTGTTTGAATCTGAGTTCGATATCATTTGAGGCTTCATCAACAACATTTGGGTATGTGGCCACGTATTATTCCATTTGAGTTATGGTTATTTCATATTTATTCCATCATGACATAATCCAACCTTTGTGTAAGATCTAAATTTTGTTTGTTATTTCAGGTATTAATGACCCATGTGTCTTGATATAGGTGAATTTTAACTTTTTTTAGGTATTTAGACATCACATGTACTCTTTATGGACACTCATGGGTGTGCCACTGTGGAAATGTTAATTTTGTAAAAATGGTCCAAAATGATAGGAAATAAATTGTAATTTTGACATGGATTTTGTATTTAATAAACATTATCTCCTGTGTGTTTAATTGAATCCAAGACACCAGAAGGGTATTTATATTTTATAGACCTAATATTTTCCTCTTGAGAATTTTAGTTGTTTCTATGTCATCATATTGGACACTAGATCCTTAAAATTAGAAATGGTTATGTATCTTGAATTAGATACATTTATTATGGTAAATGGAATTTGTTATGATGGATTTAATTTGATAGTTTTATCCTTAAAAGGAGATGGATATGACACTTTTACCATATTAACTAATTTTCTATTTTTAGAAAAAATGGTGAGATGAGCTTTCGTGGGATGGATTACTCTATTGGAATGAATTTATTTAATTAATTTAGCAGTTAAATCATGATTATTACTTCATTTATAATGATTTTTTTAAAAACATTAATGGTTTTAAGGGACAAAATGTAGTTTCCATTTTTCTTTTTTATTCAAAACACACTATATGAAATGAAATGTATAGTTATAAATGAACTTTTTTACTGGATAGTGATCCCAATTCCTAGGTTTATGAATTATTAATTGTAAAATTATATAAATTTAATGACTTGAATATATATTATGAAACACTTGAGTGGTTATTAATCATGTGTCATGTGGAATATTTTTTTATTCCATGGAATCGTTATGAAAGTATTGATTATATGATGCCGGTGGGAATTCCTTTTCATAATCCTATTAATTTAAACATGATTGTGAATTATAATGAGATTCATACGATTTTAATTCATTATGTATTATTTGGATAATAAATTTTTATTCCACATAGGTTGTGGAGATAGGGAACCAAGAGAGTCCTTGGTAAGGGAGACAATGGGATCTTCCTAGTTGGAGCTAGGGGAAAGACTTTGAGAAATCCTCTGGTTATGGATTCTTTTGGGTACATACCATTACTACCAACAGTTGTATATAAGGGATAGACCATAAAGGGATCCACAGGTGATGGATGACAATTTTTATATCCCAGTACTACTAGTACATTCATTGCAATAGATGGTGAGGGATCTTGGATTAGGGTTAGGGGTTATACCGTGAGAGATACCTCTTGAATTGGATTGTGTTGGTTAAGTACTAATCCTCTAAAACATATATATATATATATATATATATATATATACTTCTAGTATATATATGTGTATATAATGTGGAATTATTAGACATAGAATCCATTGGCTTAAGTAGGTAGACCCATTATGTGTCTTTTAGGAACTTGAGCATGATGTTATTTTTTATATTCATTTTTTCTTTACATGCCTATTTAAACATGCTCACTGTTTATTTATAAGACCTACTCAAATTACAGGTAGTCCCCATAGGTGGTGGATTACTAAGATTTGTATCTCAAACCCTACTCAGGATGCCCTTTGTACCTAAAAATACTATGTTGTTATAGGTACAAGAAAGGGAAAATGCCCTTATATAGGTTGTTGACATGTACAACATAGCTTGATCTTATGAGAAAAGGATCAGGCATAGGCTCATGATTCTAATGGATCCTTTTTGTACTTGTGTTTCCTTTCATACTATTATATAGAATGATAGTATCATCTCATTCATTTCTATATTAACAGCATGCCATGCATACATATATGTATCTGAATCCTCATTTGAGACTTTTTGTTATGATATTCAGTTATTTAGTCTTCCACAGTTATATGTCTCAGCTTCCACATTTTACTGCATCTTTCTAATATATTATACTTCCTCTACTGTTTAATATTTTTATATCCACTGTGTTACACTAACACAGTGGAATAGTCTGCCTGATGTACTACATATACACCACCACTGCTATTTGGAAGACCCTAGAATATGGTGAGACACGCCATGGTTTATGTGGCCACCGTGGCTTGGGGAATGAGTTAAGTGGAATTTGAGACCAAGATGTCACAGACTATGTTTTTAATAAATATAATAATTTCATTGAATAGTGAGATAAAATAATTAAATTTCATAAACATAATGTTTTCCAATTTTTTTAAAAAGGATATAGAGTTTAGTTTTAAAAATTCCATGAAGAATCTACCATTGGAAAAGATATCAGATTAATATGTCAACAACGGAGTGAAAATGGATGAATGAAATATTCTAAAATGATTAAATGATCAAACACATAGTTATATGTGTAAAATAACAAATTTATTCAAATATAAGACATTTAATAATTGAATAATGAATTGAATGAAAAAAGATAGAGGGAATTATCACACTTATTTAATGATTATCACTTAAATATCTAAAATATATATGAATTCTATGATGATGAGGAGATAAAGTGAGGATCAATTTCTTTTGATGGAAAAAAGATTGTTTGGTAACATAGTTCACACATTAACCTATTAAGATGTTGAATGGAATTATCTAGGAGGTGGGTGACCTAGGAAAAAGAAAATAAGGATGAGAATTTATGTGCAAAATAAAATGGCAAATTAATTTCATGGGTGTTTTTTACTATATATAATTGGACATAGAGTATATTATTTAATAAAAAATATAGAGGGAAATAAATTCATGGAATTATCATAGGGATTTTTGAAGAAAGAATAAATACTCTATGTATCATCCCAAATCCAGCTCACCAACATGATGACTAAACCAGATCTCTATATACATAAAGTTAACCACCCAATAGACCAACTTTTGGTGAAATGTGGTGATAGTATTTATTATTATTGGTGATATTAGGCCCTCTATTGTATATAAAAACATAAATTACTATAGACTTAATATCAGGTATCATTCATCACATCACAAAAACAACATAATGAATAAAATCAAAAATATCATTTAAAAAAAAGTAAATACCATTCATCATAATATATTAAAATAAACTATTGAATAAGTTATACAAGACATTCAATTATATTTTTTATCTCTCATTTATAGACCATATCAAACTATTTCTAAATTTAGAAAGAAGTAATTAGTGGCCTCCTCAAAATCTCCCCTAAGACCTAACCATTTGTAATCTATGAACATTGATCCAACATCCAAACACAAACATACAAGGAATTAAATTCATCACATATAGGATATCATATAGAATTTTGAGTCATTTAAATTATAATGTGTTATGTTTTCAAAATATGAGTTACTAAGTCTTCCATTTTAAGGATAGCATTCCACTAGCCTATAGTGTTCCTTTGTTATTATTTACCAAGGAAAATCATATGACACCACATAAATCTCTTATGTTATAATATCAAGATTTTTTCAGCCTTATAAGACCAAATAGATTGGATCCATTACCCAGACCACTAATAAAATAACAATATATGATATAGTGTCTCTACCCAACTCTCAGTGAGCCCTATGATGGTTTAAAAAAAATTATTTTAATAATAGGTAATGAAAATATAAATTTAAAATAATTTCTTGGGAATGAACACTATTTGGGGTTTTTCTACATGACATGAAACATTCCAAACATAAATATACCAATATTATATTACTAGAAAACATACTTATAGTTATATTGGTCCTTCTTTCCCAAATCGACCAGTTGATTTATATTTAATCGATCAAAATAAAAAAACGTGTATGATTGATGATGTAAATGGAAACAAAATTTGAAATAATAGTGGATGAATTTGACTACCATACAAACTAATATCACTTCATTTTAATAGATTACATTTTGATCTAATATTAAATGATAATTAATGAGATTATGGAAGTAAAAAATGAATAAATTAAAACTGGGGAGGCATTCACACATCCCATTGATGATGAAATGAGAAAAAACTCTCAATTTATAACATTAAAAAAATTAATTAAATAAAATTTAAAAAATAGAAAAATGGAATAAATAATCCTATGGTACTCTAAGAAAATATAGAAGTCTATTATGGTTCCATTGCCCCACTAATGTTGACCCACTGGCAGTGAGGGCTGAAACTACCTCCTCCACCAAAACTCCATCAGACCCTAACTAGAATTTTGGTGGATAATCTACAACTACACATATATCCACCACTATCTCATTTAATAAAACTATGAGACTCTACCTATTATGAACCCTAGAATACCCATAATATGTCACAAAACATGAGGTTAAAAAATTAAAAAAAAATACATCGTATAGATATATGGTTGTTATAACCACTCCATGATATAATAAATTTTCCACAAGTTTCCCTATCAATCATTAAAAATCCTCACTAGTGGAAATATCACCCCATTGAAACTATATATCATATTCATAATCTTATATCTCCTGCCATATATATTAGTGTTTCAATTAAACACATAACTGAGAGATAATTTTATGGTGGAGTGTCTTCTCACTCTAATCAATGATATGAACCTATAATTCCATGAATTACATATCCATCTCCATGTCAACATCTTCAATACTAGTTATATTATAAGGTATGGCATAGTATATCTAATAATTTCATATATTATTATGAAAATTCTAGCACTATATATCATAGAATACATTAACTGATAATTCATAGTATATATTCTTTTAATAACCTTCAAAAACCTCATGAACCTATGTTCTAATATCCCATCCCAGAAATATGGTGATTTCCAAACTTATGTGATATTCATTAAAATACCCAGTTTATCACATAATACTCTAGAGGGTTGTGTTTCCATTTGTTAACAAATTGATTCTTTTTATGAGTGGTCTCTAACTGCAACATAGTCAAATGTAGTTACTCTGACGCCTTCTTTATGGAAGTCAACCTGATATCTGCTGAATGCCCAACCACTAACAAGAATAGATACAATCAACACAACATTTTATTATATGCCTTGAATAGTAAAATTTGAATATTCACCTGATATGTATAATAATAAGTTAAATAATTGATAATAAAATAGTTTTTCAATTAACTATTTTAATCATGGACAGATTCTTTCAAGAAGTCCTTCAATACTCAGACAGTGTAGTTAGACTACTTGTTTGTATAAGAAAATTAATCAGTTCTCAAGTGAACTTATATATCATGGTCCTTCTATAATTATTTCTATAATAATTATTTAAAATGGGCTTCCCAATTAGAAACAATTATTTTCTACACACTATGGGTAAGCACAATCTTTCAAATATATCCCACCTTGCTCATCGATGGAAAAATATTAATTGATCGATATAAAATATGTGAAATATTTTAACAAGTATAGAGTAACCAAAAAAGCATTATCTCTATGATATGACTATGATAATTTCTTCATGATGTCTAAAATCATATACTTCAACTTCTCTATAAGAATTATTATGGACTAAATAATACTTTCATATCTATTGAGTTTTTCATTCACCTACTAAATGTAGTATGATTATGAAAAAAAATATCTACATCCTTATTTATCCCTATCCACTAACATGACCTATAGATGTCATGATACAAATTGATAAACCATGTGTTTATAGGATATGTTTAGTGGTGTGATTCCCAAATCAGATCCTCAATATTTCTCCTTGGGACAACCACATGAACCTCATCATAAAGGACCTCATCGATATCTTGGAAAAATATGGATGGAGCTCCCCAATTTATATATTATTCCACATCACTACAATATCAAAATAATAGAGTTTAATATACTCATACCATAATGAAATTTGGAGGTATTATCCATGTACATAATTGTTTCTATGCTCTGATACTCCTAAAAATCATGGGTAATTTTACTTAAAAGGGTCTTTACTTGTCATTTCCTACAAGCCACCAACACCACCAAAAAAGATACTTACTATTCAGTGTATCTTATATGACATTCTTATTCCCAGGTGTGTATTCTAGTTAAAAATAATAACATTACTGTTTCCCAATTACCAATTTCTACTAAAGTATTACATCACATTTTGAGAATATATACTTTGGGATCATATTGATGTTATAAACCATGACCCTCTTTCACAAATGTTAGTGTCACCAAAATCAAAAAGTGTATGCCACTCCTTCCAAATCCATATCATGCATGGGGTAGTTTTTCATATGTGTCCTTGATATCAGGTAATAATAATACACCACTCACCCATACTAAACTATAAATACATTGTTCATAACTGAAGAAGAAACACAATTCAAGGATTACTCCATACCTTGCGTAATGAATTTCATGATCAATGTAGACCCAAACTTGTATTTTATCATTTTAATGGTTGTGATACAGAACAAAAACCACTCAAACATATTTCTCTTATTTTTTAGGAGAATAATCAGTGTTATGAATTGATATAATTTATTAGTATATCATTGGAAGTGACCTACACCACATGAAAAACTAAAAATTTCAATGACATTATTGCATTACTCTCATGTAATCACCACCTCAGCCCCCCTCATTGTTGATTGATATCAAATTTGTTAAAATCATATTCATTAATTAATGGACATCGTAGATAAAAAAACTATAAAATTTAGATATTTAAATGAAGACAATTATCCATCACTATAATTAAAAAAATATCTAGATTGTGAGAAACACTCCCCACCGTTTGGGAGTATACAAGATTATCATAAAAAATATGACCAAGAGAAATTGTGAGTACTGATAATAGAGATGATTATTTAAGAATATTAAAAAAATTAGTTCATTCATCAGATTCAACGAAATCTTGTGGTAATCACATATGTTAAACCTAATCATAAATTCAATAAACATGAATTTATAGGTAGCCTCAAATTCAATTATTGATATCCAAGCCTGAAGTAGGTTCAAGAAAATCAATTTTATTTTCCAAACATATAAAATAGTTTTTGTTATTTTATTTAATTAAATAATTGTTTCACTACATTAAATATGACCTATACCAATGGTTTTGGGAAAACCATTGGTATAGGTCACTAATTTGGACCTATACCAACGATTTGGAGAAAACCGTTGGCATATGTCACTTATATGAACCGATACCAATGGTTTTGGAGAAACCATTGGTATATGGCCCAAAATCAAGGAATATATACCAACGGTTCTCAAAACCAATTGTATAGGTCTATACCAACTATTTTGAGAACCGTTGGTATAGTTACATGTATTTTTATGGAATCTTCTTACCGAGAACCTTAAATAAATCAAAATTTAAAATAATTATGATAATACAGATATATATTTATGAAATTATGTTCACAAAAGTCAAGTTAGGTTATTGGTTAGTTCATTAAATAATAAACTGTAGGTACTGGGATCAAAACCCATCGAATTCATTTATTTAAACTACACAGACCAATAGTTTTATGGAACTGTTAGTGTAGATTTTTCCTATAACTTACACCAACGGTTTTGAAAACCATTGGAATAGGTCAATAACAACAATTTTGGGAAAACCATTGGTATAGACCTACCCTCATGGATTACTTGTCCATGGTTCTCCAAACCGTTGGTATAGGCTATACCAATGGTTTGGAGGACTATACCAACGGTTCCAACCTGTTGGTATAGGCTATTTGTCCAGTAGTGTACGTTAAAATTCATCTTTCGATTTATTTTATGGAAAAAAATTAATATGATTTATAATAAACCAATTTATATCATTTAAATAAAACAAAATGATAATTTAAACCTACACAAAAATTTATGTTTAAAAACATACGGTTTCTAAAAATAATTGTTCATGTAATGTCTATTAATTATGAAACTAAATTTTCTAAGAATAAGATATTCTATTTGGTAAAATTATTTTATTATTTTAAATCATAAATTTAAAACTATATAATATATTTCATTTTATCATTGGATATAAAAATTAATTACCAATGTTAAAAATATTAGCATCCTTGTTAAAAGTAAACAGGTTAAAAGAGTTTCACGATTTGGTAAAGACATGAAACATTTAAAAAATGAATCTCATAGTGTTTGGATAATCCTTTAAACCTATAACTCAACTCCCCACTATGATCTCAATTTTTTTTATCCATTGTTCCATGAATAGAGGCATATCATTAACAGGCACTTCAAAAATTACCATGCCCTTCCCTTGTGAAAGTGTATGTCATTCACCACATTAGGATAAACTGATCCCTTATAAATTCATTCTAATAATCCAAAACTCTTAACCAACATGAAGATTGTATCATGTTCACTATCCTCTAGTCTCAAAAAATTACATTAATGCCTCAGTTTCCACAGAAATTTCCAGCACAAATATCAAGTTATCAATGTTATTATTCCTTACGACATAGAAATTTTTACATAATCTTCATCTTCATAAATCTTATGGAAACCAAAATATTATTTCTTAAATATTACTAATTTATTATAATCATGTAATATTAATTTAGAAAACATTATTTAATAATTTCCCACACACTAATAAAAATAGAACATTATCTATCATCCATATGTTCAGAATACCACCTCTATGAAGTGATGTTGTTCATTTTTCATCACCGCATATCATAGAAGGTAATAAAAATAAATTTAATGAATGAATATTTTTTATATTTTAAATCTAAATTTCATAAATCAAAATTTATTATAAACATCACTACATACCATTTTTTATGGAATGAAAATTTTAATTATGAATATGTGGGGATATTTAGGACCAGTTTGGTTGTAATTTTTTTTTGAGATACTGGAACGATGATGGAAGAAGTGGTTAATGAATCTTTGTTTTTCATTACAATTTCTCACCCTACATTTTAAATTTGATGATCAGATTGAGATGTTTTAGAATCATAATATTGGGTTCATTTATGATAAGATTATACCTTAAATACATTTTTCTTTTCTGAAAATGTTTCCTCAGTGAAGTTAGTTTTATTATTATATAGTCTATGAAATTATGTTCTCAGATTAGAATGAAATCTTTTTTCAAACATATAATACATTTAAAATCATTGAGAAATAATTTCACAATAATATTTTATGATTAATGTAAATATCATCATATTTTTAATAAAAATATTATCTAATCTTTTTGAATGAAAGAGGGAGAAAATATGTTTGGTCATACATTGTGTCTCTCTAAGAAATTAACCAATATAAGTCTATCGATTATATGTCGATATTAGTTCAATAAAAATAATGAATAAGTAGTGATTTAAGATGATATTTTTTGGAAGAAAAATGAATTTTAATTCAAAGTCATCTAGTCACATATAATTAGTTTCAGAAGTTTTCTGTTAGTAGAATTTTCTCAGAGACTCGGAGTCTGAATTTTATAATGTATGTGTCTTTATAGAAGTGCTAATCGATCGATCCATTAGACTAGATGATCTATCAAATAAAGATATTAATTGGATCGATAATCAGTTATAGAGAATCAGAAATAATGAATTCCTTGTTGACACCAATCCATCAAACATGTTGTGCCACCGATTCACTATAAGGGTTCGGAAACTAATCCAATAGTGGATATTTGAACACCAATCCATTAAAAAATAGATTTTATCAATACAAAATCACGTGTATATTTATATCAGAATCATACAAGAGTTGTTAATTGTTGATTTTTATGGAAAATATTATCACTAAAGACCAATATATCACATTGGATCAAATTCCCATCAATCTGACTAAGCACAATAATATATTCAACCATTTCCATAGAGAAAAGGTTCTGAAAAGATTATAATTAGGAATTAATCATCATACAAGTTGTGAGAGTTATAAAAAATCAGGGTATATGTTTAATTACACATGTTGCATTATATTTATGAAATGTTGAACTAATTAATTATGTGGAAACATATGGCCATTCCCATTAGACTATTGTTGTGTTTTTTACATTTATAGAAGTTATAACAATTTTAATTAAATAACTAGTTCATTTTCTCTCAATCTTGAAGATTTAAAGTCATATATATTTCATGATTTATTTTATATCAATGTAATTGGAGTGAAAAAAAATATCAGAATGATGAATTGTATCAAACTAAATAAATAATTATAAATTTGAAGAAGTCTGAAATTGTGAGAAGATTCACGAAGTTTATAAAAGAAAATGTAAGATTTGAGAAGCACTGAAGTTGTAAAAAATAAATTTGAGATTAAAGTGAAATTATAGATTATGTAAATTTTTTTAGAAGGAAAGTGAAATTGTATTTCCACCCATTTAACTTTTGAGGCACATATATATAATTTTTAATGTAAAATATAATTTGACACCATTCATGTGTACGAGAGAGTTTAAGAACTATAATTATTTATAAATAACTTGTAGAATAAGGTCTTAAAAAATGGTTTTTTGAGAAATTTTTTCCATATATATGATGTGATCAGAAGAAGTTTTGTTCATGGATTTATTGATCCGAATAAGAAATTTAACTGACTATTTTAGGAAAATAATGATGTGAATAATTATTTTTTCCAAACATGTAAATCATAAATGTTATAGACTAAGAAAATTAGACTGGTTAATCAGACTGAAGAATTAGACATTTTTTTGTTTGAAGTCTATATTATTTGTTCCGAAATTGTATTGGGTATTAATGTTAAGATTTCTTTTTGTGAGAGTTAAAAAATTGGAAGTTTTTAAAGTAGCAATGTGAAATGTTTAGATCCAACTAGTGAAGGTTTCTAAAATTGTTACACAAACTTATTAACATAATTTATGATCAAAGAAGCACAAGAACTATTTTAATGAACATAGTTCCACATAAGTGTGAAGGTATTCCCTACTTATTATGTCCATGAAAAAGAATTTCCTTCTAGTGGAATGTGTGTATTGTATTATTATCAAAACATAAAAAGAATTTGACACTCCTACATGTTCGTAATGCTTGTAAATAATTATGTTCATATAGATGTGCAATTTTTTATTTCATGAAAAGTGATAAATCATTAATAGGAGGTGATGATTGTTATACATGAAAGATAAGATAAAAGAAAACAACATCACCCATTAACCCCTTACCCTCTCAGTGATTAAATTGATCTTGGTTTGGCATTTTCAATTAGTATCAGTGAAATGTATCCCTTAATTTACTAATTTTCATAATATTTTGAAGAGAATTTGTTTTGTATAATTTGAATTGTGTGAACAATAAGTGGCTTATATTCTTAGATATAATTAACTAACATATATGTAAATAGAGAATGTTTTTTATCTTATATCACTTGGGTATGATGTTTTGTAAACTGTTATAGATGTATTTCCTCCTCTTATTGAAAGTATTCCTTATTAATCTGTAGATATGAAAAATATAGAAGCTAGTGGAAGGGTTAATAATTCATTAATTTCATCACTCTTTGAAAGCAGGATTCATAGAGTGAATGGATTTGGAACTACTAATAGAATATTGGGAAAGATAAAAAAAATATGAAACGAATATGAAGGTGAAAAGAACAATGTTTCAAATCATGGGTATGAGGTATGATGATCTCAAAATGGGTGATTACGAGTCTATTGGGGGATTATTTACAAGTGTGAATGATATTTTTTTCACCATAAGATGTATTTGTGATAAAATGGAATATTCTATTGTTTTTTAAAATATATAATAAATTATTCAAGAAATTTTTGATTCCAAAGTTTCATATTATGAAAATAGAGATCAATAAACTCTATATTTGGATGACATTCATAGTAATCTAGTTCGAAATGAAATTATTATAGATAAATTTATGAAAACAAATGAGAATTTTCATCAAGAAATCACCTTTAAAACTATCAAGAATGTAAAATCATAGATGATTATTGAAAATGAATAAGTTTATGATTCTGAATCTGAAAGATTGGTTAGTAAAAAACTTGATAAATTATTTTCCTGGTTTGATAAAAATTTTAAAATATTTAAAAGATTGTATAAACAGAATCTACCTCTTATTTTTTTGAATGTGGCCATATTGTACATTATTTTTAAAAAATTTCTATGAATAAATGATTGAGTATAAATTGATGAAAATGTTTGAAGGACAAGAATATATCAGAAGAAACCTGTTGAATATTAAAAATCGTATTCCAAGGGGAAACATAAAAGGTTCTTAAAATCCAAAAGGAGATTTATTTGTTTCTATAGGTGATGAAGTTAAATAAAATACAAGTGAAACTTAAACATTCATTGATGTTTCGATAGAAAATCAGTTTATTGTGAAAGTCAATGATGAAGTGACTTTTAGTGATGAAATTTGAAGTCTTAAAGAAGAATAGACTCAATTAAAATTTAATCTGAATTTAGAGTTAAAATAAAGTATTAAAAATATTATAGGACATGAAAGATAAATCAACAGGTTGAAGAAAGGATGTTCTATTGAAAAAAATCAACAATCTTATGTTGATAACATAGATAAGTTTCCAAAGGATATTGATCGTTTGAATAAATATATAGAAAAAGAAAAGAATCCAAATGAGCATCTTAATGTTAAGATAAAAGAAAAAGTGTAACAGTTTTAACTTTTTCAACAAAAGTTATTGAAAGGTCGTCAAGGAGTAACAAGTTCAAAGAATAATAAATCTGACGTTGGGGAAATTTTTGAAAGTGTAAACCTGAGAATGATTAAAATAAATTTATCTTTATATGATTAAAATAATATTGATTATTTACTTAAGAAGAATGTTTTGAAAAAATTTCATGTAGCCAAAACCATTAAATTTGAAATTTTATAATTTTCTAAAATTTCAAATTATGAAACCAATATTGCTACTACCGATGAATCTGTTAAATTTGGGGAGAAATAAAAATTCATGAAGAATATTCTAGGTGATAATAAGACGTTTGTGGCTATAAAAAGTTATGATTTGTAATGTAAGAGCGTTTTAAGTATACATGTTTACAACTCTAGGAATTTTGTATGTTATAGCGGAAAATAATAATTTTATGGTTGATGTTGGTATTGTGGTAGATTTGAGAATACACAAAATATATGCAAGTTAAATAAAAAATAATGAAATTATCCCATGAAAAATATGAACTAATGTGTTAGGTGGATTTAATCCACCAAAATAATGGATTCTAAGAATTTTGTTTTCAAAATTCCAAATAGGTTCCAGCCTCTTGAAATTATAAAGAAAGCTATAAACAGTAGAAATATGTCTCTAAAAGATGTATATTTTTTTACAAGAAAAAAAACATGTTTATAAAAATTATCAAAAACCAGATATGAAGGAAGATAAAGGGAATGAATAATCTCTTATTGTATAAATTTTTCTCAAATATTAGAAAGGAGAAAAAATCCATCTTTAGTATAGTGGGTGGTCCACACATATGAAAAGATATTTGAAGCTATTTGGAAAATTCTAAATACTTTAATCAAGTAATAGTGAAATTTGTAAATGATGAACCTCTCAGAATAAAAGTTCTTGGATATACTATTATTGGGAAAACATTTTGAATCCCAATAAAGAATTTTTCGTTAATGGGTTGAAACTCAATTTATTAAGTATTTCAAAACATTTGGAGGAGCGAAATAATTTTATTTTAAAAAAATATGGTTTTTTGTGAAGAGACATGAAGAAGGAAATGTTGTTACAAGAGGCCAAGGGTCCAATGGGAATGTGTTTCATGTTGGTGAAGTAGAGAATTCAGGTTACCTAATCATAATGGAAGAAAATCCGTTTTAGCATATATTTTGGGAAAATATGTGTCAAGGGGATATGAAAAAATTTTACAAACTGAGATAGTTCCCATGATATAACTGATATTAAAATAATAATATATCGGTGCCTCTCAATTTTTTAGAAAGCGAATATTAAAAAATCAATGCATAAGAAAGATAAAATTATTTCAAACCAACCTTTGGAATTGATTCATCCTGATATTGTTCGTACAATGATTAAAAATCACATTTAAAAGATAAGTACATGATTTTTTAAAAGATGAATATAATAGTATTACTCTTATGATTTATTCTAATCATAATTTGGATGATCTAATTGGTTTTATGTGTTTTAGGGGAAGAAATAAAAAGGAATTTGGATATTATGTAAATAGGTTTCGAACTGATAATGGTAGTGAATATAAGAATGAATAATTAAGAATTTTTCTTGTTAGATGTGTAATTTTTCACACTCTATAAAAATATTTTATTCAAAAGGATGAGTATAATTTTTGTGAGTATGGTTTGTCCAAATACAATTGAACATTGTTTGTCTCACAGCTTCTAGAGGAAAGTGATGAGAACAATAGTTTATATTCAGTATCAGGGTTTCTATAGTCCATGTTCTAATATGAATCCTTACAAAATTTCCTATGATAAAACTCTAATATTGAAACACATAAGATTTTTTTAGAGTCCTTTGGTCATAAATAACAAAGGTGCATATCATAAAATCTTGATCAAAGAGGTGATAACAGAATCATTTTTGGTTATGCTATGACTGGTAAAGGATATAGTCATCTCAACAAAAAAAACTTGAAATATTATTTATTCCATTAATGTAAATTTTCTTGAAAAATATGACAATGAAATTTCATAAATACATATAGGAAAGGAAGATAGAGAAGATGAAATAGGTTTTATTAAGAAATATAAAAGGAAATATAAAAATGATTATGTAAAACCAATTAAAGAATCAGACTCAATTATTTATAGTTTTGAGAAAGAACATTGAATATCTCATCCTAGAATTAAAAAATAGGTTATTGTTCAAAACATCATTAGTGATCAGCAACAAAAAAAATTAACACCGTGAAAAAAAAATTTTACACATACCACTATGTATTCAAAATTTGTTCCAATGTTTGTTATCAATGCATTTGAGCACCAAGATTAAATTCATATTATGAATGAAGAGTTGTATTATATTTAGAGGGATGATACTTGGAAAATTGTTCCTTAACCAAAACATAAAAAACATTTTCACAAAGTGTGTATTCTGAAATAAGATTAATGGTGACAGTGAAGTGATACAAAACAGAACATGACTTTTTTTCAAAGGTTACTCATAGACTGTATGTATTGATTTTTATGAGACATTTTCTCATATGGGAAGGCGAAAAACTATCATAATTTTTCTTGAAATTAATACATTATTATTTTTTCAATTTTTTTAGAGAGATGTTAAGTGTTCTTTTCTAAATGGAGAAATTTATAAAAATATATATATATTGAAAAAAATGAGGACTCGATATTGGAAAATATGATATTTATGTCTGAAAACTTCATTAATATTTGTATATGTTAAAGAAATATCTAAGATCTTGGTATTCCAAATTGGATAACTATAATAGAATTCTAAACTTTATTCAAGGAAGAGTTAATATTAATATCTACATCATAGAAAACTATAATATTTTTATCATTATAATTGTTTATGTTGATGATATTATCATTGATATGAATGATGAAAGAACCTACGAATAGTTTTTTGAAGAGATTATGAAGTTGATTGAAATTTCCATGATTGGTGAAATGAAATATTTTCTTTGTAAAAAAGCATCACAAATGATGAAATAAATATTTCTATGTAAAGATAAATATTCAATGTAACTTATTAATAAGTTTGGAAGGGAAAATTAAAAACCCATATCCACACAAATTTACATGGTAACCATGTTGTCTAAAAATTTCTAAAGAAAGGATTGTCATTAATAAGAATTTTAGAAGCTGATTGGATTTTTTTATATAAGATTGCATGAAGAATAGATATTATTTATTTTATTACTTTATGTGCATAATTTTAGAGTGACCCAAATGAATCTAATATCTTATCTAGAAAATTAATACTCATAAATAACAGTGGCACGCTATATTTTAGAATCAAATATGACAACTCAATAAGAAATTGATTTTTTTGTTACACTGATGTTGATTGAGAAGGAAGTGTATATTTTAGACTATCAACATCTAGTGTAATTTTAATTCTAGAGGAACGATGGGTTATTGGTCATAGTAATATGAAAATGTTTGTACTACATATAATGGATGAAGGTGAATATTTTTCTACCACTCAAGCTACAACAAAACATATATGGATGAAGGCACTATATAATGATTTATTAGTTGATGTTAATTTACCCCTTATCATGGGTATTGATTATCAGTGTACAATAAATTCAATAATGAATCTAGTAAAATAGTATCATTAAAAACATATTTATATCAAATATCACTTCATAAAAGAGAATGTTGATAAAAATTAACTCAATATGGAGTATGTTCCAACAAAAAAATATGATGCTCACATTTTCAAAAAATGGTTACGAAGGGAATCATTTTACAACTTGAGGTTGAACATGGGAATCCAATATATTCCTAGAAAATTTTTAGGTATTTATTTCTATCCCATAAATCATCTAGTCCTTGTATTTGGTTTTCAAGGGGGTAAAATAATGTTTCATAAATCTATCCATTGGTATTTGTGAAACCGTTTAAGGAAGTCTATAATTAAAGGGAGTTGTGGGTATGTTGTGTTCTAAAAAATGTGAGTGTGTAGACTATTATACAATTTTGAGGATTTTATTATAGGAAACATGTTTTTATAAGAAGAAGTAAATAATGAAGTTATAAAGTTGTTGATTTTTTACTATTTTAAGATCATTAGATCTTTCATAAGTCACCATTTATTGATAGCATGGATTTTGATGTCAATAATTCTTATTTACACAAATTATTTACTCATTAGGATTAAAATTATTGATTAGTGATACATTTATTTATTTTACACTGATTTGGTGATTTATGAACATTGGATGATGAAAAAATTCAAATGGGTAAATTGTTCGGACCATGTTGGATGGAAGTTTTTGTCTAATGTTGGAAGGATACTGGAAGAAGTGGTTGTTCAATGTTATGTTTCTTATTGTAATTAAAATAAATAACCTTTCATTTTATGTTTAGTGATATGAAAAAGTTGTATTGAAATTAAAATATATAACTCATCTTTGATATGAAAGCCCATAAAATTCAGTTTTTTTTAGAAAATGTTTTATGGGAAATGCTTCTTTCAAAATCATATTATGATTGGAATTATTTTTTATGACTATAATGAAAAGTTTTTTAAAACTCAAAGAGTATTTAAGATGTTTAAAAAATAATCTTATTATGTTCTCTATAATTAAATTTCATAACATCATAAGTTTACTAAGAACTTGTGATCAAAGATTTTTGAATGAATGTGGGAGAAAATATATTTAGAAATACAAAGTGTCACTCCAAAAAATTCTAAAAAATAATTTTTATGATGATATAAAAATATTAATTTTCTTAATATTGTGAATAATTCATGGTAATAGCTAGTTTTTTTGGAAGTTAATTGTGTGAAAATTCGATGTGTTCCTCCCACAGATCATCAGTATGAGAATTTTTCCAAAAGAATAAGTTTTCTAGTGACTATGAGTTTGAATTTTATAAATATAGAGTTCATCATAAGTATTGATTAACTAATTCATAATATCGGTAGATCCATAAGATAAACTGATCCATTAGATCCATCATTAGTAATATATAATATGAAGTAAATATTTTTCTTTTGACACTGATCCATCAGACACATTGCACCACTGATACACTAGAAGTATGTTGAAATTGGTCCATCAGAGGAGATTCTGACAGCAATACATTAAAAAATTGTTGGTATTAATAAAGAATCAGATAAAGAGTTTTATAAGTGGTAGAGTATAGTTTTTATGTGTTTATTTTGTTGAATAAAATGATCTCAATAGAGTAATCAATCATATGGGATTAGAGACAGATCAACTAGATGAACAAAAAAGATATAGTAATCCAATTTTATAGAGAAAATGTTATGAATTTTTTGTAATTGAAAAAGAAACATAAGACATGTTATAAGATTGATACTAAAGAATAGGATAAGTTTAATTAGACATAATGCATTGGTCTGAGGTAAAGGTGAACAAATTAAATAATTGAAAAAAATATTGAAGTTTCCATCAGACTTTTGATGGGATTCGAAGTCTGTAGAAGTTGAGAAAATGATTATGGTCGAATGGGTTCAATTTTTTCGAATAATTGAGATTTGAAGTCATCCTTATTGCATTATTTAAATAAAATAATGGCATTATAGTTATAAACATTATCATAATTACAAAATATATTGGATTGAAGAATTGTTTTCAAATTCGATGAAGTAAGAAATTGGGAGAAGATCAAGAATATTAAAAAATAATTTATAACAGTTTATAAGCATTGAATAGTTTTAAAAATAATTTTAAATGAAAGTTAAATTTTATATTCTAGAATGTCCATGGGTGAGAAAGTGAAATTGGTTTCTCACCCATTTCACTTCATAAGGCACCTATAAACAGAGGTCAAAGTACAACATACTCTGAAACTGTTTATGTGTGGGAGAGACTGAGAGTTATGTATTTTTTGAGATAAAATTGGTAGAGTAAGGTTTTTAGATAAATGTTTTGTGAGAATGGTTTCTAGTCTTCAAAAGAGATTATAAGAATACATTTTGGGATTTTCTATATTAGAATATGAAACCATACTAAATATTACTGTAAAATAGAGAATTAAATCAGAATTGATTCTAATCAAGAGAATCGGAATGAAGAAATGGGAAGAGTTTTATTTTTGGAGTCCCAAGAAGTTGGTCCTACCAACTACTGGGTAATAAAGTGAATTTACTTAATAGTTAAAAAAGTGTAACATTTTGTATCTTTATCATGACGTTTTTGAAACAAACTAGTGAAGGTTGATAATCATTTTTAAAATACTTATTTCCATCATTCATGATTGAATAATCCCATAAACTGTGAGACTGAATAAAGTGCTACAAAATTTAATGGGTATTTCCTATTTTTTTAATCCACGCAAAAGGATTTTTTTCTATTGGATTGTGTGGTATTATATTATTTTTAAACTGTTACAAGGACTACATAATCGTATATATTACTGAACTTTGTAAATACTTTTGTTCTTGTAGATGTGTGAATGTTTGATTATATGAAAACTTATAAAACATAAACAGGAGGTGACGGTTTCTATAAAAGAAATATAATGTAAAAGAGAAAGAATTCACTAACTCATCCACTCCCCATCGCAGTGATTACATTGATCCTAGTTGGGCCTTTTCAATCTATCATGCTTATGTTTAGACAACATCCTCCACGAAGCGATGTTGTAAATTTATCAATACTTTATTTCTAGAAAGGTAAAATAATTTATTTAATGAGGAATATTTTTACTATTTTAATATTATAATTATTGAATAATAAATTATCATAACCATAACTGCATACTATTGGTTGAGAAATGGGATCGTTAATCATGCATATGTGGGACTACCCGCTCCCAAAATGATGAATTTAATTTTTCCTCAAAACCATACAAGGAAAATTCATAAAATACATTTAATGAAGTAAAATGATATCTATGACATGGTTAGGATTATATATAGGTTATATTAACATTATAAAAATACAATTCTCACTCAATAAATCATTATAGCATTATCTTATTTGAGTCGGTTTTACAACCTACAAGAACTATGTTATAATGTTTATATCAGGAATGATTATGAAATCCAACATAAGGGAAATATCATGTAACAATAATATATTTAATATGTTTTAATTATTTTTGAATGGTTTTATGAATATTTATTATATTTATTATTATACCACCTTTCGATCATTAATTGTGCCAATGTGAGTTCACCATATTTTCCATTTTTCATTAACATATTCATGTCTTCCATGTGATAAAATTTGCTAGAAAGAATCCTTGAAAAACAATAATTTTGATATCTTTAATAATATGGTAATAATGATCTTAAACCCAATATTTTAGAAGTGACCTCATAATTTTGAATCTATTATGCAACAATTAATTGAACGAATTCTATGATCCGATGAGAAAAATAAACTATAATAGGTTAACATATTTGTTATATATGGATATAAATTATTTATATAAAATGAAATATATTTTAATAATAATTTTACATTAGTTATAAACATAATTATGTTCATTATATAAGTGTTTATATAATGTTCGACTAAGCGATATTTAAGGTAAGGAGTTTTGGTATAAAACTTAATTTTTGGACAAAAATTTCATATTATGCATCCTAAAATCATTGATATTGTGTCATTACACTCTAATGGATTTATATTACCATGTATATATAATTTATTATGTTTGTAGATCTAAATTGTTTTATTTCATTAAATGGATTTCAATTCTAATGATATCAAGGATGGTAGCGTTTTTGCATCCCAATCTTTATTCATTGATATATGATCTTTATTCACCATTTGTTTCCTTTAAATAGTATATATATATATATATATATATATATATATCACTTGAATTTATTTTATAATAATATTTGATACAATCTAATAGATTTACACATCCATATTAATATCCATATTCTATGGTTTTTGATTATAGTATTACAAAATTCCAAAAATATTTTTAAATTTCAATTATCAATTCTTTGTTTTATGACGCCACTTAATGAACATATTTCATGTATTATTAGTTTCTTAAATAGTAGTATTTTTTTATTGAAAATTTTTTCTATCTCTATATCTATGTGGATAATGACACCTTTGATTCAAATCTTCCTACTTGATAAATTTCTTCCCCATAAAAGCATGACATTGTTTAGAATAATTGTCATGCTTCCCGAGTAATGTCTTTACCTTCCATTCGTTATTTTAAAATGGATTAACAAATGATTCTAAATAAAATTAAATATTATAATTTTTTAAAAAAATTGTTCTTTATTTTTAATATAAAATGTTGATTTTAAATGATTTTAATGTCATTAGAAGTAAGAAAGTATTTTTCACGTATATTATATCCTCTCAATGTTTGTTTTAGAAACAAACATTATATTATAAAATTATTCTTCAAAAATAATTTTTTAACAAATTTCTTTAAATGTTTTATAATGATCTAGTATTTCATTTAAAAATAATAAATTTTATAAAATTTTAATGATTTTCAGAAAAGGGTAATACCCTCTTATCTACCATGTGAATTATCCAAGGATTTTAAAAAAATTATTTTTCATCTAGGTCAACATTAGTAATTCACATTATGTTACATTGTGGATATTTTTAATCCATCATCCAACAAATTTTTATCGATGGGTTATGGATTATTCGAGGAATGTATTTTATGAAATCCACATCTTTTCTGAGATAATTAAGCGATGTCTAAAGTATAAAAATTTTCATAATAAAATGTGGAAATATGTATAAATTGTAATTATTATGAATTATGGGGACAAATATTTCACTATAATGTGTTGGATAATGATTTTGTAAGCCATGATATGATTTCATTAATTGAGGTATAATGCATTGCACATAATAGGGATGAGGAAGTGATGCGTACTTTAAAAAATTAAGGAAATCATAAAGTGATAACATAATCACTATGGGATTGGATTCAAAAAGTTATTCCTTCTCTTATATAATGTTGGAATCAAGATATGATATCTTCTTCACAATGTCATGGGAATTGGGATGTGTTTCTTCTTCCATTATTTTTATGGATATCATTTTGTGATTACTACTCCAATATGGGAATATGGTAGTGATTCATTCTCCATCATGTTGTGGGATATATGTAGTGATTCCCACTCTAATATTTTGTGGTTTCTATACCTATGCTGTACTTTTTATTTTTTTCTTCATTTACATTGCATGTAATATCTTTCTGTCCATGATTATACTCCATGTATCTTTTTAACTATCTCATGTTTCATCACTCCAATTACATGATATATGTTTTCTCTTTGAATTTTACATGTTTTGATATCACGAATTATGGACAAATATTATTATCCCATATTCATTTTAAAAAGATATTTATCCTTGGTCAATGATTTCTCTCATTCTTATGATCTGAACCATGATAAAATGTTGATGAATTTTCCCTTACTAGGATTTGAGTTCACTATATTCATATGTTTACATTATCAAGGTTACAAAGATGAGTTATAATTATGTGATGTTTAAAAGGTATTAATCTATGAATCAATTATTGAGAAATGTTCACTATTTTTGAAAAATGAGTTTCTTATGTTTCTATTACACAAATACACTAAACCATTATGCTAATTTTATAGTGTGATTATTGTGATATTAAATATTTCAAATATGTGAATGATGAAAAATAATATAGTCACGTATCAAATTTTATTAAGATGATAAATAAATATTTAATTTTTAGTATCATATTGAGTAGTATGGGTTTGGGGTCCCCATTTGGTATCATTGCATGGTTTTTTATTTTTTTGGACGTCATTATATATTTTTGGGGATTGGGATCAGAGAAAATTATTGAAAATGCCTGGGATATTTATAATGAATATTTTTATTTATAGGAAGTAATCTAGAAGAATCTAAAAAATTACATACTTATCTAGATACATGGATGAGTCTACAAAAGATATTCACCTAGTGGTAATCTCCATAAAATGGAATGATTGATTATTAACTCAGTATTCACTTTGCTACAGGATTAGTGGTCCTATGACTGAACGCCTAGCTAGACACTTTAGAGGTATATTCTTTAGTAATTCCCATTCTCATTAGAATACATTATAGAGGATTAATTATTTTATGGAATTGGGTTAAGGAATATTAGAGAAAATAACCTAAGGAAATCAAGATTTAAGGGAGACTGATTTTGGTTCAATTGAAAGCTAATGTAATTATTTTGTAAAGAATAACGTATTTTATTTTAATTTTTAATTTCATTTTCATAAAACAGTTTACATATATAGTTAAATGTTCATTACTCATTTTAAATCATATTGGTCTTAGTAGTGGATGATGCTTGAAGGAATCAAATTAAAAAAGGGTTACACATATTGCATAGATACTATAAAATGGGAAACCTAATTGGATAAGAGTTGGAGTGAGAAATATAATGATTAATCCAAACCAGCTATCAAATATTATGATTTAGAATATGTTTAACACCCCAAGATTCCATGGTACACTTCTCTTTGAATCATACAGTAGTGTGTGTTGTACGCAACATCGAGTTCTAACACACCACAACCAATCAAACTAGCAGTTATGAATAGTAATAACCACTTTTTGAAATTTTATTAATTTTATATTTCAAAATGGTCTTCATTTTTGGATTCAAAATATTTAAATTATCTTAGGGTGACGTTTTGGTATTTCTTTGGAAACATTCAATTTTTGATGATGAGTGAAAAACACAGAGTTATAGTTTAAAACCAAATTTTTATTTAAATAATTATTTATTTTATTTAAATTTATTTTATGTAAATATTGATATGTAATACCTATATAAGTTCAATGAAATTCATTGGAGTCGGTTTATAATAATTTTAGATATATACAAATTTTAATGAAATTTTTGTCGTCTTTTACCCACCTCCTAGGAGCATTTTCAAATTTACAAAAAACTTTATTTTACCTCTTATGTGAGTTGAATTTAAAAAATCTATGAGACATGGTTGATATCAGTAATTAATGTGTGGTTTACTAAGATGAAAATAATTTTTGGTGAATAGTACCTTTTTACTTTTATTTACCACAGTTAAAAGTAAATAGGGTAATTAAGGGTAAAAATGATATTATTATTACCCTAAACATGTCCTAATTACATTGGATAAGTATAATTAGACCATAAAAAACCTTAGTAATAAAATATGAACCTCTTTGATCCACTTGGATTTGATTAGGACATTATTATTATTTAATTCTAAGATGATTTAAAAGTTTTAAATTCAGAGATTAATAACTAAACCATTTTTCATATATGGTTACACATAAGATAAATTAAACTATAAATATTCATTAGAAATCAATAAATTTTTCGTATATAATGGTATTTTATTTCTAATTTTTAGACATTAAATAATTTAATTTATTTATGACACAACGATGATGCAGTAATTACTTAATTGATGAAATAATAAAATAATTGATATTATAAATATCCAAATAATTGTAATTTGAAACTTTTTTATGAATTCCAATAATTTTCTAGGTCAATATGACATGTTAGGGTTGGTGATATGAATTTTTTTCGAAGTAATAATGATGTTATGAATTTAGAAAAAACAAAATACCAAATAGTGTCAAATTGACATAAAAGAGTTTGTAAAAAAAATAATATATTATTAATTGATATTACATTCCTAAAAATCTAATGTTCAGCCAAAGGTATTAAATAATATTATATATGTTATTGATGAACCACTTTAGGTTCACTTGGATGTTTATAGTAACTTTATTAACCATATAATATAAAAATACAAAGATACATGGTAAATGTCAAACTATTTAACTAAGAGTTAAATTAAAAACATAAAGTTAATATAGTGACCCAAACCTGTCTAAAACATATTGGTTGAGTGTTTTTTTCCCATACCCACCTGATCCTTTAAATAATTTATTATTGAGCCATTAGAAACCGAAAATTATTTTATTATAAAATAATATTTCTAACTTTTCATAATGTTCCCCTCACCCCTCTTATAAAAGCGCACTCCCCCTTCCATCAAATTCACACCATCAAAGCCATTTGGCTTGGCCAACCCCTACCCAAATACCCTATCAACTATCCTCCCTTCATCCCAGAGGCCTTCCTTTAGTCATAAATCCAACCCAAGGATCCCTTTTGATCAAATCAAAAGGAATAACACGAAGAAGAGGTAAATATTTTATCACCTCTTTCAAGTTCCTTTCCTCTTCCACTTCCTCATTAATTTTTGTTTCCATTATAAAATAATAATTCCAGTATATTCTATATACTATGATTTTATTATAAATATCAAAAAAACATATTCATTATTCTATCCATCTTTTGAATGACATGACACGATACGTATGTATGTATGGCTAACTGTCTCCACGTCGTGGTGTAATTGTTATTCAATACATTATTATTTGGATGGGTATTATAATGATGTGTAATTGATGTAAATAATAAATATAAAATGATAATGATTCTATATATATGATATACTATCCAATTATATATTATTTTAATATCAAAAGAATGATATTATTGCTCGTGCATACGAACGGATTACCGTCTCCAAGAACGCAATGAGATTCAATCCTCATCATATCCATTCAATAATAATTTTCATCTCATGATAAAAAATAATGTTTAAAGACTTAATATAATTCTGAATATTAATAAGATACATCCTATCCATAACAAAAATTACTTATGTATCAAATCATATAAAGGAAAGTGAATCCGTTAACACCCGAAACGACGATAATACTAAGATATTATTAACAAAGAAATGTTAAAAGATCATATATGATATCATATTAATGTATATGATTCTTGTATATTTTAATAACAATTATTTCACCATTATACAGGAGGATAACCTACCCTTGACCAAGGAAAAGTACAAGTTGTGGGTTAATTTCACAATCTCTTTATTATCTGAGATTGTTTATACGTAATTATCTACTGTGACTTCTTTATCATCCACATCCTTGTTTCATAAAAATGTATTTCAAAACATTTTTACTATTTATAAGATAATGGGGTAAAGTCCTTTATACCCTTATTTTACCTTATATGTTTTTAAAGGAAACTTTCCGTCATTTTCCAAATAAGGTACTTTATGACCTTTACGAGAAATTTAAGGTAAGAATGTTTTTTTAACTTATACGGTGGGTGCGTCTATTTTCCACCCTTATAACATCGTCAAAGCTTCCCATACAAGATTATAAGAATATTTTCAAAATAAATGTTTTCTATATAATTGTGTGACTCTTAAATGATTTCAAAATATAAAGAAACAGTTCTCTAAAAAAGGTTTTGATTTCATCTATGTCAACATCCTTTGATGGATTTTAAGCTTATTTGATGTTGAATTGTTATGATACCAAGATACAATATTATATTGATGGTTTTGTGATATGTTTGACTATGGATGTGTTATTTTTACACCATTCATGGTTTATGGATAAATTATTGACATTTCGTATGATAGTTTTAATACGAATGTTTATGATGTTTAAAACTTTTTCATATGAGGAATGTATTGGACTTAGTAAGTGACGGGTGGAGCCCGCTATAGCTCGTTGATGCATCGGTAGGTATCATTAGACAAACGAGTGTCTTGGAACAAGACCTTGATAAAATCTTATTTGCAGTCTTGGCACAAGGCCTCGACTATGTGGTTATGAAGTCTGGAATAATGCATTCCATCATTATGAAAGTGGTTATTGATATTGTATGTGATTATTTGACTAGTATAATATCTATTTGAATAAGTAAATAGAATTATTTTGATTTTTATTTTCCATATTATGATTATGCTTATGTTGAAAAGGATTTTGTTTTAGTTTTATAGATTGCCTTAAATGTATATTCTTATTAATAAATGTTTCTGCTATATTGGTATCCTTACTGAACATCTGAGCTCACCCCTTTCTATGGTTTATTTTTCTAGGATACGAAGATATATATTATGACTGACCTATAGGGATAGTCTATTGAATCTCAGTGTTTTCTATAGAAACAATGTTTTTGTAGTTTTCTATTTTATGATTTAATGTAAATCTTATGAATGAATATAGTACTTCCAAGGATATGAAACTCATCGGTCTTTCGAGACTTGATCTTTTTTTATCATGGAAATGATACATAATAATGCACTGACTCTGGGTAACCGGGGTTGGGGCATTATAATATGAATATTGTTTCATTATTGAGCACACCATATAATTTAATGATTGAGTCTCAAGTATTTTAAAGTGAAATATATAAATAATTAAATAAAATTCAATCTCCTTCACGTATAATATGTGGGAATATTCACCAAAGATAATTTATCCATGTAACAAGAATGGGTTTCAAGTGTGTAAGGATTAATCACAGTGCTTGTGATTATAACAGGTAGATAAAGAGGGTGGAAATTGTAGTGGAATGTGTTAGAGTAACAAATTCTATGTAATTTAATGGAAAATTCCTTAATTATATTGATTATTTGAATAATGCAAATTTATTCACAAATATAAGGTCTAAAATGTATTATATGATTCAATTTCCTTATAAATAAATTGAACAAGGGAATGATTAATCAATCTTCACTACTAATGTGGATCATGATAATAAGGGAACACTTATCCTTCAGTTTATATTTGTTAATTTCTTATTTGATATTTTACTAGTGTATCTAGGAAATTTTCTAGGGGCATTAAATCACCACCCTAATTATTTAATTATCAAAAAACATTCTAATCTTGTTTATTCCCATGTTGAAAGGTTATGAAGAGATCTTGGTGAGGACCAACATAATAGTATATTGACTTGTTTTATGAAAGAATGTAATTTTTTGATGGATTCCCCATCATTATATGTACCATGCATAGAACTAAATATTTCAAACCATTCAAACAGTATAGGTATTATCCGCAAGGGGTGTGGGGAAATGATGATATTAGACCATCTTTCTTTATTAGCTTCTCTATCTTGATGTGTAACACTAAGATCCATTCTAACTTGATCTATTTTTGAGTAATATTTCATCCATGTTTTAGGAGATGAGGATACATTACACATGATAAGTAAGGATTGTCCCATTTCTAATATAATCTCTTTTTAATCACCGGCCACTGAGAAGGGGGATCATTTAAATCAGCATTTCTTAGTGGTCCTTTTGCTCTTCAAAGGTCCCATCCCCCTCATATTATGTTGAAATCAATAACAATAAGGATCATTAATATATTTATGTAAATATGATGCTGTCACATTATATATAAGAGTTAGAATTTGGGAAAGATTAACAAAAATGTCCTCAACCTAGTATAAATGATCCTAAGTCATACTTGTAAATATCATATCTTATGACATTAGGGACCCCTTCTATGAGTTGGGTTCACTATGGCAGGTAGTTTGAATGCAAATCCCATCACAAATAGAATCCCAATGTCCACTAATACCATGATATTACTAATGAGAGTGGAGAAACACCTATGGCAATTCCTATTGACCCATCCCAAAAGGTTGTTGTACCATACACTTGAGTATCCCAAAATAATAATAGAAGTACCACCCATCTCGAATTTTTTTCAATTTTGTCCACCTTTTCTAATATTTCAATGATATTTTATATTTTGGAACCTCTCAACACCTGTAATAATTTCAATTTTTAATCGTATATTATTCTGAATATTACTTTTTGGAAATAGAATTTATAAGATATTTGGCTATAAAAGTGAGTTTATGTGAGGGTAGATGATCCTAGTTATTATAATAGTATTATGATGTATATTTATCTCCATATTAATCATATTCTATCATATGGATTAAACATATTATATTAACACTTACATTTCACAATATCATGATTCAAAATACAATTAAAAATGCTTTTGGTGGCTTCTTGTGTGGAGACAACACTGTCATGTTTATGGAAAATATCATAGTATCTCAAATTTGTGTGGAAGTTTATTTATCTTCTCCACTATCAGATCGATTCTTTTTCACTAGAGGTTTTCAACATCACCTTCTGAGAAAAAAGGTTTTATACTATTAATATTTGATTTATCAACAACAACCATCTTCAGGGGAACTCCTAATCAAAGTGCATAAGTGAGGACCATTGGGATATTAATTTCTATGATATTGAATATATTCATTTTTATCTAAAGATACATGATCTCCATTCATATTTGGGAGTTCCTGCTAAAGGATGTACCTCTTCAAAATGCCCACAAGTTGGTGATTCTGAACTACTCTAGGTCTTTACTAAGGCTATATCTCAATATAATCTTGTATTTTCATCCTTATATACATATGAAGTATCAATGTATCAAATTTTAATATTGTAAGGGAATATCTCAATACGATGTCATTCGTTGGCTGACACTCTTCCTCCATTTATTTTTATTCTTTATCCAGTCTATATTGTTTCAGTTTTAGATCCTCGTGAACCGCAATCATATCTAAACCCAACTGCGATTTTCATCATCACCCCCAAGATTTCAGTTCTTATGTTATCATGGGAAAAAATTAATGATCAATTAGTTTTCAGGTATACATAATATTATATTGTTTTTTGATGGTTGTAGTGGTGCACCACTGAAAATTATTTGGTTATTTTGAATTGATCAACACTATTCTCGATGGAGGCATGGAGGGATGCATTTTATATTCATTTTTATGAAGGTGAATTAAAGTGAAAGAAAAATATATTGTTCTCTCAAATATATATATATCCTATCAAATCTGTTGAATTTTTTTATGGTTAGTGGATAACATAAAGGATCTCCAGTTTAAAGAGTCTATTTGAATAAGAAAGTAAAATATAAAATATCCTCCCATTCATGAGGTTTGATAACTAGAGAAAGATAAAAATTTTAATAGGGTCCTTCAACTACCCATTCCCATGGTTTTTAGGTGTTCAGACCTATGAAAATCATTTTTCATACCTAAAACATAAATATAAAACTCCAAGGGATTATCCTCCTGATTCAAATTTCTATTCCTATCCAAAATTATATGTCACAAAAACATAACATTTCATTCTATTACATAAAAAATAAAAGTAATATACCATTTATAAATTTTATTTCATGTTATGTATGGATCATTAAATAAATGGAAAAAAATTAGTGGAATGATTTGGTTACTTTGGAATATTATGCATCATGTTCAATTCATCAATCCTTCATCCTAGTATATTAATGTTAAGGATATAAAATCATCAATATATTTTTCATGGCAATCATTTATAAAAAGTGTGTGGAATGAGAAAGGGAATTCATTTTTCTAAAAATATTATACATCTATTAAATAAACAATTTTTTGTTTTTAGGAGGTTACCTTGATACTATTTTTAATGAATTGTAAAATTGGGGGATATTATGGGGAATGAAAATCGATGAATATAGAGGATGAACATATCTTTGTAACCTCAATGAAATTGTCTTTGATGGATACCATTTTATGTGGTACAGTAAAAATATAATTAATAGCATGATATAGAGAACGCATTACAGGTTCCAAGATAGTGTTAAATAAATGTCTTGTTTCCATGTATGGGTATTTCTTACCATGTTTGGTCTCTATTTGATCACTCTTCTCTACTTTTTCATGTTTATGTCCCTCTATATCTAATTTTTAACTTCTATTTATAAAAATAGAATGCAGATAATGATACATATTAATCTATAGTTTACACCTCATAAAATACCCCAAATCAATTTCAATAAATTTTTTTGTAGAATAATAAACTTCATAGACTGATGAAGGGTTAATTAAAATGTATGAACAGTGAATTTGAGATTATCCCTTCATTAGAAGGACTCTAGGAAGAGATCATTCAACTTGATGGAAAAAATTAGATCCCATAGAATGATGTATTTTTTTACCACTGAAATATTTGAATAGATATTCGGCATAAAGGTTGATTTTTGAAGAGATATGGGCCTAAAAACTAACATGAATCATGTGGATGAATAACGGGGATCCTAAAAAAACGTTTTTCCAAAAATAAATTCTAGATAAAATAGACTTTTAAAAGCTTAACAATCTATTAAAAGATGAAACTATATGAACCAACGATGAAATCATTGGCCTATAGGTAGCCTCTCATTTTGATTATCATCTTATAGGCCCTGACATGGAGGAAAAGTGTGTAATTATCTCAATTAAAATGAAAATAATTTTTTGATAAAATACCCAAATCATTGGTAGACTGTGATAATGAATATATAAAATCTATCCTGATGGAGAATGAAATATTTGATGCACTAAAAATCATTAATCCACTCAATTCTCCGACAATATATAACATTATAATATCATTTAATATCTTTTAATATCATTTCATGGGATTTAATTAATAAATATCTCATTACAGGTGGATCAAGATTAAATCTAAGATGGTAATCTACCTCATGTTACAGACTAAATGGTTCTCATATTGATTCAAATTTTGATACACATAAATGGATTTGGAGACTTTAGGAATATTATTATCATAAATTTATCCCATAAGGTCCTTATCATGGTTCTAAATTGGAGAAAATCACGACTTCTTCCTCATCAAATAATATAAGAACAACATCTAATAAACCATCCATGAGTGCAATCTAAATTGGTATTTGAGCCAAATCACCACTAACATAAAGAGTGTTTCCAATCTTTATGGGCCTGTTAAAATCACCTGTGCATCAAAAAAACCTTTGGTAATAATTACTCTCACAAAAAATATAACAATAATCATGGTAAACTATATAAATAACATTTCATAAACAAATTGATATGAACATATCAAGGTACAAGGAGATGATAAAAACATATTGAAAAATATAACGACCAAAACCTATATCTTAGAGGTCCATGACTACCCACAAAATCCAAAGTCACCATCCCTCATCTGACCTTTCATGAAACTAGAATAGACGACGATTAGAGATTTGGAACCTACTATAATAACATAATGGTTTCAAAATCCAATGCTATAAGCATGGTGTAAAATATAGTGCCAAGTTGGATTCTATTAAAGATTCTATATAGATACTTCATAAATAAATTCTAATATTCTAAAAACGATGTAAAAAATGGAGGAAACATGTTCACATTTCAAAAAATGAAACAAAATCGTCCAAAATTAGGTTACAATAGCTTTATTTAATATTAAAATAGTAATTTCAATATCATTTATCAAAGTAAAGATGAAAAAAATCCTGCTAATTTTTTAGAACTAAATAATTTCATGAAAATATTTGAAAAACATTTCACAATCTAAAGTTATAAAATCATGAAAAGATAATAACATGAACCTGATATCAAAAAAAATTACTACAGTCAATACAATAGAGTCAAGGTGCATCATATCGGTGAATAGATTAATCAATAGTATTAATAAATTTAGTAACCAAATTCTAGTAACAATTATTGAAAATAGACATTATCATGTATCAAATATGGAGTATGTGGATTTCATGGGTACAATCTAGATGTGATAATGAGTCCACTATAGTCAAGATAATCAAACTAAATTATGACTTATCATTAAGAATAAATCTATTCTCATGGGTTCTAAGAAAACTAATTCTATTAACACAGATTTTCCATTTCAATCGTCCATATCCTAAATATTTTATTTTTTCTGTATTTCCACTAAATGGGTTGTGATATGACTTGAAATGAATATATCTAGGTTATCTCGTCTAAATACCAAGGATACCATGACTAGTCAAAATAGATGAGTGAGAGAATCAAATTGTGAGGATCATAATGGGGTCCTTTTTCAATATCAATCATGGGCTTATTCCCCTAACATTTAAATCATGGGAATATTCTATCCAATAACATCTCACTCTCGCCCAGATATTCCTTGATATAAATAATATTTTTTTCAATACCCATCAATGGGAAGTATTAAAAAAATAATCTTATATTAAGGGATTATTATAGGATGGGATCATCATAAAGTGATAATTGTGACATCAATCATAATTAATTAAATTCATTTAATTTTCTTAAATTCAATATTTGAAAATATCAAACATATTATCTTCCCTTCAAAACTATCATCATAAATCCAAATTGACCATTAAAACAAGCATTTCATTTAAAACATCTCATATGAATTCAATGAAGTTTCATAATTTATGAAGTTCAAAAGTAATTTCTAAACAATGGTTTAAACCCTATTTCCATGTGAATAAATCACTCATTTCAAATAACCAATGAATTTCCATTTCTAAAAATGGTAAAATCTAGAAAAGAGGGATCTTAGTCATTTCATGAATTCAATATTTCAAAAATCATTGGAAATAATCACATATTTAAACTCATTTAATGAAAGTCAATGAATTTCATTTTAGAAATCAAAACTGAGCCTAAGACCTCATTTCAATAAGGTAACCTTGAAAAACACTTTTCATGGGAATTAAAATTAACTAAGAATTCATCAGTTTATAACACCATGAGAGGGAATCCCTACTATAAAAAACTCATTTAAAGGAGCATAAAAGTGGGTTTCATAAAGTTATTAAACATAAAAAAAATTATAAAACATGTGTAAGAATGAGGCACACATATAATTTTCAATATAAAATGAATTGGAAAATGATTTAAATGGATATAAACACCGTCTTGGAAAATCTAGAATGTAACCACAATGGATTTCAAATGTGTCACCCCTAATGGTGATAACTGAATCTAGGATGAGGGATCTAAATATATGTGATAGGAGATCTTAGATCAAAAATTACACATCAACCAACCATGATACAATGGGAAAAAAATCCCAAAAACCCACTACGATGAAAACAAATTCAAAAAAAATTAGTGAGATCAAAGGCCGAGAGGAGAGAAAATATTCAGAAGATGATCAATACATCATTTTTCACTATTATCTTCCATGAGAAGAGGTTTTGAAGGCCAAGACTTCTATAGAGGGGTCCCAAAATTGAAATTATATAGATAGGTTTGAGTGGTAGAAGTTTGGGGTTAAAAATGGGGGACTTTAGGTTTTAATTAAGTATTTCATGACACTAAAATCTCATCCCATATTTTCTTAGGTTTGGATACATTGTTAGTACTCACTGCGTTCCAACTATGAACTCATTTCTATGTTTCTAGAAATGATACATGGTTAGGTTACATGTTTTGTTTTTCTCTATAAAAACCATGTTCCCCTTTATGGGACAGTTTCGCGGTTTGACTTTATAAATTGTTGAAACCTACTCTTACCATAAAACCCTTTATAGGCTACGAAGAATGTTTTGTGGTTTAGTTTCATGTTTTTTCAAACCATGAATCATCAATGTAATGTTCCAGAAACCTTCAAAAACCAAAAAAAATAATTAATACAATCCATTAAGAGATCCAATCAAAGGAAACTCAAATAAAAGGGTCAAAACAACTAAATGAAGGTAAAAATATGTTACAAACCCCACACTCTACGACTCTCTGTCCCAAAAAAGATACTACTCTGAAAGATAGAAGAGAAGGACACAATAATAAGTCCCTCACCCATCTCATGAAGTTGACAGTCCATAGTCCAAAAGATAGACCCACCCAAATGCTGGCATCGAACAAAACTCCAAGATCATCAAACCATTATCATCATATAATTTCAAACTAGCGAAATAATATAGACATAGCATAGGTCTCCACACAATTTAAATATTCATTAAAATGGTGTAACATTAAGAAAGAACATCCCTATGATCTAAAGTGGATACTTCAACCACTCTCTGAGGATAACATATAAGAGATGACACTAAAAGACATAATGTAATAGAACATCTAAATAAATCATGATTTCCATAATTAAAAAATCTCTCCTGGTCTATCTATGATCAAACAACCAAATAGAAGGCATATAACTGACAACGATTTGTACCCTATGTAAGAATTCATCAGTAACCTATAATTTGCAACACCGAGCCGGACCCCTCAATGACAACATCAAATAAATCTATAACACTTACTAGTTTCATTTACATAAAGTAGTCACATTGGCTTAGTAAGTCGAAAATATTCCCAAGGACTATCCAAGTCCATCAGAGATCAAACAACCAGATTAGTACACAATAGGACACTACACACTCACAATGGATATCATCCATCACAATAAAATTTATTTCTAACTACCATGTAATAATAAGTGGATACCTAGGAGGAAAAATTACAAAAATGGAATCATACACTGACCATGAAAAGACAACCATAGAGGGAAACAAAATAGATTTTAATAAAACCAACCCCCAAACATCAGAAGGTTTATCATAAAAATATTACACTCTAACAAATATAACAATTAATTTCAAGTCATTAAATATATTAAAAAATGAAGGTTATGAATTCAAGAGTTCTCCTCCATAATTCACAACCACAAAGGAGTTTAGAAAATAAACCATCCACATTATCACAACCAATAACTAAATAGATCATCCAAAAAAATCCCAAAACAATACAAAAATATATCTAAAACAAAGGGTTGATAAAAATAGATAAGACAGCATGAGGAATAATTTCTCATTTTCCAGTCCCATAGTTGAAATGAAAATATTGACATGAATCAACAACCACCGAAAGATCCCCATACAGCGTAAAATGCTACATTCTAAGGCCTATGTTTGGAGCTGTTTTATATTGAATAATATGCTTCCTTATAGTCATGAGCTAAGGACCCCCCATCAAAACATCCCTTTTTGGTCTTCCAACATAAAAAACAACATAAGGTGACTCAAATTGAAACACATTATATGAATTATCATATCTTTTGAACACAAATTATTAATATGACAAGGTGATCTACACTGGAATCACAAAAAAAATGCATCTTCTTTACCCAATAAGAATTTTGTTCCTTAACAATGAATGAGGAATTTTCCCCTCTGTGTTCTTTTTATAGCTCCACCTCATCTAATAAGTGTATGTTAGACATCTCTAGATAAGAGGAAAAATATATCATGGGCATGGTGACTACAAGGTCTAGGTGAATACATTTTATAAAATATATATCCACACTAAGGTCCTCCTCCACCAAATTAACATTTTTATTATCAAAACACTTTTGAGGGAAAAGTGAGAAACCACAAGATCCAAAATTGAAAGCTATAAAAATGAAAATCATAAATAAGGATATCTCGGATCAAGACTACATGATATTCCCCTCCCCTGAAAATGCCCCTAGGTGTCAAGACTCCACCATCACATGACCGCTCGGTTAGCAGTCTCGTGCAGAGTTGCACGGGCACGGTATCGATGGCAAATCCATACCCTCTCAAATGCCAAATCTATATGGCATGCACAGGTGGAATCTTCTTTCTCTAAACATCATCTGGAGTAAAAAAGAGTATAAGTCCAGTGAAAATAGATTAAAACGTCACATCAAATTCAAACAAAAACACCCACCACATGAATCATGATTTGACTCAACTCCTCATGTATGTCTGGTTATCCAGGTCCATTTGTGTCATCTTCCTGGCCCATCCCCTCGGGGAGGGGGAGAATTAGAGATATTCAGGTTAATATTATATATTGGAGAACACACCTCATTTCTAGAACTTGATCAATGAGTGGTAGAGCCTCCACCCAAGTCAATTGGAGCCTTGAATGTAACCGCGATAGGACCCACCAAGGGGTTGAAAACCTAAGAGCATCACACCGCCACTGCTATGCCCTAAGAATCTGAAGTCTATCTAGATGAAATCACAAATTCACTTCCTACATTATCGTCCTAACATGGGAGGTTCCCTATATCTGGAACAACCATTCCTTCCATGGAGTATAAATAGTCCTTCTTCTTTGTTTTATTCCTTTCAATGTGAAGGGTAAAGCCATCATCATCCACAACAACTTATTTACCATTATCCACATGAGTCCTCTAGGGAACCTTTTCAGCAGGAATCGTCACAGGATAATCCATCGATGGATGCCCCTAGCCTACCCCACCCCTGACATCTTATCTTCACTGGGATGACATTGATAATGTAAGGCAGCCTGAGAGTAGACAATACTCACCCCCTGACCCCCTTCATTAGATTGAACCTCAATGATAAGATTCCTTCAGTGCAGAGAATGGGGAGCCAAGCATCACCAAATGTGAGGTAGGGGAATGCACCATAACCATGGATGGATGATGCATAGGATATTCGCCTACAGAGGACACATCCTCCAGACCATCATGTGAAAGGAGGGAACCTCTACGGTGATGACACTTATACCGACGACATCTATAATTTGAATTCCCTTGGCATAAGAAATGAATACAGAAACCCACAACCTCCACATATATGATCCACTCCCAAAAGTCATCCTCTCCAACCACATATTGACAAATTCAATGAGGAAGAGCCCATGAAAAATCCATCTCAATGCAAACACATGCACACTAGGGATGCAACACATGGACAGTAATGACATTGGTTCACATGAAACAACCGAGTTGATTGCCAATCACATTTAAGACATCGGGGTTCTGAAATGGAAGGGGCAGTCCAGGAAGCTGGATCCATAGTACCGAGCGCTAATATTCTCATCCCCTATAAATAATCAAAAATCAATTGGAACAAGATGAACGGTCGATTATCGCACCTTTGATTCAATACTAAAGTCATCACAAACAACCTTTGGTAATTAACATACAAACATGAGAATTTATTGGCATAATTTTCAGCCAACCTATCATCTTGTATGTAACCAAAGAATTTCTAAAAAAATTATAAATTTTATCAGGATAATATGTCCAAATACAGACTGACTTGAGGAATTCCATTGACAAAATTTTATCTAGATGTGTGGGAATCAAAACATCCCACAATTCCAAGACAAGTATCTCAAATTAGGAGTTGATAAGATTGACCTTAATATCAACATGGGACATGATAGAATCAAATATCATATAAACATTTTCAAGCAACATTACTACCTTAAGAGGACTGTTTACTCCATTAAAAGAAGTTTGGTGTTAATTAAAGAAGTCCTAGATGGGGTCTTGAGGATGGAATGTCTACATCTCCACCACTTAATACTGATTCTGGGTATAGTTGTCAACAATGGACACCACTTCTGACAAAAAAACAATTAATATGTAAACTAAACTAATTAATGAATATTATATCATTCATGGAAAACATACATGGGAGAATTAATGGTAAAAAATGTAGGTTCATTAAATCTATCATAAAACCCAAGAAAAAATTTAATGCAAACCAAAGGATTTCAAACACTAAACAAAAAACTTTTTTAAAGAGTCATTAATTTCAAAAAACATATTTCACAATTTATAAAAAATTAAGCATCCCATTCAAAATGATGAATTTGTATACAAATCCACTACAATTTTAAAAAATCCTTTTCCAACTCCTAGAAATTCTTCAATTATTAAACAAAAAATTAATACTATTTTCCATTTTCCAAAACCATTATCCCATTAAATCAATTTCGAACCAAAATTTATTCTTAAAAAATTTAATAAAACAAAAACAAATACTATTTAAATATTAGTTTTAACAAATAACTACATAGTAACACACCTTTTAATAATTGAGAAAACTTTTCCAATCACTCAATAAAACATTTGTAAGCATAAAATTTGTTTTTTTACAAAGGATTTTAAATAAAAAATTATGTGATTAAAGATGAACATCCAAACAAGATCAGGATATAAGAAACCCCCATGATGTCTATTAAAAACATAGTCCCTCTATAAAAACCCCATGTGAGTTGGGTTATTTTGGAAACAAATGGAAATGGAACCATGTTTAGATTTACGGTTGAACTATACATGGTTTGGGTGCATGGGTCACGAATCCAAACACCATCATCACAATAGATCATAGAGTTACTTATAAAATAGTCACACTAAATCATCATAGCTTACTATGTCATGATGGAACAATTCCTCTCTATTCAAATTTCTATTCTAACCCAAAACTCATAACATTTTCCTGAAATCAATGTTAATATTATTGGGAAACTAAATTTCAATCATAGTTACGAAAACAAAAAAAAAATAATGAAAGATTCAATTTAATACATTCCTAGGTAACTCAAGTCTGTTTGTAAAGTGATGTTGATCAAAAACCCATTCAAGAACTACCTATTGAGTAATAAAACATCCTAAATCTTATTCCAACCATGACTCACCCAAAATAATGTAAGGGGTTCCATGTAGATTTACTTCCATTCACAAAAAACCCTCCATTAGTAACACTTATAATGAACCATCCTAGAGTACCATCTAAACCATTATCCCATCCAATTTACCACTAACCTAAATAGAATTCCCGGTTTGCACGAGCTAGCAATAATCACATGGGAATATAGAGAAAAATCATTTTCTAATAATTTTTACCATAAAATGGAGGACAGTTATTATTTTTTTCTATATAAAAAACATCATATAAACAAATTGATATAATCATATAAGGGTATGAGGAGATAATATAATAACTTTAAGTAACCTAAAACTATCAAAACCCATTTCATTTTTCTCATCAACCACACAACATGTCCCAAGTCACCTACCCTCAGATAACCACACATGAACCCACATATGAAAATAATGAGAGAACATTCAACTACTGTAAGAAAATAAATGCAACAAACATCAACGGTAGAGGAATCCCGTGAAATACAAAGACCAAAAATATTCCACCAATGATTCTATGAAGATAAATTATAAGGAAATCCAAATACTAATAGATAATACGGATCCATATTTAAGAAAAAGAAACTTAATATAACAAAATAGTTTTACAATAGGCTATGTTCTTAGAAAAATAACATTAATTAGAGTCAATGTGCATCATATAAATAAATAGACAAATCAAGAGTAGCAATCAATCATGAAAAGAAGATCTTTTGTGAATTAGTGAGAAAAATTATCATGTATTTAATATCAAGTATATAGATGTCATGGGTAAAACATAAATACAAATGTAATTCAACCATTTCCAAGCTAATAAATATATATCATGCCAAATTCTTAAGAGTAAATTTAGTCTCACATGTCTCGAGAAAACTAGATCCACACACAGCCTCATTCCTAGTCACATATCCATATCCTAAACATTTCATGTTAACTAGGTATCCAATAGACAGGGTGTGATCCCACTGTCAAACTGTATTTCTATTTCATCTCATATAACTACCAAGGATCCCATGACCAGTCAAAATATATGAGTGAGATAATCATGTTACGAGGATCATATGAGGGATTCTTATCAATATCAATCATGAGCTCATACCATTAATGTTCAATCAAGGGAACATTCTCTTGAATAACATCTATCTCTCTCCCTTGATCTACCTCAATGTAAATAGTCCCTTTTTCAGCATCCATCAATGGGATGGATAAGAATCAAGCATGATACATTAAGGTATTAATGAAATATACAATCCTCATAAATTTCCAATTATGATGTCAATGATCATAAATTTAATTAAAACCCCTTTCTTAAATTAAAATTTTCAAATTGGTAAAAATACCTATTTCCATTCATAACCATCATCATAATAAAAAACAAGCCATTAAAATAAGAATTTCATTTAAAACAGGTCAAAGGTATTCAAGGATGTTTAATAATTTAATAAGGCATTAGATAATTTTAAAACATGGGTTTACACCCTCATTACATGTGAATAAATAACTCATATCAAATAACCCAAGAATTAAAATCTCAAAGAAAGAGTAGATTCATTAAAATATCTCTCATCCTAATTTCATAAATATATATAATCAACTAAAAATGATCTAATAAAATTTTACATTGATGGAGATCACTAAATCAGGGAAGAGGGATATTGATGGAAGTGAAAAGATATCCTAGATCCAAAATTTCACACCAACCAACCATCATATAATGGATCGCAAGGCCATCGTGCCATCTATGAATAAATAATCATATGAATATGATATATCGATGTCAAGGAAGTGAAAAACTTTTAAAAATAGGATCACCACATTGATTGGAACTTCAATCCATGAAGAGAAGAGTTTGTGAGGGCCCAAATGCCTCTAAAGGGAACCCAAAATCAAAATTATTGAGTTAGTTTTGAGTGGGAGAATTTTTTGGATTAAAATGGGGTTTTGATATTTTAATTAATAATTTCATGGAATTAAAATCCTATCATATATTCTCATAGTTCTAGTAGCATGGTTAGTACTAACCATTTTCCTATAGTGTGCCTCATTATGGGTTGCTGGAAAAGTTACATGGTTTGGTTTCGTGGTTTGTTTAATCGTGTGAAACCATGTGACCCAATTGGGATATTTTCATAGTTAGGATTCATGGATTTTTAATTGTTCTCTAACCATATGTTCCATTCTGGGTGTCACACCCAAGAATTTTTTTTAAATTCATTTTTCATTTAATTTCCATTTCTGATTTGTTTTGGGGGTTTACCACTCATTTTGTTGAAAATTGTGGGTTTTGAAAATTTGGGTCAAACCGTGAGCCTAATTCTAGATTTAAAAACAAATTTTGTTTCTTCTATAACTCCTTCAATTTTTACTATTTTACACCCATTCCACTTCCCAATTAGAATAACCTTATATATTAAAATAACCATATCCCTTTGGACTACATTAAAATCCAAAATCATGATGGATTTGGGTTTTTGATTAAGGTAATGGGCCTGCCCGTAAGCCCATTTCCTACTTTAAATTATTGTTTTAAATTTTCCATATCTCATTCGTTTTTTACTGTTTTCCAGTGTTTCCACCTCCCTCTCAAATCCAATATCACGAGGATTACCCCCATTATCATTTTCGCAATTTCGAATCTCAGGTGAACAGCGAATTTAGGTGATCTTACATACTCTTTCTCAAATTGACAAGATTTGACGAGGTAAAATGAAACTTTCATAACTCCTTCAATTTTAATCATTTTTCCCCATTTCAGTCCCCACATTACCCAATATGACTCCTTAGAACCTCCATACCAGTTTTGGGTACTTGGAGATTCATATTTTGGTGGATTTAGGGAGATCGCTTCATTATTTCTACAAGTACGTATTTCTATATTTGATTTCTCCTCTTTTCTTAGGGTTTCATCCCTCTTTCTTGATGTTCCAAAGTGTCCAGAACCTAGGGTTCGTACCTAGAATTTAACCATGAGTATTTTTGGTGAAAATTTGTGGTCTAGGTCTGGATTTATCATCCTTGTGGGGCCAGGTTGGTGTGGTTGATGTTTCGCACCATGTTTTAAGGGATTCAACAATTTCAGTAGGTGATTTCATGGGTAACCACTTAATTATGAGTTAGTTTACTTGATTAAATAATTTTTCAAGTTAATTATATGCTTTGAATTATTATAAAACCATTTATGGTTGCAATAGTAAATCATTTTATATTAAAGTTGCATTTTTTTTTAAAGTGTTTATTTTTCAAATATATTTCATGTGTTATCTCTTGTGGTAGTTTTGTAAAATGTGGAAGTGATTTATTAGTTCTTGAAAGGGGATGCCAATTTTGGTTGGGTAATGATATAGTGTCATCTGGGCCTAAAAAGGGGGGATTTGAATGGGTTTATTTGTATAACCTTGTTATACTCCTTGAAAGTGTTTTAGGGATTTGTGTGTTCTCATGGGTATCTTTTGTGATATTGTTCAAGATGATTATATAACATTTTAAAGTATATTATTACATGTTTATTGGGATGAAAATTATGTTCTGGTAGGGTCTTGGTGTGATTTTGGCTTAAAATACGTTTTTTAAATGGTTTTTATGTGCAAAGCTTGGGTATAATTCTTATAATTGTTTTATGAAAATTTTGAATGGTTTATTGAGTTTTGTAAGCGGTGAAACAATATCAGCAAACTGTTTTGGTAGGAGTATATTTTTAAAAGGAACATTTCATTTTTGAAAAGGATGTTATGTCATTTGTATCATCTTTGAAATATTTTATTAAATTATTTGATGGAGATATTGAGGTGTTAAAGTTATGTGAATGTGATGTGGACTGTTTTCTGTGAGTGTGATGTGAAAAATTGAAATTTATATTATGATCTGAGTGTTATGTTCCATGTGTGTGGGTTTTTATATGAGTTGAAATATCTTATAATTGTTTTATAAAAAATTTTAATGGTTTTTCGGAAGTGTTGATGAAATGTGAAATGTGTTGTGGGTTATTTTGGTGTGAGTCGGATTTCAAAATCATTTTTGAATGAAAATTGGAATTTTGTGACTTGTGTGGTATAAATATGGACTATTGGGTGAATTTGTGATGTGGAAATGATATTTTCATGTTCAATGTATATTTCTCGACTTTTTGAACTTGTTTGAGAACAAGGGGAAAACTTGGGTATCTATGTGGGTGGACGTGTACTAGTATGATAGTGAATCTTTGGGGTTTGGCCTTAGTTTCACTTAGCAAGATTGACGCATACAACTCTAACTAATCTATGATGATGATAATTGAGGAGCAATAGGTTATGGGTATATTCTCTACTAGTGGATCGTGTACGGGAATGGATATTTGTGATGGTTACTCTCCCCGAGATATGAGGTACCTAGGACCCACATCAAGCTAGTGCCTAGGGGTTATTTCCTATTTCTTGTGCTCATTAGTTACTTTATACTTACCATCGACATATGGTACATTTGGTTGGAAAATTCAGTACATTTGGTGTTTATTTTAAAATTGTCAATCCTTTAAAACATCCCACTTGAAAACTGTTCTTATTAATAGTTGCATCTTTTAGAAATTGTAACTAGCTTTTCATGTTTTTGAAAACATGCATGTTTTTCATTTTTAAATTTTTATCATATAGAATATCTTAGTGGTGGTATCCTACTAGGATTTTTCTCACACCCTACTTACACCATTAGGTGTAACTATACTTTCTTATTTTGTGTCACAAGTTTGGGTACAGGTATTATGCCATTGGTTCCGGTTTTTAGCGGTCCATCGTGATGCAGTGTAATGGAGGTGGCTTGAGGGTGGTGCCTCTTTCCATGTGGAGATTCTAGGGCTTTCATTTCATGAGTTTTTTCCTTTTTAATGGTCTTCAAACACTATTTATAATTGTGTAATTCAGTTCTTAATTTTAGTAAAATATGTTTTGGTTTGAAATATTCAGATTTGATTTCTTGGATTCATTTGTTGTTTTAAGTATACAAACTTAGGTAAACTGTTTGCAATTTTCTGTTTTTGATACCTAGGCACTTCTTCCAACCTGTGGGGATCAGGAATGCCTTTTGGGACTTTCCAGGGGTGGGGTCGGGTGTCGGGTTTGGCGACGCACAGATTCGGTTCGTGACAAAATGGTATCAAAGGAGGTTCGCTCTATTTGAGTCATGTTATTTGGGAAATAGTCGTGATAGTCTGGAGTTAAGAATTTCAAGACATGAAATTCTGGTTATGGGTAGGGTGCTTTATCACCACACCTCATGTTGGTATTCAATTCACCAGGGGAAGTCAGGATTTATCTATGTCTTTTGGTTTTCTTGGTCTGGTGATGATTATAGGAAATGATAAGAGGGTTGGGTTAATGGTCTCAGTGAGATCGCAGGGTCTGGAAAGACATGTGGAGCCAAGGATATTCCCTAGAACACTCTCTGTGATGATTAAGTGATTGGAATATGACTTCCAACTATATGTCCAAGTCACCCACTGAAACTAGTTTCCTCTCCCATTGTTTTGTGCTTTAGTTTTGAAATCATGGAACTTTGGTTATAAAGTGACATGGTTTTACGAAGCGTAAAGTTTTTGTGAAATGATTGTCAAATACAGAAGGAATGGTTTGATTTATGAAATGGTGGAACTGAATTTTCAGAATTATTTTGAAATAGAAAATAGTGTGCCTACACCTATTTTGAAAGCAGGAGCCATATTGAAGTTGGTTTTCAAAAGTGTTTCCAATATTGTTTTCTAAACAATTAAAGGGTGTTTTAATTGGATGATATGTTTTCAAATTGGTTTGAATAACATGAATGTGAGGTATTTTCTAAATTTTTGTGTCCTTATGAAAAGTTTTTTAAGTTTTGAATTGGTATTTTGATCTCATTGTTAAGAGTTTTGAGAAAAAGGATGGGTTGGTTGACCGTTGTTTTTTTTTGAAAAGTGGATAGAATTTTAGTTTTATCCTTTAGTATTTCAATGAGAGAACACATGCATGGGGTTATATGGGATTATGGATGGCTGATGGAATGAATAGATGAGTTCCTGGACGAATATGAGGAGGGTTCCCGATGTGGCTCAAAAACATGCATGTGTGAGGCCCATGGGGTACCATTGGTGGATACGCTAACCGCTGAACCGTTGGTTTTCAAATAAATGTTTTTAAATAAAAACATGATGTCTTGATGAATTGTTTGGGATGGTGTATATTGTGTTTTTTTTTGAAAATGTTGATGTTGTGGGATGTTTTGAGTCCAAGAACCCCACCTGTTTGAACTGTGTTTTGGATTTGTGTTTGGTTGGTAAGCTGGGTAGAAGGACCAGTTAGTAGTCTCCTATGAGATATGTTTCCGGACACCATTAAGGTGGTTCCATTAATGTTTTTGGATTTTTTTGTGCAATGTTTTTTCCAATGTACCAGCTTGGTTGGGTCCTTGGGTTCTCATGTTGGATAGGGTACGCCCCCATTAAGGGTTAGTGCACAACTAAAGTGCTACCCGGATTGATTCGCCGTTGAAAAATCCTACAGTTGATCAATGTAAGGAATATTTTCTTGAGCTTTGTAGAATTATTCTACACCATTTACATTCTTGGTTTTTTTATCCTCTTATTGCAGAAGAGTGCTCGTGGATGGTTAAAAGATACCTTAGTTTCTTAAGCTACATGATTCGTCAAATGTGGATGTTGTCTGGGGTTGTCATTATGGATAGTGTCTAAGAGGGACTCTGAGTCCTTAGTAGTCTCTTCGAAGAAGGAGTTAATATTAGACCACCCGTTTGAGAAATCTGGACACGAGAGGCTGTTATGGACACTTTCTAGAATGCTGTTATATTTGGGGATGTTGTATAAGGCCCCCTCCTTATATTATTTCTATGAGTCTCTTTGGTCATGTTAGGTGACGCGTTGTGATGTAGCATGCTCATTTTATTTTAAAGGTGAAATTATACAATAATTTGTGAGTATTTTTTTCAAAAGTGTTTCTCCTTTCAGGAGATCTCTACATCCTCATTTTTAGAAGAAGGTGTTTATATGTGTCCTTTATTTTTGTAGTTTCTCACCCGAAGAAATAAGGTGTGATGTGAGTGCATCCTCTAAACCCTTATCTCAGTGAAATTCCTTGTTAGGTTAAAGTGAGTTCTGGAGTGTGTTTTCTCTTGGTGAACCCATCTAGGATTGCATGTATTTGTTTTTATCATCGAAAGAAGAAATTATATTTGGGGGTTTCCAAATCCTAGCTACGAGGCTGAAGATGCTACAATCATTCCAGCTCCAGCCATAGGTCCCCGAGAGAAGCTGGCACATAGTCAGAGGAAATCCCAGTGTAGTTTTCAACCTTGTACGGAGTGTTATGGGCCATGTGTGTGGTTTTTTATATGAGTTGAAATATATTATAATTGTTTTATAAAATTTTTTAATGGTTTTGTGGAAGTTTTGAATAAATGTGAAATGTGTTGCGCGTTATTTTGGTGTGAGTCAGATTTCAAAATCATTTTGAATGAAAAATGGACTTTTTTGGATTTTTTGGTATACATATGGGTTGTTGGGTGAATTTGTGATGTGGAAATGATATTTTCATGTTCAATGTATATTTATTGACTTGTTGAACTTGTTTGATCACATGGGGAAAACCTGGGTATCTAGGTGGGTGGACTTGTACTAGTATGCTAGTGAATATGTGGGGTTTAGCCTCAGTTTCACATAGAAAGATTGATGCTTAAAACTCTATCTAAACTATGATGATGATGATTGGGGACCACTAGGTTATGGGTATGATCCCTACTAGTGGCTCGTGCACGGGAATGGATATTTGTGATGGTTACTCTCCCCGAGATACGAGGTACCTGGGACCCACAGCTAGCTATTTCCTAGGGGTTATTTCATATTGCTTGTTCTCATTAGTTACTTTATAGTTACCATCATTGTATGGTATATTTGGTTGGAAAATTTAGTAGATTTGGAGTTTATTTTAAAATTGTCAATTCTTTAAAATATCCCACTTGAAAACTGTTTTTTTTTTCAAAGTTGCATCTTGTAGAAATTGTAACTAGCTTTTCATGTTTTTGAATACTTGCATGCTTTTCATCTTTAAATGTTTATCATATGGAATCTCATAGTGGTGGTATCCTATTGGGATTTGTCTCACAACCTACTTACACCATTGGGTGTAAGTACACTTTCTTATTTTGTGTAACAAGTTTGGGTATAGGTTTTATGCCATTGGTTCGGGTTTTTAGCGGTCCATCATGATGTCGTGTCATGGAGATGGCTTGAGGGTGGTGCCAATTTCCATGTGGAGGTTCTTGGTCTGTCATTTCATGATTTTTTACCTTTGTAATGGTCTTCAAACATTGTTTAAAATTGTGTAATTCAGTTCTGAATTTTAGTAAAATATGTTTTGGTTTGAAAAATTCAGATTTGATTTCATGGATTCATTTGTTGTTTTAAGTATACGAACTCGGGTAAATCATTCCCAATTTTCAGTTTTTGATACCTAGGAACTTTTTCCAACCCATGGGGATCCGGAACGCCCTTCGGGACTTTCCAGGGGTTAGGTCGGGTGCCGGTTTTCGCGGTGACCAGATTCGGTTCGTGACAAAATGGTATCAAAGGATGTTCTCTCTATTTGGGTCATGTTATTTGAGAAATAGTCAGGACAGACTGGAGTTAAGATTTTCAGGACATGAAATACTGGTTATGGGTAGTGTTCTTGATCGCCACACCTCATTTCGGGATTCAAGTCGCCAGGGGAAGTTGGGATTTATCTATGTATTTTGGTTTTCTTGGTCTGCTGATGATTAGGATAAATGAAAAGAGAGTTGGGTTAATGGTCTCCGTGAGATCACAGGGTCTGGCAATCCATGTGGATCCAGATATATTCCCTATAACACTCTCTATAATGGTGAAGTGATTGGAATATGGCTTCCAACCATATGTCCAAGTCACCCACTAAAACCAGTTTCCTCTCGCATTGTATTGTGCTTTAGTTTTGAAATCATGGAACTTTGGTTATAAAGTGACTTGGTTTTACGAAGCGTAAAGTTTTTGTTAAATGATTTTCAAATAAATAGGGAATGGTTTGAATTATGAAATGATGGAACTTAATTTTCAGAATTTTTTTTAAATGAAAAATAGTGTGCTTACACCTCTTTTGAAATCAGGAACCATATTGAAGTTGGTTTTCAAAATTGTTTCTAATATAGTTTTCTAAACAATTAAAGGGTGTTTTAATGGGATGAGAAGTTTTAAAATTGATGTGAATAACTTGAAAGTGAGTTCTTTTCTAAATTTTTGTGTCCTTATGAAAAATTTTGTAAGATGTGAATTGGGATTTTGATCTCATTGTTAGGAGTTTTGAGAAAAATGATGGGTTAGTTGACCTTTTTGTTTTTGAAAAGTGGAAAGAGTTTTAGTTTTATCCTTTGGTATTTCAATGAGAGAACACATGCATGGGGTTATATGGGATTATGGATGGTTGATGGTATGACTAGATGATTTCCGGGACGAATATGAGGAGGGTTCCCGGTGTGGCACAAAAACATGCATGTGTGAGGCCCATGGGGTACCATTGGTGGATACGCTAACCGCTGAACCGTTCATCTTCAAAGAAATGTTTTTAAATAAAAACATGATGTCTTGATGAATTTTTTGGGAAGGTTTATATTGTGTGTTTTTGGAAAATGTTGATGTTGTGGGATGTTTTGAGTCCACGAACCCCTCCTATTCGAACTGTGTTTTGGATTTGTGTTTGGTCGGTAAGCTGGGTAGAAGGACCGGTTAGTAGTCTCATATGAGATATGTTTCTGAACACCTTTAAGGTGCTTCCATTAATGTTTTTGGATCTTTTTTTGTGCAATTTTTTTACCAATGGACCAGTTTGGTTGGGTCCTTGTGTTCTCCCGTTGGATAGGGTACGCCCCCGTTAAGGGTTAGTTCACAACAGAAGTGCAACCCGGATTGTTTCGCCATTGAAAAATCCTCCAGTTGATCAATGTAAGGAATCTTTTCATGATCTTTTTAGAATGATTCTAAACCATTTACATTCTTGGTTTTTTTGGGATCCTCTTATTGTGGAAGAGTGCTCATGGATGGTTGAAAGACACCTCAGTTTCTTAAGCTACCTGATTCGTCAATGGTGGATCTTATTTTGGGTTGTCAGTATGGATAGTGTCTAAGAAGGCCTCTGAGTCCTTCGTAGTCTCTTCATAGAAGGGGTTTATATTAGACCACCCGTGTGGGAAATCTAGCCATGAGAGGCTGTTATAGACACTTTCTGGAATGCTGTTATATTTGGGGATGTTGTATAACGCCCCCTCATTGTATTATTTCTATGAGTCGCTTTGGTCATGTTAGGTGACGCGTTGTGATGTCATGTGATCATTTTATTTTAATGGTGAAATTGTAAAATATTTTATGAGTCTTTTTCTCAGAAGTGTTTCTCCTTTCGGGAGATCTGGACATCCTCTGTTTTAGAGGAAGGTCTTTATATGTGTCCTTTATTTCTGTTGTTTCTCACCCAAAGAAACAAGGTGTGATGTGAGTGCATCCTATAAACCCTTATTTCTGTGAAATTTCATGTTAAGGTAAAGTGAGTTCTGGAGTGTGTTATGTCTTGGTGAACCCATCTGGGATTGCATGTAGTTGTTCATAGCGTCGAAAGAAGAAATTCTATTTGGGGGTTTCCAAATCCTAACTGTGAGGCTAAAGATGCTTCAATCATTCCAGCTCCAGCCATAGGTCCCGAAGAGAATCTGGTACGTAGTCAGAGGAAATCCCAGTGTAGTTTTCAACCTTGTACAAAGAACTATTCTCAGTATGAGAGATGGCAATAGTTTAAATTTTTGGTGTTTTCATCTTGATTCTTTTGTTCTCATTCGGTGGAAAGAGGTGGAGGGCCTCATCCCCATGTTATCTCTCAATGACTTAATTTCCCATTTGGTTTCCTTTGGGTTCGGGGGAAAGTTATTAGATTTGTCTAGACATGTTGAGTGAACATTTAGTAGAATCCATTCCCCAGAGAACCATGTAGGTATAAGGATCCACATGGTCAGTGCGCAGTTTCCCAAACTGTGCCGGCTAACCGTACGGTCGTCCCAACTCTTTATGTTTTGGGGTTTTTCTGTGCCGACCCATATTTGTTAGTTAAGATGGTTGGTTCTTATGGTAGGGAGACCCACTATGAGTCTCATGTATATTTTTTTGAAAATTCCTAATGGGATTCTACCCCTTGTACCGGGGAGTTTGTTCGGGGCTCCCCTATTAGTGTCTTGATTCTATCTCAAAAAAAAAATTAAGTTGTCTCTTATGGTTGGGGAGCCCATTTGTGTATCCTTGTACCAGTAACTCAGTTTTGTACATGGTATTGGCTTGGAAGTGGGTAGTCTCTATTAGAGATATATAACCACCTACATCTTCCTTGGGTAAGAGTTGGAATTGGAGAGTTCCCAATGGTTTAGTTATATCAAGGTAAGTGTAACCTTTTTCGATGTTCTTGTATGTTTGGGTAAATTTCTTGAGCCTTGTTCAGATAGTGTTTGATGATTTTTATTTTAGGATAAATCTTGAATGTGATTGATCATTTCAGTAAAGAGGTTTATGTTTTTTTTGTGAATTATTCCTTCTTTAATTGATCACTAGAGGTGTTTTGGCCTTTGGGGAAAATTTTAGCAAAGCAGTTCATTTCTGCCTTTCGGTTGGGTTTGGTTTTTGCTTTGTCCTTGATGTGGCTTTCCAAGGGCAGAAAGTTTTATGGTGGGCAGAATTTTTACACCCATGAATTTTTTTTAAATTCATTTTTCATTTAATTTCCATTCCTAATTTGTTTTGGGGGTTTACAACTCATTTTGGTGAAAATGGTGGGTTTTGAAAATTTGGGCCAAATCGTGATCCCAATTCTAGATTCAAAAACAAATTTCGTTTCTTATATAACTCCTTCAATTTTTACTATTTCACAGCCATTACACTTCCCAATTGGAATAAACTGATATATTAAAATCACCATATCCCTTTTGAACACATAGTGGTCCAAAATCATGATGGATTTGGGTTTTTGATTAAGGTAATGGGACTGCCCGTAATCCCATTTCATGCTTTAAATTATTTTTTTAATGTTTCCATATCTCATTCATTTTTTACTATTTTCAAGTTATTACACCTGCCTCTCAAATAAAATATCCCAAGAATCACCCCCATTATCTTTTTCGCAATTTTGGAGCTCAAGTGTACCGTGAATTAGGGCAATCTTTCATACTCTTTCTCAAATCAATCAGATATGACGAGGTAAAATGAATCTTTCATAACTCATTAAATTTTCATCCTTTTTTCCCCATTTTAGTCCCCACATTACCCAGTATGACTCCTTCAAACCTCCATACCAGTTTTGGGTACCTGGAGATTCATATTTTGGTGTATTTAGGGCGATTTATTTAATATTTCTGTAAGTAAGTATTTCTCTATTTGATTTCATCTCTTTTCTTAGAGTTTTATCCCTCTTTCTTGATGTTCCAAAGTGTCTAGAACCTAGGGTTCGTACCTAGGGTTTAACCATGAGTGTTTTTGGTTAACATTTGTGGTCTAGGGATGGATTTATCATCCTTGTGGTGCTGAGTTGGTGCGGTTGATGTTTCGCACCATGTTTTGAGGGATTTGACAATTTCGGTAGGTGATTCCATGGGTAACTATTTAATGATGAGTTAGTTTGCTTGATTAAATAATTTTTCATCTTCCTTATATGCTGTGAATTATTCGAAAACCATTTTTTGGTAGCAATAGTAAATCATTTGGTATTAAAGTTACATTTTTTTGAAGTGTGTATTTTTCAAATGTATTTCATGTGTTATCTCTTGTGGGAGTTTGGAAAAATGTGGAAGCAATTTATTAGTTGTTGAAAGGGGATGTCAATTTTGGATGGGTATTGATATAGTGTATTGTGGGCCTAAAAGGGGGGTCTTTGAATGGGTTTTATGTGTATAACCTTGTTATAATCCTTGGAAGTGTTTTACGGATTTGTGTGTTCTCATGGGTATCTTTTGTGATATTGTTCAAGGTGATTATATAACATTTTAATGTATATTATTACATGTTTATTGGGTTTCCAATTATGTTTTGGTAGGGTCCTGGTTTGATTTTGGCTTAAAAAGTGGTTTTTGAAATGGGTTTTATGTGAAATGCTTGGGTATACACCTTATAATTGTTTTATGAAAGTTTTGAATGGTTTATCAAGTTGTGTAAGTGGTGAAATAATATTAGATAACTATTTTGGTAGGAGTATATTTTTAAAAGGTCCATTTAATTTTTGAAAAGTATGTTATGTCATATGTATCATCTTGGAAATATTTTATTAAATTATTTGAAGGTGATATTTAGGTGTTAAAGTGATGTGAATGTGATGTGGACTATTTTGTGTGAGTGTGATGTGAAAATTTTAATTTCTTATTATGAACGGAGTGTTGTGCGCCATGTGTGTGGGCTGTTATATGAGTCTAAATATCATATAATTGTTTTATAATTTTTTTTAATAGTTTTTTGGAAGTGAAAAACTTTTAAAAATAGGATCACCACATTGATTAGAACTTCAATCCATGAAGAGAAGAGTTCGTGAGGGCCCAAATGCCTCTAAAGGGAACCCAAAATCAAAATTATTGAGTTAGTTTTGAGTGGGAGAATTTTTTCGATTTAAATGGGGTTTTGATATTTTAATTAATAATTTCAGGGAATTAAAATCCTATCATATATTCTAATAGTTCTAGTAGCATGGTTAGTACTAACCATTTTCCAATAGTGTGCCTCATTATGGGTTGCTGGAAAAGTTACATGGTTTGGTTTCGTGGTTTGTTTAATCGTGTGAAACCATGTGACCCAATTGGTATATTTTCATAGTTAGGATTCATGGATTTTTAATTGTTCTCTAACCATATGATCCATTCTAGGTGTCACACCCAAGAATTTTTTTTTAAATTCATTTTTCATTTAATTTCCATTTCTGATTTGTTTTGGGGGTTTACCACTCATTTTGTTGAAAATTGTGGGTTTTGAAAATTTGGGTCAAACCGTGAGCCCAATTCCAGATTTAAAAACAAATTTTGTTTCTTCTATAACTCCTTCAATTTTTACTATTTTACACCCATTCCACTTCCCAATTAGAATAACCTTATATATTAAAATAACCATATCCCTTTGGACTACATTGAAATCCAAAATCATGATGGATTTGGGTTTTTGATTAAGGTAATGGGCCTGCCCGTATGCCCATTTCCTACTTTAAATTATTGTTTTAAATTTTCCATATCTCATTCTTTTTTTACTGTTTTCCAGTGATTCCACCTCCCTCTCAAATCCAATATCACGAGGATTACCCCCATTATCATTTTCGCAATTTTTAATCTCAGGTGAACTGCGAATTTAGGCGATCTTACATACTCTTTCTCAAATTGACAAGATATGACGAGGTAAAATGAAACTTTCATAACTCCTTCAATTTTAATCATTTTTTCCCCATTTCAGTCCCCACATTACCCAATATAACTCCTTAGAACCTCCATACCAGTTTTGGGTACTTGGAGATTCATATTTTTGTGGATTTAGGGTGATCTCTTCATTATCTCTACAAGTACGTATTTCTATATTTGATTTCTCCTCTTTTCTTAGGGTTTCATCCCTCTTTCTTGATGTTCCAAAGTGTCTAGAACCTAGGGTTCATACCTAGAATTTAACCATGAGTAATTTTGGTGAAAATTTGTGGTCTAGGTCTGGATTTATCATCCTTCTGGGGCCAGGTTGGTGTGGTTTATGTTTCGCACCATGTTTTAAGGGATTCGACAATTTCAGTAGGTGATTTCATGGTTATCCACATAATTATGAGTTAGTTTACTTGATTAAATAATTTTTCAAGTTAATTATATGCTTTGAATTATTATAAAAACATTTATGGTTGCAATAGTAAAGAATTTTATATTAAAGTTACATTTTTTTTAAAGTGTGTATTTTTCAAATATATTTCATGTGTTATCTCTTGTGGTAGTTTTGTAAAATGTGGAAGTGATTTATTAGTTCTTGAAAGCAGATGCCAATTTTGTTTGGGTAATGATATAGTGTCATTTGGGCCTAAAAAGGGGGGATTTGAATGGGTTTATTTGTATAACCTTGTTATACTCCTTGAAAGTGTTTTAGGGATTTGTGTGTTCTCATGGGTATCTTTTGTGATATTGTTCAAGATGATTATATAACATTTTAAAGTATATTATTACATGTTTATTGGGCTGAAAATTATGTTCTGGTAGGGTCTTGGTGTGATTTTGACTTAAAATACGTTTTTTAAATGGTTTTTATGTGCAAATCTTGGGTATAATTCTTATAATTGTTTTATGAAAATTTTGAATGGTTTATTGAGTTTTGTAAGCGGTGAAAAAATTTCAGCAAACTGTTTTGGTAGGAGTATATTTTTAAAAGGACCATTTCATTTTTGAAAAGGATGTTATGACATTATTATCATCTTTGAAATATTTTATTAAATTATTTGATGGAGATATTGAGGTGTTAAAGTGATGTGAATGTGATGTGGACTGTTTTGTGTGAGTGTGATGTGAAAAATTGAAATTTATATTAGGATCTGAGTGTTATGTTCCATGTGTGTGGGTTTTTATATGAGTTGCAATATCTTATAATTGTTTTATAAAAAATTTTAATGGTTTTTCGGAAGTGTTGATGAAATGTGAAATGTGTTGTGGGTTATTTTGGTGTGAGTCGGATTTCAAAATCATTTTGAAAGAAAAATGGACTTTTGTGACTTTTGTGGTATACATATGGGATTTTCGGTAAATTTGTGATGTGGAAATAATATTTTCATGTTAACTGTATATTTATCAACTTGTTGAACTTGTTTGGGAACAAGGGGAAAACCTGGGTATCTAGGTGGGTGGACGTGTACTAGTATGCTAGTAAATCTGTGGGGTTTAGCCTTAGTTTCACTTAGCAAGATTGACGCTTACAACTCTAACTAAACTATGATGATGATTATTGGGGACCACTAGGTTATGGGTATGTTCCATACTAGTGGCTCGTGCACGGGAATGAATATTTTTGATGGTTACTCTCGAAGAGATATGAGGTACCTGGGACCCACAGCTAGCTTGTTCCTAGTGGTTACTTCCTGTTTCTTGTTCTCATTGGTTACTTTATACTTACCGTCGGCATACGGTACATTTGGATAGAAAATTCAGTAGATTTGGTGTTTATTTTAAAATATTTAATCCTTTAAAATAGCACCCAATAAAACTATTCTTATTCAAAGTTGCATCTTTTAGAAATTGTAACAAGCTTTTCATGTTTTTGAAATCCTGCATGATTTTCGTCTTTAAATGTTTATCATATGGAATATCTTAGTTGTTGTATCCTACTGGGCTTTGAATCACACCCTACTTACACCATTGTGTGTAAGTACACTTTCTTATTTTGTGTCACAGGTTTGAGTACAGGTTTTATTCCATTGGTTCGGGTTTTTAGCGGTCCATCGTGATGCAGTGTCGTAGAGATGGCTTGAGGGTGGTGCCTCCTTCTTTGTGGCGGTTCTTAGTCTGTCATTTCCTGAGTTTTTACCTTTGTAATGGTCTTCAAACATTGTTTAAAATTGTGTAATTCAGTTCTGAATTTTAGTAAAAGATGTTTTGGATTGAAAAATACAGATTTGATTTCTTGGATTCATTTTTTGTTTTAAGTATACAAACTCGGGTAAATTGTTCCCAATTTTCAGTTTTTGATACCCAGGAACTTGTGCCAGCCTGTGGGGATCGGGAACGCCCTTCGGGACGTGCCACGGGTCAGGTTGGGTGCCGGTTTTGACGGCGACCAGATTTTTTTAGTGACACTGGGATACTGGAAATGTTTCAAAATTTGGCTGCATAGTGTTTCAAATAGTGTGCAAACTATTATTAGGCCCAAGAGCCTTTATTAACCCAAAAAAACATTAACAAATCCCATGAAGAGATACAATCAATTCATTAGGAAATCAATTGTTCAAAACACCTAAAATTAGGTAATTATATGTTTCACAACATGGGTTTCTTAATGGATGGAGATTTCAAGTGGAAATAGTCATAACTCATGAAATGTTCTCCCTTTTTATAGTAAAATGGTTGAATATAATGTTATGAATAATATAAATGAGAAAAAAAACATGATAAATGGAATATAAGTTTTTGTTTTGTTTATATTAAAAAAATATGTGATCAAATATTTCAAATTTTTTGGTTTATATGTTGATCTAGAATATTTATATTATTTTAATGTTTATTTATTTGTGGAGTGATTTAAGTTGAACTTTTTGAGTTTTTATTATATATTATGAGAATATATGTTTTAGTTATTCATTTTGAAATTTATTTTGAATATTATATTTATATGTCCTTACAAATTCAGTTTTATCTAATCTCTATATAAAGGATGAGTAAAAAATAATATCTTATTTAGATCTTATGATCTATGAAATGTCAATTTTAGTGCTTTAAGAATGAAAATTTGATCATGGTTATTTATAATTTAAAATATTATTAGAATTATATATGTAAAACTACTCAATTGAAAAATTAAGGATAAAAATGAGATTATATATTTCAATAAATCAATTATTTATATTTTCATATTCTACTTCTTAGTGGTAAATTAATTCCACAACTCATGTAGAAGAAATATATATATATATATATTAAGCCTTATCACTCAACATTTATGGTACAATTTTATTAAATCGTTCACAAGTATTCATGTCACAATGTTAAATATATGGTTTCTATGAAATTTAGGATATGATTTGATTTGAAGTATTATTATAAACATTAAAATTATTTTTAAAATGAAATTTTATCAATGTTTATTAGAAGATAATTATTTCCCTTAATGTACATTTTTTTCCAATCCTTGTACTTAATTCAAGAAAACTTTTTAAAACTTATACCAAGCCTAAGATAAATTTTTGAAGACCCGATTTCATTAATGGGGTGGAATGTAACACCTCAATATTTTAGAATTTATTTAATTAAAGAGTATATATAATAGATTATGGTATGTAGAACATCGGGCTTAAATAAACTATGATGTAAATATTTATATTTAAATATGACTGTTATAACCTAGAAAATTATTTTGTTAAATATATTTATTATTAAATATATTCTAAAATATATGTAATTATTTTGTAATTAATAATGTAAATATTTAATCATAGATTGATTATAAATTGGTTCGGAATGTATATAAAAAATTTGAATTTAAAAGATATATTTTTCATAATGCTTTTCTATGATAGTATTATATTTTAAAACATTTAATTAATTCCCATTGATAAATGATTCTATGGGAAGTCCTATTCATGTGGAGGCCAAAAGCGAGTAGGAAAATCGGATCAACAAACAAGATATGATTTTGATGAGTGGTTTTAATTATGGGAAAACCAGCAAAGAAGAGTATATTCAAATATGGGAGAAAATGGTGTATCATTTTGAAGATGTTATTGTCAACAACCCTAATGCTATGGTATGGATTATGAAATATATTCTTTATAGAGAGGAAATTACTAATAGTTTGAGGCTTTTCTTTGATGGCTTTGCTTTCTTTTTTGAGGCTTCACCTCCGGATTGACTAGGACTGGTTTATCACTTTGCCCAAAAAGTGATTTTATAATAAAAAGTTAATTTTCAGTCAATATATATATAAATATATTCAATTTTTTGAATTAGAATTTATTTAATCGTTTATATTAGGAAAGGAATGAGAATAAAGTTAGTTTATGCTTCAAAAATACATTATCTTCCAAAATTATTTTATTGCATTTTCTATGTGGGTATTAGAATTAATTGATATGCATTTTGTACATTTTATTTAAAGAATGAACATTAATTTTCAAATAATTAAGTTAATATTATATTATGTTGAACTTTACAGATTTTTCTAAAATGAATTATTTTTTAGGGAATAAGTGAAAAATGTTGATTTTTGAAAAAAAAAATATTTTCTTTTCTAAAAATAAAGTAATTAAAAATATCCAATATTATTTATATGGTTGAAAAGTAAAAATGATCTATTTTAATAAAAAATATAAATTATTCCATATTAATCAAACTTATATTTTTTTATTATATCATTTTTTTCTTAAATTTTTTTTCTAAATACTATTTTTCATTTCAATTTGTGAACATATAATAAAAGTAATTAGGACCATATCGAAAAGAAGAATACTAAAAATTAATTTCCATATTTGTAATAAGCATTTTCAAATTTATTAATACAACCAATTTCACTTTTTTCATTAAGAATAGTAACCATTATAAATATTTTTTCACATAAATAAAGTGTAAATTGAGTAATTAAGATTAAAAAATATTTGGTTCACAATTTCAAATACCCTGGGAGAGGGGTGGATCAGGGTATGATAGATTAAAATAAATTCCATTTCGGATCTTGTTTCATCATTAAAAAACACACTTCCCTCTTTCTCCCATAGTAATATTTCAATAGAAAATTTATGGGACACAACGATTTTTCTTGTTTCACCCTCATTATGCTACGTTAAAGGGGTATATAGTGGAAATTTGCTAATGTAACAAATTAAATAAAAGTGCATAGATGATTTTAAGGTTAATTCTATATCCCATCCATGCTCAATCTCTCTTTCTTTACAAAATTTAATGTTTTCTCACTACATTCCCAGTGGTCACTCCCTTTGTCTCTACCTCTAGCTCACTGCTGGTGGGAAGGTTCATTGTCTTCCTATTGCTTCACTCACTACTCTTGGGATGGATACACATACAATTTATGGAATTGTAGGTCCCTTAATAAGCATGAATGACACATCCTCAACTATATAGAGATTCTCTGTTGAAGTTCCACATTCATCCACTGATCACAGCCAATTTAACACCAATATATTGAGCAACATCAAATCATTATCACAACCCTTACTAATTATTGCACATGTGTTTTATTCTGTTCAACCAAAACCTCTTCCTACATGAAACATCTATCTTATGTGAAACTAAAATCATACACATAACATATTTATCTTAAACACAACTCAAATTCTTTCATTCAATTCCCTTTGCATTAAATTCATACATGATTTAGATATATGATTTCCTCTAAGTGTTGAGCTTCTCAAATGAGGGGGGTCACCTTAAATATATAGGCATCATCGACCCCTTTAGGGAAGATTTAATGTGTCACAAAAGATTCCCTTCTAGTGTGAACAAAACCCAATTGGGTAAGGCAGTACAAATATATAAAAAAATTGATTTATTTCAATTGGAAGAGTTATGTTCCACCCTCCCCATACAAATATTGATGATGTGGTATATTTGATCCATTTTATGTTGATAATGATACATATATTATTTTAGGTAATCAATAAATTCAAAATGTTCCAATAATTATTATAATTTTACTATCAAATTATCATATGGATAATAATGTTAAGATTAGTACTATATATTTATTTCGAAAATTAATGAAATATTTTATTTTACTAATGTATTTTTAATTATTATTGATTATATAATTACTTATAATGCTTACACAACAGCAACATAATTATTGTAAATGTACTATAAATATAAATTAAATGACATTGAAAACATTAAAACTAACAATTTTGATGAATAATGTTGTTCCAAGAAGATAAATCATGTATATAACATATTATTGATTATTAATTTATATATATTTGAATTTATTTATTATATTTATTAATTTAATGTCAAATTTTGTAATACTCAAAAATAGAAGTAAAAATGTATTTAATGTTCAAAAATAATTTTTAAATCCTTATAAAATCATGAAAATTATATAATGAGTAAAGTAAATGGGAAATTGTATGTTCATTCATGAATGGACCATTTATTTTCAACTAGTATATTTTAAAATAACTGTCACCTCCATTAAATAGTGAATATTTTATTATCATGGTAATCATTAAAAGGTTTGACGATGGGGTGAAATTAACTGATATGGATTAAAATTACTCCAAAACGTTTCTAAATAATATTTAATGATAATATAAAAAACATATAAATATTTTAATATAAATTTTTACACTTTAGATACATTATTAATTATTAATAAATATATTATATAATAATATATCACATAATTTAATATGTGTCCCTACCCTCCCATATAAAAGGACACTACTTCCATCCATCGTTCATAAAAATTGAGCCTTATATCTCTACCAAACCCTTCCAAAAAACCTTCTTATATCCATTACATTCATTCCTGATCTTAAAACTCTTAGCTTAATTCTATCATTTGATGTTTTATGATGTATCCCAAATGAGACCACTCAAAGAATTTGAACTTATGTATATCGACTCTATAAAAACAATTCTTCTTCAACATTATATAAATCTATTATATCGATCCAAAAATAAATAATCTAGTATCTTCAATATAAATAAATGTAACTATTATTTTTTTGAAATAATTTTAAACCTCTTTTATAAGAAATGTTAAATGAAAGTATCACTTATTTGTGTGTGCATATTTCTACCTCTACATAGTGATGTTATTGGTTTTACATCACCACCTATCATTGACATTTGTAACAATATATTTAATAACTATGTATAATATTTACATTATAACCATGACTCTATAATGATAATGCTTCATCTTCATTATTTTCCTTTTTCTTGATTGAAATTTTAACTATCATATATGTGTTTATACAGACTACTATATCTATGAGTGATATATTTCATTTAAATTGTCCTAATTTAATAGGTGGATCTAAAAATTTATATAATTAATATGTAAAATACCTAGGACATAAATAATCTTTCAAAAACATTTATAAATATTATACCTCATATTGTTCTTACTCATATTTTCATTACAAAGTTAACTTGTTTAGTTCATTATTTGAACAACATGTGTAATTTTATAATTCCTATGAAATGAAGAATTGAGGAAAACTGATTATTAGTGAAATTATTGAATAAAATATTTAAATTTCCTGATTCAAATTATGAATGTTATAGAACCATGATCAATGTTATGGTATCCTGTAACTCTTATATGTTTCCCTTATAAAAACATTGGAAATTTTTAATGATTATTTTCGATGTTAGGTGTGAATTGACCAGGTGATTTTGGGGATTAGGAGTGTGCGTGATTATATAAAAAAAATTAAAATAATGTATCATCTGCACACAATATTTATAAAATAATTAAATATATTGTGAATTTTTTTTGGTGGGATAATTTAGACGTCCATTAAATTTGGAACTTGAGTTTTACTGTATGTGTGATATAATCGTTGTGTGTGTTATGGGTTTTGTTTAAGAGTAAGTGTGGGTGGAATAATAAAATAATAAATTAATTAGTTAACTAATTTTTTATAATCTTTTACAAAAAATGATCTTCTTTTAATGCCAATTTTTGGAAAAATCCCAGAGTTATCAATATAGGTCTTGCTATTTGAGAGGGTCATAGTGGATAAATTTGGAAATACCAATAGTATCGGGGTCTAATGATCAATTTTTGATGGATATTTCCTTCATAAATGGATATCTTAGACCTCAAAAATGATAATGATGTAGGATTAATTCTTTATTAGTTACTCATCCAATCTTGATGTATGATATTTTATAAGAATCCCCTTTTTTGATTCCCCTAATCAAACATGAATTAATTCCTTCAAAAATCTATTCGCAAACAAATTATTAATTTATAGTTGAAATTTTATCATTATGGTTTTGGTTATTGTTTAGAGATATTCCTGTCCTTTATTATTCTATAGAAACAATATTTTCCTTGGACAATAGATCATGGAAAACCTAAATAATGACCAAAATTATTTTCATCACTCTTTTGTTTTATGAATTTCTCCCCTTGTTCTTCTATCATTGGTCGTCAATGTTTCTTTGGACTTGTGGTTCAAAAATACCTAAAAATTGATCAGTATGAAATCTATTTTTAGTGGCACAGATAATTTACATAGGTTCAAGATTGATATTTAACGGGTTATCATATTGTGATGATTATGATGATGGTGGATGATTAAGAGTTAGGAACGAGTTTTTTTCTTCCAAGGAATGGAATTTTGGTGACGTGGTGTAACAGGAGGAGATTCTCAAATGAATGGGTGGATGGATTCCAACCATTGGGGATGGATAAGGCCTAGTAAACCTCGTGTATAAGGTAAAAATAGGATTCATTGGTTGAATCAAAGGCAGAATCAATGCGGGTGAAGATGTGTGAGAGTTCCTTACATTCTATGAAAAGCCAAAATACATGGTGTGTGTACCCTTTTGTATGACATATTGGGTAACATGGGGAGATAAATATCACACCTTTTGTGGAAAATCCACAAAATCTGTGACTAGATGTTAGTGTCCAATTGTATACCACTGGGGTACATGGGAATAGACATATCCAATGGGAATTGGAATGACCAGTGTACATGGGCATAATAAGGGTATATAGGCTAGACCGGTGCACACAATCAAAATTAGAGTATACATGCATGGACCAAAAGATGCAGGAATTAGTATTGACTCATTCCTATCTAGATGAGAATGTTCATGCTTTTTATTCAATATTCACATTGTGTACTCCTTCAAAGATTGGTTGAATCCCTTTTTTCACTTTATATAAGTTTCAGTATAGTGTATTCCATTCACCCATATCTATGAGGGAACAATGGGGATTTTTATCTTGATTATAGGATATATGATACCCTCTATGGTTTAGTTATAGATTTAGTAGGTAATCATGTCTTGTGGCCTAGTGTTCGGTCATCCCTATTTCTCCCCTTGGAAGGGTCATGTATCCCATTATCAGCTTCCATGGAATATGGTCCCCATCCTAGTGGAATTATCTTGAAGGGATTATGTTTCCCCATAGTCCATAAGAGTGATCCCCTATCAATATGACGACTTCATCTGAGTTAATGTGTTTAACTTATTCAAGTTAAGTCTTGATGATCATGACCAATCATATGAGTACCAAAAGTGTTAGGAATTTTTGAGGAGTGAGTTCTCTTGTAACATTGTTAACTTGAATCCTCAAGAAAAAGCATAGTTCGACAATGTGTTTGTTACCATACTTTGATATTTTTTTCTATATTCATCATATGTGGAACACCTTTATTTTATCACTCTAAGGTTTACTTCCCTTTATAATATTAAGATGATTCTCATTGTTTCTTTCTGTCTGGTCATTATGAGGTAGTATATTGGGTATGATATGATCTTACGTGAATGGGATATGCCCACACATTCCTTGTATTATAGAGACGACCTTCCTTTTCACAATGTAAAAATAGTAAAAAATATCAAAACATTTCTACTCACAATGGACCATAATTGGTTCCATTTTTTAATCATAACATCATTACACCTCTCAATAGCGATTTGTACACTATTAGATTTTTTTGTCGGATTATATTTGACCCTTCCCTTTCATGTAATTATTTTTGTACTCTGTTGTGGGGATAGTTTTATGAATGGATTTTTCGTATGTTCCATATAGTTATACACTATATTATACTTGTTTTGAATATGTATGTATGTGTATAGGTCTCTAAGTCTTGGGCATCCCATGTGGTGATCAAACTATATTGCCCTAGACCCCAGCCTCCTAGAGTATTAGAGGTGGTATTATGGTATTACACATAGATTTTCACTATTCAAGGGGGCCTATTGGATCAGGTCATGATTGATTAGTATTAGAGTGGGTTATCATTAAATAATAATTTATTGATAGTATCGTTGTCAGGTATGGTTTGGGAATAAGATAAAAAGTGTTAATGTTTATTGAGATTTGTTCTTAGCATAGAGATATCAGAGATAGTGAGATGACCGGCATATCAATTAACTAGGACTCTGATAAAACTCTTGTTTACATGGTACATGTATGAAATTTTTGATGGGTAAACATCAATATATGTAATATATAAGAATGTTTTGTTTGTTCCATGCCATTCTAGAGTAATCTACCCATGTATACTCTTTTAAAATATTACATCTTGACCTTTATAGGATGACTCCACAATGATATCAAACTAAGATATAAAATTATCACCATGAGGATGATTCACATACTAAAGAGGATTTAGTTTTGGGTAATATATAGAGGGTAGTACCTCCTAGTGGTTTCTTGATATTACCTACATCTTTTGAGTTCTAGGTTTCTCTAGAAGAACCGAACGATTATAGGTACTGGATAAGCATACTTATAATGATTTAGGGGTATAATCTCCTCAGGTTTTAGGGATAGATAGACCCCAGTTAGAGGAGAACTGGATCATTGTAGTTGGGTGAGTTTTCCACTATATCCTAACCCCTCCTGATCAGATGTTGGATATAGTAGTGATCCTTATCCATATTCTAGCAGAGTTATTATATAGATTCACAATTATGACACATGAATAGGTGAAAATCAATTATGCAGGGGTCATTCATATTTCTATTGTGGAGATTTATCTAATGATATCAAGGCAAGTAAATATTTCTTATCATTTGGTTCTCTAGCAGGGTAACATTTCTGTTTCAGAGCGTGGATTGAGTTTTACTTACCTCTCATGTTACTCCGTGGGAATGATTTGTGAGGAATAAAATTGATCTCTATCCATAGAACATAAAATTTTATGAGATATATATTCCATTTTGGTGGATCTTTTCATTTATTCTTATGATGGGGTGCTTGACCATTCGTGGTTGTCGAGGGATTTCTATCCAAGTAGTCACTTACACATAGATCTCATAGTGGGAAAACTAAACTTGACACTTCTTTAACTAGTATTAAATGATAGAATCATGGATCTGACCTAAAATACATTTCTAAGGAAAATATTATGACATTTGATTTACTATACAAGGTTCTTAGGATGGTTCTAGTCAACCATGTTAGAGGTGATGGTACTCCTATGATATGAGAGTACATATTTGATTGGATTTCATGAACCATTGTGCGATTAATGAGGGGATGGTCGATGAACTTCCTAGACAAATATTGTGGCTATATAAAAAAATTTCATAGGGTGGTGGATGTCGTAGATGATCTGGGAGAGGATTAGGGTGTCGATGTTTTAATATTTTTCCACCACAATCACCAGGTGGTCCCTACCATGATCTTGGAGCTACTAGTTAGGGATGTGGGTAGTTGAAAGAATTGTAGACTTATGAAATAGAAGATCAATATATTATTAGAGTTAAAATATATTTATTATCTTATTTTTCTGAATTATTGGTAGAGATAAGAATAATAAATTTTTTGTATTCCAAATCCCCATTTAGATATCTAGAGATTCCACTAGGACCTTTGGATACATCCCTGAAATTAAAGACTCATATAGGGGAGATTCATTGACCACAAACTTCTACTAATAGTGTGACCTGACCCTTGGAGATGGTATCTTTTTATAAGATCTTATTTTTGATTCTATGAGTTGTAAAATTTATGTTATTTGTGTGTAGTGTCTCTATATGGTCTTTATTCCTATTGATGTCATTAGGTGAATGGTGTGGTGCATCCGAGTTGATGGGATGATGTTTTCCTTCATCGTTGTGAATAAATCCCGTTATGAGAAGTATAATGTAATAAACAGAAGGATACAAATTATTTATCACTAGTTGGATAGTGTTACCCATGGATTAGTATATTTTAGGATCCTTACACACCTTGGTGTTGTGTTGGAGTATGATTGTGTCTTCCTTAAGGATGTGGCAGGAATACCTCACCCTCGAGAGATTGAATTCTGTATAGGCCTACACCCAGGTACTTCCATGATATCATCACCAATATATCAGATGGTCCCCAAAGAGATTTGCGGTATGAGAGTGTAATGGAAGGATTTATAAAGTAAGGTCTCTATCGATCCTAGTGTGTACTGCTAGGCACACCCATTGGGGTTTTCCAAGAAGTTTTGTGATGTTAAGTGTGGATTATCATGTCCTAAATAAGGTTACCATCAAGAATATGTATCCAACTTTGATAATGGAAAACATCATTATCCAATTAAAAGGGGAATGATGGTTCTCAAATTTTCAACTCAATTCAGGCTATCAACCGCTCAATGTTTGGGAGGATGATATATCTAAGAGGATATTATAATGTTTCTATTGTCACAATGAGTATTTCATGATACAATTTGATGCTATGAATATCCCAAAAACATTCATGGGACTTATGTACTATATCATTAATCCAATCATTGACTAGTTCACAATACAATTTATCAATAATATGATTATATAATCAACATTAGGTGAGGATCGTGTGAGACATTTGATGAATTTTCTTAAAAAATTCATATAGAACCATCTTTATTGGATTCTGTCTAAGTGTCAGTTCTGTATTAGAGAGGATCAATTCATGTCATCTTAGAGGAGGGAGTATAAATAGACCAAATAAATTCTCACATGTTTTTAGATTAGGATCTATCCAAGATCATGGAAATGGTATAAAGATTCATTGTGTTGGAAGGATATTATCTTATGTTTATTCCCAATTTCACTAGGATTTCAGCTCCCTTAACTAACATGACCTAAACGGGGAATCCATTCATATGGATGTATATTTACTAGCATATTTTTTAGGATTTATAGTTTAGATTGAAGAGCTCACCCATCTTGTGACTTCTAGAGGAGGGTATTAATTATGTAGTGTTCTATAATTCATCTAGAACTAGTCATGTATGTTTTCTGATTTATTGGTGGATGATGATTTTGTATGGATTCTAACCACTAATTCAACGTAAATATAACTACCTTACCCATTATTGTTTTCTAACAGTAGTGGTCTTTATCTAGATACTTTGGCGACACTACCCTATGGGAGAGTGATTTATCATCTACTTGGACCCCAATAGTATCACGTATATATTTTTATAGAATGATATTAACTTTATAAATAGATTATGGATAGAGTTCATATAGTATTATGTCTTTTAAATAGTATATAATCTTCAGAAGAGGGACATGGAGGAAGATACTCTTAGTATGATATCTTTTTTTCAGTTTTTAAATGTGGTTTTAGAGTAGTTTTACTCATATTTGTTGTCATTATTGGATGATTATAGTAAATCTCATAGAAATTTTATTTTTTTACCCCTCCACTTCTTAATCTTGTTAAGAAGGATCCAATAAGTGATGTTGATTTTTAGGCCTTGCATGATTATATATCCAACCATCATGCTCTGGATTGATTTTTTAATTGAAGGGTTAACATCATCCTTTCTAGAGGAAGAATGATTAAATCAGTCATGATATGAGAGAATGTACTAATAGAGTTTCACATTCACCCCTTATTAGAAAATATAGAAGTTAAAAAGATGTACAAGGATAATAATTATTATATCTGGTAGCCATGATTGAAGAGGTGTGTAGCTGAGTTTATATTTTGATGCTTCACTTTCCAATAATTGATGGTTGAGCATAATGCTAAGGAGAGTTCCTATAAACACCTTGAGGTTCTAGAGTTTATGTGGGATGGTACCTACCTGGATTCATGATGGTCATTATGTAGTAATATAAAGGTCATGACAGAATCTGGTTGATCATTGACTAACTCAACAACGAATCCTACTTCATATCCATATGAGAGAAGAGTTTAGTAGAGATGTTTTTCCTCCATTACATAAAAGAAATTTTTTTATCTTCATGGAGTTCTATTGATAATAATTTCAAGGTATTAAGATCACTTCACAACTAAATTATAGTAAATTTTACATGAGGTAATTGGGATGTAGTTGGAGTTCATCGAGGAATTTCACCCTCAGCCATAATGTCCAATAGACCAGACCATTAACAGTCTATTGTTAATTATTCATGCTTTAATGTTTTACATTTATGGTAGATAAAAGGATAATATACTAATATAGTAGTATGAATTAAATAACAATTATGAGCCCACCATTGGAATGGCGCTATTTGAGGCCTTGTATGGGAAACCCTATAGGTCACTATTGTACTACACCAATCTGGGGGAGTTAGAACATATAGGACCAGAGTTTCTATGAGGGAAAATAGATAATGTTCATATCATATTAAAATATATAAGGACTACCCAGAGCCATCATAATTCTTAAATGGACATATGACATGGTCCTTTGGATTTCAATGAGGATAACCATGTGTTATTTAACAACTCACCTTGGAGAGCAGTTCATAGATTTAGTTGAGGAAAAATGTTATCTTGGATATTCATTATCCATTTAGAAATTATATATAGTGTAGGTGAGGTTTTATACTACATATCTATACTTCCACAATTATATTGGTGATGACGCCTTCTACGTGTCACAATTGAGGTGATATTTGAATGACATATTCCAGGTTATCTATTGGGTGGAGCTAGACATAGGGGATGTTGAAACTATTATATCATACTCAGTGGAGACTGTGGATGAACAATAAAATATTCCCCATAGGATGATAAATTCCCTTGGTCAGTTTTCGGTGGTAGAAAAATAATCTTTAGGGTTACACATAGGCATGAGAGAACCAAATGAGAGCTTAGTACCCTAATATTTTTTAATATTGTTTTCAATTTTTTGGTTGAAAATCCCTAATGTGGTGAAATTTTAACTTATATTTTTTTCATGGAATGATTTGGAATATATTAAATCAATATTCAAAGAGTTGTGCAATGTTGGTATGTGATATCTGGTCTTGGGGATCCCCAATGTTTATATAATAGAAATATTATGTATAATATATCATGCCCATGCATTTTCTAATAAATAATGAAATATATCCTGAATGTTTCTTTATATGGGAAAACCAAAAACACAATTAAATCATGATTTTGGGTTTTACCCTTGTTGTGACATTACCTGTGTGTGTGTTAGATGTATTGTATAAGATTATTCAAGGGAAGATTATAAACCAAAAAATTGAATAACTAATAAATTTTAATTTATTGGATAATTTTTAAAACACCTCATTGTAAACTTGGTTAATTCCAAATCCTAGGATTATCTATATAAAAGGGGAGATTTAAAAGGGTAATGTATGAGAGATTTGGTAATGAAAATTGGATGATGGTTTAACAATTTTTCTAGAAATGATATTATATTATTCATTGAAGTTCATTGAACTTGAAAATGACAAGGACTTCTAATATTTTTTTTCATTGGTGATTGACTCGATCATAAGGTCAGAATTTTTTTATTAATCAACATTTTAGAATTCCCCCTTTAAAAATTATATAATTCTTTGGAAATTTAATTCATGATATAGTTTTTGATTTATGGTTTACACAATATATTTATCATTTTGGATTTTGTTTGAATATTTTTTTATCCATACATAAAATTATAGGGTCATCATTTCCTCCATAAAATTGTCAAAGAAAACTCAAAAAATAGAAAATATCCATTTTCACACTACTTTGTTTGTTCTTTTTTACACTTGTTCGCTGAGTGTTCATCTTAAGTGTTCTATTTGACCAATTATTCTACAATACAAGGAATTAGATCCTACCAAAATTAGTATTTGTTAAAATTAATGATTTCCAAGATTTTAGGTTAAGTATAGAAGGAACAAATGTGGTCCACTGATGGAAAATATATTGACAGATTGGATTGGCTTTTTTTCTTCCTAAATTTGGAATTTCATTGTAGAGTGATAGTATGTGATTCCAGAGTGGATAGGTGGCACAAATTTAGCCATTGAAAGTGGCATAGATCTATTCAGCCTTAGATTTCCGGTCTATGAGGATATTGTAGTGGATGAAATATTGATGGAGGTATGGAAAATGAAACATGATAGTTCTTGAATTTCTATGAAAACCTAAAATACATATCATGATCTTTGGAATAACACACTTCATGGGTACTCCTTCGTGTGGTGTCTAGTGTTATTCATAGAGATAAATATCACATGCCACATGTAATGTACACAACCCGTGTGACATGATGTTGGCATCCAAATATGTAACTCAAGGTAACATATGCATAGAGATGACCAATGGGCATGGGAATGCCCGAAGTATAAGGGCAAGATCAGGGTACATGGTCAAGACTAGTTTACATGGGAATGACAGGAAATTATATTAAAAATCAATAGGACATGGGCATACTCATAAACTCTAAAATGTCTATACTATTAGTAAAATGTGGTGTATCCCAAATACATGTCATGTACTCCTTCCAAGGTGGTTTACATATCTTCTTCTACTATGTTAATATGAGTATCATAAGGATGTGTTCCCTTAGTCTTTCCCTATGTGAGTACTGTGAGTCATCTCATCCTAATAATAGGATGAGTGAAACCATGTATGGGTTTTTTATAAATAGATTTAGGTATCCCTCCATATGGCATTAGGTGTGAACCTCTATCATTCTACCCTATGTTTGGTTAGGTGTCCTATTACTTACTTCTAGTGCATGTGATCCCCAACCTAGTGGTTTTATCTAGTTATTTTATTTCCAAAAATGAGCATCTCTGCTCACATTTTATTATGATTTATATTACATAGGATACCATAAAGGTATTTATGAATGATTACATGGATATTCTAAAAGAAATAATAATTTTATCACTGTAATTTTATATATTATATAAAATTTTAAAATATAATGATAAAATCATATATGTTTTTAGACTCCCAAGACTACTAAAATATTCAATGCTTTGATTTGTGATCTCTTATCCCTTGTGAAAATGTAGTAAGACAACCACATTCCCTAAATTACAATAGTAGTGGTGTTACAATTGGTGTTATAGGAATTATAGTAGGACTCGTGGAATCTAGATTCTTAAATGTATATATTAGAGAATATAACCCAATGGTATATTCAAGTGATATTTATAATTAAAGGGTAGTATCATGATGTTTTGGTAAAGTGAATGTTATTATGTTTTCAAATAAAATGCATCCCTGAATGGAAACTAGAGAGGGGATATAGTTCAGTTAGAAATACATCTTCAGGTACAAAATATGGAAGTTGAGGATTTTGTATAAACACGATCTTCATTGATGCATTTAGAGTGGGCCCAAGACTACACCCCTAGCTACAGTTACAAGGGGTATGCTTGGGTAAATTTATATTTTTTATATTATCCATTATAATGAATGATATGATAGAACATATGAAAAAAATGATATTCCATAGTGATATGGGATAGACATATAATATCTTGGGTTGATGATTATATTTTGATCATATGTTTATAAGAATAAATAAAACTTTTTATAATTTATGTTATGAGAGTATGAGATGATTAATTATATGTTTAGTGTCATTTATATGAATACCACACTTTGATTTTGATAGTGTATTAATTAATAGGTTACTTATATAAGAAATTGATTATATTTTTTAGTTATAAGTTGAAATCTATTGAAAACCATTTGGTTTAACATTATCAAGGATGTTAATATGGTTAGAATATAAAAAATAATAAATAAATTTTGAGAACAACTATTTTATCTTATAAATAATAATGGGATTAAAAATTGATTTAGTGACTAAGTGATTATTTTTATTTTTGATGAAGTTATATTTATTGGGAATATTAAAAAATTAAAGTAAAAAAATTAGGGAATGATGATTCTGTTAGTTTATAAAATAATATATGATTTTATTGTGAATTTATTGTTATTCGGGTTATTTATGGAAATGATACACAAATTTTGAAAATTAAATGATTATAGAATATAAATATATTATATGTTACTCTATGATTGAATAATTATTCATATATTAAAGTGTTGTGTGGATGTTGAAAAAATATGTGATCAAATTTTTCTAATTTTTATGTTCGTATATTGATCATGCATAATTCTGAACAGATTTAAGCTCAATTTATTTTGGAATAATTTAAGTTATAAATTGGGTGTTATTGTTGAGGTTTTAGAGATTATATGATTTTATTCCTCAAATTAATTTTTTTTATTTTAAATTTACAAATGAAAAGAATTTTTAAATTATTATATTAATATATGGTGGATGAATAACTTCTTATCACTTTCTTAGGTCTTATAATATGTTGAAATTTAATTCTACTACTTCATGAATGAGAAATAATTCATCGTTATTTATCATTAAAAATATGATATCTAGTAGAGATGTAAAATTTCTCGAAGAAGAACAAAAGGATAAAATTAAATTTAAGAATTATAATAAATCAATAACATCATCTTATTACCTTTATCGAAGGTAAAATAATTACTTAACTCTATTATGAAGAAGAGAAATATTATGATTCTTATCTCTCAACTATTATGATATGCTTTCAGTAACTCTTTAAAAAGAACATGTCTCATAATGGTAAAATCATGGTTCTATAAATATTTTGAAAATGTAATATTTCCTAGTCTTAACATAAACAATAATGATATTTTAAAAATTAATGTTTATCCTTAAGGATTAAAGGATAACTCTATCTACTGTTGTATGTTTATTTTCCACTCCCTGGATTAGATTCATGATTTTTTAAAAACTTTTATCTAATATGGGATAATATTATAGGGACGCAACTTCTTTAAGAGGGTAGAATTTAAAAACCCAATATTTTAGAATAAATTTTATTTCAATAATAAATTTGATATCAAGTATTATAAACAACACTAATCTTAGAAAAACTAATCTAAAATATAATTATTTATATATGACGATTATAACCAATTTATTCCTTCGAGGTGTAAAAAAACATTTTTATAAAAATTGTTTTTGTTTACTTTTCTAAATTTATATTAAAAGCTATTTTAACCATTTATATAAATTAAATCTAGAAAATTTTATTTTATATTATGAATCATAAATTTCAAATTCTAAAATGAATTCAATTTCATTTTTGGTCATTATGAATAGTAACCATGGAAAATATTTTTCAACACGTTAAATCTAGAAATTATAGTTAAAAATGATTTGATAATGAATTTAAAATACATATCACACTAGCCTAATTTCTGTTAAAATATTTTAGTTTGACTATCCTTATTAATTATTCTATGCCACAGAATCTTGGTCCCATCTTTCTTAAATAAATTCATATATTATTTTTATTAAATAATAAATAAAAATGTCTACATATTTATTTTAATTTCCAAAACATAGCTTCATATGGATAAAAAACACTCAATATCAGTTCTAAAGTGTTATTTTTAAGACCAATACACTATTTCTATTATATATACGTAATTATTATTGAGTATATAACTACCAATACTTCTTATTCAATGCCAACACTATGCCAATATAATACTCGTTGATGTTTCAGAAAAAGCAGGAAAATGATTTTAAATACATTAAAATTGATTGGAATTCGATGAATTATTATGATCCAATATTATCATAGATATTTATAATAAACTACTGGGGTGAATGTGTTTATATTTTAATTCAATTATTTTTTATTCCTTTAATGTTAATTTTATTGAAAACTCTAAAAATTTCTTTAGATTGTTTTCAATGTATAATTATTCATCAAAATAGATATCAACTATTTAAAATTTTATAATTAATCAATTGTAGGGGAAATTTTCTGGGATATAATTTATGATCCGGGTTTGTTACACTTCGAAATAATAAAATATACATTAATGGACCTTATTGAGTGAAACATTTATAACCACAGTATTCGTTAGTAGGGTTAACATGGGTTAAACTAAATATAAAATATTTAAAATAAAATAAAATATTTTATGTCTAACTTGGTGATCATATTTTGACCCACTAGCTCTATTATTCTAGTTTTTTACACATTTTTCATTATACATGAGTTACAAATATGTAATATAAATATATTTTTAAATTATTCTAGGTGTGTCCCTCCCTTAACTTTTAAAATGGAATAACCTACCATTCATTATTCATAAACAATTATCACTCAATCCTAGAAAAACCCTACCCAAATACATTCATATATTCATTAAATTTATTCTTTAGATTCCATTCTTCTCATAATACCACACCAGAATGGATTATGTTGTAATCCAAATGATGTCTCTCAAAGAAGAAGTAATTATCTTTACTCAATATTATAAAATTTATTTCATCATTAACATGATCTAAATATTATGTATATATGCTAAAATACCTAATAAAGTAACATAAATACACTAATATTTTATTATGACCCTGGGAAAAACATTTTCCTCTTATTTCCCATCAAATGAGAAATAAAAGTATTGGTTGTGCTTACATGCGGACTACCTCCTCTATATAGTAATGTGACACATTTTCCATCACCGCCTATCATGGATGGTTGTAATGATGTATGTATAGAATATATATGAAAATTAGTAATTAATACTAATTCTATAATTATAATATATTTAATTATAACTTATCCTTTATCTGATTAGAAAGTGGAAGTATCATTCATTCATATATATAATCTATCAACTTGGTTTGTGGTATATTTAATTTTCAATCCCATCCTTTTATATAAGGATCTAAAATGGGATATAATGAATATATATAATAATAAAGGCATGAATAATATTTTTAAAATTTTTTATTATGACTATACCTTAAAATATTCTTACACATTTGTTCTTTATTAAATGCTCCTATTTAGGTTAGTTTTACCACCTAGGTGAGTGATGTTATTTTTATGTGATGAGAATGATAAAGGAAAGTAGGATACTGGTGATATAATCTAAAAATTAGGTATATATTACATTATTAAAATTCATAATATTATTTCACCATGATTGAAATAAAATTTCTTGAAATATTGATTTGAAACATAAATGAAAAACAATGTAGTTATCTTCCAGAATAGTGAATTTAATAAATAATTGTTAATAAATGGAATATATGAAGTTATAAGTGGATAATGCATGATATTATATGTACCAATATTTTTTATTTATATAATTATAATAAATTTAAATTTATTATACATTAGGTTAAAATAACTCGTGATGCAAGTCATACTTTTTGTAAAGGTTTATCATCTCATTTTTTATATGAAACCTATATAATATTGAAAACCAGTTTCTTTATTTTTGGTTTATATACCTCCCCTTTTATATGTTATAATAGGAATATATTTTTGTTCATAAAATTTATGGTTTTATTTGTAGTTATTTCATTCATGGGATTTATGGTTGAAAAGATACCAAAGTGGTAACAGTTTTTTGTTACAATTTCACATTCTATTGAGATTGTTTATGTACAAATTTTCAATGATAAAATGATATAATCTATTTCTAAAAAAAATCCTAATCCACTAGTTATTTCTATATAGTATTTTTTTTCATTTTTCATTTTCCTTGTATCCATAAAATCCTAAAATAATTTTTTTAATGAAAATGGACTTTTTTTCTATTTGGTAGGGTGACTTTTTCTTACATATCCATATTTTATATAAAATATTTTAAACAATTTATATACTATTATAAAATTATTGATTACTTTCATTTTATCCATGATTAAAATTCATTAAATATGATTCAAATTAATTTTCATATAATTTTTTAGAAGAGGTACTTTTTACTAGTGGGGTTCATGAAATATTTTTTTAACATTTACTCCAAGAACAACTTTTCACACCACCATGAGAATTAATTTCCTTATAATGTAATTTAATAATTTCCATGGTTGACTAAAAATATATATTGTTTTTAATATTCATTAAATTTTTCAATTTTTTATTTTATATTTAAAAATTAAATGTGTATTTTAATCCAAATATATCTGAGTGGTATTTTAGAAGTATTTTTATTTACATAAACATACTTCTAAAAATAATTTGATTTATTGTGGATAAAATATAATGTTAGTATTCACCGTATTAATATAGATGTGTTATTATCATGTTTCTCTAGTGATTATCTTTTGAAAAAATTAATCATTTCTTATGAATGTTTTCAATACGAATGTTTATATTTATTATGTAATGAATTTTTATTCATTTATTTCACATGAGGAAATAATTATACTTAGTAAATGATGGGTTGGGCCCTTTATAGACCCCTAATTCATCAGTTCCTCTTTGGTGAAAAACAATTATAGGAATTTGGTATTCATATTATTTGTTTATATAAGATGTCTTGTCAAGATATCTTCGTATTAATATTATTATATTTTACATTAATAATTATATCATTATAAAAATAGTTATATCTATTTACATGATTATTTATATTTTTATTCCATCAAATGATATATTCATATTTTATGAAATTTTTTATGTGTCAAATTTTATTATTATTTATCATTTAATTTATTATTTATTTATTTATTCTATGATTGATTATATTCTATGCTTACCCTTATTAAGAATCTGATCCCACGTTTTATTATGTTTTCCATTACTAAGGATACCATGAAAGGGTCTATGAATTATTTTGTGGATATTCTAGGATAAATAATAATTTTCTCTCTATAATTTTATGATTTATTTTATATTTTAAAATGAAATATTAGAATCATATATGTATATAGTCTCCCAAGAATGTTAAACTATTTTATTCTTCACAATACAAACTAATTTTTAATATTATAATGTATTAAGATAACCACTTGATCTAGGTTATTGATGTCAGGGTAATACATGCAAAATTGGATTGTTTATTGTAGTGTAAATTTTTTGTAAGGAATAATTTTTAATATTTGGTGAATTCAAAACCATTTTGTTCTAGTGGATGATAAAATGAATATGTAATCATTGTGTAATTGATGTTCATGTGTTGTTATAACAAAAAGATAGTATATATACTTCACCTATTTTCTGAAGTTGAATTGGATTCATATATTTTTTTTAATTTCCATGCATAAATGGTAGAAAATTATAATATGTAATTAGTGGATAATATTATTTCTCTTTATTTTATAGATCAAGTAGGCTAGCCATCAGAATTTCTAGATAGGAATAACTTCCTCATTTCCAGTTACTTGGTTCCCTTGGATCTAATAAATACAAAAAACCATAATTGGACCATAAATTCATAATGTAGATTAATATAAAAAATCAATATGTAATTTTTTATCAATTTTTGTTCTCCACATGAGTTGTGACATCCCAATTACCATTGGTAGAGTGATCTTATCATCATCTTCTCTGTATGAAATATAGATTACATAGAGGTCGGGAAATTTTTTTTGTTGGGAGGAACCAACCAAGGGACTCTAGATAAATTCATATGTCTTTTTTCAAATTGTTTCATTTTTTGGGGTTGTCTAATATGAAAAAATAGGGGATGTTTTCCCATGGATTTCTCCAAATTTTATGGTAACAAAATTTTTCTCATTGTTGATGCCCATTCATTATATCGTATTTTATCCTTTTTCTCTTGGATGAGTATATTATTACCATTTATTAAATAGGAAACATGTCTACAACTTCAGTATATATTGAATGATTTACCATAACATAGGAGTATTTACAACATTACAAAAGATTATAGTTACATTATTCAACGAGTGGAAACATGTCAAACCTAGAATGAAGGATATTTTGTTACACTTTGTTTTTCCTCCAATGGAGTACAAAAATCATTTTTTATTATAAATTTGAGTATTTGTTAACTCCCTATAGAGTGTAATGAATTTATTTATAGATACCTTCATAGGTCACATAATTTTAACCCTCTTTAATGTTAATTTTTATTTGGACATTTTACTTATAGTTCCTATTCATATTATAAAGTTCAACTTTTAAATAAATATTGTATCCTAATATAATTTTTATGATAAGATTCATCATAAAAATCTTATTATCCTTCCATTAAATGAATTTAATTTTGTTTGGAAAATATATTGTTTTTCACAAGAGAAAATAAAAATTATTTTAAACAATTAAATCATAATCCAAATAGAACTATAATAGTATTTCAATCCAAGGGTGATTATAGACACCCCTTTGATGAAAATTATATAATATGTGTCTTCACACATTAAATAACGTTAGACTATATTGTTAATGATTCATGTTCTCTAACTAGTGGACTAGTAACAAAGGATTTCAGCAGTTGGTAAGGGAGAAATGGGGGTTATTTATATAAATGGGGTTTTTTAAATTTTTAATATAAATGGCGCAGGGTTAATAATATTTATAAAAATGGGTCTCAAGATGCGTTAACCTCGTTCATGCATCTTAGGCATAGAGAGATGCGTCAACGGGGTTCACACATCCTGCACATTCAGGATAAAAGATGCGTGAAGCCCGTTCACACATCTACCCTCACCAGGTAGAGTGAACAAGGTTCATGCATCCTTCGTAAATTTTATAAAGGAAACATGAACCACATTCACATATCCTATCGAAAGTTTTAATTTTAAATTTTTTTTGTATTTTAAAAAAACTATTATTTTTTGTTTATTTATATATATATATATAACAAAAAATTTAATAAGAATTTATCTTCTATTTAATATCCAGCAGTACTACCATTACAGAGGTCTAGATTCTGATAGACACCCTCACCCATGGCTTTCTTTAATAAGAGGGCTTGCCTGGGAAATCATTCTGCATTTTCGATGTGGGATTCAGGTTCTCACTTTCCTGCACAGAACATTCTGCATTTCCGATGTGGGATTCGGTTTCAAGTACTTTACATTGAAAGACTATAAAATACATACTATAAGACCACTATAAATTAAACAAAAAAATGGATTAAACATATAATAAATTGTTGAAAATAAAAATAATTTCATAAAAAATATTGATGAATAATAATTTATAAGCTTTTAAAGCCACCATCATGAATCTTAAAAATGTTTCAAATATGTGTCTTTGAAAGAATATAAAATAAAAACTATTAGACTAATATGAATGAAACTTAAAACATGGATTAAATATATAATAAATAGTTGAAAATAAAAATAATTTCACAAAAAATATTGATGAAAAATAATTTATAAGCATTCAAAACCACCAACATAAAATATAAAAACGTTTCAAGTACGTGGCTTTGAAAACCTATAAAATAAAATCTATAAAACCATTATAAATGAAATTTAAAACATTGATTAAACATATAAGAAATAGTTAATGATTAATTTTTTAATTAGTAATATAATTAATAATTAGTTAATAATTAATATAATTATCAATTATTAATTATTAATTATTAATTATATAATAGTTAATTTGTAAATTTGTAATATAATAATTAATTGCATAATAATTAATTAGTTAATTATTAATATAATTATTAATTATACGATAATTAAGTATTTAGTAAGTAATATAATTTTTCATTATATAATAATTCATTAGTTAATTAGTAAATTAGTAATATAATAAATAATTATAATTATTCATTACAATTAGTAGTTATTAATTATTAATAATTAATTATATAATAATTAAGTAGTTATTTAGTAATATAATTATTAATTATATAATAATTAACTAATTAATTATTATATAATTAATTTATATTAATTAATAATTATATTGGTAATTAACTAATTAATAATTATATAATTAATAATTACTAATTATAATTAAAAATTATATTACTCATTATAATTCATAATTATAATACTAAATATAATTAATAATTACATTACTAATTACCTAATTATTTATTATATAAATAATAATTATATTACAAATTAACAAATTTATTATTATATAATTAACAATTAAACATTAAAAATTAAAAATTAAAAATTATAATGAATAATTATATTACTAATTAACTAATTAATTATTATATTAATAATAGTTACAAATTATAATTAGTAATTGTATTACTAATTATAATTAATAATTATATTACTAATTAAGTAATTAATTAGTATATAATCAATAATTAACTATTATAATTAATAATTATAATTAATAATTATATTATTTATTAATTATTGTATAATTAATACTTATATTACTAATTAACTAATTAATTATTATATAATTAATAATTAATAATTAATAGCTAATAATTATAAAGAATATTTATAATAAATAATTATAATTACTAATTATATTACAAATTAATTAATTAATTATTTTATAATTAATAATTATATTACAAAATAAGTAATTAATTATTATATAATAAATAATTAATAATAATACTTAATAATTATATCACTAATTTACTTATTAAATAGTATATTATTAATATTCAATAATTAATAATTAATAATTATAATGAATAATTATAATTAATATTTATATTACCAATTAAATTATTAATTATCAATTAATAATTATATTACCAGTTAACTAATTAGTTATTATATAATTATATTACTTATCAACTAATTAATTATTGTATATTTGTAAATAATAATTACATAAATTATTAACTAATTATTAATTATATTACTTAATAACATATTAATCATTAAATATTTCTTTTATGTTTAATCCATATTTTAATTTTCATTTATATTGCTCTTATAGTTTTTATTTTAAAGATTTTCTAAGCCACTTACTTGAAACTTTTTGATGTTTCAAGTTGGTGGTTTTGAAATCTTATAAATTATTTTTCATCAACATTTTTTTTTCAACTATTTATTATATATTTAATCCACATTTTAAGTTTCATGTTGGTGTCATTGAAAGCTTATAAATTATTATTCATCAACATTTTTTACAAAATTCTTTTTATTTTAAACAATTTCTTACATGTTCAATCCATGTTTTGTTTTTCATTTATATTGGTCTTATAGTTTGTATTTTATTTTCTTTCAAAGTGATGTTCTTGAAACAGAATCCCACATCGGAAATGTAGAATGTTCTCCATAGGAAAGACAGAACCTAAACCCCACATCAAAAATGCAGAATGATTTCTAGGGCTATCCCCCTTATAAAAGAGAGCTATTTGTGAGGGTGTCTGTCAGAATCCAGAGTGTTGTAATGGTAGTACTGCTGGATATTAAATAGCAGATAAATTCTTCTGAATTTTTTTTTCATAATATATATATATATAACAAATAAAAATACAAATAATAATTTTAAAAATTCAAAAAAAAATTAAAACTTTCTATATGATGCGTGAACGGGGTTCACACATCCTTCATAGAATTTACAAAGGATGCCTAAACCCTATTTATGCTTCCTGGTGAGGGTGGATGCGTGAATGGACATCACGCATCTTTTATCCCGACTGCACAGGATGTGTGAACCTCGTTCATGTATCTCTCAGCACCTAAGATGCATGAATGGGGTTCACACATCTTGTGACCCATATTTATAAATATTCGTAACCCTTCCCCTTTTATATATAAAAAATTAAAGAAATCTATTTATATAAAAAGGCACCCCACCAATGATCACACATGATTAGCTATTCACAACAAGCTGAGGTGGATCAAACAGGGGCTATAGATGTGGGATAGTAATTTTTATCATATAGACTATATCATGGATGTGCTTAAACAAGACATTGAGTGGCTAGAAGCTGGTTTGGAGGAGCCTTGGGATTAAATGGTCTATAGTTACCTCTATGAAAAAAGAATAGTTAGTATGAATTGGTTCTTTCCTAGGAACGTAAGGAAAGGTAGATCATAAGGATAAAATGGATTCATGAAGGAGAAAAGAAAACCACTTATTTCCATGCATGCATAAGGGAGAATATGCACCCTATTAACCCAAATATTAATCTATATGATGGTTCATACAATAAAAATAGATATGTAGTTGGGGGGGTATGGCGAACCTGTTATTCAAAAATCTCCTGAAAGGCCCATACACAAACATGCCCAATGGATATCCAGAAGGTGATGCAAAGTTTTATGTAAAGACTCTTAAACTCGACTCTATCCAATATAATTAATTTATGGAAGGGATATATTATGAGGAAAATATCCATGAGGCCATGTGGAATTGAAATCCCGAGAGTGCATCAGGCCCTGACAGATTCCATGGCTCCTTCGTCATGGGAACTTGGGAGGTGGTCAAGTGAGACATTATCTCCATTATAAAAAACATATTTCAATAAAGAAGCCTCTTGTAGGTTACATGTTTTATGCCCCAAGTTCTCATACTATAGAAAAAGGATCCCTCATCCCTCCTCCATTATAGACCTATGAGTATGTGTAAATATTTTCTAAAAGATTATGGTGAGTATCATTAATTTGAGGTTTCCAATGCATCTTCCCCAGTGGATCTCCCTTTAGAAACATGGATTTGAGAAGGGTCACTTAATTTATGGAGAAATATCCCTTTCATAGTAAATTCTAAGATCCACATACATGAATACTTACAGATCTAACATAGCCATCATGTTGGACATTAATAAGGCATATGATAGAATTGAATAGGGTTTCATCAACAGGTATCTAATAAAAATGGGGTTTTCTTCCTAGGCCTATGACCTTGTCTTTTAATGATATAGCTCTACAAGGATGGATGTTTAATTTATGGGAAGAAATAAGGTCTTATTCTAGGAGGCTCAATTTCTACAACAAGGAGACCTAGTCTCCCCATTCATTTTTATCATAATGCAGGATACTCTCAACTACCTAATAAACAGAGGCATGTACAATGGATATAGAATTCCCTATCAAAATATATAAAGCCTCCCTTCCATTTCCCATTTGCTGTTTGTAGAAGACACTATCATCTTCATTAATTTTGTTAAGAGATCTATGTGTGGTATCAATAGGATTCTAAAAGAAGTATTTCAATTCGAGCGGCCAGGTTATAAATAAGGGTAACATTAATCACTATATATCAAATAAATTTACTTCAAGTCAGATTATGTATCTGTATAACAGATTGGGTATGCAGTGGGGAACCTTCCCAATGGAATATGTCAGCACTCAAGTATCCCCAGAAAAAATGCACAATTGTGACTTTGATAATGTGGTAAGCTATATTATAGGTTGGGGTCAAAACATGAAACCAAACTTCTTGTCCTTTGGGGGCCGGATTGCCTTGGTTAATAGTGTCATGATAGCCATACTAGCCTATTCTTTGGCTTCCACGAATCTGTCCAATCCGTTGAAATTTTTTTGGATGATTTCATCTGTGATGCACTCTCAAAGGGTAAAATAAAGTGGTTTTCATGGGACAGATTGGCAATTCTCATCCACGATGGGAAGATTAACATAAAGGCCTTAGTTTATGGTGTTCACTACATGCTCATAAACCTTTCATGGGAAACAATAGAAGAACACACAATGTGGAGGAAGATTATGTCTCACAATAATAGAGGCAATGCAGACACTGAAACTGTGCATGGATCTCCCTTCTAGACCACGATCTATACCCTCATCTAGAATCTCCTACAGAACTCAAAATTGATAGTAGGGGATGGTAAAAGTCTTTTTTGGAATCAAAACTATGTTGGAAACATGATCTCTTTTTTGGGGTTCACGGGCCCTGCCATCTCTTTTTTGGAGGTGAAACATCATCTGTTGATCATCTTGTCTATCCTAGACAACAATCAGCCTGATGTATTTGATTTAATTATCATCAACTCAGAAACATACAAATGTTTCTTCACTCCTTCCATCTTGGGGAAAATCAATTCAAATGACTTTCAAAGGTTATCCAGCCCTTTAGGCTCAATATGATAGATGGAACATAATAGTTTGGTGAAACAAGATCCCCAAAAAATACAAATTCCATACCAGTAGGATCTAGAAACCTACATTACCATTAGTTAACAACATCGAAAAGGTGAGATTTATCATGGATTCCAGCTACCACTATTTCACGAATAAGAGGGAGGATAGCGTGAACCATATTTTTATTGAAGGTGATTGGGCCCATGATGTGCGGAGTTTCCTCGATGAGTTTTCTATGTACTCCTATCTGGACCTTCATGATGTCTCATTCTTGGATAAATGTTTTAAGGGGAAGGATGATACAGGCTTGGAAAAAATAGTGAGATCCTTCATTCTTAAGGATAGATGTTGGTGCTTATGGACAGATAGAAATCATGCTATATATGAGGGGTTGCAAACCATAGAGAGGTACATCATTTCGAGAACAGTGAGTTTATTAGTTGAAATTGAATCTATCATCAGTAACTAGAAGGATTCACCCTCTCTAAGTTCAATTCATGTTACCTATTTAGTAGTTCAATCCCTCTTTTCCAGGCTATAGGGACAATGGGTTCGGTGACCCCCTTCAAAAAAAATGATTCAAGATTCATATGGACGGCTAATGCATCTCAAGTGACAGTGAGGAGGAGTCATTCATGATTATAGGTGGAGTGTTGTTTTGGCCATTAGACGCATTATTATAGTGAAAATTCTCTATAGGTGGAGGCCAAAGCAGTTCAAACTAGGATCAATATTTTCATCCAATAGAATGTCCACCACTCTCAAGTGCAGACGGAGTCCATTATCATACATGTCCCCTTGCAACATGGTCAATAAATTACGTCATTAATAAATGCAATTCTCTCCTCAACAACAACATAAATTTAACCAATATCTGGAAAGAGGGAAACAAATTAGCAGATCACCTTTCATATCTTGTGGATCAATGTTCCAATGTTACTGGCTTCAATGAAATATCTATCATTAAATTTGAGGGGATGTATTTGAATGAAGGGAATGCCCTTGGTCTATATTATTTTAGGCCTCCCTAGGTCTTGACTACCCTGATCCCTTTGTATCTTTATACTGTGAAGAGTAATTAGAGTGTTGATAATGATTTTATGATTCTGAAGTTGTAAGTTCAATATCACTCAAAACATTATATTTTAAGTCACATGTAAATTTTAGATTCCCATATATATATTATCATTTGTATATGATAAATAACAATTGTTTGGAAAAAAAAATTTATGGGGGAGAATATAACACCGTGATATTTTCGAATGAATTTGTCAAAAAACGATTCAATGTTTGACAGTTTTTTTTCACAATGAGCTTAGAAATAAAATAGTCCATGATAAATAGGATGAATATTATCAATAAAATAAAATAATAATATATCATATAGAAAATAAATAAACTAAAATAAATTATAAATACATACAAAATAAGAATAAGAATACTTAATGTTGTAAATGGGCATTTTTTATAATAACAATTTGTCATTATATATACTATTTTCATTTGAAATCTAAATTTAGAAATTTTAGAAATTTAATTTTGGAAAATGAATATAATTTTTAAATTATAATATAAAAATTAGGCTAATATTTATTTATGATATTATTCTAAAATAATTTATTTTTAAGTGAGTAATAGAAAATATATTTTATACAAAAATTGAGAATGTTATGAATTCATCATTATATAATAATAAAATTGGAAATTAAAAAAATATATTTTAATTAATAATATATTTATTTAAGAGTAAAAATTATGTATTTTGAATATTTCAATTTATATAGAAAACGTATTTTTAATTTTTAAAACTTATGAAACAATTTATTCGAATTTGAAAAAAATGTCTTTAAATTGAATAAAATGTCATTAAATTGAATAAAATATTTACTCAATAAAATATGGTTTTTGGATTTTAGTGAAAGATATAAAAATTATTATAATCAATAATTTATATTATTTTAAATAATCAACATTTAAAATTTTAACATAGACATATATTTTAAGGATAAAAACATTTCTTCTAAGAAATCATTTATGTTTAATTTGCGTTAATTTAGAAATTTACATTTCTAAACAATTGATATTTTATTTGATGAAATGATTCTATTTTTTTATATCATAATTTTCACATTTGGATATATGGAAAATTTCATTTTTGGTTATTAATTTTAATTACTTAGGATAAAATATTAATTAGAATGGTAAAAGTAAAAAATTGTAGAATGAGTATGATAGTGTAAAAACTAATTATTTTAATAAACATGACTCAAAGTGTGTGGTTTAGTGGTGGATCATCCAATCTTACTCCCCTCCATTATTTTAAACTTTTTGAGACTTCAACCATTGAATAGTTACATTCCATTATTTAAATATAATAAGTAATTCTAATATTACCCTACTATGAACTTATGAATGGGGATCACATCCACCATTTAATGTTACATGTATCCCTTTGATATTTATATTTAAAAACAACATATTTTCTTCTTATATAAGCCTCTCTCATGTATAGAAGCTCCGTTTCACAATTATTTCTATAAAGCTCCCATTTCCCATGGTAATTTTGAGGAGAATTCAAATGTTATCAATGTGAGTATATCGTAATCCTTAATATTTTTTTTAATATTTAAAATAAAAAAATATAAAGACACACTAATTAATGAAATATTTTTTATTAATTTAATTTAATTTTTTATATTATTTTGATAAACAATTATTTAATCCCCCCCCAATACACTCAGGAATAAAACAACATCATTTTTCTGTGCATGTGGATTACTGCCTCCAAGAAGTAGTGTAGTTCATTTTTCCTAACAACTAATAGTGTATATCAATAAAAAATAAGTATATTAACTAATATGTCTAATGTTTCTGAATTATAATTCTAAAATGTTCATCTATCATATTCCTTTATTCTATCTTATTCGTTGAGAAATTGAACCATAATGCATTGGTACCTGAGGACTACAGACTCCCTAAATGACAAATTTCATTTGTCATCACCACTATAAAATGATGGTTCTAATAATGAAATTAATGGTTTATAATGACAATTATTATTAATATTTATTTAATAATGTTATATAAACATTAAATAAAAACATTTACATACTTGTTAAGTCATTATAACACACACTTGTTTTGGTAGAATTAACCCCAAATATGAATGAGGTTATATTATTTATATAATGAAATATGAAAAAATAGTATAATACTAGTAAAACTTAATAATTGGGTATTCAGTCTTTTTAAAATTATTATTTGATAGTGTTATTAATATGAAATATATTTATTATTATACCCTCTTTCGATCGATAAAAAAACCAAAACAAGTTCACTATTATTTCCTTTTTCAAGAACCATATTCCTTTATTTCACCTAATGAAATTAGAAAAAAGGAATCTTTAAAAATAAATCATTACTCTATATTTAATAATTTATTTGTTATAATCAACAAATAAAAAGGTTATAATCGACCTTATCACCTTGAGACTAGTATTGAACATAAAATCATTAAAATATTTACATATGATGATGAAAATGAACTATAACTGGATAACATATTTGTGATGTATGATTATATATGGTGTTTATAAAAGGTAATATATTTTAATAATTCTATAAAATTATTTATTAACATATTTATCTCCATTTTACAAGATTTTATATCTAATTCAATTAAGTGTGATTTACGTTAAGGGGTTCTTTGTCTCACAATTAATTTCATGAGTCAAATTTAAGATTGTGCACTAAAATATATTTTATGTGATATAATTATTACTTAATGAATTTAGTTTACCGTATTTAGGTAATTATAACTGTTTTAATACCAATATCATGTCTTTTATTTAAATATATTTTTATACAAATGCTATCAAGGTTGTTCAAGTTTTCTTTCATTGAGATATGATGCATATTCACCACCTATATTTTTTGTGTATATATATATTGGATATGTGTTTATTTAATCGTACTTAATTATTTATTATAAGGTTTTTAAAAATCAGTATTTAGATCGTTTTTTGGGATTGTTAATCTTGTGTTACTAAATTCATGTGTTATTTTAATAACTCACATCCCCTTTCATTATGTTATAACAACTCTTCCTATACATATTTTGTATTTGATATTTTTCTATAACATTATAAATATATATTTAAAATATTCTCTATCTAGTAAATATTTAACTATTAAATCAAATTTTTCTACTCAATGAATTTGTACCACATAAAGTTATGAGATTTTTATGAATAATTTACATCCGTACAAAGAAATATATTTGTATTCCTCATAATATCACAAAAATTTTTTACAAATTATTTTAACTTCTTGTGATTATGATAAGAAAATAAAATATTCTAATATTTTTCAAAATTTAAATATTTGTTTTGAAAAGGAATTATTTATTTTAGATTCATATATTTTAAGAAATTATTTTTTTAAATATTTTTATAACTTCTAAAAAAGTTTTTTTTTTTGAAATAATTTTTCTATTGTAATTTATTTTCCTCGAAAAACACTTTTTTTTTAATAGTGATTTTAAAAAGCATTATCAAGCTCAAAATTTTTATTTTATTGAAAATTTAGCATTAAAACCTTTTAAAAACTTTGTATTCTATCTTATGTTTCATATGATTTTTCAAAAGATCGTAAAAAATAATTTTTGATCTTTTAAAACATCCTTAATTCTCATAATGTCGTACTTCTCACATTTTTCAACCACCAACCATCTTCTTTATCTAGATCTAATATGTAATTTTCAATGACTGTATTTCATGGAACCCACTACATTCTGATGGGTTAACTTAATAATGTATAATGTATAAATTATTTCTTATTCTATTGGCATGTACATATATAGATTATTTTTAATATGAAGGTAAGGGACCTATATTTCCCTCAAATTCACTGATTATGAAATTATATATCATGAAATAATTATGGTAATATATTTTTATTGTATTCTTTACTTTGGGTATTAAGAAGTAATGACTACTACACTATATAATTCGAATCATGAAGTTATTTATAGTCAAGAATGGTACAAGAATTGGGAAGTGATTCATGAACCCCTATGTTATATGAATCAAGAAATGATTCCCAATAAACTATGTTATGGGAATCAAGTAGTGATGTTTTATCTACTATGTTTATGGGAATCATGTAGTGATTCCTGATCTAATACAATAATTATGTAGTGATTCATACTCTTCCATTTCATGATAAATATATAGTAAATCTCACTCCAATATTTATTGATTTCAATGGTTATTCTCTAATTATATATTTGGGTTCATTTCCATGAAATTCCGTTTCGTTATTCCTATGATTATTATCCCTAAATAATGTTTATTATCTCATGTTTCTAAAATTTTATGTTATGGTATATGGTTTTTCTTTTGAGATTACGTTTATTTCTATAAATTATTGTATAAAAATACTATTGTTCCATTTTTTAATATATATTTCTTTCCAACACATATTTTATCTCGTGCTTATGATGTATCCCTAATGACATGTAGAAGTGTTTTCACATTATGAGTATCTTCACTATATTTTTTATATTATTATTCCCTAGGTCATGAAGATTAGTGTAATTTAAGGTAGGTAAATAAGGGAGACCATTATAGCTCAATTATGGATTACTAATCACTGGTGTGGTAAAATGAGTTGTTTTTATGGATAGTACTTGAAGAAACTAAAACTTAATATTTTTTGGATTGTGTGATTATTTTGAGATTTATTATTAAACTTATGGGAATGATGCAAAATAAATATAGGTTTACATCACATTATATCATAATGGAATGTAATGAATATATTTTTAGAACAGATTTTGGACTGTGGGTTTTGGAACACTAGTTGAAACAACAAGGAATCCCTAGTAAAATCACTATTAAAAAATTCATCAATATTTGGAAAGGCTGTTTGATGATTGTCATCATCTCCTATGATGATTCTAGATAAATGGATGATGATCCTGCAAAGATAATAATGATTGGGTCTCAAATTACTACCTTAGAATACCCAATTAGTAATGTATTTTTTATAATCACAATCTTTATAGATGAGAGATACACATCAATGGTAGAAATTGATATGTTCTTGATATCTTGTAAATTATTATTTAGAAAAATCACATAAACATCATGAATCTCTAAGAATGAGATATCCCAGTGAATCCCACAACAACTGATTGGTATAGTGAATTTTGAAAAACATTAGATATTCATATACCACACCATAGGAGGGTAATGATATGCATAACACTATAAAATTTATCCATTGTAATACATTGCAAACAACTAATTGATTATATTTGAAAGAGTGTTATTCACCATTATCAAATAAAGAATATGTTATTGTTGATTCTATATGAATTATACATTCTAATATTAATAGGACTTTTACCTACACGTTATGATTCTTTTCGATTGAATGATGATTGATCAAACCCTTTCCCTAATATCTATATATTTCTTCCTAATCACTTTCTCCAATTAGGAAATGAATAAATATGATATGCAGATGGTCAACCCTATATCTTGTTCCAATTCCGAAAATGAGCTAGTTTATAACCTCTAATACGAATGTAAGGAAGAATGTGATCATTTATAATTTAATAGAACACCTTAGGTTATCCTCAATAAAATAGACCTTCATAATATCATTATCTATAGAGAAGGAATGTATTAAAACATCTTGGTAAAGTGTGGAGTGTAATACATCACTAACGTTCTCCTGAACAATATGAACAATCACCATTTCCATGATATCCCTCATAGTATCTGGAAGTAATGCACACAAAATATAGTTTTCAAATAATTTATAGTTATCCCCATATTCCAATACACTTAGAAGAAAATTCGTTTTAAGTAATTCATTATATCTTGATTCAGGTAGGCATAAAGCATCACCTGCTTCATAATAGTTCCCCTACGAAAATAAAATATTTCTTAGATGGACTCTATCCCAAACTCGACAGCCTATATACCACCCATTCTCATAAAGGGAGCTTGATACTACAATATAAACTCATGAGACTCATCTAATATTGACATATTGTCTCTTGTAACCCCATACCTCATGAAATCTATAACCACAATATGAATCACTTTTATCGATTTATCGAGAGGATAAATATGAGTAATGGGAGTCTTTTCCTCCATTTCTAGTAGGTTATTCTCATATCATCCCCTCAAATGATTAATAAAAGTTCTTTAAAGTTGTATATATCTCTAACTTTTTCTTAATAAATCATATTATAGTTCATAAATGATATATAATCACTATATATATAATGGAATAATGGGTGCATTCTACTCTTCCTAAAAAACAAACCATATTATATAAGTGTCTCATATATCTCTCCATTATACTCCAAAATTCTCACTCATTGGTCTTATATGAAATCACATATCTATACAAGACTATACATCACATGTCAAAGGAAAAATATTATATCCATTGGTTGGATAATTATATAATCAATAATTGGTTCTATAGGAATACACCATATACGATATTATTCAAACATTTAATAATAAAACCCCGTATTATATTATGAATTATAATCATGAATATCAATCACAACCAAGAATTCAAATATTTTCTGAGTAATATGTGGAAGATATGATATAATAATTAACACCCAATTACCTCAATGTTACATGATTAAAAATGATAATCCACAAATATATAACACAATCTATCATTTTTAGAAAAATTAAGACTCACACACACCTATCGTAGGGCATGGAAAAAGAAATATATTTTTCTAATGCAGCACAGAGGCTGACCAGGGTCATCTTACTTTAGGAGCTTTATCAGTTGTTCACCTACTTAATATATATCAAGTAAAATAATTATTTGTTCCATGTTTTAAATGTAGTAAGTTAATAAAATTTAAAACTATCAGGCAGTGAAAAAATGTAATTAATGAAGAAAGAACATGGTCCTAGGGTTGGATAAAACGGGTTCATTCATTATTTAATTGTTATTTAAATTCAATTTAATAATTCATTTAGTGAAACCTCATTAATGAATTACTCACCATTGATTTATTGAGTGTTTTATTTTAGCATACGTTTAGAACACCAAACCACACATCCTCCAGTAGTCATGTATGGTAACACCTCAACCGAGAATTTTATTCCTAAAGGACCTGGCTACACCGTATGTCGTTTAATCCCTTATGGAAATCCAAACTCCATCGTATATAGTGTTTACCTAATATAAGTGTGGGGAAATGGATGAATCAATGGGAAGGAATGTATTTGATAATAGTGTCGTGGTGGACAACCGCCGCACCCGTGCAATATTCCCACCTCCGCCACAAATAGAATAAAAACAATTTGAATTGAAGCGTAATAATAAAGAATACCATGAATCCTCCCCCAGGTCCAAGTCCTGAGTTAGTCACTTTCCATGGAGAATTGGATATAGATCACGATGGAAAGAAGGAGGAGGGATAGAAATTATATTAAATTTGGAAAAGAAAGATGGTGGAAAATAAGGTGGAAACACTTTAATTAAAATATGAATGCATTATATGAGAAGATAAAACTTAAAATAAAAATTAACGAAAAGAAAATTCATATGTTAAAAGCTTATCCCTATTCCTCCACTTCAACATTGGTGTTTAACTCCCTCTACATAATGGTTTACCTGATCCTTATATAGTACAAGGGGGTGACATCCTCCGGTATTCAAATTTAAGATCTTCATAATTCTTCTTTAGAATTTTCTGTAGATTCTATCCACCGAACGTTTGACCATGTTCGGCCAATGTAATGGATTAATTGTGCAATAATTTCTTCTATAAAGATCTTCAAAAATATGCTTTAAGTTTCATCAAACAATTTCATATTCATTCTCTTCGTGTAGAATGAGATATGGCTAATTAAATCTGAGTATCTATTCAGGATGAATGTTTCCTTTTTCCTTCCCCATAATATGAGCTTCCATGGACCGCATAAATGAAGTTAAATCTTTATAATATTTAACTTTCAAACTCCAGATTCAATTATCTTTCCATTCCAATTTGAATCACCCTAATTGGATGCGTTTTCACAGATTTTTGACTAATTCATTGATGTGGGGTCCACATGGTCGTCCAAATTAAGTTTCCAACTTGATTGAATTTTTCAGACCCATGGATGGTAGAATTAAATCCTAGTTTAGAAAACAAAGATGAATATAATAAATATATGAAACGAATAAAGAAATAACCATATCAATTAGATTTATATGGTAAATGAAAAGCGTGAATTACCAAAGTGTTTAATATCTGTCAATATTTCCAAATTAAGCAGTTTTCCGATTTTAGACCAAAACACATCATAAATCCAAAATTGATGTAAATAACTCATCTTGATTAATTTATTAGGGATTAAATAATTTAATTACATATATTAAAATATTAAAATATTATCTTTATCAATTCCCCACAATTAAACTATGATTTTCCTCAAGCATAAAATCTCAACATGGAATTCAAAGGGCACTAATGTTACCAATATTTAAATTTCAATGCAATTAAATAAAAAAATTATCAATGTCTAATCAAATTTTCATGTTCCAAAAAAATATCAATTTAATTTCCCATTTTTCAAAGAAACAATCAATTAATGAATTTTACATTTCCACTTTGAATAATGATGGAGCTTCTCCTTTCATTCATTCAAGATTCTCAATTTATTATTATTAAACATGAAAAATCATGATCTACCCCTCTTTTGAATCTTTTCTCTCATCACTCATGATAGAATTAATAGTGGAGTTATGCTAATATCCTGAGAACATGCTCCTTATACATAGGATTGTAAAGGATCTACCTTCCCCACTTTGTAAAGACAAAACACACATAAAATCATGAGGACTTGCAATAAAGGTTCAAATGACTATGTGGCTCAGGGTTGGTGGGTAAATGATTGAAATAATTTAAGGCCAGAAGTAGGAGGTTTGACTCTTAAGTACAATTCATTATTAATCAGGTGAAAAAACAGGATGAACCACACTCAAATACCTTTGATAATGTGAAACACAACACCACCACCTTTTTATGACATGGGACATGAGTCCACTAATGATTACAAAGAATGATGTCATCCAAGTTCTCCCCCTTTTAAAATACGATCCAGAAAGGTAGAGCTTAATTTATCTATCTTTTTTTTATTTTTTTTATAGCTCCATAAATGAAAAGCTTTATTTTCTATTTTTTTAAGGAGAAACTAATGAAATGAAAGAAGCGTAATGAAATGATGACTCGTGACCAATTTTATAATAATACACTACCCAAAATGATAATTCACACCTCACACCACCAAAAAATGATATAAATCCCAATGAACACACACGAATGGCCCTTCCCCCACACTCAAACTTGAAATATTCATGCAAAATTACTAAAAGTGTGTGTAGGTGAGGAAATATCAGCTTGTAATGTGGCTTAAACCTCTAAGAAAATTCATGTCATATATGGGATAATGAAGGATAATGTAAGGGTGGGTCTCAGGTAAATATGCAGCTAGCCAAAGTATCACCTCCATCATTTTAAATGTGTTTTTTCATAGTCATAAATTTGAAATTTTCAATACAACTTCTGGTAGGTGTCATGTCCCAATATCACACAAGAAATATGATCAAGATAAAATAAAAAATATTTGGTCTAGAAATCCTCTAGGGAATGGGAATATAACATTGGATTATCAATCATTGCTTGATTAATAATAACAAATTAATTCAAATGAATTTCAAAATTCAAAGCAGGAAAAATTGTATGGAAATTTCATTTACAAGAATCAACTAATTCATTCAAATCATGGGTCCTTATTTCAATATCCATGATTCAATTTAATTATCCAATTCTCTATTTTACTCATTAAATATTATTAAAATTGTAATCTAAAACATGGAATCACTAGACTCCAAAGAAACTCATGTCTCCTAGATAAGTCATGTAAAACATAATTCAAGTGTCGGAATTCAATTCTAGTTTAAATCACAAAAAATGTATGGATTTGAAAAGATAAACATTAAAAGTGAACTCCCTTTTGAAATAATGTTTATTTGGGGTTCCCTTATGCCATCATTAACCTATAAATGAGAATTACTCAATTAACTGAAAGGATCATTTCATTAAAGCTAAAACATATAAGAGGGAGTGGGATGCATGCTAAGATACATCTATGAAAAGAAATTGGAGTCAACATTCCTATGAAGAAAGTAAAGATAAGTCTTGGTACGATCCCCCGAGTGGGCCCTGGATTCTTTTACTACCTCCATAGGGTAGTACCAACTATTATCCATAATCTAATGTTGGGTGGATCTTCTTTGAAATGAACCACCACATGTTATTCTTCCCAACTTCTAGTTCTTCGTTCTTGTTTAGGAGGGATCCATGGGCACAGTACACCAGATATTCCCCCTTCACAATGTTTTATAGCTTTCATGGCAAGGGGAGGATGAAGTGTGAAACCTCCACTATTTCAGTTGCTACTTTTTCATCATCTTCTTCAAAATACAGTGGTTTCTCTAGATATGTTTCATCAGAGGTATAATAAAAGTTATATTCAAAATTTAAATTTAAAGAATTAATTTCAAAATTTTCCCATTCAAGGTAGGAAGCATATAGATTTGGTTCTTTAGGAAAATACAATTGTATCTCTTTATGGGATTTCTCAAGTAGATGATCAATGTACTTAGGGATCTCTAGGTTTTTCTCTACAGGTGCAATTTCTTCTTCTTCCTACAAAGAAGAGAAAATACTGTCTAATTTTTTAAAACATGAGGGAGTGACATAAATTTCATATTCAATAAAACTAGAAGAGATATGGTCAATTAAAGGTTCAACTCCTTGAGTTAGATCATCTTAAATATCTTCTTGAGTTGAAAGTGCCTCTTCGAGTTGATTATTTCTGGTTGGTGGTAGTTATTCATGCCCCTCCATCTCGAGTTTGGATTCAACTTCTTGGATTTCTTCATTGAAATTCAGGAATACCTGTGGCACTTCCTTTATAGCCTTGAATATTTGAATTTCAGTTTGGAGTTCATCATCCAAGGCCATAAAATAATCAAGTGATATCCATGTTGCAAGTCCCCTTTCCTTCTATTTGAACCTTATCATTAGAGCATCAGCCCTTCGTTATAGGGCCCCCTCAATGTAGTCTGTTTCATCCCGATTCACCTTTGAGTAATTTTTCCAAGCATAATAATTTCAATTTCAACCCATCTTGGAAAAATAATTTTTTTGATTTTTTTAAACCAATAAAAACTATCTAAAATTTAAAATTAGAAAAAGTAATGTTAATAACTGATTAGCTCCCTAGAAATGGTTCCAGTTCTGATGCACGGCTATCATAGGGCATGGAAAAAGCAATTTATTTTCCTAATGCTGTACAGAGGCTGACCAGGGTCATCTCACTTGAGAAGATTTATCATCTGTTCACTTACTTAATCTATATAAACTACACTAATTATTTGTTTCATGTATTTAATCTAAGAAAGTAATGAAATTTAACTAAAATAGAAGATACAATTATCAAGCAGTGACAAAATGTAATTAATAAAGAAAGAACATGGTCCTAGGGTTGGATAACACGGGTTCATTCATTAATTATTTTGTATTTAAATTCAATTTGATAATTAATTTAGTGAAACCTCATTAACGAATTACTCCCCATTGATTTATTGAGTGTATTATTTTAGCATGCATACATCAAACTAAACCCCACCTCCTCCTGTAGTCAAGTATGGTAACACCTCAACCGAGAATGTTATTCCTAAAGGACCCGACTCCACCATATGTCGTTTCATACCTTATGGAAATAGAAAATAAACCATATGAAGGGTTTTCCTATGATAAGGTAGGGTAAATGGATGAATCAATTGAAATTAATGGATTATGAAATAGTGTTGTGGTGGACAACCGCTGCACCCGTGCAATATTCCTGCCTCCACCACAAATAGAATAAACACAATTAGAATTAAAGCGTCATAATAAAGAACACCGTGAATCCTCCCCCAAGTCAGAGCATTTAATTAGTAACTTTCCATGGAGAAGTGCATAGAGGTCATGATGTAAAGAAGCAGGGGAGATAGAAATTAGGTTAAATTCGGAAAATAAAGATGGTGTAAAATAAGGTAGAAACACTTTAATTAAAATATGAATGCATTATATAAAACTAAAAATAAAAAGAAAAGAAAAGAAAATTCCTATTTTAGAAGAATGTCCCTAGGCCTCCACTCTAATGTTGGTGTCAAACTCCCTCTTTAGCATGGGTTAACTCTTCCTTATATAGGCCAAGGGGATGCCATCCTCTGGTCTTCAAATTTATGATCTTCATAATCCTCTTTAAAATTTACTGTAGATTCTATCCACCAATAGATTGACCATGTTCGGACAATATAATGGTCAAATTGTGTAGTAATTTCTTCTATAAAGATCTTTAAAAATATGTTTTACGTTTCACCACAAAATTTCATATTCATCCTCTCTGTGTAGAATGAGATATTACAAATTAAAGTGAGAATTTATTTCGGATGAATGTTTCCTTTTTTTCCTTCCACATAATTTGAGCAATCATGGGCCGCCTTAATAAAGGAAAATCTCCATTCTTCAACTTCCGAACTCCACATTTAATTCTATTTCCATTTTAATTTGAATCATCATAATTGGATGTGTTTTGACCGATTTATGACCAATTCATTGAGGTAGGGTCCACATCGTTGTCCAGAGTAAGTTTAAAACTTGTTTGAATTTTTCAGACCCTTGGATGGAAGAATTAATTCCTGGTTCAGAAACAAAAGATGAAGATAATAAATATATGAACCGAATAAAGAAATAATAACTTAAATTAGATTTATATTGTAAACGATAAGTGTATATTAGCAAAGTGATTAAAATCTATCAGTATTTCCCAATTAAGCAGTTTTCCAATTTTAGCCCACAACACATCATAAATCCAAAATTTATGTAAATAACTCAACTTGTTAATTTTATTAGGGATTCAATAATTTAATTACATATATAAAATGATTAAAATAGTATCTCTATCAAAGAAATGTATAAAATATGAGTCCAAAACATAAAACTCATCTTTGTAGACTTAGACTACCCTCAAACATAGGTTATCCACTTTTAGTCACAAGATTCATACCAAGATCTAGTGAAATTGTATCTATTATGTTCTGAATATTTGATATTAATAAATTAATAGAAACGAGTAACTACTTACATATTGTAACATCTCGAGTCTTTTTCACCATAACATTGAAAAAACTAGGTAATTGAATACTGTAATAATTCCTCCATGTGTATCACAGGCTTCCCACTTCAAGAAAGTTTCTATATATAATTTTTGGGAACTATACCCTATCCCATATATAATATTATCAATACAAAAATAATTAATAACAATATATATTCATCATGGCACTATACCAGTATAAATATAAACATCATTGTTATGTCCTAGACAAATTCCCTGAACAACCATCTTGTTATAACAAAATTATCTATTATAAAAATCATATAATATATACAATCATAATTAGGATCTCTCATGGATAGATTATATATAAAATTATTTGAATGTAAATATAAATAAATGGAATTCTATACCAAAATGTTATTGAGTCCTTTCCTGGTACCCACTCCCATTTATGATCTAACACCCTATCTCAGTAATACATAGTAAGAAAGTAAACACTTAAAAAATCACATAGAATTTATAAGCATTTAATTTAGTAAGGGTAATTCTATCAAGACATTGACCCACTAAATTATTTAATTCTATTCTATCCCACCTATATAAAATATTATTTTGATGCTATTTTATAGAAATGTAAAATCTTACCGCACCAAATGAAAATCATAAGGTATTTTTTAATACCTTACTTTCCACTTTCATGTCTAAATTCATGTTTTTATACCAAAACCCAAAATCTTAATGGTCATAAGTGACAATTTCATTACAACCCATCAATAAAAGGACCTCATTCGGGTCTAATATATTTTATTTATACCATAGTCAATGAAAAATTAAATTTAAATTAGTTTACTAGGAATACGAAAAAGTTGAAATTGTAGTAATTCATATGATAGATGCCACAGAAGAAAATACAGTTTTGAAATCAACACCCCACCAACCATAAAAAAAATACCCCTATCATCAAATTAACCTACTGATTCTGTCACAATTACTCAAAATAAAAAAAATGTAATAATCGTTAAATTAGTGATCAACCAATTATGTCTGATGAAATATAATGAAAACCCCGGAATAGTTAGAAGGGGAGTTCTAAACTCACCCACGGACGTAACTGATGATAAATAAGACACATATTTTTTCCAAAATAGATATGAATAGGCTTATGGATATGAATAATAATGAATATAGGAGAGGATAGGGATACACACTACTTTAGAAAGAAGAATTCATAAATGAATCGCATTTTATAACTTCTAAACGAGTATAAAAAAATATTTACAAAATTATAAAAAAACAAAAAGGGGCCCAATAGAACTATTGTGGGTCGCTAGAAGAACTCTAGTAGACTATAAGGGTTATAGGTTAACCTTATAAATGTTCATGTGGCAATTTCTTTCCCCACTACCTCATCTATTATAACTCTTTTGGAATCCCATTAGAAATCCGGTAGGAAATACACTACTCTGTTGATGTACACCACCATCTCCTTCCCACCAAACATGAGCTCAAGCCTCTTACAAGAACTTTAATACCAAAAATATTCCAATATATGCTATTTTAGTTGAAACTAAATTTAAATAATACATTTTTTGGATAATTTTGAAATATTAAACACAAGAAGAAGATGATGATTATAGCACATCCCCAGAATTGTGTAATGACAATATATCCTCTCATTTCTCAACACAACCAATAATTTCCTAGAATGAAAAGAATGATATGTGGAATTATTACAGGTAAAAAATATTAATCATGACTTTAAATAATAGTATCACATAGCTACATGAGAGTGAGTGCTTATATGATGTGAGAGTTTATTTGAGTTGGTTGAATATTTTAAAAAATCAAGAGGATTAAATGGTTTATCTAGGTAGTGATTAACATTCAAAGATAAAAGGAAATGGGAATTTGGGTTGATATAGATAGGTGTTTAAAATTATAAAGTACTCATTTTGGATTATATTTGATAAAATTTCATGACATTAACCTGATATTTTCACTAAAGGTTCAATGTAATAATTAATTATAATGAATTATTGACTAAATGGATTGAAATTTATGAATAAATGTAATTATAGAAGAATACCATAAAATTATATCATGTTTATAACAATGATAAATAATGATTCATTATTAGGGAATATGAAATATACTTATAGAATGAGTGATTTTTTAATATGAATACTCAAGGAAATGAGAATTTTAAAATGGTTAATTTATAAATTTATATTTCATTTGTAGAAATAAAAAAGGAAGAAAAATATGGGTCATTAAATAATGGGAATAATTTTTAAAATAATTTTTATTAGAATAATATGGTGGCTATACATTTTCTCAACTTTTTTCAAACTATATTCTTTGATTTAATGACATATGAATGAAAAACAAGGACATGAACATATTATTGTTTGTGAATAACAATGGAATAAAATAGTGTGTCATTTTTATAAAAATAATAGAAATATTTGATATAATGTATCAAAAAACATTGTTGGTTGTAAAAAATAAATTTCAAAGGATGATTAAATTTTTTAGATCTAATAATAGAATAAAATACACGTCTATAAAAATATACAATTACATAGAAAATCATGTAATAAAAAAGTTTTATTTTCATTGAGAACACTATAAAAATGAATTTTTTAATGGTTAACCTCTTAGTTAAAAAAACATAGAAATAGTAATCAATGAGAGTAATATTTCACCCTTATATTTGGATGAAATTGTATAATATTTAGATTATATTCAAAATATGGTTTTATTATGTCCTAATGGGAAAATGAAACTAGATCGTATATGACATGATATAAAACCATCTATAAAAGATTTTAGATTATTTAAAAATTTATTATATTATTACATGAGAATAACTTATTAAAATAAGTACATTTATGTGGTATATAAGGGTATATTAATTTTTTATTCAACAGAGATTCATTCACAAAAATACATTATCAAGAGACTCAAAAAAAATTTGAGAGAAAATATTTAAAATTTATTATGAAAAAAGTGTAAATAGATTTTGATATAAAAAATAGAGGACATATTTGAGTGGGATTATGACCATATATATATTTTTTGAGATCCTAAATTTTAATTATAAGAGTAATACTCTATAATTGAATAAGAAGTGGAAGTGAGAGTTTTATTGACTCAACCTCATACTCATAAGAGAAGTGGTCCGGAAATAATTTATTAACCTAATATAATCTAGTTCAATACTCTTCCAATAAAATTTTATTGAATTATGAGCGTCAATAATATTCAATATAGCATTGGTGGGGCTAGAATATTTTGAAATATGGGAGAAAGATGAGTCATGGATTATATATGTGAATGAGGAACATGATAAGATTCAAAAAAGTTTATATGAAGTTTTGAAGAAAAATAGTGGTTAGAACATCATTATAAGTAAATGGGAACTTCGAAAAAAGAATATAGTGTATGCTAATTTTATCAAAAATTATGTGATTACAATATATAATTATTGTTCTCAAATAATTGATGCTAATTGTTACAATTTTCTTTCATGGGGTGATATAATATTCATACACTCTATTTAATTTTTACTTTATGAAATATGAGTTTATGTTACAGAATCTTCCCAAAGGATATCACATTTTTTTAATGAAATTAGGATTAAATGGTATAATTTTCAAACATGATGATATCAATTTTTGAAATGACATTAATTGGAAAATAAAGTATATTTTTATGTTGAAAGGAAGAAAAAATTTGGGTTCACATTTATCTATCAAGATATTTTTTCTAATGATTTGTTATTGAATTTTTTTTTTTAAGATTGTAATTAAGCTAAAAATAAATTCATTATTATAACTAAACATCGAAATCATATAATCAAAAATATTTTTATTCATTATTATTTTAGAGAATGGTTGTAATATTACTCTTTTTAATGTCTAAAGGAAAATTAATTTAAAAAATTAAATGTCTAGGAATGGTTTTTCAATTAAATATTCATATAGAATCACTTTATTATTCTATGATGATTCATTTGGTATGAACAAGGTTACCATGATTGTAGATTGATATGGGAAGAATGATTTAATTGAAATTTGAAAGAATATTCAGTTAGATGTTATGATGGACTTAATTTAAATTGAAGTTACATAAGGGGAGAAATATTATTTATTTGATATAAGTTAACTAGATGTCTTGTAATGACTTGTGAATGTACATATCTAGAAAAAAATTAAATCTAATAATATATTTATAGTAATGTTATATGGAAAATTTATTTTGATGGATAAATAACTTAAATTTAAAGATAATAATTTTAAATTACCATGAATATATATATTTTGTAATTGAAGTGAAAATTATAAAATAGAAATAATATTACATAATTTATTTACTAATAAAATAGTGATTTAGCATCACAATATCAAATAAATGTTTTATTAAGTGGTTTTGGTTGTTCAATCCATTATAGAAGATCAATAAGTAGTGTATAGTTTTAAAAATTGGTTTCCCATTACAACGTTTTGAGAAACATCAATCAAATAAAGATGCTTAACCTCTTTCCAAATATAATTTGGTTTGGTATTTCCCCTCTCCGCATTTTTTATATTTATTTAATATTTTTTCTTTACTATGAAAAAAGTGTGTACCATTCAGGTGTATTACCAATAGGGGAGGCTGTGTTCCAGATGTTCTCTTTCATGTTATGGGGAATAATCCATCTCTACGTAGGTTTTTCTCCATAATAATGAAATGAGGATACATAACATATTATGAATTCAATAGTAAAGTCACCATCGAGAATTTTAGACCAATATATGGGGAATAAGATGGAAAAAATAATATAATGGATTGAAGAAATGTTTCAATGAATTTTTAATTGATTTTTTTAATTCTTTTTCTATTTTTGTAAAAGATAACATAGAAATAGTGTGGTGGAATAATGTTTTTATTTATATATGGTTTTTTAATTTATTGTGAAATTTTTTATGAACACATTTGATGACATATGAAACAGAAGCATTTTTAACAAACCTAAATGGGGACAGTCATGGAACCTAGGATTCTAAAAAGTGAAGAATTATGGACCACATTCCATATCAATTTTGTTTCCATCATATTGGTTTTGATGAATGAAATATTTATATGTTTACTTATGAAATATATTTGGATGTTTTTATAATTTTTTTAAAATTATTTTTGGTAAAATTCATAAATCATGTCGTAATATTTATAGGCACAGTGATGTTATTTTTGTAAGATTTTTGAAGAACCCATCTTGTTGATAATGAAAACATTATTTTTTATTGGTACCAAATCACCTTGTGGTTTTTTGAGTTGGAAAAAAATATTATTCATGTGGTCAAAAAATCTAATCTTATTTGGTTATAGTGGAGATCAATGATGTGATATAAGTTTATGATGTCAAAAATACATTATATATTTTTAAACAAGATCATTCCCCATTTTAAAAATGATTTCATTCTTTAAGAAGTTATGTGCGTAATAAAAAACATATAATGAGGTTATTCCATTACTTAAATATTAATTTTTCCAAGGATAATTTTTCTTTATTATGGTTTTACAAATTTGTTATAGATAATATGTTAGACATATCTCAAAGTGTTTGAAATCCATTTTTAAGATATGTTTAATATTATCACATATTTATTTAAAAAATATATTTTTTAAGAATAAAACATTCTAATACATAATATAACATTAATATTTCCATGATACACTCTATGGATTTTAATATTTTACAAATATCAGATGACGTGATCCATTAATGGTAGATTTTATATGACAATTATGGATAGTTATAAAAACCAATCTGGTGGTGACATTTGGTGTAAAAATTATATATTTTTTATGAAAACATTATTTTTATTAATTTTGGATGAATGATGATGATTAAATAGTATTAGGTAAAAAATTATAGAGAAGAGAAGAATTATTGATGTCAATGTTATTAGAAGAGATTATGTGTCTAGTATGAAGAATATACATCTAACTAAAGACTTGGATTTATTCATAGTTATGGAGTGTAATAGAAACTCTTATATTGTATTATTTTATTGATTTTATTTGATTCATTCATAGTGATAATTGGATTTGTTGACCCAGGTCAAACATACTTTGTGACTTTAATTAGAAAAATATTAATAAATATCATATCACTTGATTATTTTTCTTAAAATTTTTCATAAATGATATCTTACTATATGGTGTTGGATACTCCAAATAAATTGAGTCTTATTATCATAATGTTCTCACTTGGTAACCTTTAAAAAAATAGTTTATGATGATAGTATCTCTAATAATAATTATACAATATTATGTGCCATTATATATTCTACATGTGAATAGATTTATTATTTTATGGACAACAGATTATTATTAATTTATATCATTAACCATTTACTTTGATGTATAGAAAAAAAACATAACAACATTTAATCATGTTTAGGTAGAATACATTTGGCGAATCATATATTATATGAATTAATATTATATGTAAAAAAGGATTATTTAATTCCTAGTTAATAGAATAAGATATCTCAGGCACATTGATTGAAATGGAGTGGTCAAATTATTTCCATGACCACGGTAGTTAATTAATGAATTTATTTTTGGATATCAATGAAATTTAAAGAATGATTATAAGGGTGATGATATATGTATGAAAATTCTTGATGAGATATCTTGAAAAATATATTATATTAAAAAATAATTTTTATATGAAGGTTATTGCCTTTGTGAAAATAACATCACTCTTTATGTGTCCTATGATGTGTTTCTAGTTGTTGTTATTGAACATAATGATATTTAAATTAGTCAAAGTCATGTTAAATAATTAAAATATGATTATAATTAATATATTTGGGTAACTATATTGAATAAATATTTTATAAAAGTCCATTAAAACAATTATCAAATATTAACCGCAATTATATATTCGAATATATATTATTTCTTAACCAAAGAGAGTAGTGGTTCTTTATGGTGACTATAAAAAATTCACTAAAGCCCTAGAAATAATATACCCCCACCCCACATAAAAATATTGAGTGAATAATTTAATTCTTGTGATCAAAGAAAAATTACATGAAAATCTAGGATCCTCTATGCTAGTAAAAATAATACAAAGAACATTGTGTAGAGATTCATGGATCATGTGTGAATACAAGTAGAGAATACCTCACATTGATACTCCGTCAAAATGATAATATGAAAAATTCATAATCAAAAATTTCTTGAAATGAGTTCTTGATTTTTGGTAATTATTCCTTTAATTTAATTATAAATTGAATATGAAATATCCCCTATAAGATATTTTGTTCTTTCATTCATCATTTTCTTAATGTTTATTCATTAAAACCTACGAAAAAACAATATTGGTAACCTCTCAACTACTTCTAATCCATACCACTACATTCAATATGTATGTGAGTAATAACATTAAAATTAATATTTATTTATAATTATTTTACCTCTTTCAATTATTTTTCTTTTAGTTTTTCATTTTCAAATTTATTTATTTATCCAAAAGTTGAGATAACCTGTTTTTATAGCTTATAACTATGTATAGACTAAAATATGGGAAAACCACTCTAAGATCGCATTTAGTGGTACTAAATACATTTAATTCATGACATGGATACATAAAATTAAGCTATAATTTAAATTCCATTTAACAATGATCAACCATACAAGGATCAAGTAGTAATAATCTCAATATACTATGTTGGTCAATATGTAGTTTCATTACCTACCTCATATTTAACACCAAAATGAAACTATCTAAATCCTATAATTTAATGTGGTCAAACATATGGCATCATTATTATGTAATGACTGACAGTCATGAAACACAACTATCCAAGGATTACTGAGGGTGTTTCTCATAATAAATGAAATTTAACACATGATAACCCATGGACGGTATATAATGATATTCTATGTGTTTCAAGGGGGTCTAAATGTGGGATAATTTAATTTTTGACAGAAACTATATGGAATGTACACATCGTACATTCTATTTGATAAGTGTCATTCTAAATTGGGTAATAGTTGAGTGATTTTCATTATGTTGTGTGGGTATAAAAAATTATTAATAAAAAACCTTATAAATTATTAAAAAATTGAACATTTAATGGTTATCAAAAATTCCATGAAATTCACACAGATTTTCACTAGTACACACTACATATATTATGGATTTTTATGAGGTCATACCAGCCACACAGACCAAACAACTTCACCCATAGAACAATGTTCCAAGTATATCACCACACTTCATGTGGAATAAACACCATGTATGTATATAGTATATGAAGGAGACTTTACAAAACATGATTCACAAGATATTTTGGGCGATAATACACATTTTTTTATTTTATTTAAGAAATTAATTTAATCTAACATAAAGGGTACAATATTTGAGTCCTCCAGAGTACACATCTTATAAGAAATTATTTTGAAATTATGAATTGAATTTATTTAATTTATTTAATTTATATTCAGTAATAATAAAGGATGTGGATTGTATTAAAAGTGATGGATTTGTTGGATATAATATTGAAATAAAAAATTAATCATTTTTGTATTTTTATATTTTTATTTTTATTTTGAATAAATCTTATTTTGTATGATTTGAAATGAATTATAGCGACACTAAATTTATTGTTGTTATATGTTGTGATTGATCAAAAGCTTCATCGTCTTGTGTGTCCTTTGTGTTTATTTTATAAATTTATATACACATTGGAAGGTTTACTATCATAAATTATTATTTAATTAAATATAATGATTCTTGAATCATGTATCCCTCTATTATTTACGGCCCTATGAATCCAAGGATTATTTTATTTACCCCAAAATAAATGACACACCTTGCCTATGAGTGAGTAAACATTTAAAAAGGAGAAATATGTTAAAGGGATGAGATAGTATGCTACTTTAGTGGAGGTGAATGTAATTATGAAGATTCATAAGATAATTCAAAAATATTATAACTCAGTCATATGATGGTCTTAAGGATCCCTCTCCCCCTAAAATCATGGTTTATTAATATTTTCTCTATAATTGAACTACTATATAAAATTGAATGATCATATCAAATATGTTATTTATTTTTTGAGTCGATGTTTATTTTTTTTATATATCTTATGAATAATTAATTTAATTATTAAACATGATCCAAGAATGTAGATTAAATATATATCATGCTAAGATGAAATAAATTGAAAATATTATCTATTTATTTTTCTTATTTCGAATGAAAAATTAATTTTGTAAAATATACATAATATGAATAGGTATGTGTTGAATAAAATAAATAATATTTATTTAAATATTAAACCAAATCCCACAATAATAATTTTAATCGAAAACAATTCCTTCACTAACCATAATTAGTCTTTAGAAATAATTCTTTGTATAGTTTTTTCCCTCATCATGATACATTAAATTATTGAGGAGTTATAAACAATCCATTTTTTAATAAATTACTATTCTAACAACAAGATCATTAAAATTATATTTTCTTTTTAATCATAATGTGTTTGATGTCATGCTTTACACGTAACACCCAACCACAATAAAACACTAAACTATATATAACTGTTAAAATATAGATGTTGAATTAGTGGGTATAAAAAATGTTAATCGAATTATGAAATATAAGTAGAAATAAAATTAATGTTCATTATTATTACTATTTTATTTATAAAACACAGTTACTATTGCTAGTTAACTAATAAGACTCTTTAATGGTTTAAAATGTAAAAATTTTAAAATTGGATTTTATGATTTTTATTTTATAATAATAAATAATTCATGGATAAAAAATATTATTTAATTTAATAATATTTTAACAACATATTTTAATATTAAATTATTAAAAATAAGAATAAGAATAATTATTTTTAAAAAAAAGTTTTTTTCTATTAAACAATTTTAATAACAAATTTATGTTATATTGAAAAGATTAATTATTAAATTTTATAATTTTAATTTTACAAAATTGAATTCATTTTTCAATTTAAAATACTAATAATATCTAATGTTGAATTTTTTTTATTTTTGGAAATAACTGATTTTTAGGTAAATAGTAAAAAATACAGTTTTTTTACTGAAGCCATAGAATTTATGAATATATTAAGAATTATGTATAACATAAATACTTATGAAACATTTTCCATGATATAAAAAAATCGAGAAAAAATATAATTTTTAAATTCCAATTATTTTTTATAGAACTAATGTTTAATCTCTATAACTTAACTCACATTTTATTCCAATTTAAAATTAGTTTTCAATAATTTCATTTAAATAAAATTGTTATTGTAAAATTTGATTTTAGTTTTATTCAAGATACGTAAAAAATTATTATTTCTATACTAATATGATTTATTTCATGTATGTTAACAACAAAAATACTTTTATAGTATATAAAAAAATTTAATTTTAAAGATGCATATTTTTCTAAAAATGCATTTTATGTGTTATGTTCTTGTATAATTAAATTAAATTTTCAATAATAATTATTTTTTGATGAAATTATTTTAAAATATATAATAATTATATTCAAATTTTTTACTGATATCATTTATAATTTTGTACATTAAAACTAATTACCAGCAATATAAATTGGATTCCAAGGTAAAAGAACATTTGGGTAGAAGATAAAAACTGTAATAAATAAAAAGCCTTATATCACACCATGTTTTCTCTAAAATGGGTTTTGGAGATGATTTAAGGCCCAATAGTTATCTTTACTTCATATCATCCAATTATGGAACCTCTAACCCTTGAATAGTAATATTCTGTTATTGAAATGTTACAAGTACTCCCAAAATATCCATTTTATCAATTTATAAAAGGGTAAGACATCCACCCCTTCATTCCAAACATATTTCTTTTAATTTCATCTTGAAACACTACCAGTTTTCTCTTCCTAGAATTCTATCTCATATTGAAAATCATCTAACTTCATTCAGATAATGAAATCCGCTATTTACATAGATTTTTTCAAGAGAAAGCTCAAGTTCTCAATGGGAGAATTTCATAATCCTTGCACTTTTCTTCTTAATATTCTTGTTATTAATTTTTTATAAATGACCTATTATGAGGAAAATTTTATTATTAATATAATAAGATGTTTTTGTATTAATTTATAAATAATTATTAAATTATTATAATCCTCCATGAAAAATAAAATAATATCATAATATGTTTTTATAAACTATAGCCATCAAAAAATGATTTGGTACCGCTTTCATCATATACTCTCATAGATAGTGATAAGGATATATTTGAAAAATTAATAAGTTTAATATGCTAAGATTATAATTCATAAATGATTATTTATCAAATAATATCATTCCATCATATTGTTTTTTAGAAATGGAACCGTTAATCATGTATTGGTGCGGACTATCTCATGCACTATCCAATCAATTATTTTAAAAATAATTCCTTCTTAAAGTAGGTTATGGGGGAAATAAGGGAAGGGAGGCCATTAAACCAATCCTAGGACCCACCACTCCATCATATGAATCAAAACCACCATGATCCAGAAAACCAAACCCATGCCTTGCACACAATGAACCATCCCAACAATAATGAAACATACATATGTCATGCATACCATCACCGTCTTCAATCCCACACAAACCTCATTTTATCTCTCTCACCTACACCATAAATGATATATGATCTGTATAAATTATTATCATCATCATCACACTTCAGCATCATCCACCAAGACATGTTTCTTAAGAGAAAAACCAATGTAAGGTGGCATTATGGGTCAATGTAAGTAAAAATATTCAATGGATTCCTATTATGAACACATTCAAAGGGGGATGAAACATAAAAATAAAAAACTTGTATAAAAAGACACAAAAAAACTTTTATCACCCACACACCCATCCCTAGTGACAAATTTTCTACCAATAAAACCACCATCAGTATCCCAAACCATTACAGGACACAACATCCTTGTACAAGATGTGGTCAAACATGATAAAATTTTAAGTAAAAGAATATGAGGATAATGAATTATGGAAGAAAGTGTAATAACAAGAGTTTTTATAAACTATTTTTTTCAAATAAATTAATTTTATTTTATAGAATTAATTTAATGAAACACCGAGTTAATCTTCTGTTACATGAAACATAGGTTTTAACTTGTGTTACACAAGACATTGTGTTTTGACAAAACTGTGTTATATTAATAATATTATTCAAACTCAATTGTTTTAAACTATACATTAAAATAAGAAATTTGAATATTAGTAACTAATTTTTAATACATAGCATAATGTTTTGGTATAAATAAAACATATTGATAATAAAGTAATTAAATTTTTGATAAAATATTTATATATTCGAAAATTTTATTTTCTCAAAAAAAAATATTTTTTTGTAGAAAATTTTAAAATTTAATTTTTACACTTTTATAAAACATAATTAAAAGGTAAAATTAAAATTTGATATTAGAATATAGAAATTATATTAAGGTTAATTTTTTTGAATTTTTGCGAAATGAATAATTATTTGATGAATTGTAAAAATAAAGTATTTTAATTGAAAACTGCATTTCTATTAAAATAATTTCTAAAGATAAATTATATTTTAAAACATTTTTTGCAAAATTAGTTATATTATATATCTACTAATCCAATTTTGGTCATTGTATTATTTTTCATGTTGATGTTTGATATAAAAACCATGTAAACATATGGAATTTTTCACATTCAAAACATGTTTTCTCATCGCATCAACGAGATTAATTTGAAATTAATATTTACCACTTTTTAAATTTAATTTAAAAAAATGAATCCATATTTGGAATCATAATAAATCATCTTATATAATAATATCAACATAATATTTTACCAAAATGTATTTTAAAAATAGTAAAATATAGTTATCACGATTAATGTAAAAATTGGTTTATGGGGGGTTTAAACTAAAAAGATATTAGCTAAAATAAACAAAAGGCTTTTCTAAAACCCATTATATGGCCCTTTTATGGACCCATAATCTCTAAGGGTATATAATAATCTATTTTGGATCCTTTTGGAATGATAAAAACATAGGCACACTATGTACTTTACAACAAATTACAAGCCTTCCACTCACCTCACTTATAAAATGCCACCTCTATCCACTCTTATTCAAGCCTTATTTTTCAATTCTATATAAAAAGTACATAAAAAATTCAATAATATAAATAAATAATACATTTTTGATCATAAATCTATCCTTGGAATTTTTTTGGGGCATATCAAAGGAGGTTACCTGAGATAGAGGTAATGTTCTTCATCGAGTGTTTTTATGTTATATATTCCCCCATGTATTTAAATTATAATTAAAAATTGATGATATAATAATATTACTATCTTCAATATACTAATATTTATTTATGTTAAATTATTTACTGACAAATATATTCACTTCCATAAAAAATTTTATAAAATCCTCATTCAAGTGTTCGGCAGACTACTACCTCACAAACCGATGTCATTTGTTTTAAAATTAACCCATATAAAATTAGGTTATAATAATGTATTAAATGTTTAAATATTATATTTCTAATATTATTTTCCTTCAATAATTATATTACACATACCTTCATACATTCATTTCATTGGGAATACGATAATGTTGCTCATGTGTATAGTGGACAACAGTCTCGTAATGTGATGTAATTCATTCACACTTTACATGGAAGGTAATAATTACTGTTATAAATAAAATAAATTATATATAAAATAAAATAAATTCTTAATATTTATTTTTCATTTTCTTTTCTTTATTTTCATCTTTTTAGAAAATGGAAAACACATTTATGCATATATATGGGTTACCGTCTCCAAGAGCGGAGTATTTCATTTTATATCTCTATAATTTTTGCACTATACTAAAAACATATATAATTAATATGTATTATTTTTTATATAATGTTTACTATTATAGATATTATTTAACCATTATGAAATTAAGAGGACCACAAAAATAACAAATCAAAACTGACATGAAAAACAAAGCAGTTATTGCCTAAAACCTAACATTGGCATGGAATTGTTAATATAATGGTAATAAATGATCATAATAAATTCAAATATGGTATGATATATTTTATTATAGTTAGTTAATATAATTATTATAAACTTATATTGATTATATAGTAGTTTCAAACAAGTATGATGGAATTCAAAAATTACTATAATGGATTTTTGTCTCAATTGTTTTCATTAAGACATATGTCAGGTTATGCACATATATTCTTGTATGATGTTTATATAAATTTAATTTGAAATATAATATCTTGTATTAATTACCAATAATTATATTTTATGTTTCATTTAATTTTATTCCTATACGGGTCTTACAATTCAATGTTTCCAAAGCGGTGCAACTTTTTTTCACAATCTCATCATTTATTGAGATTGTTCATGATTATGTTATCGATGAATAAATATTATGATAAAATTACAATGAAACATAGTAATTTTATTACCATTTGGTTATGACTTGAGCATTATTTTTTCCCTTCATTTTCCTCTATTTATGTACTAAATTGTTTAAAACATTTTTTTAAGAAAATCATATTTAGTTCTCTCTATAGTCAAAAACCCTTTTTCATACAAAACCACATTTTCTATTCATTTTTTTTAAGAATGTTTTTTAATTTATAAAAATGACTTATTGAATACATTTTTACCCACATTGGACTTTTTTTACAAAACATTATGAAAGGTGTCTTCATGTTATTTTCTAAACAATGACTTTTTTTTTGTTTTTCAAAATGAAATATTTTTTTTTATCATTTGCAACATGAATATTAATTTAATTGAATATTACCCTATAATATTTCAAGGATATTATAAAAAATTATAATTTCCAAGATTTTATGGTTTTTTAGTTTTTAAATTTTATTTTCAAAGAAAAATAATTTTCCTCAAAAAAAATTCTAAGTGATATTTCAAAAATCATTTTCCATATAAGATAAAATCCTTTGATAGTACTTATGAATTAATTTGGAAATGATCAAGATATACAATTATTATTTATTCTTTATATGGTTTGGGTTTATGGTGAAAATATTTCTATGATCCCCATTTCTCTTTGATGGATTATACCATCCTCGTGAAACCCTCTTATTTTTATGAGTTATCCTATGATGAAATGAGAAAAGGATTATGAATATTATCTATTTTCCATATGTTTTTATGTGATGAAATGTTTATCAAACCCACTTCATTACTTGGTTTATGATATGATGAGTTGTTTATGATCATACAGACCACATATATATTATTTTCATTATCATGTTTGTGGGAAATATATCTCCCTAAAATGCATTGGGTAAATATTTATATCTAATGAGATAGATTGGAAAAACATGAAGATTGAACCAAGTTTAGTATCGTAAGTTCTAATCAATGATGGTTTTGGGAGTGAACTATGGCTACTATGATGGTTTGAGGAGTTAACCCATTCCACTAGGATTGCCTTGAAAGTGATCCATTAAAATTATAAAAATGATTTCCTATTATTATGTGAATGCAAAAAAAATTCATGTTTCAATGTTATGATATCATGGCTCATGTTCTCTGATTCTCTAATGATTTATTTATTATGAACATTCCATATTTATTCCATCACTCGATATTATGATCATCAATAATGGAATGGTTTTTAAATTTTATTCTCTTGTTCTCGTACCCTCATGTTCATGTAATGTTTACATATCTCCCTTGTTTACCCATAGCATGCATCTAGACTCACCCTTTATTATGTTTCTATTCACTAGGTAATGAAGAAATGTATTTTATATTATATGTCTAATAATGGTTCTTATTATGAAGAACATAGTTGGAGATGATGTAATTTCATTACGAACCATTTGTTTATGTTTCCATGTTTCCAAAGGCATTATACATATATGATCCCCGAGTATGTGTTTGTGTAATGTAATAAATATTCCTAAAAATGATGTTATATATATATTTGATAAATCAAGGTTATAATAGATTATATCATTTGATAGGATTGGTTAACCTTTGAAATCTAGGATGAGAATAAATTAGTGAGATTCATAAGGACATGTCTAAATATAAGTCTGAATATGGGTCATTATATAGAAAATTTTCATGTAATTTTGGTAGATGATGGAGATAGTGGTTTCTAAGAAATTACATCCATGTTTAGCTACTAAATGTGGATGTGGCTATATAGTAGAGGTACCTAGGGTTCATAAATCCCAAAATGGTGTAACGATCTAGACTTTATCATTACTCGGTGCATGAAAATGGGTCTTGATACACACCTGGTTGGACACTCATGGGGGATATTCTCTATATATTAAAAAACGATTTATGATTCCTCATGAGGGATTTTATAATGACCATGAATACACTAAGATAAAAATATGGTTTCATATATTAAAAATAAGGTTTCATAATTTATAAATTCTTTAAGTAAGTTTTTAATGATTATTTGTTTTCCCCACTATGATAATTGTTTCATAAATATGGTTCTTTAGTTTTTGTCATTTGTGGCAACCCAAATAGAACTGTGCTAATTCTATGTGTGATATACAATGTAATGATTATCCTCATTGGAATCAAAAAATTATCTAAGTTGTAATGAAAGATCATGTTGTTATGCTCACACAACATTATCAAGATATAAATCATGTTGGACTTCCAAACGAACAAAGGATAGAAAGAATTTTGTTGATTCCTTTATGATCAAATGTCAACCTTATTTTAGTTGGTTCTCTAATATACTTGTTTCTAGACAATGTACCTGCACCACTGAAAATATATTTTCTATTAACTAATGCTCTAAACATGAGAATATTTTTTGTCTTCCGTTTTGATGGTGAATCAATTATATGGTGGATTCATATCAATAATATTGAAAAACAAGATGAAAATTACTCAATAAATTAGGATGAGTTAAAGAAGTTATTTTACAATAAGTATATTATACATATTCTTCAAAAAATAAAGCATAATGAGTTGATTGAACTAAATAAAATGGATGATAAATTTATTATTACCAATGAAGAAAATTTTACAAGAATTCTAAGGTAATCTTATCTTATTATCATTCAGCCTGAAAGAAAGGTTAATCAATTCTTGAGTGTCTTAAAACCAAGTCTTTTAAGGTAGTTATCCATATGGTATTCGGTAACTATGAGTATATTGTTCACTGTGCAATATTACAAGAAATAGAGGTTAGATTTTTGTACTGATATCATGGTTTTGATAAGAATAGAAAAACAAAATTCAAAATAATATATAAAAAACAGGGTGGGTAGAATATTAGATTTCCACTACAATCAATATGTGGGAATAAACATTGAGGAAAATGTCTTAAAATTAATTGTACATATTTTATTTATGAAAGATAATTTCATTTAGAAATTATTTCCTATGTGATAGGAAAAATCTAGCCAATGATACAAATGGAGATAATGCTACATAGAATGCACCACCCACACTCTTGTTATTCAAATGTAAGTATTGTGGGAACTATGATAACTAGTTCCCAAATATAAAGGTTATTGATGATGATTGACGTAATAAACCTATTAACATGAGATAAAAATAGAAATCTCATTTGATAATTGTTTCTAATGAGTGGTGTGACAACAATGAGGTATAGGGTACACTTATAGTCCACTCTGTAAGTGGAAATGTGTTATTTGTCTCTAGAGATACACATTATTTCATATATGAAGACAATTCTATGGCTATCAATATTCCACAAAAATTATTAGATTCATAATTAGTAGTTGAAACCCTTGATGTTTCAATCATCATATCTCATGTCTATGATTCCTCTCTAGTTGACGATGGGTACAATGTGCTTCCAAAAAATCTTGTCATTATTCCACTGGGTGACTTTGTTGTTATCCTAAGAATGGATAATGTTTCTATATGTAAATCATAGATCAATAAATGATTTGGGGATGTCACATAAGACATTCCAAACCAACATATGATCTTATATAAATGTGATGATAAGTATAAAATTCCAATAGTGATCACACCCATTGTACGAGTCATATTTCCCATTAATAATGGATGTTTATATAAAATGGTTTGTGATAACCATGACATCAATGGTATTCCTATTTTATGGTAATTTTTTTATGTATTTCCATAATAATATCCTTCTAATCCACTGAATCATATTTTTTAGTTTTTAGTAGGAATAACACCTAGTTCCACACAAATTTCGAATACTCCCTATAGAATGGTCGGGATTGAGTCATATGAATTGAAAAAGAAACAATATGAAAACCATGATGATGTATTCAGTCAATGATGTTTTTCCCCATGGATTGATTCTATTATTTTTGTTAAAAATAATGATAGATTGATATGACTCTACATTACTTATCATGTGATGAAAAAAATCACGATCAATAACAAGTATCATCTACCACAATGTAATGACCTACTTGATAAATTGTGTGATACTCAATACTTTTCTAAGAATGACCTAAATTATAGATATAATTAATTAATGTTCAATAAGGATGATATACTAAAGATAAAAAATTATATACAAGGTATGTACACTCTAAATATAGAGTGATTCTATTCAGTCTTACTAATTCACACAAAATTGTCATTTATTTAATAAATAGAGTCTTAGTAGATTACCTTGATCAATTTGTGAGATTCATTATAGATTATATTAATATAAATTAAAATAGAAATTAAGGGTAATAATATCACATGGGAATTTTACTAAAGTCCAAAATAAAGAGAAACAAAATGAAAAATTTACAAAATTTGAATTTTGGCTGAAAACATTTTTATTTTCATGTATTATAATTTCAAGAGAGGGTACATTAGAAGATCCATCCAAGAAAGAGGCTATTGGATGTCAAATCACACCAACCGTAGTGATTAAGATAAAAAATTTATTGTTTTAGCTAGATATTATTGACTATTATTGGATAATTTCATCAAACTAACTAATCTGTGCACCAAGTTAACTAGGAAGGCAGCCAAGTTCCTCTTGATAGATGAATGTTAGGAATATTTAAAGAACTGAAGAGAATAATATCAAAAAATCTATACATACATTAATATATAATTTATAAGGTTTTTTAATATATATAAATTCATCCAGTAAAGTATTGGGATGTGTTTCCATGTAGAATAATGTGGTTATTTCTTATGCATAATGATAATTGAAGGTTCGTGAGAAAAAATACCAAACATGTGGTTTGGAGTTAGCTATGGTAATTTTTTCATTAAAGATATAGAGGAATTATATTTATGATAAAAGTGTGATATTTATACATATTGATAAAAAAATAAATTATATATTCACACTAAAAGATTTGAATATGAACCAAAGTTGATAGTTAGAGTAGATTAATGATTTGTCTGCTCAATACATTGCCACCAAGGGAAAGAAAACAAGGTGGTTAATGACTTCAGTCAAAAGTATCATGATAGTTTATCCATAATGAGGATAAAAATAGGTCCAATATTATTGAATTTTTAAAGGATGAATCCATAGATCCTTAATTAAAGGGATAAATATTTTCTTTCTCAATTGAATTTTCAACCATCTATCTATATGAATATTACAAAGGAAAAGAGGAATATGTTCACCTATAAAAGAAGGTTTGAAATATTCCTATGTATAACCTTAATAATGATGGAATGATAAGGTTTAGGACCCCTGTATGAGTTTATTCCATACTATATTTGAATAAGTACTTGTTAGATAATGTTCAAAGTTCTTTATTGTCTATACATGTTGAAATTATGCATACGTATATAGATTGTAAATAATACTTCAAGTGGGTTGGAATAAATAGAGATATCACATGGTATTTATCTTTATGATAGGTATTTCATAAAGAAATTGTTAAGAGACAAATATCAAAGGGGATGTTACATCCATTACCCATATAAGAATGGGAATAGGAAGACATCATATGGATATTATTTCTAGATTCTCAAAAACATCTGAATGACATAATGTTATATGGGTTGTATTCAATGACTATAAAAATTTAGAACGGTTCATAACTATCATATAATATTTATCTCATCATATTAATTCTAGTTTATAAATTAAGTTTGTTGTAAGGTTTCATGTAGTACCACATTACATTTTTCTAATCTAGTTCCTAGGTTAACCTTGATGTTCTGATGAATTCCCTTGCAGCAACTTAATATAGATTTTACATTCAGACATACATTAAATCCTAAAAAATATGGTTATTCTAAGAGAGAAATTTAGGACCTAGTGAATATGTAGAGATCTTATTCCCTATAATGAAAATGTGGTTGGGATCAACACCTTCCTATAGTTGATATTTCTTACAACAATATCTTTCACTCAAGAATTTACATGTCTCCTTGTAAATAACTCTATAGAATGAAATGTGGATCCCTAATGTGATATAAGGAAGTACTATAAATAAAGATATCATGACCTTAGATAACTGAGATAATGGTATACATGGATAGAGCCATTATGAACCATGTCAAGGAAGCTCAGAGATAGCTGAAATGTTATAATAAGAATTGATGGTTAGATCAAGAATTTGAATTTAGTAAAAGGGGTACCTAATAATTTCTTCGTGGATGATGTTAATGAGATTTGGGGAGAATGGTAATCTAATACCTTGATATATCAGACCATTTGAAATTCTTGATCATATCAAGATGGTAGCTATTTAGTTTTTAGTGTCCCACAATTTTGGATAGAATGAAATTCCAAATGAAATCGAAATTTTCAGCATGGTTGAAGGTTCGTTTTACAAACCAAGCTTCTGAATGAAATTTTGAGAGTTAAAACACATAAAGATATTTTTTATAGACTTCGTTGAATGATTAAGGGGTGTCTTGGGTTCTCCATTGAGTAATGAGAGTATCAGGATCTAGAAACCCCTAAAGGAGAGAAGCTGGAAGGGGTGAATGATTAATCTAAAACCATACGACCCTCATGGGGAAACCATGCATGGAACATTTGGAGAATCGGGGGTCCACACGATTTGCCAAACCATGTGTCTAAACCTGCATGATAAGTTTCATTTAGGTAGTATGTGGATACTGTTGGTGCATGGTTTGGGAATAGTTGTTCAATCTAGGTTATATAACAATGCGAGGTGTGGTTCTTTAGTAGTGGGTTCTGTACGGTTGTTTCATGGTTTGGCCAAACCGTATGACCCATCTTTTGAATGGAAAATTTCATTTTTTACCTTAATGAAATTAAAACCTCACCCATCTATTCTCTCTCTTTTTTATATCAGACCACTCCTCCTAATCCTCTCGTGGATTCCTCCCATGCCTAATACAGGCTTTGCTCGATCTCCTCCATCGATTGTCAAAATCGAGAAATGCATGCCCCTATGGTATCTCTTTGGTCATGTATACATTCATCAAGATTGTTTTTATATTTAATCTCCCCTCATAAATGTTCTCATGGTGTGAGATAATTCAACCTATTTTCAGGTCATTTACCAATTTATTTGATTTATCTAAAACTATAACAAATCAAGAATTGATGTTGGAAAGCTGAGGTGACCATGTTATAAGTTAGGTGATCCATATATTTTCCCAAATAGTTTCATTAATTTATAAAGTGTGATTTTTTGTTATTCATTGGTATTTACATGAAACACCTCCATAAAGGGATATTTAAATTATAGATCCTTATTATTTCCCTGTATCTTCAATGTAATGTTAAATTGGAAATAGTTTTGTTCATGTTGTTTGATCTTATATCTCCTTCAAGGGAATTATCCAAGAATTTCCCTATTTAATCAATTTATTTATAATTAAAACAGCTTGATGAGGTGTGTTGTTCTCAAAACTATAATGATTTTTTATTTGGAATGTGATATAATGTGACACTCCCCTATGTTATCTCCTTGTGACTAAACTACCTCATTAAAAGTTGGAACCACCTTTTGTTAAATGAGTTAGTTGAATTGTATATAATTCATAGTAATTGGTCTTTATAATCTATAATAATTTTTTAATTAAAGTGGTTAATTGGGAATGTCCCCCCTTAGAGTATAACTATTTAGTATTGTCACATATTTATGAGAATTTCCTTATCATTTATTATCATAAAGAGAATAATTGAATTGTATACGCCTCATGTGATACCTGGGTTCTTTTTTATCGAACACCAAGTATGGTCTCATGGGGTGTTATGGACTTATATTCTAGGAATGATATATTATACATATTTTAAGGTCTCACTGTGTGTGTTACATACCTCTATATGAGAGATACTAGTTCCCAGGGGAAAATATGTGGATGGGATCGATGGAAATATTGTTACACTATGCCACGACTAAGAATCATACCCCTTTGTGAGAAACCAGATATAGTCTTGGAGGGGATATGTTATAATTTTCATTGAGAGTGATGCTTGGAATTCCATTTATTGAGTCTCTAGATGGAATCCTTCATCACGGTATATCTTTTTTTCTCTATTGAGATACTTCAGTTCCTTTATAAGTTTCTCCTTGGATGGGGCCTAGATTCCATGTAACTAAATTACAATGAATCCCTAAAAAATAAAGACTATTTTTACATATATGTCTCCTAAGGACAAGTAATATTTTCCAAATATGTAAGATCCTTGTTTTTTCTATAAAAGACTTTGGAATTTTCTTAATGTTATTCCAGAGCAGCGCCTTCATACGGCGTGCGATTCCGAGCCCCGTTGTGGCCGGAATTAAATTTTGAGTGCGTTCACACTAGGAAGGCCAAATAAATGAAATAAATATTAAATAGTTTCTTAGTTGGGAAAACCGAGGGCACCGTTGAGTATGGAGCATGCTGTTTACCCGAGGAGGAGTGTAATTTTCACGGGCGCGGCCCTTCTGTGGAAAATGGCCCTATGGGCATTTTCATAATTTAGCACCCTCGGGCATTAGGTTTTATAACCTTTGAACAGAGCCTCATATTAATGTTCTGAGAACTCCGTTGTGCTCGAAAGGTGGTATTTCCCCTAGGGGAGGCTTAACCTTGACCCCATCTAGAGTTCGGGTATTAGCCTACTGATGTGTGGTTAAAAAATAAATTAAAAAGTTAAATTAGTTTTCTACGTAAACACCAAACCCTCCCCTCCTTATCCATTTTGTTTTCCTCTAGCGGAAGAGCTCTCCCACCTCCCTCAAGCCCTCTCAACCTCCCCTTCTCCTTCCCCGAGCCAAGAGGAATCGACAACGGTGGTGGCATGGCAAAGGTTTGAAGTTTCGGGCTACGCCCAAGAGGTAGGTTCATTTCGGTTTCATTTTTAATTACTGCATCACCTTTGAGATGGATTTATAACATATAATTTCCATTATTTTTTCAAGAGAATCCCTTGGTTGCATATTATATGTTGCGATCTATCCAACGCATGTTTCGGATTAAAAATTCGAGTTCTGAGGCGATCAGAGTCGTCCGCTGAAGATCTGCGGGTTTTTGGAGGTTTTCGGGTGGTTCTGGCCGGTCCGGTGGCGGGCAGCTCGGCTTAGGCGGCGGGAGGCATCGGCATTTGGCGGCGGGCAGCTTTGACTTAGGTGGTGGTGGCTCAGCGCTCAGGTGGTAGGTGGTAGCGGGCATCGGTCAGGCGTGCGGGCTCTGGGACGGCGGCTGGGCGTGACGGGGCGACAGCTAGGGAGGGTGTGTGATGGAGTTGGCGAAGCAGAAGACCGGGGTCGTCAGACCCTAGCTGGAGACAGGGACCCACAACACACGGGTCCCATGGGAGTCATACCGAACTGGCTTAAGCCGTTTCAGGCGAGGCGAGCTGGCTCGCGGTGAACCGCGGGCTGGTCCATGCGCAAGGTGGGCCGGCCGAACCGGCCTGGCCCACCTATTTTTTCGTCCTAAAATTTTAAACACCCCTAAAAATCAAACAGTAAATCGTATTTGCGTGCCTTCAGTGTAGAAATGTGCCTTAGATCGGGTCAGACATGTTGATATGGACTCGAGGATATTTATATCCTAATACAGTGGGGCTCAGGGGCATGACACGTACAATAAGTGGTTTGGCATTTTTCCGGGAGTTCTTGTTTTGGTTGGAACAAACACATCCGTTGACCAATTTGAGCATTGTCAACGGTGTTGCGACCCTAGCTTCGAGATGAAGATTTATAATGGGTTTTGGGGCTTTGAAACTGGAGGTGAGGCGTGGGCCCCATGACCCATTTTTTAAGCTGTGAGCAGCATTTAGCAACTTTTTCATCGGACATTCATTCGGGTAATGCGAGCAGTTGTTTTGGGTGTTTTTCTGAGGGAATCGCAATGGCACAATCTTCCCGCTTAAATTCTGCATGGTGGTGCGGGTCCCATGAGGTCCGTTTTGGGAGTTGGCGGTGATTCCATCTTCTTTACCGGGTGTCTGATTCAGACAAGTGAATAGTCAATCTCATGTACATTTTCGAGAGGATCACAACAGTGTGATCCGTTCGTAGCGCTTCGGGACCGGGATGCGGGTCCCATGTAGCACCGCTCGTGTGCGGCAGGGCGAGATGCATCTTTTTCTCCGGATATCCGTTCCACTCATGTGAGCAGTCAATTTGACGTGTATTCTCGAGGGAATTGAAATGGTGCGATGAACCCGACCGTTTTTGAGAACGAGGCTCAGGACCACAGGACGCTGTTCGGGCGTAAAGCAGTGTTGAATGACTTTTACATCGGATTTCTGATGGAGGCGAGTAAATAGTCAACCTCTAGCGTTTTTCCACGATGATTACAATGGTGTGACCCATTTGGATGTCCAGAGTCTCATTCGAGATCTCATTTAATGTGGAAGCATGAATGGTGCTCCGGTGGTGGTTCTTCTTGCTGTGTTTGGAAGTGAACCCTTGTAGTGTGATCGCGTTCACTCCCATGTGAGTGAAGTAGATGTGTAAAGAGATGTGTTTGGCCGTGCTAGGGCCGTGGAGGAAGCAGGTTGGCAAAATTGTGTTTTCTCCCTTCGCATTGACATTGGGTGTCGTGTGCACGATAGCCTTTGGAATGGAAATGTGGTATACTCTGGGAATATATGGGAATTCTTGGATGTACATGTTGTAGTTTTTACCTGAGAACATTTGTGTGCTTGGTTCAGAGATGAGTTAGGGCCACACATTGTGTGGGCCCCATGTGCGTGTCGTTTTCTACTTTACGTACCATTGGCCTCTCGTGACGTAGAGGGTCCTTCCGTTAGCGACATTTAGACTAGTAAGGATGAGTGAGTCCCCCTAGTCATGTTTCTTGGTTGTTTGACGGGAAGAGTTGTTTTGGTTTTCATGTTTCTTCAGATGTTAGGGGTTTCAGTATCACGTCCCTTCATTTTCCCTAGTATAGTTTTTGAGGATTTAGTGTGACCTATACACTATGCAGGAACTGATCTTCTACACAGGCAGTTGTTTCTAGTAGGGATGGCCAGAGCAGTTCCGGGTTTACCCTCCAGCGGGGTAGGGCAGTGGGTTGCTTTTCGACTTCTTGGGATTTACCATCCAGTGGGGCTGGGTAGTGGTTTCTCATCGACTTCTTCGGGTTTACCCTCCAGTAGGGCTGGGTAGTGGGTAGCTGATCGACTTCTTCGGGTTTACCCTCCCGCGGGTCGGGGTAGTGGGTTTCTCAGTGACGTCTTAGGGTTTACCCTCAAGCATATATTTTGAAGTGGGATCCCCGGCGACCTCTTAGGGTTTACCCTCCAGCAGATACTAGGCAGTGGGTTACCCGACGACCTCTTAGGGTTTACCCTCTAGCAGAGACTGGGCAGTTGGTTCCCCCGACGACCTCATAGGGTTTACCCTCCAGCAGAGACTGAGCAGTGGGTTACCCGACAACCTCTTAGGGTTTAACCTTCTATAGAGACTGACTAGTGGGTTACTTGACGACCTCTTAGGGTTTACCCTCCAGCAGGGCTGGGCGGTGGGTTACCCAATGACTTCTTTCAGACTCGGTCCTTTCTACTAGGCTAGTCTGTGGCTTTTCTCTGTGACTACTGGAGTGGGACCATTGGTTGTACGGGTCAGTGATGTGATAGATTTGACTTTGATCAGACCTCTCGGCTGTGTGACAATGAAAAGGTGGGGTTTGACTTTCCCCAGAACTCTCAAGCACGAGGGGCGCTTTGCCCACCAAGACTTGTCTTTGTGATGCGACCTAAAACTGTGCAACCAAGTCAATGCCGCACAAAGCGGATAGTGTCCGGGTACGGTGATTTGAGCCCCTTGGATTGTAGTTCGGGGTAGACGTACGGATACTGGGAATCGATGGGGTTTACTTCTGGGACTGTTGGCTACTCACATTCTTGGGCTGAGCTACAGGATGGAGATCCCCTTATGATCTTGTTCAAGTTTCTTGATAGAGCATATATATATGTATACCTTCTTCCATAACCCACTCCTTGGGTTTTGGTTACTCTCTTTCCAGGAGAGCCGAAGACGTACAGGGTATGCCACGTGATTTCTGTGTCTAGATTCTTGTGTTTGGACGAGTCTAATCTCCTGCAATAGGTAGTGAATACTTGACAAGAAGTTCAACATCTCACCATTTCCAGCTCCTTGTGTTTGGAAGAGTGTACTTCCTTCCTCTTGTTTGGTTGAGTTGTTACTCTATTGTACTCTTTACTGCACTCTCTGTTGTACTCCTATACTATTCCCTGTTAGATATACTTCTCACTCTTTGGTACCTCCTTTGTTACTCCCTCAAGCCTTCGGGGAATCCTACTGAGTATTTTTATACTCACCCCTTCTTGGGCTTTTCCCACACTTGGTGTCCCCTTGCAGAAGACGGACAAGTTGGTCGTGGCATTAGCAGATCTTAGGAGTTCGGGAGCTTAGACCACATACGGTGGTCATAGTCGGGTTCCAGGTGTGGGAATCTCCCAGTTGTTTTACTTTTGTTTACTTGTCGCTTCGTTGTGGCACTTTTCTGGTTGGGCGCGTGTTTTTCCCTTTTCTTTTCAGTTTACCTTAAACACTCACTTTGTACTGTTTAGAGGTCGATGCACTCTTTGTGGTTTTTTATAGCAGTCGATACTTTACTTTCTCTTTTACTCTTCTCTATTTCATTGACTGGGTTGTGTTTGTGTGTAGAAGTACTTTGGCAAAGGCCTCCCTGAGTTGTTTATCCTTCGGTGCTTATCGCCAACCCCTGGCCTATGGAGGCGGGCTTGGGGTAGTTGCGGCTCAAGACCAGGTAGGGTCGGGTCATGAAAATGTGGTATCAGAGGTGGTTCGTTCCTTGGGAAGTTGTTCATATGTCCCTAAAAAGTAATTGGTTTGGATCTAGGGCAACAGTGTCAAAGTGTCTCGAGAGCGGCTCTCAGGCCAGGGAGTCTAGTGATGGTGTGGCGGCCGACATTTCCATTCACCAGGACCCTGATAACCCGCTCGGTGACTTGGCATGCTGAGACACTCGTTTCATAGAAAATTGGTTTGTGAATCACCTAGGATTTAGTCTTTTATTGTCCTTATTGAGTCAGCTCCCAATTGTTGTTATGGTTGTATACATATATGCTCATCTGATCGCGGTGCTCCCTGATAACATTCCGGATGCCTCCGCAAAGATAGCCAGCCTAGATACCAGATTTGGTTCGTGACGACGAACCTATGAGCAACAAGGCCTCAGTACAAGACCCATCATGCGAGTACCTTCTCCGGGTGGGCCTATAGAAGCACCCCCACCTGGTGAGCAGCAGGTAGCTCCAGCAGAGCAGACTGAGCTTAAGAGTAGGTTGAGCACGCTCTGTGAGTTCTAGCGACAAAGACTGTTGAGGTTCAGTGGTGAGCCAGAACCTCAGGAAGCAGAGGTTTGGCTTGAGACAGTGGTTTGCCTCATCAGACTTGCGCAGACACTGGCAGATCTGATGGTGGCTTTGGCCGCCAACCTTTTCCATGGAGTAGCTGGGCGTTGGTGGAGTCTGGTGACTCAGTTACTCGATTAGTCATCACTTTCATGGGATGACTTTCAGCTACTGTTTCGTGAGGAGATTTACCCCTCCTTCTTATGCTCCATTCGGATCCATGCACTATTTTAGTTTCAGCAAGGAGGGATGAAGGTGACTGAGTACGTGACAAGGTTCGCGGACCCTGCACGTTTTTACCCGGACTTGGTCCACGACGGCAAATTCCGAGGGCGGAATTTTGAGAAGGGTGCCCTTAGAGATATTCATGTTGTCATAGTACCCTTGGGCATTCCCACTTATACCGGGGTTCTAGAGAAGGCGCTGGTGACAAAGGGATTCCTGTCATGCTCTATATTTGGTGGTGGCATTAAGCACGATGGATCTGGGACGTCTGTCGCAGCTACCAGGCATCAGCAGACAGAACCTCAATGCAGGTGGCTTTAGGATAAGTGGACTTAGGGGCGTGTTCGTACACCACCGTGGCGCCGGAGGTCACCAAGGTATCCTAGAGAGCTCTGGTGCTATGCTTGGGATGAGAGAGTTCACTTGGCATGGTACTGCCCGACTAGGTATACTGAGATCTTCGGGCAGGCAGTAGGCGCACCCCCACGGAAGAGGCAGCGCCGTGATCGGAGTAGTACCCAGGGAGGTGGTGCTAGCAGAGGAGCAGGAGGAGCTGGAAGTGGGGTACAACATTATGAGGACTTCCCATCACCACCAGGTGGTCTATGTTAGGCTCTGAGAGATGACAATTGGTACCACGGACAACCCCGATATTTGGATGTATACAATCTTACAGATCATGAAGTGATAAGAGGTATGCTTTATGGCTCCTCTACTTTTGGGAGTATAATTTTTAGACTCTGTGTGTGAAATTATTTTCTCCCGGATCCTTACATGAGTAGTTACCAGGGTGATGTGGGGCATCGGTGTAACCCTGTGTTAGTGGAATATGAGTTAAACCTTTCTCTTTAGTCGATGGTAGCGACTCCTTTGCCTTTCGAGCGTGTAAGAGAGTCTTGGTCATGGGACATCGACTGTGAAATCTTGTGTGACCAGATATCCTTGGGTGCTTCACCTTATGGATATTCTGAAGGAGGGAATCACTGGGATTTTTCCCAGTTCCAAACAGTGATTCCATTCGTGGAATGTGACGTAGGGGTTTGATCGGGGAGTTGAGTTACCCCAGAGGGCCTTTGGGCCGTTTGAGACCGTCCGAAGGGATGGTGATGTTGTCTACCACCTTTCCCTAACGCCCCCCCCCCAAGACTGTAGTGGGTGAACAATGCCTCCCACATGACATACCTGAGGAGATGTGTGCATGATCCTATGCACATCATCAGTAAGGGCAGACCTCGCGTGAACAGATCAAATCCTTTGGTCTTTGTGAGGTGACGCGGGACTGTGCAAGTGTTCTTCTAGGTATAGGAGATCCAGGTATGGGCTTAGAACCCTAAGTTGTTCCCTAGTTTTTCTTTTCGAGGATAAAATGATTGAAAGATGGAATTATGTACGAACCCAATTTTTTCTATAAAAGACTTTGGAATTTTCAGGATGTTATTCCAGAGAAGCGCCTTCAGATGGCATGCGATTCCGAGCCCTAGTGTGGCCGGAATTTAATGTTCCGTGCGTTCACATTGGGCACACCAAATAAATGAGATAACACTTAAACAGTTTCTCGGATTGAAAAAATGAGGTCACCATTGATTCTGGAGCATTCTGTTTACACTAGGAGGGGTGAAATTTTCACCGACGCGGCCCTTCTGTGGAAAATGGCCTCAGGGGAGTTTTCGTAATTTAGCAGCCTCGGGCATTGAGTTTTATAACTTTTGAACAGAGCCTCAGACTAAAATTATGAGAAATTAATTGTGATCGGGAGGTGGTGTTTACCCTAGGGAAGGATTAACCTTGACCCCGTTTAGACTTCGGGTACGAGCCTACTGATGGGAGGTTAAAAAAATTTATTTAAAAAGTTAAATTGGTTTTCTACTTAAACTCCAAACCCTCTCCTACTTCTCCATTTAGTTTTCCTCTGGTGGAAGAGATCTCCACCTCCCTCAACTCCTCTCAACCTTTTCTTCTCCTCTACCGAGCCAACCAAAAGTGACAATGGTGGTGGTGCGGTGAGGGTTTGAAGCTTCGGGCTACACCCAAGAGGTAGGATCGTTGCGGTTTCATTTTTAATTTCTGCATCACATTTGAGATGGATTTGTAGCAACTAATTGCCATTATTTTGTCAAGATAATCCCTTTTTAGTGTAGTATATGTTTCAAGCTATCCAAAACATGTTTTGGATTAACAATCTGAGTTCCGAGGCGATCGTAGTCGTCCGCCGAAGGTCCGGGGGTTTTTTGAGGTTTTCCAGCGGTTTTGGCCAGTCCGGCAGCAGGCGGCTCAGCTTAGGCGGCGGGTGGCCTTGGCATAGGTGGCGGGAGGCTTCAGATCAGGCGGTGGTGGCTCAGTAGTCAATCGGGAGGTGGCAGCAGGCGTCGGTCGGGCAAGCGGGGCTCCAGGACAGCGGTTGGGCGAGACAGGGCGCTAGTTTGGGGGGGGGGGGGGGGGGGCGCTACGCGGTCGGCGGGGCGGAAGACCGGGGTCATCGAACCCCGGCTGGAGACAGGGACCCACAACACATGGGTCCCATGGGAGTCAATCGAGATAGTCTTAAGCCGGTCTGGGTGAGGCGAGCCGGCCCTCAGGGAACCGCGGGCCGGTCCAGGCACAATGTGGGCCGGCCGAACCGGCCCGGCCCACCTATTTTTTCGTCCTAAAATTTTAAATGCCCCTAAAATTCATACCGTAAATCAGATTCGTGTGCCGTCAGTAGCTACGCATGCCTTGCATAGAGTCAGACATTTTGAGATGGTCTCTGTGATTTTTAAATCCCGAGATGGGGGGGCTTGGTGGCGCGACACGTACGATAATTGGTTTGGCGTTTTTCCAGGAGTTCTTGTTTTGGTTGGCGCGGACATATCTGGTGTTCGATTTGAGCTCCGTCAGTGGTGTTGTGACCCAGGCATCAAGACGAATATTTCTAACGGGTTTTCGAGCATTGAAACCAGAGTTGAGGCATGGGCCCCATGACCCGTCTTTTATTCTGCGAGAATCATTTAGCAACTTTTTCATCAGACGTCCGTTCGGGGCGTGCAAGTGGTCGTTTTTGGGTGTTTTTTCAAGGGAATCACAATGGTGCAATCCGCCCACTTAAATTCGGCATGGCGGTATGGGCCCCACAAAATCCATTTTTAGATTTTTAGGTAGTTCTATCTTCTTCACTGGTTCTCCGATTCGGAAAAGTGAATAGTCAATCTCATGTAATTATTCGAGAGGATCGCAATGGTGTGATCCGTTCGTAGCGCTTCAAGACCGAGATGCGAATTCCACGTAGAACTGCTCATGTGAGACAGGGCGATATGCATCTTTTCTTCAGGATATCTGTTCCACTCAAGTGAGCATTCAATTTGATATGTCTTCCCTATGGGATCGAAATGGTGCGATGTGCTCGACCGTTTTTAGGACCGAGGCTCGGGACCACGAGACGTCGTTCGGGCATAAAGGTGGGATGAACGTCTTTTACATCAGATGTCTTTTAGAGGCGAGTAAATAGTCGACCTCACATGTTTTTCCATGAGGATTACAATTGTGCGACCCATTTGGATGTTCGGAGTCTCATTCGAGATCTCATTAAATGTGGAATCATGAAAGGTGCTCCGGTGGCGGTTCTTCTTGCTGTGTTTGGAAGAAAACCCTTGGAATATGATCGCCTTCACTCTCATGTGAGTGAAGTAGATGTTTAAAGATATGTGGATGTCCATGCTGGGGTCGTGGAGGATGTAGGTTTGCAAAATTGTGTTTTCTCCCTTCGCGTTGATGTTGGGTGTCGTGTGCGTGATAGCCTTTAGGCTGGAAATGTAGTGCACTCTGGGAGTATGAGGGAATGCATGGAGGTACATGTTGTAGTTTTTACCTGAGAACATTTGTGAGCTTGGTTTAGAGATGAGTTAGGTCCACACGTCATGTGGTCCCCCTGTGCATGACATGTTCCACTATACGTACCATTGGCCTCTCGCGATGTAGAGGGTCCTTCGGTTAGCGACGTTTAGACCAGCATGGTTGATTGGGTCTCATTGGTCCTATTTCTCGATGGTTTGACTGGCAGAGTTGTTTGGGTTTTCCTATTTCATTGGCTGTGAGGGGTTTCAGTATCACATCCCTTCGTGTTCCTTGATAGATTTTTTGAGGATTCGGTGTGACCAATACACTACGCGGGCACTGATACTCTACTAAGGAGGTTGTTTCCAATAGGGATGGCCAGAGTAGTTCCAGGTTTACCCTCCAATGGGGATGGGTAGTGGGTTTTCATTGACCTTTTCGGGTTTACCCTCCAGCGGGGCTGGGCAGTGGGTTGTTCATTGACTTCTTCGGGTTTACCCTCAAGTGGGGCTGGGTAGTGGGTTGTTCATCCACTTATTTGGGTTTACCCTCCAGCGGGGCTGGACAGTGGGTTCCCCATTGACGTTTTAGGGTTTACCCTCAAGCAGAGACTGGGCAGTGGGTTCTCCGACGACCTCTTAGGGTTTACCATTCAGCAAAGACTGGGCAGTGGGTTACCCAATGACCTCTTAGGGTTTACCCTCCAGCAGAGACTGGGCAGTGGGTTCCCCAAAGACCTCTTAGGGTTTACCCTCCAATAGAGACTGGGCAATGGGTTACCCAATGACCTCTTACAGTTTACCCTCCATCAGAGACTGGGAAGTGGGTTACCCAATGACCCCTTAGGGTTTACCCTCCAGCGGGGCTGGGCAGTGGATTACCTGATGACTTCTTTCAAAATCAGTCCTTTCTACTTGGCTAGTCTATGGATTTTCTTCGTGACTACCAGAACGGGACCCTTGGTTGTACAGGTCAGTGATGTGACAGATTTGACTTTGATCAGACATCTTGAATGTGTGATAGTGACGAGGTTTGGTTTTAATTTCCCTAGAACTCTCAAGAAAGAGGGGTGCTTTCCCCACCAAGACGCGTCCTTGTGACGTGACCAAAAATCGTGCGGGCGAGTCTGTGCCGCCCAAAGTGGATAGTGTCAGGGTGGGGATATTTGATCCCCTAGGCATGTAGTTCGGGGAAGACAAACGGATATTGGGCATCTATGGTGTTTACTTCTGGGACTGTTGGCTACTCAATTTCTTGGGCTGATCTACGGGATGAATATCCTATTACTGTCTTTTTTGGGTTTCTTCACAAAGCATATATATATGTATAACTTGTTACAGTACCCACTCATTGGGTTTTGGTTACTCTCCTCCCAGGAGAGGCGAAGACGTGCGGGGTACGCCACATGCTTTCCGTGTCTAGCTTCTAATGGTTGGATGAGTCTACTCTCCTGCTATAGGTTGCGAAGACCCGATGAGCAGTTCATCTTCTCACCGTTTCCAGCTCCTTGTGTTTGGACGAGTGTAATTCCTTCCTCTTGTGGGGTTGAGAAATTACTCTATTTTACTATTTAATGCACTCTCTATTGTACTCCTTTACTATTCTCTATTATATCTACTACTCACTCTTTGGTACCTCTTTTGTTGCTCCCTCGAGCCTTCGGGGCATCCTACTGAGTATTTTTATACTCACCCCTGCTTTGTCTTTGCCTGCACTTGGTTTTCCCTTGCAGATGATAGACGAGTTGGTCATGACATCAGTAGAGCTTAGGTGTTTGGGAGCGTGGACCACATACGGTGGTCGTAGTCGAGTTCTAGGTGTGGGACTCTCCCAGCTGTTTTACTTTTTTTTTCCTATTTCCGGGTTGTGGCACTTTTCCGGTTGGGCGGGTGTTTTTTCCTTTTCTTTTTCGTTTGCCTTCAGCACTCACTTTGTACTGTTTATAGGTTTATAGACTCTTTGTGGTTGTTTATATCAGTTGATACTTTACTTTATCTTTTACTCTACACTATTTCATTGAGTGGGTTGTGTGTGTGTGTACAAGTACTTAGGAAAAGACCTACCCGAGTTGTTTAGCCTACGATGCTTGTTGCTAGCCCCTGGCCTATAGAGGCGGGCTTGGGGTAGTTGAGGCTTGAGCCCGGGTAGGGTCGGTTCATGAAAAAATAACATGTGTTGCATTAGTCAAATCTTTCTACATATAACCCTTTGTATCCATTATTACATTAAATCGATTTTTCATAGGTTTACCTCAATCAGAGTCATTTTTTCTTAGGCCTATATAGGTATGGTTGGCAAGGAATCCCATATGAACATGAACCAATGTTTTTACATTCTTTTGTTTATTTATAAATCACATAAAATATTTTCACACTAACATACATCATACAAAAAACCAAGATTATGATTTATAAATTATTGGTAATGGCCTACTAAGTATACCTCACACCCTAATCAGACTACAATTGTACTGGGGTACCTGAGTATATCTTCTTGTTTATAGCTCCATGATTTATTACTCATGTTGTTTACTATATCTGGGAGATAATATTATAGTATTGGGATAGTACTCGGGATACTTTTGGGGACTTCCCTCAGGGTCATTTTTGTACCTTTTATTTATTATGTTGTATGGTACTTTACTGCATGCAGCTAGTTTCCTATTTTATCTTTTTTATCATCTCTTGAATATGCATGCATTTTAATACATTTATAATTGACAACTATAGTCAGTATTTATATTTATCTTCCAATAATTTTTCATTTATTATTACTTCTTTTGATGGTGTCTAGTGATTCTTTATTATTATAACATTGTGCGACACTTATCATAAGGGTATAGTCTCCCCATCATACCATCCTTACTCCCTCACTACGAGTTGAAAACCTTCGACGTACGTGGATCCACACTTGAGGCCTTTTGGTGACTGGTATGACTACTTTTTTTGTAGACATTCGGTATAGGATGTTATATTTTGGTGTTAGATCCCTTTTTCCTTTGTATTAATATTTTGGGATTCTAGAAATGAACTAGGAATGTGTCTATTCATGGTAAATAGCCATTATTGGGAGTTATCAACCCATGTATGAGGAAAATTACATGTGGCCGGGTCTGGGATTATAATTCGATATGTTCATTATTAGATTTAATTATGATTTCACATTTACTGATCGGATTAATTTCTTCTTCATACTAAAATTCTGGGATTACCATATTTACCCTTGGCCCAGTTTGAAAAGGATATAGCATTTCATGCATCATTATCGGTAGGTAAAGATTCAAATTCCATGTATATCCCATTCCATATATATTGCACTATTAGATTGTGTGAAAATTATTGTAATGTTCTTTGTGTGTTATCATTATTCCATTTATATTCCATGCTAGGACTTCAAATTAAATGGTTAGATTGACACATACTTAAGTAATTTAAATGCATTCATGTTTTTATAACATTATATGTGATTTAATTTGTTTTCTTACCTTTATATCATACCTTTTGATTTATTTAGATCTTACCATGTTTAGGTTACTATTTAGTATGCCTTGCTCTCATGTTCCATGCATCTATGCTTATTCATTATGTTTTCCTTATTTGATTCTTGTGTTAGCATTCTACTAATGTTTCAATGATAGGTGGTTCTAATAAAATGTTGGAATCAATCTAAGTGGTGTTTTCCTACATAGATTGATAGAGAAATTCCATTTTAAAAAACAATAATTGCATGTTTAATCCATGAACCATTGGTTGCATGGGATAGAATTTATTGGATGCGATTATATGGGAGCCAATTTGAAATTTTAAAAGAGTATGGGTACCTTACAAATTGGACAATAGTGTCCTATATAATTGAACTTTTATATATGTGATTTACTTACATAATGAATTTTTTATAAAATTTTAAGATAATAATTTTTATTTTATCATTTTTGAATTGGTGGTGGTTGGATAGTGTTTTGACTAAAATTATTAAAGTGTATGGGAACTTTACAAATTAAGATGTGTTGACCCATATAACAGAACCATCATTTATGATCCTTATATGTTAGATACTATTGAATAAATATAAATGATGATTAATTTTGTATTTCATAAAATTAAATTGGTAGACCTTATAGAGGCGTGTACCTATATTGGTTAGGATTGATGTCCACATGACTATGTTCCTAAATGTGCAATTGGGACCATGTAGGACATTTTGGGCATGTTACTTTTTAAATGAAACCAAAAATGTTGTTTTTAAATATAAATATTGTAGAAGTTATGGATTTTTTGTTGATGAACCATAAATGGCTTAACATGACCCTAGAAAGTCTCCTTTTTTGTGTTCTTAATTAGTTATTAACACCATAGGGGTATAATTATGATTCATAGAGAGGGTTATTTAAAAATTATACATCCATTTATACGGTTTTTAATATATGAATATGGTTGAATATTACCAAACTTGTGCATTTTTAATAAATAAAAGACCTCTTACTTTCTTTTTTGTTGTAGTTATTTGAGGGGTTAGTTAATTAAAATGTGTGTTACCCATACGCCTTTTCCTTTTTGGATTGATCCTAAAAGATAGTTTGTTTAGCATAGTGACCTTTTCTATGAGACCAAAAGTTAGTTTCACAACTTCTACTTTTCTAAGGGGATACTCATTTTAGGTAGATCCCCTACATCTTTAATCCCTTGCTAATTAGTTATGACATTTTTTAGCTTGAGGTGTCATTCTAGTGTTGGTATCCCACATATGACTCTTAGTTTTAATGTGGTCCCATTTTATTGATGGATGGTGATTCTCTAAGTTGAATTCTTCAATGGGAGTGAGAATCATGTGATGCTTGGCATCATAGGGATGGTCAAGCCTATGGCATGGTCATCCACTTAGTAACTTGTGTTACCCCTCTTCTTCTTCCTTTTAATTTTAGATCACTCAAGTGGTTGTCAGATTATTTTGTAGACATGTTAGATAATATAAATCTATCATATTCCCTTTTTTCAAGACATTAGATGCTAGAACCATAGGTTTTATGATCTCATGGAAAAATTAGCTATTTACCACTTCGCATGTGAGAATGAATCTTGAGGTAGTATGTGTTGTAACACACATTTCCCATAAAGTGGTTTAAATAGTGTATTGATTTTATTTAGTTCAGTGAGAATCATTTTACATTTGAAATTTTATGCTTTAATCACATATCATATCCAAGATAGAGTAACATGGGCACTATGGGAAATCAAACTCACCCTAATGTTTGGGGTGATCCTCAAAAGAGGATTGGTTATCTTGACACGCTGATCAGTTTGTTTTTTCCATTAAACCTAATTCTATAGAACTCAAGGGATAATCAATAAATAATTTCCACGCATACGTACAATCATGACCCTGATTAATCTTGATTTTAAATCACTTTTTTTCTTCACTCCTTCATATAAATATTGCTAAAAATGTGATGGCTACCTCTAGGACCCATTATTAGTAGTATATAGAGTCTCTGTCTTGGGATGAGTTGCAATTTCCTATGAATTTGACATTAATGATACTCTTAAACTGGGTATTTTCACATTATTTTGGGTCAAATATTTTCATTATAGGTACAAGGTACAACCAAGGACCATTAGAAAATGGTCAGCTATTAATTTGGGAACATGTCGGTGCTTTCAAGGTAGCACGATGATGAAATGGTTGATCGTGTGTAATTATTTTTAAAACACAATACACTAGGGATGGAATTTTGTGGTCATTATTGAGTGATCACATGAATTTCATTGGTGGTAGAGGTTTCACAATCAGGATGGTGATTTTTCATCTGATGAAGACGAGTTATTCCTAAGGAAGTCATTCTGAGATATTTTTCACAAATTTTAATGTACAGTTTTGTATGGTCGGTTCAAACCTGTACTGAGCACCATGTTTTTTCATAAACAAGATTGCCTCTATCCTTGAGGTGAAATCTAATTATCATCTATGTTTACCTTATCTTAATGATAAACATGTTCCTTATCATAGAATCATCTGGGTGCACTGAGGGAGCATCGGTTATATGTAATGATAAATATTAAACACCTTTAGGCTTGGTGAATAAACTTTCCAGAGTAGCACACCATAAGTGTCATTGTTTTAGAGTCATGGTTAGTCCTAATGGATATATGTTTCTCCAAGTAGGAATTCCTTGAACAAACCCAAGGACAATCATCTTGTATTGATTATTACCTTTTTAGATCTGAATTTTTTTTCCTTGTATGAGCTCCTTTGTCTCTATTTTATGATTCCAAGAATAATCTTGTATTAATTCTAGCTCATATAGGATGTTTTAGGGGGAATGATCCAAGTATGTCGGATCAGGCTTTCACCCATGGTCATGCTGAAGCACAATATCTTAAATGAGAATTTTGGGATAGATACATCATTGGAATACGATTATGGGATTTGATGAGAATTCATGGAGAAAATATCAAAGTTCCATAGCATAAAAGAATATTTCATAGCTTTAAAAATGAACTATTTGTCTAAGATGAGTATTTTAAGGGTTTTCAACCAAAGGAGACTTAACTTTGTATCACTTTGTCTTTTTTATCTAGTCAGTGAAGATATAAAAAAATGGAATACTATAAATTTGTGGTAGTGAAGTGGGTATGGGATGAGGTTTTTGAATAAAATTTGTATGGGGTGGGCTTTGAGGTTGATTATGATTTGACCATTTTTTAAGATGACAACATGTCTAGAGCATCATTAGAATGTTAAGGGGATACATAAATCGACAATTTTGACATTGGAGGTACTATGTTTTGGGGTTAGACAAGAAAATTCAATAAAAAATGTTGGTGATGGATATAAATCTTTGATCATGTATCTACTTTAATAGGATTAGGTAATCTATGTCTTAATGTTTTATTTTATAATTCGAGCATGGACTCAAGTTTCTAAGGCTCGTGTACCATCTTATTTAATGTTTTGTGAAGGTGTGTTTGGAATTTAGAAACGCAACATGATTGTTTGTATGTGTCTTTATAGCTATAGTATGTTAGTTTAGGCTTTTTTAATTCCCCCAAGGATGCATGGGGATGATTATTTTTATTGTAGAGAGATTGTGCCATCTCTTGTTTTTGGGTTGAATAAAATTCCAAAGGAATTTGAAGATTTAATGTTTGGGGATGGGTAATTTTACAAACTGAGCTTCAGAAAGAAATTTTAGGAGTTGTAACACTTAAAACTGTGGTTTCTATACTTGGTTGAAGGATTGAGGGGTGTCATGGGTTCTCTGTCGAGTTCCAAGAGTGTTGGGCTCTAGAAACCCCTTAACAGGTGAAGCTAGAAGGGGCCCACAATTTTTCAAAACCTGTGCTGCCATCTATGAGAAACCATACGAGACACGTTTTGAGCAGAAAACTTCCAAATGATTTTTCACGTAGTTCAATAAATCCCACACTCTTAGTTATATTAATTTAGAATGTATGCACTATTTATTAATGGTTGGTGAAATTGTGTGAAAAAACCATGTAGGGTGTGGTGCTTAAGTAGTGGATGTCGCGCGATTGGCGCGCAGTTTCTCCAAACCATGTGTCCAAACCATGAATCCCCTCTTTTGAAGGGGAAATTACATTTTCCCCTTAATGAAATTAAAACATCACCCATTCTCTTTTCAATCATGTTTTCTAGCAGACCACTCCTCCTTCCCCTCTATTGGGTTCCTCCCAAGCCAAATCTTGGATTTACGTGATCTCTTCCATCGAATACCAATATTTATTGCCATAGGTCATTTCGGTATCCCCACTATAATATCTACATTCCTCTATCTCATTTTTCAATCTAAATAACCCTTGATAATGTTCTTGTGGTGAAATCTAATTGATCCTTTTTTATTAGCATTCTTTTTTTTCTCTGATTTCTCTCAAACCGGACCAAATCAAGAATCAATGTTGTATGTTTGAGTCGTCCATGATATACATTAAGAGTTATATAGCTTTTACCACATAGTTTTGTTCATTTATAAAGTCTGATTTTCTGTCACACACTAGTATTTCTATGTGACACCTCCAAAATGATATATTTAAATTCTAGATCCTACTACCTTCACTCTAGTAGCCATGGAATGTTGAATTAGAATTGTTTTTACTTTTACTTGGGATTAATTCACCCTCAAGGGTGTTCCCCATAAATTAACTTATTTAATTAATTGTTTTCTAATAAAAACCCCATGATGAGGTGCATTATCGTCCAAAATATAATGGTTTGATTATTTGGATTGTGATATAATGTGGCACTCCCCTAGGTTATCTCCTAGTGGTTGAACAACCTCCTTAAGTGTATTTATCTATTTTATTAAATGAATTTGGTGAATTATATGGCATTCATAGTACCTAGCCTTTATTATGCTTGATAATTACTTACAATTAAAATGGTAAATTGGGAACCACCCCTATAGGTATACCTATTTATTGTTATAAAAAATTTATGTGATCATCCTTATTCTTTATTATCTTAATGATAATAAATTACTTGTGTAGCCTTGAGCGATACTCGGGTTACAATTAATGGAACACCAAGTAAGTGATCATGGGTTGTTAGGGCTTAATAAGTTAGGAGCAATACTTTATATATATTTGATGGGATCCCCAAATATGTTACTTAACTTTATATGAGAGATACAATTTCCTAGGGGAGAACTCATGGATGGGATCAGTGTTAACATGGTTACACCATTCCAAAAGTGAGATTTAAACACCTTTATAATTTTCCAAAAATAGGATCAGAGGTTACATGTTATACATTACTTTGAGAGTGATACATGGAATTCCATTTATGGATTCCATGGACAGAATCTATTGGTTTTTGATATCTGTTACACTATGGGTGACATAATTGTGTTCCATTAGAACGTTCTCCATTAAAAGGGCCAGGATTACATATAATTAATTTATAATGGATTCATAAATAATAAAGATTCATTTTATATAGTTGTTTCTCCAAGGATGAGTCCTCCTTGCTAAATAAAATTCATGGGAGTAGTCTATTCATTTTATTTATTACCTTCTTCAACCATTATTACATTATATCAAATTTTTACATGTTCAAGTTAATAAATCCATTCCAACTTAGGCCAAAGAAATTATGGTCATCTAGATTTCCCTTTGGAAACTAAGCCAAATTTTTTATTTTCTTTTGTTTCTTTATTGATCAATTTATATACTTGGATTATATTATAAATTATACACACCGACAATTATATTATTTAGAAACCATTGGTAGTGGCCAATTGAGTATACCTCACACCACAGTCAGGCCACCATTGACAATGGTACCCGAGTAGATCATCGTGTTCATGAATCCATGATTTTTTAATTGGTGTTGTGCATTTTACCCATGGGATATTATTAGACGAATGAGCTAGTACATAAGATAGTCATGAATAATGACTTCCAAGAATTGTTCTATCTTATATTTATTATAATATATTTTATTTTACTTATAGATAAATGTTTACTATTTTAACATTTGTAGAATCTCTTGAAAATTAATGAATTATTGTATATTTGGCATTGAAAACTCTATTCAATGTTTATATTTATCTTCAAATTCTTTGAAATTTCCAATTACTACTTCAATTGTTTTCTGTTATTTATTTATTATTATGCCACTTTGTGATTTTGAAATTGAGGGTATAGTCTCCCCACCATACCATCATTTGACCCTTGCTGCTAGTCGGAATCCTCTGGCATACGGGATGTGAACGTGTGAAAATGTGGTGATCGTCCTACTACTTGTTTAGTATTATGTTTTACTAGGACATTACATGGTTGGAACATCCACCAAACCTCCCTTAAGTTCACAATCTGGTCCATTTATCTCTCTTGAGGAAGTACATACCTGACCCTTCACACCTACTGAACTCCAAAGTCATGCCATTGGAGAAAGATATTTATTATGAGGAATAACTGAGGGAGATTCAGGATCATATGTAGAACATTATATGAAACAAGAACAGTCACCAGGTAAATGTTTTTTTGGTTAAACTACTATCTTGAGAAAGATATATGGGAACCTGACTAAATGATGACGAATAGGTCTCTTCATTTATTGGTACCATAATGTCGAATTTGGGGGGAGAAATCCATTTTAAGGGGGTACAATGTAACACACATAGATTTTATGAATTAACTTTTTCAAATAAATTATATTTATTTGATAGATTGTGATACACACAACACCGATTTCAAAATTCATTAAAAACAACACTGGGTATATCTTTATTATACATGCCATTGAGTTTTAACAAAAAAGTGATATATTATTAATATTATTCAAACACGAACTTAATAACCAAAACATTAAATATTGTTTTATGAATATTAATAACTAAATTTGTATATTATATATAATGGTTTTTGAAAAATAAAAAATATTCTTTAAAAAAAAAATTATTTTTCAAGAAATTCTTTATATGTTTCGAAAATACTATTTTCTCAAATAATTTTTTTTATTTATTTTTGGGAACAATAATAAAATTAATATTTTACACATTTAAAAATTTAAATGAAAAAATAAAATTATTTTTTTATATTATCATATAATAATTTGGATATGGTTAATTTTTGACAAATTTATGAAAGGATTGATATTTTGGTGAATATTAAAAAAATAATAAATTTTAATTAAAAACAAAAATTTTGATTAAATTATGTATAAAATTAGATTATATAATAAATTATATTTAAACTAAAATTAGTTCATTTATATATCTATTATCCAAATTATGTCATTGTAATTTTTATATTAAATTTTGATATAAAACCTTATAAATTTTGATCTTTTCCACATTGAAAGTTTTCATTGTCATCGTGTTTAAGGGATTCATTTTAAATTATCTTTTTATGCTTCTATGAATTTAATTTGGAGATATGTATTCAATAATTTTAATAATTATAATGTATATTAAGTAATATGGTCTAATTAATGTATTACCCAAATGAATAGTGGAAATACTGAAAAATTAATTTTTGTGGTTGAATTAAAAATATATTTATTGGGGGTTAGACTAAAAATACTAGAGTTAAAATTAGCTAAAGTCTTTTCTAAAATCTATTTTATTTCCATATTTAGACCTTATTTTGTCTAAATATCGATAATACACAACTTTGGACCCTTGTGTCCTGAGAACAATGTGGGTACACCATTTTCATTTCAAAAAATTACAAGTGTGCCACTCACCTCACTTATAGAAGGCCACCCCCTCTTCTTTCTTATCTACACTGTAATACCATTTTGACATAGCCAAGAACTCCCAAAATAACTTCCCTACATCCATTCTCTCATTCTAGTATTATTATTGTTTAAAAAGGAAAGAATTTGAGATATTTTGGTGCAAACCTAAGGAGGTTACCCATGAGAGAAGTAATGTTCTTCTTTGATTGTTTTTATTTTATTTCTTCCCCCAAATACATAAATTTTTATTGAAAAATTATGATATAATAACGTCACTATCTTCAATATAATGATATTTTCAATTTTTTATTCATTTCCAACAACCTTCTCCATTTCCAAAAAATGATTTCAGAACTCATCATTCATGTCTACAATGGACTACTGCCTTACGGACCGATGTCATTCGTTTTTCCATTACCACCTATCATGGAAAATTATAATGATAGATTAAATTTTTATATGTTATATTTTTTATAATATTATAATTATTATACTATTATATCACACATGACATCATACTTTACATTCTTTGGGAATATGATAACTTCGCTCGTGTGTACGCCAGACTACAGCCTCATGAAGTGATGTGGTACTTTAACGCTTTACGTGGAAGGAACTAAGGATGGGTTTAATGGAAATATGTGATATATATGAAATAAATATTATTATTTAATGTTAATATATTATTTTTATTTATTTTTATAAATCCATCCAGAAAATGGAAACATCATTCAAGGGTATTTACGACCTACTATCTCCATGAACGATTTATTTCATTTTCAATTTATAACTTTTATGGATTACACTAAAAACATATATAATGAATATATATATGTGTATTATTTTTATATCATATATAATGTTATATAGATTATGGAACCATGATCAATGTAATAGGACCAAACAAATAACAAATTAAAACATACACGAAAAATAAAGTATTTATTCCCCAAAACATGACTTTAACATGAAATTTTTAATAAATGGGTAATGAAATATCATAATGATGTCATATATGGTATGATATATATGTGTGTGTGTGGTTCATTAATAACCATGTAATAAACTTAATTTTTTTATTCATTTGGGTTGGAATTTGTACGAAGTAAGTCAAGACATAACGTAAGGGGTATTGGTCTAAATTTTCCATCCATGAGAAATATGTTATGTTATGCACCTATCCTCTTTTATGTGATGTATGTACAGACCCTTGGAAATTTAATATCATAAATGTATTTATTATCATCGTTTTTTATGTTTAATATAATATTATTCTATAATGGGTCTTATAATTCAATGTTTCTAAAGTGGTAAATATTTTATGTTATACTCTCATCATTCTAACGATATTGAATAAAATTATGTTTTTAATGATAAAATGTTATGATCCATGTCTAAATAAACTCATGAATTTCATTTTAATATGGTTATTTCATGAGAATAAGATTTTCCCCACCACTTTCCTCTCTATATGTAATCAATATTTTGAAAAAAATTATTAAAAATCATATTTATTTCTATCTTCATACGAAAACCCCTTTCTTCAAATAATATGTTTACTAAATAATTCCCTAAAGTGATTTTCAAACTCTCAAAATTAAATATTATAGACATTATTACCCATGATTTACTTTTTTTTTATTTTTTTAATGGAAATATCATGCCATTTTATAAACAATGCATCTTTCCCTTTCACTAAAAATGTGAAAAGAATATTTTTTAAAACATGTACTACATGAATATATTTTTCTACTATCATGAAAATTAATTTCATTGAGGAATATATTATATGTGATCAAGGATATTATCAAATAAAAGGATTCATAAAATAGGTTATCAATTTTTTGTTTTAAATTTTTATTTTCAAAGAAATGTTTTTTTCCTCAAGAAATGTTCTAAGAGATCTTTCAAAATAATTTTCTATCTAAGATGATATCCTGGGATGTTACTTATGCTTTACTAGGGATAATATCCTAATATACCATAATTATTATTTCTTTTTATGGGTTTTTATATGAAGAACATATTTCTACAAATCCTTTTCTCTTCAATGGGTTATACCATTCTTATGAAACCAATTCCCTTTCATGAGTTATGCTATAATGAATTGATGAAATTATAATGAATGATGTATCTTGGTCATAGTTATGATATGAAGAAATTATTACAAAACCCATTTCTTTTCATTGGTGATAATATGAATAATCTTTGTGACCTTTTATAATACTTAAATATAGTTTTAATTATGAGATGTGTTGGACCTATTTATCCCTCCAATGCATTGGGTAAATAATTATATCTTATAAGGTAGATATGATAATAATTTGGAGTGATCCCATTTCTTAAGGGATTTTGAAGGCTATAATGTATTTGAGAGTGAAACATAACTACTGTTATGTTTTTATGAGTTAACTTATTCCACCATGATATCTATAGATGTGATCATTAAATACTATGAAATTTATTTTCTATGCTTATCTGTATGCCACAAATCTATGACTTATGACAGTGTTATATTCTCATGGATGATGTTATTTGATTCTATTATGATTCATGTACTATAAAATTACAATATTTATATAATGAATTGATATTATGATATTTAATATGCAGGATATGATTTTCAAATATTATGATCATGTTCTCATACCCTTACGATGATGTTATACTTATGTATCTTCCATGTTTACCCATATTGAGCATATAATCTCACCATTTCTTATGTTTTCTTTTCCCATGTTATAATGAAATTTATTATTTATGGCATATATAAGAAGGGTGATATATATGAAGAATTTAGTGAGAGATGATGTAGTTTACCTATGAACCATTTTTTTGTGTTTCCAAATTTTTAAAGGAATTATTCCATTATAATCCTCATGAGTGTGTCTGGGAAATGTAATTAATGTACATAAAAAATATTTTAATATAAATGTATAATAAGTCAGCATCACTATGGGAAATAACTAAATTGAATAAGAACCCTAAAACACTATGTTGTTACTAGAGTATGGATGAAGCAAGGCCATACTAGGGGTGACATTAGAGAGAAAGTCCCAAAATAGAACAATTAGAAGAGGATGTATAGTGTTGGGGGATTTATTGGAATTGCTCGTAAAATGGAAAAATGTAACTGATAAGATCAGGGACACCATTCCATGCCATCTCATCTCATATCACTAGTAAGAATACCATAACATGGAAGATAATGGTACACAATTTCCTGTGAAAACTACAGCTGATGATAACAATTAACATAGAGCCTCAATCATGAAATAAATCCCAAGCATAAAGGTGTCCTAGATTTTTGAATGCCAGATGACTGAAGAAAAATTATGGTACAGGGAGTGGATCAAACCTTAATCAAGTATGAATTTCAAATTGGGGGATAAAACCCTCGCAAAGAGGTTTGATGCTAGGGGAGTGTGGTTTTATCACCACCCATATACAACATGAAAACTATTTCCACCAATGATGAATTTCATTTATTATATCCACCCTTAATTAATGTTTCAAAGATTAAGTTTAAGGATGGTAGATGATATTTCTGAAATGTATACTATTTTTTTATAGTTATATTAACATTATATAAAATAAATTATTTATACATAAAATGATTATACAAACCCCTATTTGATACAATTTTACCACCTATGAGAAAAATTTGTTAATATTTATTTAATAAACGATTTTGGAATTTTATATAATGATAATATAATCTAGTAATAATTTATTTACATTCTTTAAATTATTTTTTTTATTTTTTATTTATATTTAATATATTGATTTTTATTTCACCTTTTTACTATTATACATGCCAAAACAAGTTCTATTAAATATCTATTTTCACAATGAATGATTTTATCATTCACTAAATAAAAATGGGATATTTTAATTCATTAAATATATTTTTTTCTAGAATATTGTATTTTCATGGAATGGTAATATTTGGAAAAATGTGTAAAATCAACCTCGTCACTCGAGTAATTTTTTTGAAATAAAAAATACGAATTTACAAAGATGTAATAATGATCGGAATGGCCCAAAGGCCTTCATTATTTTATTATTTTGATAATCCACCATTAAAGAGGTGAGGTGGAACCATTAAAAGGACCAAAGGCTTAGAGACAATTACAAGACCCATAGGTCAAAGAGGGAATCCCCCAGACAAAAAAACTTTGACCTGCTCCTCCCCAGCATATGCCATGATATCAGCACTCCACCTTTGTAGGGTTGGTCGGCTAGATGTAATTTGCAAAGCTACACAGGCCCAAAACTGATGGCAATGCCATACCCTATCATTCTTCCAATTACAGTTAGCTCTGCTCTAGTGAATGTGCATGCCCTGAATCCTCCTCTGAAACCTTATCCCTTATAGTCTAACTGGTACATTTTCATTTCTTGTGGCTCGAAGGCCATGGGGTGGCCCAAAGGCCTTATGGTTGCTAGAATGCCTAGAAGATCAGCTGGCATAAAGGCCTTGGGTGGCCCGAAAGCCTTGCAATACATTAAGACCAAACAAGTGGCCCAAATGCCCAGATGGATGAATATTTTTTACTGCAATAGTACCAATCAATACATACTACAGTACAACTACAACCCTACTATAGTAATAATACAGTACTGCCACAGTAATGCTACATGATTATGACATTTATTGTTTTATACATAGGGTTAGAAAAAATTCGACATAAAGGGGACACAAGGTAAGGGTTTCTTTGTCTCAAATTTAATTTTTTGTGATATATATCACTTTTCACCATGATATAATTGTTATGTTGTGACTAATACTATCACGAACCAGCCCGAGTCGACCCTGAACCGGTCATACAGGCTAGCCTGTACAAGTCCTGAGAGGTGTTCCCGATCCTCCCAGGATGGTGACAAGCACCAAGTTAATAAATAGAGTACACAAGGAAACAATTTATACCATATATAAACAATTAAACAAGTAGTGGAAAGAAAATAACATCCAAAAATACTTTTATATAAAAATTGAACTGAACATTATTTGTTCAAGAATATGAAAGTAAAACTAAACCAACAACTGAACTGAACAAACCCGATAACCAACTATCTTCATGTGACCCCACTAGTCACTCTCCAATGAAATGATCACACATCTCCCAGGGTGATTAAACTCAAGTTAAAACCTGCACAAGGGATAAAAACAGAAGAAGACTATAGGCGTGAGTATTAAAACTAGGCATGTTAGCCCGATATTCTATTCCCAATGAACATCATTTAAAATAAAAGAAACATCAATTTCAAGTTTAAAATACATCTAAAACGGAATTTTTTTCAAATGTGGTCCCATGCTATAAAAAATTTACCAGTCAAAAACTTTCATGTTTTATAAACAAGAATGCTAGTAGCAATTTTAAAAGAGGTGAAACCTCAAAATGAAAATTGTTTTCAAGGGGTATTCTTTAAAGAATTTACACTTTTAAATAAATAACACACACTACTGAATTTACCACCCAAAACACTATATGTCAACAGTGAGTACAAAATGGCCAAAGAGCACAAGTCATAGGAACACCCCTAGGAACTAGTTAGTTGTGAGCCCCTGGTACCTCGTATCTCGGTGAAAGTAACCATAATAAATATATGTTCTCATGAACACAAGACACTAATAGGGACCATACCCATAACCTATTGTTCCACCAACAACATCATCATCATATTTTAGTTAGTGTTTTCATCGTCAAACTTGCTACGTGAAACAGGGGCCAAACCCCACAGAATCACTAGCATAATAGAACATGTCTGCCCACCTAGATACCCAGGATTCCATTTTCTTCTCAATCAAGTTACACATATTATCAAATACACTTTACACATAAAAATTCCATTAAAATCCCATAAACACACAAACAGCCCAGAAACATACTTCACATTTCTTTAACGAATCAAGAAATAACTAAAATAATTTGTAAAACAATTTCAAGGAGTATAATGAGGACTTACTCATAAAATCCATTCAATAATGCTCTTTTAAGGCCAAAAACCAATAAATGACATATAAAACTAGATTCGGAATCCCCAAAACCAATTAATAAATTATTTTCCTGGACCATAAAATTGTCCCAAAAGATAGAACATGAAATACACATGAATACAATTTTTTATAGAAAAAAAATGTCAAATGAGACATTAAGCATTTCTCAAAACTATCATTTCACCAAGGTATGAATTTCACATTTTTAAGGAGGTTTATACACACCATTTATAGCATCAAAAAATCATAAATATTTTAAAACATTCATGTTACATATTCAAAACACAACCATTTTCCTAACGATGTGAAACGGGCCATTTTCCAACAACTCAGGCCAAAACATGTTGTAAACCAAAAATAATTTGTTTTTAAAACCAAATCCAAATTGTAAAGACATAAAATAATCCCAAAATAATTTTTTACATGCTTCCAATTTATTTATAAATCCAAACAAATCATTTTAAATTTCACTAGACACATAAAATCCAATCGATCTATTTACCGAACACATGGAAAGCACTCAATAACAAAACAACTTATGTTAAGAACATAAAAGTGATAAAATACAATTATCATGCCATAATGTTATTAAAGATTCAGAAACATATTCCAAATACCATAAAAAATGTGCGAAAGCTTGTGGAATAATTTATCAAACAAGAGGAGTGCACATTTATACCAAACCAACTATATTTTTAACAAAATAAGCCATAAAAATTAATTTTCACAAAAAAGCTTTAAAAATTAGGTTTCACAACAGAGAATATCATATAAATAAGGTTATAATAGAATGATAATGATGAAACGTAAATGATAAAGGCTTGTTCAAGGGATATCCTACCTCAAATCCATGGCGTAATGGAAACGCACAACCAAAATCACTATCTGAGTGTTTACAAACCCTAAACTTATAACGACCATCCAAAATGTACAAAAACACTATAAAAATCATGGTATAACAGAACCCTAGGATGATCATGACTAGAGGAGATTATAAAATGAACATATAATGAAAGAAGGAAGAAGAGGGAGGATAAATGAGAAGGAATCTCACCATTTCAACTATAAAACTCTCTGTATTCCATTAGGTATGCATCCATATAGAAAAGGGAATGGATTGAAACTTCTTGGAGATTCTCATAAGGTCTGTAAGAACTAGGGAAAGAATATTTATATGAAAAATAGTAAGAATTGAATGATTATGTGTGAAACAATTTACCTTCTCAATTCTAGATGATTTGAGGTAACATGATAACTTTCTCCGTAATCCGCGACTCCTATGAGATCCAAAGAGGGAAAATCAATAATGTGGGTGAGGATAGGGATATTGGATTTGATTGGGAGGTTTAATTTCTGAAACATATTAAAACATCAATTAGATATAAAAGAAAAAAATTATTTGTTTTTTTAACTGGAAATGGGCCCATGGGTCATCCCAATACCTAAATAAGTAACCCAAATTCACCATGTTTATGAATTTCTAAGGGGTCCCAAAGGATATGGTATTATTAATATATATGTGGAGGACAATTGGGAAGTAGAATAAATGAAAAATGTTAATAAACAAAGGATTTATTAAAGAAAAAAATTTAGTTTTTAAAGCTACAAATGGCCACACGGTTGGCCCAAATCATGAAATAACCACCCTTTCTCCAAAAACACATAAACAAGCAATGGGGACCCCAAATTAGGGTGATTAGACATATATGGAATTTAAAAGCTCAAAATTAATCTCACCTAAAACAAAATAAAAGGATCTGGATTTTCAAGGAATAGGATCCAAATAATGACATGAAAAGAAAAAAAATGTTTGTGACAATTCTCCCCACCATTAAAGATTTCCGCCCCCGGAAAGCCATAACATAATCCATCTAATCGATCAAAACATAAGGATTATTTATTTATATGTTTCAGTCTACTAATACAATGAAATAAAATCATCCATTAATGGAACATAATCCTATTACCTCAACCAACACACCAAATCTCAACCACTTCCCAAGAATCAACCGAAAGATCGAGTCACTACCTCTACAACTGAACCAAGAACCCAGTTGATGGGCCTTCTACTAATGAACCCAAAAATCACCCAAACCAATGATAACTCATGAAAAAAAAATATTCCAGTGGATTATGGAATGTAATACCCACAATTAAGAAACAACTAGCAATAGATAAGTTCTTAGGAGGAAAAATCAATGAGACCTGTGGTGGGTCTCCCAACAATTAGAACCCAACTTGCAATGAACAAACAAGAATTCAACATGAGCTAGAATTGGGCCTCACTCACACAAGACGACCAAGAAACACCTGCAACAACCTACCAACCCACGTTGAGAGGAACACAACATAAAAATTTAAGCCACCCACTCTCAAATGGAGGCAACAAGAACCGGCCCAACACTCTCTACAGAGATCCAAACCCCCACCAATTTGGGAGGGGATGGGAGGGGACCCAATCATTGGGCCATTGAAACAAAAAAAGAAATAAAGTAACTATCTAATGGAAATTTTAGAGTTATATTCCTAAAAATACTACCCACAATCCTAGGACTCCTCACTATGTGCCGACTTCACTCTGAAACCTATGGCTGGAGCTCTGATGGATGAAGAATCTCTTGACTCGCAGTCAGGCTTTGGTAATCCCCAAATTGTTCTCCATCCCTTAGTTCCACATAGTACCATATGACACTACTAGGAATAAACAATAGATTAAGAGACACCATGAAATTCTCTTCCTTAATAACAAATTTTTATCAAAACCAAAACATGTAGGTACAGAACATTGTATTCTCTCACTCTGAATGAGGAGCAGAATGAAAAAGGCACACAAAAACACCCACTAATCATCACTGAGCACAACTTCTACAACTAAGAAAACAAACATAAAGGGAATACACTTTAAATCGATCCCAAACAACTCTATATTTCAACAAAAAGGCTGAGGTATCATTCTAAGAGGTGGATTTTACATTTTAAATGAATCCCAAGGTTGATCAATAGGAAATATTTCCAATAGAGAACCATTCATGGCCACATCAAAACATCAAACACATATTTAGAAACCCAATAAGCATTAACCCAAAACTAAGCCACCAACAGGATATCGTCTCAAGATACAACAAGAGTATGACTTCTAGATCACAAGGAAGCTTACTGAATAAAAAACTCTTCTAATACATAGAAAAAACTGGTCACATAACCATTTGTTTATAAAAAATGCTCCCATTTTTCAGCTCAAAACACTTTTGAAAAACAAACTAACTTGGAGGGTTTCCACATTCAACAATGGTGTTTTATAAGTCTCACCCACATGCATATTTTCATGCCACCGTAGGAACCCAAACATCATGACATATAGGTCATCCTTTGAGATATCAATAACACCATGCATGTGAGCACCCATGAAAACACCAAAGGATAAAACCAAACAACATATTTCCAAAAATCATGAACCTTCAAAAGGAACACCAACCACCATGTCAAAATAACCCTTTTCATATTTCACAAAACAAACCACACTTTATCAAGAATGATTTTCTTAAAAACATACCCCTTTTTATTTTTAACGACTTTTAAAACAACTAAGCTACCCCAAAAAACCCCTTCCCATTTTATAAAATTCAGCAGGGTATCCTTTCATAATCTGATGGTCATTGAGACCAATACACTTTCTAGGAAAACACCAACCGCTCAAAACTAAATTTCCAAAACCAATTCATCATATTCAAACACTTTTCAATAGCCAAAACACTCCATTTAAAACATAGTTTCATAATTACTTTAAAATGATTCACACTTTCAAAACATTTTATTTCAACAAAACATAAGTTTAGATTAGGGAAAATCCAATCTCATTAAATTATTTCCACTTCCTCCCCAAAATTTATTTTAAAAAAAATAAAACCATCCCAAAACCATTCTTATATTTAATTTTTGAAAACCCCTTTTTCACTTTTCTAAAATCCGATCCTTCCATTAATACCCATTTCCATAATTCTCACACAAGGATTTTCAAATCAAAAATTCCGAATTCAAGAAAGGTCCATGAAACCCACAAAAGGGAACTAGTGTCGGTGGGTGACTTGACTATATGGTTTGCAGCCATATGTCAAACACAAAACAAACCACACTTCATTATAATAAATATAGTAATATTATAAATATACTTCGTAAATATACTCATATATATATATATCACACCATATATGGTTACATATAACCCTTTTATCACTCGTTTAACAATAATTCTTAATAAATTACAGTATGGGGTGATGCCATATTCGTTTTTCATGTATATTTTGGTTTGGTAGCTTTGGTACCTATACATTGATTATAGTTACAACATATTCAAAATGATAATAAGGATACAAATATAATATATAAAAACTATATACATTTTTAGTGTCATCCATAAAATTTATATCTTGGAAAATTAATTTCACCATTCATGGAGACAATTAGTCATATATATACATGAACAGATATTCCATTTTCTCATTGAATAGAATGAAAAGGTACATTTTAATTAGTCATTAATGAATTATTTTATATCATATATATCAAATTTTTTAATTAAATATATCATTATTACCATTAATGTCAAAATAAAACATGACATGATGATTTGTGGAGGTCGTAGACCACACATACACACGAGCGATGTTATCGATTATCAATAAATCTATAGGTAAGTAGGTATATGTTATATTAAAAATTATTGGAGTATATGTTTTTCATATATATCATAAATATACATTATATTCATCATTATATCCACCCCAGAGAATTGGTGGTGGAAAATTATTTACATCAGCTCGCGTAGTCGTAGTCCACTGTACACACAATCAACAGTTTCCTTTCCCATTTGATGAAAGAAGGGAGGGATACAAGTCATGAAAATAACATAATAACATATAATTATATAGTATATGCATATGTTATTATATTATCCAAGTTGAATAATATTTTAATGAGTTTTCAATAGGAAATAAAAAAATTCTCAGTTATAAACAATACATCTTCTTCAGAAAACCACTTTTGGTTTTCATCAAAATCCTTCATATGATTTTTTTTATTCAAACATAGAAATATAAGACGTGGTTTTGGAAGTTAGGAAGGTATTTTGGTTGTTATTTTTTGAAACAAATGTCTTTGGAAGTTATAACATGAGGGGATAGTGGGTTCCTTTTACAAATGGGGGAGTGGACACAATGGTAATTTTTTAAAAAGAAAACTATATACCCTTTTTTTAAATTAAACAAAAAGTCTCTAAAATGAATAATTGTTATAAATTATATGATAAAGGTCAAAATATATCCTGTAAATTGAAATTAGAAATGTTTTTAGTTCATTATAAAAATTATATTTTTTAAACCCAATACTAAACCTGTTTTAACCGTAATCATGGTGATTAATTTTTACTAGGTTATTAATTATTATGAAAAAATATAATTTTTTACTTATTATATAAAATTAATTATTCTTATTCAGATTATTTAATAAATTTTATCATATTCAACTCATATAAGTGGTGGAATTCAATTTAAAAATTAAACCCGCAATCAAGACGACACAATGGGTTCACAATGAAAACCTTTTCATAAGATTAGAATGTTTTAATATAAAAAATAAACATAAATTTTATTAAATTATATAAATTAGATGAAACATAAAATAATTGAGACTTGTTTTATTTTTCAACCATTTAAAATAAAATGCAAATTATTTAATTCATTAAAAACAAGGTATTTTTTCAATAAAAATCAGTATTCGTTATTATTCATGAAAAAATCAAAAATTTATAAAGAATCAAAAAATCTCTCTAATATAATTTTGAAATCTATATTTCAAACAATATGATTATTTATTTGAATAAATTTTATAAATTATAAAATTTTAATTTTATTATTATTTCCACAAAGAGATGTAAAAACATTTTAAAAGAAAAAATGTTTTTAATTAACATATAAGGACTTTACTAAACAATATGTACTTATTTATCAATATAGTTTATTTATCTAAAACCACCAATTGTAATTTTAAAAAAATTACTATAAATACCAAAATATTTATCATAAAATTTATTATGGTCATGATTATATAATAATATTAATTGTATATTTTGTTTTGTTAAAAATCGGTGTTGTATATAATGTATGTTATCAAAGAAATTTTATTTATTAGAAAAAAATAGTTCATAATAGCATGGGGTGTTGTAGATTTTGTCATGATACTATGAAATGTTTCTCTTATTAGAATCCAAAATCATGTTCTCAAGTCACTGGTCTCAATTAGATAGTTGATGTGGTAGTGCTATCACACTCTATGCCACATCCCTTTTTGAAGTTTTACTGAATTTTTTATACCAAATTATTTTTTTGTTAAATAATTGATAATTGTTGTTGTTTTGTACCATACTGTTTAAAATAAAATATTTTTTATTTAAATCGTGTTTTTTAATGTGCATTACTGCCTTTTTTTATAAAATTCTTAAATTAAATTATTCCTGTGAATTTGACTTTTATTTATTTTATTCTATTATTTTAACAATTTTTCAGTCTAGTTAGTTTATTAATTTTTTAATTTAATTAATTAAACCCTAAATGAACCCCAACCGAGCCATCACCTCCTTGCCATCCGCAATCCCTACTCCATCACATGATCCCCATCCAACACATATTTTCCACACCCTGGGCTACCCTTCGGACATCACCGCATCGGTCTTCCACCTGCCCAACTCGCCAGAGCGAGTCCAGCTACCTCCACCCCACATCGCGGCCTCACCTCCCATTCTAGCTGAACTTGCGCCGCTCTTCTCCCCTGCGCCGCACCAAGACCCCCCCTCTTCATGTTTTGTTTTCTTTCTTTTTATATTTTATTCTATTATATTATAACATACAATATAATATATATATTATGTTTTACATATCATATACAATATAATAATAATAATAGGTATATTAATAAAATTATATTAGCATATATATACATAATATTAATTTATTATATATCATAATAAATTATATTGTTAATTAAATAAAATAGTTATTATATTAATAATAGTATTAAGACTTACAAAATATATATTATAATAAGTATTTTTATATAATATATATATATATATATTAATAATTATTTTCATGTAGTGATATATATATCTATATATATATAATTTTTTCTTTATGTTTGTATCTGACTCACATTCGTTTTTTACAGAGGGAGGGTTACAGCTCGCCGCGCGCGCACTCATCATTTAATTACGAGAAATTGCTTCAGCGACAAGCACGGGAGATGTGGAACTATGAAAGCTCCACATGAGGGCTAGGGAACACCTCAGACAAGATTCCAGAGACTTCGATTATGGGATCATCTGCATTCATCACGGGGACAAGATCATTCATTATCACAAGGGGACAGTATGTGGGACATTGATTCATCGATCCATACTGGGGGAGTGGAAGAGAGGAACATACAACATTCCATCAGAAGAAGATTGGAGGCATCTGATCTCTAGATCAGTATTTCATTCATCGACTCCTACTGTGGGATATCGAGCGAACCCCAGTGTTGCATCCACCATCAAGTAACAGGAATTTGAGCTTTTGGGAGATCAAGCAGAGATACGAACATCTTTATTTTCCTTGTGCTATGTTTTTCTGAAACGTATTTCATCATGAAATTCATTGATTTTAATTCTATTTTTTCCATGAAGCCAACCATTATGTTTAGATAAACTCCTTTGGGGGTGGGTTAAGCTGGATGATTAGATTTTGTTACTCTGGTTCATTCCCTACATCTTTTTATAGATTGTCTTTATCACTGTTTGCGGGTAGGTTTAATTTTCAAAACAACAAGTTTGAGTGAAAACCAATCTTGTTTGAATCTAAATGAAAAATGTTTCAATATAAAGAATTCATGGACAAGTGAATCAGGCGAAAATGAGAGAGACACACTGAACGATACTAAAATGTTGAGCCAAGTGTCATCTAACTTTTTATAATCATTGGATAGATTGATTTTTATAGTTAATGGACTGTAAATGTTATTTCATCACAAAGTGACCAGATGATAAATCTAGCCAGTTACTTTAAGTCAGATCCATATTTCATAAACATATGTGCATGAATGGGGGTAATCAATATAAAAATTTGCTAGTGGCCTTTCTTCCCCTACTCATCTATTGGTTATTTTTGCCACAAGATCTCTTGCTACCTTATCTACCCCTTTGCACTCACTAGTTCACCTTCACATCCTCACACACTATTTTCAGTCACTCCACTTCACCACCACCAATTTATTTTTTTGTTTATTTTTAGATAAGTTTATTTATTTAGATCACCGAGAACAACATTAGGCCTCCCTGTTGTTCGAATCTGTCTTGCAACTATTCTATGTTGTATGTAGGTTATAAATATTAGTTTTCCTCATATACCCAATGAAGCGCATGTGTGCAAATTTTGGCACTGTTTCTAGGAAGTCTAGTGCGATATAAATAAACAAAACAAAAATTCACATATATAAAAAATATAAAAAAACACTAAAAAACATACTGAAAAAATAATCTACCAAAAAATTGAAATTCAAAAAAAAATTGTGAGCCTTCTGAATGAAAACCAGGTCTAAGTCTTAATACATAGTACCAGGTAATTCTGTAATTGATAGGAACCTCAAGGAAGTGAAAAATAATAAAGAAAAGATCAAAATGGGAGATAACAGAAATGAAAACATGAACAACACACTTCCTGATAATTTGAACCAACATGAGATGATTAACCCACCTGAAAATGAGATAGCTAAGAGGCACGGTTTGAGATAGTTCTTGATACCTTCAATGTATAGTAACAATTCATGCATTAGACTCCCTCCTTGGTCCAAGAATTACAAAATCAATAAATCCATGCTTAGTCACCTGCCTACCTCCAAAGGAATTCCTAGTGAGGACTCTCTTGACTTCTTTGGAGCCTTATACTATAGTGTCCAACAACAAACACATAGGGGTCTCACTGAGGTGTTGGAGTTGGTGGTCTAGAACCAACTAATTTGTACTTTATTCATTAAATAAAAGCCTTATCACATCTTGATTGTTCTTCTGCGTGACATGTCATGTGATAATGTCCTAAGGACAGCTGTTGCATTAAAGGGTCGTAGCGGATCCCTGCTATGATGAGAACCCGGAAGTGCCATAACACTGTTCTTGAATGTATGTTCTATGGCCGGATGATATTATTTGAGGGACATAAATAATACAGGTCATTAGGGGTGAGGACTCATAAAACTTTGAGGCCCCTTCTCATGGTGTGCGCCCTTGGTAATATCTAGGAGGATATTATGAGAACGAGACCCGCCAGTAGAAAATCCACATTTCATAGTGTCATCGGATGTTCCTATCTACGAACATGTGTATTGATCCTTAGAATTTAAGATTATTATTAATGGGTATTACAACTCGCGCACTTAGATGTATTGACGAAAACTGTGATGACACACTGTTCGCAGCGAGGTAGGATACGTTGGGTGCGTCACGAGTAATACTGCATTAATAGATAATGCGAGAAAGGATTTGTCCCTTCCGTTCCATAACGGAAGTAGATATCTCAGGCCCTTTGATGGAATTGATATAGCCTAAATAAATCCATGGCCATGGTAAGTTATGGGCAAGTTCAATTCCAGGAAGTCAAAGAAAGAATAATCAAGCACATGGGTTGATGGCACTAGCATGCAACCCGCTTGATTGGAGATATCGAGACAAAGGGATTATATTAATCGGTAAGAGTTCGTAGGAGGTAACATGTCATTGCGACGTTAACTTCTTTCTTTATGGGTGCCTTGGCGTGTTGCTAGACGCTAACCTTGGACTTTAGGCAGGCTCAGTCTAATGCCACTGAGAAAGAGGCCTAGAGGGTCACACACTAAGTGTGTCCATGTATCTCAGTTAAATATTAATTTAACAAGTTAAATAAATATTATTCCCGACTGTGGTTTAATAATTATTTAAGGATGTCTAATCGCATTTATTTTGACACTAGTTATTCGAGATAATATATTGTGGACGAAATAATATATTTATTAGCGAGTAATGCAGTTAAATTTATTTAAGAAATAAATAGTCATTACTCAAGGTCTAATAAATGTTGTGGAGAAAAATGGAAAATAAAAGTACACACCGTGTATATTAAATATACACGCCGTGTAGTTTTTTGGAAAACAAGTACACGCCGTGTATTAATTATTACACGCCGTGTAGTTTTTCCAGTTGGGATTTTGAGGATTTAATATTATTTTATTAAATGATATTTATTATAATCAGCGTGGGCGCATGTCAAGGAATTAATAATTCGACATGGGGGGGTTTTCAATAAGAGTTAATGAAATAAATAAAACGCGTAACACGTTTATTTATTTTCATAACTCTATTAACCTCAAACATGATTATAAATATCCTCACAACCCCAAAATTTTGAAGAGCCATTGGTTCTGCACAACGGATTTGGAAATACTCTCAATCCAAGAGAGAATTCTCTTTCCACCAAGAACGCCCTCAAGTTACGAGATCAAGATCCTCCACCGGATCAAGGCGGTCAAAGGTGGATATCGCAAGCGAAGGTTCTTCCGTACTAGCACTCGGAGATCCCTTCGGCGACGTCCGGAGATACGTAACACACGTGTGGATCACCGCTAGAGGAATCCTACACTTGGATTCTACGACGCAATGACGGATCACCGAATCATGACCGGACACATCAACAAAGAAAGAATTCCAACGAGGTAATTCTTATGCATTAATTAAATTAATTATAATCAACATATGATGATCCTCCTCAAGGGTTCTGTGACTCTTCTTTTCTTTTCGTTCTTCGTTCTATTCTGAAGATTCGGCGTTTTATATCGTGACGGATCTCGGATTGAACGTTGTTTAACGTTAAAATTAAAGTTGGGAAAACCCAACAACGCGCTTCCGCTGCGCCCGGAACCTACAATTGGTATCAGAGCGGGGTCATATCGTTGGTTATAATTATTTAGTTTTTCGTTGGTGATTTACGCATATAATAATTTAGTTATTTCAATTCATGTTTAATCGTTCTAAAAATCTGAATCTCGAGATCTGTTCTTCCTCCCTCGTTTCTCGTTCACCTCACAGAAACAGATATTTCTTTTAATATTGATTAAAATAAAATAGAGGAACTCATCCGTAGGAGCCAAACGTTTCTGGCCGTATAACACCAGAATACACGGCGTGTATTCGGAAGTACACGCTATGTAGTCTAGGTTCAATGCATTGACTGATCCGCCAAATCAGGCCGTGTATTGGATTCTTTCTAAGAATTTAAGACACCGTGTGTTGACCAGAAACAGGTGGCACACAGTTTCCGGAATACACGTTGTGTGGTCCAATGAACACGGCGTGTAGTCCCTTCGGGTTAGGGTTGGGTCGTGTACTCCGTACACGGCCTGCCCGATTGGAAACCATGTAACGCGGAAACTACACGGCGTGTGTCCCACTGTACACGCCGTGTACTCCGAAAATTTCCAAAGTACATTAACACGCCTTATCCCCGGGCGTGTACTTCGGATGGACGGTGAAGAAAAGTACACGCCGTGTAGTCGGAACTACACGCCGTGTACTCACCCAAATTACGCAGATTTATTAAAATTTATTATTATATTATACAAACCCTTGAGACGTGTACCATGGTGCAGGCGTAAAGCTGAGGCACAACACGTGATAGGTGTTTTATATATATGTGTTTAATTTAACATCTGCGTAATAAATGGGAATTCACCGTGTTTCTTCTAAGGTACAAGTTACGTACAAGGATAATTTTAAATGAATTTATTTGTTTAAAATTATGATGGATGAGAATCTCAAGGAAATTCAGAAAATTGATTTAAGATAAAAGGATTGATTAATTAAAGATAATTAATTGATTCGAGCGTGATTTATCTTAAACAAGAACGATTAAAGAATTGAATGCTAGTTTTATTTATGCGTAAATATCGTTGCATGTATGGATGATCATGAGCTAGACTAAGACCTTTGTATGAGAATGGTTTCTTTTAATTTATTTATTTAAATTAATTTTTTTGGCCTGCGAGCCATCTCCTCATTAATATGTAGGGCCTGCGCGCCCAAGGATTATTTTATGTAAAAACCCCTTTTTACCCCTCACCTGCGTGTGAGATAAATGCATATGTAATGGATGGAGCTCCCAAGCAAGTGGAGGTGGCTCAAGTCAGGAGCCAAGGTGAAACCAATCCATGGAGATACAAAGGTGGACAGGTGGAAAGCTGTAGACACGAACCCGAAAGGTTCAAGGTGTTTCTCCCCTAGGTCTTGGGTTAGTTTATCAACCGCTAGATAAACTAACCAATAGAAAAGCTCATGATCATACCATTTATTTTATTTCTGTCAGTTGCATGGTTTATTTATTGTGGGTGTGTTGTCATGATCACACAATTAATGAATTAAACGAGCATGCAAGATGGAACTAAAATAAAATTGGCTTATACGTAAATATTATCCTAGACATGGTTAATCACTTAAGTATATCCCACTTAATATTACCAAGCATGTAATCAAAGATAATAAAATGGCAATTTATGTATAAGGATAAAATCCCTCAAGATAAATATTAAGTCGGCATAGCCTTCCATAATCTTGGTTAGAATCGAACCATAGTTCAAAGTGCTTGACCAACCCTAGTTGGGGTGATTTCAATTATCGGGGAATTCTAATTTAAGGTTTTGGGTTGACTTGACTTGGTTCGCATCAAGGGTTGATTGCCACAGCAGGACTTGGTGTGACCAAGAGGCAAATGTTGAGGAAATCCAAAAAAGGATTTCAGGATTGGGGAGTCCACTCAGCGGATCAAGGAACTGCGAGTTAATGTAGTTGGCATTTGGAATGCCTACCTAAAACCCTTCAAGTTGCTTGACCAACCCTAGTTGGGGTAATGCGAAGGGCAATATGGATCCTTGCCACTAGAATATTCATGCAACAGAATATTCCGAAGTCAATGGTGAGGGATATTGGATTTCGATAAAATAGTGGGAGACTAATAAGTATTAATTTATTTGTCTCAATTTTTATAATAAAGTACTAAACCGTTTCTCTTCTTAATTTATAGAAACGGAAATAAAATGACTTCAAACATATCATTGCGCACCATACTCGAGAAATAAAACATTCTCACCGGCACCAATTTCCAAGAGTGGCAGAGGCGTTTACGCATCGTCCTTCGCCACGAAAGGAAATTATATGTGTTGGAAGAGCCTATTCCAGTTGCACCTGGGAAAGAGGCTAGTGATGAGGAATTATCTCTCTACATGAAACATATGGATGATTCCACAGATGTCCAGTGTTTCATGTTATCGGCCATGTCTAATGAGCTCTTGAAGCAACATGAAAACATGGATGCGTATAGCATGATGTCTCACCTTAAAGATCTCTACCAAGTGAAGGCAAGACAGGAGAGGTATGAGATCTCCAATGCTTTTTTTACCACGAAGCTTGGAGAGTCTGCGCCAGCTGGGCCTCATGTAGTCATGCTTATTGGCTACATTGAACGATTGGAAATCTTAGGGATTAAATTCCTGGATGAGTTGCGTACAGATCTCATCCTATCATCACTGCCCAAGACCTTCTCTAGCTTCATTGTTAAATATAACATGAGCGGCAATGAGAAGAGTCTATTGGAGCTTCTGACCTTGATTCGCCAGGTAGATAAGAACATGGGGTGTGACAAACCCGTGGTCCCTATGGTGAACAAGAAAAGGAAGGACAAGGAAAAGGGGACAAAGACTTATAAACGGTCTGAAGCCCCCGAGCACCGTCCCTCCAAGAAGGGGAAGATCCAGAGGCAGGGAAAGGAACGGGAGGCAGTGTGTTTTGCATGTGGCAAGCAGGGCCATTGGAAGAGGAATTGCACCCAGAAGCGTGGGGACGCTAAAGGTTCGTTCGTTATCAAGTGCAATCTTTCTATTTCTACACATTGGGTATTAGATACAGCTTGTGGGGATCACATCTGTATTCAAATGCAGAAACCAAGTAGATTTAGAAAAATCGCCAGAGGAGATGTGGATATTCGAGCTGCCAATGGCGCAAGGCTAGCTGCGTTGGCTATTGGCGACTATCACCTCTCATTGCCAACTGGCATGATTTTGGTTTTACAAAACTGTTATTTTGTGCCTAGTGTTACCAAGAACATAATTTATGTGTCTTGTTTGGATATAGATGGATTTATTTTCAAGTTTGGAAATAAGGGTTGTCTCTTTTATAAGAACAACGTATGTTATGGTATGGCACATTTGAATAATGGTTTGTATGTATTAAATTATGAAAACCAAGTGTTGGAAATCGATAACGAAACAAACTCACATGACTCATACATCACCCAGTTAGGGCATCACCGCCTTGGTCATGTGAACAAGAAGCGCTTGACAAAGCTCTGCCAAGATGGCTATTTAGACTCTACTGAGCTAAAACCACTTGGTAGATGTCACACTTGTTTACAAGGAAAAATGACCAAGCCGACTTTTGGTGGACAAGGTGAAAGGGCCACAGAGCTTCTAGGATTGGTACACACAGATGTGTGTGGACCATTTCCAGTAGAAGCTAGAGGTGGATATTCTTACTTTATTACTTTTATTGATGATTTGAGTAGATATGGCTATGTCTACTTAATGAGGTATAAGTCAGAGTCCTTAGAGAAATTTAAGGGATTCAAGAATGAAGTAGAGAATCAACTTGGTAAGAAGATAAAGAAGCTTCGATCGGATCGAGGTGGAGAATATCTGAACCAAGAGTTCATCGATCTTCTACGGGAGTCTGGGATTATATCTCTGCTCACTCCTCCTTATACATCACAATGGAATGGTGTTAGTGAAAGGAGGAACCACACCTTGTTGGACATGGTGAGGTCGATGATGAGTCATGCGGATCTTCCATTATCCTTTTGGGGATATGCATTACAAACTGCAGCATACACATTAAACCGAGTACCAACTAAGGCAGCAAATGGAATTCCATCTGAGTTATGGAATGGAAGGAAACCCACTTTGTCTCACACACGTGTTTGGGGATGCGAGGCATTTGTTAAGGCCTTCTCAGGCAACAAACTAGCACCCCGGGGCACGAAGTGTATCTTTATAGGATATCCCAAGGAAATGAAAGGATATTACCTATATAACCCCCAAGACAATAAAGTGATTGTCGCTAGACAAGCCGTATTTCTTGAGAGGGAGCATATCCTCAAGAAGGATTGTGGGAGAAAGATTGAATTCGATGAAGTTGATGCTCAAGATACACAGGAGTTGGTATAGGAACAAGTTCCACAGGTCCCCGTGGAAGAGGTTCCAAAAACACAAGTACTGCGTAGGAGCTCATGAGAGGTAATGAAACCAGAGAGATTTGGTTTCCTAGTCACCGAGGATGGTGAATCATTATTGTTGGACAATGATGAACCTCTCTCCTACATGGAAGCAGTAGAAAGCTCTGAAGCTACAATATGGCTAGAAGCTATGAATTCTGAGATGGATTCGATGTATTAGAACCAAGTTTGGGTTCTTGTCGATGAGCCAGTTGATGTAAAGAATGTTGGATGCAAATGGGTATTCAAAAGAAAGCTGGACATGGAAGGTCAAGTTAGAACCTATAAAGTAAGGCTAGTGGCTAAAGGATTCAGACAACGTCAAGGAATTGAATATGATGAAACCTTCTCACCAGTTGCCATGTTTAAATCCATAAGAATCATACTTACCATAGCAGCTTACCATGACTACGAGATTTGGAAGATGGATGTCAAAACAGCATTCCTTAACGGGAACCTTCAGGAAGATGTCTATATGACACAACCAGAAGGGTTTGTGACACCAGGTGAAGCCAAACGGGTTTTCAAGTTGCAGAAATCTATTTATGGATTGAAGCAAGCATCCAGGTCATGGAACATTCGATTTGATGACGCCATAAAAGAATTTGGTTTCATTAAGAACGAATGTGAGCCATGTGTTTATAAGCGGTTTAATGGGAATGCGGCTGTCATCCTAGTGGTATATGTTGATGACATATTACTTATTGGAAACGACGTACCAGCCTTACCGTCAGTTAAGGACTGGTTGAACAAGTGTTTCTCATGAAGGACTTAGGAGAAGCAGCCTACATTCTAGGGATCAAGATCAATCGTGATAGATCCAAGAGACTGCTTGAACTAAGTCAGGGTACATACATTGACCAGATACTAAAGAGATTTAGTATGGAAAAATCCAAGAGGGGATTGGTTCCAGTGTCACATGGCTTACATATTTCTAATAAAATGTGTCCCCAGACACAACATGAGAAAGATAGGATGAGAAAGATCCCATATGCTTCGGTTATAGGATCCATCATGTATGCCGTGTTATGTACCATGATTGATGTTGCCTATGCACTGAGCATGGTAGGAAGATATCAAGCAGATCCAGGAGAACAGCATTGGACTGCTGTTAAGACTATCCTTAAGTATCTGAGAAGAACTAAGGATATGTTCCTGGTATATGGAGGAGACGAGGAGCTTGTCATCAGAGGGTATGCTGATGCTAGTTTTCAAACAGATCAGAATGATCTGAAGCCGCAATCTGGATATGTTTTCTGTCTCAATGGAGGAGCTGTGAGCTGGAAGAGTTCAAAGCAGCCAGTTGTCGCTGATTCTACAGCGGAGTCCGAGTATATAGCGGATTCTGATGTATCCAAAGAAGACGTTTGGATTCAGAACTTTGTCCAGGAGCTTGATGTGCTGCCTAGCAGTAAAGATCCCATTACATTGTATTGTGATAATACTGCAGCGGTGGCTCTTGCAAAAGAACCAAGGTCACATCAACGGAAAAAGCACATACTCCGGAAGTATCACCTCTTGAGGGATTTCTATCAAAGGGGTGAAGTTGCAGTGAGCAGAGTATCCATGAAAGAGAACGTGGCAGACCCCATGACTAAAGGCCTATCTCAGCAGAAGCATGAATATCATGTGATAGCTAGCGGGTTAAAGGTTGTTAGCAGTTGGCTCTAGTCCAAGTGGGAGTATGTTGGAGTTGGTGGTCTAGAACCAACTACTTTATACTTTATTCATAAAATAAAAGCCTTATCACATCTTGATTGTTCTTCTGCGTGACATGTCATGTGATAATGTCCTAAGGAAAGCTGTTGCATTAAAGGGTCATAGCGGATCCCTGCTATGATGAGAACCTGGAAGTGCCATAACACTGTTCTTGAATGTATGTTCTATGGCCGGATGATATTATTTGAGGTACACAAATAAAACAGGTCATTAGGGGTGAGGAATCATAAAACATTGAGGCAACTTCTCATAGTGTGCGCCCTTGGTAATATCCAGGAGGAAATTATGAGAACGAGACCCGCCAGTAGGAAATCCACATTTCATAGTGTCATTGGATGTTCCTATCTACGAACGTGTGTATTGATCCTTAGAATTTAAGATTATTATTAATGGGTATTACAACTCATGCACTTAGATGTATTAACGAAAACTGTGACGACACACTATTCGCAGCGAGGTAGGATAAGTTGGGTGCGTCACGAGTAATATTGCATTAATAGATAATGCAAGAAAGGATTTGTCCCTTCCGTTCCATAAGGGAAGTAGATATCTCAGGCCCTTTGATGGAATTGATATAGCCTAAATAAATCCATGGCCACGGTAAGGTATGGGCAAGTTCAATTCCGGGAAGTCAAATAAAGAATAATCAAGCACATGGGTTGATGGCACTAGCATGCAACCCGCTTGATTGGAGATATCGAGACAAAGGGATTATATTACACGGTAAGAGTTCATAGGAGGTAACACGTCATTGCGGCGTTAACTTCTTTCTCTATGGTGCCTTGGCGTGTTGCTAGACGCTAACCTTGGACTTTAGGCAGGCTCAGCCTAATGCCACTGAGAAAGAGGCCTAGAGGGTCACACACTAAGTGTGTCCATGTATCTCAGTTAAATATTAATTTAACAAGTTAAATAAATATTATTCCCGACTGTGGTTTAATAATTATTTAAGGATGTCTGATCTCATTTATTTTGACACTAGTTATTCGAGAGAATATATTGTGGACTAAATAATATATTTATTAGAGAGTAATGCAGTTAAATTTATTTAAGAAATAAATAGTCATTACTCAAGGTCTAATAAATGTGGTGGAGAAAAATGGAAAATAATAGTACACACCGTGTATATTAAATATACACGCCGTGTAGTTTTATGGAAAACAAGTACACAACGTGTATTAATTATTACACACTGTGTAGTTTTTCCAATTGGGATTTTGAGGATTTAATATTATTTTATTAAATGATATTTATTATAATAAGTGTGGGCGCATGTCAAGGAATAAATAATTCGACATGGGGGGGTTTTCAATAAGAGTTAATGAAATAAATAAAATGCATAACACGTTTATTTATTGTCATAACTCTATTAACCTCAAACAAGATTATAAATATCCTCACAATCCCAACATTTTGAAGAGCCATTGGTTGTGCACAACGGATTTGGAAATACTCTCAAGCCAAGAGAGAATTCTCTTTCCACCAAGAACGCCCTCAAGTTATGAGAGCAAGATCCTCCACCGGATCAAGGCGGTCAAAGGCGGATATCGCAAGCGAAGGTTCTTCCGCGGAGATCCCTTCGGCGACATCCGGAGATACGTGACACACGTGTGGATCACCGCTAGAGGAATCCTACACTTGGATTCTACGACGCAACGACGGATCACCGAATCGTGACCAGACACATCAACGAAGAAATAATTCCAATGAGGTAATTCTTATGCATTAATTAAATTAATTATAATCAACATATGATGATCCTCCTCAAGAGTTCTAGGACTCTTCTTTTATTTTCGTTCTTCGTTCTATTCCGAAGATTCGGAGTTTTATATCGTGACAGATCTCAGATTGAACGTTGTTTAACGTTAAAATTAAAGTTGGGAAAACCCACCAACGCGCTTCCGCTGCGCCCGGAACCTACATGAGGAAGAGATTTAACTGAGAGTTTTCCCCTTCTTCCTCAAGGGAAATGTTAGGACTTTGTTTCAATAGTTGGAAGAAGAAATTTGTGTCACCTGTGATCATGTTTATAATTCTTTCACAATGAAATTATATCCAAGGAGGTTAACATCTGAAATTAGACACAAAACAACTCGATTCCTTTAGGATGAAAGAGAACAGTTTCATGAATCCTGGGATAGGTTTAGAGGATTTCTTAGGCATTTTCCAAAACATAAATTTACACCCCAATTCCTCATGGAAACCTTCTACAATAGCCTCTCCCCTTATAACTAAACTATGGTGGATCAGTCTTCTAGAGAAGACATTAGTGATAGGACTACTGAGGAGGTCAAACAATTCTTTAATACCATAGGTCAAAACTCCCAACACAAATTCTCTTGGAGGAGAACCATTGTGAGAAAGGAAATCACCTCTTCTCCTCAAGATAAAGCCCAATCTGATGGCTTCTTTAATGAGAACCCACATTATACCCCTAAAAAAAGTGCCACTAGTGTGGCATGTTTGTCCATTCTCAAAAATGTTGTCCAAACATCGATAGGCCTATCTAGCCTCATGAGAGTGCCTTCTTTGTTGGCTATGGACCTCAGATGCAGCCTAGGGAAGATCCTATTTCCAAAACCTACAATCAGGGGTATAGGAACCATCTGAACCTATCATAGAGGCCACAGAGATTCCTCCGACCTACTACCCCTCCGGGATTCCAGTAACCTCCTAAGAAGCAATTCCAACCCCAACCCCAACCAAAGGATAGTCATCCAACTCAAAATATTATGTGACATACATGTTCCATCATTTTATAGGGAGTTTTGATGAAACAAAATACCAAAAATTATTATGATAAAGTTCAAATAGATGCTATAATGAAGAACATGGAAATTCAAATGGGGCAGTTGGCTAGGGACTCTAGTAATAGACAAAAGGGTAGGCTACCCGACACCACTGAAGCCAATCCTAGGGATAATGTCATGGATGTGACCACCAGAAGTGGTCTCCAAACTCACCAAGATCCTAGTAAATAGCCCCAAAATACTGAAAATGAGAAACTGGATGAAGCTGGAAACTCTAATCTTGAAGAACCTAAAGATGGAAAATAGGACAACACCACTAGAATCCCTCCAGTTCCTGCTGTTCTAGCTCAAAAACCCAAATAAAATGGATTGAAAAGAAAAGGAAATAAAGGGAGAAAATATGGAAGATAAATATGTAGAGTTTCCCCCAATTGTGAGGAATTTTTCCGCTGTAATCCCCATCCCAAAAAGAATTATGAAACCAATTCATGATTCTGAACTGTTGAAAATTTTGAATGTGGTTAAATACTGAACATTGATATCCCATGCTGGGAAACCTTGATTCAAAGCCCATCATATCTAAAATCACTCAAGAAAATATGTTCAAACAAAAAGGCATTCGAAGAATTTTCCATCAGTAACTTAATAGTGGAGTGTAGTGTAGTCTTGTATAATATGATACCTCCAATGCTTCTTGATCTATGAAGCTTTGTCATCCCCTGCACCATTGGGGATAAAGTGGTAAGTACAATTGTTTGTGCGATTTGCGTGCTTGTATTAATCTGATTCCCCTGTCACTTATTTAGCACCTGAGATTAGGAGTTCCCCAACCCACCATTGTTATGTTACAGATTTCTAATAGGACCATTACTCATCCAGTGGGTAGGGTCGATGATCTCTTAGTGGGAGTAGTAAAAAACATTTTTCATGCTCACATTCTTATCCTTGATATGGAGTGTGACCAAGAGGTTGTTATCATTCTCGGTAGGCCCTTCCTGGCCACAGGGGGAGTTTTGATAGATGTCTCTAAGGGGAAACTAATTTTCGATATGGGTGAACATAAAGAATAATTCAATGTGTTTAACAAAATCAAAGAACCAACCAACCCAATTTCCCCAAAAGATGAGATGTTAGTTGTTAAGAGTTGTGTTGATAAAGAGGAAGATGAGTTTCTGAGATTGATAGATGAAATCAATAGCAAACCTGAAATCTCTATTGTCGCTTACATGGGGATTATATCAATTAAATAGAGATAATTTGTGGATGAGTACGAGCGAGAATTTTTGGAGAACCTTGATGAGTTTTTTTAAATCACTATCATACCTTGAGAGATGAGTATAAGTTAGAGCAGTTTTTCTGGAATCTCTATTGATGAGGAAGAATCTTTCTCTACTACCTTCTTCAAGAGGCAACATGAAGTCCTTGGGCCACCCAGGCCCAAGTGTCTTCCCTCAAGAAAGTCACCACCCACCCTTGAACTCAAGTCCCTCCCTAACCATCTCAAATAATTATTTTTATGAGATAGTTCCATCATTCCTATGATCATTTTATCCAACCTTGAGGTTAGTCAAGAGAAAAATCTACTTAGTGTTTTGAAGAAATACATTTCAGTCATAGGCTAGTCAATTATTAATATCAAAGGGATAAGTCCAGCCTTCTTCATGCATAAAATTTTTATGGAACCTGAGTGTAAGCCTAGAGTAGAATCCCAAATAAGACTCAACCCAAACATGAAGGAATTTTTGAGAGAAAAAGTCATTAGGTTGCTTGATGGTCGAATAATTTTTCCCATTTTTGATAGCCCCTTGGTAATTTGGTCCACATGGTTCCCAAAAAAAGAGTTACAGTGGTCAGTAATGAGAAGAATGAGAGAATATGGACAAGAGAAGTGAATAAATGGAGAGTATGTATGGACTATAAAAAGTTGAATGCTTCCACAAGAAAGTATCACTTTCCAATACCATTTTTTGTTCAAATATAAGAGATATTGGCAGGCAATGAATTCTTATGCTTTCTTGATTGTTATTCTAAATACAACCAGATTTTCATTTCACCTGAGGACCAAGAGAAAAGCACCTTTACCTATGTATTTGGAACATTTTTCTACAGGTGGATTCCCTTCAACTTGTGTGGTTCTCTCTCCACTTTACAGAGGTGTGTGATGGAAATTTTTTCAGACACGATTGAAAGGATAATTGAAGTGTTCATGGATGATTTCTCCATTGTGGGAAATAACATTGAGAACTATCTGAAAAATATGTAATTAGTGTTAAAACGGTACCAGTAGACCAACATACTCTTAAACTAGGAGATGTTTCTATTCATGGCCACTGAAGGCATAGTTTTGGGACACCAAGTCTCTAAGATGGGTATGGAGATTGATAATGCTATAGTTGAGGTCATACAAAAGTTTCCACTGCCTAAAAATGTCGAAGGAATTAGATGTTTTTTGGATCATGCAGGGTTCTAAAAGAGATTCATTAATGAATTTTCTAAGATTACTAGACCCATTTTCTCCCTACTGGTAAAGGACACACCCTTTTTCTTCGATGAGAAATGTCTAGAGGCCTTTAATCTGCTCATGGAGAAGGTGAATACTTCACCTGTAATAACTACTCCGAACTGAAATATTTCCTTTGAAGTGATGTGTGATTCTAGTGAATTTGTAGTAGGAGACGTGTTAGGGCAGAGGAAAGATAAAAAACTACATGTTATTTACTATCCAAGCAAGCAGCTAGATGATTTGCAGAAGAATTATTCTACCACTAAAAAGGAGATGGCTACTGTGATGTTTACTTTGGAAAAGTTCAAGCAGTACTTGATAGGATCAAGGATAATAATTTTCAAAGATCATTAATCTCAAAAGTACTTGCTAGCTAAAAATAACAAAAAACCCAGAATTATGAGGTGGACCTTATAGTTATAGGAGTTTTATTTAGTGATTAATGACAAGAAAGGGGCTGGAAATGTAGTGGAAGATCACTTTCTAGGATTTCTGAATACTCCAAGTAAGGAACCAAGATAGATTAACACTTTTTTCCCTAATGAAAAATTGTTTGCTTCCTTTATGAAGTATTCTGCTTGGTTCGTAGACTATTCCATCTTTCAAGTAGTTGGAGTCATTCCCTATGATCTCTCACACAATAAGAGGAAGTGGTTTATATCTGAGCTGAAATATTAGATTTGGGACGACCCTCTTCTCTTTCGAAGATGTGCTGATTGGATTTTGAGAATAAGTGTTGTTGATGATGACATTTTTCCTATTCTTCAGAGCTTCCATTCATCACATTTGGGTGGCCACTATGGTGGAGAAAGGACTACTCAAAAGGTCTTACATGCTGGTTTCTACTGGCCAACATTATTTAAAGATTCTAGGAGTCTAGTTATTGGATTTGAGAAATGTCAAATGTTGGGAAATGTTGGAAGAAGGTAGGAGCTACCCCAAAAAGGTATTATAGAGGTTAAAATCATTTATGTGTGGGTCTTGGACTTTATAGGACCATTCACATCCTCTTATGGTAATGAGTAATTTTTTGTTGTATTAGACTAGTGTCCAAGTGAGTTGAGGCAGTAGCTCTACCAGATAATTCTGCTTCTAGTGCTGAAAATTAATCAAGAAAAACATCTTCTCTAGGTTTGGTGTGCCTCGAGAATTCATCATTAATGATGGGACTAACTTCAACAATTATATGTCAAAAGGTTTGATGGAGAATTATGGGTTCTCACAAAGGGCAGACACCACTTACCACCCATAGTCATGTGGAAATAAAGAAGTTCCAAATAGAGTGCTCAAACATATTTTAGAGAAAATAGTGTATAACTCTAGGAAGGATTGGTCAAAGATGTTGGATGAGGCCCTTTGGGACTATAGAACTTCTTATAAGACTCCTATCGGGATGTCACCATATAGGATACTCTTTGGGAAAACATGTCATCTACATGTTGAGTTACAAACAGAGAACTTATTGGGCAGTGAAGGCTCTTAACTTTGATTTTACATCTGCTGGTGAAAGGAGACTGTTTCAGCTGAGTGAGATGGAGGAGATTTGAAGAGATTCCTATGAGAATGCTAAAATTTAAAAAGATAGAACAAAGTCTTTTCATGATTCAATCATTCAAAATATGAATTTCATGGTTGCTGAGAGGGTCCGGCTTTTCAATTCAAGATTTAAGATGTTTCCAGAAATATTGAAGTCCAAGTGGTTAGGACCCTTTACCATTTTTGGAGTCTTAGTTAATGGAGCTGTTGAGCTAGTTAGAGAAAAGAATTGACCATTCTTAGTCAATGTTCAAAGAATAAATCACTTCATTAAAGGGAAACCAAAGGGCTTGGCTGCCATATCTATGTGGGAAGAATGAATTGATTCATATCTAACTGAGGAATATAAACTCAGTGTTACATTGGAACTAACCCATGGTTTCTTAGTTATTTCCCTTTTATTTTTGTTCTTCAGTAATATTAACCACTGCTTCTTGATCTCTAGTTTAACCTCTTAACTGATTGATGGTGCCTCAAGATTTGTTGTAGTTTTAGAGAGAGAGTTGTTGCTTCCAGAAATGTCACCATGAAAACCCAAGGGAGAAATCCACTGCAACATATGAATAACATTTCTTTCTACTCACTCCCTTAGGTTACTTATCTTGAACATAAAACTCTAAAATATATTTTTACATCTTTTTACTTTCTGGTTAATGAAGAGGAGTAAGCACCCAGTACTGTTGACGAGGATATTTCCATGGAATTTAGTGTTACAGCTCCAATAATTCAGTGAAGTGTTGTTTTTCCCTTTTTCACTTTTAATTTTCTACATAATCTTCACTGTGAATTAAGTGTGGGGTAATTTCCCATGACCTTTGAAAAGTGTAATGTGTTTATTGTTTGAGTGTTAGCCTACTAATATCTAGAGAGTTGAAAAATTCTTTTGAGTTGATTTGTGAAACATGCTTGCACCCACTACTTTTAATCTCATTATGCTGATGATGCACATCATTGCTAATCGTGCTACTATTTTAAGTAAATTGATAAAATATTTTGTCTTATGATTAAAAAATTTAAAGCATGAACATTTTAGGAATTGACCTGAACTTTTTTCTAGTGATGGTTGTAGGGGTATGGTTCTTTTGTTTGTCTGTTTGAAGTTTTCTTTTCTTTCCCATTTTGTGTCACAAATATAATTTGTGAACCTCATTGATACCCCTCTATATCCTTTTTCTGATGAAATGTCTATCTATTTTTAACTTAAACTGTCTTCCACCTTAGAATTGACCATTGGGGAAAATGTTGGGTTTTATGTGTGGGGGAGAGGGTTCATTCTAGTGTTAGGTCAAATTCCCCCTTCTGAAACCTGATTTTAAAAAAATGGTCAATTTTTTTTAAAATTTGTTCAAAATTATTTCAAAAAACATTTCATCACTTGATGGTCATTGGAGGTTCCTTGGTACTTCAATTATATCTTGTTTAGTGGATAACTATTTGCTGGTTATTGAGAGTGACTCTTAGTTAGAAACTATTAAGCATGAATGATTTCTCAGTGCAATTGTTCACTGTCTCTACGGATCTGTCTATTTAGGAAATGAAGATGGGAGTGTGACATGATATGTTTTATGGAGTAAGGATCATGAAATAGAGTAACTAGAAGTTCTAATTAGAACCTAGTGGACTTACACTTTTTGATCAATAATAATATTCAATCACTTTAGGAAGTCAACTCGATTGATTATTAATAAATCTTTTGTAACTAGAGTAAAATTGGAAAATCGAATCCCATGGTGGGTATCTGAGAAAAAGGGTATTGGGTGTGTTTTTATGAATAAATAAATCCAATTTCAATATTAATAAGTGTTATACATAGTGCTCTGCACAAGGAATATGGTTGGAAAAAATGGAAATAAACTACCCTTGTCAAAAATGAACTCATTAAGGTGAGGGAAATTTTGAACCTATATGAAAAAGGTAGAAATTGACTTGGATAATTTTCATTTGTGTAGAATCAATAAAGTAACGAAATTAATGGACATTAAATTTTCGACCCTGCAGGAAGGTGTGAATGGAAGATTCCCTTGGTTATGTTTTGAATTTCACTTCATCTATCCTGTCAACACTCCCTGAATCAGAACACAAATTGGAAATTGAAGTTGGACAGTTAACGAGTACATGTAGAATGCAGCACATACATTTCAGTTTATGAATTTGTGGTTATGTTGACTTATAGTGGGTTTTTGAAGCTATGAAGGACATCATTTTTGAACACTTTTGGATAACCTGACCCATGGTTTGGTCCTGCTCCTCTGGGTACTAATGTTTAATCATGCACTCTTTATGAAATGAAAATCACAAATAATCTTTCTATTTCAAATTCAAAGGCATATACTTGTTTGAGGACAAACAAAGTTTTGTGTTTGGGGGTGTTTAATGTGTCATTTATTTAACACTCTTTTCCACATCCCTTTTTGTAGTTTTTCTGACTTTTTATACCAAATTGGTGTTTTTTATTCAATAATTGACAATTGTTGTGGATTTATACCTTGTTGTGTAAAATAGTATTTTTTTAGTTTACACCATGTGTGTTAATGTGCATTATTGTCTTTTTTAAATAATTCTAAAATTAAATAATTCATGTGAATTTGAAATTTATTTATTTTATTATTTTATATTTAAAATTTTTTATTCTAGTTGGTTTATTAATTCATTAATTTAATTAATTAGTTTTTTCGGTAGTTTGTAAATAAATAACTCAATTTAGTATTTATTTTTTAAAAATAATTTAATTATTTTTAACAATTTAGTCTTATTCAATCAATTTTTTATTCATTAATTTAATTAATTATTTAATTAATTGGTTAAATAATTTTATCAAGTAGCAGTAATTACTTTAATTTGTTCTGAAATTAATTTTTTTTTATTTTTAATACATATAAGTTCATTCTTTTAAATAAATCATAATTAATTTTATTATTTAAGTTTATTTTATTTATTTAGTATTTAATTATATTTTATTTAATTTAATTGATTAATTTAGTAATCAATTTTTAGTTGTATTAATGTTTTAATTTATTTATTTGTTTGTTCTGTTTTCGTTTGCAGGTGTAGCAGTCGCATGGTCCTATGGCACCGTTTCCTTATGGTCTCACCGTGAGCATCATTAACGGTGCTTCAATCACGGTCTCACCATTTCCTAGCGACCGTTTCTCTATCACTGTCCCACCGCTTCAACCCTTTCCCACCGTTCTACGCCCCTGCCCATGTTTCATCCTCCAACAGCATCACAACAAATAAAAAATATTTAATAGAAGACTCAACCAAAGGGATATTCGAAACACAATAAAATAAAACCTCTCTGAAACACAACAATTCTAACTCACAGTAGTACAAATCGAACGAACAAATGATTAAATGGAAACAAAGAAGATCGAATAAACCCTGAAACTGGAAACCAAAGCACCCTATTTTAATCCAAATCTGAACCAGTGCGCAGGAGCTCCGAACCCAATTTGCTGGTGAGCCGTCCGAACCCTACTGCCTTGCTTCCACCTTCTAGCCATCACGACTTGCCGCCTCCCCATTTCTTCGCCCTCCATTCATCACTGCCAAGCCGAAATCATACTCACCCTTCACCCTCCGCATCTTGGACCCTAACCGAACCCCATCCGAGCCATCACCTTCTCGCCATTCGCAAGACCTGCTCCACCACATGATCCCCATCAGGCTATAATTTCCCACAACCCACGCTACCCTTCAGACCTCACCGCATCGGTCTTAGAACCCCATCAGGCCATAATTTATGTTATTAATTAAATACAATAGTTATTATACTAATAATAGTATTAGGATTTACAAAATATATATTCTTATAAGTATTTTTATGAAATATATATATACATAATTTTTTTTATGTTTGTATCTGACCCACGTGCGTTTTTTGCAGAGGGAGGGTTGCATTTTGTCGCATGTGCACTAATCATTCATTTAGGAGCTACTGCTCCACTGACTAGTGCAGAAGATGTGGAACTGTGAAAGATCAATGTGGAGACTGTGGAACACCTCAGGTGAGATTTTAAAGACTTCTATAACATACTCAGCATCATTCATCATGGGGATTAAATTATTCATTCTCTAGGGGGGCAGGACGTGGGGCATTGATTCATTGATCCAGACAGGGGGAGTGGATGAGAGGAACATTCAACATTCCATCGGAAGAATATTGGAGGCATCCTAGCAGCAGATCATCATTTCACACCTTGGCTCCAAGGGTGGTATATAGAGTGAACTCCAGCATTGCATCCACCATCATGTAGCAAGAATTGGAGCTTTCTTGGGATTTAGTAGCGAGATATACACCATTATTTTCTTTGTGATCTGTTTTTCTGCCACATATTTCAATATAAACCTCACTGATTTTAATTCTATTTTTTCACTGATGCCAACCATTATGTCCAGATAAACCCCTTTGTTAGAGGGGTAAGTTGGCTGGTTAGATTTTGTTACTATCGTTCAAGCACGACATATTTTTCTAGATCATATTTCTCACTGTTTGTGGGAAGGTTTTATTTTAAAAACAAAAAGTTTGAGTGAAAACCAATAATTTTTTAATCTAAATGAGAACTATTTCAATATGAGGAATTCACTGACAAGTGAATCATGCTCAAATGAGAGAGACACACTGAACTCAACTAACATATTGAGCCTAGTGTCGTCTGACTTCTTATCACTATTTGATAAAATGATTTTTATAGTTGAAGGAATGTAAGGTTTATTTCATCACAAACTAACAAGATGAAATATCTGTCAAGTTACTTTAAGTCGGATCTATATTTCTTAAACTTCTGTGCATGAACGAGGGTAAGAAATATTGAAATCGTCAGTGGACTTTCTACCCCTACTCATCTATTGGATGTTTTTACCACAAGCTCTCTTGTTTCCTTGTCTTCCCCCTTGCACTCACCAGTTCACCTTCACTTCCTCACACAATGATTTTCACTCACTCCACATCACCACCACCAACTGATTTTGTTGGGTTTTTATGTGTGTTTTTGTTTGGTTTATTTTTGTTAGACCACCAAGCACAAAATTAGGCCTTCCTGTGGTTCGACCCTATCTTTCCACTATTCTAAGTAGTAAGTATGTTATAAATTTTAGTTTTTCACCCATTCCCAATGACGCGTGTGTGTGAAATAGCATAAGCGATCTATTTCTAAGGTGATTTCCAAGTGAAAACATAATTTCTCCAAGTGAGTATTTCATATAACTTAATATTTTTTATATTAATATTACACTTATATAATTATTATAAACACAATAACACAATTAAATCAGTATTATTAATATAACAAAAATTTATTATATTATTGTTCGATCCATTATTCTGTTTTTTCTATCCTCTTTGAAAACCAAAACAATATTGATCGTGGAAATGTGTGGACTACCGCCTCAATGAAATGATTAGGTTTGTTACTCATCACCACATATAATTTTTGGTGAAAATGGTTGATTGGATGAGATAATTTGAAGTCTGAAAAATATGTATATTTTTCCAATTATATTATATAATACACATTCACTCAATCCCATTTTTTTAGAAATGGAATTGATAGTTATGCGTACATATAGACTACCACCCCCATGGATAATGAATTTAATTTGACATCACCACCCTTCTTGGATGGTCCCTAGGGATAATTTATTGATGTTAAGTGATATTTATTAAAAAAGTTAATCATATTAAAAGTATATATTAAAATTATATACAATCATGTCCTTGCTCATTTAATCATTATAAGATGCCCAAATTTGGTCGATTTTACCACCACTGACAATGATGTTATAAAATTTATTTTATGAGTGTTTAAAGAATAATATATAATGATAATATCATATAAATATAATGTATTTTTTATTTTTTAAATTATTCAAGAATTTTTTTTAATTATACTTATTATAATAATCAATATATCACATTTCAAAAAATAAACATTTCGACACAAGTTCTTCAGAGTTTCCATTTACATAAACCATCCCTTTAAATTTCACCAAATGATAATTTTCTACGAATAAGAATTGAAACAACCTGATTATAGTATCTTGTGTTATTTGGTAATGTTTAACTTTTACCCAATAAGTTATAATTAACCCCATCACTGTGGTGCTTATGTGGAACAAAAAATCAAAACATCCTATGACCTAATGTTGGAAATAAACATTAAATTGGTAATATATTTGGAATATATAGCTATAAAATAAGAATATAAAAGGGTATATATATTAATAATGTCATGAATTCTTTCATTAATATGATTATTATTTTTGATATAGGTGGATAGAGATTGTTCGAATAAGAAGGTAAAAAAGGTAAGATTATCTTTTTCTCAAAAATAATTTCAATGGAAATATTTCATATTTCAGACCATGATATATTTTATATGGTGTGATTACCACCTAATAGATTTAATTTAAAATATTCATGTGATTCTTTGGTTATTAAGATACATATCATGTTCTTTTATGAAATAAATTTTTACTCAAAAGATACTATGGTTTTAGGGGATTTTAACCTCAATTTTATTCATTGGGATATGATTGGTATCCAATAATTGTTTAAATTTTTTAGTTTAAAAATTATCCATTTATTTATTTTTATAATAATTTTAATAATATATAAATTGACTAAAATAATATATCTCACATTTACCTTTCATATTCTTATGATTCAAAGGACACAGAAGTTATAATTATTATTTGTCTCTATTATCAATTACGTGACACATGTTTAATGTTGTACACCATAATTTTTTTATATAGTGAAAAAAAATTCTAATTGCATTTAATTATGATGAATATATTTAATTTCATGATATGGGACTCTCTATTTTTTGGTAACCTTATTATGTTATTTTGATTATAACATTACAATCATTGTAAATTTCTTTATAAACTCATTTATCATTCATTGGGTTATTTTTGTTCTTTTTGGACTACATTCTCATAAGAAGGAGTTGTTCTATACTATGATTGTATTAAATTTTATTTCCACTTTATTTCTAGTGATTTTAATTTATTTATAATAAATAATATATTCAACTTTTTTAATATCAAAATATGATGTTTGTAATGTTTTCTTGTAAATAAATTTACTCTTTCAATGTGTTATAATGATTATTCCTGAAATAAATTCTTCTTATTTGAATAATTTTACACTATAACTATATAAAATTATTTTTACACTTTTATTTTGGTGTATTTACATTTTAAACTCTTTAATATTATTTTTATGGATCATTTCCCATTGATATCCTTACATCATTGAAGTACTCCTCACTATTACATTGTTATGATTCCTTTGATAATGGTACTTCCCTTTGTATTGTAATTAATAAAATTGTTGTATATTCACCAATTTATTCACATTATTCAATTGAATGGGAAAATATTGATAGTCTAATTTTCATCCATTTCTATATGGGTGACTATTGACAACTTATCCATGATTATGTATGAGGTTCCTTGGGGAACATCAAAAAATGATTTGTTTAATCTTCAACCTTCTTTATATGGATAAATTATGATAAAATAATTCTTTTTATTTATTGGGTATGTTTTTTATATAAAAGTGTACGTAATACTTTGTGTGGGTTTTTTACGGTAAGCATACATAGTGTGTTATTCAATATTTTTAGAGAAATAATGGGAATTAGAATAAATTTAATTCCAATATGAATGTTTATTTATACTAAAGAATGTTGGTTATGTATTTTTTATCTCCTCCATGTCATAATTAGTGAATTCATTGGACTTAAATTGTGATTTGTAGTCCCATAACAGCCCATTGATGGATTGGATACTCTCATGAGACAAACCAGCCACTATATTTGGTGTATCCCAACCCAGTTATTTTTGATATCATAGAAGAGGATTTGATAGTGTGTTTATGATGTATAGGAAAAAAGACTTAATGATAATATTTAAACATATATATTTATTAATTCTATCACCATTATACATGTTATTTGTAGCCATTTGATTATATATATATATTCTTTATCAATGGGTTTATTCCAAGCTCATCTGATCAGATATGTGGAATTGTTTGATTATAATTTACTACATTCTTGATTCTTCATATTGTATTTATTCTATGTTATATTTTGGTATACTCATTCCCTTACATTGCATTTTGGATCACCCTTCTTATTTTTAATACCCACAATTTGTTAAGAAAATTTTGTACATGATATGTTATAAATATTATAATATGTTCTAGATTTTTTTGAAATAGGATTAAAAAATATATAGTTGTAAAATGTTCACTAGTTTAGAAATAAATTCACTTTATTATTTAATTTTTATCCAATTTCAAAAAAATCTCTAAACATAATCTGTTATCAAGATTTTTTTAATGAAATATTTACTTTAATTAATATAAATATGTGAAGGTAATATATAGGATGTCATTTTCATTATCAAGAGTACTGACGCCTATAAACAATAATTCCACATCATGGTAACCATTGATTAAATCTTGATATAGGATTTCATTATTATGAATCCTACTCTAAAGATCAAGGATCTATGATTTAGTGCAATTGGAAACAAAATAATTACTAAATAACACCATGTAATATGATCAATCCCCATTATAGATTATTTAAAGGGAAACATTTATCATTTACATTGTAATATCAATGTAATATGATATTATAAATCAAACTATGAGGGAGTTTGTGATTTCTAAAAATCGTCAGAAAAATAAAATTTATTTATTAAATAATATCTTGTAGTCGTGATAAAGTGAAAAAATATTCTTCTATTTATTTTTATGAAATTTGAATCTATTTGAATACATCATTATCCTTATAATCTATTTTTTAAAATCATAATCTCATTACTAGTTCTATCCTCTAGGGATTGTATTGAAACATGCACATTTTACTACTATAAGGGTTGTAGTGTATATACAAGAGTACCTGGTTCTTGATGAGCCATTTGAGGAAGTTAGTGAGGAAGAGAAAATTTTCTTCTATATATAATTTGATGATGCATTACATTCTCAATTACTTATGTTATCATATATAACTTTTTTCCTCAAGAAAAATATTGAATATAAGGATACATACACTATATTATCTAATTTTTGTATATTTAATAGGTGAATGTAAGATAAGTGAGGTATTAAATCTATAATGAACACATTATGTTAATGTTTGTAGATGGATTTTCAACCATACCACATATAGTTAATTTGTTTGAATATATTAAGATTTTGAATATTTGAAGACTCAAGTAACCAATGGAATTTTGAACAGATCTTGTTTTATCACAAATTCCATTAATATTCTTCTACATTTTGATAAATTTCAACATGGAATGTATATATATAAATCTTTTGGACATCATTAATCTAATTCAATATGAAAATTAAGGCCTAAATAAATAAAAACCTTCTATCCTTATATGGAATAAGAGTATGTTAAAAGAAAAAATCTATTTGAAAAATTCCATATCTATGGAACCCTCTCACCACACTTCTATGTAGAGAGATCAGAAATGATGCTAGAAATAAATAAGGAAAATGATTTTCTTATAGTAAGAAAGGATAGTAAAATAAAAACAGTTCCTGAGTAAGTAAAAAATGGTAAGAATCATGTATAATTATTATTGAGAGAAATCTATCTATTTTAATAAATTGGGTATTAGATATTATTTCTTATTCAAAAAATGTAATCGAAATACTAGATTTAATTAAAATCTATATGGTTCCAAAATGTGAGGTTTATATTCAAGATACCAATGTTTTCACAATAGCTACACTATATATAAGAAACTACCATGTAACTTTTTCAACAAGATTAATATTAGTTTAATGGAACCATTATTTTGTTCCTAGTGTAACCAATAACATATTTTTGAATCTTGTTTTCACATGGATGGATTTGTTTCCCAGTTCAAAAATAATAGTTACTAATTTTATAAAAATAGCATATATTATGGGTTTAAAGATGTTAAAACTAGTCTATATGTTCTTCAGTATAATTACAATGTCATATAAATAGATAAATAATCATATTCAAATAAATCATATAAAACATAGTTGTGGAATCACTAAATTTGTCATGTAAATTTGAAGTTGTTGAAAAATTTATATAAAAAATTTACTCTAAATTAATTTAATTTTAAAACCATGAATATTTGAGATCCTTTTTTACAATGAAAAATGAATAAGGCTATATTTTCTGTTAGAGTAAAAAGAGATATTGGGATTTTAAAATTATTTCATATTGATGTTTATGGACCTCAACTAGTTAATGATATAAGGGGATAGTCATACTTCATAACTTTTACCAAATATTTTTCTAGATATGTATATATTAACTTATTGAGTTATATTTATAATTTTTATGAGAAATTTAAGGAATAAAATATTGACTTATTGAATCATCTGGATTATAATATAAAAAACTATACTCAAACTAAAGTGGTTATTTCCCTAACCAATATTTTATAAATTATATAAAAGGGTTTTGGATATTATTCCACCTCACTCACTTTTAAAAATAGTGTAATAGTGTTATTAAAAGGTCTAAACACATCATTTTGGAAATGGTGATTTTTTTAATGTTCCATGAAAGTCATTAATTATCCTTTTTTGATATATGCATGTAATGTTTTTCATACACTCTAAACCTAGTTCTAAAAAATATCAAGAAGAATTACATATGAATTATGGTATGTGAATAATCCTATTTTACCACAATTATGTGTGGGTATGCATGTAATGTGTTTGATAAAGAATATTATCGAAAAAGTATTATTCCATACAGAACTTAATATATATTTATAGGATATCCAAAATAAATAAATTTATATTTTCTATTTTATCCATTCAACAAAAATTTTATTATAGAAACATATACCATATTCATGGAATGGGAGACCATATCCAAAATTGATAATGAGATTAAGTTAAATTTCAATCAAACAAAATACTAAGATATATAAGAGTTTTCATAATAAAGAAATTCCAAAACAACATGTAGTAGAAGATGATCTATAGGTAAAAGAACTATATAGTAACAACAAAGATGTTATAAAACCAAGGATAATTTTTTTTCTAGTCACCGTGAAATGCGATGCTTTATAGTTAAAAATAAGGATCCTATATACTACAATAAAAAATAAAAAAAACTCAAAATTATAAAAAATGATACAATTAATGAATTTTGATATAGATTCTGTGTAACAAAAAAATGTTTTTGTTTTAATATATTGTTAATTTGATGTAAATCCTTCTGGTTACAAATGATGATTTAATAAGTGACAAAAAATTAGAGGTAATATCATTAATATTTGGAAATGAATGTCTTCTAAATAGTTTAAGCAGTGTAATGTAATAGACAAAGAAAAAATATTTCACTAGTTTATATGCAGAAATATATTATATTTATACATTATATAATACCATAAAATAATTATGATATTTATAAAATGGATTTAAAGATTTCATTCCTTAATGGAAATATCATAGAAGTGGTCTATACAATATATATAGAAAAGTTCATGTATCTAAAGGATGCCAATGAGTTCTGAAATTTATATATATATATTTATGTGTGAAGAATGTACTAAGATAATATATCATTTCTATATATCAATCCATAATATAATTTGGTTTCTTAAATAATTAATATGATCAATGTCTCTCCAGGAGGATCCACGGGTTGTCAATATTTTTAATGTAGTATACACCAATGATATATTATTTCTAGTAAATGAGACACCGACATTATATTCAATTAACAATTGGCCAATACAATTCTTCTACAAGAGTGAATTAGGTGAATCAGCATACATTCTCTAGATAAGGATCATGATAAATCTAATAGTTAATTTTAAATAATTCAACGTATATGTAGTGATAAGATATTTTATACATTATATATCTAACTATATGAGAGATAATTATTATCAATGTCACATGGTATACATCTATACAAGAAAATGTGTCCTCATATGCAATAATGGAGTAGATGAATAGGGTAAATCCCATGTGCATCAGTTATTTGATACATTATGATTTAAATTTTATATACTAGTATTGATGTTATGTATTCCATGAGCATGTAATGTAGATATAAAGCATAGCTAGGATATACACATTAGTTAATGATTGAGACTATCCTGATGTATAGGAGACATACAAGAGATACTACCTTAGTTTAGTGATGATATGAGGAACTATATTTGAGGCAATACATTGATTCTACCATTAAAATAGATAAAAATTATTCTAAATATTAGTTAATACAAGTATTTTCCCTAAAGGGATTTGTTTTTATTCTGATGCTTCCTAATAATACCGTTTTCATTTATTCTATAGTAGATTCTGAATATATTACAAATTATAATGTAGCTAAATAAAAAGTATGGATACACAACTTACTCTAGGATCATTGTGTTGTACATTACAATGAAAATTTCATCACTCATTATTTTGATAACACCTCCGCAATAGTTATATACAAGGAGTGTAAGTCACATTAATGGATAGTTCATGTAATTTATAACTATCACCTCATGATCTATGAATCCCAATGGGGAGAAATTTATATTAGTAGAGTAACAATATAAGGTAATGTGGTAGACTAGTAGACCAATAGATTATCTCAATAGAATCAAGAGTAACTTATGAGAGACAGTTTAATAAAAATTATATGATCTTTTCTCTAGTGATACTGGGATTAAATTGCAGTTATTTTCCCAAAACTAACTCACATTTTACATTTGATTACTATAATATTATAGAATATTCCATTGAATGATGATTTTCTACTGTATAATTTTATTGTGATAATGTACAAAGAATATTTTTCTAATAAATATGTTACATAATTTTGTGAATATAATGGGAGTCTTGAAATTATATAGAAATACTTTTAATAATATATCATATAATATTGATATAGTATGTTTTATGGGACATGTATAATGCTTAACTATCAAGTGGTGGAGGCTCATAAGACATTGAGACTTCTTCTCTTCATGTCCACAATTATTAATCTCTTAGAGTACATTTCATGAGGGGAAATCCACCAATATGAATTCCACATGATAATGTTTCATTGTATTTTCTTATTTATAAAAATATATACTGGTTCATACACTTATGGTTCTTATTAATGTATATCATGAATCATGTTCAATGATATATGGAATGAAATCATGAAAAAATATGTTCACTGTGAGGTATCATGTGTTTTGTGTATTATATGTTATAATGAATTAATTGAATATGATACTAATGGAATTTTTTTCTATGTTAATAGAATAATAAATCTATAAGCATGTATTGAAGTTGAACACTTAGATTAAATATTTTTTCAGGGATGTTTAACTATAAGATTTTTATAGAGATTTTAAGAATCATAATTCGACTATATAAGTGTGATGAAATAAGTATGAATCCTACTTATTATGATATTGATATAAATAGGTAATATTACTTAGTGTAGTTTTCTAGGGGATTATTTTCATTCTGACATTAAATTATTTCTCGTTCGGTTCCAAATCATGTTTCTATGTGTTGATCTCAGACTTTAGGTATGTTCACCTCATTCCACCAAAAAAGCGGCATCAATGGTAACATATAATTTGCATCCCTAATTTTATTAAATCGTATTGAATTTAATATAAATAATAAACATTATTCTTAGATTCTAAAAAATATTTATTAAAATAATATTAGTCACATATATTTATTCATTAGATATTTCATATTTTATTAATTGACTGAATTTTGTTCCCTTATTTGTTATTAACTAGGTTTTAAAACATATTTATTTATATCCAAGTTTAGTGAATATATTTTTATGTAAATATAGTTAGTGACATGAATAATTAAATTAATATTCAATAACTTTTTTAGTAAATATAATAGTGTTATTATTCAATAAGTTATATATAACTGAAAAAAATTCTATTAATAAGATGTTTATAAAATTCCATAAAGGAAATATGATTTGATTTGATGGAACAATAGATATGATATGTTTTATTTAATATTATTTAAATAAATATTATCTTTTATATTTATAAAATAATTTTTTAATATTTTCTTGTCACTGTGTGTAATAAAAATATTATAATTATTATTTTTGGATACATATAATTTCACATAATAAATAATTATAAAATTATCATGGGAAAATTTATTTATATATTAACCCAATTAATAAATTATATCATATCACATTTTTTATGCTAGGAGCATGTTTACGATAAAATGGATCATTAATATTATATCAATAAATATATAAAAAATTCACCACTCACTCTCAATAACATAGAGAGAACTGAAAGTTACTTGTTGCAATCAATATATAATTACATGATGTGTAATATTCCTCTGTACTAGCACATGGAATACCCTGAATATTGTTTGGGGATTTTTAGAGAATGTATGGATAGAACTAGAGGATTCCTCACAAATGATCTCAACTGAATTAACAATATGAAAATGGAAATAATATAAATTGATCAAACATAAATCACGATTTGAGGAAATTATTATTTTAATTTAAATATAATTTAAATTTAAAATATCCTCACTACAAAAAAACATGTTCTTTTTTGTAAATTTATTCATATTTATCAATAAATTGGAATAAAAGTTCTACATACTACCAAAAACTACTTATATACTCAATAACTTTCAATAATACCTTATATTTTTATTCCCTGTAACTGAATTTTGTAGTGAGTGGGAAACAAATATGTGCAGATCCATTGACTTGATAGTGGACTAATAGAAATAATTCAATCCATTCAATATTTCTTTTGTGTGTTTATTTTACAAAAACATATATTTATGGAATTCTCATTGAACATATCCCTTTCAGAAGAACCAATTAAAAAATTTTATCTTCTTATTCTTTACTTAATTTATTTAAATTGTATGCTAGGTATTATGGGGGTGATATATTTTTGAGTTATTACTAATACATGAGCATGGTCTATTTAGAAATGGATTTCACCCAAAATGATTCCCCCACCTGTTAGCATGATTATAACCTTATTGGGTTCAAAAAAATTCTTTTCAAAATGTCTTTTAATGGAAATAAAAACTATCTCTCAAGGATATCATCCCATTATGTATTCCATTCAAGTGTTGATTTTTTTTAAAAAGTATGGATATGTTAAAATGGTTTGTATGAATAGTGATAAATTTATTTTTTAAAATATAACTAGAAAAAAAATTAACAACGAATTATTCAAAGAGAAATATCAATGATCAATCCAAGCTAGAATCACCTATGTAAATCTATCATTTTTCTATTTAATAGTTATTTTTTTAATCATTCTTATTCAGTTTGTAGATCTATAATAATAGATAACTCAAACTAAATTGAGTGAAAATGTTATTTCGGTCACATAATGATTATAATATATAGTCCCTACATCCCCTATGAAGTAGGGTTGGGGAGGGTGATTACATGAAATCACTATACTATTCAATAATTTCCTTGTTTAATACTTATATTAAAAAATATAAATTACAAAACATTTATATTAAGTAATAATTAATTAGAAAACCATTTTCACATCTATGAGATTTCAATTTATATTCATTGACTATGAAGTCAACTATATTCTATCATATAAGGGATATATATGATAGGGGTAATTAATTATAAATTCAACATAATAAGTAGATATAATGGAAATGAATAATAAAAACAAAAACCCCTTCAATATTCTAAAAATTAAAAAACTTAAAACACAAATCAATGGTAAAAGTGAATAATTATAATAAATTATAGTGTCACAATAATATCATTAGTTATCCCCTAATAAGTCCAAAACCAAATAGGGTTTGTGTCCTTTATTGTCTGAGATCACAACAAGTAGGGGTTAAAGAATCTCAAGACTTGATAAAAAGATTAATAGGAATAAGATGATTTGAATATCTAATGATCACTTAAAAGTGTGAATTCATATATGTTTATATTTCATACATATGTATTCCATTATCATTTTCTTAAAAAAATATTAAAATATTAATTAATTAGCATATCGTTCTTATGTTTTTGTATGGTATCTCTATGTTTTTAAAATTATATTAATATTATGTTTTTAATATTATATAGTCGTATTAATTATCTTTATGGTTAATTTTTATAATTTATTTTATATAGATATTATAATATATAAAATATTATTATTATTATTATTATAACTACTATTATTAGCATTATTAATATTTTCCCAATATAGGTGTGTGGGGGTGTTTTGGTCTTCGTGGGGGGTCATTTCTATCATGGGTTCAAGTCCTCGGGTGTTTTAATTTCACTTGAATATGTTTTTTACATGTCGGTAAAATTATATTTATTTTTTTCTTCTCCATGATTTGGTTTAAAAGGCCCATTTTATTCTTTTTGTGAGGCCATTGGGTCCTATGGTTATGTCTTCATGACATCTGTAGTAAAATGCGGTAATTAAGGGGTCAACAATTGAGGTAGGTAGTAAGTGCCAAGGTTCAATAAGCCCATTTGTGTGAGGGTGTGTGGTTTCATATATATTTGTTTTCCCCTTTATAAAAATTAATGCTATTATTATTATTACTATTATTATTTATATTCATTTTATTTTTATTATTAGTTTTTATAAGATTATTACTAGAGTAATAATAATACATAATACAATGACATATATCAAGTTATTATTAATACGATTACATTTTAGTTAGTATTAGGAATTAAAATATATTTTTATAACATAACAACTAGTATTATTATTATTAGTCATTATTTTTTTCATATTTTTTTGTTTTGTACATGTGTGTGTGTGAGTAATTGTGAGAGTGGGTGACATCTGTATATACCATTATTCAAGAGGGGGGGGTATTTGCATCATCTATTCAATGTAACAAGAACTAAAACCCTAGGTCATCGGTCACCACCTCTCCTCAATAACAAAACATCATGGCATGGCCCATGGTCCACCAAATTCTACCACAAGACCCACTACTTCCCTTTACCTACAGATGATCAACTCCCTTGCCCCAAATCTATAATGATCCACCCTCCTCATTTGGTTAATATAAAAAATGATTAATAAGGCATAAAAACCCTTACAAGGGAGATTATGAGGTCTCACAAGCATGGGGATTGAAAAATATTTTGGTAAAAAAGAAATCACCAGTTGAAAAATGGTGGTTGACACCCATGATTTTTGCATATAGGAACACCACAATGTAAATATTGGTAAGGTGGTTTTCATATATATATATATATATAAATAGTATATATTTGAAAGATATGTGAATAAATAAAATATTAATGATATGGTAAAAAATATATATATAAACCAAGAGAGACAATAAATAAGGGGGTGTCGTCTTTTCAGTTTCTTAGCTATTGATGATAGATAACGAAGTGTAAATAAAAAATTAAAATAAGATCTCTAATAGTTCCATGTATGAATAAATAATCATGATACTTTGAATATAATAACTAATTCCATGTTTAGGATGATTTCTGATAGAAAAATATGTTGGGATGATAGGTGAGTGATAAAATTACATCCGGTGTGAGAAATCCTTTTGGTGTTAGAATTTATTTAGGGTGGTAAAATTTATTTTCCTATGATAAATCCCTCATGTGGGGGTGAGATATATTTTTATTGTTTAAATATATTATCCATAATTTTGGAATAATGTTCTTAAAGACTACTAAAATCCTTCTCTATGTCCCTTTATCCACTGCCAAGAATGACAACTTTTGGTGGGTAAATAAATCCATTATCAGTGGAGTTTTTCTGGCTAATAATTGTTTTCTCCTAAATCCTACAAGAATCTTCCATAAAAACCCATGGATGGTGTATGGAAGTTAAAGGTTTTTTGGGTAAGAGATGTTTGGGGAGGGGATGTTTGGGGGGATTATCATAGGTTTAAAAAGGGTGTGTCATGGTAAACTAGAGGTGATCAAGGTGTTTTGGGAGTTATCAATAGCGGTTGTTTTTATAAGGTATTAAGGGTTTAGTTATGGGATTATGTTAAGGAATATAAGTCATATGTTTGAATGTTTTAATTTTAATTTGTATTGGATTTCTATAAACACAAATCACTAATACTCCAATTATTAGTCAGGAAATAATTATCATTATTACTCTTAGGCTCCCGCAAATGTGACTGGTTAAGTTTATAGTACTGATCTCTCTAAGTGATTTTTGTAATATTTTATATGAAAATAATTTATAGATTCTGTTATGCTAATGACCTCTTCCACAAAACTCCCCAGTTCTCTATCTCCCTATTTTTTTCCAGAACCTTCGACCAAATTATGTAAGTTGAACCATTCTTCATCATATGATTATTCTATATAGAAGAACATAAAATCCACGGATCTTCATTATTGATCTAAAATACACTCTTCAATATTTTTAAATTACTCAAGCCATACATCCCACTACTTTTTTACCTAACACCATATAAAAATGTGCTCACTCAATCTTGTGTCCAAGAGACCAACTAACCTTCGAAAATATATCTCAACTAATATATGTGCCCATAAAAATTGCAGTGTGCATAGGGAGGGATATAAAGTAATTTACTTAATGTATCTTTTTAGTGAAGTTTCTCATAATAGTTGTTCACATTGATATATAGTATAATAGACAACAAAAAATTATTCGAAGGTGATTTTTTTATGGTTGAATGTTTTCACCATTTTTTCAATTATTCTAAATCAAATTATTAAAAATTTGGATGAATTTAAGGTATGAATGAATTTAAAAATGATTAAAAAACAATTTGATAAATGAATAAATATGTAATTGTTAATGGAAAAAAATTACAAAACAATATAAAATTATTAGATATTTCTCATTTATCCTTCACACTTAATTACATACTATTTATTTTCAATTATTATTAACATATTTAGTGATATACATCCATAATCACATACTCTATCACCGTATGTTCTGGAAAAATAAGAAGCATTATACTAATTTAATAGCCTATGATTAGTTTCTAAAGTGAGGGGATTTATTCTACAATAATGAATAAGTGTTTCAACACAAATTAAAATATAATTATTCTTCTATAACTACCTATCAATAAAACAATTTATATCAAAAAAATAAATGTTAACTCAAATGAATGTGATTATAAATAACATCACTTATTTATTAATTCATTATTTCTTATATGAACTGAATAACTAGTTTGGTTAATATTAGTGACAACAAAAGAATAAAATATTCAATCAAGAATAATATAAGATAACCACCACTATAAATATTTAATAATAAAGATTATTGAAATCAATAATTATAAGAAATAATAAAAATTAGTATAATAACCAATAATATTTTTCCAGTATATCTTCATAGAATCGATGATAATTTCTTATTATTCCATCTCTATTGATTAAATCATTATACAATCTTCTATACCCATATAAAATATCCCAAACCTCCCAATATTTGAATTTTAATCTTCCCTCTCATCGACCACCTGCTCCTTTTTTAACTAATAATCAACTAATTTTGACATCATATTTTATTGATCTGGGAAATTATCCATTTTCATAAAAAAATTTCCAAGTTACCCATTCTTCTTTATTTTAAATCATTAGATTATCTTATAAATAACTTCACTCATATCCAAACTACTATCCCTAATATATATGAAGTGTTATATGATCATTACAAATATAACATATTTATATATATGACTCCTGAATTGAATATTCTTTATTTTTTGGGTTCCATGAATGTAATACAAATAAATATAAAATGATATTCATGAAGAATACTAATCCAATCCGATTCATTTAAATATTTACCATGCTATTATATAATTTAATTTTATAATTATCAAGAAGAAAATACTTTATATCTCAATTACATATATTAAATAAATCCTAAAAAATAGATTCTCCCTTAATTTCATATACATAACCAAATCATTTTATTCTTTAAATATTACATGAATAATAATTCCTTAAAATCACATTTACAATATTGTTTATCAATATAAATAAAACCATTATATGTTTCATGTACTTCTTGCAAAAATTTTGAACCACTTTATCTGTATTCACATTGACTTAAAAAATAAAAATATATGAATAACGTAAATCAATGTGAATATGCAACTGGAATTGAGGTAGGAGAATGACTTAGTGGCTTCTTATGAATCAAAATTCACTCAACTGGAAAGGTATGGCCCAAATTTTATATGATATCTTGATAGTAAAATAAATGATTTTTATTGAGGATTAAATCCACTGTATCAAAGGGATTTAGCTTCTCATGAGTTCAAAAGTTAGGAAAAACATGTTCGATATCTAGAGACTGTGGAAATGCAGTTTGTCGATGATTAGGTCTTCTTTGACAAACAACATAATAAGAGGTCAAGGTGGTAGATAAAAGGGAAAAACTCTTAAAATGAGTATGATGGTAAGAAACTTACGTTTACAGTTTTTGAAAATTGTAGTAGAAAGCATTATAGGGATTATCTTTTGAATTATGGTAAGTGCTACTGATGTGGTAAAATGGGACAAAAGGCTCGTAATTGCATTGAAAACAATTAGGGTAATGGTAAGATAAAATCTGATTTACAATCAATAAAATGTTTTTAGTGAAATATAATGGGTCCTTATGAAAATGAGTTTTCAAAGAAGAACTCAACTGAGGAAAAGTAGACGAACTACAAGCATAAAGGGGTGGTGAAATCTTTTGTAACTAAATCAGTAGATATTAGGTGATCAAATGAAGTATTATCAGGTATACTGTTTGTTTTTTCATATTATGTCAATGTGTTGTTTGATTCAGGGTATAAAAATTCGTTCATTTATGAGAAGTTTTCTAATAAATGTGGAATTCCATCTCAATATATGAATCCTGAACTTATGGTAAAAACACCTAGAATAAATGTTGATTCAAAAAAGAAATAATAAGAACCTTTCTGTCCTTATGTGTGGAAAGAATCTACCTGAAATCCTTATTTTTTTTCCTCTAGTAGAGTTTGATGTTATATTGGGTATAGATTGGATTTCTATTTATCATGCTAAGATTGAATTCAGCGCTAAATAGATTTCTTTTCAGAAAGATTTTCATTTTCTGTAGAAGACTGAACCCATAATTTTGATAACATATCAGGAATATGAGAAACTAGTAAAAGATGAAAATGATTGTTACCTTGAACAGATTTTTGAAATCAAATGAACTGTTCAGATTAATGATGTTCTAGTAGTAAATGAGTACATTGATGATTTTCTTGATGAGTTACCTGGTATTATACCTGATCAGGAAGTTGAATTTACTGTTGACATAGTTCCTAATGCTAATCCAATTTCAAAACACACTTATCAAATGGCTCAAATTGAACATTTATTGTTAAAGAATCAATTGTAGGATTTATTAGATAAAGGTTTCAATCGACATAAAACATCACCATGGGGTACTCCTATCTTGTCTGTTAAAAAGAAAGACGGCTCAATGAAACTTCGCATTGATTATTGAGAATTTAATTAAATCAATCTTAAAAAAAATTATTATTTGCCTCATCTCGATTATTCTTTTATCAACTATAGGGTGCTCGGTATTTTTTTATTATTGATTTGAGTTCGGGGTACCATCAGTTGAATGTAAAGGATGAAGACATTCCAGAGACTCTATTTCGTACTAGATATGGCCATTACGAAATGGTAGTTGTGCCTTTTGGGTTATCCAATGCACCTACCATATTCATGGATCTTATGAATAGAATTTTCTATGAGTTCTTGGATATGTTTGAGGTTTTGTTCATTGATGATATTTTGATTTATTCCAAATGTAAATAAGAACATGAAAGTCATTTAAGGGTTGTCTTGAAAACCATAAAAGAAAAGAAACTGTTTGGGAAATTTAGTAAGTGTGAGTTTTGGTGAAAATAAATTTATTTCCTTGGTCACATTGTTTCAAAAAATGGAATAACTATTATCCTACTGAAACAAAAATTTTTTAAACAGTGGCTGATATCCACAAATATAACTGTGATCCCTAGTTTTCTTGGTTTGGAAGGATATTACTAGAGGTTTGTTGAAATTTTTTCACAGTTATCTATCCCACTGACTATGTTAACTCGAAAAGGTGTTAAGTTCATCTGGACAAATGAATGTTATGGTTGTTTTCAGGAATTGAAAATAATATTGTCAAATCCTCTAGTTTTGGAAGTTCCTTTAAGAAATTTTAAGTTTGTTATCTGTAGTGATTATCCCTTGAAAGGACTCAGTTGTATCCTAATGTTGAATGATTAGGTAATTTATTATTCTTCTTGTCAGTTGAAACCTCATGAGTCAAATTACCCTACACATGATTTGGAATTAGATGATGTTGGGTTTCCTTTAAAAATTTGTAGGCATCATCTGTATGGAGTAAAATGTGATATATATATATACTGGCCATAAAAGATTGAAGTATATATTTACTTAGAAAGAATTGAACATGTGAAAAAGGATATGGATAGAATTAATCAAGGATTATGACTGAACAATCCCTTACCATCCAGTAAAGGAAAATAAAATGGTTGATAATTAGATTCAAAAATGCAATGCCACATTAACCTTATTACAATTGGAACAAGATCCTCTGATTAATGATTTGATGAAATTTGGCTTAGAAGTTTTCGGTGTAGGAAATTACTTTGTGTTGTTTTAGGTGTCATTGAAATCATCTCTATCAGACAGAATTAAGCAATTGTAGAGGGAAGACAGTGAGTTAAATAAAAATGTAGAGTTGGTTAAGAAGGGTAAGTTTCTTGATTTTACCATTGATAATGATTTTGTTTTGAGGTTTGGGAAGAGATTATTTGTTCCTTGTGATTCAAAATTAATGAAAGAGTTATTATGTGAAGCTCATAGTTCTCCATTTTCAGTTCATCCTATAATTACTAAGATGTACAATGATCATCTAGAGTATTACTGGTGGGATGGAATGAAAAGATATATTGATGATTTTTTTGTGAAGTGTTTGACTTATCAGAAGGTTAAAGTAGTGAGACAGTTTCCGAAAGATATGCTTCAGTCTTTACCGATGCCCGAGTGCAAATGGTAAAATATATCAATGGACATATTTTTGGGATTTACAAAGACATCTCAAGGTAACAATGAAATCTGGGTTATTGTTGATCGATTGACTAAATCTTCTCATTTCCATCCTATTCAAGATACTTTTTCTCTAGATCAACATTCTCAGTTTTATGTAAAAGAGATAGTCAGGTTACATATAGTTATCCTCTATATTTTATATTATTATGATCCCATGCTTACATCTATCTTTTGGAAATACATTCAAATGTCGGTGGGTACTGAATTAAATTTTTGTACAGCTTTTCATCCACGATCAGATGGGCAGTCAGAATGAAAAATTAAGACCTTGTAGGATATGCTACATAATTGTTCACTAGATTACCATGGAAGTTGGGACCAACATCGTTCTTTGGTTGAATTTTCTTATAATAACAGTCTTCAGTCCAGTATATAGATGGCTTTATTTGAGTCATTATATGGGAAGCGGTGTCGAACTCTAAATTTTTTGGGATGATGTAGGTGAAAGGAAACTGATGGGACAAGAATTGGTAGAATAGATATCAGAAAAAGATCAGTTGAATCAGAAGACCCTGAAAACATCTCAGAGCGGGCAGAAAAGTTATTCTAATAACCGTAGGAAGGTTCTTTTTTTGAGGTAGGTGATCATGTCTTTATCAAATATTCTCCATGGAAAAGTGTGATGTGTTTTGTTAAGAAGGGAAAGTTGTGCTCGAGGTTCATTAGACCATATGAGAACCTGAAGAAAGTTCAATCAGTTGCCTATAGAGTGGATTTACATCCATGTTTATTCCAGGTACACAATGATTTTCATGTTTCAATGTTGAGAAAGTATACGCAAGATCCATCTCATGTTTTGAGCCCAGAGGTAGTTCAGTTGGAAGAGAATCTCTCTTATGAGGAACAACCGGTCTAGATTCTTGACCGATGAGAGAAAGTGTTCCAGAATAAGGTTATTCATCAGGTAATGTTTTTGTGTAAAAATCATATGGTTAAAGAGGAATATGGGAATCTAAAAATTCTATGAGATATAAATACCCCCACTTATTTGATAAGTGAATAAAAATTGTGAGGATGCAATTTCCAAAAGGGGGAAGGATCTAACATCCTAGGTAAATAATGAAATATGATATTTTCATAATTATTACTATTTGTGGATTAATTATTAAATTTACTTTAAAGGGGGATTATATGTTCAATGTCATACCTGATACGCAATAACTGGTTTCTTTGAAATCTTACGTTGCACACAACATTGAGTTTTATTAAAAAAAATAATATAACATTATTATTTTAAATGGAAGTCAATGTCTGGCTATTGTAATGGAAGAAATTAATATAACTACCTAAAATATGATTATAAATGTTTGTTAAATTTTTTTTCATTAATCCAATAAATTTTACAGGCTTAAATTATGAAACATTCCAATTTTATGAAAAAATACTCTAAATTTCTTTAAAAGATCGGTTTATGCCGTTTTGATGGAAAGCCATTTTTAAAACCAGTTTTTGTCATTTTTATATGTTTTATATGACAAATAATATTCTAATTTAATATTGCGACATCAAAGTTTACTTTGGATGAAAATTTGGTATTTTTTTGATAATGTTCATTTTTAATGAATATTTAAAATACTATTTGAATTCAAAATCTACCTTTTAATCTAATTTATTTATATGGTTAGATTATCTTTTTAATTGGTTTTAAATTTTAATTATATTATTTTTTTACCATTTCATCCAATTATGGTCATTGTAAGTAATTTCACCTTGAAATTGGACATAAAAAAGTTTCAATCTTGTGATAGTTATTATTTCTTAAAAACATGCTTTTTTGTTTTGACAGCGGGAATTACTTTTAAATTAATTTCTGCCATTTCTGTGTTTTGAAGTTGGAAAAATTGATTCCATATTTGCAATTAGAATTCAAAATTGTGTAAATATGTAACTGTTATTTTTAGACATTCTGAATATTTACTTTAGTAAATATTTTATTTACCATTGTTAAAGGGTAAATCTGGTAAATAAGGGTATAAAATAATATTGTAATAATATTAAATTAGCTTAATATGTTTTATAATACTATTTTTTGATACATGTCAATCTATAGGCATACTTGGGTCTATTTCCTGACCCCATGGAGCCTCATGGGAGTGTTAATGACACTTTATATTAATTAATTTTAAAGGACAAAAATTACATCAAAATATATCTTTTAGTAAATAAATTCTTACATTTGGTTATATAAGTTATCTCTTTGACTATAAATATTATTTTGAAATATAAAAATATTTCCTACATCATGGTATTTTTTTATATTTTTTAGTTATCAAATAAATAAAATTATTTATGACATAATAATGATGCAGTGTTTACCTCATTAATGTATGATTTAAATAAATATGATTAGAAAAATTAAAACAATATCCAAAACCTATTCAATTCTTATTAAATGATTTTATTTCAAACATTAGTCATCGTATCATAGACCTTAAGGATTTTTGGACCTTAAGAAACCAAAAATTATTATATAATAAAATAATATTATATAGGTTGTGATCTATATTCCTCCACCTCTTGTAGTTCATTTATGGGGAAGAGGATACTCTAGGATTTTCTTTTATTTGGATGGATTATGACATGGAGGATTATTCGAGATAGGAAATGTATTACCCTGTGATGTTTTCTAATACATTTTTATATGACCCAATACTGTAATACAAATATGGGGAGTTATAAACCAATAGTATGTTCCCTAGAGTAAGATTTATTACCATGTAATTTTTTTTCGAAGTGTGATAGTTTGTCATGGGTCTAGATACATAGTGTGTTGTGTCAATGGAATGATAAAATAAATGAAATTACCCATTGGTATAAGCCCAACTAGGTAGGATTGAAGAATCATCATGGCATTCTTTTCTCATGAAATATTATCATTTATTTCTATGTTTTATGTCATTACATTACAGTCAAAAAAAATTATAAACTCGCTTATTTTAATAATGGCATCATTTAAAGGAATCCTTGGACACGAAATACTGAGTTAAAAACTCAAATCCTATATAAGAACATTGGTGTACATGAATCCCTTATGTATAACATCTAGATCAATGAGATTATGATTTTTCATACATATTGTGACTAGGATGCGTTATGTGTACATGGTATCTTATTGAATCCGAATTTCAACATTCATGTGATGTTTCTGAACATAGTTTGGTAATTTTAGATAGTGTTACAGCCTAGCAGTAGTAAAACTATTTTGTCAAAATTCCAGTATATAGAGGTTGGGTGATTCCCTGTGACTTATTTTATTTCCTTAAAAATGTTTATCAGTAAAAAAATTATTTATTTTGAATACTAGACTTGTATAAATAGAATTATTAGGTGATATTCTTACCTTAAAACAAGTATTTTCATATAAAATGACATGTGACAGATGATTTGAGGTGTAGTTAATTTTTTATAATGGGACATTGGATGTTTTTTAGGTTCTCATATTCATGGATAGTGACATATTCTAGGGGGTTGTAGTGAGGTATACTACTCCATAAGTTTTTTTCCATTTCTATTTATTGTATATGTTATGCCTATAACATTTTATGTTATCCTATGATATAATAACCCATTTTTTGAGTGTTCTTATGTAACAATTTTTCATGGTTTGAAGAGTGAATGTCATCACCTACTATAATGTTCTAATAAGTAAGAGTTATGGAACTATGGAATGTTTTACATTTTTAAAGTTATTACCTAGAGTCATGTACAATATATTTGGATTTTTAACCTAACAAAATGTTAAAGATAAAGAAATTTGGGTCTTAGTTTATATCTACAGTGCAGGGTGTCATAAGAACGACATATTATCCAATGTTACACTATAGAATTTGACTAATACTATGGTGTAAAAATTATTTTATCCTAGTAATAATATGATAACTAAACTTTTTTATTACATATTGAAGGATATATATTTTTTATCACCCTATGCATATACTTTCATATATACATAGTGGATGATTTTTGGGTCTTTAATGGTGGTAAAGTACTGAATTACTTAATCACACACTATATGTACCCTTCTTCAAATTTGAATCCCCTGTGTTTGTTCTACAAGGTAACGATATGTTTTTTTATAGGTTTGTCCTATAATATATATATAATGATTATAGTTTCTTCCATGGTGATACTATGGAATATGTTACAAATAAAAAATCACATTATTTTTTATTTATTTTCATGTTTCTCTATATACATGATTATCTTTCATGGAATATTATTTGTTGTATGATTGGTATAGGATATATTATGGGATTCATTTTGATGAAATATATGTTATATTACAGTTATAGTTACTTTTTTAAATTTCAGAATATTTACTGACACATTATTATATGATTATTTATTTATTTTCATAGTATTTCAATGGTACTAAGCATATATATATTTTTAGTTTTATCCTCATTGCTTTATTGAAGCCTCTCTTGTGTGGGGAGATATATTAAAAGATACTTTAATTCTCATTCTTGGTAACTATATAAGTGAACTAGGTCATTGTGTTATAACTTCTATCATAGACATGTTTATGTTGTCTTAATATTTTAGATATAGAGGATGGGGATATGGATTATTGGATCATGGGATGACCACAAGAATTATTCATCACAATCCCTTGTATGGTGGAAATCCAAGATATAAAGGTTATGGGATTATAATAATTTCTGTTTTTTATAATATATTATATTTTATAAAATTAGAATTTTTAAATATTGAGTTAGTTTTAATTTTGGGTTGGGGGAAATAAGGTGTGTATTATCACATCACACATAGATCATTGGTTCACACGGATATGATCCTAATTGTGAGCTGTGGGTATTATGTCCAGGGTAGGATCCATAGTATATCTATCATCATTAGTTAAGTTTATGAGCCTAATTTTTTGGTGATAGGACCAATTGTACAATTGCTTGGATGAGATAGATAGGTGGCTGAGAATTATATACTACCCAAGACATGATATATATGTTCATGGAATTAATAAATGAATGTTAGTTCTACCTTTTCATGAGAAGATAAGTGTGGGTGTCCCAATTTCATGTAAGGAATCATGGTGTTTTAAGGAATGAACTTTAGGATGTGGTGTATATGCTCTTTATTACATTGAAAAAAGGACTATGGAAATTTTAAATTATAAAATTTACAATGTATGATATAGAGTGATCACGATCTTATGATGGGTTGTTCAGTGATAGTAAATGGTAAGGGATATTGATAATGGTTTTTGAGAATTGTGGGTAGGAACATGAAAATGTCTATGGAAGTTGATTTAGATTTTAAAATTACATAACACCAATTTTGTGATAAAAATTATTAAATACATGTATGGAATGGTGGATTAAATTTTTTGACATGGAATATTATTTTACAGAATATTTTTGGAGTTACAATTTTTATTTTTCTCAAAAAGGATTAAGGAAACTTGATATTTGTATGGTTTTCATTAGACGGGTGCTATGGATGGATACTTGAGACATCAACATCAATCCTATAGTCTGTAATTGATGATATGTGTTCAATATGAATACGTTCATGGAACATCAAATTCAAAAGGGAAGAATCTATAATATGTAATTCCCTAGTGAAACTATACATGGAGGGGCCATGTTAAGAATATTAAAAACTCTATATAATAGATTTATGGAGGAAGGGTGATGATTGTGGAATATGATCAATATTCAAAGATTATTCCTACCCTTTCCATACAATAATTAAAAAATACTAAGGACTATAAAAGAATATTTAATTTACAGTCATGTGTATTGGTTTTGTGATGGAAAAATATCTTGTATGGGTAATCAAAAAATTAAAACTAAGAATTTTTTATATTGACTGATAATAATTTTGGAATTGATTGAATGATTTCTGTCTTATCTAATGTATATTGGCATATCAGAAGAGCTTGTTATAATTTTCATAGGATGGTATAGTATTTTCTTGGATTTTATCTGGAAATGATAGATATTGATCATATGATTCCAATTTAGGTAATATTTTTTCAATGAATTATAAGTGAAATTTATTTAGGAACACATGTGTGGTGATGGTCAATAGGGTCAACTAATTTTATTAAATTATGTACAATTATTGATAAAAAAGTCCAAATGTTAGTAATCCCGTGAGAAGTTCCACTATTTTATAAATGAAGAGTCTGGGGAGTGGGTATCATAATTATTGTTTATTGAGGATTGAAATTATACAAGTATGGGAGTACTAGTTATAGGTTAATTACGGAAATTATATGGGGTGAATTTATCTATGTGACACAAAAATTTTTGACCTATATTTAGAAATTGGTGAAATTATCATCAAGTTCAAGATCATGGTAGATGATAATGTATGTTGAATGTTGTAGGAACCCAGAGTGGTAGGTTATTTTTTTCATTGAGGATAAAAAGTTATCTATAAACTATAAATTTTTTGTTGGATGATTTCTTGGGTCAATGTGGGAACCTGAAAAGATGTGATTATTTGTAAATGGAATTAGTTTGAATCTATTTAAAGAATGTACATATTAATAGGCTTTATGTGATAGATAGATTATTATGTTTTTAATTTTTATACTATAGAACGAACTCAATTGGAATATATATTGCCAATTATAGGTATCCAATGGTAAAATTTTATATATATTGGATCATTTAGTTTCCTTAGAAAAAAATCCTTGACATCAACATGAATATATAAATATCTATGATAGTGTGGTTTTATTGATAAAACCACGATAAGAACTTTATAATTTATTCCTATAGCTAGAATATGGGGTGGAGTTCAGAGAATATCCACCCAGTGGAGTATTAATAGGAAACATGTGAGTATGAGAGAGTATAGTAAAATGGAATTCATCTCAATAAGGTTATATGATATACAATAAGTTCTCAAGGTCGATTAGATCCTAAGGTTTTTTTTAAATGAATACTTCTATTTAAACAACTGTAGAAGTGTAATAAATGATTTTTTAGAAATTAAGAAGCAATGGCATGTACTAGATCACATTTAATTAACTATATCACTTGTTAATTGTGTGTGACTCTTAATTATGACTATTCATATGATGGGGAGAACGATATGATTTTCTTTATTATAGGTCAATAATCTAAATAGAAAATTGACAATAATATTTTTTTAAATCTAAATTTTGAATTCAAACTAAATTGTTTTCATCAGAATATTAATTTCAAGATGATTTTTAGTGGTTTTTGAGAATTCGGAGTAAATATGTGGGATCCATTGCTATTCATATCGTGGTGTTTCTATATTATAGTAGTAGACACTTTTGGATACTCACTGGTGTGCCACGTTGTCTAATGATTAAACATATGGGTTGAGGAACCACTACATGAGTTGTTGAACAATTTTTGTTCTATGAATTTTTTTTGGTAGAATACTAAGAATCATGTGTAATTAATTTGAGTAAATTATATCTATTCTTAACTTTTTATAGTTGTTTTTTTTGTGGATTTTTTAAATGAAAAAAATAAACGGCATCCACAGGGGACTTCTCCTCTAATTTATGAATAGTAAGGGAGGGTTCCCCTCATTCACCCTAATTCTACACCATTTTTACCTATGTCATGCACCCACTTCATTTAACTAAAAACTACTCTTTACATATCTTCATGTTTTTTTTTTCTATTCATTTTCTATTGATTATGTGTTGTTTGGTATAGGGATTTAATGATGGAATCATTGTATCATGTTAAAATATTTCTCATATAATGGGGAATCATGGTACAATGGCTATAGGTTTTCATAAGAGAAAAAATTCACTCTCCTTCTCATAGTTTCGACATTATAAAATATCCAAATTATTTTTATAGAGATTATATCGAAATTTTTAAAATTTATGATTTATTGATTTCTTAATCCTAATGAATTTTATGCTATGTTTTTTGATGTGACACAAAATATTTTATGAGTGGAGTTTCCTTTAATAAATATCATGTGATGGGTAGCATCTATTTTATGAAACATTATGCTAAAATGAGTAATGATTTATTTCATAAAGATAAAACAATACAACATAAAATTAAATAAAGAATAATTTATTATATGAATTATACAAGAAACATATATAATATTTTTAGAAGATGAGTAAAATAGAAAAATAAATAACATTATTGAAATTCAGAAATATTCATCATCTTGATATCCCATGAAGATATTACAGCCAATTACAATTGTGGAAATAATGAAAAACATTATATATATGGTAGATATATTGTATATGGAAATTGGAAGAGTGATTTTAAATATATATATGTAAGGTAATATATTGGAATGGGAAATGTAACAAGACCAATATATGTCCGTTGTTTGTATGTTCAACAAATATCTAGTAATCTATAAGAAACTAGAATTTATCTTATGTATAGATCCTTTAAATTTCAGTCAAAATATTTGTTTTTGACCTAATATGGATGAATAATGAGGTCACATGTGTTTTTGGTGTATCTGGGGCACATTCAGATCCTGAAGATCAGTATTTTTGGAAAAACAATCCGATTGCATGGTTAAGAGAAATTGTGAAGGACATGATTTATGGATAGCTTTAACAGTTTGGGTCACTTCATAGGATCAAGAAGGGAACAAAGTTTACCCTAACCATGTTCCAGGACCGCACTCCCATGTGAGTATATAAATAAAATATAACATTTGGGATTCCATAATTTGCGCATGATTATTCAATCTGTGTGCATGAAACCGTGTGGAGTCCCTCATTGAGCATGAGAGACAAAAGGTTGGATCATGGTTTGTCAAACCGTGTGGAAAAACCATTCCACCAAGAAATTATTAGGTTGAATGACCAAAATACCCTTAATGATTTAATATTTACCCCTTTATATCCTTTGTTCATTCTTGTAGATAACTTTCTCATTTTACACTCCTAATAATATCTCAAGCCCCATTGGACAGTTTTTTTCTCATTCCATAATCTAAAGTCTGATTTGAACCTCGTTTGTCACATTTTATGTGATTAAATAACTACTCAATCTATAATGATCCATTATTTGTTTTTATTCTCCTCGACGAAGTTATTTTGATACAGGGTTATATTCCCTATTTTCATGGAATTGATTCATTATTCATATTTACTCTTATCCAGGCTAAACTAATGGTTGATTCCAAAAAAGGGAGAGTGTTACAATGTTATGGTAGGTATTATATGACTCAACACCAAAGTCTCTCCATTTTATCAATTATATTCATTTTTCATAGGCTAATTTAAAATAGAGTTTCCCATTTAATTTATATTTCATGATTAAAATAGTCATCCTCATATTCTAAAGACCCGTATATATATTTTTTCCTTCATTGGATGTTGACACCACAATGATGACTACCACAAGTAGGGTTCTTCTATAATTATTCCTTGGTGACCCATTTGAGTTAACCTATGACCCCATTCTGGTGTGTGGAATGACAATGCTAACGGTAAATCCTATTTAGTTAAATGAATCATGAATTTAAAATGTATAGAATGTGTAGTATCTACTTGACCCATCTAAGATAAGGGTATAAATATAGTAAGTGAATATAAATTGTGAATGGTATGTATATCGTGTTTCACTCTTGGCCTATTTGGATGTAATTTAATATTTTTTTTTCATTTCTGTAGCACACCTTGCAGTTCTTAATGGAAGGTAGCAGAGTGGTCTTATTTAAGGATTAAGTAATTATTATACAAAGTGGTTCCATAACCTTAATCATTCTACCATGTATGGAAGGTAATGGAATGAGCATATTGAATTCTTAAATATAATGAGTATTACATGGTCTAATTAAATGAAAAAAATTTCTAAGGTGCCTATTGCATTTAAACCTGACACCAATATAAAAGTTGTCAAACTCAAGCCATCCTAGGATTCTTGAGGGAATAAATTGATCAATAATAGGATTCCATTAAAGTAAAGGATGCTATTTTCTATGGGAGACACCCACCTTGGAACATACTATTTATCTACTAGTGTATTCTCAGAATGACACCATAATATCCCTCCTTTATCATTTAGATAGAAGTATTGCATGGATGCACTCCATGGATCCAGATTGATTTCTATGGACACATAGTTATGTGGTTACACACATTGATCTCAATCATTACATACCCCATTTTTTCTTTTATAAGATCCTTTGACATGGTTAGAATAGTTTTATAGTATAATGCCTTGGGATATGCCTTGTGGATTACACCTAGACCCCTTAACCAAGATGAAAATCATTAATGAGTTTTCTTGATGCCTGAGGTAAATGATACCTTTGTCGTTACCTTGGATACTATTTCATTATTATTATCATAAATGATGTATTGGTTAATACCTTGGACACTATTTTATCATTATTACTCGATGATTCATTTTTCATAGTTTGGATCCTCATACGTCAATTATTTTATGTTGGAATGAAATTAATTGAATGTTTACATGGTCATACACTAGTTAAGTCTAAAGAAGGTATCAAAGTATTTGCATTATTGTATGATTTAAATTTATATATACATGAACACTATCAATTTATATTTCTTATAATAGATAGTATAGACATATTGGGTGTTGACCTACTGAGATTAATTGCACACCATATCTGAGCCACCATTGGAACCTGGGAAGAATATATGTATGTATGTGTTGACAAGGTGAAGCATCCCACTTTAGACACCAGATCATGACTGGTTGGTTTAGGATAGAGCTTGGTAGTAGATAAATGAGCTAGAGCTCAGGATGCCTAGATAGTTTTTGGATCCCTTTCCTTCTTTTTTATAGAATATATTTTCGGTTTCCATGTATACATGTATTCCAACTTTCTAGGCGCATGGAATGAAGCGTCATTAGTTTTTTTATATGATTGAGTTTCCAAATTTTGATTATTATTTAGAACTTTAACTATTAACCTTATCTTCCTATATTAGTTTTTTATCGAATCATTTTATAACATTCACTATTTACCTTGTTATATATATTCACATTCCTATACTTTGGTAACAATGGAATGGTCTCCCCATGTACATAGCATAAGACCACAATTTTAGTTGGTCACCTCTAGAATATGGTGAGGCACACTTTAGTCTATTTGTCCTACCAAACTCAGGGTAACTTTGAGTGGAACCCAGGTTCGAGGCTTCACAAAGTAGAATTAGGGTGGTTTTTATTTTATTTTTTCTTATTATTTGGGTATATATATAATTAGAATAATGATTAAACATGGTTATAATCTATACATGGGAGTAGATAACCCTTGTTTTGTGTAAAACTAAAGTAGCCTGGGAGATGAAAAGTTTTGTTTTTTCATTCACATATTAAAGTAGATATCATCTCACAGTTGGGTAATTCACATGAATTTTTGAATTTTATATGAAATATCAATATTTATCATTAGTATAATGAGATTAGGTAACAAAAACATCAATCATGCACCATTATAGGTACCTAATATTCACATGTCTTGCATATACCCTACCATATAGGTACATTTCACTGATTACATAGCTCGTGTTTCCTATGATTTTTGAGTGAGCCATGGTAGATTATATGTATACCTATGTTTCTAAAATTTTCTATAGGGTAGGGTGTTGATTATTTAATGTGAAAGAATAAATCTAAATAGTTTTTTCCTATATTGGTTTATGGTGGCATCTTAAATACCTAGTTTCTATCCATGTCGTCTATATACCTCTGGTTACATGAGATGCTCTATGGATACGATTGAGTGAATTATACTTTCAAATCATGATATTTTTGTGCCATCATGGATTGGAATGGGTAATTTATAAAGGTAAGACATCATATATTACCCATTACATTCTAAAACTAAGTGTAGAAGGGGTTATATAGAAATTTATTTGGTGGTGATTTCAGTGACAAGGTGTATGGGTCCTTATTCAATTGAAATGATGTTCCATTTAATCAATAGTTTTAAATGTATATAAGAAAATGAAAACCTAAAAGGTGAATATTGGAATATAAAAATTAATTTCTTTAGTAAATGTGGAGGAAAATGTGATTGACCCTTCACCTACTAAAAACCCAATAAAAAACATGAATATAAACCAATAAGTGGACATCCAGCTGGGTTTTTGGGGTAGTACATTGGGTAGGGATCCCTTGTCCTTGTGAATTAATCATTATAGTTATTATATATAATATTAAAACATGATTTGAGATGAGATCTTGGAATGTGTAAAGCTATGCCACCATTGTGTCCTCAGGTCAAGTGCCACGAGGGTGGAGATGACCACATTCTACAGATAGTGGGCCCTCGGCCACTGATCTTAAAATAAAGAGTGCCTCATGAGACAATTTCTATTATACTCGAACTAGTTTACACCACTCAGCTTATTGAGGGTTTACAATATTTTATAGAATCCATGAAAGGTACTCCATGTCCTGCATCCATAATGGTTGATCTCATGCATGAGTTCCAACTACAATACCCTTCAACATTCATGGGGTATGGTGGTCAACAGACTAGTGAGTCTTGGATAGATTCCACCTTATCTATCATTAATCATCTCTAGATGCCTATTGAGTAGAGGGTTAATATTTATAACTATATTCTTCTTGATTCATCCAAGAGATTGTGGGGTGTGATTTCCCAGGATAGTCATCATCAGTGGATGTTGTGGGATGACTTTTAGACTACCATATATGATCACTTTATTCCTCAAATGATGAGAGATAAACAAGAAAGAGAGTTCATGCACATCAGAAAAGGAGCTATTCCTTTTATGGACTAGTCAGTGCATTTTACAATGTTACATTTCTTGTCACAACTTCTAGCTAGTGATGATCTATCACCAGTATGACGATTCAAGGATGATCTATTGTATTCCATACATATTTAGGTGAATTTATTTCACCTACCTATTTTTTATAAATAATTTGGCATGTAAAACTAAGTGAAACCTAAGGGAAGGTGATAGTCTTGGGAACAAATGTTTACAACCGAGAAAAGGAAGAAGTTCTTTGTGTAACAAGAAGTGTTTTCTTGAGGTTTCTCATCAAAGTAGTGGAAGTCATAGTAACTGAACCGGATGATCTATTATATGAAATTACTATTCATGGTCGGGGAATAAAAATCCTTTGTGGGATAGATATCATGTGGAGTTCCTTTCATTTGAAGATATACGGAATATTTATAGATTATATAATAACAATCCATCTACTCCTAGTGGAAGATGATCAACACTAGCTCTGCATTTAGTGGAAGGATTTTTGACACCACATTTGGAAAGGAGTTGGAGTAGCATCGGAAGGACTCACTGAGGAGAAGGTCCTAGTAATGGTATTCAAGAAAGTGATTATCTGGGCTAGCATAGCGGACTTACTTAGGGTAGTCTATCTATAGAAAAGTGTAGTTGATTAGGCTAGTTTCATGAGTTACAGCTGATACGTGAGGATGAAATTATATGACCATCAACAATATGGTGTACCATTATGGTAGTCTCTACTATTATATATTCCTTATTTGATATATTTTATTATCACTCCTTTATCTCCTTATCGACTATGGAAATTTTCAAGATGGTTTTTTTGAATTAATGTAGTGTTATATCCATCGATACACCTTTAGATGTGTGATCAAAGGTCATATTCCAATAAAAGGACTCCTACATGAGGTTTTCAGTTATATCTTCTTCTGGGACCTATTTGTTTTTTAGATGATGGGATTCTATGTCATTCTCATGATGCATTGGCTAGATCTATATCACACCTAAGTGGATAGCTATTATCACAGGTTGTTGTTTACATCACCAAAGGGAAGCAGTTTTCTCTACAAGGGTGAGTGGGATTTTCAACCTGATATAGATTGACTAGAGCAATGTGGGATAGGTGGGGTGGCCACCAATATTTTCAGTCTCTTCATGGTGGAAAAAAGAGTATACATGGAGTATCATTCTCTTGTAGTAGATAATTTCAAGGACGTCTTCCCCAATTTTTTTGGATTCCCTCTAGAGAGAGGTAAAATTTACAATTGAGCTTTTTCCAAGAGGTCAGGTTATAACATTAGGTTATGCATGGATTAATGATGGTTAAACCATCATACAATCATGAATATATATCAATTACCTCAAATAGATGATTATTTTTACTAGCTTTTGGGAGATATATTTTTCTAAATGATATATCTTAGAACAAGATCTCATCTAGTGTGAGTAATAACATTATACATAACTCATACAATATTTTGTAACATCTATGGTTTCTCATAGTATCTCATTATATCATTCAGTCTTAATATTATGCCACCCATTTTCATAAATTACATGAATAAGAGTTTTCACTACTATCTAGATTCTGTTTCCTTGGTCTTTGTGGGTGGCATCTTTGTTCATTATCACACTCATAATGACTATTCTTGAAATATTGAGATCATATTAAATACACTAATAGATCATCATATTTATTCCACGCTTGATAAATTCCACTTCAAGATCAGAAAAGTTCACTTCTTAGTTCATATTATCACATAATAATGAGTATTTATTGACCTAGTGAAGAAGATTGATGTGATTTCCTTGGAGGATCCCAAGAATGTGTTTAATATAAGCAGTTTCTTGGGGTCAGATGGATTTTACAAGAGTTTCATAAAGGACATATCACACATTTATTTAGCAATTAGTATTCTTTAAAAAATTCATTTTATGTTCCTATGTTGAAAACAATGAATGAAATTCTTTCACGTTTTTAAAGGAAGGGTTTTTTCAGCAAAAAAATTGATTTTTCTATAGCCTATATGAGACTATATAGTGTTCTATGATGCATCAAGCATCAAATTACGTTTTTTTGATGAAGATATAGGATAATGTTGTTGTGTATATATCTTAGTAGTTTATCTATAATGAGAGATACTATATAAATCATGAACTATATCTATTAGTGATAATCTATGTATAACATTTCTAGAAACACTATCTAATGGTTTAACACTCTTTTGTGTATACGGTCCTCAAGATTATCAAATATATATTTTTGCAGCATGACCTGAATCATAGAAAACAAAAATATTTCAAATATTTTTAGTCCTTTAATTTTTATATTTCTTATATTCCTTGAAAAGGCAATGCATTAAATGATATATGGATTTAGAAAACTCCATCACATGTCATACAAGATGGTAGTGATGAATGGAATTGATAACACTTTTTATAAGATATGTCTATAGTTTCTATTAAGAAAAAGTACCTCAAGGTTTTTTTCTTTAATTTTTGGTGTGATTATGTTATTTGAAAAATCTAGATTATTGTGAATAAGTATGGTTATTGTTTTCCAAAGTAAATTTTTAAGGTGGCACATTTTCCTAGTGTTCGCCATATTTTTTTGAACTCACTGTCGAATGTTTGTTTTTGAAACATGTGGATTTCAAAAAAATGTGTTCATTGTATATGGACCATGAAACATATTTTTTGGATTGTGAAGGAAGTTTGTAAAAATTCTATGGAAATCGACAAAGGGAATGATCTTGTACAGAAGAACTATGTGGACCGTGATGCACGGTATATGGACCGTGTAGTGAGAATAGTTCACGAAAGGCTCTCCATTTTCAAGAGGAATTATTTTTCATGGAAAATTCTTCATTTGTAGATGAGATTTTATGATTTATCTATAGAGGTTATTGGCCATCACGATGGAATAAGGGTGCTATGAAGACTGCATAGCATAGTCCACAGTGAAGGTTTTACCGCATTGATGATTTAATGAAATTAGATTACCAATATTTTCAGATCTATTTTCCAATATAAAGACCACTAATCATATCATTAAGAAAATATAAATTCCCAATAGAAAATATCATCACTTTTGGAAGAATTAGGATATGTTCGATAGAGTTCGTGGGTGATTTCGCGAAGGAGCAGAGTTCACTAGGGAGAATTATAAAAAGGTTGAAGTAGTTTGAAGAAAAATTATATGAAAGAGATAGTTCATGGGGAAGAAATTATAAAAAGGGTGTCCATGAAAAAAATTCAGAAAAGGGTTTTGTGGGAAACTATATCCCGCAAAAGATGCATGCATTCATACAAATGAAGGGACATACAAGTCCATAAACTATGAAAAAAAAGAACTTACATATAGAATCTATCTACAGTTGAGGATGTGTGCATTCATACAAATGAAGGGGAATAAAATTCCATAGACTATGTGTGGATCCTTTCTATATAAGTGAGAAATGGAAGAGAAATATTGTGATTATTTCCACCAGTAGTTACCTATAGAAATAGACACAGGGATTGACCCTTGGGAATTTAGTGAGATACCCCTAAATCTTGTAAAGGTAGTGAGATTGAGCATAGAAGTGATCTGGCTTGAACCATGTAATTTGGTAGTGATACTTAGTGTATTTGGTACATCATCACATCACCATTTTATGTTCCTTGTATGTAGCCCAGTGAGGGTGAACCAATTAAAATTTATGTGTCTCCTGTATGATTTAAATTTTGTTTATACATTGTAATGGGAAAGAGGGAGGAGACTATTTTGTTTAATAGTGAAACAAGATCAGAAGGAGTAGTTATTTTAATCTATCATACCCTGATTCACCCCCACCTCTCTAGGTATTTAACCTTATGGGGCTAACAATTGGTATCATAGTGAATAGTTGGAAGTCATTAGTCCACTATCATTTGAATAAATGGAGGTATTAAATCGTAAATGTATTCCAATATTTTATGGGAACAATTTTCAATTATGGATCAGTAAAACATAGCACTGCTTTCAATCATTAGTAATGGATTTATTTATAGTAGTGATGCATGGAATTTCGTCCAATATCAATAGTGGTGCTTTATCAGAAGCTTATTTATGGTAATTGGATGAAGATTCCAAATGAGTAAATTTTTTAGGGGGATCTATATCTATTCAAATATATGCGAAGTTGATGTATTTTAAAACATAAAATACTGTGTGATAAAATATGTTGATCATTTATGAGGGTTATTGAACATTTAGAGAATCAAAGATGAAATTTCTATGGAACAAATAAGAGGATCCCAGTATGCACTTTAATGAGTCTATTGATAATTTCTTTGATCAGGTGAATGTTTTTTCTGGAATATGAACAGACTCTTGGAGAAATTATTTAAGATACAAATAATTTCAGGAACATCTTGAGAAAACATCCTCCTTGGTTTAATCTAGAGGTTTCATTATTGGAAGATAAAGATCTGAAGAAGATGACATTGGGAAACTTTCACAATACTCTTGTTGCATATGAAATGATAATTAAATATAATTATGTTTTTGAAAAGGGGAAGTTCAAATAACTGGAATTTAAGTCCACGAATGTTTTATTTGTTGAAGATAGTCAGGCGGAAGATAATTTGGATCATTTTGTGTCATTTATCTCCTCAAATCTACAAAGAGGAAGTGAAAATTTTCGGGTAAAATTTTATTGGAATTCTTTTGATATAGAAATATTGGACATTTGGTAAAAAAGTTTCCAAATAAGTTAGATGATAATGATGAAAAAAATATTAAATTCCCCATAAAAATTCATCTACCTATATGAAATTTTAGAAAAAAATTAAGAGAAACTTCTTCAAAAATAAGAATATACTTTCAAAAGAATATGCCCATTTGGGAAAATATCAGAAAAAAGAGTTTAAGGAAATCAAGGATCATGAAGCATATTCTATGATGGTGGTTGTGGTAAATTCATAAAGAAGGGAAGAACGTGATAGTGGTAAGTGATAAGTAGATGTAATAGTTGAACTTCTGGTTCAATTATAAGATGATCATGGAGGGATATATGTTTGGATAGCCAAAATAATGAAATAAAAAATGGTGCTTCATGATGAAAAACTATATATGTACTATTAGGAATAAGAGAACTCTGAGATGAATGATGAAATTGAAAAACTGAAGTCTTCAACATTAGAAATACCAAGAAGGTGGTTGAGTACAAACTCAAAATTGAAGAACAATAAATAGAGATCAACAAATTAACTAATTGTAAAAAAATATCAAATAAAACGTATTGATGATCTTGAATAGGAAGATATCAATATGAAAACAAAAGTGAAAGATTAGGAGAAACCCTTGATTCTATTAAAGCAGACAAAGGAGTGCTAGTAAAAGAAAACGATCGATCAGAATGATATTGATGGTATAGAGCTTGATAGTAAAAAGAATGTATTAATGGTTGATGTTAGGACACAAGCTCTTATTCCATGGTTGGAGATTGATTTGGGTACGAATCCAAATCAAAAGATTTAGAGAACACAATGTAGAACCAATAGTGTAGTATTTCCACACAACAATGTACCTTACATTAGATGTTATTTTTGTCAAATTATAGGACACTCGTAAAATGTTTGTTCTATTGGAAAGTGGTATCAATTGATAAATAACAATAAAGGCTGAAATATGGGGATAAATATTCTCAAAAATCATTTAATGGTCACAATTTTATGTGTGGAGGATTCAAACACATGGAAAGATACTTCTCATCGACAATGAAAAGAAATATTCTGAAAAAGAATTAATGTAGTCAGAAGTAGTAGCTAAAGGTATCATAAAATGATTTGAAAATAAAAAATTGATTTGTAGCTCTACATGATGATGTTGGTCCATCATATTTCGAGGAATAATAAGATTACCAATCTCTACCAGGTATGAAGTTAAAAACAAGGAAGTAAAAAATGAAGATAATAGAAAAAGAAGTAGTTTCATAGATTGATTTTAAAGCATCATATAGCATTGGAATATGGATTACTGATAGTGGATAAACCTCTTATATGATAGGTAATAAAGAAATTCTATCTAGAATCACGTACAATAAGGAATGTATCTTAATATTCTGTATTGATGAAGGTATCATGATGGTTGGATCGATAAAGTCCATGTTTGGGGATAAAGATGAGAGATGTGATGATGTCTTAATGGTTAAAGTTGTCAATTAAAATAAGGTTGGTGTTAGTCAACTATGTGAATTAGAAAATTCCATAAGATTTTCAAATAAATTATGATTAATTGAGGAAAAAGGCATTGTTGTTTTTTTTTTGGAAAACATATGAAAGGAAATCGTTATCTTTTGAGTGGAGAAGAATATATGTGATTTCTGTCCAAGAAATAAAAAGAAAAGTTATGTGATAAAAATATTACCCACTTCATCCAACCATCCTTATAATATCTAGTGAAATATGATTCTTCTTATGAACTCCCTATGTTATCACATGATCATACTCATATGTTTGATACTTTTCAACAAGGAAATATCATTCGAAAGACATATAATGAAAAAAGAGAAAAGGTCAGGAAGAGTGCTGAGGATAGTCAATATTGATGCATGTCAACCTATTTCACCAAGGAAAATTGATGGGAGAAGATATTATGTTCACTTTATTGATGATTTTAGAATAATGGTGTCAGTATCAATCATCACACACAACTTTGAGGTTTTCATTTATATTAAGAGATATCTACGAGAAGTTTAAAAGATGCTAGGTTAGAAAATATAGAAGATTAAAACAGATAATGCAACTGAGTTCCTGAATATTCAGGTGGAGGATTATCTCAAGAAACATGTGATAAGGCACTAAGTTTTAGCTGGATGAAATATGTATCAAAATAGAGTAGTTGAGAGATGCAACTGAATTATCAAAAATATCGCTAGAAAAATGTTCATTGAAAAAGACCTACTAGATAAGTTTTTTAAAGAAGTGATGAAATTATTCTACACATAAAATTGTTCTTTATTTTTTTCAAATTGAAGATAATACATTATATGAGTTGTGACATGGATAGAATCCAACATTACACTACTTTTGAGTCTTTAGAATTATGTGTTTCATTCTCAATAAAGAGAAACATAGGATTTTTGAATCTTGTAGAGATGAAGTGATATTTCAAGGCTACTCTAAGTAAGGAAAAAATATAAATGATTATATAAGAGGCTAAGAAAGGTTATTAAAATCCATGATGTAACTAAATTAGAGAATGAGAAAAATCTTCAGAAAATACATGTTAAATTTTGAGAGGATAGTGATGAAGAGATAAGTAGATCAACATATGTTCTAGTTCTAGAGGATGATTCTGAAAAATATTCAGATAATGAAAAGTATGATCATAATTTTTTATCTTCGAAAATACATAAGAGAAGATCAAAAATTTAAAAATAGAATATAATCAGTGATTAGAAAGTACCAGTGAAGACTTGGAAGATGAAGACTTTTAAGAAATCATCTTACTTATCACAGGTAGAGCCAAATTTTTTTGATGAACTAAATAGAGATTAGAAATTTTTTCAGGCTATGAATAAAGAGACTAATGATAATGAGAATAATCAGACCTAGGAGACAATTTCAAGACAAACATATAAGAATTTCATTGGGACTAAATGGGTATTTTGTAAAAAAATGAAAATGATGAAGTAATTAGAAATAAATCACAACTAGTGTGCAAAGGGTACTCCCAGATAGATAGTATTGATATTGATGAAAATATTTCACCCATTTCAATGCTATAGAATATCTTATAATTCCTTTCCATAGTAGTGTAATGAATGTTAAAAATTTTCAAGATAGATGTCAAGTCAGTATTTCTAAATGGGTTTCTTGAAGAGGAAGTGTACATTGAGTAGCAAGATAGTTTTCTCATTCCTAAAGATGAGAGTGTAGTTTTTTGGTTGTAGAATGATTTATATGGGTGCAATCAAGAACCAAGAAAATTATATTCAAGACTAGATCTGTTTTGGAAAATGATCAGTTTTTTCATGGTGGAGTTGATTACAATGTATATGTCAATTGTTATAGTATTCAACGGATAATGGCACTAGTATATGTCAAACACATAATATTTTGTAGATCAGATGAAGATCACTACAGGAAACTAGCAGAATTCATGAAAAGTGAATTTCAAAAGTCAATGATCGGTGAATTGATATTATTCCTCGGTTTACAAGTGACACAATGAAAGAATGAAATAGTCATTTCTTAATCCAAATATACCTAGGATGTTCTAAACGATTTGGGAAGGATAATTCCATGGAGCTGAAAACTCTTGTGGATACCCAGATGAAACTATCATGTGATTATAAAGGTAATGCAATCAATATCACTAAATAGAGTCAAATCATTAGCAGTCTATTTTACTTGATAGTTAGAAGACCTGATATTGTTTTTCCACATGACAGGCAACAAGATATCAAATAAATCTCAAGTAAAACAACTATATTTCAGTGAAGAGAATACTTTGATATATCAAGGATATTCTTTATTTCAGTTTGATGTATAATAAAAAAAATATTAATAAGAGTTATTGGGATATATAGATGATGATTGGTTTCGTTTAGGATATGATATAAAATCAACATTAGGTGGTGCATTAAATCTTGAAAGATTGTGTATTTCTTGTCTATGTAAGAAAAATATCGCATTTCATTGAGAATAATAATAACTAAATATTTTTTGGTTACTCAAGCATTCACACATTTATTATGGACGAAACAAAATCTTGGTGATATTTGAATTGAAGTGAAGTCTATGATCAAGATACATTATGATAATTAAAGTGTTATAAATCTTTGTAAAAATATATTTAATCACTCTATGAAAAATAATATTTACATTATGAATTATTGCATCAAGGAGAAGGGTGAGAAAGGGATTTTGATGTTAGAATATCTAACTACATAACAACATTTAGTGGAAATTATGTAAAAGGCCTTATAAAAAGAAGCATTTGAAAGGCATAGACTGGGTATATGATTTTCATCGACTCTACGAACATGAAAAAGTGTGGATGTGGGACCCCCTATCCCTGAGGTATGGTGTATTTTTTCCAAATGTGATAGTATGTGTTCTTTAACTTATTACATACATCAATTTAGTGGCCTTCATGTTCATTAAAAAAGGGGAGAAACTGTAGCTATAAAAAAGGAGAAAATGCCTTAATCAAGACTAAGGTAAAAGCTAATAGGGGGAGAATTGAAGTAGTGGGAGTATTATATCTAAGGATACTGAAGTTGATTCATTAAAGATTATATATTATAAAAGACGAGGTTCGTGAAGAAAGTATTTGAGTGGGTTTGGAAGGAAAGAAATTGATTAATTGATGAACTCTATATAATACTATTGTTTCTCACACTGATTATTTCTCATTTGAGGTTAGAGTGTGTGTTGAGTAAATCCTTGATTGTTATCTTAATCATAATAATTGAATTCTAATAGGATATGGAAGGATATAAAACGGGGTATCAAAATGAGAATAATTGTTAAAAATCTCAAAGGGGGAGATTATTGGGAGAAAATCTGGTTTCCACTCAGTGTTTTTGGGTGTGATTGTATTTTTTAACAACATTAGATTACTATGAATCAGTATGTTCGGTGCTTTCCAAATTAGGTTTTTATGGTGGCAGAATTTCTCATTGTATATCAAATTTATTAGGCTTTAAAATCCAATATTTTTTTGGGAAAAGGGATTATTTATGAAAAGGAGTGAAAAATATACAGACTGTGAAGAATAGTTCATGGATTTCAAAGGAAGAATGTTGATCAATGAAGTAAATTGACAAAGGAAAATATTCTTCATAGCATAGAAATGCGGACCAAAAAGCACGGTATACAGACCGTGTAGAGAGAATAGTTTTTTGAAGTCTTCTAGTTCCCATTATCTTATCTCCATCACAAGAAGTTCATTTTTTGTGGCTAACAGGTAGTGATTCATCTACGGAGGGCATCAACCACAATGAGGAAATAAAGGTGTTAGGTGGACCACGTAGCGTAGTCAGTGGTGATGGTTGTAAAACATTGAAGATTTTTGTGAATAATATTAGAAAAATTTTTTGATCTATTTTCCTATATATAAACTACTAATCAGATCATTATGTTTTGAGGGAATACCATTAAAAAATATCATTTCTCCAAGGAGAATTTTTTTAAGTCTGAAAGAGTTCACGTGGGATTCTGTAAAGGAGAAGACTTCACGTGGGGGAATTCCTTGAAGGATGAAGTAGTTCATAGAAACATTATATGAAATAGAGAGTTCACGGGGAAGAAATTATGATAATTGTGTTTATGAAGATAGTTTGAAAAAGGTTTTTGTGGGGCACTGTATCCAGAAGAAGAAGAAAGGCCTACATAGGAGAGGTGTTCCATGGAAGAAGAATCCGCACACAAAGCGTGAGTGGTCTGTAGAAGAAGATGTGGTCCACAAAACACTCCCATCACATGATGCATAGATGATCATAGAGGAATCAAGAAATTTTGAAAATAAAAACACCTCAAGAATGTAATTTCTACAGACTTATAGTATGCATAAAAGTGGATTTCATCTTTGAGTGAAAATGGGGACTTTGGCATAGCATCTACTTACTGTTGAGGATACATTCATTAATTTAGATGAAGGGGCCTAAAAGTCTATAAAATTTGTGAGGGTACTCTCTAGAGTAGTGATCACATGAAAGGGAAGACGATGATCCTTTCTAATGGTGGTGAGTGAGAGAAAGATACATAGGGAGTGACCCCTGGGAATGTAGTGAGCTTACCCTAAATCTTGTAAAGGCAATGAGCCTGGTCATATAAGTGATCCAGCCTAAACCTTGTATTTTGGAAGTTAAGTTTAATGGATTTGATACATGTGCACGTCGTCATTGTATACTCCTCGGACATATCCCAGTGAGGGTGAACCACGTAAAATTGATGTGTCTCGTGCATGATTTAAATTCTATTTATACATTTAAAAACCAAAGAGAGAGAAGAGTGTTTTGTTTAAAAATAAAACAATATCTAAATGGGAAGTTGTTTTAATCATTCAATCTATGACTCACCCTAGAGGATTAAACCTAATTGGGATAATAGATTCAAAAGATTCAATATTAGTCTTATCTATCATCTTTTACAGTTACCTATTCCCTTGTTGATTAAGTTTAGAGTAGGTATTTTTTTATCATGAAGGCTTGGTTCCCTAAGAGAGTATTTTTAGTGAGGACTCACCTTTGGATTGGTCTGTGGATATAGAATGCATCCTTAATATATATTTGTGTTTTTAGTTCCTTCATATTCAAGATAGTAATCAATGAAAGAGTCCCATGCTTCTCAGTGGCCATATCATCCAGAAATCTATAAGATGTATTGAGATATATGACTATATTATTTGTGTTTACAGATGAAATGTTAGGTAGCATGTATAAGCACTAGGTGGTCAACCATTCAATAAGTGAACGTGGAGTACCAATGACCTTCTAGCATGTTTCATATATTTCTAGTCTCGGAAGGGAAATGAGAAGTTGTGGCTATGAACTTTTTAGTCATCTTACTAAGGTCTCTTGGAGGTAGCAGCATGGTTTGGGTAGTCCTAGATTAACAGATCAAAGTATCCCACTTCATTTCTATAGGGGAGGATTTATCAGTTGATGATCTGGGAATACAATATTTCCATGAGATCATATGACTACACGAGGTCCCTTGTACTATCATTTCATATTGGGAAGCTCATTTAACATCATGGATATGCTAGGGGTTTTATAGAGCTATGGGTACACAAGTGATTTGGAGCCTATATTTTCACCCTCAAACCGATCGAATATCAAAACAAATGATACAAGTTTTAGAGGACATGCTATGAGAATGTGTCCTAAAGTTTAGCGGTTCTTGGTAAAATAATACCCCTCTCATTGAGTTATCCTATAATAATAGACTTCATTCAATGATTCAGATGGATACTTATGAGACCTTCAATGGTAGGTTTTATCATTCACCCCTATGCTAGTTAGTGTATGGAGAGGCATCCTTACTAGGCCCACATCTCATAATAGAGACTTTAGAGTAGGTTCTGTAGATCCGAAAGCATATGCCTACTGCTTAATCTAGATATAAATCTTATACTAATCACCATAGATGGCCTCTGCAGTTCGAGGATAGGGATCATGTTTCCCTATGGGTACCATATAGGCTAGAGAGTATATGGATAGAAAGGTATGTGAAGTTTACTCCACAATTTTTCAACCTATTTGAGATCTTAAATATAGTCAATATAGTACCCTATTTGTTGTTATAAACTCATAAGTATCATTCCCTACATGACACCTTCAACGTTTTATAGCTTCATCATTATCATTTTGACCTATCTCATATTTTGATAACAAGGAGGATGAGTTATATGATAATTCATTATTTTGGGACTATTTATATGCATCATTGACTGGATCATGAAGGCACTATGAATTCAATGTGTCCCTTTAGTGTGGGTTCTATGCCAGCATGGTCAGGTACATGATGAGACATGGGAGTGGGGGACAATGTAAATTTTTAGTAGATAGAGTTATTCTCAAATATTTTTTCACCTCCATTAGAAGGAAAACATGGGGATGAGTTCTTTTAAAGGGGGAACGCTATAAGAACCTGGATTTTATCTCATGTATGGATCCCTTGAATTTTTTTCAAAATATTTGTGTACCATATATGGATGCTTAATTAGGTCACAAGTTCATTTGGGGTGTCTGTGGCTTTTCGGAGCTGATACCCTTTATTTTTGGGGAAAAGAGACAAGTCTCACAATTAGGAGAAACTGTGTGAGATGGGTCACATGGTTAACCCTAACTGTGTAGGTCATTTAAGAGGAGAAATCAAGATGCACAGTTTTCTCTAATTGTTTTCCCACAACCACTTTCCCATGTGATTATCTCATCATAATTTTTTATAGGGGATTGAATTGATTTCACAAGGTAAGTCAAACAATACACCTAAAACCATATGGGGTCCATCCATTTGAAGTTGGAGGTTTATTGTTGGTGAACGGTTTTGAAAACCATGCATCCAAACCATGTGATCAAGAAATTATTATTTGAAATAACCCAAATTCCCTTAATGAATTAACATATTTGACCACTTTCTTCTTTTCTCATTCTAGTGGTTCAATTTTTCATTCTCCTCCCATAAGAAGATTGCTAGCCCCCGTAATAGTGTTTTTTTCTCAGTCCTTCATCCTTTGTCAAATTTAATCCTTATATGTTGTGTTGGGTGTGCATAGGTATGTACATGATTCATCTTGATCCATTATTCATTTCTATTCTCCTCAATGGAGTTATTTTGATTCTAGATCATACACCCTATTTCTAGTTCATTGATATGTTCAATAGATTTCATCTATTATGGGATTAACTAATATCTAATGCAATATGATGGGAGAGTTACAGTTCTAGTGTAGGTGGTATGTGAATCATCTATCAAGTCATTCCATTTTATAAAATGTCATCATTGTGTGAACACTGATTTCATCAGGAATTTCCTATTTAATTTATATTCCATTCTTATAATCATAATACTCTTATTCTATAAACCCTTATATATATGTTATCCATTTTTTGAGTATGATACCTCAATACAGACTACTCCAAGTTGGGTGTTTCCATAATTATTACTTGGTCACCCATGTGGGTTTACCTATAACACTGTTTGGGTGTGTGGCATGACCCAGTTAATTATAATCCCTATTTAATTAAATGAATAATGAATTGTTAGTGGTTATTATATGTAGTTTTTCTTGAACCTTAAAAGGAAACTGTTTCAATATAATAAATGAATATAAATTTTAATTGTAAATTATATCATATGTTATACATGTCCAAATTAAATGTAATTGAATTGATTGGATTAATGTATGTACCACACAATTCCATTATTAATGGAAAGTAGTGGAGTAAACCTAATTAATAAAAAATTAATTAATGTACTAAATGGTTGCATGTCCTTCTATGCCATTCACCATAGTATGCATGATAATGGAATGAACCAGTTGACCTATTAAAATGAAAGTGTATGAAATGGCCTAATTAAATAAATTAAATATGTGTAAGGTGTATGATTCATATGGACCAAACATATAAATAAGAGTGGTCTAACTAGAACCAACCTTGGATTCCTGAGGGAATAACTTGAGCAATTGGAGGATACCAATATGATTCAAGGATTTTGGTTTCCAAGTAGATACCTACCTTAGAACATATTCCTTATATACTGGAGGTTTCCTGACATGACTCTATAAGATTCATCCTTTATCATTCAGATATTATGATTCCTTATGTACACTCCTTGGATATAGATTGACATCTACTAACATATAGTTCCATGGACATACAAATTGGGACCAGAAATTTCTTATCCCATTTTATCTTTGATGAGATCCTCAGACTCGGTTAAAATCATATTATAGTATTATTCCTTGGGGGAAGCCCCTTGGAATACACATAGACCCCTTATCTAGATTGCATATCATTACATAGTTGGATCAACACCTGAGGTCGAGTATCCCTTGGTAATTACATTGGATCTTATATCATTAATATCATCATCAAGGATACCTTGGATATTACATTAGATCCTTTATTATAATTATTAATATAGTATGACTTGGTCACCCCTTTGATCATCATACATCACTTATTATAAACTGGAACATAATTAATTAAATGTTTACATGTTCTGACACCAAATGGGGTTGAAGTAGGTAATGGGGTATTTTCATGACTGTACTTCTTTAAATTTATATATAATTGTGCACATTTAGTTAATATTTCTCAGACTTGATTGTATATACATCATTGGTGGTGGACTATTGATAATTATATCACACCCTATATTAGCCATCATTGGTACACATGAATATTAAATGTATGTAGTTGATGAAAAGGGGAAATATCCCACTTTGGACATCTAATATTGATTTCTTACTTAAGGATGGAGCTTTATAGAAGATGACAGTGATATATCATGGGATGCATGGATTGTTTTTGGCTTCTTTTTTGATTCTTTTTTATATCATATATTTCTTTCTTCCATGTAAACCTATATTCCATTATTTTAGGGAAATTACATTGATTATTTTCATTTTTTATGATTCATTTTCTAGATGTTTTTATTATTTAGTGATTTTATATTTATATTAATATTCTACATCCATTTGTTTATTGATTCATTTTACTACTTATGATATTTACCTTGATATATATATATATGTTTTGCTGCACTCTGGTAATGAGGGAATAGTCTCCCCACTAACATAGTGTAGGCCCTCACTGCTAGTTAGTAGCCTCTAGAATATAGTGGTGTGCACTTTATGCCATGTGGCCAATCGAGCTTAGGGAACCTTTGAGTGGAACTTGGGGTCAGTATGTCACATAATCTAATACATCCTCATTGGATATATTGTTTTTAGGTATACATGCGTACAATATGTGAATTAATGATAATATAATTAAAATTTATAAATTTAAAATGTTTTGTAAATAATATATTTTATATTAATATTAAATATTACATATAATAATTAAATAAAATAAAAATATAATAATTCATTTTTGAAAAAAATAATGTATTAAAATATTTTACTTTTAATGTAAAATTTTAAAAAGTAATCAAACTCATTTGATAAATGGTTTTAATGAAATATAAAATTTTAATAACTAAAAATGTATTAGTATACATTGAATTATTTTAAATTTTAGTAAAATTTTTAGGAAAAGTAAAATTATTTTAAGGATTTTCTTCATAATGAAATAGTTTTTATATGTTTTGTGATTTATTTTGGAAATGACTTTAGTTTTTTAATTAAATTTAGTGTAATTTATTTTAGAATTTATGTAATTAAGATAAAATTTAAAAATTAAAACAATTTATTCTGTTTGATAAAAAAATTATAGATTCCAAGGTAAAAATAATTTAAAGATGAAAATGGGTAAAATATGGTAAAATGATAAACTGTGGTGTAAAGTGATAAAATAGCTCAAAACAATATTTCTTAATTGTGTTTATTAGAAAAAATTAATTCTATATACACATATTTTGACTATTTTTGGGCCAAATTCCTTGTAAAATTATTGTAAATAAACATTAAGGTTTAAGAATTTGAAATCATTGAATAAAAATCATCTATTTAAGGATCCTTCGCCACCCCTTCCAACCAAAAAAATCATTTTTTCGTCTCCAATATCTATAAAAACTCAATTCAGAGGAATAAAATACTTCATTTAAGACCCCATATTATCATGAACCTCTCCCCACAAGGAGTACCCAACCTGGGTCAGCAATATGGGATCAGAGATAATGACCCCTAAGTCCCACCTTCAGTAGGCCCCAAGTTGGCGACTAGCACCAAGGGTATTGTTACCACACAAATGGGAGGCAATACCCTCTAAGAGAACACATGAGAAAGAGAGAGGTAACACTAAGACCAAACCACTCCAACTCATACTACAATATAAAATAAATCCCATGTACACATATGTAATTTCATCCAAGAACTACTAAAACTAAAAATGAAAACTACATGTACCAAAATAAAATAAAAACCGTAGTGACCAAAAAGCCCGAACAACTCCTGCAACCCAAGCTAGTAGTAACCAGACTGATCTCCAACCTACTCCAATTTACTTGAAAAAACAATTTATATATACATAGGGTTATTATAACTATATACTCATTATGATCATCCCTATATCCTCTCGCACAATAGTAAAGAAATCATGCTAAAGATTAGTGAACAAAAAGTGAAACTAACTCATCACTTAAATAGGTATACTAAGTTTGCAGCCTCACCATGTCTACTCTCAACAAGTATCACATAAAAGAGTATATAATATAATAAAGAATGTCAAGGGTACCCCACTACCAATTCCCCACTGGTTTACAGCTTTGCCTAAACGTCTCACATCCTTAGCATCTCTCACAAAAAATTCTTGCATGCATACACCTCAGCGAAGTACCAAAATATGCACCTCGTGCAACACATCCACTACATCCATGTATCAAAAGTAACCAGGTAGTTTTTGGGAGCCATCACAACTCACATAACGTGTAGCATACATTTGGTATTATACCACAAGCCATTACAAACCATACATCGAGTAAGGATCCTCAAGCCCTCAAAGCCTTTACATTACTTCATTCAATTTTTATCAGTTTCACTTTATGTCAATTAATTATTTAAAAATTAATTAACCAATAAAAATTCCAAATTAAATATCTTTGGCACCACACACAAATTCCTATGTTCCTTTAAATTGTAACCTGAGGATTTTGTCCCAACAAGATCTAAACCCATGGGTTAACATCATTTATTCAATCATTTAAAAAAACATTATTACTTTCCTATATTCCATTTCATTCTATAAAAATAGTCTAAGAAACCAAACACAATGGTCTCAACATGGTGAGAAGTTGATCTACTCGTTGAGTATTTTCTACATATATCATGATCGAAGACCTATCTATCTTCAAGAAGCTAAACATGGAAAAAACTTGGCATACCCAACATGTGTTTGCATTTTTTTGGAAGGAGGGTAGAAATACCATCTTCCTTTACTAGTGGTAAAATTAAACTATATGAAAAACCAAAAATATTCTGAAAACATCCAATCATTCACATCCAACCCATTTCAACATCTATGGTATCCTCCCCAACAGCCACATGCATAAAGTAATGCATCTCACCACTATAGGCATCAACTGCTACCACAACCATTGGGTCACCCTACCCCAACATCTCACAACATCTATCCAGGATCATAACACATCACACGCATCATGAAACAAACATCATAGCAGCTGGGCTCTTGTCCCCTAAACATGGCATATAACCTTCATACATAATGAGAACGTGTCGCTCCAAAGAACAAGGAACATGGCCTTAAAAGAAAAAGGGTCTCTCAAAACACCACCAAACATTATCTTATATAAGAAAACCAGTTCATTAAACCATTTTGAATTAACCAATTCATCGATAGTAGGTTCCAACTATAGGAATCCTGAACAACAATCTATCTTATCTATCACAAATTAATTAAACATGTTTACTGTATCAATTTGATTATCATCAATTTTCAATAGAAACAACTAAATTCATTTACATGCCTCTTTATCTTGGAAAAATAATTTACAATTAATCCCAGTTTACATTCATTACCAATTCCAAAAAACAACAACATGATAAACAAGGAAATCATAGATATCACACTATCTAGACAAACAAGAGGCAATAAAATATGATAGATTCCAAATTATTTATCAGGTTCAAATATTTATTATATCAATTCCTCTGTGATATAGTGGGATAAAACATGCTAAATATACATTTTTCCATAAAAGAATAATGAATCCATGAATCCCCTGCCTCAAAAGGTTTCTAACGTTCTTCACCCGAGAATAGATCAAATCAATGGATCACGATCGTCTTCCCCACAAAATCTTCATCCACCCGAGGATGTCATGGCACAATTGCATCAATAAAAAACAAAATAATCTACCTTAGAACCATGGAGATCAAACAAAATAAAATGGAAAAGTGAAATGAGAGAATACGGATCGAATAAAACAAAATAACAAAGGTAGATCATACCTCATACTGACGATAGGTCAAAGAAGGAAGAGGAGAACTAATCCAAGATGTAGTAATCTGGAAACATTGAAGAGGGAAATGTCCGAGTCATCTGGGGTCAAGAGAGGGTGCGCTCAAGCCATATTTTTTAAAAAACCTAAGTAGCTGTATTTCTTTAAAATACCCAATGGTGGGGCATTATATTACTTGTACCTCCTCGTCATGCCGTGTACTGCATCGAGGCCGACATATATAAAAAAAATGTCACCTTAGTGCTCTGTTTTATTTTTATGAAACCCAAATGGTACACATCATGTCCCCAAGGTCACATCATGTATCCCCCCTCTTTCCAGCTTCTCGAAACCAAACTCTTCAAGACTTCCGTCGAGCCATCTCTGAGGACCTTGGTCTTCGGAAACACGTGAAGGGTCAATCCACGTGGATTTTTTCCCTTACATTAGATACCTATCATAACATTCTCATCCTCGAGAATCCAAAACCAACCCAAAGAGGAAACATAAAAGGTGTTTCCCGAACAACCACCTTAGGAGATACCTCTCAAGGCTTTCTCCACTATAGGAGCTCAAACGTACCAAAAGAACTACATGAAACCTCGTGACAACCACAACCATCTATTAATCACTATTTAAGGGGAGATACCTCTCAAAGATATCAAGGCACAACAATCAACAAAATAAATCCACCTCATAAACAAGAATGTTCTACACCCCCGAAATGAACATCGTTACAAGGAATGTGCCAACCATCAAACAACTCAGGGTACATCGTACGTATCTATTACTCAAGTTCCCATGTACTCACCTCAACAGCATTGTGTGACCATAATACATGAAGCCATGGAATATAACACTCATGCAACACGTTCTCTTTGCAGTATTCGATCTCCAGAGGCCACACCTTGAAGGTATCATCATAGTCAACGTCGTTCTCTCCTCAATAAATAGTGTGAGAACCATCGTGAAGATAATTATTGAGCTGTGACTCCTGAAAAAAATCATGTATTCAGCTCATCTGTCGGGGAATTACTACTTGATGCGCCACAAATCCAATACAATACAACACCTTGAAAGGCCAAACAAACCAGGGAGACAACTTACTCCCACAACCAAAACTTCACTACCCATGATCAGGAGTCACCTTTAGAACCATGTGATACCCAACATCAAACTCTAAAGGTCTCCTCCATTGATCGGTATAGTATTCATATGATCATGTGCTACCTTCAACCTCTCATGAATCACATGAACCATCTATGTCGTGTTCTGTACAAGTTCCCGCCCAAGAATTACTAACTCTCTAACCCCAGTCTAGCACAACGAAGAATAGAAAGGTCAGCTATACAATGCTTCAAACAGTGTCATACTGATGGTGGAGTGAAAAATACTGTTTTTAGAGAACTTAACTGAGGATAAGTGCCTCATCTATGAACTTCAAAAATCTAGGATACAAGTGTGCAAGATGTCTTTAAGAGTTTGGATACTCTGCCCTGTTTGGTCATATTTCTGCAGATTAAAAGTAATACTAAGGCATAGATGAGAACAAAAATCATGCTTGATACCTCTACACACCCTAGAGGTAAAATGAGGATCTTATTCGGAAATGATCATCCTAGGGACTCCATAGAGTTTCACACCCTCCTCCAGATACTATCTCGACAAAGCCTTACTATGCTTGATTCCTTGATTTCTAAAAACTGGGTTGATTTCATCAAATGATCCACTACAAGAAATAGGAATCATGGACTCCCTAAGCTCAAGGTAAACTAGTAACAAAGTAAATTTATATGTCCTTCCACATCTACTGAGGAATATCTAACGTCTGGAGAAAACCATCGGGGACACGGTTCTTGGCCTTCAACTCCTAGAAGACCAAACAATGAGACTGAAACTCTAAAACTACATGCTCCATCCCTCGCAACCAAAGCTGACTACATAAGGCTCGATACATCTTTTTCAGGCTAGGATGCACTGCTAAAGTAAAAATATGGAACCCTTTGATAATTTTCTCATGCATGGACAAAGGAATGAAAATACTTCCCTGATACAACTCTTGAAGTTGTTCAACCTTAGATCAACCATTAGGGGCCTCACCACAAAAAACTTAGTCTCTACAGACCTCTAACTCTAGATCCCCCAACTGGGAATCTTCCACCTACTACACCAGATATGACTACACGTTCATCGGAAAAATACAACCTCTTCTTCCAACTTCTCCCATATCGATATGTAATGCTCAATGTTATTTCATCACTCTTCGTGAATAACTAGATTCATTGACTACATCACTATGTGACGTACTTCTTAGCGCATCAGCTACAAAATTCCCATATCTTGGTGTATATGATATTTAGAAGTAATATTCTTCTAAGAAATATATCCACCGACACTACTACAAGTTCATGTCATGATGGGAGAAAACATACCTCGGGTTCTTATGATTGGGGAAAACCACAATGTGCTCTCTAATGAGTTAATGTCTCCAACACATCATAGAAAACACCAAGTCTACCAACTCCAGATATTGGTGGCATAGTTACGTTCATGGGGATGCAACTATCAAGACCCATAAGAAACAAATACTCTTTTCTGCCTCAGAATACAGCTTAACCCCATATGCAAACCATCGCAGAAAAAATCAAATTGAACCCCCTCTGCTGGCAGACAAAGAACTAGAGCACATTCCAAATTCAACTATAGATACTCAAAATCTTCCTGAAATTGATCCAACCACATGAATGCAGGATATTTCCTAGTCAATTATATCAGAGGAGTCACAACCCGAGATAAATTGGATAAGAACCTCTAGTAGTGGCCAGTGAGACCAAAGAAACCTCAAACCTCAACCATTGTCTTGGGCTATGGCCAAGACACAGATGCTTCTATCTTTTATATATCCACATCTACTCCCTACTGGGACACCACATGTGTAAATAAACAAACTTCTTGAGCCCAAAACACACACATTGACAACTTTTCAAATAGTATTTGTTGATGAAGAACTCACAAAATGACATGTAGATGTTCTGCATGATCCTCCTCAGACGTGGAGTATACAAGGATGTCATCGATGAAAACCACCACAAACTTATCTAGGATCTCATGGAACATAGAGTTCATCAATACCATGAAAAAAACTAGATAATTCATCATAGAAAATGGAATTTCAATAAACTCATAATGCTCATATTGGCAAAAGAATGATGTCTTCATGATATCCTCATCCTCCACACAAATCTGATGATATCCTGACCAGAAGTAAATATATTAGAACCAACATTCACCCTTCAGTTGATCAAATAAATCATCTGTCTATGGAAGAGGAGAGTGATTCTTTATTTTCACTATACTTAAGTGATGAGAATCGATACCCAACCAAAAACTACCGTCAACCCTCTTTATTAAAATAACTAGTGTGCCCCACGGTGACACATTTTTCTGAAAAAATCACCTTTTAATAGACCATCAATATTTATATGTAGCTTTCGTAACTCAGAAGGGGAAATCCTATATAGATACATAGAGTTAGGAGATTATCATGGATCTATCTTGATCCCAAACTCAATCTCTCATCGAGGGGGTAATGCTACAACCTTTTCTGGAAAGACATCAGGGAACTCTTCTATGACCATGGAAAATGCCAATTGATGAACCTCTGAAGAACATAGCATAAGCTCAGAAATTAAGGATTACAATGATGGAACATGCCTCTGACCCATATGAGGCTCTCTCTCGCCAACAAAAACTATTGGATCTCCATCATCATTGATTAACACCACCTACCTCCGGATGAAATATGAAATATACTTCAACGAATACAACCAATCAATGTTGAGGATGAAATCTTATGGTTGTATCTGAAAACATAGGAAATCTCCCCAATGGTGGTGATACCCCAACACTACCTCACAGACTCTAAATACTTCACACAATTCAACTTGACCTCCAACTGGCATAGTCAAATCCAGGGGAACTGGAAGCCACTCCATCTGAAGACCCGAATAATTGATAAGTGAAGGTGATATGAAGGAGTGTGTCACTCCTAAATCTTACAAGGCATACAACCAAGTATAAAACAAGAAAAGGTTACCTCAAACGATGTATGGATCGCCTGGTGCTAGCAATGGTAAAGCATGAAGATGACCATGAACAACTCCATGGCCTCACAGGCCCGGATGACGACCACCACCACGACCACACTCTACTCTCTGAGGACTGGGAGAATCATGGGATTTTCTGTTTCCTACCCCATCTTCTATCTGCTGATTGAAATCTCATGCAACCTACTTCTTATGCCTCTAATGAAACTACCTCAATAGAGGAACCACGATGGGAAAAACTGGTGAACAATGATTACTCTAATAATTTGGGTACTCTCTATGTTGATGACTTCGACCTCCAAAAGAAAAACATGTGTTTGATCCCTTAGAATTGGCTTCAGAGTTTCTGCCCCCGGATAACAGAGATGATGAGGGCTAGTACCTACCCCGGCCGAATGGAAACTCTTCTGCTATAAAAACTAGGAACCCAACACCATGACTCTACATTGTGAGTAATCATGGTGACTCCCCTCCCGGGATGATCCTATTCTGTAAAATTTTCTCTTGATGAAAATTATACTCACCAGCTTCTCAAGATATATCATTATCATAAACAGGGCGGCATGCCGCTAGATATCTAGACGTAAAGCCTCCCTAAAATTCCTAGCCCAGACCACCTCATCTGGAATCAAGTCTGAATCATATCGTTAAAGGTTCCTAAAATGGATTCCTAACTCCCACACACTAGATATCCCTTGTCGAAGGGCATATAGATCCTAGGAACTAGATGTCTTCACATTCGAAGAAATAAACTAGAATTTGAACTAGTCTCAGAATTCCTCACACAAGATCGATGACTCCTCACGGTCTCTGAGGAATAAGAACCACCGCCACCTCGTTGCACCATGAATCATCTTCACAACCAAAGACAACTAGTTCTCCTTTAGAGTGTGGATCGAACTGAAGGCTATCTCAACCTCTTCTTACTATTCTTCTGTGACTTGATCTGAAATATTTCCCTTGTACTTCTTTTAACTCTTGCACTGAAACTCTTGGATTTTCCTCCTCAAAGTGTCGTCATCGTCAACCTCTACGCCGCAACGATCTGCTGGCATAGCCTGCTGGACATCTCCTTCACAAACATGATGAGGACATCAACCAAGATCCATAAATGAAAAATAAAAAACATTTAGAGATCTTAAACCTAGAATATGGAAGACCCAACATTAATTAATTGATTTTTTACTTTATTCATTTTATGTTAACCCATCCCAAGTTCTACCCATTCAATCACATGCACAAAGAAGAATAGTTCATGATTCTTTCCTAGGACTCTACCAAGAAACTATTATAACATAGATTAGTAGACACTGTAAAATTAAAGGTCTGTGAATTAGATCATAAAGGACCCTAAACTCCTATGTCTCATCCAATCTCCAGTGTTTACATCAATTTCAAAAATTAAATAAATAATTTTCTCTACCAACCTTTGAATCCTCACCTATTCTTAACACCAAACTCTATCATATCTCTCAACCAGGCCATTGATACCATTTTTTCACAACCCCATCCCCTTAAGGAGTACCCCTCCTTAGCCGAAAATGTGAGAAGGGAGATAGTGACCCTCGAGTCCCACCTCTAGTAGTCCCTAGGTTGGAAACAATAACTGAGGGTACATGAACCACACAAATGGGAGGAATTACCCTCTAAGAGAGAACATGCAAAAGAGAGAGATAAGACACACACCCACCAACTCCAAATCAGTCTGCAATATCAAATAAATCACAAGTACACATATGTAATGTCATGAAAGAAAAACTACAACAGAAATGGAAAACATCAACTACAAAAAAAAAACACAGTGACCACGAAGCCTGAATAGCTCCGGCTACCCCAAGATAGTTGTAACCCACTGGATCTCCAACCTACACCAAGTGACATGAAAATAGTTTATATATACATAGAGTGAGTATCATAGCATACTTAGTTGGGTCCTCCTTGGATCCTCTTGTACAAAAGTAAATAAAGCATGCTAAAGTACATTAAAAAATAATTGAAACTAACTCATCACCTAAATAGGTATACTATGTTCACAGACTCACCATGGATACTCTCACCAAGAATCTAATATAAGAGTATATAGTATTTTAAAGAATATCATGGGTACCCAGATACCACTTCCCCGATATTTTTTCGCTTTTCCCCAATGTCTCACGTCCTATTAATCTCTCCAAAAAAACCATTCCCCAAGACACTTGGGAGAAGCACCACAATATGCACCTTGTAAAAAACAACCACTATATCCATGAAACAAATGATAGTAGGTATTTTTTGAGATCCACCATAGCTTGAATAATGTGTATCATACATATGGAATTATACCACATTCCATTACAACCCATGCAGAGAATAAGCATCTTCAATCCATCACTGCCTATACACGTAACACCTATTAAAGTCCATAGAAACTATATTCAAAATATATGTGTGTGAATAACCAAAATCCATTACAACCCTATTCACACATATATGAAAAAACTAACTATTGTTCATACAAGCACAAGTAACTACCAAGAGAAGAGAGCAGGGCCAAATGGGGTAGTCATTCATCCATCCTCCCACCATAATGTTGGGGAAAACACCCCCATGGCTCAGAATCCCTGGGGTGTCAGTTTCCTTGACTGCCAGGGTAGAGTAGTATATAGAAACACAAAATGTTCAGATTATATTATACCTGACAACAATACTTTGGCATAACATAGTCTTAGACACAAATACAATGAACGTCTCTAGGACATTCAACTTCCACTGCTAATACTAGGTATCTTATAAGCACACAACCATTTAAAAAGAATTATTACATTAATTCATTCCCTTTTTATCAGTTTCACTTTACATTAATTAATTATTTAAACATTAATTAACCATTGACAATTCCATAATATATTTCATTGTCATCGCACCCAAATTACAATATTATTTTTAAATTATTACCTCATCATTTCATCGTAGAAATCTCCAACCCCATGGGTTAACATCATTTATTCAATCATTTAATGATAGAATTATTACTTTCCCATATTGCCAGTCATTCTAGAAAAACATTCTAAGCTACCAAACACAAGGGTCTCAACACGGTGAGTATATGAACTACTCATTGAATATTTTCCACCTATAGAAAGAGTGAAGACCCATCCATCCTCGAGAAGATAAACACAGAATGCATGTTCTAAACCCTACATGTCTTCACCTCTTTTTTTAAGAAGGGTATCAAGACCAGCTACCTTTAGTAGTGGATAAAGTATAGAATATAAACAACGAACACGATTCAGAAAACATGTAATCATTCACATACAACCCATTTCATCATCTCTAGTGTCCTACCCAACACCCAAATACATAAACTGGTGCATCTCTCCACTCAATGCATCAACTGCTGGCACAACAAATAGGCCTCCCTGCCCCCACATCTCACTACATCCATCTAGTACTATAACACATCACAAGTATAAGGAAACAAACATCATATAAAATGGGTTTTTTCCCTTAAACAAGGCATCAAACCATTATACCTAATGATAAATCATGGCTCCAAAGCATATGGAACTCAGGTATACAAGAAAGAGGGTCACTCAAAACCCCATCATACATTACCTTTTATCAAAAAAACCAGTTCATTAATCCATACTGAATTAACGGATTCATCATTAGTAGGTTCCAACTATGGGAAACCTAAATAGGAATCTATCATAGCTATCAAAAATAAATTAAACATGATTACTACATCAATTTGATTATCAAAAATTTTCAACACCAAAAAACCAAATTCATTTACATGCCTCTTTATCATTGAAAATTAATTTAATATTAATCCTAGTTTATGTTCTTTACCGATTTCTATCAAGATCAATATGATAAATAAAGAAATCATAGATATCAGACTATCTAGAAAAATGTGTGGCAGTAATATACGATCGATTTCCATTTATTTATTTGGTTCAAATATTAACTATGTTAATTCCATTTTGATCTAGTGGGATAGAACATGCTTGCTCTATAGTTGGACGTAAAAGAATAGAGAATCCATCAATCCCCTACCTCAATTGGATTCCGAAATTCTTTGAACGAGAATGGATCAATGCAACAAGTCACGATTGTCTTCCCTGTAATAGATGCCTCCACCTGAGGATGTCACGACACAACCGCATTAACAACAACCAAAAGAAACTTCCTTAGAACCATGGAGACCAAATTCAATAACCTGGAAAAGAGAAACGTGAGAAGATGGGTCGAATAATGGGGAACTGATCCAGGATGAAGGAATCCCCAAACAATGAAGAGGGAGGCATCCATGTCATCTAGGGTCAAGAGAGGGTGCTCTCAAGACTTAGGGTTTACAAACATGAGTGGTTGTGTGTCTTTAAAATACCTAGTTGTGGGGAATTACATGACATGTACCTCCTTGTAATATCGTGTACTGCCTCGAGGCCAGATTACACCGAAAAATGCATCGCCTCGATACTCCATTTTATTTTTCTAAAACCCAAATAGTAAATGTCGTGTCCCCCTTGGTCACGTCGTGTATCCCCTCTATTTTTTACTTCTCTTGACAGAACTCCTCAAGACATCCTCTGAGCCTTGTCTGAGCACCTTGGTATTCGAAAACATTCAAAGAGTCGATCTACGCGGATCTGGACCCTTACATATGTTCCCAAGTAGGATCCTAAAATCCATAAAATTTAATAATGGATTCTAAAATAGGCAATGTTTAAACTCTATAAGTTACAATGACTTCAATATATTTTCCATTTATCTTCCCATATTTCTCCTTCAAAATATTATATAAAATAAATATATCATCAAAATAACATTGTTATTATATTTCTTTAATTTTATTATAATGAACAATTCTCATATTCATCCATTAAATTACATCATTTTTTAATTTTTGTTATTTTATCCACAAACGAGAACATTTCTATAAAAATTTAGTTATATTTAATTATGATTTTTTTCATTATATGGTATTAATAATGAATTTACGAAAAAAAATTAAACTCAAGAATATATATATTTATTGAAAAATCAATTCTTTTTATGAAGTCTGTAATAAAAATGAGAATGAAAATTACAAACCATTATTTAAGAATCATTATCATAACATACAAGAACTTATAATGGGACTCCAAAAGACCATAATAAAATTATAAATCTTATCTATGTCATTTTGTAATGATATGAACACATGGTAATGGATCAATTATCAAAACTGTCAGAGTGAAGCTATTTTGGTTCAAACAGAACAATTAACACACAATGATTTATATTTACTATGAACATTTTATAAAAAGGAAATTACTAACTTTAAATTAATGGAATTATGTAAAAAAAATTAAAAATAGTTTTTGATTATTGATGAAGAATAATCCTATATTTTTTTAAATAGGTAGTTAGAGAACATGAGAACAGGATGAAACCCAAATAAATAGTATTCTTTACTCAATCTCCTTTCATTTAGTCATATTGTTTCTTCAAATACATTGTTCATCAATGTTTTTTTGTACTCTACCCCTTGGATATATCATGAAATATTTACCGTGGTTAAAATTTCTAATTTATATATTTTTATTGAAATATCAGTTTCGGTTGATTAAGACCTCATAAAACATATATTTTTTCAAATGATAATTTCAATGCTCTTTACTGGGTATTACTCATCTATGTCCTTGTTCTTTATAAAAAAAGAATATTTTTATTCATTTGAATATTATATATATATATATATATTATACTATATATTTATCATATTTCTCTATAATTCTATTTAATTTTAATTTTTACCAAATTTTAATTGATGTGGCCATCTTTAGACATTTAAAAAGGGATTAAAAAATTAGTTTTAAAATATTGGTACAAATTACTATTTTTGGCCCATGTTTCATGTTAATTACCTTGATTTACTTTCAAGGATCCATTTTCAATGAACATGTTATTAAATCTAATGTTTTAAATTCACATTTTTATATTTTTAGGAATGATTATGAAAGTTACTTATATCATTGTTTTTATGATAATGTAACCAAATTAAATTGGAAACCCCCTTGAATATTTTTATTATGTTATCCATTGTTTCAATACAAGTTAAATCTTCTATTCCTATTTATTATAACTCTTATATCTCCATTAAAATATATTATGCTATATTTTGTTGGTGATTTAATTTTTGGTATCATCTGCTCTTATTTATGGGTTTTTCTTTTTTAATACCTCTTGCAAATGTTAATATAAACCATTTAATTTTCATTTCTTAATAAATATTATTATGGTTTGTTATTTCAAACATATTTAAAGATATTTCATTATGTGATGGGATGAACAAAAATTATAGAAACCTCCAATGTAGTGGGTAATTTTTTTTGTCTTATGAAGTTATTATTTTATATAGTTAATGATTCCCAAAAAACTATTTTATGGGATATTACTATAATATATAATGTGGTTAGTTATTCCCAATCCATGATTTTATAATTTTCTATTGAGTGATCATTGAAATATTTTTAATTTTTTATGCTTATTCATGTTCCCCATTCATAATTTCTGTCTCTATACATCACCTTTTTATCTTATTATTTAATATTATTACTTCATAACATAATCTATACCAATTAAATAACCCTTTTATAGTTCTAAATTTTTATTCTATGATCAATGATTACATTATTGTACTAGATGTTCACTTCTTATTGTTACCTAAAATTATTCCATAACCATTTCATCTTTCGATTCATTGGTATTATTTTCATGTCTCTGATATAATGATAAGTTATCTATGGATCATTGAAATGATATCCCCTTTTTTAGAATTATAGATTACACTTTCCTATATTTTTATTTTCCCCATACAATGAAGAAGAGTATTCTATATGATTTATATTAATGAGAATCAAGTAAGAATAATATACTATATTAAATATAAATTATATCATCAAGTATGTTGCTTATGTATCTAATTTTTAAACATTTGTGTTCGAGGGATATGTTGTATTTGCAAGATTTAATTTTTTATTTTATAAAATGATACAAAATATATGTATATTATAATTTTATCAACTTAATTGGTATAAAATTAAGGATTCGATAACTTTGGAATTTAATTAATTAAGTATAAGAGAATAGTTATTAATGAAACCAAGGTTTAACACAATGTATCATAGGTTAAAATGAAGGTTTTTATGGAAAATACATGTTATTATTAATTTTTATATTCATATAATTTTTTAATCTGACTATTGAATGATATAACTGCTAACTTCCACTTGTACTTATGGTTTTTATATTACTAGGAATTGAATCATGAACTTAAACAAGTGCAAGTAATGTTTGAAATATTATATTAGATTCTACTATTATTATATCTAGTATATTTTGGAATTACACTATCACTAATAATTCATATCCTTAGTGATTATATATTTAGATACTAGGGGAAACACATGTTTCTTCAATTATTTCAACACATGTATGTAATTCATATTATATTATTATTTCATGGAATATATTTAATGTAAATATATTTATTTTTCACTCAGTAGAATTTAATGGGATATTGGCCATGTATTATATTTCTCTAAATATATCCTAATTCAATTGTTGGAATAGTTAAATCCATTCTGATATCCAAAAAAATATATTGATTATATATTGTTGTAAGGATGATTAGGATCATACAAAAAACTTATTTATTAATATAGTTCTGAATTCTAAATAAATAATGATAATTAACTCAAATTTTTGGTAGAAACTCAACCGTTATGATATTCCAATTATGAGAGAATATGTTGATATATTTTAGAAAAAATTTGTTTTTCATCACCTAGATCATGAGGATGAAGTTTCAATTGAACAGATACTAGATGTCATGCATATATTGTAAATCCCATATAAAATATCTCCCTAGTGAATTATAGAAATTTTTATGTAATACAATAAGATAATGTGAACAAGTGTTTTATATACCCCAGTAAATCAACAAGGGTAAAACTAGTTATCTTTGTTAAGAATAATTATGGGACAAGGGGTCTATTGATATATTACCAAGAGTTTAAATAGAACAAAACCAATAAAATTTATCCTCTACACTACCTTTTTGATTTAGTAGATCAACTACATGGGTCTCAACGATTCTCAAATGTGGATATTTAACATGGATATCACTAACTATCCTTGAAAATAAAATATATACCAAGTATATATTTATGAAAAATAAATTGAAACTATGAATTAATTGTTAATAATTTGAAACATAAAAATGCCATTACTACCAAGATTTATTTTATAAATAACTCCTTTTGAGAATACTTAGATAAAATTATGGTGGTATATATTGATAATAATCTTATATATTCTACGAGTATCGAACATCATTAAGAGAATTTAAGGATTGGGATAAATACCTCTAGATGTGTGAAATTATTTTCTAAATTAATCAAGGCTAAATTTTGAATTAAAAAAATATCATTTCAATGTTATGTAATGACAAGAATTGGAATATTTTTCGATCCATAAAAGAAAAACGGGATTAAAGAAAGACTAATACTTGTATCTTTAATATTTACCCATATTTTTCTTCAATATGAATTATATTATTGATATGTTGTGAGAAATTTCCAATGATTTTCAAATAAACTAAAAAATTAACTCAAAAGGGTGTTATCTTTTATTAGAAAATCATAAAAGGATATCTTCAAAGGAAATAAAAAAAGTATGTCCATTACAATCATATTAAGTCAAATAAGTAGTGGAAAAGGATTTCTGACATAAAATATTTCATTAAAAAATTTCAAGGATTATATTCTTGTGAATATAAATTTTTATAACTTATTCAATGAATTAAATAAAATTTCCTAACAAAAACTACCTGATATAATATTTGGAAATTTATCATAATATATTTTTATTAATTAATTTTAGGACCTATAATTATAGTGATATGTTTAACATATATAATAATAAAAATAAAATAAATTACCTTTTCATATACATTGATTTGAGAATGCTCCAAAGGATATTGTTAGAGTTTACAAAATATTGTGATTTCATAACACATTCTAAGAATTGGATGGGAAAGGGGTAGAATATACTCTAAACAAAAAGGATCTAGCTAAATTATCTAGGATAATGATAAAAGAAAAAAATATATCAATTTATATTAAATTGATGGAAATATAAATCATAATTAAATTTATCATACATCTATTTGATGTTTAATGAGGTACAAAATGATGATATATAGAAAAAAATGGTGGTAATAAATACAATGAGTTAAATCTTGAATGATATAGAGTTAGCTAATATTGAACATGAATAAGTGTATCATTATAGCAAGAAATAAATAATGAACCTTTGTATTCAGCCATATATGATCATTGTCTATTCACTATAGAGTCATAGAGATGAATAGATATCTTAGGACAAAATTATGGTAGGGAAACTGAATATAGATGTTCTAGTGTATATGTCTCAATTTTTTCATCCAGCAAGTTGAAGATAAATTTTTGATGTGTATGAGGATGATGCACTCATTTTTCATTGTAGTATGAAAATAAGAGAACATATCATTAGATTTCACTGTAGTTATTCTTAATATATGTAAGAAACAATCCCATTTGGGTAGTGGTTGTTTGAATTATAATCTTGGATCACTTCATCTCCTTTCAATTGAATTTCTCACTCAATATTGTTTCTACGATATATATAAAGGATGTGCAAAGGATAGATTGACTACCACTTGAAGTAAAAAATCTTTAATATCTATGTTTCACAAATAATTTTTTCGTATTTCTTCAAGAATAATTGGACACAAGCTGAAATTTTGTATATCTTATTGTCATAAAATTGACAGTCCATCTAACAATACCATTATGACTTTAGATATTTTAACATGATCTTTATTCATGGATTTCAATGATGTTCAGGATAAATACATTTCATTGATATAGTTATTTTTTAATACCTCTTACTACTCCACAATTCATATTGAACCATTTTTGGATCTATATGGGAATCGATGTACAAATCAAAAATATTGGGGTGAAGTTGCAAAAAAATACTGGGACAAGATATAAGGACCCAACCATAAACGTGACATAAATTTGAGTTTCATGTAACGAATTCAATATATTAAATTTTAGGAACTTTTTAGGTTTAGAGTTTTTTATAATTATTTTATAACTCATATATAATAAGATAATGTTTCACAAAGTGGACACATCTAATCAGTATAACGTTTCCCTATAATAAAAACATATTAAAATTAAAAAAGTTTAATTTTCATGAAAAATATTCCCAACTTCTAACATTAAATATTATTTGTCCTTAACCATCCTTAAACCCTATGAAGCCCATTTTTAATGTGTGGGATGAGCACAAAAATCTCAATATGGGACATAAAAAGGATAAATCTATTAGTTTAGTCAAAAAAATAAAAACCATGAAACAATTTTCATTATATAAATTTTATTTGAGTGAATAAATCATTTACATGTGAAAAAAACACACACTATCTTATTACTCAAGAAAAAATTTAAAACCTATTTCAATCAAATATAAACCATTTTAGAAAGTAATGAGAAATTAAATTCATAAGTTTTGTTATAAACAATTGGATCCTAGTTAAATACAATAGATAACCCTCCTTGGTAACTCCATTCATATTTCCAATTAAGGAAGAAAACATTTCACAATGAATTTTATAATTATAATTGGTCACACCCTTCATATAATGTATATTGGGCTCACTCGTTTATCAATATATATAAATGGGAACAACCTTACATATAAGTTATATCTTGATCACAAATTCATAATGAGCTGTAATGGGGATTAAACCATAGTATAAGATATATTGATCTCACCTGTTTAAAAAATATTATTCTTTTTTTCCATAACATGAATAAATTTTTTTATTCTAGAACCTTTTCATCATAAAACCTTTTAAAAAATACTTTAAAACAATATGGAGAACAATTTCGGATATTGAAATACACATTCTTTTTAAATCCATTTTCAAAAAATAACATACCCAAAATGTAGAGAAATGTTATTTTTCATTAAATAAAACCTTAAATATTATAAAATTACCCAAAAATCTAACAATATTTTCGATGACATGAAAAGTCATTATTGCGATATACATTAAAAAACATTCATTTTATCTTTTATAAATAATTTCAAAACATTTGTAAAACAACTGCTTTTGAAAAACACTGGATGTAATTAAAAAATACATAAAATTTACTTTATAATCCCATTGTATCCATATATTTTACTAAATAATATAATTATAAAAATATTTACATATAAGAAAAAGATTTTGATGGGAAACATTAAAATATTGTATTTAAATGAAAGTCACATATCTTTGCTCTGAATCTAAACATGCATTATCCATATTACTAAATAATAAGAATAATTTAATTATTTTCATAATTAAGAATATTTTTAATGATTAATATTACTTTTTCATTTTTATAATAAATTACTTTATCAACTAAATTCATGTTTGATGTTTTGACAGTATTCATATCATATATACAAAATGACATCAGTAGGTTAACTATTGCCAATGATATTTTAATTCCATCATATATAAAATAATTATAATGAAATAATTATCATTTATTTGTGTAAATTATTATTCTAAAACTAATAATGAATGATGGTTATGTAAAATGATCTCTGTTATAATCATGTAGGGGTAGGTCATACGTACAGATTAGTAACACTTTAGTTTTAAAAAAATCATTATGGAAAAGATTCTAGTATTATTTTATCCTTATATAATGATAAATATAAAATTATTTCCATATTATTGATTTAAATATTCTTATATATACCATCCATGTGGTTTGGTGATGAAAAATGAATCACGTCACTTTTTGCATCTCGTAGTCCACACATCTTCATAATTGAAGTGATCATTTTTCTGTTAATGAAATGGAATGAAATGAAATTATATATTATATTTTAATAACGATAAATATTTCATTAATATCAATATATATATTAAATATCTTATTAAAACCATCTGTATTTATAGGTAATGGAAAATAAATTTCATCAGTTCGAAGGGCAGTCGTCCACCATACACATGAATGATAATTTTATTTTCCATGTTATGGAAGATGAGATGGATGTTGATAATGAAATTAACATAATAATATCTCATTATATTTAAGATAATGGTTTTTTTATTTCATCATATTATAAGAATATTTTAAGGTGGTGTAGTTTAAAATAATACTTAAATTCTCAGTTAATAATGATACATTTTCTTCAAACATCCTCTAAAGGTTTACACAAAAATCATTCTTAGGATTGTATTCTGATAAAACCAAGACATATAGGAAGATAGGATGGATTTAACTAAATTTCTTGGGTAGGAATTGGTTTAAAAATGATTTTTATGTATGAATAAAATGGGAGTAGAAGTTCACTTTAATTAGTGAAGGAAGGGGCATTATTGGGATTACATAAAATATTAAATTAATATAAATAGATTTTAATTTCTATATGAACCAAAACAGAGAAATTTAGAATAGAGGATGATAATGGGTTAAAATAATCTTATAAAATAAAATTTAGACATGTTTATGTGATGGTTTCACCCTTATCTTTTTTAGCCCCCATTAACTATTTTGATGATTAACATAAAAATATTGTTTCTTAAAATTTCAGGGTCAATATACTTACTAAAAGAGAAAAAATATTCTATAAATGGACCATGGTTGATATTATACACCATATCACATTAAATTTTCCAAATAATAATTTTTTTAAATAATTTAATAAAACATTCATTATTATAAAATATCAATAACGTTGAGTATAGAAGCATTCATTTAATTTGATGTTGAAAAAAACTTGGAAGAAAAGTAATTTGAATATAATCTCATAAAAAATACATGATATGTTTTATTTCTCTAAAAAATTCTTAGAACACAAATTATTTTCAATTTATTTTATTTTTTATATTTTAAAACCATTTATTTTATTTTTCTTTTAATTGAATAAATACTATATTAGTGTAACATATTTATTTAACATAATTATATCATCCATAAATATTATATTTAAATTAACTTGTTAAAAAATATTTATATTTAATATATATATTTATAATTGATCATATCCTTAATTTCTCCCTATGTAAAAACATTTAGAGATAATAAAACAAATAGAATGGCATTTTTTACTTTTCTTTTTATAATATAAAGTAATGGTAAAATCATGTAAAATGAAACCAATAGGAAATATAATTGAGTTTTGTATTTTTATTGATTAGATATTTTTATCCAATTAAATTAATAAGCTTTATAGTGTTATTTTTCAATCATTATCATATTATTTTTAACCTTATTTATATGATTTACCCGATTTACCCATACCGACAAGACATAAATTTACTAAGGATAACAATTCATAATGATTAAAAATAATAGAGAAATATTTAAAAAATTTGAAACCACTAAGTCCAAATATAAAATATATTTTCTAAATTTTAAAATAAATCATTAAAATAATTTAATAAATGATTAAATTGGTAAAATGTGATGAAAAATGATTTTTCAGAAAAAAATAAACTTTTTAGTATAAAATTATTTTATACTAAATTAATGTATAAAATTCATTTAAAATACTATATTTTGATTATGTTAAATAAAAAGGGTCTAATTAAATATTAAAACTACTAAAATATATAATTTTACTTTGTAAATTATTAAAATAAATTATTTTTTCCAATAAGAAAATTATTTTTCACTACTATTTGAAAAAATAATGTTTTCTAAAATTATCAATAATTAATCTTAAGATAATTTTGACATGTTGAATTTAAAAAATAAAATCTATTTTTTGAAAATGAAAAAAGTTCAATAAAATATTATAAGAAAAGTGTTTAATAAAACTATTTTTTTATTTAAAAATTACTTAATATATTTATAATGAATATATCTATCTAATATTTTAATAATAACAAACATGAAAATGATATATTCTATAATTGCCTAGGTTTTTAAATTATTACACATTTTAGAGATTACATCCTTGAATTATTATTCACTTATTAAACAAGTGGGGATGTCCTTTCCCATTACGTTTTCTGATTCTCATATTTCTCCTTTAACAATATGTTTTTTCAACAAAACCACCACCTGGAGAATTAATTTGTCCTCTAAAACATTTTCCTTCATCATGTGATTTTGGACAATTGGAAATCATATATGGAGTTGATGATATTCATTTCTTGGATGGCATGAGTCTTAAACCAAGTGTCAAAATATAAATTTGAGTGTTGGATAAATTACTAGTTTTGTTTTTAGATAGTGTTTAAGGCTCGTGAGGTTTCTCAGGTTTTCTATTAAGTTTTGGGAGAATTGGGATTTGAAATCTTGGTTTTTCAAAATCCAAAGGGAGGAACATGGTTAGAAAATAGTTAGGGAAAACTATGAACATCAATTAATTAGTTCCTAGAGGGTGTCACATATTTTGTCAAAACATGCACCCAATGTTTCACAACCATGTGAGGCATCTATTGAAAATAGCATAGCCTCTCTGCATGGTGGGCATAATGTTTTCATAGCTATACAGAAACTGTGCGGGTGGGTGCCATCTTTCGGCACTGTTACCACTCAATTGGAACATTTTCTGGAAAAACATGTGTCCAAAACTAAAGATTATTAAAAATTCTAAAAGGATCATTTTTCTTTACCCCCATTATGGATTCCAACTCCCTTTTTCATCTCTAACTCCTATAAAATCCCCTACTATTCATTGACCACATTCTCCTCACCCCATATTTTTCAATGTTTCTCCTTTATACGGATTCAGCATCATGTTACTTCATATTTGTTGCAAGCATGATGTATAGTTTATGATTCCTTCTTCCACATTTTATAATTTATCTAAATGTATGAAATACGAAATCCATGTGGGTTTTTATGCATTACATTTAGGGTGTTTTTCTAATTTTATGATTTATATTTATATGGATAAAATAAAATTTTGATAAAGGATGAGTGAAGAATTTAGAGATTGATTTAGGTGGTATATGTCTTTTCCCGTAAGGAATCATTGTTTTTTAAAATAAACTAGTGTGCCACACTCTAAATTCTATTTGCATTTTCCTCCAATTGGAAATTAATTATATAAAACCTAATAACCTGAATTAAATAGATTTTGTATTTTTAATATCACCATTTTATGTTTTCCACATCAACATTAACCACCCCTTGGGGTTTCTTAATTATACGCCCAAAATTTTATGCTTTTTCAAGGAAAATAGACCACCATTGGGGTGTGTTAGTGAAAATTATTATGATTATGAATCTAGTAGTACACTTTAATCACATTTGGAGGTATATTGAACTATTTCCCCATGAGGAAAATGATTATCCTAAATTAATTGAATTTTGTATGATAGTAATTCCCCCATTTCATAATAAAAACACCTTTTAGTTTCACTATATTAATTTATATAAATAGGAAATCAAGTAGATTTATTTGAAGGGATAAATAGATCAGAAGGTTCCATGCCCTCTTAATTACTTATAAATGGAATTGTAAAAATTGTGTTCTTGAATTGTGGAATTTAATGATTATGAACATCACCTATTTATTATTTATACATTAAATGTTATATAGCAGGCTTACTAATATATCCTTCTGGTTTATATCAATTTAAATTGATAGATAAATTTTATCACACCTTAGTAGAACCTTGGTTTCTCAAGTAGTAATTTCTTGAACATGAACCTTGGGGGGAAATTTTGAATTAATCCTTGAAAAATATTGGGTTCCTTCCATGGAATTAATTTTATGGGATCATAGGTTAAATGAATTATGTGAACCATAGTCAATACTCAAGTTCGTTATGTAGAATAGCTTGGATGGACTCATAGGTTACATGAACAATATTATACCATTAGTGATACATATGTTATTTATAAGGAATTCCTTCAATATTCTAATTGGTTAAATGAATTGAAATATACTATTTAGAGATATTTCAGATCCTTATATAGAACACAATTGATGGGATGATCCATTGAATTATTTAAATTATTCTTTGAGTTATACATGGGTTCCCAAATAGGATGTTATACATTGTCTTAAATGGAAAATGAGATTCATTATATGATTGATTTCTATTATACATAGATTTAATTGGTTTACCTTAGATATTGTAAACCTAGTATACTGTTTTGAACTTGGATATGTTCCTAAGTATGAAATTTCGACTAATACGGTAATTATGTGAATCTTGTGAAATATTTATATGAATGCCTTGGTCATACACCTTGGGTCCTCTCTGGTACATGTATATGTCTATAAAATAATTTTTACATATACACATATATACATAATTTATTATTAGATATATTATATATTAGGCCAAAGCATGTATGATCAATCAGGTGTCCTTTGAGGAACCTGATCCTGAATCATATAAATTTATTTATTTACCTTTTTATTTATATACATGAACATTGTTATATTTTATACTTGCATATTGGATACAATTAGAAACCATTATTGGTTCCCTTGGGATTTTATATCACACCCTATTTGTACCATAGTTTTCTATAAAATATCCCTACTATTTGTAGGGTCATATTCTGGATTTGACTTAATTATTATTCTCATTTGGTTTCACTATTCTTGGACACTAAAGATTAGAATAATAGAAATTAACCTAATCTTATAATTCAGTTACAGAAATCCATTAGGGTTATTTATCTTGTTTTCAATTGTTTATATATTCATTTCTCTATGTTTATTATTGTGCATTGTATAATGTTCATTCTTTATCATTAATCCATTTATTATTTATTATTATTTGTTATTATATTCCACTTCTCTTTTATCCCAATTCTTCCATTGTTTATTTTTTGTATATATCATTGTGATACCCTGATCATGAGTGTATAGTCTCCCCACAAAACCACCATTATACCCCCACTACTAGTCTATAGTCTCTACAAACATGAAGGCACGCTTGAGGTTATGTGACCATCCATCATGGGGAAACATTTTAGTGGATACTAGATCGTAATGTTACAATGGGATCTCAGAGGAAGGTTTTTCTTTTCCTTACTATTTAGGTTGGTAGATATAAAACTAATCATTTTCCAATACTCGGTAAATATAATTTTATTGGAGAGATCAACCCACGCATGGAGAAAAGACAAATTATCCATGGATAGGACTATTGTACAAGACATTTATTATTAAATTTGACTATTATATCCCCTTTAGTGATTGATTTACATTCAAATTCTTACTACCAGAAAGGTTTGGGGTCAAGCCCCTTTATTAAGGAAAAAGAAAAAAGACAGTAATCCCTTTTGGGTTGGGTAAGGTAAAACCCATTACAAGCCTGTAGGCCCAGAGGGACAAAGCCCATTCAGAGACACACCCAATTCATCAAACTCCCAATGGGAAAACCCATTACAAGTGAAAACATCACCTGAAAAGAGAAAACACAACCCGAAGGCGCAACAGACCAGGTCCAAAACCGCAGATTAGAGAGACCACCAACGTCATCAGAACCGCCGCGACGTGATTCACCGCCGTCCGATAGTATCATCGTTGTCGCCAATCCTGACCGACGGATCCACAAACATCACCACCGCCTGAGCAGGAGACCCACCTTCAACCAAACAAACCAACGTCGAGCCCGCCGCCACCTTCGACCGACCACAACGACACGCCTCCGCACCCACTTGATCTGCCTGAGCGGGAGACCCACCGTCGATCGACCAAACCAACTTCGAGCCCACCGCCATCTTCGACTGACCACCGCGACTCGCCTCCACACCCGCAAGATTTGCAATGACTGCCGGAAGAGCCCACCGCCCGCCACAGATTCCGTCGATGATGTGTCCCACGGATCCAGCCAGATCAGTATATCTTGACCAGAACAGAGCCACCGATCACCGCCGAACTCCTTCACACCTCCGACGCTACATCGCCGTGAGGATGAAGTCCTCCAGCTGAAGCACCGCTGTCCAACCAGATCTGGTTTGAAACCAGATCTGGAGCCATGGATCAGCTTTATTCATATCACGGAAGAACCCTCACCGAGTTCTAAAGAAGGCCAGTCACGGTGGTGAGCATATCAACGTGGAGATGCAGCAATGAACCAGAAATATCAAAGCACCAAACCAAAAAACGCCAGATTCAACATATATATGATTAATGGCATTTTATCATTTTCCTAGTATGGAAAGTAAGTAATATTATATGCAACACAATATAAACATATATATTTTTATTCCATGTATATTCCATTCCATATAGATTGCATTTCTTGACTTCATAATATATGTTGGATGTGCCTTGTGTTATTCAAAGGCATTAATACATGTATACTATTTTTTTGTTATTATTTAGAATGATTTTTCTATATAACATGCTTATATGGTGTCCTGGTTATATGTATATATTATTTAATTCTATTTGAAAGCATGAATTGTTATAATTATGATATATAATGGGTTATTAAAGTTTCTACATCAACCTAAATAGTTTTTCCCATAAATCTTGATGGTGGAACCTTAACAAACCAATAATGACATTCTTGATCCATGTACCATTGGTCTCATAGACAAAAACAATAGTGGTTATGTTTAAAGTGTTGAAAAATATAATTTATTATGAGTATGGGATATTATAATTTGGAATGGGTGACCCTATAGATCATACCTTTTAAATGGACCAGTTATATTATGAAATCAGTGGTAAAAACCAATTTTTTGATACATTAATTCATATTGTAACTTATAAAGTCATGTATCCTTATAACTTTGGAATTATAATTTATCTAACTAATTCATAATTCTTATATATGTATGATCAATTTTAAATCATTTGGATAAATTGTTGTAGTAAAATGATATGTTATTTTCAATTATAAATTATTTTATCATCATGAATTGGGAATGAGGACCCATATGACTGAATTCCTAAGTGGGTGACAGGAAAAAATTATGTTATTTGTGGAATGTTGTTTATGAGATAAACCCATTAAGGGTTTGTTAAATCTTCAATGAAATAACTTTTTGGGGATGGAATTTAATGGGATACCAATTGTAATATATAGATAAATGAAGCCCGAGATTAGAAATTAAAACCCACATAATTAAACCATAATGGCTTTATAGGGCCCTCTTAGGTCACCTTTACTTATTCATCTATTTATTACTTAACCCCAGGGGGGTATACTCATGTTTTATGTGATGGTTATTTAATGTGTCTTTAACCACTTATACTATGTTACATATAAATGTATGGTTGTATCTTACTAAACTTATTCCCATTAAAATTATAAATTAATTTTATATATACTTTTGAGAAAATATATTATAAGGATTTAGTTAATTAAAATCTTAATCACAACCTAAAATTATATTATCCTCTATAGAATGGAATTGAAATTTTCATTAACTATGATAGATATGAGAATCATTATGGATAAATAAAATGGATAAAAGGAATTAATAAGATAAATATACTAAATTATGATAGGATTTTATATAAATAAATGATTTCTAAAAGGGAGTTTGATATAGCTTTACAATGTTTCCTTGTGAAATGAGTTAAATAATGTACTATGTAATGTTGTCTTTCATAAATGATACAATATGTTCTTAAACTGATCCATTGAAATGATAAAAACCAAATTTTAATTAGTGTAATGGATTAAATTAAACATTAATGTAGTTTTTTCAGTTCAAACATCATGTAACGGATGTTTACATCTTTCCATGAGTTATAATTATATGGGAAATTCTATGCTAATCATATGTATATTTTGACCCTTTTTTGTTTATTTTTAGCTATGGGGTTACACCAATAATCCTAGTGACCTTTATTTTTTGCATGATCTATTTATTGGATCAACTCTATATATTTTTGTAATGGGATGACCTACGGAAGGGATCACCGTCATAAATTAAACAATTATAAATTCTTATCATGACTTTTAGATTTGAGGTGTCCTTCAGGTGTCATTGTCCCCAAGTATGACTTCTACATATGAAAAAAAAACCCCCATGTAGGTAGGTGTTTATTTAGTAAATTGAGCCCTATTAAGGATGTGAGTAACATGTGATGATCATATTCATTGATTTATACAAGCCTAGGGAATGGTCTTCTATATAGTAGGTAGTATGACCCATATTCTCCTTATGTTTAGGATGACTCAAGAGGTCATTATCCAGATAAGTAGTCATATGCGATGATATGAATCTAGGCTAAATTTTTTACATGGGCCATCAGATATTAGAATACATAGGGCTGATATTTCTATGCATAATATCAAATAATGATATGTTTTTTTGATGAAATCTTAGTACAGTGTGCATTAATATATGCAGTATATGTTTAGGTTGTAAAATGGTTTACTGATCCATATCAGTTCAGTGAAATTTTTTATGTTAGGTGTTGTTGCATTATATTTATAGGTCATTTCAAGAGTAAAATGACTTAGAATTATGGATATGGTTGATTTATCTCGATGCTAGTGGATGATGTTTCAAAAATTATCTAGTGTAATATTGTTTACAATAATTTAAGTCTTGTATTATGTTCATTATTCCAATTATGTGAAATAAAACATCTCATGATATATACACATGAAAATCTAGAGAAAATATGATCAATTTCACTTTTAAACAGTTTCCTTTCCTTCTATTTCATTTTGGAACTTTGTAAAAGAAATTGGGCCGCATTTTTATACTTTGTTTGTTTGTTGATGGAGAATGTGTTATAGAATGTGTTCTCATTCTCATTAAATGGTGGATAGGACACTTATAAAGTGGGGAATATCACCTAGATCATGTTTAAAATTTCCCTTACAAGTAGAGGGGGTGAAACTGTAAAAGATATATAGGTAATGGTCCCCTTTACTTCTAAAATCATTTTAGTATAGTTTCTTGAGTTCTAGAACGTGAAACGATATACGAGATAAAACCCAGTTAGGGATTGGGATTAGTTCTATAATGATTAAGAATTAGGGTGTGTGAGAAATATAAGATATAATGATTTTAATCCATGTTATTTCTTTCAAGGAAGCATGATGATCAAATGGATGGTAGTGTACACCACCTTTGAGGGAACCATTGGAAAAGGTTGAACTACAGTGGGGTTTTTTTGAAACTTTTTTGGAATTCCCCAATAGTGAGGGTATTGTGCTCATTTAATGATGATGCATTGGAATGTATAGCAGATATCATCAAATGAAGTCGTCCTAAGGTGGTTTGATTATTCATTCTTATATATAGTTGGATATGGTTAGTTGGAAAACAATACAGACACTTATTCATGGATATGATGAGAGTTCCCCAAGTCTTATTTGTAAACATTGATACCCTATTATTGTATCCGTGGAACTATCAAAATAATTGTTTATATATTGACATCATCTATGGTCTACAAATATAGTTTCAATTATATGCATATCTGAAGAAAGAATATGATCACCTTGTTGGCTCAACAATAGACTCTTTCTGAGTTGGGTCCTAGGGCATGGATAATTTTAGAGGCATAGAATTTCCATATTGATAATAGGATCCCATGTAAGAGGAATTAGACAAGCTCACGAACACTATCTGATTCTTCGAGTCAATCACCATTCAAGATATGAATTTTTGGCTCATTCAGTGCTCTTAATATGTTGATGTTCCAGCTACGTACCAACATATCACTTTTAAATTAATTAGAATAGACTACCTTTGATGATATCCTTATACTCTAGTAGTTTATTTTGAGGTTACACCAAACTTATGACTTCTCTCCATTGACATGTTTAGTGTGTGAAAATCCAAGGGTGTTTGATTAGGAATATGCCGATTTTTATATTCTATCAGGAAAACATAAAATAACATTTTTTTAGATATATCATAAAAAACTAGCTACAAGATTTAGTGATAACATTCGAAGTGATCTCAAATCTATACATGTATTAATGGTTTCAGGGCCATGTTTCAGATTTATCTACTACTACAACTGATTTTTCTTGAAGATAGTCGACCAGTAGAGGCTTGAATGTATTTTCTCTATTGTAGTTGAATTCAGTCAATGAGGTATTTCTTGTAGAATGTTGTTAGGAATATGTTAGTATAGTGAAAATATCATCTATATCTTTTCATGGATTGAATAGCCTCAATGAGATCAAAGGGGAATCAAACATTTGATCAAGTTTAGAAACAAGTCAAAGTGCATCCTTAGAACACTAATAAAAAGATTAAATATAAAATTATGATAGTTAAGGAACTGTAGTTTGAAATTTTCCATATGCGTTAGGATATATGGTGGAGAGTATCGTAGGATGGTTGGTAAATGAGATGATTATGTGATTGAGTCTCAAGTTAGATGACCTCGAGTAAAAATCATCTTGATGTTTCAGTTTTGGGTATAATTTTTCTCTATATTTTCAATGGATTTGGTATCATGCAATTAAAATTATTCTTGGAGGTATGTAATGTGCTTTTATTTTTATTTCCCTTAATTTCTTGGGGATGAGAAGTTTTATGGTGGGGAGGTTGTAATGTCTCATTTTTTGTTTTGGTTGAAAATTTCCAATAGATATGAAAATTTATATTTTCTGAATAGGAAAAATTTTATTCAAATAAAAAAATGTAAATCCAAGATTTGGAACACATAAAAATTTCATTTTTATGTGGAGTTTAATAAATGAGAGGTCTCTCTAGTGTTCTTTTGAGTTTTGTACGTTTTAGTCTTTGAGATCCTATTTTTTTAAAAGAGAAATGGAGGTGCATGGTTAGTACATGGTAATAGATAACCATGCACCTAAAACATATTGGTCTTGTTGGATGTCACACAATGTTTCAGACTATACACCCAATGAAGTATGGTCATGACATGAATCTGTAGAAAATTGAAGAGCTGATCCTCATGGTGTGAACATAGTTTTCCTAACCATGCCCAAACCATTTAAAGGGTTCTGCCTTGAGGCATTGATTCCGTATGATTTAGAAAACCATGTGTAAAAATAATTTGGATCATTAAAATGGAATAAATTACAATTTCTCCCAACTCTATTATGGTTTCATCCTCCCTTATTCTTCCTAAACTCGTATAGTGGCCCCTCCAACACATTGATCTCCTCCTCCTCTCTTTAAAGGTTTCAATTGTTCTCTTTCATTTGAACATAGATTCAAGAATTGTCTAGAAAATTAGAATATCAACTATTAGTCTATGATTCCTTCTTCCTCCTTAGTTCTTTTATATTTCCATATGGATTTATAAATAAATGAAACCTTGAATGTTATATTCTCACAACGTTTTTTAATTATTTTGATTTATCTTGATCTATTTGAATCAAAGATTGATAAATAAAGATTTAATCTTCCTAAGAATTTGGAAGGTGGTCTATGGATTTCCCTTAAAATATCATTTTTTAAAACATACATCATTGTGTCATGGGTCAGATTCTCCATACATTTCCCTCTAAATATGAAAGTGATTATGTAATAGAAAATACCTTCAATTAAATAGCTTTTGATTATTGAATATCCCCATTATACGTTTTTAACTTCAAACCGAACCACCCCTTTGGGTGTAAGGTATATATTTCATGACTTGTATGTATTTTCAAGTTAAATAGACCATCCTTAGGGTGTGTTAGTGAAAATTATTATGATTTTGAAGCTTATATTACACATTAATAAACTTTTGAGGTATTTTGAAGAATTTCCCCATGTGGAAATTTTTTATTCTAAATTAAATTAATTTGGTTTGATAGCCATGACCTCGATTCATAACAAATCACCCTTTGTGGTGAACTGTCTTTATTAATAAAAATAGAGGTCAAATTGAGTTATTTGAAATGATAAATCGAATGAAAATTTCTATACCCTAATTAATTACTTGTAAAAGAAATGGACAAAATTTTATACTTGAATTGTGATATAGAATGATTTTGGACATGGCCTCCTTATTATTCATTATTGAACTATTTTACAACATTCTTACTAACATGGAATTATTTTTTACTTAAATTTGAATGGTTAGATAACCTATATCACACCTTCATTGATACTTTGTTCCCAATTAATAATTCCATGTATGGGATCATTGGTGAACTATATTTTATTTAAACTTGAGTAATACATGGTTTCCTTCTATGGAATTCATTGGACATGCTCCTAAGATGAATGAATTTTTTCCTCTTTGAGTTATTATCTGTTTTTTAGGTGGAATTCCTTGGAATGGATCATAAAATACATGAATTTTATTAATAATTGAGCAATACCAAGGTTACGTAAAAGGAATTACTATGGTGGGTTTACTATTTATGTGAATTGTAATATACCATGGAGTAATACCTGAGTTCCTTATATTGAACACCTTAGATGGGATCATTGGTTACATGATTCACATTACAAATTGAGATATACATGGGTTCCCAAATATCAGTGATATGTATGGTCTCATACTAAAAAAGTGATTCATTTCAAGATTGAATACTAGTATACAAGGATGTTATGGGTTTACCCTAGGTACAAAATGATTGTTATATTCTTATGACCATGTCTATGTTCTTTGGTTGTGATGTTTAGAAAGATTCTATAATTAAGTATTTGTATCTTTTTCTACATTTATGTGGATACCTTTATCTTATTCCTCAGGTCCTCACTATCTCATATATATATATAAATTTAAAACTTTATATACACATATATACATGATGGAATGTAAGAGATTTTATAGCTTGTTTGAAGAAGTTATGGTTGGTTAGGTGTCCATTGATGAACCCGAACATGAATTATTTACATTTATTTATTTATTATCTTATTAATATATATAAACACTGTTTTATTTTATAATATATCACTATAAATAAAAATAATCCATTGGTGGGGGTCTATTGAGTTTATCTCACACCCTTCTCGGGCCTCAATTCCATACTCAAATATCCCTCGTAGTTATAAGATCAGGTTCTGGATTCATCATTCTTACTCTTCTCTTTTTCATCTTTGTTCATGGACAAGGTATTCGAGGAGAATATGAATGAGTTGGAGACCATAATTCATGTAGTGATATAATTTGGGTATTTTTTACCTTATTCTGTATTTTTTAAGTATTAATTGTTGGATGTCTATTTCTATAATTTATAGCATGTTTATTCATTATTATTCATCCATTTATTATTTACTATCAGTTGTTATTATCTTCTAATACTTTGTTATTATTCTTATTTTGTTTTTGATTTGGTTTAAATACAAATGTTTTACGAAAATCATGAAGGTACATTATACACACCATACCACCCATAGACCCTCACTGTTATTTAGTGACCTCTATCATAATGAGAGGTTCACTTTAGGCCATGAGACTGACCAGATCAGGTCATGGTTTTTGTGGCTCCCAGGCAGGGATGTTACAATTTCTATCTACAGTCCATAATATTTTCTAGATGCTCCAAAAATGAAGGTATATCTTCAAATATAACTACATTAGGGATAAAAACATGAGATCAATCCTGTATATATTTCCTTAACATAAAATCATGAAAATTGGTGTGTATCTAGAATAAAATCGAAGGAAAATAAACTCAGTATGAAAATTATCCTACATTTTCTAGGATTATATATAAACTAGTGTATTGTGGACTTAACTTTCCCATTTAATATATTAAACTAAAATTTCTCATGGAGAAAACTTAAGAAAAATATAATCACCTATATTGAACGAAATAGAGTTCCTTGGTTTCTCCACTTTAAATTTTTCATGCTCTTATCCATCATTAAGTGTTGCAGAATCATCCTTACATTCTCAACCATTTCTTATAATAACTCTAGTCCTATCAGCATCCTTTATTTTACTTCATCCCCAAATTATAGTGTTTGAAAACACTTTCAATATAATTCCTCTAGAGATTTCATCTGTCTACTTGAATGAAAATTGTTGTATTATGAAAACTCAACCAATTCAGGATAGACATCCTATATTCTATGGTAATCCATTGAAAAAGAATGAAGAATTTTTTTATGGTTTGAATCATTCACTCATATTGTCCATTCTATTGAGGATGATAGGTTATACAAAAATTTAGAAAAGTACCCAACAACTTCTGAAGTCCATTCTAAAAATTAGATGTGAATCTGGGATCATAATCAAATACAATAGAGGGAGGAACTTCATGTAACTTGAATATATCCATGAGATGCATTAAGGAAATTTGATCCAAATACATTTTATCAATAATGGTAAGGAAATGAATAGATTTTTATAATCGATCAATAATAATGTAAATCACATTATTAACTCAATATATCATTGGAAATACCACCATGAAATACATGGAAATATTTTACGTATTTTACTTCGGTGCTAGAAAAGGACGAATCAATCAATTTTTTAATTTTCATTCAACATGAACCTATTCATAATTCAAAAAATTCAGGGTAAGCTTAGCAACATAGATTTTTATTCCATGCCACTAATAATACTGTTGAATGTATATAGACGTCTTTGTACTACCTGAATGACCGGAAAATAGGGAACTATGAGATTCACTTAAAAACTTCTCTCTTCAAATAAGTCTCAAATAGAACAGAAAATATATTATAAAATTTAAAAACAAATTCTTTTTAAATATTAAATTCATGAAACTTACCCTTTATATATAATTGTAACTTTTCCTGAAACTCAAACTCTTCCTTTTAAGATTGTTTAATTATTTTTGATAGATGTGATTGTACTGACACTAGAAAAATAATGGTGCATGTTCCTACATGAAAATTTTCTAGCTCAAAATTCATAAAATAATTAACCATATGGTTTTGTTCTTAACATAACATGGTTAGTGATACAATATCTTTTATAATCAAATCATAACCAACTTTTTCTATTCTATTGGATAAAATTGAATCATGAAATCATAATATTTGATCAGTTTTATACATAATCATTGCCTCATTTTCAACTCTTTATTAGTCAATATATACATATGAAATTAATGATTAGTATATATTTTAAACTTTAATCCAAATAAATAACCTCTCTAAATTTTTTAAATGAAGAACATTATGGGATAATTTCCTATCATGTGTAAAATAAATTAAATCATGTTGTATTAGATGATGTAAGTAATAAAAAATTACATGACTATTCTGCATCAAAAAACAACAAAAATCCTTTAAATAAGCATCACTATAAAAGACAAAAACAATTATGGATAACATGTACAAAACTATAGCATTAAAAAACATAATTTTGAGTTCCAAAAAACTTACATCCCATTCTTTTGTCTAGATGAATTTAACTCCTTTCCAAGATAACATAACTAGTGGTCTAGATAAACGATAAGAGTTTTCACCAAACTACCTATAATAACCCCTTAATAAAAAGATTTTCAATATTCCTACCAGTTATAGTTCATCACCACTATTCAATAACTTTTTTTCATAGGGTGAATATTAGTTCCATATTCAGAAATAATATTCCTAAAGAAATATATTTATTTCAACTAAAATTGACACTTATGAAATATTAAATATAGATTATTTTATTTTATGGTTTTAAAACCAATTATTAGGTGTATTTTATATCACTCATTAATTTTTTAACATACCAATATTCATTAATAAACACAACCACAAACTTATCTAAATAGTTCTAGAAAAAACTATTTATAATACTCATGCATAACGCTGGTTCACTAGACTACCCAAAGGGTATAAATAAAAAATTATTATTCCCATATCTATTGTAAAACATATTATTTAGAATATTTTCACCATTAACCTTCTACCAATGGTACCCAAAAATGGTATTAATCATAGAAAAATATTGTGCTCCCAATTTTAGATCAAAAAAATCATCAATATGAGGAAAATGATACTTCTTAGAATAGGGATGTTATTCAAAGATCTATAATAATTAAAATGTCTCAGTAAGAAATATTTATTTTTATCAAATTAAATATGACCACCCTACGGTGATATGTTGGAATAATTAAACCTTTATCTAGTAACTCATATAATTTCATTTTTATCTCTAAAGGTTCTAATTGAGCTATTCGATATGGGTGTTTTAAAATATTCTAAGAATCGATCACTAAGTCAATAGTAAATTAAACTTATCAATCAAGAATAAAACTATGAATATCATTAATAAATATGTACACATATTCATTTACTACTTCCACATCACTAATTTATTAGTTTCATTCTTTTCAAAAACATGAGCTAGGTAACATTCACTTTTATATCTAATCAATTTCTCATCTGATTTGTATGTTATCAAATGTATGAATTCATTGATTAAAATTTTATTATCTCTAAAATAAATCATTATATCATTAAATTAAATACAATCCATTAACAAAATAATATAAAACTCTACCATGGGTAGTTCAGTAATATTTTTTGGAAATAGCTTCCCCATAATAACTTTATAATTAAGCCTATAAATCATGGTTTCATTGATATATCCACCAAGAGTTTTCACAAAAAAGTTCTATATTTCTATAATGTGGGGATAATCCCATTTTAGTTTGAAAATTTATTAGAAATGAATGAATGGAATGATCCATATTCAAACAGTGAATTGGTATAATTTGAATAAAAAAGTAACATACCTTCCATCACATCATGAGATGGCCCAACATCAACTATTGTAGTAGAAAATGAATTTTCCACACATTTTTTATGAGCTTGATGATTTCCACCCAAATAAACCTACTTTGGAAAAACAGTAGTATAATTTACCATCACACTGTGAATAAAATATCTCAACATAGATGGGTTATCTGTTACCCCATTATTATAGTGTTCAGGACACTTTTCATTGCATTTTTGAGCCCCATGACCGAGCATACCACATCACTAAAACTCTTATGATCCTATTACACAATATCTAAAATATCATTTACCATAGTTAGAACATGTTGGTGTCTTACCTACAGACTTTTTAGTTTGTTGCTTCACTATTTCTTTCAACCTTTCTTATTTCCTACATTTTTTTCTTGTGGTGAAAAAGTGTTTATAAAGGTTATCTCAACATTCTAATAACAACAAGAAACATTATCATATTTTTTAATTTCTTGTAAAGAAAAAGAAATTTTCTAATATGGTTTCAATCCGGTGTAAAATATATTATTTGTATTTTCATTATTCTAAATAAAATCGGATAAATACCTAGCTAGTATTGTAAAATTTTCTTCATAGTAGCTATAGAATCATCATCTTTTTTCCTGAATTCTAATAAATTTTCTCTAGATTTATTCAAAAAAACATAGGGATATATTTTTCAATAAAAATATTCATAAATTTATCATATTCCATTGAATCAAGATCATCTCATTCCATTGTATTCATCACCAAAAACCACAATCTATGAACTTACCTTCAAAAAGATTAAATAAAATAGTTACCTTTTAACATTTTTCAAAATCATAGGACATAATGAATCTTTTCTAGTGTATTGATTCATCCATAGACTACTATAGGATCTGAGTTTCCACTAAAAGATGGAGGTTTTATTCTTTTAAAATTCTTCACTTTCATCATATTCAACATTAGTAAATCTGTTTTCTCCCTAACAACGATTCCACCACCATATATAGATTATGTCAAATAATCAATTACAATAAAAAATTTCTCAGGTCCTATTATAACCATTGTGGGATGTTGATTTGGAGGGATATCTTCTTCTTTTCTCATTCATATTATAGATTTCATTATTCCTCCCTAGAAAACCATTCTAAATAGACATAGTTTAGAAAAATCCACATGGGAATATTCAAATTCTATATCATTTAAAATAAATCACATGGTAAAGTATTTTAAGGGTATTATATTGAGATTATTCTAACCTCTAATGTTATCAAAACATTTATCCAAATACTAACTATAAGAAACTAGAATAAAACATCAAATAATCTTGTTTTTTAAGTTATGAATTCATTTTCTTATATTTAAGGGACTTTTAATATTTATATGTTTAGAGAATTAGGTCTTAACATATACAATTAGGACCAAGATATTGAGGAAGGTGACCATATTCAGGTATTGTATTTTGTATTTAAAAAATCTTATGAGGAAAGGAATGTCACCTCACTTTGTATTTAAATAAATCGGACTAACCATTGTATTCAAGGAATCAGACTCCCAATGCTTTAAAAGGTAAATTGTATTGAGAAATAATCATGCTAGAAGAAAATGGTCATTGAATTCTCCCTGAGTTTTGTATGGAAGGATTGATCATAATGGTATTAAAGTGGAGTCTTCATGACTACATTTTAAATGTTATGATGCTTTTCTAATCTTGGAGTTCTCATAAATCACATGTATTCAAAAACCCTATAATTCAAGATTACAGTAAGAAAGGGGGGTGAAAGTGATGTTGTGAATCATATTTAGCCTAATCATAATCATCACAATTGTATTCAGGACATTCGTATTCAGGATGATTAGAAAAGAAATATGTTTCTGGAAGAAGAAGAAGAAGTTTATAGAGGAATTGGAAGTTATTATACTTTCTATTGTAAATCAGATGATTCTAAAGTCGGTCTTCAACATATTCAAATTCAGGATGACTTGATACAAGATGATTTTTTGTAAACAAGAAAAGTTGTGAAGACAATGATTTCTAGCCTCAAGGTCATCATGAAGGGTCTTTTTAATGCAGATCTATCTAAATTATGAAACGGATAATCGAAATGATGAAATAAAGGAGTTTGTTGAAGTTGATGTTGTTGAATACCGAATTCATCATATTCACCATACCATCAACAAAATAATTATTCTCATTGATAATTATGGTAAAGGAATTAAATCTATTTAATATGATTCAAAGCGTATGATAGTGACCAATCAACAATATAGTCAACCATTTATTAGGTATGAAATACAACATAATGTGATAGGTCGTAATCAGATCTGGAATCAAACATGAGTTTGGTAATATTATGAAGGTGAAGGTTATATGTTTTGTTAAAGATAGAGATTGAAATTTTATGTTTAGGAAGACTTAGTGAAAATGTTATAAATTGATGGAACTTATTTTTAGTCAAAACAAAATCCAAATGATATAAATATTCATTGAATGAAGTTGATGGGTATGATATTTTGAAGAGAAAAGGAGAAACCTAATTTTTTTTAAATTACATTATCAATTAGTTCATGATCCATCATATAATATTTAATTGCGATTCATCATTCTTATCTTAATAGAAATGGTGAGATTTTTTTTTCAACTTGTATAGACAGTAACATAATTGTATTGATAGTTTTTATAGAGAATCAGATTCATACTACTGTTTGAAAATAATATTTTAATGAAGAGGTGAAGCATTTTGAATTTTCGATAATGATCAAGAATATTTAAGAACATTTTTAAAAGTAAATATTCACTTTAAATTAAAGGAAACATTCAAATTTGGGTAATTTTTTTAGTAGAAAACATTTTTAGATTCGTTCCAAACCCATCTTTGGGTCACCTATAAAATCTGAAAAGTAAATCTTACATTTTTTACTAAAGTATTATTCATGAAGAATTAGAGATAAGGCAGATCATTGAGGAATTTTAGAGAGATAATAATAAGTTTATGTTTTGATAATTTTTTAAGAAGATTCATTGGATAAGAGTGAAAGGAGAATATACAAGCTTTCCATGTTTTAAGATTATCATCATATTTAGTGGATTATTGTATTTAGATAATAATGATATTCTTTTTAAAATTATATTTGGGTAATCATCATATCGGGATAGATAAATAGAACAGAAATATCATATTTTGGATTTCTGGACTGTGGAAGAAGGTGTTCATTATTATCTTAAAGCGTATTTTGATAGAGATATATTTTCCATATTGAGTTATCATTCATGGAAGATCGGACTGGGAAATTGGACTAAGTTTCATATCAATATCCTTGAAGTTCTTACCATCTTCAAGGTATGAAAATGAAGAATGGTTTTCCAAAGAATACATTTTTAAATGTCTGTAAAGAAGCATAGATGACATGTTTTGTTATAAGAAACTTGTATAACATCATTTATTCTAGAAAGAGCACACAATATTGGATTGTTTATATAGTGTAACATGAGTGAAAAGACATATTCAACTCATTTTATTCCACAAAAGGATTTTTTTTCTACTATATTTTGTGGAATTATTATATCTACAAAACCATACCTAGGAAGTAGCTATTATTATTGAATAGTGAACCATGTAAATTGTTTTCTTCCTATGGATGTGTTTTTGTTTCGTTTTTCGTAGGGAATGAAATATTTAAAAGGATTTGAAGGTTGTTTCATTTTTTAGGAATAATAAAAAATGATATCACTAATTCAACCTCTCCCCCTCTTAGATATACAGTTATCCTAACTGGGCACTTTCAACTAGTATCCAAGGGTAGGTTCCCTTCACATATTATTTGATAAATGTTTTAAGAAAAGTTGATGTAGAATCTGAATATTGCAAAGAGTAAAGGATTTTTTGTTTTTGATGGAATGAATTATCATATCCCAAAATACCGAATGCTTCATTATCTCATTTTTATTGGATATGATGTTCTTGAAGATACAACAGATGGGTTTCCTCTAATTGATGATAAATTTCCTCTTACATGTTGTTGGTCAGAGTGGACAATCAAGAGGTGGGTGAATTGAGTTCCAATAAAAATTTCTGTTAAAAATATTTCTCTTAAAATCCTCCTATTTAAAAACAAAGTTAAACATTGGTGAATTTATACAGAGTGTAAATGTTCAATTATTTTCTCAAAGATTGATTAGGTCTCAGTTAATTTAATCTGAAGATGAAATTGACTTTTGTCACTAACTTACTGGTTTACAATAAGTATAAACACTTGGTAATTTAACTATCAAAGTATATTTAAAACCAATTATATTTCAAAGTAGTTAGCAGCGGAATATGAAATATATATAGTAATGTTATGACTTAAACTAAAATGAACAGAATATGTAACCAAGAGGTTCAGTCTCTAGCCGAGACTTAGTCCTCTCAAACAATTTATATAAATTGATCCACACCCTTGATCAGGGTAAACAATAGTGAACACACTGTCCAGGTACAAATACCTCTACCACATTTCTACGTGGGAAAACAAACAATATCTCACAACTGTCTAGGTCTTACTCGACCTCTACCACTATCCACAGTGGGATACAAGGAGTTATAGAGTTTGAATGAGGTTTTTAGAATCCTCCATCTTAGCTCAGGAGACAGTGTGTGTAACATAAACAGGGTACGCACACTGCTCGAAATGTAAATAGAATAATCACTAAAGTAAGTGTGAATGATTTTAGAAAAGCTTTAGTGATTGGCAGTGCAGCTCTGGACTCGTTTGATTTGTCAGAAAAGCTTCTGAGTCCTTATCTGGTTTTTGTCCAAAAAACAGAGTATCGTTTTCTTCCTTGGTTCCAGGATCATTTTATCAGCCTGAGTGCATGAAGTGTTTGTTGTAGTTCTTCACTCAAGATGCATCTTGTGTTATCCTCTAGAAAATAATTTCTTCGTGTATGTCCAGTGTTCTTGGAGTATGGATGTAGCCTTGTGCGAATGCACCATGTTTCAATGCTGTTGAGCCCTTGTATTTTCACCCTTCGTGTGATTTATTAGTTCCTTGATTCTCGTTGTATGCACACCCCATGTTCACTTATTTCATTCCATCTCTGGGTTCCCTAAATTTTTCCTTCCCTTTATAGCTTTCAGCTCCAGAAAAAAGGAATGATTACATTTTTCATGGGTACTAGGTACGGTTCCCTGACATGCCAACAGATATTAATAAATAACATTAACTGCATTAAATACATCAAATGTAACATTTAAGTTAATAAATAAATAGTATTGAGAGTATATAGTTTGACTGGTTGGTCAATCATTAGAAGCCTTCTGTTGGTAGATGTGTACGGTGGACTTTGTATAGCAGTGACCTTCTATCGGTAACTCTTTACATCAGTAGCTCTTGGTATCAGTAACTCTTCGTATCGGTAAATCCTTTTATCGGTAGACTTACTCTATCGGTAGCTCAATATATCAGTGACTTCATTCTATCGGTAGCGTCATTCTGTATCAGTAACTCTATATATTGGTCGCTCTTTGTCTATCGGTAGCTCTGGTCTATCAGTAGCTCTGTGTATTGGTCTGTCTGTATCGGTAGGTTACTTAGTTCCAGTGATTATGTGTATCGGTATACTTATTCACATCAGTAGCTCCATTCTGTACTGTCAGAAAACTTGTTCTATTGATAGCTATCTGCATCGGGGACCTTGTTCTATGATTACCAGTGGAAATGTACATATCAGTACCTCTGTACATATTGGTGACCATATCTTATCGGTGACTCTGTCTATTGGTAGACTAAGTCTATCAGTAGACTAAGTACCGGTAGCTCTGTGTTAGTAGTTATACACAGATCAGTGACTAACACTTATCTGTTTTATGAAAAACATATCTGATTGGGTTAGAATTACTTCAAAACACATATAAACAATGATAAACATTGATTAGCATATTTCAAGGATTATTTTAATATTATTATCATCTTGATAATAGTATATCATAGATTGAGCGAATTTGAATATGGATAAAAATTAATTGGGATTGTCAAAGTAGTGAATGCATAATTGGGATTATCAAAACAGGTGAGGTCAACAATCTCCCTCTTTTTGATAATCACAACTTATGATAGTCTAGTTTTAAAAAATAGTAGTTGTGTAAGAGGATATATCATTAAATGAAATTATCTCAGAGAAAATAGTATGTTAAAAACAATATGTATCAGAGGTGGAATTAAATGCAATGATATTAGAGGGGAAAAGAATGGTAGCTTTTCCTTAGATAATATTTCTCCCCCTGGGAGAATATTTCCCCTTATTTGGTACTTTGATAATATTTCTCCCCCTTTGTGATAATCAACAACTTGGAAACAAGAAATAGAAAAATAAACACAATGAGAAATAAATGAAAGCCACTTATATTTTATGTTGAAAAAATGTACATAGAAAGAAAAAAAATACAAGGGATTCCTATCAAACATCCTAGCCACTTGTTCAATCCACATCCTCAATGTGAGATTTCCCTTTGGATAAGAAGAGGATTCAGACTGTGTGGATGTTGGTGAAGGCTTAAGAATTCTGGAAATGATCAAAGGAGGCTCAGCCACAAAAACTGTGTCTGGCCTGTACTGAGGAGTTCTTTGAGTGATCATAGGTGTAAGGATTTGAATGGATTGGGCTTGATTCATTTGTACAGGAGAAGTATTAGAGGCAGAGGCATGTAAGGCTGGAGGTACAATCATTTTCCTTGCATCAACATGCAGGAAAGGCAGCAAAATATTTCTAAAATCCATAATTATTCCTCCTCCTATCTCCATAGCAGATATGAATTCATCCTTGTTCTCCATGAATTTTTCCAAGGATGGAGTAAATTACTTTAGTTTTTTGACTTGTTCTCTGGAGGCTTGATTGACAAGAGGTAACTTCAGGTTTTCCAGCAGAAGTTTGAAGTGATTGTTGAGTTGATGTTTGGTGTAAATCTTTTGGAAATAGGAGTCCACCATTTCTTACACTTCTTTTTGAGAGGCAGAATCTTCTCTCATATAGTCTTGGTCTTTCTTTATTTTTTCTCTAGCTGAATATCTTGTAGAAAGCACAACTTTTCTTAGGTTGGATGAGTCCACAGATCCACTGGTTGAAGCTAAACCAATCTCTTCCTTCATCACTGCTCGAATCTGATTTAGATCTACTGAGGGTTTAGAAGCATTAGAACCAATAGATAAGGTTACTGTTTCCTTGAAGTTTTTGGTCAACCCACTGATAAGATTTTGGACATGGAAATCCTGGGTTTTAACATGATCTTTCATAGAGGTTTTAAAACATTCAAACACTAAAACCATTTGGATTACAACACTTTTTACATAGGCTAAGTCCTTGTCTGTTTGGGATTTTGAGCTCATGTAAGAGTCTAAAGAGATAACTGATTTCATTAGAGCTTCAACATCTACTTCCAGTCTAGAAACTTGAGTTTGGGAGTCTGTAACTTCTTCCAATATTTCTGCCACAAAGGTTGAAAAATTACAACCTAGATAGAGTTAAAAAGATTTTTCCAAGTTACTCATATATTCAACAAAGCAGTGCTTCAACTCAGCAATAGAAGCACTAAAGGACTCTTTCAGCTCATCCTTTAGGAATTCAAGGTCAGCCCTGGTGATTATATAAGCAAAAGCTATTACAACATGTTCTCTTTTAGAGGCTATACTGGCTACTAAGTAAGTCATAATCGATTGGATTGATGAAAGTAGTTAAGATTCCATCTTCCTTGCCTCTTCCACAAAAATGTCCCTAAGATTTTTCATCAAAATATCCAGGTTATGCATTCTGACCACATCTTCAAGTAGAAACTCAGACTCAACATCATAAATTATTTTTGGTCTATTTAGAGATGCATCATTATCAGAATCAGGATAGTCTAATCCACAGACCACAAAATCTGGGTCTTCTGCCCAAACCTCAATCTCAACAGCCACTGACACACTTCCAAATTTGGTTTGATGCTCCCCCTCAATGGGTGCAGTCTCTTGTACAACAAGGGCATTCTCAGCGGGTCTTTCTCCATAAGGAGAATCTTCTACTATCAATTATTTCTCTTCAACAGCTAGAGGATCCTCTGGATTAGGTACAACTTCTTCAATTTTTCCTACTACATCCTCAGTAGGCACAAATGAGCTTCCAATTAATAGACTCAGACTTAAACAGATAGAATTAGAGGCTTTATATTCATTCTCCTTTTCTTATTTATGCTCAGGGGCTGGCTGATCTTTCTCATCAGCATGTGTCTCTTCTTCTACTAAGGCTTCCTTTCTAGAATATACAATTTCAGAAGTAAGACTTAGAGGCTAGTCTGGATATCTTCCATAATCCATAGAAGTTTATTATTCTTCAGTCTCATCACTGTACTCAGGTTCTTCTTCATCAGGTCCTAGACCTGGATCCCTCACATCCTTAGGTCTTGAAGGATGATTCACAGGATTGAATTTATCATATAGATTCTGGTCATCATTAACCCACTATCCTCTCCATGGGTTCTAATTTATCTTCATGTATTTGAAAACTGTAGTTGTGATAAAAAATTTATTCTTTACTACCACTGACTCATCTTGAGACTCAGCTACCCCTTTCACTTTGATCATCACTGAGATCAACTTGGAAAAGAATAGGGCATTAGTCTTTGATTTTTTCCTTGTCATGTCTTCCATTTGGATCATCATAAATCTGCACAGATTTACTTTTAAACAATGTCTCAAGAGATGTAAAAGATAGATATCCAGATATATTAAATTTGCAAAGTCTCCTCCCCTTGGTATTAAGACTTGAAGAACAAGTTTGAGTAGCAATCTGTTCTCCCCATCCATTTCAGCAGCCACAACTTGTCCTTGATTTCCATCACTGGTGAGCTCCTCCAAGGAAGTCTCATAATTGAATATAACACTTGTAGGTGGCATAGCTTTCGAGACATATCCAGATAAACCTTCATGTGGAACCTTAAAGCATTCAACCCACTCAACAGATGAAAAAGACATCTCATTTCCATTCACAAAATAAGTTACTCATTTCTCATCTTCATATTTATCAAAGCTTACAAAATCATAAAATTGTTTCACTAGCTTCAGATAGTAAGGGAAATTTTTGTTCAAAAATCAATCTACCCACTTTTGATCATCCATAACTTCGAGCACTAATGACTTTCTAGGCAAAAACCATTCCATGCACAACACTTTTTCAATCACAATAACTCTATTCTGCAAATGAGGATTCACTGGTCCCCTACCTGACCTAGTTATACCAACACTACCACTTGCTTATGGCTCGAAATTCTGCTTATTTTCTTTTGGATCATCAGTGTCATCTCTAATAGTAGGAAGTTTGGTTTTTTCCATCACTGGTTCAAGGGATTTAGGGTTCTCGAGAGATTCGGGAGCTAAGGTTTGAGGGTAAAGGGTTTGAGGCTCGGTGGATTGAGAAGTAACTAGGACATAGTTTTTATCATTTAGGAATTATAAAATAAATATATAAAATGAAATAAAGTAAAAATGATTTAGATTCTGGCGGTAGAAAGAAGTTTACAACAACGCACTCATCAGTAGAGTTTATCGTTGAGAATTTCTATCAGTGATGTCCATCAGTGAGGTTACATCGGTGAGGTTACATCGGTGAGGTTACTGATCAAGGTTAATCATTCCCAACTCATGCCTAATGTATCTTAGCCTATCCAAACTCAAAGGTTTGGCGAAAATGTCATCTAATTTTTGTTCAGTACCAATAAATTCAAGAGTAATATTACCATTTTGGTAATGATCTCTCAAGAAATGGTGCCTTACATCAATGTGTTTGGTCCTAGAGTGAGACACAGGGTTCTTCTAAATTTTTATTGCACTAGTGTTGTCAGAATTGATAGAAACATGCTTAAAATAATATCCATAGTCCAAAAGAGTGTGTTTCATCCACAGAATTTGTGCACAGCAACTACCAGAAGCTATATACTCTGCTTCGGCAGTGGATAGAGCTACAGAATTCTACTTATTACTACACCAATATACTATGGATTTTCCCAATAAATTACATGTTCCAGATGTGATTTTTCTATCCTACTTGCAACCAGAAAAGTCATCTTCTGAATAACTCATTAACTCAAAGGATTGTCCTTTTGGGTAAAACAAGCCTAAGTTTATAGTGTGTTTAAGATACTTAAAAATTATTTTAATAGTAAGTAAATGAGATTCTTTTGGATTAGATTGAAATATTTCACACATACATACACTAAACATAATATCTGGTCGACTAGCTGTACGGTAAAGTAAGCTTCCAATCATACCTCTGTAATTGGTTTGATCCACTGGTTTCCCAGTTTCATCTGTATCCAATTTACAGACTGTACTCATAGGAGTATCACTTTCCTTAATACTATCCAAACCTAAACTTTTTAAAAGATCCTTTTTATATTTACTTTGATTAAAAATAAAACCGTTTTCATTTTGAAAAACTTGAAATCCAAGAAAATATTTAAGTTCTCCCATTAAACTCATTTCAAATTAATTTTTCATACTCTTTGAAAAATCCGTACATAAAGAATGTTTAGAAGATCCAAAAATAATATCATCAACATAAATTTGTACTATTAAAACATCTTTAGAAATTATTTTAATAAAAACAGATGGATCAGCAATCCCTTTAGTAAAACTTTTTTAAATAATAAAATTACTAAGCCTATCAGACCAAGCTCTTAAAGCATGTTTTAAACCATATAAAGCTTTAGAATGTTTTAAAACTTGACTCGGAAAATGAGGATTAGTAAATGCAGGTGGTTGTTCAACAAAAACATCTTCAATTATAAAACCATTTAGAAAATTAGTTTTGAAATCCATTTGATATAACTTGAAATTCAGATGAGCAGAATAGGAAAGTAAGATCCTAATGGCTTCTAATCTAGCTACAAGTGAAAATGTTTCCTCATATTCTATACATTCCACTTGACTATATCCTTGTGCAACTAACCTATATTTGTTTCTAACTATATTTCCAGACTCATCAACTTTGTTTCTAAAAACCCATTTAGTGCCTATTGTCAAAGTGTCCTTGGGTCTGTCAACTAATTCCCAGACTTTGTTTGTTTTAAATTAATTTAACTCTTCTTTCATATCCATTACCCAAAATTCATCATGGATCGCATCATTGAAATTTTAGGTTCTAGCTATGAAAGAAAAGCTTGATGTTCAACCTGGTTTCTTAGTGAAGCTCTAGTCTGTGTCCCTCTATCAAGATTACCAACAACAGCATCTAAAGGATGATTCTTTAGAATCCTAGTTTCTCTAGTAATGGTAGGACTAGAAATTTTAGGTTCATCTACAGGTTTGGGTTTAACATAAGCAGATTCTGGAATATGTCCAGAACTAGATATTTTTACAGCAGGTTCTTTATATTTATCATTAAGGTCCAGAACAGTCAAATCTTCTTCAATATTTTCAAGAGAGGTTTTAGGCTCATGTGGATCAGTTTCATAAAATTTGATGTGAACAGATTATTCCACACATTTGGTCCTTTTGTTAAAGACTATATAGGATTTTATAGTTAATGAATAACCAAGAAAAATTCCTTCATCACTTTTAGAAGCAAACTTGTCCAGATTATCCTTTGTATTGATAATAAAAACATTGCATCCAAAGACTCTAAAGTAACTAACTTTAGGTTTTCCATTATTCCATAGTTCATATGGGGTCTTCTTTAGAACAGGTCTAATTAAGACTCTATTAATAATATAAAAATCTGTATTCACAGCTTCAGCCAAAAAGTAAATAGGCAGGTCATACTCATTAAGCATGGTTCTTTCTATTTCTTGAAGGGTTTTGTTTCTTCTTTCTACTAAACCATTCTATTGAGGTGTCCTAGGAGAAGAAAAGTTGTAACTATAGCCATTGTGTGGGTAATAAGATTCAAACTCATGATTTTCAAGCTCACGGACATGATCACTTCTCAGGGTTATAATCTTATGTCCACTATGGTTTTCTACAGATTTGGAGTATTTAATAAAGTAAGAACAAGCTTCACATTTGTGAGCCAATAAGTATACACAAGTATATCTAGAAAAGTCATCTACTAGGATATAGACATGGTGCTTCCCATTTAAACTAGAAACTCTTGAAGGTCCAAACAAGTCTATGTGAACCAACTCAAGAGGTTAAGAAGTTGAAACTTCTTTCTTTGATTTAAAAGAAACTTTATGTTGCTTTCCCTTTTGATGGGAATTACAAACTTTGTCGTTTGGGAATTAAAGTTTTCTTAGGTCTCTAACTAAGTTATTCCTAGACAATTTTCTAAGTGAATGGATTTTGAAATGTCCTAATCTTCTTTGCCAAAGCCAAGACTCTTTATGAAAAGAATTTAAACAAGTTACATTTTTCTTAGCTAAAGAATTCAGATCAACAGCATAAACATTTTCATTTCTCATGGAAGATAACACTAAAACATTTTTAGAATTAAAAACATTACAGGAATCATTTTCAAACTTCACATTAAATCCATCATCACATAATTGAGAAATAATTAATAGATTGTATTTAATTCCATCAACAAATAAATCTTTAGAAATTAAAACTAAATCAGTGTTACCAATCTGGCCTAGGTCGATGATTTTTCATTTAGAATTATCACCAAAGGTGACATAGCCACCATCAACTTTGATTAGACTCTTGAATCATGAATAATACCCAGACATGTGCCTTGAACATTCACTATCCAAATACCTTGTCTTCTTATGGGAACTCATTAAACATGTCTCCTACAAAACAGATTTATATGGGAAATGATTTTGGTACCCAAATCTTCTTGGGTCCATAAAGGTTAACAATCAAAGCTTTAGGTACCCAAATTTGTCTTATGGGTCTTATATAATTTACAAAATCAATAGATTTTTAAAGATAAAATTTATTTGATCTATAAACATAAGGATAACTAGTTGAAGCATACGAATTTCTAGAACTAGAATAAGCATAATTTTGTCCATATTTAGGAATAAATCGATTTTTGGTAAACTGTATCTGTCCAGGTTGGTATCCCAAACCAGTAGTGTACTTTGGTGCAACTTGTTTACCTAACATTTGAGTAAGTGTATCTTTTCCCTTTATGAACTTTTCTAAGTCCTTTCTAAGTTGCTCATTAGAAATTTTCAGTTCTATATTTTCATTTAACAGTTGAGCATTCTTTTCTTTTTCTATATCAAAGGAAGATTTTACATTGGCAATGAGAGCATGCTGTTTCTTTAATGACTTATATTTGTCCTTCAGTTCATTACATGTTTCTTCTAGTATGTTAAAATATTCAAAAAAGTCAGCCTTAGACATATATTTAGAATCAGAATCAGATTTTGCATCATCTTCAGAATAATAGGAATTTAAAACAGGAGTATCTAAGGTTACCTCAGATGTGTTTGTCAGGAAACACATGTTGGCACGATTCTTTTCAGAATCAGAAATTTCAGATTCACTTGTTCTGCCTTCTAAAGCACTCCAAGTAGATTTCATGGCATTCTTGTACTTATTTTCCTTATAATCATGTTCCTTTTGAATTTTACTTTTGGACAGTCATCCTTGATGTGTCCTTTCCTCTTGCATTCATAGCAGACTATATCATCTTTTTATTAGATTTCTTCCAGTCCTTCTTCTAATGACCTTTGTTGTCATACATACCTTTGTAATTAGATTTTCTGAAGAATTTCTTTCTCCTATAAAACTTCTTCAATCTCCTGGATATTTGATCCATCTCAGCATCACTGTCAGAGTCTGAATATTCACTTGTTGATCATTCGTTAGGTACATGCATTTTCTCCTTGTCTTTGCTCTTTGAAGAAGTAGATTTAAAAGATACATACTTTCTTTTAGGTTGATCATATTCCTCCTTATTCACCTTGATTTCTTCCTCATACATCATTAATTTACTAATAAGCTCTTTAACAAGGAGAGCACCAATGTCACATGGTTCTCTGATTGAAACAGAAGTGCCCCTCCATCGGTCTGGTAGACATCTCAAGATTCTAATGATTTGTTCCTTTGCTGGAACAACCTTTCCAAGTGACTTAATAGTATTGAAAATATTATTGAACCTGAGATACATGTCAGAAATAGGTTTATTAGTCTTCATTTTAAAATTATCATATTTAATAGTATAAGTATTTAATTTCATTTCTTTAACATTGGTAGTTCCTTCATGAGAAACACCCAATGTATCCCATATTTCATAATCAGTTTTGAAAGAAGACATTCTATTGAATTCTTCATCTCCTAAAGCACAATACAGGGCACTCATAGATTTATAATTATTATTGTAAGCAATATTCGTAGGTTCATCCCAACTAGTTCTTTCAGTTTTTGGAATTTTATATTGTGACTCTATAGCAGTCCAAATATCAAAAACCATACTTTCTAAACGAATTTTCATTTTAAGTTTCCACTGGGAATAGTTGGTACCATTAACAAAAGGTGGCCGGTTAGTAGCAGCACCTTCTAGTCTATTTTCCATAACTAGATTTTAGAAAATAGTTTTAAAGAGATAAAATTTAGAACTAACAGAAATTTAAGATCTTTAAAGATACAACTAAAATCACAGTTTAAAAACAGATTGTTTTGTAAATTTTTAAAAACAAAAAATAACCTCGGATACCAAATTTTGGTCGGAGTGGACACTCAAGAGGGGGGTGAATTGAGTTCCAATAAAAATTTCTATTAAAAATATTTCTCTTAAAATCCCCCTATTTAAAAACAAAGTTAAACTATAGTGAATTTATACTGAGTTTAAATGATCAATTAGTTTCTCAATGATTGATTAGGTCTCAGTTAATTTAATCTGAAGATGAAATTGACTTTTGAAACTAACTTACTGGTTTACAATAAGTATAAACACTTTCTAATTTAACAATCAAAGTAACTTTAAAACAAATTATATTTCAATGTAGTTAGCAGCGGAATATGAAATATATATAGTAAAGTCATGACTTCAACTAAAATACACAGCAGATTTAACTAAGAGGTTCAGTCTCTAGCCGAGACTTAGTCCTCTCAAACAATTTATATAAAATTATCTACATCCTAGATCGGGGTAAACAATAGTGAACACACTTTCCAGGTACAATGACCTCTACCATAGTTCTAAATGGGAAAACAAACAACAGCTCACAGCTGTCCAGGTCTTTCTTGAACTCTACCACTATCCACAGTGGGATACAAGGAGTTATAGAGTTTGAATGAGGTTTTTAGAATCTTCCTACTTAGCTCAGGAGATAGTGTGTGTGTAAAATAAACATGGTACACACACTGCTAGAAATGTAAATGAAATAATCACTCAAGTAAGTGTGAATGAGTTTAGAAAAGCTTTAGTGATTGGAAGTGTAGCTCTGGACTCATTTGATTTTTTAGAAACGCTTCTGAGTCCTTCTCTGGTTTTTTTCTAAAAAACAGAGTATCGTTTTCTTCCTTGGTTCCAGGTTCAGCTTATTAGCCTGAGTGCATGATGTGTTTGTTGAAGTTCTTCACTCAAGATGCAGCTTGTGTTCTCCTCTAGAAAATAATTGCTTCGTGTAGGTCCAGTATTCTTGGAGTATGGATGTAACCTTGCGCAAATGTACCATGTTTCAATGTTGTTGAGACCATGTCTTTTTCACCCTTCATGTGCTTTCTTAGTTCCTTGATTCTTGTTGTATGCACACCCCATGTTCACTTCTTTCTTTCCATCTTTGTGTTCCCTAACTTTTTCCTTCCCTTTATAGATTTCAGCTCCAGCAAAAAGGAATGATTATTTTTGCATTGCTACTAGGTATGGTTCCCTGACATGCCAATAGATATCATTAAATAACATTAACTACATTAAAAACATAAAATTTAACTGTGAGCTTAATAAATAAATAGTATTGAACGTATAGAGTTTGACTGGTTGGTCAATCATTAGTAGCCTTCTATTGGTAGATGTGTACAGTGGACTTTGTATAGCAGTGACCTTATATCGGTAGCTCTTTACATCGGTAGCTCTTGGTATTGGTAACTCTTGGTTTCAGTAACTCCTTATATCTGTACACTTACTCTATCAGTAGCTCAATATATCAGCGACTTCAGTATATCGGTAGCTTCATTCTATATCGGTAACTCTGTATATCGGTCGCTCTTGGTCTATCGGTAGCTCTGGTTTATCGGTAGCTCTGGTCTATCAGCAGCTCGGTGTATTAGTCTGTCTGTATCGGTAGCTTACTTAGTTCCAGTTATTATGTGTATCGGTAGACTTATACACATCGATAGCTCCAATCTGTACTGTCGGAAAACTTGTTCTATTGATAGCTATCTGCATCGGTGACCTTGTTCTATTCTTACCGGTGGACTTGTACATATCGGTAGCTCTGTACATATCCGTGACCATAGCTTATCAGTGACTCTGTGTATCGGTAGACTAAGTCTATCGGTAGACTAAGTACTGGTAGCTCTGTATCAGTAGCTATACACAGATCAGTGACTAAAACTTATCTATTTTATGCAAAACATATCTGATTGGGTTAGAATTACTTCAAAACATATATAAACAAAGATAAACATTGATTAACATATTTCAAGGATTATTTTAATATTATTATCATCATGATAATAGTATATCATATATTGAGAGAATTTGAATATAGATAAACATTAATTTGGATTGTCAAAGTATGTGAAAGCATAATTGGGATTATCAAAACAGGTGAGGTCAACACATCTATTGATAATAAGAGTCTAGAGAATGATGGATGGGCTAATAATTATTTACTATCATCACTTTATGAAATTAAATTCTTAATAGTGAAATTTTTTTCCACAACCAAAGGTATATGGGCTAAATTGAAAAACATATACGAAGGAAATTCAAAAGTGAAGTAAGAAAAAAACTAAAAATATGGAGGATTATGTATGAATATTTTCAAATGGGGGAGTATAAATATGTTGGGAAATTATTTACCAGGGTGAATGATATTTTCAGAAATAGAATATTTCTTGGTGAAAAGTTATAATATTCTACTATTGTGGAAGATATATTATGAATTCTTCCTGACAAGTTTGATGTAAAAGCTTCTTCATTTGAAGGCAGTGATCCTAAAACATTATCTATAGATGATTTTTATACCACTCTCATTACTTATGAAATTATAAGGGAGAAAGAAATGAAAATAAAATAAATTGATATAGAAATTTCTTTCAAGGGTCCTAAGAAAGAATGGACTAAGAATATTCTTATAGAATATAAAGATAATGATGTTGAATTAAAAAATGAGGTATGAAAAAATCTTGATGATATCTTGTTCTTTTTTTTGAAAAATGTAAAAATAGGTGTAGGGGAATATAATGGTAAACATCCCTTGAAATAATATGAATGTGGAGTCATTGGTAACTTTATGAATAATTTTCCTCCAAGAAGAGAAAAGAAAATAACGATAAAGAATAAATAATACTGGAAAGGTCATGGAAGCATTAAAAAGATAAAGGAAAATTTTATTCTATAAGGAAAGATAAAAAATTCTTCAAATCCAAAGAATAAGTTATTGAGTCAATAAGGTTTCCTTATGAATTTTCCATTCCTCAATATTTTGATAATTAAAAACACTCTTCTTAAGGAAAATTATATTTTCCTTAAGAATTATCTTAATAAGAAAATTTTCCCTTTCCCAAGGAAATTTTATCATCAACTATGTTTTCATTACTCATTTTATAGTTTCTTTAAATATAACTCCTTTTATTTCCTAAGAGTAAAATTCAGTTTCACATATAAAACCTTGGAGTCCTATAAATCCTTGGTTATAGAGTATTCTGTTTTCAGACACTGAATTCTCTGAATTTCAGAATCCGAATTCTATGAAAATCAAACATGAAATTCCCTAAAAATCGGACTACGAATTTCTTAACAAAAACTTTGAATACTCTGAAATTTGAACTCCAAATTCTCTGAAATTCATACTCCAAATTCAATGAAATTACAACTCCGAATTCACTAAAATTTGGACTCTGAATTTCTCAAAAATTAGACTCTGAATTCCTCAGAATTCAAACTCTTAATTCCTCAGACATTGGACTCTGAATTCCTCAAAATTTAAACTCCAAATTCCTCGGAATTCTGAATCTGAATTCCTCAGAATTATGACCATGAATTCCTCAAAATTCCGACTCCAAACTCATTGGAATCTAGACATTGAAATCTATAGAATTCAAGTTCCAAATTCCTTGAAAAAGGGAATCTAAATATCTTTGCTTAATAGTCTCTAAATGTTTATTTTCATAGATTCTGATATTTATTTTTTTTATACTCCAAAAAATAGATTTGGTTTAGAAACCTCATTTTTCTTACACATTTTATAGTAATGAAATGATGGCGTTCAATCTATTTCTAACTAACCATTGTTTGAGTGACACGTGTAAAGGTCCCTCCGAGATACAAGAAAAATTATAACCATTGGAAGAGGGACCTGACTGTTGGAGAAGTGCCTATAAATAGGAGATTATTTGAACAATATCAATATAGTTTGATAATTCTAGATATTTCATGCTGCTGAAGTGATTTCTAGAGATAGATACTCTCATGCCTTGTGCATGCTAAACATATTATTCAGCTTGCTTCGTGCGACTCTGATTGTTGCTGTTTAAAATATATGACCTCCAGAGATAGGAAGACATAGGTGTTGACTAAAATAATGTTTGAGGACTTATATAGATAATAAGACAGAGGTTCTAACTACCTTAATGTTTGAGGGAATGTAGGGATTGAAATAAAGCTTACAATATTCCTATAGAGGGATCACACTGGTGTGGGTAAGACAGAATTTCTGGAATGTATAAATCAAGGGACCTTTATCAATTTTTTTTAGATACCCTACTCATTGGGTTAAAAGATTTCATACATGTTACTTGTTTTTTTTCAATTTTATTTCTGTTCTATTTTGATAAAAGAAGAATCTATAACCTTCTTATACTTTCATGTTCTTTTGTATACTATGATAAGAAAGATTCTATATTCTTTATGGTAGAATATTTTCATTGTAAACTTTCCGTAGGTTTCATTTCTAGTAACACATTTCTGGTACCTAGCATGTCCTTAGAAATAAAACAGGTCTTTCAATTTACCATCTTTAACCTTAATAAACATATATTTCCTTAAGATTAAAAATTAAAGTTCTTATACTTACAATTAACTCCACTATAATTGAGCTTCTACATTCATATTTCGATCATATAATTGGTATCAAAGGAGGTATCTGAAGTACTTATATTCATATATAAGTTTTCTTACTCAAGTTTTCATTGTTCTAAATATTTTTCATGATTAGGTATTTTTATCCTTGTTAAAAAACATTCACTATTAACAAGTTTTTGTGGAATGATATTTTTTTATATGGAATGAATGGATTTTGGTTTGATTGAAAATATAAATCCTACTAGCCCAGATATATTTAATGGGAATGATTATGAATAATGGAGAGATCGTATGAAGACTTTTGTTATAAATACTGGAGTGGACAATTTTTTTATACTTTCTGGAGATTACATGATTCCTGAAAAGGTAGTCAGAACATTCATTAATCAAGAAAAGTCATAATATCAACTAAACTACAAGGTACATAATACTTTGTTATGTTCCAGGACCTGGAATATATATAGTCAGATTTCTTCTAATGAGCTGCTAATTATATCTGGATGAAATTGGATGTTACTCATTTTCGTACATCAAAAGTTATGGAAACTAGAAGATCTATTCTTAGAGAAAAATATCATGGATTTATATTTCCATATGGATAAACAGTGTGCAAGGTTCAACAATGGTTTATGTAAATTGTCAACAGTCTACAATCCTTTGGTGAGAATGCTTCACATGATGAGGCACTTGTGGAGAATATTATAGATACCATGCCTAATGAGTGGGAATCTAAGAGAACAGCTATTTATGGGAATAGAAACGTATCTCAAATTACTCTTGATGAACTTTATGGATCTCTTCTATAATATGATATAAGAATGAAAAGAGATTATGATATGAATAATAATAAAAATGGTAATCCAAGTGCACACTTTACTACTACTAAAGCTAAGAATCATGAAAGGGTTATAAGATCTAAGTCAAAGAAAGTCACTACTTTATCTAAATAATGTGAAAGTGAACATTCTGAGAATGAACTAGCTAATCTTGCACAGAGGATGAAAATGATAGTTGAAAAAAATATTTTCAGTATAGATATAATAATAAATGAATAAAAGACATGAAAAACTCGAAAGTCACTTGTTATGAATCTAAAAGAGAAGGGCATATCAGGCAGGATTGTTTTATGCTTAAGAAATGGATAGAAAGGAAAATAATTCTCAGAGGAATAGAAAGATGAATTACAAGGATAAATCTAAGAAGTTTTTTAAATCCAATGACACCTTGAGTGCCATGGGTGGTGACTCTTTTGATGAATCCTTAGAATATGAATCTTCTGGTTAGAAAAATCTTGGTCTACAAGCCAGAATAACCATTGAAAATCATTGTCTAATGGTCAAGGTACTGAATGCTGAATCTATCACAAATTTATCCTTAAATGAAAATTATACTGATGAAAAATATTGTAAGTCTTTATATTAATAATCTTCTTCTGTTAAAGATAATCTATTACCTATTTATAAAGAAGTATCTAGGTTTTCTAAACATCTTGAGAATTTAAATTCATAACTCATGAAAAAGCTCGATAAGGAAAATTTTGGAATTTCTATTTTAACTAATGAAGTATCAGATCTTTCTAAATATCTTGATAAGAAAATTTTTAATATCAAAAATATTTCCAAAAAACCTGGAGGAAGTTAATTCTACAAAGGATAAACTTTCTAAGGATCCTGAAAATATAATTTCTAAGAAAGATATTTTATAGACTAACTCTAGTTAGATAACTAATTTTTTTGAGGATAAAACATGGTTATTAAACTAAAGTAAAAAATATTTTCCTTGAGGAAGTTTTTTTCAAACATTACCTCTGGTAAAGAAAACTTTGACAAAATGTATTCCCAAATTTGACCCCCAAAAAATAATTCTGGATTTGGTTATACTCATTCTAATCCAATGTTTAGTAATAACTATTTTGTTCCTCAATGTGCTCCATTTGGTACTAAATGTCTATGTGGTGGACATTGGGAAAAAATTGTACTTTAAATAAAAATCAGTCTTTAGGCTTTCATAAATCTTATTTTTCAAAGAAAATGTGGATTCCTAAAATCACGGTTTCTAAAATTTTTGGATCAAATAAAATTTGGATTATGAGAGTCTAGCAAACTTAGTTTCGTTGAAAATAAAGAAAGTACCAACATCAATACATGTTACATAGATAGTGTATGTTCCAGACATATGACTAGTAACAAAAACTTTTTTTAAAAATATTATCAAAATAAAAGGAGATATAATTCTTTAATTTGTTGGAATGCAAGATCAACTTGCTGATATTTTCACAAAATCATTATCCTTCGATAGATTTGAATACATTAAACAGAATTTAGGAATTATAACCATAAGGTACTCTTCCATATTAACTTCGTTTTGAGATCTATCTCCTTATAGTTAAAAAACTTCATTTCATAGGGAATTACATTTTCTTGTTTGTCAAAATTTTTTAGTCAAAATCTTATAATCAAAATTTTCATAATCAAAAATTTCATAATCAATATTTTCATAATCAAAATTTTTGAAATCAAAATTTTCATAACCATATTTTGTTTTTGGAATCTAATATTCTTCAAGAATAATTTTACCCATTACAGATAGTTTTCCTAGTAATATGGAAGGTATGTTTCCTTTCTAAAATTTTCATAATCATTATTTTTATTTTTGGTATTTCTCATTTTATTGAAATTTTTCTGATTCACATTTCCTTAAAACTGAATTTTTATCTTAATAATCCCAAAAGATCATAACCAAACAAATTATTTCTTCAGGTATCATCTCAAATATTAGATCTGATCAAGAGTATTTAAATTTTTCGATCAACCAAGGAAGATGAAATGTCACCTCAAACACCTATTTAAGCCCCCCACCCCCCAAACGGTTATACAACTACGATCTTCAAAGCTCTGGCGTGCTGAATCCCTGCTTCTCTAATTAAGTCTATTCTGAATCTTCAAGGTTTTATCAATTATGAATGTCTATTCAAGCTTCTCCTTAGAAAGAAATGACATCTGTAAAGGAAATATTTGAATGGAAGATATATATAGAATGGTAGTTGATCTGAATTTTTTTCTACATATGACTCTATCATTTCAAAGAATATCAAGTTTAATGGATGGGAGAGCCTATGTATATCAAAACCAAAGGCGCATGATCTAGTTTATCTGGAGTTTTTGATTGAATTCTACGAATCAGAAAGTTTCTTAAATGAAGGAGGGAGAGACATATTTTCCTTCAAGAGTTATGGAAATACTTACCCCCTTTCTTACACTAAGGCTTCAATCTTGACTGGAATTCCATATGAAGGAGTAGTAGAGATATGTACCCACAAGCTACCAGATATACAAGATCGTTTAATAAGGAGAAAGATATGTAATTTCTTGGTCTTTAAATGGTGAAGACTCCAAAGATTATCCATCTCTCTACCATCTTCCAGTTTCTTGAGTTATGGGTTCAAGGTTTTATCATTCCATGAAAAGAAGATAAGGATTCCCCAGAGAAAATTGACATATATAATCTGGATTTCCTAGTGAACCTCAGGAAGATAAATTTTGTGAAGTATATCTTCATTACAGTTGATAATATCAAGAATGGAAATTTGAAGTCTCATATTATCAAGTATCCAGCTATTCTATCCAAGATTATAGTTCATTTTCTTGAGTCTTTCATAATTACGTGTAGTTATAAGCCAATGAATTTCAAAGTAATGTTTTTGAGTGATGATACTCTTAGAAGGATAAAGGTTGGCTTCAATATTATATCCAAATATTTCTATTATTTCTCTAAATCAGAAATCAAAGCTCCTTCATAGAAACTGGATTTGGATAAAACATCCAAGAACGGTAGAATGAAGAAGAAGGTGAAGGAACCCGAAGAGAACGAAAAATTCACGTGTCTTAAGAAACTCAATCAGCACACCCAAAACCAAAGAAGAAAAAGACTTAACCTGATGAAGTGGTTGTTATGTGGAAATAAGACAAGAAGAATAAGAAGGAAGGGGAGAATACTTTTGTCTTAGACCCTACTGAGGAAAAAAGGATTGAAGTTTAAGGTTGTTGAAGATCTTTAGAATCAAGAAAATGAAAAGAAGCAGAATAAGAAGATTTCTGAAACTGATATAGTTAAATCCCATCCCAAGGCTGCTGAGAAAGCCTCTGAACAGATTCAGGTTCTGGAATCATTTTTGAAATAATCACTCCTTGTGAATCCACGAAAAAGGTAGTGATTACAGAACTAGAACAAGAATCAGAAATATTTCAAGAGGAAGAGGTGGAATAAGAAGAATAAGAATGAGGAAGTGGTGATACAAATGACATGATAAGGCAAGTACAGGAATATCATGAGAAGGATAGTCCTTCTAAGAAACCATCAATCCAAAATTCTGAAGTATAATCTTCAAAACATGCTACAACAGGAAATGAAGAAAAGTATTAGGAAGATGTAGATAAACTATCTAATGAATAAAGCAGCATGCGTGTCTTTATTCATCAAGAGGATGTTGTAGTAGGTGTCTAGAAAGAAAATATTGAGGAATACAAGATTGTTCAGTTATCAGATAGTGAGAATGAATCACCCAAAGTAGAAGAGATCATTCTGAGAGCTAATAAGGGAAATAAGGTGATTTTTTAAACACCTATGAATCTTGTGGTGAAAATAAATAAGTTGATTCTTCGTCGAAGAGGAATGCTGAAGAGATAGAAAAAGAATCCTTACCAACCAAACACTCTGATTCAGAATTATCCTCTCTTGGACATGATTTTATGGTACAATCTTTAAAGAATTTTGTTGATACCATTCCTTTATTTTCCAAGTATAGAATCAAGATTCTTAATGGTTTAGCGTTCAATAAATCAAAAATCACATTCATTTTCTATGCTTATGGATAATTTTTTCATACTCGAGGCCAATTTCAAATCGTTCTCCATAAGTTATGAAGCTCATAAAAGATCATGCAAGAAGATTAAAAAAATTTCAAGGAAGGAAATCGAAGACCTGAGAGTCTTTGATGAATTTTAAGAAAGTGTGAAGGATTATTTCAAAACTGAAGATGGGAAGTTTGAAGATCATACAATGATTTTTGAGGAATAGCTAACTCTCGAACAGACAACTCAAAAGAAATAAGTCAAGGACTAGAATGACAAAATTAATTCATAGGATATGAATTGGAAGAGGGAAATGGAACTTAGAATAATGTTTAAAGAAAATATTTCTAAGCAAGAAGATGTTTTTAAGGCTCATGCAGATATTATTAAGGCTCAAGAAGAAAATATCAATGCCTTAGAAAAGAGAAATGAATATTAGGATCATCTTATCAAGCGTGTGGAAGAAGATCACAAGGAGATAAAGCGGCTGATAACTATTATAAATAAGTTAATACCGAAGGAGAAATAAGTATAATTCTACCCCATTATAATCTTTTGTTGTATTTTCATCTCTTTACAAATTCTTTCAATCATAATGGAATTTTGGTTGTTCTTCAGATATTGGGTTGTCTAGAAATAATTTTTTGGGTACTATATTTTTTTTCTATTCCGTTTATTCCTTTTTGAAAATAAAAAATGGGGGTAAAGGAATAAAAAAAATAATATTAAGTACATAAGATAGTTTCCTATGTTAGGAAGAGTTCATCTAAGGGTACGTTCTTATCGATGATGATTTTCATATGCAAGAAAACATAAAATATCATTCCGGAAATCAAGAATACGGTCCTTAGGGATTTCAAAAACTAAGGGTGAGTTAGTTGTATTTATCATGATTCATAACTAAAGAATGGTAATTTTTTGTTTTCAAGTCTATAAATAAAAACTCTAAGTCCTTATTTTCTTTTTCATGAGGATGTTTGTGCTTTCCAAAAAGGGGGAGATTATTGAGTCAATAAGGTTTCCTTATAACTTTTCCATTCCTCTAAGTTTTGAAAATTAAAAACACTCTATCATAATGAAAATTATATTTTTCTTAAGCATTATCATGATAAAGAAAACATTCCTTTAACAAGGAAATTCTATCATTACCTATGTTTTTTATTTATCATATTATAGTTTCTCTAAATCTAACTCCTTTTATTTTTAAGGGTAAATTTTTTTTCACATCTAAAACCTCAAAATCCTATAAATCCTTGGTTATAGAGTATTATATTTCCAGAATCTATATTCTCTAGATTTCAGACTCTTAATTCTCTAAAAATCAGAGTCTAAGTTCTCTAAAAACCAGACTCTGAATTATCTGAAAATCATACTCCGAATTTTCTAAAAATGAGACTCTGAATTTTCTAAAATTCAGACTCCGAATTCTTGGAAATTTTTCTCTGAATTCCTCAAAATTAATACTCTGAATTAAACATAATTTAGACCCTAAATTCCTCATAATGCAGACTCTGAATTCCTTAGAATATGGGCACCGAATTCCATATAATTTTGACAATTAATTCCTTACAATTCAGACATCGAATTCCTCATAATTCGGACTCTGAATTCCTCATAATTCAGACTCTTAATTGCTTAGAATTCAGACTCTGAATTCCTCCGAATTTAGACTATGAATTCCTCAGAATTTACACTCCCAAATCATGGGTATTTAGACTCCAAAATCTATATAATTCAAGTTCCTAATTCCTTGAAAAACAGAATCCAAATATCCATGTTTTATAGTCTCCAAATTGTTTTTTCTTAGATATTGATCATTATTTTTTCCTATACTCTGAAAAATAGATTTGTTTGAGCAACTTTATTTTTCTTACACTTGTAATAGTTATGAAACTATATCGTAAAATTGATCTCTAACTAACCATTGTTTTAGTGACATATGTACATGTCCCTTTGAGATTCAAGGAAAAATATGAATGTTGGAAGAGGGATCTTACCGTTGGAGAAGTGCCTATAAATAGGATCTCATTTGAACGAGCTCAATACAGTTCGATTACTCTAGATATTTCATTCCACTGAAGTGATTTCTAGAGAGAGATACTCTCATTCCTTGTGCATACTAAATATATTGTTCATATTTCTTTGTGTGACTCTGATTGTTGTTGTGTACAATTGAGGTCTTCTGGGGATAGGAAGACAGACGTTCCGACTATCTTGAAGTTCCAAAACATTCGTAGATAAGAATACATAGGTTCTAACTACCATAAAGTTTGAGGGATTGTAAGGATAGTAAGAAAAGTTTTGATATTCTTATAGACGTCTTACCTTAGTGTGGGTAAGAGAGACTTTCTTTAAAGTATAAATCAAGGGACCATTATCCAAGGTTGTTAAATACCCTATGCTTTGGGTTAAAATATTTCATACTTGTTGCATGTTTTGTTTCATGTTTACTTCTATTGATTTTGATAAAGGAAGTAATTATAACCTTATTATACTTTCTTGTTCTTTTGTATACTCTGATAAGAAATATTCTATACTCTTTAAGGTGGAATCATTTTCGTATAAACTTCCCTTAAGTTTCATTTCTAGAACGACATTTCTGGAACCTAGAATGTTTTTAGAAACAAAATATGTCCGGTTAATTTAACTTATTTAACCTTTTTAAGCATAGTTTTCCATTAGATTAAAAATGAATGTTTTCAAAAATAAAATTCACCCCCCATGTAATTGAGAATCTACCTTTATATTTCAATCCTATATACGTTTATTATAATAAAATGAAGAAAAATAAGGAAGTGATGAAGAATATGAAAGTTTTGTTCAGTATGGGGTTAATAATACTTTTATAGAAATAGTGAATGATGAAGTGTTTAGAAGTAGTTGTTCCAAATAAGGATAAACTCAACATGAATTTCATTTGAAAGGAGAGTTGATAGAATATATGAGAAATATTATAAGGCCTAAAAATAAAAAAAAATTAATATATTTGTTCCTCAAAAATGAAATCATTAATTCTTTACTAATGAGAAGGTTAACCTGGTAGAAGAAATTGATGATATGAAAAAATATCTTGGTGAAGAAAAGAATTGTAATGAACATATGTATTTGAATCTAAAGTTGAAAGAAGAAGAGTTGAAAATTTTTCAATAAGAACTTTCTACATCTGAATAGTGATATACAAGTTTCAAAAACTTTATCTCGAAAAATGATGAAATATATTGTAAGGAGAAACTTTATAAGTTTAAATAAATGTTTTCTTATTAATATGAGAATAAATATGGAATTGTTTTTGAAAAGAAGAACATTGGGAATGAAAATTATTTGGACAAGGGAAAAGTTTTTGGAAATTCAAAAGTTTCAAAATACCATAAATCAAAAAATTATTTTAAACATTATATATCCAAAAATATTTATAATACGTATGATTCCCATAAGTATAAAAAAAAATAATATTTTTATTTATAACAAAAATTTTGGTGTGTAATATAAGACAGATAAAAAGATTTTTAGGAATCATATTTACAATTCTGAACATATTGGAAGATTCAGATGAAAATACTCTTTCTACGACTACTGTTAGTATTCTGGTGGATTTAGAGATACAGAAAATATATTTTCGTTAAACCAAAAACATTAATATTATTCCAGGGATTATGAATGGAAATTTTTTAGTGGGATTCAATCTCTTGAAAGAAAGAAGTAAGTGATGTTTTATTGAATAAACCTAAGAAGGTTAGAGTAATGATTTAAAATAGGTTCCAAAATCTAGAAACTATTTTTGAAATATGTGGACAACCTAAACACTTTGAACTTATATGTCTAATTTTGTTGCTGGCATAATAAAGGATTATTAACAATTATCAGAAGATGGAAGTGAAGAAAAGAAAGGAATAATAAAATATATTATTATGAAAACTATATTAAAATCTTTAAAAAGAGAATGATCCTAGATTTTTTATAGTGGTTATACTTCTCATATAAAATGAGGCTTGATATTTTTCAATAATATGGAATATTTATAAAAAATAACTATGAAATTTTTCAATTATGAATCATTAAGAATCAAATTTGTTGGATCAACTATTATTAGAAAAAAAAATGAAATCCAAGAAATAATTATTTGTTGATGGGATGAAACATAACCTACTGAGTGTTTCACAATTTTGTGATGAAGGTAAAAAAGTTAAATTCCAGAAATATTGATTTTTTTGTGAAAATTGATAAGGATGGAATTATAGTTAGAAGATTCTAATGTATAAAATGAAATTTATTTCAATTCGGTGAAAACCAAAATACTTGTTACTTCAAAACTGTGGAATATAATCACCTGTTCAATACAAAATTGGATACATATGTTAGACGAAAATGAGAAATTTATCTAAAATAAATTGTGTCCAAGACATTATAGATATTCTAAGAGAAATATACTTGTGTTTCACTCTTTTTCATAAAGGAAATATTACAAATTCAGTTCATTAGAATGTTCAGATATTTTCATAATAACCCCTAAATATTATTCATTCCAATAATTTTTTTTTCTAATGAGAAAACAATAAAAAAATTGATATAAGTAATCCATAACTTTCATTTATTATTTCACATTAATTACTTTTGTTATGTATATGAAACATAAGTCACATGATCTAAAAAAATTTAAAGGTTTTAGCAGGAAAGATGAGAAATAATGTGATTATTTAGGGAAGAAGTTGAGAACTAAAAATAGTGGTGAATAGAGAAATAAATAATTTGAATGTTATAATGGAGTGAATTGAATTAGGAATGAGTATAGTTCCCCATACACTCCTCCACAAAATGGGGTTTCTGAAATAATGAATATAAGTTTGGTGGAAATGGGGAGAACTATGTTGCTCAGACATGGTCTTTCTCATTACTATTGGAGGAATGTCATGTGTACTATTATATACATTGAAAATCCATTTTTCTATAGGAAAATATTTTATATGAATCCATATAAATTTTTTTACTTAAAAACTCTACGTTTCATACATTTATGAGTATTTAGGATTCAATGTATTATAAATAAGAAAGGTTTAATCTTGGGAAAGTTTGAGTAGAAATGTGAAGATGTAATTTTTCTAGGATATTATTAGGAAGGAAGATGATACAGATATTTCAACAAATAAATTGAAATAATTGTTAATTATTGTTATGTGAAATTTTTTAAGAAGACTAAAGAAGATAAACAAACTCGTGCATATAAGGAAGTTGAGCATGATAAGGAAAACAATTCTAAAAAATATAGAGACTAATGTAATCCTACTAAAGAATAGTCGGACTCTCCTATTTCCAGTGGTGATGAACATAATCTAAAATATCCTCCAAGGCTGAGGAAGAATGTAGAAAGTCATAATATTTTTGGTGATAACCATCAGAAAGATTAAAAAATAAGAACAACAAATTCTATTACACGTACTTCTTTGTATTCAATAGTCAAGTTGAATTACTTAAAAGAATATTTTGAGTATATGGAATGGGTTATGGAAATGAATACAGTGCTAGATAATATTGTAAAGAATGATACATGGTATATTGTTCCTATATTATAAAAAAATTATTGTTACAATGTTTTTTTTAGAACAAAATGAATGAATAAAGTTAAGTGAAAAGAAATAATACAACATTATTCTGTAATGGTTACTCAAAAAATGAAGGTGTTGATTTTGATGAAACTTTTACTCCAATTGTTAATTTAGAAATAATTTGATTGTTTCTTGCTATTAATTCAAAATGATGTTACAAAATATATCAAACTATTGTAATGTACACATTTCATTATGAGGATTTTTATGAGGATGTTTACATTGAAAAAACCTGTTGTGTTTTTTCTTCGAAAAGATGAAATTTATGTTTGTATATTGAATAAATCCTTCTATGGGATGAAATAAGTACTTAGGTAATGATATTCCAAATTTTGTTCCTTCTTACGGAAGATCAGTTCTAATAATGTAAGGGTTAATAGAAGTATTTATATCAATGAAAGTCAAGATTTCTCCCTTATATTAGTTGTTTATGTTGATGACATTATCATTACTGGGAATGATGAAAGATCTGGTTAAAGATTTTCTAATGAAATGATAAAGTTGTTTTAGATTTCCGTGATGAGGGAAATGAAATAATTTCGTGGGTTAAAATTTCTAAAAATGAATAAATACATCTTTCTTTCTAAATAAATTTATTCTAAGTAACTTATTAGGGATTTCGGCATGAAAAACTCAAAACCTGATTCCACACCAATTCAATTAGGAACAATTTTGTCTTAATATAGACAAAGGAAAAAAGTTGATTTGAATGAATTTTGAAAGATGATTGGAAGTTTTTTATATTTTATTTCCTCAAGACCCAACATTGTTTATGTTATTAACTTCTATGCAAGATTTTAATGTACTCCTAATGAATCACATCGACTTTCTAGAAAAATATTTCATAGATATATCAAAGTAAAAAAATTAATCAAGTATAAAATCCCAAGATGTATTGATTTATTTGTATTCAAATGCAGATTGGGAAGGAAAAGATGATAATAGGATATCCACATCTTGTGGATTATTATTTCTAGGGAGAATTTGTTATAGTTGTCATACAAATAAACATAATTCAGTAACTCTTATTACAGCTAAATCCATGTATTTTGCTGATACTAAATATACTACTGAACATATGTGGAAGAAAACTTAATTAGAAGACATACTTGTTGAAGTGAAGTTATCCTTACTCTGGGGGTGTGATAATAAAAGTGAAATCAATATCGTATTGAATTAGGTTCAATATTTTCATTCAAAACATATTTATATCAAATAACATTTCATCAAATAGCATGCAGAATATAATGAATTAAATATGAGTATATTCCAACATCAGAACAAGTGGCTAAAATTTTCAAAAAATGTTTACCGAAGGAATCCTTTTCTAAATTGAGGTTGAACATGGGCGTCTAACCTCTTTCTTATCCAAATTGAGGTATGTGTTTTTCCCCTCTCTCGTCTTTCCTTTAGATAGTTTTTTCACGGGGGATGATTTTTTTATAAATATATCCTTATGGAAGCATGTAAATATGAGGATTTGTGGGTAATATATGAATCCATCATTGTATGGGTGTGAATTATTCTAAATATTTGTTAGATTGGTTATTTGAAAAAAAATATAGTCTAAGAAAGAAAACAATTTGGAAGAAAATATAATTATGGAAGCATGGAAGAGGAAGAATGTTGATGATGTTTCATGAATACTAATTTTGGAAAAAATGGTTTTTCTGTCAATGATTCTTATTTTCTACAATGATTTAGCTCAAGTATGCTTAGAATTTTTTATATGTAATCCATTTCTTGTGGGTAAAAATGTTCAGTGAATTATGTAGCTTGGATGAAAACAATATCCAAAGGGGTTTATTATTAGGAACAACTTTTTGAGGTAGGTGATCGAATTCAATTATTCTATATTATTCTCAAATAATTATACGAAGAAATTAAAATCACCTCACTTTTTATTTATTGAAAATCAGACTGACTATCATATTCAAGGAATTATACTCACAATGCTTGAAAAGTCTGATCATATTGATGAATAATCTTGTTAGAAAAAAATGGTATTCTGAATCACCCTGAGTATGGTATGGATGGAGTAATTGAACTGCTAGAGAATTGGATTCGTTAGGACTAAGTATTAAATGGGATTTTGGTTTACTGATCTTGAAGTTCCCATAAATCACATGTATTTAGAAAACATGTTATTCAAGCTTAATGAACGAAAATGGGAGTGAAAGAGATGCTTGCAATCATATTCAGCTTGATCATAATAATTGCAATCAAATTTGAAACAATCTTATATAGGAGGAGTTGGAAAGAAAGATGTTGCTGGGAGAATAAGAAGTTTCAAGGTGAATGAGAAGTTTCAATAATATCCATTGAAATTCAGATGATGGTAAAGTTGGTCTTCAACATATTCAATTTCATGAAAGAATTCATGATACAGGCTGAAGTTTATAAAACAATAAAGTTGTTGTAGACCATTTTTTCTATCCTCAAGTTCATCATAATGATTTTGAAGGATGCATATCTATTTAAAGGCTACATAGGATGGTCACATTTCATAAATGAAGGATTTTTCTAAATTTGATGTTGTGTAATACCAAATTTATTGTATTCGGTATAACATCAAAAAAATTGATCTCATTGAGAATGATGTTAATGTAATTGAAGTTGCTGAATCCGATTCAAAAAATAATGACAGAGACTGATCAAAAATTTAGTCAACCATTTATCAAGTTTGACTTACATTATAATAATACAGGTCATAATCAAAACCGGAATCATACTTGAGTGTGGTAAGAGTATGAAGGAGATGGTTGGTTGTGTTTTTAAAGAGGGAGATAGAAATTTGATAGTTGGTAATATTTATCACAAATGTAAAAAAATAAATCTACTGGTTTTAAGTCAAACCAAAAACCAAAAGGTATAAAAATTCGGTGAATAAAGCTGATGGGTATCATATTCATAAGAGAAAATAATAATCATGATTTGTTTTCAAATTCATTTATCAAGTGGGTCATGACCCATCATATCAGAATTGATACCAATTCATCATGCTTATCATATTCTAAATGGGTAAAAAAATTATCTGGTGTTGATTGTAATGTAATCATATAGAGAATCGATATAGAGAAAAAAAGTTAGAATGGTGTTTGAAAAGAATGTGTGAGGAATACGTGAATCTCTTCAAAGATTATAGAAGGATCAAGAAGAGTTGATAAGTGTTGACAAAGTCAAGAAGATTCAAAAATCTAATTAAACATTCTAATTCAGGTAATTTGGTTGGGCGAGAAATGATTCTAGATTCCCTCCAAATCCATAATTAGGTCACTAATAAAAGTTGAAAAAGACATCAAACTTTTCTGACTGATGTATTATTCATGTTGAAGTAGAGATAAGGCGTAGCACTGAATAATTATAGAGAGATAAAAAGAATTTTCCACATTGAGCTTTGTTGAATATGTTTCATCCTATAAGAGTGAAAGAATCAGAGATAATATTTCATCATTTTTATATTATCATCTTATTAAATGGATTATCATATTCTGTTGATTATCATATTTTTCATGTCAGTTTATTCGGATGATCATCATACCAGGCAAGATAATCCGACAGGGACTAACGTATTTGGATTTATGGACTAAGGAAGTAGGTTTTCATAATTTTCTCATACCATATTTTCACAGAGAGATATTTTTTGTATTGAGAAATCAGACTAGGAATATCAGATTGAGATAATTAGACTGGTCAATCAGACTATGTTTCATATCAATACCCTTGAAGTTCTTACTAGTATTTTTGTAAGAAAGCGCTTGTTGTTTTTCAAATAATACATTTTTTGATATTTATAAAAAAACCCACGTAACATGTGTTTTTACACAAAACTTGTATTACAACATTTTTGATATAAGGATTACCCACACTATTAGATTTTTTACAAAGTGATACGCAAGTGAAATGGTATATAATACCCATTATATTCCATATAAAATTATTTTTTCTACTGTTTTCTTAGATATTTGATTATTTACAAAAACATAATAAGGACAAAGCCATTCTTATTGTATTTTGAACCTTTTAAATTATTGTTTTCCTGTGGATGTAAATTAGTTTTGTTTTTAGCAGGGAATGAAATATTTAATAGTATATGCTACGTGTTTTATTTTCAAGGGACCAACAACAATAAAATATATCACATATTTACACCTCCCCTCTCAGTGATAAAATTTTCCTGACTAGGCACTTTCACAATCATAATAAAATCTAATTTCTAAAATTTGACACATCTGAGCAGTATCTATTTTAAGTAAAATAAAAAACATTTAAAAATAAATATTTTTCTTTTCCTAAAAAATCATCATGGAATTCATTTTGAATTTTTCTTTTTCTATTCCCATCCCTACACCCTTAATAAAATTTAAAAATGTGGTTTGAGTAATAAAATATTAGTAAGGGATACAAAAATAAAAAACATGTTAGGATAGTGAAAAACCTAATAACCATTAATTTTTAACATTATCTCAATGTTATTTCAGTTAATTAATCATTCCCACATGAAAATAAAACAAACATTTTATCTCAATTAAAACCATTAACAACCATAGAAAGACAATAGAAACCATTTTAGGAAAATATGGAAATAATATTTCTAACTTGACTCAGAAGCAACTAGATCCTAGTTAAGTCCATTAGAGAAATATACTCATTGAATCTCTCCTTTCATATTAATACTGATAACATTTCCCAATTTATTGGAGAGATATAATGGAGCTCATCTACCATATAATTAATATCATGATCACCCATTCATCATGAGCTATAATGGGGTTGAACCATTTGTTCAAGATTTATTGTTCTCTACCATATATCATAAACCATAATGGGGATAAACCGATTCACTAATATATATCAGGATCACCCATTTTACATATATCATACTCATATACCATATCATGAATAAATTTTTTTATTCTATCTCCATTTCAACTCAAAAACATTGAAAATATCTTTTAAACCATTATGAAAAACTCATTCAGATATTGAAATATCATTTCCTTTAAAACCCCATTTTCAAAACTAAAATACCCAGAATGATGGTAAATAGGTTTTTTATATAATGAAAATGTGAAATCATGAAATTTATTCTAAAAAGAAATAATAGTTACAGGGGTGGGAAAAGTCATTGTCATCATATACATTAACATAGACCATTCCATTTTACTTTTGTAATGAATGTCAACATATTATGTAAACAGAATAATTTTGAAAACATTTTATGTAATTTATAAAGAGATATGAAATTTCAGTTATAGTTCTCATTTGTCCATATTAATTCATTAATATGTTATATTTATGAACATGGACATTGATGAAAATGAGTATGAACGGAAACATTACACGATGATTTTATAAAGAGGGCGTCTCACCTTGATTCAGACTTGTTACAAACATTAACTAAATTCTTGAATAAAATAATTATGTTAATTATTTTCATTAATAATAACCTTTCTCAATTTTATTATTTCTTTTATAGAGTTAAAAAAAATTATTAATTAATTATGTTCATGTTTGACGTTTTAAACATATTCATCTCATATGTGAAAAATAACATCGGTAGGTGATCTAGGATCAAAGTGTTCATTATTCAATCATTTAGAGAAAACTAATTTTTAAATTATTATAATTTTTATATATCAATTTTACATTTAAAATTTCCAATTTATGAAGTCAATGAAAATTGAACTGTATTACCATCATGGAGATTGTAGGTCATACATGTACATGGGTAACGTTTCCATTTATCAATGATCATTATAGAAAGAATTTTAGTAATATATTATACATATATAATTATAATCATCTAATTATTTCCATATTATTCCTTTAAATACACTAATATGTAACTTCTATATAATCTTTTAGTAAAAAAAATCATGTTGCTTTATGAAGGTTATAATCGACATGTAGGCATGAACAACGTTATTAGTTTTAATTAAATAAAACATTTAGAATGTAAATGATATATTATGTTTTAATAATTATTAATGTGTCATTAATATCAAATAAATACATTAAATTCAACATTAACACCATCTGTAAGAGGAGGTGATAGAAAATGAATTACAACAGTTCGTGAGGTGGTAGTTTTTCATACACACAAACAATGGATTAATTTCCCATTTAATGGAAGAATAGATTGATATAGTATGTCACATTTACATAATAGAAACTATGTTTATATAATATAATTTTATTATTATTTTGTCATAGTATGAAACTATTCTAAGGAGTTTGAATAAAAAATAAGATAAAAACACATGGTTAAGAATGATACCTCTTCTTCTAACAACCTCATAAGGTTTACACAAAATTATTTCCTAGGGTTGTTTTCTAATAAAAAAATTGATTCTAGGTTGTGAGAAGGTATGTTAGAAAATTATTTTGTTAGGTATTGGTGGAATAATATTGTTTTTTATATGTGATGAAAAAAATGAGAGACGTGCCCTTTTATAAGTGAGGAGAGGGGGTAATATTGGAATTACCTAATATATTTAATTGACATAAATTAATATCCAGGTTTAAATGGGTAAAAACTGATTAATTAAAAATTTAGGATGATTATTGGTCTAAATACTATCATATAACATATTTTTTAATTTTATAGGTTATTGTTTCACCCATGTCATTTTTTACCCATAATTTACCCTTTTGAATATGTTTCCCTCTAGAATTGGGGATGCCCTCATTGATTTAAGGTTCAAACATTACAATCAGTTTCTAACAGGTTTTTTCATAGAACCGGAAACATCCAATGATTCCATATCCATTTGGATCTACTTTCTAAAGGTAGGTTCTCGTTATTTGTTAACGGCTGAGACTTAATAATTTACATTGGTCAAGAGGATGGGAGTTCAGACTCATCACACATTTTTTAAGGGAATTATTATCTACTCCAGGAATCTCTTTATATATTTAAGTTATGTTCATGAATCCTTATTAAATTACCATGTATAAAATGAGATTTCCTTTAGATCTGACAATCAATGATTAATAGGTAGGAAATTTAGAGTATCTTTTATATGTATTAGAGGTTCTTCGTCAATAGAGAATCATCTGTATTTGTTAGAGATTCTTAGTCAATGGTATCCTTTTATACATTATATAGATATCTATTGGTCATTATGATGACCATTCTAGTTTTAAAGCCACTCAGTGGGGAACTTGAAGTTTTTTGTCATTCAGAAATACATAGATTATTTCAGAGTTGGGATCGTACCCGTATATGGGCTTCCTACGTATCCTTTATTTAGAAAAGGAATAAGAACCCACGTAGTTCGAGTAAGGGAGTATGAGGTTTTTGTATGATTGATGTCTCAAAGAAAGATGTCATAATTACTTTTACACTCTAAGCTCACGTGATTCATGCTTGGTGTGAGAAAAAAGAGGTATTGGTAAAACCAGACAATTGTTCCATGAAAGATGCAATCATGAGAAATAATGTGGGGATTATGTATGTATGACTTCCTAGATAAATAAAGATTATGATTTACTTCAGGGAAGAAACCTGGAAACATGGTCCATAAAGGTATACGTACTTTATGGAGATTTGGATACTCTAATCATGGGGCTTACTCCTAAAGAAGATGCCCAAGTTAGGGGGGGACTTATGATTAGGATTTTCTCCTAAGAAGGAAGCCCATATCAAAATTAAATTAAGACTGTTTAAGAGAAATTGAGACTGGGGCTTACTCTTGAAAAGGAAGGCCAGGTTAAAGGAATTATGGTTGGGGCTTACTCCTGATAGGGATACCCAAATTAGGGGACCTGGGGCTTACTCCTGAAGAGGATGCCCAAATAAGAGAACTTGGACTGGGGCTTAATCTTGAAAAGGAGGCCCAGGTTATGGATCCTCTCATCTTTAAAGGATGAGGCTGAAATGAATAAAATCTTTTACCTTTAGTGACATAAAGATGTTTAAATCACTAGGTTTTGAGAGATGTTCCACAGAATTCCTTTCAGATAAGGAAGTCAATCAAGAAAATATTCCATAAATGTCTTTGAAAAGTGCCTTGAAGAATTAATCTTGAATATGAGAGGTGGAATGGCATAAGAGAGGTGAAATGGGTAGGAAGGGCACCCAAAAATAGAATGACGCGCAAGACTGGGGGGGGCATCGCGCAAGTATTGCATGGGTGCGCAAGTCTTGTTCGCGCAAGTATACATGCTGACACCTATATACTTGGGATATGGTTAACCAGTAGGGTAATACATGGGCGATCCTTGACCAAAGCCTTTAGAATTATCTCGAGGTACTTCCAGAAGAGTGGATCTCAAGTTTCAATGAGTAGGTAAAGAGGCGCGCAAGTGTGTCCATTTCCCTTAAGGGTAAAACACTTAGGCACACAAGTGTTAGTGAATTATAACACTTATAACTTATTCCTATTTTTTAGACCTTCCATTATATGTAAAGAATTATCTTATAAGTGTTCATAAGACTTGAAGAAGAGACTTGGTCATTCAGAGCTATGTATCTGAATTCTGGAAAAAATCTTCCCTCAAATGGGGGGCCCACCGGGGGTATTTATAGGATGGAGAAGACCCTGATCTATTTTCAAAGAGGGAGCGCAAGTCACCTATGTGATCATTTGGGCGGTGCGGAAGTATAATTGAGCGACCATGCTGGAACTTGCGCAACCTATGGGCAATGTCCTCCTTGTTCATCATTTTCTCTTTTTTTGATATTTATTCAAAGGATGAATCTTATTTGTTTGAGGTATTTTCCCTTTTCATTTCATTTAGACTCTGTGATGAAAAAGGAGCGTCAACAGAAGTCCCCCTCAATGTTGGATCTAGAGAGAAAAGAGGATTTTACTTTTAGGTGAGAAGAAACAATAAATCTGGCAGTGTAAAGTCATGCATGTCCGACATAAAAAGGCTAAATGTTTAAGGTCAAAATAGCTTTGACCGAATGAATTAAAATGGACTCAATTCCTTGAAAATTTATCTAAAAACATATTACCACACTCATGTATGAGGGAAAATATGTAAAATATGACTTAAGAAATTTTGAATCTGAGGAATGATATGAAAAAGGGCAAAAAGCATTAAAAGACGTAGTTCCCATGAATGAAGTTACCACTATTTAACAAAACTGTTAGGGGGGCGAATTATGTAGGGACACCTAAGGGAATTGGATGCATAGTCAAATAATAGCATCTTTTGGCTGACAGGTCTATTATGTAGACTACTTATGAAAGGCCTCCTAAGGGCACGTGCTGCATAGTCAAGAAAAAGAACTCTCAGAAAGTTACTTTTCTACTGATAAAAATCCGGTGAAAGTTTATAGAGATTCAAATTTTACAAAGTATAGAGTTTGCTGTATGGAAAGAGGTACTTGAATTTGGAGAAGATATTTCCAAACATGATTTTTTAAGAACTGGATGAATGTCACTCCTACGAAGGTCTCACCCAAACATAGGGAAGGGAAAATATAAACCATAGACCTGAATATTTTCATATCATGAAAAAGAGTATGAGAAAAATATGTAAAGAATGGCTATTTTTGCGGACCCCTACGTATCGTCGTTAAGACAACTAAAGACAAAAGGAGGTTTTCATCCTAATAATGAAGTTACCATTATTTAACAAACTCATTAGGGGGTTGAATTATGCAGGGCTGCCTAAGGGAATTGGCTTCATAGTCAAATAATAGAATATTTTGGCTGACAGGTCTGTTAGGTAGACTGTTTATGCAAGGTCACCTAAGCGAACGTGCTGCATGTTCCGGTAATATAATTCTCAGAACTTGGACATTTTGGTGACTAGAAGTCTGGAAGAAGGGTTATGAAGATCTGAAAATGATTAAGGTTAGGATTATAACACATAAAAATGGGTATTGTTGAATGTATGTAAAGATACATAGATCAATGCTAACCATAATCTCATTATGGATGGGTCCTGAATTGAAATTTTGGACTTCACTACATATCCCATAAGGATGGGAATCAAGCCATACGTAGTTCTTGATCTATAGTTTAACATTGTGCGGGACAAAATGATGGAAGATCTTAGTTTAGGGTCATAGAGCTCGGACCATTATAAGAAATACACAGTGTGTGTTTTCATGGGGACTTTTCAGCCAAGGGACTGAAAGTGGAATTTGGGGGTAGGCCCAAAAGACTTGGGGATGGATTTGAGGTACACTCGAACATTCCTACGTATCCCATAAGGATGGGAATCAAGCCCACGTAGTTCTAGAAATACCCTCATTACAAATTTAGTTCATACAAGTGAAGGGTGAAAGGGGACTTTAGTGCAATGATGGTTTGACCCAAAATAAAAGGTTCGGGCATTGCCATGTATGCACATAGTCTTTGGAATAAAAAATTATTGGAGATCAATGTAAATAATGATTTCCTCTTAGGTGAGGGTATCAAAGAATGTTGTAGTTTATTTTCATACCGTACAAAAAAATATGTACAGTTTAACGTCATATAGCAAGGACAAAGTTGAACCAATGTAAGGATATTGATTCTGGGGGCGGTTTCACAAATCAACATCGTACGAGATGGAGTTGAAACGATGTGAAGAGATTGGTTTTGGGCTTGAATCTTGGGAGGTTGCCTACGTACCCTGCCTGGAAGGAAAGGATCAAAGTCCGCATAGTTCAATTAAAGAATGAATTAGTGATCAAGTTGTTCTTGGGGACAATGACCTAAAAAATGGTGTTGGGACTTATGCATGGTTAGCGGCCCAGAGAGGGTGTTTTGTTTGAAGTTTTCTCTAAGCTCACGTGAGTCATACTCGGTGTGAGAAACAAGAGGTAGCAACAACCTTAATGATGCACAGTTTAATGTCATGTAGGACATATGAAGGGACTATGTAGTTTAAAGTCTTTCATTTAGGACTATTGGTGTTCCACAGTTTAGTGTCATGTAACAGTGACAAAATATAGTTTAACATCATGTAGGACGTATTAAGGGATTTTTGTATAGTTTAGAATCATGTAGTCAAGATGATAGGGACAATATAGTTTAATGTCTTGTTTGGACAAAAAAGGGTACTGTGCAGTTAAATTTCATGCAGTAAGGACCAAATAGGACATAGTTTAACGTCATGTTGGACGTATTAGGGACTTTTTCACAGTTTAACATCATGTTGGATGAAATGGGATGATACAGTTTAATGTCATGTTGGAAGAAAGTGCGAATAGTTTAAGGTCATATGCATGGACCGTAGATGGTGCAGTTTAACATCTTGCTGGACATAAGAGACTTTCGTACAGTTTAGAACCATTTAGTTAGGACATCAGAGTTTAACATCATGTGGGACGAAAGTAATACAAATAGTTTAATGTTATATGTATGGATTGTTACAATGTATTTTGTGTTTATACAAAATACTTCTTGAGAAATCTTGCATTGGTTGGAGTAGTGATGAGTTCTCCATCCATTGAGATTAATGTATATGCTCCATTGGAGTAAACCTTATGTATTGAGTAAGATCCTTCCCATTTTGGTTTAGGCTTGGGAGTTTTCTTTCCTGGTATCATTGGAGTTATTAGAACTAGTACCAATTCTCCCTGAATCAATAAACGAAGATGAAATTTTTTGTTGAAATCTCGTACTATTCGATTCGGGTAGACTTCCATGTGGTGTATGGTGCACAATCTTTTCTTATCTAACTATTCCAATTCATCCAATATATTTGGATATTGTTCATCTGTAGATGACTAATCACAAATGGATACTCTGAGTGAGGGTAGTTGAACATCAATAGGCAAGACTGCTTCCGTTCCATATACCAATGAATATGGAGTTGACCGTGTTACAGTGCAGGTGGTGGTCTGATAAGCCCATAAAGCATGAAATAGTTTATCAGGCCATGACTTCTTATCTTTATCCAACATCTTTTGTAGTACATGTGAAAGAGTCTTGTTGAAGTCTTATATCTGGCCACTGGCCGTTGCATGATACAGAGATGAATGGTTGGATTTGATGTTGTATTCTTGATAAAACTTTATCTCAGATGAATAGAAGTTGGTGCTAGTGTCCGTCAATATGGTATGAGGGACACCAAATCTGGTAATGATGTTAGACTTGATGAAGCTAAAAATGCTTTTAGAACTAACTTCTTTGAGAGGTATTTCCTCTTCCCATTTGGAAATGAAGTCAGTAATAGTAAGAATATACTTAAACTGCTTGGCTGTAGCTGAAGGATAAGGTCCCACGACATCCATTCCCCATGTGGAAAATGGACATGAGTAATTAGTTGTATGAAGCAAATCTGTAGGTTGATGAATGAAATTGGCATGTACTGGTCATGAATGACACTTCTTTGTGAAATCAACAAAATCTTGTATCATTGAAGGAAAAAAGTATCCAAGCCTTCGAATTTGATCAGACAGTCTATGTCCAGACTGGTGGGCACCACAGACTCCTGCATGCACTTCTTCATGACATCCATTGTCTCTTCACCATCAATTCATCTGTAGAGAACTCCATCAAAACCACGCTTGTAGAGAATTTTCTCTAGGTGATCTGGGCTATCATAAAGAGTAAAATTGACCACACGTTGCCGGATTTTTTCTATCCCGACTCTATCAGGTGGAAGTGTTCCATTTTGAAGGTATTCCCTGATAGGTGTCATCCATCCTGTAGTATGACCATACAGTTCAGGAATGGGACTAATTTCATTAATCTCTTCTGGTTTGGTTCGAACATAAGGTGAAATTGTACGACGATGGGCAATACTGATGGTTTTTTTGTCCCGATTTGGATCTGCCAGAGTTGTGGCTATATTAGTCAGTGCATCAGCTTGAGCATTTATTGATCACGGGACATATGAAAATGTCAGTTCTGTAGGAAATTCCTTCATTAAATCTCTGACATAATCATACAAAGGGATCAATTCTTCTTTTCTGATTGCACAATCCCCATTGACTTGTTTGATTACCAGGTCTGAATCACCTTTCACCTTTAAGTGATTCACTTGTGCTTGAAGCGCCAACTCTGATCCTGTGATGAGGGCTTGGTATTCTGCTTCATTATTGGTACCACCTTCCCAAAATAACAAGGAATAAGGTAATACTGCCTTTTCTAGGGAAATGATCACAATTCCTAAGCCAACTTTTTTGAATTTAGGATTTTCTATTTTCCTCCCTGTTGGACTTCTGGAAGCACCATCAAAGTACATTTCCCATGCATGGGGACTATCTTGGATAGAGAAGACTTCCTTATCAGGGAGTTCAATATCTGAAGATGTGTCTTCCATTTAAGTGTGTTCAGCCAGGAAATCAGCCAGAGTGTGCCACTTTATTTCCTTTTGAGACACATACAAAATGTCGAATTGCTCCAAAATAACTGCCCACCTTGCCAGACGTCCTCTAAGAATTGGATGACTAAGGATGAATTTGAGCTGGTTATTGCGAGATACCAATTGGACCTCGTGATGTTGTAGGTAGTGTCTCAACTATTTAACTTCAAAGATTAATTCTAGGCAGCACTTCTCAATATTTTAATATCGGGTTTCTACTTCAAGTATAGTGCGACTGAGATAGTAGAGGTTGTTTTCATTCCCAGCATCATACTTTTGAGCAAGAAAGGCACCCAATGATCACTCTAAGGATGTCACATAGAGGATAAGTGGCCTTCCTTCAACAGGTGTCATAAGTACCAGTGGAATAAAGAGGTATTTCTTGAGAATATCGAATGCTTCTTGACATTCTTCAGTCCACTGGTAAGTGACTCCCTTCTTCATCAATTTGGTGAAGGGTAAACTTTTGCCTGCCAAATTGGTGATGAAATGCCGAATATAGGCTAAGTTTCCTTGAAGTCCTCTCAATTCATTCAAATTTCGAGGAGGTTACATACCAAGGATGGACTTGGTCTTCTCATGATCAACTTCAATACCACGATGGCGTACAACAAAGCTGAGATATTTTCCTGAGGTTACCCCAAAAGCACATTTTATGGGGTTCATCTTCAAATTATATTGTCGAAGCTTGCAGAATATGACTTCAAAATCAGCCAAGTTATTAGAACGTTGTTTGTATTTGACCACCAAATCATCCACATAACATTCAACCAACTTCCCTAAAAAGGGTTTGAAGATATAATGCAAGGCATGCTGATATGTTGCGCCTGCATTCTTTAAGCCAAAGGGCATTACCCGATAGCAAAAAACACCCTGTGGGGCTCTGAAGGCTGTGGATTCCTCATCTTCTGGAGCCATTCGGATTTGATTATATTCGAAATATCCATCCATGAAGGAAATTGCTTCGTAGCCAGCTATTGTATCGATTAAAAGTTCTGTAATCAGAACTGGAAAATTATCCTTAGGACAATGCCTATTAAGATCTCTGAAATCGATGCAAACTCTAATTTTTCCGTTCTTCTTTTTCACAGGGACAATATTAGCCAATCACATGGGATATTGAACTTCTCTGATGAAGTTAACTTTGATAAGATTATGCACTTCAGCTTCAATTTTGGAAGCATAAGTTGGGTGTGTTCTTCTTGCGGCTTGCTTAAATCCTCGATGTTCTTCTTGTAAACCCAAATGATGAGTAGGAACATCAGGATCAAGCCCGGGAATCTCTGTATAGTTCCAAGAAAATATGTCTCAATTTTTCTTTAAAAAATAAATATACATCTCTTGTTCTTCAAGAGTCATGGCCACACTAATTAAAGTGGGGCATGTATCTTTTTTTGTACCCAGATTGATTTCTCTGAGTTCATCCATAGTGGTAGTGATACCCTCTTAAAATGATGGAGGAGAATCTATCATATATTCCTCTTCTTCTTCAACATGTGTTACTTCTTCGGTTTCTAGTCACATAGTAGATGACGAAACAGAATTTCCATGATCATAAGAGATGTTAGAATTTGAACATCTCGAAGAAGAAGCTTCCATTTCTGACCCAATTGATGATGAATGGTCTTACTTGGGTAATAAGGAGATGATGATGGATTGAGAATCAACATCATCGTTCACCTCCGGTATTGCTATAACTTCTTCTGGCCTGGTTGGAAAAGTATAGACTTGCTGGATTTCAGCTGATGAAATGAAGACATCACCATTTGAGCTTTCATCATTTCCTGGAGGATCACCAATTTCTCCCATGTTGTCTGGCTCGATTGTCGTAATTGAAATTATGGATCTTTCCATAAGAGTATTTTTATTTGGGTCTATCTAATAAATCTGACTGATAGTCAACACATAATTTGTACTCACATGTGCAAATGGATTTATTGGAATCTTCTCCAAACCATACAGAGCATTAACTTTGGTAATCTCCCTTGTTACGGATGTCTCCTTTCCCTTCATGTGATAGAATTCCACCTTAATGTATTGAGATTCACATGTCTTTAACGGGTACTTATCACCATACAGTGTCCCAACTTGACCATAGAAACAATATTTGAGACATTGATGGTAAGGGATAGCTGCATGTGGATGTAGCTAGGGTCTTCCAAGCAAGATGTTGAAGGCCGAGTCTTGATCAACAACCATGAAATATGAATTGGATACAAGATCTCCAAACTGAGTTCTGATTTTAATCTCACCCAGTGGTTCTTGTTCATTTTTATCATATCCTTGTAACATCACAGTAGAAAGAGATAAATTAGATTCCTTGAGGCCCAATCGAAAAAGTGTACGAGTGGGGATAAGGTTGACTCCTGAACCATTATCAATGAAAGCCCTTCAGATGTCCACACCATTGACCTTTCCAGATAAATAAATAGGTCTAATATGACCATGCACAACATCATCTTCATCTTCATCTGTGAAATATATCACTTCATGGCATTCTACAGGATTATTTTCTACATGGTAGACTTCAGTTGTATCAATTTCAGTTTCAAACTCCTAACCATTTGACAAAGCCTCGATGAGTGACTCCCGAAGATCTTTTGATAGATTCATAGCATCCAGAATTGATAACTTGGCTGGTGCGTAGGCCAGGTGTTTCAATACATCATACTTTTGATCCAGAGGTCTACATTTCCCAACAAGAACATGTGGTTTAGCATGTGCCTTGGAAGTTGATGCTTTGAACGTTGATGCATCTTGTATCAGGATATGAGTTGGAAATATTCCTAGCTTTGGAATATTAGACCGATTAGATCCATTTACTTGGTGAGAGGATGAAGGTGGAATCCCCAACTGATCCTCCAGAATAACTGTTCCATGACTGAATTTTCTATTGGTGGAAGAACTTGCTTGTTCTTATTTAGCTCACTGAAGGGATCTGCCATGAGTTTCTGCGGCAAACATAGTTCTAGTAGGGGTAGAATTGGAATAGTTACTTCTGGGATATCCACGTCTTCCTCTATATCCCAGACCCCTAGAACTCCCTCTAATTCCTCTATTTGATACACGGAATTCTAGCTTATCGAAATTGAAACTGCGACTGGCATAAGGATATGTTAAGTGGATCATATTAACTGAACTGAAGATCAGTTCTTTATCAGATGAAGACTCTACCTGACTAGACAATTTTGGTTGTGCCGTTTGGTGGGACGGTGCCCGTGGCTTCGAAGTTGATGGCATGAAATCTGCCAGAGTCAAAGACAGTTTAGGCTTTGACACATAATCATCTTCTCCTGATTCTTATTCCTTCTTTGAACTATGATGCCCTTTTGAGGATTTTTCTTTTGATGGAGGTTTCACTACGACATTTACAGCAGAAGACACAATTGGTTTCTTCAATTTCATTTTCCAAATTTCATGATTTTATTTGATCATTTTTCTGACCATCCAATCATCATATTTCTGCACATTTTTGCTTTTTACTTCTTGCCACTCGCCTCCTCCCTCCGGATCTGTAGTAGTAACACATGGTACCTGAGTTGAAGAACCTTTCAATTTAACTTTTCCTGAGTCAACCATTTTTTGCAGGAGGTCCTTGAAGACAAAACACTCATAAATGGGATGCCCCAACATCTAATGAAATGGGAAATAATTGGGACGATCTTCATCTCCTTCCTTGTTTAGCCTCTTGGGCCTCGGCAGGTGAACCAAATTATTCTCTAGGGCCGAAATGAAGTAACAAGGAACATGTTCATTTCGGAAAGAATAAACATTACTCTTCAACTCATCAAAATGTTTCCGTATTTTATATCTTTGATCATCTTGACTAAACGGCCTCTGTTGCTGATGCTCAGGAGGTGGAGCCCTTCATGAAGATGATGGTGTTTAAGTAGAAGTAGGTACAGGTGCCTGTTTAATCATGATTGTAGCAGTCTCTGCTCTACCCACTCTCCTTCCTAGAGCTGGTGGAATTACATGAGTTTTATCCTTAGTCTTTGTAAGAGAGTCCTCAATATATTGAGAGATTGAAGTAAGGTCTCGAAACCCTCCTGTGTATTTTACAAGGATCAAGGGCGTGTGTAATTCGTCATGCAGATTTGCCACACAGATTGGCAACAGTTCTTCTTGAGGAAGTTCTATGCTCAAGGAATATGTTAATCCCTTCTAGCGACCAATGAAATCTGAGACCCTTTCATTCTCCCTTTGCTTACAGTTTGTAAGATCAAAAACTGTTGTCTTTTGAAAAGTTCAGCTGAACTGATGAAGGAATTGTTGACGGAGATCTTCCCATTCGGTAATTGACCGGGATTGCAAGCTTGTATACAAAACAAATGCTGGTCCCTGCAAGGTTCGAACGAAGAATCTAAGTTTCACTACTTCTTGCTATTCTGGAGTTCCCATCACAAGATCTCAACAGGACACATAATGCATCAAGTGCTCTTCAGGATTTCTTGATCCATTGAAAATAGGGAATACTGGGTTCCCAAAACTTGATGGGGGAGGGATTGAATATACCCATTCAGGTTAAGCTCCCTTTTCTGGTTGAACCTGCACACGCTTTCCCTCCATAGCTTCCAACCGAGCTGTTAATGACTCAATAGTAGTTATTAACTTTTTAGAAACATCTGATAGAGTTTGAACCTGAACAGGTGCAATGACTGGAGCTTGGACTGGTATGACAGCTGGTACTGCAACCAATGGCGGCACTGCCGATTGTTGTTTCACTTGACCCATAGGATTAGACCTGTGAGGGTGTACTGATAAAGGAGGATGTTCTTGATCCACCTTAGTAGCCACAAAAAATTCCCTTGTCTGACTGTATCCAGCATGTTTAGGAGGAAGACTACCCTGAAGTAGTTATGCATTCATCCTCCTCAATTCCTTTATTTCTTCCTCTTGTTGTGAAAATCATTGCTCTAATGAGAGCGATTGGCCTTCTCCAGAGGAAGGGTATGTAAGATGAATCTTTCCTTTCCCCTTGCTGGATCCCTTTTAGAGAGGGGGAAGTGGGTTATTTAAAGGATTACCTAGGTTCTGAGTAATCCTTTGATTTTGTGTACGCACACCTTCTTCATTTGTGTCTGTGCGTACAACTTCTTAAGCAGGAACCTCTTCATCTGATCCCTCTGAGTGAACCTCATCTGGTGGATCAACAACAATAGCATCGATGACATTGATTGATGCATAATGCATTTCATCTCTCTTATCGGCTTTTCTGTGATATTGTCTTCTTCCATGTCTTTGAGGAGACATTTCCTTTTGTTGATTCTATCCCTTAGGAACTTCTTGATGAACCATAATTTTGAGAGAATCTCCTGATAACTTGGCTCTTCGTTCATCTTGGGGATTCTTCCCCAATCGAGAGAAGACTGAATTTCTCTGAGGGAGGGATTGAGGATTTGAAAAAGTCCCCAGTTCGGTGGACTGGGGCTGTTCCTGCTGTTCCCACTCCACTCCTCAAATCCTATTTGTTGATTCTAAGGGTTGGTTTAAAAGAGTCCTCAGTCTTGCAATCTGGGGTGGATCCTGACATTCTATGTCTGAGACTTTCTTAAAATCTCTCCTGATCATGCATAACTTTGTCTAGAAATTAGCTGGATGCATCAATAGACATCCACTTGTATCACCCAGTTCAAAAGACTGTTGGATGATTTCTGACACTTCTGTCACTTGATGATGTGCTTTCTCCAAACGAGAGGTATGTTCAATAATATCATTCGCTTCATGCAGTAGTAATTCAAAAACTTGTTCTCTGAATTCTTGACTTTGATAAGAACTAGTTGAGGCCTATTCTTCGTAAATACTTTGATTGCGCACAAAACCAGCCATATGTGGCCAACTCTGGGAGATAAAATTGCATGAAACCACTTTTGGTGGGCTTTGTTGATTGGAGAGTACAGTGAAATGTAGTGCTCCATGAACGACCCATCCCATGATATGAATACAAGATGGGGAATTGTCAATTAACTGATGCAATATTCTTAGTGCGCCAAGGCATGAACGCTGAAGGGATCTCTACTGCTTTTCACCCTTCGGATATCAAGAGACTGAGAGAGGTGCCAAATCAATCTGGCGTTGTAACCCTTCTATTATCTTGACATGATTTTTATATTCATCATAAGATAATATTTTATTTTTCAACTGACAAAGATTTTTCCATATGTTGAGACGAATATCTTGAATACAATCTTCTTTCAACACTTCTGAAATGTCATACTGAGAGTCATCCAAAGGCTAAAACATGATTGGCAGTTCACCTTTCTCCAGTTTTTTTCTCATATTCAGAACTTCCTATTTATCATTCAATGAATATTCTTCTACCTAATTTGACCAGAGATGGTGCTTTCTTGTTGCTTCATTAGATTCAGCAAGACTAGTAGAGAATCCACTGATAAAACTAGAAGATAAATTACCCAGGGGTGGTTCGGAGAATGACCTATGCCCCGAGATATCTTCTGATTGAGATAATATTTAACTTGCTGATGGTAAAGCATCAAACATGACTGGTTTCTCATTTTCAAGTGATTGAAGATAAGAGGGATTTCTTGGCACTACATTGTCCACTGGAGCATTTTCCGAGCAATGCACATCACTACTGCGGAGAGGACTTTCGCAGTGAAATTCATCATCATGGGGAGGATGACCATAGTGGGTTACAGCAAAAGATGAGATCTCTTTCTCCCTGGTATTCTGGCCTCACAGAGGGTTATTGTAGCTCTCATCTAAAGATGAAACTTCAAGATCAACCAAACTGTCATGAAGCAATCCTTCATGAGGAAGTGTCTCTTGAAGACCTTCAGAATTAATGTTCCCACTATTGGGAAATGAGGGAGTAGAATCCTGGATTCCAATAGATAACTGTCTGAGGGCTTCAAGAACTCCAGCATCGAGAAAGGCCTTGTTATAGATTGTCTCTTGATTTCTTGACTGTGCTAGGTGGGTCTTCTTCTTAGACGCCTTCTTAATCACCTTGGAAAACACTAGTTAAAGAAAGTTTCTACTCTGAGCAAGTGTATGTGCCTGATCAGGAGAGATGTCCAGGTTAGGCTGACGATCTCCACTCAAATCAGGTGTATGTGCCTGACTTGGTTGTCCGTATGATATGGGGGAGTACGCCCCACAACCCTCTTGGACTGGAACAGAGGTTTTTATCTGCTCTGGAGTGATCTGTTGATGAGTCACTCCACTGGTAGGGATAGATTTTCATTTCTTTCCCGGTGATGCTGCTGAAGCTGTTATAATATCCTGGTAGGCATCCATAATATGAGTAGGGATTTGCTTCTTCTCTTTCACCATTAACAGAATGTGCTTGGTGACTTCAGCTTCCAGAACAGGGATATATGTCCATTCCGTGCTTGGATTAGGTGTGTGTTCCTGCTCTTGTCCTCCTTTTCCTATCAGTGAATCCTGACAGTACTCAAGTGTGGGGGTAGAGAATTGAGTCTGCCTCTTGTTTTTCGCTGGAGCTTTCCGACTGACCTCTACTGGTGCTACCAAACAATACTGTGGGTAGGCTTGATCGATACTAGAAGGTGTATGTGCCTGCTGATTGCACTCCACCAAATGTGGTTGATTAACTTCCTTCAACACTGATAGATGAGGCTGCTGGCAGGATTGATGAGTGTAAGCAGGTGTATGTGTTTGTTTACTAGTTGTCAATACATTGGGTTGGCGGGATCCATCGTATGTAGTTAGACGAGCCTACTGACTAGCTAATGATTTATAAACAGGTGTAAGTCCCTGTCTATAATACTCCGTCGGAATTTCCTGGTGGGATTGGCACAATGCTGCCAGAAGAGTCTACTAGACAACGAAATTAAAATGGACGGGTGTATGTGCCAGCTCGTTTCTTGCCACCAAGTTAGGTTGGTGGACTTCTCTGGAGATGGAAGAGATGAGAACCTGATCACTGTTGACCGGATTTCGCCTCTGGTGATTCTTCTTGCCTGCTCAGGTTCGAGGAACCTGAGCCGAACGCCTGGAGATCATACCCTCATCATGTTGAGGGCGCACTGCCGCACGAGTCTGGCAGAGATTGTTGATGGGATCCCTCGGGAAGGACTCCTGTCTACTTGAATTAAGGATCTGAGGGGCCTGATAATTCACCTTCCTAGAATATGGGAGGGACTGGTGATTGTGTTCTGGGGATAACGACCCGAAACAGTTGGATATGGTGGTTGGCACCATCGGCTTCTTAATCACTGGTCGTCGTTGTTCGGACGACTGGTGTGAGTTGTTCACTTGGAGGACTTGTCGGGCAGCCTCTAGAGTTGGAATGGTACCATAGTGATGGTACACCTTAACCAGTGCATTTGATACCCAGCGTTGAAGATGCTGAGTAGGTGATATCTTCCTCAGAGCGGACTACGATCTAGCAGGTGTAGCAACAGAGGCATTCACATCAGAAGTATTCTCGAGTGTGAACTTGAAAGAATCCATTTCTGAAAAGTATAAGATCTTGGAAAAGAGTGCCTATTTGATATAACAGACATAATAAAGATAATTCTGGCCACTACATCTTTTGGATGAACACATATATAATTGATTTTCTTGTTGGCCCTCTCATTTAGTTTTAAATAGGGGCCTAACAAGTAGGTAAACTATCATTTTCACTTGGTTAAGGATTCACGTCGGGTTCAACATTTTTTGTTTCCCTATGGAATTAAGGATGACCTCATTGATTTAAGGTTTAAACATTCCAATCAGTTTCTAATGGGGTTGTTCGTAGAACCGGAAACATCCAATGATTCCATATCCATTTGGACCTACTTTCAAAAGCTAGGCGCTCATTAGTTGTGAACAGATGAGACTTAAGAATTTGCATTGGTCGAGAGGATGGGAGGTCAGACTCATCACACCTTTTTAGGAGAATTATTGTCTACTCCCGGACACTCTTTATAGATTTAAGTTTTTTTCGTGAATCCTTATTAAATTAACAAGTATAAAATGAGCTTTCCTTTAGATCTGAAAATCAATGATTAATTTGTAGGAAATTTAGAGAATCTTTTATATGTATTTGAGGTTCTTCATCAATAGATAATCATCTGTATTTGTTAGATATTCTTACTCAATGGTATCCCTTAATACATTACGTAGATATCTCTCGGTCATTATGATGACCATTCTAGTTTTAAAGCCACTCAGTGGGGCACTTGAAGTTTATTGTCATTCAGAAAGACATGGATTATTTCAGAGTTAGGATCGTACCCGCATATGGGCTTCCTATGTATCCTTTATTTAGAAAAGGAATCAGAACCTACTTAGTTTGAGTACGGTAGTATGAGGTTTATGTATGATTTATGGCTCAAAGAACGATGTCACAATTACTTTTACACTCTAAGCTCACGTGAGTCATGATCGGTGTGAGAAACAAGATGTATTGGTAAAACCAGACAATTGTTCCATGAAAGATGCAATCTTGAGAAATAATGTGGGGCTTATGTATGTATGAATATCCAGATAAATGAATATTAGGATTTACATCATGGAAGAAACATGGAAACAAGGTCCATAAAGGTATATGTACTTTATGGAGATTTGGATACTCTAATTTTGGGGATTACTCCTAAGGAAGATGCCCAAGTTAGGAGAGGACATATGATTAGGTTTTAGTCCTGAGAAGGAAGCCCAGATCAAAATTAAATTGAGACTGGTTAAGAGAAATTGAGACTAGGGCTTACTCCTGAAAGGGAAGCCCAAGTTAAAGGAATTATGGTTGGGGCTTACTGCTTAGGAGGATGCCCAAATTAGGGGACTTGGGGCTTATTCCTAAAGAGGATGCCCAAATAAGAGAACTTGGACTGTGTCTTACTCCTTAAAAGGAGGCCCAGGTTATGGATCCTCTCATCTTTAAAGGATGAGGTTGAAATGAATGAAATCTATTACCTTTAGTGACATAAAGATGTGTAAATCACTAGGTTTTGAGAGACGTTCCATGGAATTCCATTAATATAAGGATGTCAATCAAGAAAACATGCCATAAATGGATTTGAATAGTGTCTTGAAGACTGAATCTTGAATATGAGAGGTGGAATGGCATAAGAGATGTGAAATGGGTAGGAAGGGAACCCAAAAATAGAAGGGCGCGCAAGTCCAGGGGGGGTCACGCAAGTATTGCATGGGCGCGCAAGTCCTGGGGGGGGGGGGGGTTGCGCAAGTATTGCATGGGCGTGAAAGTCTTGGTCATGCAAGTATACTCTCACGACACCTATATACTTGGGTGATGGTTAACCAGCAGGGTAATACTTGGGCGATCTTTGATAAAAGAATTTAGAATTATCCCGAGGTACTTCCAGAAGAGTGGCGCGCAAGTTTCAATGAGTAGGTAAGGAGGCGCGCAAGTGTATCCATTTCCCTTAAGGGTAAAACAGTTTGGCGCGCAATTTTTAGTGAATTATAACAATTATATCTTATTCCTCTTGTTTAGACCATCCATTATAGGTAAAGAATTACCTTAGAAGTGTGAGGAATACTTGAAGAAGAGACAAGGGCGGTCAGAGCTCTGTATCTGAATTCTGGAAAAAATCCTCCCTCAAATGGGGGGCCCACTTGGGGTATTTAAAGGCTAGAGAAGACCCTGGCAGATTTTCAAAGAGGGCGCGCAAGTCACCTGCATGATCGTTTGGGCGACGCACAAGTATACTTGCGCGACCATGCTGGAACTTGTGCAACCTATGGGCAATGTCCTCTTTGTTCATCCTTTTCTATTTTTTTGATGTTTATTCAAAGGATGAATCTTCTTTTTTTGAGGTATTTTCCCTTTTTCATTTCCTTTATACTCTGTGATGAAAAAGGAGTGTCAACAGAATATTACTGCGATAATAATCTTTTTTACTATTTAGGGGTCAATATAGTTACTATAAAAGGGAAAATGCCTTATTAATAGAAGGAAATTTTATATAATCTATAATATAACACTAAAATGGTATATTATTATATTTATATGAATATTAAATCATTTAATAAAACATTATTTAATATAAAATGTCACTTCATTAAATTTTGATACTATTAATTTAATTTGACATTGAAAAAACACTTGAATGAAATGGAATTTTAATATAATGCATTAAAACAACCATTAAACGTAATATTTATGTATAAAATTATTGTAACAAAAAATTTCTTTACATTTAAAATAATTTTAATATTTTTTAAATCATATATTTTATTTTTCTATTAATTATATAAATATTTTATCATTATTGTGTAGAAATTTAATTTAATAATATCATATCTAAAAATTAAAAATAAATAACAATTATAAATTCATATAACTTATAATTCAAATGAATATTTATAAAAAAAATATATTGTTTTATCCCTTTTTAAAAAAAATTAGAGATAATTAAATAAAGAGAATGATGTTTTTTAATTTTTTTATATATGATAATATAAAGGTCAAAATCATGAAAAATGGGTGAAAGACTATATATTATTTTTTTGATGATTATGGATGTGATATAAATTTAAAATTAAATTTATACAAGTGTTGGAGTCATTTTTTAATCCTTATCACATTATTTTTAACTTAATTTACCTGATTTACATTTATCGGGGTGACAAAAATTTACAAAGGTTCTTATTCGTGATAAAAAAAAGACAAATGTGAAATATTTACCAAATTTGGACACAATGATTTCATATATGGAATCCATTTTTCAAACATCATAATATATAAGGGGATAAATTTAATTTACAATGAAACTGGTAAAACACTATGATGATTAGTTTTTCAGAAAACATCCCTTTCAACGTATAAAATGATTTTATAATAAATAAAAGTAGATAATTTATTTTCGATTCTATAATTGAATTATGTTTTAACAGATATATTTTATTCCTTTTCATAACTAATAAAAAAATAAAATTTTACTTTTTTAAATACATTAAATGGATATACATTTTTCAATAAAAATCAGTACTTTCACTATTCGTCGAAAAATCAAACTTTTTAGAAAATTTTCAAAAATTCATCATATCATAACATTGATTTTCTTAATTAAAAAATATAATTTTTTATTATAAAATTATATTACTTGAAGATTAAACTTTTAAATATTACATTAGAAAAAAATAGTTTAATAAAATATTTTATTTTTTATTTAAAAATTACTTAATTTATTTATAATGAATATAACTATATATTTTATAAATAATAATAAACATGAAGATAAATTATTTTATCATTAATTATATTATCACACCAAATAATTCTCGGAAAATGATCGTGATTATTCAAATAATTAAAAAAAAATTCAAAGTATCTTAAAGTGCGTAGAATATTAATGCTGATAATCATTAATGAGGGAAATCCATGAAATTGGGGATAGTATGAGATCAAATTTACCCAATCAGGCCTCAGGGTAGCATCTCTCTTTCCCCAATCACTATTAGGGTTCCTATGGTACATCTAATAGGGATGGGGAGCTCATTTTGGACTCCTTCTTCATCAGCTCCCCCCTTCCCTTATCGTACATCCCTCTTGGAGTTCCTCTATTGTAGTCTCATTTCATTTCGATAGAGTAGTTTTCATTTGATTCTCTTTGGAGGTTCTTTATTTTTAGTTAATGGTGATTCATCTTGTAGGAGGTTTCTATAATGCTGTCATTTTTACCCCCTCCCAATGGAATTTCTCCCCTGGCCTTCCTTGCTCTGGATCTCCTTCGGCCTTCCTCAGGATTGGATCCCCTATTGTTGGGTTTCCTTAGTGCTCGTCTTAGTAGATCCTCGCCATGAGTAGTGATTATATTTAGATTTACCCTTATCACCTTTTTGGGGATGTAGTCTACTCTCCTTGGTGGGTCTTCAAAGCCCTGGGTGGCACTAACATGTCCTTGAGGCCTTTGGGCATCCGGTTCGTTGGTGGGGTTGCTCCTTCGGTGATTTTAGGGTTTTAGAGGTATCTCACAGGATCTACTCCAGTGGTGGTCGAGTTGGATATTGTTTTGTCTCATTAATTTATTTGATGATATTCATCTATGAAATGATGATTCATTTTTGAAGGTAATGATTCATCGAGGTGGTCTACTACGATTTGACGATGAATTATTTGTGGTGTTGCTGGTGTTAGTCTTGTCGTGGATCACTATGGAGGTCCAACATTACTATATCTTTCAGAACCATTATTCTATCATTAGCCATTAGGTTGTGATGGTTATGATTAGGTTTGGTATTTGTCCGTGGGAGAGGTAGATTTCTCTAGGAGCCGATTCAGGTGTCTAGGTATTGGCAATGTTACTACTTTGTTGGGCATTTTGAAGATGACCACGGTGGCACGATGGGTTTCTTGGTTTCTGGGATCTTATTCCAATTTTTTTCTCTATCCAGGCTCTATCATCTCTTATTTGGTGGTAATGAAGGTGGAGATATGTGTTTCTTCTGGTTTGGTATATCTTCTTTGGATGGTGAGGTTCTTTGAAGGTGTACTAGGGTTTCTGTTTCAAGGTTCCATCTACTTGCGCGGTCCAAGGTTTTCTTGCTATCTATGGTGGTATGATAGTGGTTTTTTTGAAATCTAAAATTTGAACATTTGAAGTAGATAAGGTGGTGCATGGATCAATCAGATCAATTTTTGTTGTAGGAGTGAGGCACATAATTTGTTTTGTTTCCCTATATTAGTATTTGTATTGGAAAATTGAATTTGGTATTTGGATTGGTTTTTTGTTTTAATTTTGATAGTGAGGTTCCCACTAAATCAAAAATTGGTTTATTCAGATTATCATGGACGATATCTATAGTTTTTATATGGATAGAATTTATTCCTTTGATTATCATCATAAAATAGAGTTATATGATATAAAAATAGTGAAATTCTATCCCTTACAATTCATGATTATTAATCATGTTGGAACTATAACATATCATGTGTAACTCCCAAAAAACCTCTCATGATCTCTTTATGTTTTCATTGTATAACTTCTAAGGATATATATATAAAACGAAACAATTTTTCTTTATACCAAATTTATAAAATTGGAATATAATCCCTCTTACAAGGAACAACCAGTAGGGAGATCATGGTGAAACATTTCTATGAAAATATAAGAATCTATTCTCTATTTTTTAGAAAAACCAGACATTATTTGATGTTATATGTGAACATTAATATTAATTGAGGAAAAACCACCCTCATTTATTTTATATAAGTAAATAATTTTTTAGAGACAATTTTTTAAATATAGGAGACTATAGCACCCAATATTTTCTCTAATAAATTCCATTTGAAAAATCTCATATTTTGGATAGCTTGTATTTATATTATCAACACACTAAAATAAATATTTTCTTATGTAATTAATTTAGAATTCATAATATAAAATTAAATAAATTCTAATAAATAATGAAAAGCCTATATGAAACGTAATTTTATAAATTACAAGAGGAATAAAATCACATATAAAAAATACTAAAAGCTATAAATATTCGTCATCAAAACCTCCAATGAAGATCTTATCATTGAGTAAAATTATGAATGAATGAAACAAATAAGAAATATGATAGACATATTGATAATTTATATTGGATTTTTTTTAGAATTATGTAAGGCTATATTTAGGATTAGAAAAGATAATAGGACTTACATATGGTTTTTGTATATATGGTCATTAGGTGTACTTGAATCCATTAAGATTATTTAAAATTTTATAGTTGGATTATAGAAATTAATAATGTGTTATAAATAATATAATTTATTGTTAGATAAAATAAAATATTAAATTTTGAAATAAAATAAAAATATTTTAATTCATTGGTTAAAATGTATTGATCTTTTTTAATAATCATTTTTAATATTTTTGGTATTTTTATTCATTAAAATTATATCTATCAAATTTAAATAAATATTTTAATGAAATTTATAATATATGTATATATATATAATAATGTGAATTAATATTCATTTAATGATTAATAATGGACATAAAATAATAATAATAAAATCATTCAATGCTTTTTAAAATTGCTTTTAAAACATTTTTTTGTATGAATTATGTGTTTTGATTCAAAATTATTTTCTAAAAATTTCAAAATTAAATTTTAAAAATTTTATTTAAAATTTTGTATGATCATGTATAATATAATTAATAGTTATGATTTCGATTTTTATGAAAAAATGTGTCATATTAAAAAATGAGTTCTAATAGTAAAGGATGAAATGAGGTAAAAATATTAATCTCTAGTGTCAAATGAAAAAACTATCTACAAACCATATGAACCAATTTTTTTGTTAAGAAAATTCATGATCTATCATCATAATTTATTTATTTTTAAGCCACTAGTTTTGTAAAATTTTGTTCCATACAGATTTGGGGATGGGTATTTTGAAAAATGCTAGTCAAATTAAACAATAAAATTATCCCCTAATCTCATATTCCAAACCACACATATCCAATAATTTATTCTAAAATATATACCCAAATTCGTACTATAATTCCCACTTCCACAATTTTAATTCCTAGGAATCAATATGGATCCACTAATTATTCAAAATCAAATATTTTTTTCTAAAGGAGGTAAATTTCCACAAATCAAGTAACATGGTAATCTATTTATTTTCCTTTACTCTTCTTATTCTCCCATACTAAATATTTTTTAAACTCTTATATCATATAAAAAATAATAAACATTTTTTATGAACATATTATAAATAAATAATTTTATACTAATAAATTAAATTATATTGAGTTTTTAGGTCGGTGTAACCACATCTATGATTGAGTATTTATTATTTTCATTATGGATGAATATGAAAACCTAAATTATGTATATAAGAGGTATTGATTACTAATTTAAAAAATATTTTAAATTATTTAATGGTGATATGTTTATGGTTATATTTATTAATAACATGAATTCATTTAATTAATTCAATAATCACAAGAAGGGAATGTTTAAAACCATTCTTAAGGAACCATTACTATAACATCTATAAAATAATCATTGGACTCAAAAAATAAATTATATCTATCTCTATTATAAGATATTTGGTATGTAATAAACACATGATGAAGAAACAATGACTAATACTATCATTCCAAAGCAACCGTGGAAAAAATAGAATACATAAAACCTAATGATAAATATAACCCGTGAATTTACTTTACAAATAAAAAAATAAGTATAATGTAAAGGTATTGTGTTAAATAAATATAAATAATTTATTCATAATTTATTTTTAATATAACAATGTTTATTTTACATGATGTAAGGGCCTATTGAGGTAGGTAGTAATCCAAGGTAATGTTTTTCAAGTGTTATACTATTTATTGTTTTATAATGTTCATCTATACTTGGAATACTCTAAAAATATAATACAATTTATTTTATTTACTGTTGTAATCATCTTAATCTATATATCATTATAAAAAATTCACTTTAGACTGATTCGTACCTCTAAAAAGAAGTTATAAATGATAATTTCCCCTATATTATGTGTGTTTCTAATCTATATCTATATTTTTTTACCAAAAATGTTTATTTTAATTTTTATTGAATTTTTTAAAATAATTACCTAGTAAAATTATAAAATTTACATTTTTTTCTATTTTAATGTAATTTTTTAATCTTATTCATCAATGTGAATGATTTTGTTCTATTAATAATTCTGACAATTTATTTCTTTTAATTACATTGATAATTATAAATTTCTCTCCCTATAAATTATAAAAACATTTTATTTCTTTTCATGGTTCTATTTTTCTAATGTTTAATATTAAAAATAATTTTTGAAACTTGTTTTATAGTTTTTCAAAATAATTTTGAATTTGACATATATGGTTATTTTTAAGAAAATGTAACCAAATTATTAAGGGAATTATATTCAAGATCTCAAATCCATTATCCTTTCATTAAAAAAAATTCCATTATTTTTTATATATTGCATTAGTAAAATACCATTATTTAAAATATCTTATGATATGTGTCTTTTGGGTGATTAATTATTTGAATCTTTTAATCCAGTTTTTGTGTATTTATTATACAATATCCTAGGAAAATATTATATAACTCATATATTTCCCTGGGTTATCCATACTATGATTGATATCATATAGTATAATAATTAATTAAAATTTCATTATGTTATGGGTGGAACCAAAATTATATATCCCTCTAATGGATAGGGTGATATTATTTATATCATGATATTTTAATGGAATTTGTATCATAATTCAAAATACACTATGTTATGGGTTTTGGGTAGTGGTTATTAATGAAATATATTAGTGGGAATGGGTAGTTTTGAAAAATATAAAATGTCTTATTGGTCATGGAAGATAACCATATTTTCTGTTATGATTTTTAATGATTTTTCTTGTTTCACATTCCTTATTTTTGTCTCTATGGAACTTATTTATTATTTTATGACATCAAATTATTATGAATTTATATATGTTAATCAATATATATGATCCTTTTATGGTTCTATATTTATATTCAATGATCTTTGACTATGTTATCATTCCTCAGGATCACATCTTAAATATACATGATCTTATTCCATTAATTATTTAATTTCTCCCATATTAATGTTACTCACATGTTTAGGATCTAAATATAAATTATATATAATTATTTGTTATGTTTTTCTCTTAATGAGATATTTTACGCAACCTTTCAATGTCTCCCCCACCCAAACTAATAAATAATAGTTTTATGTATTGTATATCTATATGAGGATCAACTATGAAGATTGTTTTAGTGCAAATTTTCCTTTTACTAGGAAATATGTTTTCAAGTATGAAATCTATAAGGAAACCAATACATTGGGTTTTAGGACTGTGGTTTATTAATGAGATTTAATGTACAATTATATGAAATTATGTAAAATATTTTTTATTATTAATTTAGTATATAATTTCTTATTTGTGTGAGGTATAATTAATTTTAGGGATTAGGTTATGAATTATTAAAGAATAAAACTTACAAAATCCATGGTTGAACCTAACATATCAAGCGTTGAAATGATTTTTTCATGGGATAATGAATATTAAGATAGATTTTTCATTTTCATATGGTTTTTTACTTTAGTTATTTTATAATATTTACATCACACACTAACCATTTTTTATGTAACGTAGTTTTAAAGACCAACAAGGATGGATGTATTACTGAGAGGGTGGAGGGGTGAATTAGTGATATATTTTTATTTTAATATTCCTTAATTTTGAAACAAACATTTCCTCTAACTAAAGATTTATCACTTTTCTGAAAACAAAATATCACACATCCATAAGAACAAAATTATATACAAGGCTCACTTCTCATCAAGAGTAGCAACATCCTTGGTATGATTTGAAAATAATCCAATACCACAAAATCCACTAAAAAATATTCCTTCTATTTGGATAAAATAAGTAGGATATACCATTCAACTTGTATTTCAAAATGATCACTACAGTAAAGTGTCTTCTTATTGTATTATTAATATTGTAAATCATGTTTTTTGTAATAAGTTGTAAAACCCTAACTAGCTGGTTTAAAACAAGTTTTTGTCATTCTTTATCAAATTTCACTTTTGTATAACCTTAACAACATAAATATTCACATTCCTACTGAGAAGTCAGTAGAAAAACCTTTTCATGACATTGTATAAAATTAATTTTGATGACTCATTCCAATTCCTATATCCAATACCTTAGTTCAAAAAATAGATAAGAAAACAATTCCATTTAAATAATTTTGAACCACCTCAAACATTCCTTCGAAATATATTTCTCCTAGATAGGTTTGATCTGGTAACTCTAAATAATATATTCATTCTTCTACTATTGTTTGCAAACTTCTATAAGAAAACTCTTTATGGAAACATCTTCTCTCTACTAATACAATCAGTTTTTTTCTCCCCCTCTCTCTACACTCATGAATAGTACTATTGTTATAAAGCTCAATGTACATTATTAAATTTATAGAAGATAAAAAAGTGTTTTGGGGGGAAATATAAAACTTTTATCCCACATAAATAACTTTATTGAACCTTTATGTTCTTATTAATTTCGTTTTCATCATTTACCATTTCAATTATTATCCACACTTCCCGATTCTTCTCAAAACGTCTCAAATCTGCTCAAAGAACCAGCCAGATTTTATAACACTTATTATGTTTCTTACCATTGGATGTTTCGATACTATTCTCATTATGATGAAAACATATAGAAACTGAAGGTTTCTCAATATCATACTTCATACCTGCTGAAAACAAACTAATGACAACACATTCTAATGATCCTTACTACCTATATGATTAATGAATTTTTAATCAATAGATTTTTACCATCTAAAAGGCATAAAACTCTAAAAAAATTCTTCCATAAACATTGTTTCGATAATGATATAACATTTTTTCTTTTATTTTTCCAAAAAACATCATTTAAACTTCTAAATATATCAGCATCCCTTGTGAACACATCAACACTGGATCCATACCCTCTTGAAAAAACTTTGAAAATAGCTTTTCAACATTTTATCATTTCATTAATAGTCAACAAATTTCCCCAGACATGTCTGATTACTTATCAGTTTCATGTATTATATGATGAACTTTGAACAAATTGAATAAAATAAAACATCTCTTTTTTCACTATTGACCCATATGAGGAATATAGAATTTTGATGAAAAGGTTAGCTATTTTTTTATCAGCATCAGGTTGATTGTTCACTAATCCAATTTGAAATCATTAGTCCAAACAATATCCACATTCTAATAAATATTTCTTCAATGGATCAGTTTCATAATTAAGTAAAACTAAAAACTATTAATAATTTTTTAGTATAAAAACTTAAACATGTATCCTAACATTTTCATGACTTTGAGAACATTAGGATCGACATAGCATAGTGCGACTTATTATACCCAACACATATTATCCCCCTTTCATCATAAGACTTACAAAACAATTTTTTTAGAAAACATATGATATTTGATAATTAATAAAATAGTAAAGAATTTTCATGTCTTTTATATAGAAATTAATACTCTAATAAATTTCCTCATAGAGATTGAAAATTTATTTCAAGAGTCAAGATGAGTATCAAACCCCACTTTACCTAAAATCATCTTCAAAACAGATAACCAAAACTGATGAAATTTCATACCAATATTTCCATTGATCTTATTATTATGATTCCCCTTTTCATTATGGTCATCTGATCACTAAAACATAAAAATTGAAATTATTTTGTCATAATGATAAAAACTACAAGACAACCAACACAAACTTCTTTTTGCATCCAAAACAACTTCCAACCAACATTATCCCAAAAATATCCCCCTTTGGATTTTGATTTAAACCAATGTTCATAAATAGTATAATTTTTTAACATCATGAAATGGATCACTTGTCAAAAATTCTAAGACTACATGAGAGAACTCATTGTATGAAACACAATTCATTGACAACAACCCCATGTTTCCCATAAGTAGTGACATAAGAAATTTTTTTATCATTAAATCATTCAACTCTTATTTCTTTCCTCATTTAAAAATAAGTTTCCTACAATAATCTAAATAAACTATTATAATATTCCACATACTTACATTCTCATTTCATAGCATACCAAGAAATTTGTGTGAATAAATTCTTCCAAAAAAGGGTTTTCACATATCAATGGATATATTTATGGAAAATTTATCCCCATTTGGAATCACTATCAAATGAAAAGATGAAATAGGATATATAAACACGCACCTTAACATTTTATAGAAAGAGAATGGATTCCAATGTACAATATTAGTTTTTAAATTGATTCCTTCTATAAAGGTTTTGTGACAATGTCACCAACTTGTTCTAGAATAGGTGCATTCTTCAACATGTGTTCATTATTATCTATATGTTATTAAAATAAAATTATATTAGATTTCAAAAAATTTTGTATGAGAATGTTTTACTAGGTTCGTTGTATGGTTGATGGAACTCTAATTATCACAACCCAAGAGAAAGGGTGACTTCACTTTAACATGTAATTCATCCAACTATGTTTCATCCAAATGAGTTGTGTGGTAGCTTGAGTGACAGTAACAAACTCAACTTCATCAATTCTAACACTTAAAAAATATTGTTTCTTAGTATTCCAACTTACACAACATTACCCTAGTTTCAAAACTCCACCAGATGTGTATCTTCTATTATCAATACTTTTTTCCATGTTAGCATCTTTGTATCCAATAAAATCAATTAATTTTGAGCTAACATACCTGATTATGAAATCCTTTGTGGCATTTATATATCTAATATTTATTTTCCAATCCAACAGATGTGATTATTTTTGATCAAGTTTGAATATTTCACATAACTAAATAGTATATCCAATGTCTCTTCTTGAAGAATTTTGATACAAAAAACTTATATTCCAATTTTGAAACTCTTTGGAGTCAACTTTCTTACATTATCCATTTATTTTAAACTTGGAACCCAATGAAATTGGTGTGAAACCAAATTTGTATCCATCCAAGTGAAACATCTAAAGAAGTTACTTTTTATACTTTTCTTAAGAAAATAATATATGTTTATTCTTTTTTAATATTTTTAACCCAAGAAAGTATTTCATTTCTCCTAGAATGGACATCTCAAAAAATATTTTCATTTCTTTAGTATATATTTCATAAGTTCATTCATTATTCCCAAAAATAACAATTTAATAAACATAAACCATACCAATCAGGGAAATAACTTTACATCCTTTTATGTGGAGATTATTATCAACCCTTTATTTCTAGAAACTCACATTTCATAAGCTATTATCAAATTTGGAATGCCATTCCCTCAGAGCTTGTTTTATCCCATAAAACATTTTCTTCAACATCAAAACATAACTTTAATTTTTTCCATTAAAAAACAACAAAAGTTGTTCAACATACAATTCTTTATCAGGTTATCCATTCATGAATTTGGACATTATAACCATCTAAAATATCTTATATCATCATTGGGAATCAATATAAATAAATATTATAATTGTTTTTATCCTTTCCACTATATAAAATGATTCATAAAAATCAATAACTTCAATCTATGAGTAATCTTTTATCCCAAACCTGGATTTATTTCTTATCACTTCAATATCTTCACGTAATATGTTACAGAACACCCACTTTGTACCAATGATATTTTTTCATTTGGATTAGTTACGAGTTCCCAATTAAAAATTTTCTCAATCTCATCCAATTATTAATTCATTATTTGAATCCCTTCCAGATTCTCAAAATCATCATTTGTATGTTTTGGCTCAAATTTTGAATATAAATAAGTATGTGTAACAAAAAATTTTGTTCTTCTTGTCTAAATATTTTAATGTTGATCAGCAATAATATTTTGAACTTCCACATATTTCCTCTTCCTAGGATGAGATGTTTGAAATTATTTCTCAACACTGGAAATAGATGATTATGATTCTTCCAATTGTCTGATGTCATAATTTTTTTTCATCCATCTCATTCTTCTTAGAAAAATTTATTTTGTCTTCCTTATATTTCTCAACATCATGGGAATGTATTATATCTTACTTAGTTTTTCAAGAATAGTTACATCAATATAGTCAAAAATTCTACATATTTAATTGTTAAAACATCTATATCCAATTCCATACAAAGTATATCCAATAATGATTCCCTATTAAAATCTCTGAACAAAATTTACAAGGTTTTCACATTTTTTCTTTATAAAGTAGGGACTCCAAAAAACACATAAGTGTTTTAAAAATTTATTTTTGTAATAAAACATTCCCTTGGTAGTCCTATTGGAACTTGGTCTATATAAATAATGAGAAAGGCCATGTTCAAGTAACATTGTATGCCAAATTCCAACCAAACTTCTATTCTTCCTATCATTAATGCAATTTTTTAAGGTGTATATGGTGTACTTAACTCATACTGATTTCTATATTTATCCTGATAACTTCTGATCTCTTCATTCTTATACTCACCCCCATTATCAGTTATTAACTTCTTTATAGAATACCTTCCTTATTTATTAAATCATATCCTAAAACTCTTAAACACATTTAGATCTTATTATTTATGCTTCAAATACATAACACAAGTAATATTATTAAAATAATCAATAAAGGAAATGAACTAAGAGTCTGTAAATATTTATTTTTATCTCACCAACCCAAAAAAATCATAATGAATATGATCCATGGGTCGTGTTGACTGAATATAAACTCCCTTATGCATAGAGTTTTTAATATTCCATTTCTATCAAATTAAGAAACATCAATCTATTCTTATTGACATATCATGAATATCCTAAACACTATCGTCCTTTGATAACTAGTTCATGTTTCTATGAAACATGTATCCCAAATATTTATGCCACATCTTATTTTCTTCATTCACTCTTAAGTAACATGAGTTCCAAACTTCACTAACTTCAAATAAGTTTCCTTTTGTTTGTTGGAATTTAGTAACAACATTCCCATATTACTCTCATTTCACAAATAAAAAACCATTTTGAAAAACAAATTTATTGGATTCATCACAAATTTTTGAAACACATAGTAGATTTTGTTTCAACCAAAATGAATTTAATGGTTCCTTTTATTTCAAGTTTTCTTCCCCAATGAAAGTGGACCAAACTTCTTTCCTTTTGAGGGATTCATCATTGTAAAATTTCATTGTTACTTATTTGAATTATTTTACATTATTCAATAATTTCATACCTCATCTCGTATGAGAATAACACCCACTATCAATGAACCAGGTTAATTCACATTTTTAGATTTGATAACATTTTCTACAATAAGATTCTTTTCATACCCATTATCTTTATTCACATCTAGCCTCTAATAATGTTTATATAAATGTTGTTGTGATGGTAATAAAATAAGGCATCCTTTTTCAAGATGTCCATATTGTTCATGTATTTCAAAAAATGTTTATAATGGTCAGAATCTATATTCAAATTTCCCAAAATTCTTCTTATATTTTTCTCTAAATATCCCTCTTATATTTCATCCTTTGAGATGATTTAATCCACATTTATTGTTTCCTTCTATAATTAATGTTATAATTATAACATTTCTAGTTAAACCAATATATATTTTTCTTATTCCCAAATCCACCACAATAGTAGTAGTAACCATAGAATAATTATTTTCCTTTTTAAATTTTATATTGTCTGATGTTATAAGAATGTATCCCAGAAACTTTATTATGCTTCACATAAGAATTTTTTTGTGCCCCAAAATTTTTGTTATAACATAGAATCTTATTTTAAAATATGGATTTATTCCAAACCTTATAAAAATTAGGAAAATTAATAATTTTTGTTTCAAACTCAAAATCTATAGAAAACTCTAAGCTTACATATTTGTTGGTTTTAGGCACATAGATGATTTTCACTACCTTGATCTTGTATGGAACATTTTGAACTTTATTTCCAACCTTTTAAGGTTTATTTTGATCCTTGTCAGGTTAACCCTTTAAATAAAATTCTCAAATTTAAGATATACAATTATTCAATGTTTTAACTCCCAATTCAATATTAGAAAAGTTCTATTGGATTATTTCAAACACTTATTCCTTTCTCTTTATCTTAAATTAAAGATGTTCATTATGTTTATTTTACTTCAAAATATATTTCTTTAGATAACAAATCTCTTTATGAAACTTATATTTCTCTTCAGGATGAGATTCTTAATGGTTTTTTGTAAGACTTTACTTATTAAACTTCTTGATATCTCTTTTAAACGTTACATTATTTCTCATACATTCTTTTAGTTCTCTATTTAAATGAAATTCATTTTCAGTTTCTTCATCTTCATAACCAAATATTCTAAAATATTCATCATTAGTTGTTTTAATGAAGTTATTTTCTCAAAAAATGTCAGAAAACATTTTTTGTCTCATCTTCACTATGTTTTTCTTCATCATCTTTTGATAGAAAGCCTTGATTTTTTGATTTGGATATATTTTTATATTTTCCCATTGAAAATTATTTAGACTTATCACCATGTTTATTTCATGTTCATATTGTCCTTTTATCATCACCAGCACTATATTATTCATTCATTATTCAAGGAATATTAGTAGCGAAGTTTCCTTTGACTCCGCATTCAAAAAAAATTAAAGGGATTTTTGACATTATAATTTTCTTCACCTCTCTTTATATTTTTAGAAAACAAGGAAAAAAATAAATCAATATTGTTAAATACCTCATTTTAGGATTCAAAATCACCACCATCTTTTTCTTCAAGAAACTTATTAAACTGTACATTCATGGAATCCTGGAATTCCATTTCTCAATCAATTTTTTTATTAATAACATTATCCCTTATCATTTCATAATAAATAATCATACAATGAACGTCATCTAGAGATATATTTTCCTGGTCTCTATCTTCCAGAGATAATACTTTGGTACCAAACCTATCTGGAATAATTCTCAAGATCTTTTAAACATTATTTGAGTCTTCTAGCTTCACACCCAGACATCTAATTGTTTTAACAATATTATTGACAATTGTAAAGAAGTAACCAATAGATTAAGACTCAAACATATTCACATATTCATACTTCGCCTCCGAATTTGTAGCATGTATTTCTTAACCTTTGTATTTCCTTCAAAAATGTTGTTCAGATTTTCCCAAATATATTTTACAGTTGAAACTTTCATCACTATTATACACTCAATTTCAAAAAGTTATGAGATCAATTCATTCTTATATCCTCCATCATTCTCAATATTCTCCTTGTCCAAAAATGTTATAGGAACTATTTCACCAATATGAGAAAAAATATTTTTAGTTTCTTTTAGAAGATCATGTCTAAGAGACATAATATAAGAAATAATTATATATTTCCTTATATGATATTTATTTCCATTGAAGACCAAAATCCCCTTACTATACACACAATTCAGATTTCCTAGAATAACTTCTCTTTAAAATAATCCTTAAAAAGTAATCCAATGGAAGCTTTGATCTGATGCCAATTTTTAAATCCAATATAGGATGAATGAATCACTGATAGGGGTAGAGGTAAATCAGTGGATTATTTTTATTTTTATTTCAATTTTTTGAAATGCAATTCCCCTTACATTAAAGATTTATTACTTTGTTAAAAAAAATAGTCCCACATCCACCTGAATAAAAGTATTTTTCAAGGTCACCTACTTAATAAAAGTAGCAACATCATTCACATGGTTTGTAAATAATCCAATTTAATGAAATAAACTATAAAATAATACTTTGTTTGGATTAAACAAGTAGGATATACCCTTACACTTGAGTAGCACTATTATCAATAAAACAATGCATATTATTCATCTAGAACGAATAATGTAAAACAATTTTTTGTAACATGTTAATAAAATTTCACAAGTAGGTTAAAAAGAAGTCACCATTATACCTTATCAATTTTAACTTTTTATGAATCTTCAAAACACAAATATTCAATTTCTAAACCAGTTTTACGTAGTAAAAAATTTCATGGACATTGTAAAAAACCCAATCTATGGATTTAGATTGATTCTTCAATTAAATACCTCTATTCAGAAAACAGATAACAAAATAATACATTAGAAACAATTCTGAACTACTTCAATCATTCCCCATAAATTTTCTTCCAATAGATGAATTTTATTCAGTTACTCTTACAGATATATCCTTTATTTTTCTTCTATCTAGAATCTTCCTTTGGAAATATCTATCCAGAAACTTCTTCTCTCTTCCAAACCATTCAGTGATTTCAATATCCCTTCATATGTGAACAGTAATACTATTAGAAATTATAAATTATTTCCTTATATTTATAAGAATTCCATAAGTGTTTTAGGTTGGAATATGAAATTATTTTCCCACTAAACCAAATTTCTTTATTTTTTTAATTTTACATTCATTTCGACTAAATATTTGACCATTTCATCTCAACTCAACTCAAATTTATTCTTCTTGAAACTTCTCAAATATTCTCAAATCTCCTGCCATATTTTCATACACTTCTTCTATCTGTTACCATTTTATATTATGATGATGTTTTCATTTTGATCAAAATATATAGGAACTAAATAATTCTCCTTAGGATGATCCATTCTAGTTAATAAAAAAACTAATGACAACTAATTCCAATTTTACATACCATCTTTGAAATGAATGAATTTTTAAACCAGATCTCATACATATAGAAAGACATAAAAGTATATGAAAATTCTTCCATAAACATTGTTACAATTTTTTAGATTTTTTTATTCGTTTTATATAAACATCATTGAAACATATAAACATTTCATTACCACACTGAAAAAATTTAACACCATATTCAACCCGTCTTGAAAAAACTTTGACAATGACTTTGCAACATTTTATATTTCCTTCAATTTTACACAACTTTATCAGGGGACATCCGATGAATTTTCGGTGTTTGGTATTGTTGGCTGATTCTTAACCAAATTAAATAAAAATTAAATAGATCTTCTTTTGATCTTGACCTACTTGAAGGATATATCAACTTGATAGAAAAGGTTAACTATATCTACGATCATAATAAAGTTTATCGGTACATGATCCCTTTCTCAAACCTCGATCCCAATAATCTCAAAGTGTTAATCATTGTTCTTCACATGTATGGGTGTCAGAATTCAACATAACATCAAACAATGGAAATATTATTATTTGTTAACTTATTCCTAAATCACACCTTATTCATGACTTTGAGAAAATTAATATCAATATAGAATCGTCTGGATTAGGGTACGAAACACATATTCCCTCACCTTATTTCACAAGTATTGTATCACAAGTGTTCAGAATACTTTTGATATTGTATATCTAATCAAACAACAAATCATCATCATGTTTTTTAGGGAGACATTCAGACTCTGATACATTGCCTCATACATATTGAAACATTTATTCCGAACACATGATGAGTTCAAAAAACACATTTTACCTAGAAAATATCTTCATAATACAAAACCGAAAATGATGAAATTTTTACCAATAATACATTCCATATTCTGATTATGATGCCCCATTTCGTTACAATCATCTGATCAAAAAATCATACAAAGTGAATTTATTTTGTCATAAAGACAAAAAATTACAAAACAACCAACACAAACTTCTCCCAACATCTAAAAATGACTTCCATCCAAATTGTTCTAAACACATGGAACAGAATAATAAAATTAACATGTTGATAGTTTCACGCATTATTGAAAACAACTTATTTTATTTTAGTTATATTTTTTCATTTCTATCTTAAAATATTCTTCATAAAATTAATTCATATTCTCAAATATTTGATATTGAGTTATTGATTAAAACAAATGGTGTAGTGATATTTCATCCGTTGTATGTAAAACTTCTCTAATTGAATATTGTAGTAATATGATTTTTGAAAATGTTATCATTCTTCCCTTAGTAAAATTTGATATGATATTAGGTGTATATTTTCTCTCTCCAAATATATCTCATATTAATAATATTTATAGTGAAACATAATTTTATATCCCATGTCATCGCATGATTATATATTGATGAAAATATGACTAAAAATCATATTTAAAATAATTACATAATATGAGTCTTTAAACCCAATAATAAATACTGTTTAGAAAAATATTTTAGTAGAAACTCAATATTTGAGGTATTCCAATTGTATGTGAATATTTCATTGTATTTCCAAAATAGTTCTTTGTAATTCTCTCAGATCAAGTGGTTGAATTTTAATTGAACTCTTAATCAAGGTTATAAATATATTTTTTTGTCCATTGAAAAAACACATTGAATTAGATGATTTAACAAACAAAAAACAATATAATTGTTCATATGGGTTTTATATACCATGTTATTTAATATGGGGTGACCCACTTCTATTTTTTAATAACATTTATGAGTCAATGTATATTTTATTTAATTATTGATAGCTTGAATGTAACATCTCATTACCCAATTTTAGGTAATACTCTTCTTTTTACTTTTTTCCTCTTCAAATGGGAGCATCTTTGGTCTCCCAAGGATAGAGAGAATTTGTTGAGGAAAATGACGTAAATTTTAGGGATGTAAATTTATTTGAATTAATGTAGTATGGTTAGACACATGTAATTGATTTTTGGGGTTCTCCCTAATTTTGGAGAACACCTAAGGAGGTTTGGGTTTTCATATAAAAATCTGGACATTTTTTTAGTCTTTAGGAGAAATACACATTGTGAAATGGTATTACACACCATGTAATTTCATTATGGAATATTCCTTGAACCTGGTACATAATTTGTAGTGAGTACACAACATTATCAAATTTCATTCCATGTAATGTTAAAATTTTGGTTTAAAAAAAGTTGAGGGGTTTTGCTGTGTATCTGGACACCGTGGATTATACAATGTGTAAATGGATTACAGACTACTTAAATTTCATGGAATGGTATTTTAGGCCTCTTTACGAGTTATTTGTTTATTCATTCAATGTAAAACCTCCTTTTCCTCGACCAAGTACTATTCATTGATGATGTTGGAAACCTCTGATTTTAGTAGTTATATTGGAGTGTGTTATTAAATTCATTAGTTTTTTATGATGTTTCTCTTGATTCATTTGTAGATCTTTTGTGCGATATTTCTCAGGGTTCTAATTATTTGTTGGTTGTCATGAAGTCGGTGTGCATTCTTGAGGTATGTTTTGATATTTACTATTCTCTAACATTTTTTTAAACTAAATCAAGTATTATATGTTTAGATTGGTTTTAGGTTTTTTGTTTTCATTCTTATATTCTCTATATATGGAGATTCTGTTACGAGTGTATGTGACCTGAGTTTTGAGATAGGTGGTTGTGTATATTTATTTTATTATTAAGTTTAATTTATCTAGTTATTTTATAATTTATTTATAAATTAATTGGAATGATTGAATAATTTTTTTTATTTGAAAATGGGTTTTTGGTAAAATATGGTTTTCCCCTAAGTTTTGATAAATGAAAAAGTTTTTCTAAGAATTATGTAATGGTTTTATAAAATGGTTTTCAATGAATGGTTTGATAAAAATGGATTGATGAATTGGTTTGGAAAATAGAGCACATGGGAAGCCTTAGGTTCTTATGTGGAAGGATTTGTAATAGTTCGCATCCACTACCATGTGTTTTCTCTTACATCTTTCCTCCACTCCTTAGGCCTATTATTCTAAAAACATGCTAGACCTATTGGGGGATAGAATTTCTAGGGTATTTCTCAAATATCTAGATTCAATGAATATATATAGCGGATTTATACCTGTGAGATTTTCTATTTCATGTATGAGTGTCCTAGCTATCTTGTCCCAGTTAGATCCTCACCATGATGTTTTCTATGATTTTATTTTGGCTTGTATTATTTTGGTTTTGATTCCATGGATTTGATATGATATGTGATGCCTTATTTGTTTTGATATATATTATATTATATATCTATATTAATTTCTTTGAAATTGATTTACCTTCTTTATTTAGAAATTTCGGGAAAGGATATATTAAATTGTTTTTCCATGATTTTGATATAAAAACTGCTAAACTATAAGTCATTCCACATTTTATTTAAAGTTGGTATTTATTGGATTATTGTGCATGGGATTTTTATGTAAAACCTTGGTGAGTCCCTATTAATATTTCTATCTCATGCCCGGAAGAGCCTTTCAATGGTGCATATAATTTCTTATGCCTTTTGATACATAGGAAGGAAAGGTTCCATAGTGAGGTGATGAGCTTTCCCGTCAGCTAGTTTTTGGGTACCTTGTAGTGAGATGATTGGAGTTTTACCATGAAATCATAAGGGGTTATTTAAGTATTTTTTTTAGTTATGTTATCCATTATAGTTGGACTTGTCCCTTGGAGACTGTTTCTCTTCCTTCCTAGTTGGGTCACTTATATTGGTCTCCATCTATTATGGAATATATTTATATCATCCACTATGTCTCTATACTATGTTAAATATATTACATGTTATTACTTATAGTCGGTTGATATTGTTTCTTATGGTATTTGTTTGATGCCAGAGTGCAAGTTCGTAGCCTGTTAGGATTGGGATCTCCCATCGTTTATGTGTTGGATTTGGTTAGGTAACAATTTCTAGAGGGTGTTTAGTTCAATTATTTACAAAATAGTATCATAAGTGGATTCTCATTAAGAGACCTTGTCTTGTGACATTTGAAAAAATGGATATAGGATTGTCGAGAATTGGTAGGTAGGTTGCGATGAGTAACTAGTTGGATCTTACTATGATGATACTCAAGTTACCATGGGATGTAGGGATGTGTGTCTCATATTTTAATTTTTATCTTCATTTTCATTTTATCTTATGTGTTTTTTTGTTTTGAACTGAGATTTTTCTATGTATGGTAAATTCTTCCATTTCAGTGTGAAACGATATTCCTTTGATATGTGATCTACGAGTTCTATAGGAGGGTGTGGCTGATTCTTCTCAAGAGAGTCCTCCAATAGATCATAATTTTATTAGGGCTATCAGGTGGGTCATTTGTTTTTTTGACTAGAATGTACCTAAGGTCCATAATTTAGTTTTGGGTGTATATTTAGGATATATGAGAGAAAGATCAATCATGAAAGTTCTTTTATAAGAATCCAAAATCCTTTAATGTTATTAATAATCCTTTAGAGGTAGATAAATATCTTGAAAATATTGATCAAATATTTGACTTCCTTGATACAGCTGAGAGTTTCAAGATAATGTTTTAAATATTCAGACTTGATTGTCCTATAAAGTGATGGTTGGACTCAATGGTATATGAAAATAGGCATGTGGTATTGGACATGAATGGTTTCAAGAATCTCTTCTTCTAGAAGTCTATTCTAGAGTCATTAATGATAGATAATTCTCTTGAGTTCCTCACAGTAATGTAGGGAGAGAATTCAGTGTTAGCATACACCAATCAGTTAGATGAGCTGGTTATTTTTTCACCAGAGGTTATAAATAATTACTAGCTGAAGGCTCAGAAGTAACTACAAGGTTTATGACCAGATATCATATCATAGGAATTTATGTTGATGATTTTAACCTATGCAGATACAGTTGATAGGGATATGATATATGAGATGAATATGGATGACAAGGGTGGATATTTTTCCTCTTCTCTTACACCTAGTGGTAGATTCATTGGTGACCCATAGAATGAGAGGATGTGTAAAGGTCATGGTAGGAGTGGTGGAGGTAGTTCATAGCCAAAGGCCTCTCTGTCACCTCTAGTTCAGTCAGTGGTGTGCCAATGAATTACTATCACTGTATGAAATTTAGACATATACAACATTATCATCCTTCAATTACAGTGATTTGAAATTGTTTTGGAGTTTATTGTCATATAAAGTGTTTATTTGAAGATATTTATTCATCTTCATATGGTCAGGGATCATCTTCTCTAAAGGATACTATGGCACATTCAGATGCATAAAATACAATAGGGAACATGCCACATGCCTCAAGAGTGTAGAACCATTATTAAGTTGATGAGTTTTTAGTGTAGGTATATTTTGGTCTAGAGATAATGATAGGTACCATCTTTATTAAATCCATAGTATTGTTTACTTTATTTCATACTGGTGCTTCCCACTCATTTATATGTGGACTTTTATTGATATTTTAAAACTTACAATGGCACTCATTTCATTTCTTATTGATTTATTGACACATCTGGCTAAGAGGAAAGAGCTGGGGTTTCAGTGTCCTTCTTGTGGACTATCAATAGTTGAGGTGGAGTTAGTTTGTAATTTTCTTGTTGTTGACCTGGATCTATTTGACATCATCATTAGGATGGATTGAATTGTTTCTCATCATGTTGTTGTTGATTATAATCATTGTTGTGTCTCGTTTCTTACAGACTATGGGAGATCACGGGTGTTTCATAGAGAGTGGGATCTAAGTTCTAGTAAAGAAGGTCCTTATTTCCCTTATCTTCAATGATTTTTATCTATTTTTGTATTCAAACTCGATGATGTTCATTCAATTTTTTATCTTCCCTATATTTTTTAATATATTCCCATCATTTTCCCATATGATTTCACTATCTTCCTTCAAAGAGGGAGGTGGAGTTTACAATTGGTCTAGTCATAGGTACATTTCTAATTTTGATACCTTATTATCATTTGAAATTTGAATAGCAGAAATAGATAAATATTCAGTTGTATGATCTAGATGAAAAGGTTGGTATCCCCCTTAGTGTTTTTCCTTGGTCATCCCCAGTGCTCTATTTCATGAACATAGACAGTTAACTCTAATTTTATTTGGAATATCGGAAGTTGATCAAAGTAATAGTTAATAATAGTTATCCTTTTCATCGTTGAGATTATTTTTTGATAAGTTAAAGAGGGAAAAGTGGTTTTTGAAGATTTATCTTCATTCGGGTTATCATCAGCTCATAGTTTGGGAGTTTTTTGTGTCGAAGATGAATTTCAGGAGAAGATATAGACATTAAATATATCTTGTGATGTTGTTTGGTCTAACTAACACTCCTATTGTTGTTATGAAATTAATGAATCGAATATTTCATTAGAATTTGGACACTTTTGGGGTAGTTTTCATGTATGATATTTTTTTATTTGAGATATGAACATGAGCATGAGAACCATTTGGGTTTGGTTCAAGAAATATTAAGAAGTCCCCATTCATATAGAAATATTTTGAAATGCAATTTTTGTATCCATGGAGTTAAGTTATTAAGAAATGTGATTTGTGATCAAGGATTATTAGTTAATATTTATAAATTGAAAGTTTCTTTGTCTAGGGAATAATCACAAAATGTATTTGAGATTCAGATCTTCCTTTGTCTTTCTGGATGTTATCAGTGATTCATTAAGGATTTCTCAAAGTTAGTGTCACCTTTGACCAATCTTACTAAAAATGGGGTGAAATTTGTTTGAAAAAAAAATTTAAATCAAAGTTTTATGAGAAGAAAATACTTCTTACATAGGCTCCAATTCTGTTCCTACTTGATCTTGGTAAGGTGTATGTTATAAGGCCCCAGCCTTAAACCTTACTTAATCTTGAGTTATTACAAGATTACACATTGTGGATCTTTTCGGGTTTAGAGTTTTAGAGAATTAGATCATAAAACTTGCATTACATTCCACATATAAACAAAGTGGTTACATAAAGATAGTATTCTTCATTCCCATCAATAGAAACACATTTAAAATAAAACATGGATTATTTCTTGACACATCCTTGACTCTATCACCTTATCATGTACCTTTCCCTTGACCTGTGAAGAGAATTTCAAAAACTTTGGATGAGCATAAAAACTCAGTATGGGTTATAAAAACATGGAAAGGAAATATGGGTACATATATACATAAGAGTGAAATCATACTTTACCCATAAAACATAGGCATTTTAACATACCTCATAAAATCATGAATAAATCATAGAAATCATAAGACATAAATGTAACGTGAGGCATTCATAACATTCTTACGTAGGGAGTAACCCTCTTGGTTACGTTTTGGAATACCCATCACAGTATATTCCCTAAATCTCTTCGGATAAACCTTAACGTTTCACTCCTTCGCGTTACCCAATGCATTGGAGAGCTATATCGGGCTCACCCGCCCTTAGTTTATCACGGAACCACCCATCTTCATAATAATGCCCAAGAGCCATAACATAATCGTATCACATAAAACATGCATAAAGGAAACATAAAATTTCCACATTTCAATCACAAGATATCAATACAACACAAAAAACATTGTAAAAACCATTTTCAATACCAAAATAAAAGAAAAGTAAAACATGGTATTTATTTTTCTTTTAAAAAGAAGGTATGGCTTGTAGAGGAAGCCGAAACTCAAATAACGGTCACGACGGCAGAGAAGTCGTTGTCGCCACATACGTACGACAAAAACATTCCCTTTTGTCGTTTAGTAAACGATTCGTATAAAAAAGATTCCTTTTTAATAAAAGTAAAAGTCAAAGGGGTTTATACACCGTATAAAAGAAAGTTGTGTATAAAATAGAATATGCCTCAATGAAAGGAGATTGAGACGAAGTCTCATACCTCGTATCCGACTTGACCCGACCGTTCATTAATCTCATGAATAATAAACTTGAGTTAATCTCTACTTGCTTAATAATCTTTTTCAAGTTCATTATTCCTTTTATACCATGTTATGAACATCATGTAATCATTTATGTTAATAATGTTCATTTTGTCGGTATTTGGTTCTTAAGTCAAAAATAGACTTCTTACACTTACATGTTGTTAATTTGGTCATAGGTTTGTTATATCCAGAATGATATTAATGATTTGGATAACATATATATCATATATATTCATCATATACATGTATTTATAATATTACATCACATTTAGAGGTAAGAAATGAAATGCACCGTTCATGGAGACGGTAAGCCGTACGTACGCATGAACACTACTTCCATTTCTATTTCATATTTTCTGGAATGAAATCATAATTATATAAGAGTATATTATAATTCCATTATAATAACATATATAATATCATTAACTTTATCCTTTACACATCCCACATATGGTATTAACGAATCAAATCACTTTCAGGGGGCGGTAGTCCGCACTTCCTAAAATGAAGATATCGTGTTTACCCATAATGGAAACCATAAAGGTATGCCCAAAATTAAAAAAAGAAGATTAAGGAAAACATAAACATATTATATATCATATATAAAAATAGTGACATCATAATGGCCACCTTTGAAGGTGTTAAATGAGTATTGAACAATCATCGTTTCGGGACGCAGAATTTCACCATCCACGGAAACCGTATGTTATTTAAACATTTGATGTAGTTGTGTGAGAGTGTAGCTCAAATAAATATTATAACAACATCCTATTATATTGAAGATACTGGTGTTGTTACAAAATAAGTAAATAAAAAGAGTTTAGGGGGTTGGAGAAGCAAAATAAAACAAATGAACATGAGAGAATGAATTACCTTTAAAAGTGTAACTCCTTTTGATTTGAGCCTAAAGGCTTCCTTTGAAAGGCTTCTTCCCAAAGTTAATCCTCTAGGATGAGAATAGGGATGTGGAGAGAGTAAATGGGCAGGGGTTGGCCGAGCCAAAGGCTTGAGTAGTGTGTGAAATGAGGTAGAGGTGGGGGCCTTTTATAAGAGGAGAGGAAGGGCACTTTTGGAAAGTAAAAACATATTACATTATTTGAAAATGTGTTTCGGTTTTAAAAGGTCCCACATTGATATAATTCGTGGCTAATGTGATAAGGGTTCTAAATCCACTCATCCAATTGGTTTTTGACATGTGTAGTTCATAGATTTTACATTATCTTTCCATTTTATTTAAATCGTCAAATAATGATGTCATTGCTGCATCATTATTATGTCATAAATAATTTAATTTATTTAAGGTCTAAAATTTATAAAACAAATACTATGACTTAGGAAATCTTTTTATCTTTCCAATGACTATTTATAATCAAAAATATGATCTTTATAAAACCATGTCAAAATTGTTTTCGTAAAACATATTATGTTTGTGTAATTTTTACTTTTACATTTAATAAAAAGTTATTTATGTCATTTCCCAACCAAAGTGTCTCAATGGGGTCCCCAAGTTGACCCATGGCTTGTCTTGGTCGCCCATGACACAACCAATAAGGTTGGGACATGTTTCTAGGTCATTTCATATTATTAAAGCATTATTTTTACCTTAAACTACACTAATTACCACTAATCGCGATTAAAACTTAATAAGTTACTATTCACCAAAAAATTATTTTAATCTCATTGAACCAAATTTTACTTCTTAATGGAAACCATGTATGTTGGATTTTTTAAATTCAAAACACAATGTTGGCAAAATTTCATTTAAACGGAAAATCAGTCTTTATAAGTACCACTTAGTGGTTTCACTATTCATCAAAAATTGAAGTTTTTCAGAAAATTACCAAAAATTCACCCTAAGATATATTTGATATTACGAATTCAAAAATGAAGTCTATTTTAAAAAATTCAAAACATATAAGTCACATTAAATAATTTAATAATTAATTCCCGTTGTCAGAGCAAATAGCGTGTTTTTATGAAACAATAAGTATCAAAAGATTGACACTAGTTTGAGTCCAATTTCAAAGTGAAATTGATTCCAATGACCACCATTGGATTAAATGGTAAAAATATATTCTAATTTCACTTCAAAACCAATTCAAAACATAATCTAATCATATAAATAAATTAGATTAAAAAGCAGTTTTGATGTAAAATGCAGTATTTTTCTCTATTCATTAAAAAATGAACATTGTCAGAAAAATACCAAAAATTCACACAAAGTAAATTTTGATGTTCCAATCATAAAGGATAAGTTTATTTTGACAAACATAGTTTATAAAATTGTCAAAATATAGATTCAAAAATGGTTTTCCATCAAAAGGCAGTAAAACAATCTTTTAAGAATATTTGTGTATTCCATGAATAAGATTGTTTTTATTTTCATTTTAAGCCTCTATAACACTATCTTAATCATTAATAGACATAGATAAAAACATCTATTATTCATTACTTTCTTGGGATGTTACATCCTTCCCCCCTTTAGAAAATTGTGTCCCAGCAATTTATTTACTTATCGAATAAATGAGGGTACTTATCCCTCATTGCATTTTCAGATTCCCATGTTGCCTCTTCAATCATGTGGTTTTTCCTCAAAACCTTTACCTGGTGAATCACATTATTCCGTAACACTTTCTCCCTGTGGTCAAGAATCTGGACCGGTTGTTCCTCATAAGATAGGTTCTCTTCTAGCTGAACTACCTCTGGACTCAAAACATGAGATGGATCTGGCATATACTTTCTCAACATCGAAACGTGAAAAACATTGTGTACCTGAGATAAACTCGGAGGTAAAGCCACTCAGTATGAAACTGATCCAACTCTCTCCAGAATTTCGTATGGTCCAATGAACCTTGGACTCAACTTTCCTTTCTTACCAAATCTCATCACGCTTTTCCAAGGAGAAACCTTGAGAAAAACATGATCACCTACCTCGAAAGATAGATCCTTCCTCCGGTTATCCGCATAACTCTTCTGCCTGCTCTGAGCTGTTTTCATGTGTTTCTGAATCAGCTGAACTTTTTCTGCCATCTCTTCTACCAATTCTGGTCCCATCAACTTCCTTTCACCCACTTAATCCCAGAAAGATGGAGTTCGACACCGCTTCCCATATAATTCCTGAAATGGTGCCATCTGTATACTGGAATGAAAACTGTTATTATATGAAAACTCAACCAAAGAAAGATATTGGTCCCAACTTCCCTGATAATCCATAGAACAAGCTCGTAGCATATCCTCCAATGTCTGAATTGTTCGTTCTGACTGCCCATCTGATTGAGGATGAAAAGCTGTACTAAAATTTAATTCAGTACCCAACGACTTCTGAAGGCCTTTCCAAAAGTTAGAAGTAAACCTGGGATCATGATCCGATACAATGGAGAGTGGAACTCCATGTAACCTGACTATCTCTTTAAGATACAAACGGGAAAGTTGATCAAGAGAGAAAGTATCTCGTATAGAAAGGAAATGAGCAGATTTGGCCAAGCGATCAACAATAACCCATATTGCATTATTACCTCGAGATGTCTTCGGTAATCCAACAACAAAGTCCATGGATATATTCTCCCATTTCCACTCTGGCACTGGTAAAGGCTGAAGCATCCCTTTCGTTAACTGCCGCTCTGCTTTAACCTGCTGACATGTCAAACACTTCATAGTAAAATCAGCAATATCTCTTTTCATTCCATCTCACCAGTAATACTCTCGCAGATCTCTATACATCTTAGTACTGCCCGGATGAATTGAAAACAGAGAACTATGAGCTTCACATCTCCTTTGTCTCATGTTCAATTCTTTATGAGTGAATATATACTTTAAACTTTTGTGATCGGTATATATTTCACACTTTACTCCATACAAATGATGCTTCCAAATTTTTAAAGCAAAAACAACAGCAGCTAATTCCAAATCATGTGTAGGGTAATTTACCTCATGAGTTTTCAACTGTCGTGAAGCATAAGCAATTACCTGATCATTCTTCATTAGGACGCAACCAAGTCCTTTCAATGGAGAATCACTATATATAACAAACTCACCATTCCTGGAAGGTAGTGCCAAAACTGGAGCATTCACCAATCTTCTTTTCAATTCCTGAAAACAATCATCACATTCTTTTGTCCAGATAAACTTAACACCCTTCCGAGTTAGCTTAGTCATTGGAATAGATAACTGTGAAAAATTTATAACAAACCTTTGGTAATAGCCCGCCAAACCAAGGAAGCTACGAATCTCGGTTACATTTGTGGGTCTTGGCCATTCTTCCACAACTTTTGTTTTTGTAGGATCAACAGTTATTCCATCTTTAGAAACAATGTGACCAAAGAAAGAAATTTGTTGCAACCAAAACTCACACTTGCTGAATTTCCCATACAATTTCTTTTCTTTTAAGGTTTGCAAGATAACCCATAAATGTCTTTCATGCTCCTCTTTACTTTTAGAAAACACCAAAATATCATCAATGAAAACCACCACAAACTTATCCAAGAACTCATGGAAAATTCAATTCATTAAGTCCATGAATACAGCAGGTGCATTGGTTAGCCCAAAAGGCATTACTACAAATTCATAATGGCCATATCTCGTACGGAACGCGGTCTTCGGAATATCTTCCTCCTTTACCTTCAGCTGATGGTACCCCGATCTCAAGTCAATCTTTGAAAAAAACTGAGCTCCCTGGAGCAGATCAAACAAATCATCGATATGAGGCAAAGGATATTTGTTCTTAATAGTGATATTATTCAAGGATCTATAATCAATGCAAAGTCTCATAGAACCATATTTCTTTTTAACAAATAAAACAGGAGAACCCCATGGTGATGTGCTAGGTCTAATGAAACCTTTCTCTAATAAATCTTACAATTGATCCTTCAACTCTAAAAGTTCAATTTGTGACATTCGTAAGGGGGTTTTGAAATTGGCTTAGCATCAGGAACTAAGTCAACAGTAAACTCAACTTCCCGATCTGGTATTATTCCAGGCAACTCATCAGGAAAAACATCAGGATACTCATTTACCACTGGAACATCATTAATCTGAACAGTTCCTTTATTTTCAACGACGTGTGCAAGGTAACATTCATTTCCATCTTTTACAAGTTTCTCGGCCTCTTGATATGTTATCAAAAGTAAGGTTTCATTATTGTAAACAAACTAAAAGTCTTTCTGAAAAGAAACTTCTTTAGATCTACAGTCAATCTTAGCATGGTAGATAGAGAGCCAATCCATACCCAGGATAACATCAAACTCTACTAGAGGTATAACAATAAGGTTTTCAAGTAGGTTCTTTCCACAGATAAGGATAGGAAGATTCTTATAAATTCTTTTTGCCTCAACATTTCCCCCAGGTGTTTTTACCAAAAGTTCAGGAGTCATTTCTTGAGATGGTATTCCCATTTTACTAGAAAAGTTTTCAGAGATGAAAGAATGTGTAGACCCCGAATCAAACAACACACTGGCATAATCTGAAAAAACAAACAAAGTACCCGATACAACTTTATTTGATGGCCTGACATCTGTTGAAGTAGTTGCAAAGGATTTCACCACCCCTTTATGCTTGTATTCTAACTGCTTCCCATCACTCAAGCTCCTTGTCGGACACTCTTCTGCATAGTGACCCATCTCATTCCACTTATAACATTTCACTAACTGTAAATCAAATTTGTTCTTACCTTCACCTTGATCCTTTTCAGTGAAATCACGAGTCTTATGTCCCATCTTACCACATCGGTAGCACTTCCCAGAATTCAGAAGACATTCCCCAGCATGCCTTTTGCCACATTTATCACAAACTGGAAACTTAGTTCTCTTACCATCAAACTTTTTTGAAGAAGTCTTACCTTTCTCCTGCCACCTCGGTCTCTTCTTCTGCTGGTTGTTATAGAAAACTTGGTCATCGGAAAACTCCATTTCCACCTTCTCAGCACATCAAACAAGCTTTTCATAACTTTTAAACTCACGGGAAGCTAATGCCCTTCGATATTTTGGCTTTAATCCTGAGTAAAAACGATTTATTTTACTATCAAGGTCCCGGATAAAATTTGGAGCATACCTTGCCAATCGAGTGAACCTTTCTTCATAGGCAGCCACTGAGTCTTCCTCTTGCCTCAATTCCAAGAATTTATTTTCCATCCTAAGTCGAACAGCCTTAGGAAAATACTTCTCAAAAAAACATACCTTTGAATTCATCCCGGTCAAGAGCATCAGTCTTATCGGCGTCCCTGATATTTTTAACCATAGACCACCACTGATCTGCTTCACCCTCCAAATGGTAAATAGAAAGACTAACCTTTTGATTGTCTGAACACCCCATGACATCAAAAATCTTCTCCAGTGCTTTAATCCACCCTTCATCTAGCACATGGTCAGATGATCCTCTGAATGATGGTGGATGTTGCCTCATGAAATGTTCCACCACTGACATGTTCCTCTGCGGTTGGTCTGGCTGATCTCGTGAATGGATACCACCGCCATTTATCGCTTGAGTCAACTGCGCCATTACTGCAACAAACTGTTCAGTTCCAATTCCGACCATTTCTGGATGCTGATTCGGAAGGTTATTTCCCTATGTATGCCTTCCTAGCACTTCTTCCCTGTTTCCTCTGCGGAAAACCATTCTGAACAAACATGTCTTAGATGAAGCAACATGGTAATCTTTAAATGCTATATCATTTCGAAAAAAAAATTGGATAATCATTTAATAGAATTCTAACTCCTAAAGTTATCTAAACCGACCTTTGATACCAACTATAAGGCCCCAGACTTAAACCTTACTTAATCTTGAGTTATTACAAGATTACACATTGAGGATCTTTTCGGGTTTAGAGTTTTAGAGAATTAGATCATAAAACTTGCATTACATTCCACATATAAACAAAGTGGTTACATAAAGATAGTATTCTTCATTCCCATCAATAGAAACAAATTTAAAATAAAACATGGATTATTTCTTGACACATCCTTGACTCTATCACCTTATCATGTACATTTCCCTTGACCTGTGAAGAACATTTCAAAAACTTTGGATGAGCATAAAAACTCAGTATGGGTTATAAAAACATGGAAAGGAAATATGGGTACATATATACATAAGAGTGAAATCATACTTTACCCATAAAACATAGGCATTTTAACATACCTCATAAAATCATGAATAAATCATAGAAATCATAAGACATAAAGGTAACTTGATGCATTCATAACATTCTTACGTAGGGAGTAACCCTCTTGGTTACGTTTTGGAATACCCATCACAGTATATTCCCTAAATCTCTTCGGATAAACCTTAACGTTTCAATCCTTCGCGTTACCCAATGCATTGGAGAGCTATATCGGGCTCACCCGCCCTTAGTTTATCATGGAACCACCCGTCTTCATAATAATGCCCAAGATCCATAACATAATCGTATCACATAAAACATGCATAAATGAAACATAACATTTCCACATTTCAATCACAAGATATCAATACAACACAAAAAACATTGTGAAAACCATTTTCAATACCAAAATAAAAGAAAAGTAAAACATGGTATTTATTTTTCTTTTAAAAAGAAGGTATGGCTTGTAGAGGAAGCCGAAACTCAAATAACGGTCACGAAGGTGGAGAAGTCTTTGTCGCCGCATACGTACGACAAAAACATTCCCTTTTGTCGTTTAGTAAATGCTTCGTATAAAAAAGATTCCTTTTGAATAAACGTAAAAGTCAAAGGGGTTTATACACCGTATAAAATAATGTTGTGTATAAAATAAAATATGCCTCAATGAAAGGAGATTGAGACGAAGTCCCATACCCTGTATCCGACTTGACCCGACCGTTCTTTAATCTCCTGAATAATAAACTTGAGTTAATCTCTACTTGCTTAAGAATATTTTTCAAGTTCATTATTCCTTTTATACCATGTTATGAACATCATGTAATCATTTAAGTTAATAATGTTGATTTTGTCAGTATTTAGTTCTTAAGTCAAAAATAGACTTCTTACACTTACATGTTGTTAATTTGGTCATAGGTTCATTATATCCAGAATGATATTAATGATTTTGATAACATATATATCATATATATTCATCATATACATGTATTTATAATATTACATCACATTTAGAGGTAAGAAATGAAATGCACCGTTCATGGAGACGGTAAGCTGTACGTACGCATGAACGCTACTTCCATTTCTATTTCATATTTTATGGAATGGAATCATAATGATATAATAGTATATTATAATTCCAGTATAATAACATATATAATATCATTAACTTTATCCTTTACACATCCCACATATGGTATTAACGAATCAAATCACTTTCAGGGGGCGGTAGTCCGCACTTCCTAAAATGAAGATATCGTGTTTACCCATATTGGAAACCATAAAGGTATTCCCAAAATGAAAAAAACATAATCTTAAGGAAAACATAAACATATTATATATCATATATAAAAATAGTGACATCATAATGGCCACCTTTGAAGGTGTTAAATGAGTATTGAACAATCATTGTTTCGGGAGGCAGAATTTTGCCATCCACGGAAACCGTATGTTCTTTAACCATTTGATGTAGTTGTGTGAGAGTGTAGCTCAAATAAATATTATAACAAAGTCCTAGTATATTGAATATACTGGTTTTGTTACAAAATAAGTAAATAAAAAGAGTTTAGGGGGTTGGAGAAGCAAAATAAAACAAATGAACATGAGAGAATGAATTACCTTTAAAAGTGTAACTCCTTTTGATTTGAGCCTAAAGGATTCCTTTGAAAGGATTCTGCCCAAAGGTAATCCTCTAGGATTAGAAGAGGGATGTGGAGAGAGTAAATGGGCAGGGGTTGGCCGAGCCAAAGGCTTGAGTAGTGTTTGAAATGAGGTAGAGGTGGGGGCCTTTTATAAGAGGAGAGGAGGGGCACTTTTGGAAAGTAAAGAAATATTACTTTATTTGAAAATGTGTTTTGGTTTTAAAAGGTCCCAAATTGATATAATTCGTGTCTAAGGTGATAAGGGTTCTAAATACACTCATCCAATTGGTTTTGGACATGTGTAGTTCATAGAGTTTACATTATCTTTCCATTTTATTTAAATCGTCAAATAATGATGTCATTGCTGCATCATTATTATGTCATAAATAATTTAATTTATTTAATGTCTAAAAATTATAAAACAAATACTATTATGTAGGAAATCTTTTTATCTTTCCAATGACTATTTATAATCAAATATCTGATCTTTATAACACCATGTAAAAATTGTTTTCGTAAAACATATTATGTTTGTGTCATTTTTACTTTTACATTTAATAAAAAGTTATTTATGTCATTTCCCAACCAAAGTGTCTCCATGGGGTCCCCAAGTTGACCCATGGCTTTTCGTGGTCGGCCATGACACAACAAATAAGTTTGGGACATGTGTCTAGGTCATTTCATATTATTAAAGCATTATTTTTACCTTAAACTACACTAATTACCACTAATCGCGATTAAAACTTAATAAGTTACTATTCACCAAAAAATTATTTTAATCTCATTGAACCACATTTTACTTCTTAATGACAACCATGTATGTCGGATTTTTGAAATTCAAAAAACAATGATGGAAAAATTTCATTTAAACGGAAAATCAGTCTTTATAAGTACCACTTAGTGGTTTCACTATTCATCAAAAATTGAAGTTTTTCAGAAAATTACCAAAAATTCACCCTAATCTATATTTGATATTAAGAATTAAAAAATGAAGTCTATTTTACAAAATTCAAAACATATAAGTCACATTAATTAATTTTATAATTAATTCCCGTTGTCAGAGCAAATAGCGTGTTTTTATGAAACAATAAGTATCAAAAGATTGACACTAGTTTGAGTCCAATTTCAAAGTGAAATTGATTCCAATGAACACCATTGGATTAAATGGTAAAAATATATTCTAATTTCACTTCAAAACCAATTCAGAACATAATCTAATCATATAAATAAATTAGATTAAAAAGCAGTTTTGATGTAAAATGCAGTATTTTTCACTATTCATTAAAAAAATGAACATTGTCAGAAAAATACCAAAAATTCACAAAAAGTAAATTTTGATGTCCCAATAATAAAGGATAAGTTTATTTTGACAAACATAGTTTATAAAATTGTCAAAATATAGATTCAAAAATGGTTTTCCATCAAAAGGCAGTAAAACAATCTTTTAAGAATATTTGTGTATTCCATGGATAAGATTGTATTTATTTTCATATTAAGCCTCTATAACACTACCTTAATCATTAATAGACATAGATAAAAATATCTATTATTCATTACTTACTTGGGATGTTACATATGTGGTTTTCTAATGAATCTTCTAGTGATGGTTTGGGTTGTGTTCTCATGTAGGGCGATCATTTGAAATAGTATGACTCCTTTCATCATTGACTAAATGAGAATAATTACCCCACATGTGAAATAGATATTTTTGCATTTATTCATGTTCTCTGGTTTTGGTGACATTATCTTTTTAGGGATAGGTTTACAATATTTTCTAACAATAAGAGTTTGAGATATATCTTTTCTCAGAAATACATGAATATTATACATACATGATGGGTGGAATACCATAAGATGTTTGACATCTATATTTCCTACACCCAAGGGAAGTTAGATGTTATTGTTGATTCTCTTAGTAGGAAAACATCATCACATGTTCTTTAGAAATCAAAAGAAGAGTGGAACCATATTGGTATTTTTTCTTAGTTGAATCTACAATCTCAGGAGGATGTTTTAGGTATGGTTATAGAGAGTGTTTAGTTATCATCATCTCTCCTTTAATATATTTTGTAGATTCATTAGTAATATGATGATTTTATAAGATTTATATAAACCTTATATAGTGGGGAGGAATTTTATGGTTGGTCTCTCTATTTAAATTGTATTCTCATTTTTGGGGGGTTGGTTTATCGTTCTAGAAATAGTGAGAAGTTTTATAAGTTTTATTTCCATAGTTATTCATGTTTTTCTCATCTGATGACTACTAAAATTTATTATGACATGAAATGGAGATTCTAGTGGCTGGGTAAGAAGTGCTACATTTCTAATGTTGTTTCCCACTATTACACCTTCAAACAGATAAACATAGAGAATCTGAAACCTTCTACTTTCCTCCATCCTCTTCTGATACCTATTAGGAAATTGGTTGTGGTGTCCATGGATTTTGATTTTTTATTACCATTGAATATCATAGGAAGTAATTTGATATAGGAGGTGATTGAATGGTTGAAAAGGTAGTCTCATTTCACTTAGATTATGGAAACCACTAAATTTAAAGATCTACGTAAGCTGTGTCTGTAGGAGATTGTGAGGTTACATGGGGTTCATTCTGCAATTTTTTCCAATACTGATCCAAGATTTAGAAAGAGGTTTTTGAGTATTAAATAAGAGGCTATGGGGAATTTTTTTCAGGTTTATTATGGCTTACAATCCATATACAGATAGTCCTATAGAGTGTTCTATTCAGTTCCTAGTGGATATTCTCCAAGCCTTTGTCCTAGATTTTAGTGGATCTTGGGATAGCCATTTCGAACTATTTGAGTTTTCCTATAAAAGGTGTTATCAATAATTTATTAGATAAATCCTTTCAAAGATTTGTATGGTATCTCGTGTAGGAAAAATCTTTATTGGGTAGAGGTGGGTGAAGATTTTTTGGTGAGACTATGTTTTATGAAAAACAATTCAGTGATGATTCATAACATATATCTGATCCTAGTAACAACACAGAGGTGAGAAAATATTATGTGGATTAATAGCATCATTCTTTGGTGTTTTTAGTAATTGAATACGTTTTCATTAATGTTTCTCAATAGTTGGGTCACCATCACCTAGAAAAATAAAGAATGTTGGCTTCGAGATATGTTAGACCATTGGAGTTCGCTGAGCAGATTGGATAGGTTTCTTATCAATTAGAATTACTGGTTCAGTTCATAGGAATTCGTGATGTTTTTTTATATATTTTATCTTAGTAAATACCATCATGATCCCTATCACATTCTAGGTTAGAGAGATATTGAGATAGAGCCAGATGTTTTTTTGAGCAAGCTGTAGAGATCATTAACTCTCAAGTGAAATTATTTCATGTGAATTTTATTTAGTTGTTCAAATTGTTATGGTGGAATGCATTATATTCTCCTGAGACTTGTAAGTATTGAATATTGATGAGAAAGTAGTAGTACCTCCACTTTAATGGACTTCACTATTTCATATGAATTCCCAAGGATGGAATTTCTTATGTAGGGTTGTTTGTAACAACTTGTTACCCACTTATAAATAATTCTATTATTTTTGCATATTTTCCTCTTTAATTTGGTTCATGTTGGAACTTCTGTGGATTGAGAGAATTTTTTATGAAATATGACCAAAATTTTAGGGATTTATGTTTATTTTAATTAATGGATAATGGGTATAAATGTGTAATAGATTTTCCAGTTCTCCCCATGTTTATAAAACGCCAGAGGTGGTTGGTTTTTTCATATAGGAGTCTGGAATTTTCGTAGACTGTAATAGAAATACACATTGTGAAATTACATTACACACCATATAATTTTTACAGGGAAGATTCCAAGAACGTAGTATATATAGTTAAGGGATCACATAGTGTGTACAAATTATACATCGTGTAATGTTAAATATTGGGTTTTTAATAAAAACATGATAGGTTTATATATATATATACATCATGGATTTCATGAGTTGTAAATGTATTAGATTCCTTGTAAATGTCATATATAGGGATTTTGGGAATTGTATGAGTGTTTTTTTATTCATTAAATTTTCAACCACCTTGTTCTTGACCCAGATATCTTACATAGGGATTTTGGGGACCTTCGCTCTGTCTAAATCACTTCATTCATCAATTGATATCTGTTGCGGTGGGATGCATCTCTCTAGGTGAGTGGACCTTTCTTATTATTTATTTACATTAATAATTGTAGCACTATTTCATTAAGTTATTGTTTATTTTTACATGTGATGATTCATCCTTTGATTACTTTATAGATCTGTTGTGTGATCCTGTTTTGGGGGTCAACTCATTATTGGTAGTGGGGCGGTAAGTTGTCGTTAATGAGGTATGTTTTGATCTTTCCAGTTTTCTGACCCTTTTATTAAATTGAATCAATTATTTTATTTTTAAATTAGTTATAGGGACTATTTTTTTGTTATTGTGTTCTTTATATTGGTGGATTTTGTCACGGGTGTGTGTGACTTGAGTTTCAACGTAGGTGGTTTTGTCTCTATCATATGTTGGTAAAATGAATTTCCCTAGTTTTTTTATAATTTTTTTAATAAATTAATTAACTTGAATGAATTATTTTATTTTTATATGTGGAAATTGGTTTTTGATAAAATATTGGTTTACCCTCAGTTTTGGTAAATGAAATGGGTTTTCAGAGCATTGTTAAATAGTTTTCTAAAATGGTTTCCAAATCATGGTTTGATGAAAATTGATTGATGAATTGTTTTAGAAAATATAGATCATGGGATGACTTAGGTACTTATATAGAAGGTCTAGTATTATTCCTCATCTATTTTTGAGGGGTTTTCTAATGGGGTTTTTTTCTTCTCCCTAAGCCTATTGTTATATGTACTTGTTTGACTTGTAAGGGGGGTCGCTTTATGGGGTATTCATCTACTCTATAAAATCAATACATATTTTTAGTGGCATGCTGAATATATTATTATCTATGTTAGGTATGTGTTTACAATATATCCTAACCTTTTGTGATCCTTAGTAGGATGCTACATATGCATTTCTTTTGGATTTTACTATTTTTGTTATACTGTCATGGATTTTATATGGTATGTGATACCAATTTTTTCAGGTATCTACTTAGATATATGTATATGAAATACTTTCAAACGGATTTACCTACATTATTTGGAAATGTGGAAAAGTTGGAAATTAAATTTCATCCCCATTCATTTAACATAAAAACTACTAATCCATATATTACGCCTTATTTTATTTAAAGATGGGTATGATTGAATTATTGGAAAGAGATTATTATACAAATACTTTTTATGAAACTCTTGGGTGAGACCCTATAGAGCCTGTTATCTCACACACAGAAAACCCCTTTGGTGGTGCATATAGCTTCTTATGAATTTATATGTAGGGAAAGGCAAGGATCCATAGTGAGGAAATGAGGTTTTCTACTAGTTGGGTTTTGGTATCTAGTTGTGAGATTGTGTGATTTTTCCATGATATCACATGGAGCTATTATAGTGGCTGTTTTAGTTTTTTTTCCTTTTCATTTGGACTATTCAGATGGATATTGTTTTCTACCTTTTCGGTTGTATCACTTATGTTGTTCTATATCTACTATAGAACATATTTATATCTTTGATTATTTTTCAATTCTATGTTTATATATGCCATGTTTTTTCTTTAGGCAAGGTGAAATCATTCCCTCTGATTGTTGTTTGATGCATGGGTGCTTGTCGCCAACCCATGAGGACTGGGAAAATCGTTCGGGTATGTGGAAGACCGATTTGAGTAAAAGTTTTGAGAGGGTATCAGGGTTAGTTCATTACATTAAAAATTAAATTAAATAAAAATTATCCATTTCCCTATATTGAAAAACAGTTTTATCAACCTTAGTGGGATTGATACTTATGAAAGGTTGATTTGCAATTTCGATATTATCAACTAAGAGAGAAAAAGGAAGATATACTAAAGGAATCCCTCCATTCAAAATGTGGAAAATTTCAATTCATACTTATTCCTTTAAAACATTTAAATTCTTAAGTTTTCATCATGGATATTGTTAATTGATTCATTTATGTTTAAAAAGACAATTTTTTCTATTATTCATTGATGATATTCTTGTATATTATCGGTTTGAAAAAAAATGTGATGAGAATTTATGGATTGTATTAATGACTATATGGTGGGATAAATTAATTTCCAAATTTAGTAAGTCAAAATTTTGGACAACAAAATTATACCTATTATTCCATGTGATCAATAAAAAAGTTATATATGTGGATCCTTGAATGAAAAAGTTGGTGTTTGAATATGCTATATTTAAAAAATGAAATACTGATCGGTAGTATTATTTGGTTTTATTAGTATTACAAAAAATTTGTGAAATATTTATAATGATTTTAAAATATAATAACCTTGTTAAATAGAAATGGTTCAATTTTTATTTGGATAAAATTACTTAATGATAGATTCATGTAGATTAAGAATATTCAATTAACTACAAGCATTCATACTCTACCATACAATGAAGAAGGGAATATTATATAAATTGTTTCTATGAAAGGATTGTTTGTGTTATTCTAAAAAATCAAATATCAGTATATTTTCAATTGCTTCAATTAATGGGTTATGAGGAAAATTACCCATCACATGATTTATATATATGAGCTATGATTATGGAACCAAATATTCAAACCCATTATTTATATTTTGTATCAGTGATATAAAAATTGATTATAAGATCTTATTGTATACTTTACCATAGAATGATATGAACATGTTAATAAGTATATTCTTAAAGATGATCAATTATTATGATTTTTCAATACATTTTAATCTAATGACAGAAATTAATTTTGAGTATGCACTATACATAAAATCTCAAGTTACTATATCAAGGATGAGGTTCAAAAAAGGCCAAAATAATTATAGTTTTAAATGGATAGAGATGATAATTATAAGGTAAAGGATCAAATAATAAATTTATAAAATCTTTCACAACCATAAATATATGTGAATATCCTGGAAGATAAAAATGGATGATACAAATAAATAGAAGAACGTAGAAAATTTTCAAGATTCCACTCTTTAAAAAAATGGATTTATAGGATTTACAAAATTAACACATTTCAAATTAATGTAGAAACAGAATACATTTTTTTTGATGATTCATATAGCTTAGTTTTATTTATTCACCATAGAAGAATAATTAAATTTTTATATAGTAGAAAAAACATCATGTGATACAACATGAAGATAGAGATTATATAGTGTGCATTTAGATACATGTTCTACAAGTATATTAATGATAAATGGTAGAAAGTCACCATGGATTTCATTATGGGTCATCCAAATACCTATATAGACATAAATTACATTTGTGTTTTTATTAATATACATTGATGGAACACATAAATACAATTTGAGAAGATTTAATACTTGTTCAATAAGAATTGGATACATAATAGAAATTTAACACAAGAAAATATCCTCAAACTAACAGTAATTCTAATAGGACAATTAAATCATTGATAGATATTCTATGATCTTACTATAAATATTCAAAAGGAGCTTCTGATAATAATCTTCATCCAATTGAGTAATAATGTAACAATAGTTTATACGAAACCATTGAAGTGGAACTGTATGAGGTTCTATGTGGAAAGAGATAAATAAATCCATCATCATTAGGACGATATTGGATAACAAAAGTTATTGTTACCAATTCATTAAATTGAAATAACATATAATACCTAAATAAATCAATATAATATTAAAGTTCTATAAAGTTGATATGAGATATATGTTGATAACATTTGGTGAGATATTGAGTTTTAAGTTATATAAATAATATTTTTTAGAAGATCAACATGGAATTGGATTATGAAACTCCAAAATAATGTCAGTTTTTTCCCAAGATTCATTTTATTATTTTAAATTATTGATTTCATGGTGGGTGGAGTGCATCAATTGTCTCTCCCACTTAACATTTCATAAGAGTATAATACATTCCATGTATCAGTTTGGGGGAAGTACATACCTAATCCATAAAAACTATAGAACTCTAGGGTTTTAAAAATAAATAATTATATCTATTATTTTTAAAAACAAATAGATATATTTGATCATAGATAGAAAGTACTAGTTAATAAGACAACACATATAGTAAATGTTTTGTGTTGAAACTATCTGTTTGATGATGTGATGAGGTAACCCATTGAAGTAATAAGATAAGAATACCATCATCTATTTTCATCTATGTAATTAAATTTTAGGGAATAATTATTATAATTGATAGAATGTAACACATTATATTTTTAATATGAATTTACCAACAATAAATCCCATGGGTATGATATATTTTTTTATACTCAATACCATAAAAATACGTTATTTAATTATGGTAAAGTATTAAATTTTACAATTTCATAATAAAAAAAAGTTTTAGGAATGAGGTAAAAAATAATTAGGAATATAACCAGTTGAATAAACCATATCAATATTACAATATTTTAACATGATATATTAATCATGAATAACTCACATGAACAACATACCATAGAGTGTAAATGTGGAATGAATGTAATAGAATAGAAATATGGTATACATATTGATTATTAAATTGTAATGAATGATTTTAGCAAGGAATGTACATTTATATATAGGAATGTAAATGGTAACATGACCAACATATAGTATTTATATATATATAGTCGTTGGATATATAGTCATTAGAAATATGGTTGTTTGGTGAGCATGCATCTAACAGATATAAGAATTATTTTTCAATGGGGAAGTAGAGATGGATAATTCATTAATAAAATATAGTATAAATTTAATTAAAAATAATTAAGAAAACATGGAATAAAATAAAATTATAATTTTTCATTGGTGAAAATATATTATATTTTAAAATAATCATTATTATTATATGTTTTTTATTTTTCTTTATAAAAAGTATATCAATGCAATTTGAATAATGATTTTAATGTAATTTATTGTTAATATATATAAACAAAAAAATTAGCATTCATGAGATTCTTAATAACAATTATTAAGTAATATTAGAGTCAATTCATGTTCTAAAAACGTTTTACCAGAAATAAATTAATCTTTATGTTTTATTTTGATTTTTTTTTATCAATTTTAGAAAATAGATTTTTATATTTTTATTCACTATTTCAAAAATAGGCAATAATTTAAAATTTATTTCTGACCCAAAATGTTATCAAGGTAACTATTTAGATGAGATGGTAAAGGATAGTATAATTTCAAATTTTAAACTAGGTTGTAAAGAAATAAAATATATAAAAACATTATAAAAAAGTATATATGAGGAACCTCATGAAATATCCTCATCCTTTATCCATTTTTAAGACAGTTTCCTTGTCAAATTACAATTATTACACATTAAGTAATCTGTATTTACTAAAATGGCATACACAAATAATCTATAAAGGGACCCATCCTCCCTCCATTTCAAAAAAACACTCCAAATTCATTTTACACGCCTATATTAGACCATATTCCCTTTTTAATAGTCATAATAGATGATTTTATGAATCTAGTCTCATGAAGGATCCCCAAATCGATCAAATCATAAAAAATCAAAAGAGATGTCAAAATATACAAAGTCACAATAATGTCTGTATATTATATTTAAAATATATTCATCCCTTTAAAAGTTTTTATTTTCAATTACTATATCATTTAAATGATATCATTATATTTCTTTATAATGGAATTATAGAGAAATAAGTTCATACTCATTCATTAAATTAAAAGTTGTTCTTATTTGGGTCAGCTGAACAACCTTCACGAAAGATGTTATAGTAATTTCATTATGGAATATTATATAAACATAATCTTACTAAAAATATGATATTTTTTAAACTATATAATGGCAATACATACTTTTATTTATATTTATTAATAAAATTAATTTTTCAAATATTTAAAAAACATATACTTCTTAACCATTCATTTTGAACCATTATCGTAACATCCTTAAAATAATTATGAATCTATAAAAAAACATAAATCATTTTTAAAACCTTTATATGAACTTTATATAGGTGATAAAATCTTGATAAAGGATAAAAAACATTGACAACTAGATCAAAGAAATTATTGAACAGATCAAACAATTAACAACTAAATATTAATATTAACTATAAATGATTAAAAAATTGTTTATAAATATTTATTAGTAAATTATATTAAGTAAAATAAATAAAAATATGATTGTTATAATATATGAATAATATAACAAATTTATTATACAATGTTTTAGAAGACGTTTAAGAAAGAGGGAATCCATGGTATGGGTTTTCATGAATCAATATCATTTTGTTGAGTTATATTATTTCTTATTACACTAAGTTATTTTATGATTATTATAATCTATACGAAGATTATAAATTTTTTATTTAATTTTTTCCCTTATTAAATCTACATATACTTATAAAAATATTTTTTAAATCAATTTATAGATCATAAAAAAATGTTGTAAAGGAAATATTTCTTTCACTATTTTTGGAAATTATATTAAATATAAATTTTATTTCATACCAAAATGATTACATTCCATTAATAAATTTTAATATTTCTTATCATATTTTATTATAATATTTATCCTTAATTATATTCCTCATAAAATTTTATATTTTACTCATCATTTTGGGATACTTTAAAATTTTCTAAATTCCTCACAAAATAATTTTATTTCCATAACAATTTAGAATTTAAACTTTTAGTTTATTCAGAATTACAATTATTTCATTTAGGTTTTCTTTATTCCAAATTTTATTAATGATGATAAGTTTTAAATAAAATCAAATTTTTTATTATACTTTCTAATTTGATATATAAATTTTTTGCAACAATGTTATGAAAAAAAAATAAAAAATCACACTGCGTGATTTCACACACATTTTCCATTTCCCTTCCTAATGATACACATATATAATAATTTATTATAACTCATGTATCATCCATTAAATAATATTGTTATTTGATTATTTGTTTGATTTGATTTTAGGTATCATCCAACCAAATTACATATATATTATTATATGACACCATAAGAAAATGTTATATAGAAAATTTTATTTAAATGGGTTAAAATGTATATTATTTTTTCATGTGGAACATATATGTATAGATATATAATTATCTAACTAGTGGTTCTATAATTATATATCCTTCTAATACATTATTTAGTATTTTTATCTCTTGAGATTATTATGAAATTTGTTTAGTTATGCTCAATCCACTATGTTATATATTGCGAGTTGGGATGCCTAGTAGACTATATTATGGTACATCTGTAGTGATACTTATTCCGAAATGTTGTGATGGTATTAGAATACTACATAGAAATAAGTTATGATCTTCTATTGTTATATATATTATTCACTACCAAGTTTTGATTCCATGTAATATGTCTATTATCTTATGATTACACATTATTCTTACATGGTATGTTTTATACATGAGTGATCATCCATTTATATTTTTACATTTCACATTTATAATCTATGAAAATTACATCATGCATCAAGACCAATTGTTATGGTTCCATAATCTTATATTTTAAATCATATATTTTAACAAATTTGTATGTTCTTATAATGCTAAATATCTATGTTACATTTTCTTGGAATCACTGATATGACTTCACCATACTGAATTTTTGGCCTAACTAATTTATATGTTTCCCTTTTTCCAAGGTAAGGAATTAGAACATCATACACCATATATTTATATCTCAATGATGTATATATAATTATTTCAAAAAAATGATAAATATATTATGAAATAATTTTGGTGTGTATCTAATCAAATATAAAACTAATCATTTGGGTTATTATAGGGTGTTTTATTTAATGTATGTAAATTATTATAATATCAAATTATGTAAAATACATGTATTATATGATTGGTTCATCACAGTTGGTATTGATGTTGGGTAAAAATGTTTTAGATTAGATTACGATGAAAAAGAGTATATAACTAAAGGAAACCTTTGTTTAACCCAATGTATAATATATTTAAACAAATGTGTTGTTAGATAAAACATCTTATAAATTAAATTTTTTAAATTCTTCTGATTTTTTTCTCGAGTAATTAATTTTTTTGGATATAGTTGTTTATTACACACACTAACCATTTTGGATTTCATAAGTCACTAGGAACTTAGTGATGATATTGATATGGTTACTTGTACACTTGTTATAGAAACAATATTATTTGGTTCTAGTTATATTCATTACATCATATCTAGCAAATTTTTTGTAATTATAAATTCATAAACTCAGGGATTGGATATTAAATTATCTTTTATAACACAAATTGGTGTGATGATTGTGTACCATGTATATAACTCATCTATAATTGTGGTTTGTGGTAAGTTATATACTGAAAATTTACTTATTATTACCTTGGTAGTTATAGGCGACATTAAAAATAAGTATTTTCTCTCATAACCTTGTAATCAACCCAAATTTTGGAATTGTTGAATTTTGTTTAACATCACAAATTTTAGGGTGAATATATATCGGTGAAATAGTCATTTTGAACATCCTTTGGTAACTAATTTAGTAAAGTGAGTATTAATATACAATAATTAATAATATTGATCTCAAATGGTTTTGAAGAAACTCAACATTTAATATATATAAATTGTGATGGAATATATCAATATATTTCCCAAATAGTTTCCAAATGTTCCATTAAAACATGAGTTTTATTTTTCAATTTAAATCATAACTAGTTCAATGAAAATTTTAATAAATCCGTATAAAATGAACATAATTGAATTTGAGAAAATAAAATAGAAACTTCAAGTGTATTTTGGCGAGGGTTTTATACACCCATGAATTTAAATACGGGGCTATACTAAATACAATTTTATTATAATAAGGATAAGTAAACACATAATTGAATTGATTATCATGATATTAAAAGGATCAATATAAAGAATCAATAACCTCAACCCTATATTCTTGATTTATTTTACCATCTTCATAAGGGAAAATATTTCTAAAACATTTATTTTGATGTGAATGTATTTAACTAAGGATGAAAATGGAAGATATACCAAATAAAACATTAAAAATTAGCTATGGAGACTATTAATTAGTAGTTATTACCTTAAGATGTAAAAATTCCCCAGTTAACTTCATCAATGTGACGATGAATATTATTAGAGACTACTAAGATAAATTTGAGTTAGTTTTTATCGATTATATTCTAATATATTCCATGAGTAAGGAAGAATATAATTTTTTTAAGGATTGTGAAAATGATCTTGAGGAAGGAGAAATTATTTTCAAAATTTATAAAGTGTGATTATTCTTCATAAAATGTATCCTTATTGTAATACTCTGAACTAGATCTCTTTGAAAAAACTAAAGTGGGGGTTACCACATGGAATTAGGCATGCCTCCATTTATGGGTGATGTTAATAATGAAAGTCTTCAAAATACCTATAGATGTAAATGGGATCCATGAGGTGCCCCATATTAAATAATAACAAGAGGTAAAAATATCATTATGATGAATAAAATTTAAAAGAATTGTGGTGATAGATAAACATATAACATGATTCATGTAAATAAACAACTCATTATATAGTATATATAGAATAATAACTAAAACTAAGATAGTCTATAGAACCACTCATATAATCCGACCAATAGAAATATCTGCCTCCACAACCTATTTTACAAATACCACAAGTCTATCACCAATAATCACATGTTCATTGAGATAAAACTTGATGGTCTACCAACATAAATTGAAAACTATACCGAGTACGTAGGTGGAGGTGAGTCGAATGGCCTAATAGGAATCCCGCATTCCTAAAAAAATATTGTTTTATATTTTGATGAGTGGATGTTTATGAAATACATATTAGGTTTTCATTTCATTCTCATTCATCAAACCCACGAATATACATTACACACAATGTACATACAATCATAGAATTTATTTCATCTTATGCTAATAATGCCTCAATGATAACTTACCTTTTCTGTATTTTCCCTATTCAAAAAGTAAAAAAGAGTCACCTAACACCTCATATCATGACTAATAACTAAAATTTTTTAGTAAGGTGTTATACCCTATTTGATCCATATGCAATGATGTATGTTAGTGTTCCAAACCAATTCCTGGTTGCTACACCGTCACTTAGGGTAAACCATATTCCAAACCTCACCCACATCACACAATTTATTAACCACTGCCATATCTCTATGATATTTTCTAATAAACACAAGTGATCCAATTAACTATCACTTCGGGAATTTTTTTCCAGTATCCTTGTACTCATCAAAATTGCATGCCTCAAGAACTTCATCATTATTGTCTTACTAAGAGAAGAGTCTCAAAAGTTCATGGATTTTCCCCTCTAAATCATAGGTGGATAATTATCCACAGTAATATCTCTTTAACTAAGAATGAGGTAACAACCATCAGTTTAAATATATAAAAATAGAAAACAATGATATATTTAACATAGTTATTCAGCAAACAAGTGACACACCTCCCATATTGAAACGTCACTAGCTCATCTTCCTAGAATATAGTCCCAAAAGATATTGTCCTACACTTCCAAAATGCATTTATCCTTCTAGAAAAAAGCACCCTAGAACACCACAGTCACATGAAAAATATTCCAAACCTCCCATTATTGTCATCCTACCCATAAGGGTATCCTCTATGGTTATTCAACCCATATCTACACACTATGGGTTCAGTCACTTCATCTCAACCCGAATAGGGATAAAAAATCAAAATAATATCATCATTATATGACACAAATATCCATTCATCATGATGAGAAAAAAAATCCATAACAATTCAAAAATAAGGAACAAAATTAGTCAATTCATACTTGAAAAATTGGGCACTTACCATACAAGGTCAAACATAGCCAAAAAATATGAAATAAATTCATTATATCAATCTTTAAGAAAAAATTCAAAATACAATTTCGTAATTATTTTAGAAATAGATTAAATGAAATCTAAATCATTTTTCAACCTTGAAAAAAATTTACATCAAAATATTCTTTTGAAACCCACACTACTAATTTAAGTACTATTTCAAAACCATTTCACAAATCATCACCTTTCAATGAAATTTCATTCTAGTAAAACCCCTTTTTAAAATAACAATTTGAAAAAAAAACATCATGATTTCAATATACAACTCATCCCATCAAGAAAATCATAATGAGGTACACCAAAAGTCATTCAACAAGGATGGTCCCATTCAATTTTTTAGAAAATACCATTCTCCTTGTTGACTATCAGGAAGATGTGATCATATACCAATCTATTGGAATTATCAAAAAAATGATTCAACATGATTATAATAATAATGATGATGTAAAATGATCATAAAATTAAAAATGGTTAAAAGGATCAATAAATTCTAGTCCACCTAACTAAACTGATGATCCATAGTCCATCCCAAGCTTGTATTTATCTCCTCCATATCCACATGAAACTATCTCATCCAAAAAAAATTAACTAATAAAAGATAGAACCAAAATCCCAATTCATCATAACTGATTCTGAACTCATTTAACAAGCTCATAGTTTTAAAATAATAGGAATATGGATGTGGTCTAATTCTTCCATACACACAAACCTATGATGCACAAAATCAATAAGTCATACCCCCTAATAAATGGTCAATTGATTACAAAATCGGAAAAAACAAATAGTCAAATAAATACATGGGGAATTATAAATTAAGGAAAAAATTGAATAAAGTAATGATAAATAACCTCTTAGGACCTTCTCTATTACTCGGAAAAAAATCATCATCAAACGGGATGAATTTACCATGATCCCAGGAAATCATCTCTATAAAACCCTAAAAAAGAAAACCAAAATCATAGAAAATAGGGGAGGGAGAATATTGGATAGGATATGAGGAATCTTATGAAGAATTGATTTGATTAAACCCATTAGTACCATTAAAATATAATGGAACCCAAAGTGAATAAAGGAAGGATAAGTTCTTGGCATTCCCATCAACCCATGAAACCCTCTCTATGAATTCCTAAGACGATTCCTATTTTGAAACCCCCAACAGAGACATCCTATACATTTTTTTCAAAAAACATTCCATCTGATCATATGACTCACCACCATGATGGTCCTATCAATGAATACTCCATCAATGAAAAGAACATATCATGAACATAGGGGGGGTATGGTTCATCCACCTAGGTTGAGGGATTGACATTGTGACCCCCTATCATGGAGTGTCCCTCCCTAAAGATTATGTCATGAAATACCCCCCATGGTGGGGAATTGGGTTGCCTCCCCTCTTACATCATGGATCCCTAATGCCTCTTCCAAAATTCCCAACTTTACACTAGATTATGCCATAATGACTGATGGGTTTCTGTGAGACCCACAGCTATAACCGAAATTTTAGTTTCAATACCACCTTGTCTACAATATGGCATTCTCTTAAGAAACTAAAACACCTCCCAATACTTAATACACATCCAAAATATATTCCCAAACATGGAAACTCATTTAGAATCACAATTCACAAGACATCCTATGTTAATGAAAAATTATAACTTTCTATGAGTTTCAAAACCTATAATAATACATCTCATTAAATAGTCCCTAGAATAAATTTTTCCATCCACAAGATTCCACAATAGTCCTTAAACTATACAACTAAACCTATCCAAGATAAAAAAATTATAAACTCATTGTTTTCTATCTCTAAACACCTAACAATCTTCTACTACACAACTTTAAACACAAAACACACTATTCACCGAAGTTCAATATACATTCTCAAAAAGAATACTATAGACCTATCCATGACCATATTTTACACTCTATAATAGGTTGTACCCTATCAATACATGGGAAATTATGATATAACTTCCACCTAACTACATATAATTATATGAATCTATACCATCCAGTCATCCTCTGCCTAGATTTTTACAAACATTATTGACTTATCCCACTAATGCCTTTCGACATATCTCAATATTGATTCCTCATATCACAGAGGGAAACATATAAATTTACACACTACATTTTAAAGATGAAAGTTTGTGTAATTCCATATTTGGATACTTCAATATCCAAATTTCTTTCATACACCACCCATGAATACCAACACATATCCTATTATACTCACTCTCAAATTCCATTACATCTAAGAACCTAAGAGAATTGAGGTTCATATATCCACGATGCATTTGATGCTCTCCAATGTAGCAGTATACTTGTCCCTTATTACCAATACAATAACATTGATTCATTCTATCCCAATATATGTTCACTATCAATGATAATGACCAGACATGATAACTCCAATCATACCTGAGCACAAAAAAAAATTGGTCATTATAAAGATGGTGCTCAAATTAACCCATCGACCTCAATCTATTGATATATAAATAATTTATTCAGACCTTGTATTATTTTTCCCCCTACTGTAAGTTTCTATCACCAATGGTTGATTTTATCTAATGGTTCTCCCACTATATGAATAACCTACATAGTCCAAAATTATTCAATATAAATAGAGAATCTACTAATCCTTAACCACTAGCTATGTGATCCCAAATTATAACATACATATTATGATCCATAAAAAATGGATGTCTAAAAACTAAAACATGCACAAAATATTCACAATTGAAAAACCCATGTCATCACTGGTCCACAACTAAAAAACAAAAAAATCATGTATATATAGGTACTTGTTACTTTTACATAAACACCAGTACAAACTAGTTCCCTACACTCTAACCTCACTTAGATTATTCTAAAAAAATCATATAAAATCCAAACACAAAATTCAGGTTTCCATCTTTCTCCAAACCAAATCACTAAAATCAATGAAATCTAGTTTATATAAGCACCGATTTATTTTTCAAAAACACTCAAACCCTTTTACTAAACCCAATTCTTGCTAAATTTTTCAAAACAACAATTGGATTTTAAGGTTATTTACCAACTAAAAAATCTAATAATACAAGGACTCAATTATACCTTTTCCAAAAACTAATAACATTTATAAAACCATTTTAAAATCCAACTATCAAATTTTTTTCCTATGATTTTTTAAAAAATAAAAAAAACCTGGACATTTCAAAAACATAAACTTCATATGCAATTTTAGGTAAAGAAAACATATAAAAACATTGATAAACACTTCATTACATGCATGAAACTTCTATATAAAATTAGTTCTTCTTCTAGAAAAAGTGGTTCTCAAAAAATCCACTCCTTCCATAAATGATTTCATTATGGTGGTCGAATAATCACATTCACAATCTATCAAACAGACCCCTCAAACCCAAATTAATTTAATAATCCATTATAATTGATTCAAGTAGACCAAAATTATATTATATATTCCCTTAATTGATTATTTATTATGATGGGGATACATTCCAAACCACACTTCCCATAGGAACATCTATCATGCAGTAAGCATCCCGATATCATTATATATGAAAAATCAATTACTCCCAACTAATCCCTATGAATAGTTATTAGTCTCATCCATCATGTATTTATATTATTTGTGTAATAAATCACATCACTAATCCTAGATATCATTTTTGGGACACTCTTTATCCCTTAAAAACTTGGGAAACATTCTCTATCATGATGGCTAATAATTTTCTCATCCCACCTCCCAAGATCTAACAACCTATCTCTATGAAAAACATAAAAAACCACTTAGTAATATTTTTTATGATGTAATTTTGTAACATTATGACATAGATCTTCTGAATAGAACCTAATTAGTTTTCATCAAATGAACATAGGCATGATCCCCCATATGATAGTATTCTTGAAAGATAATATCTTTTCTAGGTGTGCTCCTTCCTTTTATGTTTTTTTTAATCTCTATCATTTAGTTTTATTTGGTTAGAACCATTTTTTCTATCCTATTTCAGGTGTGATGATAAAAGGAAGGAAGTAGGAGTAGTGGATAAATAAAATCCCTAACTAGAGAGTAGACTATGGTATAGAGCTTTTGGTTGCATCGTAGTATTAATCTTTGTGGCGTAGAACTCATCTCTATGTAGTAGGGTCCTAGAGGAGGAGACGCTGAGATACATAAAATTTAGACATAGCTGCAGCATGGAATCATGGCTCTAGAATTAGGGTATTATGGGGAAAAATGGTTGGTTTTTCCAATTTTTATACCACTATAGAATAGAGGCTGACTGTGGTGTGGCTATCATTTAGAGATTCAATGTTCTGCAATGTGGAATATTAGGCTATTACATAGTATATTATTGGTTTTATAGGATTTTCAATATAGAATCCACTATGGATCTTATACATGGCTCGACTAAGGGGGGTATGATTTGGACCCTTAGGCTACGCTATAGTGTACCCTCTATCAGACGGGTATCTGGTGCAGTCTAGTAGGTTGTTTCATGGTTCAATTTTAAATATCATATCTATAAATAACCCCAGTCACTCTGAACTTATTTAGATTCACCTTTTTCCTATGAACCTCTAGTTCCATGAATATCTTTTGGAAGGTTTTTTCACCTATTTTAATGTGGATTAAAACCACGCATTCTAGGGATCTATCTATGGGGATATGATCCATCCAATATTGGTGTTATGATATAGATATTGAAGCTGATCCTTCTGATGTATCTTCTTTGTATTCTCATTATATGTTTTTCATTCGAGGGACCCATGTTGATAGTGTTTCTTATCATCATCTATGGGAAGGTAAAAGAAGCAAATAATTATCTCAGATTATGGAAGTTCTTTTGTATCATCTTTATTTGATGTGGGTGGTATAGAAATTACCCCTTGTGTAATATTGAATTTATTATAGTATTTTAAATACATGTGATCATTTCATCATGTAGTGTGTTTGAATTATAAATTGAATTAACCATTTTTTGATGAGTTAAAAAAGTGTGGACCCCCTATTGGATCCCCTTGGTCCCATTGCTATTGGGATCGAGACATATAGCCACCTAATAGGTGTTCTATCCATTGACCATACTTAGGTCCTGGATAGATTTAACACTAACCATTCGACTTTTTGATTGTTGGATTGGCAATCTGATTTGGTATAACTTTTTGAAAATAGTTTAAATGTTTGTTATGTAATTTCATAGGCTGGGAATTTATTAATTGATATGGTAAATATTTTTCAATTTCAAGTGGAAAATGGAAATTTGATTCATTGACATAATGTATTATGATGTCTTATCAAATGTTTTATTATTTATAGGGATTTTCCCAGATGTGTTAATTCATATAAGGTTTTTTCTAGATGCTCCAATACTTATAGTTATTTTCTTGGATGTTTTAGTTCTTATAAGGCATGGATCAGAAATCTTTTAATACTTATAGGTATTTCTCTAGAAATATGGTAATTCAAATAGGTCTCTTCAAGATTTTCTAGTGATGATTTATAGATACACCCTATAAGGTTCATGGTAATGGTTTGAATGGATTTTTGACATGCTCAATGATATCTATCATGGTGCTGAAGTAGGATGGGAATGACCCTATGTGTCAACTTATAAATCCATGGTCGATGATTTATTTAATGAGAAAAATTAATTGATTTTACAAATATCTATATTATCACCTTATTTCAGGAACTACATATCTCATACTAAATTTTTTTTGTACATGTTGGTGTCGACCTACTGAGTTTTAATCACACCTTGGATAGGCCATTGTTTGGTAGCTGAAAAAATTTCGTGGATTCTAGTTTGGAAAAGGTAAAGGGACCTTGTTGTTGGTTGTTTACTACATTATAAAATAGAGCTGAGAGATGGGAACGACATGGGGATCAGGACCGAGGAAATAGAGTTTTTTATTTTTAGTTTCATAGTCATTTATTATTTTATCTTCATCACATAATTTGGTTACTTTCTAGATAGTCATTATCTTACTCTATTTTGATGAGATAATATAGTTTTTATTTATATTTGTATGTAAGGATATTGTTCATTATTTGTTTTCTACAACTCTCTTAGTATTTATTATATTTTTCTACTATGTTCTAGATGGTATAATATCCCTACTATATCTTTCACACCCTCACAACTATTCATTAACATTTGGAATATGAGGAGGCACATTTTACATCATATAGTCAACCTTGATGGGCACGTGATGGAGTACTGGGTCAGGGAAATTAAAAAGTTGTATCAAAGAAGCCAGATTTTATTTTATATTGCATTATTATTGTGGAATGGTGTAAATGGGAATAAGATGTGTTATAAATTTGTAATTATCTTGTTTATGGGAGTATTTATCTCATATATAGGCGATAATTTTGGTACCTATTGATGGGATTCTTATTCATGTTGTTGTTTTGTTACAGTTTTGATGTTATTTTAACTAGGGGGATTCAATTATTGTGTGATATTATTGTATATTAACACTTTTACTTATGGATCCATATATCATGATATTATTATGAATACATAATTATAGGAACAAAGGGATATATGTCAACATGATTTTTTCATGATAGAAACATATTTACTAAAATTAACATACATTCCCATATTAACTATGAAATTAAATATCTTGATTTCTCTGATATAAATGCTGAAGTGTACTATTATATAATGTAAAATCACATATATGTTCAAATTTAGAGTATTATAGAACCATTTTTGCTCTATTTTTTAACCTATTTAGGTTGATCATACTACGTTCTATTTATATAAGATGTGAATCAGACTTTTTAGAGACAATTACTCAATGTTATCTTCATGTTGAGTTTATAGAGAGTTTTTATTTGAAAAAACATAACATATATAAGCTGTAAAATCATGAATAAGAATATGATAGAATATCATCTTCATGACAAATCCCTAATGTTTATTCAGTTTATATAGACATAGAATGTTTACACTATACCTTAAATGTATGAGTTGATGACAGAGTTATAGCTAAAAAATTCAATTATATTCATTGTGTAAGGGGAACTAGGAAGAAATGTTCTATATTGATTAATTCTAGATAATCATCAAGAAACAAGATATACCTACTGATATGATGGTTGATCTTTCTTACTTATATTCTTAAAGGACCATCCAACAATTGGTGGGACATCTTGGATCAAACTGGGAAACATGAGGATCTATTAAAGAATTATTTTTAGATGATGTTTCTAATCCACTTGTATCTATGGAAATTGATGGAAGATAAGGATCATGAGTTCCTACACTTGACACTGAAGTGAATGATAATAATGGACTATGTTGGATGATTTATAGTCTTAAAGAACATTGCTTCATCCTAGGAAGAAAATGTGGTCTCTTATTAGAGGCATTTTTAAGATGGTATTCATTATTAGGTCACATAAAAAGTGAACTTATTTCATATATGATGTTTTTTGGAACATAATGAATGAGGATCTCATTATAGAATGGATCACATAGAGACCCCGAATGGTGGTATGGAAATTTCTATAGGGAAGTCTATGATCTCATCATCTAATAGCAGGTAGTTACACTATGGTGGTCACCTTTAGGGAAGTGCTGGGAAAAGCATGCAGGGAAGTGGGTGGTTATCTTGGTGTCATGGATCATTATAGTGCTTTTAGTTTGTAAGAGATATCCACATGTTCCCTTAGTGTCCTTACATGACTATCATGTATTGTATTTATAGAAAGTTGGGTCATTTTCAAAGGATTCCTAGAAGTTTGCTTTATCCGAGCAATGATAGGGGATCATTAGATGAAAATGATTCAAGGAAGTAATAAACTACCCTCCGAAGATTGGTTATTGGGGTTACACCAGATGTTCAGGTTGAGGAAAGTGACATTGTACCACCACATAAGAGTGACATTATCAATCAGTGGAAAAAACATAAGAGAGTCAAACTAGATCCAATGGTATAGGGACAAGTTAATTACACTCTACGATGTATACTCTGTCTAGTTTGTATGTAATAATTTAGACCATTAGAGATAAAATTTTTGTATCATCTACCCTTACATTAGTTTTGATTCATATAGGATCATTTTTTTCCTTTCTTATGATTGTCCTTAAAATGGTTTGGGGGTTTATTTTGAGATATTTGGTGTCATTTTATCCATCAACACACCATTTGGAGTGTGTTCAGATAGTATTAAGATTTGTAAATAATGTCCAACTGAATTTTGTGTATACCATTTTATTTAGTATTTTTTCATGATAGAAATGAAAAAATTTGATTTTGAATATTTCCATGGATTGGCCAATACAATACCAGGATCATATAGACTATTACTGTAGGAGAGTTTACATCATCTCTATATAAGGGATAAGATATATTTATTAGGGGGAGTGGGATCCTCAGGATGGTCATGAAATTCCAATTCATTGAAGATTTTATTGTTTAAATATCAAATAGTAAGTATTTTATTGTATTATGGTGAAAATATGTTTGATACTATTCCTCAAGGGGTGGCATGATTTTTGGATAACCTTCTTAAAGAGTTATATAGATTACCACCTTTGCGGGAGATCGAGTTTGTGATAGAGTTGGTGTTAGGATTAGAATCAATTTCTATTCAACCTTGTAGAATTAAAAGAGAATATCTTTGTGAATTAAAATTTTATTAGGAAAACCATGAATCCAATAGATTATTATGGCCTAGTACAACTCCATGGAGTTCCCTCATTGTTCTCTCCTACAAGGATGATTGGAATTTGTGATTATGTGTGGATTATCATCGATTGGACAAGATGTTGATCAAGAACTAGTATCCCCTTCTATACATCAATGAAATATTTAATCAGTAGAAAGGTTCTTGAGATTTAGATGTTTCTAGGTTTAGTTGGCTATTATCATTATTTTATTCAGGTATTCTCTTTGTTTTTAGAACCAATTTTCATGCTATCCGAGAAAGTAGTAATGTTTTATTGTTAAATTATTATAAAATAGATTTCCATTATCTGAATAACATAATAAAATAATCACTAATTATTGTATTTATTATGTCAAAAAAGGATTAGTCCATGTATTGTGATGCATCCAGAGTCAGAATCAATGTAGTTTTGATACATGAGGTTTGATTTGTTACTTATGGATCTAGGTAGATGAGAAAAAATGAGATGAAATAACCTACTAATGATCTGGTGTTAAAGATAGTGGTGAACACCGTGGAGTTTTAGAGACACAACTTGATAGGTGATAAGGTTGTGGTGTGCATAGACCAAAATAATCTTAAGTACATTTTTCTAAGTGATACCTAAAATTCTAGTATAATAATAATGTTGGGTATTTTTTGTCTTTTTACATTGAGTTGGAATATAAAATATGAAATGGAAACATAATTACCAATACATTAATCCAAAAAAACAAAGAAAGATCTATTTTGGGAGTCTTGTGGTGATTTGTAATTGATGGAACTAATTTTGGACATGCATCTTGATGTTCAAGAGTTCTGTAGATGAGTATATATAACTTCAACATCAGTTATACCCAAGCATCATGAATAAATCAAGAAATAATAGCTATCTAATCTGGAGTGGCTAAATCTGAGGTACATTTTACATATTGAGGAGAAACAATCAGGATAGTCACTTAGTATTGGTGATTTTCTTCATTCACAATGTTGAGTATATGATTCAATGGGTTTTTTCTGAGGAGATTATAAGAGTGATTAATTCTGATAAATGGGAGGTACATACATGTATGATATAATATATATCATGATCTTTGGACATAATACTAGTGGATATTAATGAATAATGAGATACTAATATTTGTGGTGAGATGTATCACCTATCAGTATGTGAAGGCTAGGTATCAATGTCTTGCTAGGTTTTTGCAGCCTCTAACAATTCGGGTGTGGAAATGTGATGATGTCACTATATATTTTTTATAGTATTATTTGTGATAGCCTATCAGACTGATAGAGTATCGATGATCATGGATTGACTGAGGAAGGTATCCCACACTTTTTCCTATCAACAATACCTTCACCATGGATTATCGAGGTAATCTCTATGTGAGGAAAAGTTTTATAATTCACAATGTTATGAGGAGTATAATTTCAAATCAAGCTCCATGATTAAAATATGAATTTCGGTAAGGTATCCATAATTAAATAAGATTGAATGTTATTTTGATTATAATATATCATCATCAGAATGATGTCCAATCTAAGTAGACGATTCAGATTATAGAGGATACGTTGAGAACCAGTGTATTGAATTTTTGTTTTTCTTACAAGAATCATCTGGAAGTCATGGTTTTATCATATAATAATTTCTTCTAGGAATCGAATAAAATTTCTCCTTATGATAAGTTAAACATGATTCATTTTTTGTTCACCTATTTTCTGGTTGGAGGCAAGAGTGTCAGCACTCATTCGACCTAGTCTTATGTGGTAAATATCTGAGTAGATTGACTTGATCCAGATCTAGTTGGTGACCATGCATGGATGGCATAAATCATATGCTAGACATTAAAGGTAACAAATAGATTTTGAGTTCGGTCATCATTTATTTCTTCATGTTTCACCATATCAGAAAAATAGGGGAAGATAACACCCAGGCTTGTTAGGATATTGGAGATAGTAGAAAGGCTCAGTCTAGTGGGATACTATTAGTCCCTTCCATATTACTATAGTTCCATGCATGGTGTGTTTCACTTGTTTTGTAATTGGAGATATTATCCGGAGCCTTTTCAATTTATTGATGTTAATGACACTAAGCTGGATGACAATGCATCCATTAAGGATCATCTGATTCATATTAGGTACAATAGTGAGAAGAATGTATGGGGGTGATATTAACTCTACTGTGAGTGGAATAAAAGCAGGTTTATTAAGAATAGGATACCTTATAGGGGGAGAATAATATGTAGACATAGTGTCTAGAAATGTTCTCAGACACCCCATATTAATTCTCATACCATCTCAAGGATGAGATGTTATATGGTGGGGAGGTTGTATGATCCTATATTTTTTCATGTTTTATCCTTTTTTTTCTGTTAACCATTTTGATCCATTTTTTTATTTTTTAGAAAAAAAAATTCCCTTCCTTCTTTGGGGAGAGTTAAATAAAGGGAGGAATTGGGAGGTGTGTAGCTAGAAAATCCTTAATTATAGAGTAGACTATAATGTGGAATTTCAAGCTGCATTGTAGTGTTCTTCATTATGGAATGGAGCCAAAGGATATAGAACGGGGTCTTGGAGGATGATACTCTGAGCTACTATCAATTTAAGAATATATATTTCAAGAATAGTCGATACGACATAAGGTCCTTAGGGGGAAATTTTCCTTACTCGTCCAATTTTAAAACCCTGTATGGCATAGAGGTTGGCTGGGGTGTGGTCAACCCTCAGGGCATTATGGTACGATAGTGTAGTGGATTGTTCTATATTGAATTATATTCCTTGGTTTATATGATATACAATTTTGTTGCCACCATGAATCTCATACATTGTTTATCTAAGTGTTCTATGATGTGGTCTTGTTTGATACACTATAGCATACCCCATTTTAGGTCATTTTTTGGTGTAGTCTAACAATTTTTTTCTCAATCCACTTTAAAAAATAATGTATATAAACACACCAAACCCCTTATAATTCATTTGGATCCACCATTTTCCCCTTTACCACTAAGAACCCATGAGGACTTTTCAAAGGCTTTTATACCTCATTTCTTATTAATTCAAGCCCCACGTTATAGTGATCAATCTGTGGTGATCCGAGCCTTCCAATATTAGTGTTCCAACTGATATATTTAAGGTAATCCAACTAGTGTATATTCTTATTTTCAATCTATGTCTTTCCTTTTAGTAACCCTTGGTTATAGAGATTTGTGTCATCGTGTAATGGAAATTTGAAGGATCCAAGCATTATATTGGAGAAGTTTGATCATATCTTCTTAATTTGAGGTCAGTGGCCCGGAACGTACTCTTTTTGTATGATTAAATTAATTATATTATGTGAAATATATAACCTTGAGTTTTTTATCAGTTATATTCTTTTAGTTTCTTTGATTTCTTGTTTTGTACACCACACCATGATAAGTTTGTGTTACACCCAACAATGACTTAGCATGTGGTATACACAACACAATGCTTGGCTTGTGTTACACACAATTTCACGTTATTTTTATAGAACTAATTTCATGAAATACTAAGTTTATGTTAAAAGAAAAAAATTATTATGTTACCTAATAACTTATTCACTGTAATGGCAGGTATGAATATTAATAATATTCTTCATAATAACTATTTAATTGAAAATAAGTGATTTTATAAAATAATAAAATCATTCTTGATGGATTTTATTAAAGAAATATATATTTAATATATACAATATAATATCTAAAATTCATATTATCTATTTTATATACATTATATAAGAATAAATTCAACTTTTTGGATAAAATATATTTTTTCAACAAAATGAAGTTTTTCCACCTTTTTTAGGGCACATCCATTTTAAATCTAGTTTTTGAAAATTTGTTTATATTTTATTTGAAAAAATAAAATTCAAATTTTAAATAAGAGTATAACAATTTACATTGGGTGATTTCTTTTTTATTTTTTTGATAAGTTTCACAATTTGTGGAATAGTAAAAATAATACATTTTAATTGAAAACTATTTTTTAATCATATTTATTTATCATGATAAATTATATATTTGAATTATTTTTTATTATAAATAAATTATATTTCTATCTTTTCATATAATTTTGATCATTGGAATTAATTTTACATAGAATTTAGATGTAAAAACATTTTAATCTTTTTCATGTTTTAACATTTAGAACATTTTTTCACATTCTGACAGTGGGATAATTTTTTTAATAATTACAGATTTTTTTTTAATTCTGATAAATGGATTCTCTAATTAAAATTATTATGTACAAATTATGTAAATAGAGTAATCTTATTTTTGGGAATTATGAATAGTAACTTCAAAAAAAATATTTGTTAATATGGTAAAAAGGTAAATCATGTAATTTAATGTAAGAATTATAAAAAACAAATACACAAAAACTTGTACTAATATAATGGGATGAGTGTTTATCTACCTAAATCATCCTTGGGTAAAAATGGCATCCTTTGGAAGCCACTTGGATGAGAATTAGACATTTAATATATTTAATTTAAGGAAAATCTAATTATGTCATACTCATCTTTTACAAACTATACCAGGATTAATATAAGTTTATACATTATATAAGTTTGACTATAAATACTTTGTTTTAAGATAAATGTTTTTTATATATCATTGTATTTTATATGTAATTTTTTAGGAAATAAATAATTACCTTAAGGTCTTACACGTTGATGAAGTAGAAATTATGTAATTGATTAAAAATCAATCAGATAATTTTTATTAAAATGATAATAATTGTCCAAAGAAACAAAAAAACATTCCCAATATTATTGGTTCGGTATATATCTACCATTATCATATGAGGGTATAATTATTGACTATTTGGATCCACATGGAATATATTTTGACACTTATAATATTTTACCTAATGTACTGTTAAAGTTGACATTTTCATGTTTAATAAATATTACATATTAAGGTAGGATTTTCGAGAAGCGATATTCAACTATAAGTATTATCATGAAATATATAGGATTTATATCCATCATAGTATTTTTTTAATATTTATTCAACATATAATTATATTAAATAATTACTCAAAACTAATGTAGTAATTATTTTATTAATGGAATTATCAAATTAATTTTATTAAAAATATTAATATATATATATATTTTGGTAGTTAATATATCCAATAAATTTTATAGATTATATTGACTCATTATTAATTTAATAAAATATATTTTTGAGGATAAATCTTATCTTGAAATTTTTTAAAAATCTCAGAAATGAATAGTGTTCAAATTGATACTATGGATATTTTGTCAAAATAATGTTATATTAAATTATTTTAAAATTATAGTATATTTTTTAAAATATAAAATAATTATTATATGGTATAAAATGTATTATATTTCACATTTATGGTATAATTTACATGAAATTATTAAATATTGCACTATTTTAATAGTGAAACAATTAATACCCTAGTGAAAATTAAAATAGAATCACTAAGAGTTAATTAAAATTATAGGGCTTAAATTGATAGAAAAAACATCTCTAAAATTTAATTTTATATGATATTACAACCTTATATCCTCAAATATTTGAAAATATAAAACATTTTAAATTTTTGTATGTATTTGAATATTATTATAAATTAATATTTTTGAAGATTCAAAATGTTCCCCTCACCACAATTATAGAAGGGATCATCATCCCTCATAACTTCAATTCAATTTAATCCTTTAATATTTTTATTATCCAATACCTATTTACCTTATAAAATTAATTATTCACATTATAATGTTTTTTTCTTCTCAAAATTCCATCTATGGTGCCTTTAAGAGGATATCTAGAGCGAGATCATCAAAGAAGAGGTAATATCCACTACTGATTATTTAAACCTTATTTCTTATTCTAATTCCAATTCATGAGTTATTTTAATCCAAAATTAATAACTCTAGTATCACTTATATGCTGATATTTTATTATTGTTATGTAAAAATCATATTCCACCTTTTATCCATCCTATGAAAAATGAAATAACTACATGTGTGTAAGTACAGATTGTCATCTCTATGTCATGGTTTAATCTGTTTTTCATAACCACTTTACTTGGATGGTTTTAATGATGGAAATAATAAATATATATAATTATTATAAAATCATATTTATTATTCAATATTATATACACCATCCACTTCATTACCATTACACAATTATGGGAATTATATCGTCACTAGTGCGTATCTACGGTCTACCGTCTCTATAATGCAATGTGATTCATTCTACAAGATATTCTTTAAATAGTGATTATATAAATTAATATAATGAATAAAAATTATATATATTATAATAATATCAATCTATAAATGATATAAATATATCCTAAGAAGAGGATCAATAACTTATTTGACAAAACATGCATAATAAAATAAAGCAGTTAATACCCGATGGCTGAGTAATAATGTTATTATTATACAGGTAATAATACGATCACTTAAAATATTATGAAAATGAATATGATTCTCTAATAACTTAATGAAATTATTTAAACCCTTATACAAGAGGTTCAGATATATATGAAGGAACCTATACCTAAGGTTAGGGATAATTTTTCATCTCATTATTATGTTAGATTGATTTTATGTAAGTATTTACTCGGGTATATTTATCAACCTTGTCTATGTTTTAGAAATATATATTCCCAAATATTGATTCTATCCTTCTACAATTATTTAGAGTCAATTTTACCCATTGGTGAATTATTATTATAGGTTATGAGAGGAATCATTTTTTTATATGAAGTAATTATTTGACATTCGGATAATAGTATGAGAAGAATTTTTTATTTTAATTTATATGGAATGAACAGATTTTTAAGTTTCTATAACTCCTTATTTCCATGAATATTAATTCACTATATTTAAAGTTTATTTTCAAATAAATTTGTTTATATTAAAATTACTTTTCATTTAGATAAAAAAACTGATTTTGAAGAATATATTATATTTACCTCAAGAGTTAATTTCAATTATTCTATCAAAATTATTTTTCATCTAATATTGAATTCTTTCATAGGGTTACGTTTCAATTATTATATCCCTACTATTACTATGGATTTATTATATTTGTGATTTAATTGTATTTATTAAATCAATTTTTTTTACATGGACTGTGCTATGATTGAATGGTGTTTCATAAACCTGTTTTATTCCTTGGGTTATGGTATGATGAATGATTTATGTTTTCAGTGTGACACATGTAAGAATGATTTAATTATAAGATGGTGGGACTTATATTTCCCTCCAATGCTTTGGGAAAATCATTATATCTTATGAGATATAAAAGACTGTAATGGGAAATGATCTTAGATTAGTAATACAGGTCTATAATAAGAAATGATCTCGGATCGGTAATACATGGTTGGTACAGTAAGTAAACCTAGTTTAGTGATACATGTTTGAACCGTGGAGTGAATTTAGTTTATTAAAGTACCTTTTCCACTATTATGGTCTTTTCAATGAGCCTTAGACAATATGGAAATGATTTTATGTGCTTATTTTTTTTAATAATTCCATGTTTTATGCCAATGTAATTTTCTCATGAATCATGTTTCTTTATGATTTATGACTTATAAACTACGAGGATTTGTTCCATGCCTTGAGATAATGACATATGTTATACATGGTATGATTTTATGTTTATGTTATCATATTCTTATATTCATTTTTTGTTTGATATTTTCCGTTATTACCCTTACTAATCATCTGATCTCACCTTTCCATATGTTTTCATTTCCCTGAGATATAAGGAATGTTTTTAGGTAGGTAACCAAAAGGGGATGATCTTTATTGGAAATTTTGAAGATATTTCCCCAAATTAGAAAAAAAATTCTAGGTTTATAAAGGCACTAATATAATATGGTCTTTAGGCATATTTTTATGTAATTTATTAAGTATTATATAAAATTAATGTAATGAATATGTACATCAATAATGGGTTATTATAGCTGGTATCATTGTTAAGGATTAGTCATTATTTGTAATATAGGATGATAATTGTTTAGGGAGATACCAAAAATATTTCCAAGGATATGTCTAGAAATGTCCCTAAGGGTAAATCAAAGTATTGTTTAAAATCCTCGAATTTTTGTAATGATCATGGTTAACCTAGGACTAAACCTATGATTTTAGAGATTGAAAGTACTTCCCCATGATTATGTTGTTATTTTATTATGATATTTTCCTCTCACACTATTCTTTTTGGGTTTTAGGTAATGGATATAAGTCAAGTGAACCATGTTAATGATGAATGAAATATGAAATGAAATATTTTTCATCCTAATCAACCAAATGTTATGTAAACTGGAATGAAAGATATTATCGCTATACTAACCCAAGATATGAATCATTATGGACTTCTAAATGAGCAGAGAAGGAAAAAACATTTTGTTGAGTCCTTCATGAAGAAACATCCACCTTATTTCAGTGTGTCTTATAATCCACTTATTTTTTGAACAATATATTAGTACCACTGAGAAGATATTTTATGTCCTTTACTCTTGGAAAAAGGAAAAAGTTATTTTGGTTGTTTATCCTTTAGAAGGAGAAGTAGACTAGTGGTGGACTATAATAAAAAATACGAGGCATCGAGATAAAATTGAATCCATGGAATGGTATGTGTTCAAGAACATATTTTTCAATAAGTAATTTCTTCATATTCTTCAAAAGAAGATCGAAAAGAAGTCCCTAAATATTAAAAAAAGGATGACGAATCTATTGGTACATACGAGGAAAATTTTATAATATATGAAATTTATGATTTTGGCATTATCATCAAACCTGAATGTAAGGTTGATCGATTCATCAGTGGCTTAAAACTAATTCTTCAATGGGATCTATCCTTACGAGACATTATTAGATACTAATAGATTTTGATTTGTAATATAAAGATAGAAATAAAATTTGGGGTTAGATATCAATCTCATGGTCTTGATAATAAATGAATGATGGAATTCAAGGGAAAATCTCAAAATAGTGGTGAAAAGAAGGTGATCATTTTCTTTATGCTAAAAGTGTGTAAATAAGCATAGTGAAGATTGTGTTGAAGGTTCTAAAGTTTTTTTTAAGTATTTAAAAGATGGTCTTTGTTTAGTTGAGTAACAAAGTAATGGGAAAAGGATAATTAATGATACAAATAAAGAAAATGATAAACTAAATGCACATCCGACACTTCATTGATACTAGTAAAATAAAATGGGGATTTATGAAAACCAATGCCCAAATCCAAGGGTTATCGATGAAGAATGACGTTAGAAACTTCTTAAGGCCAAAGAAAAAGGAAAATCACATGTGATAATTTTTGCTGATGTAGACTACAACAAAGAAGTCGTAGAATGATGGAGTATTTATGTAACGGGATTCCAGAATAATGTTTTGAAATCACTTTTATGGTATTATGGAATAATTAAATATCAATGTAATAGTCCACTGTGGCAATTTCACTTTTATTTAAGAAAACATATTGAGTGGTTCCAGTAACCCTGAAAAGTGATTCAGATATTTTTTTTAAAAATATTAATGGAATGATAACCTTTAATATTTGCATAATGTTTGGATAAGAAAAGAAAGAGTTTTTTGATTGTATTATTGACCTAGATAATGATATTATGACAAAGTGATTTATGATATAATGGATTAAGAAAAATTAATTTTTTGTATTTATGGTATTTGGAAAGTCAAATTTTTTTAAATAATGTATGCTTTCACTAAGGTTCTACGGTAATTTATGTTATTATAATGTTTAAAGAATATACATGATGAAGGAATTCACATGTTTTGAATGTGACCAATAAGTGATACCTTTTGATATATGAGAGAAAAATTTTAAGCTACTTTAATTCACCTCTTTCTAATGTTTTTTATTTTTAGTTTTTTGGAGGATTCTAAGTTTATCCATTAATGTAATGATTGTGTCAAAATTCAGATGATGTTTGTAAGAATAAATTATTATCTCATTATAGGTGGACTTATGTAAAATTGATAACTTTTGGTAAACTTTTTATTGTGATAAAGAGAGATGGAATGACCTATCATTCCATTTATGGATTTCATGATCTCTTAATGCTTGTGGAATGATAAATTAATCTTTATTTCTTTGAATAAGATATGATGTTGACTGTGTTCAAGGAATAAAAAATGATGAGATTTCACTGAAAAAAAGTAGGTATATATTCTCATCCAAATTATTCAATAGTAGGAAATTGGATCAATATGTAAAAGGGTATCCTATTATCATTATTTTTTATGATATCAATGACATATTCCAGGCATCATTAGTTAATGGTTTTTTGATTGTTAACTTTCTATGGATCACCCACTTTCTTCTGATGAGTAATATTTATCAATATCTATGATTATTTGAGTTTTTCCACCATGCCCAAATATTCACCTATGTTCTTCTACGTAGAGACCTAGTTATGATTTAATCTGGGAAAAAATTATTTTCCAACTATTGATTTTTAAAAGGAAGGTTTATAATTCATTTTTACAATGTGGGTTTCTATGAAAGAAACTTTCAAGAATTAATATTTTTTAACCCAAATGAATATCTATGGAGAAATTAATTTTAAGGGTGGTAGAATGTAACATGCCAAGATTTTTATGAGATAGATTCAAAATTAATTTCCTTAACTTCTTGTGTTGTATACTACAGAAAGATAATATTGTGCTACACACACAACCGAATTAACTTGTGGTATATTCAACATTATTATTAGATTGTATTTCACACAATTTAAAGTTATTTTGATAGAATTAATTTCAGGTATAATCGAGTTGATGTGAATAACTAAATATTTTTATGTTATCTTATAACCTAGTCATTATATTGGTGTGTATTAACTGTATTAACTTTCTTCTAAAAGACTATATAAATGAAAATAACTAAGTTTATAAAATAATAAACAAACTCTTGATTGATTTTATTGATGAAATATATATATAATATATTCATTATAATTTTTAAAATTCATCTTATATGTTTTCTATATATCATATAAGAACAAATTCAATTTTTTTGGATAAAAGTGGTATTTTTCAAAAAAAAATAGCTTTTCCACCTTTTGATGGAATATCAATTTTAAATCTAATTCTTGACACTTTTTATATTATATTTGAAAAATAAAATAATCTTTTAAATTGGAGTATCTAAATTCATGTTGGTTAAATTTTTGGTATTTTTCTAATAAGTATCACATTTTGATGAATTGTAAATAATAATAAATTTTAATTGTAAACTATTTTTTCATCAAATTTATGTATTGTGTTAAATTATATATTTGAATGGTTTTAAATTATAAATATTTTATATTTTTATCCATTCATATAATTTAGTTCATTGTCATTGATTTTTCATTTAATTTATATGTAACAAAATTTCAATCTTTTGAATGTTTTATTATTTAAAACATGTTTTCTCATTCAGAAAGTGTGATTATTTTTAAATTAATTACTTAAAATTGAGTATTTTTAATTTTGAAAAATGTATTCCATAATTGGAAATAGTGGGTTCAAATTTTTAAATGTCTTTCTATTATTTTTTGAAATTATTAATAGAAACATCATTAATTTTTTAATTAATACGGTAAAAATATAAATCGATCAATAAAAGGTAAAAATAATACTATTAAATTATCCTAACACTTTTAGTAATATAATTTGATGATTTTTCTTCATGATAAATCACCCTTTGGTTGAAATGGTATCCTTTGGAATCCACTTTGAGGAGATTAAGACATTTTATATATTATATTTACAGAAAAGTTAAATATGTCTTAATAAAATTTTAATAACATTATCGTTTTGAATATAGGGTTATGCAAAAGATAAATTTAGCTATAAAGACTCATTTGAAATATAATATGTTTTTATTTATCATGTTAATTTATTTTTAAATTTTGAAAAAAATAATTACCTTAAATGATTGAGCATTTATAATGAGGAAATTATTTAATTGATGAAAAAAAGGAAATAATTTTTATTAAAATGATATTAAACATTAAAATACCAAAAAACAATACCAAATATTATTGGTTGATTATATATCAGTCTGGATCATCCAAGTGTCTAATTAATGTCCATTTTGATCCACATGATATAGATTATGACACTTATAATATTTTATCGACAATAATATTAAAGTTTTCAAATTCATGTTTTAATAAATATAACATTCTTAATGTAGGATTTTCTAACAGGTATATTCTACTATAAATATTCTTGTAAAATTTAGAGTATTTGTGCTCGTCATGTTATTTTATTATTAATTTTATTCAACATATATTTATAATAAATAATTATAAAAAACTGATGTGGTAATTATTTTATTAATAGAAATATAAAATTAATGTTGTCAAAAAAAATATAATAAATATAATTTTAGAAAATTAATATATAAAATTAATTTTATATATGACCTTGACCTATAAAGGATATAATAAAATATTTTTTTTCAAGTATAACATCTTATTATTATATTTTTAAAACATATCACAAATGAATAGGGTCAAAATTGACACAATTGATATTTTGTCAATATAATGTTTTATTAAGTTATCTAAAAAATATAATACATTTTTTAAAAATATAATATAATTATAATATGGTCTAAAATGTTATAAATTTTTAATTTATTTTCTAATTGACATCAAATAAATAAAAATTACACTATTTAAATATTGAAAAATATGTTACCTTAGTTAAAATTGAAATAGTACCTTATCCCAAACTTGTCTAAATTTTTTTACTCTATTGAAATAACTAAGGATTAATAAGAATGATAAAGATTAAATTAAAATAAAATCATTTCTAAAATTTATTTATTTATGATATTACAACCTTATATCATATCATCTTTGAAAATATGACATTTTTCAGGTTTTTGGATGTGGTTCTATTTTATTATAATTTAATATTTTTAGAGATTATAAATGTTCCAATCACTTAAATTATAAAAGGGTACATACTACCTCATAAATTCACTTCACATTGATCCCTAAATATCATCTACCCCTTTCCCATTTCCCTTATCAACTTCCATAGTCACATTTTAGAGGTGTTGGTCTTCTCAAAAAGTCCAACTCTAGTTCCTTTAGAAGGATATCTATAGATATCTCATCGAAGAAGAGGTAATATACTCTACCAATTCTTTCAAAATTACATCTTCTACTAATTCTTATTCATGAGTTTTTTACCTCATAATGACTAAAAGTTAATTTTTTATTCAAAATCACTTTTAAGGATAAAGTGGGAAACCCGATACATGAAAATACCCAGATCCAGACTATAAGGAACTGGCCCTCCCCAGCAATTACATCATTATGTAAATCATCCACCTCACATGATCGCTCAGCAAGTTGTCCCATGCAGGGTTGCATGGGCTTGGTACTGATGGCAAAGCCATACCCTCTCAATCGTCTAAATCCGAATGGTCATGTACAGATGGGAGCTTCTTGCTCCAAAACCTCATCTGGTGCTACTACTTATAGAGTGTTGGTTGCATCCACCATCAAAATTCAAAATAAAACAAAATAAAAAAACTTTATCAAATCCCTACCATTTCAGAATTTAAAAATTTCCATATAGTAGAAACCAAAAAGAAAATCCAAAAAGTCACCAAAAGTCCAATGAACTGATCATCGCCGACCATTTCCCTGAACTGAACACTCAAACTCACATCCCAAAGGACCAAAAATACCGCAGTGCCGCTTTGCCTCGTAGAGAATAGAGGAATCTTGGAACGAGAGTAGAGACCAAGAAAACAGAGGCAGAAATAAATGATGGTGATGAGATGTCCTGATTTCCAATCAACTATAGAAAGCCAACCATCGTATTCCAATAGACACAAACTTCACAAGATAATTCAGAAGGATAAAAAAATTGCAGACAATTGCATGAAGGAAAAATGTCTCAACCAAAACTAGAACATGAACTCATCAAATCTGAAATCTTAAAGAAACACTACCACAAAATACTGGAACAAAATAGAAACACCAAGACAACCCAATTTCATCCTAGAATCGAAATCCTCGCATTAGAAAAATCCCCAGATCAGATCTGCAGAAACACAAACCAGATCCATAAAGATAGACTAACCAACCAAAAGGCTGAAAAGGAGATGAGGTTTTGGAGACAAAAAACCATCATCTTGAAGACCAGAAGCTGACCGGAAGCACCACCTATTCCATTGTTGAAAGACGGAAACCATGACGCCACCACCGAAGCCAGAATTGGAGCTGTTGCCGCTGAAAACCAGTCTGAGATGTCGCTGCTGAAAGCCAAAATCCAAGCTGAAAAACCAAAGCTACAGACAACCGGAAACAAAGACGCCACCACTGCTGAAAGGTGATAACTGATATTCCACCGCTAAAATCTGGTCTGAGTCACCGCAATCCAGAAACTGAGTCGAGAGACACCAATCCACCACTGAGAGAGGACCTCGCCCAAAGACCTGAGAGAGAGCGAAGCCACCGAGTGAGACGCGACTGAAGAACAAGCTGCCTTAGACCATCCACCTCGCCGAGATGCTACTACTTTGGACCTTTTAGCCTAAAGATGCCACTGCCTTAGACCTTCCACCTCGCTGAGACCCTGCGACGACCCCATCCACACCGCCAGATGAAAGCACAGGAGAAGGAAACCCTAGGGCGCTCCCGAGAGCAGAGCTCCCGAGAGAGCCCCTTTCTAGTTTTATCTTTGTTAAAATTATTACCTCATAATGTAATAACTTTAGTAACACTTATATTCTAAGATGTTATTATAGTTATTGAACAACCATATTCCACCTTCTATCCATCCTACGAATAACGAAATCACGATGTCTTCTTATGTATGACATATAATCTCCACGCCGTATTGTAATATGTTATTCATCACCAATTTACATGGATGGGTGGAATAATTTAAATAATATCTATATATCATTATGAAAACATGATATTTATTCTTCAAAATTATATACACTATCCACTTCAATATCATTCTACAATTATGGGAATGATATCGTTACTTGTGCGTACGTACGGCCTATCGTCTCCATGATGTGATATGATTAAATATACATAATCTTAACTAAGGCATGATTATATAAATTAATATAATGAATAAATATGTTATATATTGTACTAATATCATTCTTGAAATGACATAACTATATCCTAGGAATATGAATAAGAACTTAACTGAAAAAACTTGTGTACGAAAATAAAGTAGTTAATACTCAATGGACGAGTAATGATGTTATTAAAAAATGCATAATTATATGATCCCTTATGATATAATAAAAAGGAATATGATTATATAATAAGTTAATGGCATTATTTAAACCCTTATACAGGAGGTTCAGACATTTATGATGGAACCCAGACCTAAGTTAAAGGATAATTTTACAATCTCCTTATTATCCAATATTGTTTATATGTAAGTATTTACTGGGGTATTTTTATCATCCATGTCCATATTTCCTAAATATGTATTCCAAAATATTCTTTCTATCCATTTAAAAAAATTAATTTCAATTTTACCTTTTGGAGAATTTTTATTAAATGGTATGAAATGAATATTTTGTCATTTTTGATATGAGGTACTTTTTTGACTTTCCAACAAAAGTATAACAAGAATTTTTTTTCTTTTAATTTATACCACATGAACGGATTTTTATATTTTCATAATGTCTTATTTCTATGATTATTGCTTCACTATATTTCAAGGTTATTTTTAAAGAAATATTCTTATTCCAAAATTTCATGGAATTTTGAGAAAAAACATGTTTCAAAAAGAAAGTATATTTTTTCATGAATTATTTTCAAGTGTTCTATCAAAATTATTTTCCATAAAATATAGAATTATTTAATAAGGTTGTATTTCAAGTATATTATCCCTATTATTCTTATGGTTGGTTATTTTTATGATTTAATTATAGTTATGAAGTCTATTTGTTTTACATGGATTATGTTATAATGGAATGGTGTTTAAGAAACCCATTTCAATCCTTATGTTATTCTATGATAAATGATTTATGTTTTTTTGTGGAACACCTATGAATGAATTCATAATGATATGGGTGGGACCTATATATCCCTCCAATTAATTAGTTAAATATTTATATCTCCTGAGATAGATAGGACTAAAATGGTAAATGAACTCAATTTAGTAATACATGGCTAGAATGAAAAATGATCTCGGTTCAGTAATACATGGTTGTAATGGTATGTAACCCTAGTTTAGTAATATAGGGCTAGAATAAAGAGTTAAAACAATTTAGTAATAGACTTTTTCTTCTATGATGGTCTTGTAAATAATCTTTGGATAATAAGGAAATGATTTTCTATTCTAATGTTTTTTCCAAAATTTCACATTTTATGCCAATTTAATTTTTTATAGCCCATATTTTATTTTAATTTATGACTTATGAACTGAAAACATTTATTCCATGAAGCAATATATTGATTTAGGTTTAACATTTTTTTATTTTTAAATGTTATTTTCATATTATAACATTCAAAATATTCATGTTTTTTTTTATATTTTCCTTGTTTACCCTTACTGAGAATCTAAGTTCACCCTTTTCATATTTTTTCTTTTCCCCAGGATATAAAAAAATGTTTTTGGTAGAAAATAAAAAGTGGAATATTTTTATTATTAATATATTTCACTAAATAAGATGAATTTGTTCCCTGTTTTCAAAATCACTAAACTAATTCAGTATTTGGGTGTATTTTTGTGTAATGTATTACGTATTCCACAAAAGAAATACAATTTCCATGTACATAAATCTTGGGTTTTTATATGAAATTTTTATGATCGAACTATCCTATCATTTTTCTAAGACAAAAAATTTATTTAAACAATAATTTAGGAGTTACACATGTATAGACCCCCCCATTGGATCCCTTTTAGTCCTTTTATGTTGAGATTGATACTTGAGGCCACCCAATAGGTGTGCCATTTGATGACCATACTTGAGACATGGATACATTAAAAACATCCTATTGGATTTTCTGATTGTGGGATAAACAATATGAATTCGTATACCTTTTAAACATAGTGTAAATTTTTAGTATAACATTTCATTAACTAATAACAGATTAATTAATATGATGATGACCATAGAATTCTAAGTAACAAATGTTAATTTGATGTATTGAAATAATGGATTATGATGAATTTTTATGTTTTTTAATGGTTATAGAGCTTTGACGAGATTCTATAATGCTTATAGTGATTTAATTGAAAAATGTAAAAATCATATGGATTTCCCCAGATATATTAATTTTTATAGGTCGAGTCTCAATCAATCTATAATTCATATAGGACACTTTCTGAAAATGTTTTAACACTTAAAAGGCTCTAACTAGTTCTCCTGTGAAGATTTATAGTTCTATTCTAGGAGGTTTATGATAATGGTTTCCATGTTTCAATGACATTCTAAGAGATTCAGGCATGGTGTTGAACAAGGTTGGTATCAACCTAGAAAAATACTGGATCTTGTGGGTGAGTGAATTTATTTTATAATAAAAATTAATTAAATAATATAATATCTTTTTTATCAACTTATTTAATTCAATATATATTACAGACCAATTTTTTTTCGATATGGTGGTGCCAACCTATTGAGTTTTACTCATACCCTGGGTGTGCTATATTTTGATAAATGGATATATTTCAAGAATTTGGGTTTGGAAAATGTAAGGGACCTTGTGGTTGAAGGTTTCTTACATGATGGGTTGGAGTCCAGAGATGAGACCGACATGGGGATCAAGGCCATGAACATTGAGAATTTTATTATTTAGATAAATTTTGTTTAGTCATTATCTACCTTAATTTATTTGAGATATTAGGGTTTGTTTTCAATTTTATATGGATTCATATTGTTAATTATTTGTTTTATTCTACCCAATTATTATCTATGTTATGTTGATAATACGTCCCAGAGTGTATAGTCTTCCCACTATATCATTCACACCTTTTGTTTTTAGTCAGCATTCTCTGGAATATGAGTATGTGCACTTTAGGTCATGTAGCCATTTGTCATGGTCACATGAGGGAGTACCAGACCAAGAACATTAAATTTATAACTAGGGAAAGGTCCTTAAAAATTAATAGGGAGACTATGAACACTAAAACAATATCCTGTGGTTCATGTCCAAATCTATTGAAAATTCTGTTTGAATAGTATATATAATTATCATCTTAAAAATGATTATAGGCATATATGGAGGCCAAGAGGGGCCTAGTTTCACAGAATATAAACTATTAAGACTGTCAATATAATTTATCCAATGTAATAGTGAAGTATAAATTGATAAAAATATAACAAAAAGGTATAAATAAACATCACTATAGCTAGTACATACTAAATAATAACTAAAACTAAACAAAATTCTTCTATAAATAAAATTATATATCTTAAATATTGCTTGGGATCCATTAGCTACTAGACCTATTCCATGTGCCCATCCCTGAAAATTAACTATTTCATGTGACAAAATAGGAAATTCTACCGATATACATTGAATCTCATGTCTATTACATGGGTTGGGATGAGTCCGACGACTTAATAACAATCCTTAATTCCATAACAATACATAGTGTGATTGTGATAAAGTAGATGTTCATACATTAAATATAAGTTGTACAGGTCTTCATTGTGGAATAAACCCAACCGAAAACATATGATACAATTCTCATATAACAATACAAGTAATGTCATCATGTGCTAACAAGGCCACCATGACACCTGGACCTATGTATTTCTACCTTGTACTATAAGGAAGTAGAAATCACATCATCATTCATATCCTAACTCAAACATATATATATATGTTAAGGTGCAACACTGAGCCCTACCTTTACCCAAATATATAGGTTATTCCACTATTCCATACCTCGAACAATACCCTCTCACTCATATGAATCCATATTCTGAACCTCATCCACGTCACACCAATATATTACCACTACAATCACATCATGGTAGGGTTTAATGATCAAAAGGAAACAAATACACTCTTACATAGTGAAATCCATTCAATTACCTAAAAAATCAGATCAAGGACATGAATTAATATTATAGTCACTACCCACTTACTTAGGGTAGGGTCACAACTTTTAGGAATTTATCCATGTCTGAATAAATCATCTGAAAATGATATGATTCTCTATGTACTTACTTGAGTCCCAATTTAAGAGACATCTTATACTCTTGAATAATTTTAAATTTCCCTTAAATTTAGAAACACATAAAAAGGTGTCCTAAAAAAGTATTTTCTCATATAATCTCTTTAGAGGTTATATTTGTGGATATATCTATAGAAACAGTAATTTTAGAATTAATTATACTAACAACTTCAATAAGGATCTATTGTTTTCTTGGAATCTGTATGTATTGTCAACATATTTTGGTAAATCTCTCCTGATTTTGAAATATTCTATCCAAGTCCACTCTGAATGGTGTTCAGTTTCTCTAGGAAAAAATCATGGAGATACTAATGAGAACATAATGTTCTTATGTTTTTTATTTATTTTATTTCAAAACATTCCTTTATAGTTTACTTAATCAATAATTAATAAAATTTTATTTTTTATGAAATAAATTTTTATTATTTTTTAATATGTTCTATTTTGGGAAATTAGTGTCATGAAATGTTTTGGTGGATTAATTTATATTAGCCATACATTTTAAAATATTTTTTAATGGATTAATTTTATAATGATCATCCCATGGAAGAATGAATTTGGGGGAAACACATATATAAATTAATCTCATTTTCAATATTTTTCATTGAAAACACATATATAATATTTAAATGAATTAATCATGAGTATAAAATGGGTTCAGACACTAGTATACCATCCCAGGGTAAATAAATTCCAAAATTGAAGTTCAATATAGCATAATGACAATCCAATGGTGAAAAAATGATTAAAAGTTAAGTGTAATGTGATATCCCATTTGAGATGCTCCTGGATTTTGGTAAAGTATACCCTCATAGTTTATCCATTGCATGAATGTTTCAAAGTATATTTATACCATACATAACAATACATAAAAATTTAAACTGAATTCTTATTCACTAAGGATAAATAGCCATCACCCCTCCCATAGTGTTTTTCGATATAGGATTATGCGACATACTTTTTTGAGAAAAATAAAAAATGTAATGATAAAAAATGATACATAGACATGTATATTATTTGTCAAAGAGGAGAAAATTAATCTTATTTTGTATATGGAGGCACCATTTGACCAAATATATGGTGTGATCATGATTATAAATATGGAAACCTACCTATATGAGAAACATTTTGGGATTCCTAATTTGGGGTAGAATGTGATAATATTTTGAAAAAGTACCAAGGAATTTCATATTCATCATTAAAACCTACTTACAACCCACCCATATCTTTTTATTTCCCTATATCCACAATCCAAAACCATAAGAATATAATATGAATCATCCATCAAGGGAATGGGGACACTACTAAAACCCTTCAAAAAAATTAGACTATAGGAACTCCCACCAAACTATATGTCATTCATTAATGATCCATCACCATATGATACAAAGAATCATTAAAAATGTATTATAAAAATGAAAATCACATGATAATGAATTTAGGATTTCATGAATATTATTGGAGTGATTATTTGATTATATAGAAGAACCTAAAGGTTGGATATATAAGGGAATAGTCTCACCCAATCTAAGCATATATGGAGATAATCAATGGGATAAATACATCCATGAAGATAATTTTATATCTTATAGAAAGAGAAACAAACTGTAGTTTTAGGGGTCCATCCATTTAGAAGTTATTTTATGTCTAATATTTTTATTGTTAATGTATTTTTCCAAAAAATAAAGTGGTCATGAAGCCTTTTTTCTAATATTCTTTAATTGGTATCACCTCTATATCTATGATAAATACATTCTATTTTTTTTTATGAATTATGTTTTTATATTCTCCCATGTTTTACTATTCCTCTATTTTGGTTATATTTACTGTTTAGACTCTTTTTCATCATTATTAAACCATTATTTTAATTGTACATCATGTTGATATTTATAGATGTGTTGTTTCCATTACCTCTATCCCAAATTTTGTTGTTTATATTGGTTTTTATGTGTTTTATTTTCTCACGTAGTGGTTCTGATCTCTTACCCATGTCAAATATGACTAATTATCATTTCTAGTTCAATGGTTGGATTTTTTTCAATATGAAATATATTTTAATGGAAATTTACTTGTTTTATTTTTCTTACTAACTTCAAAACATCAGTCAATTAATTTAGGAGTGAAATAGTATTTCATGAATCCTCACTAAAAAATGATTTATTCTTCATCATAATTTTATAATTCTATTAATTTTTATATTATATCAATAGATTTAAATATAAATGGGGAAATTTAATATAATTCATTGATTCATTTGGAATTCATCATATTATATGACAGAAGAAACTGCTTTGACATGGGAGATATGATAGTGAAAAGTCATTACCATTTTTTTAGAAGATGTATGTCTAGTGATGTGAGACATCACACACTTTATTGAGTTATTTTGATAATGAGAATAATAAATAAATCAAGAATAGTGATAAATTTATTTTACAATGGAATAATATCAAAACAAGTTTGTCTTTATAATTGTACTACATCCAATACATACATTTCATTAATTATATCAAAATTTCCCTTATTTTTATTCATATTATTATCTTATTCCAAAATTTAGAACTCGCCTTAGATTTCCATAATTTTTAATATATAATAAAAAATATAATATTAAAAAATATTTTTAAAAAATTCAAAAATTAAATAAATGAAAACAAAATTATGAATGAGCAAACCTCTCTTTGAGATAACGATCCCTAAGTTCATTTCCTATGCTACATTCCCATTTTTTAACGAACATAATGTAAACATATATACCTTAAATAATTTCACCACACATTATAAACCTTCATGTAGTGTATTGATATTTTAGTGGTTGAACCAATAATAACACTACACAACATTAGTGAAGGGTTTTTTATATAAAGTGGTGTTTAAAATAGAGCATTTGATTTTTTTTTCTTATGAAAAATCACAAAGTAAGGACTTATTCCTCATGAAAATTAATGGTTCTTTTGTAAATTACATACTCCATGTTTTAGATTTACAATCTATTATTTAAGCATCAACGATATGGAGGCCTTATCTCAACAAGAAGTACAGTGAAATATGCACTTATCATATGATATTTCTATATATATTGAGATATATAGAGCATAACATACAAAAATAGAATTTTATATTATTAATCACTAATTATAATTTCATAAAGCATTAACTTTCATCAAGGTAAACAAGTTGGAATATGCTCTAAGAAGAAAACATCATTATACCTTGTCCATGATGAGTATTGAAAGAGAGGTTATAATCACAAATATTCAATTAATGGGCATGGATATCAAAATTGAAGAGATGAAATCCTAAATTTTCCAATAGATTGATGAATCATCTGATAATATTAATATGATGGAGTAGTAAAAGGATGATACAAAGTAATAGAAGATGATATGAAATATTCTAGAGATAAATCATGACTGTGATGGTGTTGTAAAATTCCAGATATGAATATGTTTCTCATCAATGCTAGAACTAAAAATGGTGTGTTGGATTAAACATGTCGACCATTATTTTATATTCATTCATGAATAAAAATTATATTTAAGGTTATATTGGTGGAATTTTTATGGGATAATAATATGTTAGTGATTTTGGAGTATACAATTTACTGGTAGGTTTGAAAGAAATTTAACATTGAAAATATGAAGTCTAAGGGGGGTGATGAAACTATCACTCAAACATATATATAAATTATAAACCATTACCATGTATTTCATTATAGGTCTTCCCAATACTATTAAGTGAAATAATTCCATTCTCAATGGCTTCAATTAACATGAAATGTTGATATACATTGTTTTCATTCGATGGGATTTATCATTCGATCAATATTCTAGTGTCTAAATAAATGAATTTTCAAAGTTATAAGAAGTACCGATTTATATTGTATCATACCGTGATACATTATTCAAATTAATATTTTTCATAAGCCTTCAACAATAATTAAATATAAATTTGGACTTTATCATATCTTATCATCCATTAAGTGGTATTCAATCTTAAAGGTCTATTGTAAAATTGGATGATATGATATGATCTTTTTGGATGGATTTAAAAGGAGTATAAAATAAATATTGAACTTTAGTCAAGTTCTCATATAATAGATGTTTCCACTCAGGTATTATAGTTGGACCATATGAGGATCTATATAATAATAGATGTTAAACTATCACATGTTTGGGTGAATTTAGATAAAATAACATTATTGGGACAATATCATTTTCTAGAAATGATAGTGGATATACAAAGGATTCAATGAAATATCAATATAATAGATAGGCGATATAATATCTGTGATTATAATTTTTAATTAGATATAGAGTTTTATTAGTGAAACAAATTCTTACTTCTAATATTAGTATGGAAAATTATTATGATATTTTAAAAGATGGGGATTTTAATTCATAGATAAATCAACCTCGTTGATATTTTTTAACCTATAGAAACTACAGAATATTGATTAGTTCTCCTATCGGTCCTCTCAGAAATTCATCATGTGTTCCACATGTCACTTTTATGGAATGGAATTATATATACACAACATATACTAAACATAAAGGTAATATAAGTACAATACAAATAAAATCATATATTTTTTTAAAATATTTTTTATAAAATCATTATTTTATATGGGTGATCTGCTTAATTTTTTGGTTAATTTTTTATCAAAGTTATAAGTTTATGTTTTTAAAAATTCACTCATATATAGAATAATTAATCCATAAATAAATAATATGGATATATTTATTTCATATAATAAAAATGGTACTGATGAAAAAAATAATATTTGGTAGTGAATTATAAAATGAAGTTAAAGGTTAAACTAATGTGTAGTGTTGTAAAATAAATATATAATTCATAAAATATTATGTGGATGTAAATATTTGTAACCTATATGCATAATTTTTCATTATTTTAGTGAAATTCACTCTACGATTTTATTTCATACACATTAAAAACGGTATTTTGAAATACACTATTGAATTTCAATCATAAATGGACCCCTACTATACTCATTACTAAAAAAACATGTTTGTTAGATTCAACTAAAATATATCCATTAATTCCAAACCTAAAATCCTATCTCAATTTCAGATTATCATAGATTAATAAAGGATCTACAAAGGTTCTCAAATATCAATATACTAAGTAAAAATTTCTTATCTTTATTTAAATATTAACTTCTCATCATTTCACATACAAAATATTATTTACTATAACTATATCATATGAATAAAATAACTATCATTTTTTTATAATGGTATTATAATTTAATGTCTTCATACTCATCTAATAAAGTATAACATGTTATTTTCTTGGTCACATTGATCAAATTCACGAACAATGTTGTAATATTTTTATTATAGATCATTATGACAACATTAATTCTAGTAATAAAAGGTATTAATGTTGAATTTATGTAATGATTTCAATTATTTAATAGTAATATATATATTTATATTTATTAATAAAATGAATTCTATTCACTATTTAATTTATCATAGATGTGGCGTATTTTGGAAAAATTCTTTACAAATCATTACCATAAGATCGATGAAGTAAATATTAGTCATACAAACTTTATAAAAAATATATAACACATATTTATTTTATTTTTATTTATGTAATGAACATATTATCAATGAGTGGAGACTAAAACATTTATTACAACGTAGGGGTGAAATTGATGAGAAAATTAACAATGAACGAGTGATTAATAAAAAATAAACAAATATAAATGAATATAATTATGTAAAATAAATAATAAACAAGTAATAATTAAATAATAATGGTAATATTTTTCTTGATTATATTTGGTTTTGGATCACATTAGAGCATGCTGGAACCCAAGGTAACAGTTTTCGTGAGTCGGTGTATTTTCATTATGTTGCTATATTTTTTGTTTAACTATTTTATTTTATATTTTGTATTCTCTAACCATTTAATATCACATACTATATTTAAATTTATTTTTAGGTAGTCTACAACTATTTGGCTAAATCTCTTTTTTGATGGAATCATACCACTTAAAAAGAAAAATTCCAACCCTCTACTTTCAGTATTAATCTTCAATATCCATGATTGTACAAACAATGGTTGTTTATTCCTTTTGTTTTTGAAAGTTATATATATATATAATTTTAATATAATGGTAATTTTTCCATTAACTCAAATCAAAATGTGGTTTTATATCATATTCATTGATGTGGGTTACTTTCAATATCTAAAAATGATTAATAAGTATTTTTTAAATTTCCATTACAATATTTTTCTCTCAAAAAATATTTTAATTTGACATCATTTTTATTAAAAATAACATTATTAGAACATTTATTTTTAAAAATAGTAGTTTAATTGAATTTTTAAACTTTTAGTAAATTATTTTACAAGATTCCTATATATCAATTTTTAAAACGAATAATGAAAAAACATTATGAAAACTCTATTATGATTTCCCATCCATTTACCTCTCATTCCCATGATGTTATATCATAATTTACTAGTTTTTACCACTGAAATATTATCACTGGTATTCTCTTATAATAATAGTCTTTAGGAGATTGAATTTTTTGTATCATCTGATCCAATTTCTGAGTACTTCTAATGTGATAGATTAAGAAATTTTATATAACCCCTTTTATTACAATGGATTAATCAAGATATGATTATTATAATGTGTCAAAAATATTTATTGATATATAATTATGTGATAAGTAGTATAGAAATTTTATATCCCTCTAAGGAATTGGGTAATGTTTTTTTATCTATTTTGATTACTATGAAATTTGGGAAGTAATGCCTTATACACTATTTTACAGTACATTTATAGTGAATCTCATTTTAAAATATTATGGTACATGTGTTTCCATCCCCAACAGAAAATATCATAATGATCTTGGATGTGATCTAAAACATATTTTATGATTTGTTATTTTTAAGGTTGTTCTATGTTTTAAATTTATGTATACATTACTTATGTTAATTGACTTATGATTTCACATTATTATGTTATTGTATATGTTATTATTCAATGATAATTATTTTATAGATATAAATTTATATTCAATTATATATGTATATTTTATCATAACTCATGATTACTTCATATGTTTCTATAATTGTATTCCATTTATAATTTAATTTATTCTCTATATATGTTCCTCTAATTTGTATAATCTAATGAATTTTACCATTTAATCATAAATATTCTTTCCCTTATTAAGTTTTTGAGACCTCCCTTTCCTATGTTTATCATATCCCTGGGCAATGAAGAATATTATTTTTTATGACATATCTATAATAAAATCATGTATGAATAATTTTTTAAATGTATATAAATTATATCATTGATAATATTTATTTAATAAATAATCTCCAAAAACACTAAACCATTTTTTATTAGGAGTTCCTTTTATTTTTGAAGTGAAATAAAATATTTTAAAATTATGAAAAATATTTTAGGATATAATTTGGTTATCTTATCAGATACATACCACAGACCATCCAAAAACATTTGGTAATGGTTTCTGTGTTTCCATGCCTAAAAATATGATTCCTTGGATTATTATTCATTAAGATAAATTAGGTAATTAATTATAAATATTTATAATTAAATAATAGTGTTTCATGACATGATATAAGATCTTTAAGACAGAGTAATCTGTAATGTGATCTTAATGAGGACATTGATGAAGGCGTATAGTATATAAAAGAGCCTGGTTACACATAAATTCTTAATCCATGCATATTTTTTTGACTTTTTATGAAGGTTAATGTATGGATGGATCAGTCTTAAGTTAGGTTAACTTTATTTGAAACCAATATTTCTTGAGAAAAGCATTTACATAAGTAGAACATATTATGAGCCTAGTGGACAGTGCCTCACAATAGCTATTGGGATCATTCTATGATCATTTCACATAGATATTCATATAATGGTTATTTTAAATGAGTCGAATCGTGTTATTAATTATAATAATAGTTCATAGTTTCTGGGGTATCCTATTAGAACCAATTAAGGGAATATATAGGGAGAAATTTGTGTGACCATTAGTTTGGTGATTAGATCCTAATGATGGTGGTTGGTCATGTGAGGGTCGAGGCATGGTATCTGAGGTTTGTAAGATAATATCGTCAATGGTAATGAAATATAATATATAATGTTTGGATGTTATAGAATTAGTGAGGATCATGGAATTCCCCAAAGGTAGTCTAAGTGTTCATATTGAGTAAAATGAATATTTTTAGGACCATATACTTAGACTATATCAATAGGATAGACTCTAATGGGCATCCCCCTTACAAAGTTTAGTATATGGTATGTGTATATGGTGTATTATGGTCTAAGAATTCACTTTTTAGTGATAGTGGGGTGGTATAGATTCTCGTTTGTTCCATTTATAAAAAATTCTATAGCATGTCAAGGGTTGTATAGGTAAGTTGGTAGTTTATTTTTCTTATCTTGGTAGTAAATGTATATAAAGGATAGGTGATGGACTATTGGGAAATAATTTTGATAGAGATGTTCATGTATTGGGAAAGAATATAATGTTATTGAAATTTATTTTAATTTACCATTGGTATGGTATTTGGTTAAAAGGGGACTAGAATTTACCTCTAATGTGAGATATGAGGGATGCATAAAGGTATAGGTAAGGTTTAAGAATGGGTCCTTAATTTTTTCTAATTTTCATGCATTACTGAATGGTTTTATATTATAGAATATGGCTTAAATCCATGCTTCTCTATAAGTTACAGTTCCATTATAATGTATAATAAATTATATGATTCTCTCATATTGGAATGGTTTTCAATGCAATAATATATTCGAGAGAGTGCATGGGAAACCTTACATTGTGTTGAATAATGTGATTGTGTGACCAACTGAAATTTTCAAGAGAGTTGAATTATGAAACTGTGGAGTATTATATAGATTGTTTAGATACAACATGTTATTATATTCTAATGGGTGGGTGTTGTATCCTTGTCCTAACCTATGTTGCATGGTGTCAAAGATAATACTAAGTAGAAAATGTTACACACTGACATTGGAAGAAAATGCTATGGTTGAGGGTCATTTTTTCCTAGTTAAGAGAAGACAACTCCACTTATGAATTGAATATTTAACAATATGGATTATTTATGTCATTTTATATAAACTCAATTATATAAAAAAAATTATCATTTAGATTAAAAATTATTGGTGTCCCTTGATTTTCATAGTTACACCCCATACTTGTACTCTAGTGGATGTAAAACCATTATATTTAAGATATTAGGTAAGGAGATCGTGTAGTGACCCATTTGGTGTTTGAGTAGCTCAAAAGGGATAGAATTTGGTTACATACAAAGACAAAGGACTAATTATCCAATGGGATTTATGGTTTTTTTATATACTTTGATATTACCCTTCCATATTCATGTTTTACAATTTTAGGGTAGTCCTATATTTTATCACTATTATATGATATTTTAATATCCCAAACTCAAGTAACAAAAAGCCGATGATTACTTCTTAAATTTATAAAAAATAAAATGGATAAAACCATAAAGTATCAACTAATTTACTAGTCTTTGTAAACTAGATGAATAGATGATTTTTGTATTGCAGTAGAAAAGTAAAACATAGAATGAAAAATATCCATGCATACTTCAAAATCATTCAATGAGTCCTTGTTCATATCCAAGGTAATGTAAACTAAATAAATGGTGTTCCCATATGATTGTTAAGGGTTACATACACCAAGAATCTATCATGATTAAATAATGATTAATCATTTCGTAGCTCTAATAATCAAAATACATTCTATTTAGTCAAAAATATGACATCGATGTTTATCCTTGGATAATATGAACATACAAATTATAGGGATAATAAAAAGTGAACAGTAAATAATTTAAATGAATAAATATATATATTCATGGTCTTATCATCAAGGGATCGACTAAGAGATCATGAATCATGACTTAATGTCCCTAGCTAATATATCTTCATTGAATTTGTATATATACACCAAGTACCTAAATTTTATGATTTGATCTAATATCCTCATACTATATATAATGAAAACATGTTTTGTCTCGTGAAATCGTTCAATGCATTGAGTGGTATCTATAATAGTTCTCCACTAGTCAAATTAACATATAATGTATTATTTATATATTGGAAGACCAATATAATTTATTATCAAAATTCCTTATAGATCAACATTCTTCAATATTGAATTTGGAATACAAGACATTTCACCTGTAAATGAAATAAAATTAGTAATAAGATTCCTTCAACTAATTCAACATATTGAAATGTTATATGGATAAAACAACATTAGACTATTGTAAATGATATCGTATAAATAAATGATACATAAAATATGGATATGATGAAGAATGTAATTTTTATTTAAATGATATAGGGTGATAGGGAATGTGAGCATGATAACATTAATGACCAAAAAACCATGAATCATTGAAGGGTTAAGGAAGACCATAAATTCATCATAAATGAAGGTTTTATATTAAATCCAATCCATTTGGAAATAATGATGAAATATAAGAAAAAAAATTCAAATTAATTCCTTTTAAATTTTTTCAAGATTGAAGTTAGAAATCACTTTTAAAATTATTTTCATTCCTTCAAAAAAATAATACCATTATTTTGATAACATTACAAATAAAAAATAAAACAATATTGAGAAAATGATTTTTTTTCAAACTAACCATGAAAATTTATATAGGAATACTCAATGTAATAAACACTGATGACAGTTTTACAATCATTTCATTCATTAAATATTAAAAATAATGTATCCTTTCACACTTTTGAAAAAAATCCAAAAAGTATACCATTTCAAAAATGACAAGAATATTTCATTTCAAATATGAAATGTTATATCAAATATTTTTGAAAATAAATTCAAATCATAATTTGATCATTTAAAAGAACATTCTTGTTGACATTTTGAAGATCATGGACAAATACAAAAATTTCACCAACCATAGAAGAAATAAGTTCATGTTTTCTTTTAAACATTTTATTGATCATTTTATGTTCCAAGGAGATTATTTTTTTAAGAAAAATTATAAAAATATAAAAAACTAGAATATATGAAAATATATTTTTTAAGGACAATATATCATAATATTTATTCCAAAAAAATTATCATAAACAATATTGATTGAGAATGAGGTTATGAAATAAATCCTGATTACATTGGAAACATTTGATTCAAAACCCCTAAACATGGAAAACATAAATAAAGAATTTTTTTTAATTATTAATGTGGTATTCATGAAATAGCATGTCAAAGGGGAAGTATATAAACTATATAAAAAATAAGTGCATATCATCAATCATCTATCAATGAAACAATATTAAGATGAAGAACCCTTACATTTTGGGTTATCTTTGACTCAAGAGTCTATGAAAAATAAAAACATATATTAATTTGTAAAAAAAATAATTTTCATGAAATTAATCATAAAATAAAATCTTGGTAATTATATAAACTATATAAAAGAAACAAGTGTTGAATAAAATATATTTGTCATAGAAATAAAGGTCAAATGAGAAACTCATTCCAAAGGTCCAACGTGCTTTGTATGCACTCATAACCTTATATATTAAAAATATTGATTCTATGTAAATTAATAATAGAAACATTTTCATAGTTATGATACCATATGTGATTCCCTTATAACATTCTATCACTCATTAATTAACAATTATTTATTAACATCATCATCCTAGGTGTTAATTTTTCTATTTTTAATACATCTTTTAGTAATGTTGATCTCGTCCTTGCATGTTAGTCATGAAGTGATCATATATATAATTTTAATCTGAAAATAATTACCATTTTTATATATTAATTTTTTTTATCATTCATAAAAGGTGGACATGAAAAATTAATTACATCGCTTCATGGAGGAGGTAGTCTATAAGTATGTACAAACGACATTATCATTTTCCCATAAATTGATATTTAAGAAGGTAAGTAGTAATTTATAATTTTAGAATTATAAATATGTAATTAATATAACATATAATCATTTAATATGTCCCAATAACCAATCATGTTAATCTGTGATTAAAATCGAAACATATTTATTTATGGAGGTGGAAATCCACATATACACTTGGTTAATGATTCCATTTCCCTTACATTGAAAACAAGATGAATAAATGTTTTTTCATAAACATAATTACATTTAAATATATGTAAAATAATTATTTTATAATTTTATCAGGGTTAGGATGGATGTGAAAGAGTTAGAAGAATAAATCAAATGAATGATCATGATTAAGAGTTATACCCCTTCATTGGAAATCTTCCTTTAACCTAAACCTGAATCATTACTATAAAGAAATTAGGGGAATACAAAAAATATATAGGTTGTTTCCAAAGAATTTAAGTTAGTATTTTTTGATGCATTGGTCCAGCTATGTTACTCAATGTTTGTAAATAATAGTGGACATGATGAGCACTAATATAAGTGAGATGAGTTGTGAATGTGTAAATACATAAAATATTAACATATAATACATGTATAACACATTCATAATGGTTCTAAACTATCTTATCATAGTACATACAGTCCCAATGGTTGAAATATAATCATAAAATAAATTTTATTCATTTTTATTTCTCATTTTAAACCATATCTTTTTTATTATTACTCCCCTTAACCCTATTTAATAATAATTGTTACAACTAATTATTGAATATTTAAGGGCCATGAAAGTAATTTAAAAAAATTAAAAAATAAAAAAGCATGAAATATGAATGTAATGTTCAAATTATCCCTATCCAATTGAGGAAATATAGAATTTTTAAAATTTTATAATGATTTTAAAATAGTGTTTAAACAGTAAATACCATTTAAAGTAATTTTTTGGATTATTCACATATCTGTTATTAAAGGAATCAATATAACTATAGAATTAAAATAAAATATATTTAACCATAATTTTTATATTATTATTAACAAATAAATTCATGAGTAACCAAATTTCATAATGTTTATAAAATAATTTTTTTTCTACTTTCACAAACGTTGCGTTGACATCGTGTAAGCATTCATGGAGATATATTATCCCTAAAAATTAAATGTAAATTAATATCATAAAATATTATTCCCCTTTAAAATAATAGTTTATAATTTCTAATATCAAAATTTTACCCCTATCAAAATATATTAGATATATTATAGGAGAGTGACATTTTGAATCTTTTCATTAGTTAAAATAATATAATGGTTACAATAAAAAGGAAAATAGAAAAAAAAATATTTTCCAAGTTAGGGTGTTTATGGTAAAATTAGCCCTATAAAATGAAATAATTGTGAGTTTTGGGTTGATTTTGAGACCTTAATCAATTTTTTTAACCTTAATTAACCTATTTTACCCATTACCATGCTGATAAAATTTTATCATAGGTAATGCTTATTCTCACTAAAATATAAATGACATATTTACCCAATTTTAACCTAATAATTATAATTATTAAATCTGTATTTCAATATTAAATTCCAAGAATTTGATAAAATTTATTTTAATATAAGTATAAAAATTAAAAAAAAAATCTTTCTATTAAAATAGGTTTTATAAATAAAAATGAACTTTTATCATATTAAACATTAATATTGACGCTTATGGAATTAATTTCATTTATTTCTCAGTGGGATATTAAGTTGAACAAATATAGAATCTAAAATATAATGGTACTTTAAAATTACTTTATTTAAGGAAATGAAATAATCTTTTTGCAAATATTATCATTTTTTATTATTTAGTAAAAATCATTATTTTCATAAAAATATTAAAAATTAATCCTATGAATATTATGATATTTTTATTTAAAAAATTATTTACATTTTTGGGAATTATTTTATTAAATTGGAAGAAATTAATTATAATTTCCATTAACAAAATGAAAGAAATACCATTTTCTAATAAAATGTATTTTTGAAGCATAAAATAAATATATTCTCATTACATTCCTAATAACCAAGAGTATTTTTAATTAATTAAAATGTATATCATATTTAATTGTTTTAATATAATCATCTATGAATAGTATTTTACTTTATCTATTGTGATGAAAATGTATTGCACACATAAAAAGAGTTTAATGAGAAATATCTATTTTTCCTTTAAAATATTTTATCTTCATTTCTATCCATTTAGAAATCAATGTATAACTAAAAATTAATTTCATTAAAAGAAAAATCAACATATATTTCATGATATAGTTATTCTTATTCATAATCTCCAAAAAAATGTATATACCACAATGATCATATTTAAATAATAGTATAATGCAGTTCATCTAAGCTTAGTGCTACATGTGGTGTATGATATCGAACATGTTGTGTATTCAAAAGAGAATATGGACTAAAAAATAAATGTGTTTCATTATCCCCAATATATAGAAATTATTTCATAACATTTTTAATTCTTATTTTTAGAATTGTATATATCCTAACACATTAATAAAACTATATATAGAATTTATCATGAACATTAATTTATAGGTTATAACTAGAAAACATGTTATGAATGTACCACTATAAAAATCATACTTCGAAAAGACTTTGTGATAATGTACCTTTATATATAACTACTAAATACCACATAAAACTTTATACAATTATATTTAGTTTTCTTATGTTTGAGAAATTCTTACACTATTAGGATATAAAATATGAAAAAAAATTAATTAAATTATTAAATATAATTATATAATTAATATTTACTCTTTTAATGTTCATCAACATGGTCATAATGAAATTTTCAAACTTGAATCCCTAAAATCAACTTTTAATCAACAATAATATCCAGAAAATACTGAAAATCTATTCCTCTAATCATTGGTTAAAATCGTTTATAGAAGATAATATCATACCTAATAAGAATAAAACACTCCTAAAAATTCATATTTAAACTATTAATGGTAACAATGGTCAATTTATATCCCTTAAAACACAATTAATGAAATTTTAAACTAAAATTGGAAAATTTTGATCACTTATTATTCCAAAATATTCTCATTTTTTCCCTAACCAATTGTTATAAATCAAATATTTGTATTCCCTGATTAAATATTCTAAAATATATTTTTCCCAAATTTAAATACAAAAAAATGTATTAAACTTCATCTAGGTTTACATTTCATATCACAAAATAACCTTAGAGGACATTTACAATTTCTTTATTAAAAATCTCCAAAAATTTCACATTTTTATAAAACACAAATTACATGATGATAGATAAATTTCTGTATAAATTTCCAAAATTCACATTTTTGAAATTTTCCACACAACTACATATTATTTTAACAGTCCTTGGATAGTATCTTTTAATCCTCATAGAAACATCCAATAATAAATAAAACCACATAAAAATAATATATTACATAATTTAACCATAATGACATTTAATTAAAACCAATAAAAATTATATTTATCTATGAGGGATGTTATTTTATTGTATTTTGTCGTATAAAGATCTATTGATATTTCATCCTAGGATTCAATATTTCCAAAAAAAATAGACTTCCTAAAATCATCATTCACACTTAAATATTACAAAAAACAAATCCTTTTCATCTATAAGAATAAAAAATAATTATAATGTGATTATTGGTTCCTTGATAATACTTTTTTTAATTAGATATAACATAATTAAATAAAAAATCATGGTTGTATTTGATTGTTGGGGAATTTCATTCCATGATGCTCCATCTCATTAGTGGTAAAGTCATAGACATTAGTATCTTATTTCTTCCCTTTGAAATTATAATCATTATTACATTTTTATTTACACTTATAATAAAGCCCCATTCCCTTTAGTAATTTACCCAAGTGCTTCTTCCTATATTCTTGACCCGTGGATGTTGAATAATTTTCTTTCCATGGTCTTTATCACCTGAACATCCATGAATATCAATTTTCTATTATTTTTGGCATTGTAATGTTTATTTTTGTTTAAACTATTAATTACAACTTAATATAGTTGGTTAGGAATAATTATAATATCCTTCATTCCTTATTATCTTCTGTTGGGTTACTCTATATGGAAAAAGAAATTAATAATAACCGAGGTTATTTTCCGTAAAATTTATTTGATTTTATCTGCTCTAACACCCAATATATTTTTATGAATTACAGGTAAATCTCAACATTAATTATGGTTATTTATTTTATTAATTCCACTAAGAACCATCTTTAAATAGTAGTACACAATCAATTATCTCAAATCATCGTAAATATTAAACCATGGAATAAAAATCCATTTGAAGGTAACAATTCTTAAAAATTATGAGTTGTTATAATTATCATGTATGATATGTTTTTCTAATATTTAGTTCCAAATGTTTCTACTAAACTTCTTCAGATACAAACCATAGTAACCCTGAATCCTATAACCTCGAGTTGATTATTACTTATTATATTGTAAAAAATACAATGTATTTCAAAATGAAGGATCGATCAGTTTAATATTATTGGAAAACTATATACACACATGATTTTCACATTAAATTAGAAAAAGAAAAAATTTCATGATAAAATTCACTACATTTTTAAACAATATACAAATATTCCATCATAATATCCAGTGGGATGGATAAATAAAAAAGGGTGGGATTAGATTCTTAGTAAAGGTCACATATATTAGAAGATATCACTAATAAATAATGTATAACCAATATTTCGTGGAGAATAATTAAAAAATCATTCAATCAACAACTTGAGTTCAATGTACATCTATAAATAATATCAATCTCGAAATAACCCAAATAAAGAAAAGTAAATTATAAATAAAAGAAATGAAAAAAGACTATACATTAAAGATATTACTATTAAGTGTTTATCCAAGATATCTTTAATCATACCATACATTCCTTGGAAAAAATTAATTTAATAGTATGTATAAAAAAATTACCCAACTATTATAACATGACATTACATCCTCATCTTATACATCATGTAAACATGTTTTTTCATGCAGGACTAATCAATTCATTGAGGGACTATCTATAACTGATCCCCACCAATAACATACACACCATACACACATATCAATTATTTAATTATAAATACAATTCAATATAAGATTATTAATAATCAATAATTATCCATATTAAACCAAGAATAATGAATATTTCCACAATATATGAAATAACATTCATAATATTCTTCCATCAATTAAAAGTAGATATATAAATGATATAGGTTATGGTAAAATATATTAGTTGAAATGATCCCATATAAATAAATGATATTTAAAATGAACATGGAGGATAAAATTATGTCTAATAAAATTATGTAGAGTGATAGGAAATGTTATCCTGAGAAAAATAATGAAGAAAAACTAATAATTAGTAAAAGATGAAAAAAAATCACTTAAAATTATTATTTTGATGTAAACCCAATCCTTTTAGTAATTAAAGAAGATAATAGGTTAAAATAATTAATTGTATATTACTTTTTACTTTTTGTAAAAATAATGTTTTAGATCTCATTAAAACTTAATGTCATTATTTCAAAAAAGTAAGACCGTAATATTTTAAAAATGTTATAACTAAAAATATAAATAATTGTAATAAAAGGAATTTATTTGTAACTAACCATGAAAACTAATAAAATAGCCCTCAATTCAATGAATGTCAATGATTGTGTGAATTTGTTTTCATTCAGCAAACATTAAAATGAATATTTTTTAACAGTTTTAGTAAAAATGTCAAAATCATCTTACTTAGAAAAATACTACAGGAATACATTTAAAACATTGAAAAAAAACATCAAATATGGTTTAAAATTAATTTATTTAATCAATCGATACTATAATAGAAAAAAATCATTTTAAAGTACATGAAAATTTTGGAAACGTTTCTTGAACCAAGGAAGATATAGAATAATGTTTTTTTTAAAACTATTTATTTACCATTTTATGTCCACAAGAGTCGGAAAATTATAAAAAAAGAAAAAAATAATAAATAACAATAATATATGAAAATATATGGGTTTTAATGAGAATATAATATTAAATTTTATCATCCAAAATTTAAACATAAATGATCATTTTAAAAAATGAGATTGTGATATAAATCATTGGGTCTTTGGTAAAATTTCAATTAAGATCCATCAATAGATGAAACAAAATTAATACCACGAATAAATAACTATTCATGATATAAAATTAAATAATTATTGTATATAAACAATGTAAAAAAATATATTCGTAATAGGAATCGCGTCACAAATAAATAATATTGAGATAAAGAACCCTTATTGTTTTTATAATATACGAATCAGAACATCATGAAAAAGGGAACCTTAATAAAAAATTTAAATACTGATAATAATCATAAATATAATCATAAAATAAATGTTCGAGTAATATATACACCACCCAATAGAAAATAATTGACACTATGTACTATGTCTCACAGAAATAAAAGTAATATGATAAACCCTTACATCAAGTCCAACCATCTTTGGATGTTCTCTTAAGATAATGTATAATAAATTTTGATATATAATAGATATAAAAACCCATATTCAATGTTATAATACCATATATGATCCACTTATAAAAATTTATCAATTTCTTATTAATAATTCTATATTAACAACAATATCCTAGGAGTTTTCCATTCAATTTTTAATATAGGTTTTGGTTTTGTAGTTCCAATATTTGGAGCATGGTCAGGTTCTAATCATATATATAATATTAAGAATGATATATTAATAAAAAATTTATGTTAAATAAATATTTATAATCATTCAAGAAAGAAGGATGCGAAAAATGAATCACATTTCTTCATGAAGGTGGTTCTCCACACGTACACACAAACGACACTATCATTTTCCAAAGGATGGATGGGTAATAAAGTGAAAAATATATTATATTTTAAGAATCATAATTATGTAATTAATATCATAAATATTAATTAAATAAATAATAAAAACCAACCTTATGATGTGGTGATGAAAAAACACATCACTCCAAAGAGGTGGTAGTCCACACGTAAACACATGGGATGATTTTATTTCCTATAGAATTAAATGGGAGATTAATAATTGTTTTAAAACCTAAAAAATAATATTAAATTATATTTAAGACAGTTTTGTTATTATATAATCATAGTTAGGATATAATTGAATTATTTATAAGAATAAAATAAATGAATGAACTCAGTTAAGAGTTATACCTCTTATTTGGAAATCCTCATTTGACGTACACCATAAGAATTCATATGATTATATTTGTTAAATTCCCAAAGATATAATATGTGTTTAAGGAATATATAATTCTATTACATGTATTCTTAAATCCATATTTCTCAATATTTTTGAGTAAGAGTGGAGAGGATGTGCTCTTTTATAAGCGAGGTGTGTGGAATAACTATAAATATTACATATATTAATATATAATATGTTTCTAGATAATTTGAAATGTATCAAAAATTAATTATAATTGATGATAAGAAGTAATAGGTATAAATATGATTAACCAATAAATTTTATATATTTTTATGTTTTATTTTAAACATTATCTTCTTGTTTACCCCCCTCATTAACCCTATTTAACCATAAACTTTATAACAAATTTTTCACTCTTTAAGAGTCATGAAGGTAATTTTAAAAATTAAATGGGGAAAATATATGAAAAAATAATAACAGGATATAAAATTTTAAATAATAATGATCTAATTTAGGATTATTGTAATTTATAATGATTTAAAAAAAACATTAAATATCATTTAAGGTTGATTTTGGGGCAATTAACATGTCACTAATGTAAAGGAATCAAAATAATAATAAAATGATAATATAAACTAATTATAAATAACTTATACATTTTTATTATCTAATAAAATCATGGGTGACCATATTCCATCCATAATATAATACATTTATCTTTTCTTAAATTATTGTTTTTAATTTTACTACTCCTTTCATAAACACTATGTAGACATTGTCATAGTGTTCACAAAAATTATACATTATCTAAAATTTAAATATTAATTTTTATCAAGAAAATAATTTATTCATCTGAAACATAACCATTTACACCCATTAATACCTTATTTTTATCCCCATGGGTACATATCATAGATATTTAAATAAATGATGTGACAATTTTAGTGATTTTTATTAAAATAAAATAATATAAAGGTCATGGTCGAAGGAAAGTGGGACCAAAATGAAATATTTCAAAATTTATGTTTTTATATAAAATTAATAATATATAATTAAATAAGGGAATTTTTTGGATTTATTTTGAGACCATATCCAAAACTTTTAACCATAAGTAATGTATTTACCCATTATTATGGTCGTAATCTCTTTCAATGGTTATTATTCATTATAGCTAAAAATAAAATTGAAATATTTAACAAATTTAATCGTTTTTATTCCAAATATTGTATTAAATTTACAAGATTCAATTCTTATAATTTGAAAAAATTAATTTTAATATTAGTATGTAGAACACACTAAAAACATTATCCAGAAAAGTGTCTTTGTAAGCAGAAAAATAATCTTATACTCATATAAAATAAAATTTTGAGTAATATGTAGTAAATTTGATTATTTTTAATAGATTATATCTTATGTTACATTCATACCAAATCCAAATTATCTTGCGGAATTAAAATTAATTTATTTGAAGAATAAAAATTACGTTTTTATAAAAATTGCAATTTTTCACTATTCTCTAAGAAACAATAATTTTTGGACAATATAAAAACATTATAATAAGAAAATTATGATATGATAATTTAAAAAAATTAAATTTACTTTTTATAATATAATTTTAAAATGTTTCAAAAATTAGTAATAATACCCATATAAAAAATAAAATTGAAACTATTTTTGAAGAAAACATATTTTTAATGAAAAATTACTATTTTCTTACAACATGAAGAATAAACATAGTTAATGGAAATTTAATTCAATAAATTTTATTTATAATATAGTTATTTCATTAGAAAAAATTTAATAATAGTAATCAATTGGATCTATAAAGATCAAAATACATTACAATCATAAAAAATGTTTTATGTGAAATAAATAAGTTACCATCTAAATATTTATCTTCATTTATTTCGAATTAATAATTAATATATGATTTACTATTCATTTTATTATGAAAAATTATATATATTTATAAATATGGTTATTTATATTCATACCCTCCAAACTAATGTCTATGTCATAATGGTCATACATAAATAATTGTAAATTGTGGTTCTTTTATACTCAATGACAGATGTGGTGTATTCTATCAAAAATATTGTTATTTCAAAATAAAATACAATATTAAATATCATGTTATTACATTCTCTAATCCTTATATAAATTTCATCCTTAAATTTTAAATTATTTTTTTTCTAAATGGTAAATTTTATAATATTGTAATAAAACAAAATATAAATTTTCTCATTAAAATTAATTTATAGAATACGATTAGAAAACATATTTTTCATGTTCATATATAATAGTTATATTCATTAAATGAGTTTATGAAATCATAACTTGAATGATAACTACTTATTTCCAAAAAAATACATTATAGATTTACATTTATTTTTCTTATGTTTTAGAAATTCATTTAATATAGTCATAGAAAATATGATAAAATTTACTCATATGATTCATTCAACTTCTATAAAAGTAATTTTTTCATTCGATTTTCATTATCTATTTCAAGATGAATTTTTCATGAATTAATCACTAAAATAAATTTTTAACCAACTATAAGATCCACAATACAATAAAAAATTTCAAATCCATTATAAAACTAAAATGGTTAGTAAATAATTAAATAATAACCAATATTAATAATACCTTGATAAAAATTAATCTCTAAAATCATAAAAGTAACAAAATATCTATTTAAAACTCCAAAAATATGATTTATTAATTTTAAACCAAAAATCAGAATGGTTTATCACTTATTATTCCAAAATCATCTCCTTTTTTCTCTCTACAAATCATTTACAACTAAATTAATTATATTTCCAAATTATATATTACAATATATAATCCTTCTTTATATAATAAAAAAATGTACTAAAATAAACCATGTATCACATTTTTCATATCACATAATAACCTTAGAGTCCATCTAAACATTTTTACAAAATATCTCAAAAAATATCACATTTTCCTAAAAATAAATTATCAAGGTGATATATACCATTCAACATATGTTTCAAAAATTCATATTTTCTTAATTTTTTTTAAAAAATTATTATTAGAACAGTACATGGATGTTTATTTTATTCTTCATACAAAACAACAAAAGGTAAATAACACCACATCAAAATAACATTTTCTCTAATTTATCAATAATTAATCATATTTAAAACCCATGAAGGTTACATTCATCCCTGAGGGTTATTCTTATATTTAATTTTTTCTTGTAATGATCAATATATATTCCATCTGTGGATGAAATTTTCCCATGAAAAGAAGCTTCTTTAAATCAAAATTCACATTTAATATTTTTCTAATATAAAACCATTTCCTTTGAAATATTCATGAATTATTTCAAGACATAAAAATTATCTTCACAATCCTAGGTTTATTTCAAGATATCATCAATAAATAACACAAAAAATCCTTATTAGAGTAATCATTAAAACTTGGGTTATTTGTTTTCATAATGACCTATATTCTTTATATTAAATAACTAGACAATATTATATTATTTCATCCCATTGATATTATAACCATGCTTTAATTATTCTAGAATCATATACAATTTACATCCAATTTAATCATTTTACCAAGTGTTTATTTCAATATTCGTGAAACATAATATATTTAATCCTTTTCTTTATATGATCTTTATCACCTGAACATCTATCAAACTAAAATTTTATTTCAATTAATTTTTTATGAAGTTTATATAGGTTTATATTATTAATTATAACTCTAGATAAATGGTTTGGAATAATTATAATATCCCTCATTATAGATTCTATTGTGTCTTTTTCCTCCATATCGGAAATTATTTAAATCATAACCTGAGTGAGTTTCTCTAGAATTTCAATGTTCTTATCAACTCTAACACTATATGTATTAGCAAGATTTCTAAATTTATATGAATATTTTTTAATGGTAATGAGTCCCTTGATTCTTATTGGTTCCATCTCTAAAATGTAGTACATTTTTTTTCGCCCAAATTCATTAGTCATATTGACCCATAGAATAAAAATACATATGATAGTAAAACTTCTTATATATTATGAGGGATTATAACTCATTTGTTAGAAAAAATTTTATAAAATATTTTTCAAAATGTTCTTCCATATCTTCCTCTAATACCAACTATATTTCCCTAACTCTAGTAACCCTAAATTTGTCTTTATAATGGTTCTAACCATAGAGGATTGATTATTTTACCATTTTTTTAAACTATAAATAGATTAAAATTTCATAATACCTTGAAAACTAAAAAATATCCTGAATGAATTTCATGCATCATTTAAAACTATTTAATGATTATTTTTTATATCCTGGGGAATGGAAACCAAATAAATGGTGATCCCATATTCGTAGTAAGGGTTAAGTATAGTGGAATCCATCACAAGTAAATAAATAATAATCAATATGGTAGAGTGAATAAAAAAACATTCTATGCAATCAACAACATTATTTCAAAGATCATATATCACAAATATCAATATAGACATCACATGAATATTGAAATGGGAATTCTAAATGAAAGGAATTCCTAAATTAGTGAATTTATGATCATACCATCAAGTCCTACACTTTTAAATCATGAATTATTTATTAAAGTAATTTTCCAAAACAATTTTATTAAATGGGCAGGCATACACCAGTTAATTAACTATTATGAGATGATCTTACATCCTTGTCTTATAAATTATTCCAACATATTTTGTCTCATGTGACATGAAGATGCCTCAAAGTGATATATATAATCATCCCCCACTCATCACATTCTTGTCTAATTCATTATATGTATATATTTAATGATCAATGTAATTCATTACTATACTTCCTTATAAATTAACAATTATCGATATTGAATTAAGAATACATAATATTTCATCGAACAACGAAATAAATTTCTTATCAATATTACTTCAACTGATAACACATATAGAAATGGTATACAGTTAAGAAAACATCTGTCTATTGGAAATTATACTATATAAATTCATGATACATAAAATATGGGCATCAAAGAGTAAATAAAGACGAATTAAATGATGATGTGTGATAGAGAACTTGGTCGTGAGAAATTTAAGGACCAAAAAACTATGAATCAATAAGGAATAAAAGTATATCATAAATTCATCTGAAATGCAGAAGTTATATTAAAACCTAGATATTTTCAAATAAAAATGATTATCATAAAAAACAATTATAAATAACTTTCACATAACTTTATATAGAATGATGTTATAAATCAATTTCAAAATTATTTTCATTTATCCATGGAAATAATTATATATTTATTTAAAATAATATATATCAAGCATACCAAAAAATTGATAAAAATGTTTTATTTGGAACTAACCCTTAACAACTCTACTAGATTCATTAAATAAAAAAATAGTAATGAATTTCAGTAAAGTAGTTCATTTAGACAATATTAAAAATAATTATTTTGGTCACACATTTGGTGAAAAGTCTAAATGTTTTTCATTTGGAAAATGAAAAATATATTTCATTAAAAATACTAAAATTAATGTATAATATGGTTAAATTTGACTTTGAATAAAAATTTGAACATTGAAATTAACATTCATGTCAAAATTTTAAATAATATAGACATGTGTGAAAATGTTCATCGACTAAAGAGGAATTATGGATGAATTTTATTTAAAACATTTCAATTTTCATTTTAAGTACCAAAAATAGTGTGAATTGTTTAGAAACAAGGAAAACCCATTAATAAATGGATCATATGAAAATATATTATTTTTTTAGAATATATCATATTAATATTCTAATGATAATTTAAACATAAACAATATCAATAAAAAATTGACTATGAAATAAATCCTTACAACTTTAGTAAATTTTGAATTAAAACCCCATTAAAGTGAAAGAATTAATATTTTAAAAAATTAATAATAAGGTATTCATGAAATAACATTTTAAAGGGGTGGTATATTCACCAAATCAAAAAAAATTCATATCATGAACCATGTCTCAACAAAATAATATTAATATAAGGAACCTATAAAATTTTAATAATCTCTAAACCAAAACCTCATTAGAGAGATAAATGTAGATGTATTTTTAAATCCAAATAATATTAATTAAAATTATTATAATATAAATTCTTGGACAATATATAAGTCACATAAAAGAAATTAGTAGTGAATTTCACAAAAGTCTCTCAGAATGAAAAGTGAGACATGAATCCCATGGATCTAATAAAAATTCCCTCACATGAACTCTTAAACTCTTATAAAATAAATTAAAATTTAAAATAAATATATAAAATAACCATATTCAAAGTTATAATTCCATACATTACTAGTTTATAACATTATATCACCCTTTAATCAATAATTATTTATTAATATTAATCCCTCTAGTGTTATTGTTTATTTTTTATATATGTTTCAGTTTTTTAGTTGAAATAATTAAATCATGGTAATGGATTTATAATATCCATATTATTAATGTTTCCATAGTTATAATATTTTTACATTAAAAAAAAATTATAATCATTCATGAAATTCATACATGAAAAATAATTACATTGATTTGGGGAGGTGGTTGTCCTAACATAAGCACAGATGACTTTATCATTTTCCAACTGATGGTAGCTAAAGAAGGTAAGTAATATGGTTTAGTTTAATGGTCATATTTTTTAAATTAATATCATATTTATCAACTAAATAAATTATATTATCATACATTTTATGCATTTATGAAAATGAAATTAACAACTTTCTTGATGTGGTAGTCCACATGTACACACAAGCGGTGTTTCCATTACCCAGTGGATGGAAAACGAGTGGAAAAAAAGTTGTCCCAACAATATGATAGAATTTAAATATATGGATTATAATTATGTTATTATATTATGATGGACAGAATATAATTTATTGATGAAGTTGAAGAAATATTATAAAAGAACTTAGTTAAAATTTATACATCTTATTCAGAAATCAACCTTTGTCCAACACTATATACCTTCATAGGATTTTATTAAGTTATGATTAGAAGATATATGATTTGAAGAAAGGATATATGAATTTATTGATTTAGGTACTAGTTTACCTAATTTGCTCAATTTTTATCAAAAATAATTGATACGATGTGACCTTTTATAAGTTAGGTGGATAGAAAACATGTAAATGCTTTTAATTGTAACATATAATATGTGTATTAATCAAGTAAATCAGCACCAAACTTCATTATAATAGAATTTAAGGAATTTTAATGTTAAAATATAATCAACGGATCAATTTTAACCATGTTTTAGTGTCATTTTAAACCATAATTTTTTTTGATCCCTGTGTTAGCTTTTTTAAACCTTAACCATTTGAAAAACAGTTACACTAGTAAAGAGTCATTAAAGTAATATTACAATTAAAATATCACACATAAATGAACCATGAATTATATTATTGATAATATTACATCTACTTGATTCAAGATAGTATTTTTATAATTTTATTAATATTTAAAATTAATTTTAAACATTACAAATCATTAAAGGTAATTTTTAAGAGTATTCAAAAGTCATTACTTTAATTGAATCATGTTGGAAATGTAATTATAATAAAAATTCATTCATACTCACCTATAAAATATTGTGGTTCTTGAAATTTTATGGTAACCGGAATTCATTAAAGTTATATTACTATTAATCTTATTTAAATTATTTATTTAATTTTACCAATCCTATCAAAAGATCTATGTCGGCATCACGTAAGAATTCAAAAAAATTAAACTCTATCTAAAAACATTATTGTCATAAAAAATATTCATACTCGGAATAACAATTTATAACCATTCATATATTTTTTTTATCCCTATGAGACAATATTATATATATTAAAAGTAATATAGTAACATTTTTAGTTTTTCTTAACTAAAAATAATATAAAGGTCATAATCAAAGAAATGTCATATCAAAGTGATATACTTTATAATTTATGATTTTTATGGTTTAATTATTCTCATAAAAAGAAATAATTTCCTTTTTTGTTGATTTTGAGACCTTATATGAGGGTTTTAACCATAATTAACTTGCTTTACCCATGACCATGGGGATAAAATTTCACTAAAGTTATTAATCATTATGGAGAAAATGAATTTTACCTATATAAATAAATAAAAAAAATTATTATAAATGTAAAATACATCTTCAATGATTAAATTAATATAATCTGAATATATTTATTTTAGGATAAAACACCAAAATTCCTTAAAACAGTTTCTTGACAAATGTGTTTTTATTCATAAAAATATTATTATTCCAATATAAAATTTATTATTGATTATCATGGAATTAATTATATTATTATTACTAAAATAGATCATATTTTACTAAAAATTTACAAAATATAATGTGAATATTAAACCGATTTATTGAAATAATATAAATGATAGTTTTCAAAAATCATCATTTTTCGTTATTCACTCAAAATTCAATCCCTTAAGAAAACATTCAGTAATTTATCCTCAACATATTATGAAATAATTATTTAAAAAGTGAAAAAAAAATTTAAATACAATGGATAAAAGTGGTAAAAATTAATTATAAAATTCCTTCACAAAACGCAATGAAAACTATTTTTGAGAAAAAACTATTTTGAAAATGTAAAATGGCCATTTTCTCATAAATGATTAATTACGATAATTAAATGAATTTTAATTAATTAAGTTGGATATATAATCTAATTATTTCATTATAATCACTTATCAATAGAAATTAAGGTAATCTATTAAGATCAAAATACATTACAATCTTAAAAATCATTTTATGAAAAATATATGTTTTACCATCTAATGATTTTATCTTCTTTTAGAACCAATAAATAACAAATTTCTTATTAATTATTCATTTTATTATGGAAAAAAATAAATATATATTTCATAATAAGATTATTCATATTCATAACCACTAAACCAATGACTATATCATAATGATAAAATTTAAATATTAGTATATTCCAATTCGTTTAAGCTGAGTGATTCATATAGTGTGGACTATCTAAAGTTGCGTTCTTTTAAAAAAATATAAACTGAAATATCAAGGTATTAAAATTCCCCACCCATATAGAAATTTCATCTACATTATTTTATTTCTAATTTTTGAATTTTATATATTAAAACATGGTAATAAAATTGGATATAGATTTTATCATGAGAATTAATTTTTAGGATATATACTGAAAACTTATTATACATGTTTCTCAATAAACATTATACTTACAAATGGGTTTCTAAAAACATACCTTAGTAGTTTACTTCAACATTTTACATAAGAATTGATTGATTTAGTATAATTTTTCTTTAGTTTGAGAAATTGTTTTCCATTGGGATTGAAAATATGAAACATTTTACTAACATGGTTTCTTACCATTATATAAGCATGATACCCTCCTTTGATTTGAATCACTATAATCATGATTAATTTATTCCTACATCACTAAAATAAAATTTTAATTGACTATATGATCTAAAAAATAATGAAAATTTGGTCCTCCTATCTAAAATCAAAATAGTTATGAAAATATAAAACAATAACTAATATTAATAAATTATTCATAAACATTTATCTAAAAAATCCTAATAGTAACCAAAGATCATTTAAAAAATCCAAAAATATGGATGATTAATTTTAAGCCAAATAATTGAAATTTTCTTCAATAATTCATCCAAAATAATATCATTTTATTATCCCCAAACAAACATTATCACTCAGATATGTATATACCCAAATTAAATATTTTATAATGTAATATTTCCTATATAAACTACACCAAAATGAAATAAAAATCAACAAGTATCACATTATAATATCACATAATAAACATAAAATTCATCTATAAATTATTAAACAAAAATATCTAAAAATTCCACATTTTCATCAAAATCATTTTTCAGGGTAATTGATACAATTCAACACATGTTTCCTAAATTCACATTTTCTAAATTTTCCGTAATAATAAATATTATTAGATCAATCTATGTATGTTTTACCATAATCCTCATACCAGACTAATATTTATAAATTCCACCAAATCATAATCATATACATTATTATTGAACCATAATTACCTTGAATTATAATCCTTAAAAGTTATATTTATCTAAGGGGTATTCATTAATTTTCCTTTTTCATAGAATTATCAAGAGACATTCCACTTATAGAGACAGTATTTTCAAAGAAAGAAACTTATTGAAATCAATATCCACATTTTCTAATATCCTCAAATAACCCCTATTTATTTTAAAATAGTCAATAATTATACTCAAGTGATTCTCTATATTTTAATAACCCTTATATTATTTCAAGATATCATCAATAAATACCACTATAAAATTATTAGGGTTGTATTAGATTCTGGGAAAATTAGTTTTCAAAATTACCCATATCTTTTTGGTTAAATACCTATAAATTATTAGATTCTTTGTCAACATTACCATTATAAATATGATAGCCTTTTTCTCTATGATTATAAAAAAATACAATTCCCTTTAACCATTTAACCATGTTCTTGTTCCCACATACTTAATACATAGGATGTTCAGTCATTATACTTATAAGTTTTTTGTTAGTTTAACTTCCCCTAAACTCCATTTTACTCTTATTTTATGTGTTAGGAAAATTACATAGATTTATATTTTTAATCACAAATCAAGATATAAGGTTATAAATAATTATGTAATCCTTTAATCAGGATTTAGTCATATATGGTTGCTCCATATAAGAAACAATATTAATCATATCCTTACAAATTTTCACTAATATATCCATGATTTTCATTGATCCAACACCTACTGTATTATTATGATTTACCGGGAAATCCTTATATCATCTATAGGTTTTTATTACCTTCCATCCTATGGGATATCTATAAATATAGTACTACACCTTTATTTATCTCACAATAATCTTAAATTTTGATCCATATAATAAAAATCCCTATAAATTTAAAGGTTATTAACTATTATGATAAATTTTATTTCACATGTTAGATATGTTTTTAATAAATCTATTTCCCATGGTTTCTACAGTACTTATTATGACACATAATCCAGAATCCTATACTCTAGTAATATATAGTAATTTCTTATTTATTACATTGCTAAAAAATACAAGGGGTATAACCAAAAATAATTGTCATTTTTTCAATATTCATATAATAGATACATAGTTGATTTCCATATTAAATATTAAAAGTTAAACATAGCATAAAAAAATTATTGGGTCCTTGAAAATCATTCATTGATTCCTTCAAAATATCTTATTTAAAGGAAACATAATAAATTATGAGATCAAATTATCAATAAGGGTTATATATAATATAATATAATATAATATAATAAATAATAATAAATATAGCATGTAGAATTATCAAAAAACATTATACTCAATAAATAACTTGATTTCAATGTAAACCTATGGATACAATTAACATAATAATCAAATGGATCCTAAAACATGAGTACTAAAAAAAAGAAATTCATAAATTTAGAAATTCATAATATTACCATTATGATATCAACCAATATATTATGAATAATACCATAAACAGCTTCTATAAAATCATTTCATTGAATAGGTTGATATACACGAATTACCTAATAATTATGACATGATATTGAAACCTCAACGTATATATCATTGCATAAAGATTTTTTCATGATACTTGTTGATGAAACAAGGGGTTTCCTATGATAGGTCCCCACCCATCACATTCACAAATAATGAATTCTTCATTTATAAAATTTTAAATAAAATTTATTTTAAAAATTCCATATAAATAAATAATTATCTTTAATGAATCATGAATAAAAAATATTTACCTAGTAAATGAAATAAAATATTTAATAAGATTCTTCCAACTAATAATACATATTTAAATGTGATACCATCAAGATAAAATTATAGTTGAAGAAATGATACTGTATAATTCCATGATACTTAATATGTGGACGTAGAGGAGAAAATAATGTTCATTAAAATGATGAATATTGAAAGGGAATGTGATCATGAGAAAGTTAATGTTAAAAGAATCATGAATTAGTAAAGGATAATGAATACTATAAATTCATCCTAAATGAAGATCTTTTAGTGAAACCAATCCATTTAAAATATTTTTAAATAATCAATATAGTTTAAATAACTTCCTCGTAACCGTGTGTATGAATGAATTTAAAAATCACTTCACAAATTATTTTCATTCAATCCAAAAGATAATACGTTTTTTATTTAATATCACTTTAAGTAAAAATTTGAATAGTATTTATAAAATTATTTTCTTTGAAACTAAAAATGGAATATTTTCATGGGATCATAAATTTAATGAATGATCATAATGATGGGATAAGTTGTTCATCCAATAAACATTAAAAATAATTATTCCATTCACGCATTGGTAAAATATCCAAAAAAACCATTCCAAAAAGGAATAAAATATTCCATTATAAAAACTGAAATAAAATTAAAATGTGAATTAAATATTCATAAAATAAAAATTTTATCATATAAAATAACATTCTTATAATTATTTAAATAATTATGGACATAGAAGAATAATTTTTTTGACCAAAGTGGAAATAAGTTCAAATTTAAAAACACATTATCTAAATTTTCTACAGTACTAAAGTAAGTAAACCTTGGTTGAAAAATTGGAAAAACCATTAAATACAGTAATATTTGAAAATATATTCGTATTAAGGATATTATATCATAAAATTGTTTCAATAAATATTTAAACATAAAAAGTTTCAATTATAAATTAGACTTTGAAATAAATCCTTACTGATTTGGTAACATTTGTATCAAAATGATTTCAACGATAAAACTAAAATAATAAAAATTTATTCAATTATTAAAGAGTTTTTAATAATATATCCTATGAAATGGGTCTTATATATTCCATTTAAACAGTTATTTATGTATAAAATGTATCATGTCACAAAGAAACAATATTGTGTCGAAAAAACCCTTAGAGTTTTAATAATATGTGAATCACAAAATAGAGAAAGAGGGAAACTTTTATGTGTGTTTAAATACCTATAATTTTACTAAAAAATCATAAAATACATTTATAGATCTATATACACAACAAAAAAGAAGCACATGGAGAATATGACATATGTATCAAAGTAACAAAAGTGAGATTAAAAATCCCTACCTCAAGTCCAGCACTCATCCTATGAACTTTTAACCTTATATATAATAAATTAATAATTTATGATAAATATTTATCATAAAAATTTAAAAATTTGTCACACAATATATTATTCAGTAATATCATTCTTTCAGCTATTTATTAATAATTCCTTATTACCATCATCATCCCAAGTGTTAACTGTTTCTTTTTTCATAAAAGTTTCATTTCGATAGTTATGGAACTTGTATATTTTTCATTGTATCATCATATATTGATTATAAATAATGAAATTATTATAATATTAATTGATTAAATAAAATTCAAAATCATTCATGAAAGGTTTATATGAAAAACTAATCACATCACTTTGTAGATGTGTCAGTCCACACATAAGAACACAAGATATTATAATATTTTATCAGATTTGTGATTAATAATTTAAGTAATATATTTTATATTAACAAACATAATTTTTTCGTTGATATAATATATGTATTCATTAATTCCATGATAATTACAATCCTTTTGATGCACTGATAAAAAACGAAACACATTGATTCCTTAAAGAGGTAGTCCACACATACGCATGAGCAATGTTTTAATTTATCATGTGATGGAAATGGAAATAAATAACTGATGCTCTATAAAAAATATAATATTTTATTTTATTTAACACAATTATTTTAATATATTTTTATTTTTATGTCATAATTGATGTAGGTATTGAATAAATAGAATGGAGGAACTCGATTAAGTGTTATACCTCTTCATTGTAAATCCTATTTTCCCAAAACCATAATCCATCATAGGATAGTCTTAGGGAAATATTATATGTTCTAGGAAGTGCATAATTAATATAGGAAGGTATATATATAGGTAATGGTTTATTTAAGTGGATCCATGTTGGGGAATAATAGGGTATAGGAGGTTCCCTCTTATGACTGAGGTGGTGGAAAACTCATGAATAATTGTAATATTAATATATATGATATGTGTATAACCCAAGGGAAATAGATAAAAACTTATTTATTATATTTAATTAATATTATAAGATTTAAATATAATTATCTATTAAATTTTAGATGTTATTTGGTACCATTTAAAATATTATCTTTTGGTTTAACCTCCTCATTAACCCTATTTAACCTCGATCATTGTAAAACATTTTCACTCTATAAATGTCTTGAAAGTAGTTTTAAAAACCCAATGATTCACATAAATGAACGATTAATGATAATATTGATAATTTTCCATACACATTCATCAATATAAGATTTTAAGAATGTTATAATGATTAAAAATTAAATTTTAAAAATTAAATATCATTTAAGGTCTTTTTTGGACTATTCACATATATTTACTTTAAAGGAATCAATATTACAGTGGGACTGGAATCTAAAATATATCACCATAAAATTTAAATTATTATTTTTCATTAAATTTTTAAGTAACCAAAATTCCTTAAAAATATTTTTCTTGAATGTCTTAAATATAATTTATTTAATTTCTTTACTTTATGTACAAGTATTTCATCGACATTGTGTAAGCATTCAACGAAATTATAAAATCTATAAAAATAATTAAGAAATTAATTTCATTAAAATAAATTATTAAACTTATTAATAATAATTTAAAATAACTCATATATTATTTTTATCTCTAAGAGAACATATTATATATATTAAAACAAACACAGTTCCATTTTGTAATTTTTCTTAACTTAGAAAAATATATTGGTCACAATCAAGAATAATTTCTAGAAATTTTTTTTCCATATTTTAAACTCCTAATAATAATAATTAATCCATTTTTAATGATTCAAATCATTTAATTGGATAATATGAAATTTAAATTTAATAAACTAAATGTATCAAAATAATTTCTAGAAAAATGATTTTTTACGCTTAAAAATTAACTTATACCAAAATCAAATATAATATAAATTAATTTGTAATTAATTAGATTATTTTTAATAAAATGGATATTATCTTATTTTAAAACATAATCTAAAGCAACATTGGTATTTTAAATTACTTAAATTAATGAAGCTAAACGATAGTTTTTCAAATATTGTCTTTTTGAAACTATTCACTAAGAAATCAATCTTATCTGAAAAATATCAATAAAACCAACCTATTACTATTAAGAAATAGTTATTTAAATAACTATATCAATTTTTCATGTAAAATTTATAAAAATTTAGGATTTTAATTATGTTATGTTTCTAGAAAATGAAATAAAAACATTTTTGAAAAAAATGTACTTTTGAATCATTAAATGACCTTATTCCCCTAACTTTCCGAATAACCATAATTTAAGGAAATTTAATTCAATAAAATTTATATATATTTTATATATTTAATTAAAATAATTTTTTGATAGAAATAAATTTAATCTATTAATATCAAAATACATTGCACATATAAAAATAGTTTGATGAAAAATATCTATTTTACCTTAAAATGATTTTATCTTCGTTTCCATTCAATTAATAAGAAGTGAATTAATTATTATTCATTGTATTATGGAAAAAAATTATAAATATATTTTTTTATACATTTATTCTTATCCATACACTTCAAACCAATGGTTATATTATAATGGTCATATTTAAATAATTATATATCATGATTTTTTTGTCTTAGTGTTGTGTGTGGTGTATTATAACAAACATAATATATATTGAAAAGAAAATATATAATAATCTCATTGGTTATTATATATATAATATAGATATCATTTTATTACATCATGTGTAAACTTATTTTTATTGTTATAATTATACTATAATTCCATATTTTTCTGGATTGATTATTTTTTATCTGAATTGTCTATTAATATAGTATAGTTGTTTTATTACAGATATAATCACATCATTGTATATATTATACAATATCCACTATATTACAACCACTAGAAAAGTTAAAGGGATGTCTGAGGTCATTTAATTTTCCTAGATTCATTACTCTTTAAGTGAAATAATTCAAGGTGGTATAGCCATATTCATTTATATTGAATATTAATATTAGAAAAACAAATAATTTCCAAATTTAAATCCAGATTAAAAAATTAATCCAAAATATCAAATTAATCAAAAAATATTAATAAATTAAACTATTTTATGAAAGTCAAGGTTTCTACTAGAATTTAAATACATCTAAAAAATAACCAAGTTTTCACTTCAAAAATGGATAATTATAATAATTCTCATCAATGTTGAACTCAAAATTCGTAATACATGAAGAAAAATTATGCATTTCATTATGGTTTCATTAAATATTATTTAATCTCTTATTTATACAGAATAATATTGTATACCTACATTTCCAAAATAATTTTTATCTTCACTCAAGGTATTATATGTAATGATTTTCTTTTCTTAAGACCATTATTGATTTCCATAGGGTTCTTGTAATATTAATTACTCTACTCAAATGAGAAAAGGGTAATTGAAAATAAAAAATTCATCAACATGGGTTGTTATATAGTTTTAGTTTTGTGGATTAACATTGAAAGTATATGAAAAAATTAATTTTCAAATCTTTAAAATTAATTTATGATATAAAATTGAGAACACCATAGACATTACTACTCCCTTACCTTTAGTTAATCAACAATATTATTACACTCACTTCTTATCTTTTAACCGCACACATCAAAACCTTCAACCATAAATTATCTCCTTTATAATTTTATTTTCTAGAATATTTTTATATGAAATATGAAATGTTAATGATACTTTGAATTTTTTCCCTCTATATAAAAAATAAATAATACTTTTATATTCATACATAACCTTAAATTTACACAACTTAATATATGATAATAAAAATACCAAAGAATAATATTTTAATGTAATTAATCAATATAGTCAATAGTTGGGTGAGAATAGATTTCAATTTGTAAGTAGGGTATTATGAATTTATTCATTATATATAAGTCTAAAAAAGATGATTAAATGTTTGGGTGTCTCAATAGTTTTTAAAAAATAATTTTCCAATCAATTTCCTTCCTTATTATAAAACAAGTCGAAATCCTTATCCGTTTTAAAAAATAATTATATCATGTTATTGACCTCATGTCATGTCCCAAGACAGCCATGAAAAATATAATTAAAATAATATATAAAAAAGTTATAGAAACCAAATCATATGGTATGTTTAAAAATATTTAATGTATATGAGAATAGGTTAAATAGTTGATAAAAATTATAATAAATCTCAAATTAGATTCAATATTTATATTTATAGAAGTAATCAAAAAAATAAAACATTTAATTCATTATGTTTAAACAATTTATGTGACGGTTCAATCTAATAATGGAACATAATCATGATTAATGAAAATAATAAAAAATAAAAGATAATAATTATAATTTTTTCTTTCCCCTAATTTTTTTGTAGAGTCTTTAATAGATAAAATTCATATATCAATGGTGTAAAATTAAAACAATCAGATTGAAGAGAAACACCATGATGTTTCATTTCTTCATAGCATCCAAAAAAATCACTACTATTGGAGACTCTATTAAAATATCTATTATATATTCTAGTCTAGTACTAGTAAGACAAAAATTATATTACCTGAATTTATATTTAACCATGATGTCCCCTAATGAAAAAAAAATTATAACAATACATAGTGAGGATCCTTGACAAATATATACAAAAAAATAATTGGGGTGAATTAATGGTATAGGTTCTCATAATTTATTTCTAAAATAAATCTCAATAGATTTTTATGTTAATCATAAACTCATCTTATATCTCTTCTTCACTTTCATGTAATATTAATGGAAATGTAATGTAAATAGATATTTTATAGATGGATTGGCTCCAATAAAGAAACCTACTCATGGATGTGCCTGATTAGTTATCGAGACATAAATTATATCACTAAATATATTTTTACTGATTAAAATTAAATAAAAATAGAACATATTGTTTTGGTAATCCATCATCGGATTTCCATTATAACTATCATCTACCTCCATGATTGAAATATGTATTTACTTATACAAGAACCAATATTCCTCAAGAACATCTTTTTTATTTTGTATGTAAAAGATAATTAGTGTTTATCTGGATGTTTCTATATTTGATAATATGATCTCCTTTATAAGAATCAAGTATATTAATTTGAAATATTTATCATTATATTAACATTCCCAATTACATTCCTCATCAGGCTTTCAGAATGAACTTGAGGATAATGAGATAGTGTGCACGCTCCTCGGTAGTCTTCCTTATCAAAATATTCTCTATATGACCACTAATTGACTAGTTTAACCTGAAATATACAATAAATTCATCAAAACCATTATTGATATCATATTATCTCTAATCACTTTAATACAATAGTTCAACTACATTTCATCGTATTGATAGTCAATTACCAATTATCAATCAATTACATACTTTTTTCTTCTAAAATTATATTCATAGAATTGTTTAACTAATATTTCCATAATTTGGTATCCATATACATCCTTCATTCCTGGTAATATAATTGAAAATTTCAATTTTAATCCAAATATATTTTAAATTTTTCTATAATAAAGTATTTAAAAGATCGTAATTTGAAATTTATTGAAATATTTTCCCACTATACAGTCATTTAATTATCAATGATTCTCATATAGAAACATATAAATAACCAATAGCCTATGATATTTTATTATTTGGATTAAATATAAGTATTTTTATTATATATAAGAATTATTCTTCAATACTCACATTTTTATAAGTATAAAAAACTATTTAATATGTTTAACTTATTATATATCACTTCAGTGAGAACATAACATCTTATGTACAGTGTAAGATAAATCCACCTTCCAAATAACCATAGAACTCCATATTATATATTATATATGCACTAAATATAATCTATATTCCCTTATGAATTATTTTATATACATTGTAAATATTCCATATCAGTATATGTAATACATATTACAATTTGTATACATTCTCAACTTTTGTACCTTTTCTCACAATAATTTCATACACATTACTTAACATAATAAACATATTGTATCGGCTCACATGTACATCATTCGTATTCACGAAAATTGGGAATATTTCATGAATCCTAGAATATAATAATTTTTAAATTTAAATCCATCTTTCATGAAAAATATCAAGAATTTTTATTCTAACCAAATATCATAAATAAACATCTTCTACGACTTATCGCTCAGGGTTGGAATAAAAAAAATTATTTTCAAAAATTCAATTGGCTTCTTAAATCTCCAATATTGTATTTTTAATAAACTATAACAACTAACATAAGAAGCATTAAATCTCATAGTTTATGAAAGATAATAATATTTAATGAACACCAATAAAAATATAATTTTTTTGAACATCATACCTATATCAAAATATTTTGTTGTCCAAGTGATATATATGCTCTCTCATATATTTCACACAAATTTAACCTTTTCTATCCTCCCCACTTTCTATAAAAACATGTATATATTTATAGTATGGATGTTATAATTATTAATATCATATCCCATTTTTAAAAAATAATCCAATATTAGTGGGGATCATCCACAAAGCCACTCAATTGAGAGGAAAGCATTAAAAATTCATATTCAACCTTAATGTCACAAATCTATCATTGGGAATTACATTCATTATGATATAAGAAAGTTTATCCCTAGTATGAATAAATTAAATCCATATGATCCCATTAGAAAGCTTTTATTTAATGAAAAAAATATGATATAAATATTGATATACCAAGAGTGTTTCCATTTATTTTAAGAGATTTAAATTTCACGTGGATCATCAACTGAAATTCAAAGTATATTTTTAACATTCACCCTCAAGTCATCAATATATTACTTCACCATGATCACCTAAGAATAAAAACTTATAGTGGACCTATATTCAACTTTTATAGTTCATAATGTAATACCCAAAAAATAGTTTAATATAATATTGAGTCTGACAACTTTCTTAACACAAAACGTTGAGCTTTAAGCAATTTATGATATATAATAAAAATATTATCAATCAAATTAGTCATTTATAAACAAGAAATTAAATTGGAAGGTATAAATTTTACAAAAACAATTATGAAAAAATTTCATAAAGGTTTTTAATAATGAAAAGGCATTGATTAATTGATAATAAATAAGTATTTATTTTTAATTAAAGTCATTTTATACTTTAAAAAATATTTTTTACAAAAATGGTTTTTATTTCATTTTGTGTGTGGAAATTATTATTTTTAAAATTTTCTATTAGGAAATTAATATCCTTTTTAAAATAAGAATTTAAATGTTATATTGTGATGATGTTTTTGTATTTTAATGAAAATATTTATTTTTACATGAATAATGAAAATATCGATTTTTATAAAACTATAAATTTTTTCATTAATCCAAGAAATTAAAATAACCATTATATTTTGGATTTTATTTTAATGTATCATAAATTTCAATAAAATAAAAAAATAAAATTACTTACTTATTAATAAACATTAATCTTTATTTTTTTGTAAAATCGTTTTTATGCTTAAAAACACGTTTTTCTAAAAACATTTTTATACACGCAATGTTTTTTTATATGAATAAATTATGTTAATCTATATAGACTAATAATTTTAATTAAATTACAAGATTATATATTCAATATTATATTTTAACCTTCATTTAATGGTATTTACAAGGCATGGACTCGAAGTAAATTCAATTTCATTATAAAAAATGAATTTTTCTTAAAATGGGTTTTCGTTCTGTTTTGTATTCTTATGTAAAACTAAATTATACAACATATGAAAATTGAATCTGGAAAAATTGATTCCATATTTTTAATCATTATAATTAATATAATTTAATATGGTGAAGTAAATTTTTATTCATAATGAATAGTTAAAACATTAAAATTTTATTATCTTTGTTAAGGTTAAAATAGGTTTACCATGGGGGTTAAACCAAGAAATAAGGCTAATAATACCACATCAACTTGTATAATGAGTTTTTATTGAATATATTTTGAGCTTATATTGTCCAAAATTCTATTTATTATCCATTAGAATCAACTTTCTCATGAAATTGACCTTATATTATTGGAATATTTTAATTAATTTCATGTGTGTTCATCCCCTCACTTATGAATGGACGCCTCTTCTTATAACTTATTAACTTGATTTAATCCTTTTATAATAATGAATACCTAGCCTAAAACCTTACTATATTCACCCAATTTATTCTAGATCCCATTTTCGTCTCCTAATACCAATGTCTCAAGGCTTTAGGTGTAATCCAAAGGAGGTCTCTCAAATAATAGGAGGTTATAGAACTTAAAAATCAAGTCGAAAATATGGTAAGGGGTTCTTTGTCCCACTTTTCAATTACATGATACATTTTTGTATTATTTACCGTTCTTTATTATTCATGGTGAAAAAATCCCCATTAAAATTTTTTAGATGACTATCTAATATTTTATAGTATCTAATGTGTTATTCCATGTTCATTCTCTCATGGAGTTATGAATCGAGGATTTTAAATGTTGTAGGGGTTCATCATCTCAATATTTTTTCTTTGAGACATGTTTTATTTTATGCCCTATATATATCTATGTGACGTACATAATTCACCTTTTACATTTTACATCATGCATTCTTCCTAATTATTCGTATTTAAAGTTATAATTCCAATTATTTCATAAAAGGGGATCTAATTTGAATGTTACCAAATTGGTAAGGGATTACCATATCAATTTTTCATATTCCGGGAATATATTATTCTATATCCATATCTAATTTTATTAAGTGTAACTACATCCCATTTTATATGTTATATCTTGAATATGATCATGTTCATGGTATTTAAATATTAATTTTATTCTATTTATTTCATGAGACTTATGAATCGAATGTTACCTCATTAGTAATGGTTTATAATACAATATCACATTCTTTTAGGATTTATTATTTTAAAATTATAAATAATAAATTCAATGATCCATCACTCATAAATATGCTTTATTTTCTTTTCCTGTGATTATTTCCATAAAATACATGATTTCTTTAATTTTTTCTCTATCTATGTACAAAAATATATGAAATAATGTCTTTAAGGAAAACTGGTCGTCTTTCTTATTTGTTCAGTAATCAATTTCTTCAATTTCTAAATTTTCTTTAAATTTTTATGATAAATTATTTTATTAATATTAAATGATTAAATTTCACTCTTACTAATTTCTATGTTTCAATAAAATGTTTTGAGAAAAATATTCATGTTCTTTTCTGAACGAGATAATTTTTACTAAAGTTGTGAACGAAATCATTATTTTAATTTTTATTGAATGAATAATAATTCCCACCATCATGAAGAATCGATTATTTTTATATTACATTATATTTTTTCATGTTTAATTTCAAAGATAATGTATTTCCTAATATTATTGAAATTTTTATAATTTAAATGATTGATTTAAAAATAAAAATTGTATTTTCCTTGTGAAATGTCCTATAGATGATTTAATGTTATATTCATCTATAATAAATTTCATTGATGTTTCTAATAATTTTCTAGGGATATGATCCATTATTATCATATTTTTTATTTCTCTAGATGGTTTTTGATTATGGTGTTGAAATATTGTTCAAACCCATTTTCATTTCCATGAGTTAATCTATGTTGAAATGATAAATGTTTTCATTATCTTATAGAATATATATAAATGGATTATGAATATGTGATTGGTGGTTTCATTATAGAACAAGTATGAGTTTGATAAATATTAATGTTTTATGAGATCAAAGGATACATAGGATATTATCCCAATCCCAAAAGATAGTACATTAGTTGTTTTTATAATCCTAATAAGGGTACATGAAAAGTTATTCCAATACTAAATCGAGTACACATTTGATTTTACCTAGCCTAAAGTGGGTGTAATTCTTTGGTTCTTATCATTGAAATAATATTTCTTTGACTATTCTTATTCAAAACATTATGAAACAATTTTTTTCCATGATCTCATACCAATTGTTTCTCTCATGGAGTGTATTTTGTGATTCCTTTATAAGTATTATACTATGAACTGGGGTGACTTATTCCATGACTCATGATTATGATATATGAATTGGTGGATATGACTTTAAAATATTAAAGACATGTTTATATACCTTTATGATCATGTTATTCTTAAAATTGATCATTCATTGATATCACTCTTGACATGGAAAGAAAGAAACCATTCAATCATATCCTAGGTAGCTCACATAGGGGATGTAGTATCACATGTGGCATGGTATAACAATATTTCCACCAAGCCTATACATGGTGTCTCCCCTATGGAATATGTATCTCTCTCGTACTGGCAAGTTAAACACATGGTGAGCCCATCCCATACATACATAGTATCACTCTCGGTATGTTTATAATTCAAAAATAAGAAATAATTATTAATCATGACGATCCCCTCCAAGGCATCCCATAAGGATCTAATTATGGCACTCAACATCGATATGAGGTATGTCTTAACTATCAAAAGACATTCAAATATGCCTCTAATCAAGGCACACCAATGGGTGTGGTCCAAGTCAAATAAATAAATCCACCATGTTTATTAACAGCTACTATGACTGTCATAAGTGTGTAAAACCTTTTAATTTAATTTACTAATAATTTTGGAGGCATCATCAAAGAATTATGGCATGCATCATGAGGAAAAACAATAATAATGAAATAAAACTTGGGTAAAAAAACATGACCACCCACCTTAGGTTCGTAATAACAGATTCAATCTAGAATAGTGTAAATCCTAATAATAGATAAAAACCATAGAAATTGGTAATGTTATCTCACACAAAAATATCAAAAAATATGGGAAGAGAAACCAGGAATATAATAAGGTTGAGTGTAGATGTTACCAAGAGTAATCCAACACACCTGACGATAAAGCGAATAGAGTCTGGATGAAGGAGGAAGAGATTTCCCTTACCTGGGGGTAGAGGGACCCCCATGTGTGGCTCCCCTTCTGTTCGGGATAAGAAAAAAGGGGTTTATGTTAAAAATGATTCCCTGTCTTATTTAAAAAAAACCCAACTTGGGAATTTACCAGATATGTTAATATAGAACATATTTTGTAATACTCAGGCTCTTCATCTTGGGAAAAATTCTCTACATGTCATAAAAGGTGGGTCTAGCTAACCAAATGCACATCATGTATTTTTTCTATAGTGAGGTTCTAGCCCATCTGCTACCTCCATTCTAGAAACAAACCAACCATTTCATAGGCCTGGTTTCTGAGTTTATCCAAAACTAAATAAAAGTATACCTCGTTGATAATATTAGATGTTAAAACCACCCCTCCTTAAAAAAACTCATCCCATCGATTCAATTTTATGGTTCATAAAGAATCATATTCAAAATGTTTTGGCCACTGAGCATTTACATTGGCCTCTCCCTCCTTAGTCTCATCTTGTACACGGTGGTGTTTCTATAACACTGAAACTAATGGAACTAACCTACATTAGATTTCCATTATGATCCAATTAATGGTTCATATTAGATACTCTTCAAAGGATGCATTTAGATCTAACTCAATGTCCTCAATATCAGACAAATGATATGGTTCAACATGGTACAAGAAAATTTGTGTTATGTGGAAGATTTCATGGATTGTATGGTACCTATAAGGTAATAAAAACTAACAGGATACTGACATGGGCCTCTCTATGATCTCAATAGGCCCAACATAATGGGGAAATGGATTTCACTATCTCTAAATATGTTTATAACTCTGTCTAATAGATACTTGTAGAAAGACAGGACATACCACATTGATCTCTAGATGACAGTGAAGGCAGTTTCTAAAGAAATTCTTCCTAGACTGAACTATAGCCATACAATTTTGAATCATCTTTACAAGAAATGATGTCTCTTGAAGGAGATGAGGACTAAGTAGCACTTCCAAACCTACCAATAACAAACATATGTGTGAATGGAATGACCAACCATAAAGGTACTCTTAAGGAGACATCTAAATTGTTTCCTAAATGTTTTGGTTGTATGATAATGTAATGAGAGGTAAATGTTCATCCCAAGATCCTCCAAAATAAAGGACTCATTCTTGGGGAATATAATCTAACACATGTATCATACGTATTCTCTTCACATGAGTCTGAGGTTGATATGCAATACTCATCAGCTCCTATGAACCCAATTCATTATGTAACCCCTACCAGAACCATGATGTAAACTAGGCATCTCAATCTGATATGATAGAATAAGGAACACCATGAAGGTGCACACTCTCCCAAATATAGATCCTATCAATATCATCAACTCAGAAATAATATCAAATATGTAGGAAGTGTGTAAATTTTTTTAACCTATCGATGTTCAACCATAATGAATCACTTCCTTCAGTGGATCTTAGAAATACCCTCAAAAAATCCATTGTGATTTTGTTCCATTTCCACTCAATAATAAATAGAGGCTGTGATGTCTATCATTTCATTGATTCTCTTCCTTTACCTGCTGGAAGGTGGATCACCTCATGATAAAACATAAAATATTCTTATTCATACCTATCCACCAATACTGACAATGTATGTCTTGGTACATCATGGTAAGCCTAGGGAGAACTTTCCAAATAGAGGCATGATATTCTTGTGTCAACTCTTCCCATATATCTATAGGCACCCATAGAAGAATGTGGAAGAGAAGTATCTCATTCTCATCAACAACCGAACCAAGGGGTGGGTTTTCACCTATGATGATATCCCTCAAGAGGAGACCCTTGGGATCTTATAATTACCTCATCCACACCCATTCATGGAGGGAGGATGTCACTATCAAAGATGCTAAAATACACTGATCATGATATTTCGGAACCTCCATGAAGATCTCAAAAAAAGACTATCAACTGCCACTCACCACTAGACTCTTGGATTGCCTCTGTTTGAGTTTTTTAGCTCAAAGAATTAGCTACTGGATTACCCTTTCAGGGTGTACATGAAAACTCAACGACGATCAAATACAGGTACTCCACCAACCTTCTTTTTTTGAGGATTAAGTCACACTGTGTGGAAATATATTTGATATTTTTATTATCTATGTAAATAATTAACTTCTCACCCAATAAATAATTTTTACAATAGTTTAAATCATGAACAATGGGTCTTATCCCATTTGCGTGCATAGGATAATTCCACTCATGAGGTATTAGCTGGTGAGACTCATACACTACCACTTTAACACCCTACATTATAACTGATCCTAGCATAATTCCTGAATAATCACACTAAACAATATAGGTTCTTCCTGGATATAGATGAATTAGGATCAGTACTGAATTCAGTCACCCGTTGAACTCCTGGAAGGTTATCTCAAAAGGCTCTGGCCATAAAAATCTCACTTCTTTCTTATTAATGTCCATAAGAGGAACGAATAAGCATGAGAAATTTTGGATAAATCAATAGTAATATCTTTCCAGGCCTGAGAAACAATTTATTTCAAACACATTTCTGGTTTGTTCCTAGTAAACCGTTCATCTCACCTTCTCTTGGTTAATAGATATGTTTACATATGAAATGATATGTCCCAACTAGGGAAACACATTGATCTACAAGTTGATTTTTTTGAGCATTGCATATATTTGATGATCTATCAGTACACTGAGTATGACCTCAAGATTGGTATCATGGTTGTTTCTAGTGAGATAATAAACCAAGATATCATCTATGAAGACTTCCACAAATGAATCTTAGTACAGGTGGGATCCTTGATTTATTCAGGCCATGATAACTTCTATCACATTTTTAAGGCCAAAAGGCATAACCATATACTCATAAAAGTTGTATCTACTATAGAATTATCTATGTGGTTTGTCTGAATATTTCACATGCACCTGGTAGTATTCTATCCTCAAATTGATCTTAGATAAAATTTTCTCTCCTCGTATCTAATCAAATATTTCATCAATGTGAGGTAGTAAATATTATTTTTTCACTATAATCTGGTTCAACTATCTTTAATTCATAGAAAAAAAGAGGGTGAAGTCTTCTTATTTGTCAAAAGGATATGTGAATCCCAAGGTGAAGTACTGAGTTATATAAAATCCTTTGCATCTAGATCTTCTATCAGCTTCATGATTTTCTAGAGGTATGTAGGTTCTATCAAATAAAGAGGGATCTAAACTTTTTTCTAACCTAGAATAAGATAGATGGTGAAATACAACCCTCTCATGGGATGTAAAATGGATAAATTATCATGGAATACATACCTAAAATGATCCACAATTTATCTCAATGGGGAACTCAATGCACCAGTGTATATTTTATTTATATGTCCCCTAAAAATGTGTCAAGAATAATAATTACATAATATTTCTTTATTTCTAAGCCCAAACTATTCATGATTTTAGTATATATGGAGCAGTGTGATGTACCAGTATCAAATATGAAAGAAACTAAAGTATAGGCTAGATGAATATTACCATTAACCATTGAAGGACTTAGACTCTATTCTGTAGGTGTAGGTTTCACATCATATATTTGGATAGAACCATGGCCCTGAGGCAAAACCTAACTAATATGGGTAGGTCTACTCAACTACTGTTGAACCTATGAGTTCAGACTACCTCGTCCACAACCACCTCATTAGCCTGATCATTTGGATGTAGATCAAATCCCAACATGATATGGAGTTAATGATCTTTTACTTGAAATTTGTGTTGAAACAAATCCCATATCACTAGATATAAGAGGAAAGGTTTGGAAAAGCACTGAATGTGACCCATCCTTCTAGAAGATCAGCATTGGATCTGGTTCCTCATATACTAGGTCTTCTTTTCCACTATCCTACCACACTAGTGATGCACCACATAGAAATCGATAGATGTAATATACCTAGAATTCCCATTGTGTGAACCCTTGAAGAGATGTATCCTACCACTAAATAAAATAAATCCCTACCAATAATATGAAATAGTCTGGCTCATATTGCCAACATCCCTCATGTTCTATTTTATAACAAGGGCCCGGTTCACTATCTCGAAAATGGTACTCAACTAGAACATATTCACCTATGATCAGATGGTATATGAAATCATATCATTAAATTGAATTACAGTTGAAAAGTCATCACCAGTAATGGTGGAAAAAAATGCTAAATCTCAATGAAATGATCTGATTACTCCAACACTGATGTGCCACCCGATTGAAGGTGCATGAACTCTTAATTACAGTCTTCCCTCAACATCTGGTGGAATATGAATGCATAAAATTATATTTGGAAGACCCCTCAGTCCGTACCCTAACGATTTCTAGCCTAGTTAATGATATATCCCCAACATTTAATAGAATTTTTAAGAATATAGGTAGTGATATTGAACCTCTACTCTAGAGGAATCTCAAGATGACCGTTGATCGAATTCATAGATTCGAGCCAAGACACAGCAAGTTGAGGACTTCCATCTCAATAAACTGTTGGATGATTGTACTTCTGGAATTCTTATGTTATCTTTTTCATGGTACGGTCTGGTCATGGAGCTCCGCATACATATAACATGAAGTAGAAGAAACTATCACGAAAATTAGAATCGATGCCCTATGGAAGATCTGCATTAGGTTCCTCATGTTGTACTATATAAGGTAATACTGGTGGATCAAGTCCCACAACCTCTAGAGCATGGTTGTTTCCACCTTCCAATTAGATGGCATGAGGACATCGAGGCATAATAGGTCTATAATTTCTATGTTCATGCCTCAGATAATATTTAATAGAAGATATGAAATGTCAAAAGAAGGAAAGGATAGGTACAAAACCTTCCTATAATGTTTCATACCTCTTTCCATGCATCTATGTATAAGTATAGGTGATAAAAAAGAACACATAAGTCCTAATAGACACTTCTTACGGCCTACTACTATGGTTCTTTTAGGTTCAAGCTCTCTTACACCGCAAAATTGGTTTTCATATATAAAGTTTCAACTGAAATGTATATGTGAAAACACCCCTTACATTGTAATTATCATCCCCATTTAGCAGTAGCCATTTAATTTTAAAACATTAATTTATTTATGTTTATTTTTATTTACATGGAAATAAGAATCATAATATAGTTAAATGCATCATAGATCGCCATCTATAAAGTCATATAATCTTTATAAATTGAAATTCATAGGCCATGTAACTATGATCTAGTCGTTACGTCATATATCAGGATGTAAACGGTCGTGTATTTGGAGTTGAAAAAATTAACAACCATCTCCCAATTTATATAATTACATGCTTCTTATAATTACATTAGCTTTCATCAATCAAATTAACTAATGTTTAGGCCCATAGAACCGGTGGTTCATTGCTCAAATGTAGCATAATTTGTTAATTGAGGTGTAAAAATCAATATATACAGGAACACCATTTAGATTGATGTAGGAACATCAATTAATCAAATTATGGTATCCCTATAATAAATTTTATCACCTTTCAATATCTAATAATCAGGGAAAATGAACAATCACATGAAATATAGGAAATGCATGAATAAAGGTAGATATAGAATAGAAAAATGCAGGAAATTTATGTCCTAAGGTTCCTATTATGATGTACGAATCTATATTCCTGCATCTCATTAGGCTAAGGTAAATAAATCTCCTAATAATAACATCAAAAATAATAACATGTCATAACATGGGTGTCACCCTATGGTAAAATCAGTACAACTATAATAGGAAAACATAATAATAGAAATTCCCCATTCCACAAAATATGGATTTCCACTTTATGTGATTTAAAAACTCCCAGACAAAATCTCATTAACAAATTCCAATTATTACTAATCACATGTAAAAAACCCAAAAAATTAATACAAAATGAAAAAATAAGCTCTAATACCACTTTTTAGCATGTTTCCTTTGGATCCACTTAGTGGTGCTTGAGACGGTCAGCCACATGACCTCAAGCACACCTCCATGTAAGACATAGGCTACCAAATATCTGTAACACCCTGGAATTTGATGATTTTAAAAAAAATTAAATGGTATTATTTTGATACCAGGCTCTGAGATGACATGTAATTCCAATGCTGAGAGTTTCCATAACGTATTTTTGAACTTTTTGAGGTTCATTAAATAATCATGAAGTTGGATATTTATAAAATTTTAATCGCTGCCCTGATCAAAAATATGAGGGCACCATTTAAATAAGAATATCGGGATTTTCCTAGAAAGGCCCAAACATTGGCTGGTGCGGGCCAATAGTGGAAGTTAGTTTTTTGATGTAAATAAAATAATTAACAATTATTATTTTTCAAATCCTTATAACTCCAAAATGGTATCTCAGATTAAAAACCTAAGATTACGTTTGGTCTCATGAGAGTGTTTTTCCCTTAGGTGGATCTTAACCTCGATTGGTGCTGGTCGAGTGTGAAAGATTGTTTTTGAGCTTTTTTTAGGTGAATTAAAATGGGATGCTTGCGTTGTTTTGGAAACATCGAAATGGGTGCCCGAATTAAAAATATGAGGGCACAATTGTGTCTAGAATGGATATATTACCCATGAATGGACTTAGTATTGATCGGATTGGGTCAATATAATTAGTTATTTTTAGGATTTTTTCAGAAAAATAAAATAAACTTATAAATTTTATTTTATTTAGAAAGTGTTTCACTACAATACAATGATGAACCGGCAGTTTCATTCCATAAATGAAACAGCATAATTAAACTTTAATAGAAGCATAATGGAAATACTACTTCATAATTGAAAAAGTGTAACGACAGGATGACTAAGTGTAACAAAAACATTGTGACACATTTAACTTTTAATGAGATGACATGGTTCGAGAAACAAATTTAGATTTGTAATTCTTCTAACAAATGACAAGAGAATTCTCTCCAACAATGAATGCTAGTAGATCCAAAAGGAAGCAATGACACCATATAGAATGGATCTTGGACTAAATAATGATGAAGGAAAATGGATTTGAAGGGATCGTGAATCCTCATGGATGGATCGCCATCAGGGACAAGCTTTCTATCCAATAAAGGTTTCTCCAAGTATGGTTTTACTTTTCAATTTTCTTTTCCCCATTCTTCATTATATAACAACAAGCATGGATCAACCCACGAACATATTGATTTCCAGGTCTCTTGTTATTATGGGATAGTGTTTATCTCTTGGATTGTATCAGGGTTAATTTGTTGATAATACCTTAATCGCCTCACCCCATGTTTCAAAAACTCTAATGGATAAAAATTGGGCTGACAAGAACAAGGCCCTGATTCCTCCGTCTTTGGGAACTCATGTGTTCTTCATGACCGTGACTCATAATTGGAGGAAAATAAATATCAAGGAATTAGTATAGAATATGGAAACCCAAAAAGGATGGAGGAATAGACAGTTCGAAGAACAGACCATCAGAGCGAACCTGGTGGTCTGTGGAAGGCACCGCTAGCGCACCAGCGCTAGAGGGCGGCGGCACGCCACAACGGCGTGCCGAGGGGGAGTTTTCGGCTGGATAAGGCTGTGGTAGTGTAGTAGGGACTGATGGAAGTGGTACAATGACTAATGGGGGTAGATGCAGCCACCCGGTGACATTGGTGAACTGGTCCACACCGTGCGGGATGAGGTGCGCTGGCACGCAATTCAGCAGGTACTGCATGTGGGACCAGGGGTGGCCGCCTTCAGCTAGCTGCATCATGGATAAATATTCCTTCCATACAGGACAGACAGGGGGTAATAAACTGGGCTGATGGGTGGCCTGGGCTGGGAGTGAACCAGCCCGCTAGTTTCCGGTTAGGCCGAATGGGACCGGGTCACTAGGCAACTCGGCGGGCAGGGCCCACAGTCGAACCTTGCTGGGTCCAGTAAGACCCAATGGGCCTAGCCTAGTATCCAGGTTGGACCATGCCATCCCCGACCTGAACCGTGTCAGTTTGGGTTAGTTGAACTAGACTAGTTCATACAGGACCCCCAAACTGGGTCGGTCAGGTCAGTTCGACCGGGTCGGATCGGACTCGGTCACAACTGGACCCTGTTTACTAAAACACCCATATCATTTAGACCAAGCGTCTGATTGGATATCCGTATGTGGCTTTGGAACCCTCGTGATGAGAAGTTTCTTTTTCTGTCCTCTATAGAGACTTTCATGGATGTTTAAATTCACTGAATGTCATAAGGGGTGGATTCTCTTAGAATCAAGCCCACTAGGTGCAGGAATCCTACGGCTGGCTAAGATTAGAAAAATACTGATAAGTGGGCCTATGTGGACCATCTATAAGAGGCTCTGTGTGGGAATGATATGATGGATTAAGTGGGAGGCAACTTTGGGTGACCCAGCAAGCCAACGGTGGGGAGTAGCTCTGTGTGACCCGGTAGACCCACAGTATTCATCAAGGATGAGTACCTCCGCATGATGGCCTAAGCAAGAAGTGGATCTCTATGACCCAATAGGCCCATGGTGTGGAGAGGCTTTTTGTTACCCATTAGTCCAATTTTACTCATCATATATGAGTTCCTCAGTAGTCTAAGGTGTTCAGTGTTACAAGTGATAGTCTTGTTTTCCATACTTTAGATTATGCATGTGTGAGCTGACAATACCTTGTGTAAACTTTCCTTTGTGGTATATCCCTTGTGTTTTCATATTCATGCTTGAGTATTTTGTTACTCATTCCTGCATCAGATTTTCCCACATGTGTTGTGTTTGGTGCAGATGACGGGTGCTTTAATAGAGACCTCAGTGACTCGGGACCAGGCGGTGCCTAGTGAGATACAACAGGAAGAACAAAATCCATAGCTTCCAATAGCCACTCCTTGACTTACCTTCAGGTGGGGTCTTCTAAGGACATATTACAGAGAACTTTTTTACTTTCCTATTTTTATTTTTTTCCTCTTTTGGATTTTTATTATGGTTCGTTTGACTTATAGCTTGTAACTATGCTTAGTTGTTGTTTAGTGGCATGCATTTTTTTCGTTTCCCACTATTTAGAATGTGGGTTTGTGTGTGTGTGTGTGTGTTTGTAAAGGTACTCATTAAATGCATCACACTCATTTAATAATGCCTTCGGTGCTAGTCGTCGTCCTTTGGCCTTTAGGGGGAGAGCTTGGAGTAGTCACATCACGGGCCCCGGGGGACGGGTCATGAAAAATCAGTATCAAAGGTGGTTTCTTATACCTCAAAGATCGGAAGTCTGTTGTTTTTGTTTTGGGAAATAATGTTAAAGGATTTGAATTAACCTTTTAGGTTAGAAATTCCATTGTTGGTGTGGTGGACAACGTACCCATACCCCAAGACCCTAAATACTTCTCTTCCACTCATTACATTAAACCACTTATTGCATGCATAATATAGTAATTGAGTGTTTCATCATGTTCTTCTTGGATAAAAGTCACCTCAATAGGTATAATATATTGACTGTGGTACCTCTTGATTTGTTTTAGGATTACTCCATATAGATACAATCCAAGATTCTGATATGTGACTGTGAGGACAACCCGCCTAGCGATGGGGCGTCAGATCAGGGACCAGTACTTGAGATGGCCCCACCGGGTGGTGCGCCAGTGTTACCACCACTCATTGATCAGCAGTTACTGTCTGCACTACTGGTAGAGGATGCACATAGGCTCAGCTCCTTACTTGAGTTCTAGAGGGAGAGACCTCCCAGGTTCAGGGGTGAGACTAACCCCTAGGTGGTCGAGGATTGGGTTGAGGATATTACAGGAGTCATCCGTCTTGTGAGGATGCCTCTCAACCAGATGGTGATCCTAGACATAAGCACTATTCAGGGCTTGGTAGAGATATGGTAAAGCTTGATGATTCATATACATGATGAAGTGACCCTCACCTAGACTGTCATTGAATGCCTCTTTAGGTAGGGGTTCTTCCCGACGATGTTGTGCTCTATTCACATATAGGAGTGACTGCACCTACTGTATGGTTGCATGACAGTAGAAGCGTACTCGGTGAGATTCGCCGAGATATCTTACTACTCTATAGACATGGTGAGAGAACCATTCATCATAGCTCGATCCTTTGAGAAAGAACTACATGGGGATATCAGGGTCTCAATGGTGTCCCTTAGCATCCCTACTCACGATGGGGTGATAGAGGGAGCCCTACTTGTAAATAGATTCCAAGAAGAGCAGGCGCTGACAGTAAGAGCCACCATTAGACACTTAGTGGAAGAGTCTACAGTGGTTGGAAGTGGGTAGCAGATGAAGGGTCCCATGTAGGTTATGAAATTTAGAGGGTGGCCCCATGACTCATGATCAGTAGTCCAAGGATACCATAGAAGAGTGAGTTAGTAGGGGGCCAGGGTTGGCTTCTCATGCGGTAGGAAGGGATACATTGCTCGTGACTGCCTAACCCGCCACATAGACGATCAGAAGATGGTCGAGGGACTGCCGAGGCAGAGATAGAGGTTCAAGCGAGGCGGTCTATAGTGAGGAAGATTTGGCAGGGGAGAAAGCAGAGTGGTAGGTGGTGTAAGGAGGTTTGAGGTACTACCACCACCAACCCGAGGTGGTCTGCCACGGTATCATGGAGACAATGGATATGGGTGGGATCAGTTTCAGGTGGTGGAGCTCTATAACCACGGTTCTCTAGTGATTATTAGAGGAATGATCTAAGTCTTCTCTACCATAGTTTTAGTTCTTATAGACACAAGTTTCAGTCACACTTTTTCTTCCATAGACCATTTTCAAGGATCATAGATTCTAGTGGATCTTCTTTGTTAATCCCTATGATTATAGACTCTTACGGGAGGGGATTCAATGATTACATACTGGTTCTGGTAGTTTTAGCTAACACATGGATGTGAGAGCTTCAGTTAGGATCTCTTAGTAGTGGCATAGAGACCTTATGATGACATCTTGTCTATTTACTAGTTATCCATAGTTCATACTATGATTGAATATTTTAGGTGTAGAGTGTTGTTTTTCCACGAGGATGGGACCAAGTTTTCCTTCATTGGTGAGAAGGTATCTCTTGCATCAAATAAAGAACTTGATCGGAGGATGGTGCAGTTAATCACTCACCATTATGATAGCCTCACTGACGGTGTAGTGGACAGGGGAAGTCCTCACATTCCTATAGTTGTGGATGAGTATGAATTTGTCTTTCCTAAGGATGTTCTGAGACTAAATCCTCATGGAGAGGAAGACTTCTTGATTGATCTATACCCCAGGACAACATGGATATCCCCAAAATCATATCAAATGGCTCCCACAGAGCTTTGAGAATTGAGGTTACAACTGGAGGACTTGTAGGTTAAGGGATTCGTGAGACCCAACATTTCACCGTGGGAAGACCTAGTTTAGTTTTCCAAGAAGTCAGATGGGAGTTTGTTGTTTTGTGTGGACTTATGTCTTCTGAACTCGGTGACTGAAGAGAAAAAGTATCCATTGTCGAGTATTGATGACCTCTTTGATCAGTTGAAGGGAGAGAGATTGTTCTCAAAGATAGAACTCAGGTCAGGCTATTTCCAGCTTCGTGTGCAGGATGAGGATGTACCAATGATAGCCTTTAGATGACAGCATGGACACTATGAGTTCTTGGATATACCTTTCTGCATAACCAATTACCCAAAAGTCTTCATGGGACTCATGAACAATATATTCTTTCCTTAACCTGTTTTTTTGTGGTAGTCTTAATTGATGACACCCTGGTGTATTCAACGTCCAGGGAGTATCACACTACACCCCTGTTGATAGTCTTGGATACACTCTGAGAGCACCAGCATTACGGTAATCTCTCAAAGTGTGAGATCTGGATACGAAAGTTCCACTTTATATGACATGTTATATCGGAGGATAGAGTCATATTTGATCCAGAAAAGATAGTGGTGGTGATTTCTTGGGAGCCACCAAGGACTGTGACAAAGGTGAATAGTTTTTTGGGATTGTATTGATACTACCAAATGTTTGTGCATAACTTTTATAGGGTAGATGAATCATTATTAGCTTGGACATAGAAGGGACAGCTGATCCTATAGAAGGAGAAGTGTCAGCAGATTTTCCCGGAGCTGAGGCAGAGACTGACGAGTTTCCCCATCTTGAGACTACCAGAAGAGGGTATTGGGTATGTAGTTTGTTGCGACAGATTAGGGACTGGACTGGGTAGTTTCCTAGTGCAGAATCGAGTAGTGACCTCCTATGGTTCATTTAAATTGATGAAGTATGAGTGTAACTATACAACCCATGACCTGGAGATGGTATTAATAGTATTTTCTTTGAAGATGTGGGGACACTACTTGATGGGGGAGTAGTTTACAATCTACTCTAACCAAACATGTCTCAGGTATATCTTCTCCTAGAAGTAATTGAAATTGAGGAAATGGTTATGGCTAGAGTTCCTCTAGGACTATGAATTTGAGATATTCTATACTCGGAGGAAGGTGAACATTGTTGTAGATTCTCTTAGCAGGAGGTCCGGTTTGGAGCTATTGAGTGAGGCGATGAAGAAGCTAGCCGCGATGAAAATATCCTTCATGGATGATGATGGATAATCTTACCTTAAGTTGATGATTTTCAATCCCCCTCTCTTATAATGATTTAGGGAGGAACAACTTGTATATGTTGACTATGAGGTTCTACAGGCTCAGTTATCCTCAGGACATGCTCCTGTTAGATTTTTGATTGGAGGGGAGCACATAATTCTTTTCATAGGATGCACAGTAGTACTAGTGGAATTATGAGAGGATGTTTTTAGGGAGTTACATACATCTACGTTGGTGGAACATTTGGGAGAACAAATGATGTATTATGATATTTGAAATCAGTACGGGTGGACAGGGATGAAGAAAGTGGTGGCAGTGTTCATTTCATGGTACCTCACATGTCATCAAGTAAAGGATGAGCATCACGTTCTAGCATGATTGGCCCAGCCACTAGATTTACAAGAGTGGAAGTGATATGGTATCTTGATGGACATTGTAATAGGATTACCACGAACATTAGAGGGTCACGATGCTCTCTTGGTGATCATTAATTGACATAAAAATTCATCTAACTTCCTACCCATCTAGGAGAAGGGATCGGTAGAGAGCTTGGGATGCCTCTATGTACATGAGATAGTGTAGCTTCACGAGGTTCCATCGATGATCGTCTCAAACTGTGAAGCTCAATTTACATCCCATTTGTGGAATGGATTTCAGAAGGCTTTTGGGACTCAATTTCCCTTGAACACAACCTTTCACCCACAAATGGATGGTTAGATGGAGCAGACCATACAGACCATGGAGGACATGATTAATTCTTGTGTTCTTTATTTAGGTCATAGTTTGGAGGACCACATATATATTGTATAGTTTTCATACAATAATAGATACCACTCAACCATTGGTATGGCACTGTTCGATAAACTTTATGGGTAGCCTTGCAGATCACTTCTATGCTAGGTGAACCCAGGGGAGTCAGAATGCATGGGTCCAGAGTTGGTACGATCTACCACTAAAACTGTGCAGATCATACAGGAGAATATGAGGACTGCATGGAGTAGGCAGAAATCATATGGTGATTTGAGATGAATGCCCTTGGAGTTCGAGGAGGTAGACTATGTGTTCGTTCAGGTCTCACCCGAATGTGGGTTGTGGAGATTTGGCTGGGGTGGAAAGCTATGTCTGAGGTTTAACGGCCCTTCCTAAATTCTAAACAGAGTTGGCGTGGTGGTGTACCTCCTTGCTCTTCCCCCATAAATGCATCGTGTACATGATGTTTTCCATGTGTCATAGCTGAGGAGGTATGTGCATAATCCATCACACGTAATCGATTGGGAGAGTTGGAAATTGAAGATGGGGCGATGTTTTCAGGGTTCCCAGAATATATATAGGATCAATAGGAGTGGGTCTTTCGTGGGTGGTTGACTCATTTAGTGTGCATTCGTTGGAAGTACGGGAATCTCCAGGAGAGCACAAGGGAGAGGGAGACTCAGAGTCATGATCAATACCCATTTTTTGTTTGATTAACCCTTATTTTGGTTTATGAGGAAGTAATTCCCTAATCGGAGGAGTAATGTAATAACCTATAATTACATAAATTTTAAAAAAAATTAAATTGGATTATTATGAGACTAGGCTCTAAGACGACACGTAATTCTGAAACTCGGTGTGGCTGGAACTTATTTTTGAACTTTTTTGAGGTTAATTAAATAATCAGCCAAGTGGGTCTTTCTAACATTTACACTAATTACCATATCAAAAATATGAGGTAACTGTTGCACTCATAGCATCTAGATTCACATAGAAAGCGATTTTTGTTTGTCGGGGGGGGAATAGTTGAAGTTGGTTTTTTTCTGTGAATAAAATAATTTAGTAACAATTATTTTGTTTTCAAATCCTTATAACTCCTATACAGTAACATGGATTAGAAATATTAGAGTACCGTTGAGCTTGTGAGGGCATGTTTCCCTTAGGCAGAGCCTAACCTTGATTGGTGCAGGGCAATGGTGAAAGAGAGTTTTTGAGATTTTATTATTTGAATTAAAATGGCGTGAAAGTGTGGTTTTGGAAACTTCTAAATGAATTCCCGGATTGAAAATATAAGGGAATTTTTGCGTCTATAATAAAGACATTACCCAAGAATGGAACTATCTTCTACCAGTGCGGTTTGAGGGAAAAATAGAATTTACAGATATTTTAAGAAAAATAAAATAAACATAAAAATTTTATTTTATTTAAAAATTGTTTCACTACAACACATGTAAAGACCCAGAAATTCCATATAATTTTTTTAGTTAAATAGTATTATTACGAGACTACAAAAATTGAAGGCACATGATTCCACGGCCTGGTGTTCCCATAACGGAATTTTGATCTTTTTTTGAGGTATGGTCAGTAAAAATTCGGGCACAAATTTATATCTTTTCAACCAGTGCTCAGATTAAAAATATGATGACACCGTTGGACTCGCAGCGCTGGGATTCTCTTCAGGGAAGCTAAACATTTACCTAAAATGGTCATAAGGAAAAGTAAACTTTTAGATCTTTCGAAATAAAATAATAAAATAACTAAAAAAGTTATTTTATTCTTTTTTCAACCATTGAGCAACGGTGGTGGGAACACATCATAACTTCAGTGTTTGATTGAGATCCATTTATTGACACAACCCATTGGTTGCATAACCATGATGCTTGTAGGATTAATGTAACATTAATTTTGGTTCATTATTGAACCACATTAATGAAGGCATCATAGGTGGTTCCATTTTTTTATTTAATCAAACCTTTGACATGGGTTTTGGGAGAGCGACGAGTGGAAGCTCTGATGAAACACCGAAAAAGTCTTACTCCCACAATGAATGGTGATTTGACGATGCCATTGAGGATTCGAAAAAGACATCGATGGGAAATAGCGAATGCCGAAAAACATCTTCAAACAACGGATTCTCCTCGTTCATATTTAGTGAATCCAATGTGTTCAGGTAGGGTTTTATTTTATTTCAAGTGAATTATTGTTTCAACCTACCCCATTCTTGAATTATATGATGAACGTGGATCAAATGACTAATGGGTTGATTCACAACTAATTTCAATTTGTGTAAAATTAATATGGGTAACTATTTAATTACTTTCCCTTGTTAAAACACAAAAGCAGAGGGCGTAGGACAACGAACAAGGCTCGGACCCTCCGTCACTCTTGATTTTGATGCATTCATAGTGGGTGAAATTTTACGGAAACTCATAACCAAGGGCCATGCCGTGGAGGAGGCATTCTAGGAGTCCTGTAAGTGCCGAAGGGAAGAAAATTGTATCATTAGTGCTTCACCGATGGCCCGCGGATGTGCCGCCAGTGCGGCGGCGCCGGCGGTAGCTGGATCTCACCAATAGCGAGGGGAAAGTGGCATCTGCAGGCACTGCGGTGGACAGGGGTGGACAAAAAATGTTGACCACGTTGAGGGTAGACGGAGAACCGCAGTGGAATGCTGCGGAGGAGAAGTCATGACTTCAGCTGTAGTGGTGGTAGACCCACTTCTGTGGTTCCTGCCATAGACCAGTCAACCGAAGGGGAAGCGCGAGCCTGGAGCCATAGGATGAAGAATGAATGGACAGAGTCCGTTTGGTGGGGAGCTGGGACTATACCTAGCTGGCGGCCATGCCCAGCTAGTGGACTGGGTCAGGTCAGCCAAGGTAGGGTCGGGTCAGTCCGACCAGGTCAGACCGGACCTGGACTCCATTTGACCATGTTACGCTTAATGGGTCGTAACTCCTAATCCATACATTTGTTGAATGAACTGTTTGCGGCACTGGAACCCTTAGGAAGAGGAGTTCCTTTTGAGATACTCCACTTGGGTTTGGGAAAATAGTGGAGTATGGCCGGGTTGGATTGGCCTCAAATCCAATCAGGCTGTCAGTACTAAAATGCCTATAACTTACAAACTGAGCGTCAGATTGACACGCAGTCTGTTGCATTGGAACCCTTATGACATGCCAGATCTTCGGGTTTATTCTTCATGGGACTTAGTGGAAAATGAGGTTTGACTGATGTCTTTAGGATCATGACTTATGGAACTCAAGCGCATCAAGTGTAGGAATCGTGTGGCCGGTTCTCTAGTGACATGTGACCCTTTGTGGATCAGCATCAGAATGACCTTGTGTGGATCAGTAGTAGCGTGACCCGACTAGGAAAAACCTTAGAGCGGCCTGTTGTGGATAAGCGACTTACTACCCTGTGTGGATCGACTACTAATGACCCTCTGTGGATCTAGGACTTACAAACTTGTGTGGATTGATGACTTACGACCCTGTGTGGACCAGCAGTAGTACGACCCGACAAGGACAAACCTTAGAGAAGCCCATCGTCAATCAACAACTTACAACCCGGTGTGGATTGATGACTTATGACCCTATGTGGATCAATGACTTATGAACCTGTGTGGATCATACCCCGTGTGGATCAGCAATTGAATGAATTCTTATTGGTTCAACAGTGGAACTTATCAATAGAATAATGTTGATTTAGCATTATGACTAATAATCATTAATATTTTTCTTAACGTTATACATGGTTTGAGATGACTCTTTTACTTGTGCTTTGTGATTGAAATCATGCTTTTAGGTTTTCCCTTTTTTGAATTCTAGGAGACCTTCAGGGCTTTCTGGGTCCCTACTGGTTATTGTTATACTCACCCCTACATGGGTTTTTCCCACACATTATTTTTTCTTGTGCAGACGACGGACATCCTTGACCAGGATCTGGGATACAGGACTAGACGAAGTATAGAGGTGACCAGTTAATGTGGAGTGCTGAAGTTATTATTTTTACCTATTATTTAGGTAGGATCCTTGGCATAGGATCACAAGAGCTATTTTTTCCTTATTGCTATACTTTCTTTTAGTTGGGTTTGTATACATGCTCATTCTACTTCAGTTCATGCTATTTACTTTCAATAGTTATAATACGTGGTTTTCTCTTGTTGTGTACCAGGTCTTAGTGTTTACATGTTTAAAGAAAATTCCTTCCCATTTTTTAGTATATTAATTTCCAATGCTAGTCTCCAACCCCTGGCCTATGGAAGGCGGGCTAGGGGTAGTCACAACACGGGCCCCAGAGGACAGTTCGTGACAAAGTTGTATCAGAGGACTCGGTTCTACCGAAGAACTAAGACTCTGATATTATCATGGGAGTAATAGTTTTAAGTTTTTGGAGTATGGGTTTTAGTTCAGGGAGTCTAGTGTAGTGTGGCGGCCGAAGTATCCATACAAAAGGACCTTGAATTCTAATTTCTGACTCGGTAACTAAAAACACTTATTGCATGTATTTTTGAAATGTTTTTATTTTCATCTCTTTTGAGTCAACTCATCAGGTATAAATTATTAACTACGGTTCATCTATTTATTTATTGAATTTAATTGCGTAAGTATCCATCCAATATTCCAGATAGATTTTGCAATGATGTCCCACCAAACAATAAGGCTTTGGTGTAGGGACCTCTTACGGAGATGGTACCTTCATGTGGTGTACCAATAGCACCAATACCCGTAGGGAAGTAGTTTCCACCAGCCCCACCAGTAGAGATTTCATATTGAATTAGCATGTTGCACGTGTTCCAGTGGAAGATTACTCAAAGGTTTCGAGGCAAGACTGGTCCATAGGTAGCTGAGGATTGGCTGGAGGCTTTGGATAGATTTTTCTGCCTAGTTGGGACACCAAAAGACCATATTGTGATCCTAGCTGCTAGTCTCTTCCAAGGAATATTAGGGAGATGCTGGAGATTCAAGCTCTATATTAACGATGAGGAGACCCTCACATGGTTGGTCATCAATAGCCTCTTCAAGGCGGAGTTCATACCAGCGAATCTATGCTCCTTGCATATTCATGAGCTCCTACACTTACAGAAGGGAAGCCTGACAGTATCCTTGTACTCAGAATGATTCAATGACCTCTCCCACTACACCAATGATATGGTATAGGACCCTTTCTTCAGGGCTCTAACTTTTGATCTGGGTCTCCAACGGAAGATTAGAGCATCGATGATATCACTCAACATACTGACGTAGACTTAGTGCTTGAGCAAGAACTTCTAGTGGAGATCTTCCTAGCTGAGTAGGCATCGACAGTGAGAGCCACCACCAGATGACATGTGGCTAATCATCTACAGTAGGCAATAGATGGATGGCATAGAGTCACAAGAAGGCCATACCTTTTGGTGGATGACCCCAAGATTTAGGGTCAAGGGTGTGGAGCTCACGGGATATAAGAGGTTAGTAGAGGAGAAGATGGTGCTACTCGTGCGGTGGACAGGGTCACATAGCTCATTATTTCCTAACCCGCCACATCGACGATCAGAAGATAGTTGAGGGACCACCAAGGTCGAGGTAGAGATTCGAGTAGGGAGGTATGTAGGGCAGTGGAAGTGGTAGAGGATCTGGTCGTGCAGTAGGCGGTGGGCGGCTATTTGAGGTTCTACTGCCGACACCTCCACATGGTCCACCCCGGCCTTAGGGAGCAGCTGGATAGGGATGGTCTCATCTTTCAGTCATTGAGTCCTATGACCATGGCACTCCAGAGATGATTCGAGGTATGATCGATGTCTAATATACCCTAGTTGAAGTTCTTATAGACACAATTTCCAGTCACTCTTTTATTTCCACAACTCTTGTTCAGAGTTTAAAGATTCCGGTAGAGACATTTTCTCGATTGTTTTGATTATAAACTTCTATCTGATAGTAATAGACAATTAGGAACTGGTGCTAGTAGTGTGAGCTTTCTCTAGAAGGCGAGATCTTCGGTTGGGATCTTCTAGTAGCAGCGTCGAGGCCTTACAACGTCATCTTGGGTATGGATTAGTTGTCCACAGTCTGTGCTCAAATCGACTATTTTAGGTGCAATATCCTGTGTTTCCGTGAGGATGGAACTAGGTTTTCCTTCTTTGGCGATAATGGATCCTTTACATCATAGGATGGACTCTCTCGGAGGAGGGTATAGTTGATCACCCATCAGTTGGATAGCCTTACCCTCAGAGTAGTTGACGAGAGGAGCCTAAGTTATCCTATAGTGGTAGACCTGTATGCTAATGTCTTTCCTGAGGATGTTCTAAAACGACCTCCTTGCAGATATGTATACTTATACATTAAATTGTAGCCTGGGAAGGCACTGATATCTACACCAGCATATCATACGGCTCCCACAGAGCTTTGTGAGTTGACGGTATAGCTAGAAGAATTGCAAGGGAAGGGATTCATAAGGCCCTATTTTTCTCCATGGGAAACCCCAATTTTGTTCTCCAATAAGGAAGACAAAAGATTGGGGATTTTCGTAGACTATCGGCACCTGAACCAGGTGACAGTGAAGAAATAGTATCCACTCCCAAGGATTGATTATCTCTTCAATCATCTAAAGGGGGATCGGTGGATTTTGAAGATAGACCATAGATGAGGCTATCATCAGCCTAGGGTACGAGATTAGGATGTACTGAAGATGGCCTTCTGGTGCCAATATGGACACTATGAGTTCTTGGTGATTTCTATATGCATGACCAATGCCCCAGCAGTGTTCATGGGACTCATAAACAGGATATTCCAGTCTTACCTTGATCTCTTTTTGGTGGTCTACATTGATGACTTCTTGGTGTAGTCAGTGTCGGAGGAGGAGCATGCCACTCATCTAAAGATTGTTCTAGATACACTCTAAGAGTACCAGATTTATGGAAATATCTCAAAGTTTCAATTCTGAATATGGGATGTCCACTTTCTAGGAAACATTATCTTGGAGGCTGGAGTTGTAGGGGATCCGGTGAATCTAGAAGCAATGCTTGCTTTGGAGCCACCTAGGAGTGTGACCAAGGTGAGGAGTTTTCTAAGATTGGCTAGATACTACAAAATATTTTTACCTGACTTTTCTGGATTAACAGCACCCTTTTCAGCTTTGAAAAATAAGGGAAAACCATTTTTGTGGATGGAGAGATTCCATTAGAGTTTCCTAGAGCTGAGGCAGAGACTCAGGAGTGTCCCCCATCTTGAGGCTACCAGAAGAGGGTGTCGAGTATGTAGTCTACTGTGATGTATCAGGGACTAGCCATGGATGTGTCCCGATGTAGAAGTGATCAGTGATCGCCTACGGATCACGCTAGTTGAGGCAGTATGGGAAGAACTACGCTACCCATGACTTTGAGTTAGCAGTAGTGGTTTTTTATTTGAAGATGTGGTAGCACTACTTGATGGGTGAATAGTTTACTATCTACTTTGATAACAATAGTCTCAGGTATATCTTCATATAGAAGGACCTGAACCTGAGACAGCAGCGATGGCTAGAGTTCCTCCAGGATTATGACCTTGAGATAGTATAAACTCCTATGAAGTGGAACATGGTGGCAGACGCACTCAAAAGGATGTCTAGGTTACATTTTCTGAGTGAGGCGACAGAGCAGCTAGCCGCATTACAGTTATCCTTCATGGATAGTGATGGAGTATCTTACCTCCATTTTATGACAGTCACTCCCCCACTCCTTCAGCGATTCCAGGAGGCTCATCTTGGGGACATTAACTGTGAGACCTGAATAGCTCATATATCATCAAGACAGGCTCCTGAAGGATTTTTTGAAGGTGGGGAGCATGTCATCCATTTCAGAGGATGCATCATGGTACCAATGATTCTACAAGAGTATTTGTTGATGCAGTTCCACAAATCCCCTTTGGCAATACATCCTGGTGTGGCAAAGATGTACCAGGACCTCTGACATCAGTATTAGTTTCCAGGGATAAAGAAAGTAGTGGAAGAGTTCATTTCACAATGCCTCACTTGTCAAAAAGTGAAGGCCAAACATCAGGTCCCAGTCAGCTTAGCACAACCACTTGAGTTTCCAAAATTGAAGTGGGACGGCATATCCATGGACTTCGTGAAAAGGCTACCACATACGTCCAGGGGCCATGATTCCATCTGGGTGATCACTGACAGACTCACCATGTAGAAAACTTCCTACACATCCAAGATCAAGGATCAGTAGGGGCTTTGGATGCCTCTACATGCAAGAGATAGTATGGAATCACTGCGTTCCATCGGCAATAATTTCATATCATGATGCTCGTTTTATATCCCGGATATAGAAGGGATCACAGGAGGCATTCGGGACTCAGCTACATTTGAGCACCGCCTTTCATCCTTAGATAAATGGTCAGACAGAGTGGACTATATAGATGTTTGATTACATGCTTCGTGTTGGAATCTTTGATTTTTGTCATATTTGGGAGGATCAATTTCCCTTAGTGGAGTTCGCATACAGGAACATCTATCACTCCACCATCGGTATGGCGCCGTTTGAGGCCTTCTACAGGCAACCATAAGGATCACCTATATGCTGGACAGGCCCAGGGGAGAAAACACTCATGGGTCCAGAGTTGGTATGGACTACCTCTAACAAGGTGAAGGTTATCCAGGAACGGATGAAGACCACACAAAGAAGTCATAAGTCTTATGCTGACAGGAGATAGAGACCCCTGGAGTTTGGCGAGGGTGGTCATGTTTTCATTTGGGTCTCACCTCGAAAAGGATTGCAGAGATTTGGTCGGGGCGTCAAGCTATCTACGATATTCAGCAGACCTTCCTAGATTATTATTAGAGTTTCCGAGGTGGCGTACCGCTTGTATCTTCCCCCACAGATGCATAGGGAGCACGACGTTTTCCATGTGTCTTAGTTGAGGAGATACGTGCATGATCCATCACACATCATCGATTGGGGTGATCTAGACATTGATTATGGGACGACATTTGTAGAGTTCCTAGTGGAGATAGAGGATCGATAAGATAGGGTATTTCGTGGATGGTTGATTCCTCTAGTTCGAGTTCGGTGGCAGCACGAGAACCTCTAGAAGGGACATGAGAGCGGGAGGATCATATTCTTGCTGAGTGCCCCATTTCTTTTCTTATCCTTTGTTGTGGATTTTGGGGATGAAAAGACCAAAGTGGGGAGAATTTAAAGACCCAAAAATTCCATATAATTTTTTTATTAATTTAATTGAATTATTACGAGAATGAAAAAATTGACGGCACATGATTTCAGAGCCTAGTGTTCCTAGAACGAAATCTTGTACTTTTTTATGGAATGTTCAAGGAACGTTCGGGTTTGAATTTCTATCTTCTGAATTGGTGCTCAGATTAAAAATCTGAGGACACCATTGGACTCGTAGTGTCAAGATTCTCTTAAGGGAAGAATAAATTTGACCGGAAAGGGTTGGATAGAAAAGTTAAATTTCAAACCTTTTGAAATAAAATAATAAAATAAGTAGAGATGTTATTTTATTCTTTTTTGCAACCATTGAGAGACAGTGGCAGGATCGTAGTGTAATGTTAGGATTTGATTGAGATCCATTTTTTGACACGAACCTTTGGTTGTATAAGCATGATGCTCATATAATTAATAGAAAATTAATTATAGTTCATTAATGAACAACATCAATGAAAACATTGTAGGTGGTTCCCTTTTCTTTTATTTAATCAAAACTTTGGAATAGGTTTCGGGAGAGATACGAGGGGAAGATTAAACAAAAAGTCGTCAATGTCTTCCTCCAAAAAAGAATGGAGATTTAATGACTCCATTGAGGATTAGAATAGGATATCAACAGGAGCCGATGAATGATGACAAACATCTTTGAACAACAGATTCTCCTCCTTCGTCTTCAGCAAATCCAACCAGGTTTTGTTTATTAAAACTGAATTATTGTTTAAACCTACCCCATTCTTGAATTATATGATGAACATGGATCAACCAACTAACTGGTTGATCCATGACTTGTATGAATTTGCAAAAAATTAATCTGGATAACAATTTAATTACTTTACCATGTTAAAACACTAACGCAGAGGGCACATGCTAACTAACAAGACTCGGACCCTCTTCCACTCTCGTTTTTTGATGCATTCTTCATTGGTGAATTTTCAACATGATGAAAACACAAATCCAAGGACCACGTAGTGCAGGCAGCATCTCGGGTGGTTCATAGGAACAAATGAGAAGAAAATAGAACCACTGGATCTTCACCAGTGGCCGACGGAAGTGCCACCTGCGCAACACCACCAGTGCGGCACCACCAGCGTGGCAGTGCCAGCGGCTGGCTCTCACTCGGCGCATGGAGGTGGAAACACACGCAGGCACCGTGGTCGAAAGGAAGTGTCTGGCCATGTCAAGGGAAGATGGCATGCCAAGGAGGAGATGTCACAACTCCAGCCGTGGCGGTGGTGGACTCGCATCTGCGGGTCCCGCCCTATACTGGTCAACCATAGGGGGTGCTAGTTTGGCACCATCAGTTGAAGACTGAATGGACAAAGTCTATTTAGTGGGGAGCTGGGACCGCACTCAGCTGGCGGTCGATCCCAGTCGGCGGACCGGACCTGGTCCAGCCAATCCGGGCCGAGTCCAACCAGTCCAGGCTGGGCTCAGCGGGTTGGGTCTAGCAGGTCCAAGCAGGGCCAAGAGGGCCGAGTCAGGTCGACCCAAACTGGGTCCTATTGGCCTAGACAAGGTCAGGTTAGCCCAGACCGGGTCGGGTCAGGTCGGTCTGGACTCGGACCCAGTTTGACCCAGTTACGCATAAAAGGCCATAACACTTAAACCAGACGTTTTTTTGATGAACTATCTTAGGAACTAGAACCCTTAGGAAAAGGAATTCCTTTTGAGATACTCCACCTGGGTTTTGGATAATGGTGGAGTATGATCGGGTTGGATCATACTTGAATCTTATTGGGCCCCCATCTCTAGAATTTGTGTAACTTACGTACCAAATGTCCAATTGATGTGTCGTCTATTTCCTTAGAACCCTTATTATGTGGCAGTTCATCAGGTTAATTCTTTGTTAGATTACTTGGAAGTAGAGGTATGAAAAATGGTTTGAGGATCAAAATCTATGAAACTCAAGCACATAAAGTGCATGAATCCTATGACTGGATGTCCATTGACATACGACCCTTTGTGGTTCGGCATTAGAACAACCATCTGTGGATCAGTAGTAGCGCAACCCAACAAGGAAAATCCTTAGATCAGCCTTTCTTGGATCAAAAACATACGACCCTATGTGGATAGATGACTTATGACCCTGTTTGGATCGATGACTTATGAACCTGTGTGGATCGATGACTTTTGTCCCTGTGTGGATAAGCAGTTGCACGACCTGACAAGGACTATTCTTAGTACGGCCCGTCGTGGATCAGCAACTTACAAGCTAGTGTGGATCGACAACTCACGACCCTGTGTGGATCAACAACTTACGACCCTATGTGGATTGGTGACTTACAAACCTATGTGGATTAGTAATAGAATGATTTCTTCATGGTTCAGCAGTGTAACTTCTCAATGGAATAATGTTGATTTATCTTTATAACTAATCATCATTATTCTTATTCTTAAAGTGATACCTAGTTTGAGCTGAGTCTTTTACTTTTTATTCGTGATTGAGATCAAGCTTTTTGGTTTTTCCTTTTTGGAATTATTGGATGCCTTCTAGGGTTTTGGGGTCCCTACTGGCTAATGTTATACTCACCCATGCACAGGTTTCGACCGCACCTTGTTGTGTCTTGTGCAGATGATGAAAAACCTTGACCAAGATCTAGGTGTTAGGACTAGATAGAGTACAGAGCTGACTGGTTGATGTGGAGTGATGTAGTGATGAGTTGTACCTACCCTTCAGGTAGGATCCTTGGCAGATGATCTCAAGAGTTGTTTTTTCATTTTTTTTGTACATTATTTTAGTTGGGACTGTATACTGGCCCATTCTGATTCAATTCACACTATTTACTTTCAGCAGTTATACTGCATGGTTTGATCTTTTTGTGTACCTCGTCTATATATTTGCATGTTTTAAGGAAATGCCTTCCCATTTTTATGGATATGACTTTCCAGAACTAGTCACCAACCACTGAACTATGGAAGGCGGGCTTCGGGTACTCACGGAATGAGCCCCAGGGGTCGGGTCGTGACAACACAGTGATGATCCAACTATTTCATTCAATTAATGAAACAACGTAATGACTCTTTAACAGAACCGTAACAGAAAAGTTGTTTCATAAATGAAACAGCTTAACGACATGAAGACTAAGTATAAAAAAAATGTTGGGACGCAATTCATTTTTGTTGAGATGATGGGGTTGGAGAAACAAATTCACATTTGAGATTATTATGAGGAAAGATGAGATAATTCTCTCCAACGAAAAATGTCGGTGACTTGGAAAAGTAGTGATGACACCTTGGAGAATGGATCTAGGACCGATGAACGATGAATTCCAAAGGATTTTAATATATTGTGAAACCCATAGATAAATCTCTATTAGTGACTAGCTTTCCCTATGATCTACGTTTCTCCAGGTAGTGGTTTACTTTTCAATTTATTTTTCCCCATTCTTCATTCTAAAACAACGAATGCGGATCAACCCACAAAACGATTGATCTACGACTCACTTGTTCTTGTGGGAGGGTGTTTATATTAGGGATTTCATCAGGGTTATTTTTTTTATAGTACTTTAATCCCCTCACTCCATGTTTCAAAAACTATAATGCGGAGGAATCAGGCCAACATGAACAATGCCTCAATTCCACCTTCTTTGGGCACTAATGTGTTCTTTGTGACCGTGCATCCGAATTGGTGGAAAAGAAATATCAAGCCCATAACAAGGAATAAATCACCCCAAGGAGGCTGGAGGTGTAGAAGTTCGAGGAATGGACCAATGTAGCGGACCCAGTGGTCTGTAGAAATCACCACAGGCGCAACGACATCGGAGGCAATGGCTGCTGGCGGGTAGCCGCATGCCACGACAACACATTGAGATGGTGGACATGGCTAGCTCGGACCACGATGGTGCAGCAAGGTTCCACATTCTAACAGAGTTGAACGCGTCCACCTAGCATATTCGGTGGAGTGTCTCACACCATGTGGTCTGTAGCGCATTGCACACAGTCCATCAAGGACCGCATGCGGGACTAGGGGAACTCGGTTTCATTTGGCCGCATCTAGGATGGAGGAGACTAGAACACCAAGCAGGTAGGCCCTGGATGGAACTCAAGCCGTCCTACTTTTCAGGTTGGGCTGGTGGGATAAAACGGTCCCACCTATTGTGGGCTGGGCAGATGGAATCGGGTCGCTAGCCAACCTGGTGGACTGGACACACGGCCGAACCGGGCCAGGTCAAGCATGGCCAAGTGGGCCTGGACTAGCGGCTAGGATGGACTATATCAGCCCAAACCCTAACCGGGTCGGGTCTGGTTGTTCAGACTATACTGGTTCATGTGGGATCCCTAAGCTGGGTTTGTTGGGTTGGTCCAACCAGGTTGGACCAGGCCGAGACACAATCAGCCCTTATTTATTAAAATGCTCATATCTTTCAGACCGAGCGTCTGATTGGTGATCTATTTATGGTGTTGGAAGCCTAACGATGAGATGGTTCTTTTATAATTCTATAAGTTTACATTCATGGAAGTTGAAATATTACAAATGGCTTGAAATGTAGATTCTCCCAAAATTAAGCACACTACGTGCAAGAATCCTGCATCTGGATGACCTAAATGGAAAGCGGCTCTATCTGACTCTATAGACCCATGGTGGGGAGAGGCTCTGTGTGACCTAGCAGACACACATTACACATAAAATATGAGTACCCAAATAGTCCAAAGTGTTTATTTTAACTAATTATTGTCTTTATTTATATAAATTATATTATTCCTATGTGTGCTAACAACACCTTGTGTATACTTTCCTTTTTGGTCTTTCCGTTGTGGTTCGGGATCCCTACTAAGTATCTTGTTACACACTTTTTCACAGGATTTTCCCATACATGTTGTGTCTGGTATATACGACATGCATTTCGACAAAGACCTCATCGGTCAAGGACAAAGTGGTGCCCAGTGAGATACGATGGGCATAATGTACTTCCATATCTTCTAAAATCCAATCCTTGGATACACTTTAGGTGGGGTCTTCTGCGGACGTCTTATATATATCATTTGTACTTTCTTGTTTTCATTTTTTCCTTTTTTGGGTTTGTATTCTGAACTATTTGACTAACAACTTGTACCTTTGCTCAGTGGTAGTTTAGTGGCATGTATATTTTCCATTCCAGCTATTTGGTATGTGGTTTGTGTGTGTGTTCATAAAGATACCAAGAGAAATACCTCCCACTCATGGGATAATGTCATTGTTTCTAGTATATGACCTCTAGTCTTTGGGAGTCCGTCTTGGGGTAGTCCTGTCATGGGACTTGTGGGACGGATCATGACACTAGCAACGAGGTAAAAAGGACTATCTATGGGGATACTATACCCTCATAGATAAGACATACTACACCGTTTTAAAATAGATATGATAATCATTGGATGGATTAGTAGTAACCATCCAATAATAATAAACAATAGGAAAATATGAATAATAAATAGATACAAAAAATATGATGATGATGATCATGTATCTATAAAAAATGAGTACATAGGGTATAGGTGAAAATATAAAAGATTACACTTCTAGCATCATGAGTATAAGCTTGAACCCCTTCTCATGTACTCCATCCTAGTACTATGAATCAAACATCCAAAACTATATACTTACCTTTTTTTACACCCATAACCATAAACACCATTTGGGTACCATGGTAGGTCCATGAAGGGTGTGAGATATACTCAATAGGACACCATGAACAATGTCAATATAGTCTGTGCATATAAAATGTGTACTTTGAAAATAATAAATAATTCAATGAAATAAATAAATACATAGGCCCATGCTCCTCAAAGGATAGTCGACCAACCTTACCAGCTTTTTCTTAAGATGGTTTCCTCTAAACCAAGGTAAACCTATAATGGTGAGATATAAATTATATATGGTTCATCACAAATAACTTATCAAATAGTGGAATTACCCCAAGCATTTGATTTTTCTTGGAAGACACATCCCTATGATTTATACTACACTTTCTAAATCATTAATTTAAATTCCATCTTTAAATTTTTTAAAGATTCGCATTGATCCCATCCAAGGAGATCTATTAGGAACCTCATGTATCACTATAAGGTCATTGTAAATTCATAATACTATAAAAGTCTTTCCATGGAGATACATAAATGAAATATCAAATATCAATCTCAGTGTATTGTGAAATCAACCCTCTGATCTCATACCTAGTATCTCATGTAGGTTATTGATTATCACTTGTGACCTAATATAACCATCATTCCATTGATCCCATCCATGGTGTCTCTCCTATGGAACTAGTTTCACTCACATAGAGGTAAGGTAAATTTATAGTGAGCCCATATCAAGTATACCTAGTATCACTCCTAATGTGTATATAATCCATAAATAACAACTAATTATAAAGCTCAAAGAGCCTATCCAGGGCATCCCAAGAGGATTCAAGTATCTCTCTCGACCTGGATATGAGTTATGGATTAGTAATCACAAATCATTCATGTATCATTTAATTTCAGTTAAAACGTTTTAAAACAAGATGAAATATACATTTAATTAAGAATTTTAAGTTTAGAATGAAGAATAGATCCATTCTCATGGACAAGTATCCTTCATAGTTAATATCACATTCCTATTTATTTATTATAAGAGAAACACACCATAAAAGGAGTTTTAAAAAATATAAGGGAAAAGGATCAATAGGCCTTTAAAGAAGGCACACCCATTTGGGTATCCCAAGATAAGGATATAAATCCATGGTGGTAATTCTCTACAATCTAAGACATTCATAATCATAAAAACTAATTTATTTTAATTTATTCAGAACTTTAGAGGCATCCCTGGAGACATATGGCAAGTAGAATGAAGGTTTATAAAATAAATGAAATAAAACTTATATAAAATAATTATAACACATACCTTAGGTTCTTATATGACCACGCGTTCATTAGAGACTTTTGAATTTAGATAGAATGGGTGAAATTAGATGAATGAAAGAACCCTTGAAAATAGGGAAAATTAGTTTGTGCCAAAATAGTGCATGTGATTTGAAGAGAAAATTAGAATATATAAAGGTAGAGTGTATAGATTAACGATCATAATTAATCACACCAGATAGAGAAGCAAGAAAATTCTATATAGGGGAGGAATATTGATCCCTAAAGTCAATATGGAGGGACTCTTGTGCACTGCTCCTCTTCTGTGCAAGAGAATTAAAAATAGAACAATGCTAAAAATGAGAAATTTTCATTTTTAAAAATAATAAGAACTATGAATATATATTATGTGTAAATGATTACGCATCATGTAATGTTCATACTCTCCCTTTACACGTCATGAAAGGGGGTTTGGCCAGCCAAATAGACATTGTGTATTTAAATAAACATTGTGAATTTGAATACACATCATGTATCTTTTGTATAGTTAGATTCTAGCCCATCTACTTCCACCTTTCCAAAAAAACAACTGATCCATAGGTCTATTTTTCATGTTTTAATAAAAATAAAAGAAATCATAACTCACTGAAATGAAAAGGTGTTGCATTTAAGAAGAGTTCTAGTTGTTAAGAACTTACTCGAATATGATATAAATCTTTTTTCTACATGTTTTTAATGTATAAAAGTTCCCACTGAAAGTAAATCATTATAGTTATTGGGTGTATTATAATGATATGTTAGGAATATTCATTGAAAAAGATGTGATAGTTGTGTATGAAATGGTTGGGTCTCCTAAATTGGTATCAAAAGAGTATTTTGTTATTTTTAGAAACTAGGATGTGTAAACTGTATTGAAACCCCTTAGGATACGAATATGTATAAGTGAACATAGTAAGTTATTTTATATAAATGATTTTGAATTTTACAGAAAATAATTACCTATCTCGATACCGAAAAGTGGATATGGTTGTGGAACAAATTTACCTAGTGGTAAAAACTTTGAAAGGGGAATATTTGTTATTATCTCTATCATTACTAGTGCATTGTTAGTGGGCATGATACTAGACACTGTCTAGTCACTTACTAGCGATATTCTTAGGTTAATTCACATTTTCTTTATAAACCATTATGAATTATTGGAATTTATAATGAACATGGATAACCTAGGTTAAACCTATATATTTGTTGATTGAAAAGAAAGTTTCATGATTTAGACACCCTATTAATGATTTTCTAGGATAGTATGACTAATTCCTATGAGAATTATCTATCAAACTGTGATTTTGGTTTATGTTAATGGTTGTAATATGGTGGAATCTTATTAATACTGAATGTGAAAGGTCATTCAATGTTTTTCTTTAGGGGGAACCAAGTGAAATTAGATATGGAATGTGAATGAAGTTTATTACAGTTAACCATATTTCATGGTATATAATAAAAAAAACTGACCAAAGTTGAATTTATGAATGCACCAAATAAAATAAAAATGTATTTTCATAAATATAATAGATGAAATAAGATTCATCTTCCTTTATATCAAATTTTTATGAAGAATCAATGAAGGGATTTTCTCAATGTAACATGAAAATTTTTTATGTGATGAAAAATAGGGTATAAAGAAATACAATTCAACTGAAAAATGAAATTTTTGGTTATCACTATGGATGGGAATAATGGCTTCCAAAAGGTATGATGAATGGTTGAATGATTTAAATTTTAAATATGTTGTTATTATTATAATTGATATCATATAAGGATATTTTGTTAAGAATATCATCAAGGTTGTATGAGTAAAGGTTTTACAATTTTTGTTGAAGAGACTACAAATTATATATGAATATTATGAATTATTTTAACAGTATGACATTTCTTAAAAGTAATTAATGTGATAAAATTTAGTTTGATGAAAATTGAGGCTTCATTAGTATTTTATAATGTGGTAAGTATGAATTATGTAATAATATCATGAATTTTATTTAATTTTTTAATAAGGAATTAGATTTATTGAAGTGTCTATGAATTAGATTCAAGAAATTCATTGTAGATGTGTCTTATCAAAACTATTTTGGTTATAATAATAATTAAATATGTATGGATTATTATATAGTAGATTTACATGAGGTATTTTCAAGTATATGTTGGATAGTATTCATAACTTATAAAATTTATTTAGTGATAACGTGATATTTATAAAAAACACGTGATTAAAGAATTGATAACATTTAATATTTTATAGTTAATTAGATAATATTATTTAAATGGGACAAAGAGATGATTTTCTTTTTGATAAAGTAAATTAGATGATATTAGTGACATGGAAATTAATTTGTTATTTGATGATATAGTTATTTATTTTATCCTTAATGAATTTTATTATATTATGAGATTTATTAAATATAATATAAAACCTTTGATTTTAATTGATTAATAAAGATATAGTTAATTTTTTGAATCATATATATTTTCATTGGGGTTTTATAGTGATTCAGATTATTAGAATTTTTTAGGTGAATATTTAATTAAGGTATTTACATGTTAATTATGTGACATTAAGAGATAAAAAATGTTGTTTTAGGAATAATGTTATGTTTACTTTTGAAATTTTATGACATTTTTCCCAAATTTGTGTTTTTTGAATACTCGTTGAGCATTCATGGACTATTCATGGATTTTATATATATGTGTAAATAATTAAATATATAATTGGGTATTATTATTTAATATTTTAGATAAATCTTTCCAAAATATTGTATATCCCTATTAGTTATCTTAGGATGTACGGACCATTTTTTGGTTTCAATAACTGAATAGGGACATAATGAATATTTTTTCATCCTTTTATATATCTTATATTCTTTTAAATGATTATTTTAGGGCTTCATACATGAAAATTTCAAATTTTCCATTCATCATTGGAATATGGGATGAAAATACGTGGAAACAAACCGAAACATGCAACCAAAGGAAGAAATTTCATTTATGTATTTTTAGAAATCAAGTAAGTATATTTTATCTTATTGTATTTTAAGAGAATTAATTAACTCTAGGAAAATAATCTTAAAATATATAATGGTTTGTTTTTTACCATTATTATTGATGAATTGTGGGTGGTTTTTTTCCCTCATGGACTTATGGTTTGGTGGTACTTAAAATTATCATTATCATGTTATCTATCTCTCTAAAACACACTCTTTACATTATCTTTCTCCTATATACCCATATTTTTAAATCCCAAAATTTTTCTCTTTATCTTGGAATCCAATTATGTTTTATTTTAGGTAACTTTATGTTTCTCACTTCCCATTTTCATTGAACATTTTATTATCTCTTTGTATGATGTGAGTTTTCAAAAAAGGTATTTTCAAATATTGAAGATTTGATTACAAAGATAAAAATTTAATAGAATAAATTTATTTAATGGGATTGAATCCCATTCCAGGAAAAATCATTTGATTGTAAAAATAATGATCATAACTTGTTTAACATGCAACACCATGCTTTATGATAATTGAGATATACAATAAAAATACTATTATTTAAAGGTGGAAATTAAACCATATTTTTTAAGTTATATGGAAGGTATATAAATAATATTATTATGAAAAATATGTATAATTTTTTTAAAATAAATAATATTAATTTTTTAATTCATAATAAATAAGTACCAAATTTTCTGTAAAGTAAATTTCTGATTGAGAAATATGTTTTCTTAAAAAATGATTTTTATTGGATATTTTGTTTGGAAGTAATAATTTATATAAATTTTATTTTATTTATTGAAATCTAATATTTTAATAATTATTTTTATATTAACTTATGAAGAATTGTATTTATTTTTCTAAAAAGATTTGTTTTTAAGTGAATGGAAAAAATAATGTTTTTTGTATAACTTTACCTTTTTTAATTAAATGAATGTATTTAAAAGTAAGATTTTGTTTTTTGGTTGATATTAAAGTAACATAATTGTCTTTTAATTATAAATTTATTAATTAATTACATAATAATCAGCATTATACTAGATTTTTTTTATATGATCATTTTTTGTCTTAAAGATGCATTTTTCTAAAAACTATTTTTATGCATGCATTGTGTTTTTATCTTAATAAATAAAATTAATATCTATTAATTAAAAATTTTAATAAAATTTAATTTTTTATATTAAATTTAAAATTTTAACACTCATTTCATGATTTTTGCAAGGAAATGAATGAAGTATATTATGTTTTCTTCTTAAAATGAATTTTTGTTAAAAATAGCTCTTCATTACGTTTTTCATGCTTATATAAGTGTAAATTCTAACAATTATTTAAATTTCAAATGGTAAAATGGATTCAATATTTTTATTCAATATGATTAATAAAATTTAATAAGGTCAATTTAATTTTTTTCATAATGAATAGTAAAAACTATTAAATTTTGTTACCATGATTAAGGTGATGATGAATTTATCGGGGGAAACTAAGATATAGTGTTATGAATTCTGTATAAACATGTATAATTTTAAATATTGGTAGATATTTAGACCTTATATTATCATACCTTATATTTCTATTCCATTTGTATAAAATTGCATCTGAATGTGACAATATATTATAGAAATATTTTATGGATTTCCTTTTGTGTCCCTCTCTTAACTTATAAAGGGGAACATAAAATCTTACATTATTTACATAGTTTAATCCTTCTATATTATCCAATACCTACCCCGGAACATTCCTAGATTCCTTAATTTCATAATAGATCCCTTGGTCTTCTCTTAGATACAATATTTCAAGTATTGAGGTGTAAACAAAGGGAGGTGTCTCAAAGAATACATGTTTAGATCTCTTATCAATCAAGTTAGACATAATGTGGGGGTTATTTTTCTAAAATTTCAAATCATTAAGGAATATTTATGTTATAAACCATTTTTACTTTTTCATTCTGAAAATATAGAATAATTATTTGTTTATTGTAATGATTCCCTTACATCCCATGAAATTCAATGTTTTATCATAATTTCATTCTCTCATGTGGTTTGGACTCAATGATTATACAAGTTGTAAGTTTTATTTGTATCAACATTATTTTGTTGATAAATTTTTAGTTTTATACAAACTTTTATGTTTATTAGTTGTATATACAATCCCTTAAAAATTTTATATCATGTAACCTTCCTAATTTGTGGTATTTCAAGCTACAATTAGTGTTACTTAATATAAGGGATATGATTTGAATGTTTCCAAAGTGGTAAAGGCCTACCATATCAAAATATAGTCATTGGTACATATGTTATATATACATCTATCTTATCTTATGAGGCCTATATAACATCCCATTTATATTTTTTATCATTAATTTCATTATATTCATAGTATTTAATGTTTCATTTTATTTTATTTCAATCATGGGGATTACGAATCACATGTTTCCAATGTATTAAGTATTTAATATTCCAATATAACATTTTATTAAGTTAGTTTAAGATTAATTTTTTTATGATAAAATTAGTTGATCTATCACCCATAAATATTATAATTTTTTTCTCCTATGGTTATTTATAGAAATTATAATATTTATTTACATTTTCCTCTCTCTATGTACAAAAAAAATAATGATCATTTTTAAGAAAAACTAACTTTTTTCCTTTATTTGATTAGGAATATTTTTCATGCATGTCTATATATTAATTAAAAATTTACCAAGAACATTTAATTACCATCAACTTTTTATTAATTTAACTTTTACCATTTTTTGGATGTCTAATTAATGTTTTAAAATGAATCTTCTAATGAGATAATTTTTTCTAATGGTGTGGTTAGATATTTGTTTAAACATTTACACCATGAATGGAATTTTTCACCATCAGGAAAACTAAATGTTTTGAAGCTTACATTAAAATAAATTGTGGTTATTATATAATATAATTTTTTCCATTTTATTATATATGTTCTTATTATTTAAATTAGTGATTTTAAAATAAAAAGGTTTTTCCCCCAAAAATGATCCAATGATCTTTGAAATGTATGTTCATCTCTTAAACAATACATTAATGAATCTTATGAGTTACTCGGGATATAATCCAATGATACCACATTTATTCTTTCTCAATATGGTTTATGATCATAAAGATGAAATATTGATGAAACTGGTTTTGAATTCCACGGTTTAAGAAACTATGAAATGATAAATGTTTTCATTATTATTACAATACATATAATAGGATTATGATTATGTGGATGGTGGTTTAGTTATATAACTCTAATTAATTAGTAAATATAAACATTTAAGTTATCATGGGGTATATTGGAGGTTATACCAAGCCTAATATAGGTCACATAGGTTGGTATCTGATTCCTAACATGGGTACATAAGAGGTTATTGCAAGCCCAAAGTTGGTTCATAGGTAGTTATACAAAGCCTAAAATGTGATGAATGTCATCGTGGGTAGCCTTGACAGTGGATTTATGTTATTTTTATTATTCCATAGTTTATGTCACTCTTTTATAAATTTATAATTTTCCAATTTTATATTCTCTTGGCTCATATTCTTTAATTTCATGATGATTCATGTCTTATGAACTACCAAGATTTATTACATGAATTGCCATTTTGATTTATGAATTGATGGTTGTATTTTTATACTATTAAAATCATGTTCTATAACCATTATTCTCATATTATTCTTAAAAAAATAATTGATTTATATCTCTATTTTTTACCCTTACTGAGGATATTAGCTCACTCATTATTATTGTAACACCATGATATTTTTTGATATATTTCTCATTAAATAAATTTATTTTTTTTCATATCTTTCTTTACACAAAACACGATATTTAAAAACATATAGATAAACTATTGAAATATTTTTAGGTGAAAATTATATCATTTTTTGAAATTTGAATGTCATTATAATATTTGTTTGACAGTTTTGTATTTTCCTAAAAAGGTTTATTTTTTATTGATTTGTAAAAAATACCAATTTTTACAAAACTTCCATTTCTTTTTGTTAAATAAATATATTTAAAAGTAAAATTATTTATTGTATTTTGTATTAAATTGATAATAGTTGAATTTTATTTTCAATAATCTACATTATTCCATTTGGATCATCATTTTACGTGATTTTTATATAAGCCAATTTTTATGATTAACAAAATATTTTTCTGGAAACTTGTTTTTCCTCTCATTTTTTTGGTATATTTTAAAATGAATTTATAAAAATTATAGGAATTTGTTTTTATAAAATGTATTCAATATTTGGAATCATTGTATTCAAATTTTTTAAATAGGTACAATTTACTTTTATGCTTTATGAATTGTAACTATGGTAGAATATATCACCTCATTAAGGGTAAATCCTGTAATAAAGGTTTAAAATAATGGGATAATGATTTTAAAAACATATATAACACCATATTTATTCATTTTGTATGAGCTATGTTTGACTATCCTCATCAAATATTCAAATATATGACAACTTTGTGCCATTATTCATTATAAGTTTTTAAAAGGTGGCGGCGCAAAGGCCCCTTATTATTAAAAAACATAACCAATGTACAAAAGCGGATTTAGCAACCATACCAAAGATCCCCAAATACAAGATAGAAAAATAATCTTCAAGAAACCTTGAGAAATAGTGTAAATTCTATGATAATAGGAACGTCCATCCCTACCATGAGGGTGACGAACCCTCCTTCTAGTGGGTACTAGCATCCACGGCCCATCTCCATCATCTGGAGGCCCAATGTCAACATCTTCTTGCATATCAATAGATTCATTCGTGATATCACCTTGTTTTAAATCGTCATCACTACATGCAGATGAAAGTAGTGAAAATACATTGTGTGTACTTACTTTTAGTTCATCTCTCTCCTTGGCAGCTTGAAAAGGCACATTAGGCTTAGGAGCAAAACTTTTCAAAATATCATAACCCTTTTCAATAAAATTTTGGGTGAACAGAATTGGAATATATTCCCTTGGGCTAGAAACCTTCACCCTCTTCTCAGAAGATTGTGCATCATTTGAAGTGTTTGACCCCAATCCAGGCTTTGTATATATACTCAACATTTCAATATAACCCTCAATATAGGGATGGATAGATACCCCCACATATAGATTAGATCCTCCATACTCTTGGGATTGGATTACATGTTTAACAGATTTTAAAAGGGGAGTTCATATCTTTTATGTATAATTAGTTATCAGTAGACCTAAATCTTATAGTGGTTTTGTAGGCAGGTTGTTCTCTGGTAAATTCACTATCCTAGAGGGAGAATCGTCCACATTTAAGTTATCTAATTAATGCTTACCTTTGGATTCACATCCTTCTTTTGTTGACATACCTTTTCCTTGTTGGGGATGACGTTTTTTCAACAACAGCTCCATGGAGGGGCCACCATCATCATTAATAACAATACGTTCATTTTTCCTGGTGGGGTAGGAAGAAAGTTTCTTATTTCCATTAGTTAAATTCTTTATTTGTACCTCCCTTAAGTGATCGATTTTTTCATTCTCTTCCCTGAGATCATAGATTTTAACAAGTTCTCTACTTTTCTAGAATTTGTTGTATGATGTTCTTGCCTATATATATAATTTTACTCAACTTGAGCATATTATTCTTTCTCCACTTGGCCCTCACCTGAATTTGTCTTAGTATGACATTTATCCACGTACTTAGTTACCGCATCCTTGAAAGAAGGATGTACTTCAGTTACATCTTCCTCGTCTGCTAAGTCACCCCACTTAGCATTATCCATGGCATTCTGTTGAAGGGAGTTTTGGAAGTTCTCTTCATTTAGTTATTTAGGAGTAGGATCATGCCTGAGGTTTTTACTACAACCCCTAGTTTTCTCATCATTTTCTTCCCGCTTACAATAATTAAGACCAGCCCCTTGAGAAGATTTATATCCTTCCTTCCTCTGGTAATAAGTCTCATCATGCCCCTTCAACTTGTATCTAGAACATATGATTCTTTCACAGAAGTTAGACCTATAGTGTCCAACAATACATCACATATCATAATACAAAGGCATTATTTCATATAAAATTCTTATATTGATTTCATCATGAGGGGTGGAAAGAATCACCTAGTTAATTAGAGCCGAACCTAAATCAATTTCCACTAGGATTCTGGAAAAGTGGCCAAAATAATTTTTTTCAATAGCCAAATACATCTGGATTGGTATGCCTATCACAGGTGCAATGTCATATAGGATTTAATAATGCCACAATACCTATTTTAAACTATAGACCTTAATCCATACTTGAGAAAAAGAATCTTTAAAATCATAAAGACTGATGTTTGGATTCCACTGATAAACCCTAAGTGTTCTTGGCTTTAGATTCACAAAACCAAAACCTCATGCAAGAATCTTCAAATCAGAAGAGGGAAATAAAATATGAAAGAAACCTCTTCCAGGAGAAATGCATTTAAATATATTGAAACCCCAAATAGAGGCAAATTTCATGATGAGATCAGAGATTTTCCAAGTTTGCATACCTTTAGATAAAGAGATTCTAGAGATAAAAAGGTTCTTTCAAAGCACTAACCGTTCAAGGATCGCACCATTTGAGGCAGAGACATGGGTTGTAGTTCCTTTTCTAACTACGGATTGTGCAACACAATTCTACAAAAAGGCAAAAGATCCATTGGGGATCCCTGAGGAAGGGGAAACCTTTTCGTCGAATTTCTGAACCCGTGTCGGAACCTTCAGAATCTGAGAGGTGTGCTAGTGACGAGAATCATATGTGCAAATATTTATACTTCCCAGATGAATGTGGTCAACCTGACCCCCATGTAGGGTCGAGATTTTCTCCACTCCTTCCTTCCTTACCTTCATTGATAATGATATATTTATTATTTAAAAAATGGATGAATACAAAACATCACTCTCTTGAATTTAATTTCACTTATATATTATAAAAGTGATACGAATATGTTATTATAGAATATAAAATATTATTTTAGACATAATTTATTTATTAGGTTAATTTATTTTTTATTTTTATGGATGTTATAATTACCTTAAATGCTTGTCCCATGCTAACTCAATACTTGTGAAAGATGTGGAAAATCAGAGAATATAATTTTAAAGACATTAAAAGTACTATCTTTGGGGTGAATTATGGTTCAAAAATATTTTTGGTTAATAATAATGTATTATTATGGCTGAAAATTATTATATTAAAATTAAATCCTTGTCTTAATGTCTTTAATGTCAAATTAAATGAATAGTTTCAGAAATGAAATTAAAGATATTTTTTGAAAGATAATATTTTATTAAAAAATTCAAAAAAAACATAAAAATATTTATAATGGAAAATTAGGATTAAAAATTGTCTAAAATTTTATCCCCTACACGTTTGTGAGAAATTTTTTTCCTTATAAAAAAATTACAACTCTTTAAGATTGAATTTTGTTTTACTACAGTTAAGGTTAATATTGTTTAATGAAGGTGTTAAACTAAATGATACGATTTAAAATATAATATAAACCTGTCAAAATTTTCCTTTTTTGAATTAATTTTAATAATATCAAATATTATCATTGAATTTATATCCATATAGTGCAAATTTTACATGAAAATGAATTTATTATATTAAAATATTTTTATTAATTCTATATGGGTCCTTTCATTCACTACAAAAATACAGTACTTCCCTTCCCTTCTATATAGAGAGACATAGATTGAACAGTCATAATAAAAAACTCTACCCAACAACATTATAAATTTTATTGAAATTTTTCATTTTCCAAAAGGCCAACCATATATCCCTTAAGGGGAGATCAAAATGATCACTTTTAAATAAGATGTAATCATCTTTAATGGGCACATTCATTTATCTTCTTCTTCTATAACTTTAAAATATTTTCTAACAATTAAAATATAATAAAACAACTCTATTATATATATTTATTTGTTATTATTTTTATTTAATAATATTTATCTATCTAATTCCCCCTAGAATGGGAAACAAAACAATTTCTCATGTGTACGGGGGACTACCACCTCACGAATCGATGTAAATTGTTTTCCATTACCACCTCACATGGCATGTCATAATTATGGAACTAATGCGTATATATGATAATTATTTCATAATTATAATTATCTAATTATAATATATAATCTACTTCATTACCCTTCCACCCATTAAAAAATAATGATGTTTCTTGTTTGTATGTATGACCAACCATCACCATGAAGCAATGTGAATCAGTTTTCATATCTATTGCTCATGGATGTCATTAAATATATATATAATGAATATTGGTAATTTTTAAATCATGATTAAAACTATTGACATGATATAACCCATATCAAAATAAAAACACCTTAACTACTGAATAAAAGCATATAATAAAAATGGGGGTTTAAAACCCCATTGGACGCAGGTACTGTAGCAGCGGCGACACTGTAGCTATGGTGGGAACTATAGCGGAGGAGGGGTACTATAGTGGTTGCGGATACTATGTAGTACTATAGCAGGTAGAGTACTGTATTAGTACTATTCACAGAATGGGTTTTGGGCAAAAAATTTTGGGCCTACGGGCCATTTAATGGGTTAGATTCCCACTGGGATTTCATGCTATGTAATGGGTCTCCCTATACCAAGTTAAAAGAAATAAAAATCAAAGTAGTTGACACCTAAATCAATATTAATAAGAAAATATTTTAAATAAATAGCTAATAATATGTTATAAATGGACTATATATTATATGATATATATTTTTACGTATTTTTTATATAATTATAATTAATAAAAATGTATTACATAGGAGGTTAAAATAATATACAAGGAAATGTGAACTTAAGATAAAATGTTTATTAACTCAATTTTTATTCATTGGGTTATACTTGTACTTCATAAACACTGTTATGCCATGATTATTTTTTATTTCCATTTTTTTGGATTTATATTTTTTCATATAATTACCACATTGACTAGTTCTCACATTAAGGATGCTATCTTTTTAAGGTATTTGACTTAATTTATCCTATATTGAATCAAAAATGTTATTATGCACCTATTTATTTTTATATGGTTTATATGATACCTATTTTATATATTTAACATGAACATATATTTATTCATGATTATTAAATTTTCTATTTATGTTTCCTCTTTCAAGGGGTTATAGTTTAACATTCAACAAATATGTAAGAATTTATTTTTCATTCACATTTTCTTGGGATTGATCTAATTTTCATGGAAGGAATCATAAAATATATCCTTCACAAACTTCATCTATTTTCTTATCCTCTATACATCTAAGGACAATCCATGTTATTTTCTAACTATATCCCTCCTTGAAACATTAATTGTTCAGTGTAATTTATAAAAGAAAAGATTATCTTGATTCATTTTGGATTTGATGTATTTCTCTTTTATGTCCATATTTAAAAAAATACAAAAGTCTTATTAATTCACTCAAATGATTTAGTAAGTCCATTTTATATTATCCATGAATTTTTATGAGGATTCAATGGAATATTTATACTGTTTTATAAAATTTTATTTTTTTTACTTTCTTTTTAAAAATTCAAAATGAATGTTTTTTAACATATAAAGTGTTAGTTGACTTTCCCACTACCATAAAAAATTTACAATAATTATCTTATTATATGTATTTTTAATAGTTTTATAAATATAATCTTTTAATGAAAATTTATTTTTTATTTTTAGTTCAATTTTATTTATTTCTCATGTGGATGTGAATTTAGTATAAAAAATATATTTTTGATGAATTGATGGTTACCTTTATCAACTATTAATTCTGGATTCATTAACATTCTCCTAAAACATTCAGTTTCTTTTAATCATTAATTAGATGTTAAATTTCAATTAAATATCCATATTATTTGTATCATGGATATTTTTATTGGATAAATCATATACCATTTCTACATATGGTTCTTTACAACGAAATTTATTTAATTTATTGGTGAAATCTTAAAATTTTGTATTATTTACTCAATAAGGATTATTGTTAATAATATATATTTTTTATGAATTAAGATTATCATTAAATATATGAGAAATAAATTAGATATAAAGTGATGGATGGGGCCTAGTTATAGATAGGCCCTTAATTAACCGATAGGTCTCATTAGAGAAACCAGATGTCCAAACCTGTTAAACAGGTTATAGGAGTGTACCTTTCAATCTCTTAAAACGACTTATCCTGAGGCCTTGATGATAATGATATCATAATGTTTGAGATTAGGATATAAATAATTAATAATTTCATTCATTCATAATTCTTTAATTATTATCTAAGAGATTACTGGATTGATATTATCCATTGATCCTTTTATTGCACAAGTTATTGATTAAATGGCATGTTCTTTTAGTTATTTATCTTTCTATATTGATTATTCCATTTTTATTCATGATTATTTCTATAATACCTAACCTTTTTATGAATTGTTTCTCACACTATATATTTTTTCCTTTCCCCATGCTAAGAAGAAGGTTATTATTAATAATATCAAAAATGATAGAATATTTCTTATGATATTTTTTATATTTCCAATGTAATATGGGGATCATGTTTTTACCTGGATCATAAAGAAGGCTAGAATGATTGATATTTAGTGAATTGATCCCATATATATCATTCCAAATTAAAAAATGTAGACACCAACTCTTAGTTAATAGAGTTGTGGTTGTAGTAGTTGGTATTAGGTCTAGTTTAGTTGAAACATTGGGGACTAGATTATAAATAGACATAAAAGACATGAGAATTTGAGAATTCCTTATATTATTTGATAATTTCTACCATTATTTGTTTTCTATTTTATGTATAAATACTCAAGATGATTATGATCAAACATAATGTATTCCATTGTTTACTGATAGCACATAATATGAATAAGTGAATAAACACATGTACTCCATGTAGAGATTTCCCTGCTAAAAAATATAACATGACTAGTGTTGGAACTAATAAGGTCGTGGACTTATTAGGATAGTTGTCTAAGGTTATGTAAATTAACCTTACCTTATGGAGAAACATGTTATTACACAATTTTTGTAATGTCCTGGTTCTGGAAGACACCGAGAGGCGCCCCGTACCCGGTCGGTCACATGACGTCAAGCGCGTTTCCCCAAATGCCAGAGGCTGCTAACTAGCAGCGAGGGCCTTGGTCAGCCGGTGGGGAAACTATGCCCTCATTCGGTAAATTATGCAGTGGAAGAACAACCAAACACAACAGCGGAACCAATAAACAGCATACAACAACTGAACTGAACAGTGGAAGCAATGTATAAATAATAATGATGAAGCATGGTACATATGTCTATGGAAAGCAGTAAACAACCCAATGTGATGAAATAAAACTGAAATAGAGTGAAAAATGAAACAAAGTAAACTCCTCAGCATCACAAACTGTAGCTTGGTCCCCTACTCTCCAGCTCCACAGAAAGTCAGGTACCTGAAGTAGAAGGACGCTTACCCTTATCTATACCTGCAACAACATAGTCTGTTTGGGCCCAAAAGCATGACCCAAATAGGGTGTGAGACAAATTCTCATTAGGCAATCACACAAATATCAATGCCTAATAGTCAGTGAATACAAGGCAAGAAAGAGTGCAAGAAGCAGTAAACAGGAAAGCACACAACATCTATAATCCACAGTTCTAAAATATAAAGTGCACAAGTAAACAACGAGCAACAAGAAAAAAAACAGGTAACCCTCTGGGTAGCTCTCATAGCCTAACCCCTACAGTTTAACTTACAAGTACTAGCAACCATCTAGGAGGCACACACAGTCTCACCCCTCTGGTTCAGATAAGAATATACTCTCTGAGGAAGCACTCACCATCAATTCCCCCAATAGTCTCGTATTGTACTAAAGTCTCTCTGGGTAAGCACTCAACGTCTCATCCCCCCTGTGGCCCGCATCGAGGAACTACAGACTTTCTGAGGAAGCACTCATCATCAATTCCCCCTGTGGTCTCGCGTCATATTAAAAGACACTCTAGAAAATCCCTTACATCCATTCTCCCTATGGTTTACTACACTAGGTCCTCACAGTCTTGTGTGAAAAATAAAACATGCTCAGTACACGTGTATCGTCCAAGTGAACCTCAAGAACTACTTGGCTATCATTCTAAGGCACAAAATCATAATAAATCAATAGTTCCACTATCCTACAACTAGGCATGGCAACTGGAAAAATTCCAAAAAAGTAAAACAAGCATGGAAAAGCAACCTGAGAACAAAACAAATTACTCTACTCACAAGAATAAACCTCTACAACAACAATCAAGCATAGCAGGAAAATAGCAAGGGAAAAACCGGAAACACGCAGTACCCCGTTCAATGGTATTGGTGGAATTTTCACAAAATACTAAAAGAATTTCAACATAGAGGCACAAACCACCCACCTGGATGCTAGTAAATCGATATACTTGAACCACGACGACTGATTCTCTCTAGAACATCATAGATATGAGAAAACGCACAAAACTCTCAACCCACGACAACTTGAAAACGAGGAGGAACCATGGAACAAGAATAAATCAGAAGAAAGAGCTCACCGATGCAATCCCAACGTAATCAACGGCAGCTGGAATGGAGATCAGTCGGAGTCACGGCGACTCAAAGATGATTTGCGGCCTTCGCCGCTCCCGGATGAACGGAATCTAGAGAAGAAGCTGTTTCTGTGCGTCAGGCGCGACCTCGGTCTGTTTAGTGAAAAAAAGAAAAGTACATGGTGTTTATTTTTAAAGTACACGGCGTGTATTGGTTTTTTCCGTACTCTGACAAAATTGGCCTCTACATCACCCCTACACACTGTGTGTGTGGCCCGGACACGGCCAGCACATGTCTTCGAGTGGGAAAAGAGTACACGGCGTGTACTCAGAAAGTACACAACGTGTACTTCAAAAATTTCCAGAAACCTTATTTTCCTCAAAAACTCCAGAAAAAGGAAAGGCATACCTGAAACGAAGATCCGGGTTCTTACAAACTTCCCCCCTTAAAGAAATTCGTCCCAGAATTTACCTAACGAGGAGGACAAGAAGAAACCCCGAACAACTCTGGCCATTGTGATCGTACATCGGCCTCTCTCTCCCAGGTCTCACCCTGTACTCACCCATGCTTCCATAGCACCCGTACAAGAGGAACAGACCGCCCACGGAGAACTTTCATACTGCGATCAAAAATCAAGATAAGATGCTCCTCGAATAATGCATCTGCTTCAAGATCAACCTCCTTAGGCTGAAAGACATGAGATGGGTCTGAAAAGTAACGTCGGAGTTGAGAGACGTGGAAGTCGTCATGCATAGCCCGGTTCCTCTGAGGTAACTGCAACTGATAGGCAACCGGCGCAACTCTCTCCAATACCTCAAATGGCCCGACGTACTGCAGTGAAAGCTTTCCCTGCCTCTGAATTCTATTGTGTCCTAACCTCGGTGTGACATGCAAGAAAACCTGATCCCCGACCTCGAACACCAGAGGTCGTCTCTGCTGCTCAGCATAAGACTTATGCAAAGAAGGTGATGTATCCATCCTCTTCTGAATCAGCTCTATCTGCTCTGAGGTCTCCTGAACAAGATGAGGTCCCAGCAAAGCTGCCTCTCCTGCCTCCATCCAGCATAAGGGTGATCGGCATGCCCTACCGTAAAAAGCCTCGTATGGTGCCATCAGAATGGTCTCATGGAAACTGTTGTTATAGGCGAACTTCACTAGAGGAATATGCTTCTACCAAGAACCACCAAGGTCTAGGATGAAAGCTCGGAGCATATCCTCAAGCACCTAGATCGTGCACATGGATTGGCCATCAGTTTGGGGATGGTATGTTGTACGCAAAAGTACCTGAGTACCCAAAGCCTTCTGAAGCCCTTGCCAAAACCGAGAAGTAAAACGTGCATCCCTGTCTGAACAAATGGAGCGTGGAACTCCATGTAGATGAATGATCTCTCTAATGTAAAGTCGTCCCAGATCATCGACATTGAAGGTCTCCTTGATCGGCAAGTAGTGAGCAACCTTCGTTAACCTATCGACGACAACCCAAAGAGCATCGTTTCCCCAAGGTGATCTCAGCAAACCGGTCACAAAGTCCATCGGAACATCGTTCCACTTCCACTCCGGAATGGGTAATTGCTGTAAAAGGCATGCTGGTCGTTGATGCTCTGCTTTCACCTGTTGACAATTAGAACATCTCATGAAAAAACTAGCAACATCCCTCTTCATACATGGCCACCAGTACTGGCGGTGAAGATCCCGATAAATCTTGGTGATGCCTGGATGAACTGCCCAAACTGAGGAATAAAAATCCCGCATCAGCTCCTCGCGTATGTCTGCTGGCACCCATACGCATCCCTGGAAATGCAAGATCTCATCCTCGCCCACTATCCATCCAGGAAGAGGGTCCTCTCTTGAAACACTCTCCCGCAGGACTAAGCCTTCTGAGTCTGATAGCTGCCTCATCTGTACCAGATCAAGAAGTGTAGATGTAATAGCTATAGAAGATAGGAATGTATGTCACTGTCTGTCGTGCACCTCAAGATGCATCTCAGAGAACATAGCCATAAGTTGCCACTCACTACTGGCCTCCTGAACTTCCTGAATCTGATTTCTCCTTCTCAACGTATCTGCCACTGCATTTTCCTCTCCTAGCATATAGTCAAGTTCGAAATCAAAAGACTCAAGATAGTCGACCCACCTGCGCTGCCAAATATTCAGATCACGTTGAGTGAAGATATACTTGAGACTCTTGTGGTCGGTGAAGACCACAAAGTGCTCTCCCAGAAGATAGTGTCTCCAACAGCGTAAGGCATGAACAACAGCTGCCAAATCTAGATCATGCGTCGGGTAGTTCCTCTCATGTGGCCTCAACTTCCAAGACCCGTACGCAACAACTCCATCTCCCTACATAAGCATAGTTCCTAGGCTGATACCTGATGCATCACAATAGATGGTGTAGCTCTTTCCTGACTCGAAAAAGACTAGTATCGGTGCTGACTTCAACCTCCATTTTATTTCCTGAAAGGCTCACACAAGAATATGACCATAAGAACTTCTCCCCCTTCTTTGTCAGATCAGTCAAGGGTGCTGCTAGATGAGAAAAGTCCTGAATGAAGCATCTGTAGTATCCAGCCAGCTCTAGGAATCTCCGTACCTCAAAGACATTCTTCGGTTGCTCCCAGGAAACTACAACTCTAACTTTCTCTGGGTCCACTGATACTCCTGCCTCTGAGATGACGGGTCCCATGAAATGAATCTGATCCATCCAAAAGTGGCACTTTGAGAGTTTATCATAAATATGATGCTCTCTCAGTCTACTCAGAACGATCTCAAGATGAGTGGCATGGTCGTGTTGAGTGTGAGAGTACACCAAGATATCTTCCCTGAAGACCATGACGAAGGAGTCCAATTAAGGATGGAACACTCAGTTCATCAGTGCTAGGAAAACTGAAGGTGCGTTCGTGAGACCGAACGGCATGACTGTAAACTCATATAGACCATATCTACTCTTGAAGGCTGTCAGAGGTATATCTGATGGTCTAACATGCAACTAATGATAACCGAACCTCATGTAGATCTTCAAGAACACCCGGTCTCCTCGAATATGATCAAAGAAGTCATCGATCCTTGGTAAGGGATATCAGTTATTGACTGTCAACTGGTTCAGCTTCCGATAATCCACACAAAGACAAAGGGTACCATCTGCCTTCTTCACAAATAGGACCGGTGAACCCCAAGGATAAGTACTGGGTTGGATGAAACCCTTTTCCTATAACTCCTCCAACATCTTCTTGAGCTCCTGCAACTCAGGTGTAGCCATCCTATAGGGAGGAATGGACACTGGTGACACTCCTGGCACGAGCTCAATAGAGAAGTCTACCTCATGCTCTGGTGGGAAACATGAAAAGTCTTCTGGAAAGACTTCCCTGAAGTGATCCACCACTGGAGGAAAGTCCATTTATGGAGTCCCCTGATCATCCAGATAAAGACTAGAAATTTGGGTTGTCACCTGTAACACCCTGAGATTTTATGAAAAATATTATTTTACTTTCTTTGATGTCTTCTAATATACAAAACACAAAGTTTATCTTGTACTATACGCAACACCGTATTAGCTTGCAGTATACGCAATGCTATTCTTGGATCGTGTTACACACAATTTCATGTTCGTTTTATAATAGTCATTCTACGCAACGTTGAGTGTGTGTATATATATATATATTCAGTGTATAAATGAAATATGGTTGGATTATTTTATACAAAACAATGAAGGATTCTTTCACAACACGCAACCCTGACTTGGCTTGCATTACATGCAATCGCGACCTTCCTCGATAGTGTGTGTTGTACGCAATACCAGGTTTTACTAAACAACGATATATTATTAAAATATTATTATGAACTAGCCGTTATGAATAGTATTAACTAAATTTTGAATTTTATAACATTATTATTCATCTTACACATTTTCTAGAACATAGTATAAGAACAAAATATGTTTTTCGGGTAAAATAAGTATTTTTCAAAAAATGCAGTTTTGCCGCCTTTTGATGGCGCACCCACTTTAAATCAAGTTTTTGACATGTTTATAAGTTCAATTTTACAAAATAAAATTATTATTTGGAATCAGGATATAAAAGTTTACCTTGGATAAATTTTTCATATTATTCTGATAACTTTCATATTTTAATGAATAGTAAAAACACGCTATATTTTAATTAAAAACAACTTTTTTCATCGTAATAAAATATGTGGTTAAATAATAATATTTAATGGTTTTAAAGTATAAATAGAATATATTTTTACCATTTAATATAATTTATGTCATTATCCTTGATTTTACATTTAATTTGTAGGTTAAATAAATTCAATCTTTCGCAATGTTTTAGACAAAAACCCATTTTCTTTCGACAACGGGATTAATTTTAATTTAATTTATGCAACTTCTGTGTATTGAATTTGGAAAAATGGATTCCATATTTGGAATCAGTGGGTCCAAATTATATTAATAGACTACTTTTTATTTTTGGGCTTTATGAATAGTAACAATGGTAAATTTTATTTACCATTGTAAAAGGTAAATAGGGTAATTAAGGGTAAATATAATATTATAAAATTATCCCAATACTTGTCTTAATACAATTGGATGATTATAATTTGTCCTAAGTCATATTTGGGTCAAAATTTAATCCATTAGAACCCACTTGGAGGTGATTAAGACCTTTAGTTTATTTTATTTAAAGGAAAGTGAAATATGTCTCACTCAAATTAAATAATTAAAGTATTTTCAATATAAGTTTATACAGAATATAAATTCGGTTATAAATACTCATTTGAAATATAAAATTTTTTTCTCTGTCATGGTAATTTATTTGTAATTCTTAAGAGTTATTTAATTACCTTATTATCTTATATATTATTGATGCAGAAATTATTTATCAATAATATTGTTTTTATTGAAATATTAATACATATCAAAAGGCCCAAAAATCTGCACAAAACTTATTATTAGTGTATATATAAACCCTAATCATCCACTGGCCAAATTATTGACCATTTGGATCCTTATTAAGGTGATTATGACACTTATATTATTTTATTTTAAATGATTCCAAAGTTGTCACCTTCATAATTTAATAAATATAACAATTTAACTATTGTGATTTTAAGATTATAAATTCGAGTAAAAGTATTATTGTGAAAGGTAATAGATTTATCTTAATCATAGGATTTTATTTTTAATTTTTATGCAAAAAAATAAGTATATTAAATAATTATACAAAAATGTTGTAGTAATTATTTTATTAAGAGATAAACCAAAGAAATGGTTTTAAGAATAATAAAATAAATATTATATGAACTATTTAATGTGCTCCACTAATTTTCTAGATACATATAGCCTTTTATGAATCTATTAAAGCTTTTAGTTTGAACATATCTTCTGTATATATTTTATTTAAATTCATATAAATGAATAGTTTCAAAATTGACACTATTGTGATTTTATAAAAATAACATATTATAAAATTGTTTAAAAAACACAAAATTATTTAAAAATTATAAATTTAAATTTATATGGTCTAAAATTTTATAAAGTATCCAATTATGGACAATTCACAACAAATAAGTAATTTTTTGTTATAATTTAAAATTTAGAATATTTTTAGCACAAATAAAATTAAATTGATTAAGTAAGGATAAATCAAGTTGATAATGTTTAAAATAATTTCCTAACATGTCTAAATTTTATTTTTTGATGCGATTACAACCCTATATCATCTTATATTCGAATATGAGTCATTTTTGGAGGTTTTTAAGTGGGGTTAGATTTATTATAAATTAATTCCAAAGGTGCCCCTCTCCTCCCTTATAAAAGGGCACCTCCTCCCTCTCTTCCTCACACCAATTTGAGCCTTCAAGCTCGGCCAACCCCTGCAAAATTATCTTCTACAATTCCCTAGAAACATCCTAGAGGTCCTGGTCTTCTTCAAAGACCAATTCTAGTGCCCTAAGAGGAGGTCTCAAAGAGGCGCTTCAAAGAAGAGGTAATGTTCGTTACCGATTATTTCAACTTTATTTCTTCTTCCACTTCTTCTTATTTAGTTTTTTTGTTATGAAGTAATAACATCAGTATCACTCATATAATGATATGTTATTATATGTATGAAACAACCCTATTTCACAATTTATCCATCCTACGGAAAATGAAATCACCGCGCGTGCGTACGTACGGAATACCATCTCAACGCCGTGGTGTAATCTATTTTCCACCACCACCTTACTTGGATGGGTATAATGGTGTAAATAATGACTATATATGATTATTTTAAAGTGATATTTATTCTTAAATATTATATATACACTTTAATATAATTTCACGTTCATGGGAATGATATCATCGCTTGTGCGTACGTACGGACTACCGTCTCCACGACGCGATGAGATTCATTCTAAATGATTAACCATTCATGAATGATTATAAAGTATATATAATAAGTAATCATGAAATATATGAAATAATAATGATACTGGATTTATTTATATATATATGTATGACATCTACTAAATTCCATTCAATTCAATAAGGAAACGAAAACAACGTTCATGCGTACGTACGGTCTACCGTCTCCATGAATGGTGTATTTCTTTCCATTTATTGATATATTATATATATATATGTATATTCTGAATATATATTATATATAAATCATGTTTTACATTCTGGATATAATTAATCATGATCTAAGTAATCATATGAATAATTACAAGTTAAAACATGAATGACAAATGAGACAATTTTACCCAAAACGCTACTTTAACATGAATTTACAAAAGAACGGGTAATATAAAGTCATAAGTGAACCATATATGATATAATAACAATGAATATGATTATGTAATAAGTAAATAACATTATATAAATCATTATACAGGGTTTCAGATACTTAAGAAGCATATCGGACCTAAGGTAAGGGATAATTTTGCAAATCTCATTTTTATCCAAGATTGGTTATTCGTAATTATTTTCTGGGGTTATTATTATCATCCATGTCCATGTTTCCTGAAAATGGTTTCATGTATGTTTAAAGTCCTTTTTACCCACTTTTGACTTTTACTACATGGTATGTAAGGAATCTTTCTTTTGTTTACGTTGCGAGGTACTTTTTTGACTTTTCCGAAAAAAGTACGATAAGAATGTTTTTTTTAATGTATACGGCGTGAAAGGATTTTTATGGTTTTATAAAGCCTTATTTTCGTGAATATTCCTTCAAAATATTTCAGGACTATTTTCAACAAAAACCTTTTCTTCTAAAATTGCATGACATTTTGTGAAAAGAAAATGATTTTGAAGAAAAAAGGATATTTTCCTCAAGAATTCATTTAAAGTGTTTTATCAAAACCATTTTCATCTAAGATGACATTATTTCACATGTGTATGTTTCAAGTGTAATGTATCTATGATTTACATGGTTTCACTTTTCTTATTATGAAATGATATCCATTTCTTTTATATGGATTATGTGATGATGGGATGATGTTTATGAAACCCATTTTATTTATTGGGTTATTATGAATGATGTATGTTTATTTTGTGGCATAAGTAAGAATGATTTCATTATGAGATGGGTGGGACATATATCTCCCTCCAATGCATTGGGTAAAGATTTATATCTCCTGAGATAGACATGGCTGGAATGGAAAGTAAAACTGGTTCAGTAATATAGGACTGGAACGAGGAGTGAACTCGATTCAGAAAGGGACTTTGTCCACTAAGATGGTCTTGGTAGCAATGCCTTGGATACTATGGAAATCATATCATGTGCTTAATGGTTTCCAAAATTACATATTTTATTCCCATGCTATTTTATCATTCTTAATGTTTCTTTATGATCTATGCCTTACGTACTTCCATGTTTTATGTCATTGCTCAAGATTTTGATGTTTAAACATTATGTTCATGTTTTTAAGTTCAAATGTACATGGGTTGTTTTATTTTATCCATGCTTACCCTTACTGAGAATTTGAGCTCACCCTTTTTATGTTTTCTTTTCCCCAGGATATAAAGAAAGGTTTTAGGTAAGAAAAAAGGGGGAAGATCTTTATGGGAGATGTTGAAGATCTTTCACCACGATTAGAAGATTATGTTCCAAGTTTCCAAAGACACTAAACTATTACGGTCCTTGTGTGTCTGTTTTTGTTATGTATTAAGTTTTCCGCAAAATTAATGTAATGTTCATGTACGTCAAGATTCGGGTCTCTACATCACCCTTCCTAGCCCAAGATGCTTGAGTCCCGCTCGACTCGCCCGAACATCCCATTCGCCTCTATGAAGAATGGATTCTCCCTCTGGTGAGATGAAACTGACCCTGCGGTGGTAACAGTCGATGACTGCTTGGAAGGGAACTAGCCAGTCCATTCCGAGAATGACATCATAGCCTGTCATCTCTAGGACATAGAGATCCCATAAGAAGCGATACCCTGCAACCTTGAGAGGGCACTGCCTACACTAGTGCAAACTAGATGTCTTCATCCCCAAAGGGGTGTCTAGTGTCAATGAGTCGGCAGAAGAAAAGATACAGAGCCCTAGGCTCTTCATAATAGCAAAAGAGATAAAGATACACGTAGAACCAGTATCGAAAAGAGATGAAGGTAAAATTGAGGCTACTAAGATTGTACCTTGAACTGTAGAAGGGTCGTGATCCTGCTCCTGATAAGTCTGCTCCACAGCGAAGGACTGGCCTGCACCGTGGACCTACGCCCCTAGCTGACCACTCTGAGTTGATCCACCTTGCTGGTGCTGAGGGACTATTGGCTGACCACCATGGCCTCGACCTCCCCCTTGGCCCGAATGGCTGGAAGAACTACAATTCCCCGACTGGTAAGAAACTGTTGGTGCTTCTCCTGAATGAGGAGTCATGAAAGAACCCTGGTCACCAGCTGCTGGTGAGAAAACCTAGCAGAAATGCTGAAGGTGACCCATCTTACCGTAAGATCGGCACTCCGCGGGGTCTCTCTGGCACTGCGGCCTCGTGTGCCCTGACCGGCCACACTGGTAGCATGTCACCTAGCTTCCTGACTATGCATCATGCTTCCTCGGATCACTGTACGTAGATTCTCTACGGTGCTTCTTGTAGTCATCTCAATGAAAACTAGCTCTGGAAGTAGAACCTCCCTGGCTCACAGCTCCCGAGTCTCTCAGATTGTGCTCCACAATCATTGTCTGGTTGACAATGGAAGTGATAGAAGTCAGCTGGAAGATATTCACCTGCGAGCGGATCTCCCGCCTGAGACCATCCTCAAACTTTCTTGCTAAAAACACCCCACTTCCATCCCGGATGGGTGTGAAATGCAGCAGATCAGTGAAATGAGAGGAGTACTCCATGAACTCCTAGGCTCGATCGGCCCCCAGGGTCACTGGGTAGATGTAGTCATAGAACACATTTTGTAACTCCTCCCAAGCCATAACCTGTTGATGACCCACCTGTGAGATCATGTCCCACCACCTCTTGGCGGAGTCTCAGAGCATGTAGGTAGCGAGCTTGACCTGCCTCTCTGGAGGTGTCTCCAGATGCTCGAAGATAGTCAGCATGGCTTCCAACCATGACTCTGCAGCCTGTGGTCCTCCTTCTCCAGGGAACGTGGGAGGATGCTGCTGCTGAAAAACCCGTATCAACTCTGCCACAGTCGAGGTAGGAGGAAGTTCTCCCTGAAAGGTCTGCATCATCCTCATAAACCCTTACCTGAATTGGGCATCAGCGCCTGCAACTGGTATGACAGCCAGTGCCAAGGATTTCCCGACTGGAGGATCGGCAGGAAGTCCCTGATCAGCCATATCTAGCATCTGATCACTGTCTGACGACAGACGTACAATCGGAGGATGTCTCGGAGGCATAGATCTAAAAGATCAAAAGTACACCTTAGAACACAAAAACAAGGACAGAGAACACAAGAGTACAAAAAGGTAATTGAGGAAGAAAACACACATGTTTACAAAACACTACTACACGACATGTATAAGAACTACACAGCGTGTTCACCTAAACCATAGACATGGGCGTATGATTCTGTCACACCTGGTCATGTAAAACCCCATACTACACGGAGTGTTGTCCCCACACATGGCGTGTACTTGAACTCTACTCCCCTTCCTGAGTCTCTTTACATGTCTAATCCACACGGTCTTCTTAAACAGAGACTACACAGCTTATTCCCTGTGGACACAACGTGTAGTAGAGAAGGTGTCAACAACCCGTGTTGTTAGTTACACGGCTGGCTACACGGTTGAGACTACATGGAGTGTTCCGAAAAAACACGGCATGTACTCAAAGATTTTTCTCGACCCGTGTTGTTGGTGACACGGCCAAGTACACGGCTGACCCTTACACGGCGTGTTCCGAACAAACACGGCCTGTATAGGATGCGAGAACACCATCCCATGTTGTTCATGACATGACTGGGTATTGAGGATAAGGATACACAGTGTGTTTATAAAACACACGGCGTGTATGACACGAGCTCCCCTGAACCGTGTTGTTAGGGACACGGCCGGGTACACAGCTCACTATTACATGGAGTGTACCTTACCTACATGGAATGTTCCTGAAGTTACTTTCACAACACCGTGTTTCTGCTCACACAGTCAGTGACACGGTATGATAACTACACGGAGTGTATCCAAAAAGTACATGTCGTGTATTCTAGGTCTTCCTGGGCAGTAGCTCAGAAACTGCACAGAATCCCAAAAACACTGAAAACAAGGCAAAGAGGTGCCAAATTCCAATCCGTGAGGGCCCATACTCCCCGCGAATCAAATCTTGGCATCTTCTATAGTCATATACAAGAGAAAATAGGATCATGATCCACGAATTTCTGAATCAAGAGGGCCCATAACACCTCAAGAATCAAAATTTGGCATTAATTTAAGCAAAGTGGAAAACAACAATCCTCTAAAAAGGAAGCAGAGATTCTATCATGAATCTATCATAACAGCAAGCATAATCAACACAAGTCTATCACAACAGCATGCAATCGCTAATGCACCCTGGATGGAATGGCAAGAATTCATGGCATGTGATTTCTACAAGTGCCTATATGATGCATGAGATGGAATACCATCATATCATCGGGTTGCGATAGAAATAGAACCTCAATCATCCAGAAAATAACAACACAAAGCATGTGAATCACTCTAGGTGAAATCATATCAACCGTAAAATCACAAAACGAGCAAACTGAAATTATCGAGTTAGTATGGATTTTCCCTGTACACGGTTTAGCTACTCCCGAGAACAGATTAATACCAAGTACTGAATCTGTCCTATCCCTAGATAAATTCTCCAAATAGTAAGGAAAGATAAAAGAACCCCTCTGATACCACTTTGTAACGTCCCAGTTCCGGAATCCACCCAGAGGCGCCATGTACCCGGTCGGTCACATGACCTCAAGTGTGTTTACCCAAATGCCACAGGCTGCCAACTAGTAGCGAGGGCCTTGGTGAGTCGGTGGGAAAACTATGCCCTCATTCGGTAAAGTATACAGCGGAAGAACAACCAAACACAATAGCGAAAACAATAAACAGCAAACAACAACTGAACTGAACAGCGGAAGCAATGTATAAATAATAATGATGCAACATGGTACATATGTCTATGGAAAGAAGTAAACAACCCAACATGTTGAAATACAAATGAAATAGAGTGCAAAAGAAAACAAAGTAAACTCCTCAGCATCGCAAGCCGTAGCTTGGTCCCCTACTCTCCAGCTCCATAGCAAGTCAGGTACCTGAAGTAGAAGGATGCTTTCCCTTATCTATACCTGCAACAACATAGTCTGTTGGGCCCAAAAGCATGACCCAAATAGAGTGTGAGACAAAGTCCCAGTAGGAAATCACCCAATGATTTGTGCCTAACAGTCAGTGAATACAAGGCAAGAAAGAGTGCAAGAAGCAGTAAACAGAAAAGCACACAGCAGCTATAATCCACAGTTCTAACATATAAAGTACACAAGTAAACAACCAGCAATAAGAAGAAAACAGTTAACCCTCTGGGTAGCTCTCACATCATAACCCTTGTGGTTCAACCTACAAGTACTAGAAACCCTCTAGGAGGCACACACAGTCTCACCCCTCTGGTTCAGCTAAGAATAGACTCTCTGAGGAAGCACTCACCGTCAATTCCCCCTATAGTCTCGTATCGTACTAAAGGCTCTCTGGAGAAGCACTCAACATCTCATCCCACTAGTGGCCCACGTCGAGGAACTACAGACTCTCTAAAGAAGCACTCATCATCAATTCCCCATGTGGTCTCGCATCGTATTAAAATACACTCTGGAGAATCCCATACGTCCATTCTCCCTATGGTCTACTACACTAGGTCCCCACAGTCATGTGTGAAAAATAAAACATTCTCAGCGTGCGTGAATCATCCAAGTGAACCTCAAGAACTACTTGGCTATCATTCTATGGCATAACAACATAATAATGTAACAGTTCTATTATCCTAAAACTAGGCATGGAAACTTGAAAAATGCCAAAAATTAAAACAAACATGGCAAAGCAACCTGAGAACAAAACAAATTACTCTACTCACAGTCATAAACCTCTACTACAGCAATCAATAAAATCAGGAAAATAGAAAGGGAAAAACAGGAAACACGCAATACCCCATTCAAGGGTATTGGTGGAATTTGCACAAAATACTCAACGAATTTCTACAGAAATACACAAACCACCCACCTGGATGCTAGGGGATCGATATACATGAACCACGACGACTGATTCTCCCTAGAACGTCATAGATCTGAGAAAATGCACAAAAAGCTCAACCCACAACAACTTCAAAAATGAGGAGGAACCATTGAACAGGGGTAAAGCATAAGAAAGAGCTCACTGAGGTGATCCAAACACAATCGACGGAAGCTAGCACAGAGATCGGACGGAGGCTCGGAGAAGATTCGCGGCCCTTAGTGCTCCCAGATGAACGGAATTTGAAGAAGAAGCTATTTTTTTGTGTCAGGCGCGACCCCGGTCCATTTAGTGAAAAAAAATAAAACTACACGGAATGTATTTTTAAAGTACACGACGTGTATTGGGGTTTTCCATACTCCGCCAAAATCGGCCTCCACGTCACCCTTACACACCGTGTGTGTGGCCCGGACACGGCCAGCACAAGGCTTTGAGCGGGAAAACAGTACACGCCATGTACTTCAAAAATATCCAAAAACCTTATTTTCCTCAAGAACTCCAGAAAAAGGAAAGGCGTTCCTGAAATGACGATTCGGGTTCTTACACTTTTATTCATATCTATTTAATTGAATCTTGGGGAAGATGCCGACACATTTTAATAGAAGTCATAATTCATTCATAATTGAAAAATAGATTAAGTCACGTGAAAACATATTATTCTCTTTGGGAAGTTACATTCGATATTCTTAATCAACCTTTTATAGTCTATAATTTTGAGGAAAAACCTAAACTCTTAATGTAAATTACTTCTATTATATGGGTTTTACTACCTATTCATGAGGTTTATTTATCTCATATTTTTGGGTAGAAACTCAATATTTAATATATTCCTATTGTATAGGATTTTTTGGAGATCTTTCTATAATAATTTCATAGTCTTCCCTAGAATTGTGAATTTGATTTTTCAATATAAAAAAAACATGGTTCTATACAGATTTCATAGATTCCAAAAGGAGTGGCCCTGATTGAGTTGTGATAATTTAAGAAACAGCTCTAAAAGAATCTAGTTAGGGGGGAACCTATTATTTTTTTCAAGATGATGGATGGTTCAATGCATCTTTATTCTAATTATCATAAAAATAACAAAATCACTCTTATGAACAAATATCCTCCACCCCACATCGATGATATATATGATCAATTATGAGGAATTTAATATTTTTCAACGATTGATCGTCAGTCTGGATATCATCAGCTAAGGGTCTAGAATAAGGAAAAAAAACAATGCATACATCGGTTTGAGTTATGGTCCTTATGAATTTATATTAATATAATTTAGAATTATAGATTATCTTATTATCTTCATAAATTTTAATAATATAGTATTTAGATATTACCTTGATTTTATTGAGGTATTCTTAATAGATGATATTCTTATATATTCTATGTGCAAGTAAGAGTAGTAATAAAATTGGAAGACTGTGCTAATCAAACAATGGAAGAAGGATCAATATGACAAATTTACTATGTTTGAATTTTTTCTATGTACAGTCTAATTTTTAGATCATATAATTTTAAGTGATGGTATATCAATGGATCATTCGTAGAAATATATTATTGAGAAATAGACTAGAACAACCATGGTAACCAATATCCATAGTTTTTATTGTATGGGTGGATACTACCGATTCTTTTTGAGATATTTCTGAAGCCTATATAATCAACTGAATAAGTTTACCTGAAAGGGAGCTAAGTACCCATTGATAAATGAATGTAAAGATAATTTCAACGAACTGAAGATAAGGTTAGTCATTATTCCTATGCTTAAAATTCTCTGTAGTGGAGAATGTATTGTGACATATAGTGATACATGAAATAAGACACTGAGATTATTCTTCATTAAATATTATATTGTAATAGATTGCGCCTCTCAATAATTGAAATTTCATCAGTAAAATTAACTGAATCTTGATTTAGAGATAGTAGTAAGTTTTTCACTGAAGGTATGGAGGCATTATATTTGTAGTGAAGGTAATATAAATATACTAATAATAAAATAATGATATATGTATTTACATAGAAATATTTGAATATGTTCCACTGATGATAGGTGGAGTTGATCAAACATTATGAATTCTCAATAAATTACTACCCAATAAAGGTAAAAAAAAGTTTCCTAATTATCTAAGTCGTAAATGACATGCTATTTTTTCCATGATTTGGATTCAAATAGATCAAATATTTGTGGATTTTTAGAATATTCATCATGAAATATTGAAGAAAGGGGGCATGTCTTATCATTCATAAATAAATTTTCAATCATCCATCCATGAGAGGGTTAAAAGGCACAAAATGAATATGTAGAATTATAGAAAAGTGAGTAATGTTCCCAAGTTCTATCATGATCATGCTAAAATTATTAGGATCAAAAAATGAGTATGTGTACAATAAATACCAATCATAAAAAAGGATTTATTGGATGATGCTCATAATTCATCATTCTCAATTCATCCCTAAAGTATGAAAAATTATAGATATATAAAATAGAATTTATTTTGTGATAACATAAAAATGTATATTTCAGGGAATATATATTGATACAAATAGTTTCAGTAACTTATGCTTCAGATAGATGTAAATGGGTATGTTACAACCATTATCCATAGTAAAAATAAAATAGGAAAAATTACCATGGATTTCATCATCAAGCTCCCTAAAACATATAAAGGAATAATTCTATTTAGGTTGTAGTCCATATACTCATAAAACCATTTCATTTTATCACTATTAGAGAATATTCTTCCCTCAAATAGGATACTCAGCTATACATTAAGAATGTTGTGAAATTTCATGGAGTAGAAATCTCAATTTTATCTGATTGAGATTTGAGGTTTACCATGATGTTCTCGGGAAACATTTAATAGGCTCTGGATATAGAGTTGAGGTTTGATAGTTCTTATCATCCTTAAAAAATGGTCAGTTTGAGAGGATCGTTCAAAATATAAGATTCATGAAAAGATCATTCTTAATGGATTTCCAATTTGGTTGGGATAAAAACATTCATTTGGTATAAATTTCTTACAAAAATATATTTTACTCCATTATTCAGATAGATTCTTATGAAGCCCTATATAGAAGAAAGTATATAACTACAATTATTTTGGATGAATCTTTAGAAAACTTCTATTGGTTCTTAATATAGCTAATAAAATATGGTGAAGTTTATATATATTCAAAAACACATAATGGCATATTTGAGTTGAAAAGAAATTTATTATGACAATTTTCATATAGATATAGAACTTTAATTTGGTGATAATGTGTTCCTATGAATAACTCTATGGAATAAGGATATTTTATTTGAAATTAAGGGCTAGCAGATCCCTAGACATATCAGTCCATTTAAAATTTATTGTTATATTGGGGTGGTAAATTATCTTAATGTCTTTCCACTGAATCTCCCACAAGTTCACGATGTGTTTCATATATCTTCCGAGAGAATGTACATACATGATTATTCAAATTTTATGAACTAAGTTGTCACACCACTAGTTAATTATTAGTCTTTTGAGGCCCAACCAATGGAGATTGATGATCATATATAGAAATTACTAGGAAAAAAAACTCTTTTGGTCAATGTTTTCTATAGAAACTATAAATTTGATGGATCAATGTAGGAACTTGAGGATGGGATTAGAAAAAATTATACCCAATTTTTTTTATCATAGTTATATAATTTAAATGGAGAAATTATGATATGGGTGTAGAATTTAACACAGTAATATTTTTTTATATAATATCATTAAAAATTTAATTTCTCTAAAATATTTAATTACAATAACCACCATGTTTAAATAAATTGAAAAAACTATTGAAAAATTATTTTTTATAATTTATATAATTTTTTGAAATCATTATTTCATTTTTATTTTAGGTTGATCTTTTAATATTTTTCTAAAAAAATTTATTTGATAATGAATAGTGAATATCATCGATTTTTGTAATATTATCATTCCTTTTCTTTAAGTAATGTATATTAAATGTATTGTTATATATTGTATTAGGTATTAAATGTATATAATGTATATATTTTAACTAAAATGATCTAATTAATTCCATTAAGATCATCATTTTACAGGATTCTTATATAAGCCAATTTTTAGGCTAAAACTTCACTTTTAGAGAAAAATGTTTTTCATTATATTTTATGGGTTTAATTTTAAATAATTTTTTTAAAAAATAAACTAATTTAATTTTAAAAAAATTAATACCATATTTTGAATCATGAAGTTCAATTTTTTGAATCGGTCTGCTTTCTTTTTAGGCATTATGAATAGTAAGTGTGGTAAATTACATCGCCCTACTAAGGTTAAAGCGGGTAATTAAGGTAAACAAATTGGAGAAGGATTTACAAATTTTTGTAACACCTACCTTATTCCAATTTAATGTTCTATTTTTTACCATACTCATCCCATATTCAAATATACGACAATTTGATACCATTTTTCTTTGATTATGACATTTATATTATTTTAAGAAAATTATATATGCCAAAAATGAACTCTTGACATTAATTTCGTATAAATATTAACATATAGACAAGAATATGTTATTAAAAAAACAATAAGTTTATTTTTAACACATCTTATTTATGATGAAAGTTTATTTAAATTTTTTATTGATGGCATAATTACACTTAATTCTTACACAACACTGACATTGTGCTTGTGTATGTAATGTAAAAATTGAAGTAAATAATTTTTAAGACATTAAAAGTGTTTTTTGTATGAATTATGGTTCCAAAATATTATATATTTAGTAATAATTTATTATTTATGGTTAAAATTATTTTATTCAAATTCCATATTTGCCTTCATGCCTTTCAATTCAAATTAAATGATTCATGTTAAGAATGAAAAAACTGTCAATTTAAAAAAGATAATATTTTATTCATTTATTTAAAAAATCATTAAAATCATTAAAGAGTAAAATTAGGATAATAAAATGTATAAAACTTAATCAATTATCCATTTGTGAGAAAACATTTTATCTTATATGTAAAATTACAAATTTTTAGTATTGAAATAGTCCTTACTATGGTTAGGGTTAAAATAATTTAATGAAATGGGTTGTTTAACCAAATGGTAAGATATGGAATACCACATAAAACCGTAAATTTTTTACTCATTGTACGGAGTTCATACATATCCTTTGTTATCATAAAAATAATTTCTATATGGTTCCACTTTCATATGATAGTGAATTTATTGTATTTAAATTTATTTATTCCATGTGTGTCATTTCATTCACTCTATAAAATAAAAACCTATCATCTATTATATACACATCCTAGAGAAACATAGATAGAAAAAATCCTAAAAAAATCTTCTAAATATACTTATACAATTTCTTCTATTTATAGTCTTCCCAAAATTCCAACCTTACATTACTTATGATTTTATCTAAAGGAACTCTTTCAAATAATAGGTAATCATATTCACTAAGAAGTCTAATTTTCATTCTTATTTTATCTCCTTAAATTATGATCATATAATTAAAATATATTAAACAAATTATCAAATATATTCATATATATTATTCTGTTTATGGTGTAATATTTATCCATATTTTGTTTCATCAAATGGGAAACAAAACCATCACTCATGTGTATAGCAGATTGACGCTTTGTGCATCGATGTAATTTGTTTTCGATTACGGCCTAGCATGTAATGTCATAATTATGGAAGTAATTAATATATATTTTACTTATCAAATAATTATAAATCTGTAATTTATTATATTATCTACTTCATTACCCTCCCCCTTTCAAAAAAAATGATAATGTATATCATGTGTGTGTATGACATACCATCTCTATGAAGTATTGTGATTCATTTTTAATGTCTACCTTTCATAGATAATTTTAAATATATATATATATATAATGAATCTTTTTTTCTTTTTAAATGACAAATAAAATTCTAGTGATGATATAACTAAGATCAAGATATAAGGACCACAATTTCCAAATCAAACCATACATGAAAAAATGAATCAATTGACACCCAAAATAATGATAATAATAAAATATTATAAACAAATACATGATAATATGTTATAAAAGTATCATATGTGATATTATAGACATTAATATGGTTGTGTTATATATGTTTAATTAGTCTAAATTTATTATATAGGTGGTTAAAATAAATTACGAGGAATGTAAAACTTGAGGAAATGGGATTCTTAAATCATTTACATTCATTAGATTATACTTCTACATAATTGAATTTGTTATGAAATGATATTTTTTAAATGAAATACCCTTCTCATATATGGTATTTACTTTTTTTATATATTTTTTCCAAAAAAATTACTTCATTTATTTATTCTCACATCAAGGATATGATCTCTATAAGGGAGTTTTATTCGCAATTACCACTCTATTGTGATATATTTTCTATTATGTAGTTATTTATTTTTATGTGGGGTATAAACAACCCATTTTGAGATTCAAAATGTGAATATATATTTATTAATCATGAATAAGGTTTCAATTCATGATTGCATTTTCAAGGGTTTAAAGTGTAAATTTTAATAAAGGAGGTAAGAATTTATTTTACAACCTTATTTTGTTTGGGATTTATCTTATTTTCATTAAATTAATATTATAATATAACCATAATAAACTAAATATATGTTCATATATTATTAATATCAAAGTACTTTCCATGATTTTTTAAAAAATTACACTCTTTTGAACATGAATCAACCAATGTAATATTTAAAATAAATTCTAATCTTATTTCTCATTTTATAATATCTATTTCAATTCCATGTCAATATGTTGAAAAAAATATTTTACAAAAGTTGTCTTCATTCACTAAAATTTTTTATTAGGAAATTTTGTATTATCCATGAGTTTTAAAAAATTATAGGAATATTTCTATTATTTTATGAAGTGGTCATTTTTCTACTATCTTTTCAAAACATCAAAAGGTAAGTTTATTTTTAACATAAATGATGTTAACAGACTTTCCCTCCACCATAACTATTTTTTGATATTTTACTTCATATAAATGTTTTCAATGGTTTTAAAAATAAAACTATTTAATGAAAATATATTTTAGTTTTTCAATTAAATTTTATTTATTTCTCAAAGGGATAATATTTTAGTAAAAAACCAATATTTATGATGAATTTATGGTCATATATTATCTCTTATAAACTTTTTTGTCATTAATATTCTTTTAAAACATTCACTGTATTATGATCATCATTCATTACAATTTATATGTCTCTTAAATATTCATATTCCATGTATAATAAATATGGTTATTACTAAAACCATATATCATTTCTACATTTGGGGTTTTACTATGAAAGTTTTCTAATTTTCTAGGTAAATATTAATATTAAATATTCTTTAATAAATAAGAATATTTTTTTGATAAGGAATATTTTTTTTATGAAATTTATCATTCTATATATGATGAATGTATTGGACATGAAGTTATGGGTAGGGCCTAGTTATAGATTTCCCTTCGATGTATCGGCTGGTCTCATTAGACAAACAAATTATAAAAACCTTTTAAATGGGTTTTTTATGTATACATATTCATCAATTAAACTTCCTTGGAATAAGTCCTTTATGGTAAATATATCATAATATATGATATCATGATATAAAATATTAATCATTTCCTTCATTAACATTTTATTTATTACTATTTATGATATTAATGCATTGATATTATCTATGGATGAATTTTTCTCTAAATTAATTGATTTAATGGAATTTGATTTTAGTTTTTTACATTTCCATATTGATTATTCCTTATTTAATCATGACATATTCTACTATATGTAAACCTTAAAAAGAATCAAAGATCACCATTTATCTTTTATCTTTCTCTAGGAAATGTCAAAGAATATTATGAATATTATCATGGATGCATGAATCCTTATTATGAGATGCTTTTATATATTTACAATGGAATATGATAATCGTGTATGTATCTGGTTCACCAAGACATCTAAACTGATAAATATTTGGTTATTTGATCTCGTATATGTTATAACAATGAAATAAAGTAGACATCGACTCTGGTATTCTATAGGTTGGGTTTCTTCAATTATATTTTATATTCCCCAAGATATGAACAATGTTTTTATGTATAGTATGTCTAAGAACGGTTTTGGTTTTAAATAACAAAGATAGATATGATGTAAATCTTTTCAATACCTATTTTTTATATATCCATATTTCCAAGACACTAAACCTTTTTTTGGCAAGGATCCAAATTATATGTATTTAATATTCATTTAAAATTATGTAATATTTAACTTAATAATGTTTTGGTAACTATACTTAATGTATTCAAATTATGTTTCTTTTAGTTTCAGTTATCATATAATCCTCATATAGGAAATACTCATCCTAATGTAATACTCATATCTGCAAAATGTATTTCTTTGTTAGCATCAGTAAATTTAGAATATTTCAGGTGTTACCTATATTTCCACATGAACCTAATATTTTAGGATCCTTTTATATACATACAACTTCTTTTTAAATATATTAAATTTAAATAGTTAGATAAATTTGATAACTTTCACAGGGGGGTTTTGTAGCGAAAATATTAGGTTTTGATAGAGTTAGATAAATTATGTTTTCAATCATTCATCTAAACTCTATTTGATTCAAAATTTCCCATCCAACATCCATTTCAATCTTCATTAGTACCTATATATGTTTTTATACTTGATTGGAATCTTCCATTCCAAAAAATTGACAAATTATCTTATATTATTCTTTTAGGATTGCAAAGATATATTCTTTTTTGTAAATTAAAATCTCAAATAACACCTATATTAACCCAATAAATATATATATTACTATTTTTCATTTACCCCATTAATTATTTAAGAAACATACACCTAAAAATGAAATCATCAATCTAGAAAAGTTAGATATGAGTGATTTTTTCCACCTCTATCACATATTGTGTTTTGTGTAAACCTTTCCTTTAATAAAATACATATCTCTCTTGAAACCATTATGATTTGAGTATTCGGATATAAGATACTACAATATCCCATATAGATCCTTATTTAGGTTTTAAAACATTGTTCTATCACCATTAAAAATAAACTCATCAACATACTAAACATAAACATATTCTTATCACTCTTTATTTAAGAACTTTGGTTTTACATCCTTTGATATAATATGTAATCTCAGTGAGATATAATTTCTTGAAACAAACTTCTGGATTAAATCCAATAAATTGGTTTAAATGTATCTTCTATATCAACTCATTCAATCTAATAATATACCTTTCATATAATTTCATCCTTATTGTTTTATCGTTGTCCCTTATCATTCATCTTGTTTCTAAATACCAAATTTCTTCCAATCACCATTTTTGATGTTGTAATAAGAAAAATATCATATAAATAATTTATATACATCTAATATGTTTCATAATTCAATTCACATGAAAATTCTTTCTGTATAATAACAATAACAAAAGATCGTGTCTTAATCATTATTAAAATAGTTTTCTGATTATAAATCTTCAATCTTATTTTGGTTTTAAACTGTATCATTTTGATCTGCCTTTATGTTAAATACTTCTATATACATTTTAACATCATGTAATTTTATTTTTCAATGATAGTAGCCTCATATTAATCACTGGTCTTATTATATTCAATATTAGAAACATGTGGTCCATTTACTCATGTTCTTCAACAACATTCTTGAGAAGCAACTCATTATCCTAATAGGATTTTTTACAAATAGTGTCAATAAGAACACTAAGATTGGATTTATTCTAAAAAATGATAAAATCCTGAATCCTAATAACCTTATGAATATTCTCTTCCAAAAATATCTAACTTTTTTATTAGGACATGTATCCTAGAAATATTCATTTTCCTTAACCTTCACCTCATGTATCCCTATAATTATCATCTCAATGAAACAGGGATGGACAAAGACAAAAAAGTAATGAAAAACTGTTTTTCTCTAATTAAACATCTTATAAAAAGGATTTCTAGAGTTAAGTATTAGAAAACACATGTTCAAAATATGTGTAACTATGAAAAAATATTCTCTCTAGAAGAACAATGACTTATCGATCACTAAATGTATTGTTCTTCCCGTTTTCACAAGACTTCTATCCATTATCTTTACAACACCATTCTCATGTGGAGTATAATGAGTAATATATTTTTTTTAACTATCTATTTAGGATATAGGAATAATAATCATTCCCATTAAACGCTCTTTTTTATGTTCTTAACGGTTTTAAGGGAATCCCCGTCACTTTTAAACATTCCACTTGAAAATCATAAACAACTCAATTGACTCTGACCATATTTTCATAAATAGATCATCAGTAATTCTTGTTAAATATTTAATAAATATGATGAATTATAAATCATATATAGTGTATTTATTCATAATTTATCCTTATAAACATGCATCGATTAATTTATGGGGAAAATTTAATTTTATATCTAATCATTTATATCATCAGTGTATTATCGTACCCTTTTGACATGATTCACACATAAAAACGCTATATATAAATAATATAGGTATATAACTCTAACCATTTTATCTTAAAAATTTTCTGAAACTATTTTTACGAGGATGGAAATGTATCTTTTACTAAATATTTGTTTCTTCATTTTAATTAATGTAATAAAAATTATTAGATAAATAATGTGAAAAGGGATGATACTTTTCTCATTTACCTTTGTTTATAATCCTTCCATATTTAATTATATTTGATAAGGAAATTGTTTATAATGATAATAATCTCATTTCCTTCATCTCATATCTCAGACACACTCTATAAGTTATTTTTAATTCCATCAGTAATGAAGGAATATTTTTAATTTAGATTTTGGGATTTAATTTTTTATACCCAAATAAATTTTATCTTCATAGAGATTTCAGTACAAATAGTAATATAATAACCCTTATGTTTATCTAAATTATTAAGATCCTTATATAACCTTTCATGTGGGATAACTAGTCCCTTTTAATATTTCATGTCTTTCTCCACTTTATAGATTTAATAATAACTTCAATTATGAGAAATTTCCATTTTTTTCCACTCTTTGACTTCTTTCCATCAACTAAAAAATGAGATTAAACGATAATAATGGTTATACATTACCAATCATTAAAATAATTCATCTAACCACTTTTAAAAATTACCTCCAAACACTCCAATCAGTTGTAGATGAGTAACTGAGAGAAATTTTTTTATTGCATGTTTCCCCTCAGACATAATCTATATATTCCCTATGAAGTGTACCATAAAAACCATATTTATTAGAATTCATAATCATTAAATATTATAATAACAAACATAACATTTATCTTAAAATAATTCAGATAAATAAGAGTATACATTAATGTAAGTACATCTTTGAAATTTTTGAGTATGCCTATAAATTCAAACATGTTGTCCTAGTATACTTAGTGATTAGATTTATTTGTGAATATTTTATCATAAAAAATATTTCAACATCCTTTGGTGAAGAAATTATATTTTCATATTTATTATGTATTGAGGATTGGATATATTTTCATTTAAAAGATATATTTTTAGATGAAACAGATTTAGCGTTTTTTTAAGTTAAAATTTCATTTATTACCTGATATTGTACATAAACATTCTAAGAAAATTTTGATGAGTCTTCATCTATTTCAAAAGCATTATCATGGTCATATTTCATTTATAATTATTTTTCTTTGAATTATGATACCTTTAATATTTCTTGATCAATTTTTCTACACTAAAAATGATTTCATTTTTCAAAATCATCCACCATTATATAACACTTATCAATTTTTCATTTTAAAATATTTATGTCATAAAAATAAACATTTCTCTGTCTATAAATTTATCATTGTATTGATTATAATTAACAAAAATTTTCTTCAAAGATTTAATTTCCTTCTTGCATTACGTGTTTCTTTGAATACACACTTCAACACCATATTTCAATATTAATTTAGTGTACCTTTCATTTCCTTCTTCTACACTACAAGAGTTATCTTCTTATCTTTAAACATGTTTCCTATAGTTACTAACATTTCCAATACAGTATCAATTATAAAAGAAATTTGGTATAGTATTAATTATATTCATTACATAACATACACTTCTTTTAATTATTACATCATTTTCATTTTTCTAATATTATTTATTTTTTCCCCTTATATATTCTTCCCCATTTCTTTCTTCAAGTCCTTTCTTCATCATCCTCAACATCATATTCCAAAAAATATATATTTTTGGACAATCAATTATAAAGTGTCCACCAAAAAAACTTTTAAATAAATTAAGTAAAAGTATTTTCTTATACTTATCACTTTCCCTTTTTTATTGTTTTTATATATTAGGGTTATCGACTTATTTTTTTATTCATCATTATACATAAAAATTTATGATTCAATGGAGGACTCAAATTCATCCTATTTGACAATGAGTTTATTCCTATAATTGAATTTTATTTCCTCCATATACTTCACATTGAATACAGGATTTTACGATATATTATAATTTTGGAGTGTGTTATGAAACACATTCATAGATTTACCAATGTTTGTTTCTAGATAGGATATCTTTGGATCAAATCTATCAGGTAAATTTCTTATTAGTTTCATGAAAATATTTTAGTCTTCCATTATGTCTACAAATCCTTATATATGAATTTTCATCACAATTTAACATAGTGAAATAATAATAAATTTTCTCATTAATAACCATTTTCATATCCTCAAACTTATCTCTCTAGATATTTAATTTATCTTATTTAATTTTTACATTCCCACCATACAATTTATTAGGATTCTACCATGTATCCTTTATTATCTTGGGCATAATGATTTTTATGGATGATTTATCAAATATAAATTATAGTATATAATCTATAAAAATTCCAAAAATATTCATGTTAATATTATCATCAAATGTTAATGGAACGTCTTTCCTAGGAGGTGATAACCCAACTATAACAATGTAACATACTTCTAAGTATTGTTATAGATTATTATGGATCACCTAATTCTTTCATCAATTAATTTCATTTCTGTTGAATATGGGAACACACATATTTTTTATATATTTTATATTAACCATCTATCTCTATTTTTAGAATATAGTCTCAAAGAGAACCAGGTAAGATCAGATATGACCTATAAATAAAATGTTAATATATACACAACTAAGAGGGGTTGATTATAATGAATTAGGTATTTATGGAATAATACATTTTTATATATTTTAATATTTATGAATAAGATATTAATTTTAGGTTAAAGAGAACAATTTTTCCAATAGATTACTCGACATGAAACAACAGGTTTCCTTGAAATCTTAAGTTGCACACAATGTTGAGTTATACCGAAAAATAATATAATAATATTAATATAATTTAAAATATTAGTTAATTCCTAGCCATATTTTTAGAAGTAATGAACAAAATTAACTTTATTATTATTTTACACATTTTTTTAAATGTTTTTACATTTATCCAATGAATTTTATATGCTTAAAATAAGAATGAATCCAATTTTAAGCATAAAATACTCTAATATTTTTAAAAAGTCGATTTACCACCTTATGATGGAGAACCCTTTTAAAAAATAGTTGTTGTCACTTTTATATGTTTTATTTTAAAAAAATAAACTTCTTATATATAATCAAGCCATCAAAATTTTCTTTGGTTAAATTTTTGGTAATTTTCTGATAAAGTTCGTTTTTAATGAATAGTGAAAAATACTACATTTCAATTCAAAACTACTTTTTCATCTAATTTATTTATATAGTTAGATTGTCATTTAAATTGGTTTTAATGTCTAATTGGATTAATATATTATCATTTAATTCAATTATGGTATTTTAATGTAATTTCACATTTAAATTAGTCATAGGCACATGTCAATCTTTTTATTGTTTTTACATCTTAAAAAAACACTTTCTTAATCTGACAACTGGAATTAATTGTAAATTAATTTCTTCTAATTAAGTGTTTTGAATTTTGAAAAATGGATTAAATATTTTGAATCATAATGTACATATTTTTTAGATTGTAACCTTTTATTTTGGAATATAATGAATAGTAAATTAGTAATTATTTTTATTTACCATGGTTAAAGGGTAAATCTATTAAATTAGAGTAAAAAATAATATTATAATAATATAAAACTATTATAACACATATATTAATCCTATTGGATGAGATGTTTCCAAAAAAATAAATCCATGGGTAGATTTTGGGAGCCCATAGAGCCACTTGGGTGTGATAATGACATGTTATAAGAATTAACATAAAGTAAAGATAAATATATCATTAACATGTTTCTTTTACTAAAAAATATTTTTGTTTATATAAATTATATATTCTAAAATAAATAATCTTTGGAAAGATAAAAATATTTCCTATGTCATGGTATTTATTTATATATTTAAGGTTTTGGGGGTGAGGGGAAAGTCGTGGGGTCAAGTCCCTGGGCTTGCAATTTCATGTATTTTTCTTCCTTGCATCATGTTCCGCTTTCGCGGTTGTACCCAATTTTTTTAATAATGATGCATGGATTACATTATTAATGAAAGATTCAAATAAATGATATTATAAATATCAAAAAAATGTAATTTTAAAATTTTGATGCCATATAAGAATCTTTTAGAGTATTATTACATATTAGATTAATTTTTATGTCATTTTTTATAAGGGATCAAGTTGTTATGACTTTAACAAAAATCAATTACTAAATAGTGTCAAAATTGAAATAAATGAGTTTTTAAAACAAATACTATTTTATTAAATTATATAATAGTCCTAAAAATTTATTAATTCTTCTAAAATACTTATATAATGTTTAAAATTTCACTAATGGTCCACTTATGGTTCTATTGTAATTTTATAGTAACTATAGTAACCATATATTATTAGAATACAAGAAGACGTGGTAAGAGTTAACGTTTTTAACTAAGGGTTAAAGATAAAAGATAAGGTTAACTTTGTTACCAAAACATGTATAAAACCGACTGGTTGAGCTTATTTTGACATAAAGATATCTTGTATTTGAAATAAAAGAGTTTGGGACCATTTTAATTCTAAAATGAATTTTTAATAAAATAAAATTTCATGACTTTCCAAAAGTGCCCCTCCTCCCTCTTATAAAAGGACACCAACTATACCCAATTACTCACACTGCTAAAGACCCTTGGATCATCCATGTTATGCTAAAATAAGCTCCCAAAATCCATCCCTACCTTCTTTAATCCTTAACTTTTCCATAAGTCAATTCAATAAATCATTTTAGATCAAATCAAAAGGAGTTACCCGTTTTAGAGGCAGCATCTTCTCTAAAGTTCATTTCCTTTATTTTCCTTATTCACTTCCTACTCTATTATTTATAAATTATTAAATAAAAATCTATAATTATAAATATACTAGGATGATTTATGATAATTATCTTAACTACACTTACACACACCTCTATGTAATTGGTATGAACATACTGTTTCTATATACGGTGGACTACTGCCTCACGAAATGATGATTATTCAATGTTCTCCTACCACCTCTCAGGGTGGACATTATGATGGGATTGTATTTATATATGATATATATTATATTTATTTTTTCTTTATTCTTCTATAATTTTTATTTATAACAAACCTTTATACTTCTTATAATGTGTAAATATGATAATTGTATTTGAGGAAGTGTGGACTACCGCCCACTCAAAGTGATATGACTCATTCATGCCACACATGGAACATATAAAGGATGTGATAAATGAAATTATGTAACATATATAACATATATATTATAATGGGATTATAATATACCTATTTATCATTTAGTTTTCATTCCTTTAATAGGAAAATGAAATGAAAGTAGAGTTCGTGCATACGTACGGCATACCATCTCCATAAACAATGCATTTCATTTCTTATCTCCAAATGTTATGGAATATTTTAAATACATATATAATAGATATATTTAATATTTAAATCCTGAATAATATTCTTGAGATAATGAAATTATGGCCACATGGACAAGTTTTTATCAAAATAGATTCATTTTTGACTCGAGTATCGAATATCGTCAAAACAACTAATATGAATATAAATAATTATTTAATATTTATAACATCGTAATAGGTTATATAAATGTAATAATAAACTTGTAAAATTTTATCAAGAATGTATAAATTTTACTAATTTTATTATTCATGTCCATAATTATTGTACGTGATTATTCGAATAAAGGGTAAGAGAATTTCTAAACTCAATTTCCACTCATTGGGGTTTACGCATAATTCATTAATTATATTATGTTGTGATTATGTGTGGAGTCACTATTTATTTATTTAGGTCTTATTTTTAACTTCCCATTCTGTGGATATAATTTTTCTACACATAATCACCCCATTGATATATTTTTACATCATTTATATGAACTTTATAAGGGAAATATTAACTCAATCTCCATTCATTTAGTTAAATATTCATGTAATTGGTTTTTCCTTTCCAATAATATGTTTGAATTACCTCTGAGTGTTTTACACATAATATCCAATTCTATTCAGTGTTTTTATATTTTTCACACATAATTATGTCATTTATTTATCCTTAATCTGATGATACAATATTTGTAAGGGACTTCGTCTCAATCTCATTTTTTTTGAGGCATATTATGGTTTATACACGACCTTATTTTATACGGTGTATAATCAACCCATTTTACATTTAATTTCATTAAAGAGTTTTCAAAATGAATATTTTGTTTAACGAATTTTCTCAATAAACTAAAAATAGAATATTTATTTTTAATGTACATGGTGACAACGACCTTTCTACCATCGTGAGCATTATTTGTTATTTAGATTATTTAACAAGTCATAATGTTTTTAGAAGAAAAATAAATACCATATACCCTTTTTTCATATTTTGGTATTTAAAATGGTTTTTATAAATCATTGATTATATCAATATCTTGAAATGATATATTTTAATTGCAATGTGGAAAATTTATCATTAATTTATGCATGTTTTATGTTTTATGACTATGTTATGGTTCTTAGGAATTATTTACGTATACAAGTAGTTCCATAATAAAATTAGGGTAGGTGAGCCCATGATATATCTCCAATTCATTGGGTAACATGACAAAGGTAAACTTTAAGGTTTCTCTTAAGAGATTTATGGAATATTCTGTAATGGGTATTCCAAACGTAACCATGAAGGTTACTCCCTATGTAGTTGTGAAAGCTACAATGTTAGTATGTTATGGATGGAACAAGTAACCTTTATGATCTCTATGAGTTATTCATAAATATTATGATCTCATAATTTATTTTAAAGAGATTATGTTTTATGAGTGAAAGGTATTATTTCATTGATTTGTATGTATTAATGGACTAATGTTTTCATTCCTTATTTTATATGCCTTGCTGATCTTTTTATGATCATCCCATATTTTTTAAATGTTTTCTTAGGGTATAAGGAAGGGAATTAGAATGGTATAATTCAATAATATTTTTATCAAGAAAATAATTAATTATTTATTAAAGGAAAATTTATGACGTTAAAACATAAAACGACACCATGTTTATTTTTAAAGAGTTTTTGTTTTACGGAAAAAAATAGATAGTTATTAGATGTGTCTACTTGTAATATTTTAGTTGATATATATTAGTCATGACCTAATTCTATAAATACCTAAACCTGAAAATATCCTTGATGTAAATTAAAGTCAAATTAATGAGTTATCTCAAGATTAAGTAGTGTTTATGGTCAGGTCCTTATAATTTGTATCATAAAAAGGATTAGGAAACTTTAGGTGTTGGGAGTTTTCGTTAAACACTTGGTCAATCTATATGTCTATTATTTCAGTTATATCCATGTTTTATAACTTTTTTAGATCAAGGAATGTTTGTTACAAACGGAATTGGGAGGATCTCAAATAATATTCTAATCTCTTTCTGATGACTTTCTTGCAATAATTATTGCAAAGTATTGTCTAGATGATTCTGAATTTTTTTTTAAAACATAGAGGTCACTAAAAATAAGTTGTTTAATATACCAAACACCTCCACCATACCTTGATACCATCGTGGGTCATTGGATGGATTTAATCAAATCATATTTTCTGAATATTCTCATATTTTAATTAAAGGTAAATATTATCAAGGCATTTTAAAATATTTTACCTTATCAAAAGATTTTGAAGCATATTATGATTTTGAAAACGGTGTTGAAGAAGGAGACCCTTGTGCAACCAATTTATATTTTCATTTAAAATATAGTCTCACGGAACATACTTATTTTATTTTAAAAAGACCATTGATTGAAAGTTTGAAATCAAACCCAGTCCAACAATTTTATAAAAATATAGTTTTATTATATGTTTTGAAATTATATGGCATACATGATTATTTTCTGAAATTATTTTTCTGTGAAGACCCATATGACCCAAGTTGAAGAAGGTATATTTGGATAATGGAAGAATATGATTTTGAATGATCTCTAAATCATTATTGTTATGCATGGACCTTCTATCTACATGAACAAGATAATGATAAAACCTGGTGCACCCCATGATAAAGGTACAATGTTATTTATTTTGGGAATATTTTTATTTTATCATATAGAGGTGAAATAAAAAATGTCAATATTTATAAGATTTAATGAATTAAGATATTGAGGTCAATATGAGTTTTGATGAAAATGAGATGTATAATAGAACCGTTTTGGTAAAATCATGTTAGGGTTCTTTTTTAGTTTCATAAAAAGGAAAAAAATGCAATATGGGTGACAACCCATTGCGTCCCAGAAGGTCGCGGTCATTGATCCCACAACTGAAGGGTGACACAGGCGCATCACCAACCACAACCCTATGTGAAGTGCCTGGTTAGTATGACTTATTCATTTTAGTTAAATTATTTTATAGATCAAGAATTAGATTATTTTTAGAACTTACGTTTTATCAAATAGATATCCTTAGTATAAGAAAATTATTTATTGATTAAGTGATAAATGTTTTTTTGGGAGGTGTTTTCTATTCTGGGAAAACTATATGACGAAAAAATAGAATTCTATTGGATTTAATTTGAGGAGTAATGGTTGAATTTTATTTTGGAATAATATTTTTTCTTATGCTGGACATATGGAAATTTGGGTTATTTATGGAATTGATTAACCTATCATGGAGAACATGTGATTAGGTTAGTTACTTTTTGGTATGACACATTAATAGTGATTTATATTATTTGGAGATAACTATTAAAATTTATCTTGGAAGATTATGTTCTTAAATCCTAATGATTTTTTATCAATCTATTTTTGGATTATTTTTGGGAATTTTATAGAAAATTATTTGTTGAATGGTCTTTTTTTGAACTTTTGGTGTTACTGTTGAATATTTGATATTAAAATTAGTCTTTCTTCTTATAAAGTATTATTATTTTTTGGGGATTATATTATCTTATCCTAGCCATATTGGTTCTGGATAATTTTTCAATATAGTATGAATAGATAGTTAATATTTTTGGGATTATGTGATTCTCTAGAAGTTGATTCTAGTGCTTCAGGTGTGACCAAGTCATCTTGAATACTCATCATTTGGAGAAAACATGATTTTGTGGTAGATATTTATTAAAGGATTAAATTATACATGAGAAGTAAGTATATTTCCTTATGTTCTTAGTCAAGATCAAAAGTAAATTACTTAATATCATGAAAATGATATTAAAACAAAAAAACATTTTACATTTAATTTTCCTTCTAGGAAATCAAATACTATTTAACCCATCATAAGTTTATTGTTTTTTGGTTGTTAACTTTTTCCTGGTCATGTTTTCTATCACTCTACTTCAGAAAAAATATGGTTAATTTTTCTTCCATATCCATGTTTTCCTACATGTAATCTAAGTAAGTGTTATATTGGGTGACCTTTGTATTATATTTCATTCTTTTAATGTGTTAGTTTTACTGGATCTTTTTCTGATGTGTGATTTTCAATGAAGTTATCAAGCCAAATTTTAAAATTGTGAGGACGCGGTTTCCAAAATGGGGGAATGATTTAACAACATAGGTATTTATAGATTGATAAATTTTGATATCTATTAATATTTATGAATAAGATATTAATTTTACATTAAATAGGACACTTTTTTTGATAGAGTACTCTACACAAAACAACGAGTTTCTCTGAAATCTTTCATATCACACAACGTTGAGTTATACCAAAAAAATACTATAATATTATTATTATTTTAAATGGTAGTTTAATACTAGTTGTTTTATCAGTGATAATGAACAGAACTAAATATTTTATTATTTTACATATTTTTTAAATGTTTTTACATTTATCCAATTAATTTTAGAGACTTAAAATGAGATTGAATCCAATTTTAAGTACAAAATACACTAATTTTTTAAAAGATCAGTTTACTGCCTTTTTATAGATAACCAGTTTGAAAAATAGTTTTTGTCACTTTTATATGTCATATTTGAAAAACTAAACTTTTTCTATATAATAGGTACGTCAAAATTTACTTTGGTTAATTTTTTCTTGTAATTTTCTGATAATGTTCTTTTTTAACGAATAGTGAAAAATTCTGCATTTAATTTAAAACTTTCTTTTCATCTAATTTATTTATATAGTTATATTTTTATGTTAATTGGTTTTAATGTTTAATTGGATTATTATTTTATCATTTAATCCAATTATGGTCATTATAGGTAATTTCACATTTAAAGTGGACATAAACACTTATCAACCTTATGATAGTTTTTATTTCTTAAAAACCATCTTTCTACTTTTGACAATGGTAATCAATTTTAAATTAATTTCTTCCAATTCTCTGTTTTGAATTTAGAAAAATGAATTACATATTTGGAATCAAAAGTTTTAAATTTTGGAAATAGATACTATTTATTTTTTGACATAACGAATTGTAACTTCAATAATAATTATTTTTACCATGGTTATATGGTAAATCTAGTAAATAAGGGTAAAAAATAATATTATAATAATTTTAAACTACCTTAACACAGGTCATAATCCTAATATATGAGATATTTCTGACCATGGGAATCCTTGGGTCTATTTTAGGACCCCATGGAGGAACTTGGGTGTGATAATGACATGTTATAAAAATTAATTTAAAGTAAAGAGAAATATAACCTGAACATGTATCTTTTAACAAAACAATTTTATTTTGGTCTATATAAATTATATATTCTACAATTAATATTAATTATAAAGATAAAAAAATTTATTATATCATGGTATTTTATTTATATTTTTTATACTATATTTGAATAAATTTATTTATGACACAATGATGATGTAGTGGTTACCTTATTAATGAAAGATTCAAATAAATGATATTATAAATAAAAAAAATAACTGTAATTTGAACATTTTGATGACATAAAATTATTTCATGGATTATTTTTACGTATTATATTTATGTTTATTCCTTTTTTTCTAAGTAATAAATTTGTTATGACTTTAACAAAAATCAATTACTAAATAGTGTAAAATTGACATAAATGAGTTTTTAAAACAAATACTATTTTATCAAATGATATAATACTCTTAAACATCTAATATTTGACCAAAATACATATATAATGTTAAAAATTTCATTAATTATTCACTTATGGTTCTTTTGTAATCTTATAGTAGCTATAGTAGCCATATATTATTGAAATACAAGAAGCCATTGTAAGAGTAAATGTTTTTAATGAAGGGTTAAAGATAAAAGATAAGGTTATTTTTGTTACATATACTTGTCTAAAACCTATTTTTTGAGATTATTTTGACCCAAAATAATCCTATATTTTAAATAAATGATTTTGGGTCAATTATAATCCTTAAATTAATTTATAATAAAATATTATTTCAAGACTTCCCTAAAGTTCCCTTCCTCTCTCTTATAAAAGGCCGCCACCTCTACCCATTTACTCAATCCTCTAAAGCTTATTGTATCATCCATATTCTAATAAAATCATCTGCCAAAATCCCTTCCTTACTCCTAGAATACATAACTTGGTCAGAATTCAATTCAAAAAACCATTTTGGCTCTAATCAAAAGGAGTTACCCGTTTTAGAGGTAGCGTCATATCTAAAGTTCCTTTGATTTATTTTTTTTCTTCAATCTCTTTGATCTTATTATTCTATTATTACAAAAAAACACCAGTATAATCATTATAATATGATTTTTTATGAGAATTATTTGAACTACACTAACACACACCTCTCTCTAAGGGATACGAACATACTGTTTCTATGTACGGTGAACTACTGCCTCACGAATGATAATTGTTCAATTTTCTCCTACAACCTCATAGGGTGTCCATTATGATGGAATTGTATTTATATGTGATATATATTATATTTATTTATTTTTCTATTCTTACTTAATTTTTATCTAGAAAATTCCTTTTTTCTTTCCATAATATGTAAATACGATAATTTCATTTCAGGAAATGTGGTCCACCACCCGCTCAAAGTGACATGACTCGTCCATTCCCTACAATGAATGTATAAAGGATGGAATAAATGAAATTATGTAACATATATTACATATATATTATAATTTAATTATAATTTACCAATGTATAATTTAGTTTTCAATCCTTTAATATGAAAAAGAAATGAAAGTAGCGTTCATGTGTACGTACGGCCTACCATCTCCACGAACAGTATATTTTATTTCTTATCTCAAAATGTTATGGACTATTATAAATACGTATATACTAGATATATATGACATTTAGATCATGAATAATATTTTATAGATAATTAAATTACGACCACATGGACGATTTACATCAAATCAAGTTCATTTTCGACTCAAGTACTTTATATCGACAAAATGAAAAATATGAAGTTAAATAATTATATAATTTTTATAACATGGTAATAAGTGATATAAATGTTATAATAAACATTAAATAGTTTATCAAGAGAGTATAAATTAAACTAATATTATTATTCTGGAACATAAGAATTGTACGTGATGATTCGGATTCATGGTAAGGGAATTTTTAAACTTAATTTCCACCCATTGGGTTTTACGAATACTTCGTTGATTATATTATGGAAATATTATATGTGGAATCACTATTTATTTACTTATGTTTTAATTTCCACTTCCATTTTTGTGGATATATTTTTTTTACACATAATCAACCCATTGATAAATTCTTACATCATTCATATGAAAATTGTAAGGGAAATCTTAACTCAATCTCCATTCATTAAGTTAAATACCCATGTCCTTGGTTTTGTTTTTAAAAGAAAATTTGGGAATGACGTATCAATGTTTTACACTTAATATCCACTTATATTGGATTTATTATTATTTTTACACATAATTATGTCATTGATTTATTTTTAATTCAATGAAACGATATTTTTAACAGACTTCGTCTCAATCTCCTTTCACTGAGGCACATTTTGGTTTATACATGGCTTTCTTTTATACGGTTTATAATCGACCCCTTTGAATTTTAATTTTAGTCAATGGTTTTAAAAAGGATTATTTTTTTTGATAAATTTTTTTAATAAATTACAAAAGGATTGTTTCTTTCTAACGTATACGATGACAATGACCTTTCTAACGTTGGGAGCATTATTTTATATTTGACTTCCTTAACAAGTCGTAATATTTTTAAAAGTAAAATAAATACCATAAACCCATTTTATGTAATTTGGTATTGAAAATGGTTTTTATAAATCATTTATTAAGTTAATACCTTAAACTGATATTTTGTTATTGCAATGTGGAGATGTTATCTTTCCTTTATGCTTGTTTTATGTGGTATGACTATGTGATGGTTCTTGGGAATTGTTTATGTATATTGGTTGTTCCGTGATAATATGATGGTGGTTGAGCCCGAGATATCTCTCCAATGAATTAGGTAAAATGAAAAAGTAAAACATTAAGGTTTCTTCTATGAGATTTTTTGAACATACAATGATAATTATTCCAAACTTAACCATAAAGGTTACACCCTATATAGTTGTAAAAGCTACAATGTAAGTATGTTTTGGATGCCACAATTTACCTTTATGATTTATATGATTTATTCATAAATCTTATTATTGCATGAGGTATGTTAAAGATATTAGGTTTTATGATTTAAAATTATGATTTCATTGATTTTTATGTATTCATGGACTAATTATTTATTTCATTATTTTATATCCCTTACTGAGCTTTTTATCCTCATCCCATGTTTTTGAAAGGTTTCCCACAGTGTATAAGGAAGGGTAAGAGAAAAGAAGATTTCTAGAATATTTTTATCATGAAAATAATTCTTTTTTATTTAAGGAAAATTTATTTCATTAAAACATCAAACATTACCAAGTTTCTTTTTAAAGATTTTTGGTTTTACAGAAAAAATAGATAGTTAGTATAAGTGTCTACTTGTAATATTTAAGTTTCTATATATGATTTATTACCGAATTATCCTAGTCTATAAACCTAAGAATATCCGTGATGTAAATTAAAGTCAAATTAATGAATTATATCCTGATTAAGTAATGTTTATAGTTGAGGCCTTATATTGATACCCATGTTTTTATAATTTCATTTGGAAATAAACCTATCTAATTTTTTTGGTTGGGATCCACTCTCTTCAGAACCTTCTTCTTATTTATGGATTAATAATGGAAATTAAAAATGTAGAATATTTATTTACAATGTTCAAATACATTTATTTAAGATACTCCAAGATATTTTTAGTTGGTTATAGGGACACAAATATATCACTATTTAATTTTATTGACTACATGTTCTTAACAGTCTCACGCAATGATATGGTAATTAATTATAAACTTTAAAAGAATGATGTAATCCACTTAAGAATTGAATATTTGTATTATTTATACTAGAAACACCAATATTTTAGAATTTCCCTTACATTTGGTAGGATTATGATCATTAGTGTTCATTATGTGGTCTCAATATTTGAGAATAATATCTTATTTTTTAAAATCAATACTTTGAATGTTAATAATTTATTAATATAATAACATGAATTTTTACATTCCTTGTCGTAATTTCATAATTTTAAATATTTTAATGAGAGTTCATGCACACTCATTAGTCATCTTCCCCTTAAAAATAATTCCTCCATATGATCACCAACACACTAATATTTATCTACCTAGATGGTGAACATAGAAACAATGACTTATGATATTCTCTTCACGTCTCTTTTTTAATATAATAATTTAGAGATATTTCATAATATTGTCACTCAATTCTCATTTCATGGTCACATACTTCTGGTTTTGATCTCCATTTATTTTTATAAAAGTATGTGAATAATATTCCAATAATTTATTATGGAAACCCCTACTTGATTATATATAATAGTTTTAAAATTGATTAATTTTATTCCTAAAATACCTCTAATATAAACACAATAATTAATATTCAAATATTTTTTTTTCAAATTCCCACAAACATTTCCCAATGATATTCTAATTTCATTCTGCATAATTATCAGTGTGAATCATAGCATTGTCCAAATAACTATGTTATTTTATGATTTTAAGTTTAGCTGAGCATTATAAGACTAGGTTTTCATATTCTTTTAGACTATTAAAATGTTATAGATTATAAAATCATAAAAAACATGTTCAATTTGTTACATATCACTCCTGTGATAATTAAAAATCATACACACTACATAAGATAACCCACATTGATAAATGACTTGTGAACATAAAATTATATAATTTATATTCACAAGACATTTTCTATATACCTCAAAAACTTATGATATTTTAAATTAACATCTTTCTAGTGAGAAAATATAATTTTTATTATAGTGCTTATGAATTTGGAATTTTTCTACCACATATCACAGAAACATATTATATATTCATTTACTTTTACAATTTAATTCCTCATCTCATGAGGACATACTATATACTCACTAAATAGTGGTAGACCACAAGAAACCCCAGATAATATAATTTTTAAACTGAACCATATAATTTTCAAACTATATCAAGAATGATCCAACATGGTAATATAATTAAACAACTTCCAAATATTATCACTTAGGGTAGAAAAAAATTATATGAGTTACTATTTCAATTGGGTTATTCAATTTGGACCCTCCAATATGGAAACGATTTATCTTTCCAATTATTTATAATTAAATATAAAAATTATAGTTTATCTATAATTTATAATTCTTCAAAAAAATGATGATAAATATGTTTTTCATCAATTCAAACAACATATAATTACCATATACATGTCTCTTGATATATTCAAGTTCCTGAAACATAATCTATATTCTATCACCAATAATTGTCAAATGTATATTACATTTCTTAACATATTATTAAGATCTATGTTCATGTCATAAAATAAAATAGAAGGTTATCCTATAAAACATAATATAGGGAGATATTCCTATATGGGTTTTTAGAAATTTTTAATATGACCATAAAGATTCATTTCATTCCTTGCTATAATCCTTTATATTTGGATTATCAGTAATTTCTAAAATTATTTTGTTATCGTGGTTCAAAAAATTTACCTTTCCATTATTCAATGGATGGTAAGGTGTATAAATTTAATAGATGAGTCCATACTTCCTCACCAAAGCTTAGAAAATATATTTGAAAACTGATTATGATTATGATTTATTATAAACCCTGAAAATAAAAAATCAATAGAGGAAATATGATCTAAAACATTAACTATCAAATGGGATTCATATATACTGATGGAAATGTATTTCTAATACTTTAACACATAGATAATATCTGAGAGAATTAATAGTGGACCAAAATACTTGGTAAGGTTCACATAAAATAAGTACCCCATATATCAAAAATATGAAAAATCACAAATAATTCAAGGAAATTTTATTTATTATACATATATTTATAATAAAATAAAATATGAAAAATTATTTACAATACACATACTTGTATATTAAAATAGTTATCCAGTACAATCGAAAATAAAATATCATCGTTATTGTTATTTGTGAAAAAAAATATTTTCTATAAGCAAGAGTATTAAAAAATTTAAGAACTTATGGAATTTCATTATATGGATTGACTTTCCTGGTTACTTAATCATACCTAATACACTACAGATATGGATCATCACAAAAAAAAATATATGATTACTATTAAGAATTAATTATTGACTATTATTAATGTAACAAGGGATTTTAGATTAAACCAAGTGGTCAAAATATTTTGTATATGAAGGAATTTTTGTTTTTACTTCAATGTTCTCATCAAGAAAAAATTCAACAATATTGTCAAAACAGGATGACCCAATTCAAAAACCAATTGATATTCCTTATATATTATAATATACCATGTTTATTATCACTATCCAATCCTTATACTCATCCTCAAGTAAAATACATTAAAAGGGACTTTGTTTTACTTCTTAGTTCATCAAAATTTATCTAATATCATTATTATTAGTGAAGAAAACTTTTGAGAATAAAATATATTATTATTTATATATATATATATATAACACAAAATTTATAAACTCCTTCTAAATTATGTGTAATTATCTTATTAACAATCAAACTTTCTAGAATCACAATATTTGGAAAAAGATCTATTTCAACACTTTATGAAAACATAGGTCAAAAATAAAAATTATGGGAATTAGTCATCATCATCAATATAAAAACTCAACTTTTTTGAGAAAGGATGAGTTAGGTAGTGAAATTCCACTTCAACACATCAAAATAAACAATAAAAATATCATTAAAAGGAAATTTATTCTAATTCTACATAAATCTTGAAAAGGGTAGGGAAATAGTACTAATGGTTGGAATGAACCCGTTATAAAATACAACATATACAAAAAGATCAAATATATTTGAAACTCTTGGGATAGATTAATAAATATATGATATTAAAAGTATACTTTTTGCAACACCCCAAGCTTCCACGGTACGTTTCCCTTTAAATAATGAAGTAGCTTGAATTGTAGGCAACTTCGAGATTCTAACACACCGTGACCAATCAAACTAGCCGTTATGAATAGTAATACCCACTTTTTGAAATTTTATAAATTTTATTTTTCAAAATGGACTTCATTTTTGAATTCATAATATCAAAATTATCTTAGGGTGAATTTTTGGTTTTTTTTCTGAAAATAATCAATTTTTAATGAATAGTGAAAAACGCGGTGTTATTGGTTAAAACTGAATTTTTATTTAAATAATTATTTATTTTATTTAAATTTATTTTAGTTCAAAAAAGATATATAATATTTATTTAAGTTCAATGTAATTCATTGGAGTCATTTTATAATAAGTTTAAATATATAAAAATCTGAAATTTTTACCGTCTTTTACCCACCTCCTAGGAGCATTTTCATACTTGCATAAAACTTAATTTTACTACTTTTAGGAGTTTAATTTCAAAAATATGATAGAAAAAGTTAATATCATAAAGTAAAAATGTGTTCAATAAGATGAAAATAATTTTTGGTGAATAGTAACTCTTGACTTTTATTTACCGCGGTTAAAAGTTAATATAGTAATTAAGGGTAAAAATGATATCATAATTACCCTAGAACATGTCCTAATTCTATTAGATAAGTATAATTCGACCAAAAAACCCTTATAAAAAAAATATGACCCCCTTTGGTCCACTTGGATTAGATTAGGACATTTATTATTATTTTATTTAAAGAAGAGTTAAAATGGTTAAATTCAAATTCTATTAACTAAACCATTTTTAATATAGGGTTACACACAATATAAATTAAAGTATAAATATTAATTATAAATATTAAAATATTTCATACATAATGGTGTTTTATTTATAATTTTTAGACATTAAATAATTTAATTTATTTATGACACAATGATGATGTAGTAATTACCTTAATAATGAAATATTAAAATAATTGATATTATAAATATCCTAATAAATGTAAATTGAAACTTCTAAAAAATTACACTAATTTTATAGGTTAATATGACATGTTTAGGTTGGTTAAATAAATTCTATTAAAAGTGATAAGGATTTAATGGCTTTCAAAAAAATCAAATACTAAATAGTGTCAAAATTGAAATAATTGAGTTTTTAAAACAAATACTATATTATTAATTGATATAATATTCATAAAATATAAGGCTCTACCAAAGGACTTAGTTAAGGTTATATATATTAATAATGAACCACATGGGGTTATCTTATCTTATTAGAGTAATTTTATTAACCATATAATATAAAAATACAAAGAGACGTGGTAAATGAAAACTATTAAACTAAGAGTTAAATCTAAACGATAAGGTTAATATGGTGACCTAAACCTGTCCAAAACCTATTGGTTGAGAGGTTTTAGACCCATACCCAACTTATCTTAGAAATAAATCATTTTTGAGCCATTAGAAACAGAAAATTATTTTATTATAAAATAATATTTCAAACCATTCCTAAAGTGACCCTCACCTCTCTTATAAAAGGGTACTTCCCCTTATCTTAATTTCACACCTCCAAATCCATTTGGCTCGGCCAAACCATACCCAAATATCCTCTAATATTTTATACCTTCATCTTAGAGGCCTTCCTTTGGTCATAAATCCAACCTAAGGAGCCCTTTTGATCAAGTCAAAAGGAAGAATCTCAAGAAGAGGTAACTATTTCGCCACCTATTTCAAGTTTGTTTCTTCTTCCACTTCCTATTTCTTTGTTGTTTCCATTATAAAATAATAACTCCATTATCTTATATATAATTTTATGTTATTATAAAAATTGTGCAACAATATTCATTATTCTATCAATTCTATAAATTAAAAAGTCGTCAAACGTGCGTATGTACGGCTTACCGTCTCCACGTCGTGGTGTAGTTTGTTATTCAAACACTTCATTATTTGGATGGGTATAATAATGAGTATAACTAATGTAAATAATAAATATAACATGTTAATGATTATTTATATAAGATATTCCATCAAATTACATATGATTTCTCTATCAATATAATGATATTTTTTCTCGTGCGTACATACGGATTACAGTCTCCATAAACGCGATGAGATTAATTTCCCCATTGTAACGATTCAAGAATAATTTTCATTTGATGATTAAAAATAATGTTTAAGAACATAATATAATTTGGGATATGAATCCAAAACATCATATCCATAACAAACATGGCTTATGTAACCAATCATATAAAGAAAAATGAGTCAGTTAACACCCAAAACGATGATACTACTAAAATATTATTAACAAATCAATATTAGAATATAATATATGATATCATATTTATGTATAATTATTTTATAATTTAATAAAAATGTTTTAACTATTATATAGGAGTTTAAAATACCAGTGACTATGGAAAAGTACAGGGTAATGGTTCATTTCACAATCTCTTTATTATCTTAGGTTGTTTTTACGTAAGTATCTACTGGGACCACTTTGTCACCCACATCCGTGTTTTCTTAAAAATGTATTTCAAAAAAAATTACTATTTACTAAACTATGGTCTAAAGTGATTTATACCCCCATTTGAACTTATTTGTTTTGAAAGGAATCTTTCTTTAATTTTCCAAACAAGGTACTTTATGACCTTCTTGGAAAAATTAATGTAAAAGTGTTTTTATTAACTTATACGGAGGGTGTGGGTATTTTCCACTATTATAACATCATTGAAGCTTCCCCTAAAATCTAATAATAATATTTTCAAAATTAATGTTTTCTTTTATAATTATGTGACTCTTAAATGGTTTCAAAATAGAAAGAGGTATTTCTTTCAAATAGTTTTCATTTCATCTATGTCAACATCATTATATGGATTGTAAACTTGTCTGAAGTTGATTTATTATGATACAAATATTTAATATTTTATTGAAGGTTTTTTGATATGTTTTACTGTGGATGTGTTAATTTTCTACCATTCATTGTTTAAGGTTAAAGTATTGACATTTTCTATGCTAGTTTTAATACGATTATTTATGTTATGTTTCAACCTTTTCATGTGAGGAATGTATTGGACCTTGTATGTGATGGGTGGAGACCACTATAGCCACTCGGTGCATTGATAGGTCTCATGAGACAATTAGATGTGGGATTGGCCAAGGTCTTTCCCAATTTGATATATGGTTTTGGATGAGGCCTAAATCATTTTTATACGTCTCAGATGAGGCCTTAACAAGATGTTTCAAAATGTCTGGCATTATACATTCCCACATTATGAAAATAATTTTGATGGTTCATGTGGTTATTCGACTAGTAGAATACCCATGACGATGCTTTATTGTGGAAATACTTACTCAGCTAATATTTCGGCCATAAATTTTTCATGCTTATTATTTGTAAAGGTATGTTTTTTTAATTATTCACCATGCCTAATTTTTATGTTATCTTCCGCTTTATTGCCTACCCTTACTGAGCATTTGAGCTCACCCATTTCTTATGTTTAATTTTCCTAGGATATGAATAAGTTTGTTATGAGTGACTTTCAGACATAATCTAGGAGGCTTGGATGTTTCTAATAGAATAAATTTGTGATGTATTTCTTTTCAAGTTGAAATGTTGAACTTATGTATGTATATTGTTTCCAATAATACTAAACTAATCGGCCTTTTGGGACATGATTCCGTGTATCATGACAATGTTATGTAATAAATCACCGACTCTGGGTAATTAGGGTCAGGGCATTACAAATTTCAACTTTAATTCCCTCTTCATAGAATACATAACAAAGTTATATTCATGTTCCTATAAAAGTAGCACTTATCCATGTTAACAAAAAAGTCATCATATATGAATTATTAATGGATATAACCTATACTATATATATAATACTCAACAAAATTATAGTATACTATGAAACTAAAAACAAAAACATGCATAAAATCCTCTATAAATTTATTAAAAAAATCATCTTACTCCTTTTTAATGTTAGTGGAGAATTACATATCCAAAAAGTAAATATTTTATACATAAAAATTTAAAATTAAAAACGAATTTGGTTTTCTATTATCCTTTATAGGATATTATTACTTAAAATTATATCAAATAACTACATAATAAACAATAATAAATGTTTCATATTGACCTCTCAAGAATTTAACCTAGAAGATGAATAGGAGAATGGTCTTTTATTCTGAGCTGGTTAATGCTAGTAGAGACTATAGAGACTCTAAATTTGATATAAACCTGGTTATGTATTAATTATAAAAAAAAAATCATCCCCAAAACACTACAAAGCCACATTTTCTATTTTACAGAATCCATTTAAAAGTGAATTAGTCTCTAGAGTACACATGAGAAAGAAGGCCAATAGAAAATTGTTAAAACTATTGGTATTCCTATATTAGAATTTCACTATCACTATGTTCTATATAATAAATTAATTACATATTATAATTTATAGATCATTTAATATGTCTAAGTTAACTCTAATATTAATTTATAATCTTCATGTATAATAATTTTTATTTATATTTCATATTCTCCTTCTTGGTTCTACATTTATTTTTCATGCGGGTAAAATTGATTCCAAATATGAATGTTGATGGACTCATAATCATCTTAGGGAATCAATTCATGATTTAAAACTCCTTATAATAATTTATTCAAATTTTTATAGATCACCACTGTTAATCCACTCTTTATTGAAAGTGTAACAACCCAAACATCTATAAATGAAATTACCATTTGGGATGAATAAATACATTATTAAGTAAAGTAGTTATAGAAAAACCATACACTACTTTGGCTATTTTGGAACATTATATGTTATGTAAACTTTAAAATACCATTAATAATCATAACCCCATATAATATAGTCCTTTTATAATGATCATTAAGATTAGTATATTAAGAGTTATGATAAATTCCCTTTCACACTGGAAAAAGAAGAAATGTCGCCAACCAGTAGGATCATACCCTATGAAGCTCATGTATCAAAGAATCTAAGGGAGATAACATCACTATAATTTTCCCTTGAACAAGATAATGTCTAGATTCAACAACTGAAGAAAGATTGAAACTATTTATGGGATATCTTCAAGATCACTATAATCATGTCCCAAACCGTGTTCACCAAACCACCCAAATCAAATATCACCATCGAACACATTACCCTCATGTAATTCGCGGGGTGTAATGAAGGGCTATGTATATACACCATAAATGTATGAATTTTTATATTTACTTTTTTATAAATTAGTTCTTATATTTATTCCCTTTTTATTATTACTTTTTAAAAGATTAAATACTGAGTTTAATATATATTAAATACTAATATGATGAAACACAAGTTTTATTTTTTGGGAAGTATATAGTTTCAATCAAGAGACACTTTTTGATGAATTACAGATTTTTTATATAAATGATATTAAAATAAAATATTACTATTAAATAATATTTACTAAATATAACTAATAATATAATTTTATAATTCAACGGTAATTTTTATATGGACCATACAACAATTATTGTCAAAAAAGGGTATTTTTCAATTAATGGGGATTTTTTATTTAATAGTATAATTTATAATATTTAGATAATTATTTTGATAAAATAAATAATATTTTTGAAATAAAAATTTCAAAATTATCCAACAGTGAATTCTTTAAAAGAATTGTGTCAAATTTTTAAATAAAAATTAAATACAGTATAATTATATGGTATGTATTATGACATCATAAAATACCAACAGTGAAGTAATAAATAAAATAAATAATATACTTGAAAAAAATTATATTTTCCCTTCAAAAAAACTTTTTTGATGTTATTTGATTAATTTTATATACCATTAATGAATTATCAAAAACCTATATTTTGTTTTTAGGTTATAAAATCAACTCTTTATAAACATGACTCACTTCCACTACACTAAGAAAATTATTTTAATGTTATTGGTTCTTATCATTATAAAATAATTAAATCCACTACTCTTTGGTGGAAACCATGGGCAATAAAAATGGGATGGTTTTGTGTTTTTGATTAATTTATGTTCCAAAACCTATGTTTAGAAATTAATAAAGAATCCCCAACACTTTGGCTATATTAACCCACCCAAAAACTCATTACTCTTCACAAAAAATCATTTTAGCATGATATTAATTTTCCCTTTTCTCTCATTATCCATCACAAGGATCCCTTAATCTCTTAAGAATCTCATCACAAGATTTACGAGGTTCCCACTCAAGGTAAGGGATCATATCCTTATCCTATTTATTGAAGAACTTTAGTTATGTAAATCCTTTTGATTTATAACTTTTCATATAGGGATATGGTTTTAAACATCCATCTTGTTTTCTTCATGATTCTCACAAGATTATATACCCCTTTTACTCTCATTCACCCCTTATAAAAACCATTGTGTACACCTATTATTATACTGAAATTATCCAATGATTTTACATGCCAAAATAATTTATAGTGAATGCCATTCTCCATTACCACTGAAGGGTATTCACATAGGGGTACCAATCACTTAATAATTGGGGATTTATATGAATGTATATTTCAATCATTAATTTTGTGGTTAAAATTTATGAAATATATCCTTATGTCGTAGGATCGATATGGCACACTTATTCATGTAAATGATATGTGATTGGTGGGATCGGAATTATATAGACCTGCAATGAATTGGGTAATGTTTTTATCTCATTATATTCCATGTATTGAACATTGGAGGTTATCCTAAGAACATTGTGTTATTTTTTTTTTGGAATTTATCCTTAACTTGTTTTTATGATTTCATTTTTTATGTTTTTTTGACTTTCCAATATTTCTTTCAAGTTATCATTTTATATCATGCCTCATTGTTAATTATTATGATTCACAACCCAATTATATGACCATGACATGCTTATTTTCACACATATACTTATTTACTTTATTATATTATTAATTTATTCACATACTGGGCTTTATAGCTCACCCATTTCTTATGTAAATCCCCAAGATATCCAAAGTATCTTTAAAAGATAAATAGCTTTTTATGAACATGTTATGCATATTTCATTTAATTTGTCAAATTTCTATTAAAAATTGTTATTATATGTACCTAATTACCAAAATATGATAGGATTCACAATATTCTGGTATTGTTTTAAGTGTATCTTCATGTAATAAATCATGAATTAAATTATATTTAAGATATGGGTTTTCATAGTTTCTATCATAAGTAATTATAGATAAGTTTGGGATTAGGATTATAAAACTATAGTGAATGAATTAGGGATAAAACTAGACATATGAAAACATCACAAAATTTTGGTATAGTATAGTTTAATTGGTTTCTGAGAAAATACATCCTTGTTTGATAATAAAAGTGTGTGTGGCTTTATAATAGTTGTACCTGGGGGAAATAACCCCGATAAGGGTGTATTGAGCTCAACTCTATCATCACATGCTGGATGACAATGATCCTGACTACACATTTACATTTTAACTCCTAGGGAATATTCTTTTTAAAATTCACAAATCCCTTTATGAACCATTATCGAGGGAAATAAATGCCCATATTATATTAAATTAGGAAATAGATGATGGAAGAAACTTAAATTGAAACCCAAAAAATCATAGGTTATGGAATATATATCATTTATCAGTTATCCCTTTCATGTTCATAATATCATGTTATGTGTTTAATAGTTAAAAAATACTCATCCCTAATTTTACCTTTATTTTATAAAATGGATAGAAATATGAGGAACTCAATCAAAAACAAATGTGAGGGGCAATGTGATTATTTTCGAAATGAGATTCTCAACCTAACATGAGCAAGAATCACAAAATTCATGGCAATAAATTATCAATTGAATCAAGTATTGAATAGAAACATAAATTAGGATAAATTATGATATACATATTAGAAATAGAAAGTTTAAATATATAACTTTATGTGACAAAGGCCCTCAAAATTTTAGTGGATCTGTTGATCCTTTATTCATGTAATAATAGATTAAATCCATTTAGAAGATAATCGTTTTCCATTAATTCTCTCATCATGAGATTTTCAATCTAGTTGTTTATAATATGGAAGGATAATTTGACCCCTAGTGGTCATTGGTCAAAAATAAAAAGTATGATGATTATATTGAATCGATGGGTTGTAAGGAGTTATGAAAAATGTTTTTGAAACAATATTTTTCTCACATTATCTGAGTAAAAATGGAGAGGTACTTCCTTAGCCTCATGAAATGTGAAGATGAATCCATCAACGCATGTGAGGAAAACTTCACGAGGCTTCCATGGTACACCACTAACTTTTTCATTACAATAAAAGGCATATTTTACATCTTCTTTGGTGGTCTAAAGTCGAGTCTATGAAATTTCATATCAATTCAGGACTTTTAAATATATGAAACAAAATTCTGATGTTAAATCAAAATCAAGATAAATATAAGAAAATCTCAATGGTATCATGTTTTTAGAGATATGAATCGGATGATGGAATTTAATTATAGTGGGTAAATGGTTAAATATGATGGGAAAAGATGGTCCAAAGCCATATATTTCCAAAGTGTGGGAATACACATCCTGGAAATGTCATAAAGGGGACAATTAAATTCTTCAGTTTTGGGAATTTATGGTGCATTGAAAAAAATTACCAATTGGAGAAACCCACCAATGTGATGGAAGAAATGAATATTCTATCCAACCCTTTACCTATGATCCAATGTTTCAAATACAAGGAATAAAGAGACAATGAAAATCAATTCCCTAATATAAAGGTTATTGATAAAAATAACCTCTATGGCATAGACAGAAAGGGAGAGCTTATGAAATCATAACTACTGAGGTGGATCCCTATAACGAGGTGGTGACATGTACACTATTTATTCATCCAGTAATACAGAAAAAAAATGATTCAGGTTTTACTCACTCTTTCATATCACTCAAGTTTAGTAGAACTTTTCAAAGACCACCTCAAAACATAGAATTCAAGTTATAGATAATGACGGTGAATGGGTCAATTTCTTCATCCCTATAATATAAATCAACCCCCGTCCAGATTTTTGGGATGAATTTCACAAAAAAAAATTGATACTCTCTTAGTGGAATGTAATGGATTTTTAGGTATATATTGTTTTCTATGTACAGATGTAATATAAATTTCTAAGAGATGAAAATCACCATCCATATTGTGAATCATTATTTGATTCTCTAAAGGTGTGAGGAAGATGATGAATATTCTTTGTATAATCATATCATGAATGGATATGATTTGCCTATTATAATTTGTATCTTTCTCAAATTATTGAGACTATGGAAAGGGTCATCCTTCAAGACATAGCCATTTTGATGGGATTTGATGATGTGTTTCCTGAAGAATTGATTAGTCTTAATCCTAGATGAGAGGTTGAATTCCCATTAAAAATTATACATAGATATTTCCTAATATCTAATAACCCATATAGAATAGCCACCGCTGAGCTTGAGTAATAGAAGAGACAGCTTTAAGAGAATCAGGATAGAGGGTTAATATGCCCAAGTGCTTCATCGTGGGGTGTACCAATCCATTTTATCAAGAAGAAGATTGGGTCAATGTTCCCATGAATTTATTATCATGACCACAATATGATATTAATATTGAAAAATTTTCTAATACCATTGATTGATCACTTATTTTATTAGCTATGTAGATCCCATTACTTTTATAAGGTGGATATTCAACTGAGTTATTATAATTAAAGGTTAAGAATAAGGATATCCCCAAGTGTGATTTTCAAACAAGGCACATATAATAAAAGTTCATAGTGATTCCATTTTTACTCACTAATACTACAAAAATCATCATTGATTTTATCCGTATAGTATTTAGGGATTTCCTCAAAAAAAAATTGTAGTATGTTTTGATGAAATTGTTATCTAATCCAAAATCAAGGTGGAATGTGAGGATTATTTGAATTATATACTGGAGATTTTTTGGAAGGAAACAATATTTGATATGTATAGTAAATGTGAGTTATGGATGGATTATGTAACTTTCCTAGGTAATGTTATCACTAGCAAAGAGATATCTATGGATCCATCAAAATTGAGGAAATTGTTGAATCCCAAGACCAAAATCTGTGACAAAAATCAATAGTTTCCTTCAGTTGGTTGGGTACTATGATCATTTTTAAAGAAACATATCATGACTTTCAATCCCAATAACAAAGCTAACTCATAAAGTATTCATAATTTTTCTGGACTTATTAATGTTAATATAGCATTAAAGAGTAGAAGAAGGGGATAATCACTGCCCCATTTCCCACATTACCCACCAATGGGGAAGAATTTGTTATGTATAGTTCTGAATCTAAAAAGGAATTGGGTAGTGTACTCATGAAAGATTAAAAATTGATAGTCTATCCTACCCACCAATTAAAGATATGTGAGAAGAACTATCTGATGCATTATCTAGAATCAGCTGTTGATATCTTTATATTGAATATTTGGAGCCATTATATCTATGGGTAGAAGTGTTGCATATATACGATCTATAAAATACTAAAGTATATATTCACACAAAATGAGTTCAATTTTCACTAGATAATCTTGTTAGAAATGATCAAGGATTATGATTTACCAATCCAACACCATTCAAGGAAAGAAAATAATGTGTAATATGCTTTAAGTAGAAAGGATAATGTTTTTCAATACATGATGAGGATTTTAAGGGATCTGATCATTATGGGTATGAAAAGGGTCTATATAGAAATCATAAAAGGATCATAATATTACCATTTATAAATAACTTGTCAACCATCCATTCTTTAATGTATCAAGGAGTTTTAGAAGGATGATGTGGTGCAATAGAAAAAGGTACAAAAATATTTTAGGGTTCAACTTTTTTGAAGATAAAGCTATAAGGTTTGGAACCCAAATATGTGTACCATCAAAACCATAAAAAAGTTGGAAATTATGGATGATTTTCATATCTTGTCCTTCTATATTAATTTAGTAATCTCTAAGATGTATATATATATAAAACATCTAGTCGGATAATATAAATATAGATATTTTGGAGTTTATATCATGTTTCTTGGCATTCTAACAAGTCATTGATGGATTATATAAGTCTTAGGGTATGATGAAAACATTTACCATAATAGTAAGGAAATGGGAAAACATAACCATGGATTTTGTCGTAGGAATTGTATAACCCCTAAAGGTAATAAATCTACATGGGTGCTACTTGATCGCTTTACCAAGTTAGCACATTTCATTGCTATTGGGGATGATTTCTATCTTGTGCAACTAACTAAGATATACATTAGAGAAGTGGTATGACTATATTCAGGTGCACTATATATTGTATCAGATCGAGATCTGAGTTTTTCATTGAGGTTATGGAGAATCCTTCAACAAGAATTTTATATAGAGATGAGATTCAACAAATCTTATCACCCTCAAATAGATTCTCAGTCTAAAATAACAATTCAAAATATTGAAAATATGATGATATCATGTTCAATAGATTTACATGGATGTTCGGATCAAGACCTTTCCCTAGTAGAGTCTCATATAACAATATTTTCTATTAAAGTATTCCAATGGCACCTTATGAGGCTCTTTATAGGAAGAGATGTCAAGATCTAACATACTGGGGTGAGTTTAGAAAAAAGAGGCTTATGGAACCTGAACTTATCGAAGAGATGATAGAGAGGGTTCAAACCATTCAATTTCATATTAAATCTGAAAAAAAATTAATAGAAAATATATGTAGACAATTGTCAATGAGACCTAGAGTTTGAGGTAAGTGTTCCTTTTAATATCACCACGGAAAAAAGGAAAAAGATTTTCGGAATAATGAACAGATTATTCCTAGATACATCATCACTTCTGAGATCGTTGATCATATTAGAGTGGTGGTTGATCGACTGGAACTCCCACCTAACTTATCTCAAGTCCATGATGTGTTCTATATATCCTTATTGAGGATGTACATACAAAACCCTTCATGTGTACTGAATCCTGAGGTGGTACCATTGTAAAATGGTATTTAATATTATGAGTATTTGGAGAAGATATAAGATCACAAACACAAGGATCTATGAAACAAGACAATAAACCTGTTCAAAGTGTTGTGGTTGAACCAAAAGTTTTAGGAAGCAACATAGGAACTAGAAGATGCGATGAAATAAAAGTACCCTCATCTATTTTATTGTATTAAATAGATATTTTAAGGGTGGGGGAGAATTTAATGACCCAATCATTTATCAAAAAAATCTCTTTTTGAAAGAATTAATTTTCTATTCTCTAATGTATTTGTAAAAAAAATGAACTACTTTGGTTATTTTGGACTGTTATATTGTTTATCAATTTTAAAATACCATTGTGCTTTAATAATATTGATAGTATAGCCATTTTATGGTGACCATTAATATTAGTATATTAAGAATTGCAATATAGTCTATTTGACACAGACAATGGAAGCGATGGCCTTGACCAGTATGATCATACTGATGAATTCCATTTATTAGTGCTTTTAAGGGGTGATAACATCACTTGGAGTCTTCCTTGACCAATAAAAATTCAAGATTTGATGACTAAATAATGAGAAATACTATTTATTATAGAATTTCAAGCTCATCGAGAAAATGACCCAAACCATATTCATCACACCAGCTAAAGAAATTCCCACCAATGAAAACCTTATCACTAGGGCCTTCTCTAGTGTAATAAAGGGATTTGTATCTATACCCTAACAATATGAAATTTTATATTCTCTTCTCAATAATATAATAATTATATTTATTCATTTTTTATTATTACTTTTTAAATGATTAAATAATGAGTTTGATCAAAATTAAATTACGATAATATGAAACACAAATTCGATTTTTGGAAGATATTTAGTATCAATCAAGATAGTTTATTGATGAAATAATTAATTTTAAAAAATATTTAAATAAAATAATATTTTTAAATAATATTTATTAAATATAAATTATTAAATAATTCTATGAAATCAAATGAAATTTTCATAAGGATCATAGATCTGTTATTGTCAAAAAATACATTATTTTTCAATAAATGTGAATTTTGATTTAAAATATAAATTATCATATTTGGAGAATTAATTTGAAAATATAAATATTATTTTTGAAATAAATTTTTTGAAATTATCCATTAGAAATATTTTCATAATTTTATGAAATATTTAAAATATTGTGTAATAATTAAATATTGTATAATTATACAGTACGTGTTATGACATAATAAAATACAAAAGGTTATGTAATACCTTCTATAAAGTGTATGCATGATCACAGTTATATTTTCACTTTAAAATAATATGTTTTAAGGTAATTTTATAAATTTTATAGACCCTAAATGAATCCTCCAAAACCTAAATTATATTTTAAGGTTTTAAAATAAATTCTTTATAAACATAAAAGACTTACACATCACCAAAGAAACTATTTTAACGTGATCAGTTATTATAATTATAAAATAATGAAATTAGCTTCTATTTGGTTGAAACCATGGTAAAACCCATGGGATAGTTTATAGTTTCGAATAATTTATGATATAGAGTTGAAAACCTATGTTCAGAAATTAATAAAGATTCCCCATATTTGTTTCTATATAAACCCACCAAAACTATCATTAATCTTAACTAAAAACCATTATATAATGAATTTACTCTTCCCTTACCTTTATTTATCACTCCCAAGGTTCCCCCAGACCCTTAAAAAGATCATCCCAAACTTTAATAAGATCTCTCTCAAGGTAAGGGGCCATCTCCTTCACCTCTTTATTCAAGAACCTTCTTTATTACATGCCTATTTATTTCCCATTATTCAAGTTGTGAAATTATTTTAAACATACCTATTACAATCCTTATGATTACCAAGTAATAATATACCCATTTCACTCTCATTCACCCTTTGGATAAATTGTCATGTCAAAATTTGTTACTGCTAAAATTATTCTACAATATTCCATTTAAAATATCTGTGTAGTGAATACTCATATCCATTTCCACCCAAGTTTTTTCAACTAATTGTACCAATACTTCACTAATTTGTGATTTGCATTTATTTAACCCATATTCCTTAATCATGGAGTTAAAATTGATGAAATAAATTCTTATGTTTTATGATCTATGTGGAACACTTATGAATGTACATGATATGAAAGTGATGGGTGATCCTAGAATTTTATTTTCCTCCAATTAATTGGGTAAAGTTTTTATGTCCTAAAATTATATGTATGGTTTATGGGAGTTTATCTTAAGAACACTATTCTATGTTTTCTTTTAATTTATCCTTAACTACTGTTTATGATGTAATTTTTTGTGTTGCTTTTGCATTCTAATGTTGTCTTTTTGTTATCATGTTATATCATTCCTTGTTATCTAGGATTATGATTCTCACCCATCTTATGTTATATTGAAATTAATATTTTCTTTCATGCACTTATTTTACATTTTCTATTCATTATTTATTCCCTTTATGGGCTTTATATCTCACCCCATTCTTATGTACTTCCCCAGGTTATCTCATTCAATTATAAAAGAGAATTTGATTTTTTTAAGCATGTTATGGAGTTTTAGTCTATTTTATTTCATTTCCATTGAAATTTGTTATTCTATTTAGCTAATTACCCAAAGAAAATAGGCCTCATGGTATTATGGATTTTTTTATGTCTATATTTATATAATAAATCAATAATTAATGTGTATTAAAGATATGGGTTATCATATAAATATTCAAGATTGGGTTAAACAAATTTATCTCAAGTATAGGAAATATTTTCCTTACAATTAAAAATGTGGTTTCCACCTTTTTAAAAACTTCTAAAATCGTAGATTTCAATCTATATTGATTATGATAAAACGGTCTATCACATTTTCCAAACAAAATCATATGGAAAAAAGAGTATGAATGAATCTTTGATGGTCAACTAATGTCCAAACTAAATCAATATAATTAAATCCATTAAAATCAATTAGTTTGGATTTAAAATAAAAAATAAATATCTTAAGAAATAAATACAATACATTTATCAAAAAAATCAAAAAATAAAATTTAAAATAGTTATTCAATGTGTTTGAACCAATTGTAGGTGGTTATTCAATAATATCTTCCATGGAATAAATTAATTTATTATAATTAATACACATTCTTAAAATATGTTGATTGTATTAGTATCTCTTCAAAATTCCTTTTATCAATAGATTTTTTAGGTAAAACTAATTTAAGTATTAAAATTTATATGAGAAGCTAATGGTATATTTGTTATCAATGTGAAATGTGGAATTAAATTTATGATTAGTGTGATGGTTGATGGATTAATTATCCCTACTTCTAATATAAGAAATTAATTATACCCATTCCTATTGTAAATATATATTTATGTTTCTACCATTTAGAATAAAATGAAATAAAGGATCTTATGTTGGACATGTTTTTTTAAAATATGGATACTACATGAGCAAACATTCAATAAGAAATGATTTTCTAAAAATGTATGTACTGATATTTTACAAGGGATGATGGAGTGTTATTAGTATTATCTAAAACAAATTAAAACTAAAGTTAAAGGTACTATTTTATGTACTATATTGGAAAACATATATAGATATATTTATAAAAGCTAAAATAAGTTTGAAGGGTGAACAAGGGGTAGATAAAGTTATAAAGAACACATCCTTGAACTTCCTAGATTGATGACCATTATCATCAGGGTAAATATTATCTTGGATGGAGGTTTAAAATAATGTGTATTAAGTTGAATTTTTTGAGAACTCAAGTAAATGAAATACACTACCTTGAGTATATAATATGTTGTTATGTACCTTGAGATTAAGTCGATGTGGGATGAGAATATTTTAAAATCATTAGAATTAGTTGAAACTATTATAATATGATTTTATGTGATTTTATATGTACTAATATGGATTTCAGTGACTTTTATAATAATTAATAAATTTTGGAATTTTGAGGTTACAACAAAAAATTTCTAAATACTGGAATATGCATATGACTCATTTCTCTAAAATTTATAGATCATATGAGTCTTTATAACACTTCATATGACTAATCTAAACTAAGTAAATTATTCATCTCTAAGGAAAATACATAGATATATATGAGTCAATATGGTTAGTGTATGTTCATTTTAAATTTTATGTATTACTCATTCTCTACTGATGTGAAATCTAAAAATGGAACACCCTATTTAAAAGTTATTGAGAGTCTATATCTTAGTCTTTCACTCATATAGTTATCAAGATATGAATTATTTCCAGCTATGAATAAGTGATAAAATTCTATATATGAGTCAATGATATATAGATATTCAATAATTCTACTCAATGAAAAGTGAAGCTTCCAAAATGAAATTTTGAAGAAGAAAATCGGAATAAAATGTTGTTAAAACCATTATATCATGTTCAAAACATCATAATGATTTGATGATCAATGTTTTAAGCTTTATTAGAGAATTATTGTATTATATGAAGATAAATAATATTACTATTCTATTTCAATGAATTCTAAATAATTATAATTTTAATTCATCACCAAGTGATCGAAATTAATGAAACTCTTGGAAACTAAAATTTTTAATTACGGTGTTTTTTTTTCAATGTTATTTAAATCAAAAAAAATATGGAATTAAAGATGCTTGAAAAAGAAAAGGATTACATAGGACAAATGAATATATGATAAATAAATTATTCATAAATATTAAATTCAAGATTCACTAAAATCATGAAATCAAATGTTAAGATTTTGCATCAATTATTATGTTTTATAAAATATCACAAATGGGTTGCGATTCTTATTATATTATTAAAAAGGTTTATTGATATACTATTTGGAGTTTAAACTCTCATACTAATGTTGTATTATTTTTATTGAAGGCACTCATTCTATAAATAAAATGATTTAATCCACAAGTGTTCTGATATTTTATTTTTTATATATCAATGGTGAGTGTTTATGCTTTATCTTTTTAGAGGAATATTCATGAGAAGATAAATAAAACTCATTCCTGGTGATGAAACATAGAAAATATTTTCAAATATGATAAAAATGAGAAAAATTATAAATAAAGATGAGAAGTGTACCCATATCATTTAACTATTGATAGGTATTAGAGGAAAAATGGATACGTGAGATCCTATGAGACAACCATGTACAAAAAGGTTGAGAATAAGAAAATATAGCAATTTTACCTAGATGTGATGGATATTTTCCCTATAATATATATAGAAAATAATTTTTTTGTCACCCAATAAAAGATAATGAGAGTGAAAAAAAATTATCCTATGTAAAATTGAAAAAATATTGAATAAGAGAAGTCTATTTGTGACTAAGTAGAATAGAGAGATCAACCATGTTATCAATTAATAAAAATGATATGTTAATGTTGATACATTTTCAAATAATATTCATCGTCTAGGAATTTATTCTAAAATAATAATAATAAAACCCAATATTATTACTATTGTTGTAGAAGTTCAAGAAGAAGTATCTAAGGAGAGACCAACCACACTAATGTTATTCATATTTTTTTTTATTCCTATATGGTATTGATGAGTTTATGTGACATTAAAGATGAAACTTTCACATAATTACAAGATTTATTGAGAATATTTCATTGCATACATCCCCATGACCTTTTGGGTTTGGATTTTTAGATAATTAGTATAACAACCCTTCTCTTTATTACACACATAAACATGATTTATTACATAAACATGCACTTCAGACAAATTTTTTGGGTCAATATATATAGTGTCTTGGAAAATTAGGAACATTACATAAAAAATTATAACATAAAACATAACATATTTATTGAAAAATTCTTTTACATGACTATAACAATATTTCTTAATTAAAATTGCATTGGATAACCTAAGAACATTCATAAGAAAAGGGTGAGCTATAAAGCTTGGAATGTGAGTAAAAAAGGCATAACATGAAGAATATGGTACATTTTATTCAATAGTAATTTCAGTGGAGCACAAGAGAAAAATGAACATAAAGGCATGATATAGCATTATTTTCATAACAAGGAAAAGTGGAAACAACATTTAATATGATATTATCATGAGCCAAGGCTCATTGCACATTGAGCATGACTAAAACCTCATTGCACTTGAATTAGAATTATTAAAGCCTCATTGAACATAAATTATAATGATTAAACCCTAATATCACATTGTATATCATCATACTATTCTTTACCCAATGCATTGGAGTGCTATCCGGTAGCACCCTTTAAAAACATTTCATTTCATGCATAAGTGTGCCACATGGATCATACAATATTGATTCATTAAACATTATAATTTATTCCATGAATAAGAGATGTGTAATACATAAATGCAAGTCCTCAATCAATAATTAAATGTTCATAAATGTGAATACCCTTGAAAGAGAAATGGGTATGGTATTCACTTACACAATGATTTTGGAATGGGAAATTTTGGTGTAACATCAGCAGCATAATGACATCAAATAGAAATCATAAAATGGGTTGATGAGAGATAAAGGTGTATCTCATAATTTATATAAGAAATGGAGAGTAAGGGGTTCATGTAAAATAATATCCCAACATATGTAATTTAATTTAGATGCATAATATAAAATAATTGCTTGAAAGTAAATGATGAAAGAGAAACCACTTACAAAATTTCGGAATGGTAACAGGTGTATAAGGGAGTCATTAATGAGATATAAAGGGGTATATCATAATTAAAACATAAGGAGGAAAGTATAGGGAAGGTTTGAAATCATACCCCAACATTTTTAATTAGAAATAAAAGTGATTAACAATATAAGGAAACTTGGACATAAATAAAGAAGGAAGAAAAGTGTGGATCCCTTACACGGAATTATGATCCCAAAGGATTGGGAGAGGCTTCATAGAGTCTTATTGGGTGATTGGGGTACCTTGGAAGGATTATAAAGAGAGGATGGAAGTGTTTGGTCAAGATCCAAATGGTTTTAGTGAAGAGTAATTGTAGATTGAATGGGATTATATTGGAAAGGAGAGGTAATTATTTATTATTCAGGTTTTGGAGACTACATATTAATCTAATCAAAACCACAAACCATCCCATGATTTTTCCAAAGATTTATTCCAAATTAGAGTGGAAGAAATTATTTTATAAGTCCAATAGTGGAAATTATTAAAATATTAGGCTTGATTATGTGGATGTGAGTCACACTCTCAAGGAAATAATTTTAAAAAGTTAAAATATATTATAAGCCTTAGAGGGTCCACTAAGTCACTATAAAATTAATCAGAAAATAAATAAAATAGCATTACTTTAAAGATAAAACATATGTTGGCCGAACAACCTTTTTATATTTGTAACTACCCAAAGTTTTTCAATGGAAATTCCCTTATTATATTTATGTTATAAAATCACATGAAAGTATAACATAATAAACTACTAAGTGATAAGTGACCTTTAAACATAAGTTTGTCACTTATATGTTTGGAATTTCAAAAATCCATCATACACAGTTGTGTTCAAGATGTTTTTTGGAGTCTAATAAAACCAAAATAATTTTTGGTGAATATTAACCTACCCTAATTAATAGTAACATTCCCTTATGAATAGTTATATACCCTAATAAATATTAACCTCACCTATGGTGGAATAAATATAATATTCATGTTGGAAGTGCAATATACCTATATTTTAGAATGAGTTAATGAATGTTTTAAAATTGGTTTTGATAATAAATTATTATTTTAATTAAATATTAAAATAATAATATTTTGAAAATTATTTTTGAAAACTGGAATTCATTTTTTGGATTCTACACATCTAAATATGGTTAGGGTGAATTTTTGTGATTTTTCTGAAATACTTGAATTTTTGATGAATAGTAGAATCTAAAAATTTACAATAAATGCTAAATAATGGATTAATTGATTCATCGATGATGCTCTACTGATGTAAGCCCACTTGGTTAGGGATCCCATAATAAAATCACTATTATTGGTCATGGAATACTTACTATTACTTTTCTTGGGAAGAAATAATAAATTAATGATTATAATATCATGAAATCCCTCCTCTCCTCCACTATAAAAACCCCCCTTAACTCCCTCTTTTCTTCACTCCTCTCAAGCTCCAAGCCTTATCTAAATTCTGCCCAAATATCTCCCCAAGGTCCTCCCCCACGTCGAAAATCTCTTATCTTCCTCAAAATACCAAAACTTCTCCCCTTAAGAGGTTCTCAAAGGAGGAAGTCTCAAGAGGTAAATTCCTCTTCCCAAATTTCTTATTTTCTTTTAAGTTCTTTTCTTTTTAATTTCATTACTCACATCTCTTCACCATAACAGTATGATAAATCAATTAGAATACATGTACTATAATTTCTTCATGATAGTGGTAAAATTCATTATCTTCTCTCCTTTCCCCACCCTTTTATTTTAATGAAATGAAAGCACCGTTTGAGATGTTCTGATTTAGCACCTTCAAGGACAATGGTTTATCAATTTTTGTTATTATCTTTAATTATGGTCATGAAACCATTTGAGTTATGGTTGAACCATATTATTTTATATATAATATATCCTATTTTTGGTTCTGTAATCTTTTGGTAAAAATGGAATTAAGTTATAATGAAAAACACATTCTTTGTAATCAAATCTACCGATTAACAAAAACTGTTATCACTAAGGTTATATATATAATAATTAAACATCACTATAAATAACATAATTAAAATTAAAACCATGAAATCCCCTGGATATGAAATAAATAATGTAACTTAAATTCTGAACAACCACTTTCATCTTTAATATAATCCAAACATGAATATAAGTGAACCGAAGGACAGGTAAACAAACGAGCCCGAACAATGAAATTGAACCTTATAACTAATCAAAAAGGATTTTAATGAAATAAAAAGGGTTATAATAAATCAATTAAATATATAATAGGTTATGGAATTTTTAATTAATAATCCTAATTTGTTTATTCAGGTCGTTAATAAGAAGTGGAGAACACCAACGGATTTAAGGTAAGGGATCCTCTCCTTTTCACTATTAATCAAGATTCTCCTCTATGCTATTTCTTTTATGTATAATTCCAAATGATGGGGTATTATTTATAACCTTCCCCATTCTTCCCTAATTATTTATAAGTTATGATAAACCCCTTCTCTCTCTCATCAAGCCCTCTTAGGTACACCTGATGCCATGCCGGTAAAATCGTAACGAATTCTACCCAAACCTTCTACGTTCTTTCGGGTCACCTTATATTTCTTTCAAAATGGTGTTATCATATATATTTATGTGAATATTATGAATTATGGATATTTTTAAATGATTCTAATAACAAGACCCTTTCATCACTTTCTTTCGGGGATATACATGTTTTTGAATGATTCCCTCCTTAGAACTTTCCGATAAGCAAACCTGTTTTAAGGGGACTTACCTAATTTTTACCCAAATTTCAAGTTCACTCTATCCTATGTTTTAAGACACCATTTTCTTTATAAAATAAGTATTTTTATTATGAAAACCTTCTTGGTTCAATTTTGGTTTTATATAAAGTAATTTCCTCTTTTCTATTTGAAAAGAACTAGAGTGTTTTCCTTAAAACCGCACAAAAATGTTTTAATGCTAGTGTTTCTAAAATACATTTATAATATTTTGTCACTTCTATTTGACACCACTTACCATTTTATGTTCCTATTTTACCCTATGAATGTCCATGTATGTTCTAATCCTTTCCTTTCATGGACACTTTCATGAAACACCCATTGGATATGTTTTATGTCATGACTGTGGTACCCAATTATTTTCATGGGTACCCTTATGTTTGTGTATGGTTGATTTTTTATGATTGTATATGTGGTAAGAATATTTATGTGGCAATAATATTCATGAAAATGTTGATATGGGTGCGCCCAGATAGTGCTCCAATGCATTGGGTAAGGATAAGCCTCATGAGACGTCATGTGAAACAGGATTGGCGGTTAGCCTTGACTCGTACTAAAATGGGAAACGGGATTGGAAGTTATCCTTAACCCATACTAAAGATATCATTTATGATTCTTCCACATTTATATGATTCCATGTTTATATGATCCCATTCTTATATTAAATTATTTCATAAGTTTCATTCTTGGGATATCATTATGTCATGCCTCTTAACTCATGTGCTTGAGTTGTATCCTTATGTTCATTACCTTGCTGGGAATTATTAGCTCATCCCTTTGTTCATGTGTTCCCCAGGGTACCCTATACTGATGTAAGGGCTCAAAGGAAGTTAGGAGCTCATTATGGAGACTAAATAAAGAAGTGTTTTTTTAGCCCTATGTTTTAAGTTATATGTACCTAGTATTCCAAGACACTAGACTTAACGATCCTTGGTTTGTAATCTGATGATTAATTATGCTTAAAATAATGAAATGTTATATGTAAAATTCTTGGGTCGCTATAGTTGGTATCAAAGGATGGTCTGGTTATTTTGGAGATTAGGAATAGATAACCTTAGTGAGAACCTTAAGGATGAGACTAAGTATAAGGAAACAGTCCTAATTTTTTGTGAGTATAGAGTAAGTGGTTTATCAAGAAAATACATCCCTATCTGGATACGAGCAGGTAGAGGCGGCTCTGGCATAGATGTATCTTGGGGTAAAACCCAAAAACATCTCTTTGATCTAGACTCGAACGGGAACTGGTGCATGATAATGGGCCTTGCATCACTCTTTTTTATGACACTCCCGGGGGATATTCTTCATTTGATTCAAGAGATTAGTAAAAACCATTATTAAGGGAAAAAAATCCCATAATAATATAAGTTAAGAAATAGATCGAGGATAACCTAGATATAAACCAAAGGAATCACAAGTTAGGATGTACTTCTTATTTATAAGTTTATCCTTTAATGTTCAAAGTTTCCTTTTTATGATCAATAGCTAAGTATTCAAGACCTATAATTATACGTTCCTTTTCTTAGTTAATGGCATGAAATAGAAGAACACGTTCCAACAACCAATGTGATAGGAAATGTGATGATTTCCCTAATGACATGCCTGATGTGATGGAAGCGGGTGCTCAAAACTTCATGGAAGTACTTGCTTAGCTGGCTCGAGTTATGAATAATAACATGAATCAGGTGGAACGTCCCCATCCTCCAAGGAAAGAGAATGTTTTCATAGAATCCTTCATGCGGAAAGGCCTCCCATGTTTAGCGGGTCTTCTGATCCCCTCCTCACAGAACAATAGATTAACACCATTGAAAAGATTTTTCCGGTCCTCTAGTGCTCGGAAGAAGAGAAATTTGTACTAGAAGTCTATCGATTTGATGGAAAATCTTATCAATGGTGTACACTGATCAAGAATACTAAGTCCCAAGAATAAATTGATTCCATATATTGGGAGGAATTAAAGAGGATGTTTTTCAACAAATATTTTCCTCGAACCCTCCATCTCAAGATAGAAAGAGAGTTCCTTAGACTCAAGCAGAAGGAAGATGAGTCCATTGGGGCGTATGAAGCGAGCTTTGCAAGGCTTGGAAGGTATGCCTCTAGCTTTATCATGAACACTGAAAGCAAGGTGGATCGCTTCTTTAGCGAACTAAAGACGATTCTAAGAAATGTTTTGGAAATTCGAGACTTCGACGGCTATGAGAAGATTGTCTGTTGTCCCCTCAAGGTTGAAATAGTGATTAGAGACTCTCAGTGGTCTCATGGGACTAGTGACAAGAAGCAGAAAATGGAGAACAACATGGGTGGTTCATTGAACAAATCCCATGATGGAAAGAATCCTCACATTCCCCTTTGCAAAAAATGTGGGAAGAAGAATCTTGGTGACTGTCTCAAGGGAACCAAGAATTGCTTCAAATGCAGTAAGTTTGGCCATCTGGCCAAGAACTGTAGAAGGGATATGAAAAATCCATCTAATGTTGAAGAATAAAGGAAGGTTCAGATCAACACTCAGCTTGCAGGGAAGTGTTTTAACTAAAAGGAGCTTGGGCATTATGCGAACAATTTCCCTAAGCCGAGGGTTGTCAGAGGCAATCAGTAACAACCTCCAAGGAAACAAGAAAGGGCTTATGCTATCACTACTAATGAGGTGGATCCGGAAAACTATGTGGTGATAGGTATTCTTGTTATTCATTCAAGAATAGAGAATGTACTATTTGATTCTGGTTCTATGCATTCTTTCATATCTTGCAAGTTTAGTAGAACTATTCAAACACCTCATCAAAATTTTGTGGAAAAGTTATCTATGAGAACAGCGAATGGAAAAATTATTGTATCCATGGTTTATAACTCCTCCCCGGTTAATATTTGTGGACTGAACCTCCCAGAAAATCTTTTTATACTTCCTTTAGGGGAGTTTGACGCTATCTTGGGCATGGATTGGGTATCTTTGTACAAGTCCAGCATCAACTGCCGGGAAAGGGAGATTACTCTTCACATCCGGATGCATCCTCTGATTCTATACAAGTGAAAGGAGGAAGTTGAGTCTCATTTATAATATTCATCTCAAGTTTGGATATTTCTTCCTTATGAGCATGCATACCTAGCTCAAATGATTGAGACAAAAAAGAGAATCATGCTTGATGACATGCTCATCGTAAGGGATTACACTGATATATTCCCCGAAGAGTTTCATTTTCTTACACCTAACCGAGAGGTTGAGTTCTCAATTGAACTTATCCCTAGATCTCTTCCAATATCAAAGACACCTTAAAAAATGGCCACCGTAGAGCTAGAAGATATAAAGAATCTATTACAGGAGAATATGGAGAAGTGTTTTATACACCCGAGTGCTTCACCGTGGGGTTCTCCAGTCCTCTTCTTCAAGAAGAAGGATTGATCAATGCGCCTCTGCATTGATTATCGTGATCTCAATAAAATCACTATAAAGAACAAGTATCCCCTTCCATGGATAGATGACTTGTTTGATCATCTTCGTGGGGCCAGTTATTTCTCTAAGGTGGACCTTCGGTTGGGATATCACCAACTAAAGGTGAGGAAGGAAGATATTCCCAAGACTGCCTTTCGAATGATTTATGGACACTATGAGTTCATAGTGATTCCCTTCGGACTCACTAATGCTCCAGCAATTTTTTTGGATTTAATGAATAGAGTCTTTAGAGATTTCCTCGACAAATTTGTGATGGTCTTTATTGATGATATTCTGATATACTCCAAGAGTAAGGAGGAACATGATGAGCATTTGGAAACTGTGTTAAACACTTTGCAAAGGGATAATCTGTATGAAAAGTATAGTAAATGTGAGTTCTGTATGGAGGAAGTATCATTCTTGGGGCATTTTATCACCAGGAAAGGGATATCTATGGACCCTTCCAAGACAAAGGCAATTGAAGAGTGGCCGAGGCCAACTTCTGTAACGGATATCCGCAGATTTTTAGGTCTATCTGGGTATTATCGACGATTCGTGAAGAACTATTCATGATTGTCAAACCCAATGACCAAGTAGACACGGAAGGGAGTAAAGTTCTTCTGGACATAAGAATGTGAAGACTGTTTTAAGGAGTTGAAAAATAGGCTTATCACTGCACCGGTACTCACACTCCCTTCAAGTGGAGAACTCTTTGTGGTGTATAGTGATTCTTCTAAGAAAGTCTTAGGTTGTATGCTAATGAAAAATGATAAAGTGATATCCTATACCTCAAGGAAGTTGAAAATAATGATCAAAACTATCCCACACATGATATGAAGTAGGCGGTTAAGATCTTTTCATTTAAAATATGGTGGCATTATCATTATGTTGAGAAATTTGAGATATATACTGACCACAAGAGTCTCAAATATATATTCACACAGAAAGAGATTAATATTCACTAACAATGATGGATAGAGCTCATCAATGATTATGAATTCCCAATCCACTACCATACTGGTAAGGCAAACAAGGTGGCAGATGCTCTAAGTGGAAAGGATCATGCATCTTTATCAATGATGAGAATTGAAAAGGATCCAATATTCTTAGATTTGCAAAGGATGGACATGGAAATTATTAAGGGAGGAACATAATCAATCATTTCTAAAATTATTTCTCAAACATACCTCTTGGAGAAAATAAAGGTTTCTCAAAGAAAGGATGTGGAAATTCAAAAAAGGGTGGAAGCTGTTAAAAATTGGAAATCCTAGGATTTCATAAATGATGAGGAAGGAGTTGTAAGATTTGGGACAAAATTATGTGTAACATTTGATCTAGAGATAAAGAAGGAGCTATTTAATGATGCACATAGCTTGACCTTCTCTATCCATCCGGGGAGTACCAAAATGTTCTGTGATCTCCGAGAACACTTCTGGTGGGATAACATGAAGAAGGAGATTGTTGAATATATATCAAGGTGCTTGGTATGTCATCAAGTTAAAGTAGAGCGACAAAAGTCCAAAGGTATGATTCATCTTTTTCCTATACCCATGTGGAAATGGGAAAATGTTACTATGGACTTTGTCACAGGTCTCCTGAAGTCGTCGAAGGGAAATAATGCGATATGGGTTGTGGTTGAACGACTCACCAATACATCCCATTTCATCTCTATTCAGGAAGATCTCTCAATTGAAAAAATGAAAAGATATATGTGAAGGAAGTGGTGAGACTGCATGGTGTTCCACTCTCAATTGTCTCTGACCGCGATCCAAGGTTCACATCTAAATTCTGGAGGATTCTTCAACATGCTTTGAGTACTGAATTAAATTTCAGCAGGGCCTATCACCCCCAAACTGATGGCTAGTCTGAAAGAACTATTCTGACGCTTGAATATATTCTTAGAGCCTACTCTATAGAATTCAATGGTGGATGGGATCAGCATCTCCCATTGGTTGAGTTCTCATACAATAATAACTTCCACTCGAGTATTCAGATGGCTCCATATGAAGCTCTGTATGGAAAGCGATGTAGAACTCCAACCTGTTGGGAGGAAGTTGGAGAAAGAAAGCTACTTGGACCCGGTCTTGTTCAAGAGATGATAGAGAAGGTTCAAGTCATCCAGAAAAATATCAAATACGCTCAAAGTCGGCAAAAGAGCTATGCTGACAACCGTCGAAAGGACTTGGAGTTTGACGTTGGAGATAAATTCTTCCTTTGAATATCTCCATGGAAGAGAGTCATGCGATTCGGGAAGAAAGGGAAGCTAAGACCAAGGTATATTGCCCCATTTGAGATCCTTGACCGCATAGGATCCGTGGCCTATCAGCTTTCACTTCCACCGAATATGGCTCTATTTCATGATGTTTTCCACGTATCACTCTTGAGGAAGTACATACCTGATCCCTCACATGTACTATGCTCAGAGGTGGTGCAGCTGGAAGATGATCTCTCCTATGAGGAGCAGCCAGTAAAGATTCTAGATCCGAGAGATAAGGTTCTACTAAACAAGACAAACCATCTTGTCAAAGTGTTGTGTAGGAACCATAAGTTTGAGGAAACAACATTGGAATTGGAAGATGCAATTAAGGAAAAGTACACTCACCTGTTTTTGGCTTCGTATGTAAAACGAAATTTTGAGGGAGAAATTTCATAAGGGGGGGAGAATGTAACGACCCAAAGTTTTTCAATGGAAATTCCTTCTTATATTTATGTCATAAAATCATATGAAAGCACAACATAATGAACTACTAAGTGATAAGTGACCTGTAAACATATGTTTGTCACTTTTGTGTTTGGAATTTCGAAAATCTGGCATACACGGTTGTGTCAAGTTTTTTTTAGAGTCTAATAAAACAAAAATAATTTTTGGTTAATAGTAACCTACCCTAATGAATAGTAACATACCCTTATGAATAGTGATATACCCTAATAATTAGTAACCTTTCCTATGGTGGTATAAAAATAATATTCAAGTTGGAAGTGCAATATACCTATATTTTAGAATGAGTTAATGAATGTTTTAAAACTAGTTTTGATAATTAATTTTTATTTTAATTGAATATTAAAATGATAATATTTAGAAAATTATTTTTGAAAAATGGACTTCATTTTTGGATTCTACACGCCAAAAAATGGTTAGCGTAAATTTTTGGGATTTTTCTGAAATACTTGATTTATTTATGAATAGTAGAATCCGATAATTTATAATAAATGCTAAATAATGGATTAATTGAGTCATCGATGATGCTCTGCATATGTAAGCCCACTTGGTTCTGGATCACATGATAAAATCACTATTCTTGTTCATGGAATACTTACTATTCCTTGTCTTGGGAATAAATAATAAATTAATTATTATAATATCATGAAATCCCTCCTCTCCTCCAATATAAAAACCCCCCTTCACTCCCTCTTCTCTCCACTCCTCTCAAGCTCCAAGACTTATCTAAATTCTTCCCAAATCTCTCCCCAAGGTCCCCCCTATCCAAAATCTCTTATCCTCTTCAAAATACCAAAACTTCTCCCCTTAAGAGGTTCTCAAAGGAGGAAGTCTCAAGAGGTAAATTCCTCTTCCCAGATTTCTTCTTTTCTTTTAAGTTATTTTCTTTTTAATTTCATTCATCACCTCCCTTAACCATAACAGTACGATAAATCTAGTAGAATACATGTACTATAATTTCTTCATGATAGTGGTAAAATTCATTATCTTCTCTCCTTTCCCCACCCTTTTATTTTAATGAAATGAAAGCACCGTTTGAGATGTACTAATTTAGCACCTTCAAGGACAACAGTTTATCAATTTTTATTATTATCTTTAATTATGGTCATTAAACCATTTGTGTTATGGTTGAACTATATTATTATATATGTAATATATCCTATTTTTGGTTCTGTAATATTCTGGTACAAATGGAATTAATTTATAATGAAAAGCACATTCTTTGTAATCAAATCCACCGATTAACAAAAACAGTTATCACTAAGGTTATATATATAATAATTCGACACCACTATAAGTAACATAATTAAAATTAAAACCATTTAATCCCCTGTATATGAAATAAAGAATGTAACTTCAATTCTGAACAACCAGTTTCATCTTGCATATAATCCAAACATGAATATAAGTGAACCGATCTTTTAAATCCAAGTACACAAAGGAGCCCGAACAATGAAATTGAACCTTATAACTAATAAAAAAGGATTTGAATGAAATAAAAAGGGTTATAATAAATCAATTTCATATAGAAGAGGTTATGGACTTATGAATTAATGATCCTAATTTTTTTATTCAGGTATTTAATAACAAATGGAGAACACCAACGGATTTTAGGTAAGAAATCCTCTCCTTTTCACTATTAATCAAGATTTTCCTCTATGATGTGTCTTTTATGTAAAATTCCAAATGATGGGGTATTATCTATAACCTTCCCCATACAGCCTTCATTATTTATAAGTGATTAGAAACCCATTCTCTCTCTCATCGAGCCCTCTTAGGTACACCCGATGCTATGCTGGTAAAATCGTAACGAATTCTACCCAAACCTTCTACGTTCTTTCGGTTTTCCTTATAATTATTTCAAAATGGTGTTATCATAGCTATTTGTGTGAATATTATGAATTATGGATAGTTTTAAAATATTATAATAACAAGACCTTTTCATCACTTTCTTTCGGGGATATACATGTTTTTGAATGATTCCCTCCTTAGAACTTTCCGGTAAGCAAACCTGTTTTAAGGGGACTTCCCTAATTTTTACCCAAATTTCAAGTTCACTCTATCCTATACTTTAATACACCATTGTATTTATAAAATCAGTGTTTTTATTATGAAAACCTTGTTGGTTCAATTCTGGTTTTATATAAAAGAATGTCCTCTTTTCTATTTGTAAAGCTCTAGAGTGTTTTCCTTAAAACCGCACAAAAATGTTTTAATGCTAATGTTTCTAAAATACATTTATAATATTTTTTCACTTATATTTGACACAAATTACCATGTTATATTCCAATTTTACCCTATGAATGTCCATGTGTGTTCTAATCCATTCCTTTCATGGACACTTTCATGATACACCTATTGGATATGTTTTATGTCATGACTGTGGTACCCAATTATTTCCATGGGTTCCCTTATTTTAGTGTATGGTTGATTATGTATAATTGTATATATGGTAATAATATTTATTTGGAAAGAATATTCATGAAAAGTTTGAGATGGGTGCGCCCAGATAGCGCTCTAATGCATTGGGTAAGGATAAGTCTCATGAGATGTGATGTGAAATAGGATTGGCGGTTAGCCTTGACCCATACTAAAATGGGAAACGGGATAAGTGGTTAGCCTTGACCTGTATTAAAGATATGATTTATGATTTTTCCACATTTATATGATTCCAGGTTTATATGATCCCATTCTTATATTAAATTATTTCATAAGTTTCATGCTTTGGATATCATTATGTCATGCCTCTTAACTCATGTGCTTGAGTTGTATCCTTATGTTCATTCCCTTACTGGGAATTTTTAGCTCATCCCTTTGTTCATGTGTTCCCCAGGGTACCCTATACAGATGTAAGGGCTCAAAGGAAGGTAGGATCTCATTATGTGTATTAAATAAAGAAGTGTTTTTTTAGCCCCATGTTTTAAGTTATATGTACCTAGACTTCAAAGACACTAGACTTAACGATCCTTGGCTTGTACTATGAAGATTAAATATGCTTAAAATAATGAAATGTTATATTTAAAAGGATAGAGTTTCTATAATATTATTTTATTACATCACTATTGGGTCCTTATGATGTTTTGAAACACATTATATATTTAAACGACATTTAATTTTTAACCCAAAATTTGACTGTCTCAAAAAATTATGAAAATTTAACCATTAGATAATTTCGACATCCTAAATCCAAAAATGATATTCATTTTATAAAAATAATTTTCTAAATATGTGAATTTTCAATTTTAAAATAAAAACCGACATTTATTGGAAATTCATGGGTTTTGACAAAAACTGTTTTCAAACCATCATAAAAATTTCAATTATATTCATAAAAAAATATACGATCTTTTATATTTAATAAAAATTAATTTATTAATAATATTGATGATGCTCGTTTTCATCACATTGTCGATAATAATGGAAAGGGAAATGACTTTGCACAAATTTATTCATCCTTTGAAGAAAACATCAAAAATCGACAAAGGCATGAACAAGGCTTCAAATGCAAAAGGGTCACGCAAGTTCCATCACTGTTGCACAAGTATACTTGTGCGCCAACAAATGGTCACGCAAGTGACTTGCGCGCCCTAAAGGATAACTGCCAGGGGTCTTCTGGAGCCTATAAATAGACCCTTTGGGCCCCCCATTTTAAGTGGAAATTTTTTCAGAATTTAGATATAGAGCTCTGAATGCCCAAGTCTCTTCTTCGGGTCTTCCGAACACTTCTAAGGTAATTATTTACTTATAATGGAGGGTCTAAACAAGAGAAGTAAGGTCTAAGTTTTATAATTCACTAAGACTTGTGTGCCTAAGGTGTTTTACCCTTGAGGGAAATGAACATACTTGCACGCTGTCCAACTTACTCAGGAAAACTTGTGCGCCTCTCTTCTGGAAGTACCTCAGGGTAATTCTAAAGTCTTTGGTCAAGGATCGCCCAAGTGTTACCCTACTGGTTAACAATCATGCAAGTACCCATCTATCATGTAGGTATACCAGCGCGATCAGGACTTGCGCGCCCATGCAGTACCTACGTGCCTGCCAGGACTTGCGCTCCCATGCCTTTTTGGGTGCCTTTCTTGCCCATTTAACCCCGCTTATGACATTCCACCTCTCTTATTAAAGATTCAGTCTTCAAGACACTCTTCAAATCCATTTATGGCATGATTTCATTATTTGACTTCCTTATCTAAAAGGAACTCCTGGGAACATCTCTCAAAACCTAGTGATTTACACATCTTTATGTCACTAAAGATTGAGATTTCATTCATTCAACCTCATCCTTTAAGATGAGAGAACCCCTTAACCTGGGCCTCCTTTTCAGGAATAAGCCTCAGTCATAATTATAAAATCTATTCATCCTCATTAGGAGTAAGCCCCAAGTCCTCATTAACATGGGCCTCCTTTCTTAGGAATAAGCCCCAGTCTCAAATATGGGCATCCTACTTAGGAGTAAGCCCCAATTCCCTTAACCAGTCCTAATTTACTTTTGATCTGGACTTCCTTATCAGGAATAAAACTCAATCATAATTCCCCTCATAACTTGGGCATCTTCCTTAGAAGTAAGCCCCAAGATTACAGTATCCAAATCTCCATGAAGCACATATACATTTATGGACCCTGTTCCAGGATTTCTTCCCTGAAGTAAATCTTAATCCTCATTTCTTATGATTGCATCTTTCATGGCACAACTGTCTGGCTTTACCAATACCTCTTGTTTCTCAAACCAAGCATGACTCATGTGAGCTTAGAGTGTAAAAGTAATTATGACATCTTTATTTGAGCCATCAATCATAAACATAATATTCCCTTACTCGAACTACGTGGGTTCTGATTCCTTTTCCTAAACAAAGGATACGTAGGTAGCTCATCTGCGGGTACGATCCCAACTCTGAAATAATATATGTCCTTTTGAATGACAATAAACTTCAAGTTCCCCACTGAGTGGATTTAAAACCAATATGGTCATCATAATGAACAAGAGACTATTATGTATTAAAGGATACCATTGACTAAGAATCTGTAAACAAATACAGATGATTCTCTATCAATGAAGAACCTCGAATACATATAAAAGATTCTATAAATTTCCTACATATCAATCATTGATTGTTAGATCTAAAGGAAAACTCATTTTATAATTGGTAATGTAATAAGGATTCATCAACATAACTTAAATCTATAAAGAGAGTCCCGGAGTAGACAATAATTCCCCTAAAAAAGGTGTGATGAGTCTGACCTCCCATCCTCTCGACCATTGAAAATTCCTAAGCCTCATCAGTCGAAAACTAATGAGCGCCTACGTTTGGAAAGTTGGTTAAAATGGATATGGAATCATTGGATGTTTCTAGTTCTACGAACAAACCCGTTAGAAACTGCTTGGAATGTTTGAATATTAAATCAATGAGATCATCCCCAATTCTAGAGGGAAACAAAAAATGGTGAACCCGACGTGAATCCTTAACCAAGTCAAAATGTTGTTTTGATTATTTGTTAGGACCCTATTTAAAACTCAATGATAGGGCCAACAAAAACAATCATTGAAATATGTGCTCATCCAAAAGATTTAGTGGCTGAATTTATCTTGATTACATCTGTTATATCAAACAGGAACTCTTTTACAAGATCTTATGCATTTCCAGAATGGCTTATCTTACGTTCACATCCGTGAATATGTCTGTTGTGAAAACTTCTACTGCAAATGCCACTACTACTACTCCTTCTAGATCATCGTCCGTTCTGAGGATGATATCACCTAATCAGCATCTTCAACGCTGGGTATCAAACGCGCTGGTTAAGAAGTACAGTCAAAACGGTACTATTCCAACTCTGGAGGCTGCCCGACAAGCCCTCCCAAGTAAAAAATTCACCCTGGTTGTATGGACAGTGAGGACCAGTGATCAAGAAGCAGACGGTGCTATCCACCGTCTCCAACCGTTTCGGGTCATTATCCCTGAAACGTAATCACCATTCACTCCCATATTCTAAGGAGGTGAATGAGCAGGTCCCTTAGGGCCTTAATTCAAGGAGATAGGAATCCTTCCTGAGGTATCCCATCAATAGTCACCACTAGACTCGTGCGGAAATGCGCCATCAACATGATGAGGGTACTGAATCTAGGCGTTCAGCTCAGGTTCCTCGAACCCGAGCAGGCAAGACGAATCGTCATAGGTGAAATCCGGTTAACAGTGAGCAGGTTCTCATCTCTGCCATCTCCGGAGAAGTCCGCCAACCTAACTTGGTGGAAAGAAACGAGCAGGCACACACACCTACCCGTTTTAATTCCGCTATCCATCAGACTCATCTAGTAGCATCACGCCAATCCCACCAGGCAATACCGGCAGAGTATCATAGACAAAAATATATACCTGTTTATACGTCATCAGCTAGTCAACAGGCTCGTCTGACTACATATAATGGATCACGTCAACCACGTTTGGTGAAGTGCAATCAGCAGGCACATACACCTACTAGTATTAATCAAGTCTACCAATAGTCTCGCTTGGTAGCACACGGAGAAGTCAGTCGGAAAGCTTCGGTGACAAACAAGAGGCAGACTCAATTCTATTCCCCCACACATGAGTACTGTCAGGATTCACTAACAGGAAAAGGAGGACAAGAGCAGGCACATACACCTACTCCAAGCACGGAATGGACGTATATCCCCGATTCGGCAGCTGAAGTCACAAAGCATATTCTATCAATGGTGAAAGAGGAGATGCAAATCCCGGATCATATTTTGGATGCTTGCTAGGATATTATAACAGCTTCAGCAATATCTTAGGGAAAGACAGATAAATCTATCCCTACCAGTGGAGTGACACATCAACCATTCACTCCAGAATAGAAACACACATCTATTCCAGTCCAAGAGGGTTGTGGGGCGTACTCCCCCATATCATACGGACAACCAAGTCAGGCACATACACCTGGTTTGAGCATAGATAATCAGCCTAACCTGATCATTTCTCCTAAGCAGGAACACACACCTGCTAAATTGAGTAAGAAAGCGTCTAAGAAAAGGCCCAGCCCAACACAGTCAAGAAATCAAGAGCCAATCTGTAACAAGGCCTTTCTCGATGCTGGAGTTCTTGAAGCCCTCAGACAGTTATCTGTTGGAATGCAAGATTCTACTCCCACATTTCCCAATATTGGGAACATTAATTCTGAAGGTCTTCAACATACACTTCCTCATGAAGGCTTGCTTCATGACAATTCGGTTGATCTCGAAGTTTCATCTTCAGATGAGAGCCACGGGAACCCTCTCTGTGTTCAGAAGACCAAGGAGCAAGAGATCTCATCTTTTGCTATAACCCACCATGGTGGTCCTCCCCATGATGATTAATTTCACTGCGAAAGTCCTCTCTGTAGTAGTGATTCACATTGCCCGGAAAATGCTCTAGTGGACAATGTAGTTCCAAGAAAGCCCTCTTATCTTGAGTCACTTTCAAATGTGAAACCAGTCATGTCTAATGATTTATCGCTACCAGGTAAAATACTTTCTCAATCAGAAGATAGCCCAAGGTGTAAGTAATTATCCAAACCAACCCTAAGTCATGAATCTTCTAGTTTGATCAGTGATTTCTCTACCAATCTTGTTGAATCCGATGAAGCAAAAAGGGAGCACCAACTCTGGTCAAATCAGGTAGAAGAATCTTTATTGAATGATAAAGAGGAAATACTGAAAATGAGAAAACAACTGGAGAAAGGTGAAGTGCCAGTCATGTTTTGGCCTCTGGCTGACTCTTAGTATGACATTCCAGAGATTTTGATGGAAGATGGAATTCATGATATTCGTCTAAATATATAGAAAACTCTTTGTCAGTTTAAAAAGAAGGTATTATCTTATGATGAATATGAAAATATTGTTAAGATAATAGAAGGGTTACAATGTCAAATTGACTTGGCATATCTATCATTCTCTCGATATCCGAAGGCTGAAAAGCAGTAGAGAGCCCTTAAGCATTCATGCCTTGGGGAACTAAGAAGATTGCGCCAGTTAATTGACAATGCCCCATCTAGTATTCATGTAAATGTATGGGGTGTTCATGGAGAACTACATTTCATTGTGCTCTCCAGTCAGCAAAGTCTGCCGAAAATGGTTTCATGCAATGTTATTTCCCATGGACGGACACAAATACCTGGATTTGTTTGCAATCAAAAGCTTTCCCAAGAACATGCCTCAACTAGTTCTTCTCAAAATCAAGAATATAGAAAAAAAAGTTGTTGAATTACTCCTGAATCAAGAAAATGAGAATATTGAATAGGCCTCTCAAATGGAGCAAGCACATCATCAAGTGACAGAAGTGTCGGAAATCATCCAACGGTCTTTTGAAACAGGTGATAAAAGTGGATGCAGGTTGATGCATCCAGCTAATTTCAGGACTAAGGTCAGCAAGATCAGGAGAGATTTTAATAAAGTCTCAGACATAGCATGTGAAGAGCCACCCCAGCTTGCCAGACTGGGGACTCTTTTAAACCAACCCTCAGAATCAACAAATAGGATTCGAGGAGTTGAGAAAATACAGTAGGAACAGCCCCAGTACACCGGAATGGGGACTTTTTCAAATCATCAATCCCCTCCTCACCGAAATTCGGTCTTCTCTCGATTGGGAAGAAGCCACAGGAGGAACGAAGAGACAAATTATCAGGAGATTCCCTCCAAATTACAGTTCTTCAAGAAGTTATTGAGCGATCGAATCAACAAAAGGAAATGTCTCATCAAATACATGGAAGAAGACAATATCACAAAAATGATGATAGGAGGGATGCGATGTGTTATGCATCAATCAATGTCATCAATGTATTTGTTTCTGATCCACCAGATGAGGCTCACTCAGGGGATTCAGATGAACAGGTTCCTGGTCAAGAAGATGTATGCATAGACACAAATGAAGAAGGTTTGCGTACACGAAATCAAAAGATTACTCAGAACCTAGGTAATCCTTCAAGTAACCCACTTCCCCCTCTCCTAAAAGGATCCAACAATGGGAATGGAAAGAATCATGTTACATATCCTTCCTCTGGAGAAGGCCAATCACTCCCACTAGAGAAAAATTTTCACAATAGGAGGAATAAATAAAGGAATTGAGGAGTTTGAATGCAGAACTACTTCAGGGTAGTCTTCTTCCTAAGGGTGATGGAGTCATTCTGCCAAGGGAGTTTGTTGTAGCTACTGAGATAGATCAAGAATATCCTCTTTTATAAGTACACCCTCATAGGTCTAATCCTACGGGTCAAGTGCAACAACAATTGGCAGTGCTGCTATCAGTGGTAGTACCAACTGCCATACCTGTCCAAACTCCAGTCATTGCACCTGCCCAAGTCTAAGTTCAACCATATGTTTCTCTAAAGTTAATAACTACCATCAAGTCATTAACAGCTTGGTTAGAGACTATGGAAGGGAAGCATGCGCAGGTTCAACCAAAAAAGAAAGATTACCCTGAATGGATAGATTCAATCTCTCCCCCATCAAGTTTTGGGAACCCTGTATTCCCTATTTTCAATGGATCAGGCGATCCTGAATAGAATTTGATTAATTATGTATCTTTTTGCGATCCTATGATGGGAACTCTGAAGCAGCAAGAAGTAGTGAAACTTAGATGCTTTGTGTGAACCCTTCAAGGACCAGCCTTTGTCTGGTACACAATCTTGAAATCCCGGTCAATTATGGGATTGGAAGATCTCCATCAATGATTTATTCTTCAATTCAGCTCAACTTTTCCAAAGACAACAATTTTTTATCTTACAAACTATAAGAAAAGGGAGAATGAAAGGGTCTTTAATTTCATTGCTCGCTGGAAGGGATTAACATATTCCCTAAGCATAGCACTTCCTCAAGAGGAACTATTTCCAATATGTGTGGCAAATCTATGTGACGAATTACGCACCCCATTGATCCCTGTGAAATACACAAGAGGGTTTCGAGACCTTACTTCAATCGCTCAACAGATTTAAGATTATCTTATACAGACTAAGGCTAAATCTCGTGTAATTCCCTCAGATCCAGTAATGAGAATGGGTAAAGGAACAACTACTACAGTTATTCTTAAGCAAGAACCTGTACCTGCTTCTACTTCAAAACCTTTATCTTCTCGAAGGGCTCCACCTCCTGAGTGCCAAAAACAGAGGCTGTTTTGTCATGATAATCCAAGAGATCAAAGACGAAAATAATTTGAGGATTTGAAAAGAAAAGTTTACTCTTTCCGAAATAAACAAGTTCCTGGTTATTTCATTTTGGCTCTTGAAAATAATTTGGTTCAACTGCCAATTCCTAAGAGGCCAAACAAGGAAGGAGATGAACACCGTCCCAACTATTGCCCGTTTCATCAAATGTTGGGGCATCCCATTCAAGAGTGTTTTGTTTTTAAGGACCTCCTGCAAAAAATAGTCGATTTGGGACAAGTTAAACTGAAAGGTTATTCAACTCAGGTAGCATGTGTTAATGCTACAGTTCCAGAGGAGGAAGGCGAGTGGTAAGAAGTTAAAAGCAAAAATGCACAAAAATATGATGATTGGATGGTTAGAAAGACAATCAACTGAACTCATGCTATGCTATTTTGCAAACACAATTGAAGAAACCAATTGTGCCTTCTATCATGAATACCGCAGCAAAACCTTCTTCGTCAGAGGGAAAATCCTCAAAGAAACGGCATAATTCTAATAAATAGGATCAATCAGAAGAAGATGAGTATGTGTCAAAGCCTAAGATGTCTTTGACTCTGGAAGATTTCATGACATTTACTTCAAATTAATGGGCATCGTCCCACCAAATCTCACAACCTAAATTGGCTAGTCAAGCAGAGTCCTCATCGAATGAAGATTTAATCTTGGTTTCTGTTAATCTGATTCAATTAACAGATCCATATGCCAATCGCAGTTTCGATTTCGATGAGCCTGAATTCCCTGTATCAAATAGAGGAATCAGAGGAAGTTCTAGAGGATTAGAATATAGGGGAAGACATGGATCTTTCAGAAGCCACTATTCCAATTCTACCCCTGCTAGAACATGTATGCAGCAGAAAATCGTGGCAGAGCCCTTCACCGAGCTCAACAAGAACAAGCAAGTTCTTCCACCAATAGCAAATTCAGTCCTAGCACAGTTATTCTAGAAGACCATTTGAAGGTTCCATATTCTTCCTATCAGCAAGTAAATGGATCTAATCAGTCTAATCTTCCAAAGCCAGGAATATTTCCAACTCTTATCCTGATACGAGATGCATCAACTTCCAAAGCATCAACTTCCAAGACACCTGCTTAACCACATGTTCCTATTGGGAAACACAGACCTTTGGATCAAAAGTATGATGTATTGAAACACCTGGCCCAAGTACCGGCCAAGTTATAAATTCTGGATGCCTTGAATTTATCAAAAGATCTTCAAGAGGCACTCATCGAGGATTTGTCAAGTCCTCAAGAGTTTGAAACTGAAATTGTTGTAGCTGAAGTCTATCACATAGAGAATAATCCTGCGGAATTCCATGCAGTAATATATTTTACTGATGAAGATTAAGATGATGTCGTCCATGGACATATTAGACCTTTTTACTTATCTTTCAAGGTCAATGGCATAGACGTCCGAAGATCTTTCATTGATAATGGTTCAGGAGTGAACCTCATGCCCATTAATACACTTTGTCGATTGGGCCTCACAAAATCGGATTTATCTCCTTCTACCATGATGTTACAAGGATATGACAAAAATGAACAAGAACCAATGGGAGAGGTTACACTCAGAACTCAGTTTGGAGATCTTCTATCTAATTCAGATTTCATGGTTATTGATCAAGACTCAGCATTCAACATCTTGCTTGGAAGACCTTTGCTACATCAACATGCGGCTATCCCTTCATCATACCATCAATGTCTCAAATATTGTTTCAATGGTCAATTTGGGACATTTTATGGTGATAAGGCCTCGTTCAAGACATGTGACTCTCAATATATTGAGGCAGAATTCAATCACATGAAGGGAAAGGATAAATCCACAACGACAAAGCTTACCAAAGTTAATGCTCCATATGGTTTGGAGAAGATTCCAGTAAATCCATTTACACATGTTAGTACAGATTATAGTTTTCCTATCAATCAAATTGACAAGATAGACCCAAATAAAAATACTCTTATCGAAAGATCCATAATGTCTATTACGGAAATCGAGCCCGAAAACATGGGAGAAATTTGTAACCCACCAAGCAGTGATGAAAGCCTAAATGGTGACGTCTTCATTTCATCTTCTGAAATCCAAAAAGTCTACACTTCTCCAATTAGGCCAGAATAAGTTATAGCAACATTAGAGGTGAACAATGATGTCGATTCTCAATCCATCATCTCCTCTTTATTTCCCAAGGAAGACCATTCATCATCAATTGGGTCAGAAATGGAAGCTTCTTCTTCAAGATGTTCAAATTTTAACTTCTCTTCTGATCATGGAAATTATGCTTTATCATCTAATATGCAAGTAGAAATGGAACAAATAACACATGATGAAAAATAAGAGGAAGATATCAAAGATGATCCTCCATCATTTGAAGAGGGTATCTCTACCACCGTGGATGAACTCAGAGAAATAAATCTGGGTACAAAAGAAGATCCACGCCCCACTTTAATTAGTGTGGACATGACTCTTGAAGAACAAAAGATGTATATTTTCTTTTTAAAGAAAAATCGAGATATATTTGCTTGAAACTATACAGAGATTCCCAGGATTGATCCTGATGTTGATACTCATCATTTGGGTTTACCAGAAGAGCATTAAGGATTTAAGCAAGCCACGAGAAGAGCACACCCAACTTGTGCTTCCAAAATTGAAGCTGAAGTGGATAAGCTTATCAAAGATAACTTCATCAGAGAAGTTCAATATCCCAAGTGGTTGGCTAATATTCTTCCTATGAAAAAGAAGAATGGACAAATTAGAGTTTGCATCGATTTCCGATATCTTAATCGGCATTGTCCTAAGGATGATTTCCCTGTTCTGATTACAGAACTTTTAATTGATGCAACAGCTGGCTATTAATCAATTCCATTCATGGATGGATATTACAAATATAATAAAATCTGAATGGCTCTAGAAGATGATGAATCCACAGCCTTCAGAGCCCCTCAAGGTGTGTTTTACTACCGGGTAATGCCCTTTGGCTTAAAGAATGCATGCGCAATATATCAGCGTGCCATGCATCGTATCTTCAAACCCTTTTTACGGAATATTGTTGAATGCTATGTGGACTATTTGGTGGTCAAATCCAAACAACATTCTAATCACTTGGCTGATTTAGAAGTCATATTCAGCAAACTTCGGCAACATAATTTGAAGATGAACCCCTTAAAATGTGCTTTTAGGGTAACCTCAGGAAAATTTCTCGGCTTTGTTGTATGCCATCATGGTATTGAAGTTGATCCTGAGAAGACAAAGTCAATCCTTGGTATTTTACCTCCTCGAAATTTGAAATAATTAATTGGAATTCAAGGAAAATTAGCCTATATTCCGCGTTTCATCGCCAATTTGGCAGGAAAAAGTTTACCCTTCACCAAATTGATGTAGAAGGGAGTCACTTACCAGTGGAATGAATAATGTCAAGAAGCATTCGATATTCTCATGAAATACCTTTTGAGTCCACCAGTACTCATGCCACCTGTTGAAGGAAGACCACTTATCCTCTATGTGACAGCTTTAGAGTGATCATTGGGTTCCTTTCTTACTCAGAAAAATGATGCTGGGAATGAAAACAACATCTACTACCTCATTTGGACTATGCTTGAAGCAGAAACCCAGTATTCAAGTATTGAGAAGTCCTTCCTGGCATTAATCTTTTCAGTTCAGAAGTTGAGACACTACCTTCAACATCATGAGGTCTAATTGGTATCTCGCAATAACCCGCTCAAATTCATCCTTAGTCATCCAATGCTTACAGGACGTCTGGCAACGTGGAAAGTTATTTTGTAGCAATTCAACATTCAGTATGTTTCTCAAAAGGCAATAAAGGGACAAGCTCTGGCTGAACACCCTTCAGTGGAAGACACATCTTCAGATATTGAATTCCCTGATGATGAAGTCTTCTCTATTCAAGAAATTCCTTAGGCATGGGAAATGTATTTTGATGGTGCTTCCAGAAGTCCAACAGGGAGGAAAATGGAAAATCCTAAATTCAACAAAGTTGGCTTAGGAATTGTGCTCATTTCTCTAGAAAAGACAGTGTTACCTTATTACTTCTTATTATGGGAAGGTGGTACCAATAATGAAGCAGAATACGAAGCTCTCATAGCATTCTTGGAATTGGTGCTTCAAGCACAAGTGAATCACATAAAGGTGAAAGGTGATTCAGACCTGGTAATCAGACAAGTCAATGGGGATTATTCCATCAGAAAAGAAGAACTAATCCTTTTGTATGATTACGTCAGAGAGTCAATGGCGGAATTCCATTTGGAACCGACATTTTCTTATGTCCCAAGATCACAAAATGCTCAAGAAGATGCACTATCTAATATAACCACAACTCTGGTAGATCCAAATCGGGACGAGACGACCATCAGTATTTTCCACCATCGTGCAATTTCACCTTATGTTCAAATCAAAATAGAGAAAATTAATGAAATTAGTCCCATTCCTGAACTGTATAGTCATACTACATGATGGATGTCACCTATCAGGGAATACCTTCAAAATGGAACACTTCCACCTGATAGAGCCGAGAAAGAACAAATCCAACGACGTATGGTCAATTTTACTCTTTATGATAGTCCAGATCACCTAGAGAAAATTCTCTACAAACACGGTTTTGATGGAGTTCTCTTCAAATGCATTGATGGTGAAGAGACAATGGTTGTCATGAATGAAGTGCATGCAGAAGTCTGTGGTGCCCACCAGTCTGGACATAGACTGTCTGATTAGATTTGAAGGCTTGGATACTTTTGGCCTTCAATGATACAAGATTGTGTTGATTTCAAAAAGAAGTGGCATTCCTACCAAGTACATTCTAACTTCATTAATCAACCTCCAGAGTTGCTTCATACAGCTAAATACTCGTGGCCATTTTCCACATGGGGAATGGATGTGGTGGGACCTTACCCTTTAGCTACGGCCAAGCAGTTTAAGTATATTCTTACTGCTACTGATTTATTTTCCAAATGGGAGGAGGAAATACCTCTTAAGGAAGTCAGTTCTAAATTCATTATTAGCTTCATCAATTCTAACATCATTACCAGATTTGGTGTCCCTCATACCATATTGACGTCCAATGGCACCAACTTTTGTTCATCTGAGGTGAAGAAATTGTATCAAGAATACAACATCAAATACAATCATTCATCTCAGTATCATGCAGCGGCCAATGGTCATATAGAAGCCTTTAATAAGAATCTTTCAAATATACTGCAAAAGATGGTGCATAAAGATAAGAAAGCATGGCCAGATAAACTCTTTCATGGTTTATGGGCTTATCGAACTATCACCCGCACTGCAACGCGGTCAACTCCATATTCACTGGTATATGGAATGGAAGTCATCTTGCCCATTGATGTTCAACTACCCTCGCTCATAGTAGCTATTTTTGATCAGTTATCTACATATGCACAATCTCAAAAGCGATTGGATGAATTGGAGTGGTTAGATGACAAAAGATTGTGCACTTTGCACCACTTAGAAGTCTATCAGAATCGAATAGCATGAGATTTCAACAAAAAATTTGTCTTCGTTCATTCACTCATGGAGAATTGGTATTATTTCTCAGAACTCTAATGATACCAGGAAAGAAACCTCCCAAGCATGAGCCAAAATGGGAAGTACCTTACTCAATACATAGGGTCTACTCCAATGGATCTTATTCATTAATCTCGATGGATGGAGAACTCATCACTACTCCAACCAATTCCAGATTTTTTAAGAAGTATTTTGTATAGACACAAAATATATCATCAATGGTCCGTTATGACCTTAAACTGCACCACTATCCTGAATGACATTAAAACTGCTCATCATGTCCAGACAACATGACATTAAACTGTATCTCTTTCATTGAACTTGATATATTACGTTAAAATATATAGCAACGGTCCATTCATGCGACCTTAAACTATTTGCACATCCCTTACGTCCAGCATGATGTTAAAATGCATCATCCAGGGTCAATGCATACAACCTTAAACTATTGGCACTTACATCCAACATAACGCTAAACTGTATCATCCCTTTTTCTTACAACATGACGTTAAACTGTATTTTCCCCACCGTCCTAACTACATGATGCTAAACTATACAGAATGTCCTTTAATATATCCAACATGATGTTAAACATTATTTTGTCCCTGTTACATGACACTAAACTATGCAGCACCAATAGTCCTAACTGCAAGACTTTAAACTGCATAGTCCCTTCATATGTCCTACATGACATTAAACTGTTCATCGTTAAGGTTGTTGCTACCTTTTGTTTCTCACACTGAGTATGACTCACGTGAGCTTAGAGAAAACTTCAACCATAACACTCTCTCTGGGCTACTAACCATGTGTAAGTCCCAACATTATTTTTTAGATCGTTGTCCCCAAGAACAACTTGATCACTAATTCATTACTTAAAAGAACTACGTGGACTTTGATCCTTGCCTTCTAGGCTGGGTACGTAGGAAACCTCCCAAGGTTCAAGCCCAAAACCAATCTCTTTACATCAGTTCACCTCCATCTCATACAATGTTGATTCGTGAAACCGCCCCTAAAATAAAGATCTTTACATTGGATCACTTTCTTCCTTTCTATACGACGTTAAACTATACAACACCTTTTTCCAGTATAACAATAAACTACAATATTCTTTGATACCCTCACCTGAGAGGGAATCATTATTTACATTGATTTTCAATCATGATTCATTTCAAAGACTATGTGCATACATGGAAACGCCCGAATATTTTATCTTGGGTCAAACCATCATTGCACTAAAGTCCCCTTTCACCCATCACATGTACGAACCTAATTTGTACAGAGGGTAGTTCTAGAACTACGTGGGCTTGATTCCCATCCTTATGGGATACGTAGGAACATTCGAGTGTCCCTTGAATCCAGCCCCAAGTCTTTTGGGACTAACCCCAAATTCCTCTTTCAGTCCCCTGGCTGAAAAGTCCCCATGAAAACACACACTTTGTATTTCTTATAATGGTCCAGGCTCTATGACCCTAAACTAAGATATCCAATCCTTTTGTCCCACACGACGTTAAACTGTAGTTCAAGAACTATTTATGGCTTGATTCCTATCCTTATGGGATACGTAGTGAAGTCCAACATTTCCATTCAGGACCCAACCAGAACATGATTATGGTTAGTATTGATTTGTGTATCTATTCATACATTGGACAATACCCATATTTATGTGTAATAATCCTAACCTTAAATATTTTTAGATCTTCATAACCCTTTTCTTGACTTCTAGTCACAAAAATGTCAAACTTCTAAGAGTTCTTTTTCCTGACTATGCAGTATGTGTCCTTAGGCAGCCTTTCATAAACAGTCTCCATAATAGATTTTTCAGAAAAAAGATACTATTATTTGACTATGCATCCAATTCCCTTAGGTGGACCTGCATAATTCAACCCCCTAACGGTTTTTTTGGATACTGGTAACTTCATTCTTGGGAAGAAAGCCTCTTTTGTCATTATTTGTCTTAAATGACAATATATAGGGATCCGCAAAAATAGCCATCCTTAACGTACTCGTCCCATATCCTTTTTCATGATCTGAAAGTATTCAAGTCTATGGTATATATTCTACTTCCCTACATTTGGGTCAGACCTTTGTAAGAGTGATATCCATCCAGTTCTTCGATAATCTTGTTTGGAAATATATTCTCCATATTCAAGTACCTCTTTCCAAACAGAAAACTCTATACTTTGGAAAATTTGAATCTCCATAAACTTTCATTGTCTTTCTAGCACTAGGAAAGTAAATTTCTGAGAGTTATTCTGCATGACTATGCAGCACGTTCCCTTAGGTTTCCTTGCATAAGTAGTCTACATAACGGACCTGTCATCCAAAAGATGCTATTTATTTGACTATTCATCCAATGCCCTTAGGTGTCCCTACATAATTCAACCCCCTAACAGGTTTGTTAAATAATGGTAACTTCATTCTTGGGAACTACTTCTTCTAATTCCTTTTAGCTCTTTTTCATATCATTCCTCATATTCAAATACTCTTAAGTCATAGTTTACATATTTTCCCTCATACTTGAGTATGGTAATATGCTTTTAGATATGTTGTCAAGAAATAGAGACAATTTTAATCCATTTCAGTCAAAGTTATTTCGACCTTAAACATTGGCCTCCTTATGTCCAATGTGCATGACTTTAAACTGCCCACAAAAGACAAAGGAAATCTGAATAAAAGTCAAGTTCCAGCTCACTAAACATACATTTTGTATGATTTAGGTAATATTGAGAAATTCAAAGATTCAAAGTTTGTAGGGTTATTTATAATAATCCTAATAAAAGTCAAACTATGCTTACTAGGCCCATTGGCTTAGGTAAAATTTAAAGCAGGTAGCGAAAGAATACAAGCATAAATGATTGAATATAAAAGTACTCTCCATTGATGCACAATAATTAGAAGGACATCCACATATTGGTGTCTCTTCTCTTTTTTCAAGAAATTACAAAAGGCTGTCGACATAAGTCTTCACTTGATGAACTGCATCCCAAGATTCATTAGCAGCTACTTGAAGCTCATGCACTCGACCAACTTCACTCTTTTCATCCTAATGGAGTGCTTTCTTGGCATCCGCAATGAAAAAGGTCCCTGGCCTGACACCTCCCTTCGAATCCCTGACTGGCAAGAGATAAATGCTGATCCATAAAGCCAAGAAGCCCTCCAGAAGAGTCTTCTTTGGGATCCTTTGATTCACCTTATATCCCCACTTCTCGAACTCTCCTGCTTCTAGATTTGGCTCGAATGTGCCAGGAGCACCCCTCTTCTCAGGTTTTGGGCAGGTGGTAGGATGTTTGGGCCTATTATCCTTGGATTTCTTTTTCTTGGATCCTTTCTCCTTCATCTCCTTCTCCTTTGACTCCTTATCTTTCTTCTCAATATGAAATATATCCATCAACTCCTCCGGATGAATATCCTTTCTAGAATGAGTTAATGAGGTCTCTGAACTCTTGAGCCTGTGGGAGATTTTAAATAATTCCCGAGCTAAAGTAGGAGTCTTCTCTGAATCATTCCAAGTCACCTTGGGTGGAATGAATTCATCATACATGTCACCCAAAATTGGAGCCCCTGAGATCTTGTGGACATCCCACAGACTGATGCCTACTTCTCCCTGAGTCAGATGGAAAGAATTAGTTTTTGAGCTCCAGTTGCTGAGTATCTCCCGAACGAAGTTATCATGTCTGTAAACATATGTTTGCCCAACCCAAACAGCTTCGTATATCGCAACTCCTTTCAGATAATCGACAAACTCTGCACAGGTTTGTCGCACCCAGTATGCCCACATCCAAGTTGGCTTCACACCTCCCCCGGGACGGAAGTCCCAACTTTTCTTCCAGCCTTTGGATTGACCCATCTAAGCATTTCGGAAGATTTAAGGATGACAATGTGGTTGCAGCTCGGGCGTATGAGGTTTTAAATCTGGCGTACAAGGGCTATGATGCATCATGTGAGATTTCTCCACTATTCCAGCACTTATAAATACTCCTCCACATGATATATTTGCTGAAGCAAAGTTGGTATAATTCTGAAACCATTAAAATGGGAGATAGTTCTCTGCTACTGGAATAGTAACTTCTAGCAGATGACCATAGCCATACAAAGGCAAATAAATGCTTTGGGGAAGTTGCGATTATATTTCTTCAGATATTTAGAAAAATTCGGAAGAGTGCTACTTTTGATGGTATAATAATCGTGGCTAATGATTTTCATCATATCATTAATCCGCTTGGTATCCAGTTCATCAGTTATTCTAGTTCTAAGAGCCATTGATTCTGCACAAATGTTGAATAAATTAACTCTTAAGGAAGTTGATTTTTAATAAAAATTTTGAAGGAATTTCAAAAAACTGGAAAAGTAATTAAGGCGCGCAAGTATAAACTTGGCGTGTAAGTATGGATGTGTCGCGCAAGTGTTAAATGTGTCGCGCAAGTTTTTTGTGTGAAAGTATCACCACGCAAGTCCTATTACCTTGACAATAGCCTGACAGCAAAAAAAAACAGCAGAAAACAAGAAATTTGTGCGGCGAAGGAGACCTGCGTGGTGAGAGCTCGAAAATCCCGAAGTTATGTGCTATGTGCAGAAAATGAACGCATATTTATAGGTCAGGCTTCCTATCTGCGTGCCTAAAGCTAACGCGCTCCATCCAGGGCGCTCCAGCCCTGCGCGACTCACACCTGTGTGACTCGTACTTGCACGCCTCTTTCCCTTTTGGTTTTCTTCTTTTCCTCAGAGTCACATCCTTATTCTTTTGGATCCAACTATGAGGGGGGACTTTTGTTGACGCTTTTTTTTTCATCACATTGTCTAAAAGAATGGAAAGGGAAATGACATAGCACAAATTGATTCATCCTTTGATGAAAACATCAAAAATCGATAAAGGCATGAACAAGGCTTCAAATGCACAAGGGTCGCGCAAGTTCCATCACTGTCGCGCAAGTATACTTGTGCGCCAACTAATGGTCACGCAAGTGACTTGTGAGCACTAAAGGATAACTGACCGGGGTCTTCTCTAGCCTATAAATAGACCCTGTGGGCCCCCCATTTTAAGGGGAAATTTTTCCATAATTCTGATATAGAGCTCTGAACGCCCAAGTCTCTTCTTCAGGTCTTTCGAACAATTGTAAGGTAATTCTTTACCTAGAATGGAAGGTATAAACAAGAGGAGTAAGCTCTAAGTGTTAGAATTCAAGAATACTTGCGAGCCTAAGGTGTTTTACCCTTAAGGGAAATGAACATACTTGTGTGTCGCCCTACTTCCTCACCAAAAATTGCACATCTCTCTTCTGGAAGTACCTCGGGATAATTCTAAAGGCTTTGATCAAGGATTGTCCAAGTGCTACCCTACTGGTTAACAATCATGCAAGTACCCATGTGTCGCGCAAGTATGCCTGCATGACCAGGACTTGCGCGCCCACACAGTACCGACATGCATTCCAGGACTTGCCTTCCCCTGCCTTTTTGGGTGCCTTTCTTTCCAATTTAACCCCTCTTATGCCATTCCACCTCTCCTATTCAAGATTCAGTCTTCAAGACACTCTTTAAATCCATTTATGGCATGATTTCTTGATTTGAATTCCTTATCTGAAAGGAACTCCATGGAACATCTCTCAAAAACCTAGTGATTTACACATATTTATGTCACTAAAGATTGAGATTTCATTTATTCAACCTCATCCTTTAAGATGAGATAACCCCTTAACCTGGGCCTCCTTTTCAGGAATAATCCCCAGTCATAATTCTCAAATCTGGGCATCCTCCTTAAGAGTAATCCCCAAGTCCTCATTATCCTGGGCCTCTTTTTTCAGAAATAATCCCCAGTCTCAAATATGGGCATCCTCCTTAGGAGTAAGCCCCAAGTCCCTTAACCAGTCCAAATTTACTTTTGATCTGGACTTCCTTCTCAGAAATAAAACCCAATCATAAGTCCCCTCTTAACTTGGACATATTCCTTAGGAGTAATCCCCAAGATTAGAGTATCCAAATATCCATGAAGCACATATACCTTTATGGACCCTGTTCTTGGATTTCTTCCCTGATGTAAATCTTAATCCTTATTTCTTATGATTGCATAATTTATGGCACAATTGTCTGGCTTTACCAATACCCCTTGTTTCTCACACCGAGCATGACTCACGTGAGCTTAGAGTGTAAAAGTAATTATGAAATTTTTCTTTGAGACATAAATCATAAACATCATATTCCCTTACTCGAACTACGTGGGTTCTGATTCCTTTTCCTAAACAAAGGATACATAGGTAGCCCATCTGTGGGTACGATCCCAACTCTGAAATAATCTATGTCCTTCTGAATAAAAATAAACTTCAAGTGCCCCACTGAGTGGCTTTAAAACCAGTATGGTCATCATAATGACCAAGATACTTTTATGTGTTAAAGGATACCATTGACTAAGAATCTCTAAACAAATACATATGATTCTCTATCAATGAAGAACCTAGAATACATATAAAAGATTCTGTAAATTTCCTACATATCAATCATTGATTGTCAGATCTAAAGGAAACCTCATTTTATACTTGGTAATGTAATAAGGATTCACGAACATAACTTAAATCTATAAAGAGAGTCCTAGAGTAGACAATAATTCCCCTCAAAAATGTGTGATGAGTCCGACCTCCCATCCTCTCGACCAATGAAAATTATTAAGCCTCATCAGTCTACAACTAAGGAGCGCCTACATTTGGAAAGTAGGTTCAGATGGATATGGAATCATTGGATGTTTCCGGTTCTATGAACAAACCCGTTAGAAACCGCTTGGAATGTTTGAATCTGAAATAAATGAGATCATCCCCAATTCCAAAGGGAAACAAATATTTAATTAAAATATTATTTAATTCAATAATTTAGTAATTCATCAAAATAGCTTTCTTAACTGAATATTAACTAAAAATACTATTTTTTCTTTAAAAACCATTTACCAAGTAATAGTAATAAAATAAATGAATATTATTCATACAAAAATAAGGCACATAATTATAGTGATAAGTTCTTGTTACATAACCCCTTATAAAACCCATAAAAGACCTAGTGGAAAGGTGTGAAATGGTGATAGACTCTTGGGGTGGCATGGATAACATCACTCATGTGATAATCTCAATTAACTTACACTTCTCCCATAAGTGGTTCTATTCAAGATTAACATGTTGATGCATGGAATGGGTTTGGTTAAGAGTGATGCCCAGGGATACTAACACATTTCCAATCTCTGATAATATGGCTTTTTATGGAGCAAGTTGTAACGTCCCGGATCAGGGTGCCACTCAACGGGTTCCCCAAACCCGGTTGGTCACATGACCTCAAACGCATTTCCCCAAACGCCAGAGGCTGCGGACTAGCAGCGAGGGACCAGGTCTGATAGTGGGGAAACTATGACCTCATTTGTCAAAGTTTAGCAAATCGGAATACAATATAAAACATACAACAATAGAAGAAGCAATAAACCATACACATTTAAAATAAATAGCTGCCGTAAAAGATAACTAACAGTTATATAGATAATGATGCAATATGTCTCTAGTTCTAAGAAAATAGTCAGAACATGATACATAGCAAAACAATATGATACAATAGAAAGTACAGGTACAACAAATCAGAACCAAACAGCTGGCAGCATCGCGAGCATAATCTCGGTCCCATGCTCCCCCACTCCTCAGCAATAATCATGTACCTATATGGGGACCCTTTCCCTTATCCACACCAGTAGAAACGTAATATGTTTATGCAGAAGACATGACCCAAAAAGGGTGGGAGAAATAAATCCTAGTAGGCACCCACCAAAGGCATGTACCTAACTGTGTGTACAATATGCTACAACAACATGCAATAGTAAATGTAATAAACCAAGTAGTACTCAAAAGTAACTAACTTTACCAGTTATATTTCCATTTTATTATTCATTTTATCATTCAATATAAGGAGATCACTATAGTAAATTTTCTATGTAAATAGACAGTGTCCTCAGACACACAAACCCTTACCCTCAGGTAATCAGAATCTTTCCCTTAGGAATTTCCCTCAGGAATAATAGATATTGCCCTCAGGCGTATGAATTTTCTCCCTCAGGCACAAAGTCTATTGCCCACAGGCACAGAAGAAGTTGCCCTCAGGCTAAAAGATGCACTGTTCTCAGGCTAAGTAAAACATTGACCTCAGGCTAAACAAGTAACTGGGCCATGCCCAACATGTAAACAAGTAATATACATGCAATTCATCTCAAGGCAATTCAATAATCATTATTATAAAGGCATACCCTTGGGTATCCTGGGCAAATGGCTAAACAGAGGAACGCACCCCCCGGGGTGGTCCTGGATCCTAGAAGCGATCCCAAACAATAGTTTATTATCACATTTAATTACCTTTACAATTATGGGTATTTAAAACAACCAAGGCCTTATCTATACGACACCCCAACATGGGTCCGTGGCACAACAATTCACAAAATGCACAACAGTTGGAAATTAAACACCAAGCCACCTACCTTAAAAGCCCCTGATAGGTATACGTGAACGTCGCTTCCAGAAACGCCCAAAGAAGATGTAGATATGGGTTATAAGAAAACCCATTCAAGTGTAAATAACTTTCCATCAGGAATGAATTGGTAAGAATGGCTTATGGAGAAGGAGAGGCTTACCAGTACGGTTCCAACAAGATCGACAGAGGTGGAAACGGATTCCCAGCATGTGATCTGGAGCTCCTAAAAGGTTCGACCCTCTCTCCTGACTCCTCCTCTGGTTCTAAGCCTTCCCTATGAATAGTGGAGGCTACTTCCCATTTTAAGCGAAAAAATAGACTACACGACATGTATTATTGGGTACACAACATGTGGTTTTCATTTTTTTAATTGTTCCTTTGGAGGATTCTCGCCATCGTGGCACTGTTCATCTATCAACATGCGTACACGACGTGTGAAACCTGAGTACACGGCGTGTACTGCTGCACAGCTAGCCACCGCCTTACTTTTTTCCCGCCGATAACTACACGGCGTGTAAATACCCACTACAAGGCATGTAGTCGGTTTTTACACCCCTTCTCATCGATGTAGCTACACACCCTGTGTAATCAACCCACACGTACAAAGTACACGGCGTGTGGAAAAGTACACGGCGTGTGGAAAAGTACACGGCGTGTAGTCACAAAATTTAGGATTTTTCCCATTTTCCTTATTTTCTCAAAAACACTTAAGGAAAAGAGAAAAGAAGAAACTCGTACATAAAAAATGAGAACCAGGTTCTTAAAAACTTCTCCCCATGAAGAAATTCATCCCCAAATTGCCCTTCCAAGGGTGGTGAAGAGAAAGCTCGGAAAAACTCTAGCCACTAAGCAAGTAAATCGGTCTACTACTCCCAGGTTTTATCCTATACTCAGCCATGCTGCCATAGCACCCATACGAGATGAACTAACCGGCCTGGAAGAACCTTCGTGCTCCCATCCACGATATGAATCGGATGCTCCTAAAAGAACGTATATACCTAAAGCTCAACCTCCTTGGGCTGAAAGATATGAGACGGGTCTGAATGATAACGGCGTAGCTGAGATACATGGAAGACGTTGTGCATGGCCCAGTACCACTGTGGTAACTGCAACTGATAGGAAACCTTCCCAACCCTCTCCAGAATCTCAAATGGCCCCACAAACCTTGGTGAAAGTTTACCCTGTCTCCTGATCCACCTATGTCCCAGCCTCAGTGAAACACGTAAGAAGACCTGATCCCTGACCACGAACTCCAAGGGTCATCTTCGGTGATCAGCATAAGATTTTTGTCGAGACTATGCGGTAGCCATCTGCTTCTGAATCAACTGGACCTGCTCAGAATTCTCCTGTACGAGACGTGGTGCCATTAAAACTGCATCACTTGCCTCTAACTAGCACAAGGGTGATCGACATGGCCTACCATATAAAGCCTCATAAGGTTCCATCTCAATAGTTTCCTGAAAACTATTATTATAGGAAAACTAGATCAGGGGTATATGCTTCTCCCAAGATCCCCCCAAAATCTAGGATGCATGCACAAATCATGTCCTCAAGCACCTGTATCATATGCTCTGACTGAACATTGGTCTAAGGGTGGTAAGTTGTGCTCAGAAGCACCTGTGTACCCAGTGCCTTCTGAAAACTCTTCCACAAACAAGACGTAAAATGGGCGTCCCTATCTGAAATGATAGAACGAGGGACCCCATGAAGATGTACGACCTCTCAGATATATAACTTTCTGAGCTCATCAACAATGAAGGTTTCCTTTATCGGTAAAAAGTGAGCTACCTTCGTGAGTCTGTCCACAACAACCCACATGGAATCATTGCCTTGAGGTGACCTCGGCAACCCAATCACGAAGTCTATCACGACAACATCCCATTTCCACTCCAGGATGGGTAACTGTTGTAACAGTCTGGCTGGCCTCTGATGCTTCGCCTTCACCTGCTGACAGGTGGAACACCTCATAACAAATCCAGCTACTTCTCTATTCATACCCGGACACCAGTAATGACGTCTCAAGTCTCGGTACATCTTGGTAACCTTGGGATGAACTTCCCAAGATGAAGAATGAAACTCCCACATCAACTCCTCGTGTATATCCTCTGAAACCCACACTCGTCCATGGAAACGTAGAATTTCATCATCGCCTATCGTCCATCTAGGAGGACAGTCCTCACTTGCCACCGACTCCCGTAGAACTAGGCCTTTTGAATCAGATAGATGTCTCATCCTCACTCTATCCAGGAGGGTAGAATTCAAAGCTAAAGATAAAAGATAGGTCTACCCATGACTGTCGTAAACCTCCAAATTCATCTTAGAGAACAAAGCAATGAGCTTCCACTCACCACTTTCCACCTACACCACCTGTATTTGAGTCCTCCGGCTCAGTGAATCAGCTACTGCATTACCTTTGCCAGGTGTATATGAAAGCTCAAATTCGAAGGACTGAAGGTATTCAACCCACCTTCATTGCCTCAGATTCAAGTCACGCTGAGTAAAAATGTACTTGAGCCTTTTGTGGTCTGTGAAAACCACAAAATGCTCTCCCAAGAGATAATGTCTCCAACATTGCAACACATGAAAACTGCATCCATCTCGAGATCATGTGTCGGGTAATTTCTCTCATGTGGCCTCAACTGCCGAGACCCATACACAACAACTCGATCGCCCTGCATCAACACTGCTCCCAGTCCAATACCTGATTCAACAGAGTAAACTGTATAGCTCTTCCCTTGCTCTGGAAGTATCAGGACTGGTGCTGATGTCAACCTTACTTTCAGGTTATGAAAGCCCGTATCGCAAGCTTCTGACCAAACGAACTTCACACCCTTCTTAGTTAAACCCGTCAATAGCATTGCTAAGTGGGAGAAGTCCTGTATAAAGTGTTTGTAGTAACCAGCCAGCCCTAAGAAACTCCATAACTCAGACACGTTTTTAGGCTACTCCTAGGAAAATACTGCTCTCCCCTTCTCTGTGTCCACGGAAACTCCTTCCTCTGAAATGATATGACCCAGGAAGTGAATCTGGTCCATCCAAAAGTGGCACTTTGAGAGCTTAGCATATAGTGGATGCTCTCTCAGTGTACTCAATATGATCTCAAGATGGGTGGCATGTTCGTGTCGAGTATGAGAGTACAATAACTTGTCATCCATGAATACTACCACAATAGAATCCAGATACGGATGGAACACACGATTCCTCAGAGCCATGAAAATTTTTGGTGTGTTTGTGAGTTCAAACGGCATAACCAAGTACTCATATAGACCATTTATGCTCCGAAAATATTTAACCAGTATATCTGATGGTCTCACGTGCAACTGATGATATCCAGATCTCAAGTCAATCTTCGAGAACACTCGTGCTCCACGAAGTTGATCAAAAAGATCATCAATCCTCGGCAAGGGATATCAGTTCTTAACCGTCAGTTGGTTCAGCTTCTGATAATCCACACAGAGTCTGAGGGTATTGTCTGCCTTCTTCGCAAAGAGGACTGGAGAACCCCAAGGAGAAGTACTGGTTCGGATGAAACCCTTTTCTAGTAACTCCTCTAACTATCTCTTAAGCTCCTTTAACTCTGTTGTAGCCATCTTATAGGGAGTAATGGACACCGATGCTACACCTGGAACAAGATCAATTGAGAAATCCACCTCACGCTCTGGAGGTAGACCCGAAAAGTCTTCTGGGAAGACATCCCTGAAATGATCAACCATTGGAGGGAAATCCTGCTGACAAGTCCCCTGATCATCCAGATATAAACTCTCAATCTAGGCTGTCACACCACCTCACCCACGATGCTCTTGTCCAGCTCGACTCGCCTAAACATCACATTCTCCCTATTATAGAAACTCTCCGCCCTCTGGTGACGTGAAACTCACCCTGCGACAATAGAAATCTACAAAGGCTTGGAAGGGAACCAACCAGTCCATCCCAAGAATAACATCATAAGTCATCATCTCTAGGACATAGAGGTCCCATAGAAAGTGAAACCCTTCAACCTCAAGGGGAAACTCCTTTCACTGACGCACACATGTCATTCTAGTTCCCAGCGGAGTGTCTAGCATCATAAAATCAGAAGAAGATGAAGAAGAAGAAGAAGAAGAAGAAACAAAAAACCCAAGGCTATCCATAATGGGCACAAATATGAAACTATGTGAAGCACCCGTATCAGAAATTATTGAAGATAAGACAGAAGTTACTTGAACAGTACCTCTGACTATAGAAGGTCCGGGATCCTGCTCCTGGTGGGTCTGTTGCACTGCATATGCATGCCCAGTGCTGCAGCCCTCCGACACAGCCTGGATACCCTGAGCTGTCCCGCCCTACTACCACTGAGATCCTGGTGTCTGGCTACCACGTCCACGACCACCATCTCTGCCTGCACGCCCGAACGTATTCCAGTTTCTTGACTGGTAAAAAGTTGTTGGTCCTGCTCTCTCATGCAGAGTCTGCACAGAAGGCCTCTCACTAGCCACTGGTGGAAATTCCCTGTAAAAGCGCTATAGATGACCCATATTTCCGAAAGTTCGTCACACCACTGGGTCACATGGACACTACAGTCTCTTGTTCCCCTCTCTACCACACTTATAGCAAAAGACTAGGCCACCTGAAGAAACTGCCTGTCTAGTACTACCACCATGAGAGATATTCATCAGTCGCTTCTTCTTTTCAATAGAAATAGTACCAGAAACTAGTGCTGAATCTCCCTAGCCTATACCACTAGCTTCCCAAAGGTTCCTCTCTATAATCAGTGCCTAGTTCACAATAGCATGTACAGAAGGCAACCTGAAAATATTTCACCCGTGCTCGGATGTCATATCGAAGACCATCCTCAAAGCGGCTAGCCCTCAACGTCTCATCACCCACTAGAACGGGTGAAAAACGCTGAACCTCGGTGAAATGAGAAAAATAATCCATCGCTGAAATAGTTCCATGCTGTAGATTCATGAACTCTTGAGATCTATCTTCTCTCAGTGTCTCTGGGAAGAAAAAATCATAGAAAGATGTCTGAAAATCTTCCCACGCCATGTCTCTGTGATGATCTGGCTGAGTGGTAACATCCCACCACCTCTTGGTGGAATCACGCAGAATATAAGTCGTGAGCTTGACCCTCTTCCCTGGAGGCATCTCAAGATGTTGAAAAATAGTCTTCATATACCCCATCCAAGACTCTGCAGCCGGTGGTCCACTATCCCCTAAAAACGTAGGCGGATGCTACTGTTGGAAGATATGAGTCAGCTCGACCATAGATGTGGCAGCCGTCGGTGCTCCCTGAAAGGTCTACATGAACCACATAAAGCCTTCACAGAACTGTGCCTCCATGCCTGTGTCTGGTATAATGGCTGGCGTCGCATCTGGCTCTGCTGGAGGATCCACTGGTAGCCCATGGCCTACCATCTCTAGAGTCTAATCATTTTCACTCTCTTGGCGTACAACATGTGGTCGTCTTGGCGGCATGACTCTACAAGGTCAAATGAACAACTTAGATCAAGATTATCACAGTATGAAAATGAAGGGACCAAAAAGGGGACAGGAGGAAGAAGGCATTCAAGATTTTCAAAACAAGACTACACGGCGAGTATACTGACTACACGACATGTAATTGACTTCTCTTCCCCTGCCCGGGTCCTTCTACATGCCTAAGCCACACGGATCCCGTTGAACAAAACTACACGGCATGTATATAATCTAAACAGCATCTATGGTGTAATTTTCCAACTGCCTGTGTCGTTTGTGACACGGCCGACTACTTAGCTTGATACTACACAGTGTGTTACACCTTCACACGGCATGTACACCACCCTGTTTCCCAGCCACATGGCTATGTCCACATGGTATGCCACAGGTATAGACTACACAGCGTGTACTGGATGAGCTCCGTCGACCCGTGTTGTTAGTTACATAGCCAGATACACGGCTCAAACTACACGGCGTGTTTACTGACTACACGGCGTGTACACGAAAGGATTACACCGACCCATGTTGTTAGTTACACGGCCGGATCCCAGGTCAGACTACATGGCATGTTCCATAGCGTGCATGGCCTGTATGACTTAACATCTCCTTCATCCGTGTGGTTAGTTACACAGGTAGACTCCGGGTAAACACTACATGACGTGTACATCTAGTACACGGCATGTTTTCCCCAAGCATTTCCCTTTCTCGTTTCCCTGCCCACATGGTCTATGACATGGGAAGAAACTACACGGCGTGTACCGAGGGTACATGACATGTACTCAAAAAGTTTTTTTTACTGAATAGAAGAACACGCGGCGTGTGTCTGGGGAACTACACAGCGTGTATCTGGGGTTTTCTGGAAAGTAAGTCTCAGATACTATTCCAGAACCCAGAAAATACTACAAAACAACACCTAAGTTCCAAATTCAGATCCGTGAGGGCCCATAATCCCCGCGAATCAAATTTTTGCATCTTATATGTGTTATAAAAAGATAAATAGTCAATGATCCACCAAATTTCGATCAATGAGGGCCCATACTCCCCAAAAACCAAAGTTTCGCATCCATTCTACCAACAGGCTCACACAAAATACCATATCACATACCAAGTATTTATCAAAGCAGCTATCACAACAACATGATTTTTATAGCACAACAACTATCACAACAACATGCAATTTCTAATGCACCTACCTGGCATTGAACTGTGCATGGAATGGGATTTCTAGCATGTGCCTAAATGATGAATGAGATGGAATACCCTCATCTTATCAGGTTAAAAATAAATAGAACCCATGGATAAAATATAAACAGCACAATCACAATTGCGTCACCCAATGGTGAAAATCAAATCAACTGTAAAATTTGCAAAATCAGAATAATTGCAAAAATACGAGGTAGACTTCATTTTCCCTGTAAACAGGTTAGCTACGCCTGGGCACAGCTTATTAACAACTACCATTTCCATCCTATCCCTGACTAAGTCTCGAAATAGTAAGTCAAAAAAAGAACCCATCTGATACCACTTTGTAACATCTCAGATCTCGGTGCCACTCAATGGGTTCCCCAAACCCGATTGGTCACATGACCTCAAGTGCATTTCCCCAAACGCCAGAGGCTGCCGACTAGCAACGAGGGCCCAGGTCTGATAGTGGGGAAACTATGCCCTCATTTGTCAAAGTGTAGTGTAGCGGAATACAATGTAAAACATACAACAACAGCGGAAGCAATAAACCATACACATTTAAAATAAACAACTGCAGTAAAATATAACCAACAGTTATATAGATAATGATGAAACATGTCTATAGTTCTAAGAAAACAGCCAGAACATGTTACACAGCAGAACAATATGATGCAATAGAAAGTACAGGTACAAAAAAGAAAAACAAAAAAGTCGGAAGCATCGCGAGCCTAAGCTCGGTCCCATGATCCCCCACTCCTTAGCAACAATCAAGTACCTGTATGGGGACCCTTTCCCTTATCCACACCTGTAGAAACATGATCTGTTTGGGCCGAAGACATGACCCAAACAGGGTGTGAGAAATAAATCCCAGTAGGCACCCACCAAAGGCTCGTTCCCAACTGTGTGTAAAATATGCAACAACAACGTGCAGTAGTAAATGTAATAAACTAAGCAGTACTAAAAAATAACTAACTTTACCAGTTATATTTCCATTTTATTATTCCTTTTATCATTAAATATAAGGAGATCACCATAGTGAATTTTCTATGAAAACAGTCAGTGTCCTCAGACATGCAAACCCTTACCCTCAGGTAATCGTAACCTTTCCCTCAGGCACTGCCCTCAGGCATAACAAATATTTCCCTCAGGAGTACAAAGTGTCGCCCTCAGGCACAGAGTCTATTTCCCACAGGCATGGAAGAACTTTCCCTCAGGCTTAAAGATGCACTACCCTCAGGCTAAGTAAAACACTGCCCTTGGGAAAAACAAGTAATCAGGCCTTTACCAACATGTAAACAAGAAATACACATGAAATTCCTCTCAAGGCAATTATATAATCATTATTATAAAGGCATACCCTTGGGTATCCTGGACAAACAGCTAAACAGAGGAACGCACCCCCCGGGGTGGTCCTGGATCCAAGCAGTGATCCCAAACAACATTTTATTATCACATTTAATTACCTTTATAGTTCTGGGTATTTAAAACATCCAAGGCCTCAGCCACACGACACCCCAACATGGGTTCCTGGCACAGCGATTCACAAAACGCACAACAGTTATAAATTAAACACCAAGCCACCTACCATAAAATCCCCTAATCGGTATAAGTGAATGTCGCCTCCAGAAACGCCCAAAGACGTCGTAGATTTGGGTTAGAAGAAACCCCGTTCAAACGTAAATAACTTTCAATCGAGAGAGAATTGGTAATAACGGATTAAGGAGAAGGAGAGGCTTACTCGTACGGTTCCAAGAAGATCGACAGAGGCGGAAGCGGATTCCCAGCATGCGATCTGGAGCTCCTCAAAGGTTCAGCCCTCTCTCCCGACTTCTCCTCCAGTTCTAAGACTTCCTTGTGAGAAGGGGAGGATACTGCCCATTTTAAGCAAAAAAACAGACTACACGGTGTGTACTATTGGGTACATGGTGTGTAGTTTTCTTTTTTTAACTGTTCCTTTAGTGGCTTCTCTCCAGCATGGCATTATTCATCTGTCGACATGCGTAGACAGCGTGTGAAACCTGAGTACACGGTGTGTACTGCCTCATAGATGACCACCACCTTACTGTTTGCCTACCGACTAACTACACGGCATGTAAATACCCACTACACAGCATGTAGTTGGTTATTACACCCCTTATCGTCGACGTGGATACCCACCCTGTGTACCCATCCCACACGGCCAAAGTACACGGCGTGTGGAAAAGTACACGGCGTGTAGTCACAAAATTTAGGATTTTTCCGCATTTTCCTTATTTTCTCAAAAAAACTTAAGGAAAAGAGAAAATAAGAAACTTGTACCTCAAAAATAAGAACCGGGTTCTTACACAATTCTACAGGATGAGTCCATTGATTCCTTTGTTTGAGTAATTGTATTTGTTAGGGCTCTGTATTTATAATAATCATGTGATCACTATTCAACGACTATATTTTCTATGGTAACAATTCATAACGTTATTTTAAAATCCAAAAACATAAAACCAAGGAAGTGCATATGTTTTATATAACTGTTTTTCATAATAAAACATTTAATTACATTAAGAGAAAATTTCATTAATAAAAGATTTGGTCGTTACAATCTTCCCTCATTAAGAAATTTCACCCTCAAAATTTCATTTTCCCATACTAAAACAGATGAGGGTAACTTCACCTCATCCCTTCCTTTGGTTCCCATGTTTCTTCTTCAAACTTGTGGTTTCACCACAAAAATTTGATGAGGGGAATTATCTTGTTTCATATAACTTTTTCCCTACAATCTAAGATCTTCACTAGATTCCCCTCATAGGATATTTCATTGTACAATGGTACCAACTATGGATTTGAGTACATGAGATGGGTTAGGTATGTACTTCCTCGAGAGTGATACATGGAATACATCACATACTTGAGATAGGTTTGTTGGGACTGCTAGTTGATAGTCCACCACTCCAATGAGATCAAGGATCTCAAAAGGGCTAATGTACCATGGAATAAGATTTACCTTCTTCTCAAATCTTATAAATCTTTTCCACTATGATATTCAGAGCAAGACCATGTCTCCAACATCAAACTCGAGGTCTCATCGATAATTATCAGCATAGCTCTTTTGTCGAATCTGACCAGATTTAATATTCTACAGGATGGTCTTAACCTTCTCCACCATTTCTTCGACCATTTCTGGACCAAGGAGTTTTTTCTACCAAAATTTATCCCAACATGTCAGTGTTCTACACCTCTTCTCATAAAGGGATTCATTAGGTTCCATTTGGATGCTTGAGTGGAAATTTTTGTTTTAAGATAACTCAACCAGGGGAATATATTGATCCCATCCTCCTTTGAAGTCCATTGACCATGCTCTCAACATTTCCTCAAGTTTTTGGATAGTCCGCTCAAATTTTCCATCGGTTTGTGGATAATAACCAATACTAAAGTTCATCTTAGTATTCAGAATTTTTTGGAGACTCTTCTAGAACTTAGAGGTGAATCTCAGATCTCTATCAGGTACAATAGATAGTGGTACCCAATGATGCATTACCACTTCTCTGAAATATATCAATGCTAGTTGACCCGATGAGAAATCCTCTCAAATTGCAATGAAGTGTGCAGTCTTTGTAAGATGGTTGACAAAAACCCAGATAGCATTGTTTCATTTGGATGTATTTAGAAGTATGGTGATAAAGTCCATGGTGATGTTATCCCATTTACATGTTGGTATGGGTAATTGTTGAATCATCCTCTTATAATTCTACCTCTCAGGCTTCACTTTCTGACACACAAGGAAATTTGATGTATACCCATTGATCTCCTTCTTCATGTTGACTAAAAATTAAATTTTTATTATTCAAACACTTTTTAGGGAAAAGTGAAAAACCATACATTACTTCACAACTTCGGGCAATCAAAACACCCTCAAACAAAAGTTTCAGACCAGACAACACCAAGACTACATAGAAGAACCCCTACCCAGCAACATAAACAATAAGATCAGCCTCCTTCTACTCCACACATCTAGATAATTGTCCTATGCATGAGTGCACGGGCCTAGAATCAATGGTAAATCTATACCTTCTCAAACATCTGATTTCGAAGTGAAGACCAGACGAAAACCAACTTCTCAAAACCCCATCTGGATAGATACCATGTAAGATAGATGCAGTGACACTTAAACCTCAAACCAAAGGCCACAATAATCATGCCACCAATTCAATGAATTCAAGAAACACCTCCACCAATTCATATCATTCAACACAAAAATCAAAAACACCATATCCAACCAACGAGATGTCCCCCAATGTTCATTCACAACACCTCCATAGAACCTTCACAGAGCTAGTAAGTTCCACTCCTATTCCTTCAGCAACTCAGACTCAACATCAAAAGTTAGCAGCAAAGCAGTCACCATCCACGACTATAATCCAAAATCAGAACCGGCATAGGACACTGGTGACATGAACAGCATGAACAAAACAGCTTCAAGTTGACCCAAACACCGCAAAAAATCCCGAACCAATCTCTTGAATGCTGATTCAGCCAGAACCAAAATGCGAACAACAGATCCATCCAAACCAAATAGAAAAATAGAAAATCAAGGAGAAAGAGGACATCACCTCATTAAAGATGATCCAAACACGTATCTCACTGGACCCTACAACAATCCCATAACCAAATCAAATCGCCGCATCTTAACTCCTCGGAGACTACAACGAACCACCCACCACACTCATAAGAGATGAGGCAGCAACCCTTAGATGCGGAAACTGGATCTTGGCCATGAACCATCACCACAATGCCTTTGGAAACCTTATCCTGCATAGGTGGAGTGAGGTGAGAAGAAGGCCATCAACAAAGAAACATCAAGGCGGCCGATCCAAAAGTTCATTACTTAACACCAGATTTGATAGAACAAATAGTCTTGACCTAAATCTCACAATTACTTCTCTATTAACATTGAACTCCGAGGATTTCCATTTTCTAATAGATTTCACATTTTTTCTAATTCCTACATCATCCTCTTGTGGATACTTTAATATTTCCAAAAGAGATGGTTGAGAAATCATTTGTGAATGGATTGATGAAGTTCCCTTCTTTATGATTCCCATGTCCATATTCATAAAATCTAAGAAGATTAGATACTTTTAAATTCTCATCAATGATAGAATCACTGGGTAATTTCTACTTAGATCATCTACAACCTTGTTCTCTTTCCCGGGGTGGTAATGGATTGAGAATTCATAGTCTTTGATCAGATCTAACCATCTTTTCTAGTGCATATTCAACTCTTTCTATGTGAATATATACATGAGGCTTCTTTGGTTTGTATATATTTCAAATTTCTACCCAAAGAGGTAATTTCACCAAATTTTTAAAGAGAAGATTATTGTAGCCAAATCCAGATCATATGTTGGATAATTTTTCTCATGAAAATTAAATAACCTTGAAGCATAAGCAATGAATTTTTCATTTTGCATCAATAAATAACTTAGGACCTTCTTTGAAGAATCACTAAATACCACAAAATTTACTCCACTTCTAAGTAGTGTGATCATGGGTGTAGTGATAAGCCTCCTATTCAACTCCTCAAATCTATATTCTCAATTATCACTCAAAGAGAACTTGACTCCCTTCCGAGTTATCATGATAAGAGGGTTTAAAAATTGTGATAAATTTCTCACAAATCAGCCATAATATCTATCCAACCCCAAGAAGATATGGATATCCATCACCGATGTTGGCCTCGACCATACCTCAATTGCAGTTATCCTGGAGGTATTCGTAGATATCCCATTTCTGGAGATAATATGATCCAATAATGAGACTTACTTCAAATATGACTCACACTAATTGTACTTTTCATAGATCTTCTCCATTCTCAATGTCTCTAAGACAGTGTTAAGATTCTCCTCATTCTCCTCCTTAGTTTTCTTGTGTATTAGAATATCATCTTTAAATATTACCACAAATTTGTTGAGGTAATCACTAAAGACTATATCCATCATGTCTATGATGATTTATGGAGAATTAGTGAGTCCCAAAGTCATTACTATTAATTCATAGTGCTCTTACCTTGTACGAAAAGTAGTCATGGGGATATCCTCTTTCATCACCCTTACTTGGTAATATCTTGACCGCAGATCCACCATGAAGATATATTGTGCTACACGTAGCTAATCAAACAAGTCAGAAATTTATGGCATAGGATAATTGTTCTTTATCATGATTTTTGTGAACTCATGATAATCAATTCCAAGGAACATTGACCTATCCTTCTTCTTGACGAAGAGGACTGGTTCACCCCATGGTGAAGCACCTGGGTGTATAAACCCTTTATCCAGATTCTTCTTTAGTTGTTTATTTATCTCCTCAAGCTCCATAATGACCATTCAATATGGAGTCTTTGAAATTGACAATGCCTCAAGTATAAGATCAATAGAGAATTCAACATATCTTCTAAGATGAATACCAAGTAATTCATCGAGAAACATTTTAGAAAATTCCCTCTCAATAGGTGTGTATTCAAGTATGGTTGCATCCGTAGACACAATAATCTAAGTAAGATATTCATGTTCATAGGGTATTAATATCCATGCTTGATATGATGGTGCTAAAGAAGTTTCATCCTCCTCCTTTCACTTGTACATAATCAGGGGTCGATTCTCCATATGGAGAGTGATTTTCCTCTCATGGATATTTATGTTGGCTCTATATAGGTAAAGCCAATCCATGCCAATAATTGTATCAAATTACACTAGAGGGAGTATGAAAAGGTTCTTCGGGAAGTTCAATCCACAAAATGTGATAGGGGAGGAGTCATATTCATGGGATGCAATGATTGTCCCATTTTCCATTCACACCATCATCTATACTTCCATGATTTCTGGTGGTTTTGGGATTGTTCTACTAAAAATTCGGAATATAAAAGAATGCATAGAACTATAATAAAAAAGTTCATTTTCTGTTCTTAAATGAATAACCGGTGTACTTTTCACCACTTTGTTGTCACATTTTTCATCAACAATAGTGTTGGAAAAATCTCACACTTTCTGCCTTGGAGGTTGTTGGTTGGCTCTGAAAACCCTTGGCTTAGGGAACTTGTTTTCCAAGTTCCCCAATTCATTACAGTTGGAGCAATAAATGATGCATTGAGGTTTGAACAGAGTGTTCCTCTCCTTTGTCGCAGAAACATGGTTTTATTGTCGGTAATTAATGGCCAGGTTCCCTTTTCTTCCACACCTAAAGCATTTCTTCATCCCCTTCAGGTAATTTATGGGGTTCATCTTTACGCAACTTTGGAAAGTAGGGTGCTAGAATATCTTATCACCATTAGATTTATCAATCAGACTACAAGAATTAAAGTCCACTTTCTTCTTCTTATCTCCATGATAACACTGATAATCTCAAATCTACATTTCTACTTTGAGGGAACATCGGATAATTTCCTCATAGATATTGAAGTCACAGATCTCCAAGTCTTTCTATAGGCTATGTTTTAGCTCACCAAATAAGCATTCGACCTTGAATTCGGGAGTAATGACAAAGCTAGAGGCATATCGTGCAAGCCTTATGAAGTTTCCCTTGTACACTCAGATGGATTTGTCATCTTTTTTCTTGAGGGAAAGGAAGTACCTTTCCATCTTATGTTGGAGGGAGCATGTAAAATTTTTATCAAACAACATTTTCCAGAAATCCTTCTATTCCAATGCCTCAATCGCTTCCTCAGGCTTCGTTTTTTTGAACAATTTCCCCCATTGATCAGCTTCACCCTCCATATGATAAGCAGCTAGAAAAACCTTTTTTTCAGAACATTGAAGGACAGAGAAGATCTTTTCAATGGAGTTGATCCATTTCTCGGTAGCACTAGATTGTGGATTTTTATTTCTTAGGGGGGTTGGATGTTCTTCTTAACCCATGTTTCTATTCAAAATATTAGTTCTTTAATAGAGTATCGTGAAAACATTTGTGATTCCCGCTCCCATAAGATTGGGCATCTCATTATAATAGTCATCACATTGATCTTTGCATCGGTTTTTAGCATGAATCCTCATATTAATGGCCATTGGATGGAATAAAATAAAATCTAGGTGTAGCACATAAAGGGGAATCCAATGAGAAAATGGGATAACCTATAAATTACATTTATTTCCTTAAAATGTGAATTTTTAGGCTTCAATCAATATTATCCATGATCTACTAGCCAACATATATTTTTAGGGGCATTTTTTATTCCCTTGATAATGGTTCTTACTAAGTTTATGAATTTACAAAATAATATCCCTTGGGAGTGTCTTAACCAAGAGTGAAACTAGGCCTGTTGTCTTGTACCAATTCTCGTTTGAGTCTTGCTCAAAGTGGTGTTTCTGAGTTTTACCACTAAATACTTTTGTGCCAAAGCCACCTCTACTTGTTCGTATCCAGATAGGGATGTGTATTCTTGATAAACCACTTAATATATAATAAAAAAATTAGGGATGATTTTATTATACTTAGTATTATTCCTAAGTAATTGACTAGGGTTCTCTAATCTTGATCACAAAAAAAACAAAACCGATCATTTGAAAACAACTATAATAACTATTATATTTTTTTCACACATAAACATGATTTATTACATAAAAATTCAATTAAGAAAACATTAAGGATCGGTATGTCTAGTGTCTTGAGAAATTAGGAACATTACATAAAAAATTATAACATAAAACACAACATCTTTATTGAAAACTTCTTTTACATGACCACAACATTCCTTCCTACTTAGCATTTTATGGGATAACCAGAGGGCATGAATAAGAAAATGGTGAGCTATAAAGCCCAATAAGGGATTAAATAAGGAATTACACGAAGAATATAGTACATGTTAAAAAATAGTCATATCAATGTAGCACAAGATAAACATGAACATAAATGCATGATATAGCATGATTATCATGACATGGAAATGTGGAAACAACATTTAAAATGATATTAGCTTGAGCCAAGGCTCATTACACATGGAGCATGAGTAAACCCTCATTGAACTTGAATTAGATTGATTAAACCTCATTGAACTTGAATTATCATGATTAAACCCTCATTTCACATGTTGTATCATGATACTATTCTTTACCCAATGCCTTGGAGCGCTATTCGGGTGCACCCTTTAAAAACATTTCATTTCATGTATAAGTGTGTCGCATGGATCATAAAACATGGATTCATTAAACATCCTAATTTATTCCTCGAATAAGGGATGTTTAATACATAAATATAAGTCCTAAATCAAAAATTACATGTTCATAAATTTGAATACCCTTGATAGAGGAATGGGTGTGGTATTCACTTACATGACGATTTTGGCATGGGAAATTTTGGTGTATCTTCGGTAGCATAATGATGTCAAATAGAAATTGTAAAATGATTTTATGAGATAGAAAGGGTTATGTCAACATTGATGAATGAAATTTATAGTAAGGGGATCATGGAACAAAATATTCCAACATATTTAATGGAATTTATATGCATAATATAAAAAAAATTCTTGAAAGTAAATGAGAAGAGAAAAATCACTTACGGAATTTTGGCATGGTAACAGGTGTACATGGGAGGAATTAATGAGATAGAAAGGTATATCTCATAATTAAAACATAATTAAGGTAGTATAGGGGAGGTTATAAATCATTCCCCAATATTTTTAATTGAAAATAAATGGGCATAACAATATAAGTAAACTTGGACATAAATAAAGAAGGAAGAAAAGTGAGGATCCCTTAATTGGAAGTGTGATCCCAAAGTCTTGGGATAGGCTTTAGAGAGGCTTCATGAGAGCTTGGGGGGACTTGGGAGGACTATAGAGAGAGTAATTCAGGTTTTGGTCAATATCTAAATGGTTTGAGTGAAGGTTAATGGGATATTTAGTGGATTTATATAGGAAAGGAGAGATTATTCTATATTATTTAGGTTTGGGACACTACACGTTAAACTAATAAAACCCACAAACCATACCATGGTTTTTTCCCATGGTTTTTTCCAAATTGGAGTGTAAAAAAATTATTTTATATGTACAATGGACGAACTTATTAAAATATTAGGTTTAATTATGTAGAGGTGAGTCACACTCTCAAGGAAATCATTTTAAAAAGGTAAAATATTTTTGAAGTCTTGGAGGGTACAGTAAGGCACCATAAAATTAATCAAAAAATATATAATAAAATTATTTTAAATATAAAACATATATTGGCAAAAAATCCTTTATATAGTATTATATTACATCATTATTAGGTCATTATGATGTCATAAACCACATTATATATTTAAATGGAATTTAATTTTTACCCAAAAAATCGACTATCTTAGAAAATTATGAAAAATTCACCATTAGATAATTTTGACATCCTGAATCCCAAAATGATATAATTCTATCCTAATAATCTTATAAATATGTGAATTTTCAATTTTAATATAAAAACTGACATTTATTGAAAAATCATGTGTTTTGAAAAAAATAGTTTCTAAAACCTTAATAAAAATTTCAATTGTATTCTTGAAAAATTATACGATCATTTATATTTAATAAAAATTAATTTAATGATAATATCTTATTAAAATATTATTTAATTAAAAATTTCATTAATTCATCAAAATAGCTTTCTTAATTGAATATTAACAAAAAATACTATGTGTGCTTTAAAACCCATTTACAAAGTAACAATAATAAAATGAATGTATATTATTTATAAAAAAATAATGCACATAATCATAGTGCTAGGGTCTTGTTACATAACCCCTTATAACACCTTCATAAGACCTATGGGTAACCTGTGTGATAGTGACAGACTCTTAGGGCGGCTCGGATAACATCGCTCGGGTGGTAATCTCTATTAACTTCCAATTCTCCCGTGGGCATTTATATTTAAGCTTAATGTGTGGAAGCTCCTCTTGGGCTTGGTCAAGAGAGAAGCCCAGTGATTCTACCTGTTTTTTTTATCTAACAAATGGGCTTCGTATGGAAAAAATCCAAAGGATGAGGCCATCACTTCCTTTGTCTGAGTAAATTGGATTTGTTAAACCCCTATATTTATAGTAATTATGTGGTCACTGTTCAATGACTATATTAGCAATGATAAATATTATTAATGGTATTTTAAAATCTGGAAACATAAAACCATGGCATTGCATATTTTTTATATAACCATTTTACATAATAAGACATTTAATTTGATCAAGAGGAATTTTCATTAATAAAATTTTGGGTTGTTTCAATTTGAACACATCATTAACTAATATAGCCAGTGTCAATCTAATAAAATTGGAAAGAAATTCACTAAATTAAGAACTACTTAATCTATAATATGTATTCCACATATCCCATTAATTATCCAAAAATTGAATTATTATAAACATATCATCTATAATACATATCTTAATAACCTAGGGAAATGAAACGATAAAAACTATGAGCTAAAACACTTAGTAAGGGAATCTCTATACCATATTCTATCATATAATAGACAAGTAATGAATAATAAGATAAAATTAAAGGATAAAAAATATATAAATAATTACATGGATAAAAATTACTAGTTTCATAGTGATAGAATGAAAAATTCCAAACATCATAATCGTATCATCAAGGCCTCAGTATAAACATCACACATACCATTAAAGAGTCATGTCAAGACATCAAAAATAAATGAGTATTCATACCCTAGATACCAGGCCTAGTTTGTCTCTTGGGACCTATTGATTCATCAGGAGACTATCTAATATAAGGCCCCACCAAACACTTACAATTTCCAATTCATTCGCTATATGAAAGAAATGGTTAAACTATAAAATTACAAACCAAAATTCCTTAGTAATCAATATACATTTGTATTAAAATTAATTTTATAGGGATTATCAATATTTCCACAATCAATAAATATATTATCACTTTATTTCAACAACTCTCAAACTAAAACCATATAGAGAAATGGATATATGGTTAAGTCAATTATTTCCCCCATTCAAAATGTTTAATTATATTGTAATAATATATATTGATAAAAAATGTTGATAGTATTTGTATCTTACCCCGATATAGAACTCTCTCAAGTGGCCAAAAAGGGTTGGTTATGATACCTCAAGCACGACTCCCTATATGCCAGAGTTTGTGGACTAGCAGTGAGGGTGTGATATGTATAGTGGGAAGAATATACCCCAAGGTATAAAGTTTCATTGTTGTGCCAATAATCCATATAAAAAAGAAGTTAGATTAATAGTCATATCATAAACCATATAACACAATTAGGAAATAAATGAGAAACTGATATACCAAAAATGATGAATCATGTAATTAGAGGCCGATACATATCTAAATGTCAAACTGAAAAGACTATCGTAAAAGAGTCTTCTGACACAAGATAAACCCAAAAGACTCTAGTCATAAACCCCATATAAAACCCATATACCAACTCTATCCCATCTAGAAAAAAATACGGTCCACAATAGGGTATCTTTCCATTGTACAAACCTGCATCCATGAAATCTGCTCAGGTTCCAAATGATAGCATGGATAGGGTGTGAGTAAAACATAGTAGGTTGACTCCATCATGTATAAAAAACTATTCGGATAAGAAATTCATGTAATAATGCGAAAAAAAGTTATTAATTAATTCAATAATAATTAAAATACAGCAACAACCTACTTTGGAACCATGCTGGAATATCATTGTGCTTGTCTCACAACCATTAAAACCATAACCATATAACCATGTTAAAACCTAACTTATCTCAGTTTGATGTGATAATGTCTCTATGTATGTCTCACTACCATTACAACCACAATCATATACCCATGGTATAATGAATCATTGATCCAAGGCCTCTGTATATCATCATGGTATCTGTTAGGTCCAATCCTAGTATATAAGACATGCAACATGTGTCAGGGCCAACCTCGGTATATTATCATCACAGCATCTGTCAGGGCATAGCCTGATATAGAAGCACCTCAACATGTGTCTGGGAATAGCATGGTATATAAGAGTCTCATCATTTGTTATAGAATGGCCTGATATATAAGCATCTCAACATGTTTCAGGTCATAGCTATCTAAATATTAATCTCATCATGTGTCAGGACATAGCATGATATATAAGCATCTCAACATGTTCCACGAGTGCATATCACAATAGTAAGCATTTCCAAATATAACCAAATAAGACCAAATTGTTAAATTCTATAATTACCATTTTTCTTTCGATTTACCCATTATTTTAACTAATCAATTAATCCATTTTCCATGGTGAATCTATATTAATAGATCACCTTAAACTAATTCCATGCTAAAAATCATAAGTAATCCATTTCCAATTCATTATTTTAAAAATTTGTATCACCCAACGGGTAGCTATAACCCAGGTCACATCATCAATTTCATCCAAATGGATCCAATTAATAATTAAACATATGATTATCATTATTATACTCAAGTAATTAATTATGGTACATAGGCATTAGCGCAATCACAATATTGAATATACTTAGAAATTGAAAAATAGACCACAGGGTTGAGATTTAAACCCCATACCTTTAATCGGAGAAGAATGCAACTCATCCCATGGAAAACACCAATAAATATAATGGTGTAGAAGAACACAATGTTAACCTAGATAAAAACTGATCAATATCAAAACCAACAATAATCAGGTTCAAGAGATTACACTGCAAAAATCATAAGTGAAGGTAAAACAAATAAAAACAAAGCACTATTGATCGATCGCACAAATAGAATGTTCATAAGGGAGAGATGTACTCTACAATTTCTAAGAGGCTTAGCAAGGGTTGATAGGGGAAATATGTTTGTGATAAAATGAGATCAGCATCATGTAAAACACCTTTAAAACAGTAGGTTGGTAAATTACCCAACATGTAACTCATTTACATGTCATGTAATTTTTTAGAGGGATACACTAAAAACCCCATCTCCTAAACTAAATTTTTAATTCACCTAAACATTACACATCATGTGATTGGTTCATGATATGTAACCACTTCATATCATGAATCAGTTCACGACATGAGTCTAGTGGCTTTTACACATTGTGTAACTCGTTTACAGGGCGTGTAAAGGCCCTGTAGATAGTTTACATCCCGGTTTACTTATAAAAACATGAACCCCATTTAAGGCTTCTCAACACACCAAGAACCCTTGGTAACATTTGACCTATTTATAACTAGACTACATTAATTCAAAAATAGTCCCCTAACTACACCCCATGAGAATCCTCTTTGGTTTTCTCAAGTTTCCTCACTACGCAAGTCTGTGTTTATTAAAAAAGACATCGATGATAAAATATGGCCACCAACATTTAAATAAAATTAAAAAATAAAAAAAAATAATCAAAAACTCTGATAGAGGTGTACCTAGAAATAGAATGGATCTTAAAACCTAAACACCATAGAGCATCTTGTCCCCTAGCTTCTCCAAGAATCATTGTGGGGTATCAGCAAACAATTTTGACCACTATGTTCAAATAAAAAACTCTATCTCCCAAGTCTATTACTAAACTCACCCAGGATTCCATAGCACTCAAACCAACAATATAGTCCTACCCCAGATATATATATCACTATGGTCCATGATCCATATCTTGTTTTCTTCTAAGGATTAATCTATATCAATATTGACATCTTCTACATCTATCACATGAGAAGGGCCTAGATGATATCTCTAAATTTATGACACATGAAACATGTCATGGATGGCACTATATTTCTATGGTAGGGATAAATGGTATGTAATTGGATTTACCCTTTCAATGATCTCAAATGGCCTGAAAAACTTGGGTTCTAGCTTTCCTTGTTTCCTGATGCAGCATTGCCTCAATATTGGTGACACCCAAAGGAAAACAAGATAAAAAACCATGAACTCCATATGTAAAATCTGATGGTGAACATAGGATTTATACCTACTCTATGTGGTCATCAACATAATCTTGTTCAACTAAACCTTCTCAGATTTCTCATACATGATACTAGGTCCAATAAATGATGACTCACCCCCCTCCAACCAACAATGAGGTAAACAACACATCCTACCATAAAAATATACAAAAGGTTTCATCTAGATTGATACCTAGAAGATGTTATTATATAAGAACTCCATGAGTTCCATATGTTTCTCCAATGAACCAAAGAAATCCAAAACACAATATCATTACATATCCTCGAACCTAAATAATTTGCACAGATTAACCATCATTCTGAGGATGATAGGTCATACTTAAAGGAAACTATGATCCCATATCCTTTTTAAGATCCTTCCAAAAGCATGTTGTGAAATGAGGATCTCTATTTTAAATTACACTCCTTAGAGAATCATGTAACCAAACTACCTCAGGTACATAAATACCGCCTATATTATAACCTGTGAAGGTCTCCCTGATAGGAAAGAAGTGGGATACCTTCATCATTCAATCCAAAATCACCCATAATAAATCATTCTTCTGATTCATCCTGAGTAATCCAATCACAAAATCTATGTGACGTCATCCCATTCCAACTCAGGAATGGAAAAAGGACAAAAATCTCATCTCACCTCTAGTGATCTACTTTCACCTACTAAAAAGTGAAACATCTCCCCACAAAGCCTGTAAACTCATTATTCATTCCTGAACACCATTACTTTCTATGGATATAATGATACATCTTTTTCAAACTAGGATGTAATTCCCATCTAGAATCATAAAATTCCCCCATCATCTCCTCCGGAATTCCATAGGAACTCATACTTGGTCAAGTAAATAAAGTGGGTTTTAACTACAAGGAGACCATCTAGGTGGTGTCTCCCACCATATAAGATGTATATTAGAACTAATCCATCTATATTAGATAACTACACTATATTTATCTGGTACAAAATATGGGGAATAACATATGTCAATGTCAGAACTATTTGACCCTAAGACTCTTGGACATTAAGATGCATGTCTGCAAAGAGGGCCATCATCCACCACTTATCGTAAGAATCCTGCACTTCCTGTTTCTACATCCTTCAGCTCAATACATCGGCAAAGATGTTTCCCCTTCATAGTGTATAATCCAATTCAATGTTGAAAGACTATAAATACTCAACCCTCCTTTTCTATTGAAGGCTTCGGTCCCAATTAGAAAATATTTACTTGAGGCTCTTGTGGTCCATGTATACCACAAACTACTTTACCATATGATAATTTCTCTAACATCTTATAGAATATACCACTACTGATTACTCTATATCATGAGTAGGGTAATTAATCTCATGAGGTATCACCTTCATGGGGTCTTAATCAAGCAATCAAACCTCCTGTATCAGAACTACTTTGAGTCCAGCTTCAAATGCATCACAGTATGTTGTATATGCATTACCAGACACGTGTTAAGTGAGGATTGGTGTTGATATCAGTCTACCATTCAACTCCATAAAATCTTTCTCATAAGAATCTGAACAAACAAACTTCACTCCCATTTTGTTCATCCTAGAAATCAGTGATTTTAAACTGGATGAGACATGGATAAAACACCAATAATAGCATGCTAATCCTAGACATCTCTAAATCTCGATGACATTCTTGGGCTTCTCCCAAGATACAATAGTTGAAACCATATTTGGGTCAACTAACAGTATTTCCCCTAAGATGAAATGGCCCAACAAGTACACTTTATCAATATAAAAACATCATTTTGATATCTTGGAGTAAATATGATTCCCTCTCACTATACTCAAGACAATGTCAAAATGTTGGGAATGATTGTCTGTTGACTAAGAGTACACTAAGATATCATTGAAAAAACCACCACAAAATAGTCTAGAAAAGGATGAATGATTCTATAAATCAAGGCCATGAATACCATCAGTGCATTAGTCATTCCATGAAACTTCACTATAAACTCATACAAACCATACATACTTGTAATTTAATTTTGATGTATGTACAATGGTGCCACCTTTAATTGTTGGTATCCTAGTCTCAAATAAATATTATAGAATATCCAAGAACCTCTTTTCTAATTGAAGATATAATAAATTAATTTAAGGGGATATCAGCTCTTGACCTTCATCAGGTTCAACCTATAATAATCCACACCTAATTGAAACATACCATTATCCATTTGTTGAAGAGAAACAAAGAACCCAAGGTGATGTAATAGGTCGTACGAACCCTTTAGCTTCCAGATATTCCAACTAGACTTTCAACTCTCAATGCTATGTTTGTAACATCTTGGAAGGTGAAATAGACACCAAATCAACTTTTTACTCCAACTCGATCATGAACATGATCTCTCACTTGGGTGACAAACCATAGAACTCGTTCAGAAATACATCCTAAAATGATTTACCACTGGAGGAAATGAATCCTTCTACATTCCATCATTTTCTATAGTACTAATATATATTTAATCTGTGATAAAATCTAGTATGCAACAAATTTCGCATGAAGGACCAGCCCAAAGATCCCCCTCGCCTTGGTGAGAACAGATACATCCTTTTGGAGGTATAAAGGTAACACTCCTACTATAATATCCAATATGATCCTGGTATAGAACTAGCCAATCCATACCATGAATCAAACCAAAACTTTTCATTTTCTTCACAAATGATTCCCAAATAAAATGGTAACCACTAATCCCTAAAGAACATGTCTTCAAACATTTGATATTCTCTCACCAAAATCCCAATGGTATATCAATAGCTAAAGCACCATCCAAGCGTTCCACAACAAATCCCGAAGCGTTTATAAAAAAGGTAGGTAAAAAAGGATTTAATCCTCCAGTATAAAAAATTAATTCTAAGGTAGATGATACAAGAATCATACCTTTGATGGTAGAAGGTCGTGCATCCAAACCAGTTGAGGAATATTTCATAGCATACAGCTAGCTCGCCCCCTCTACCCTGGGCTCCAATCTGATTCTCATGTGTTGTTCCCTCTAAGTTGTACTGTTACTCCTGCACTGGTGTCCCACATCCCCTGCCTCGACATGAAGGACATGTAGAACCCCAACTACAAACCTACTCAGGGGTAGCAGAGCCCCTTCAAGAATCAGGTCCCTATTTGGATCCCCTTCAACTGATCTGGCATAGAATGTTCCAACAAAAAATATAAATATGAACCAATATTCTACAAAAAATGACACTCAATTACAGGGTAAGAAAACTATGAGTGTTTGGGGTCAAACATTCCATATTTATAGAACTTCAAACAAATTCATTCCTAAGTTAGTTATCTACTTCTCTATCTACTCTACCTACTACTTCCTTGCCTAAAACTGTCACAGTTGGACTTCTTGCTACCCGAAGAAGAGATCCAAGTTTTCTCGGCTTAAACATCATGGCTACTACTCAGGGCCAATTTTGTATTACCTTCTATGATGATTGAATGGATCATCACGTCCTCAAAATATCTCATATTGGAGAAATTCACCTATTACCTAATCTCATAGTGAATCTCATCCTAAAAATGTCTCACCCTAGAGATCTCATCAACAGTCAAGGATGTCACAAAGCGCTACAAATCAGTGAAGCATACATCGTAGTCCATCCCTAACACACCCTCCTATGTTGGATACATGAACTCATGAGCCTTATCATCCCTCAACATCACTAGATACAAGTGGCTCATAAATTCATCTCAAATTACTTCTAATTTAACTCCTCTTATTATCCGTCTTTTTTCAGAATGTCCCACCAACGCTTGGCTGGTCTACGAAGCATATATAAAAAAAGATTCACCCTCTGATATGAAGGTGTCTCTAGGTGCTTAAAGATCATTTATACAGACTCAATCCAGAACTCAATTTCTTTTGTGCGTCTTTCCCTGGTGAAATTAGGCAGATAGTGCAGCTAAAACTCTCTCGTCAGCTCAGAAATTGATGGTATAGTGATAAAATGATCCTTCTTAATGTATCTCATAACCCTTAATAAGTTGTCACAAAGATGAACATATATATGATCCTCAAGATCTATAGTAACCATAGGCTCTTCTACGTTAGGGTTGTACTTATTTCAACTTTTCTGAAACTAGATTTAAAGATGACAAGAATGCATTTTCTCTAAAAAAATCACACCTTAAAGTATTGGGTAACAATAAGGCAAACCTCAATAGGTGACTACAATAGAGAACCATTTGATATTGGTCTCTATAATCATTGATTAACTAATAAATTACCATGAAATAATAATTCATTAATTTCATTTATTAGGTATAACAGATATCTAATATAATAGTCTAAATAGGAAATATATTACATGCATATAAAAATGTCCCTATCATCAGTTATTCATGTTAGTATTTATCCTTATGTACCTATCATGATTAATGAATAAATATCTCACACCATACTGATCCACAAATAAAAATATAAAGAAACAATAACATCACACAACATGTAAATCACCTAAGGTGAAATAACATCATTCCATAACAAGAAACCATCATGAAAAATAACCACATCCTAGGGCAGTCAAATTTTCCCTCGTACATAGGTCAGCTACTGCAATGCACAGGCTCATTACCATGTCCTGACATTTCCTAATATACTTTCTACCTTTACCAAATAGTAATGTGATAGAAAAATAAAACATTTTTCTATGATACCAAATTGTAACATCCCTTGATCTAGAACCCTCTCACATGGTCAAAAGGGTTGGTTAAAAGACCTCAAGTGTGCCTCCTTGTATGCTAGAGGATACTGACTAGAAATGAGGGTGAAATATTCATAGTGGGTAGACTATAACCCCCTGTTATGAAGTGTAATAACAGAGGAAATAATCCATATAAACAAAATAAATCAAAGTTATAGTCATAGATAAAACTATATAGCACAACTGGGATATAAAGGAGAAACCAATATACCAAAATTGAGGAATCATGTAATGATACACTGATTCGTATCTAAATTTAAAAATGAAAAAAATATAATAAAAAATTAATATGACACAAGATAATCCCAAAAGACTCTAGTAAAAAACCCCCATATCAGACCCATCTCTAAACTCAAGCCCATCCCGTAAGCAACAAGGTAAGGAAAAAGGTCCCTTGCCCTTGTCCAAACCTATATCCCTGAAATATTATTCGGTACCAAATAGTGGCCTAAATAGAGTGTGTGTTAAACTCATTAGTTTGAGACCATCATGTTTAAAAACCACTATTATGATAAGTGCATCATATAATGAGATAAACACGTGTATTAATTATTACAACAATTAACAAAATACAGCAAAACATGCTTCGGCACTATGATGGAATATCTCTGAGAATGTCTCACAAATATATTAATTGTAACCATATAACCATGGTAAAACAAATCCTACTTTGATTCCATGTCAAAATGTCTATAATAGTTTCTCACAACCATGAAAACCACAACCATATACCCATGGTATAATGAACCATTGGTCCAAGACCACTGTATAATAATTTCAACTTGTGTCAGGTCCTATACCAATATATAAGCATCATAGCATGTGTCATGTCCTAGATTGATTTATAAGAATCAAAACATGTGTTAGGGAATATCCTAGTATATAATCATCTCAACATGTCCCAGGGCATAGCCTAGTATATAAGCATCTCATCTTGTGTTAGGGCATAGCATAGTATATAAGAATCTTAGGAGCTATCACAAGTGCATATCGCAATAGGAAGCATATAGAAATATAACTACATAAGACCAAATGGTTAATTCTGACAATCACCATTTTTATTTCAATTTAAAATTTATTTCAATAAATCTATTTTCAACAGATATCAAGAAATCAAATAAGATGCATTTCATGCTAAAAATCACAAGTCATTTGCAATTCATTGTTTTCAAATGTTCGCTCACCCAACTGGTAGTCATAAGCAATGTCACGTCATCAGTTGAGTACAAAGGGATCCAAGGAATAATCTAACATAGGATTATTATAATTATATTCAAGTATTTAGTTATAGTGTACATGCATTAGCCCAATTGCAATATTGAATATACTTAGTAATTGAAATTTTGACTATAGGGTTAAGATTTAGACCCCCTACTTTTAACCGGTGAAGAACGCAATGCTTCCAATGGAAAATTACAACAAAGATGATGGTGTAGAAGATCAAAAGGAGAACCTAGATCGAAACTAATCAAGATCAAAACCAACAACAACCATAGTCAAGTTATTGCACTAAAATGATCAAAATAGGGGGGAAACAAAGCAGAACCAATCACCAATGATTTATCACACAAATGGGATTTAGAGAATGGAGGGAGGTGCTTCAAAAACAAATAGAATATTCTTAGGGTTTAGATAAGGAATCATAATGTGAGAAAATGAGATCAATCCCATGTGAAAAAACATTAAAACTTCATTTTGTGAAATTACATGGCATTTAACTTATTTACACACCATGTACTTCTTTTTAAAGTGACACACTGAAAAACTTGTCATCTCAACTGAATATTTAATTCACCCAGACATTATGCGAGGGGTGATTGGTTCACAAAATGTAATCACTTAGTTTTATGAATCAGATTCTGTTGGCTTTTATACATCATTCAGCTCATTTACACGGTGTATAAATGTACTGAATATAGTTTTTGTCCCAATTTCCTTATAAACCCCTTTAAGGCTTCTCAACATTCCAATAACACTTGGTAACACTTGATCCATTTATACTCGAACTCCATTAATTAAAATAGAATCTCCAAACCACTTCATGTGTCAATACTCTCTAGTTTTCCCTAGTTTTCTAATAACCCATGTTTGTGTTTATTCAAGAAAAATCACATCTAGGATGAAACATAGCCACTGTGGTTTACATATGAGGCAAAAATCAACCAAAATAAGATTAACTAAAAACTAAAAGAGAGATGTACCTATAAAAAGATGATATATTCAAGTTTTATTAAGGCATATAATACATTTAACATAATAACATTAAATAATATTGAAATAAATTTCATCAGATTCATATGGAAAACACTTTAAAAGACATAAAATTATAAGTGATCAAGAATTATACTATTTGAGATCATAAGATTAATCTTAAAAAATAAAATAAAATGAGTGAAATTGGAAGGTATTGCATGAAACATAACTCTAACTGATGTAATATAAAGATGAAATTTGAGTTAAGATAGTAAATATTCTTTTATAAATGTTTTTTTTACAATTCTCTAAAAAGGATGTCATGATTAATATTCATAAGTCAATATCAAAAAGTTAATAGGAAAACTATTATAAAAAATATCCTTAAACTAAATCACAATAATAGAGTCTTAAAATGAAATAATGGTTTTCCCAAGGGTATGTCGAGTAAAAGATAAAAATTATAACATTAAACTAAATCATTTTAAATATTTTGAGAATACCCTTTTTGAAACCCACATTGTAAAAAGAACAATATAAAATTTATTTGAATGGTGGTGAAGATAAATATAAATTAAACATGATATAATACATATTAAGAATTAAAATATATGAATGTGAAACATTTATGAGACGAACTAATATGTATATAGAGGATAAATCCCATTAAATAGGATTTGGATTACTCTCTATAATTTTCCATTTATATGAAGAAATAAATACATCAAAAAATAATAATTGATATAACAGCCCTTAAAAATGGAGTTTATGAGAAAGAAATATAAATAAATAGAAAAAAATTATAATTAAAATATAATTCCATCATAAAATTTATTATACTCAACTTATAATAAAAATTTCATGGAGAGTTATTATAACATAATGAATGGAAAATTATTTATGAAAACACATACAGTTTTACTAACACATGGATTAAAAGGGTTGGAATGAGGTATTCATGAAAAGGAATATAGAAACCATGGAATAATGATAAAAATAAAATTAAATGGATTAGTAGGTAAATTATATAAAACAAAACAAGGTTCAAAATATGAAACATGTCTCATGGAACTTAAAATTGTGACAAAGAACCCTTATGAATATCACTATCTTTAATGTAACAATCCTTTGGAAAGGGATCATTGAGAAAGAATGTTAAATATTCCAAAATAAATGTGGAATTAAAATTATATTCAATTATAGGATGAAATATTAAAACGTAGAATAATGGATTTTAGGAAAATCCATATAAATCAATGAATGTAAATTAAGTTATGAAAAACACTTACCATTAATCATTCTTAGTGGAATGTTCTCTCACCTCCTATATAAAGAAAATACTATCTTAATCATCTATTTAAGAAAATTATTAATACCTATAAACATTTATATACATAATTTATAAAAATTTACTAAAAATATATTAGTTATTAATATTTTATTTTACACACTAAATGTTATTAGTTTTGGTTTCTTGTTTAGTACTAGTTTTACAATGGTAGTGTCGGTTCTTGTATATAGATTCAATGTTCATCATCCTAATATATTTATATGAACCGGAATATATGGTTTAGAATTATTTATAATTTTTAATTTCATATCATATGTATTTTAGTTTTGATTGATAATGATGGAATTTATGATGATCTTGTTTGAGTAATTTTTTAACGAGCAAAATATGTTGTATTAATTATAAGAAAAATATTTACATAAAACCTAGAGAAATATAAAAAATATATTTTCTCATTGATGTATAATAATATTATTATTTATGTTTTCATAGTCATACATGATATAAATTTATATCATTGTCCATATAGGTGGTTAAACCGACCTAAATACGAACATGATACAATTGATTAGTGAGTACGGTCAAGAACATTATTCTTTTAGAATATTATCATTATTAAATAAGAATAATTATATTATTTTGATATTTTTATGTTGGTGAATAATATTTTAGGATATTTATACAATAAATAAAATAATATATAAAAAAGTTAAATCTGTTAATTTTTGGAGATGGTAGTCTTCGCATACACATGGGTAACGTATTCATTTTACATAAAATGATAGGAAAGTGTGAAATAATTTATGTTTTAAGATTTTCAGAATTATATAAATATAATATTTCATTCATTATAAATATATTTTTAACCATCCATGTATATTGGTTATAGAAAATGAGACACACCGCTTTGTAGAGGCAGTATTCCACGTGTACTCATAAAGTCCATTTTCATTTTTTTAAGGGTAAAGGAAAAGGTGAATATTTTTTATTTAAAAAAATTATTATATAAATAATATTGATTTCATAATTTTTAAATTGTTAATACATGTTTGTATAAGAAATATAGATAGGGAAAATTATTTGAAATAGATCAGTACTTGGGTTGGGAATTTGAACATTCTCATGACGTACTTCTTTGAAATGGAGGGCTTATGCCAACATAAATTGAAAAGAGGCTTTTGGAATTGGATAAATTCATATATGGGAATTAAAAAATATTAGGTATTCAAGAGTAATTAAAAAATTTATAATTTTCATAAAGGGGTGGTGGTACAACCCATTTATATGTGGAGGAAATGGTATTTTTTGTAAATATAAAAGGTAAATTAAATATTCAAATGTCAAGTGAATCCAATGATGGAAAATAGTGGAGTGGATAATGGGTTTTGGGTAATAAATCCTCATTCATAAATTTAAATATTATTTGTCATCATTTTTTATGTCTTTAACTCTTAGATTTTTCAATTTTATTATTTTTTTATCTTTGTATCTAATTTTAATATATAAGTAATTTAATTTTAATGAACAAAAAAAATTATTATATAATTTGAACATAATTATTCCAAATATGAAATAATTTTTTCTAAAAATATATCTATGGAAGATAAAATTAAATTTTACTATTAGCACACATCACTCATAAAACCCCAATTTATGGGAAAAAGTGTATTATTAATCCTAAAAATTATATTTAGGATGAAATTATAAATGTTTTTTATTTCTATGACATAAATTGGTTTATTAAAAAAATAGAGTTATGTTTCTTTCATAAAAATCTCAAATCCAATTACCCTTTATAAAATATTAATAAAATGAAAATATTGGGAAACATTTTTTATTATAATAAAATATTACTTATATTTCTAAATGTTAAACATAGGTTTTATAAACTCATGATATAATATTAAAAAGAATAATTTTGATCCAAAAATTCATTTTTCTTCATGAATAAAATCTTATATGATTTTATTTTCATACAAATATTCTGATAATCTCATAAAATCTATCGTATATGTATAAAATGTATTTTTCATTATTCTCTTAAAAATCAGTAATTTTAGAAAATATAAAAAATCATCTTATTATAATAATTTTATTATAAATAAGAAAATTAATTTAATTTAGTCAAATTAAAATTTCAAATTTTCAGAATTTAAATGTTAATTAAAATCATAAAAACATAATGAAAATAGTTTCATGGGAAAATAAAATTTTAAAAAAAATAATTGTTCTCATTTGAATTTATTTTCAATTTATAATTAATTTTTTTTTAATATATTATTCAATTAAAAATATATCTTATCCAACATATATTTATTTTTATAAAATAAATCACATAAAACCCCAATTTTTGGATAATAAATTTTTATCGTAAAATGATTTTATCAGTTACTTGGATATGCTAATTGAATTTAATAATTCCAATAGTATTAAAAGTAACCCTTATTTTTATTTCTAAATATATTTCATTAATTTACCCACAAATTTAATAACTACTTTACGATAGTTAAATAATGTTAAGTGATTTTTTATGGTTGGGTGTTACATGTGTGGAAAGCTATCAAATGAATTTGGTTTCAAAATAAAATATAATTTAAAATATTAATGTATTACATTATCCTACCTTAAGTAAATTTCACCCTTGAAATTTTAATTATCACTCACTAATAAAATAGCTATGTGTATCCATATAATAAACATAATTCAAGACAAATTTCATTCTAATACATCAACGTTACTATATATTTGAAGTCTAGAACACTAATCATTTAAATCCTAATAATCCTAGGCCTTATTTTTTATTTTATCCAAGAATATAATACCAAATATAATTCTTTAGGTGGAAGACATTATATAGGTGTTTCTTTGAAACTCGTCATTTACCTATTAATAAACATATCCCTTGATTATTATTTTTCTAGTGAAATTTATTCCCAATATGTTTTCTTAGTTGGAAGATCTAACATAGGGTTTACTATAGACATGCCTTTCATAATTTCATTATCATGATCCTAATTCAATCAAAATTGGAAAATAAAATTATTTATTATAAAATTCAATAAAATTGTTATAAATGGCCATATCAATATGAAAACTCAATCATAATATGTCTTCTTCTCTGAAACCTTCATTTCAGGATATATCACATATTCTCAATAATTAAATAAGTGGATCAACCAATAACTCCTTTTGGTTAACCAAGTTTATCCATTTTATTTTTCCTCTTAGGTTCTCAAACATAAATATATTCAAATTTCGTATAAATTTTATAACAAGCCTGTGAATTTGCAAAGAAAATCCCTCAAAAATGTCTAACCAAGTTTATAGTATTTTTCCACTCATTATGCACCATGTGAAGTTACAATTGATACTGAACCTATCTGGGTGATTACATCAACAGAAATTGGTTCCACCACCATATCTAGTTTCTAGTATCTTGATAGGGATGTAATTGCTATAAAAACTAAACAATCTATATTTTACCATAATTTTAGAATGTTTTCCTATATATAACCTTATTATAAATGTTTTCACTAATGTTTTATCATCTTAATTCCCAAAAATCATAAAATATCCAATATTACCTCAACTAACCAGAAGGGTTATCTATACCATTTAAATTATGATCTACCATAACTTATCAACCCTTGATTATAATTAAAAATATTAAATTATTATCAAAAGACAACATCACAATATCTATAACAATTAAAACTATACTTTGATACCAAATTTTACATCACAGAAAAAATTATCCACAAATTTACTTATTTATAAAAAAATCTTTACATCCATTCCTATAAGCTTTTAGGATGGGTATTTTGGATAACTATGACGCATCATTAACTAATATAGAAAATTCATTTCTTATCACAATGATGTTTTTAAAAGTAAATCTATAAATAACTAATATATAATTAGCATTCAATATCTCCAAAAAAATCACTACACATGCTATAATTCTATATAAATCATATGTACTTATTTTCTTCATAACCTAAGTAAATAGAAATATAAGGCTAGTGAGCTCAAAAATCTTAGTAAGGGGAATAATATACTAAAAATGATCAAGAATAATAATGGAATAAATAATATGGAATGAAGTAAATGATAATCAAATAATTTCATATAACTAATCATATCATCCGGAAATAAATTGTAGAATTCGATAAAAAAATATTCCTATGGATAAGAATAATTGGTTTCTTATTGATATAATGCTTAATATGGGACACACTAATCCTATCATAAAGACCTTATAGAAGACTTAATACATATAATTTAGTCCTCATATTAATACATCATGAATAATTTAGTTGTAATACACTAAATACAGATGCTAGTTAGTCTTATGGGATCCACCGATGCGTCAAAGTCCTATCTAATATTAGGTTTCAACAATCACTCACTGTTTCCAATGAATTAACTATATAAAAGAAATTAATACACTATATAATACATAACTAACTTTCCCTAGTAATAAATAAGAATCCATATTGAAATAAAAAGATAGAAATATTCATTATTTTACAAATCAATAATGTTAACATATATATGTGTAAGCATACCTCAAACTAAAAACATATAAAGTATTGGTTATTTTTTAAGTCAAAAATTTTCCTAATCAATAAATGGAATTATAAGATCATAATCAGTCAAGAGAAATAATGATTATGATTTTATAAAAAAATATCCCTTGTGTAATAAAATAACATTAAAAGATGCTGAAATTTCTAAAAATACCTTCCTATAAGGAATACTTCAAATGGTATCATATTAGATGGGATCATGAATTATATTTTTTGATAAAGTGAATATAATCCTCAAAAAAATATTATATGTGGATTTAGATGCTAATACATGAAACATAACTCCAAATAAGGTAAATACTTTTTAAAATAAAGATGAAAATGGATGTGAAATGATTAAATTTATTTTATATTTTTTTATCAACTTCATAAAAAATGGGAGTTATGAGTTTTATTAAAAAGGAAATTTGAATAAGGTAACATGAAAAAAATATATAAAAAAACCTAATTTAAAGGGAATATTAATAATAAAACCCTGAAATGAAATAAAATTTTTTCATATGAAATGTGGATTGTAAGAAAAAAATATGAATAGGAAAGGAAATAATTTTTAATTTTTTTAAAATTCCATTTTTAAAACTATCATCATAAAAAATATAATATAAATTTCTTTTACAGAAGAGTTGATGAAAAATAATAAAGTTCCAATGAGAAAAATACATATTTTTATTTCAATTATATGAAAATAATACATTTTTTAAAAGAAATAATACAGATATAGAGGGTAAATATACATTAAAAAGGATGCATATTACTCTCTAAGATGCTGTATTTTTATGATGAAAGAAAACCATCAATGAAAAATAATTAATGTAATAACCCATCAAATAATATTTCATTAGTAATAAATGGAAATAAATTGAAAAAAATTATAACTACTATATAATTCAATAATATGGTATTCTGTACCGAATATATAAGAATAATTTTGAAAGAGAATTATTATAACTCCAAGAATAGAAATTGAATTAGAAAAACACATACAGCTTTAATAACACAAGGATAAAAAGGGGTGGAAGAGGGATTCATGAAAATTCAGGTAAATCCCATGGAATATTAATAATATAATCCAATGGTTATATAGGTAAATCATATAAAAAAATATGGTGCATAATATGATACAAGTATCAAGGAATTGAAAATTGAGACAAAGAACCCTTATGAATTTAAAAAATTTTGAATTAATAATCTGTTGGAAACTAGTTCAGGAAATTTAATTGTAAATATTACAAAGTAAGATGAAAAAATTATACAATGATAGAAAAAATTAATTTAACTTAAAATAATGAGCTTACAGATAAATCAGTATAACAAAATTAAATAAAACTAAGTTATGAAAAACTCTTACCATTAATCATTTTTTCGATGAATGTTCTCTAACCTCCAGTATAATAAAAAAATTATCCTAGTCACCTATTTCATAACCTTATACATATGGATAAAAAATTAATAAAATCTATTAATAATCATTTATTATAGATAAATTAGTAAGATATATTTTATTTTCATCATCAGGTGTTATTAGTTGTGATTGTCTGTTTAGTAATGGTTTCATAATGGCATTGTTGATTCTTGTTAATAGATTCAGATTTCATCATTATGATATATTTATAGATATAACAATAGATGTTTTATAATGGTTTATAATATATTATTTTCATTTCATAAGTTTTTTAGTCATGATTTGGGATGTTGGAATCAATGGATATCTTTTTTTTTGTAATTTTTTAATGAGAAAATGAAGTTATGTTAATAATAAGTAATATATTGATATAACACCACCATAACCTTAAAAAAATATTACGTTATGATTAGTATCTAATAATATATGGATCTATGTTTCCACTGGAATCCATGATCGAAATTTTTAACATTGTTCACGTATGTGGTTAAATTGACCCAAACAAGAACATGTTCAAACATATCGGAGAGCATGATTAAAAAATTTATTCTTTTGGAATAATATTAGTATTATAAAAGCATAAAGATATTTTTAAGATGTTTTTATGGTGTTGGATCAGATTTTTTGGGAGTTATATAATGAATAAAATATTAGATAAAAATCCACCTTAAATTTTGTTTTGTTTTTTTAATTATTTATTTCATTTTAGCTACATCTTTTTTTTAAAAACACCTCCAAATTTGTCTTAATTTTTTTTTAATTTATTTATTAAATTCTTTCACTGGATATTTTAGCAACCGCTACTAAATTAATGACCCAAAATAATTAATATTAAATAATTTATTATTATTCATTATTATTATTATTATTTTTTATTTATAATCATTTATTATATAATTATTAAAATTATAATTAATTATTAACTACTAAAGATACATTATTATTTACTTATAATTATTTTTTAGTAATTATTTGAAAACTAAATTTATTTTTAATTAAAACAATTATATAATTATAGGTTTATTTCTTATTATTTATTATTCATTATTTATTATTTATTATTTATCATTTATTATTTATTATTTATTATTTATTATTTATTATTTGTTATTTATTATTTATATTTATTATTTATTATTTATTATTTAATATTTATCATTTATTATTTATTATTTATAATTTATTTTTTATTATTTATTTTCTTATTTATTTTGTTATTTATTTACTAATAATTTTTCATTTCACATTTATTTAATTTTTATTTAATTACAAATAATATACTTATTATATATTTACTACATATATATAATTTATTTAAAGTAGTTTTAATTTATTATTTCTTATTTATTATTCATTTGTTATTTATTTAATTATTTATTATAAACAATTTATTGATAATTTCATTATTATTTATTATTTATTATTTATTTATATTTTATAAGTATTTATTATTTATTAATTCTTTAATATTTTAATTATAATTACTTATTTTTATTTATTTTTATTTTGTTTATTTGTTATTTATTTATTTTTTTGTATTTTTAATTTATTATTTATTTATTATTTATTTATGTAGTAATTATTAATTATTACAAATTGATTTCTATTTATTTATAATTTAATATTATTATTATTTATTTATTTATTTATTTACTATAAATATATATATAATACTTTTTATTCGATTATTTCTTTTTATTAATTATTTTTGATTATATATATATATTATTAAATATTAATTAATTATTATTAATTAATTATTATTTATTTAGATATTTATTTATTATCTTTTTTTATATAATTTTTATTTTTAAATTTTTATTTATTGATTATGTATTAATTAGTAGGTTATTAATTAGTTATTTTTTATTCATTTTCATTTTTTTTTAATAAATATTTATTATTTATTTATTTATTCATTATCTATTTTTTATTTTTTATTTTTTATTTTTTATTTTTTATTTTTTATTTACTATTTCTTACTTATTATTTATTATTTTTATTTTATTAATTTATTTTATTATTTATTTAATATTTATTTAATATTTCTCTATTTATTATTTAATTCTAATTTACCATTCATTTATTATCAATTTAATATTAATTAGTAAAATATTTATTAAATATTGATCATATATTTATACTTTATGTGTAATTTATTTTTTATTTATTTATAAATTATAGTTTATTTCTTTATTTCATTATTTCTTATACGAAATTTATATTTATTACTATTTTTTATATATTATTTATTTATTTATTTATAATTTATTTTTTATTTATTTGATATTTAATATTGAATATTTATTTATTTTTTATTTTTTATTTTTTATTTTTTATTTTTTATTTTTTATTTTTTATTTTTTATTTTTTATTTTTTATTTATGTATTATTTATTTCTTTATTTATTTTGAATTCCTTCATTTGATTATTTATTATTTGTTATTTATTTATTATTTATTATTTGTTTATTATTTATTTTTTTATTTTTTGTTTTCTATTTTTAATTTATAATTTTCATATTTATTTAACAATTATTTATTATTTATTCATAATTTATTTAATATTTATTTAAAAAATTTTGGTTATATAATAAATATACGCTCATAATAAATAATCAAAAATGGTGTAAACCATGGATTTAAAAGTCCATGGTCTCGATACTTTTGTTGAAATATAAAAAACACGAACAAAATATACAATAGGCTGCGAGTTTAAAAACGTTGTTCACCCAAAGCTTCCATAAGATACCAGATAAGCATGCCATGAAGTCAATGTGTCAGCCTCTAACTAGCCAAGCTTAATAAAACAGCATTCATCCTTGAGCAATCAAGTATCCAAGTTACCCTCATCTATTCTGCAATCTTTTACCTTTTCTTATGTCTACCATGCCTGCATCGAAAGCTGCCCAAACCCCACGGATGTCTGTCTCTCTTTCACTGCTTAGGAGTCTATCATGTAGTAGTTTGATCTTCCATGCCTAGTGAATATTCCTTCTCATTATGGACTCAGTGTCCTGGTCACTGTAAAAATCCTTTTTTGAACCCAATATTTTATAACCTTGCTCAATACAATTATCACCAACCTTGGTTTGATTTGGATCATCATCCCCAAGTAGAGACCCATTAGGGAGAGGCTAACCTCCAAACATGTATTTAATTACTTCAACGTGATTTAGTGTGGACTACTTCTAATAGGGAACTGCATCCACATAAGAATTTCCATTTTAATCATTCACATTAAACAAAGAGGAAGAATCAGGATGGGATGTATTTATCCCATTCACTATGTTAACCTCTTTTGCAGTCTCCCCAAACTGCTTGGGTCTATGTATAGAACCCTCAGCCTTCCCATTTTTTTTGTTAGTGCTACTAGTATATTACATCCCAGAAGTAAATTTGTATGAGTTGTTGGTTGAGTTCTTGATTCATAGATTCATATTGGAAAGTGTGGAATTCTTACCTGTGTGACTTCCGGAATTTAGGAAAACATCACCATGAAGGCCAGCTTAATCAATGAATGCGTCATTATCAGATGATACATCTTGATCCGGACCATCCCTGTGCTTAACTTGAAAGATCTTCCTAGCCACACATGTATTCAAATTCCCAGAATGGATATTGTCCTGATCCACATTAGCCACAACAGTCGGCATCCCCAAACGCCCTATTGTAAGACCATTAGTGGGATTCACACTAGGTGTAGTAAAAACAGAATGTGTATCACCGACATTATCATTACTATTAGATCCATTCTTGAGGATCATTAATTTATCATCACTATCTATTTATTGAAATAAGATTATCCCACAGACCTAGAAATAAGGAATGCAAAACACTTTATATCCCAAACACATGATGAATAATCCTTTACAATTGAAGCCTGAACAATGTCATTGAGATATATTTTTATCTTGTCCTTAAAATAAGAGATATCCCTGGCCTTTTCCAATTTACAATTTCTGTTACTTTCTTGGCTTTCCAAATGGGTTGAGATTTCTCCACAGGGAACTTAATCATAAACTGATCAATCAGGTGACCATGTTTTTTTTCAATATACCAATATCAAGTTCTTATGAATATTCTCAAAAGAGTGTCTAAGGTAATTAAAATTTTCATTGAAATCAAGTACTATTTTATAATCTATTGAAATTATAGTCTTAAATTCATTAGAAACCAAAAAAAATAGACCCAATGAGGGGATAACTAAAGTCTCCCTCCACTAAAACATTAGATAAGTATCCAAATATGGTGATTTATATTTATTTATCAAAGTTAATGGTTTTAACCATAAATAAAGCCTCATACCAGAGGATTTGTGGGTGAAATAAATACTATTTAAGGACCCTGATTTAAATCCATTGTTTGATTACCAAATTCTTGGTTAAACCAAGATAAAAAAATGGGGTCTCAATCTTTAATTCATAGTATAAACGGTTTAAGAGAAGAAAACCATGATCCAAATATTTCATTTTTATCTCATTCGAAGGAAATACAATGTGGTATAAACCTTCAACTGTAAAGGTGATATTCTAGCCATTGAATCCCCAATCTTGGGAGAGTTGTTTTTGAAGATCCTCCAGCTTCCACTAATTACCATATGATGGATTTATATATTGATCAATAATTGAATTATTATATTCTTCAGTTCAATCCTCATGAATTTTGGGATGTGCTTCAAAGAAATATATGGTTCCATACCTTGTAATTATTTTATGATGAAAATATTAATCTTTATAGAAAATCCTAGATTTCAGATCATTCATGATCCTTTTTTATTTAATCCTTATAACTAAATTATTGTTCATGGTTCCACATGTCATCACTTTGTTAATTGTGGGATCTATAGTCTTCACATCATCTAAAACATTCACACATAGAATTGAAGCATCTAGAGGAGAACAACCATCCAAAGCATCACCAATCATCGAGGATCGAAAAAGTACATCATGTGCAACAAAGTAGCAGTCAGGATCAAAGTACATCAGATGAAATATTTAATCACTATGAAAAAATATAAATATTGGCTCTCAAATTATTTCCAACCACATCCTCCATTCATGAAATTTATATTCATATTTTCATAAAAATAATATTATTATTTCTACTATTTCTAAATAAATATTAATAAATATTAAATATTAAATATTACCCAATAATAAATAATACATACTAATATATATATATATAAGTATATAAATGTCTATTTAGTTGCCAGATGAAGAGTTTTTTATGGTGTTAAATTCCATGTAGAATAACTCAAAGCTAAGTGGTTCAAGTAAAAACCCACCCACACACACACAAATATATATATATATATATATATATATATATATTTAAATTATACAGAAACAATAAGTGAATAATTAATGAATAATATTTTAAAAATAATAATAACTGTGTAATGAGTTTATTGGTGGTTTAAACTACCGCTAAATAGTTCTGTAACTCTTTTTTATAAGTGCTGTGAAATTTTTTCTGATACTTTATCTTATAGTAGTTTTGGAAAAGTATCATGAAAACATTTAGCGATCGATTAAACCATTGCAAAACACTTTTTTTGTGTAGTTTTAGTACATAAATTGATAATTTGAATATTATCATGAAGTAATTTTTGGAAATTTATTGATAGGGTGAAATTATTATGACCATAGGATTTTAGAAGTGGAAGAGGATTATATTTGAATTAAAAATTTTGGGGTTCAATATTAAGTATTATTTTTATAGTTACCTTGAATTTATAGTGAAATACCCCCTTTTTTAATAATAGGATATGAAAAAAAATTAATATTAAAGTTAAAGTCATTATTCAATGGTCATGAGGACATTGTAATGAATACTAATGGAATAGGGAAAGGGTTAAGGTTGAGGAAGCCTTAACCACACATTTTGACACATTTTTTCATGTCGTTTACTCTTACATGTTTTACATTTACCATTTTTGTAAAAAATGATTTAAAAATGAGATACATTTTTTCCAATAATATTTCTAAGGGTGATAAAAATTAATTTTAATATTTAGGAACATAATGTGTAAAAACCCATTATTTTAAAAAGTGTATTTTTGTGCATAAACATTTTTTGTATGATGAATTTAAAAAATTTGTTGGTTTCTATAACCTAAGTTAGATTATTATAAAATAAATGAGAGTTATGTGGCTTTAAAAATAATCCAAAACCAAATAACCCTTTCTAAAAATGTAATTAATGTAAAAAAGATGAAAACCAATTTTTATTATAATAAATGATTTCTTAACAGTCAATATGTTAAACCAGGGTTCTCTAAATTCAAGATAGTATTTTTAAATGAATAATTTTTCAATTTAAATGTATTTATAGTCATTAATTTTATTATATGTTATAATTTCATACATAGTTTAAGATAATTCCATAAAATTAATGGTATGGGTTTAAATAATATTCTCACTATTCACTTAAAAATGAACTGTTTGAGAAAAATCCAAGAAAATATCTAAAGCTAATGTTTCTATTATAAATTTATTTTTTTAATTTAGCCAAATTAAAAAAAAATTATCTTTAAATAATTATCTATAAGTATTATTAAAATTGTTTTCATGATAAAATAAATTTTTCAAATATGAATTAAATTTATTCTTATTTACTGTTAATTAATAATTAAATTGGTGATGATATATTTTTCTTACCAAAAAATTCATTTTTCATAATATTTTTTATTTTAAAAAATAAATCATATAAAAATCAAACATTTGAAACAATACATTTTTAGCATAAAATGGTTAACTCTGTTATTTAGTTATGCTAATTGAGTATCATTAGTAAATTGGTATTGAGATTGACATTTATTTTTATTTCTATATATATTTAATAATTTATTTACATGTATTTGTACCCCGTAATTAGAAGACTACTTTAAGATGGATATAAAATATTCAATGATTTTTTTGTTATTGTTGTTAGTGAATTAACTTACTGAACACATTTTATATAAAAGAATAACATTATTTAAAATCCTTGGGTGTTACAACTGCTGAATTTTTAGAGATCATAGGAGCATAATATTTAGTTGAGAAATATTGGAGAGTAGATTCTGATAAGGAATAGTAAAGTGTAGATGCATGTAAAGACCAATTTTCAAAAGATTTATCAAATCCAATACTCTATCAAAACTGGTGAATGATATTAGAGAGACAGTTCCACTTTTCAATGAAACGATTCTTATTTTTTTGAAGAGTTCGACATATTTTTTTGAAAAGGATATGTTTAATTTTTTTTTATTGAAGTACTATATGAATTAGAGAAGGTTTATAAAGTCCAACTGAACGTAAAAGGTACACAACAGGATGTTAAAGATAATTAAACATATAAGATTTAAATTTCACTATTAGACATAAGACAAATGCATGAATATCTAGTCAATATGATGAGGAAAGATTAAAAAGAGGGATTGAACACTGTTTTGGTTGATAAGAAAAAAATGTCTTTAAAATTTCATGGTTTAAAATTAATGTCAATAAAACTGAAATCAAGACAACAATAAAATTCCCAAAAAAACTAAGGAGTGATGTATGGAAATAAAAACATTATTAAGGAATACATAATTATAATAAGACTCAAAGTGGTGGAAATAAGAGATTAAAATACACTATAGAAGCATCAACATCTAGTTCTTTGAAGATGGTGTCCCATTTTCTTGATTAATCTACTCTCATTAAATCTATTTTGAAAAATAATATCAGATAAAAAGATAAAATGGATGAGTAATTTTTTTTGTAAACCATCCAATGTTTCAATGGTGAATGTATGTAAGTTTGAGAGGAGAATCTCCCCAAAAAATTATAAAAAGAGTGGCGAAGATACTAAAAAATAACAATCATGTGAATCTAGCCAGATTGCTGTCATAAGAAAAATAAGAAGTAATTTTGGTTTTTGTTGGTGTTGTAGGAGGTTTGGGTATTTTCCCATATAAAACTAGCATAACATGATAATATATAGAAGTTAAAAAATCATGAATTTATTAGGATAAAATATGAAGCTCATATGAAATCTTCTGTATAAAATAAGAATTTCTACGAAAATGGAAATATGATAAGAAAGAACATATTTGATTATTTTGGAAACATCAGTTATTTTTTAAACAATTATGGTCACACTTATGATGATTGTTGGTATGTACATCCAAGTAAAATTCTTTTTATAATGTAAAGATATTTACACATTAGAAAAAAAGAAGATGATGAAAGATGTTAGTCCATTATTTGGTAAGAAACCAAAGAATTAGTTTTCAAATCAATAAATCTTAAGTGGTCATTGTGGAAATTGTATGATCATGATGCCTCAATAAGGGGATGATTCATCTGTTATGCTAGCCATGGACACATCATTAACCATTTCAATATATCCAATAATTTCAAGAAATAAGGGGGGAATATGATATTTTAAGGGGAATATATCCAATAAAGAGATTTAAATATTGTATTAGTGGATTACACTCTTGATGAGATATTGATAGGCATCCCACAAATGGTAATTAAAAGGATGAAAAAGAAGTCTGTGGAAGGAAAAAACAAGTTTTTCATTGTGATATAAGATGTATGACATGGCTTCTTGAACAAGAAAATCTATTAAAGAATAAGTATAAAATAACAATTACTCCATGTTCTAAAAAAAACATATATGAAAATAAAATCTATATACAAAAGAGAGAACGAGCATATATCAAATGTGTGATTAACTATAAGAGAATATCCATTAAAAATGAATAATGAGATAGAGAAATAAAATTAAGTTGAATGTAACATGTCAATGAATGTGAGTAAACTGATTCTAATTAGGAAGAAAAGTGATAAAGGAATGAAGACCTTGCTACCCAAAGAGTAACATATTTTGAAATTAAATAGTTCAGTAAGAAAGAAGTGATCTAGAGTCATTATAGCCTAAAATAAAAGAGTCTTTGAGTTGAGAGAAAAGTATCAGCACTATTTCTCCAAAGAAGGAGTTTATAAAGACCCACCTTATCCCCAAATTATGTTTCGTATAAATCAGGGAAGATAGATTTGAAGTTAAAAATTAAATAATATATTATTGATATATATTTTAAACCTTATACAGATAAATAAATCCATCCATCTTAGAATACTTCTAAAATGTTATCAAATCTTAAATGGTATCATACACCCAAACTAGTATCAAAAAGTTTGGAGACTGTGTATCTTGAGAAAATAAACCAGGTTGAAGTATGCAGAGCATCCCTTAAGGGGGATCTATCAATAAGCTGACTCTTACATAGATTTAGTTATTTCTATTGAAATAGGAAATTTGGAGATTCCCAATAAAAAACTAAAATTTAGGTATGATTTTTATTCTCCCAATCATTATTTGTTCAATTTTTATTATATTTATAATGTATTGATTGTTAATAAAAATTGGTAGGAAAACACAGTTACACTATAATGATTTTTATGTGTTTTAAAGTTGATTTCATGAGTTTTTTGTTCATAAATTGTTTTTGGTATTGTGCATGTCAAGGTAATTTCAACAATTGTATGGTATTGAGTAATGTATATGGAATTATTTAGTACTTTTTTAAAGTCACTCTTGTTTTCTACCCTAGGATATCTCATGTAGACTTAATGTTTATATACTTATGTCTCATTTCTAAGAGACTTGTGGTTTCACCATTCTCTCAAAAGGATTGGGAAGGATATAATCTTGAACAAAAAAATAGAAAATATGTTGATTCTATTTTTAAAATGATAATAATAATCCTTCCCTTATATATCCAATATAAATAATGGGGATAAAATATTTCCAATAGTTTTTGTTATTAATAAGGGGTATAAGTAAATATTATGTGACAATGATAGTGTTTTTTATATTTTTATTAACAAAAAAATCCATATGGGGATACTGATGTACCCAAATATATTTTGAGAATCTAATATTTCATTTTTTGTCAATGTGAAATGAGTAATTCAATGTATGATTGTTTTATTGGGTGATGGATTAAGTATCCACTCAAAGAAAGGAAGATCAAAATTATACCCTTATCTATGGGTAATGTAGATTGATGTTTATACCATTGAACATGAAATGGAAGAAACATATTTATATTGATTTTTTTTTTGAAAATCCTGATATTATATGAGTATCCCATATACATCAGATAATTTTTCTAATTAGTTTGTATGGATATATGAAAATTGATGATGGAATGTTTCTAGCACTATCTACATCATGTTACAAATGAAGTATATGATTTTGGACTTTGTAATTATTATAAAATATTGTATATATATATTTATAAAGATTAAAAATGGATTGATGGTTGATAAAGATCTAGTTTAATTTGTAGATAACCAAACCATGGGGTACCCAGCCTGAAGGCTGCAATAAACTTCATAAAACATCACTTGGTTTAATAATGAAACGAATTAGTATTTAATATGTCATTATGTACCTTTGGAAAAATGAAAATATATTTGGGACTATTTGATAATATTTTAACTTATTTGAAGTTGTTCTAAGATGATTCGAAGAGATTGAAAATGTAATGAGATAACTTGAAATGGAATTTAGATGAATTATAGGTTTTTTAAGCTATAATTGAAAAACACACCATGTCCTAGAGTATTTATAAGATTCATTTCAACTTATAGGAGTATATTATATGATTAATTGTGAGACTACCTAAAATTCAAATTTACTCAACATAAGATTCATCTCCAAGGAAATGAAATCTATGTATCAGTCCATATGTCTAATATATGAGTCATTTGACATTTTTTAAAATATTTATTCTCAGAAATCATGAAATCTATAAATGGAATGAAACACAAACAAGTGATTGGGAGTCTCTGTATAATTTGTTTACCCATATAGTGATCTAAAAATGATACATTAATTAATGCACAAGAATTATCAAAATTTGTATAAGAGTTAAGGACTTAAAGAGATTTGAGAATTTTATTGAATGAAAAGTGATTCTTTATGAATTAAGTATTAAAAAATAAAGCTAAATAAAATGATATTAGGGATATACAATAATGTTAAAATCATTATTCATCTTTAATGGGTCCTAATCTAGTATCTATTTTAGAAATATTGGTTAAAGTGAAGAGAAAAATATTATTGTTTTGTATTTTTTATATTCAAAAGAGAACATTTGAAATTATTTATTTGTTGATCAAAATTGAAGAGATTATTGGTATCTAAATTTGTTGTTGCTCGTGATATTTTTAAATGTTATACACATCATAAATTTTTTTTGATTCAATCCATTTAATTGAAGAAAGTATGGTTAAAAAAGGATGAATTTTTGGAAAATTAATTAATCTGGAATCTAGAAGTCTAGATTCATTAAATCTATATATAAAATTATGAGATTATTTAGTTTTTATTTAGTGTTCTTAGAGATGAAAATAGTGTTGTAATTTTACCTAGATTGTAATAAAAGTGTGTATAGATGATATTTTTTCCGTATATAGGATTATTTTTAGGCTAATTGTTTATTTAATCCACTTATTCTACAAATGAAATGAGCTATGCAACAAATTTAATAATTTATAATTTTTCATATATCCTTGTTTATTGTTTATATTGGGATTTTTATTGGTAATTGTAATATATTAGGTTTTCCTCTGAGGTATATATATTTTTAATTTTAGTTTCAAAGATTGGTTTTGGCCTAATGTATATTGGTGATGAGGTCATGAGAGTTTTGGGGGTGTTTGGGGATTTTTTTGGAGCTTAAGGGCATAGTTTTTGGAAAAGGTAGCTATGATGAACTGTTAGTAGAAATCATTTAACCAATGATCCATAGTTTTATGGAACCCTGAAAGGTGGTCTATGCCTCTGACTAGTGAAATAAATTTTGAGTAAACCATGCAGTCAGGTGTCCAAGCCTATATGAGAGCACTATAATTTCTAGTATAGGATTAGTGCATGGTTGGTGCATGGATTTTTAACCTTGGACCATGACTATACGAGTTCCCCCTTGAGGCAGATAAGGGTGCATGGTTGGTTCTTAGTTTGGCCAACTACGCTACCAAACCCTGTGACCCAATGTTTTTTGTGAATTTATTGTTTTCCCCTTAATTATTTTCTAACTTAAACCCTCTTTTTTATTTCTTTTATCCAACATACCATGTGTCTCCCATTTGATCTCTCCTTATTATCCAAATCAAGTAATTGAGGGATATTCAACATTTGGACTTAAGATTAAAGAAACTTAGGTATCATTGGATCTACACTAGTGAGATCTCTGTTCATATTATGTCATTCAACATTTTTATTCATATCAACTGAGTTATTTTGGTGTAAGATAATATACCATATTTTCAAGATTTTTGTTTATTCTTCATTATTATTCTAATCTAGACCAAATCAGAGGCCAATACTAGATGATTGTTCTACCACATACCAATATTAGGTGGTTTATACCTTTCCCTCTAGTTTTTGGTTTTTTATAAGCAGTGTTGTCATTATTTCACATAGTAGACCTTTTTGAGGTTCCCCTTTAATTAATTAAATGATTGAATTAAATTAATTCGAACCTATTTGGTTTTCCTTGAGTACCATTGTGATGGTTGGAGGCTTTCATCCCAACCTAGGACACCCATTAGGTGTGCCCCTATATCTTCCCTTTGATATACAACTTTGTTGGGTGTGTGTGATCTCGCCAGTTTAAGTGAGAGCATTAATGAGAATTTAAATGAATTGTTTAAGGTTGTGACCACCTTGTTTTACATATTCATTTGTAAATGAAAGGAATGATTTAAATTTACTTTATAGGAGAAGGTTTTTTCCTTCTTTTCATGTGATTTCATGTGATTAAAATGGATAAATGATTTATATGGAAATTGTTAAATGAAATGGATAAACTAATAGAATATGAATAGTTGTGAAATGATGAATGAATTTAGATGATTAATTAAAATGATAGTGTATTACTTGGATGAGCCCCTTGGATCATGGTTCCATTAGATTCCATGGATGTTTCCATTCCATGGGTATTGTTTATGGAAGTGGATTACTTGGACCTGTTTACTCTTTGGATTCTACTTTTATAGGATTCCACTAACCTTACTACCCCTTGGATCTGACTTTCTTGGACTCACATTGTACATGCTCTGATGATATGATCCTTGGACTCCACCCATGTCTTTATTGAGTTTCCATCGAGATACTAATGGGACTCAAAGATGTTTCATTGGTCTTCTATACCTTGGATCAGACCCTTCGTGGTTTGATACTGGAATAAATGATTATGGTCTTGGTGGATGTATCCACTTTATTAAAATGTGTGGCCACTGTTGATATTTTCCTATGATTTATAGATATCCCTGGTATGGGTATCTGAATAAAGTTTTTATACTGGATATTATCACACTTCATTTATTTATTCTTTATAGTTTCCCTTGTTCATGGGAGCTTGACTACTGTTTATAGGCATCCATTTCTGGTTAGAGAGGTTCACACTTTACTATTAGTGTTATACCTATGATATATTTCACATTATTTCTGTTTATATTACACGTACTGAACATTTTATAGACACTGTTAGTGGTGGCATACTGAGTGTTATATCACAACCTATTGGGGATACCATTTGGTACCCAAAAATACATCCTGGATGCATGTAAAGACCAAGGTAAGCACTCATTATACGATGCTTGATTTTTACTATGCTTAGGAGAAGGGGAGCACATGACTGAGATAGGCTTGTAATGCTATATTAATATATTTCTTTTAGTCTTTTGTACATTTTTATTTTTTTATTTTACTCGATTCATATTTACCTTTTTTCATAATTTGTAGACACATGACATGATCATCATATTCTACATGACTACTTTTGCCTTATTTATTATTACAGTATTCTAGATGAAAAGTTTTCTATAAGTTATTTAGTGATTTATGTTATTGTTATATTGTTTATGGATATGTTAACATTGAAACTTTACACTCTGACATGAGGTAATAGTCTCCACATAGACACACCCAAGGCCCTCACAACTAGACAGAAGCCTCCAATATATGGAGAGGTACACTTTATGCCATATGACCCACCTGTGCGGGGTATCATTTAGGGGATCTCAGGTCAGGATGTTACAAAGAAATATCAGATAATTTTCTTTTCTAGTTTCTTTACTATTTTGAGATAGTAGATAAGGTATTAGTAATAAGATAGAATCTGGTAATTAACTATCCCAGGGAGTAGCTGACCCAGGTACAAGAAAAATCCAAATTTACTGGAATGGAACATGTTTTTCAAGATTTTTCTTATTACAGTTGATTTGATCCCATATTTTAATGGTGTGCTTGTTGTTTTATGTTCCTTATGATTATGGATTTTTCTATTGACTAGTGATATGAGGTTATTCCATATCACACATCATTTTAGGAACCTTATAGGATTCACATTCCATGCACTATACCATGCCATATAGAATGCATTAATTGACTGTATGACATTATTTATGTATGCCCTGTGTTATATATATATTTTTTGATAAATGATTTGTATAGGGGTTTGAGAAAACATGATTGGTATTTATTTGATTTTCATAACCTCAATATTTTTTCCTTGTATAGTTTACAATAGAACCTAAGCAGTCAATTATAGAATGTTGAGTCATGGACCATTGGTCACATGGGCTGTAACATGTCATGGTATGGATTAAGTTGATGCCACATTTTGGTTCACGAGGTGTATGGGACTTTATTTATCAAAAGTGATGACCCATTTGGTTCAACCATTCAATTCTAATTGTGAATAAATATGAATATAATAGAAACTAAAAAATTGTGACGTAAAGAAATTGACCTAGACCTATCATTAGAGTGTGCAGTAGGTGGTGTCTTTGGTACTCTATATAGTTGTTTCTATTACCCATACTAGAATTTAAAAGAAGACAGAGGGGTGTTTCTTTTGTATATTAAGGATTCCTTTACTATATTTATATCTATGATTTTGTTATTATTGAATTTATTTTCAAAGGCATGTGTTTGTAATTTTAGATACATGACACCATGATGACATCCAGTCATATGCAAGATGGGGGGTGATGACCGTGCTCTAGAGGTGGTGTTCTATAATCTAAAAGTTGATCATCCTATAGTGAAATATTAGGAAGTAGTAGTAGAAACGAATATGGGTGTTAATTAATGGTTCTACTATAATTTTATGCACTTTATACAGACTATACCGAGAGCCCTACAGCCTTCCGTGACAATGGAAAAGCTAACGCTTGTATTCCCGAAGTATTATCATCCCTCATTTTTGAGGGATGGCGGTCCATAGGATGTTGAGATGTGGCTTGAGAAAAAATTTATGATCTTAAATCATCTAGAGAAACCTTCTAACAGTAGAGTTAATACAATGAAATATATGATTTGGGGAGCAGCTAAGCACTGGTGGGATATTTTGAACTAGGCCGATACTCTCTGAGATATAGTTTGGAGGGATTTCCAATCCATGTTTTATAATTACATTTTTCTTGACAACCTAAAAATTTAATTTTTCAATGATTTTATGCATCTAAATTAGTGTGGGATGACTATTATAGAGTATTCATCATTCTTTACAGAGCTTAATAATTTTTCTCTAAATTATCTTGGCGATGAGCCATAGAGGGACAGATGCTTCGAAGAATGTCTCATGAATTCTATTTGATCACACGTAAATGTTTTTCTTACATATAATATTTTATATATATTGAATCATGAACATATTAATGATAGGAACATAAGGAATGATGGGGCATAATGTAGGACAGTTTAGCCTCTTGGACCTATGGTTCAAATTCTAGTGGCAGGAAGCACTGTTTGGAAGATTCTCGTGAGGGGAACACCATCCAAGATTTGTGTGATGGTAGTTATTACATATTACATCAGTGTAGCTGATGAGTAAGTATGAGAAATAAGTGAGATAGAGACCCATTCAATTATCGAGCATGTTGTAGGATGGTCCATGTGCAATGGTTCTGCAAGACATTTCCTCCAGTAGTCAGCAAAAGGGGATAAACACTAACTCCAGGTAAAGAAGAGAGATTTATATATCCACATTAGGATAGGATTTGGGATAGTACTAATAATTAAAGATGAGTAGGTGGTGGTGGTTGAGGCATCTAGGAACAAGTTTTACCTAGACAACAGTGTGGGCCTACTCTCGGCAGTGAGGTTATTTCACAGGGTTGCAGTTCAGGCCATACATATTTTGTGTACCCTGTACCTTGGGATTAGAGGATTGGGATATCTATGGTGAGATGTATGATCTTAGTAGCCTCTACTCTAGTGTAATATCTTTTTTATAATGTTTCATCTCATATCTTCAAATCTGTACCATTTTTTTAGATCCATGTGCTCATTGTTTTTTTTATGGCGTTGTAGCCGTGGATACTCCATTGGGGATCATACAGAGGGTGTATGCCAGTTCAGGGAGTTCCCCTTGAGATTGATCGGGGTTTCTTTATATGTGATATTTTTTCATTATGATGACAGGGTTTGATATTATGATTAGAATGGAATGGCTAGTTTCTTATCAAGCCAATGTTGATTGTTATCACCAAAGTTTCACATTCGCATCATCAGAGGGTGTAGTTTTTATTCACAAGATTGAATGAGATATCCAGAAAAGATGATAAAGACCAAATCATCATCGGCTAGGTAGGAGGACATCCTATATTCCTAATTTATATCAAGATAATTATGGAATACATAAGACAGGTTTTCCTTTGTTGGTTGATCATTTTGGGGATGCTTTCTCGAATGACTTTTTTGGTTTGCCTCATAAAAGGGAGGTGTGGTTCTCTATCGATCTAGTTCTAGGAGATACACTGGTATCCAGTCTTCCATGTAGGATGGCTACTATAGAGTTTCATGAGCTCAATAGGTAGCAATAGGACTAGGAGGAAAGGGGTATTTATACGACCTAATACTTCTCCATGGGGTTCGACGGTCCTTTTTGTGAAAATAGTGGACGATACCCTCAGTATATGTGTGGAGTTTCTAAAATTAAACCATTTAAAGGTTATGAATTTATATCTATTTACATATATAGATGACCTATTAGACTATATTTGAGGATATCAAGTCTTTTAGATGATTAATTTGAGGTCTCTATATCATCAGGTGCATGTTCGGCCTACAGAAATACACCACACATATTTTTTATAGCATGTATAGTTTATACGAGTATATTTTCAGGTCATTAGGTCTCAATAATTTTATAGAATTTTTTATGGAACTGAAGAACCGAGTTTTCCATCTATATCTAGATTCATTTTTTGTGGTATTTTTGGATGATATCTTCGTGTATTCTCACAATCAACATGACCCTAAAAAAATCTTGAGATAATTTTTGATACGCTAAGAGAGAATTATTTATATGTTAATATTACAAATTTTCACTAATAAATGAATAATATTCACTTCCTGGGTCATATTTTCTCAAAGAAAACAGTATTAATTGACCTAGAGAATTTGAGAGTTGTAGCTTCCTGGGATATCCCAATAATGTCATTAACATACAGAGTTTCTTATGGTGATTTAGATGTTAGAGGTGTTTCATACATGAATTCTCATGATTATAATCACCTCTTATGAAATTTACTAAGAAGGTTGTGATGTTTTTACTATCAGATACCTATGAGATAGCCTTTCAAGAGATGAAAGGGAGAGAAACTTCAGCACTGTTCATAATTATTCAAGAGTTGGGCAGGGGGTATAATTTATGTTTTGATTCATCATGTATCAGGCTTTGAGCAATTTTGATGTAGGGAGAGTGAGTCATGGAATACAGGTCCTGTTAGTTGAAGTAACATGATATTAATTACCTGACACGTGATCTTGAGTTAGTTGTTGTTTTTTATGACTTATGTTGATAGAGGAATTATTAACGTGGTGAGAATTGTTTGTTGGTGTACAATGGCCACAAAATCCTCAAGTATATATTTGAACAAAATGATCTGAATTTGAGGCATCATAGGTAGTTTGAAGAACTATAGTATTTTAACATTGAACATGCATATATTCCTAGAAAAGATAATGAAGTGGCCTTTAAACTGAATAGAATGACTCAGATATAGATAGTTAAGGAGGCCAATAGAGGGTTTCATCTTGTATCCTTGTTTTCAGAGATGCACTCATAGTTTTAGGATGTCCAAGTGCATATTTTTTCACCCTTAATAGTGACTTTCACTCTTCTGTATAGATTGAGGATAAGATAACTATCTGATTAAGAGGGCCTAGTCCTACGAGAGAGTGTGGCGGGTGATGACATACCTCCTGGTTATACTATGGGAGAGAATGAAATTATGAATAGTAATGGTCATGTTTGGGTTCCTAAAAAATATGTGTGGAAATGATGTGGGAGTTTCATGCCTCAGATTTAGTAGTGTATCTCGGCAGTACAAATATGTATTAGGATTTATGTCACCAGTATTGGTGGATGGTGATAAAATGTGACGTATCTGATTTTTTATGAGGTGTTCCACCTGTCAGCAGTTGAAGGAAGAACACCAATGACCATATTGGATTTAATATTAGTTACTTATTCCTATGTTTAAATATGATGATATTGTGATGGATTTTTTATTGGGTTTTCGATATCACCTCGAGGTAATGATATTTTATAGATTTTTGGTTACAGGACCATGAAGGATCCTCATTTCTTGATGATCGGGGATATATTCTCCGTATATGAACTCAAGAGGTTGTATATCCATGAGATAGTGATACTTCCCGTGGTTCCTCATACCACTGTATCAGATATGGATACCCATTTTACATCTCATTTTTGGCATATTTTGAAGAGGGAATTGGGTACCCAGGTGCTTCTGATCATGGTATACCACCCTCATACTGATGGTTAGTAAAAGTACAGGATTTTCTTGAGGACATGATTAGAGAACTTTTTCCTGATTTTGGTGGTTCATGGTAGAGTCATATACCCCTGGTAGAATTTTCCTATAATAATTTATATTATAAAACTATACAGATGGAACCCTATGAGGCTTTGTATTGTAGGCCATGTCGATATTCTCTATATTGGTTAGACGTAGGATAGGTATCTTTAATTAGACCTCATATCATGTAGGAGACTTCTAATAATGTTCATTTGACCAAAAAGTGCATGGCTAATAAACATTCTAAATAGAAATAATACACTGGTCGCCATTGAAAACCTATAGAGTTCGAGGTCAGGGATCGTGTCTTTCTACATATCTCATCTAGGGTGGGACACATACAGATTAAGATATGAGGTAAGATTTGACGTCCATATGTCTGTCCTTTTGAGATTATGGAGGTATTTGAACCGGTATCTTATAGGTTGTAGTAACTCCATCGGTATCGAGCTATAAAAAATCATCCATGTATCACAGTGGCACCATTATCACTCAGACCCATCTCACACATTGAATTCAGGTGTGGTGGATTTATAGGTTGATTTTTTCCTTTGAGGATTATCCTATTAATATAGTTGATAGGATCATGTAGGTATTTTGAGGGTAGTTAGTTCCTCTAGAATGGGTGTTATGATAGCATGACTATTCACAAGATGATTCTTGGGAGTGGGAGAATGACATAGGTGGTCGATGGCTAGAGTTATTCTTAGGTGATTCATGACCACCCATGGAAGGTAAATTTGAAGAAGAATTGTTTTAAGGGAGAAGATTGTAAGATCTCGGGTTTTCTTATGATGTATGAGTCTTTTTAATTGTAGTTTAAATTATTTTTTACCAAATGTAAGTTCTTATGGAGGGCACAAGAGTTTTAGGGTATTTTGGGATTGTTTGGAGCCCAAAATCTTCATTTTTTAAAAATAAATGGGGCCACACAGTTAGTAGAAACCATGCGACCAAAGCTTCATAGTTTTATGAAACCATGTGTGGTGGTTTGGACCTCTAACAAGGGCTAAATGGTTTTAGAAAACCATGAATCCTAGGGAAAATAGACGTGTGGGTGTCTCTTTAAATTTTATCAGAGTCTTAGTGCATGGTTGACACAAATATTTTCTAACCATACACCATGACTATGTGAGGTCCCCCCTTGAAGAAAATAAGGGTGCCCAGTTGGTGCATGGTTTAGCCAACCATGCAAGAAAAATTGTGTGGCCCAACATTTTAGGGAAAATTTACCATTTTTCCCTTAATGAGTTTAAAACATAAACTCCTTTTTCTATTTATTTTATCCAACGCATGGGGGGTATCCCATTTGAGATCTTCTTATTGGACTAAGCTAGGAATTGAGGGATCATCACCATATAGACTTGGATTTAATCACCTTTTCTCTCATTGGATCTTTATCGGTGAGTTCTTTCTTCCACTTTTTTCATTATTCATTTCACTATGTATCGAAGAAGTTATTTTAGTGAAGGCTAATATGCCTTATTTTCAATATTTTTGTCTATTACTCATTTTTCTTCTAATCTAGACTAAATCACAGGTTGATACTAGATGATTGTTCTACCATGGACCTATGGTATATGTTCTATATCTTTCCCTTAAGTTTTGGTGTTCAATAGGAATATTTTTCATTATTCTTCATGTCATACATTCTAGTGGTGCCCCTTTAATTAATTAAATTATTTAAGTTAATGAATTAGAAGCTATTTGGTTTTCCTAGAGTACCATTGTGATGGTTGGAGGTTATCATCCCAACTCGTCCACCCATGGGGTGTGCCCTTGTATCTTCCTTATGTCATACCACCCTGTTAGGTGCATGTGAGCTCGCTAATTTCTATGGGAGCCTTAATGATAATTCAAATGAGTGTTTTAAGTTTATGAGCACCTGGTTTAACATGTTCATTTTTAAATGAAAGGAATTATTTAAATTTAATTGATAGGAGATGTTTGTTTCATCTTTTTCATCTGATTTATATGATTAAAATGGATAAATGGTTTATATGGAAATTGTTAAAAGAGTTGTTTGAACTCATGGATTATGAGTAGTTATGAAATGATAAATGAATTTAGATGATGAATCAAAATGGTATTGGATTCCTATATAAATCTAATTTGATCATAATTCCATTATATTTCATTGAATTTTCTATTCAATAGATCTTGTTTACAGTAGTGGATGCCTTGGACTTGTTTACTACTTCGATCTTGATTCTGTAGGATGTCATGGGCCTTGCTACCCCATCGATCTTTCTTAAATGGACTCAAATTTGACATTCACTTTTGAAATTACCCTTGGAATCCGCCCAAATCATTTTTGATATTCCATTGAGATGATCCTAAGATTCTATGAGGATGTCTTGGTCTTTTATACCTTCGAATCGACCCTTCAGGGTCTGACTCTAGATTACACAACATGGCCATGTTGGATTTATAAACATGATTACATGGTGTGGCTATTGTGGATATTTTTTATATTCTTTAAGATATCCCTGGAATGGGTATCCGATTACAGTGGTTAGGATATACAGTATCACACTAGCTTAATTTATACATTATAGTTTCCCTTAATTATGGGAACTTGACTATTGTTTATCGGGATCCATGTTTAGCTATATTGGATCACACTTTACTATTACTACTATATATGTGATATATTTCACATTATTTTTGTTTATATTACATAGATTGGAATTTTTATAGACACCATTGGCGTTGCTCTACTGAGTGTTATCTTACACCCAATTTGAGCTCTTGTTGGGTACCTGAACCGACTTCATGGATGCAGGTATGGATCGGGGTAAGTGCATGTTTTACAATGCTTGATATGTACTATTCTTAGTAGTATGGGAGAAGAGAACCATGCAAGGATTTTAATTATATCTGGAGATAGTTATTTTGGTATTTTTTTCCCTTTGGATTCTTATATTGTACTGGATACATGTATACTTATTTTACTACTTTATAGATAAATGACATGATCATTATATTTTTCAAGACTGCTTTTGGATAATTTATTATTACAGTATTCTTGATGTTTTTCTTATATCATTTGTGCATTTATTTATATTATGATTTTTCTATTGGATGATATGTTTACACCATTGTGTTACATTATGACATTAGAGAATTTTCTACCCATAAACACAACTTAGGACCTTGCTTTAATTCATCAGCCTCTAGAATACAAGGATCTGCTCTTGATACCATGTGACCTACCAGATATAGGAATCATTTAGTGGACGCCAAGTCAGGATGTTATAGTAATATTCTAGATTAGATGAAGATAACTGAGCCTAAAAAATAGAACTAGAATATTTTTTCCTATATGATAAAATTTATGGAAATTGAGAAGTAAAAAATGATAAGGGTATTAATATCATTTTATAAGATACAATTGTTGTAAAAAAATGGATATTTGTGATCATCGGAGATACTCACAAACAAAATATTTAAGAAAAAGAGAATTTGATCATGTGATCCAAATTTTTTTAAAGTATTTTATATATTAAATATATATAAATTAAATTGTTTATGAACTGCGTATAATATATAGGGAAATGGAGAGTGAGTGAGAGATAGATAGAGAAAGGGAGATACGGAAGGAGAAAGGGATGGGTATGTAGAGAATATCACACATGGAGGAACTTGATAATCTCTCTAATAAGATAACTCCATGTGTTACTGATAAGAACTAAGAAAATATGAATTATCATGAATAAGAAGTATAAGAAGTAGATATTCATCCTATACTCAATAATATTCATCATTTGGTTATCAAATCTAAATGAACAATAAAATTTAGTGATAATAATTTTTAACAAGTTTGAGAAGAAGAGACTGAGGAGAAAACCAATATGATGGTTCTTTTTCTATTTATTGTATCGATCCATTTAAATATCACGGATATTATAGATTAATTAAGATTATAGGAGCTCAATATTGAGTTAAAAATCCAAGTGACTTGATCTATAAGAGGTTATATAATGTTGAGATACATGTAGAGACTATGTCATATGAGATTTATTATATCATTTCAAGGCATTTGAAGTATCTATTAAGATGATGGATATTGAATAATATTAATGTAATTTAATATTAAGATAATTATAAATCTACTTAAAATGGATGAAAGGAAGAAATTTTACATATGTGGTTGGAAGTTATTGAACCAGTGTGACTCTAGGTATGTATCGAGATCGTATTGTGACTTTATGACTCCCATGTGATGTTTTATATATTTTGATCACTATTGCAAGTAGTTTAATATATTAAGCATTTTGGATTTTGGAAGAATCATTATATTTACTTGTGTTTATAGTGGAACCGAGAATATGGGATTAGGGTGAATAAAATATCATAATAAAGGGAAGGATTCACACCTTATGGATGACACTTTTAAAAATACTTCATGCCTAGTTTTACTTTATTTCCATCATTTAATCTCATGAATGGGATTAGTAAATACTAATCTGATATAGTATTATCCTAATAAATAACCTAGGTATAATTTCAAAGCCAAAAATACATAAAATATGTATTTTGATTTTTTAAAACTAAATAAAAATAATTAACCCCCCTCCCCCCACACACACTTTCTTTATCTATTGTCTGTACTTTTCCATTGGGACATCACAATATTCAAAATAGTTTTCAAAAAAATTGATTATTTATCACTAGAATCAATTTTTTATCATGAATTTGTTTATCATGTAATGATTAATTATCAAGGAAAAAAATATTAAATAATGGATCCCTATATATAATGTTTGTAAAAATATCTATAAGAAAATAATATATCATATTAAAAGATAATTTTTAATGGTATGCCACATGATTTTTCATTACATAAACTATATTTATATGATAAAATTCATCTGTAAAATAAATTTTCAATATTCATTAATGAAAATTGGTAATTTTATTTCTAATAATTAAAAATTTTCATCCTAAAATTAAACATGTATGACTGTGTTTCCAATCATCTTCTATAAGTAGAACATGAAATTCAACAGGAAAAATAGATTCATTACACATAAAAGTGTATCTTTAATAAATTTAGCAAAACTATACATGCTTTTATTTGTTAGCATGATCAAATTTTAAAAACATTTCAACACTCAAACACATAACATTTAATATTTTAATGAGAGATTAAAATTATTTAAGAACCAAAATGTAACATAGAATCAAAGAACTGAAACTCCCAAATGGTGTGATGTATTCTGAAAGTCTTTATATATTTACACCTAACCAGTAAGATTAATTGAATATGAGTTGACACATTCCTTTTCGAATTTACATTATCATTTTATTTATACTCTAACTTGTGATTACACATCCCCTTCTATAAATGTTTATACTTTGAAATTTATTTAACTAAATTAAGAAAATGGAATCATTACGTAAAATTTTAAAAAGTTCCTAATATATCCTTCTCAAATTATATTTTACTGGTTTTATTAGGCAGTTAGTATCCTTGAAGAAAATACTACGACTAAAAGAATACTTCTATAAAACCTCAATTTAAATAAATATGTCATTGTTTCATTGATTATATTGAATCCATTACTGGTAGTGAAATTTTAAATAAAAAATTTTCTCCATTAATAATTAGACATATTTTCAATATTGGATCATTAAATATTATTAATCAATGTAATTTAGCTTCAGGTGATTCAATGTTATAAAAACACCTCATTATGGTAGAAATCACATTAGCCTTGCCTCTATGATTCACTACTATTTTTTACGGAAATTTTATTGATCCTTGATTTCTAGTATATTTTTGTCACTAGTTATCTATCCCATTTTTTCATCAAATATTTTTATTAAATATCATGTTTTTTACTTATTTCTCTCTAAGATGGTACAAATGATTTTTAGGGTTATACAAATATTAATTCTAGTTTTTTATTACATTATTTATCAGAGTACCTATGAATAAGATTATTAGTTTGTCCAGGGAAAACCCTATTATAATTTTTAGGATTTATAAAATCAAACCTATATTTTTTTAGAAATTTCCAATCATAATTTGTAGTTTGGTGATGATTCACTATATCTATGATTTTTAGGTCGAAATAGTCTTCATAGAAACTAAACAACACAAGTATCAGGTGAATCATTTAATTATATACGTTTATAGCTTATATGGATTTATAAATCACATATCCATTATTATTAGAAGGTGAAATTAATATAATTTGTTTGTAGTTGTGGTTTCTCTTTGGAAAAAAAAATTCAAATCATTTTATTCAGGTCTCTAACTATCACACACAAAATATTTATCATTATTTAATATAGACACTTATTAAAAACATTATATATTAATAAATAACCTATTACCAAACTAATAATCATTTTAATCTATATTTGAAATGAGATTTTAACCTACAAAAATATTGTATCTTCCAAAGATACACAAGATGGTATATTTATTATATTTATGACCATTTAAACCAACTGAACATAGAAATATAGAATACAAAATTGGTTATATAACACCTTTTCTATTGGATATGATAATTTAAATTTTAAAATTCCTTAAGATTTTTTTTGTGACTTTTAATGTTTAAAATTTGGGTAAAGGATTTTCTGGGGGTTGTTGGAATCTTACAAGATGGTGTTATGGATTTTTCGTCCAAAAAGGAAACACCATAGCTATAGTGCAAGCTTTGGTGGTCCCTGTGTGTAAAATTCCGAAGAAAAAAAGATATTAAATGTTTTGGTGGATAAGGTGAGTACCTATGGTCCACCACTTTGGAGATATCACCATATCCTTGCTGTAGGCCATGTCTAGGGAAAATAACCAGGTTCATGGAACAAACACTTGGTGGGTCACCATTTTTTAGGGTGTTCATGAAAACCATGGTCGTTTTGGGTGTCATAGTTGCATTATGTTTGTGTTTTTCAATAACCAAAATAGTCATCTTCTTCCTTGAATGTTTAGAATTTCAAAGAGGAAATGTGTGTAACAATTAAGATGTGTCTTTAATGTGTTTTAACAAACTCATTCATTTAATAATTGAAATGTTCTTCCTATCATGTTGACTCATTTGATCTGGAATAATTCTTGTTTCTCTATGAACAAACATAGTGTGAGTTGGTTGAAGCACTTTTCATTGAGTTTCTATTTTGGTTGTTTTAATTTTTCTTAACCCCTTTACATTACCTTGATGAAAGGATCAAACCACGGAATATGGATTTTTTTCCTATTGAATTGGAACCATTTAAACCTTGCCTCTTCTCCCTTGTATTTCATTCCTTGAGGGATGAATTTATCCTTCTATTAACTATATATGAAGACTATATTTGATGGTACTTTTTCATTGGGTAAGTGTTATACATACCAAATGGCATGAATCCTTCATGAATATCATTGAGAACCTTTGTGATTCCTAGTTAGAACAGGTTCTAGGAACTCTTAAAGTGAAATATTTTCTTGATTAGTTTGAACATAGTATGGGTGAATTCAATCTTGATGAGTCATGACATTGACATCAATATCCTTGAGGGATGAATTTTATTACCATGAAGAGGATGTGTATGTTAGTTTTAGTGTGATATGATGTTGCCTGATTATGCATAGACCATGTTTGACTATTTCATCATATGTGTATTCAGGCATATCTTGTGAGACTCATGTTAGAGTATTATAACATCTGTGTGTTTGTATAGATATTTATACACATTATTTATGATTGTTATTCCTATATTTCACATTTCTTTTGTGTGTGTTTCGTGGAATTTAGAGAATTACCTTCTAGTTGAAGGATGGGTGGATAGTCATGGAATAGTTATCCCATAGAGGGGATCATTTTGACATGTGATAATGATGAAAATGGATTAAGACATAATAATGGGTATGACATCCTTGAGAATTGACCTAATATAGTATCATAATGTGATAGCCATTGGCTCGGCTTGAGGTAAAGATGGGGTACATTAACCTTTATGGTCTATATCGTGAAAGAGAAGAGATAGGATATTCTTGTGGTCTGACTCAAGACTCTTTAGGCTTTTGGATAATAATATATACATGGTAAACTTACGGTCAACCCATCTAATAAATTTCATCATGATTGTCCTTTATGTGTGGTGGAGAATTTGGTACAGCTAAGGGATTTGGTTACTTTTTTATTGCATGACCACTCAACACATGATTGTGTGTTGTCACATTCATATTTATTGATTATCATGACATGTAATCTTATGAATGTGCACTCATGTTAAGGAAAAATTGGTGGAATCTTACTGGGTTTATACTCACACCATGTATGGTCATATTGATTTGAGTGTAGAATTCATGATCAAGGATACAAAAATGGTCAAAGCCCTAGTGACTATGATTTTAGATTTTCATTATGGGGATCAATGGCTATTGGATGCACCAAAATTGTCCCATGTTATATGTTGTAATAGTTTTCTTGTAATAAAGCTTAGGTTATTGAATCCTTATAGACCTAAGAAGTGACCTAAAAAACATACATTCTATGAGGTTGATTTGGTTATGAAGTGGCCAACATGGGTAAAAATTGATTTGATTATTAATTAGTTTGATAAAATTAAGTGAATTAAATTTAAAAATACTTATTTTATCCTTGGTTATCTCTTGGTATGGATTATATGAATTCCTTTTTTAATAATTTCAATTTTTAACTCGATAATAATTCATTTAATGAAATCAACATAACCTCATCACTTACTTGTTAAACACCTTCACATACACATTAAAAACACCTATACACTTGGATTATCATGTTAATGGGCACTCTAAGGTAAATTATCTTATTATCACATGAAAAGTGTGGCGATAAAATTCAATAAGGAAGTTTATGAAAGAAAATATTTGATTGAGAATCAAAATAAAATACTTGATTAAGAATTGTTAAAATGGGAAATAAAATCAAATATATCTCCTAGATACAAACTTTTATAAACCCATTATATTTTTATCATGCCATTTATTCTATTATATCAATGGAAGTGGGAAGTAGACTTATGATGGTGGAATTGGAGAAGAAAAAAATTGAAATAACGATCACTCCACTATTTTGTGAAGAGTTTCACAAAAGATGATGTGAATAGATCCACTGCGTAAGGAAATAGAATCAATGTTATATAAATAATAAAATAAGAAGTTAATCATAAATATTAAAATTGAAGAATAATAACTTTTATTATGAAATTAATGTGAATGAAAACCTCACATTTGAAAAATTGATGATGCGATTACAAAATGAAAGCATGAAATTACAAATTAAAAAATAAAACATGGATCATAATACCTTAAACACAATCTCATTATTTAATCATATTATGATCCTAGGTTTTACCCCCCATCAATAAATTTCTTCCTAGTTAATTATGAGAGTCTATATAAGTGTGATAAATCAAAGGAAATTGGACTTTTTCAATATTGACCAGAAAATTCACCCAGAGTCATCCCCCTTTTTAGACTTAGAATATTTCATTGAAGATATAAGAATATAGGATAATAGTATAAGATAAATATATTATTATAAGTTTTATCTATTATCTCTCAAAATTTCAAACCAATTTTATCGTCCATTCAGATGTTACGCTCAAAATGGTGGGCTGGTTTTATGGGAATTCCAATCTGGCCAACAAATTAAATGTCAAGATGGACTACCTAGATCTCCTTAAAAACATCATAATTAGCTCTGAACATAGTTTAATTAAATGATCCCCATAATTTTCTCTTTCAAAATTTAAAATTTTATATTCATTAGGAATCAATTATGGGATCCACTTTTATTTGATGGGCATAAGGCTCATTATGCTTTTTCCAGAAATTTATATGTTCATGGACAAAAATAACCATCTTCCCTTATAAATACTCCATCAATACTTAAAAATAAAATGTTCCAATAAAAGTGATAAATAATATACCAAAATATTAAATAATGATTATTAATATAATATTTTCCACAAACTGATGATTTATTTGGGCCAAATGTGCACTTTAAAAATCAATTAATCATGTGATGAGAAATGAAGTTCAATTTAAATACTGAAATAAAATTGGGGTTTATTAACTTTGTAACACATGAATATTAAAATATAATCAATAAATATTATCCTATTCCAATGGATATTCAGCTATAGAAACACACATCTTTAATACACAATATTTCATTTTTTGTTACATAAATATACACATAATACGATCATAAAAGATCATGAGGCCATGTGTCATCAAGTAATTAGATATATAGCACAATAAAATTTTAAATGGGTTTAAAGACATTATTTGGAAACACTAAAACATAACCTTATATTCCATTGATCTTCTAATAATTCATTGGATAACATGTGGATGTATATAAGAAATTGGTGAGCTATTAATCCATGTAATGGAATAATCAATGCATATTATGATGAAAATAATATGTGTGAGTCAATAATAATATCAAGAAGATATAAATAGGTGAGAATCATTAACATTAACCTTGATATCTTATATATGTTTATAACATCAATGATATATAATAACATGGAAATAGAATTAAATATGAAATCATAAGCATAAGTCATGGATAAGCACTAAGACATAATAATATAGTGTACTAAAAATTACCACCCATTCAGAATACATGGTATCTCTTGATATAGAAACACTACCCAATGCATTATAGGGATTTATAATTTTGGGCCCACCTAACCCATTTATATTATGTACATTTAGATCATACAACATAAGAACATATTTCCTCAAATTTAATACCATTATTAAGGAGTTTGTGTTTCATATATTAGTGTTCCCAATAAATTATGGATAGTTACATCAATTTTAATTCCTTTGAGTAGAAATAGGGATTGGTATTCACACTAAAAAAATTGGATGTAGAAAATCAGGAGATAATTTATGTAGCATAATGGGTGTATATAATGGTTCATATAAGGTTTTAATGAGAGTAAAATGTGGTTTATAATTAAAAGGGAATTATAAGGGAATTATATGGATGTGTAAAACACATTATAACATGAAAATTTGAAAATAAAAAAGTGTTAATACAAATAAATTACTTGAATAAAAATAAGAGGAAGAGAATTCCTCATCTAATTGGTTGCTTCTAAATGCTTGGGAGGAGCTTCATAAGTGATTTGGAACTCCATTGGAGGGATTTATAGAGGTAAAGGGAGAATAAATTCATGCTCAATGGGTTTTTAGAAAAGTTTAATGGGACATTGGGTGTTCATTTATAGAAAAATATATAAGAAATAATTATTAATTTCTAAACATAGGTTTAGGACCTTGTATAATAAAATAATCAAAACCAAAAATCTTCCCATTATCACTTCACTTAGTCTGAACCATAGAATATTGATTTTAAATAGTGGTTTATCCTATGAACATAAACCCTTATATTAATACCATTGATGGTATGGAAGTGAGTCACGGTCAAAAAGAATTACTTTTAAACCCTTAAAGTATAATATAAGTTTCAGTGTGTTCATTATAAGCATGAAATAATTAAAAAAATAAATAAAATAAATAATTTTATTTAAGGTTAAATATATTTTTGGTCTTTTATACACTTTATAGTATATATTACATCACTTTTGGGCTATTCTGACATCATAATACATACCATTTATTTATCCCATATTAAATTTTTACCCAAAAATTTGATTATGTAATAAAATTATAAAAAAAATTATCATTGGATAATTCCAAAATTATGATATAAAAAATAAAATTTATTTTACCAAAATAATTTTCTAAATATAATAATTTAATATTTTAATTAAAAAATTTATTTTATTGGAAATTGACAGTGTTTACGACCCTAACAAAATTCTAACCCACATAAAAATTACATTAGACTTAATTATGTTATATTATCATATCTATTTAAATAAATATTATTTAATAAGAAAACTTATAAAGATAATTTTTATTCCAAAATTATTGAATTTATAAAAAATATTTTTTTAATTGAAACAAAATATTTCCCAAATTACAATTTTGGATTCTTTATACCAAAATATTTTTTTATCAAAATCATTGTATAATCATATGAAAAAAAAAATTTATTGAAGGGAAGAATAAAATCATTATTTTATTAAAATTAATATATATAAATTCACACTATTAGGGTCTTGATACATAACCTCTTATTACACTGATGTATTCCCTATGGGAATGGTTTGAGATGGTGGTACTTTCTTGGGGTGGTTCAGTGAATGTGGTTTGGGTCATGATATTTATTAGATTGAACATATCCACGAAATGTTTTTACTTATGTTTAAGTTATTGAATATAATCTTTGTCTTGGTCTAAGGAAAGGACTATTGATACTATCTCATTTTTATTCTCTAATAAATAGGCTTCATAGAGAATGATCCTACTGTTTGAGGTCGTCGCTTCTTCCTCTTTTGTCAATTAGTCTCTATAATAACCCTTGATATATAATAATATTAATGTTCGCTATATAATGACTATATTATCTATAATTATGATGATAAATTTTTATTTAAACTCATCAGAGATTAATAAATGAAATACAGTGTAGTTGTTTTATTTAAATACATTACTTAATATGGAGGTTATTTTTTCAAAATGGAATTTAATTTATAAATTCTTGGTTCATTTAATTCTCCCTCCTTCATAAATTTCACCCTTGAAATTTCATTTCATACAATAAAATTTATTAGGGTAATTATGTTTCATCATCTCTTCTTGTTCCTGTGATTCCTTTTAAAACTTATGGTTCCATCATAGTACATTGACTAGGAGATCTATCTTATTTCTTATATATTTTTTTATAAAATCTAATATCTTCACAAGATACTACTCATATGAAATATAATTCTATAAACATACCACCTCATTATTTATTACACGTGAGGGTTATGGTATGTACCTGCATAATAATGATAGAAAGAAAAAATCTTGTACTTGAAATAGGTTAGGTGGGAGTGTTAGTCAATATCTCATAACTCTGATGTGTTCAAGGAACTAAAATGGTGTGATGTAACTTGTACAATTCTTTCCATTCTTAAGAAACCTCATAATTTTATTCCACAGTGATATAAAAAGGGGAACATTCCCTCTAATATTGTAATATAGGTCTCATAAATGATTATTAATGTAGATTTTATATTAACGTTATGTGGATTTCAAATGATGTTGATTGGATTAAACCTTCTCTATAATATCTTAGATAATTATTTGTCCATCATTTTCCACTCTTCAATTTTATCCAAACATGTTGGATTCTAACACCTCTTCCCATACAGATTCTCAAATATACCATTCAATTACTATAATGTAAATTTCAGTTCAATGTGAATTCCACCAGCGGAATATTTTTAAACCCTTAGCCTTGTAAATACATTGAACAATATCTCAACATATACTCTATATTTTGAATAATTATTTTAGACATACCATTTCTTATAGGTGATAGGTAGTGCTGAAACATAGATCTATATCAAATGTTTGTTGAAGGCTTTTCTAGTGCCTTAAGGTAAACCATGGATCTCAATTAGATACATTGGATACTAGTATGCCATACAATATTAACACTTATTTTATGTATATCTTTGTAATTTTTCCATTAGAGATGTCTCTCTTGACCCAAAAGAAATTTATTGACTTTTCAAGATGGTAAAATACAACCCAAATGGTGTTATTAGCCTTAGATGTATTAGTGAGTACAATGATGAAATCCATGGTTATGTTTTTGCACTCCCATACTACTATGGGAAATGGTTTCCTCAAACCCTTGATAAGCCATCACTTGTAGGCATACTGGTCATCAAAATAAAAATGTTGTAATCTCATTTTCATGTTATCCCAACAGAATTTATACTTTAGATCTCTACACAAATTAGTGCTTATTTTATGAAAAGATAAGGATGAGCTATGTAAAATACCCAAAATATCCATCTTTAGTTATGGTTTTTATTGAACACATATACTAGTTCTAGACTATATAAGTCCACCTTTAGAAATGTTGAAATTTGTAATATTCTCTAACTTCCTCTATTACTCCTCATCATCTTTTTCAGTCTCCATGATCTACATAAGAATTAATGGTTCTACATTTACGTTATCATTGTCAAATGATGCTCATTTTATTATTCTCGTGCCAATCCTTTGCATTTCCATGAATATTATATCCCTAAAAATCCTTATCATGGGGAGGGTTACAAGATCATTTATACTTAGATAATCAATCACATTTTTTATCTTATGAGGATAGTAATGGATTGAATAGTAATAACCCTTGATTATCTATAAAAACATCATTGGAAAATATTAATATCATTTTGTGTAAAAACATACTTGATGATTTTATGATCCATAAATATGTTAAACTTTTCCTCCTAGAGATAATATCACCACAAATTCAATATGAAGATCATTTTAGCCAATTCCAAATCATGTTTTAGTTAGTTCTTCTCAATTATTATTAATTGTTGGGATGAATAGACTACCAATTTTCCATTTTTCATGAGTAAATAGCCTAATACCTTTTTGGATAGATCATTTTATATCAAGAATCTATCACCACTTGTGAGTAACGTGATTACAGGTGGATTGATTAACCTCTTTTTTAAATCTATAAATCTCTCCTCATATTTATTAATATAGAAAAACTTCACTCTATGCTGAGTTAGTTTACATATTATGGTTTAAAATGATATTATTTTTATAATAAATTGATGATAATACCCGACTAATCTATGGTAACTGCAAAACTTTATTATAGACATTGTTCTGGACTATTCTTTAATTATTATATATCTTAGAAGGATTTATATATATTCATTTTCTAGTGATAACATTCCCCATGAATGTTTCTTCTATAGATACCCAAAATTTTCATAAAAATATTTTACAAATTATTATATGAATATTCATTACATATCATAATGATTTTTTCCATAATTGAATAAGCCTTGTATATTTCAAAACATGGAAACATAAACAACAGTTCACAATATTCCCCCATTAGGTTTTTCATATCTAGAACCCATATTTTAAATATCATTCCTAAAACTTTTCTTTATAACCTTGCAGAAGGAATAATAATAAATGGTGTTCTCATATTCTTACTAAGGGTAAAAAAGGGAGATATGAACATAACATGAAAATAAGTGTATGAGAAAATGAGTATAACATTTGAAAAATCATACCCTACATATCCTAGATAATAATATTGATTCATGGAATAAATATTGGTAGTTAAAAATACATGAATCATAAAGGAATCAAATAAAATGATCTACGAGAGCATAACATACAAGTAAGAAATGAGTCTGTGGCATACACATAAGCATAGAAAATCATTTCCTTAGTAGTCAAGGCTCATTTCCAGGACTATCATTTTGGATTACATTAACTCCCCAAACCATCACAGTAGTGACGATTAGCTACCAATACTATATATGTTGATTGGGTTAACTCCCCAAACCATCATAGTTTCTATGGTTCACTCCCATGAATATCATAGTGGATAAAGTCCCTTACTAAAATATTTTTACTCCTCATTCGAGTCCTTTTTATCTCATGAGATATCAATCTATACCAAAGGCATTGAAGGGATATATAATTCTAGGACCACCCTACACATAATGAAAATAATACATATAGGCTCTATAATATCATAAAAATTAATAATATCATAACCCTTCAAAAAAATGGGTTTCATAAATATTTTATTAGAGCATAACCTGTGTAAAGAAATGGGTTTCATAAACATTTCATCCCTTCATCATAGCATAACTAGTGAAAAAGGAATGGGTTTCATAAAAATCTCATTATTATAAAAATAAAACATCCTGGAAAATAATAATGATGATATCATTGGATCAAATATGTAGTAAAAATTAAGTAATACCAATGGATTTCATATTAGATAAAATATATATATTAGAATATCAGTTGGAGCATTTTTTGAGGAAAATACAATTTTCTATTTTAAATCATTTATAAAAAATAGTTAAATTTTCCAAATATTAAGGAAAATTTTTTATTTAAAAATAAAATTGAAAAAAATTAAATGATCCTTCAAAAAATTGATAATTCCTCATGGTTGGAATTTTATTATTATATCGTATAAGTTAAATGAAAACATTTTATTAACATTTTTTAAAAAGAAAAAAAATATTTTTTGGAAAATGATAAGAATTTTACTTTAAACAATTTTTTGTAAAAATTAAATAAAGGGTAAAAAATAATTTAAATAGTTATAATATATTACAAAAAAACCCTCTTTAAAACATTTTTATAAAACATGGTTATGGAAGAATAATCCTTTTGGGATGAAGAGAGAAATAATATCTATTTTCCTTAAAATGTATTTTGAGTATATTAAGAACTCAAGTTGAGTAAAATGAAAGTAAAAAAGGTATTATCAACAAGTAAACATATTATTATAAATTTATTGAAATTATGATGATTTAGAAGAGAATATTTTATCATCTAATGCTTAATCATAAACAATCCTAATAAATAATTAGATTGTAACATAAAACACTTACTGCATTGGTAACTTTTGAGTTGTAATCCCCATGAAATAAAAAACATTAGATGTGTATTTAAATCCAAATAAAATTACTAATAATCATAATAAAATATATTAATGGGTAGTGTATACAGATTTATAAAACAAAAAAACAGTGAATATGGAAAGTGTCTCATAGAGATAAAAGTGAGGAGAAAGTCCCTTACCTCTAGTCCGATTCTTTTATATGTGTTCGAGAATCTTATATAATAAATATATATTTTCTATATATTAATTAAATAAACATAATCATGTATATAAAACAAAATATTAATTACTTATAACCTTTTATCACCTGTTTATTAACAATTCTTTATTAAAATCATTGTTCTTGGTGGTAACTACTTTGTTTTTTATGTAAGTTTTGGTTATGTAGTACAGGTCCATGTTATTTGATCAAGGGTGTATCTTATAAAAAATATAAATAATATTTAAATATAATATATCTTCAAAACATATATATATTAATCCATATAATCTAGATATATAAAAAATAATTAAACCTTTTATGAATACGATAAGTCATGTATACGGATGAACGTTGTTTCCACTTTTCAATTTATGGAAAGAGAGGAATTTTTAAAATAAATCACATTTAAAAAATCATTATTATACCATATTTATTATATATATTCATTAAATCCATACTAATTATAATCTAATTAAAACATAAATGAATAACGAATCACATCTCTTTGAAGAAATGGTAGTCGGCACATACCCACGAGCGACATTATCATTTTCTACCTGTTTAGAAAGTAAAAAAGGTGGATAATATATTATTACTCAATAAGTATAATTATTTCATAAAAATTTTATATACACTTTAAGCTCACCATAATAACAATCCATAAATGTTGGTGATGGAAACTGATTTGTAACGCTACGTGGAGATGGTAAGTCGTACGTACACTCCAGATACTTACACTTCTTATTTGATAGAAATAGGTTAAATAAGGGAGGTTATATAATCATAATAAAATTTAATTATATTTAGGATATTGAATTTATTATTTCATTAATAATATATAACATTAAAGGAGATAAAATAATAATTAAAAAGAAAGTGATTGATTAAGACAATTACCTCTTCTTTGAAACAATTTCTTTAGATCTCAACTTAAGGAAACATGATTTAGTCTTTTGGGTAAAACAACACCTCTAGAATGTGTATAAAAAAAATTAAAAGTTATTTTTTAAGGGTATTTTCATGAAATAATTCTCAATTTGGTTTGATGAAGAGAAAGTATGGGTTCTCTTTTATAATTGTGGGGACAGACACTCTTGGGTTTTCTTAAAAGATTAAAATATAAAAAGGTCAGTATCCTTCAAAAATTACCAAAAATTACATGGGTTAGAAGAAATGTTGTTATGAGGATGGAATCCTGTGAACCAAGAAAAATTTTATAGGTTTATGGGTTGTTTTAGTCCATATCATTTGGCTTAACCCCATAGTTAACTAATTTTAACATTAACCATAGTAACAACTTTTTCACTCTTAAAATATATAATTAAAACACAAAAATTTTATCATAAATGAAAAAATGACTATATTTTAAACCAAATATTATCAAAAAAATTATCTTTCAAAATTTTAATAATTTTTAAATAATTTAATAAAATATTTGGTTGATAAAATATCATTAATGTAAATTTTTACATTGTTCATTTAATTTGACATCAAAGACATAAATAAATTGTTTTAATTAGATGATAATCATTCAACACAACTCTAATATTTATTATTTATCTATAAAATACCTGAAATAAAATAACTCACTTAAATTATATTACTTTTAATATTTTTTAATTCATTTATTTTATTTTCCAAATAATTAAATAAAAATTACATCGGTGTTGAATAAGAATTTAATGTAATTAAATAATTTATAGAGAATAAAAAATTATGATCATGAAAATAATTTCATGAATCTAAAAATATAAATTTATAGTCATTCATAACTTACTTTTTTCCCTATGTGTACATATAAGAGATATTTAAAACAAAGTGAGCGACATTTTTTAACTTCCTTTTCTTTAAAAATTATTTAGGTAATTTTCATGGAAAAGTTTCCATTAAACAAAAAATCAATTATAAGGTGTTAAATGATAAATTAGTTTCATCTGACAATAATTAGGATAAAAAATTATGGCTTACCACTTTTTTAACTTAGATTAACTCGATTTACACTTTACTGAGGTGATAAATTTTACCACAGTTACTATTTATATTGTCTAAAAAAGTGACATATTTTAAAATTTTTAATCTTATTTTAAAAAATTGATAACCTATAAGTGGAAGAAAATAATTTTAAAATTAGCATGTAAAACACAACAAAAACCGCTTTTTTAGATAAATATAGTTTTAAGAATAAGACATGGTTTATTCTTATCCCATTCCAAGAAGAAATATTTGATTACTATTTAAAAAAAATTATTGAATATATAATATTTAAATTTGATTAAAATTATTCAAAGATAATTATTTTTAAAATTTATTAATATAAAAATACATTGCAGTAAAAAAAAATTTAAGAAAAATACTTTTTTAAGTGTAATTTCTTACACCAAATATTACCATAAAATTGATTATTGTGAACATAATTAGATTATTCATAATATAAATGAAATAATATTACTTTGAAACCATTTTAAATAAAAATTTAACCTTGTGAATTCTTGAAACAAAAATAATTTTTTCAATGAAAATAATTATTTTTCACTATTCACCAGAAAATCAATCTTTTTAGAATAATCACAAATGTCCACTCTAAACTAATTCAAAAATATAATTTCAAAAATTAAGTTCATTTAATCAAATAATGTTTCTAAAATTTCCATAAATTATTTATAATATTCACTCACAAATATAAATAAATTCATTTTTTAAGAAAACATATTTTCAAATCATAAAATAACATTACATAAAATTCTGTGCTTATTTCATAAAAATTAATAAATAAATTTTAATTTATTAAAACCTTTATTGATATTTCATAATATGATATATCATATTTATACCCAACAATTTAATGTCTAGGTTATAATAGTTATATTTGAATAATAATATATTATGGTCCACTTAGGCTTGGTGTTGCATATATTGTATTCAGTTAAAATAGTGTTCATTTAAAATTTTAGGGTGTTACATTATATCCCCTTAAAAATGGGTCATTGGAATTTGAACTTGGGATTAGTTTTCAAGGCTTTGATATGTGGAAATTTCATTTTTTAAATCCCACATCCTAAAAAGGGTTAATGAAAATCCTCTTGAAATGAGTGAAGGGAAATAAGAAAGATATTAAAAAATAACATACAACTAGGTTCCGAAATAGGATAAAATTATTAAGAAGTGAAAATATGGAAGTAAAGGAGAAAAATGACACCTAAGGACAAATATTGAGTGATATATAATATGGTTAGGATAAATGTAATGACCACAAATCAATGAATTGGTGAGGGGTTAAAAGACCATCAATTTAAAGGAGTTGAAGGTTTTAAGACACCATTTTTGTCTTAATATCATTTTCATACTGTTTAGGAATTCCTTTACCATATAAAATAATTTTATAATGAAATTTACTTACTTGGAAATTATAATTTCATATGTTAATAAATTTCAAAAATAATATAATTGTTTCCTCATAATGATATGTATTCAAGATGAATTTTTCATGTCTAAAGCACTAAAATCAACTTTTAATAGATATAAAATGTATATCAAACTATTCATACTATCATTAGGTATTCACCAAAACCAAAAATGGATATAAAAAAATAATACTCAAAATGAATAAACCATCATATGAAGAAAGGAAACATTAATCTCTAAATGCCTTAATTACCTCAATAACCTCATCATTTAGGAATGTATTAATTTCAAAGGCTATATCATACCCTTCATCTTACATCTTCAAAAATATAAGTTGAATAATTTCCAAATAAAATTTCATTTTAAACCAATAGTTAAACATAAGGGTTTTATATAACTCAATCCAATGAAAAATATAATAAATTGCATTTATTTCTATGATAAATCACTATATAATCTTTTAATTCAGTAAAATTTAAATTAATGTAGTAACATGAAACATAATCCTTAACTTGACCATAAATATCTATAAAAATATCACCTTTTCAATGAATCAATTTTTAACCATCATGAATATATATATCACACTATCCAGTAGACCATAATTATCTTAACATAAAATCAAATACCAACCCCAAAAGTTTATTCATTCCATAATATAATATTCTTCCTAAAACCATTAAAAGTTCAAGTCACATCAATATCCCAACACGTAAAATGTAAAAAAATGTTTTTTTCATACCTTGAATTTTTTTATAAATCTTAAACTAATAAACCCCTAATGATATCTACAAATATTATGTTAACCCATAATAAAAATATATATGCTTCTAAAGATTAACACAATCCATATTCCTAAAATATTTTAATTTGTTTTTGAATATATTCCTTAAAAAACATTATCTTTGATAACCAAAATTTTTTTTTCATAAACTAATCAATTTCAAGTTCACCAATACTATCCTACCAATGTCAATAATCTATAAATCCCAACAAAACATATGTTTTCAAATTTGACTTTGGAACAATCCATAAATGTTTCATCATCTTTAAATCTAAAATACCATTGATATTATACTGCCACAACATAATCCTCAAATCATAATATATAAACACAACAATCCTTTTACATAATAAGTATTTCCTTGGTTTAGTAGTTAACCCTTTTATAAGGTAATTTTCTCAGATATTTCCCATATTCTCCAAATATGAGATATTGAACTATAAATAGAATATTAGGATGAACATCATATCCCCCATTTAAACTATTAATTTTTCCTCCGGAATAAATTTCTATATTTCGTTATTCTCCATACATAAAATAGGTTCTAATTCCATTGAGATATTCCATTGAGTGCTTCTTCCCTCTCTCATGAAATATTAGAAATTAAATCATCTTTATTCCACAAAATCTACCAACTTATCTCTTAGAAAACTCTATCCTAATATTATTTGGTGAGTATGAGAGTTTGTTAAGGTGCATGTTGTAAATAATATATCATGACACGTAATTAGGAATTGTCACAATATCCTTCACCCCAGTCATCATCCCATTTGATTCATCATTAACACAATTTTCATAACATTAAAAGTTAAACCAGTTCCTTCTATTTCCCACCATTGAATAAAACCAAAATGTATAATTTGATAAACAAAAATAATAGTATAAATCTACATAATCATCAAAAATCATTAATTGGATGTATAAATCATCACACCATTTTTCAATATATTATACTTTAGGTTTAACCAAGTCCACCCATAATCATTATATATTCAAATTATTGATAATTGTTTAGAAAGTAATTTTGAATTAACCCAAGAAAATCCCCCAGACGTTTCAAACTAGGTAAATAGTGTTTGTGTATGTGCATATTTCCTTTAATTTGATTTCATATGATTTTGTTTTATTGAGTTTCCTTTGTATTTTGAGGATATACTAAATTATGTTATTTTTATATTTGTGATTCTTATCATATTAGAAAGAAAATATATTTATCTATACTTTATTAATTAATGAGGAAGTTTGAAAATTCTTATTTGTTTCTCTAAAAATTCAATGAAGTTGCTACTTTGGTTTTAGAAACTCTACATTTCACTGTTTTAAAATATTTCTGTACTAATTTTACTACAACTTCTACAATAATAGGATTTTTATGAAACCTGATTCTATGGAAAGCTAAAAAATTTATCTTTATTTTATTAGTTTACATAAAAGTCTAAAAATATCATTTGAATTTACATTTAATTACTTGAAGTTATGTTATGCTGTTTTGTAGTAGCATTTTTTCCAGAATAGTTTTTATTCTATTTTTTTATGATTTTGGGATCTTTATATGTTGGTTTTAATTGATTCAAATTTTTTTTAAATATAATAATTTTTTCTACAAATCATTAGTTTTGACCAAAGTATTAATCTGATGTTAAGAGCCCTTAAAAATTCATTTATGTTTTTTAAAATATTCTGTCCAAATTTTTCACGAATGTATGGTTTACTGTTCATTCCAAAAATTATGGTTTGGAAACCATAAATTACTATTTATAGCCTACGTTATTTTACTTTTCATTCCGCAAAGTATGGTTTTGGAAACCATATTTTACTGTTTATACCATATGTTACGTCACTGTTCATTCCGCAGAGTATGGTTTAGCAACCATACAATATTGTTTATACCCTACGTTATGTTATTGTTCATTCCACAAAGTATGGTTTGGAAACCATACTTTACTATTCATCATCCATACATTACATTATTATTCATTCCACAAAGTATGGTTTGTAAACCATACGTTATTGTTCATACCCTACGTTATGTTACTGTTCATACCATACGTTACGTTACTGTTCATTCCACATAGTATGGTTTGGAAACCATACATTACTATTCATAATCCCTACGCTACATTACTGTTCATTCCGAAGTTTTTGTTCATTTCAAAGTTACTTTTCATTATAAATTTACTTTTCTTTCCAAAGTTACCCTTTATTTCATGCAATCTTTTCAAAATTGATTTTATCCATATATATTGATTATTTTTTAACGATTTGTTTTTATGAAAAATTATCATTAAATATAAGGATCCTAAAAAATATTTTTTAACATTTTTGATTCTATATTTAGAGGGTAAAATTTATAAAAATTTCAATTTATTTTACAAATAAATTTGGTTGTTTCAAGAAAAATTAAATTTAAATATTTGAATTTAATTTCAGAATCTGCTGCAAGTTTTTAGGAGCTGTTTTGACTACGTTTAAAACATTTAAAATGGATTTAAAATTATTTTTTAAATCATTCAATGATTTTATTATTCTATATATTTTATTGGAAGACATATTTAAAATATTTTTAATTCCTTTATTAGATATTTCTTCTACATGAATAACAAAGAAAAGATGATGCTATTTTAATGGAGATATTTATGGGAGCTCTTGACTCAATTTATTTTGAATATCCAAAGGAAGAAGAGCTGCTGCAACTATTATATATTTTATTCTCTATATATCATTCTCTATAATAGGTAAATATATACAATTGTAATAAAAAGAGAAAGTGTTGTGAACTTTGAACCTCTTGTGCATTTGCAACGTCTTTTGACACTCTGCTTCACCATTTCTCATTCTCTCAAGTGCTGAATTAATTCTGCTTCGACTACAATTGCATTGATGGGACGTGCGGATCTAAACCTCAAGAACTAGTACCTATGCTTTAATTTTTATCTTCTATTTCATCTGATTTCGAGTCTGTAACACTACTACCCATTTCTCACGCGCACACTATTTTTTATATTTATTATTTTTCACACAAAAGCATTATTTGTTATTATTTTTCCTTGGGTTGTGACTCTTGGATTCTATAGTCAATATCATAGGTTTGTGACACCCTGTATCTAAAGTCATCACTATTTGGGTTGTGACTCCCAATGTCTAAAGTTAGGTTGTAAGCATTGTGACTCCCCACACAAAAGTCAGTGTCATGGTTATACCACTACTAGAAAAGGATTTTGTAATTGGGTTATGATTCCCCTTTAAAAATAATGTTTTAGTGTTCATGTATCTCTCTCTGAGTAGAGAGGTATACGAGTAGAGTAAGCCCACTTTTGACCAAACTACTACAAAAAAACATCATTGCGTTATTTACTTTTTCCGCTACTAATTAACCTTAATAATTAACTTTTATAATTAATTTAATTAATCAATTCATTTGATTGAAATTTTTAATCAGGTCTATTCACCCCCCTCTAGACCATCTACCATTACCCAATCTGATCTAATAATTTTTATCAAAGGATAACCTTCTTAAGAATAGTTTTTCTATATCATTATCATTCTAAATACCATAGATTGGTACCATTGGTTATTCCTTCAGGAATTTACCCAACCATTTTTTCAGGATGCTTTTATATTTTATTGCTCTAACCTATTCCTAGAACTCACCGTAAAAGGATAAATATCTTCCAAGATGGAAATATTGAACCTGAGTGATTCTTGGATTCCTCAGAAGCCACCACATTTTTATGGCAATGATTATGGATACTAGAGATCTTGAATGGAGGCATACCTCACACAGTTGATCATTGAGCACTGGTCTATCATGTCCAAAAAATACACACTGCCTGAATATGACCCAGATACTCTTAAAAGAATTGATACTACTAGATATATCATATATTACCAAGTTGTTAGTATTTTACATTGTTCTATTAACAGAAGTGTTTTTAGTCATGTGTCTGTATGCAATAAATCTCATTATATTTGGAATATTCTGCAAGTTACCCACCTTTTCCCTAACAAATTGATCTAAACCAATCTTGGAATTCTTCGTTCTAAGTATCATGGATTCAATATGGTTGAAGAAGACACTATAAAACAAATGTTCCATAGATTAACAAGCATTGATAATGGAATTAATTCACTTGGATAAGCTCTAGAAAACCTTGTACTTATTGAAAGAGTCCTACGATCATTACCAAAGAAATTTCATGCAAAAAAGGTTGTCATTGATGAAAGTAAGAACTTTATAGAGTACACACTTGATGATTTGATTCGATCACTACTCCAGTATGAACTTGAACTGAAGAACATGGATGATGAGGAGACAAAAAAAGGTGTGGCTTTTAAGTCTGTAAATGTTATTTCTAATAACACTTCTGATTCTGATCTATAGGATATTGAAAAAGGAAGCATGGCTCGGATTTTAATTGGAGTCTACAAAATAATGAAAAAAAAGGATTCAAAAACCATTTTAAAAGAAACCCTCAAAAAGAAAAATATAAAAGAGATAAGAAAGGTGATACAAATTATAATGCTTTAGATGTAACTTGTTATAAGTGCCAGAATAAAGGTCATATCAAACCCAATTGCCCTAAAATAAAGAATAAATACAAATACAAAAATATGGATAGAAAGGAATTGAAAACCTGCTGGATTTGTATTGAAGAATATGATTCTAGTAAACAATCCGTAAATGATAAATAATCTATTAACTTGTGTTTAATGGAATAACTGGATAAGGTTTTCAATTCTAGTTATTATACTGAATGTTCTAATTCTAAATATGAATCTAAAAACCCCAATGTTTTTTTAATTAAATAAATCAATTGAATGATTAAGAAAATATATTTTCAAAGATGTAGATTTATATAATAAAAATAAAGAAGATAATGAAAAACTCATTTTTGAAAATAAATTAATTTTTTAAGAAAATAAAATTTTAACAAACACTGCTTATTCTTTTCATTAAACATTTTATGGGAATTTTAAAACTGCTCAAGATTTGAATGTGAAATTGAAAAAGGAAGTTGAATGTCATAAACAAAATTTATCTACTTTTATTCAAGGTCATGAAAAATATCATGAGATGATGTCTTTGACTAAAATTGATAAAAATAAAAATATGATTTTGGTTATGATATAAGATTACCTCAAATGTATAAAAACCATTTTGTTAAAAGTAAAAATGGTTGTACTTCAACTATTACTTGTTTTAAATGTTTCATGAATGGTCATTATCCCAATGACTGCTCACTTAGATTTAAACAATCTTTGGGATTTACAAAAACTAAAATTTCTAAATCCTTATTATCGAAAATACCATATAATACATGTTTAAATTCTATATGGGCACCTACAAATTGTATTACTAATCCTATTGGACTCAAAATTGCTTGGGTACCAAAATTGTCAAGTAATTGATATTTGTTGGAAAAAATGCCTTGGATGTCTCAAGAAATACATATGGAATATGGATAGTGGATGTTCTAGGCATATGACTAGAGACCTATCAATTTTTATCTCATAAAACACATGTGATGGAGTCACTATTATATTTGGAGATAATTACAAAGGCAAAGTAAAAGGTTTTGGTAAAGTTGGTATTTCAAATTCTACATTTATTTCAAAAGATTTATTTGTTGAAGCTTTAAAACATAATTTAATTAGTATATCAAAATTTTGTGATGATGGAATAGAAGTTAAATTTTAAAATGATTAATATTTACTTTCTAATGAGGATTCTTTATTATTTTATGCTAATCGAAAAGATAATATTTAATCAATTAATTTTTCTGAACTAACTGTTCAACATGTAAATTTTTTGAATGATGTACAGAAAGAAACCATCCTTTGGCACCGACATTTAGGTCATTTTAATTTAAGAGTGTTACATAAGATCTCAAAGCATGAGAATGTTTTACATCTTCCTCTTTTAAATAAATAACTACTTCATGTTGGTGACGCCTACATGAAAGGGAAGCAACACAAAATTTCTTTTAGACTTATCAATCAGATAAGTACTAATAACCCTTTATAGTTAGTCCAACTTGATTTATTTCGTCCAACTAAAATTTATAGCCCTGTTAGAATGAAATATACTTTAGTTATTGTTGATGATTATAGTAGATTGACTTGGGTATATTTTCTTGCTCATAAAAATGATACTTCATCTAAATTCACTGCTTTTTCTAAATTAGTTAAAAATGAAAAAGGTGTTATGATTATTTTATTTGTGGTGATAAAAGAGGTGAATTTAATAATTTAGATTTTGAAAAATTATATAAAAATAATGGATACTTTCATAATTTCTCTACTCCTAGAACACCACAATAAAATGTTGTATTAAAACGGAAAAATAGAACTCTTATTGTAATGGCTCGAACTATGTTAAGTGAATATAATCTTCCTAGATATTTTTGGGATAAGGATTTTTTTTATTTATGTTATATTTCAAATATAATTATTATTATATCTTTTCTAAAGAAAACTCCTTATGAAATATTCAAAATAAAAATCCTAATGTTGTTTATTTTAGAGTTTTCGGCTGTAAAGTTTTTATTTTAAATTCAAAGGATAATTTAGATAAATTTGATGCTAAAATTGATGAAGGTATTTTTCATGGTCTTTCTAATAATAGTAAAGCTTATAGAGTTTATAATAAATGAATGATGGTTATTGAATAATTTTTTCATGTTATGTTTGATGAAAATAATGTTAAAATAAATTCTTATTTTAATGTTATTGATGACGAGTTTAGAGATTTTAATTTTGGTGATGATATTCCTCAAGATAAGAGTGAATTAATTGAGGGGGAGAATAATCTTTCTTACCCTGATTCAAGATCATTGAAGATTCACAAAGATCATCCTGTGGAAATTGTAATTAGCAATGTTGACTCTGTGTCAAAACTAGAAATTCTATTTTAAATTATTGTGAAAATTCTACTTTTATTTCTGATTTTGTTCCTGTTAATATAAATGATGCTTTAAAAGATTCCAACTAGATTGCTGTTGTGAAAGATGAATTAAATTAGTTTGTTAGAAATAATTTTTGGACTTTAGTAGAATTGTTTGAAGATAAACTGGTAATTGGAACTAAGTGGATCTTTAGGAACAAGTTTGATGAATCTGTACAGATTGTCAGAAACAAATCCATAATTCTTTCTCAAGGATACTCTCAAAAAAAAAGGTATAGGCATTGAAGATTAATTTTCACCTATTTCCAGGTTAGAGGAAATTAGATTTTTTTTTTGATTTTTCTTGTTTTCAATGTTTTAAATTATATCAAATGGATGTAAAAAGTGTGTTCTTAAATGGTTTTATTACTAAAGATGTTTATGTTTATCAACCCACTGGTTTCAAAAATAAAAAATTTCCCAACCATGTTTTTAAATTATCTAAATAATTATATGGTCTCAAACAAGAACCCCATGCTTGGTATGTAATACTTTCTTTATTTTTATTAAAAAATGGTTTCAAGGAAGGCAATTTTGATCCAAATATTTTTATTAAAAAATATTCTGATGATATTTTAGTTGTTCATATCTGTATTTATGATATAGTTTCTGGATCATCTAGTGAAATGCTTTGTAATGGTTTTTCTTATTTGATGTGTTCTGGATTTGACATGAGTTTAATTGGAGAATTAATGTTATTTCTTGGACTTCAAAAACCTCAAAGGAAAGATGGAATTTTTGTTAATCCGTCTAAATATGATAAAGATTTAGTTAAACAATTTCCTCTTGATTCTTCTAAATCTATGAAAACTCCTATGGGTACTAACTTTAAATTCTATAGTGATGAATCTGGTAAATTAGTTGATTTTACAGTATATAGAGGTTTGATAGGTAGCTTGCAATATTTAATAGCATCTTGACCTGATATCATTTTTAGTGTTTGTTTATGTGCTAGATTTCAAGTTAATCCTAAATAAAGTCATATTAAATCTATAAAAAGAATAATTAGATATGTTAATAAAACTTTTGATTACAGTTTATTTTATCCAAAATATAACTTTTTTGATTTAACATCTTATTCTAATTCTGATTTTAGAGGTTGTAGAATTGACTGAAAAAGCACATCATCTATGTGTCATTTTCTGAGAAAATGTCTAATTTCTTGGTCATCTAAAAAACAATTATTTGTTGATTTATCTACTGAAGAGGCTGAGTATATCTCTACTGCAAGTAGTTGTGCTCAAATTTTAGGGATTAAAAAAACCATATGTTATTTTGGTGTTTATCATGATAAACTTCCTATTTATTGTGATAATACTTCTGCAATTTATATTTCTAAAAACCCCTTGCAACATTTTAGAACAAAACATATTGATCTTAGATTTCATTTTATTTGAGATCATATGAATAAGGGTGATATTGTTTTAGAATTTATCCCTTATGAAAATCCTCTTGTAGATATTGTTACAAAGCCTTTAGAATTTTCTCAGTTTGATAAAATTAAATTTTCTCTTGGTACGTTGTAATTTTAAATTTTATTTACTGTATTTGTTTAGGGGGAGATTATTTTCACTTTTTGTTTGTTTACAAAACGGGGGAGAAGTTTTGGGGATAAGTTCGTTTTGGGGAGAAATAATTTGGTTTTAATTGGGAAAAAATAATTTCATTTTAATCTTTTTTAAAATTCATTTATGGTTAAAATGTTTTGGTTTTGTAATAAAAAAAAGGGTGAAATTGTTTGTACATGTTCATATTTTCTTTAATTTGATTTCATGTGATTTTGTTTGATTACTTTTCCACTATATTTTTATTATATCATAGTTTATTTTATTTTTATTTTTTTTATTCTTATCATGTTGGAAATATATGATATTTATCTATACTTTATTAATTAATGAGGAAGTTTTAAAATTATTGTCTTTCTCTCTAAAAATTCAATGAAGTTGATACTTAGGTTTTAGAAACTCAAGATTTCACTATTTTAAAACATTTATGTATTTATTTTACTGAAACTTCTATAGTTATAGGATTTTCATGAAACCTTATTATATAAAAAGATAAAAATTTTATCTTGATTTCATTAGTTTACATTAAAGTCTAAAATATCATTTGAATGTACTTTTAATTACTTGATGTTATGATTTGTTATTTTGTAGTAGCAGTTTTTCCAAAATAGTTTTTCTTCTATTGTTTTATGATTTTCGGATCTGTATATGTCTGTTTTAATTGATTATTTTTTTATTTTTAATATAATAAGTCACTCTACAAATCATTAGTTTTTACCAAAGTCTGAATCTACTGTTAAGATCCCTTAGAAATTTGTTGAAGTTTGTCAAAATATTATGTCCAGATTTTTCACGAAGCTATGGTTTACTGTTCATTCCGCAAAGTATGGTTTGGAAACCAAAAATTAATATTTATACCCTATGTTATGTTACTGTTCATTCTGAAAATATAGTTCGGAAACCATACATTACTTTTTATACCCTACATTACGTCACTGTTCATTCCACAAAGTATGGTTTGGCAACCATACGTTACTGTTTATACCTTACATTACATTACTTTTCATTCCACAAAGTATGGTTTGGAAACCATACATTACTGTTCAGCATTTTTATGTCACATTACTGTTCATTCCATAAGGTATGGTTTGGAAACCATACGTTACTGTTCAAACCCTACATTACGTTACTATTCATACCCTACATTACATTACTGTTAATTCCGAAAAGTATTGTTTGGCAACCATAAGTTACTATTTATAGTCCATACACTATATTACTATTCATTCTGAATTTACTGTTCATTATGAAGTTATTGTTCATTCTGAAGTTACTGTTCTTTTAGAAGTTACTGTTCATTCCATGCAATCTTTTAAAATTTGATTTTCTACATATATATGGATTATTTTTAATGATTATTTTGGGAAAAAATCTCATTAAATATAAGGATCATAATCAAAGAGTTTTTAATGTTTTTGATGCTATATTTAGAGAGAAAAATAATAATTTTTTTCAACATCTTTTACAAATAAATTTGTTCATTTCAAAATTGTATATATTTAAATGTTTGAATTTAATTTCAAAATCTAGTGGAAGTTTATAGGAACTTTTTTAATATGTTTAAAACATTTTAAATGGATTTAAAATTATGTTTTAAATAAATAAATTCTTTTATTATTATGTATATTTTATTGGAATACTTATTCAAAATATTTCGAATTCTTTTATTAGATATTTTTTCTATAGGAATAAAGAAGAAACGGTGCTACTATTTTTATGGAGATATTTATGGGAGCTTTTGACTCAATTTATTCTTAATATCAAAAAAAAGTGGAGCTTCTGCAACTGGTATATATTTTATTCTCTATATATCATTCTCTCTTACAGGTAAATATATACAATTGCAACAAAAAGAGAAATTGTTGTGAACTTTGAACCTATTATGCATTTGCAACGTCCTGTGACACTCTTTTTCACCATCTTCATGTTCTCTCAAGTATTGAATTAATTCTTTTTTGACTAAAATTTCATTGTTGAGAAGTTTTGATCTAAAACTCAAGAACCAGTACCTGTTCTTTAATTTTTGTCTTCTCTTTCATCTGGTTCTGATTCTATAACACTACTTCCCATCTCTCACATGCACTCTATTTTTTCTGTTCATGCTTTTTCACACAAAATCATAATTTTTTATTCTTTTTTCCTTGGGTTATGACTCTAAGATTCTAAAGTCAAGATCTTGGGGTTTTTACTCCCTGTTTCTAAATTCAGGACTATTTGGATTGTGACTCCTACTATCTAAAGTCAGGTTGTAAGGGTGGTGAATCCCCACACAAAAGTCAGTGTCATGGTTATCCCTCCACTAGAAAAGGATTTTGTAAATGGGTTCTGATTCCCCTTTAAAAATCATTTTTTAGTGTGAACGTATCTCTCTCTAAGTAGAGAGGTATTAGAGTAGAGTAGGTTCAATTTAGATGAACTACTATAAAAAACATCCTTGCGTTATTTAATTTTTCCGATGATAATTAACCTTAATAATTATCTTTGATAATTAATTTAATTAATCAATTCATTTGATTAAAATTTTTAATCAATTCAATTCACCCCCCTCTAGACAATCTCCCATTACCATATCCGCCCTAACAGTTGGTATCAAATGATAACCTTCTAAAGAAATGTTTTGTTTTATCATTATATTACTAAATATGAAATATTGGTACCATTGGTTGTTCCGTTAGGAATTTATCGAACCATTTTTAGTCTAATTTTATGTTTCATTATGCTAACCTATTCCTATACCTCACAGTCTAAGGATAAAGATATTATAAGATGGAAGGATTGAACCCGAATGATGCTTGGATTCCTCAGAAGCCAACACATTTTGATGGCAATGATTATGGATACTGGAGATCCCGAATGGAGGCATACCTTAAATAGTTTAGCATTGAGCAATGGTCTATCATATCTAAATAATAAACACTACCTGAAGATGACCCAGATACTCATACAGGAATTGATGCTACTATATATGTCTTAAATTACAAAGCTATTAAAATTTTATATTGTGCTATTAACAGAAGTGTTTTTATTCTTGTGTCTGCATGAAATAAATCTCATGAGATTTGGAATATTCTACAAGTTACTCACCTTGGCTCTGACAAATTGATCCGAACTAAGCTTGTAATGCTTCATGATGAGTATCAAGACTTCAAGATGGGTGAAGATGAAACTATAAACCAAATTCTCCATAGATTCACAAGCATTGTGAATGGGATGAATTCACATGGAGAAGATCTGGAAAACCCTGTACTTATTGAAAGATTCCTATGAGAATTATCAGGGAAATGGAATTCCAAAATGTTTCCATTGATGAAAGAAATAAACTTCAAAGAGAACACACTTCATGAATTAATTGGATCAATACTCCAATATGAACAGGAACTGAAGAACATGGTTGATGAGGAGACAACAAAATAAAAAGGTCTATATTTTAAGTTTGTAAATTTTATTTCTAATGACTCTTCTAATTCTGATCTGCATGATATTGAAAAGGAATACATGAATCAGATTGTAATTGGAGTCTTTGAAAGAATAAAAAAGAAAGGATTCAAAAACTAGTTTAGAAGAAACCCTCAATAAGAAAAATATAAAGGAGATAAGAAAGGTGATGCAAAATATAATGCTTCATATGTAACTCATTATGAGTGCAGGAAAAAAGGTAATATAAAACCTGATTTCCATAAACTAATGAATAAAGACAAATACAAAAATAAGGATAGAAAGGCATTGACAACCAGTTATAGTTGTACTGATGAATCTGATTCTAGTGAACAATATGAAATGAAAAAGAATCTGCTAACTTGTGTTTCATGGAATCACTAGATATGGTTAGTAATTCAAGTTATTTTTCTAAATGTTCTTATTCTGAATATGAATCTCAAAACCCCAATGTTTTTTAATTAACTAAATAAATTGAAAGATTAATAAAAGATATTTTCAAAGATTCTGATTTATATAATAAACCTAGGAAGATAATAAAAAACTCATTTCTGAAAATAAATTAATTTTTCAATAAAATAAAAAGTTATCAACACTTCTTTTTCATCTCATTTAATAGTTTATGATAATTTGAAAACTGCACAAGATTTGAATGAGAAATTGAAAAAGAAAGTTGAATGTCTTAAACAAAATTTATCTACTTTATTCAAGGTCATGAAAAATATCATTAGATGATGTCTTTGACTAAAACTGATAAATATAAATATTGTGTTGGTTATGATATAAGATTACCTCAAATGTATAAAACCCATTTTGTTAAAAGTAAAAATGGTTGTACTTCAACTGTTACTAGTTTTTAAATGTGGCATGAATGATCACTCTGCTGATGACTGTTCACTTAGATTTAAACAACCATTGGGATTTAAAAAAACTAATATTTCAAAATCCTTGTTATCGAGAGTACCTTACAATACATGTTTAAATTCTGTATGGGTACCAAAAAATTGTATTACTAATCCTATTAGACCCAAAGTAGCTTGGGTACCAAAATTGTCAAGTAATTGATATTTGTAGGAAAAATGCCTTGGTTGTCTCAGGAATGACAAATGGTATATGGATAGTGGATGATATAGGCATATGACTAGAGACCCATCAATGTTTACCTCATACAACACTTGTGATGGAGGCACTGTTACTTTTAAAGACAATTCCGAAGGAAACGTAAAATGTTTTAGTAAATTTGGTATTTCAAATTATACATTTATTTCAAAAGTTTTATATTTTGAAGGTTTAAAACATAATTTAAATATTATATCACAATATTTTGATGATGGAATGTAAGTTAAATTTCAAAATGATAAATTTATAGTTTCTAAAGATGATTCATTATTTTTTTATGCTAATATAAAAGATAATATTTATACTATTGTTTTTACTGAACTAACAGTTCAACATGTAATGAGTTTAAATGCTATATAGAATGACAACATCCTTTGGAACCGATGTTTAGGTCATGTTAATTTCAGAATGTTGCAAAATCTCTCAAAGCTGTAGAATGTTTTACAGCTTCCTTCTTTGAAGAAAGAGTAACTCTATGTTTTTTAGGCCTGTATGAAAGGGAAGCAACACAAAATATATTTTATAACTATCAATCTGATAAGTACAAATAATCTTTTACATTTAGTACATCTTGATTTATTTGGTCCAACTCAAATTTCTAGCCTTGGTGGAAAGAAATATACTTTAGTTATTGTTGATGATTATAGTATATTTACTTTTGTATATTTTCTTACTCATAAAAATGATACTTTATCTAAATTCACTTCTTTTTTGTAAATTAGTTCCAAATGAAAAAGGTTTTTTGATTATTTCTATTAGTAGTGATAAATTAGGAAAATTTCCTAATTTAGATTTTGAAAAATTCTGTGAAATGAATGGATATTTTCATAAGTTCTATACTTCTAGAACACCACAATAAAATGGTGTTGTAGAATAGAAAAATAGAACTCTTATTGAAATGGCTCGAACTATGTTAAGTGAAAATAATATTCCAAGATATTATTGGGCTGAGACTTTTTTTCTGCATGTTATATTTCAAATAAAATTCTTATTATACATTTTCTAAAGAAAACTCCTTATGAATTATTCAAAAATAAAAAACCTAAAGATGTTTATTTTAGAGTTTTTGGCTGTAATGTTTTTATTTTAAATTGAAATGATAATTTAGATAGATTTTATGCTAAAAGTCATGAAGTTATTTTTCTTGGTTATTTTAATAATAGTAAATCATATAGAGTTTATAATAAAAGAACGATGGTTATTGAAGAATTTGTTCGTGTTATGTTTGATGATAATAATGTTAAAATAAATTATGATTCTAATTTTATTGATGATGAGTTTAGAGGTTTTAATTTTGGAGATGATATTCCTACAGATAATAATGAATTAATTGAGGGGGAGCATACTCCTTCTCAACCTGATCCAAGATCATGGAAGATTCACAAAGATCATATTGGTAAAAATGTAATTGGCAATGTTGATTCTAGTGTCAAAACATGAAATTCTATTTTAAATTATTGTACCAATTATTCTTTTATTTATGATTTTGTTCTTATTAATATTATTGATTCTTAAAAAGATGAAAACTGGATTATTGCTATGCAAGATGAATTAAATAAGATTGTTAGAAATAATGTTTGGACTTTAGTATAATTGCCTGAAGATAAGCAGGTAATTGGAACTAAGTGGATCTTTAGAAACAAGATGGATGAATCTGGACAGATTGACCAAAACAAAGATAGACTTTTTGCTCAAGGATACTCTGAAGAAGAAGGTATAGAATTTGAAGATTCATTTTTACCTATTGCCAGTTTAGAGGCAATTAGAATTTTATTGGCTTTTGCATGTTTTCAAGCTTTTAAATTACATAAAATGTATGTAAAAAGTGTGTTCTTAAATGGTTTTATTATTGAAGAAGTTTATGTTTCTCAACCCCCTAGTTACAAAAATGAAAAATTTACCAACAATGTTTTTAAATTATACAAATCTATATACGGTCTCAAAAAAGAACCTCATGCTTGGTTTGAAAGACTTCCTTTATTTTATTAAAAAATGGTTTCAAAAAAGGAAATTTTGAACAAACTATTTTTATTAAAAGATCTTCTAATGATATTTTAGTTTTTCAGATCTATTTTGATGATATCGTTTTTGGATCATCTAGTGAAGTACTTTGTAATGATTTTTCTTCTTTGATGTCTTCTGAATTTGACATGAGTTAAATGGGATAATTAAAGTTCTTTCTTGGACATAAAATTTGTCACAACCCATCTCAGTGGGGCCCAGGCTCAACTCTCCAAGCCTGCCTCCAATAGGCCAGGGGCTGGTGACTAGCACCGAGTAGGCATGCTACTAACATGGGAGGCATTTCCTATAAACCTATACACACGCACACACATCTCCAAGCCCATAAAGCTGAAAAGTAAAAACTACTAAAGGTGGAAAAGACATGCATACACTAAAAACCCAACCAATAGAGTACGACAGGGAAGTAAAGTACAGTAAAGTAAAACCCTGGGATAAAAGTATAATCCCACCAAAATAAAGTCTGCAACAAAGTCCAACCTGAAGAGAAAGGTACTGGGACTGTAACCTCTCGACGAAGGAACACACCTCAGCCTATCTGATCTCACTAAACACCATCCAGTCCTGGTCCGCCTAGAATCCTGTCAAAGGCTCCCTCGTCTGCACAAGACACAACACGTGCGGGTAAGGCCCGTGCAGGGGTGAGTATAAAAATACCCAGTAGGACACCCCGAAAACCACAAAGTAAATACAACAAAAGAAAATACCACAAAGAAAGGTACAGCCAACTCTGCACAGTATATGTCTATGGAACATATAACAAGAAATATCCAGATATACTCATACACAAACGACCATCTCGATACCGCCACTAGGATCCAGCTCGAAGATTCCACTAATCATACCATCGGGAGAACACACTCCTAGGTCTAAAGAGATAGATACGAAGTACTCATTCCGAGAGAACACACTCTATAAGTACTATGAGAACATGATGCTCAGATGAGGATCACAGCCAAGTCATGGGGTGATTCCAACAACTCAGTCTGAGCTAATCCACTAATCAGAGGATCGGAACCCAGGTAAAGTTGGTCACGTCGATACCAAGGACTCTACCTAGGGTTCCAGGAATGAATATAGGATCCGGCTCTAAGTCTCATGAAGGGGAATCCAACAACTCTATTCAAGAAGTTCTTCTGAAGGGATCATACTCATGTGTAAAGGAAATGATACCAGAACCTTCAGGGAAAGTACCAAGGGCACGAACCCTAAGAAAACAAGTCCAAGTCGCATAAGACAAGTAGCTCAATCCTTAAATAAATTATTACATGGTGTGTAGTATGATTACACGCCGTGAGCCTTGACCCCAGGTACTTCCCATGTAAACGGACCATGTCATCTGTTCGGTCTGTGGAAAACTCAACTACAGGGCGTGTAGTAAAGAACACGCCATGTTCTTGACTCTGGGTACTTCCCATGTAAATGCCCCATTTCATTCATTTAAGCCATGAAAAACCAAACTACATGACGTGTAGAAAAGTACACACCGTGTTCTTTGACCCCGGGTACTTCCTGTGTGAACGGCCCGTGTCATTCGGCTTGTTGGATAGGAAGCAACTACATGGCATGTAGAATAATCACACGCCGTGTCCGAGCATCTAGGCTTGCTCTGTGTACGCTGTCCATGTTCCCGTACACAGTCTCTTCACACGCCATGTATACCCTTCCCAGGCCAGACCCGGTTAGATACACAGGACACCCCGTGTGAACGGCCCGTGTCATTCGGCTTATCGGATAGGAAGCAACTAAATGGTGTGTAGAATAATCACACACCGTGTCCAAGCATCTGGGCTCGCTCTGTGTACATTGTCCATGTGCTCGTACACAGTCTCTTCCCATGTCTGTGTCGCCTGCCTATTTACAAGTACACGGGGTGTCCGTGTATCTAACCAGGTCTGGCCTGGGAGGGGTATACATGGCGTGTCCATGGCCATGTACACTACCCATGTCCGTGTACTCTCAGAGTACACGCCGGGTAATCCTGGTGATTAACAAATGCTATGTATCCCAAACTACACGGTGTGTAGTTGGGATTTTTCTAGAAATGTCGTCTTCTTCCTCGCGCTTCGGTCGATCCTCCAGATCTTCATTTTCGCATCTGTTCGTCCCGATAATCCAGGGTTTGGTTCACCTTATCATACAAACACCGAAACGGGTGTTTTTGGTCTTCAATTCAGATCATAAACCTCGAATGATCCATCCGAAGAAAAATGCCCAAAAACCCAAATCTCCCAAACTGCTCTGAATCGCTCGCCAAAACCGTCATCGCACCTCCGTGGAATTGCTTCGGGGTTGGATTTTGAATCTTGGATCGTTGCGCCAACAAACGAATGCGCAATGATCAATTTCCTCTAAGAACGCGTAGAACGCAATGAAGAATGTGAGGGAGAAATGAAACAAGAATTAAACAAGGGGGGACGAACCTAGATCGTTATTCGTGACGATCCGGGTTTGTCGTCGTTAGATCAAAATCACAACAATCAATAGATTATAAATCTCAAGTATTTGATCTCCTGATAAAACCCCAAATCACACCCACCCACAAAAATATTGATCCACGGGCTAATCTGTTCGTGGATTAGTCCACGTTCGTCATAGAAATCAAAAACGGGGAAAAGAGAAATCAATAAAAACATCCTACCTGGATTTCCACGGCGTTCGTTGGCGAAGATCTGGTCGTCACGTCGTCGTCACCGCATCGGGAGGTTTTTTCCAGAGCCTCCAGAGCCGCCAAGGGTTTTCAGGGTTAAGGGTTTTGTAACCTTGGACCCTAGCGCAAGACTCTATTTAAAGAGGATAAAAGATATTTGGTGCAGTATATTATAAAATATCTCACTGCAGAAACAAGATTTAAATAAAATATTTTTATTAAATATTTTATTACTGTTGCGTCCAAAAACCATATTTCACCACCGACCTGAGCCGGCCGTTGTTAGGCCTCACCTAAGGTAAAATCGTTGTTCTGAACACAACGGTGCCATCGTATTTTTGATCCGAGCACCTATTCGGGAGTTATTCCACTTTTTCAGGAAAAACGCACGCGCGCGTAATTTAATCATTAAATTAAATTCAAAAATTTGTTCTGGGCTCACCGGGCCTCAGAAATGCATGTCGTCTCAGATCCTGGTCTAGAAACAAATTCCAATATAATATTAAAATAATATATGGAAAAAAATCTAGGACATTACATCACACCCTCCTTAGGGATTTTACGTCCCCAAAAAGACAAAATAAGGGATACTCAAAAAAGTGTGGGTACTGCACGAAATTCTGAGCCGCCCACTCCCATGTGCTCTCTTGGAGATTCCCGTGCTGCCACCGAAAACGCACCAAGGGAATACCTCATCCACTAAGGATCTTCTCCTGTCGATCCTTGATCTCCACTGGCTACTCAGCAAAGGTCGCTCCATCGTCAATGTCCATCTCACCCCAGTCGATGACGTGCGATGGATCATGCATGTACATCCGTAGCTGCAACACATGGAAGATGTTTTGTACCTGGTCCATCTGAGTAGGTCGAGCCAAGCAATATTCCACCTTGCCAACTCTACTCAGAATCTGAAAAGGGCCAACGATCCTCATAGATAGATTGTTGCCTCGACCAAATCTCTGCAATCCTCATCGAGGTGAGACCCGAAGGAACACATGGTCTCCTTCCTCGAACTCCAAGGGCCTCCATCTCCGGTCGGCAGAAGACCTCTTCCGGCTCTGTGTAGTCTTCATCTTCTCCTGGATGACCAGCACCTTCTCTGTAGTAGCTCTCACCATCTCTAGGCCCATGAGTGCTGACTCTCCCAGGTCAGTCCAGAAAATTGGTGACCTGCAAGGTCGCCCGTATAGAGCCTCGAATGGTGCCATACTAATAGTGGAATGATAAATTTTGTTATAAGAAAATTCCACCAGTGGTAGTTGATCCTCCCAGGTACGACCGAAGTCATGTATGCAATCTCGTAACATATCCTCCAGTACTTGGATGGTCCTCTCTGTCTGACCATCAGTTTGGGGATGAAACGTTGTGCTCAAGCGTAACTGAGTCCCAAAAGATTCCTGAAATCCCTTCCAAAATGAGGATGTGAAATGAGCATCACGATCCGAGACGATCTTGGATGGTACTCCATGAAGTCAAACTATCTTCTGCACGTAAGGGCGCCCCAAGCTCTATACTGAACTCTGCTCCCGTATGGCTAGGAATTGGGCTGACTTGGTGAGTCGATCAATGATCACCCAGATGGCATCGTGCCCCCTGGACGTATGTGGTAAACCCGTCATGAAGTCCATGGATATTCCATCCCACTTCCACTCTAGCACCTCAAGGGGCTGAGCCAAACCTGCCGGAACCTGGTGCTCAGCCTTTACTTGCTGACAAGTAAGGCACCGAGAAACAAACTCGGCCACACTCTGCTTCATTCATGGCCACTAGAACTGACGCCGGAGGTCCTGATACATCTCTACCACGCCTGGATGTACTTCCAAAGGGGATGTATTAAAATCCCTTAGAACTTCCTCCTGTAACGTCCCTGGTACGACCGTGCACCCTCTGAAAAGGACAATGTTCTCCCCACCTACTAAATATCCATCAACAGCATCACCTGTGGATATCTGAGCACGTAGAGTCTCACACCTAACATCCTCGCATTTTGCTTCCCTGACTCGATGTAAGAGTGGAGAGGTAACAACCATCGACTGAAGGTAAGGTCTCTCATCTCCATCCACGAAGGACAAATGTAAAGAGGCCAACTTCCTTGTTGCATCATCCAGGAACTCTGAACTAGATTTCCTACTAAGAGCATCTGCCACCACGTTCCCCTTCCCAAGAGTATAAATGATCTCAAATTCGTTGTCCTGGAGAAACTCAATCAATCGCCTCTGTCTCAAATTCAGATCCTTCTGAGAAAAGATCTATCTAAGACTCTTGTGATCAGAGTAGATGGTAAACCTCTCACCCATCAGGTAGTGCCGCCACATCTTTAATGTGAAGACTACCGCTGCCAACTCAAGATCATGGGTCGCGTAGTTCTGCTCGTGTGGTCTCAACTGACGTGAGCCATAGGCAATCACTTCTTGCCTCTACATCAAGACACAACCAAGCCCAGTTCCTGATACGTCGTAGAACACTACGTACTCGACACCCTCCTCCGGTAATCTCAAGATCGGGGTGCTCATCAGACTCTGTCTCAACTATTGCAAAGCCTGCTGGCATCTCTCAGTCCACACAAAAGGTTGTCCCTTTCGGGTCAAAGCTATCATGGGTGCTGCAATCCTAGAGAAGTCATGGATGAATCTCCGATAGTAGCCCACAAACCCAAGGAAACTTTGTACCTCCTTCATGCTCCGGGGTGGATCCCAAGCTAGCACTGCCTCCACCTTTGCTGGGTCCACTGCTACACAATCCGCTGAGATAACGTACACCAGAAAGTGGACCTCCTGTAACCAGAACTGACACTTCAAGAGTTTCCCATACAACTGGTGCTCTCGGAGTGTGTCCAGAACCATACTTAGGTGGCTCGCGTACTCCTCCTCGGATACAGAGTACACAAGGATATCATCGATGAATACCACTAAAAACTGGTCTAGATAGGGATAAAAGATCCGGTTCATGAGTCCCATGAACACTTCCAGGGCATTCGTCACGCCGAAGGGCATCACCAAGTACTAATAGTGACCGTAGCGACATCTGAAAGCCGTATTCGGTATATCCTCCTCCCATACTCGCAATTGGTGATATCCTGATCGTAGATCAACCTTCGAGACCCATCGTGCCCCTCTCAACTGGTCGAAGAGGTCATCGATCCTTGGTAGTGGATACCGGTTCTTCACGGTCACCTGATTTAAGTACCGGTAATCCACACAGCCTCAAGCTCCCGTCCACCTTCTTGGAAAATAGCACCTGGGCTGCCCAGGGTGAAATGCTGGGTCTCACAAATCCCTTCTTCTAGAAGTCGTCCAACTGCATCCTCAGCTCACGAAGCTCTGCAGGAGCCATCCGATAAGCTAATGCTGATATCGGGGTCATCTTGGGTTGCAACTCAATGCATAAATCTATCTCCCGATGGAGAGGTAGCCAGGGGACATCCTCCGGAAAGACGTCCTCGTACTCATCCACCACTGCTGGAAACTAGAAACTTGTAACATCTGTCGCGCCAAGGGCCAGGCTGGCCAACTGATGTGAAATTGGTGGTGCCCTCTTATGCACGAGTCCATCCTGTGCTGCCTGGGTCTCTCTTTCACTGACAAAAGAGAACCTTGTCCCATCACTGTGGACACACCGCACCCTTCGCCTAAAACAATAAATATGGGCATGAACTGTGGATAGCCAATCCATACCAAGAATGACATCGTAAGGCCTCAACGCTACCACTAAGAGGTTCCAACCGAAACTCTCACCTCCAAGGGTTAGGTCACACTACCTGCAAAGGTGTGTGATCTCTGAATCTTCTCCATTCGGTGTTTCTAAGCATAAGGGTCGAGTCAAAGGCTCAACTAGAATCTCAAGGTCTCAAACAAGATAAGCAGCCAGAAAGGAATGACTAGAACCGGTGTCTATCAGTACGGCAGCCACAGTAGAAAAGACACAGATAGTACCTCTAATCATTCCGGGAGTACCTGGGTCATAAGCCTCTTCCGCCAGCAGTTGCCCCTGCCTCTGTCCACCAGCTCCCTGAGCCTGGGGTGGACCTCATGGGGGTGGTGGTGGTAAAGGGTTGAAATTCTGACCACCTCAAGCTTCTCTACCAGCTCCTCTGCCACATCTTCCTCCTTGCGGATATGCCTGCTCCACACGTTGCCTCTGCCTCGGTGGTCCATCCAATGCTCCCGTGTCAGTAGTACGGTGGGTCAGACTATCTCGAACGAGGTGTCCCCTGCCGTCACATGAGTAACATCGCCTCTCTCAAGGCTAGCTGGATGCACCCTTTGAACCTTGTACGGATGATCCCATGTCCTGGGATCTCCTCTGGAAATGTCTCCCACACCTGGGTCACTGACGTCGGCTCCCTACCGCTGAGGTCTCTGCTCCATCTCACCCACTACTGACAACTGTCGGTTGTCCCTGCTCCGCCAGGAAGCTCTCAATAACCAAAGACCGCTCGAGCACCCCAGCATAGGTAGGAATGCTCATAGGGATGATGCTAGCTTGGATATCTCTGTGCAATCCCCACTCAAAAGTCCGAGCTCTGAAGTACTGATCTCTGACCATATCTGTCGAGTACCGCGAGAGGTCGGTAAACCTCAATGAGTAGTCGGCCACTGACATAGTTCCCTGCTGGAGCTGAAGAAGCTCCTATATACGTACTGCTCTCAGGGTAACCGGTGAAAACTCCTCTCTGAAGAGATGCTCAAACTCTGATCATGCAAGAGTCGCCTCGTCGTGATACTAGATGACCAAACTCCACCAGCGCCCTACCGATCCTTGCAGAAGGCTCGCTGCTAGGATCACCATCTGGTCTGCTGGTGTCCTGACCAAATGGAAGACTCTGGCCACCGCCTCAAGCCAGTCCTCTACTGCCTAAGGGTCAGGCTCACCTTGAAACCTGAGGGGTCTCTGTCTTTGAAACTCGTGGAGTGCGCTTAGCTTGTGCTCCTCATCCACTGGTACAGCAGGTTCCAAACACTGCCCCACAGGTGGTGGAATAACTAGCACGCCACCTGGTGGTAGAACTGGGGGATCTGGTTCATGTATCGAAGCTTCATCCCTGAGGGGTTCATCCTCGTGATCGAGTTGCTAGATCCTAGCAGGTGCCCGTCATGGAGGTATCCTGTTTAAGAAACAAGATGTATCACAGTGAGTGAGTATATCTGGAGAGATGACTCAAGAAGGACATGGAAACCACAACCCATTCCGATATGATGCATGTACCATTATTTTCCCCCATGAAACTAGTGTTTTCATGTTCCGAGTTGAAAATAAAGTTATCAGAGTCCTCGTGTATGGATACGTTGGCTGCCGCACCAATACTGGGGTCCCTGGACTAAGAGTTGAACTTGAAACACTTAACAATGTTGCCCAAAATCAACTCACAGACTCTCGGTCCTAAGGTAGAACCGACCACCTCTGATACCACTATGTCACGACCCGTCTCGGTGGGGCCCAGGCCGCAACTCCCCAAGCACGCCTCCAATAGGCCAGGGGCTGGTGACTAGCTCTTAGTAGGCATGCTACTAACATGGGAGGCATTGCCTATAAACCAGTACCCACCCACACACATCTCCAAGCCCACAAAGATGAAAAGTAACAACTACTAAAGATGGAAAAGACATGCATACACTAAAAACTAAACCAACAGAGTATGATAGGAAAGTAAAGTACAGTAAAGTAAAACCCTGGGCCAAAAGTACAATCCCACCAAAAGAAATTCTACAAAAAAATTCAACCTATAGAGAAAGGTACTGGGACTGCAACCTGTCGCCGAAGGAACACACCTCGGCCTGTCTAATCTCACTAAACACTGTCTGGTCCTGGTCCGCCTAGAATCCTGTTAAAGGTTCGCTCGTCTACACAAGACACGACATGTGCGGTCAAGGCCCATGCAGGGGTGAGTATAACAATACCCAGCAGGACACCCTGAAAACCACAAAAGAAATACAACAAAGGAAAATACCACAAAGAAAGGTACAACCATCTCTACACAGTATATGTCTATGGAATATATAACAAGAAATATACAGATATACTCATACACAAACGACCATATTGATACCGCCACTAGGATCCAGCTCGAGGATTCCACTAAGCATACCATCGGGAGAACATACTCCTAGGTCTGAAGAGAGAGATACAGAGTACTCGTTCCGGGAGAACACACTCCACAAGTACTATGAGAACATGATGCTCAAATGAGGATCATAGCCAAGTCTTGGGGTGATTCCGACAACTCAGTTTGAGCTAATCCGCTAAGAAGAGGATCGGCTCCCAGGTTAAGTTGGTCACGTCAATACCAAGAACTCTACCTAGGGTTCTGGGAATGAATAGAGGATCCAGCTCTAAGTCTCAAAGAGGGGATTCCAACAACTCTATTCAGGAAGTTCTGCTGAAGGGATCATACTCCTGTGTAAAGGAAATTATACCAGAACCTTTAGGGAAAGGACCAAGGGCACAAACCCTAAGAAAACTAGTCCAATTCACAGAAGGCAAGTAGCTCAAGCCTTGAAGAAATTATTACACAGCATGTAGTATGATTACACACTGTGTGCCTTGACCCCGGGTACTGCCCATGTAAACGGCCCATGTCCTCTGTCCGGTATGTGGAAAACTCAACTACACGGCATGTAGTAAAGTACACGTTGTGTTCCTGACTCTGGGTACTACCCCTGTAAACAGCCCATGTCATTCATTGAAGACTTGAAAAACCAAACTATATGGCATGTAGAAAAGTACACGTCGTGTTCTTTGACCCCGGGTACTGCTCGTGTGAACGGCCCATGTCATTCGGCTTGTCGGATAGGAAGCAACTACACGGCATGTAGAAAAATCACACGCCATGTCCGAGCACCTGGGATCGCTCCGTGTATGCTGGCCATGTGCCCGTACACGGTCTCTATCTGTGTCTGGGTCGCCCGCCTGTGTACCAGTACACGGGGTGTCCCGTGTATCTGGATGGGTCTGGCCGGGGAGGGGTATACACAACGTGTCCATGGCTGTGTACCCTGCTCGTGTCTGTGTACTCTCAGAGTACACGTTGGGTAATCCTACCAAGGAACACAGGCCGTGTAGCCCATACTACATGGCGTGTAGTCTGGATTTTTTCAAAAACGTCGTCTTCTTCCTCGTGCTTCAGCCGATCCTCCATATCTTCATTTTCTCGTCTGTTCATCCCGATAATACAGGTTTTGGTTCGCCTTATCATACGAGCATCGAAACGGGTGTTTTCGGTCTTCAATTCGGATCATAAACCTCGAACGATCTATCTGAATAAATACGCCCAAAAACCCGAATCTCCCAAACCACTCCAAATCACTTGCTGAAACCATCATCGCACCTTCATGGCATTGCTTTTGGGTTGGATTTTGAATCTTGGATCATTGCGCCAAAAAACAAATGTGCAACGATCGATTTCCTCCAAGAACGCGTAGAATGCAATGAAGAATGTGAGGGAGAAAAGAAACAATAATTAAACAAGGGGGGACGAACCTCGATCATTGTTCGTGACGATCCGAGTTCTTTTCCATTAGATCAAAATCACACAATAAATAGATTATAAATCTCAAGTATTTGATCTCTCGATAAAACCCCAAATTGCACCCACCCACAAAACGATCGATCCATGGGCTAATCTATTTGTGGATTAGTCCGCGTTCGTTGGAGAAATAAAAACGGTGGAAAGAGAAATCAATAACAACATCCTATCTGGATTTCTGTGGCATTCGTTAGTGAAGATCTGGTCGTCGCGTCGTCGTCGCTACGTTGGGAGGTTTTCTCCAGAGCCTCCAGATCCACCATGTGTTTTCAGGGTTATGGGGTTTGTAACCCTGGACCCTGGTGCAATCCTCTATTTAAAGAGGAAAAAAGATATTTGGTTCAGTAGATTTTAAAAGATCTCGCTGCATAAAAAAGATTTAAAAAAAATATTTTTATTAAATATTTTATTATTGTTGCGTCCAAAAACCAGATTTCACCACCGACCTGCACCGGCTAATGGTAGGCCTCACCTTAGGTAAAATCGTTGTTCTGAATGCAACGGCACCATCGGATTTTTGATCTGAGCACCTATTCGGGAGTTATTCCACTTTTTCAGGAAAACCACACATGCGCGTAATTTAATCATTAAATTAAATTCAAACATTTGTTCAGGGCTCACTGGGCCTCGGAACTGCACGCCGTCTCAGATCCTGGTCTCGAAAAAATTTCCCATATAATATTAAAATAATACATGCAAAAAAATTCAGGACATTACAAAATTTATCAAAGGAAAGATGGAATTTTTGTTAATAAATCTAAGTATACTAAAGATTTAGTTATATTATTTGGTCTTGATTCCTATAAATACATGAAAAATACTATGGGTACTTATTATAAAATAGATAGTGATGCATCTGGTAAATTAGTTGATTTTACAGTTTATAGAGGTATGATAGGTAGCTTGTGAAATTTTACTGCTTCTTGACTCGATATCATTTTTAGTGTTAGTTTATGTACTAGATTTCAATCTGATCCTAAAGAAATTCAAATTAAAGATGTAAAAAGAATAATTAGATATGTTAAAGTGACTATTGATTCTAGTTTATTTTATCCAAAATATAACTATTTTGATTTAACATATTATTCTGATTCTAATTTTGGAGGCTTTAGAAATGAACAAAAAATCACATCATGTATGTTTCATTTTCTGGGAAATTTTTTAAATTCGTGGTCATCTAAGAAACAATTATATGTTACTTTATCTACTACAGAAGATGAGTATATCTCTACTATTAGTGGTTTTGATCAAAGTTTATGGATTAAGAAAACCTTATGTGATTTTGGTGTTTATCTTGATATACTTCCTATTTATTGTGATAATACTTCTATAATTTCTATTTCTAAAAACCCCTTACAACATTATAGAACAAAACAAATTGATCTTAGATTTCATTTTATTTGAGATCATGTGAATAAGGGTGATATTGTTTTATAATTTATCCCTTTTTAAAATAAGTATATAGATATTTTTACAAAGCCTTTATACTCGTCTCAGTTTTAAAAAATTATATTTTCTCTTGGTATGTTGGAATTTTAAATTTTATTTACAGCATTGGTTTGGGGGGAGCTTGTTTTTACTTTTAGTTTATTTACAAAAGGGGGAGATGTATGGGGGATAAATAATTTGGTTTTAATTGGGGAGAAATAATTTGGTTTTAATAATTTTAAAAAATCATTAATGGTTTAAATTTTTTGGTTTTGTGATCAATCTAAAAGGGGGAGATTGTTTATGCATGTGCATATTTCCTTTAATTTGATTTCAGATGATTTTTTTGATATATTTTCCCCTTGTATTTTGATGATATCATAATTTATGTTTTTTTGATTTTTTTGATTCTTAACACATTGGAATGATAAGATATTTATCTATAACTTACTAATTATGAGTAATTTTGAAAATGATTATATTTTTCTCTAAAAATTCAATGAATTTTCTACTTTAGACTTAAAAACTCTACATTTCACTATTTTAAAACATTTCTGTATTTATTTTACTACAACTTATACATTTATAGGAATTGCATGAAATCTAATTCTATGGAAATATAAAATAATTATATTGATTTCATTAGTTTTCATCAATGTCTAAAAATATAATTTGAATGGAATTTTAATTACATGATGCTATGTTATGCTGTTTTGTAGTAGTAGTTTTTTCATAATAGTTTTTCTCTTATTTTTTATTATTTTGGGATCTGTATATGTTGTTTTTAATTTAATCTTTTTTTTTGAAAAGATAATATGTTTTTATGAAAATCGTTAGTTTTGAACAAAGTCATAATTTTCTGTTAAAATCCCTTAAAAATTATTTGAATTTTGTTAAAATATTTTGTCTGTATTTTTCATGAAAATTATGGTTTACAGTTCACTCTGCAAAGTACGGTTTAGTAACCAATAGTTACTGTTTATACCCTAAATTACGTTACTGTTAGTTATGAAAAGTATGGTTTAGCCACCACACGTTACTGTTTATACCCTACCTTACATTACTGTTCATTCCACAAAGTATGGTTTAGAAACCATACGGTATTGCTCATCATCCCTACGTTACGTTATTTTTCATTCCACAAAGTATGGTTTGGCAACCATACGTTACTGTTCATACCCTATGTTATGTTACTATTCATTCCACAAATTATGGTTTGGAAACCATACGTTACTACTCATAATCCCTACCCTATGTTACTATTCATTCTAAAGTTATTATTCATTTTTAAGTTATTGTTCTTTCCGAAGTTACTGTTCATTCCGTGCAATCTTTTAAAAAAAATTCTATATATATATGGATTATTTTTTTATGGTTTTTTTTTTGAAAAAATAACATTAAATATAAGGATCATAATAAAAGAGTTTTTAATGTTTTTGATGCTATATTTAGAAAGAGAAATTAATAAATTTTTTAACATCTTTTACAAAGAAATTTGGTCATTTCAAAATTGTTTAAATTTAAATATTTGAATTTAATTTCAGAATCTACTGCTATTTTTTATGAACTATTTTGACTACGTTTAAAACATTTTAAATGGATTTAAAATGATGTTTTAAATCATTAAATGCTTTTATTATTCTGGATATTTTATTGCAAGACTTATTCAAAATGTTTTGAATTCTTTTATTAGATATTTCTTATACAGGAATAAAGAAGCAATGGTGCTTCTATTTTCAGGGAGATATTTATGGGAGCCCTTGAATCAATTTATTATGAATATCCCAATGAAGTGGAGCTGCTAAAACTTATATATATTTTATTCTCTATATATCATTATCTCTTGTAGGTAAATATATTCAATTTCAATAAAAAATAGAAAGTGTTGTGAACTTTGAACCTATTGTGCATTTGCAACGTCCTGTGACACTCTGCTTCACCATCTACTCATTCTCCCAAGTGCCGAATTAATTCTTCTTTGACTATGATTTCATTGACGAGACGTGCTAATATAAACCTCAAGAACCAGTACATGTGCTTTAATTTTTATCTTCTCTATCATTTTGTTCTAATTTTGTAACACAACTTCTCATCTCTCACACGCACTCTATTTTTTCTATTTATGATTTTTCACACTAAATCATTATTTTTTACTCTTTTTCCTCATGTTGTGACACCTGGATTCTAATGTAAGGATATTTTTGTTGTGACTCCTTTAATCTAAAGTCAGGACTATTTGGGTTGTGACTCCCAGTGTATAAAGTCAGGTTGTAAGGATTGTGACTCCCCACAAAAAAGGCAGTATCATGGTTATCCCTCCCCTAGAAAAGGATTTTGTAACTGGGTTATGATTCCCCTTTAAAAAATAATTTTTTAGTGAATACATATCTCTCTCTGAGTATAGAGGTATAAGAGTAAAGTATGCCTAATTTGGACCGAACTACTATAAAAAACATGCATGCGTTATTTACTTTTTCTCCTGCTAATTAACCTTAATAATTGACATTGAGAATTAATTTAATTAATCAATTCATATGATTAAAAATTTTAATCTGGTCTATTCACCCCCCTCCCCTCTAGACTATCTTCAATTACCCTTTCTGAACTAGAAAATAGTAATAGCACACTCATAATGATCCTAAATAATTAATAAGATATACCCAGCCAACACTTTTTTATATTATTATCCGTATATGCATTTATTCCAAAACCACTTCCACAAGGATTTATTTCATCTAAAATTTCATAATCACTTCCTCATCAAGAAATTAGGATGTAATCCTACACATAGACTTATCCCAATGGTTCTAACTAAAGTTTTCTCATCCTATTTTTCAAAGGATAACTGAACCTTTATTTGATACTAAATATCAAAACTAAGATATTTCATGCATAGATATTACATCTTATTAAATAAATATTCATTACAAATCATGACAATCCATGTTATAATTTAATAGGTCTAGTATCTTGGGAAAAATGGACAGAAAAAAAATATTTCATTAGAACCTCCCATTAAGATCTTAATAACTAGCCCCATTCTTAGAAATGGCATTCCTAAAACCATTATTAATATCCCAAGTTAAGCAAACATAAGAGAGGGTTATCTTAGATTCCCAGTAAGGGTGGACAAGGTAGATATGAACATAACATGAACATAAGGTAATGATAACCTGAGTATAACATTTTAAAAATCATACCCTCAATATCATAAATCATAATATTGAGTTATAGAATAAATATTGTAAGTTTATAAGACATTAACCATAAATTAATAAAATAACATGAGTAGTAAGAACATAAAATGGCCATAATACTTGAGTTTGTGGCATATACATAGTAATAAAAAATAATTTCCTTATAATTCAAGGCTTATTTCCAAGACAATAATTGTGAATTGGGTTATCATGGTTCACTCACAATACTATCATAATGTATTGGGCTTAATCACTAAAACAAAATAGTAGCCTGGGTTCTCCCCCATGACTATCAAATTTTCTAAAGCCCCTCACTGAACTAGGTTCACTCGCCATTCCAATCCTGTTTTTATCGTGAGATATAAATCATTACCCGATGAATAAGAGGGATATATAAATCTAGTACCACCCATAACAGAATTAAATTCACAAATATATGTTCCATAAGATCATAAATAATTCATCATATCATAACCCATGGAAATAAATGGGTTTTGTGAAAATTTTATCATATCATAACACGTGGAAAAGAAATGGGTTTCAAAAACATTTCATTACTTCATTATAGAATAACCCATGGAAAAGGAAAGAGTTTCATAAAAATATTTCCATCATAATAATAAACCATATTGAAAAATTAAAATATGGTATCATTGGATCAAATCCTCACAAAAAAAAGAAACATCAAATAATTATATATTAGGTAAACAATATCTTTATAATATTAGTTGAAACATTTCATGAGGAAAGTACCATTTTCTATTTAAAATGACAAAATTAAAATATAAAAATTTAAAACAAATCTATAAAAACATTAAATTTGAAAATAATCTTGATAAAATTTAAATTAATCTTTAAAACTTTGATAGGTTATGATATAAATTAACTTTGTTCATGATGTATAAGTTAAAAGAAAACATTCCATTCATTTTTTGTAAAAAGTGAAGAAGTACCACATTTGGAAAATGATAAGAAGCTTCCATTTAATTTTTTTATAAAAAATAAATGGTAGAAATAAATATAAAAAATCATATAAAAATAGTAAATACTTTATCAAAAATGGTTTTAGAAAACATGGCCATTTAAAAAAATGACTTAAGAGAGAAATAAAGTGGATTTTCCTTAAAAAAATATTTCTTATATATTAAGAACATAAGGTGAGTAAAATGATAGTAAAATATGTATTCTCAAGAAATAACTTGAGGAAAACAAAATCTAAGAGTTTCTTGAGAGGTACATCATAATATTTCATCTTTAAAAACTAATTAATAAATAATTCCAATAAACAATCTAATAGTAACATAAAACCATTACCAGTTTAGTAGATTTTGAATTATAAGTCCCATGAAAGAAAAAAAATTATATGGATATTTAAATCAACATTAATTTCTTAATAACTATTATGAAATAATTTCATTGTATGTATATACACCATATAAAATAAAAAAAGTGAAGAATATGGCATGTTTCTCATAGAGAGAAAAGTGAGACAAAAATCATTTACCTTATGTTTGAATTCCTTCATAAGTTTTAAAAACTAATTTATAATAAATATAGATTTATTATAAATATATTCTAGAACTATAATAATATATTTCATATTATATATGATTTAATTATAACCTCTTATCACCCATTTACTAACAAATTTTTATTAAAATCACTTTTTTTGGTGATAACTGCTCCGATTTTCATGTACGTTTTAGTTTGGTAGTTCTGGTCCTTATTCATTGATCATGGTTTCATAATTTAAATAATTTTAATCATGATATAAATATCATATATATTAATTTTATCTATATATATTTATATTTATCCATATAATCTATATATAGAAAAATGAATTACATGATTCATGGAGATGGTAAGTCGTTTGTATGCATGAACATTGTTTCCAATTTTCAACAGATGGATTGAAAGAATGAAAAATAATAAATAAAATTTCATAAATAATTATTATATCATATATATATATAATATTCATTAAATAAAAAATTATTACCATCCAATTAAAACATAAATTAAAATTAATCACATCACTTCATGGAGAGAGTATTTCATACGTATGAATGTGTGATGTTATCATTTTCCATTGGTTTTTTAAGGAAATAAGGTATATATGATATTATTATTATATAATAATAATTATTTTACAAAAATAACATATAAAAATTAACCCCATCATAATAATCATCCACTAATGATAGTGATAGAAAATGAACTGTATCGCTACGTGGAGAAGGTACGTCTATGTATGGATGAGTGATACATTCACTTCCCATTTTATAGAAATAGGGTGAATAAAAGTGGTTTTATAATCATAATAAAATTTAAGTATATTTAGGGTACATAATTAATTATTTTATGAGGAATATAATATATTTATATATAGTAAAAAATAATTAAGAAGAAAGTGATCGGTTAAGGAGATTACCATTTATTTGAATTAACTCTATTAAATATCCTCTTAAGAGCCCTAGAGTTGGTATTTTAGGAATATCATCACCTTTATAATGTATCTATGGAATTTTAGAAGGTATTTTGGTAGGTAATGTTTGATCAATAGGTCCCAAACTGATGTTAAGAATATGAAGGATATGATCCATTTTATAATTAGGGGGGTCATTCTCGAGATTTATTAAAAGATTAAAATATGTGAAAGTTCTTTTCTAGCCCTAATGACTCCAAAAGGAAATTTATTAAAAAAAATAATATGGGGTTCAAATCACATCAAACAATAAAACTTTTATGGTTAAAAGTGGTGTTTTAATCCTTATCTTTTGGTTTAACCCCTTTTTTAATTAATTTTCACATTAACCATGTTAACAATGTTTTCAATTTTAAAGGGTTATAATTTTTAATATAAGGTAAAAAATTAATAATAGTTTTGAAATGTGGTGCTTTTAAGGATTAAAAACTCCTCTAGTTGATGAGAATGTAGTTCTGGACCTTCTTTTCAACTCGAAGAAAGAGGTGATAGATGAAGATTTCAATATCAACATGTCAAAGGTGGATGTTGATACCAAAAAAACATAGGATCTGGTCAAATCAGGTCTAAAAATAAATATATATGTATATATATAAAAAATAAAAAGATTTAAGGGTTATAAGGGATTATTACATAAGATATAATGGACCACACCATGCAGGTTTGCATCTACCATTGGATCACAATAGTCAGGGATAATGAAAGACCACATCATATCCATTTTCATAACTATCTTCTTTGACAACACTTCTTCCATCGGATTTTCCTTGTTGTATGCATGAGATATTTCCAAGTTGAGATGGGTAGTCTTATTGAGACACTCAATATAGAGAAGTAAAATTCTCCAAGGCACATCCCATTTTCTTATTTTCAAGGCCATTACAGCAATTTCAAAGTCATATTAAATCCACAATGATGTCCAATTATATTGGATAGCATACCCAATTTTTTACACTATTGAAAGTAACTCATCTTCATAGACCATTCCAATTCTATTAAAGTGATATAAACATCCTTAAAAAAAGATACGATATGTGTGGAAGATACCTCTACAACCTGAAGGCCCAAGCATTCCATAAGTTGCCTCATCTACGTTAACTTTGATCCATGGAGTGATTGGAGAAATCTAATAGATGAATTTAATCATTTTAGGCTTCTTCGATTGACCTTCTACACCCAATAAACTATTAATATTCAGATCATTCATAGAATTATACAACCCTTCTATTTGTATCGTTGATGCCACATGAACCCCCTTGTGAAGTTCCATAATTCCCATGTGAACTAAGGGTTGTTTTCCATTAGATTTATTATTTTTAGAACTCTATATAGATGATATAATAGAAGCAACCACTTCGAGTAAGAGATTTAGAATCTGATCCCTAAAATCAGTAGCACATATTCTCTCCATGAGAACATCAAGATGAATATTTTTTCAGATTCCAAGTCGAACAATACATTGGTATAGTCCCATAGAGAATTTGAAAATTCACACTCTAAGAATAAATGTTTTGTATCTTATTCTACATGGAAGAAGAGAAAGAAGGTAGAAGCTAGGTGATATCCATATTTTTTAATTTGATCAAGGGTGGGTAATAGATTCTTCTAGAGCTTCCACAGTAGGATAAACCTAGAGGTATAAATGAAAATGTTGCTGACTTTCATTAACCATGTTGGTGGCATGTCAACACTACCACATTCGAGCTTATAAAAATCCTTCATTTTGAAATGTCTATGCTGATTGTGTTACCATATTATAGAGTCACATTCCATGAATTTGTTCCTCTAAGTTTTAATGTTGATCTGAGGAGGAAATAGTCCAGAAAAAATAGATATTTAAGATAGAAGATTCTCAATTGACATATGAACAACCTCATAGGGAATGTTGGCAATTTCATATAGTGGATTCTCAATCCAGGTGGTAGTATAATAGTTGAGATGGGAATCCTTGATCACAATCAATTTGGTATTATAAATTATTTTGTTGAATAAGTGTTTGATGGATTCCCAAAAAGTGCATGAGAGGTAGTTTCTATAACCATTTAAAAGTGTCCCTTTGATCCTTTTTTATAACAACTCAAAGGATATATCATAATAGTTCATACTCCAATTGAACACCCCAATTATCCCATAATTAAAGATATTGGATATCATGGTAATGAAGATTTCATTTTCCCCGTATGTCATGGATGACTGAGTGAAATAATATCTGATTTCCTAAGTAACATCATCCTGCAATATGACCTAGTTAAACATGAAGAATTGTTTTAGTGAATATGTCTAGTCCAGGATCACCGTCTACATTATGAGAGAAAATAATTGTCTTAACTTCTTATTTTAATGGGTCCATTATAAGATTCTGATTAAAATTCTCCTCAAGGTAGGGAGGGATATTATCAACCATTTTTTGTGTAATTTCCAGACAATTTTTAGAGTAGATCCCCTTAAAGTGATCCACAGTTTCCTAAGAAAACTCATTTTTAAAGGTGTAGGTGTTTCAATTAATCTAGGTTACCTTATTTACCACTCTGGCCCTCTTCTCTTTGAGTAATCTTGCGAAGAACTTGGAGATCCTATCCCCATCATTTATCTATTTGAAATTCAGTTGATATTTTCTAGCCTTTCATTATTAGTTAAGAGATCATCAAGTCTATTGTGACTTTGTATCTCATCTTGAGATGGTGAATTATGGTGTTGATTCATGATCTAACATTGAGAAAGATTTTCCTCAATTGTTTTAATATCCAATTCCTACTTGGAAAATTATTTTTTACTCCATTATTTTATCATTCCATTGGGGTGTTTATTTTTTCAGCAATCTTTTGAAAAGGGATTCCAATAAGTTCAAATTTCCAAGCATCCAACAAAGTCTCCCTACATTGATAAATCACAATACATCCATTATTAAACTGAAATGGGAGATGGGTTGACCTTCAAATATGTGTAGAAACTTCTACAATGTTATGATTTTGATCATAGTGGAGCCTTAGAAGTGTGAACTGTGAGACTCCATTTACAGCACACAAGTCACCCATTTGAATGAAGCATCTATCAAGATCACTTTCTAATATTCTATTCATAATGTATCAAATCCATTTAAAATTATCACCTATAATAGGGACCTCAACAATGTTTCAATGGTCAATACAATAATATTATTCTGAAGAGGCAATGAAATTAAAGCTATATCCAGTTTTTTCTTCAGTTTTCATAGTGGTATTCAAATTCCCAAGAATCGCCCATTTTTTACCCATATTTTTAGAGATACATTTAAGCTCCTGTCACAATTCCATTATCCTGATATAGGATGTGGATGAATATATAAATGAGAATGATAATTCATATCCTACAGTTTTATAATAAATTAAAGCAATTTAAGGGTTATTACTGTATGGCTGATGAGAATGGATTCATATCTTAGCACCAATAGATGATCAAAGCTGGAGTCATGAGAGTTTTGAGAAATAAAACTATATCCAAGACATTCTGATTTGAAACCCTTAAAACTATTAAAGATAATATTAGGTTCAGCAATGCTAATGAGCATAGGCTTGTAGGCCATAATGAAGTGTAGAAGGTCTGTGGTCATCAGGGAGTTCCCTAGCCCTTGACAGTTTCGGTATAATATCTTCATTTTTAAGGATAATGCCCCTTGTTTTGGGGTCTTCCTACTATGAATTTTTTATCAAGCCTTTGTATCATTTTCTGTTTGTTCTTTTTCTTCTTCCCCTTTGACTTATTGTTTATTATAGGCTCATACCCATAGCCTATACCGTACTCCTCATTATCTTTATTTAAGGGATCAACTTTCTACTCATTTATCTATTTTTATTCATCTTTATCAGACAAACAAACCACTCAAAGGAAAAAATTTATTCATAGATTGTTCATTTATATCATACATTTCAATTGATGTACTCTTCCGGGAAATTCTAGAAGAATGCATAGATGAGAATCCCCCCTATAGCTCACTATTTTCCGAATGATCAGAACATTTTCATATTTCCCCCTATATCCTTGTTAAATGTTCTAGTGAAATACTCTCATGGGATAGAGTAGCAGGTTGAGTTTTTGAAAATATTTTTTTATTCTTAGGCATGATCTGATCAGGAGAGATGGCATGTGGGATGCATACATCATTTCCCATCTTATGCTCAATATGAGGTACATGCTGTACATTTGAGAGGACTGCAAAAAGTTTCAATAAGCCTTTCTACCCAACCCCATCAATGTTGAATTCACTAGATACAGAATCTATAACTGTTGTTACAGGTAATGGGACTACATTAGTGTGATTCCTATGAACTTCAGTGAGATCATTTTAGGGAGATGATTCAACATTCCCCTACTTGTAAGGAACTACCTCAGTGCGCTGCCCCAGTGTGGTTTGATTCCCCCTGTCAGGAAGCCTACTTTCCTCACTATCCATATCATTTCCAAATTTGTTGTGATCATTCTCCCAATTGAGATCTACATGAATATCAATTTCTTGAGAAGGTATAATATTTTCTCCATTGGTATTAACATTAGTTGATGGAATCTTTGAGTTTCTTGATCAAATTATTTGTTTTCCAAAGATAGGTTTCTCAGTCTTACAGGTGTGATACAAGTTTCCAGTTCAATTTGCATTAACAACTGAAGGTCCAGCCACATTGGGTTGAGGCTCAGAAGGTGTTTCCTTCCCCTTCCTTTTAAAGAAACCCACATCATGCCCCTTATTTTTTAAAAATCCAAAGTCTACATCCATTTTAAATTCATCAAGAAGATTACCAAATTTTCCATTAAACAAATTATTTTCAAGACTAAGGTGATAAAATTTAAATTACCTTCAACCAGTAGGAATTAGAATGAATCATTATGGCCTTATAACTTAGTTTTAAACTATCTTAACCCTATTTACCCATTAATTAGGTGATAAATATTTCCATGGTTACTATTCATATTGACTAAAATAAAAAGTGGATATTTATCATATTGGATCCATCTAATTCCAAATATGGATTCCATTTTATCAAATCCTCCTCATGTCCCTACTTTATTTTGGAGTAGATAACAATATTTCCTATAAATACTACAAAACATTGTGGAGGTTATCCATAAATACTCCATTATATGACTCCATGAATATAGCTAGATCATTAGTGAGTCTATAAGAAATCATTATGAACTCATAGGATCTGTATCTTGTAAAAAAATATATCATGGGGATAACCACACTCTTCACATATAATTAATAAAATCTCGACTTAAGATCCATTATAAAGAAGTGTTGGGATCTACCTAGATGATCGAATAAGTCATCAATCCATGGTAGAGAATAGATTGTCTTTATCATTATCTTTTTTATCATGAAATAATCATTGAAGAGGAACATTGACCCATTTTTCTTCTTGATAAAATTTACTTGTTCATTCCATTATTAATCATATGAGAATATACACCCTTTATTCATATTCTCCCACAGTTTTTTGTTTTGATCTTTAAGTTTTATAATTACCATTATATATTGAATCATAAATATTATCAGATATCTTATTATAAGTTTGATTAAGAATTAAACCTTGTGTATTTGAGGAAGACTATAAAATTATTTAGGAAACACATTATTGTATTCACCTATAATGGAAATATCATCATGATGGTCTTTTCCTTAGTCTCGGACATTTGAACTATATTTTCTATCTCATAATGAAATAATATTCATGCCCAAGATGATGATTCCAAAGGATATTAATACTTCTATGTGCAATTATATAGAATTATATGGAGATTCATGATATGTGGTTGATTTTATTCTCTTGTAATTTATGTTGGATCTAAATAAAGAAATCCAATATATACCCAAAATAGCATCAAATTCCATGAAAGGGAATAATGCAAATATTTGTGAGAAATTCATCCCCCAAATATTGATTGGGGAAGATTTATATGTTTAGGATGTAATAATTGACCCATTTTCTGTCTTTATCATTAACATGACTTTCATGTTTTAAGGTGGTTTTAAATAGTTCTATTAAAATGGTGTGATGTGAATAAATGTGTAGAACCGGAATCAAATAGTATTTTCACTATCCCTAATTGAAAAACAAGAATACATATATCTAATTAATTGTCAGGATCCACCTCAGTGGTTTTGATATCATATGGACACCTTTTCTCTCTTGGACATGGTTATTATTTTTGTTAGTTAACATCAACAAACCTTATATTAGTGCATTAGTTAACATTGTATCTTAGTTCCATGTAGTTGTTAAATTGGATAGTAGGATGAGGGTTCACCAGTGCATTCCTTTATTCTATCACATTGTCCAGTTTCTACCCTCAACATTCAATAGATAGGTACCCTTCCTTCCCACACCAAAATCATTACCTTGTCCCCTATAGTAATTTTCTAAGAATATTTTTCCTACACTTTTGACAAGTGGGATGCTTAACAATCTTACCCCCATGATATTTTTCCATCACTCTGCTATAATTAAACTTTATTCTTAACTTTAAATATCTAGAAACATGAGGCCCTTGAGACTCTCTATTCATTATTTAAACTTTAAGGGAATATCAAATATCTCTTCTTAGATATATAAGTCTATAATCCCAAAATATATTCATAGATTCATCATTAGCCAACTAAAGAATTGGTTAATAATAATTCTAGTGTCAATAAAAAAAGTCATAGGAGTATCATGAAATTATAGTAATGTTCATCTCATATCTATGAATGGGTTTTTTTATCATTTTTTACAAGGATAAGGAAATCCATATCCATTTTATGTTGGGGTTTGTAAGGAAAATGTTTATCAAAAAAAATTCATTAATTATTTCAAATCTATCACATTTATTTATTCCTTGAGCATCATATTTTGGATCAACAACATCATTGATTAGATTCCCCCTCAATTGAAAAACTTTCCTTTGTGAAATTATCTTTCTCAAAACATTGAATAATGGAGAATATATTTTCAAAGGATTTTATCTATTATTCTGTCATTAAGGGATCAAAATATCCACTAAAATTCAGAGTCCTTTATTACATATTGGTATCTATTAAAACTTGATCATTCTTACAGAGATGTTCATGTCCCTCCTGCTAAACATTTCAGTTAAAAATATGATTTAATTGAGAATTTATTTTCATGATGTTTCTGAATCCTACTCCCATTAGGTTGGGAATCTCACTTGGGCAGTCATCGCATTTCCCATCACATTGTTTTCAAAAAAAATTCCTCATATTTACAGTAATTCACTAAAATAAAGAATAATTAGGGATGAATGTTTTCAAACTATTAAAAGTTTAAATGGAAATTGTGAACATTGAAAGGATAACCCATATATCACTTGTATTTATTAATCTATGAATTTTAGGGTTTCAATATATGTTATCCATTTGTCTATTTTTAAACATTAAATTTCCTTTTCATTCTTGTTCCCTTCATAATGTTTTGTAAAAAGAGCATGATTATCAATTAATATACTACATGACCGTCTAAAAAGGATTATAGTATTAGGAAATGTTATTTTGCATAAGGTGACTATCGAGTTAATACCCAATGCATCATTTTTGCGGTTACCACCTCTAAGTAAAACAATTCCATAGCCGTATCCACTTTCTAGAATCCAGATGATGATCAATTTTATAAGAAAACGAATTACTCTATACTTTACCAAAATTTAGGGATGTTTACCTATATTTATTCCTATACCAGTGGTTTTCACTAAATATTTTTAATTTTAATCCCCAGAAATAACAAGACCTTTCTCTGATACATACTTTGACAACCCATATCATTAACACCTCTTATTTAATGGTTTATTATAAAATGATTCACTTCATACAATCCCAAAATAACATGAGGCCTAGTGTGTTAGGTTAATTAGATTCATATCACAAAAAATTGAAACATGGCTACAACAATATTATTTAAAAACACTAAAAATGAATTTATATTCTATTTATCTTTAAATACTACACAATATAACCTGGGTACATACATAAGTATGGGGTCATATATATATCCCAGTAATAGAATAATCAAACAATAATATGATGAAAGTAATACGTGCATGTCCATAGGAATGTCATGTTAATATAAACGGGTGAGAGACAAAAACATGAACATCAAATCATGATATAATATGATAACATCAATACAATAGAAAAATGTTACAATAACATAAAACATGGAATCATAAGAATAATTAGAGTTTAACCATCAATACTTTATAACATAATGTTCTACAAATGACCACCCATCCACCATACATGTTTTCTCGTGAGATACAAATATTACCCAATCCTTTGGAGGGATATATAATTCTGATCCCACCTGTCACATTCATCTTGTGTACCTCCATTTGTGTGCCACATACATTATACAATATAAAAAAATCTTGCATCACATTTAAAACCACAATTATGATGTTTGGGTTATATAAATGGAAGTCCCAAATGAATGAAGTATAGGTAAATCTATGTGAATACCTTTGATTGAAAATGGTTATGGGTATTCAAATTACAAAATTTGGGAATGAAAAGTCATAGGATGGTTTTAGTAGTATAAGGGGTATATATAATGGTTCCTGGATGGGTTTAATGAGAGTGAAAGGTGGTGTATAATTACATGGAAATAAAAAAAATCGATAAAATGGTGTGTAATAACACATTACAACATGAAACCTTTGGAATAAAAAGGATTAATATGAATAAAGTACTTGAATAAAAAGAGTAGGAATAGAATCCCTTACTTTAGTGGTTGCTTCTAAAATATTGGGATAAGATTAGTAGGATCTTAGGAAAAACCTGTGAGAGATTTATAGTGGTATAGGTTGAGGAAAATAAATCATAATGGGTTTTTTTAAAGATTAATTATAGATTATGTTTGTAATTATAAAAAATGGGTGTGGAATTGTTTATTAATTTTTAAATTTAGGTTTTGGACTTTATGTAATAAAATAATAAAAACCAAAAACCTTCCATTGTTTTTTTCAAATTGTTCAAAAAAAAGAGAAGTGTTTTTTAATATTCTGTTTTTTGAGTAACCTAACTCTTTAAATTAATACCATTGATAATGTGTAAGTGAGTGATGTTTAAAAAATATTTTTTAAAACCTTAAAATATAATATAGGTTCTAAAGAATTCATTATAGGTTTGTAAAATTCAAAAAAATAACTTCAAAAACCAATTATTTTAAAGGGAAAATATATTTTTGGTTTTTGATTCTATTTATAGTACTTATTACATTAGTATTGGGATATTATGATGTCAAAATACATACAGTATATTTATACCATATTTTACATTTACAGAAAAATTAAAATTTCTCAAAAAATTATGAAAAACTCACTATCTGATAATTTCAATATGTTGACTCAAAAAAATAATATTTATTTTTCAAAAATTACTTTCTAAATATGATAATATACACTTTTAATTAAATATCATTATTTATAGGTTAATACTTGGTTTTATGACACTAAGAACTTTTTAACCCTTATAAAAATTAGAATGAACTTAATTAAATTGTATTATCATTTATTTTTGGATAAATATTATTTAATACGAATTTTTAATTAAAATAAAATTTATTTCAAGATTCTTGAATTTATCAAAAAAGTTTGTTTTAATTAAAACTAAATATTTTCCAAAAGTGCTATTTTTTTCTTTCTATCATAATCACTTTTTTTCTCAAAATCGTTATAAGATAATATATATAATTTAATAATTAAGGGGATGTATATAATAATTATTTTATTAAAAGTAAAATATAAAAATTCATACTACTATATTTTAGATACATAACCCCTTATTACAAAAGTGTGCATCCCAAGAGTAAGGTGTGTGATGAAGGTACTTTTATAGGGTGGTATGATGAACATAGTTCGGGTCGTGATATAAATATTCTTAAAATTATCTTGTAAATAGTTTCACTCATGTTTCATTTATGGATTAACTATATGGGATTGGTCAAGGGAAATCCCTAGTGATTTCATCTCCCTTATGAGCTTCAATTAATTGGATTCATAGTGTATGATCCTTTTTTGAGGTCATCGCTTCTTCCTTCTTAGTCAATTAGGCATTATCATTACCCATTTAATATAATAATATTAATGTTTATAATATAATTACTATATTATCAATGATAATGATGCTTAATGATAATTTAATCCTGTTAAATAATAACAAATGTAATATAGTGCAACGGCTTTCTGTAACTACATTATATAAAAAGGAATTTATTCATTCAAAAGGTATTTTCATTTATAAAAAATTTGGTTATTAAAAAGAAATTACTGAGATTTAATCTTAATCAATACTGTAGTACTATATTTATTTACCTATATTTATCAAACTCTTGTTTGGACAGCCACTTTATAGGTCCTTAGTTTATTATTAAGCATAACTTTTGATATTTGCTATGAATTTGGTTATAGCATTGATTATTTATTTCACTGAGTTATTTATTTTCATTTTTTTCACTTTTTTATTAATATCGAGGGTATAATATACCCATTAATGGAATTTTGACCCTCACTGATAATCAGCAACCTCTTTCATACATGTAGATTCACTTGTGGCCATGTGGAACTTCGGATCATACCTGTTCATTTGGGTGGGGGTTTTAGAAAGTGGTATCAAAGTAGGTCATCTCGTTTTCTTTGTTCTTGACTATGTTTGGGGTAAAATGTAGAATGGATTTCAGATTTGTGAGATATAAGAAGGGAAGATCCATATGTGTTGGGCCATAAAATGTGTAATGAACCTATGAGTTACCTTTATAGTGAAATCTATTATAGTTATGTTTTTACAGTTTCATTTTGATCCTGGGTATATTGTTTTGTTTCTAATTTGTTTTACATTTTTATGGGTTCCTAAATCATGACTAGGGATATATATTCCCATTGTGTACTAAATGGTATTTATTCAATTAAATTCATTTATAATAACTATTTGGCGATATATCTATTTTTATATTGTTGGGATATATATTATCTGACATTAGTTAGATGAACCTGAACATGTTTTATTTTTTATGATATAAATATATATATAACTATGAAAAATATGTTGGTATGGGGAAATTGGAATCAGTTATTTTTAGAGCTATGAGTGTTATACCTTGGGTTATAGATATCCTCCTAGGAGAACATTTTTTTAATCCAATATATTAATTAGGATCTATCTTCAATTAATAACTTTATACATCTAAAAAATTCATTTGGAATTTCAAAAATAAAACCCCAAAGACATTTGATGGGATTGCCTATAGAGGCAGGCCAGAATACTCCCATAAGGTTAGAAATTCTAGTTCTACCACCATTAATACAAGATAATGAAATTGATAATTCTACTTTACTTGCTCCAGTGTTTCAAGTATATGGAACACTTCAATAAGGAGTCTTCCTAATAGTTCATGTTCAAGGTATTAGAGTTTCTAAGACTACGGTCGACTATTTTCATAAATTTCATCTTTGGAACCCTCCATCCTTTTAGGGAACAAGATTCCCATAGTATATTTAGGACTAGATTGATATCATCGATGGGATATTTGATCTAGTAGAGATACTAAATGGTTGATAGGAGGATAGTTCTTCGAGTATTCTTGGTTATTTTAGTAGACATCCTAGTGATACATCCAGTGGAATGAAGAGGAAGGAAGAGTATTCATGTAACTGAAGTGGTAGAAAAATAGATAAAATAATGGGGTTTTCATCACCTTCAGTGGGAGGAGGAATTCCTTAGTGATTCGATTGTGGTGAGAGTGGGATTTAATGAAAAAAAATTACAAGGACTTAAATAAAGTGTCTTTGGTGTGGTAAATGTGGAATATTTAGTATTTATATGTGGGAAAATTCAAGATAGGATCTCAGAGTGGTGTAGAAGAGACCCAAACAATAACCCAGGGATAAATTTGGGGTCCTCAGTGGGAGAATTTAACCCCAAAAAAATTATAAAATCGAATGAGTCAAGAACCATAGTGTCTAGACATGGTTAAGAAGCAGGCAGTATGTATAAAGTAGATTAGATTCTAGCTCACAGTAGTGAGGTTCCATCGACTATTAGAGGTATGTTCTAAATTAACTCTATCATTTATACATCCATATTTGATATTGGTTATTAAAATTCATTTATATATGCACAAATTTTTACTGGGATTGACTCACCAATTGTGTTATCTTTTTATTTTCTATATCATGATACACCCTTGGGAAAGATAGTAGATCTTCTTTAGAGATATATAGGATGTCTCGTAGCAGTTTTTGGATAAAAATATCTATGGGACATCATGATCCTTAGGATAACTTGCATTGATATTATTTTTATCATAGATTATATGACTAGTTATTAGTAACAGATCAACTACTATAGAAGATGTGTATCCTTCACTAATCAAAAAGTGGATAAGTTTATGATGACCAATTAATGGGATGTTGAAGTAGGAATAGTGAGTCCAAACCCGAGCTAGACTAGAGCTATTACAGTTTAAGTATCATGTTTGGATCTTGTGGATGAACCAGTAATTGATATCTCCTTTTCTTTCTCTAGTGGTGGACCTTTATCGGGATTTTTTCCCAAATGACTTTTCATGTCTCCCTTGTAATAGAGTAATGGACTTTGAGATCACAGTTATGATAGGGTGAAATATGTATCCATTCCCCCATATCATATGGAACTGGTTGAATTGATGGAACTTGAAGTACAACTCTAGTATTTAGAGATGAAAGGTTTTATCAGACTAAGAAGATCTCCCTTTTTTTCTCTGTTATTGTTCACAAAGAAGGATTAAAGTAGTCTTGAATTGTGTGTAGATTCTATAAAGTTGAACTACATAGCCATAAATAATTGATACCAGTTTCTAAGGATTGAAGAATTTTTTTTACTAATTGTGGGGATATCTTTGGGTATACAATATTGAAATACATTCAGGATACCACCACCTTCAAGATAAATAGGATGATATTTCTAAGATAAATTAAGGAGTATATATAGACTATATAAGTATATTTTCATGCACTTTAGGATAAAAAATTCAACAACAGTGTTCATAGATCTTAGGAATAGGATCTTCCATCCATATCTGGACTCCTTCATTGTGATTTTTCTGATGATATACTAGTATACTATAATATTTCATATATGTAATCATGGAACCTTGAAATTATACTAAGCACACTTTGATTAAATCTTCCTTATAAAAAAATATATAAGTGTTTATTTTGGATTCAAGAGGTATTATTCCTTGTCTGTGTGATCTCTGAGGTAAGAATTTATACTAACTAAATAAATCTGAGGTGGTGATATTTTGGAAAAATCCCATGAATGTGTTTGAGATCAGGAATTTCCTTAGTTTCGTTGGGTACTACAAGTAGTTAAATTATAAATTTTCATATTTCATAGTACAAATAAATGTTATTACAAAGAAGGGAGTGATGGTCAAGTGGTTTAATCAGTGTGAATAGGCCTTCCTAGATATGAGGAGAGTATTGACATAATCCTTGATTCAATAATTACTAGATCCTGGGATTGAATATGTAGATTACTAAAATGCATCAAGTGTTGGATTGGGAGTTGTGATCATGAAAAATTAATAGGTTTTAACTTATGGTTCATTTCATCTATGACCCCATGAGTAGAACTATCTGATGCATGACATGGAGTTTTGTGGTCCACACTTTAAGTGTTAGGGATATTCTCCCATTTGTGAGAGGTTTATGTTTTAACCAAACCATAAGAGCATATGATATATCTTCTCTTAGTATTATTTGAACATGAGTTAGAGGCATTGGGTGGATTATCTATAGACATTTGATTTTAATATTCATTATGATTTGAGGAAAGGTAATTTCATTTCAAATTCTCTTAGTATAAAAATTCCAGAGATGCAGGATCTTACTGATAAGATATTATAGGAATAGTGGTGTCTAATTAGATTTATGGTGGAGTGGCTAGAGGATGAATCATAAGATAATTTTTTTATGACATAAAATACATTATTGATCTTGTCTTCTTTGGTGGACCATGTGAAAAAAAAGATAAGATTCAGACCCAACGTCTGTAGTGATATGAGAATTCTTGGAAGGGGTCATTATATTCTTGTGTGGTCCTTATACAATGAATATTTGATCTATATCCATGGGATGGTAGTTTTTATAGCTTCTTTAAGGGTGGAGATGATGTGATACTATCATGATTCTAAGTTTCCATTGTATCCAAGGTCGATGAAGATGTACTGTGACACATGATGTGAGTTTTGGTGACCAGTATTAAGGGAGACGTCACTAGGTTTTCCGCATAATTAATTTTCTTCTTGATTGTAAAAGTTGAGCATCAATACATTAATGGTTTGATTTTATAAATTGATGTTTCTATTTGGAAGTGGAAAGACATGATTATGGAATTTGTAATGACGTTACCTATTACCCCAAGGACTCATGATACCATTTCATTGATAATTGATCAGTTAATGAAAGTATCGCACATCAGGCCAATATGTGAGTCTCATTCCATATATGAGTTGAGAAATACATGTGTCTAATAAATTATATGGATAAATGATGTTCCATAAAATATATAATTTGGAAAAAAACAAGTATTATATAGTGTGATTTGGTAGGTATTATAAAAGGTGTCAGGGGATTAGTTGAAGATGATTATGGTGTTTCATCTATAGATCGGTGGACAATTGGAAGGTATGATTAATATTTTTGAGGTTATTCTCCATGAATGTGTTTTTTAATTCAATGGAGCAACCGATAAGTACTTAAAATTGATATAATTCACTAAAACAAATTCTAGGATTTTTTCCTGAAGAAACATTTTGAGGATCACTATGGCTGGTCATGCCACTCACCACTATATTGGAATGAGGTGGGTAAGGATATAGTTGTCAGACTGATTATGGTGCAAGATACCTCTAATAGAGTGCATATGATTAGGAAGCAATTGATAACCTCTTAGAGAAATAATAATTCATATATCAACTAGAGGAGATGAAATTTGAGGTTCACTATTGGAAAATGGGTTTTCGTCTAGGTGTCACCTCGATTGGGGAATTTTCATTTGTGGAAAAAAGGGAATATGGTGTCAAGGATTTTGGGGCCATTTGAGTTCACTCATTATATCATAGTATAAGATTAATGATTGGACCTCACTTTATATTATTTATCTATAAATGATTTGTTCCATGTTTCTCAGATATGGAGGTACATTATCGATCCTACACATTTCATCAACTTCATAGACATTAAGTTAGAACATATGCATATTTTGAGGAGTGCCCAATGCATATCATTGACCAAATCAATAATATTTTCAGTTGGAACCAGAAACCACTTTTTGAATCTTTTGGTAGAATGGGTAGTTCTAGTAGGAATAATTGAAGAGAGTTTATACTTTTTAGGACATCTTTCTGATTTATTTGAGTTAGAATTCTACAGAGACTTATCAGGTACTATAAGTCATTATATCGGGAGAAATATAACACCCTCATTTTTAATTGACATGATAATATAAGTTTCGACATTATGTAATTGGTGTTTTCAGAATTTGGATCATTCAAACTTGGTTCAAATATTATCTAGAGTTTATTAGAATATAACAAGTGGGTTTTATAACTTTTTGGTCCCAAATGGGATACACCATGAATATAGTGAAAGCTGTTTTGGACCTTGTGCGTAAAATTCCTGTGAAAAATCCCAAGACATGATCATGGTTCTCAAGCACAACTCCTATGGTACACGACATGGGAAACCTCACCATGACCATGTTGGAGGCCAAGGTGATGGAAAAATAATAGGTTTATGGAATACACCTATGGTGGTACATCATTTTGATCGGGGTGTACAAGAACACCACAACCCTAGTAGAGGCCATAGTGGTGTCATAATAGTGTTTTGAATGGATGAAATAGCTTCCTTATTCCTTTTATATTGAAATTTTCTAAGTGTAAACACATTAAATCTTTATAAAGGGTCTTTAATGTGTTTTGAGTCGATTACATCCATTATTAATCAATTATACACTCCTCTATTGTTCATTATTTCAATTAAAATGATTTCTAGATACTCCGAAAGTGAAACTAGGGTGAGTTGGTTGACCCTATTTTTATTAAGGTTTCTATTTTTATTGGTATCATTTTTTTCAAAACATTTTCTTTCCCTTTCTATAAATATTTAACCATGGAAAATGTCGGTTATTCTTATTAAATTGTGACCATGGAAGCCTTGCCTCTTCTCTTTTATATGTCATTCCGTGAGTGATAAAATTACCATTCCTTCAACTAAACATGAAGACTACCATTGGTGATATATTGTCATTGGTTAAGTGTTTTACCTACCCATTTTCTTGGATCCTTCTTAAACACCATTCTAGAACCTCTTTGATGCTTTGTTGGAACTAGTTCTAGGAACTCATTATGTGTAATCTTGTTTCAGTTGGTTTGAACATGGTTCGGGATACTATAATCTTGATGAATCATAAATCTGGCATAAATATGATTGAGGTAGGAATTTCCTTACCATATAGAGTCTATGTATATGTTTTTATCATAATATTACATTGTGTGATTATTCTTATACCATGTTAGACAATTTGATCATATATGTGTTCATGCATAGCCCTTGAGACCCATGTTTGAATATGATCCCATGTGTCTGTGTGTAGATATTGATTCCCATAATTGTTATTCTTGTTATGGATATATATTTTATGTCTATTTTTTGTGATGTATGGTCATTGGTGGTATCGATTCTGATATAGAATGATAGGTAAACTATCATCATTGGGTTCTCCCTTAAAGGGGGAGTGTGTTGACATAAAATGTCAATAAGGATGGTCTGAGACATAGGAAAGGGTATGAAAACCTTGAGGCCTGACATGACACAGTTTCGAGACTGAAAACCATATGGCCTGACCTAAGATAGAGATGGGGTATGATGACCTTTCGGTCTAATCTGTGATAAAGTAGGGACATGGCAACCTTGTGGTCTGACCATAGATATTTTAGCCTTATATATTCTTATAGAATAATGGTGACCTTATTATCGACCCTAGTTCCTAACTTCCATTATGATTGTCCTTTTGGCATGGAGATGAAATAGGTATTACCAGGGGTTGTGGAGGCTTAGTTAGTGAAATAATGGTCAGTGCCTAATTTTATGTTCTTTATTTCACATTTATTAATCATTATGAAGTATACTCTAATGAATCTTCACTCATGCTAAGGAAGAATTGGTGGTGACTTACTCGGGTTATACTCACACCCTACATAGGAAAATAAGTGTTCATCAAGACTTGATGATTATGAGGTAGCAAAGGGAAAGTCTCTAGATAATTTGAGCAAGGAGATAGAACATTATGATCAGAGGCATTAATGGGATGAACACTAGAGTGATATTGTAATTCTTTATTTACTTACATGTCTTTCACACACTCATTTTTGACTTTCCACATTTCAGGTACTTTATTTATTATTCTAGATAACATGATATATTTTCATTACCTTTTGTAACAAAATTCCTTGTGTATTTTGATGAGTAATTTTTTCTATTATTTATTCTTTTTTTATTGGTTCTAAGGTTGTATTTTCCCCACTGACATTATTAATACATGTGTTTCTAGTTGAAAAACTCTTGTGTATGGGGAGGCATTCATGAGGACATCTAACACTCTAATTGAGACCTAATGTCAGGCCAGGTAATTATAGGTTATTAATTTAATAATGGTTATAATTAAAAAATTATTTAAATATTTCCTAGGATATATGTAATGTCTCTCCTTGACTTGGTGTAATTTAATATATATATATATATATATATATATATATTCCTAATGGTAGTAGTTCTTAATGAAAGGAATAATTATTCTAAAAAATTATTCTTCAAATAATTTCTATGTACTATGGGAGTGGATTTTTAGTAATAACACAACTCATTTTTCACTAAATCTATATAAAATATAAATTCGCTCATCTTAATTTAATATATTGTCACTATATATGATTTCATAGTAGCATAAACTATACAAAAAACATTCAAATGATTATATGGTCTCTCCAATAAAAACTATGAAATTTAGGTAAAATAAATATTAAACCAACCCTAAGATGAAATCCATGAGTCAGATTAAGATATTCTAATCATGTTGGTCGATTATATACTTAATTTGGTACTAATTATAAAAAATTACATTGATCGACCCTGAATTAAAATATCTTTATACTCTCTCATAAGTGATTTTAGTTATTAAATATTCATTGAAGATATTTTTATATTATTCTGTTAATATGTAAAATTTTAAAATAATCAAAAAAACTTTTATTTTACCTCATAGAACTCCAAATACATTGATTAAAATTTTGAGAAGAATTGTGCATGTTGTGCTAATTTTTTTTTAAAAAAAATATAGGAGTATTGAAAATAATGACTGAATTATTAATTAAATTATGATATAAAGATAAATTTTGATGGTATATTTTTATGAGACCTCCCAAAATATAATTTTAACCTAAAAAAGGAATAGTAAAAACCAATGATTTTAATAATATATATTTTCTTATAGTTAAACTCTATCACTAAATTTTTATAAAAAAATTAAATAGTATGAATGAAAGAAATTTGAAATGAAATTTTTGTGTTAAATAAAATATAAATAACATAACCAAAAATAACTAAATTATAAATTGTATAAAATTAAATGTAATTGAATAAAATAACAATTTTAAATACTAGGTTGATCCTCTAAGCACCATAAGAAGTTTTTTCAATAATTCATTTCTTTATTATTCATTTATTAATTTAAAATAATCTATAATCATATATTGTTTATCATTTTTTTGATGGTTGAGAATAATTAGACTAATATCAAAGTACTAGATCTCTCTTAAATGTGAGTTGATTGATTCAATGACCACAACCATGTGAATCAATATAATAAAAAATCATACTATTACACATTAACATTCAATGAAGATAATAATTTATAAATATGAATATCATTATCACTCTGATGAAACTAATTAAAAAACACATTACATATTTACCAATTCATTCTAATATATTTAACCTACAAAAACTTTCATCTATAATTATTTAAAATTTTATAAAAAATATTTAGTCCAGAATAACATAAAATAATTTCCAAAATAATTCATGTTGAATTTAATTCTTAGAATGAAATTGACATGATAAATTAAAAATATTCAAGTAAAAAATACATAAAACTAGACTATTCTATCTCCCTAAGAATATATATCAAATTCATATCCTTTTAAAACCATTAATAAATAAAGTTTTTATCATATGTTTTTAATCACATAAATTTTTTTATGGATCTTGAAATTTGACTATTAATTTTCTCTCCCAACAACCTCTCCATATTTTGTTAGAAATATGGGAATTTTCTAGAATATATTTACCAATTTTCACCTAATTTTCTTCATATTGCATCAAAACCTTTTCAAATATTTGAATCATATTATATAAAATTATTTATATTAATCAAAAAATAAATTGATTCATATCGATATCAAAATCACATGTTCAAATAGCACATAATATTATTACTTTAAATGTAATTTATTTTGATAAGAAAAACAAGTATGATGATTCCTTGGTATTGGGTTACATGAATATAAACCACAAATACTTTTATTCATCTCTATGAATCTTAAACCTCCAATATTATTATTTAAAATCCCCTTCAATTATTTATATGATTTTTTTAAATTATGGAACTAAAACTATTACTCCATATCATATATTGAAGTTAAATTAAACCAAAAACAAATATTTTCTTCTATAATGTTAATTATTTATAATTTATATTTTAATCTTTCAATATTACAATAAAATTGATCTTTTTCATTATTATTTTTGTTCCTTCCAATACATTCTTATATGGTTGTTGATTTTTACACATCATTATTATATAACTAGATTACCTCTTCAATAGAAATTTCATAGAATCATAGTTTTTAGTTTAACCACACATAATCATATTTTACCTATTACATAGAAAATTTATTTACCAAAATAAAAATTACATGGATGTTGATAAATATTATTTAACTAAAATCATGTATCTTTAATCCTATTAGAATAAATTTCCATTTAATTATTCAAATTAGTTTCTCTTTATTAAAATTTAGTTTCCTTGATAGTCAAGGTAATATGGTTCAATTATCATTTCTATTCCAACCTACTATGAACATGGTTCATGTTCTATTCAAATTTACTAATGACTGATTGATACAACATTGATGTTTAGTTTAAATAACTATGTATAGTAATTCATATAAGATTTATTATACAAGAAATATAAGTCAAACAGATCTTGAATTCAAGTTCACAAAAAATTGTGCTCCCTTGGATTCCATAATCCTTTTAACCATAAAAATAAAATAATTATGTAAAAACATATTCATTTAAATTTTAAAATAATTTTTTTATGAATAAATTCCCATTTTAGTATTTAATTAATATTTATTCCAAAATATATGATGAATCTAAAATATTGAAAAATTTCTAAAGATTATAAAATAATCATAATTATTAGACTGAATTATTTACATAAATGATAGGAAAATGTTAACATATAAACACTATAATCAACCTATTTTATTTCCATCATATCCTCTTTCAGTGACACCCACATGGTTGTGTGTACTAGAAAAATCCTTAAGATATGTGGTGTTATTCATTAACAAAAATACCCCCCACAAATGTGGATGTATTAATTACATTTCATTAAAAAGTATTGAATAAAAATATATTATCTTAATAGTTTTGGTTTAGAGTTTTAGATAATATAGACAAAATAATAACTAAAAAGAATAGGTATTTTCAACTAATGGAAAAAAGTATGCTATATAAGAAACTGCATAATCCATAAAAATTCTTCAATATCACCCATAAATTCTCCAAATAAGATACACTTATTCAAATTTCATACTTTTATTATCTTCATAACATAGGGAAATGGAACACAAAGAAAGGGGTGGGATCATCTCCTCAATAAGGGTAAACATAAGAGATAATAATCAAAGAATGTAAGTGAGTATAAGATTAACATATGGGTATAATCATGATAAATAAGAAGTTCAAACCAAATAGTGCATAGATCATAAATATTAGCATAAGAAATTTTAAAACCCATGAACATATCCTAAAATTGTTTCATATCACTGAAATAATGAATACCATATAATTGTGGCACAACCATAGGTATATGAAAACAATACCTTCATGAGAAACATATTGTCACCCATTCTTACAAGTTTCTAAATTACACCTATATATACATGTATCATAAGATATAGAATTTTAGAAAATGAAGTAGAGGGTGATATAATACCCCAACCATTATTCATCCATATTTATGTGTTCCACTTGAAAATAATCCCTCATAATAAAATCAAGATCCCATGGAACGAAAATGGGTCTCATTTATCATCTCATTAAGAACCCATGTAAATAAAATGGGTTCCATATATTTTTAAATGGAATAATATTAGGAAATAATTCATTATTCCATCAAAAATCATAACATGATAAATACATGGAAATTAAATTATTATCCAATGATATTAATTAGTATTCTATGTAAATACCCTTCGATCAAGATAATATTACAAAGGTATATACACTATATAAATAAGGGTATGCAGTTATGTAAATAATTTCCTCAATCCATCAAATGAAAGGTGAATAGCTGAACACCCTTGAATCAATGAAATTGAAAACATGATATAAAAAAGGAATGGTTTTGGAAGAAAATTTATGTCTTTTATAGTGGATGTTTAGGAAAGATAAAGGTAGTGATGGAGAATATCTTTGATATAAGAGAATATCCAATAATATATCCGAAGGTGGATGGTAACATTTGAAGAGTATCCTTAATAAATAATAAGATATATGAAAGGATAATTACATTAGTTAAATATAATTTTTAAGAGTCAGAGAAAATACTATATTGGGAAATTATAAATATCTTTGATCTTATGAAAAAAATTAAAAGAATTATTTTTTTAAACTAGGAGAAAAATAATTTATTTTTTAAACTTTGAAAACAAGAAGAGAATGTTTTATATAAAATATAAAAGTTTATGTAATTATATGTTCACATGGAAACTCAAAAATAGATTTTTTTATAAAAAATGATACATACAAAAAAATGCTAGATTTATTTTCATTAAATAAATTTTGTAAAAATTATACGATTGTTGAAAATGACCTTTTTCATTTCTCAATAAAAATATAGGTACATCTAAAAAATGTCATGTCGATGGTAAAATACAAGTGAAATAAAATTTCCTATTTACTATTTTATAAATATATCTATTAAAAATAACATCACATAAAAAGATTATATAACTTATAATTTAAAATAAGACTGTAAGAACCTGAATCTTCATTTTAGGTATGGATCTTGATTTCGGGTTGTTTTTTATGAAAAGGAAGAAATGGGGTTTTTTTGAGTACATGTCGTGTACTTCCATGTACACATAGTGTACCCAGTAGCCATACAAAACTGTGTACTGACTGTGTATGGTCCAAGTACATGGTGATTTGATGACTAGGCTAACCCACTTAAGTTGGGGTCCATTTGAGGCTAATATATGGCTTGTACCGTTAATTAAAATGGTGTGTACTTTTATTTTTATCAGATATATCAGTGTGGGGTCATGTATTATGTCTGGATATGTATTTTTCTCTTCATGGATCGTATAGTAGAGTGATAGAATGACCGACAAACTTCGAACCCATCTCGATTCTCTGTCTGAGCTCTGATTGAGATTTCATCGGGTGAGTTGGAATTCCATATGTGTGTTCTCAAAACACCTATTTCCTTTATTCCTGATTCTTCCTCTCCCATGAGTTATTCAAGGTTAGTAATGTTTTAATTTTTTGTAGATCTATGATGATCTAGGCTAATTCAAGGGTCCACATTCAATTATATCGATCGTACGATATCGAGGAAGGTGGTTTGTGCCTTTTTTTGTTCGTATTTGGATTGTAAATGATAAAATTGTTGCATACCCATGTTTGGGGTATTTTTTGATTTGTAATTTAACCCTACTTCTTGCATGCAATGGTTTGAATGACTATTAAGGGGTTGTTTCTTAGGTTTAAGGTTACATACCCTGTTTATGGGACACCCTATGGGTGTTTTTTTCATTTGAATGACTATTTATGGTAGTTTGGTTTAGAATACATGTTAGGTGTACATTGTTTTACATGCCTTGGTTGATTATGATGGAGTTGGTGGAGTATATGAAATGCATGTGGTATGCTATGTGAATTTTTAGCCATGTAGTTGTTATAGATTACATGTGTTGCTTTGATCTGATATGGGCGCTATTTTTTCAATGGACCGTAAGAGCCTTGGACTAGGAAAACTGTGGGGGGGTTTATATGATTATTTATAGAGGATTGTGAGAGCCTTGGTGTGGATATTGACCCAGTGGTATTGACTGTGAGAGCTACCCAGGTGGTCATTTATGATTTTTTTATGCTATGTTGACCCAGGGGTATTTACTGTGAGGGCTACCCAGTAGGTCGTTTATAAGTTATTGGTGCCTTTTCGAACCAGGTATTTTGATCATGAGAGCTTCCAAGGTGGTCATTTGTAAATTATTTGTGTTATATTAGACCAAATGGGTTAGACTGTGAGAGATTCCCAAAGGGTTGTTATTTAATGAATTTTTTCTATGTTAAACTTAAGGGGTTAGACCATGAGAGATTTACAAGAGGGTTGGTTACAAATGATTGAATGACTTTGATGATTCTACCAAGGAAAAGCACAATATTGGACTCATTACAACTTGATTGTTATATGGTCTTCTGAGACATCTATTTTGTTAACTATTACACAGTGGGTATAGATCTTAGACTAGGACCTGAGATTACAAGATTCAAAGGATGAATAAAAATGTAAATGAATGTAATTGAAAACTCTAGGGTTGTTTACTTTTGAGTAATTAATAGTTTATTACTTCATTTATGCATATTACCTACTATATATATTCACTGACAGTTAGGCACAGTTCTTTTTTTGTTTGCCTACTTGGATTCATCTCACACCATGTTGGGTCATGTTTTCGACCCAAACAGATTATATGGTTGCAGGTATAGATAATGGAAAGTTCCCTTCTTCATCAGGTACTTGATTTCTGTTGGAGCTGGAGAGCATGGAACCAAGATGTGGCTTGTGATGATGCTGAAGTTCACTTGTTTATTTTGTACATTATTTTCTATATTTTTTCCCGCATTGTGACTTTTTTGAATGTTTTATTACATATATATTCCATGCATCACATATATATATATATATATTGTTGATTCTGTTGTATTTAATTTTATCCATCTGCTGTTTATTTCTATTGTTTGGTATTATTGCTTCCACTACATTTTAATATTTGTTTTCCACTGTGTATAATTTTCCAATGAGGGCATAGTTTCCCCATTATCTAACCTTAGCCCTCCATTCTAGTCGGTAGCCTTTGGCACTTGGGGAAATGTGCATGAGGTCATGTGACCAACTGGGTACAGGGCACTTTTGGGTGGCACCTGAATCCAAGACATTACAAAGTGGTATCATAGAAGTTCCTTTTTCATTTGTCTTAATATTTGGTGCCTATTGATGGGGATAGTAAGGAATATGTAGTTGGTAAAAAGTGTTTATCAGGAGTAGCTACCTTGTGTACAGGGAAATTCCAAGTTACCTCAAATATTTCAATTTTTCTATTTTTTCAATTATTACAGTTGATTTGATTTTACTGTTGGGTGATTCACTTCTTTTTTTTATTTTATGATTGAAATTATTGTGGTTCTATTTATGTTACAACCTGATGAGATGATGGTATTCCACATCATGCATTATATAGGCACTTTATAGAGATCGCAAGTCATTCATTCATGTCATGCCATTTAGGTTGCATTATTGATTTCATTCTATTGTGATAGATGTGGTCCCAGATATGCATGCTATTTTGATAGATTTTTTTATATAAATACTAGTTATTTTGATAGGGTATTGGTAAATGTAATGTTTCATTTGGATGGAAAAAAATATTTAGTCCTTGAGGTGTTACGGACCCTCTTGGATCGGAATTTGGTGGATCATATTTAAACTTTAATTGAATTTGGTCAAGTTTTGATGTGAAAAAGGATGCCAAAATTTGATTTGTGGGGAGTATGGGCTCCCAAAGGTCATAATTTTTCATTCCTTGGACAAACATTTCCATTTTTGAGGGTTCTGGAGAAGTTTCAGAGGCTTACTATCTGGAAACCTAGACAACACAACATGTGATGTTATGAACACACGCCATGAGTTATTATGTTCAGGAAGAATTGGTTTTTTTAAGTAAACGCCATGCACCGTATGTACACAGCATGTAGTTGTTGACTATGTGACTGATTGTGTTATTAGAGACATGGGGTGATAATCGTTTGGTAGAACACACCATGTATTGGGAGTACATGTCATGCTGTAAAGAACTGTGTGTCCGGCCCTGTGACTAACGACATGGGTGGATGAGACTTGGGTTGTACGCACCGTGTCTAGCTTATACACGTCATGTGGTAATCGACTGTGTAGATGGTCATGTGACTAATGACATGGGTTTATGGAACTTATGTTGTACACTTCATGTCTAGGGTGAACACATCGTGTAGTGTTACACCAGCAGAACTATGTAGTTATAGCCGTGTAGAAGTACCTTGGAAGGTGGGATATTAAATTACACATCATGTCTCATGAAGAACACACCATGTGTATGGGGTGTTACATGACCAGGTTGGAAGAGGTACATGCCCATTTTAAGGCTTAAGGGAACACATCGGGTAGTGGTTCTACACGCTGTGTAACCCCCTTTTGTAAAACTTGAATGCTTTTTTTCTATTTTTCTGTTCTTTCACTTCTAAGTTGATATACTTGAAAATATTGAACCGAGTTGTGCACTTGACCTTTCAGATTCATTCCACCAAGACGCCCTCTAGTTGTACGCTAGGTACAGTGTAATGATCATACATCAGAAATAGTAGATTAGGGAATACCAGTAGATCCTCTCGTCATTCCCGTCTTGGAACCTGCTGTTATACTGAACGTAGGTGCTGATGCATAGTTCTGTGAAGGCATTATGAGGATGATGCATACTTTTTAGGGAGCACCACATCCTTCCCTGACTATGGTAGAGTTTACACTGGTGTTCCAGCAATAACATCCTCCCACTTTTTCAGTGGATGGAGGACCATAGACTATAGAGTCAAGGTTGGAGGCCATATTTTCTATCTTCGAGCATCTGGAGATACCTTTTGATAGGACGGTGAAGCTCGCTACTTACATGTTATGTGATTACGCTATGAGATGGTGGGATCTTATCTCATAATTGGGACATCATAGGGATATGTCTTGGGAATAGTTTTATAGTTCCTTCTATGATTACTTCTACCTCAAGACATTGAGGGCTGATCGAGCCCGATAGTTCATAAATTTGGAGTAGGTCACTCTTTCAGTGATGGATTACTCTTATCACTTTAGAGAGCTTCATCTATTCTCACCTGTTTAGGATGTGGCGATTTATCAATGGCTAGGTGATTTGATAATGGTCTCAGGTATGACATCTGATTGTAGGTGAATGTTTTTAAGTTGACTTTGGTGACTGCTATAGTAAATCAGGTGCTGATTATCGAGCACAATCTGAGGGCGTTAGGAGCTATAAACTAGGGTGCTTCTACATCTAGGTTTTGTACCACTTCAATCGATAGTAGGAAGTGTTGTAGGGATCTTTCACGTAATTTTTATCCAGGTATCCATGTGAGGTGATACCAGTGTGGGAATAGTGGGAACATAAGACTTCAGTGCTTGAGAGACCCAGTTGAGTGCCGATCTTTTGGAAAGATGGGTCATCTTCCAATTTTTTTCTAGTTTTTCTCACCAAGAACTAGTGAGATTGGATATTTTATGACTCCACATTTAGGAGAAGGACTAATTGTTCCTCGTCATTCAGGGAACTTTAGTTCATTAGGTTGTTCAGGTCGAGGTGGTGGTCATGGCTACATTAGCTAGACGATAGCTTTTTAGCGACAGTAGGGTGGGTCGGCTTAGGGTAGCTACGCAGGGTCTTAGGGAATCGTACAGGTTAGAATTTTGTGATGGAACAGACCCAGTAAGAGCAGGATTTAGGACCCTCTATAGTTAGTAATATGATTATAGTTTCCCAGGTTTTAGCTTCTGCTCTTTTTTATACAGGGGATTCCCATAGTTTTATATTAGTTTTCATTATAGAGATACTTGGGCTCTGCATCTTTACTTTTGATGATGTTATGATGCTATACACACCGTTGGGAATTAGGATGGAAAGTGTGTGTTAGTGCAAGGAGTACCCTCTTGAGGTTGGTGGGTGTCACTTCATGTAGGAAATCTATGTCTTAGAGATGACATGCTCCAATATAATTCCTAGAATGGATTGTTTGGTATCCTTTCAGGTCTTTTTTGATTTCTATTGTTATAGGGTGAGTTTCATGCACCTAGAGGGAGGGTCTTTTCTATTAAAAGGTGGATGGGATGTCTAGGTGAGCAGATCAGGACCTAAGAATCATGGGTTGGAAGAAATTATAGCCCAGATTTCTATTTTATATCTAGATGACCAGGGGACTTCACAGATAGACTTTCCTCCATTGGTGGATTGTTTTAGAGATGTCTTTTTAAAGGAATTTTCCAGGTTTACTTCCAAAGATAGAGGTATATTTCTATACAGAGCTTATTCCAGGAGAGGCACTGGTGTCCATTCCTCTTTATAGGATGAATACACCAGAGTTACAGGAGTTTAATAAGCAGTTGGAGGAGTTTCTAGAAAAGGTTTTCATCTGACCCAATACTTCTCCTTGGGTTTCTCCTGTCCTTTTTGCGAAGAAGGAAGACGGTTCCATCAAAAATTGTATGGATTATCAAAAGTTGAACCAATTGATAGTCAAGAACTGATATCCCTTGAAAAGGGATTGATGATATTTTTTATCATCTTCAAGGAGCCTGGGTGTTCTCGAAGATTGACTTGATGTCCTATTATCATCATTTGTGTGATAGACCATCTGATATAACTATTACATCCTTTTGAAGTTGGTATGGTCTATACAAGTATTTGGTTATGTCATTTGGTCTCATGAATGTACCAGTAGTTTTTATGGCACTGATGAACCGAGTGTTCTGTCCGTACTTATATTTGTCTGTGATAGTCTTTGTGGATGATATCTTGGTTTACTCTCACAATCAACATGACCATGTCATCCATCTTGAGATCGTATTCAGTACACTGAGAGAGCATCAATTATATGATAAGCTCTCAAAGTGACACTTTTAGATGGACCGGATTCATTTATTGGGTCATGATATCTTACAGATAAGAGTATTAGTAGACCCAGAGAAGGTGAGAGCGGTATTTTTCTAGAAGCATCCAAAGAATGTTTTTGAGGTGTGGAGTTTTCTAGGGCTGGATGGTTACTACATGTTCTTTATTTAGGACTTTTCATGCTTATCATCGCCACTAACAGTCCAGGCTAAGAAGGGTACAAAGTACTTGTAGACAGATTCCTGCGATCTAGTCTTTTAGGAGTTGAAAGGGAGGTTGAATTCAGCATTGATACTCATTTTTCCAGAACCGGGCAGGAGTTAAACTGTGTACTGTGATGCATCAGGTATCGGTATGGGGGCAGTGCTTATCTAAGGAGAAGTATTCATTGGGTATGGATCTCAACAGTTGAGGCCACATGAGGGTAACTACCCTACGCATGATCTCGTGATAGCTGTAGTTGTGCATGCCTTGAGTTGTTGGAGACATTACTTACTGGGAGAGAATTTAGTTGTATACACCAACCAAAAAAGCATAAAGTATATATTTAATCAACATGATCTGAATTTGAGACAGTAAATATGGGTTGAGTACCTTCAGTATTTTCAATCTGAGCTTGCTTACATGTTTGGAAAGGGTAACACAGTGGTTGATGCATTGAGTAGCAGAACTATGATACAGGCAGTTCAGGAGGCTAGTGGTGAGTGGCAGCTTATGGATCTTTTCTCTGAGATGCATTTTTAGGTGTTAAACAAAGAGGGGAATACATTTATTTATTCTATATTTGTTACCTCTAATCTTTTGGATCGAGTGCAGATGAGGAAGCAATCATATTTGAAGGCCTAGTTCTATGGAAGAGAGTGTCAGGTGAGGACACTACTCCTGAGTGGACAGTAGGTGAGGATGAGGTTTTACATTTTCATGGGAAGGTATGGGTGTCAGAAGACATATTCGAAGAGTTGTTGAAAGATTTTCATGTCTCAGTATAGGCAGTTTATCCTGGTGTCACCAAGGTGTATCGAGATCTACATCATTAGTATTGGTGGCCAGGCATGAAGAGGGATGCAGCTGGTTTTGTTATGAGATGGTCCACCTGTCTGTAGGTGAAGGTGAAGCATCAGTGACCGGTAAGGAAATTGTAGTATTTAACCATTACCAAGTGAAAGTGGAATAATGTCATGAAGGATTTTTTGATGGGTTTACCAAGGTCACCCAGAGGAAATGATGTTGTATGGGTTGTTGTTGATAGACTCATGAAGGTTTCACATTTCCTACTGATCAAGGAAACCTTTAATGTTGATGAGATTGTAAATTTTTACATCTAAGAGATAGTATGATTGCATGAGGTTCCACACTCTATTGTTTTAGAAAGGGATGCCTAGTTTACTTCTCATAACTAGAAGGGACTACAGAGGGAGTTTGGTATATAGGTACTTTTGATTACACCATACGATCCCTAGATATATGGCAAGTCCGAGCGCATGATTCATGATTTGGAGGACATGCTTCAAGAATGCGTTCGGGATTTTGGAGGCTCTTGGGAGAGACACATACCTCTAGTGGAGTTCTCTTAAAATAACATTTTTCAGGAAATGATTCAGATGTCACCTTATAAGGTTTTGTATGGTAGGCCATGTCGATTACCCCTATGTTGGCTAGAGGCAGGAGAGGCAGCTATGTTGGGACCTCATCTTGTCCAGGAGACCACGGAGCAGGTGCAGTTGATTCAAAAGAATATGGATACTGCACAATCTCACACGAAATTTTATGCTGATTGATGGAGAAGACCTCTATAGTTCAAGGTTGGAGATCAGTTTTTCTTACATGTCACACTGCGGTTGGGACATAGGAGTATTATGAGATAGGGGAAGATTTCCCTAAGATACGTCGGTCCATTTGAGGTTTTGGAGAGAGTCAGACCGATTGACTATCGGTTGAAATTTCCTTAGTGGTAATGGGATATGCACGACATCTTCCATGTTTCTTTGCTATGGAGTGACTTTTCAGACCTGTCTCATGTTTTTCAACTTGAGGAGGTTGAGTTATAGGTGGATTCATCTTTCGAGGATCTCCCTATTCGGATTATGGATCGCAGCAAGAAGGTTCTCCATGGTTAGTTTGTTTCTCTGGTATAGGTTTTTTGGAAGCATGGGAAAGTTCAAGACAAGACTTGGGAGAGGGAGGTCGACCTATGATCAAAGTGGCTGAGCTGTTTGAAGTTTCTTCTTCACCTCCCTTGGAAGGGAAATTCAGGGACAAATTTCTTTAAGGGGGAACTTTGCAAGAACCCAGACCTTCATTTTAGGTATAGATCTTGATTTTGGGTTGATTTTTTGGAAAATGAAGAAATGGTGTTTTTTAAGTACATGTTATGTAATTCCATGTACACACTGTGTAACCAATAGCCATGAGCAGCCACTTAATTACCATGTAACGGCCAAGTACATGGTCGTGTGATCACCTGGATAACCCTCTTAAGTCAGGGGATATTTTAGACTAATTCACAGTATGTACTGTTAATGAACATGCCATGTACATTTCTTTTATTTGATATATCAATGTAGGGTCACGTCTTATGTCCAGATATGCCTTCTTCTCCCTATGGCTTATACAAGAGAGTGGCGGAACGGCAGATGAACTTCAAACCCCTCCCAATTCTCTATCTGAGCATCTATTGAGACATTGTTGGGTACGTTGGAATTTCATCGGTGAGTTCTATAAACCCCTATATTCTTTATTTATAATTATTCCTCTCCCGTGAGTTATTCAAAGTTGTGTTTTTTCACTTTTTTGTAGATCTATGCGGATCTAGGCCTGTTCAAGGGATGAAATTCAAGTATATCGATCGTACGATATCGAGGTAGGTGGTCTGTGCCTTTTGTTTTTTATCTTTTGAATATATATGCTAAAATTATTGTATACTCATGTTTGGCGTATTGCTTTATTTGGAATTTAACCCTAATTCTTTCCTGAAATGGTTTGACTAATGGTTAAGGGGTTGTTTCTTAGTCTTAAGGTTATATACCTTTTTAATGGGACACCCCTTGGGTTAATTTTCCCTTGATTGACTATTTATGTCCATTTGGTCTAGAATTCTTGTTAGACGTACCTTGTTTTACATGCCTTGTTTGATTAGGATAGAGTTGATTGATTATATTAAATGCATGTGGTATGATTTATCAATGTTTATCCATGTAGAAGTTATAGATTACAAGTGCTGCTTTGATATTATATGAGCACTATTTTTCAATTGATCATGAGAGCCTTGGACCAGGAAAACTATACGCATTTCCATGTTTATCTACACAGGACTGTGAGAGCTTTGGGGTAGATATTGACCCATGGGTATTGACTGTGAGAGCTACCCTGGTGGTCATTTATGATTTTTTTGTGCTATGTTGGCCTATGGGTATTGACTGTGAAAGCTACCCAAGAGGTCATTTATAAGTTATTGATGTCATGTTTACTTAGGGTTACTGACTGTAATATCTATCCAGGTGGTCATATGTGAATGATTAGTTCTATGTTAGACCAAAGGGGTTATACTGTGAGAGATTCCTAGAGGGTTGTTATTTAATGAATTGGTGCTATGTTAAACTTAAGGGGTTAGAACATGAGAGCTTTCCCAGAGGGTTGTTTATGAATGATTTAATTATTATCATGATTCTTTTAAGCAAAAGCACAATCTTGCACTCAGTCTTACTTGATTATTATATGGTATTCTGAGACATCTGTTTTGTTAACTATTACACAGGGGGAAATAGATCCTAGGCTAGGTCCTGAGATTACATGATTCAAAGGATGAATAATAAACATAAATGAATGTAATTGAAATTTGAAGGGTTGTTTACTTTTGATTACTTCCTAGTTTATTTCTTTATTTATGAATATTACATGCTATATATATTAACTGATAGTTAGGCACAGGTCTTTTGGTGATTGCCTAATGGGATTCATCTCACACCCTATGTGGGTCCTGTTTTGGACCAAAACAGATTTTATGGTAGTAGGTATGATAAGTTCAAGCACCCTTCTTCATCCGGTACTTGATTGTTGTTGGAGATAGAAAGAATGGGACCAAGTTGAGGCATGCGATGCTACTAGAGTTATTTGTTTCTTTTGTACTTTGGTTTCTGTATTTCTTTCCATAATTATGAATTATTTGGATATTTTCACAGATACATATTCCATGAATTACACACGCACACACACACAAACACACACACACACACACATATATATATATAGGATTATGTTGGATTTACTTTCAGTATTCTGCTATTTATTTTTGTTTTTTAGTATTACTAATTCCGCTACTATTTACTAATTTTTCCATTGTGTATACTCTTACAATGAGGGAATATTTTCCCTATTATCAAATCTTGGACCTCTCTACTACTTGGAAGCTTCTGGCATTTGGGGAAATTTTCCTGAGTTCATGTGACCAACCAGGTTTGGGGAACATTTTAGTGGCACCCAGATCTGGGACATAAAAAAGACAAAGAGAAATTAAAGCATATCATATATATCAATAGGATAAAAAAATTATTTTAAAATTCAAAATATATATTGAAAAATCCCAAAATTGGTTATCACATTTGATAGATATACATTTTAAATTTATTTTTGGAAAATAAACCTTACATCTTGAGTATCAACCAAATAAAAACCCCTAAAGGAAAAAGATATTGAAATTGGAACTAAAATACAATGAAAAAAATATAATTTGTGATATAATATAAAAAATAAAAATTATAGACACAATATACAATAAAATAAGTGTATAAAAATAAGTAATTATCAAGAAATATGAATTGAAACCAAGTAACACTTTCATGTTACATAATCTATGAGGTAAGAATCATTTGGTAATTAGTTTATAAAGAATAATTATAAAACCCTGTAAATTAAATAAGGAAATAAAATTCAAAGTATTCATTAGGTAGAATAAAAGACATGTAAAAATAAATTTCAATAAGAAATATTGAATATCAATAGATGTAAATTGAGTTAGAAAAAAACCCTTACAAATTTTATAATTTCTAAGTCAGAACCTCATGAGAAAATGAATATGGAATAGAAAATTAAATATAATGAAATGTAAGTGAATAATTATAAATAAATAATAAAGGGTAAGTATCAACATAATTCCAAATAAAACATGGTTTATAATAATAAATACATCTTAAGAGGTCAAAATTATGACAAGAAATTATTACTTTTATCATGATTTTTTTTGTGGATGCCCTTAAATTTATGAATAATAAATTTAAGTTCATTTGATACATTCATAAGAAAATTATTCATATATATTTCATTTAACAAAGAAAATTTTCTATCATATTATATTTATTTGTTATATATATTTTTCTTATTTTTGTTATTTTTTTATTAAATCTTAATTGTTCTTAGCTTATTTCAATAATTTTAGTGATCAAATGTGATATTTCAATACTAAGTTATTTTATTAATATTAAAATTATAAAACCATAAAAACAATATTTTATTATTAAATTATAATAATATAATTATTGATGTTCATATAGTAATCAATTATATAGTTATATAGCATCGTTCATGTAGGTGGTTAAATTGACCCATATAATAACACATTATAACTCAGTGGGTGAGTATAGTTAAGTGTGTAATTTCATTATAATAAAATAATAATTATTCAATATACATGTTTTCATATTTTCAAATAATATTTTATATTTTTTTGGATAAATATATAAAGTAAATATGAAAAATGAAAATATTACTTTGTGGAGGTAGTATTCAACATAGCGGTGTGTTAACGTTCAAATGTTTTTCTTGGTGGATCGGATGGAATGAATAAAGTTTGTTCCCTTAATATAAAAACATTTCATCATTATAATGATACAATTTTCATTATTTTACTATGGTTAGGATAGTTTTATAAAATAAAGGTTAATAATAAAATCAAATGAGTAATCAATACTAACATTAAGACCTTGAACTTCATCTTAATGAACTCTATACATTTCAAGGACTTTGGATAACCTGTAGTGAAACTGGGATTTAGGAAATTAAAAGGAATTATACTATTATAATATTAATCAGAATTTTTTGAATGTTTAAAAGTGAAATTGGAGTGATGAAAGGGTAGAAGTGATCCCCTTTTATAAGGGGAGAAAAGTGAACTTTTGTGAGTACCCTTTACTTTTAAATGATATTATTACACAACTAAAGGGATAATTACTATTTTTTTGAAATAATGTTGTTTTTTGGGATACTTTTTTGTGAAATCCTCAACCATTTATTTCCATAAATTTTTTTAACATGTTCGATGTCATTTACTCTTATATTTTTACTTTTGCCTTATTTATCTTTTTATCAAGATAACTAGTTTTTATCCATGTAACTTATGTTTTAATTAACATATAAAATAACCCATCATAAAAAATTTCGGTGTAATGAACATAAATATAAAATATGTGTATATATAATCTAATTCAATTTATAAATAGTAGAAAATTAACTTTTAAATTAAATCATTTTATATATGGAAAAAATATTTTTTATAGAAAAATGATGTTTTATTCATTATGTGTTCCTCATCTTATTTATAAATGATTACCAATTAAATATATGTTAAAATAATTATATATATTTTTAAAAATGATATTATATTAATTATTTAAAATATATTTTTATTAATTTATTATATAAAACTTACATAATTTTAATTAAACAAATTTATGAAAATAAATATTTCACTATTATCACTATAAATAACTTTAGTCTTAGTAATATCATTTTTATGAATGAAAAAGAAAATTAATTTATCATTAAATATATAAAAATTAATCTAAAATAAAAAATCCATTTTCTAGAAGCAATTTCTAAAAGTGATAAAATTCATTTTTATATGTATGTGCATAAAAACATTTTTTCAGTATAAAATATTACTTCTGTTTCCAAAATCTTTATAATTTTTTTAATAAATTAAACAAGTTATTTTTAAATTATTTATATTATTTATTACATATATATTATACAAAAATGTTATCATAAATTATTAAGTTATTTTTGTTGTAAAATAATGTCTTAAAAGAGATTGTTTTAGAAATATCAGTATTTTCATTATTCATATAAAAACTATTTTAGAAAAATAAAAAAAAACATACTAAGATAAAATTGAAATTAATAATACAAAATGAACATATATTTTCAAATAAAATCTATAAATTTACAAATATATATTTTAAAAAATACAATATATAAAAAAACTTTTATTGAAAAAATTACCGTTAATATTTAATTTGTTATTAATCCTATTTCAAACGCATTTTGAATTGGTTACAATATTTTTATTTACTATAGTTTTTATTATTCTTAAAATTTATTAATAATATTCATTAATATGTTGCGACTCATTTTAGTTTGGTGTTTCCAGTGAAATATTCTAATGAACATAAAATTTCCTTAAGAAACACATATAATTTTTTTAAAAGGTTGCGCCCGAAGCCTCATTTTTATTATTAAAGAAAATACCTCTTTATGACTAGGTAGAGGGAGACCCATTATATATAACGAAGGCCCAAGACCAAGCAGTCTGAATACAAGGCCCGAAATCCCATTTTTTGGCCCAAATGATGCTTCAATAAATAGTATTGTTATAGTACTCAGGCCGCTACAATACCATCATAGATACAATTCATTCTACAATACCCTTATTCGCTATAGTGTTACCACTGTTATAGTTATTCCATTTCTAAAATAATGCTGCAGTACCTTTCCATAGTGCTACTATAGTAACTCGGTAATTCCTCCCCTGCTCGGATTTGATCCTGGGCCTTTTGGATGCTAAGTATGAGCCTCTACCACTTGGGTAAAGGCTTGTTGTCATTATGAAAAATATATAATGAAATCTCATGTCATTAAAAAATGTGAGTTTCTATATTAAGAGTTTTTCATGCGTGGTGATGGGTGGTTCACATGGACCAATGAAATGTTTTTTTTGTTTGTTTAGCAATTAATGAGATTTTAGTTCACTATTTTTCATTAAAAGCGAGTGCATATCATGTACATGATGATATGTTACTTTGATTTAGTGGGTGTTGATTTCAATGTATTGATAGAGTATAACCATGGCCTTTATTTAATATTTAGTGTTGCATGATGAATTATTCATTGACAATTTACCTTGATAGAAATTGGATATGGTTTTTCCTCAGTAAACAAGTACTCCAATACAGAGACGGTGATCCGAATGAGACACACATCAATCAATTGATGTGACATTGGTGAAATCCAAATGATGATTCCATGGTTGAGTGAGTTTTTTTCCTATTTTTTTCTAATGATAATTTACTTAAAAAAATTTAATGTTGGGGTTTTAATAAATGTGATGTTGTTTTAATGACTATTTATTGATATTATATATTTGATTGCCCTTTGATTTTTTATTATATTTTTATCTATCTAATTATATTTTTTTGTTTTTTTATCATATATTTTTACAATAGTTTAAGTTCATTTTTATATAATACCAAATAATTAAACATGTGTTTCATAATAGAAACTAATTTATTTTATCGATATTCGATGTAATTCATAAGAGAACCACAAGTCGCATATAAGAGAATACATAATAAATAAATATACTAATTTCTGGATTAATATATTCTATTGTATCTCTTCTCACATTCATAAATGATACCTAATATATAGTCCTATGTGTGGAAACTTGGTATAAGTAACTATTTTGACTTCATTAAAAACATTTTTTTTTCACCATTAGAATTGGTTACAAATTCTATGAATTTTATTCATAACACCAAAAAATGGGAAATTAGAAAATTTAATATAGATATTATATTTCTTAATATGAACATATGTTTTGAAATTATTTATGGATGGGTAAATTAATATTCAAATATATTAAGTATTCAATTGGGTATATATGCACCCACACATGATTCATAACACTAAAACCATATTTCCCATTTTTCATCATTTAATTTTAGTTTTTTTTATTTATTAAACTTTTAGAATTATATATTATATCACATTTTATATAATATTCCTATAAATTATTGAAAGAATAAATTTCTTATGATTACATATATTCTCCCAATAGTATCATCCATACATCCTCTACTGTAATAGTTAGTATGATTATAAAAATAATAATTTGGATCATTCAGAACAACAACCAAAAATTATCACCATTATAAAGGAGAATGTTAAAATTTTGATATCATAAATAGTGGATTATTTTTGTATGATATAAAAAAATTAATTTACTACCTTAATGTTTTATTGTTTATAAGAAAAATTCATGGCACTGAAGATATGAGAATGTAATTTTCAACACCATTTAAATTCATTCAAGACTCACCCAACTCACCCAAAGTCCACATAATAAAATAAATGAATTCATTAATCATGAGTTCCTAATGAATATTTTTATTTTAATTACTATCATTCAAGTCAATTTCATGAATTTTGGGGGAATTATTCATCATATTTTTATATTATGGGAAACCCTACATATGATCAGTCTGATATTAAATTTTTTTAGAGTAGATAATAATTCATGGTCCATATATGGGTCAGTTTTTTAGTTGATGAAATTAAAAACTCAAGTAAAAAATATCAAATATACCTATAACATTTACCACCTTACCCATTTAAGGATGATAATCAATTTCATCCACTATTATGTGAATTGAGTACTTTAATTTTAAAAAAACAATGTTTAAAATTATGAATATAATAAATATTTATTTCATGCTCCAAGATGAATGTAGTGAATGTTTTCCAGAGAAAATGAAAAATATATAAACAATTGAATATAAACTAATTGAATCCTTAAGAGTCGATAGATTCCTTAAAAATCATGATGTTCCATATCAAAAATATTCTTATTGGGAAAGTGTGTTAGAGGTCCCACATAAATTGCATTTTATTCTCCAATATAGATAAATACCCATTTTATTATTCAAACATCCAATCATACAATAGATGAATCTTATCTACCATAACATGAATTTCAAATTTTGTACACATATCAATAATATGAGAATACAAAACTTTATTCTTCAAGATATAATGACCCATTAATTTATTTTATTATATATTCCTTACCTTTTAATACACATACCTTACCCTTAAAGGGGGAAATAGATTCCATTGATTCACATAATATTATACATCATGAGGATAGAAACACATTTTATACTAAGGGGAACATTTAATTAAGACTCGTATATATTTTTATACAGTCATAATTTAAACATGTTAATATATATTGACATATGTGATGGAAAATCACATTAAATGACATCGACTCACATCAAACTGGGGAACCATAATGATATGATACATGTGTTGGTCTCCCAACACATTCTCCTAAAAAAGATATTACATAAAATTTAAGGTATAATGACAAAATGAGTTGTAATGAACTTACACCATCAAGAGATCCAAAAATCTTACAATACTGAATAAAATAAAAGACACATTGATGAAAAAGACTAGGTAATGGTTCAATATCCCCCAATAAATAAAATTATACAAATAAAGAATTGGTATTCCACTGTTAATCAAATTAGTAATAGGTTAAATATTCATAAAACACTTGTTCACAAGTTTTCATCACGTGTTCATGATTCTAATCAAGATTTTCTAATTTCATATAAGAAAAAACTAAAATCATGTGATAAAACATCAACTATACAGATATCAGGATATATAAGGGTTGAAATAAAAAACATTTATTCGGTAGACTCCACATTTTTAAAAGGCCCTACTAAAAATATATCCATTTAAAAAATTCCATCTTCATAGCCACCATAAATATGAGATAAATCAAAACCATTAACATCCATATTATCCTATAAAATTTATAGTATTTGTATCCCCTAAGAAACCATCTGCATTCATTGAAACAACTGCATCACAATGTAATTCCATGATAGAAAACTCAGTAGTATTCATCAAGTCTTCATTATTGATATAATAAATCAATCACTTATATTGATTTTCATCTTCCTCCATCCATGATCACATCCACGAAGTCAATAAATGGTATCTATCATGATGTAAAAATTATGTACTCAATAAAACCCAATAATAAACCTTCACTACAGTCATGAAATCACTATAAACCAACACATCACTTTATATCATCACTTATATGACATGAAAATCCATCAAAAAACAATGTTATACTTCAATAATTCTAGTAGGCCATCCACTGAGAGAGAGAGAGAGAGATCAGAAAAAATAGTGTATGGATCTAATAAATCAACCTATCTAATCCATTTAAAAGTACTATATTCATGAAATTTCTCATGTTTGGTCTATGAAAAAATATATTAATATGCATAAGGATAACTAAAATTAGAAAGATCATAATATCTCAAATCATTGTATCCATATAACCAAGTTCTGTTGAGTAAAAATTTGGGTCGCCTAATTCTTCATCATATAATTGGATTAAAACAAACAAAAAATCTTCTCCAATAATTTCAGAACCGCACCCATGGATCCACTTCCCTTCAAACAAATATAATGGGATCGATGGGATGTGGAACAGCATAGAAGTAACCATTTTGTTCTCTCCAATTATAGTAATTCCCATGGAAGTTGTAAAATATAAAAATCATGGTTTCTATAACATTCAAATACAAAATTAAATCAAAAAAATTATTTAGGGTTTTGAAAATTAAACATTAATGGTGCTATAAAATGTTTATAATACTTTAAAAAAATTGAAAATGAGACTCGTTAAAGGTTTATGATCTCATAGTGAAACATACATCAATGGTGACACAAGATAATGATAGTATAGAAGAAAAACCTAGATTAAATATTATTATAAAATAAAATGTATTCACTAAATCAATATTATATTTTCCACCTTTCTCTATAAATAAAAACTTATTCCACTACACTTGATGCACCCATAGATGCTAACAATAATCTAGGACCAATAGTATTCAATGAAGTGATATAATTTAGTATGTAATTAGTGTAATTCCATATTTTAGTCATCATTTATGATATATAATTAGTTTAAATAATTTACTCTTAATCTTTATTAATTCATGTGATAGAATCTAGATAGTTATTAGGGGATTTTGGTAACAAAATTAATTATTTTTTACATTCAATATGTTAATATTCCATATTTTCATGATTTTTTCATCTACCTAGGATTATATTATTTAGTGAATATTTCTTGATATGAATTTTATTAACATCATTTTGTATTTGGTTATTATTATTTTATTCTTCCCATTAATTTTTCTAACATGTTTTCATTGAGATATGATTTTAAATAAATAATAATTAAATTCATATTAGATATACATAAGACTCGATCCAAAGTTGAAGAAAATTCATGGGATGTGATTTTTTAATCATGGTATAGTGTTATTAATATTTATCTAAAGATAAGGTAAATTTAGTTCTCAATGGGTGAAAACCCATAATTAGTTAGTTTTTTTAATATCATTTAGTTTAATTTCATTTTTAAATTAATAAAATGGACATTAATTCATCTACAACTCTTTCTCTTGACATTGCTGAGGATATAGATTCCATATATATATTTTTAACGTCAACATGATTTTATGTTTATAGTGTTATCTTTATGATGTGACATGGGTATGTTTTGATTATGTGAATATTTTATTTACATACATCATTTCAAGAGTCTTATGGTATAAATAAAATATTATTTGTCTCTATATTACTAAATAATGTAGTGTCACATTTATTTTCATACATTATTTGAACTGCCAAAAAAATATTAAATGAATTAAATTATTCTTTTCATGTCTCTACCCACATGAGTACATATCGCGATTTATTTTCATAGTCCATTTGTACAAATTTTGAATAGTTATATTCTTCATACACATTTTTCAAATGATTTCCTATAATGTCCCAGAATTTCCATATAATTTTTTTAAAATTTTATGGAATTATTTTAAGACCACACGCTTTGACGGTATGTGATTCCGAGGCCCGGTGAGCCCAAAACATAATTTTGAACTTTTTTTAAGTCTCTTTAACTAAATGTGTGAGTGGGTTTTTCTAACTTTTGAACCGGTTCTCGAATCAAAAATCTAAGGGCACCGTTGAAGTCAGAATGTCAGGATTCGCATATAAAGGACTTAACTTTGAACGGTAAGGGTCAGACGAAAAAGTTAATTTTCGAACTTTTCAGAAAATAATAAAATAACTTAAAAGTTTATTTTATTTTCTTTTCTCATCATGAGCGGAGGGAGACAATAATGCAGTGCGGCGATGAGGTGCATTAAAGGAAGCTCCTTAATGGCTCATTTTTGTGCAATATAATAGATACATTGTTCCATAAATAAAACATTTTAACATAAATGATGCGATGCGTTTTCTTTTAATAAGATAACATGTTGGGAGAAAGATAATTAAACCACGTAAATTATCTGACGAACATATGGAAAGGATTCCCACCAAAGATGAATGAAAAATGCCAGTAGGATCGCTAGCAATGTCAATGCTTAATGAAGAACAGGACCAAGAAGTGACGAACGCCAAAGGACCTTGAATCCTCAAGGGCGGAGCGCTTCAATGATGAACGTCAATCGATGTAGGGATTTATTAGATTTACGTTTTCCCTGTTATTCATTATAAATAATGAATGAGGACCCATGAATAGGTTTATCCATAGATCATATGTTCTTGTGGGAGGTTGATGTTTCTTGGTTTTTCTATTTGGGATTGAATTATTATTGAAAGAACATCATCCCCAAACCTCCTCATAATTTAAAACTCTAACGTGGAGGGCGCGGACCGACATGAACAAGGCCTGATCCCCTCTTCTTGAACGTTCTTCATGGTCAAGCATTTTGAAATTGGTGACAAGGAAGATTCGAGGCCTTCGTATAGAATACAATACCCCACGGAAGCTGGAGGCGTAGTTGATCTGAAGAACAATCCAGTGGTGTGGACCCGGTGGTCCACGGAAGAACCTGCCAATGTGTTGGCTCTGGCGGTGGCCTGTAGTGTCGGCTGGGTGTGGGCGGTGGCATGCCATGATGACCTGTTAGGAGGACATTGTGGTCAACCGACTGCAGCAGTGCAGCAAGGGCCACCGGTTGGACTTGTGGCTGGCGGTGGGTGGATGTGGCCACCCGGCCACATCGATGCACCACAGACGTGGAACCACGCTGCATCCCATGCAGAAAAGGCACGGTCGATCGACTGTAGCTAGGGGAGCTAGCCTCGCGGATGACCTGTGGGGTACGGAGGGAGCCAGATGTGGCTGGAAGCCGCATCCCAACCAGGCGAAGTACTGGTCTACCTTTGGTGGATCGGGCAGGCCAGCAAGTCGGACTCGCTCCCACAGGTCAGACCTGAGGCCTAATAGACTGGACCCAGGTCAGGATAGGTATGGGTCAGGTCAGTAGATCTAGTTCGGTTCAGTGGACCCCAGGTCAGGTCAGGTCGGTCTGGCCAGGTTGGACCGGTCCTAGACCCCACTGACCCCTTTTTGGAAAAGCGTCAATATCTTGCAAATTGGGCGTCTGATTGACAAGCTGTTTAAGATTTTGGAACCCTCACAATGAGGAAGATATTTTAGAATACTATATGGATAATTTTATGGCAATTGGAATTCTATTAATGGCTTGGGTGCGGTTTGAGACCTAAATACTGTTAACGAGAAACCATGTGCAGATCAGATACTATGGCCCAGTGGGAAGTGGATTCTATGTGACCTGTTTGGCCCAGGGTGGGGAGTGGATTTTGTGTGACCAAATAGACCTAGGTTACTTGATAGGAGGAGTACCTCAGTATGGCCATAGGTGGGAAGCATCTTATGTGTCACCTAGCATGTCCACGGTGGGGAGTGGCTTCTGTGTGACCCAGAATACCCACGATACTCATTAGGGATGAGTACCAATGTAGTCCTAGGTTAGTGGGAAGTGGCTTATATGTGACCTAGAAGGCCCACTGTACTCATTGAGGAGGAGTTCTCTAGAATCTCATTGTGTCTGATGATGTGAATAATGGTTCTACTTTCCTACTCTATAATATACCTGGTGTGCGTTGTCTTTCTTCTTGATTATGCTTGGTGGTCATGCTTTACATTTTGTTTGTGGATTTCTTTATGGTATTTCCTTTGTGTTTTTGGGTCCCTACTGAGTATATTTTTACTCACCCCTACACAGGTTTCACCCGCATGTGTTGTGTCTGGTGCAGACGATCGACGCCTTGACGGAGGAATTGGTGGCCCAAGACTCGGTGGTGCCCAGTGAGACCAGGCAGGCAAGGCATACTTCTATGGCTTCCATCAGCTACTCTGTACTTACCCATCTGGTGGGGTTTCCAGTGGAAATCTTCCATAGTTTCTTTTATTCTTTAATATTTTCTAATTATTCTTTCGTTGGGTTTGTATTCTGGCCCATTTTACTTTCATTTGTACTTGTACTCAGTGGTTTTTTAGTGGCATGTTTGTTTACTTTTCCATATTTGGGACATGGTTGTGTGTGCATGTGTATAGGTACTCAGGAAAATGCCTCCCACTTGTAGTTTGACACCTTCAGCGCTAGTTACCAGACCATGGCCTTGAGGAGGTAGGCTTGGATTATGTCACAACACGGGTCTCGGGGGACAGGTCTTGAAAAAGTTGTATCAATGGTGTTAAGTTCTATTTCAAATATTGAGAGTTTGTTGTTTTGTTTTTGGGGAAATAGTGTTGAATGTTTCAAGTTCAACTTTCAGAATTGAGGAGTCCTTTTTTGGGGCAGAGGCCGACGTATCCATACACCCAGACCATGAATTCTACTTTTCGGCTCTAATGAAAGCACTGGGTGTATAGGTGTCTTTTTATGATCTTCTTTAATTGGAGTCATCTCACTAGGTATAATCTTCTGATTGTGGTACATCTTGATCTATTTCAGGATTCCTCCACGTAGATAGCCTACTAGGCTTCCGATACGTGATCGTGTGGACAACCCACCTAGTGACGAAGCTTCAATTCAGGGACCATTCCTAGAGATGGCCCCGTCGGGTGGTGCACTGACGTTTCCACCACCCGTTGATCATTAGTTACTTTAGGAATTACTGGTAGGGGACGTAATTAGACTCAGTTCCATGCAAGAGTTTCAAAGACACAAACCTCCCATTTTTAGGGGAGAGACAGATCCTTACATCACTGAGGACTAGCTGGAGGAAGTGATGCAGGTATTCCTCTTAGTAAATACACCGCTAAACGAGATGGAAATGTTGGTCGTGAGCCTTCTGTACGGATCAACAATGAGATGGTGGATCTTGATCATCCAGATGCATGATGAGGCGACCCTCACCTAGGCAGACTTCAAGCAACTGATTCGAGAGGAGTTTTTTCCTGAAACCTTATGCTCGGTGCACATATAGTAGTTTCTTCACCTATAGCAAGGAATCCTGTCAGTGGATGAGTACTCTGTGAGGTTTAAAGACCTCTCTCTCTACTCCACAGACATGGTGTAGGACCCTTTATGTGGGGCCTGAACCTTCGATAAGGGAATAAAATGGGAGATCAGGGCATCCATGGTGTCTCTCAGAATACCCACTTAGGATGGAGTGCTAGAGTGGCCCATTCTTATAATTATATTACTAGTATAGTAGGAACCAATAGATGGAACCACCAGTAGACCTCAGGAAGAAGAGTCTTTAGCAGTGAGCAAAAGGAAGCAGACGAGGGGGCCCAAGCGGGAAAGTTATTTCAGGGGAAAACCCCAAGACTCGGACTGGGTAGTGCAGATCTCCTATAGAAGAGGGAGTCAATAGGGAACCAGGTTGTGCTTCACATGTGGTGGGTAGGTACACATGGCTCATGACTTCCTGACCCGTTGTATAGACGATCAGCAAACGGTCAAGGGACTACCAAGGTAGAGGCAGAGGATTTAGTGAGGAGTTCTGCAGGGCAGAAGATGTGTCATGGGAGTAAGATGAGTGGAAATCAGTGGGAAATAGTTTTAGGTGCTACCACTACCACCCCAAGTGGTCCACCACATGTTCAGGGAGCCAACGAATAGGGTAAAGTCCAGCTTTAGGCGATGGAGGCCTATGACCATGATGCTCCATAGATAATTAGAGGTATTATTTGTGTCTTATCCACCTTAGCTGCAATTCTTATAGACACTAGTTCTAGTCACTCATTCCTTTCCATGGACCTCATTAGAGTATCAGATATTCCAGTGGAGTCGTTGGCTCGATCGTTGTGATTAGAGACTCCTACGGGAGTGGATCCGATGATTACACACTGGTGCTGATAGTGTGATCTTACTCGGGGAGAGGAGAGCTTTAGCTGGGATCTTCTAGTAGTGGTGTTGATGACTTAGGACATTATCTTGTGTATGGAAAGGTTATTCACAGTCCATGTTTAGATCAAATGTTTTAGGTGTAAAGTGCAGAGTGTCTATGAGGATGGAACTTGGTTTTCCTTCACTGGTGCGAAGGGAACCTTTTCAGGCCAAGATGGCCTTTCTTAGAGGAGGGTTTAGTCAATCACTCACCAATTGGTTAGCCTCACCCTTGATGCATTGAATAAGAGGAGTCTGAGATTTCTTGTAGTGGTGGAAGAGTATGAGGATGTCTTTCCTAGGGATGTTCCAGGACTACCTCCTCACAAGAAGGAAGACTTCTGCATCTATCTATACCTAGGGATGACAGTGATATCCACACTGGCATATCAGAAGGATCCCACATAGCTCTATAAATTGAGGGTACATCTAGAGGACATGTAGGAGAAGGGCTTCGTGGGACTCAGAGTTTCACCATGGGCAGCCCCATTGTTGTTTTGTAAGAAAAAAGATGGGATATTGAGGCTATGCATAGACTTCTGATTCCTGAACTAGGCGACCATGAAGAACAAGTATCCCTTTCCAAGGATTGATGACCTCTTCGATCAGATGAAGGGAGTGAGGTGGTTCTCGAAGATAGACCTCATATCAGGCTATTATCAGCTTTGGGTACAAGATGAGGACGTACCGAAGACAGCCTTCAGATGTCGGTATGGCCACTAAGAGTTATTTATGATGCCCTTCGATGTGATCAATTTCCCAGGAGTGTTCTTGGGACTCATAAACAGGATATTCGAGTATTACCTTTATTTTTTTGTGGTGGTATTCATTGATGAAATCTCAGTGTACTAAAATTCAGAGAAGGAGCATGCTACACAACTATAGATAATCCTGGATACACTCTGAGAGAAACATCTTTACATTAATCTCTTGAAGTTCTAGTTCTGGATTCAGGAGGTCCAATTTCTAGGACATGTCATCTCATAGGTTGGAGTTATAGTTGATATGGAGAAGATAGAATTATTACTTTCTTGGTAGCCACCTAGGAGTGTGATTGAGGTGCGGAGTTTCTTGGGGTTGTCCATATACTGCCATAGGTTTGTTCCCAAATTTTCTAGAGTAGTAACACTCTTATTAGTGTTGACACGAAAGGTACATCCCTTAATTTAGACATAGAACTGACATTATAGTTTCAAGGAGATGAGGAAAAGACTAAAAGGTTCCCCCATCATGAGAATACCAGAGGAGGGCATTGGGTATTTAGTCTTCTACGACGCATCAGGGACCAGACTGGGTTTCTGTTCTGATACAGGAGTGAGCAGTGATCACCTGTGAATCATGGAAGTTGAGGAAGCATGAGGAGAACTACGCAACCCATGACCTGAAGTTAGTAGTAGTGTTCTTCTCCTTGAATATGTGGTGTCACTACTTGATGGGTGAATGGTTTACCGTCTACTCCAACCACAAGGGTCTTAGATATATCTTCTCACATAAGGACATGAACTTGAGATAGCGACGATGGTTGGAGTTCCTCTAGAACTATAATTTTGAGATATTCTATACTCTTGGGAAGGGGAACGTGGTGGTAGATGCACTCAGCTAGAGGTCTGGTTTATAACTACTGAGTGAGGTGATGGAGCATCTAGCCACGATGAAAATATCCTTCATGGTTGGTGATGGAGAAGCTTACCTTCAGTCGATGACTGTCACTCCCCCACTCTTATTGTGAGTTAGGGAGGCACAACTTGTAGATGTTTACTACAAGGCCCAACATGCTCAGACATCCTTAGGAAAGGCTTCTAATGGATTTTTGATAAGTGGGGAGCAACTCATCCTTTTAATAGGACACACCATAGTACCAGTGATGTTACGGGAGTAGGTGTTGAGGGAGTTCCATACATCCCCTTTGGCGGTACATCCTAGTTTGGTGAAGATGTACCAAGACCTCTAGTGTTAGTACTAGTGGCCAGGGATGAAGAAAGTTATGGAAGAGTTCGTTTCATGATGCCTTACTTGTCAACAAGTTAAGGCTCAGCATAAGTTTCTAGAAGGATTGGCACAACCACTTGAGTTACCTAAGTGGAAATGGGATGGTATCTTGATGGACTTCATGAAGGGGTTACCACGCACGTCTAGGGGCCATGATTCTATATGGGTGATTATTGACTGACTCACCAAGTTGACTCGCTTCCTACCTATCTAGGATCAGGGATCAGTAGAGAGATTGGGATGCCTCTACATCCAATAGATAGTGTGCCTGCATGGGGTTCCTTTAATGATCATCTCAGAACATGATGCACTTTTTACATATTGGTTGTGGAAGGGGCTATAGGATGCATTCTGGACATAGATGCGCTTGAGCATAGCTTTTCATCCCTAGATGGTTGGTCACACATAGTGGACCATACAGACCCCAGAGGACATTCTTTTTTCATGTGTCCTTGATTTTGGTCATAGTTGGGAGGACCACCTACCACTTTTAGAGTTCGAATACAACAATACCTATCACTCCACCATTAGCATGGCGTCGTTTTATGCCTTTTACGGGTGGTCATTCATCACCTCTATGTTGGATAGACCTAGGGGAGTCAGCACTCATGGGTTTAGAGTTGGTAGGGCTACAATGGAGAAGGTGATGATTATCCTGGAGAGGATGAGGACTACATAGAGCAGATAGAAATCATATACTGATAGAAGGTGTAGACCCTTTGAGTTTGAGGAGGGAGACCATGTGTTCCTTTGGGTCTCACCCCGATGATGATTGGAAAGATTTGGTTGGGTGGTAATTTATCTCAGAGGTTCATCATACCTTTCTAGATTTTGAACAGAGTTGGCGAGGTGGTGTACCGACTAGCTCTCCCCCCACAGAAGCACTGGTTGCATGATGTTTTTCATATGTCGCCGCTGAGGTGGTACGTTCATGACCCATCACATGTAACCCACTAGGGTGAGCTGGACTTTGATGATGGGGTGACATTTTCGGAGTTCCCAGTGGAGATAGAGGATCAATAGGATTGGGTTCTTTGTGGATTGTTGATTCCTCTGGTGCGCGTTCAGTGTTAGCATGAAAATCTACAAGTGATCACATGTGAGTAGGAGGCTCATATTCATTCTTAGAACCCCCATTTTTGTAGTCTTTATTTGGATTTCAAGGATGTAAATACCTAAGCTCGTAGAATGTAATGCCTCAGAATTTCTGTATAAATTTTTTTAAACTGTATGTAATTATTTTGAGACCACACTCTTTGATAGCACATGATTCTGAGCCCCGATGAGCCCAGAATGGAATTTTGAACTTCTTTTAAGTTTGTTTAAGTAAATATGTGAGATGGTTTTTCTAACTTTTGAACCATTGCTCGGATCAAAAATATGAGGGCACCGTTGAACTCAGAAGGCCGGGATTTTCTTAAAAATGACATAACATCGACCGAAAGGGGTTGGACTAAAAAGATAATTTTTGGAATTTAGGAAAATAATAAAATAACTTAGAAAGTTATTTTCTTTTCTTTTCTCACCATTGAGCATTAGATGATGGCACTGCGGTGCAGCGATGAGGTGAATTAAAGGAAGTATGTAAATTGATATTTTTTGTGCAGCATAATAGATATGTTGTTTCATAAATGAAACAATATAATAGAAATGATGCAACGTGTTTTCTTTTAATAAGATAACGCGTTGGGGGAAAGTGAATTATGCTGAGGAAATTATCTGATGAACCTACAATATGGATTCCCTCCAAATATGAATGGTAAATTCTAGAAAGATCACTAGCAACGTTGAAGCTTAACGAAGAACGGGATCGGGAAGCAACGAACACCAATGGAGATTGAATCCTCAAGGGACAAACAATTCGACGACAAACGTCGAGCAAGGTAGGGGTTTATTTGTTTTATGTTTTCCATATTCTTCATTCTAAACAATGAACGTGGATCAACCCATGAATAGGTTGATCTGTGGATCATCTGTTCTTGCAGGAGGGTGATGTTTCTTGGCTTTTCTATTTGGTATTGAATTAATTTTGATAGAAAATCATCCCAAAACCTCCCACTGATTTAAAACTCTAACGCAAATGTCATGAAATGACATGAACAAGGACCGAACCCCTCCACTTTTGTGTTTTTAATGGTTGAGGATTTTAAAAGGGGAGTGATGGTAGATTCAAGGCCTTCGCATGGAAGGAGATACCCCACGGAGGTCGGAGGTGCAGTCGGTGTGAAGAACAGAACATCGGTGAAGACCTGGTGGTCCAATGGAGAACCCACCGGCGCGCTGGCGCCGGTGGTGGCCCGCGGTGGTGGTCTCAGGTGGGTGGTGGTGTTCCATGATGGTGTGCTGGGAGGATTACATGTCAAAATAGTAGTGGCAGTGCAAAAAGGTCCACCAGTTGGACCAGCGGCTGGCGGCAGGTGGACGCGGCCACCCGGCAGCACCGGTGCACTGCAGACGCAACACCACACTATGTCCTATGAAGGAAATCCATGATCGATCGACAGTGGCTAGGAGAACTAGCCCCAGAGATGACCCATGGGGTAGGGAGGGAGCTGGAAGCGGCCACCTGCCGCATCCCAGCTAGGCGGAGGAGGGACAAACCTGTCGTCCAAAGGACCGAACCCAGGTCAGGTCGGGTTTGGGTTGGTTCAGCGGACCCGGGTCAGGTTGGTGGACCCTAGGCTGGGTCGTTCCAACCTGGTCAGACCAAACCCAGACCCCACGGACTCATTTTTTGGAAAACGTCAATATATTGCAAACTGAGCATCTGATTGACAATCCATTTATAGTGTTAGAACCCTCGCTATGATTCTAATATTTTAGAATACTCTATGGGGGATTTCAAGGAATTTGGAATTCAAAAAATGTATTGGGGAGTGTTTCTCCAAAGATCCAGCATGCTATGTGCGGAAACCCTTCGGTAGGATAAGAGCTAAAGACTGTTGATGAGTGACTCTATGTGGATTGGATATTATGGCCCAGTGGGAAGCGGTATCTATGTGACCCGACAGGCCCACGTTGGGGAGCGACTTCTACTTGACTTGGAATACCCACAATACTCGGCAGGAGGAGTACCTCGGTATAGCCATAGGTTGGAAGTGGATTCTATGTGACCCGGCATTCCCACGGTAGGGATAATCTTCTATGTGACCTAGCATACCCATTGTACTCATCAGGGATGAGTACCACAACAGTACTAGGTTTGTGGGAAGTGGATTTTGTGTGACCTGATAGGCCCATTGTACTCATTGAGGCATAGTTCTCCAGCATCCCATGGTGTTTGAAAATGTGACTAATGGTTCTATTATCCTACTCTATAATATACCTGGTTTGAGTTTTTTTGCTTCATGATCATGCTTGGTGGTCATGATTTGTGGTTTTTTTGTGGATTTATTTGTTGTATTTCCTTTTGGGGGGTCCTACAGAGTATATTATTACTCACCCTTTCATGGGCTTCGCTCGTACGTGTTGTGTCCACTACAGACAAATGATTCCTTGATGGAGAAATTCATGGCCCAGAACATGTTGGTGCCTGGTGAGACCAGGCAGGAGGGTCATACTTCTACGGCTTCCAGTAGCTAATCTGTTCTTACCCATCAGGTGGGGTTTCTAGTGGATGGCTTCCTGAGTTTCTTTTTTTACTTTCCTGTTTTTTAGTTAACCTTTTGTTGGGTTTTTATTCTGTCCCATTTTACTTTCAGTTTTACTTGTACTCAGTGGTTGTTTGGTGGAATACTTGTTTACTTTTATAGCTTTAGGATGTGGTTGTGTGTGCGTGCATACAGGTACTCAGGAAAATTCCTCTCACAGGTAGGTTGATGCCTTCGGCACTAGTCACCAACCCCTGGCCTTTGAAAGGTGGTCTTGGGGTGTAACAACCCAACATTTTATCAATATAATCCCCTTATTATAATTATGCATTATAGTATAATCCCATTAGGATGCACAATGACATATTATGATACTAAATACAATGTGATCATTAAATATAATTTTTCCACTTTTATGATTTTAATTTCAAAAATTTGACATACACAGTTGTGATCTGTAAGATGTTTGGAGTCTGATACGAAAAACATAATTTTTTAGTGAATAGTAACCTACCCTTATGAATAGTAACCTACCCTATTAAACAGTAATATGACCCTTATGAATAGCATATCTTCCAAAATAATAGTAAACTTACCCATGAATAATTAAATAAAATTTAGGCATTTTATATTGACTATTTGACTGTAGTAAAAGTATTAGTATTTTTGTAAGTCATAAATAATTATTTATTATTAATTAATTAATTTAAAAGAAAATTTATTTTTTAAAATTTGTTCATAAATTAAAAAATATATGTATTCCATATTTAAGATGATTTTATAAGACCTTACGTAATTTTTTAAAGCATTATAAATTCTGTTTTAATTTTTAAAAACTGTATTTTTCATGTAAATTATGATTTTAACTAAAAATTAAATTAATCATATTTAGAAAACTATTTTTGAAAATTGGACGTCATTTTTTGATTCTACATGTCAAAAATTGTTGGGATGAATTTATTTGAGTTTTCTGAAATACTTGAATTTTTATGAATAGTGAAATACCATAATTTACAAAATAAGCTAAATAAGCTAATTATAGTGTCATGCATGATTTTATACTGATGTAAGCCCAATTTTTATTGTTTTACATGATAAAATTATTATTCTTGGTCATGGAAGACTCACTATTCCTTGTATCGTGGGGAAATAATAAATTAATGAATTTTATTTTGAGAAATACCCTCTCCCCTCCACTATAAATACCACCCTTCACAACCTCATTTCCTCACACATCTCAAGCTTCGAGCCTTGTCTAAACACTACCCGAAAATATTCCCTAGCCCCTCCACAATGTATAAGAGCCTTTTGTCTCATAAAAAGACCAAGCCTGGATTCCTTAAGGAGGATTCAAGAGGTAATTCCTCTCTCTCTCTCTCTTTTAAATTCCTTTCAATTTCTAGTTCATTTCTTAATCTCTACCCACCTATCATCATCCACATGGTATGGTAAATATATTATTATACATATAATTTAATTTTATTATACTAATGGGATATTATATCATCTAACCCCCTTATCCTATTCTTTTTATTTAATAAAAGAGAACGTTGTTTGCGAGGTGTTAATTTATCACCTTTAAGAATGACATGTTTTCAATTTCCTTTACAGCTTTCATATCTGGTCATGAAACCCTTTTTACGGTTGAAAAAAATTATATTATTTGTATTATATCCTATTTCATGTTATATAACTATCTTAGGTACATATTAGTAAATGATTAAACAAAACAAGTTCTTTGTGGTAAAAAAACCGCCCAAATTAACCCCAAAAATCATCATTTAATTCTTATCTAATGATTCATCCACATAGTATATATCATTATAAGATCATTTAAAATTCTTTAATATAACTAATAACACTAAATATCAATTTTTAATGTTTACCCATGTTCTACACGAACTTCCATTTATGAATACGTGTGAACCGCTCAAGAAAACCATAAAAACGAACATTTCCAAACAATATTTTTTAAACTCTATAACTCATCCAAAAGCCCATAAAATTACTTAATGAAACTATAATTAACCATATTAATGTACACAAGGTTATTTAATTTTAAATTAATGAATATAATGTGGTTATACAGGACATTAATTTGAACAAAGCATTCGGATACAAGGTAAGGGGAATATCGCGAACCCAACTTTCTTTCTTTGGGTTCTCCCTCTTTCACTCCATTTTTTGGTATGGTCACTCCTTAAAAATAATTTTCTCATAATTATATAACCTTTTCTAGGATATAAATTTTTTTACTTAATTTTATGTCAAACAAATGTATTACAAAAGAACACTTCTTTCAATAACACGCCTTTTACTTCTCACTCAAGGTTGATGGTTATCATATCAAGTATGTTATTTCCCCTTTATTTTGGGAACCCAAAGTTTATGAATGTGTTCTTATGAGATTAAACCAATTCCTTTACATGGTTCATTTATGTTCATTTTTTATATATGTTCATTGTTTCATGCATGATAATGATAATGTTATGATGTGACGGGTGCACCCGAAATTATATAGCGCAGTATAAATGTTTCAATGTGATGAGTGCACTCAGAATTATACAGCACTCCAATGCATTGGTTAAAGTGATGAATCTCATGATTTTAAGTGAAATTATGTGTTAATAAGATTATGTATTTTTTCACAAATATGTGTGGTAGTTAACCACTAAGACATGATGTTTCATTTTTTATGCATTGTCACATTTCAAGTCTTTTATTAATGTTTCCTCTCATGATTTTGGTGATGATGTTATGTTTATTCTCAAATGTGCTATATTTTTTATATATATCCTCTTACTGGGATTTTAGATCACCCATTTTTTATGTATATCCTCAGGTTACTACATATTCTAAGGATATTTCAATTTCCAAAAATAAGCTAGAGAAGAAGGAATTAAATAAATGTTTATGCTTGATGTTGTAAATGTTATGTTTTGTCCTAGTTTTTCCAAGACACTAAACCTTTGGATCCTCATGGTGTAACACTATTATGATGTTTATATTTATAATGATTTAATAGTAATGTAAGAAAAGGCTGGTTCTCTATAGTTGGTATCATAGGAATGGTTTAGTTAATTTGGGAATTAGGATTAGTGAACCCTAGAGAAAACCTCTAGCATGAGACAAAGTACAAATATGCACACAAGAATATTTACATAGGGATCCCATATGCTATGATTTTATTATAAATTGTAAAAATGAATAAGTTATTCATGAATTGTTGACTTATGTTTTGTTCTATCCTTTTCTATTCTAGATAATGGTGGGAACCAGGAGAAACCACGCCAACAACTCGTGCGATGGACAATGCAACGATTACCCGAATGACATCCCCAATGATTTAGAAGGTAGAGTTCAAAACATCATGGAAATTCTTACCCAAAAATCTCAGTTTCTGAACAATAAACATAATAATAGAGGATGTCCTCCTTCACCAAATAGGAAGAAACTGGCTATCGAGTATTTTATGCGGCAACGAACACCAATGTTTAGTGGATCTTATGATCCACTAGTTGCAGAGAAGTGGGTCAACTCCATGGAAAATATATTCTATATTCTCCAATGTTCTAAGATATAGAAGATAACACTAGTCATTTATCATCTAGATGGATAGGCTGATCAATGGTGGGCTTTGATTAAGAACACTAAGACAAGAGACAAAATTAAAGAGATGGAATGGGAAGACTTTATGATAATGTTTATTAACAAGTATTTCCCAAGAACTCTTCGCACAAAGATGGAGAGAGAATTCATAGAGCTCAAGAAAAAAGAAAGTGAATCTGTCGCAACCTACAAAGTGAATTTCACAATGCTTTCAAGGTAAGATTCGGGTTTTGTTATCAACAATGATAGAAAAAATTGATATATTCTTTAGTGGATTAAAACCACACCTTCGAAAGGCTCTTGCAATTTGAGACTTTGGGAGTTATGAAGAAGTTGTTCGATGTTCTCTCAAAGTGTATATGGAATTTGTAGAATGGTCACATGGATATAGTGATAAGAAAATAAATATGGAGTTTCAATCTGTTGGATCTAATGACAAAGGTGGGAAGAAAACTCAATGACCCATATGCCAAAAATGTAGGAAGTTGCACCATGGGAACTTCCTAAAAGGAATGGGGAAGTGATTCAAGTGTGGGAAAGAAGGAAACTATGCTCAAGAGTGTCGAAAATACATGAAAAGTAAAGAGAATGTGGTATAAAAAAAGGAGATAACCACCAGTGGTTCAATACTACAACTATAGGGAGCAAGGGAACTATGCAAGACGGTGCCCTAAACCTTGAGTTCTAAACGGTAATCAGTTTCATTAACCACCAAATCCTAAGGAACAAGGGAAGTCTTATGACATCACTATTTTGGAAGTAGATAAAGATAATGAAGTCATTAAGAGGTATACTTCCTATTCACTCAAGAATGAAAAAAGGTCTTATTCAATTCTGCTTCTACACATTCCTTTATATCTTTCAATTTTTCTAGAACTATAGAATCGAAGCCTCGAAACCTTGAAGTAGATATATCTGTAAAAACACCAAGTGGTACAATCATTGCAACCCATGTTTTTGACTCTTCTCCTATTGGCGTATATGGGAAGATTCTTCCAGAAAATCTCGTAATACTTCCCTTGGTGGAATTTGACTCTATAATGGGAATGGATTAGCTCTTGTTATATATAGCACGTATTAACTATTGGGAAAAGGAAATATCTTTTCATATTTTGAACTATCCCATGATCCTCTATAGATGAAAGGAAGATCATAAATATCCTTTGAAAAATCTCTCAATGGAGTGGGTATTGATTCCATATGAAGAGGCATACCTCACCCAAATGGTTGAGTCAAAGGATAGTAGCAACCTTGCAGGAATGCCCATCGTGAGTGAATATGGTGTTGTATTTCCCTAAGAGTTACCCGAAATTCTCCTGGATCGAGAGGTAGAGTTCTCAATAGAACTCATACATAGAGCTACTCCTATCTCAAAGTGTCCCTATAGGATGGATCCTATCGAATTGGAGGAGTTAAAGAATAATTTTCATGAGCATCTGGACAAAGGGTTCATACGCCCTAGTGCATCACCTTGGGGTGTGCCATTGCTCTTTGTGAAGAAGAATGATGAAATAATGCGGTTGTGTATCTATTATCGGGAACTCGACAAGGTCACCATAAAGAACAAGTATCATCTTCCAAGTATTGATGACTTGTTTGATAAGTTAAGAGGAGATCAATACTTTTCAAATGTGGATCTTCATTCTGGATATCATTAGCTAAAGGCAAAGAAGGAAGATATTCAGAATATTTCCTTTCGTACAAGGTATGGGCATTATGAGTTTCTGGTGATGCCCTTCAGACACACTAATTTCCCTGCAGTCTTCATGGATTTGATGAATATGGTATTTAGAGATTACCTAGATAAATCTTTGGTGGTGTTTTTTGATGATATTATCATCTAATCCAAGAGAAATGAGGAACATGAAGAACATATAAGACTTCTGTTGGAGACATTGAGAAAGTATAATTTGTATGCCATGTTCAGAAACTGTGACTTTTGGATAAAGAAAGTCATATTCTTAGGACATGTGATCACAAGTGATGGAATTTTTTGTGGAACCTTCAAAAACAAAGGCGATTGAGGAATGGCCCAAGACCTCTAGTGTCAAATAAATCGGTCGTTTTCTTTGATTATCTAGGTACTACCGACATTTTGTGAGAAATTTCTCACAATTTCCAAGCCCATTAACTAAGTTATTAAGGAAATGGGTAAAGTATGTCTGGGTGTAAGAATGTGAGGTAAGATTCAAGGAGCTAAAGAGAAGGCTGGTAACTGCACCTATAATCACACTATCGAGAAGTGGATAAAGTTTTGTGATATACAGTGATGCTTCAAATAAAGGTTTGGGTTGTGTACTCATGAAAAATGATAATGTGATAGCCTACGCCTCATAGCAGTTTAAGATCCATGAGCAGAACTACCTGACACATGATCTAGAGCTGGAAGTTGTGATTGTTTCTTTGAAAATATGGAAGAACTACATTTATGGAGAGAAGTGTGACATATACACTAACCACAGGATCCAAAAGTATATATTCACACAAAAGGAGATCAATATGCGTCAAATGATATGCTTAGAATTAATCAAGGATTATGATTTCTCTATTCATTATCATCCTAGAAAGGTGAACAAGGTAGCTGATGCTCTAAGAATAAAAGAACCTACTACTCTATCCATGCTACGGATTGATAAAGACCATATCTTCTTGGATATGAAACGGATGGATTTAGAAATCATAGGGTTAGGGGATACATCCTACCATTCCAAAATTATTTTGAAACCATCCATCTAAGAGAAGATTAAGTAAGCACAAAGGGATGATGTGGATATACAAAACAGGGTGAATGCATTAAAGTAAGGGAAGTTGTAAGAGTTACATATAGATGATGATTGTGTCATTCAGTTTTGAACGCACCTTTGTGTGCCTTCATCACCCAAGATAAATAAGAATCTATTAGACAATGCACATATCTTAACATTATCTATCCATCCTGAGAGTACCAAGATGTATTGTGATCTCTGATAACACTTTTGGTGGGATAACATGAAGAAATATATTGAAGAATATATATCAAGGTGCTTGGTATGTCAACAAGTTAAAGCATAGCAACAAAATCTCAAAGGGATGATGCAAACATTTCCTATACCCATGTGGAGATGGGAGAATGTCACTACGGAATTTTTCATGAGTCTCCCGAACACTTTGAAGGGAAATAATGAGATATGGGTTGTGGTTGACTAACTCACTAAGACTTCCCATTTTATCACTATTTGGGAAAACCTCTCGCTTGAAAAACTTGCAATGATATATGTGAAGGAAGTGGTGAGACTGCATTATGTTCCACTCTTAATTTTCTCTGATCATGATCCAAGGTTCACATATAAATTATAGAGGAGTCTTCAACATGCTTTGAGTACTGAATTAAATTTCCACATGGCCTATCACCCCCAAACAGATGGCCAATCTGAAAAGACTATTCAGATTCTTCAAGATATTCTAAGAGCCTACTCTCTATAATTCAAAGGTGGATGGGATTAGTATCTCCCATTGGTTGAGTTCTCATAAAAGAAATATCTTCCACTCGAGTATTCAGATGGCTCCATATGAAGCTCTGTATGGAAAGCGATGTATAACTCCAACCTGTTGGGATGAAGTTGTAGAAAAAAAGCTACTTGGACATGATCTTGTGCAAGAGATGACAGAGAAGTTTCAATTCATCCAGAAACACATCAAATCTTCTCTGAGTCCTAAAAAGTGCTACGCTAACAACCGTCGAAGGGACTTGGAGTTTAACGTTGTAGATAAAGTCTTCCTTCGAATATCATCATGGAAGGGAGTCATGCGGTTTGGAAAGAAAGGGAAGATAAGCCCAAGGTACATTGGAACCTTTGAGATCCTTGACCGCATAGGAGTCGTGGCCTATGGGCTTGCACTTCCCAAAAATATGGCTCAAGTTAATGATGTGTTTCACATATCACTCCTGAGGAAGTACATACTTGATCCCTCACATGTACTGAACTTAGAGGTGGTACAGCTGGAAGATTATCTCTCCTATGATGAGCATCCAGTAGATATTCTAGACCATATATATAAGGTTCTACGCAATAAGACAACCCACCTTGTCAAAGTGTTAAGGAGGAACCATAGGTTTTAAGAATCAACTTGGGAAACAGAATAGGTGATGAAGGAAAAGTACCCTCACCTGTTTGTGTAAAGTGAAATTTCATGGGCGAAATTTCATAAGGGGGGAAGAATGTAATGACCCAAAGTTTTATCAATGGAATACCCTTCTTATAATTATGCCTTATAGTATAATCCAATTATGATGCACAATGACATATTATGATACTAAATACTATGTGATCATTAAAAATAATTTTTCCACTTTTATGATTTGAATTTAAAAAATATGACATACACAGTTGTGATCTGTAAGATGTTTGGAGTCCGATAGGAAAAACTTAATTTTTTTAATGAATAGTAACCTAACCTTATGAATAGTAACCTACCCTTATGAATAGTAATATGACCCTTATGAATAGTAAATTTTCCAAAATAAAAGTAACCTTACCAATGAACAATTAAATAAAATTTAGGTATCTTATAATGACTATTTGACCATAGTAAAAGTATTGGTATTTTTGTAAGTCATAAATAATTATTTATAATTAATTAATTAATTTAAAATAAAATGTATTTTCTTAAAATGTTTTTATAAATTAAAAAAATATATGTCTTATAGATTTAAGATAATTTTATAAGAATTTACATAAATTTTTCAAGTATTATAAAATCAGTTTTAATTTTAAAAAACTGTATTTTTCAAGTAAATTATGATTTTAATTAAAAATTAAATTAATAAAATTTATAAAATTAGTTTTAAAAAATAGACTTTATTTTTGGATTCTACACGTCGAAAAATGGTTGAGGTGAATTTTTGGTAATTTTCTAAAATACTTGAATTTTTGATGAATAGTGAAATGCCATAATTTACAAAATAAGCTAAATAAGCTAATTATAGAGTCATGCATGATGTTCTTCTGTTGTAAGCCCAATTGGTTAGGTTTTACATGAAAAAATTACTATTCTTGGTCATGTAATACTCACAATTCCTTGTATTGTGGGGAAATAACAAATTAATGAATTTTATATTGAGAAATCCCCTCTCCCCTCCACTATAAATACCACCCTTCACACCCTCATTTCCTCACACCTCTAAAGGTTAAATACTTGTATAAACTCTTCCCAAAAATCTTCCCTAGACCCTCCCCACGTCCAAGAGCTTCTGTTATCATTAAAAGACCAAACCCGGCTTCCTTAAGGAGGATCTTAAGAGAAGGATTCAAGAGGTAATTCCTCTATCTCTTTTTCCTTTAAATTCCTTTCAATCTCAAGTTCATTTCTTAATCTCTCCCCACCTATATTCTTTAATAGGGTATTTTAAATCCATTATTATAAATATAAATGAGCTTTATGATACTTATGGGATATTATATCATCCAACCCCCTTCTCCTCTTCTTTTTATTTTATAAAAGAGAACGTTGTTCGTCAGGTGTTAATTTATCACCTTCAAGAAAGACATGTTTTTAATTTCCATTATAGATTTCAGATCTGGTCATGACACCATTATTATTGTTGAACCAAATTATATTATATGTATTATATTTTATTTCATGTTCTAGAACTATCTTAGGTACATATTACTAAATGATTAAACAAAACAAGTTCATTATGGTCGAAAAACCACCCAAATTAACCCAAACAATCATAATTTATTTCTTATCTAATGAGTCATCCACATGGTATATAATATAATTCAATATAATATCATTTAAACTTCTTTAATATCTTTAATAACATTAAATATCAGTTCTTTATGTTTACCCATGTTCTACGTGAACTTCCATTTATGAATACATGTGAACCGCCCAAGAAAACCATAAAAACAAACATTCTCAAATAATGTTTTTTAAACTCTATAACTCATCCAAATGCCAATAAAATAACTTAATGAAACCATAATTAACAATATTCATGTAAAAAAGGTTCTGTAATTGTAAATTAATGAATCTTATGTGGTTATATAGGACATTAAAGTGAATAAAGTGTTCGAATACAAGGTTAAGGGAAAAACTTGAACCCAACTTTCTTTCTTCGGGTTCTCCCTCTTTCACTCCATTTTTGGTATGGTATCTCCATAAAAATCATTTGTTCATAATTATATATAATTTTCTTGTATATATATGTTTTCTACTAAAGTTTAAGTCAAACAAAATTTTCAAAAGAACTCTTCTTTCAAAAACACACATTTTACTTCTCACTCAATGTTGATGGTTATCGTATCAAGTATGTTATTTACAATTTATTTTTGAAACCTGAAGTTTATGAATGTGTTCTTATGAGATGAAATCCATTCCTTTCCATGGAATAGTTATGTTCATTTTTGATATATTTTCATCGTGTCATGCATGATAATGATAATGTTATGATGTGATGGGTGCACCCAGAATTATATATCGCAATATGAATGTTTCAATGTAATGGGTGCGCCCAGAATTATACAAATCTCCAATGAATTGGGTAAAGTGATGAATCTCATGATTTTAAGTGAAATTATTTGTGAACAAGATCCTATATTTGGCCAAAAATATGTGTGGTAGTTAAGCACTAAGACATGATGTTTCATTTTTATGCATTGCCACATTTCAAGTCTTTTATTAATGTTTCCTCTCATGATTTTGGTGATGATGTTATGTTTATTCTCACCCCATTCTATATTGTTCAAATCTATCCTATTACTGGGCTTTTATCTCACCCCTTTTTGATGTATATCCTCTAGTGACTACATGTTCTAAGGAGAGTTCAAGTTCCAATAAGAATCTAGAGAAGAAGGAATTAAATAAATGTTTGTGCTTGATGTTGTAAATGTTATGTTTTGTCCTAGTTTTCCAAGGACACTAAAAATATGGATCCTCATGGTGTAAACTATTATGATTATTATCTTTATAATGATGTAATAGTAATGTAAGAAAAGGTGGGGTTTCTATATGGGGTATGTCACGGCACGTGCCCTGGGGGATGGGTCGTGACATTTCTAATATTATTTCGTTATTTTAGAAATATGTTTGTTAAAAATTTTGAATTTTAGTCATATTTAATCTAATTATTATAAGTTTTCCAACAATATATTTACATTCTCAAGATGAAACTTGTCCAATTTTTATCAATATTTATTTCTATTCTTCTTAAGAGAACCTCGTTACATGATATGAATTCGAGAACATTCTATGTTTTTCCATCAAAACTATATAACTCTTGAAAGATTCATTGAAATTGTTGATGAATTTTATTATTTAATTTATCCCATTGTGAAACATTAATATAATCATAATATTTTATGATAAAATTTTATTTAGAAGCAAAAAAATAATCCTTCTTAGGATGGTCTAACAAACTTATACACTTTTACTCATTTTATAGATATGTTGATGATTTTTTTATCTATATGTGGGGGAATATATCTTTCGTTTAGTGGGTTGTTTAGGGGATATTGAGTTATTTGATACACATATATTCACATTATCTCGTATTTTAATTCATGATTAAATTAATAGTAACCCAATTCATATCACATGTTTATTTTTACATAAATATTTTTTTTTATTCTAAGAAATTAGTACACTTTTAGTTATTATATAAAACACTAACTTAAAAAGATGATATTAAAAGTTATAACCATTTATTTCGTCGAATTATTAGTTTTATATGACCTATTTTCACTTTTTATTTTGTATATTATGAGTTATTTTTATCTCTTTTTTGGGATATTATCTTATATTTTCTCATGGGGTTTCAAAGTAACTCCTCTTATTTTTCTCTTCTTATTCTGGGGAGTTCAATTTTGTCTCATTTAGTATCTTGTGAGTATTAATTAAATTATTTTTATTAGTATAAGAAATACTATTTTTATAGGGAGTGAGGTTATGATGGTGACACTTAGATTAATATATCCTACATGTATTTTAATATTTTAACCTCATTTGTTTGGTTATTTTCTTGAAAGGATTATTCCCACTATCCCATTGCTTCATATATCATTTGAACTTAATTTTTTTCTATTCAAATTAATATTAAAAATTAATTTAAGAATATATAAGAACTAAATTTTTTGGTTGCATAATAAGAAATAGATTATTTAGTTTTTATTTTCAGTAGTGGTTTTGAAAACTGTTGTTAAATGTTATATATTCTTTTTATAATAGTGGATTTTAAATTCCTCCATAAAATTTTTATGGTATTTAAAAATGTATTGTCATTTGGAAATGGATTATATAATAGTTATTTATAGAAATATTTTATACTATCACTAAATAATAAATTTATTTATTTTTCATTAATATTCATAGTTACTTATAATATTTTATAAATGTTATACTTTATTATTTCATTAGACATTAGAAGTGTTTTTCAAAATCTATTTAAATATAATTTAGTTTATTAATAATTAATAATAATTTTTTAATTTATAATGTTTAATTTTTAAATATATGTTATAAATATTTCATATTTAATAATAAATCATTAATAAAACATTATAAATTAAAAATATATTATTATTAATTTTAATTTATTATTTATTATTTATTAAACATTAAATGTCACTTATTAATTATTAATTATATCAGATTAAAAATAATTAGAAATTATTAATGTAGTGTCCCCACCATGGTGGCCTAGATCTGGTGTCTACTTTATTACATTAGCATAAGATATAAGGAATTACATCCCAAAGGATAAAATGGTTTAGTAGTCTTAGTAAACTAGATACATACTTGAAATTAAAATTACATTTTAAAACATAAAATAAAAAAATAATTTTCATTGAGAATTCTATTATTCCCCTTTTTTATCCCTATATATAAATCACAAAACACTTCTGCATATCCTGGGGAAAATAAAACATAAGAAAAGGGTGAGCATTCATCCTCAGTAAGGGTAAGTGTGCATTGGAATATATGAATAAATAACTCATAATCAATATGGTAAGGTAAATAACTGAAAACATGTCATTTTATCAATACATGAGCATAATATGGAAAGAATAATGGTTATAAAATAATTCAATATAACTAATCACATTATCATGAAACATAACCATTGATATTCTAACTAATCAAATAATCACATGGAATATATATCACTAAGTTCAAAATGATAGAATGAATAATAATGGAATTAATAATTGTGGAAATCTAAAACATACCTTCAACGACTTGTGCTGATAAATCTATATAAATGGGTGAGGCCTCAGATAAAACCTAATATAGTTTGTCACATGAGACCTACCGATGCATCAAGGGGATATAGTGAGCCTCGACCATTACTTACAAAGTCTAATGCATTCCTCATATGAAAGAAGTAAAACATAATGAACATAAAAAATTCATATTTAAACTATCATATGAAATTTAAATACTTTACCCCATCAATAAACATAATCATAAACCATCTAGAGTAAAAATAGTTGTATCAACATAGTACATCCCCGGTCAAACTGATTATAAACCATATGGAGAAATAATAAGGATAGTATCATTATATTATATACCCATTAAAGAATAAGTAACATAAAAATTTATTATTAGATGGAAATTTATTTTTAAATATCACTTGGAACCTTCCTTTAGGAAAATAACCATTCTTTGAAAATCACCATTTTTATTTTAAAACAAGAAAATTTAAAAATATTGTCAAAATATCTTTCTTTGAAAATTACTTTTAAAAAGTAATAATATATATAATATTATGAAAACATTTTATTTTAAGTGAAACTTATAAACTTTCAATCTAATATTCAAAGTAACTGTGGTTATGAAGGTGGTTAATTGCATACATTCCAAATAAGTTAAAAAATAACACTCCATCTAGTTTATATGGAATCCTAAGATATTGAATGACATGGTCTAATGTTTAGGTACCCCTCTTAAGATCGATCAATGCACCCTTAATGAAAAATTAATATTATTTTCTAGGGCCATGGTGGAAATCAACCTAGACTCTAAACTTCAAACTGTGGCTAATTTTAATGCAAATGATTACAAAACAGTAGTCCAAATTGAATATGAATGAAAACCTCCCTTCTGTTAATATTCAAAAATAGTTGGTCATTCAATTATTAATTTTAGAGTAGTGAAAATCGAAGTTGTAAATCCAAAGGAAAATGAATTGACTGAGGTTAGAAACAGAAGATGCAAGGCTGTTGTTATTGACAAACCTGACCCCCTTAAGAAGAGTAATGATATCTGGGTAAATAAATAATCCCACCCAAACCTTATTGGTGACAAATTAGGTCATTAATGGGCCAAGATAGTTGAAATTGAAGATAATGATATATTTGAGCAAGATATTTTAAATTAAATTTAAAAAACAGTTGTGGAGGTTTTTGTTCAATCTAAATAATAAAAGGTTGAGTAGGAATTTTCTGGTGTTATGAATACTGAACAGGTTCTTGCTCCCAGTTCTTTGAATATTTCTGGAATGATTAGATCACAGTAGATACAAATTGGTGACATTATTGAAAGTTCATTCTCCAACTATTATAAATGTAATAAAGGTAAGAATGTTGACAACCTTCATCAACCTTCTTTACCTACCTCTGTCTTGGATTTTTTCTCTCAACAGGTAAATTTTATTGCACCATGCACTCTCTAAAATGTCACCAATCACTACATTGGGTCTTCTAAAGGGGGGAGCACACTCAATGCTTATTTGGAATTGGACAGGGAGGATCATTTTCCATATCCTTCAATTTCTTTTGATATTATAGGAAAAATGGTGGGAAATTTTGTACATACCTACTCCCCCTCTGTAAGAAAAGGTATAGATACCAATGCAGTTAAAACTTCCCTTTCCCCCAACTTGAAAATTGAACATCATGACTATCGAGGGTGCAGGACTAGACTATTCACAGTACATATAACCTAGAAAAAACATACAGGTACACATAGTATTCTCAATGATAAATTTCATGCTGAAAAAAGTAAGTATTCTCATGATGTCAATGCTTCATCATTGAAAACTATTAATGTTAATGATTCCTTCAATACAGATGCTAGTGATTGTCTGCTTAATAATACTGTAACCACATTTGACAATCATGATATGAAAAATACTTATATCCCTTCACCTTCATCTAAAGGAAACATGAAAAAAAATTAATCCCAAAAACATCTAATAATCCCCATAGATCAACTAGACAAAAGGGATCATATGGTAAGAAAAAGGGGAGTCAAAACTCTAAAATACATTTTAAATGAAGATCTTATTCTAGAATTGTTAGGGTATTGCTAACCCTAACACCTTTAATGTTTTAAAAAGACTGATTAGTATTCAATATCCTTTTATTTTTTCCCTTATTTAAACTAAGATCATATTTTAAAAAAAACTAATACAATTACATTGTTTTAGTTACTCTTTTATATGTACAAACCATTCTAATTCCAATACCAAAACCTTCTAGATTTTTTCTCTATCTTATTTTTACAATATAAACATCTTCCACATCTCTGATCAAATTCTCGCCTGTGATTTCTCAATTGAAAATACATATCTCTTCTACTCTTTCTTATGCTAAAAACAGGTATCAAGATAGGATAGCTCTTTGGTCTGATCTCTCTAATCTATGTTCTAACATACATCACCCCCGGTTCTTCATTGGAGACATTAATTCTATCTTGGATACCTGTAAGAAACTATGTTCATCACACTAAAATATATCTATGAGATAATTTAATGTAGCTATTGAAAAAATAAACCTTATCGAAATCACTCTTATTGGTTCCAAAAAAACTTAGTATAGAATAAAATATCATAGAGTTGTCATGATTAAATTGGACCAAGATCTCATTAATGATCAAGCTTTATAAAAATGTGACACAATTTCTAGCACTATTATCCCCAAAATTCAGTCTAACCACCATCCTATAATGGTCAATATCTCTCTCGTAATTATGAAACTCCCTATCCTCTTTAGATTCAACAAATTCTGGTCCTTTGACTTGGGATTTTGTAATCTTATTAAAATATTTTGTTCCTCTATGAAACAATACAATGATGATTTTTCTTGTAATTTCAAACTCAAAATTCTCCAAAAAATATTAAAAGTTGGTGTAGTGTAAAATCTAAAAAAATTTGAATATGACATATTAATTCCTAATAATGACCTCCACCAACTCCAAAATAAAAACACCAACTTGGACTTTGCTTCTGATTAGACCCATGATATTAACATCTTAATAAAACTCAAATATATCATTTTCTTTAAGGACAACATGCGTAAAAATGCCTTCAAAATCAAATGACTATCTGATAGGGATAGAAATACTAAATTTTATAATTCTCTTAAAAGATTAAGAAAATTTTGTAGAACTTTAACCTCTCTCAAAGATATATACAATATTTTGGATGAGGATTAGGACATTGCTAATCATGTTGTTTCTTATTTTTAATCCTTTTTAATGGACCTTGCATCAATAAAGATCTCTTTCATGACATTATTCTGAAAGTGGTTACTGAGGAAGACAACACTTTTCTTTTAACCATTCCTCTTTTTCATCAAATTAAATATATTGTCTTTTCCGTGAATCTTGATATTTCCATGGGGCCTCATGGTTTAAATAATGGCCTCTTCTAAGAATACTATAATTTCATTCAACATAATTTCTATAAAAAATTGAGATATTTCTTTTTTGGTGGTTTTCAACCACATAGGTTAAAGGATAAATTCTTCACTTTGATTCCCAAAATCAAAAATGACTATGAGATTCACCTCTTTCGGCCAATAACCCTTGTCAACACCCTTTATAAAATCATTACTAAACGTCTTGCCAAGAGACTTTCCAAGATCACTGATAAAATTATCTCTTGGAATCAATTTGGTTTCGTCAAGGGTAGATCTATCCAGGACTGCACTTGTCCTTCCTCCAAAGCCACTAACACCTTACAAAAATAGAGGTGCTAATATAGCCATTAAAGTTTACATGAAGAAAGATTTTGATACCATGGAATAGAACATTATCTTTAAAGTGATTCAAGGTTTTGGCTTCAATAACTCCTTCATAACTAAAATCAGAACTTTTTCCACTCAGCATCTATTTCTATCTTAATAAATGGATCTCCCAAAGGCTATATCAATTGCACTAAAGGTGTCAGATAGTTTGATCCCCTATTTTCTATTCTTTTTTCTATTTTTGAGGATTATTTAAGTAGTATGCTCACTCTCCTGGTATAACAAAAAAAACATACACCCATACATTCTTCAAGGAACGTCAACATCCCTACACATATTTTATATACAAACAACATTATTCTTTTCTTAAAAGGGGACAAAAGAAACAAAAAAAACTCTCAAAAATGCTCTTTTTCACTATGAAGAGGTCTTGGTTCAAGTCATAAGTTAGAACAAATCCTTTTTTTCTTTGGAAGAAAATTTCCAACAAAGAGAAAAAACAATATTATCAATGATTTAGGTACTAAGGAAGGATCTTTTCCTTTCACTTATCTTGGTGTACCCGTATTTTGGGGAAGGCCCAAATCAAGCTATTTCAATAACATTGTTGATCAAATTGTTAATCAACTATCCTCATGTTAGGGGAAGACTCTCTCTCTATGGTAGGGAGAATCTACCTTGTGAAGTCAATTATTGTCTCTAAAATGGTTTAACCCATGACGGTTTATAAATGGCCTATCAGTCTTTAAAAAATAATGAATATTCAAATAAAAAAAATTTGGTCTGGTAGTCCTTTGGATAGGAAGCTTGTGACTATTCCTTTTTCTAGTTGTTGCAAACCTCTTGACAAGAGGGGGATTGGCATTAAAAATTTAAACCTCTTTAATGAATCAATTCAAGCCATAATTACTTGGAATCTGATTCACAATGATTATCCTTCTTTTTCCTTCATCAAAAACATGTTCCTTGATAAACTGAAAAAAGGAAACATGAATTTTCTCAACTCCCCCATCTGGCCTTCAATTAAAAAAACATATTCCAACCTTATGACCAAATATAAATGGATAGTCTCCGGGGACTCCTCTATGAGATTCTGGTTAGCAATTGGACAGGTGCCCCTCTATCTACTCCGATCGCATATCAAACCCCTAAAAATATCAATATGATCATCTGATATGTCATTAATTCACAATTTGATAACCTCCCTGTGAATTTCATTCATGTTGTTGAAAAATATACTTTCTAAAACATTGATTATTTTCTTATGTGGGAGCCTTCTCATAATGGAATCCTAGACTAAAATAATTTTTACACTTATTACCTCCATGACTATGGAAATGACCTTAGTTGGATCATGATTTTTGACAATCCTTCGATAAAAATTTCACATCTTACTCTTATTTGGTGTGCCTTCTATAACAGGATCCCAACTGATGTGTGTTTATAATATTTTTGGATTCACACTTCTTCCAAATGTCATCTTTGTAATCAATATAGAGAGAATACCAATCACTTATTTCTTTCATGTGCCACTGCCACTGCCCTTTGTAATTATATTTTTTACATATTTGATTGCATATGGATGATTCTTTACTATGTTAATTCCCAGCTAAAGTGTTGTGTGGCTATGGATAGCTCTCAAAAAATCAAAAATATTTTCACTTCTATAGTCGTTGAGTTCTTTCATGTGATCATTCATTATAGAAATGAAATTATTTCACAATAATTGCTCACCCAACATCAATGTAGGTTGAACTTAGATTCTAATTTCTATTAATGAAGTAGCATTGATTCATAAGGGTAATTGAAACAACATAGTGAAGTATTTAATTATTTTTAGAAGACTACAGGTTGATGGTAATTTTCGCCAACCTCAAATCACGTTTGATGTTTTTTTACAGCCCCCACCTTCTGAATGGATCAAAGTTAATGTTGATGGTGCTTCCAAAAGAAATATAGGAACTTTAGGATGTGGTCCATCTTTTGGAATCTTCTTGGTTGTATCCTTGGATGTATTCTAGAAGGATGTGGTATCGCATCTTCTCTGGAAGATGAAATGATGAGTTTCATTCATGTTATATTCTATGCCAAACACTAAGGTTGGAAAAATATATGGATTGAGAACAACATAAATACCATTTTCCAAGAACTCTGGAATGGGTTGGTTCATCTGGCTTGGTTGATCACTACTCGATGGATAGAGTTCCTCGGTTCACTTATCAACCACATTACCACCCACACCTACCGTGAAGCGAATTCTATTGCATATGGGCTTGCAAATAAAGGTGTAAGTCAAGGCATTACTTAGATGGAGGATCTCCCTGATAACTTACTCCCCCTTTATTTGAAATATTGTAATCTAATTCCATCTTTTTGGATAATTTATTCTTGAATTTTTATTTTAATAATTCTTTGGTTATTTAACCAAAGCAACACCTTCTTCAAAAAAAATTGGATTTTCTTATAAACATTTTATGTACCAAAAATAGAAAAAAATTGTGCTATTAAATAAAAAATTTCATGAATAACCATATAAGATAAAAATAGAATGATTTTTATATATAAATATAAAATAATTCCCCAAGGGATTCTTTAACAAAAACAATCCTGATTATGATGAGATTGTGAAATAAAACCTTGCCACTTTGGTAAATTTTGTATCATAAGCAACATGAAATAAATAACTGTAAATAAAAAATATAATACCAAGAAGATAAATGAACCCATGATATAACATACAAAAATTTCAGTATATACACCACACAATATAAATTATTGGCGAATAAGGAATATGTCTCAAAGAAGTAAAAGTGAGATGAGAAAACCTTAACTTGAGTCAGACACATCACGCATATTCTTTATCTCCATAAATAATAATAAAAAATTAATTATTTTAATTATTAATAACCATTTTAAAGTATATTATTAATTTTATTTCATTAATTACCATGTTATATATGATTACTTAATCATGTAATTTTATGTCACATGTGTCGATGATATTTTCTTATGTGTCAAAAATTAATTTGGTAGGTTGACTATGGTCAAAGAGTTCATTATTTTAAAATCTCTAGAATAATAATAATAAAATAATTTTAATATTTATTCATAAATTATACTTTAAAACCATATAATTAAAGTTTATTATGATAAATGAAGTGAATTATGATCATTGAGATGTTAGGCCGTATATACGCATGAGTAACATTTCCATTTTTTCAATGATCATTTTAGAAAGAAGTTACGAAATATTTTATCTTTCCAAAATTATAATAATATCAAATATACCATATTATTTCTTTAAATTTAATTATATATTTCATCCACTTTTTGTAGTGATGAAAATAGATTCACATCGTTTTGTGAAGGTGGTAGTCCACATGTACACAAACAACATTATCATCTTTCAATGATTGAAAATGTAACAGGTAAAATGATAGAATATATTTTAATAATGGAAAATATTTCATGAAAATAATAATTATTTCATTTATATTAAATATATTCATTAATTTTATCCTTATTACATTCCATGTAATGCGTTAGAGAAAAACAAATCACACCGCTTCATAAGCTCATATTCAATCATACACAAAAGGGATGTTATCATATCCCCTATGAAATGGAAAATAAAATAGATATATATGATATAATGACTAAACATATATAATTATGTTATAAATATCATATATATATATATATATATATAATTTATATCAAACATTATATCCAACCGTGAGAGATGGTAATGGAAAAATGAATGACATCGATTCGTGAGGCTGTAGTTGGTCATACACATGAATGATGATTTCATAACCCATATTTTGGAAGTGAGGATGTTTTAGGTTATGAAAATAACATAAAAACTTATCAGTATATGAAATATTATAATTTTATTATCTCAAAATTATTTAATAATAACTAAAGGAGGTGTAGCAATAAATAAAACAAAAATGCATAATTAGGAATTTACATCTTCTTGAACCACCTCTTTAAGATTATATATAAATTATTTCTAGAATAGATTTATGACTAAAAATGATTATATGATTAGGGTATTGAAGTTTTTAAGTCAAAAGGGGGAATTAAATTTCAAAACTAAAATGGTTTTAAGGTGTGAAGAGGATGGGAGAGAGGGTATACTTTAAAAGTGAGGTGAGTGGCACACTTGAACGTTTTGAAAAGAAAAAGGTATACCCATATTTTTTAGATTAAAAACCCATAAAAATGGAATATTATAAATATGTATACATGATAAGGTAGAAATATGACCATATAATATATTTTATAAGTCTTTTGGTCATTTTAACACTTATCTTTTTAGTTTTAACCCATGGTAAATTGATTTTTACTTTAACCGCGGTGAATAATTTTTACTGTTTTCACTATTAGTTTTGTTCAAAAATTAAGATGAACTTATTAGATAATATAAAATATTATTATTAAAAATATATAATCCAATTTTAAAAATTCCATTCACATAATTGGAAAATTAAAATTTAAAATTAATCTCATAGACATGATGAGAAATCAGGTTTTCAAAGATAAAATGTTCAAAAGTTTACAAACTTTTAATATCAAAATTCAATATGAAATTTATTCTAATGAAATATTTCTGATTAATAGATATATAATTTAACTTATTTTACTTTAAAACCAATTTAAAATATAATTTAACTTTAAAAATAAGATAAAATAAAATGAATTTTCAATTAAAATTCTATATATTTCACTATTAATTGAAAGAAAACATTACAGAAAAATCAAAAAAAAAATCAAACTCTGATAATTTTAATTTATAAAATTCAAAAATTAAGTACATTTTATAAAATAATTTTTATAAAATTGGTAAAATTTAATTTTAAATTATGTGATTTAAGCACGACTAAACCTCATTATAGAAAAAATACAGTTTTTCAGAAAACATTTCTTTTTATTCCAAATGATTCTTATTTTTATTTATAGTAAATAGATAAAAAATGTACATTTTTAAACTATATATTTTTCATAATTTATTTATTCCTATTAATAACCACTAATTTAATGTTTTGGTTATAATGGTATATTATATAATGGATTATTTCGAATCTCACTTTCATGTTCTACAAGTGGTCGAAAGAATTAAATATAAAGAAATATATTTCATGGGATATTTAGGATAGGTGTTTAATGTCACATAATCTATCAAAAATAATTCTCTTATTTAAAAATATAATGGTTGTCACATTCTCCCCACCTTAAATAAATTTTCAGTCTCATAATTTAAACTGGATATCAGTAAACAATAGTTTGGCATTTAGAAGTACCATTATGAAAAACCCCACATCATGAAAGGGTTAGAAAAATTCATCTGGATAAAAGATATATGGAAATATTAAGTTCTTTTATAATAACACATTAATAGTTTTCAATATATGAGATCATTGGTGGGAATTAAAAACACAGACATGGAATAGAATACTAACACCCAAGGGTTAATATAGAGTGATAGACATCATTAATTAAACGAAATTGGGTAATCTAGAGAAGGTTAATGATAAAAAAAGACAATAAATATGTGATGATTTAAGGTACCATTTGATTCATTAGAAATTAAGGTATTAGGATATCATTTTTTTTTCAAGATAATTTCCCTAGTGATCAAAAATTTATTTACCATCTATACTAAGAACATAAAACAATATAGTGACACGATATCTCTCTAGAGGCACAATTTAAACCTTTAGATTTGGTTTGATCAATTACTACTTCATCTCTGATTATAATAAACGATTACCAAAGACGGATTTTTTATTCCTAAATCCCTAAAATTAACTTTTAATGGAACTTAAGGTCCATAATATAATGATAATTCATTCCTTCAATATCTAGTTATTATTATAACAATATGGTTAGTACAGGTTATCCAATATACCTAAATCCTCATATGGTGAAGTAATGAATTAATCTCCAAAAAATCATCCAAATTTTAACTTAAATAATTTTATAAATGGTTAACCTTTTAACCCTTACAAATGATTAAGATCCAAAAATTTTGAAAGAAGTTCACTAAATTTCCAAAATGAACTTATCATTAATCCACCAAATAAAATAAAATATATCTTTTAAAAATATTTATCCATACATTATTTAATTATGAATTTTAAAAAAAACTATTTTGGAAAATTTTTGGAATTAGAAAAAACCAAGTCAACAATCCTTTTTATGTATAATACAATGATTTTCTGTATGAAATTCCTAATGAAGTGGGAGATAAAGTGAAAAAATATATAATGAAAAAAAAATCTTATACTGAGATATTAATAATAACATAAATAATTTGGGACATCCACCATCATCTAATAAATGGAAATTATCCATTGAATAATTTATATGAAAAACAGCCATTGTTCAGTGGGTCTTCTGATCCACTTATGGTGGAACAATAGATAAATCCATGGAAAATTTATTTCCTATTCTTATTTTTAAAATAAAGACATTATTACCCAGAACATAACCCATATAGGAGGAGAACATAATCAACAAATGATAGTGATCAGGAATAAAAAATGAATGATAAAGTTCAATAATGGAGTTGTAATACTTAAAAATAATATTTCATAATAAATATTTCCTAAATACTCTTTCACCATATTTAAGAGATAATATATGGTTTCAAAGATTATAATGAATATATTATAACATAAAAGGAATATTTGATACGTATTTCAAGTTATACATTGCGTTTTTCAACATTAATAAAAAAATATAATGATTATTTAGTGGTTTAAAACCACATCTCTAAAAATACTTTGTTATACAATACTTTTAGACTTATGAAGATGTGGTTTAATGTGATCTCAAATTTAAAATTATGTTTATATAATGCTACCATTTTCGAGAATATTTAAAATTATTTGTGGTGTTTTAAGCTATATGATCAAATGATAAAGGATTTTAGAGGATCCAACAACACACATATAAAATATGTGGAAATAAAAACCCTAAAATATTCCTCAAAGGAATAAATAAATTATTTGTGTTTTAAAAATAATTTAATTAATATCATGAAAAAAAATAAAATATTACAAATCCAACCATTATTATGGATTACTGAATGGAATATCCTGATACATCACTAAGGGTTAATGATAGCATCATGATTCACTGATTTATTTCACCCTCACATCATTGTTTTAAACTTGTTTTGTATTTAAAATTACAAATATTTTCTCAAATATCACATCACATTTTATTCAATTATAAATTTTTATCACTATTAAAATGTAAATTATTCTTGTATTAATGATTTCGTTGTAGGAGAAGATGGTTTGGAGGGTCGGAGATGATCCAGAAGGAAAATAGGCCAAACTGCATGGAAGGCCAAGGACATTTGTCCACTATTTTTCACATTTCCAAAAATATGTTCTACAAATGGGATTAACTATTGTGGTTTTCTCCATAGATTCATGGGATACAACTCATCTCAACAAACCAAAGTCCAATTCATCTGATAAGGGGTCCATTCGAACCAATCTTTTTAGGGGACAAAATCTGTATGAAGTCAAATATTTTGTTATGTATTTCGGTCATACCTCGTGTTGTAATCCTCTATTGGCTAGAAAATTTTATATAGAGACATTAAATATATTGTAATAGAACTTTTCTTTTTTTTTCAAAGTCTAGATAAGGCCATTTACCAACCCAAAATCGATATACAAGTGGTATCTTGAAATATGGGTTCCCAAAACCACTTCCCATTTTGGCTATAAATTGACACCTTGGGCACCTCATTTAAAAAAATTCAACCAAGGAGTGACATGATTGTATTTTGGAGTTACAAATGAGTTCTCTCATCACCTTGGTCATTTTGTAACTCTCTATACTCATAGGGGAGCTCTTAAACCAAGGATTCCTTCATCGAAGCCTTCCTCTCCTTCCCATGTTGTAATATTTGTCTTTGTGTAATAAGTTTCTTAGTACCTCTTTTAATTATTCAATTTTCCTATATTTTTTCACTTATCTTATTAATTAATATTCCTCTTTGGGATATAAATCTAGAGTATAAATGATATTCTGTTCTACCCATTCTAAACCTTTGCATATGCAAAACATTTCTATGATGACTACACCGCCCATGGAAGAGTAGTTATTTTTAGTAATTGATCAACCTATCACCTTATTCATTCATTTTTTTTGAATAAATGAAATACTATAATTAACTTAATATGATCTATTAATTTATTTACTAAATTCAATGAATCTAATCAATCAATTGAATAATAAACACAAAACACTCGAGGTCAAGAATTGTGTGAATTGTGAGAGCGTGATCTTAATCGGTAATACAAGACCACAAAGGATCAATTTATAGAGTTCAATTATAATCCTAAACTTTATTAATCGTTTTTTATAGATTGGATATGTGCCTTAACTTACCACTGGCCATAATCTATCCTTAGAACATCAATCAAATCAGGGTGTTTTGATTGCATGTTTCGAAGATAGCCTAGGGTTTAATTCACTTCATCTTTGTGGTAAAGTTAATTTTCATAGGGTTCAGGGGTTAAAAAATTAGGGGATAATAATTAAGTGGATATTAATTTAAATTATATTGATTAATAAGTAATTTAATAGGTATAGTTAGATTAATTATGCCTTTTAAAAATATTTTCTGGAAAAAAAATCTTCTCGTTGTGTTTTATTAATCTAATTTCATATCAAAAAAAAACAAAAACAATACAATATTCTTCCATCATACTTCTTCTTCTTATTTTATAAACATTGAACCCACCCTACTTCTAATTTTTTTATTTTATTTTATTTTATTTTCAAAATAACATTAATATGTTGTTTTAAATTACTTCCTCCTTTGAGAGATGACCTTGGTCAGCCACTCTTCTGAACCTAAATAACCAGAAATTGAATATCATTTGAGAGCGCCCACAACAATGCCTTTAAAATTGGAATTTTTTCCAGGTATGAAAGTATTTTATTAAACTAATTAGATGTATTTTTTTACTTTTATTTTATCCTTTATTTTTATCTTCATTCTTTCTTCTGCTTTCCCCTTTCTTAATTTTTTTATGTTTTTCTCTCTCTTTTTCATCTTCCTCTCTCTTTTCTTCTCTATTAGCCCATCAATTTAAACTTATTATAATGATATTATGATATAATTTTCTCAATTTCTATGATTTATGGAATGATCCCATCTCAAGTATCTCTTTGATATAGACCCCAAGATTAAACGTATCCTTTGGGATCGAATCAAACAGTCTCGGTCTACGGGATGTGTCGAATGTTACCCAACTGGGGAATTCTTACACTCTAAGAAAATTGAAATTTGAAACACTTATAAATCAAACATAAAATAAGAACCAATTTCGGGAAATAATAATAATGAACTTAATAGAACAATTCGAGAATTGGATGCACCAGATATTAACTATAAACCAAATTGTATTTCATACGCAAATATAGAATCAGACTTTGAAATAAAGTCTGGGTTAATTATCCTACTTCCCAAATTTCATGGATTATATAGTGAGGATCCAAAGAAATACTTAAAAGAATTTAATTTGGTTTTTTCAACCCTAAAACCAAGAAATAACTTTGAAGATCAAATAAAACTAAGAGAATTACCATTTTCACTTAATGGATTTGTAAAGGATTGGATGTATTATTTACAACCTAAATATGTAACATGTTGGAATGATTTGAAATTTCCATTATTTTATATATTTTTTCCATCATAAAGGACAACTCCCATTCGTAAAGAGATCTTGGGGATCAATCAAGCACAAGGGGAGTCAATGTATGAATACTGGGAGTGATTCAAGAAGTTGTGTATAAACTTCTTGCATCACCAAATTAGTAATAAAATAATCATCCAATACTTTTATTAAGGACTCAAACCTATAAAGGGAATCATAGTGTTTGTCGTAGATGGAGTGTCATTGGTTGAAAAAACACCAATAGTTGCACATTCTTTGATCGAAAATATGGCACAAAACCCCCAACAATTTGGCGATTGAGGTACACCACATGTTAGAGGAGTACATTAGGTGAGTCCTTCCTCTCTTAAAAATCATTTGATTGAAACTAAGTTGGAATAATTGACCACTATTGTGAGGAATATTTCTTTGGCTCAAAAGACATCCCAACCCACTCTTACGAGGCCATGTGGGATTTTCACTAAAACAGACCACCCAACTGAATGTTCCCCCAATTACAACAGTTAGAGGATTGTGCAATATTATTAATTGGGAGACGATATCAGAAGAAACAATAAACACAGACCTAGAAGAAGTATGATTCATTTTCTCGAACATACAACAAATTTTGGAAAGATCAAACTGACATGAGTTATGGCTCTGGACAACAAAAAAGGCATGTTTTTCAACAAAATTTCCAGTAGCCTCCACCTTACCAACATGGTTTCCAAAAACCCCAAAGTATATTTGAATTCCAAGCAACAACAAGTCAAAAAAAGGGAATTCTTAACTAAAGGTAGATTATAACACTGATGATATTTTGAAACAAATTTTTCTTAATAAATAGAATTATTTGAATAGTTGAGGTTCAGAGTTGAGGGATTTGAAGAAGAAAATGATCCAGATTTTCACTACTCTCCATGAGCTGGTAAGTATGAAGAAAGGAAATCTTCCATCCCAATAAACTCCAAATACTAAGGGGAATATCAATGTCATCACATTGCAAATTGGTAAGTAAAAAAATGATGCATCTGAACTGTCGTTCCACCAGGATTCACCTCAACCTTAGAGAATCCTCATTCCATACCAACTGATGAGAAACCTAAGGAGAAAGAAAAAGGTAAGAAAAATATTGACGATATTTCTCCTAAAACCCATTCTTTTCCAAATAGAGTTTTTCAAACCAAAAATATGGCTGAATAGGTGATGAAAAAAAGGTTTTGGATACATTCAAGCATGTTGGGATCAACATCCCTTTACATGAAGCCATTAAACAAATACCAAGGTATGTGAAATTCTTAAAAGAACAGTGTACCAATCGAAGAAGGCTCAAGGGAAATGAGAGGATAAATCTTGGAAGGAATTTTTCAACTCTCATTACACCAACTCTAGCAATGCTATCAAAGTGAAAGGATCCTAGGACATTCACCATACCATGAAACATATCGGAGTTTCACTTTTCTAATGCTCTTTTTGATTTAGGAGCTTCCATAAATATGATTCCTCAATATGTATTCTCTTCTTTAAAAGTTGGTGAGTTGAATGAAATGATATTAGTGGTGAAGTTGGAGAATAGAGAAATAACATATCCTACAGGAGTCCTTGAGGATGTACGTGTTCGAGTAAGAGACATGATCTTCCCAGTAAATTTATGTGTGCTTAACATGGAGCATGACCAGGTAATTTCTCATGCTCACATTATCTTAGGTAGGACCTTCCTCAGAACAATAAAAATGATCATAAATTTCCATGAGGGTACACTTTCCAGGGATTTTTTGGATGAAGTTGTGATATTTAATGTTATGGACTCCATGAAGTATCACTTTGAGGACCATTCTTCTTTTTCTATCTCCCATTTTGAACCACCAAATAAAGACCTCATGGAATTTTATTGTCCAATTATTCAGGAGATTATGTGAATTGGTTCTAGTTTTATTTATAAGATCACTTCCACGCCAATTTATAATGCACAAACCTCTCTTATATTTGATTTTGAAATGGATTCATATTCTGATTTTGATCATGTGAACTCTAATTATGACATGGTTGTTGAGTATTCTAATTGATTTGATTCTTTATTCTCTAATTTTTATGATGTATATTCTTATTTTAATGTTTTTTGGGAATATATTTCAATTCCTTCAATTTCTCCATCCATAAATCACAAACCCTATACTGGAACTCAAGCCATTTCTGCTGAATCTAAAATACTCATACGTGTTGAGTGTTAGGAAATTACCTATTATCATTGCTAAAAATCTCCGTTTTGGACATGATGAAAAACTTTTAAATCTTTTGAGGGAGAACATCAGGGAAATTTGGTAGGGCTTGCCTGACGTATCATGTATTAGCCCCTCCATTTTCATTCATAGGATTCTCTTGGAGGATGGGGCTAAACCAGTGAGGTAGCCACAAAAGAGACTAAATCCAAATCTTCTAGAAGTTTTTAAAAAATAACTTAAAAAATTGCTCAAGGCAGGTATAATTTATCCCATTTCAGATTCACAGTGGATAATTCCTATTCAGGTTGTGCCTAAGAAAAGCGATGTTATTGTTGTTAAAAAAGATAAAGAGGAGTTATTTCTAATAAGGGTGAAAAAAAGTTGGTGTGTGTGTATTTATTTTAGTAAACTAAATAAATCCACTCGTAAGGACCATTTCCCCCCTCCCATTTATTGATAAAATGATTGAGAGACTAGCAGGGAAAACATACTATTGTTTCTTGGATGGATGTTCTAGATATTTTCAGGTTTCTATAGCTCTAGAGGATCAATAGAAGACAATATTCACTTTTCTATTCAATAAATTTTCCTATCAGAGGATTCCATTTAGAATTTTCAATTCCCTAGGTACCTTCCAAAGATGCATGATGAATATTTTCTTTTTCTTTATTGAGACCTGAACGGTGTTATTTGTGGATTATTTTATAGTGTATGGCTCTTCATTTGATGATTGTATCTATAGTTTAGGAAAGGTGTTGAATCGATGTATTGAGAAGAATGTGGTCTTAAACTTTGAAAATTTCATTTCATGGTATATCATGGAATTGTCTAAGGGAATGTAGTGTCAAAACATGGGATAGAGGTTGATATATCTAAGGTGTATATTATTTCATCCTTACCCAATCTTTCATGTGTTCGTGATTTTAGATCTTTCCTAGTGAATGTTGATTTTTATCAGCGCTTCATCAAATATTTGAGTAAGATTGCTCTTTCTATGTAGTGATAACTTCAAAAGGATTCTGATTTTGTGTTTGAAGATTCTTGAAGGACTTCCATTGATGATCTAAATAAGTGTCTGACCAGTCCACCAATCATACCTCCCCCGTGGTGGGAGCCTCCTTTTGATCTTATGTGTGATGCATCCAACTTTGTGGTTGGAGATGTCTTGTATCAGAGGGTAGAGGGACGCTCCCATGTGATTTCTTATGAATTAAGGACACTGGATTCAACCTAATAAAAATACAAAACCACAGAAAAATAGTTTATTTCCATCAAATTTTCTTTAGATATCTTCTGTTTATATTTTTTGGGATCTAAAGTAGTTTTTTTCTAACCATGCAGCTCTGAGGTACCTCTTGAATAATCCATATAAAAAGCCTAATCTTATCTGATGGATGATCCTTCTTCAATAATTTGATATTGAGATAAAGGAAAAGAAGGGGTCAGAAAACCCGGTGGCAGAACACATGAGTAGGCTTACTCACACACTAGAGGATGACACCTTGGACCAGGTACCACTTCGGGACACTTTCCCCGATTATCATCTTTATTCCATCTCAGATATGCATCCCTGGTTTGTAGATTTACTTAACTACCTTGTTACCTCTAAAATCCCTGCAAATTTAAGGAAACAACAAGTCCCAAAATTAAAGACTGAGTCTAGATTTTACGTGTGGGATGATCCCTACCTATGATGCATGTGTAGTGACCAAGTTATTAGTAGGTGTGTTCCTAATAATGAGTTTGATTCTGTTTTACATTTTTGTCATAAACTTTCTTGTGGTGGAAATTGTGGACCCCAACAGATAGCTATAAAATTCATATACTCTGGATTACATTGTCCTAGCTTATTCCATGATGGTCATGTGTTTTTCAAGTTGTGCTCATGTTTCTAACACACTAGGAACATTTCAAGGAGACATGATATGCCCCATAAACCCATATTATTATATGAGATTTTTTATGTTTTGGGAATTGACTTTATGGGTCCTTTTTCTAGTTTATTTGGATTTTTGTATATTTTGGATGTTATTGATTATGAAAGTAAATGGGTGGAGTCTAAGGCCTATAACACCATGATAGTTTATGAGAAGTATATTTTTTTAGGTATTATGTTATACGAAACATCAAAAGAATCTTTCACTACACACAACACTATCTTGGCTTGCTTTACACACAATCACGACCTTCCACGATAGCATGTGTTGTACGCAATATCGAGTTTCACTAAACAACGATATGCTATTAAAATATTATATAAACTACCCATTATAAATAGTAATACCCACTTTTTGAAATTTATAAATTTTATCTTTCAAAATGGACTTCATTTTTGGATTTGGAATATCTAAATTAGCCTAGGGTGAAATTTTGGTATTTTTCTGAAAACTTTCAATTTTTGATGAATACTGAAAACACTTAGTTATTGGTTAAAACCGAATTTTTATTTAAATAATAATTTATTTTATTTAAATTGATTTTAGGTCAAAATAGATACATAATACTTATATAAGTTCAATTTAATTAATTGGAGTCATTTTATAATAATTTTAGATATATAAAAATTTTATTGAACTTTTCATCGTCTTTTACTCACCTCCTAGGAGCATTTTCAATTGTACATAAAACTTAATTTTACCTCTTATGTGAGTTGAATTAAGAAAATCAGAGATACACGTTTAATATCAAGGAGTAAAATGTGGTTTAATAAGATAAAAATAATTTTTGGTGAATAGTAACATTTTAGTTTTATTTACCATGGTTAAAAGTAAATAGGGTAATTAAGGGTAAAAATGATATTATTATTACCCTAACACATGTCATAATTCTATTGGATAAGTGTAATTCGACCAAAAACAACCTTAGGAATAAAATATTACCCTTTAGGTCCACATGGATTAGATTAGGACACTTATTATTATTTTATTTAAAGAGGAGTTAAAACAGATAAAATCAATGTTTAATAAGTAAAACATTTTTAATATAGGGTTATAAATAAGCTAAATTTGACTATAAATATTCATTATAAATATAAAAATATTTCCTACATAATGGTATTTTATTTATAATTTTCATACATTAAATAATTTAATTTATTTATGACACAATTTTGATGCAATAATTACCTTATTAATGAAATATTATCATAATTGATGTTATAAATACCCAAATAAATGTAATTTGATACTTTTTATGAATTAAAATAATTTAATAGGTTAATATGACGAGTTATTAGTTATTTAATTAACTTTTTTTGAACTTATCATGCTGTTATGATTTTCACAAAAATCAATTACCAAATAGTTTCAAAATTGACATAAAATAGTGTTTAAAACAAATTTTATATTATTAATTGTTATTATATTCATAAAAATATAATGTTCGTCCAAATGACTTAGATAAGGTTATATATATTAATAATGAACCACTTGGGGTTCTTTTGGCTTGTTATAGTAAGTTTATTAACCATATAGTGTAAGAAAACAAGAAGACACGGTAAAAGTTAAATTATTTAACATAGAGTTAAATCTAAATGGTAAGGTTAAAATAGTAACCTAAACTTGTATAAAACCAATTGGTTGAGATGGTTTTGAACCATACCCACTTTATATTCTAAATAAATCAATTTGGATCTATTATAAACCGAATATGACTTTATTATAAAATAATATTTTATGTTTTTCATAAGGTCCCCCTCTCCTCCCTTATAAAAGGGCACCTCCTCCCACTCCTCTTTACACAACATTGAGCATTCAATCTAGGCCAAAACCTTACCATTCCCTTTATAAACTTCCCTATAAACATACTATAGGTCCTGGTCATCTTCAAAGACCAATTGTAGTATCCTAAGAGGAGGTTTCGAAGAGGCATGTCGAAGAAGAGGTAATATCCTTTCCCGATTCTTTCAAATTCATTTCTTCTTCTACTTCCTCTTATTTCGTTGTTTCATAATAAAGTAATAACATAATTATCACTAATATACTGATATGTTATTATAAATATTAAACAAACATATTTCACCTTCTATCCATCCTATGGAAAACGAAATCATCGTGCGTGCGTACGTACGGAATATTGTCTCCACGCCGTGGTGTAATCTGTTTTCCACCACCACCTTACTTGGATGGGTATAATGGTGTAAATAATATCTATATATGATTATTGTAAAGTGATATTGATTCTGAAATAGTATACATACACTTCAATACAATTTCACGATCATGGGAATGATATCATCGCTCGTGCGTACGTACGGCCTACCGTCTCCACGATGTGATGCGACTCGTTCTACATGATCTTAATTGAATAATGATTATATAAATGAATTGAATGAATAAATATGATATATATTACACTAATACCATTCTGTAAATGAGTTATCTATAACCTAAAAAGAAGAATAAGAATTTATTCAACAAAACATGCATAAGAACATAAAGCAATGAACACCTAAATAACAAGTTGCAATGAAATATTACTAATAAGAATATAAGAATATCACCATATATGATATCATAACAATAAATATGATTTTGTAATAAGTCAATGACATTATTTAAATCATTATACAGGATGTTCGGATATGTACAAATCATATCGAACCTAAGGTAAGGGAAAATCTCACAATCTCATTTTTTTTCTGAGATTGTTTATACTTCAGATATTACTGGGGCATATTTATCATCCACATCCATGTTTCCTCAAAATATAACATTATTTCTATCCTCATAAAAAATTTTAAATCCAATTTTAACTATTGGTTAATTTTTAGTAAAATATATGAAAGGAATCTTTTATCGTTTTCGGTACGAGATACTTTTTGACTTTAACGGCCAAAGTATGAGAAGAATGTTTTTTAACTTAAATGGCATGAACGGATTTTTATGAGTCCATAGAACATTATTTACATGAATCTTACTTTTAGAAGTTTTAAAATTTATTTTTTTAATCAACTTATTTTAGTTTAAAATTTTATGACATGTTAAGAAAGTAAAAACAATTTGAAGTAGAAAGGATATTTTCCTCAAGAATGGAGTTCAAGTGTTTTATCAAAATAATTTTACATCTAAGATAATATAGGGTTATGTTTCTATCACTATTATTACAATTATTTGATTATGTTATGATGTAATTATTTAATTAGGTCCTTTATCTTATATGAATTGTTTTATGATGTCATGATGTTTAAGAATCCCATTTTTATTACATGGGTTATGATATGATGTATGATTTATGGTTTTGTGGCACACATAAGAATGGTTTCATTATGAGATGGGTGGGACCTATACCTCCCTCCAATGCATTGGATAAAGGTTTATATCTCATGATATAGACATGGCTGAAACGAAAATTTAATCTGGTTCAGTGATACAAGACTGGAACGAGGAGTGAACGTGGTTCAGTAATGGACTTTGTCCACTATGATGGTCTTGGAAATGAGCCTTGAATAATATGAAATGATTTTATATGATTATGTGTGTATGACACAAAGTTTCATGTTTTAGGTTATGATTATTGGGATTACATTTCACTACTATGATTTATCCCATGTTATGATATTATGATCTCTATTGTAGGTTAAGACTTTAAAAATGTTATGTTCTTATGAATATGATATGATTGATATTTATTTTATTTACCCTTACTGAGAATTTGAGCTCACCCTTTTGTATGTTTTCTTTTCCCCAGGTCGGGAATAAGGGTATTAAGTGGGATATGCCAAAAGGGACTCTAGATATGATAAAATAAACAGGAGAAAATGTAGATTATTTATGAACTAGTTGTTTATGTTTCCCAGTTTATAAAGACATTATACCTATATGGTCCTATCATGGTTTTGTTATATATTGTAATAAGTATGCTTAAATTCTAAAGTAATAACCATTTATGTAAAGTATGGGTCATTATAGTTGGTATCAGAGGAAAGGTATAGTCAACCTTTGGAAACTAGGATATGAAAACCTTAGTAAGAACCCTAAGGATATATCTAAGAATAGAACATAATCTTAGTGTTTTAGAAATGGCCATGAATAACCTATGATAAGACCTAAAGTGTGAAATTTTATTACTGATTATGTGGTTTTCCTTTTGTAATTAGTGTTTCTCACACTATGCTTATTGGTTTTAGTCAATGGCTGGAACCCGAAGGAACCGTGTTAATGTTGAATGCAACATACAATGCAATGATTGTCCGCCTGAGAAACCAAATCTTATGGGAGCCGGAATGAAAAATCTTTTAGCCAAGCTCACACAACTTTCTCAAGCTATGAATCACGCAGGACTTCCAAATGAGAAAAGGAAGGAGAAACATTATATTTAATCCTTCATGAGGCAGCGTCCACCTTCATTCAGCGGGTCTTCTGATCCATTAGTGGCCGAACAATGGATTAGTACCACTGAAAAGATATTTTCAGTTCTTCAATGTTCTGAGCATGATAAATTCATCTTAGCAGTATATTGTTTGGAAGGTGAAGCTGATAAATGGTGGAATCTTATCAAGAATATGAGGCAAAGAGATGAAATTGAGTCCATGGAATGGGACGAGTTCAAGAACTTATTCTTAAATAAGTACTTCCCTCGTATTCTTCAAACAAAGATGGAGAAAGATTTTCTTGAACTGAAGTAAAAGGATGATGAATCTGTTGGTACCTATGAAGAAAATTTAAAAAGACTTGCAAGGTACGCTTCTGGAATTATTATCCAACCTGAGAGTAAAATCTATCAATTCTTTAGTGGTTTAAAACCAAGTCTTCGAAGGTCATTAGCCATAAGGGACTTCAATAGCTATGAGTAAATTGTTCGATGTGCTCTCAAGGTTGATATGGAGATTGGATTAACCCATCAGTCATATGGGTTGGATAAGAAGAGGAAAATAGAATTCAAAGGAAAATCTAAAGACCACGCTGAAAAGAAGATGAGTTTTCTCTTATTCTCAACTTGTGGAAAGATACATGGAGGGAGTTGTCTTAAAAGGACAAGCAAATGTTTTAAGTGTGGAAAAGAAGGTCATCGAGCAATTTAATGTCGAAATAATGGGAAGAAGATGTCTAATGATGTGAACAAAGGAAGGGATACATATAATTCACCTCCTACACTTCAATGTTTCAAGTTCAAGGAGATGGGGAATTATGCCAATCAATGCTTTAATCCAAGGGTTGTTGTTGATGATCGACTTCAACAAAATATTAAGGCCAAAGACAAAGGAATGTCACATGCAATTTCTATCAGCGATGTGGAGTATGATAACGAAGTGGTGAAAGGTACACTTACCATCCAATATAAATTAGAAAATGTAGTATTTGATTCTGGATGCACCCACTATTTTATTTCTGAAGAATTTTATAAGGTTATCGTCATATTACCTCAAAAATTAAATTTTGAGTTAGTTGTGACAACTTCTAATGGCACAACGGTCGCATCAAAAGTTTACAATTCTTCTCTGATTGAAGTTTGTGGTAAATTTCTTCCTTTAAATCTTGTGATCCTTCCTATAGTGGAATTTAATGTGATTATTGGTATGGAATGGATTTCTTTATATGGAGATCATATAAATTGCCAAAGAAGGGAAGTCACATTTCATATTCCAGATCAGTCTATGATCATCTATTGATGCAAGGATGAACATGACCTTCCAGTGGAAATTTCTTCCATGCTATGGGTCTTGATTCCACTAAATGAAGGTTATTTATCTCAAATGGTTGGAGAGAAACTCGTGATTAAGAATACACCCATTGTACGGGAGTTTGATGATTTCTTTCCAAAGGAATTTGCAGGTCTTCTACCAAATTGTGAAGTTGAGTTTTCAATAGAACTCATACCGAGTGCTATGCCTATTTCGAAGGAACCTTATAGAATGGCCCCAATTGAGTTGCAGGAATTGAAGAAGAAACTCCAAGAGAATCTTGATAAAGGATTCATACGCCCTAGTGTGTCACCTTGGAGAGCACCTTCTCTATTTGTTAAGAAGAAATATGGATCAATGAGACTCTGCATTGATTATCTAGAACTTAACAAGATAACCATCAAGAACAAATATCCTCTCCCATGCATTGATGACTTATTTGACCAACTACACAGAGCTCAATACTTTTCCAAGATTGATCTTTGTTCAGGGTATCATCAATTAAGGGTCAAAAGGGAGGATATACCAAAGACGGCTTTCCGTACAAGGTATGGACACTATGAATTTATAGTGATGTCATTTGGTCTTACTAATGCCCCTTCTATAATCATGGATCTGATGAATAGAGTCTTTAGAGACTATCTTGATCAGTTTGTGGTAGTCTTTATAGATTATATTCTTATTTATTAAAAGAGAAAGTAAGAACATGAAGATCACTTGAGAATTGTATTAAAGACCCTGATAAAAGAGAAGATTTATGCCAAATTTACCAAGTGTGAATTTTGTCTTCAAAAAGTGTCATTTTTCGGTCACATATTCTCAAAAGAGGGGATATCTGTGGATCTAAAAAAAGGAGGTTATCGAAAGATGGTCGAGACAAATAACAGTAACTGAGATCTGAAGTTTTCTTAGTCTGGCTAGATATTATCGACGTTTTGTGAAAGATTTTTCAAGGTTATCTGATCCACTCACTAGGTTGACTCGAAAAGGAGTTAATTTAGTTTTCATGGAGGAGTGTGAAGAGAATTTCAAGGAGTTAAAAAGAAGGTTATCCAGTGCACCTGTGCTCACACTGCCTTGTAGTGGAGAAAGTTTTGTGATCTACAGTGATTCATCCAAGAATGGATTGGGGTGTGTTCTCATGAAAAATGATATGGTGATAGCTTATGCCTCATGACAGTTGAAAATCCATGAGAAAAATTACCCAACTCATGATTTGGAGTTAGCTGGGGTAATCTTTGTATTAAAAATATGGAGGCATTATCTTTATGGTGAAAGGTGTGATATTTATACTGATCATAAAAGTTTAAAGTATATTTTCACACAAAAGGAGCTGAATATGCGTCAAAGAAGATGGTTGGAGCTGATTAAGGATTACGACTACTCAATTTATTATCACCCTGGGAAAGAAAACAAGGTGGAAGATGCATTAAGTTGACAAGACCGTGCTAGCTTATCCATGATGAGGATCTCAAAATATCCAATATTTATGGATTTACAAAGTATTGATCTTGGAATTATAATGGAAGGGGAAAATATTATTTTTTTCAAATGAATGTTCAACCATCTATTCATGTGAAGATTAAAGAGGCGCAGAAAGAAGATGTAGAGTAACAAAAGATGGTGAGAAATGTTCCTGAATTCGACCTTGATTGTGATGGGATAATAAGGTTCAGAAATCAGGTTTGTGTTCCTCCCATCCCAAAATTAAATAAGGATCTGCTGGATGAGGCTCATAATTCTTTATTCTCTATTCATCATAGAAGCACGAAGATGTATATGGACCTGAAAGAGTACTTATGGTGGGATGGCATGAAAAGAGATGTTGTTGAATATGTCTCTTGATGCTTGGTTTGTAATCTAGTTAAAGCTGAGAGACAGAAGTATAAGGGGATGTTACAACCATTACCCATACCAGAATGGAAATGGGAAAAAATCACCATGGACTTTGTCACTGGACTTCCTAAAACATCCAAAGTCAATAATGCTATCTGGGTTATAGTTGATCGTCTTTTGAAGTCGGCACACTTCATTGTTATTAGAGAATATTTCTCTCTAGATCAGCTTTCCATGATATATGTGAAGGAAGTGGTAAGATTGCATGGAGTACCACTTTCCATTATTTATGATCGGGATCCGAGGTTTACCTTGAAGTTTTGGTGAAGTCATCAGTATACTCTAGATACAAAGTTGAGTTTCATAATTTCTTATCATCCTCAGAAAGACGATCAGTCTAAGAGGACAATTCAAACTCTAGAAGACATGTTGAGAGATTGATCTATGGATTTCAAAGGTGGTTGGGATAAACACCTACCTTTGGTGGAATTTTATTATAATAATACCTTTCACTCTAGTATTCATATGGCTCCTTATGAAGCTCTCTATGGAAAGAAATGTCGAACTCCAACTTGCTGGGATGAAGTTGGGGAAAGAAAGCTATTAGGACCTAATCTTGTTGATGAGATGGAAGAAAAGGTCCGATCTATTAAAAAACACATAAGATCAGCTCAGAGTCAAAAAAAACATTATGCCGATAACTGAACAAAAGATCAAGAGTTTGAATTGGGTGATAAAGCGTTCTTATGAATATCTCCTTGGAAGAGAGTAATGAGATTTGGAAAGAAGGGCAAGTTGAGCCCTAGGTATATCAGTTTTTTCGAAATATTGGATCGTGTTGGGAAGGTAACTTACTGATTGGCGCTTCCACCGAATCTCTCTCAAGTTCATGATGTGTTCCATGTATCTCTCCTGAGAAAGTACATACCTGATCCTTCACATATACTAAGTTCAGAAGTCATTCTGCTGGAGAAAGATCTTCTTATGAAGAACAACCGATAGAGATTCTGGATCATAGCGAAAAAGTTCTACAGAACAAGACCACTCGCTTGGTGAAAGTTTTATGGAGGAACCACCAAATAGAAGAAGCTACATGGGAGCTTGAGGATATAATTAGGGGGAGGTATCCTCATTTGTTTGTTACGAAGTGACAAATTTCAAGGGAGAAATTTATTTTAAGGGGGGTAGAATGTAACACCCTTATAGTTTATGAGAATTATATTTTTTTATGTCTTATGTTATACGAAACATCAATGTAATCTTTCACTACACACGACACTAGCTTGGATTGGTTTACACACAAACGCGACCTTCCACGATAGTGTGTGTTGTACGCAATACTGAGTTTCACTAAACAACGATATGCTATTAAAATATTATATAAACTAGCCGTTATGAATAGTAATACCCACTTTTTGAAATTTTAAAAACTTTATCTATCAAAATGGACTTCATTTTTGGATTCGGAATATCAAAATTATCCTAGGGTGAAATTTTGGTATTTTTCTGAAAACTTTCAATTTCTGATGAATAGTGAAAACACTGAGTTATTGGTTAAAACCGACTTTTTATTTAAATAATAATTTCTTTTCTTTAAATTTATTTTAGGTAAAAATAGATACATAATACTTATATAAGTTCAATATAATTCATTTGATTCATTTTATAATAATTTTAGATATATAAAAATTTATTGAACTTTTCACCATCTTTTACCCACCTCCTAGGAGCATTTCCAATTGTACATAAAACTTACTTTTACCACTTCTGTGAGTTGAATTTAGAAAATCCAAGAGACACGGTTAATATCAAGGAGTAAAATTTGGTTCAATAAGATAAAAATAATATTTGGTGAATAGTAACTTTTTTCTTTTATTTACCACTGTTAAAAGTAAATAGTGTAATTAAGGGTAAAAATGATATTATTATTACCCTAACACATGTCCTAATTCTATTGGATAAGTGAAATTAGACCAAAAACAACCTTAGGAATAAAATATTACCCTTTAGGTCCACTTGGATTAGATTTGGACACTTATTATTATTTTATTTAAAGAGGAGTTAAAAGAGTTAAAATCAAAGTTTAATAAGTAAAAAAAATTAATATAGGGTTATTTATAAGATAAATTCGACTATAAATATTCATTAGAAATATAAAAAGATTTCATACATAATGGTATTTTATTTATAATTTTTAGAAATTAAAAAAATTAATTTATATATGACACAATGATGATGCAGTAATTACTTTATTAATGAAATATTAACATAATTGATGTTATAAATACCCAAATAAATGTAATTTGAGACTTTTCATGAATTCCAATAATTTTCTAGGTTAATATGACATGTTAGTAGTGAATTAATTAGCTTTTTTGAACTAATAATTCTGTTATAAGTTTCACAAAAATCAATTACCAAATAGTTTCAAAATTGACATAAAATAGTGTTTAAAAAAATATTATATTATTAATTGTTATTCTATTCATAAAAATCCATGGTTCGGAAAAATTACATATATAAGGTTATATATATTAATAATTAACCACTTGGGGTTCGTTTGACATGTTATAGTAAGTTTATTAACCATATAGTGTAAGAAAACAAGAAGACACGGTAAAAGTTAAATTATTTAACTTCGAGTTAAATCTAAATGATAAGGTTAAAATAGTAACCTAAACTTGTCTAAAACCTATTGGTTGAGAGGATTTAGACCCATACACACTTTATCTTCAAAATAAATTAATTTGGAGCTATTATAAACCGAATATTACTTTATTATAAAATAATATTGTATGTTTTTTCTAAGGTGCCCCTCTCCTCACTTATTAAAGGGCACCTCCTTCCTCTACTATTTACATAACTTTGAGCATTAAATCTCGGCCAAACCCTGCCCATTTCCCTTCTTAACTTTCCTAGCAACATACTAAAGGTCCTTGTAATCTTCAAAGACCAATTTTAGTATCCTAAGAGAAGGTTTTAAAGAGGCGTGTCAAAGAAGAGGTAATATCCTTTACCGATTCTTTCAAATTCATTTATTCTTATACTTCCTCTTATTTTGTTGTTTCATAATAAATTAATAACATAAGTATCACTCATATACTGATATGTTATTATAAATACAAAACAAACATATTTCACCTTCGATCCATCCTACAGAAAATGAAATCACCGCGCGTGCATACATACGGAATATTGTCTCCACGCCGTGGTGTAATCTGTTTTCCACCACCACCATACTTGGATGGGTATAATGGTGTAAAGAATAAATATATATGATTATTGTAAAGTTATATTGATTCTGAAATATTATACATACACTTAAATACAATTCCATGATCATGGGAACGAAATCATCGCTTGTGCGTACGTACGGCCTACCGTCTCCACGATGTGATGCGACTTGTTCTACATGATATTCATTGAATAATGATTATATAAATGAATTTAATGAATAAATATGATATATATTACACTAATACCATTCTGTAAATGAGTTATCTATAACCTAAAAATAAGAATAAGAGTTTATTCAACAAAACATGCATAAGAACATAAAGCAATGAACACCCGAATAACAAGTTGCAATGAAATATTACCAATAAGAATATAAGAATATGACCATATATGATATCATAACAATGAATATGATTCTTTAATAAGTCAATTACATTATTTAAATCATTATACAGGAGGTTTGGATACGTACAAATCATATCGGACCTAAGGTAAGTGAAAATCTCACAATCTCATTTTTTTTCCCGAGATTGTTTATACTTCAGATTTTACTGGGGAATATTTATCATCCACATCCATGTTTCCTCAAAATTTAACATTATTTATATCCTCCTAAAAAAATTTAAATCCTATTTTAACTATTGGTGAATTTTTTGTAAAATATATGAAAGGAATCTTTTGTCATTTTTCAGTACGAGATGCGTTTTGACTTTTCCAGCAAAAGTACGAGAAAAATGTTTTTTTAACTTATACCGCATGAATGGATTTTTATGAGTCCATAGAACATTATTTCCATGAATCTTACTTTACAAGTTTTGAAGTTTATTTTTTTAATTAACTTCTTTTAGTTAAAAATTTTATAACATGTTAAGAAAGGAAAAAATGTTTTTGAAGTAGAATGGATATTTTCTTCAAGAATGGAGTTCACGTGTTTTATCAAAATAATTCTACATATAAGATAATATAGGGTTCTATTTATATCCCTATTATTACATTTATTTGATTATGTTATGATGGAATTATTTTTATGAGGTCCTTTATCTTATATTAATTATTTTATGAGGTCACGATGTTTAAGAATCCTATTTTTATTACATGGGTTATGCTATGATGTATGATTTATGATTTTGTGGAACACATAATAATGGTTTCATTATGAGATGGGTGGGACCTATATATCCCTCCAGTTCATTGGGTAAAGGTTTATATCTCATGAGATAGAGATGGCTGGAATGGAAAGTTAATCTGGTTCAGTGATACAATACTGGAACGAGGAGTGAACTCGATTCAGTAATGGACTTTGTCCGTTATGATGGTCTTGGAAATGAACCTTGTATAATATGAAATGATTTTCTATGATTATTTGTGTATGCCACAAAGTTTCATGTTTCAAATTATGATTATTAGGATTACATTTCACTACTATGATTTATCCCATGTTATGATATTATGATCTCTTTTGCAGGCTAAGATTTTCAAAATGTTCGTTCTTATGAATATGATATGATTGATATTTCTTTTGTTTACCCTTAATGAGCATTTGAGCTCACCCTTTTGTATGTTTTCTTTTCCCCAAGTCTGGAAGAAGGGTATTAAGAAGGATATTCCAAAAGGGACTCTAGATATGATGAAATAAACGGGAGACAATGTAAATGATTTATGAACTAGTTGTTTATTTTTCCCAGTTTCTAAAGACACTATACCTATACGGTCCTATCATGGTTTTGTTATATATTGTAATAAGTATTCTTTAATTCTGAATTAATAACCTTGTATGTAAAGTATGGGTCGTTATAAGGCCACCATAACTGATGATTCTCATGTTTTAGTGGACTATATCAAGACACAGATTTTTTATAGGTTTGGAGTACCAAAGGCCATCATTTGTGACCATAAGAAACACTTATACTATCAAATTTTGGCTTCCCTATATTAGAATTATGGGGTGAAACACAAAACAACAACACCATACCACCCCCCAAACAAATGGTCAGGTTGAGGTTTCAACTCAGGAGTTGAAAAAAAATTATAGAAAACCATGTAGATGAATAGGAAGGATCTGATCAAGTGTTTGGATGATGCACATTGAGATTATAGGACAGTATACAAGACACCCATTGGTATGTACCCATTTCAAATTGTTCTTTGGAAATCATGTCATCTCCCAGTGGAAGTCAAGCATTGAAAATATTGGGGTATAATGAAACGAAACATGGATTCGGCACAAGATAAAATTCCAATGAAGATACAAATTCAGGAGCTTGAGGAGATTATATTGTCATAATATGATAAATATATTCTCTACAAGGAAATTTCAAAAGAATTTCATGACAGAATGACCTAAAAAAGGGAGTTTTGTGTTGGAGATAAAGTCCAACACTATAGTTCACAACTAAAGCGGATTCCCGATAAGTTGCATTATACATAGTTAGTTCCTTATATCATATCTATTGTCTTTCCATATGGTGAAGGGGAGATAAAAAAAGAGTACACTAGAAGAATCATTACAGTCAATGGTCAGCATTTTAAGAAATACAATGAGGAAATTTCTACTGATGTAGTGGATTTCATCACAATGCATGACCCCATAATCACTTGAGAATATCGTGTTGTTCCTAACCATTTCACTTTTGTATTATTTTTCCTATTTAAAATTATTCATTTCATGTGCAAATATCATCTCATGTGTTCACATTGAGGATAGTGTAATATTTTATATATGGGGGAGGGAACCTTTGTAGTTTATTAATTTCAATTGTTTTTCTGTTTTTCAAATAAAAGTATGTTTTTTAAAAATTTTGTGTGTTTGTGAAACTTTTGAGTTGAAATTATTCTCATCACCATTTTTAAATCCATGTCAATAAGTGAAAAAATTTATCCCATGAAGCTGAGCTTAAACTAATGATGAAAATGACTTTGTTTCAAGTTCAAATCTTTATGAATTTCGTGAAACGTACTCTGAATTTTGAATCCCATTCCACATCTCAGTTTCTTTATATTTGAAATAAATTTCCTATGAGGCCTATGAACCATTTTTTTCATATTATTTACATAAACTTCACTTATTTAGAGAACCAAATCATGTTTTATTTAACTAGAATTTTATATTTTTCCTATCAAAACTTGAGGGTTTGAGGTACTTGTTTTTTAAATGATTGAGGTGTTTCTTTGGTTTCAAAGCCCCCTTTTTCTAATAATACATTTTATAATGGCCTACCATAAATATTTAATCCTTTTAGCCCTTAGAATCTATGAACAACCTACTATTTTATCCACATTATAAGGCAATTTTCCCTATCCAACCTACTCTTAAAGTGAAATTGCATGATTTAATTGAACATTAGTGTGGGGGAAGCTATATTTTATTGTGTTACCTAATTTGGTGATAATTTGGTAAAAAATTGTTAAAAATTTGTGTTTTATTCTAAAAAATAATTCTGTTGAAATTTGTTCCTTTTTAGAGATCTCAGGATAAAAGAAGTTGTGCCTTTCTGGATCTTCCAAGAAAGAAAGAAAGTTGTGTCTATCTTGAAATTTCTCGAAAAACTATGTTTGAGAAGATTGACATTTTGTTTTTGAAATTATTAATGGTGTAAAATTTCCATGAGTTTTCATGATGATGGAGTTGAATTGATACTAAGGCGAGTGAGAAGGAGACCATACTTGAGTGAAAATTAGAATAATGAAGTTTGGATTCAAAAAGAGACAATCCCTCCTCATTCAACCTCATAAGTTTTCACATCTAAACCCTACCAACCAAAATCCATAGAAAAACCATAAAAAGTACTCATAATAAACATATGTCCTTGAATCACATCGGGTGCAGATATTGGAATTTATCAAGCCTATGGTGACCCTTGTATGATTTAGGATGAGAAAGACATTACCGGAAAATTGACATTTGTGTGATAAAAGAAAATGAAAGTGAGGTAAGTATTTTGTGTGCATGGGAGTATAAATTAATTGTAAATATATTAAATGATATGAATTAATAACTTGAAATAATGGTTTTTTGAGGAGGCATGGTATCTTTTGTTTCTTGTTGTAAAATTAGTAGATCTCATGGCCGTGTGTTTTAAATTTGTTTTGTTTTGATATTGATATTTACTTGTCACATTTTTTTTTGGAATACAAGATATGAGGTTTTTCCCAGGAGTGAAAAAGGGTATGTGTGTGGGTGTGATCACATCACGATTCACTACTTTATTTCACCCTTACATCACTATTTTGAACTTATTTTTTATTTAAAATTAAAAATATTATCTCAAATCACACATCCCATTTGATTCAAATATTAAATTTTTATCACTGTTAAAAGTTAAATTATTCTTTTTGGGGGGATTTCATTATAGGAGTAAGAGATTTGGAGGGTTGGAGATGATCTAGAAGGAAAATGGGCCAAGCTGTATGGAATCCCGAGGACATCTATCCACTTTTTTGACATTTAGAAATATTCGTGCTTCAAAATTGGATGAAATTTTGGGAAATTCTCCATAACATCATTTCATAAAAATCATCTCAAGAAACTGATTCCCAATTCATCCATTAAGGTCGCCATACGAACCAACCTATCTAGGGGATAGAATCAACATGAAGTCAAAGATTTTCTTTTGTATTTTGGTTATACCTCACGCTTTAATCCTCCATTGGCCGCCAAATTTGATATGGATGCATTCAGGATGCTTTAATACAACTTTTATCTTTTGTTTAAGTATATATAAGTCCATACCAACCCAAAATTGAGACACAAGTGGTACCTCAAAATCTGGGTTCCCAAAACCACTTTCCATTTGGCTATAAATTGACACCTTGGGCACCACATTTTAAAAATTCGACCAAGGAGTGACATGCCTCTATTTTTGAGTTCAAAATGAGATATCTCATCACCTTGTAGGTTCTTTAACTTCCTATACTCATAGAGGGAGCTCCTGAAGAAAGCATCCCTTCATCAAATCCTTCCTCTCCTTCTCATGTTGTAATATTTGTCTTTGTGTAATAAACCTCATAGTTCTTATTTTATTTCTTATGTTTTCCTATAATTTGTTCACTTATCTTTTTCATTAATCTTCCACTTTGTGTGAGAAATCAATATTAGAAATGAAATTGGGTTCTACCCTTTCTAAACCTTTACACATGAAAAACTTTTCTACAATGACTACACCGCCCTTGGAAAAGTAGTTATTTTTAGTAATCGATCTACCTCTAACCTTATTCATTCATTTGTTTTGAGTCAATGAGATACAATAAATCACTTAATATGATATATTAATTGATTAATTAAATTCAATGAAACTAAGAAATCAATTTAACAATAAACACAAAACACTTGAGGTTAATAATTGTGGGAATTATGAGAGCATGATCTTAATTGGTAACACAAACCACACAGGATAAATATGTAGAGTTAAAATATAGTCCTAAACACAATTAATACTTATTTTTAGAGTGGATATGTGCCTTAATATACCACTAAACATAATATATCCTTATAACATCAATAAAATCATGGTGATTTTATTCCATATTCCGAATCTAGCCTTGGGTTTAATTCACTTCATCTTTGTGGTAAAGTTAATTCTTATAGGGTTCGGGGGTAAAAAAACTTGGGGATCATAATTAAGTAGATATTAATTTAAATTAAAATTATTAATAAGTAATTTAATAGGTATAGTTAGATTTATTACTCATTCTAAAAAAATTTCTTAAAAAAACATCTTTTCGTTGTGTTTTATTAATAAAATTTGATTTCAAAAACAAAAACAAAAAAAACAATCTTCTTCCAGCATACTTCTTCTTCTTATTTTATAAACATTGAACACCCCCCCCCCATCCTTATAAGTTTTTTATTTTATTTTATTTTATTTCCATAATACATTTAATATGTTGTTTTAAATTACTTCCTCCTTTGAGAGACAACCTTGGTTATCCACTCAAATGCACCTAAATAACCCAAAACTGAATATCAATTGAGAGTGCCCATGACAGTTCCTTTCAGTCAAATTCTTAAACTAAAAGGAAAATGGGTACTTTAAAATCCAATTCACTAAACCAAGGGTCTTCTATGGTGATCAACATCAACAACCACATAATTCAAGGGATCTATAAAAATCATATGCCATCAACACCACTAAAGTAGATCAATAAAATGGTATTGTTAAAGGTATAGTTATTATTTAAACAATAATATTAAATTTTATATATGTTTTATGATCAATGAGTATTAATATAGCTTATAAATTTTCTAGATCTATTTAATTTCCTCACCAACACCATGAAGTAAAGATACCTCTAAAAGCACCTAGTAGTTTAATCTTGGAAACCCATGTGTTAGAGACATCCCTTATTATCATCTGTGGGAATTTTTTTCCAGGAAAACTTATAATTATTTATTTAGAGTAATTTTATGCTATTATAAGAATGGATTGGATTTCATCATATATATCTCATATAAACTACCAGTAAAAATAATTTATATTCCTATATCCCTAACCATCCAATTACATAATATACATACAAATTAATATTTTGAATCTCTTTGAGTAAATATATAAAAGGTGTGGGAGTTGATAACTAATTATGAATAATATCATGGAATTTTTTTTGAGGAAAGGTAAATACTAAACTGTGAGGATATATTTATTTTTAGGGAATATATTGATATAATTTATAAAGAATTACTTGGCCTCCCCCATACCCGGATCCATAATGATATATATGGGTCCTTATAGGGTAACCCTAATAGAAATGGAGGAGTAAAAGAATAAACTATAAGTTAATTTATATAAAGGGTACATATATCATAGTGCTCCACTATGGGGTGTACCAGTTCTCTTCTTTTTGAATATAGATTAGTCATTATGTATTTTAATCAATTAAATAGAATAAAATAAGACCAAATAAGGAATGTGTATCCATTAACTTTTATTGATGACTTATTTTACCAACTTTGACAAGCTCAATTATTTTCAAAAATATATATCCATTTTTTATGTCATTAGTTGAAGGTGAATAGGGAATATATTTATAATATAAAATTCATTAAATTTTATTGACAATTTGATTTCATATTTATTCCATTTGGATATAAAAATTCCACAAACAATCGTCATGGATTTGATTAATAAAGTCACTTGATGTTAGCTAAAAAAATTGGTGGAATTTATTGAATATATTCAAATGTACAACACGATAAAGTAAGAATAAGAATAAAATATAAGGATTGTGTTTTCAAATATATGGAAGGAAAATTTATATTCTTGGTTATGTAAATTTTACTTTTGGGTATATAAATTCAACTTAATATTTCATGTAATCATAACAAGATAAATTTTTTTAGACCCTTCAAAGACAAAGGTAACTTAAAAATATCCCATACCGACATGTTTCATCGATATCCATAGTTTTCTTTTTTTTTTGAGTACTACTGATGATTTTTTATAAATATTTATTGATTTTATAGACCATTAACATTGTTAAAAAATAATGGTGTGATGTATGCCTAGATATAACAATGTGAAGAGTGATTTGAAGAGATAGAAAAGAGGTTAATAACTAAACCTATACTCAAACTCACCTAAAGTGGTGAAGGATTTATTATATAGAGCATTGATTCTTGGAAAATATTTGCTGGTTTACTTAATAGAAATTATAAAGTGATTACATATGCCTCACAATAACTGAAGACCCATGATAAGAACTACCAATTCTTGACCTAGAGTTAGTTTCTATAATAATTAAATTATTGATTTTAAGGTACCACATATATAGAGAGACATGTTACATATGTACTAACGAATTGAGTTAAATGTATATAATGAAATTGAAGGAGTAGAACATGAGTCAATGAATATTATTAGAGTTAATCAAATACCTTGAATTCTTTACAAAATATCATCCTATAAATATATATAAGGAAGCTAATGAACATAGTATAAAATAATCTACTACTTTATAAATGATTATGATTGATAAAGGCCTTATATTCATGGATATGTACTGGATGGATCTAAATATCATAGTTAAATAGATGAAATCCCCGCTTAACCAAATGATTTTTGAATAATATATCCATGAAAAGATAAAGGAGGTGCAAATGGATGACCTTAAACATCAAAAAAAGGTGATATAAATATTGGAAGGGAAGAATCATGAATTAAAAAACAGAAAATATAGATTTATTTAGTTTGGAACTAGTCTAAATAATTCATCACCAATTTAGATAAATGATTAGATATTTAATAATGGACATAAATCTAATTTTTATATCCACCCATGAAGTATATAGATGTGGTGATATTGTAAGGAACACTATTGGTGATAGAACATCAGTATGAGTTTTTTAAGTACACTATAATGTTCTTAGTATGCCAAAAAATTAAGGTAGAGTGTCATAAGTTCATGAAGATGATGCTTTAATCTTCTATACTAACATGAAAATAAGATATCATCACCATGAATTATATCTTGAGCCTAAAATATTGTGATGGGAATAAGTCTATATGGGATGTGGTGGATCGACTCAACAAGAATTATCACATCAACACTATTTGGGAATACATACCACTCAATCAACTATCCATGAAATTTTTCATTGATGTTGTGAGGTTTCAAAGGGCACCACAATTTATCATATCTTTCTGAGATCCATGATTCACCTCTATGTTATGGAGGATTCTTCAACATGGTATAACTTAGTAATTGATCATTAATATAGAATATTACCCCAACCTAATTCCCAATCTAATAATACTCTTAAGACACTTGATGAACTGATGATATTTTGTTTGATGTTATTTAAAGGATACTAGAATCAATATCATTCTTTTCTATGATATTCATAATGAAATATTTTCCAATAAAGTATCTAGATGGACCAATAGGAAACACTCTATAGGAAGATATGTAGATCTCCAACATTATTTAATAAATTTGGGGAATAGGGGATTCTTCGACATTTATTTTTGAAATAGATAATAAATAATTTTCAAACTATTCAATAAAAAATTAAAGAATAAAAATTTCAACAAAATAGTTATGATAACAATTGTTGAATAGAATTAGAGTTTGAATTTTGTGATAAAGTGTTTCTTTAAATATCACCTTGTAAGAGATCTATAAGGTATGAAAATTACATGAATCTTAGACCTATGTACATTATCCTCTTTGAGTTCCATGATTATATAGAAGTTGTATAATATAAAATACCACTTAGAAAACCCTAGATCAAGTACATGATGTTTTTTTCATATATCTATTTTTCAATGTACATACCTAATACCTCCCATGAAATGAATCTAGAGGTGATAAAACTGCACTATGATCTCTCTTATAGAGATTATATGGTGAATATATTTCACCATAGAGACAAATATCTATCAAATATTAAAAATCATTATGTAAAAGTACTATAAGAATAACATATGTTTAAAAAAAGAAACATGGGATCCTACGGATGTAATGAAATACTTGTACCCCCATATATTCCCAATTGAGGATATGAGTTTTTATATTGAGAAAAAAATTTCTAAATCAGGGAAGAATGTAATGAAAAAACTTTTTTATATAAAATATAATTTCAAAATATAAATATATATAAAAGTTAGGTATATGGTATTAAATAAAATGAATTCCCTACATAGTAAAAAACAAAAATACTTTGTTCCATAAATATGAAACACTTTATATGGAGAATAAATATACTCTATAAATTTAAAAATTATACAACTGGATAGTAAACATAAAACAGTTTAAATAATTAGAATGGTAAATAATGGAACATAGTAGCTGCTGTGAATTATCAAAGTTCCAAAAAATATAGAAAAAACTAAGAAAATAATTAGAAATATTATTGGAATGAAGTAATAGATATATATTACATTTATAGAAAACTAATTGAAGGATTAATGAAGTAGATAAGATGTGTTATCAAGAATTATAAAGGCAATTTGATCAATGGAATAGTAATATGACTATTATAATGGTAACATGGCCATTAATATTGTAACATGACTAATGGAATTGTAAAATGACATGTAAATAATATTTTATATGAATAAAATATGTAAATTTCATTATTATAATTTCATATAGATTTATTTTAACTAAGAAACTAAATGAATGTACAACTACATTTTAATTAAGTTTTCTTTAGCATGAATTAAAACATTTTATTTTTTATAATAAATTTTAAATAACCTATGTTTAGAAATTATTTTGATAAAATGAAATTTATTTTTTAAATTATAATGTTAGTATTACCAAAGATAAAGTATTTAAAAACATTCTAAAATACATGGTTTTTTTGGGTGATCGGTAAAAATGTCGTTTTTGAAATAGGGTTATTTTATAATTTCATAATGGTATATTAATGATATATTTAATCCTATAATTTTTGGTTCAGCACAAAATTAGTTTAATAAGATTAATATTTTATTTAAATAAATAATATTAATTTATAAACCAAAAAAGTAATTTTCAATGCCTAAAATGTTATGGATTCCATAAAAAAATTCTTTTTCAATTTTTATTCCTTATTTCTAGGTAAATTAATAAATTTGGTGTATTATTTGTTTAAAATTTTTTAGAAAATATATTTATAACTGAATACTATTTATAGTATCATATAAGACCACTATTAAATGTACTTGTCTTGGAATAAAAATTTATTCATTATTTTAACTTAAAATACCACTCCCCTTCATATATAAATACACCCTCTCAACCCATTTAAAAATTGATTCTTAATAACTTCCATTTTACCATACTATTCCCAATTCTCCTCTCTTAATCCCCTATGGTTCAATACATTCATTCTAATTTCATCAAACCTAAATCCCTCAAGGCCTTAGTTTTGTAGTATATGCATATGCATCGATGAAGAGGCACCACCATCATCTTGATTCATTCATTATTTTTTTACTCTCTTAAAATCATAACATTTTTACATAACAATATGTCCTATTTTGATTAAATTTTTCAATTTATTTTTTTGGTTATTAATTAAGTAGTAAATTTAAACTATTCTTTAAATGAGGAATTACATATTATTTTTAATAATGGATGAAAATTAAATTAAAACTGCATTTGAACCCTAAATTGAAAATCATCAAAAAAAAATCCAAAGGTAAGGACGATCCATACCTGAGCTCAATCCAAGAATCTTCTAGAGGAAACAAAGTGAACCTTTATGGGAATTAACCGATATGGGTTTTTGTCTAGGTTTATCACACTTAGATTTAGAGAAAGTTGTGGATGGGGGAGCTCAATAAATAAGAAAGTTTTTATAGAGTCACCTATGAGGAATGAATTGATCCTAATAGGAGTGCCACATATATCCTAAATAAATGAGTTAAGATCTTTCTATTTTGAACTAGAGTCTTCAACTAGTATGAAAATACTTTTTATAAAATAGTATAACTTGTGGATTGGAGATGGGATTATTGATCGCCACTAGAGACATATAGGGGGATCACACAAATGAGAGGAGTAGGACTAAGGGATTGGGGGATCTCAAGGTAGGAGTTCAATGATGAAAAATATAGATTAAGGAGGATATCTCACCATAGATTCTTCCTCTTACACTTCTCTTTACATTTTGTATTACTGTATCAATATGATTTTTTTTAATGTAGTTATTGTTGTTTCTTAATGTAACTAAATAGTTTATGTGAATTTAATTAAATTTAATTAAATTTAATTATGTTTTGTTTATTAATTTAAACTAAATAATATTATTATAACCATAATTATTCGAATCCAATTATTTTCTTCATGACATTATTTTCCACACAACTTCTTGAACCTATAAGTAAAGAGTGGAGGTTTCTATCTCCATTGTAACTACAGTAAAATTAATCATATGGAAGAACTTAGCTATACCTTTATCCATGAATAAAATTCTTGATATTATTATTTATTAGTAATTATTTTTATAAAGCGAGTACCTTCGAAAAATTGTTCTTATAATGAAAATTATGTGATTAAATTCTCTATTCACACAGCTTTACCACTTCCATTATTAATTCAGTTTCAAGTTTAGTGTATTTTCTATCAATTATATCCAGTCCATTTTCCATAAATCCATATTATATTATATCTTATTCTCTTTTTATTATATTTAAACAACTTTATCAACATACACCACTATTTTCACATCAAATTTCTCTTCACAATTTCATTATCACATCATCTCTTTTGTTTTTTTATATTTCCTTTTATTTGTTTTTTGTTTATGTATAAGCACAAACCTTTATCCTTTTCTGTGTTTAGAACCTACTTACCATTGTGATATTTTTTAGTATTTTTATGAAAAATAAATATAGTCTTAGTTAATTACCAAGATCAGTTAAATTTTAGCATTGTTTTTGGGGAATTTATGTGTGATGAAATCAAAATAAAATTGAAAAAAATCAATAAATTATTATTCTAAAATATAAAAATATTCTTGTATTTCAATTATTTATTATTAATATTAAAACCATTTAAGTCAAATTTTCAATCACAACAAGGCTTTTGTTACAACCCAAGATTTTATGATATATTTATCTTTTAATAAATTTAATTTCATTGATAGCTTAATTTAAACAAAAAAATAAGCTTAAACAAACCTCTAAAAACAATTTAAATATTTTTATGTGTCAGTTATATAATTTTTTTCTTTATTCGTTTAATTTTTATCTTTTTTTGATTTAACAGGTTTTTTCTAAAAATATATTTTATAGTGAATAGTGAAAAATACATATTCATGTAAAACTATAATTTCTTTTTTTTTAAATCAGTAAATTTAAAAGACTCGTTATATTATTGATATAAATTAATATCAGGTCCATTTTATTTAAAATAATTAAATTAATTCCATTAGTATCACTATTTTTCATGATTTTGATATAAGTCAATTTTTAGGCATAAAAACGCATTTTTTTGGAAAATTATTTTTCATCACATTTTGTGGGATTACTTTTAATTTATTTTCTAAAATATATAGAAATTGAATTTAATAAAGTGTATTAAATATTTAGAATCCTGTGATTCAAATTTTCTGAATAGTTTACTTTTATTTTTAGACATTATGAATAATAACAATAGTAATATTTATCACCTCTTTAAAGGGTATTTTATGAAATTAAGGATAAAAAGATTTGATACTACTTTAAGTTCATTTAAAAATATTAATTTATTTCATTGGATAAGTTAATTTAATCCATAATAATCCAAAATTATAAAACATGTACATTTTTTCATTTATATTTTATTTTTAACTTTATAATATTTTTGCAAAAGATAAAATCTAAAATGTCACTTATTTTATTTAATATCTATAATATTTTATGACATGGATAAAAATAAAACATTTTCAATTATAAATTATTATTTAAAATATGAATGATTTTTGTAACATTTTATGTTATTTTTAATTTTTAGTGATGAAATAATTACCCTAAAGTCTTATGAAACATGGGCACGGTGCTTGGGAAAACTAAATAAAAGTTAGTTAAACTATTTAAAAAACATTAAATGTAATATTTTTTGGGTGATTCATAGTTTCCCCAAAAAAATTTATATATTTTAAATATTAGGGACATTTTAAATGTTTATATTCAAATTCCATTACTATATTGATGGATTTAAATTCAAATTAATTGAAAAGTGTCTAAAATGACATTAATAATATTTTATGATAAATAATTTTAATTAAACTAATTAAAAATAATAATAAAATTGAAATAGAAAAATTAGGATGATAAATTTTCTAAATTTCATACCATAAAAATTTACAATCCAAATGTCACCACATAAGTAAAATTATGACACATTAATATTGAAAAATCATTACCATAGTTAAGGTAAAAATTGGTTAAACATTATGTTAAACCAAAATATAAGGTCTAAAATGATATATAAACCTATATAAATTTGATTAGATTATTATAATAATACCATATCCTCATTAAATTTTGATCCATGTCATTTTGGAATCATTTTAAATATGTTATACTTGTATTATATTATAGTTCATTGTGTATTTCCAAAAATGAATTAAATGTTATTTTATAATAAACAGTATTTCATTAAATGATTTATAATTCATAAAAATTTTATATTTGGAAAACAATAATGGGATATGGTCGAAAATATCAATCAAAATCCATGTATTAGGGATATTTTGTTTTATAGTAACTTTCTTAAACATTAAAGAGTAAAAAACATTGTTATTATGGTAATCGACAAAAGGGTTAATAAGAGGTTAAAACTAAATGATAAGGGTAAAAAAAACATTACCAAATATTTTATTATTAAGTAATTTAGACTCATACTCATATAATTTTACAATTATATAATTTTGGAGTCATTTTTTCGTGAAGAATAAATTATTATTTTAATAAATTAAGTTATTACAAGAGTTTCCCTCCCCTCACTTTTGAATGGAGACCCATTTTCTCTTTTATTTATAACTTCTATATAAACCTAGATCCAAAAATACATTCCTAATTGTCTTATAAATTTATATATCCAAAATTTATAGATTCTGGTATTTTCAAAAAAAAAATCTAAGGGTCCTTAAGAAGGGATCTAAAGTAAGTCTATTGAAGAAAAGGTAATCATCCTTATCAAATCTTTCAATTTTATTTCTTATTCTACTTAATCAAAATATATTATACTCATAATAAATTAATAAATAATATAATATATTTATATTTATATTTTATTATTATTATGTTAAAACAATTTTCCCTCTCTTTTCCATCCTATGAAAAGCGAAAACATCACACTTGTGTACGTACAACTTATCGTCTTCACATTATAGTGTAATTATTTTTCCACGACCACTTTATTTGGATAGTTGTAATTATGAAACTAATGAATATATATTATATTTATGAAATAATTATAATTATAAAATTTTAATATCATATATACCTTTTTATCTTCCAATCTGTTGGAAAACAATAATGTTTCTCGTGCATGTGTGGGGACTACCACCTCCATGAATTGAGGTGATCCATTTTTAATTTCTGATTTATATAGATTGTAATAAGGAAAAATTAATAAATTTATATGATATATATGTAATTATAATTATTCTTAATATTTTAATTATTATTTACATTTCCTTAGTTTTATCCATCAAAAAAAGGTAAAACAGCGTTCAAGTGTACACATAACCTACCATCTCTATGAACGGTGTAATTCATTTTTCTATCTCTATCTATCATGGATAAGTCTCTATACATATATATATTAATAATAAATATACATTACATATATCATGATTAAAATTTTTTATATGATGTATCCATAATCAATGAATAAGGATCTGAACTACTAAACTAAAATTATCCTGAAAAGTAAAACAGTTAACATCGGTAAACGATGATTTTAATAAGATATTATTAAAAATATGGAATTTAAATGTTATAAGTGGGTCATATATGATATTATAAGTATGTAAATGACTCAATTATGGATTTATAATAAATTCTATGTTATTATAAAAGAGTTTATAGCACTTTCAAATAATGATGTACTTTAGGTAAAAGATTTCATCTCAATTTCCACTCCATTGAGTCATATTTAGTATTATGCACCTACTTATATTTATATTATGCGTATAATTAATATTTTATGTATTTAACATTAATATATATTTATTTATGAATATTTATTTTTCTATTCATGTTTACTCTTTTAATGGGTTACAATATAAAAGTTACCAAAGAAGTACGAATTTATTTTAAATTCTAATATTTTGGATTACACTTATTTTAATTGAAGTAATATTATAATATATTCATCATAAAATACATATATTTTATTATCCTCTAAATATTTAAGGATTATAAATATTTTATTCATAATTTTCCTCTCTTTGTCACATGAATCAAGAAAAAAAAAGACAAAAACAATCTTATTTGTTCTTTTGATTGGGTAAATTTTTCTTCCATATAAATATTTTTCAAAAAGACATTTTTTATTTAATAAAATTATTTATTATATAAATTTTATTTTAAGTTTATATTTTAAATTTTTAAAAGGAATATTTTTAATGTTTTCATAATCGGTCATTTTTTAATTTCTTTCCTAGAAATTCAAAATGAATGTTAATTTTTAATGTGTACAAAGATTATAGATTTTCCTTTGAATTTGAAAATTGTATTTTATTTAGATTATTCTATAATTTTTCAGTGTTTTAAGAATGAAAAATATTTAATAAAATATTTTTTCAATATTTTACATTTATTTTATTTATTTTTCCAAATGATATGATTTTAATACAAAACTTTTATTTCTGATGAACCAATGCTCATATTTTATGTCTTATTAATTTTATGGTCGTTATCTTTCTCTTTAAACATTCAATTTATTATTATAGTTTTAATTTAAATTTCTTTTATATATTCATAATTTTTGTATCATGGATATGATAATTTACTAAATTGTATTACATTTCTATATACGGTGTTTTACTTTGAATGTTTTTTGATTAAATAGGGAAATATTAATATTCCATGTTATTTACTCAATATGGAAATTGTTTGATTAGGTGTAACACCCTATTAATTTTTTTAAAAGGACACCATTCTTGATAGTGTACAAGACATGCAACATTGAGCTTATACGAATAATAAAATAATATTATTTTAAATGTGATCGTTATAACCTAACCATTAAATTGAATGGTATGAATAGTATTAACTAATTTATGAAATATATATATATATATATTACATAATAAATATAAATTTTTTGATAAATTCATAGTAATTAATTAATTAATTTTTTTAATTTAATTATATTCATTAAAAATATGTTTTTTTTCAAAAAAAAATTATTTCTATTTGTGAGAAAATATTATAATAAATTTATAGTTATTTTAATAAAATTTAGTTTATAAAATAAAATTAATTTTTGAAATCATAATATCAAAATAAACTTAAGATGAATGTTTGGAATTTTTTGAAAAATATTAAATTTTTACTAAATTGTGAAAAAATACTGATTTTTGTAAAACTTTCATTCCTATTCAAAAAATTAAGAAATATAAAAGTAACATTTTTAAGTAAATTTTATTTAATGTAACATAATTATTCTTTTTTTATATTAATTAAAATTAATTATATTTGAATCATATTTATATTTTATTTTAGTAAAATTTCATTTTTGGTTTTAAAAACATGTTTCTCTAAAAACTTTTTTGAAGTGCATAATGTTTCTTCATTTTAATTAATTAACAAACACATAATTATGAATTATTTAAATTAAACTTTTCAATTATATATCAATAAATATTAATTCAAAATCATTAATTTAATTTTACTTATCATAGAGTTAATATATATCATCTTATTCTTGAAAAATGCATTTCTTGAAAAATGTTTTTTCATCATATCTGTGGGTTTTATATTAAATTAAATTATTCAAATTATGTGAATTTGATTTCATAATTTTAATAATTATAATTTATATTATATAATAAGGTTATCTATATTTTTTGTTATCATGAATAATAAAAATAGTAAAAAACTTTTACCGCAGTTAAGGTGAAAACGGGTGTACCGAGGGTAAAACTACAAAGATAAGGGTTGAAATGACCAAAAACCTGTATAAATTTTATTACATAAACATATTTTGAAATTATAAGGTCCAATTATCTATAATGTTTATTTTTTATCTCTATGTCATTTGAAAGATGAGGGTATCACTTTTTCTTTTCAAAAATTTCAAGTGTACCACTCACCTAATTTATAAAAGGATACCCCATATCCCCAACTCTTAACACCTTAAAACCCCCTTGGTTTAGCCACTAAAAAACTAAATATCTTCCTTAATTCCATTCCCATTATCAGGACACCCTAGTATGATCATAAATCTATCCTAATAAGTCTTTTGGTTTTAACCTAAGAAGGTTGTCCAAAGAAGAGTTATCATGCTTAACCGAGCATTTTTGTTATATTTTTTATTCTGCCTCCTTAAAACATTATTTAATTATGATGATATAGTATCAAAGGTATCTATCATATACTGAGATTTTATTATGTTATTCTAATAACCTAAATCCATATTCTATTCAATCAAATTAAAAATGAAACCATCATTCATGTGTACAGCGGATTTTCGCCTCGTGAACCAATGTAATTATTTTTCATCTTTATCTCTCACGACTTGCTATAATTATGTATTTAAATTATATAATTATTATATTTAAAAAATAATAATACTCTAAAAAATATTATATAAGATATAACTTCTTAATTTTCATTCCGTGGGGGATATAATAACGTCACTTCTGTGTGCAGCGGACTACCACCTCGCAAGGCGATGTTATTCATTTTTCACTAAATCATTACATGAAAGGTAATAGAGAAAAATTTACTAAATATATGTTATATATATGTAATAATTATGATATTAATGACATTTTTTATCATTTTTAAAAGATAATATATACTTTTATTTCATACACTAAAAAATGATAACAGCTGTAGTGTGTACGTATAGACTACCACCTCCATAGAGTGATGTGATTATTTTTTCATCATAAAATTACATGAATGATATATATGAGTAAATTTACATAAATCTTATTTTATTTTTGATATTATTATAATTCTGTATTGATAATTAAACATCCCTAACCGAGAATCCACTAAATGGCACCCCGATCTGAGTCGCTACATGGCCACAAGCGTGCCTCCCCGTATGTTAGAGTTTGTCGACTAGTAGTGGGGGTCTAGTAATGCATGTTGGAAGACTATAACCTATTTTTTAGTGTAATAAATAATAGATAATATATATATAACATGGTAAATAATAACCAACAAATTAGTACTATGCATTGATAACCAAATCCAAAATAAGGTACAAGCACAACCAAATTAGTAAATATGTCATGTCATTCTAACAGTGTAAAATGTGAATAGAAACCCAAAAAGAAACAAAACAATTACTCCTTAAATGGTTCTTGACAACAATTTTGGATCCCCATTCATGCATTTACCATTCCCTACTCAACTCCCGAGCACAAGACCTTTACCCATGTCCTGACCCGCAACCATGAAATTTGTTTGGGTACCCAACGACATCCTGAGTAGGGTGTGAGTACAACTCAGCAGGACACCACCAACTGTGTATAAAAAATATATAGTATAAATAGATAGTTCATGAAATTATTAAATAAATGACAAGGTAAATAAAAGAAAACTTTGGAGTTGTTAGTTAACAATAATTACTTTAATCGATTCCATCATTGGATTCATGGGTTAAGAATTTACAACATTGACACCACAGCCCAAACCAATCAATTACTGAGAATAAGGAATAATTCATGTTCCCTATCTCACTAAAAAAATCCATATCACAGTCATTTAAATCACAATTACATTGTAGAATCATTCTAGGTATTTTCATCCAATGCAACCATTAGGGCCTAGAACATCAGTCTAGAATCCTAACCCATGCATACTATGGGTGGGTTTAGAGCATCAGTCCAACCCGACCCATGGGAGTAGCCTCAGTCCGTTATCCTACACCACAAAACCATGTTCACATTCTTATTTATCCAATAACCACATATAACATATCAAAAACCAAATATTATGATGAATATAACATTTTTAATTCACAATCCATGCAATAAAAGAATCATCAGCTAACCTTGACCCATTAGAACAATTACTGTTTTCTTGGCATAACTCATTTAACTTATCTCCCCTTTTCCTAAAATTACTCATTTACCATAACAAACAATGCCTTAACATTAACTCATTAAACAAAATTCATTATTTCACAATCATTATCCCATTTAAACATTTCAAATACAAATCACAAGTCATTTAACACATTCGAGTTATTCCATTTGACCCTTTCCATGTTTTTTCAAACAACCCCTTATGAAAAGGCCAACCGATAGAAATCACTACCATTAGTTACCCTTATAAATTGACTAATCATGTTAAAACATCTATCATGGGATCTATTTCCATGCAAAGAAAATTATGTCCTAACTTTACCAATTTCCATGTTTGAAAATATTGGGGCACCCCATAGGTGTCCCTAAATCAGTCTAACCTAACTTAATTTATACTTGGGGGATCATTATGGGTTTAAATCATCACATAATAAACCATTTTATCAATTATAAATTAGGTAAACAAACACACATCAATAAGGAAGCAATATCACAACCATGCACAAATCTATAACAAAACTATGGGATATAACTTGTAGACCACCTACCTCGGTTCTAATGAAGAACACAAACTTCAACAAATCCTTAGATCTTGATTCAAGTGCCCCTTGAATACTTAACCTAGAATACATGGAAGAAATAGGTCTTTAGGGATTCTGAAGGAGATATTCAAAGCCACAAGCCCTAATCCGAAAAAGAGAAGCAAGAGGAATATTAGACATACTCGGAGCTTTGATATGTAACCAATGGTGCTCCAAACTACCTATAAATGAGGGAGATCGATCCTTGGGAGATCTTTAGGATTTAGTTTTATCACTAAGTATAATGGTAGAATAAAGGGAAGGAAAATTGGATGAGAACATAAAAATCCTGAGGGGGCAGTTTTATAATTTTTCACATTTTAATGGGGTGCATGGTTTGGCCGCACAGTTTTCCAAACTGTAAACCTACCATGCGCCAGACTCTACCCAAGATAGGTTAGGATATACAGTCACCTGTGGAGGATGAAAAGTTTTGACAAAGTGTTCACCAATTGTGTGAGAAGCCTACATCCAAGGTTTCACTGTTTGGCTTCCCCCTTTCACGGTTTGCACTAACCATGTGAAAACCGTAAAACATGCACAGAATAACCTGGTTTCCCTTTTCATTCATGTCCTGATCCCCTAAAACACCCCAAACCTACTCATACACCTAGTAAAAATTTAATTAACCAACAATAAGATATTTAAACCAAAATTTAAACCGTTAAATATCTCCACAAAGTTTAGGATCTTACAACCTCCTTGCATTATAATGGCTCTCCCTCAAGCCTTACTCCTGAGCATCATTTAGATTTAGAAGAAAATATATGGGGACACTATGCCCAAATACCTTTCTCCATTTTCCAAGTTTCTTCCTAAACATTTATATTCTACCACACTCTAACTAAGGGAATAGTATTGTGTTTGGTGGTCAAATACCCTGAGAGGGGGGGTGAATCAGTGTATGATAGATTAAAAATACTACCCCTTTGGATCTTGTTTCATCGTTAAAAAACAAACTTCTCTCTTTCTCCCATAGAAATATATAAACAAAAATGAAATCATGCACAGGATATAGTTCTTTTACTTGGTTCACCCTCACTGGGCTACATCTAAGGAGTATACAATGATGATGTACCAATATACCAAATAAACTAAAGCTCATGTCCAATTATAAAGTTTAAGATAGATCCCTTCTATACCTAAACCCACTACCTTTATATGATTTATGGTCTTCTCACTTCATTCCCAAGGGTCACTCCCTATATCTCTTTCTCTGGCTCACTACCATTGGAAAGGATCACCATCTTCCTCTTCCTTTTCTTATTTATCTTGGAAAGGATCCACTCATAGTTTACGGACTTTTAGGTCTCTTAATTTGTATGAAATCATTCATCCTCAACTGTAGATGGATGATCTATTGAATTCTCTTTTACAACAGTAGATGAAATATTATTTTTCTTTTACTTTTAGTTAGAAAAAATTAAGTTCATGAACCTTTTAAGTCCCTTCACGAACCACTTTCTTCTTCCACGAATCGTGTAGCGCATATTCTTTAAGGACCATGTTTTCTACAAACTGTATTTTCTTTTGTTGTCACGTACCACCTCCATGTACCATCTATGTGAATTAATTATGCATACCACTTCCACAAACTGCTTCTATATACCACTTCCATATACCACTTCCACATACCTCTTTCACTTAATGCTTTTGCAAAACACCTTTTCTTATGTGGAATTCTTTTTTTCACAGAGTACTTCTTCAATGGACCACTTATTCTCCTTTCGCAGAATCCTCCTTGTGAAATACTTTTGGACTTCACCGAATTCCCAGATCAAATATGATTTCTTATAAAATAATTCACTAAGTAATTATGGGATTAGAGTTCATTATATAGGAAAATAGATCCGTATAATCTGTTAATCCAAGATTTACCAAATCTTTGATGCAGTGCATCCTTTACCGCGTACTGTGTATCTTCTACGAACCACAATCATCTTGTGAACCATTTTACCTATGCAGTCTACATACCTTCTCTCTTCCTTTTTGGTGGCCAAAATCATTATCTCATTCTCACCAATGATAGGCCATCTCATGTACCACTGGCCTCCCGTGAACCACATGCATCCTGTAAACTGCTTCTATGAACTTTTCACCTTCCGTGAACTATGAGCCTCCCGCAAACCATTTTTTCTTCAGCGAACCATTCTGTGTACCTAATTTTAAATCCAAAAACTATGATTCATGGTCTATGTACTATTCACTCCTATGATTAAATGTTCCTTTTCTAAAAATGAAACTCTTTATTTTGGGGCCCAAAAATTCAGAAAACACTAGGAAACTATGCCACCTTAAACACCTTCTTTGGAAATCACCATCCATACTTATTCAAAATCATATGTATTTTTCAAAAAAAATAATATAACCCAAAACATACCGAGAAGACATCTTGAAGGATTTTTTCCCAATATATTACCTCACAGAATTTTCTCACTACTATCCACAATATGAACTGATTCTTGTCTAAGGACGCATCAGCCTCAGGTTCAACATCATCAACATCAACCACATCAGATGGATCAGAGTGATACTATTTCAGCTAGGAAACATGAAAAATATTTTTCATTCTAGTATACCATTTTGGAAGATCCAATCAGTATGCCAATGGTCTAATTACTCCACAATCTCAAATGGTCCCATGTACATGGGTGCTAACTTTCCCTATTTCTGAATCCAATGGTGACCCATACTTGGAAACACCATAAGAAACATATGATCACCTTCCCCTAACTCAAGAGGTCTATTAAATCAATCCTCATATGACTTCTTCCTACACTGAGCTATTTCCATACACTTTTGAATCAACTAAACTTTTTCTGAAATCTCTTGCACGAGGCTCGATCCCAATAACTCTGATTCCCTAACCTCTAAAAAACATAACATAGATCTACAAGGTTGACCATATATTTCCTCAAGTGGTTCCATATGAATTGTATCCTAGAAGCTATTGTTGTAGGAAAACTCAACAAGTGGTAAGTGTTTCTCCCATGATCCACCAAATTCTAGGACACAATCCCACAACATGTCTTCAAAAACCTTGACTAGTACACTCTGATTTCCCATTGGTCTATGGGTAGAAATTTGTTCTCAAAAACACCTAGATACCAAGCACCTTCCACAATTTATTCTATAAGTGCTATGTGAAATAAAGATTATGATTCTAAACTATATTACATGACACCCCATGCAGTCATACTATCTCCTAAACATACATCTCACCTAACTGATCTATAGTGAAAGTTTCTCTATTTGGAAGAAAGAGATCCACCTTAGACAATCAATCCATGACTACCCATATCAAATAATTTTTACAAGGCATACTTGGGAGTCCCAAAACAAATTCAATTGTCATGTCATCCCATTTCCACTCTGGAATGAGTAATGGCTGAAACAAACCACTGGGGCGTTGATGCCCAGCCTTCACCTGCTAGTTGGTAAGGCATCATTCCATGAAACCATCAACTTTATTCTTTATCCCTTGACACCAATACTACCTACAGAGATCATGATACATTTTGGTCAAACTGGGATACACCTCCCACATTCATGCATGAAACTTTCACATCAAATATTCTCATATACGTGTTAGCTCAAACACATGGAAAAAAACATAAAGGATCCCATCTCTACCAGCAGTCTGACAAGAAGGTGACTCCCCACCTTTAAGACATTCCTTTATAGATAAACATTCTGGATCTAAAAGATGCTTCTCTTTGATCCGGCTCAAATGTGTGGAATCAATGGACACTGATACTAGGGTCATCTACCCTTTCCCATCCTGCAACTCTAGGTGCATCTCAATGAACATATCCATCATCCTCCACTTAGTAAAAGACTCTTCTATCATCTAATTTTGAGTCTTTTGACTCAAGGCATCTGCAATTCTACTCCCCTTTCCTAGTTTATAAATAAACTTGAACTCAAACGATTGCATGTACTTAACCAATATTTGTTTCCAAATATTCAAATTATACTGAGATAAAATATACTTTAGGATTTTATGATCGGTGTACACTATAGAATATTCTCCCAACAAGTAGTTCCACCAACACATCAGTGTGAAAACTACCATGGCCAACTCAAGATCATGAGTGGGGTAGCTACTTTCATGAGGCCTCAACTTTCATGACCCATAATCCACATCCTGATCATCTTTCATAAATATCACCCCACGTCCAACACTAGATGAGTCACAAAACAGGTTATATTGCTTACCTAGATAGGGTAAGATCAGAATCATAATGGTTTCAACCTCTTCTTCAACTCTTGTAAAGAATTCTCATATACCTTAGTCTACTCAAACCTGATTCCCTTCTTGGTTAATCCTAAAAGTAGCATAGATAAAAGAGACAAATCTTATATGAACCTTTGGTAATAACCAGCTAATCCTAGCAAACTCTTCTTGGGAAAATCCCAATACACAACTTCCAACACTTTCTATAGGTCCACTTATACATCTCCTCCAGAGATGATGTAACCCAAGAAATTCAATTTATCAATCAAGAAGTGACACTTTAATATCCTAGAATATATCAGATTCTCTATTAGTGTACTCAAGATGATATCAAGATGTTTTTCAGGATCTTCATGAGTTCTAGAGTACACTAAGATTTCATAAAAAATAACTAAAAACTAATCCAGATAAGGGTCAAAGATTTGGTTCATCATATCCATGAACATTTTCATCATAATTATCAACCCAAACATCGTAAAAAAACCATACAACTCATACTTTCTCTTGAAGGCAGTTTGCAGTACATCATATGGTCTCACCCTTAGATGATGATACCCTAACCTTAGATCAATCTTGGAAACACCATATCACCACTCAGATGGTTAGGAAGATCATCAATTCGAGGAAGATGCTATCAATTCTTGACCGTCAATTGATTCAACTTCCTATAATCAACACATAATCGCAGCGATATATCATCCTTCTTAGAAAACAACACTATTGATCCCTATGGTGACGTACTAGGATGAAAAAACACTTTTCTATCCAAGTCCTCAACTGATTTTTATGTTCTAGTAGTTCTTCTAGTTAAATTATATATGGTGTAATGGAATAGTTTCTACTCTTGGAAGAAAATATATTGTGAACTCAACATCCCTCTTGGGAAGAAACCCTGATTAGTACTTAGGAAACACATCCTGGAATCGATCCACCGCCATAGGAAAGAAGAGTTGTTCTTCAACCTCATAATAAATCATAATACAACCTACTTGGGCTATTATATCACCCAATGGAAAAAAATATTTCCACTCATAGCCTATCCGAACATCACATTCCCCCCAATAGACGTAGGTATCCCCCTCAAGTGATGTGAATGTTACCCTTCGATGGAAAAAATAAATATGGGCCTAGTATAAAACCAACCAATCCATGGCCAAAATCATATCAAAAATCAACATTTCAAGCATGAACAAGTCCCACAGAAAGTGATATCCACTAATCTCTAAAGCACACCCCTTACATTTCCTGATTTTTTCTACCCACAACCCTAACAGTTTATTAATTGACATAACTCCACACATATGGTCTACCGCTAGACCCAACACAACCACAAAATGTGAAGAAATAAAAGAATGAGAGGAAATTGTATTGAATAAAGCGCTAGCAAGAGTAGAAGTTACTAGAATCTTACCTCATGTAGTTGATGGTCCAACATTACTACCTTCCGTTACAGACTAAACTACATGAAGTTTTCCTACCTCCCCAACATGGGCTTCGGGATGAGATCCTGGTGTTGTGATACCCTACTGATATGGACGGTCTCTCCCCGGAGTACCACATTCACTACCTCAACTATTATGACTTGTCATGATCTAACTACCATCCTAATACATGTTAACCAAAACCATTCCTACACTCGAAATATACCCTAATCCTTAAACTATTTCTGACTACTGAGGGTTCCTATAGAACCTCTGAACATGGACCAGCCTACCACACAGTTGAAACTTGACTGGGGTCCAGGAGAATTGACTCCACATGTGTCCCGATCTACCACAGAGATAATAGCAAACTTTATCACTACATTGAGACATTGTTTCCCTTTTTGACTACCCTATCCACCACTGCCCTGGTGGATGCTCTTGAAATGGTGTTTCTTACCACTGAATGTTGCACCACTAGATCACCCTACCAAATATGTATGTCCACTTCATGTTTCCTCCTTGATATTCCACTCTGAGATAAAGTCCTGATTCATTGCTTCCAAAAACCTATTTATATGAAATATATTCACCTAGTACTTGATCTCATGTTGAAGGCCATCCAAAAAAACACCGTGCCATAGCTAACTCATCTCCCACTAAAGAGGGAAGAAAACTATACAAGTCTATGAAATGACCTACATAATTCATCACTGACATGGTTCCATGAGTCAACCTCATAAACTCTGTAGCCTTGTCCTATATCAAGGTCTCTGGATAGTAATTCTCAAAAAACTTTTCCTGGAAAAAATTTCATAATAACCCCTTTACCTGCTCTATGTGAACCCATATGTCCCACAAATGCTTCGCCTGACCTCATAGAATGTAGGATTCTAGCTTGACTCACTTCTTGGGAGGAGTCTCTACATGATCAAGAATCATCTAGATAGAATCTATTGATAACTCATCCACTACTGGGCCACCTTCTATGGTAATTTTTGTAGGTTTCTACAGCTGAAACTCTTGAGTCATCTCATACATGATCAACACAACATGCCCTGAGTCCCTTTCCATCATCTACATAAAATGAGCAAGTTTCTCCCAGAACTTCTCCTATCCTCTATTTATGTGGTCCACTGGGGTCTCTTGCTCCACTTCTGAGGGATCATTCTTAGTGATATCCTCTTATATCCCAATGGGCACACGTCATCATGGTGGAACTTCTCAAAAATGCTAAACACGATTATTAGAACACATAACATTAAGTTTCCATAATTTATAGAAAAGAAATATCTTCACTATCCATAACTATTCCATTTATCATACATTATCCCATCAGACCACATCACATCGATGAAACTACCCTCAACCATCCCTACCATTAATCATAGTTAACTTGGGGTAAACCAACATACATGTTTATAAGTCTTTCATTATACACCCTTTTCCAAACCTTTCCCACTTTGAATAACAAAAATATTTTCCTTTTAGACACACTGCTCATTTCATAATTTATTACAAACAAAATTTTAACTCATTAATAACCCTTCATTAAGAACAAATCTTGAACCCTTTAGCATTATTTCCATTTCACCCATTTTTATCATTTTCATTAGACAAAATTTTATTTACATTTTCAAGATATTAAAATGAATCCTACCCTTTATATCCCACATATCCATCTTGTGTGTGCCAATCATGATGAATTCCACCTACAATCCTAGGTACCAATAATGATGCATGAATGAATAATCTCATTTCAATCTAGTCATGAGAAAAATATCATGAAACTGTCATATCACACAACATGTGCATCACCCAATGGTTAAATGTCATTCAACCATAATAACACACACCAAAAACAACAATTAAATCCTAGGTGACTTGGTTTTTCCCTCATACATGGGTCAGCTACTCATAAACATGAGCTAATTTCCAAGGATATAAAAAACCTAATCTCACATCTACCATACCCAAATATTAAGGAACATAAAATATCTTCTCTTATACCACCTGGTAATTTTCTCGGCCCGGAATCCATTAAATGGTGCCTCGAGCTGAGTCTCTACATGACCTTAAGAGTGCCTCCCCATACACAAGAGGTTGCTGACTAACAGTGAGGGCTAGGTAAATAACATGGGTAGACTATACCCTCTTATTCATAGTAATACACAATAGATAATATATATATATATATAGATATATATAAATGGAAACAAAATCCAATAAACTAAGAACATGCATTGATAACCAAATCCCAAACATGGTGAAAACAAAACCAAATAATTAAACATTCCATGTCATGATAACGATGTCAAATGTGAATGGAAACCCAAAGAGAGGTAAAAAAAATAAATACCCGAATAGGTATTAACTCCAAGTCTAAATCCTCATCCATTCACAACTCATGCCCTACTCAACTCCCTAGCACATGGCCTTTATCTTTTTCCTGACCTGTAACCATGAAATCTACTCGGGTACCCAATAGCAACCCGAGCAGGGTGTGAGTATAACTCAGTAGGGAACCACAAATAATGTCTAAAAAATAACTAATATAATCATATAGTTCATTAAAGTATAAAATAAATGAAAAGGTAAATAAAATACAACTCTAGATCCATTAGTTAATAGTATTTACTTTAGATAATTCCATCTTTAGATTCATGCGTTATCATTGACACCACAGCCTAAACCAATAAATTATCAAGAATAAAGAATGAATAAAGTTCCCTATATCACTAAGGAAATACATTTTAGTATCATTTACATCACACTTACTTTGGATCATTATTATAAGTAGTTTCATCCAATGAAACCATTAGGTCCTGGAGCATCATTCTGACATCCTAACCCATGCATTATATCGGTGGGTTTAGAGCATCAATCCAACCCAACCCATGGGAGGAGCCTAAGTCATTCATCCCACACCACCAAGACATGTGCACATTATTATTTATCTAATTACCACATATATGATCTCAAAAACTAAACATAACAAGGCATATAAAATTTGAAATTCACAATCCATGCAAAAAAATAATCATCATCAATTCATAACCCATTACTACAATTTCCATTTTCTTGGCATAGCCCATTTACCTTATCTCCCCTTTACATACCTTTTCTCGTTTAGCATAATAAAAAATGACTTCACATTAATTCATTAAACATAATTCATCAACTCACAAGCATTATCCCATTTACACATTTCAAATAAAAATAACAAGTCATTTAACACATTCCATTTATTCCATTTGACAATTTCCACAGTTTTTTCAAACAACCCCGTATGAAAAGGCCAACGATAAGATATCACTACCATTAGTGTCCCTTAAAAACCAATTATTTGTATTGAAACATTTATAATTGGATCTATTTCTACACAAATAAACTTAAGGCTTAACTTTACCAATTTCCTAGTTTAGAAATATTGTCACACCCCATGGGTGGTCCAAAATCGGTCTAACAAACCTTTATGCATTTTAAGGGGATCATGAGGGATTTAAATCATCACTTAATAAATAATTTTATCAATTATAACTAAATTAAAAAACACACATCAAGTGGGAAGAAATATCACAACCACACATGCACAAATCTATAACAAAATAATGGAACATAAGTTGTAGACAACCTACCTCAGTTCTGATGAAGAACGCACACTTAACCTTAGCCATAGATCCAGATTCAGGTTCCCCTAGAATCCATAACCTATAATCCACCAAAGAAAGAGTTTTTTATGGATTTGGAAGGAGGTAGTCAAATCCACAATCCCTAGTCTATAAAAGAGAACAAAGAGGAAGATTAGACATACTCGAAGCTTCAATCTGAAACCAACGTCGCTCCAAATAGCCTATAAACGAGGGAGATTGATCCTAGGGAGAAATTAAGGGTTTATTATAATGACCCATACTTTAAATACATGGTTATTACTTCATAATTGATGCATAATTATTACAACATATAACAAAACCATGATACAAGCATATAGGTATAGTGTCTTTAGAAACTGGGAAACATAAACAACTAGTTCATAAATCATCTACATTGTCTCCCTTTTATTTCATCATATCTAGAGTCCCTTTTGGAATATACTACTTAATACCCTTGTTCCTGACCTGGGAAAATGAAAACATACAAAATGGTGAGCTCAAATGCTCAGTAAGGGTAAACAAAAGAAATATCAATCATATCATATTCATAAGAACATAACATTTTGAAAATCTTAACCAGCAAAAGAGATCATAACATCATAACCTGGGATAAATCATAGTAGTGAAATGTAATCCCAATAATCATAACTAAAAACATAAAAAATTTTGGCATACACACATAATCATAGAAAATCATTTCATATTAGTCAAGGCTCATTGCCAAGAGCATTATAGCGGAAAAAGTCCATTACTGGAACAAGTTCACTCCTCGTTCCGGTCTTGTATCACTGAACCAGATTAACTTTCCATTCCAGCCATTTCTATCTCATGAGATATAAACCTTTACCCAATGAATTGGAGGGAGATATATGTCCCACACATCTCATAATAAAACCATTCTTATGTGTGCCACAAAATCATAAACCATACATCATAGCATAACCCATGTAATAAAAATGGGATTCTTAAACATCGTGACATCATAAAACAATTCATATAAGATAAAGGACCTCATAAAAATCATTCCACCATAAAATAATCAAATAAATTTAATAATAGTGATATAAACATAACCCTATATTATCTTATATGGAAAATTATTTTGATAAAACACTTGAACTCCATTCTTGAGGAAAATATCCTTTCTACTTCAAAAACATTTTTTTCTTTTCTTAGCATGTCATAAAATTTTAAACTAAAATAAGTTAATTAAAAAAATAAACTTCAAAACTTGTAAAGTAATATTCATGGAAATAATTTTATATTGACTCATAAAATCCATTCATTCCGTATAAGTTAAAAAAAACATTCTTCTCGTACTTTGGCTGGAAAAGTCAAAAAGTATCTCGTACTGAAAATGACAAAAGACTCCTTTCATATCTTTTACTAAAAATTATCCAATAGTTAAAATTAGATTTAAACAATTTTAGTAGGTTATAAATAATGTTACATATTGAGGAAACATGGATATGGATTATAAATATGCCCTGGTAAAATTTGAAGTATAAACAATCTCAGAAAAAAATGAGATTGTGAGATTTTCCCTTACCTTAGGTCCGATATGATTTGTACGTATATGAACCTCCTGTATAATGATTTAAATAATTTCATTGACTTATTAAAGAATCATATTCATTGTTATGATATAATATATGGTCATATTATTATATTATTATTAGTAATATTTCATTGAAACTTGTTATTCGAGTGTTCATTACTTTATGTTCTTATGCATGTTTTGTCGAATAAATTCTTATTCTTCTTTTTAGGTTATAGATAACTCATTTCCAGAATGGTATTAGTGTAATATATATCATATTTATTCATTAAATTCATTTATATAATCATTATTCAATGAATATCATGTAGAATGAGTCGCATCACATCGTGGAGATGGTAGGTCGTACGTACGCACGAGCGATGATATCGTTCCCATGATCGTGGAATTGTATTGAAGTGTATGTATAATATTTCAGAATAAATATCATAATAAAATAATCATATATAGTTATTATTTACACCATTATACCCATCCAAGTAAGGTGATGGTGGAAAACAGATTACACCACGGCGTGGAGACGGTATTCCGTACGTACGCACGTGCGGTGATTTCATTTTCCGTAGAATGGATCGAAGGTGAAATATGTTTGTTTAATATTTATAATAACAAATCAGTATATGATTGATACTTATGTTATTACTTTATTATTAAACAACAAAATAATATGAAGTAGAAGAAGAAATGAATTTGAAAGAATCGGTAAAGGATATTACCTCTTCTTCGACAGGCCTCTTTGAAACCTCCTCTTAGGATACTAAAATTGTTCTTTGAAGAATACCAGGACCTCTATTATGTTTCTAGGGAAGTTTATAATGTAAATGGTCAGGTTTTTTATGAGATTGAATGCTCAAAGTTGTGTAAAGAGGAGAGGGAGGAGGTTCCCTTTTATAAGGGAGTAGAGGGGCACCTTAGGAAAAACTTAAAATATTATTTTATAATAAAGTCATATTCGGTTTATAACAGCTAAAAATTGATTTATTTTGAAGATAAAGTGGGGATTTGTTTAAATCCTCTCAACCAATATGTTTTAGACAAGTTTAGGTTACTATTTTAACCTTTTCATTTAGATTTAACTCTAAGTTAAATAATTTAACTTTTACCGTGTCTTCTTGTTTTCTTACACAATTTGGTTAATAAACTTACCATAACAAGACAAACTAACCCCAAGTGGTTCATAATTAATATATATAACCTTATCTAAGTCATTTGGATGAACCTTATATTTTTAGTAATATAATAACAATTGATAATATAATATTTGTTTTAAACACTATTTTATGTCAATTTTAAAACTATTTGGTAATTTATTTTTGTGAAAATCATAACAGCATGATTAGTTCGAAAAAATTTTATTAAATCACTACTAATATGTCATATTAACCTATAAAATTAGTTTAATTTATAAAAAGTCTCAAATTACATTTATTTGGGTATTTATAATATCAATTATGTTAATATTTCATTAATAAGGTAATTACTGCATCAACATTGTGTCATTAATAAATTAAAATATTTAATGTCTAAAAATTATAAATAAAATACCATTATGTAGGAAATATTTTTATATTTCTAATGAACATTTATAGTCTAATTTATCTTATGTATAACCCTATATTAAAAATGTTTTACTTATTAAACTTTGATTTTAACTCTTTTAACTCCTCTTTAAATAAAATAATAATAAGTGTCCTAATCTAATCCAAGTGGACCTAAAGGGTAATATTTTATTCCTAAGGTTGTTTTTGGTCTAATTACACTTATTCTATAGAATTAGGACATGTGTTAGGGTAATAATAATATCATTTTTACCCTTAATTACCCTATTTACTTTTAACCGTGGTAAATAAAAGTAAAAAGTTACTATTCACCAAAAATTATTTTTATCTTATTGAACCAAATTTTACTCCTTTATATTAACCGTGTCTCTTGGATTTTCAAAATTCAACTAACACAAGCGGTAAAATTAAGTTTTATTTACAATTGCAAATGCTCCTAGGAGGTGGGTAGAAGACAGTGAAAAGTTCAGTAAAATTTTTATATATCTAAAATTATTATAAAATGACTCCAATGAATTACATTGAACTTATATAAGTATTATGAATCTATTTTTACCTAAAATAAATTTAAATAAAATAAATTATTATTTAAATAAAAAGTCGGTTTTAACCAATAACTCGATGTTTTCACTATTCATCAAAAATTGAAAGTTTTCAGAAAAATACCAAAATTTCACCCTAGGATAATTTAGATATTCCAAATCCAAAAATGAAGTCCATTTTGAAAGATAAAATTTATAAAATTTCAATAAGTGGGTATTACTATTCATAACGTCTAGTTTATATAATATTTTAATAGCATATTGTTGTTTAGTGAAACTCGGTATTACGTACAACACACGCTATCGTGGAAGGTCATGATTGTGTGTAAATCAAGCCAAGATAGTGTTGTATGTATTGAAAGATTCTTTTGATGTTGTGTACAACATAAGACATAAAAAAATATAGTTTTCATAAACTATCAGGGTGTTACATTCTACCCCCCTTAAAATGAATTTCTCCATCGAAATTCATCACTTCGTAACAAACAGATGAGGATACCTCTCCCTCATCATATCCTCAAGCTCCCATGTAGCTTCTTCTAATTGGTGGCTCCTCCATAAAACTTTCACCAAGCGAGTGGTCTTGTTCCGTAGAACTTTTTCGCTACGATCCATAATCTCTATCGGTTGTTCTTCATAAGAAAGATCTTGCTCCAGTGGTACAACTTCTGAGCTTAGTACATGTGAAGGATGGGGTATGTACTTTCTCAGGAGAGATACATGGAACACATCGTGAACTTGAGAGATATTTGGTGGAAGCGCCAATCGGTAAGTTTCCTTCCCAACATGGTCCAGTATTTCGAAGGGACCGATATACCTAGGGCTCAGCTTTCCCTTCTTTCCAAATCTCATTACTCTCTTCCAAGGAGATATTCATAAGAACACTTTATCACCCAATTCAAACTCTAGGTCTTTTCTTCGGTTATCGGCATAACTTTTTTGTCGACTCTGAGCTGATCTTATGTGTTGTTGAATAGATCGGACCTTTTCTGCCATCTCATCAACAAGATCAGGTCCTAATAGCTTTCTTTTTCCAACTTCATCCCAAAAAGTTGGAGTTCGGAATTTCTTTCCATATAGAGCTTAATAAGGAGCCATCTAAATACTGGAGTTAAAGCTATTATTATAAGAAAATTCCACCAAAGGTTTGTGTTGATCCCAACCACCTTTGAAATCCATATAGCAGGCTCTCAACATGTCTTCTAGAGTTTGAATTTTCCTCTAAGACTGACCGTCTATCTGAGGATGATAAGCAGTGCTGAAACTCAACTCTGTATCTAGAGTATGCTGAACACTTCGCCAAATCTTCGAGGTAAACCTCAGATCCCGATCAGATATAATGGAAAGTGGTACTCTATAAAATCTTACTACTTCCTTCACATATATCCTGGAAAGATAATCCAGAGAGAAATATTCTCTAATAACAATGAAGTGTGCTGACTTCATAAGACGATCAACAATAACCCAGATAGCATTATTGCCTTTGGATGTTTTAAGAAGTCCAGTGACAAAGTCCAAGGTGATGTTTTCCCATTTCTATTCTGGTATGGGTAATGGTTGTAATATCCCCTTATACTTCTGTCTCTCGGATTTAACTTGCTGACAAACCAAGCATCGAGAGACATATTTAGAAACATCTCTTTTCATACCATCCCACCAGAAGTACTCTTTTAGGTCCATATACATCTCCATGCTTCCAAGATTAATAGAGAATAAAGAACTATAAGCCTCATCCAGTAGATCCTTTTTTAATTCTGGGATGGGAGGAACACAAACCTGATTCCTGAACCTTATTATCCCATCACAATCAAGGTTGAATTCATGAAAATTTCTCACCTTCTTTTGTAACTCTACATCTTCTTTCTGCGCCTCTTTAATCTTTACATGCACAGATGGTTTAACATTCATTTGAAAAAGATAATATTTTTTCCCTTCCATTATAATTCCAAGATCCATCCTTTGTAAATCCATAAATATTGGATCTTTTGAGATCCTCATCATGGATAAGCTAGCATGGTCTTGTTGACTTAATGCATCTACCACCTTGTTTACTTTCCCAGGGTGATAATGAATTGAGCAGTCGTAATCCTTAATCATCTTTAACCATATTCTTTGATGCATATTCAGCTCCTTTTGTGTGAAAATATACTTTAAACTTTTATGATCAGTATAAATATCACACCTATCACCATAAAGATAATGCCTCCATATTTTTAATATAAAGATTACCACAGCTAACTCCAAATCATGATTTGGGTAATTTTGCTCATGGATTTTCAACTGTCGTGAGTCATAAGCTATCACCACATCATTTTTCATGAGAACACACCCTAGTTCCTTCTTGGATGCATCATTGTAGATCACAAACCTTTCTCTACTACAAGTCAGTGTGAGCACAGGTGCACTGGATAACCTTATTTTTAACTCCTTGAAATTCTATTGACACTCCTTCGTCCAAACGAACTTAACTCCTTTTCAAGTCAACCTGGTGATTGGATTAGATAACCTTGAAAAAACTTTCACAAAATGTCGATAATATCCATCCAGACCAAGAAAACTTCAGATCTCAGTTACTGTTGTTGGTCTCGACCATCTTTTGATAACCTCTGTTTTTGCTGGATCCACAGATATCCCCTCTTTTGAGATTATGTGACCCAAAAATGAAACTTTTTGAAGCCAAAATTCACACTTAGTAAATTTGTCATAAAGCTTCTCATTTCTCAGGGTCTTTAAAACAATTCTCAAGTGATCTTCATGTTCTTCCTTGATCTTTGAATATACAAGAATATCATCTATAAAGACTACCACAAACTGATCAAGATAGTCTCTAAAGACTCAATTCATCATATCCATGAAGATAACAGGGGTATTAGTAAGACCAAATGGAATCACTATAAATTCATAGTGTCCATACCTTGTACGGAAAGTTGTCTTTGGTATATCCTACCTTTTGACCCTTAATTGATGATACCCTTAACGAAGATCAATCTTGGAAAAGTATTGAGCTCCACGTAGTTGGTCAAATAAATCATCAATGCATGGGAGAGGATATTTGTTCTTGATAGTGATCTTGTTAAGTTATCGATAATAAATGCAGAGTCTCATTGATCCATATTTCTTCTTAAAAACCAGAACAGGTGCTCCCCAAGGTGACGCACTAGGTCATATGAATCCTTTATCAATATTCTCTTGGAGTTTCTTCTTCAATTCCTGCAACTCAATTGGGGCCATTCTATAAAGTGCCTTTGAAATAGGCATAGCACCCGGTATGAGTTCTATTGAAAACTCAACTTCACAATTTGGTGGAAGACCAGTCAATTCCTCTGGAAATACATCATCAAACTCCCGTACAAAGGGTGTATTCTTAATCATGAGTTTCTCTCCAACCAATTGAGATAAATAACCTTCATTTAGTGTAGTTAAGACCCATAAGATGGAATAAATTTCCACTTGAAGGTCATGTTCATCCTTGCATCGATAGATGATCATATATTGATCTGGAATATGAAATGTGACTTCCCTTATTTGGAAATTGATATGATCTCTATATAAAGAAAGCCAATCCATGCAAATAATCACATCAAATTCCACTATAGAAAGGATCACAAGATTTTCAGGAATCACTTTCCCACAATCTTCAATCAGAGAAGAATTGTAAACTTTTGATGTGACAGTTGTTCCATTAGGAGTTGTCATAGCTAACTCAACATCTAATTGTTGAGGTAATACAGCGATACCCTTATAAAATTATTCAGAAATAAAAATAGTGGGTGGATCCTGAATCAAATAAAACATTTGCTACTTTAGAGTGGATGGTAAGTGTACCTTTCACCTCTTCGTTATCATACTCCATATCGCTGATAGAAATTTCATGTGACTTTATTTTGTCTTTGGCCTTAAGAGTTTGTTGACATCGATCATCATCAACAACCCTTGGATTAGGGCATTGATTGGCATAATGCCCCATCTTATTGCACTTGAAACACTGAAGTGTAGCATGTTCATTTTGTGTATCCCTTCCTTTGTTCGCATCATTAGACATCTTCTTCCCATTATTTCGACATTCAATTTCCCGATGACCTTATTTTCCACACTTAAAACATTTGCTTGTCCCTTTAAGACAATTACCTCCATGTTTCTTTCCACAATTTGAGCATAAGGGAAACCTCATCTTCTTTTCAGTGTGTTCTTTATATTTTCCTTTGAATTCCATTTTCCTCTTCTTATCAAACCTATATGACTGATGGGTTACTCCAATCTCTATATCAACCTTGAGATCACATCGAAAAATTTCCTCGTAGCTATTGAAGTCTCTTATGGATAATGCCCTTTGAAGCCTTGGTTTTAAGCCACTAAATAATCGATCGATTTTACTCTCAGGTTGGATAATAATTCTAGAAGCGTACATTTCAAGTCTTGTAAAATTTTCTTCGTAGGTACCAATAGATTCATCATCCTTTTGCTTCAGTTCAAGAAACTCTTTCTCCATCTTTGTTCGAATAATATGAGGGAATTACTTATTTAAGAATAAGTTCTTGAACTCATACCATTCCATGGACTCAATTTCATCTCTTTGACTTGTATTCTTGATAAGATTCCACCATTGATCAGCTTCACCTTCCAAATGATATACTTCTAAGATGACTTTATCATGATCGGAACATTGAAGGATTGAAAATATCTTTTCAGTGGTACTGATCCATTGTTCAGCCACTAATGGATCAAAAGACCCACTGAATGAAGGTGGATGCTGCCTCATGAAGGATTCAATAAAATCTTGCTCCTTCCTTTGCTCATTTGGATTTCATGCATGATTCATAGCTTGAGAAAGTTGTGTGAGCATGGCTACAAGATTTTTCATTCCATCTCCCATAACATTTGGTTGCTCAGGCAGACAATCATTGCATTGTCTGTCGCATTCAGCATTAACACGGTTCCTTTGGGTTCTAGCAATTGACTAAAACCAAGAAGCATAGTGTGAGAAACACTAATTACAAAAGGAAATCCACATAATCAGTAATAAAATTTAACACTTTAGTTCTTATCATAGGTTATTCATGTACATTTATAAAATACTAAGATTATGTTCTATGCTTAGACATATCCTTAAGGTTCTTACTAAGGTTTTCACATCCTAGTTTCCAAAGGTTGACTATACCTTTCCTATGATACCAACTATAACGGTCTGAAATTACTTCCAGTGGACTATAATTGATACCTATCAGGGAACTTCGTGGGCGGATACACCCCCTGGGCGGGACACACCACCATCCCCAGTGGCAGCCATTTTCTCATGAAGCCCTTGGGCAGAGAGCCATGCTTCGTCCAACGCACACATGTGAGAGTTCCCAAGGATCAGATTCATTCCGACCTCCTTTTCCTCTGATACCAACTATAACGACCCATACTTTACACACATGGTTATTACTTCAGAATTGAAGCATACTTATTACAACATATAACAAAACCATGATAGGACCATATAGGTATAGTGTCTTTAGAAACTGGGAAACCTCAACAACTGGTTCATAAATCATCTATATTGTCTGTCATTTATTTCATCATATCTAGAGTCCCTTTTGGCATATCCTACTTAATACCCTTCTTCCTGACCTGGGGAAAAGAAAACATACAAAAGGGTGAAATCAAAAGCTTAGTAAGGGTAAACAAAAGAAATATCAATCATATCATATTCATAAGAACATAACATTTTGAAAACCTTAACCTACAAAAGAGATCATAATATCATAACATGGGATAAATCATAGTAGTGAAATTTAATCCCAATAATAATAACTTTAAACATGAAATTTTGTGGCATACACACATAATCATAGAAAATAATTTCATATTAGTCAAGGCTCATTTCCAAGACCATCATAGTAGACAAATTCCATTACTGAACCGAGTTCACTTCTCATTCCAGTCTTGTATCACTGAACCAGATTAACTTGTCGTTCCAGCCATGTCTATCTCATAAGATATAAACCTTTACCCAATGCATTGGAGGTAGATATAGGTCCCACCCATCTCATAATAAAACCATTCTTATGTGTGACACAAAATCATAAATCATACATCATAGCATAACCCATGTAATAAAAATGGGATTCTTAAACATCGTGACATCATAAAACAATTCATATAAGATAAAGGACCTCATAAAAATAATTCCATCATAACAAAATCAAATCAATGTAATAATAGGGATAGAAATACAACCCTATATTATCTTAGATGGAAAATTATTTTGATAAAACACTTGAACTCCATTCTTGAAGAAAATATCCTTTCTACTTTAAAAACATTTTTTCCCTTTCTTAACATGTCATAGAATTTTAAACTAAAAGAAGTTAATAAAAAAAATAAACTTCAAAACTTGTAAAGGAGGATTCATGGAAATAATTTTCTATGGACTCATAAAAATCCATTCATTCCATATAAGTTAAAAAATATTCTTCTCGTACTTTGGCCGGAAAAGTCAAAAAGTATCTCGGACTGAAAACGACAAAAGATTCCCTTCATATCTTTTACTAAAAATTACCAACAGTTAAAATTGGAATTAAACAATTGTAGGAGGATATAAATAATGTTACATATTGAGGAAACATGGATTTGGATGATAAATATTCCCCAGTAAAATCTGAAGTATAAACAATCTCGGAAAAAAATGAGATTGTGAGACTTTCCTTTACCTTAGGTCCGATATGATTTGTACGTATCTGAACCTCCTGTATAATGATTTAAATAATTTCATTGACTTATTACAGAATCATATTCATTGTTATGATATCATATATGGTCATATTCTTATATTCTTATTAGTAATATTTCATTGCAACTTGTTATTCGGGTGTTCATTGCTTTATGTTTTTATGCATGTTTTTTCGAATAAATTATTATTATTATTATTAGGTTATAGATAACTCATTTAAAGAATGTTATTAGTGTAATATATATCATATTTATTCATTCAATTAATTTATATAATCATTATTCAATTAAGATCATGTAGAATGAGTCGCATCACATCGTGAAGACGGTAGGCCGTACGTACGCACGAGCGATGATATCGTTCCCATGATCATGGAATTGTATTGAAGTGTATGTATACTATTTCATAATCAATATAACTTTACAATAATAATATATAGTTATTCTTTACACCATTATACCCATCCAAGTAAGGTGGTGGTGGAAAAAAGATTACCCCAGGGCGTGGAGATGGTATTTCGTACGTACGCACGCGCGGTGATTTCGTTTTCCGTAGGATGGATCAAAGGTAAAATATGTTTATTTCATATTTATAATAACATATCAGTATATTATTGATACTTATGTTATTACTTTATTATTAAACAACAAATGAAGAGGAATTAGAAGAATAAATGAATTTGAAAGAATCGGTAAAGGATATTACCTCTTCTTCGACACGCCTCTTTGAAACCTCTTCTTAGGATACTAAAACTGGTCTTTGAAGAAGACCAGTACCTCTAGTATGTTTCTAGGGAAGTTTATAAGGGAAATGGTCAGGGTTTGGCCAAGCTTGAATGCTCAAAGTTGTGTAAAGAGGAGAGGGAGGAGGTTCCCTTTTATAAGGGAGGATAGGGGCACCTTAGGAAAAACTTAAAATATTATTTTATAATAAAGTCATATTCAGTTTATAATAGCTCCAAATTGATTTATTTTGAAGATTAAGTGGGTATGGGTCTAAATACTCTCAACCAATAGGTTTTAGACAATTTTAGGTTACTATTTTAACCTTATCATTTAGATTTAACTCTAAGGTAAATAATTTAACTTTTACAGTGTCTTCTTGTTTTCTTACACTATATGGTTAATAAACCAAGCCCAAATAACCCAAAGTGGTTCATTATTAATATATATAACCTTATCTAAGTCATTTTTCCGAACCTTATATTTTTAGGAATAGAATAACAATTAATAATATAATATTTGTTTTAAACACTATTTTATGTCAATTTTGAAACTATTTGGTAATTGAATTTTGTGAAATTCATAACAGCATGATTAGTTCTAAAAAAGTTAATTAAATCACTACTAACATGTCATATTAACCTATAAAATTAGTTTAATTTATAAAAAGTCTCAAATTACATTTATTTGGGTATTTATAACATCAATTATGTTAATATATCATTAATAAGGTAATTATTGCATCATCATTCTGTCATAAATAAATTAAATTATTTAATGTCTAAAAATTATAAATAAAATACTATTATGTAGGAAATACTTTTATCTTTATAATTAATATTTATAGTCTAATTTATCTTATGTATAACCCTATATTAAAAATGTTATACTTATTAAACATTGATTTTAACTCTTTTAACTCCTCTTTAAATAAAATAATAATAAGTGTCCTAATCTAATCCAAGTGGACCTAAAGGGTAATATTTTATTCATAAGGTTGTTTTTGGTCTAATTACACTTATCCAATAGAATTTGGACATGTGTTAGGGTAATAATAATATCATTTTTACCCTTAATTACCCTATTTACTTTTAGCCATGGTAAATAAAAGTAAAAAATTTACTATTCACCAAAAATTATTTTCATCTCATTAAACCACATTTTACTCCTTGATATTAACCGTGTCTCTCGGATTTTTGAAATTCAACTCACAGAAGTGGTAAAATTAAGTTTTATGTACAATTGCAAATTCTCCTAGGAGGTGGGTAAAAGACGGTGAAAAGTTCAATAAAATTTTTATATATCTAAAATTATTATAAAATGACTCCAATAAATTACATTGAACTTATATAAGTATTATGTATATATTTTGACCTAAAATAAATTTAAATAAAATAAATTATTATTTAAATAAAAAGTCGGTTTTAACCAATAACTCAGTGTTTTCACTATTCATCAAAAATTGAAAGTTTTCATAAAAATACCAAAATTTCACCCTAGGATAATTTTGATATTCCGAATCCAAAAATGAAGTCTATTTTGAAAGATAAAATTTATAAAATTTCAAAAATTGGGTATTACAATTCATAATGGCTAGTTTATATAATATTTTAATAGCATATCGTTGTTTAGTGAAACTCGGTATTGCATACAACACATGCTATCATGGAAGGTTGTGATTGTGTGTAAAGAAAGACAATCTAGTGTTGTGTGTAGTGAAAGATTCCTTTGATGTTGTGTATAACATAAGACATAAAAAAATATACTTCTCATAAACTATCAGGGTGTTACATTTAGGTTCATCACTAGGGATGTAGGTAGAATAAAGGGGATTAAAATAGAATGAGAGAATAAAAATAACTATGGGATACATCATAATTTTTCACTTTTTAATGGGGCACATGGATTCGCTGCATGGTTATCCAAACTATGCACCAACCATGCGAAAACCTCTACCCAATAAGGGTTAGACTAGACGGTTACCTGGTGAGGACTTCATGGTTTGAAAAACCATACAACAACCATGTGAGAAGACTCTATCCAAGGTTTCACGATTTGGCTTCCCCCTCACACAGTTTTTACTAACAATGCGCAAAGTATGAAACATGCACAAAATGGACTTGTTTCCCTTTTTTCATGTCTTAAGCCCTCAGAACACCCTCAAACCTACTCAAACACCTGGTAAACATTTAATTAACAATCATTAATATATTGAAACCAAAATTTAATCTAGTACAAACCACCATGAATTATAGGACCTTACAGGTAAAATACTTCTTAACTTCTTTCCATAATGATCATTGAAAAATGGAAACATTGCTCGTACATACGTATGACCTACCATCTCCTTGATTGTAACATAGTTCATTTTTCATAACCATAATTCATGATTAGGTTTAAAATTATAAATTTTGTATAAAAATAAAAAAATATTTCATTATGATTATTATGGATATGATGGAAAATGATCTCTTTGACCTCAGTTAGCACACCAAACCCGTTTTGAAACAATGAATCGGTCATCCTCAAAACTCACGACATGGAATTAAATGATTAATTATTTAAATATTTCATTAAAAAATAATATAAATTATTTAATTTTAATTTATTAAACATTTAAAATGTAATTAATAATTCAAATAATTGTTATATGTTAATTATACTATAGTTAAAGGACATACATGGAATGTCTGGACTTTAGGTAATGGAACTCATCTTAATTTCAACTTCATTGAGTCATATTTTAATACTATGTACCTAATTTATTTGATATTGTGTATATACTACCCCATTTACATGTAACGTCATGATTCCTTCATAAATAATGGTATTTTAAGTTTCAATTTGAGTTATTTCATCCAATGGTATTTGACATGAATGTTACCTTGTGGTAATGAATTTCATAATTGAATTTATTTTCATTGGGTTATATTAATTCATCATTGATTTTTATATTATATGATTGTGTTTGTGATGAATTTTTATTTTCTTATGTGGTATTTCCACTTGTTTTATTTATATTTACATTTTATTCACATAATCGATTCATTTATTAATTCTAACTTCAACATTATGATCATTGTAAGGGTTTCTTATATAAATTTTTTTTTGGACATATGTTATACACATATATTATTTCATGAGGTGTTTCTACTTCCCTTTTTAGATTTTATATCAAGAAAATCCTTATGTTTAGGATACTTGAAGTATCATTTAAAGTTATTCTTTAATTGGGATTATGATTGAGGAGTTACCAAAATGGAAAAGGATTTATGTTACAATCTTCCTTCATGCATGATTGTTTATGTTCAATGTTAAATTTGAGGAAATCATGTGCTGTTATTCTTTAGGCCACTTGTATTTTATTCATCTATGGTTTTGAATGTTTTCATATGTTTAATTTTCCATTTCCTTCCTTATTACTGAGGAAATACCAAGAAGTTTTTTTTGTAAGTGATATCTACCTTGTATTTTTATTTAGATTGCGAATCTTTATCTTCCATATCCATGATTTAAAAAATATTATCTTGTAAGAATAAAATATTTCCTAAATATATTCTACATGATATTTTAATTTTATTTTATATTAATTTTAAAGGAAACTTCTTGAAATTTTTCAAATGGGTCACTTTTTAATGCCTTTTTAAAAAATGTTTTGAAAAGAATATTTATTTTTAACATTTACAACATGAAAATATTTTTCATCTATCATATACATTATTTTTTTGAATCAACCATTATATATTTTCAAGTTTATTTTTTAAAAATGTATTTTCACAATATTTTTTGATTTTTTTAGTTTTTTTAAAGTGATTTTAAAAGTGAAAAGTTTATTTTCCTCAAGAATGATTTTAGTTATAATTTAATGATATTTAAATTCATAAAAATCAACAACCCTTGATGTTAATTATGTTTCACTATGAAAATTTTTAAATGAAACCATCCTAATTATTTCTCTAGATGGATTATAATTGTTTTAAGAGATTTTCATGGAATTTGTTTCATTTCCAGAGTTTAATCAAGTTATTAAATAAATGATATATGTTTTTATGAGTTTCATGATGAGATTATATTTATAAAAAATGTATTCATGTTATAGTTCTTGGAAATTGTTTATGAAGGTTTGAGCCCCATTATAGATCACAGGTGAGCCCGATATAGTGTATACAATTAGGTGTGCCCAAATAGAGACAGGGGAGCCCAATATAGATTATATGATGGGTGCGCCCATATAGTTCTCAAATGAATTGGATATAGAAGTTGATAGTATGGTTATTACATTTATAATTGTTCTTCAGGGGTTGTTTAAGCTTTATATGAATATAATATACCAAGATACTAATTTTTTTTCTTATTATGGGTTCTCAATGATTCATCTAATCAAGATTGAAATCAAATGAATTTTGATTATGTATTATTTGGAATATTTCCTTTGATAAAGGTTTATTCCATGTTTAATGATTGAATATTTTGGTATTAATAGGTATGAATATTCTTATGTTATGATCATTAACTTTGATTATGACATCAGGCCCTTATGCTCTTCTTATTCTCACTAAAGACATTCTATTTTTAATGATTATGTTTACCCTTACTGAAAATTTTAGATCACACTTATTATATTTAATTTTCCCTAGGTTATGAATAATAATTTTAAATTAATTATTTCTATAGTTGTTTCATATAGATGATGATGATAATGACCTATTTTGAAAAAAGAAAAGTTTTGTTGTGTGGTAGAAATACTCACTTAAAGGCATGGGTATTATTTGTGTAATAGTTTTTCATAATTCTATAAAACTATAATATCAAAAGGTCCTTGGTTATGTAAGTTTTACAATATTTACTTTTAATTTTTTAAGGTTTCTATGGAAAAACATGGGTCACATTTATCGATATCAAATCCATAAATATAATTTTTTTTTATTTTAGCACTGGATTTGGGAGTGTGGGGTCGGGGAAATTACAGCTAGTATTAGAGAATGGTTTAGATAAATTTGGATATTAGGATTTATATATGAGAGGTTTTATTAAAATATATGGATACCATTATTATTTTATGAGATTAAGATTTATCATAATTTCAAATTATTGGAAACTCATTTTGAGATTTTAAGTGATGAGATCTTAAAGTGATTAATGACATTTTAGGAGATGTTTTATTGGGTTAAAGTATATGTGATTATTCAGTTTAATGATAAGTATTCCTTTAAATTCAATGGAAATAAGTTTTAAGTTATTTATAAACTTTGTGGTTTATATGATCTTGGAAATTTGGGAATGTGTATTTTATCATATAGATAACCATGAGATTGAAATGTTATTTCAGAAGAATATGACTATATTTTTGGGATTATTTGTTGAACGATGTGATATAACCACAGAAGTTAAAAAAACTCCTTAATTTCTAGGTTATTGAGGTTATTTGGTAAATTGAGTTATTTATTTATGTAATTATTTAGTTTGATGTTTGGGTATTACTATTGAATTTTAGAGATTAAAGAGTTATTTCATCATATAAAGGTTTATTCATTTTGGGAATTATCCTACATTGTTCTAAATGTCCTAGTTTTAGTTAATGTCTTAAGATTCGAGTAATATATGTTTATCCTTTTTTATATTAAGATATTCACTAGAATATGATATGAGTACTTAATTCCTAAAAAAATTAATCTTTAGTACTCTTTGTTTTGAGAAAATTTGAAATTATTGTGGAAATTGATTAAAAGAGGAAATTATACATGTCAAGTAAATATATTCTCTTTATGGTAAGAAATTCGTCTACACATGGAAAAGGATCTTGAAAATAAAAATTTTGTCCTATTACCATCATATTTTATGAAACTACAGTCTTTTAACTCAATAGAAATTCATGCTTTGGTGGTCGTTACCCTTCTCTTGATAATTCACTTTCTTATGATCAATGATCTATGTCACTCTACATCATTATTTGGGCATTAAATGTTTCTTACATGTACACATCATAACTTAAAAATAATTTTCTTCTACTTGGAAACCTAGTTGTTTTATATTACATATTACCTTTTTACTTCCTTCTCTATCTTTTTAAGTGGAAGTTATATTTACCCTTTTTATGAAGTGGGATTTGAACAAGGGTATTCTGAAATGTCAAACCCATTTTTATATAGTTAAAGTTAAAATTGTTGGGATGAAATTTTTTAAAGGGGTCTGGGGGATAATGTAACACCCTAATATTTTTTGTATTAAAAAGATGAATTTATTCTCAGTAGAGTACAATACATACAACATTTAGCTTAGAAAAACCATGAAATAATATTATTTTAAATATAACCATTATAACCTAGATGTTAAATTAGAGGGTATGAATCGTATTAAGTAATTTATTATATATATATAATAATAAATATAAATTTTTTGATAATTTCTTAGTAAATAAAAAAAATAGGAAAGTAATTTCATTCATCAAAAATGTATTTTCTACAAAAAATGATTTTTATTACTCTCTATGAGAAAATATTATAATTAAATTATAGAGATTTTTAAAAAAAATATTTGATAAAATAAACATAAATTTTAAAATAATCTTATCAAAATCTACTTAGGGTTAAAATTTGGGACTATTTTGGAAAATATTGATTTTTCAGTGAATAGTGAAAAATACTGATTTTTGTAAAACTGTGATTTCTTCTCAATAAATTAATAATTTCAAAAGTACCATTATTCTTTCAATTTTATTTTAAGTAAAATTATTATTATTTAGTAATATTAAATCAAATTATTTACATTTTAATGATCTTTATATTCGATTTTAGTAAAAGTTTAATTTTGGGTTTAAAAACAAGTTTTCCTAAAAAATATTAAAGTGAATATAGTTTATTCGTTTTAATTAACTAAAACTCCCCATAAGAATGAATTATATAAATTATGTTTATATATTATATTTAAATAAATATTAATTAAAATTCATACAATGATTTTTACTTTTCTTATAAGGACCTGACCTTAAATATTACATAATCTTGAGTTTTAAGTTGAGAGTTCATTCTCTTGCATTTGAGGATCTTTTTAGGATTATAGTTTTATATAATTATGTCACAAAACATACATAACAGACCATAAATTAAAAAGTGTTCACTTTCAATTTTTATCAATTTTTCCCATAATATAATTATGTTTAAATAAATCATGATTTCCTTTCATGATAAATCTTTACAATTTTTAACTTGACTTCATCCTCTCCCTTACCCATCCTTAAACCCAATGAAAAAAAATGTGGGATGAGCACAAAAATATTAGTAAGGTACATATAAATAAAGGAAACCATTATTCTGGTGAAAAACATGAAGGCCCATTAAATCCTTACCTTTAACTCAATATTATTTGATAAAATGAAATAAATCAATTCTACATGAAAAACACACACACTTTTTGCTCAAATAAAATCATTAAAACATATATCAAAAAAATAAAAACCCCTTTTGGAAACTTAGATAATCATAATAATAAAACCATTTCAAAACCCTTTTAGTTATAATAACTATGTGACCAACTTTCAATATATTTAATTTGAGAACTTAATCATTACCCAATGCATTTGAGAGCTATATTGGGGTTCACCCTTCATATAATATATATCGAGATCATCCATTTTTTATGATCTATAACATAGATCAACACTTTGTATAAGATATATCGGGATCACCCATGCTATAATGGGGATGAACACCTAATATAAGTTGTATTAGGATCACCCATTTCAAATAATTCTCAAGTACCATATAATGAATAAAACACTTTATACTTTCACCATTTCATCATAAAATCCTTTTAAAAACACTTTTAAACCCATATGAAAAAAACCTTAAAATAATAATAAAATTTTCTTTTAAAACCCAATTTTAAAATATATATATATATATATATATATATATAAAGGTAAAGAGTGTTTTATTGAAGAAAAAATGAAATATTGAGAATGAATCTAGAAATAAAATAAAAACCAATGTGTTAAAAAGTCATTTTCATTATGTATATTAATAATAGAACATTCCTTTTATCATTTTTCAAAATGATCCATATAAAACATGTAAAAATATTCCTTTTGAAAACATTTTAAAATAATGTATAATGGCACATAAAATTTAAATTATAAATATTTTATGTACATATAAAAATTTTCAAAAAAATCATTCTAAAAATAAGGACATGTAAAAGAAATATTTGGAAGGAAAATGTTTAAATAATTATTTTAATGAAAATTGCCTTATCACATTAGAAATATTGGAATCATAAACCCTGTGAAAGAATATCATTAAACAAAACTATAAATACCATGAGAATAGATAAATTAATGATATAAAATATCAAAGGTTCTATATATACACCTTTTAAAATAGTATATGTGTATAACATCAAATTATACATCAATTAAAGGAAATTGAGATGAATTCCCTTACCTTGAGGTAGACTTGTCACTTATTTCTTAATTATCATGAATAATAATCATATATTAATTATTTAAATTATCAAGAACTTTTTTCATATTTAATATTACTTTTATTTCACTTATTAACATGTTATATATGATTACTTAACCAATTACATTTATATTGTATGTTTGGATGATATTTGTTTTATGTGTCAAAATCGGCTTTGGTAGGTTGAATATGGAAAAAGAGGTCATTATTTAATCATATAAAGAATAATAATCATGTAATAATTATCATATTTATAAATAAATTATAATTTTAATACTAATAATGAAATTTTTTTTGAGAAATGAAGTATGTTATGGTCATGGAGGTGGTAGGTGATACATAGGCATAAGTAACGTTTCCATTTTTCAACAATCATTATATAAATAAGATAACTAATATTTTATACATATATAATTATAATAATATCATATATAATATATTATTTCATCAAATGTACTTATATATATATCACCCAAGTGGTGTGGTGATGAAAAGAGAGTCTCATCACTTCGTGAAGGCAGTAGTCCACATGTACACGAATGATGTTATAACATTTTCAATAAGTGAAATGGTAAGAAATAAAATGATATATTACCTTTTAATAATGATAAATATGTCATTAATATCATAATTATGTAATTTATATAATATATATTCATTATATATACACATATTACCTTCCATATAAAGTGTTAAGTAAAAACAAATCAAATCACTTCATGAGGCGGTAGTCCACCGTACACATGAGTATTGTTATCGTATCCCCTTTGGATTTAAAAGTAAAACATATAATATGATATAATGAATCTAGAAGTATAATTATGTTATAAAAATCATATATATATACTTTATATCTATTCCTATACCCAACACTAAGATGTGGTAATGGAAAAATTAATGATATCGGTTCATGGGGTGGTAGTCCGCTAAACATAGGAATGATAATTTTTTAGCCCATATAATGGAAGTGGATAAGGATAAATATTATTCCATAAAAATAATAAAATTTTAATATATTTATTATACATTTTTTATCATATTTTATGTTTTAATACATAAATGAAGGTGTAAAAAGAATAAATAAAATGAATGAGATTTGTTATGACAATTTCTTTCTCTAAGAGAAACATCCTTTCGATCTCCTCTTAAGGGCCCTAGTTTTGGTACTTTGGGAGAACTAGTAGCTCTATAATATTAATAAGTATGTCTGTTATAGAATTTTTTTGGGTATATTGGAGATAAAGGTATTTTGATGTTTGAATATGTGAGGGTAGGAAGTTCCCTTATATAAGTGGGGAAAGGGGACCTACTTGGAAATTACTTGGAAATTTTCCAAAATAATTCAAAATGATAAATTCATTAACATAAAAAAATTTAAAATGAACCTAGTTTGAAAATTTTAAATTATAATTTTTAAATATTTCTTTACAATAAGAATTTGATAAGTTTTATAGTTATTTTAACCCTTATCTTCTTAGTTTAACACCACGATAAATTGGTTTTTACCTTAACTTCGATAAATAATTTTTACTCTTTTAACCATTTATTTAGGAAAAAATTAAGATGAAATTATTAGATAATATAAATTATTATTATTAAAAATATTTAATCCATTTTACCAAATTAAATTCACATAATTAGAAAATTTAATGTTAAACAAAACCCACATATGAGACGAAAAAACGGGTTTTCAAGAAGAGTATTTTTTTGAGGAAAATATGATTTTATATGAACTTAATGACTAATAATAATCATTTTATGAAACTATATTAATATTTACTGATATATTATATATACATTTCATATAAAACATTTCCAATTATTTATTATTTTAATTAATTAAAATAGAGAAACATTATGCTTTTTAAAACAGTTTTTATAAAAATTCCGTTTTTAAACCCAAAAACAAACATCTACTAAAAAAATATAAATTTGATTAAAAATTAAATAATTGGAGTATATATAACAAAATAAAACTTATGTTACATAAAAATCAGTATTTTTCTCTATTCATTGAAAAATCAAGATGTTTTGAAAAATCTAAAAATTTCACCAATATTAAATTTTGATATTCTAATTTTCAAAATAAAGTTTGTTTCATCAAAAAAATATAAAAATTAATTATAATATTTTCCCATAAAAATAAAAAAAAAAATTGAAAAAAAACATTTTTTTAGAGAATAAAATCATATTACTAAAAATTGATTGATTATTCAACAAGAATTTATTAATAAATTTATATTGGGTATGATATATATATTTTTATATCATAAATTGGTTAATAATTTTCATAAACAAAAATTTAATGGATTGGTTATAAGAATATTATTTTTCAGGTTGTTTAAGATCGGTGTTGCATGTGACATACAATATTGATAATAGTATATCTTATAAAAATATTCAGTATGTTACATTACCCTTAAACTAATGGAATTGTATCCTTGAAATTATTTTTACCTCAACTTCTTAATTCATGAATTCTTTCATACCCTACATTTTACATTTCAATTCCATAATCCAATGTTATAAAAAAACCCATGGAAAGAAAAAAAATAAATTAATTAATTAATAAAAGTAGGTCATACCTTTATCAGGGTATCCAACTTATTCCATTGTCATTTTGTTCACATAGATAGAAGTTTTATGCATTAAAACAATGTTGTAGAGATTCTTCAAAGTTCCTTTCATCATTTTTTCTAATGAACCTTGTGGATTATGGGTCTTATTGATGTTGGTAAAGAAATTTTGTGGAAATATCCTTTTAGTGACATATAGTTTCAAAACATCCTATAGAACATTATTTTTATAAAACACTTGGATCAAGTATATTTTGAAACATTTAATTAAGGGTCCTTTCAAAATAGCATAAGCAATACCCAAAATATTATAATTCGATACCAAATATAAATATGTTGCACAATTTTCTCCTTCCCCCATAGCTAATTGAAAGTCCAAGTATAATTTAAAATATTGTGACAAGGTAAACTATCTGAAAATTACTTGAGGATATCTCCCATTTTAGAGAAGATGAGAAAGTTGGGAAATTATGGTTTGATTAAAAATAATCCATAAATAGCAATGGTATCAAGTTATAGAGGCGGTGTTTGATATTTCATACAATTGTTTGTAAGAGAGATGTTTGTTAGCAAAAATTTCAAAATTATAAGGGCATGAATTTGTAATAATAATTGAAAGAGGGTAATTAGGAAGAGTTAGAAGTATTGTTTTCAATCCTCCTACTTCTATTTTTTAACCAAATTCCTTGATCTGAAAAATTTAGAAAACAATGATTTTACTAAAAGAATATAATTAGAAACCTAACCTATTTTTAACCAAATGTCATAATCTCCAAAGTTGGATAAACCATTTCTATGATACCAACTATAAGGACTCGGTCTTAAAAATTAAATAATTATGATTTTTATGTCAAGAATTAATTCTCTTATATTTTAGGATCTTTTCAGGGTTACAGTTTTATAGAATTAGGTCATAACTGACACATTACAAACCATAAATTACATACTGGACACATTTGATTTGTATCAATTTTTCTTATAATATAAATCTTTTAAAATAAATCATGATTTTCTTTTATGAAAAATCTTCATAACTTTCAACCTAACTTCATCCTTTCCCTTACCCATCCTTAAACCCTATTAAAAACATTTAAAAACATGGTATGAGATCAAATAGATCAGTAAGGGATATAAAAAGAAAGGAATCCATTAGTTTGCTGAAAAATATGAAGACCCATTTAATGTTTAATTTTATCTCAATTTTCTTTGAGATAATGAAAAAAATCAATTCCAAATGAAAAAAACACCAACTTTTCACTCAATGAAAATAATTAATAACCGCATCAAGAAAATAAAAACCCCATTTTGGAAACGTAGGGAATCATAATCATAAAACCATTTTAAAAACATTTTAGTTGGAAAAAATATATAGTAAACTTACAATATAATTATACATATAATATAATCATTACCCAATTCATTATAGATATATAATGGGGTCTCACCCTTCTTATTATTTATATTAGTCTCACTCATTTTTTATGATAAATAATTGGGATCAACCCATCATATAAGTCATATCGAGATCACCTATGAGCTATAATGGGGATCAAACATTCATATAACATGTATTAGGATAACCCATTCCATATAAATCTCATGTACCATATCATGAATAAAACACTTTATTCTTGAAACTTTTCATCATAAAACCCATTGAAGAACTCTTTTAAACCCATATAAAAAACACTTTCAAATAAAAATACCATTCTCTTTTAAAACTCTATTTTAAATACCAAAATAACTATAAAAATGGAATGATAGTTTTTCATTGGATTAAACATGAAATATTACAAAGTAATCCATAAATAAAATAGTTTCTATGATGGTGGAAATTTCATTATCATCATGTATATTAAGAATAAAACATTATTTTTGTCGTCTTTCAAAACATTTCATATAATACAAGTAAAAATATTCCATTTGAAAAAATATGAGTATAATGTACAAAGAAACATAAAATGTAATTTATAAATATTTTATTTTTATATAAATGTTTTCATAAAATCATTTTAAAAACATGGACATGGAAAATAAAGAGTTGGAAGGAAAACATTAAAGGAGAATGTTTTAAAATAAAAGTCCCTTATCACTTTGGAAATATTAGAATCATAAGATCCATGAAAGAATAACATTAAAAACATTAAATACCATGATAATTGATAAATTAATGATATAAAATGTAAATTTCTTTGTATATACATCTATAAATATATTATAGGTGTATAACATAAAAATATGCCTCGATGAAAGGAAATTGAGAAGAAGTTCCTTACCTTGAGTCTGACTAGTCATGTGTCTTTATCATTCTGAATAATTTACTTATGTTAATTATTTAATTTCTTGAGAAACTCTTTGAATGTTATTATTACTTTTATTTCACTTAATACCATGTTATATGTTATTTCTTAACCAATTAATGTTACATCAAATGTTTTGATGATATTTGGTTTATGTGTCAAAATCGACTTTGGTAGGATGATTATGGTCAAAGAGGTAATTATTTAATCATATAAAGAATAATAATCATGAAATAATAATCATATTTATACATCAATTATAATTTTAATACAAATCAAAAAATATGGTTTTGAGAAATGAAGTAGGTTATGATCATTGAGATGGTAGGTCGTACGTACACATGAGTAACATTTACATTTTTAAACAATCATTGTGGAAAGGATGTAAGTGATATATTATCATTACATAATGATTATAATATAATATATACCATATTATTTCTCTAAATATACTTATATATATTACCCGTGTGGTGTGGTGAGTAAAATATACTCACATATCTTTGTGAAGGCGGTAGTCCACATGTACATGAATGATGTTATCTCTTTTCCAGTGAGTGAAAAGGTAAGAAAAAAATTATATATTAAATTTTCATAAAGATAATATGTCATTTATATCACCTAATTTTATTATATTTATCCTTATTACCTTCCATGTAAAGCATAATTGAAAAATAAATCACATCACTTCGTGTGGTGGAAGTATGTTGTACACACAAGTGACGTTATTGTATCCCCAATAGAATGAAAAATAAAATGGTAATATGATATAATGAATATAAAGGTTTAATTATTCTATAAAAATCATATATATATATATAATTTATATCCATCATAATACCTAACCGAGAGAGGTGGTAATGGAAAAATGAATGACATCAGTTCATGAGGCGGCAGTATATCGTACACATGAATGGTGATTTCGCAACCCATTTGATGAAAGTGGATAGGGATAAATATTATTTAATAAACATAATAAAAACAAATTATATGGAAAATAATGGATTTATTATATTGTAGCTTTTAAGACATTATTAAATGTGGAAAAACAAGATATAAAATGAAAGATCTTTGTTAAGACAATTACCTTATCTAAGATAAACCTCTTTGGATATCCTTTTAAGGATCATAGGTATGGTCTTTTGGGAAGTCTAGAAGCTATAGAATATGACTAAGGATGTAAAGGAGAGAATTTTTTAGGGTTTTATCAATCCAAATGCCTTTTTAGGTGAGTATAAGTGAAGGTAGGGTGTCCCCTTTTATAAGTGGGTAAAGGGGACCTCCTAGGAAATTAAATGGAAATTTCCCAAAAACTTCAAAATAATAAAATCATTCACATGAAAAGTGGTTCAAAATTACCCTAGGTTTGAAATTTGTAAAAATAAGATGTAAATATTTCTGTAAAATAATAATTTTACATGTGTTAGAGTCATTTTAACATTTTTCTTCTTAGTTTAACCCCATGGTAAATCAATTATTATCTTAACCACGGTAAATAATTTTTACTATTTTCTATATTCATTTTGGTCAAAAATTAAGTTGACCGTATTAGATAATATAATTTTTTATAATTAAATAATTGGAATCTATTTTAAAAAACTCAATTCATAGAAGTGGAAAATTTTAATTCAAATCAAAACCAGTAGACGCGATGATAAAGCAGGTTTTTAAGTAGGGTATTTTTTGAGAAATATACTATTTTTTATTAACTCTATGACTAATAAAACTTATTGTATGAAAATAAATTAATATTTATTTATATAAATTTAATTAAAAAAATTCCCATTAGGTATTATTTAAATTAATTTAAATTTGAGAAACATTATTCATTTTAAAATAGTTTTTAAAAAAAATCTTGTTTTTAAACCCAGAAACATTATACTAATTACGAATATAAGGTTGATTCAAAATTAATTAAATGGATTAAATATAACTAAATAATACTTCTTTTATATTAAATCATATTCAAAACATAATGGAACTTTTAAATTACTTAATTTATCAAAAACAAAATACTTTTTTCAAAAATCGATATTTTTCACTATTCACTAAAAAATAAATATTTTTCAACAAATCCCAAAATTTAACCAAAAGAAAATTTTGATATTCTGATTTTAAAAATTAAGACCATTTAATCGAATAAATTTTCTTAATATCTAAAAATTAATTATAATATTTTCACCTAAAAATAATAAAAAAATATTTTTGCATAAAAAATGTATTCTTGGAGAATAAAATTACTTTAATAAAAATTTATTATTTATTTACCAAGAATTTATCAATAAATTTTTATTAGTTATGATATATATATATATATATTATAAATTAGTTAGTATTATTCATACCCACTAATTTTATGGCTAGGTTATAATGATCATATTTTTTACGGGTTTTTTAGGTCGGTGTGGCATGTCGTATAAAATATTTAAAAAAATATTTAATTTTTAAAAAACATTATTATGTTACATGTCATATAGTTAATATAAAACCTTCTTATTCTTGAAAAATACATTTCTTAAAAACCTTATTTTTTATCACATCTGTGAGTTTTATTTTAAAATGTGTTTTTCCACTTTTATGAATTAAATTTGGTAAAATAGATTCTATATTTGGAATCATCATAATTTATGTTATATAATATGGTCAACATAAATTTTTTCATCATGAATAGTGAAAATAGTAAAAATATTTTACAAGGTTAAGGTGAAAACAGGTTTACCAAGGGGGTAAACTAAAATGATAATGGTAAAATGATGTAAAAACTTTCCTAAGATCTTTTAGATTGCCGTATTTAGACCTTATTTTTTCAATATCTTGATAATGGTCTATTTTGGATCATTTTAGCATGTGAAAAACGTGGGTATCACTTTTTATTTAAAAAAAATACAAGTGTGTCACCCACATCACTTATAAAATACCACCCAATCTTCTCTCTTAATCACACATTTAAATCCATTTGAATTAGGTAATCCCTAAAAAATATCTTCCATAATTACCTCCCTACAACCTAGATCCCCTGATTTGATCCTAAATCAATCTTAGGATGGATTTTGGTTTTAACCTAATGAGGTTGTCTAAAGAAGAGGTATAGTTCTTAATTGAGCCTTTTTATTTATTTTCTTCTTCCACCTACTTTATATATTTTTTAATTGTGATAATATAATAAAAAATATATCCCATATACTGATATGTTATTACTTTAATTTTATTTTTCTAAATCCATCTACTCTTCTATAAAATGGGAAAACCCCATTATTCGTGTGTATGGAAGACTACTACCTTGTGAACCGATGAAATTCGTTTTTCATAATCCACACTTGAGACTTATTATAATAATGAATTTAATGTATATATATGATATAAGAAACAAAATTATACTTCTTGAAATATTATATTACATATATATTAATACTTTTCATTCTGCATGGGATATGATATTGTCGTTTGTGTGTACGGCAGACTACCGTCTCGCTAGATGATATGATTCATTTTTCACTAATGCTTTACATGGAAGTTAATAAAGATAATTTTAAGGAATATATGTTATATAAATGACTTAATTATTATATTAATTATAGTTTTATAATTTTTTAAAGATAAAATATCCTGTTCATTATTACAGTGAAAAATGATAATGTTGTTTATGCATATGTGTGGACTACCGCCACTACGAAGTGATGCGATTATCTTTTCATCATAAAATCACATTATGATATATATAAGTATATTTTAAAAATATTATATTATTTATGATATTATGGTAATTTTTAAAATATAAAATATTACATACTTTATTTCCATAATTATCATTGAAAAATGGAAACGTTACTCATGTGCATGTATGACCTACCATCTTAATGATTGTAACGTAGTTCATTTTTCATAAAAAACATTAATAGTTAGTTTTAAAATTATAAATTATATATAAAAATTATAAATATGTAATTTTTATTATTCTGGAGATGATGGAATAATAAACTCTCTGACCTTGTTCAACACACCGAAGCTATTTTGAAACAATGAGTCGAACGTCCTCAAAACTCATGATGTGTAATTAACTGATTAAGATTATAAATATGTTGTTAAAATAAATAAAATTAATTATTTAAGTATAAGGTATTAAATTTAGAAATGGTTCTCAATAAATCAAATTATTTATATATTTTTATTATGCATGAGTTAACGGAAAAACATCTAATGTATGGACTAGAGGTAAGAGACTTTGTCTCAATTTCCCCTTCATTGAGTCATATTTTAATGTTATACACATAATTTCATTTATATAATGTATATAATTAACCTTTCACATGTAATATAATGAATCCTCATTATATAATGGTATTTTATGTTTCTATTTCAATTATTTCACCCAATGGGATTTGACTTGAAAATTACCAAGTGGTAAATAATTTCATAACTCAATTTATTTTAATTAGGTTATATTACTTCTTCATTGTATTTGATATTTTAAGATTATGGATATAATTTAATTTTATTATATTATTATGTATTTAAACATCTTTAATTTGTAATGAATTTTGATAAACATAATAAATTCATTGATTAATTCTCACTTTAATTTTATGAATAATGTAATGGTTGCTCATATCAAATTTTCTTCTTTGGGACATATGTTATATTGTACACATATCTTATTTCATGATGTGTATATACATCTCTATTTAAATGTTACATCCTAAAATTCCTTGTTTTTTTATATTTAATGTATCATTTTATATTATTATTTCACGGGGCTTGTGATTGAAGAGTTACCAAAGTAGCAAAGGATTTAGGTTTCAATCTCCTTTCTTTCAATATTGTTTATATTAAATATTCCTTCAAAGGAAATCATATCATCTTATTTTAATAAAACAAATCTATTTTCTTCTCCTATGGTTTTAAATTTGGTTCAAAAGTTTAATTTCCATTTCATCTATTAATTATTGAGGAAATATCAATAAGGTTTCTTGTAAGTGATACCAACCTTGTATTTTTCTTTATATCAGGTATCTTTATCTCATATATACATGATTTAAAAAGTATTTTAAAAAATGTTCTATTATAAAAATAAAATATTTCCTAAATCTATTTTAAATTATCTTTTAATTTTATTTTAATTTTTTAAGGAAACTTCTGGATTTTTTTCTAAATGGTTCACTTTTTACTCCCTTTTTTAAAAATGAATTGAAAATAATGTTTATTATTAACATTTACAACATTAATGGATTTTCCTGATTTCATTTCCATTGTTTTATTTTAATATTCCATTATAATTTTCCATGTATATTTTCAAAGAAAATTATTTTCATAATATTTTTTGAATTTCTAGTTTTTTAAAAGTGATTTATAAAGTAAAAAAAGGTTATTTTCATCAAGAATGATTTTAATGATAATTTAATGGTATTTGTATTCATAAGATTCAACAACCCTATTTTTTAATTATATTCCACTAAGGATAATTCTTAATGATACCATCCTAATAATTTATTTGGAAGTATTATTATTGTTTTGATAAATTTTCAGGGAACCCGTTTTTTTCACAAGTAAATCAAGTTATGAAAGGGATAATGGTTTTTATAATATTTATGATTAAATGAAAGTTAAATGTTCTTTATTAATGTTATTTTTAATTAAATTTTTTCACATTGTGTTGAGACCCATTATATTTCATGGGTCATCATGATATAGATTATACAATGGGTGTGCCTAGATAGTGATGGATGGGCATGATATACCTTATACAATGGGTGTACCCAGATAGTGCTCCAATGCATTGGATATAGAATTAAATCATTTGGTTATTCTATTTTTAAGTGTTCTTTAATGGTTATATAAGGGTTCTATTAATATAATTTCCCAGGATACCCATCTGTTTTATTTATGCCTGATATGGGTTATTAATGATTTCTTTGATCAATATTGAAATGAAATTGCTCATGATTATTGATTCTTATGAATATTTCCTTTGATAAATAATGATTCCATTTCTTATTATTGATGATATAGTAATAATGGGTAGGAATAATATTATGTTTTTCTCATGAATTTTTATTGTGTCATTATACCCTTATGCTCTTCTTATGCTCACTAATGGCATTCAGTTGTCAATTATTATGTTTATGCTTACTGAGCATTTTATCTCACTCTTCTTATGTTTCTTTTTCCCTAGGTTATAAATAATGATTCTAAATGAATTATTTCTGGAAATGTTTCATATTTATTGTGATGATAACATATTTTGAAATAATAAAATCAGGGTTTAGTGGGAGAAATAATCACTTAAAGACATGGGTATTAATTTTATAAGATTTTTTAAAATTTATCTAAAATATTAAACCCAAATTTAATTGGTTATAGAAGTGAGCGAATATTTACATTTGATATTTAAATGTTTGGATGGAAAAAACTAGGTCATGTTTATTAGTATCAAATCCAAAAATGTAATATTTATGATTTAAGCATCAGATCTAGGAGTGTGGGTTCGGGGATATTACATAAGGAATATTATTTATAAAATAAATTTATTATTCAATATATATTTAATTAATTTAAAATGTATTAATGGGTGGGGCGTTTTCATATATATCCCCTTGATGTATTGGTAGATCTCAATAGAAGAATATGTTGGCTAGCTATAAGAACCTGGTTTTCACTCAAGTATTGATCCTTTAAATTTCAGATTAATTCCTTATTTTGGACCTAATATTTATTCCTAGTGAGTTAGAGAGGGTCCCAAGGGTTCATGTGGCTTGTTCCAATCCCAGAATCCATCTTTTTTTAAAAAATGGTCATGTCGCACGATTAGAGTAAACCGTGCAGAAAGGGTGCACGGGTAGATCTAACCATGCGGATAGTTTGAATTTCAGGTAGAGCCATCTCACATGGATGGAACATGGTTTACCTAATCATGTGGAAAAATTTCATAGTTCCCCCTCTTCTCTAATTACTCATTCATGGTTGGCACATGGTTTGTCAAGCCATGCATAGGCTAAATTTTGGGTAATTTTACATTTTTTCCCTTACTGATCTAATTAAACCATCCTTCTTCCATGATGATATTTTTAATAGGATTACCCTAAATTCTTAGTATTTTTTGATCTTTATTAATTCTTAATATATGGATTAATATATATTCTTTATTCGGGATATGTTCGATCTTTTTTTCCTCGCGTTGGGTGCGCAACGGTAAGTACTCGAGTTTGTTTGAGATGGTCTTCTTCTCTGTTGCTCTTGACCAAGTTATTGAGGTGTGATAATTTTTTCCTTTTTCTATATCAACTTTGATACATTCTAAATAAGAGGTTGATAATGGATGAAGATAGTCATATAAGCCTAAATTGGGTGGTCTATAACTCATCCCTCAAGTTCATTGATTTTAGAATCCTTTTGTGGGGCCTGCTGATTTCATTGGGTTCCATTTATTTAATTTATATGTCATTCTTATGTTAATTAGAACTGTATGGTTATTATATTTTTAAAATATATTATTATTTTTTAGTGGTTAGGCACAAAAATCAATTCATACCATGTATATTGTTTTGACCTAATTGTTGTTTTGGAGTTTTGACGTGTTTGAGCCGTCGTTCGGGTGTGCCTTGGCTTGACCCTTCTACGGGTAAGAATTTCTAAATTAAATGGCTTGATTTAATTTTTGAATTTCTAAATAGAAATTACCATATATTCTCACCACTTTAACTGCCTAAGTTAAGGTCTTAAAATTGATAAATCAATGATAAGTAGAAATTAGAAAGTATACTAAGTCTAAGACTTGGCTTTATTAAATATAATTGAATAATAGTTTGCATGTTTACAGTACCCCTTACCATGTCAATGGAATGTAGAAGATTAAAACTTGATTATTGAAAATGTTTGAAATTGATTAAATGAATGGTTTCATGTTACTTAGCCTTACCACTCTAATGAAAGGCAAGGATTGAACCTATTGGGATTATTGATTAATTAAAACTTGATTAAATGATTGTATCCTCAGTTAGACTTATCAAACTAATGAAAGTTAGTGGATGGAAACATATTAAATATTATATTACATCATTATCAAATAAAGTTTCCCGAAAAGATCTCACCTTGGATTCCATAGGTAAATCCTTGATCACTCGGGAACCTCATTCCTATTCAAGGATTCAACTTTATTTGGTTTAAACCCACCTGTAACCCAATTCTAGTCTAACCACAAATTCTTGGTATGACATTTTATGATCCCCCATGTATTATTACAGGATTCCTTGGATACACTCGTTGTATCCAGTATTGACAAGTATGTGATATGGTTAAATCCCATCAGTCCCAGTCATCGATTAAACCTATTTTACCTTGAATGAACTCCTTGGACTCGGTATGCATATTATTATGAAATTATTTGGACTATTCTCTATGGATTACACTCTTACCCTTTGTCAAGATACAGTTATTACAAATTTGGGGACCCTTGAGGTCTATGTTTCCTTGGTTACTACCTTAAAACTTTATTATGAACTATCATTACATGTTTCCATGTTAAATCTTGGAACCTTCACTATTGCTAACATGGGACCTATTAATAAACTGGTAACAATAAAATAATTATGGTTAAATGTTCATACACCATCCAATGGATGAAGCAGATACGTGGGTATTAAGTTACATTATACTTCTTTACTTTATATATTCATGCTTTCACATTGTTACATTTCTATTACACAGGCAGGATGTTATAAACACCATTGGTGGTGGCCCACTCAGATTTATCTCACACCCTCTCTAGAAACTATTTAGTACTAAGGGTATATTACATTAATGTAGGTGTTGATAAAGGGAATCATACAACATTAAAAACTTGATTGCTTTCTATTTAGGATGGATCTTGATAGCAGGTGACCACACCGAAGCTAAGGATTCTTGGGATAGTATCTTGATTTCATTTATAATTTTGTGGAACATGTTGTGTCTGTTGTCTTATAACCATGTTTTCCAGTTTTCTAGTGAAATGAAATATCATCATTAGTTATTCTAGTTGGTTTAGTTACTGTTATAATTTTCTATCTATTATCTTGACTACTTCTGTTGTTTGCTTATATTGCTTCTTCTATTTACTGTTTTTATATTTATCCTTTGATCTACAGCATGATAATTAGGGCATAGTATCCCCATGAACACACCATAGGCCCTTGCTACTAGTCAACAGCCTTTGGAATTTAGGGAGATACACTTGAGGCCATGCAACCCACCGGGCTCGAGGCACCTATGAAGTGGAATCTGGGTCTGATACGTCACAAAGTAGTATCATAGCTGGTTATTTTCTTACTTTTCTATTTGGAAACAATATTCATCATATTAGGTTCACTTGGGACTTGGTCATCAGTCGTTCTTGGGCACTATGAACCCAATTTTGGGTTAAAATCCAAGTTACCCAAAACAAAATTCTTATTCTATTTTTCCTATTACAGTTGATATTATTTCACCTTTTTCTAATGCACATGCTATGATGAGGTTTTTATTATTACTCTGATCGAGGATTTATTTCATCCTTAGTCCAATGATATGAGTTCAAGGAGCATTGTTACATGAATCATTATACGAACCTAGAATTCTCATTCCATGCATATTACCATTCCATATAGGTTCATTTAACTACTTTTCATTGCTTAATATTCATGTGGTTATTGAGTGATATTGTGATATTTAGATTATGATTGTATTATTCTTGGTTGAAATTGAGTGATTTCTTGTCTCAATTCATGAGGTATATGGGCCCTCACGGGTTGGGATGAACAATTTACTAAGTTGATCCATTATGTTATAAATAAATGGGTGTTGTTTTCTTTAATAAGGTGCATAGCCACTGATTCAATGGGAATGGTTATCCATTATAAATTGAAACATGGAATCTAAAATGAAATAGTTGCACATCCTTATTCCACCTTCTCATTTTTATGAAAGGTAAAGGAGTGAATTTTCTAATTAAATGTAAAATTAAATAAAACTTATACTTGAGAACTTACTGATACCTAGCCTTCTAAGCAGGTATTTGGGGTAGTATACCTTGGGTAGTGAGTTTTTCCTTATTTAGATTCTGTAATTGTTGTTATCGATCTACTTAAATCTTGTTCTGAAGTGAGTTATGGGAAATTATAGAGCAATTCCACCATGACATCCATGTATCATACGCCAGGCAGGTGGCGACGACTATGCTCCAAACATGGTGGGCCATGAGCTACCAGTCTTACCTTTAGGAGTACCACTTGAGGCACCACCTGCTATACCTAATCTAGGAAATGATTCCCAGGTTTTTGATAGTTTCCTACATCTTATGTATTCCATGCATGGTGCTCCACTAGTTTCACCTATGATGGCTAATATGACTCATGAGTTCTAGCAGCAGTATCCTTCTACTTTCTCAGGGGATGGCGGTCCACAGGCTTTTGCGTCTTGGCTAGAGGCCACCCTATCTATCTTTGATCATATGGATATGCCTCTAGAGTGTAGGGTCAAACTTTCTACTTATATAATTTTATATTTTTCCAAGCATTGGTGGGGTGTGATAACCCAGCTGGTCGTCATCCGGGCATGTTATGGGTTGATTTCCAGACTACCTTCTATGGTTAGTTCTTTCCTCAGACACAGAGAGCTGATAGATCCAGAGAGTTCATGCATATCAATAAGGGTTCTTTGTTAGTTATGGAATACTCAGTGCATTTCATGTAGTTTCATCATTTTATACCACTTTTTTCAGTGATGATATTTCTTCTGCTAGACTTTTCAAGGAAGGTCTTGTGTACACTATCCGTATGCAGGTGAATGTCTTTCGCATGCCTTCTTTTTCTAAAATAGTAAATTAGGATCTTATCACTGAGTGAAACCCGAGGGACAGTGATGGTAATAGGCATAGAGGACCAGTACCGTATAGGGCTAGTAGTTTTTTATATAGAAGGAAAAGTTATCTTGAGGTTTCTTGTCAGGGAAATGGAATCCAGGGTACCCATGTAGGTAGCTTTGTAATATTCCATCATTGCAAATGAATAGGGAATATGAATCCTAAGTGTGATAGAGACCCATTCGAGTGTTGGTCTTACACTCATATGGGGAATCTTTAACGTTTCTTTAAGACCTTTCCATTAGCTTCTATTGGAAGAGGATATTCACTAGCTCCACCTTCGGAGGTAGGTTTTACATCGCATCATGTGGGGAGTTGGAGTAGCACCAGCAAGAGTGGACAAGGAGGAGTTTGTGGTCGTGGTATCTAGACCCATGATAACCATCAATTCTAGCAGAGACATTTTGATCATAGTATTCTATCATTTGAACAGGGTCATGGATCAGACCAGATGCATGCTTTGTAGAAAATACCCAAGGATCAAGCTATGGGACCAGCTACAGTACAATGTACTATTCTAGTAACCTCCACTAAAGTATCTATTTTATTTTAAGTAGGTACTTTGAGCTCTTTTATCTCGGTATCTATCATGGAAAGTGTATAACTTGTAATATAGTATTTTTTGGTGAAATGACTCTAAATAAAAAATTAGGGGTGCAGTCTAAGGGCATATGCCAATGTAGGGACAATACCCTTGAGGTAGGCAGTTACCCTTTCTTATGGAACGTCTTCGATCTCAAGATGATAGGATTCAATTTCATTCTCAGGATGGATTTTTTGGTTCAATGTCATTATTTTATAGACTACTATCATCGTAGGGTATCTTTTACATCACTGGAGGGTTCCAGTTATCTACATAAGGGTGATTAGGATGTCTAGGATGGTAGAACTGGACCTAAGGATCATGGTCTAGGTGGACTAACCACCCAGATTGCCAATCTCTTCATAGAGGATTAGGGTTTTTGATAATATGATTTTCCTAAATTAGTGGATTGTTTTAGGTATGTCTTTCCTGATGATTTTTATGTCTTACCTTCTGATAGAGAGGTAGAGTTTACAATCGATCTTGTTCCAGGAGTAGCTTCACTGTCCATTCCTCTGTACAGGATGGGACCTATAGAGCTGCAAGCGCTCTAGCGGCAGTTAGAGGATCTAGAGGCCAAAGGTTTCATATGTCCTAGCACTTCCTCTTAGGTTTCACCCATTATTTTCACCAAGAAGGAAGATGGTACCCTTCATTTATGCGTGGATTATAGACAGTTGAACCAACTTATGGTCAAGAACCAATATCCACTTCCTTGTATAAATGGAATCTTTGACCAGCTTTGAGGATTTATGGTCCACTATAAGATGAACCTGAGATTTGGTCATCATCAGGTGCAATCCAAGATATCAGACATACCTCATATAGATTTCTATATCATGTATAGTATGTATGAGTTCCTAGTTATAGTTTTGTACTTCAAAACACACTCTCCATTTTCATGTCTCTCATGAATAGGGTATTCTATCCCTACTTGGATTCTTTTTTCATAGACTTTATGGATGACATATTGGTGTATTCTCACACTCGTAGTGACCATTCCAATCACCCTGAGATATTTCTGAGTACACAGAGTGAGTATCATCTTTATGATCATCTTTCTAAGTGACACTTCTGGATCAAAAAAATTTACTTATTAGGGCATATTATCATAGAATCTGGAATCTCTATTGACCTAGAAAAGTTTAGTGTTGTAGTTTCATAAGAGCACCCCAAGAACATGCTTGATATAAGGAGTTTCTTGGGTATGGATGAATATTATAGGAATTAATTACCAGAATTTTCAAATCTTACTTCGCCTCTTAGTATACTTACCAAGAAGTCTATTAAGTTCCTATGTTAAAAAGCATGCGAAAAATCTTTTTAGGTGCTGAAAGGTAGTCTTGTATCAGCATATATTCTAATTCCACCAAAGCCTAGAATAGGTTATACCATCTTCTATGATACATTAAGAATCAACCTAGGAGTAGTGCTAATGTAGGATAACAGAGTCATTTCATATGGATACTGATATTTGAGGCCTCATGAGAGAAACTACCTAATGCATGACTTTGATCTAGCGGCAATTTTACATTCCTTACGTTATTGGAGACACTATTTGTTAGGTGAGAACTTTGTGGTGTACACAGACCATAATATCCTCAAATATATCCTTTTATAGCAAGATTTGAACCTCATACAGTGAATATGGGTCGAATATCTTTATTCATTTGATTTTGAGCTTGCCTATATGCCTGGAAATGGAAATTTAGTCATCGTTGCGTTGAGTAGGAAAACTCAGAAATAAGACATATGGGAAACCAATGATGAATAGAAGTTAATGGCCCTCTTTTTAGAGTAGAATATAGAGTTTCATGATAGTCACGAGCAGTCTCACCTTTCAACCTTGAAAGTTGCCTCTTCCCTCCTTGAGAATGTGAAGGGTAGATAATTTTCAGATCCTAATGGCTTGGTTCTCCATGAGAGTATATCAAGAGATAACCCACCTCTAGATTGATCTATTGAAAGAGACGATATCTTGGGTATTCATGGATGTATCTAGGTTCCTATAGATATGAGATAGGATTTGATGCAAGAGTCCCACATTTCTTAGGGGGAAATTTATCCCGGCATCTCCAAAATTTACTATGATATGTGATTCCAATATTTTTGTCCTAGGATGAAACATTAGATAGAATTCTATATAACTATGTGTTCCACCTATCAATAGGTGAAGGCAGAGCATTGGAGACCTACAGGATTGTTATAACCACTTCCAGTCCTGGAATGTAAATGGGAAAATGTTTCCATGTATTTTTTAGTCAGTTTACCTAGGTTGTCGAGGGGTAGTGAAACTTTATGGTTAGTTATTGATTTACTAATGAAACCATACCACTTAATTTCTATTTGTGAGACTTTATAAGTTCATGATCTGGGAAGACTGTGTGTCTGTGAGATCATATGACTACAGTGTGTTCCACATACTATCATTTCAGATAGGTATGCTCGTTTCACATCACGGTTCTAGTAGGGATTGTTGAAATATATGGGAACACAGGTGCTTTTAATCATATTTTTTTACCCTTATACCTATGGAAAATTGGAATAGACAATATAGGTTCTATAGGATATGATATGAGCATGTGTCCTTGATTTCAGTGGTTCTTGGGAGAAGCATATCCCTCTTGTTGAGTTTTACTATAATAACATATTTCATGTGATAATTCAGATGGGTCCTTTGGATGAATTATATGGTAGAACGTGTTGTTCATCCCTATACTATCTAGATGTAAGTGAGGAAACCCTAAGAGGTCCTCATCTCATATAGGAGACTTCGGAGTAGGTTCAGTTGATAAAAAAGCATATGACTACTGATCAGTCTAGAAAGAAATCTTATATTGATTTTCATTGACAACCTATTGAGTTTGAGGTCATCGATCATGTTTTATTATGGGTATCTCCTAGGACAAGAAATAGATGGTTATTTAATTAAGGTAATTTTTTGCCTCATTATGTAGGTCCATTTGATATTTTGGAGTGAGTCGGGCTGGTAACCTATCGGTTGCTAGTACCTTAGAGGTATTGTGTCATGCATAACATCTTCCATGTTTCACAGATTCTCCAATATCATGTTGACCCATATCATACCTTTGATCCTGAGAAATTTGAGTTAGATGCTAATAATACCTTTGAGGAGTATCCAGTATGCATCGTTTACCGGAGAAAGAAGGCTCTCCAAGGATGGTCTATCCCTCTAGTATGGGTGTTATGGAAGCATGGCTGCATTTGGGATGAGACTTGGGATCAAGAGCCTGACATGCATGCTCAGTGGCTAAATTTGTTCTCCAATAGTGTTTCACCAACCATGGAAGGTGAACTCGGGGAAGATTTCTTTTAAGGGGGTAAGACTATAAGAACCCGGTTTTTCACTCAGGTATGGATCCTTTAAATTTCAATCTAATTATTTAGTTTGGATCTAATATAGATTACTAGTGAGTTAGAAAATGTATCAAGGTTTTCTAGGGATTATTTTGATCCAAAAACCCATTTTTTGGGAAAATGGTTGTGTCCCATGGTTAGAGTAAACCGTGCTAAAAGGGTGCATGGTTAGATCTAACCATGCAGATGGTTTGCATTTCGGGAAGATCCATATCACATGGTTGGCATAGGGTTTACTTATCTGTGTGGACTAACCATGCAATTACACCTTTTCTTTAAGTACCCATGCATGGTTGGTGTACAATTTTTCAGACCATGAGAAAAAATCATGCACAGGTTAATTTTTCGGTAATTTTACATTATCTCCCTTAATGATCTAATTAAACCATAATTCTTCCATAATATAATTTCCAATGAGATTGGCCTCCTTTCATCTCATTTTATTGATTTTTAAGGCCTAATCTATGTATCAAGATATACTATTCATCTGGGATCCATTCGAGTTTCCATTCATCACGTGGGGTGTGCAACGGTAAGTACTCGAGTCTGTTTGAGTCGTTCTTCTTCTCTCTTGTCTCAACCTAGTTATCGAGGTGTGAGTGTTTTTACATTTTTCTCAGATATACTATGATTCAATCCAAATAATAGGATAATACTGGAGGAGTATATTCATACAAGGCTAAGGTGGGTGTTCTGTAAGTCATCCCTCAAGTTTGTTGATTTTGGAATCGTTATGTGGGGCTCGCCAATTTTATCGGGTTCCATTTATTGAATTTATATGTCATGCTTATAATCATTATAACTGTGTGTTTATGCTCTTTAAAAATATTTGATCAGTTTTCAATGGTTATCACCACAACTCTATCCATCCCATGTAGGATTTTTTGACATTATTTTCGTTTTGGTGTTTTGATGTGTTTGAGTCGTCGTTCGAGTATGATTTGGCTTGACCCTTCTAAGGATAATCTTTTCTATATTAAATGTATTCATCTAATTTTTGAATTTCAAAATGGAAAGTACCATGTATTTTCACCACTTGACCCACCTAAGGTAAGTTCTTTAAAATGATAAATCAATGATAAATGGAAATTGGAAAGTATAATAAGTATATGATTTGGCCTTATTAAATAAAATTGAATAATAGGTTGCATGTTTGTAGCACCCCTTACCATGTTAATGGAAGGTATCATAGTGAACCTTGATTCTTAAAAATGTCTTAAATGAATTGAATGAATATTTTCATGCTACTTGTCCTTGTCATGCTAATGAAAGGCAAGGATTGAACATAATTGGATTATTGATTAATTAAGACTTGATTAAATGGTTGCATGCACAATTATCCTTGTCACACTAATGAAAGGTAATGGATTCAACCTTATGAATTATTATATGAAATAATTATCAATTAGGAGTGAGATAACTCAATATCTCCTTGGATTTCATAGGGAATCCCTTGAGCACTCGGGAACCCCATTTTGATTCAAATATTTATCTTTATTTGGTTGAAACCTACCTGAAAACTAATTATTTTCTAAACTTGGATACCCAGTATGACACTATAGGATCCCTAATGTGTTATTATAGAATGACTTGGATACACTCCTTGGATCCAAAATTGACAAGTGGGTTCCATTATTATATCCCATCAGGCCCATTATTTCCTTAGCCCCATTTTACCTTGGATGAACTCCTTGGACTCAGTAGTCATCTTATTGTGGAATGTCTTAGACTATGTTCCTTAGATTTCACTCTTACCCTTATCCATGCTACAGTTTCTACTGATTTGGTAAACCATGAGGTCTATGTTGCCTTGGTTTCTACCTTGGAACTTCATTATGAAATTTCATTACAGTTTTCCTTGTTACATCTTGGAACCTTAACCATTTCTAATATGGGACTTATTAGTAAACTGGTAACAATCAAATAATGATGGTTACATGTTTATACACCATCTGAGGGATAAACCATGTTCTTCGGTATTTAGTTACATTATACTTCTTTAATTTATATATATATATATATATATTCTTGAACACTATTACATTTCCATTACATGGGACAGATGTTATAGACACCATTGGTGGTGACCCACTGATATTTATCTCACACCCTCTTTGAGCATTGTTTGGTACCTAGGGTAGACTATATGAATAAATGTGTTAATAAAGAGAATAATATGGCTATGAAAACTTGATTTCTTTCTATTTAGGATAGATATTGATAGTATATGATCAATCCTGGTCTTGGGATTCTTGGGATAATCATTTAGTTTCCTTTATACTTTTTTGGAACATTTTATGCATGTTGTCTTGTATCCATGTTTTCTAGATTTATAGTGACATTACATATCATCATCAGTTATTCTTGTTTATTTAATTATTATTATAATTTTCAATCTATTACCTTGAATGCTTATGTTTTTTACTTATATTTCTTTCTCTATTTACCTCTGTGTATATTTACCTTGTGTGTTACACTATGCTAATGAGGGCATAGTCTCCCCATAGACACACCCTAGTCTCTCACTACTAGTTGGCAGCCTCTTCCATTTGGGGAGATGCACTAGATGCCATGTGGCCCACTAGGATCGAAGCACCTATTAAGTGGAATCCAAGTTTGGGATGTCACACTATCCTTATTAGAATTTTTTAGTGTATACATACTGATATATTATACAGTTTCAGAATAAGGACATGATGAAAATTATTTCATGATATTAAGATCATGATGTCCATAATTAATAATTTCCTTCATTGGGAATTCATTGATCATTATCCTTAAGATTATTACATTGATGATACCCTTGGATGCATTTTGTGCTCAAGTTATATATTAAATGGAATTTTTTTCAGTTATTTACCCTATCATATTGATTATGCTTTATTTATTCATTATAGATTCCATTAAAAGTATCGCTCACTGATAATTTGAGAACAACCATTATTTTTTTTTACTTTTTTAGGGATATGAAATAGTATATTATGAATAATATCTAGGATGTAAGAATATTTTTTATATGATGTATTTTATATTTCCAATGTAATAATGTTAATCTTGTGTGTTTCTAGTTATGAAATTCTATTAAATAGGTTTATCCTTGGTTATGTGATCCCTTGTATTTTATTCCAACATAATCAAGTAGAAATTTACTTGAGGTTATTATATTTTGGGTTTCTATAGTTGGTATCAGAACATATTTAGAAGAAACCATTGGAACTAGATTTTAAATAAATATAGATAACATGAGAATTATGATAATCATCAATAGGATTTAAAAACATTAACCATTATAGGGATTTTTTATGGATAAATATTAAATATGATTATGAGATAACTCGGTGTTTTCCATTATTTAATGATGGTACCTAATAGAAGAAAGGGAATCAACACCCATATACAATGTAGGGATTCCCTTGAATAGTAATATAATACAATTGGGGTTGAAACTGAGTAGTTCATGGTCATATTAAGGTAGTTGAAGTAGTATATTATAAATAAACCAACCTATATAGAGAAATCTATTATTCCATAATTTGATTAACCTATGTTGAATCTCTTCTTGTGATAGAAGACTCCATAATTTAAGGTAGATACTAATCCATTGGTAGTGGAACAATGGATTAAGTATCTCTAAAATATATTCCAATATTTTATGTAATGTGGTCATATTTTTATGGAAGTTTATTTTTGAGTGGATATATTGAGTAATAATTAACATTGTCCTAGAAAACTAAAGGGGTTGAAGAAATATAAATCATGAAATTTATAACATTTAATGTGATATTCTTTAAGAATTACATACCTTGAGAAAAATTATAGTAAATAGAGATAAATTTCCTCACTTTAAAGTAAAAGTAAGAATAATGTTTGGTAGATTATGGGGCTAACTTTATAATATAATCCATTAATTATTTGAAATATATACATAATTTGAAACAAAATCTTGTCTATTTATTTTATGGGATTATTTTGAGTCTCTAAAGGGTACTATATTCTGAAAAATTTCATCATACAATGACATTTTATCAAGTTCCATTAATATAAAAAAGAATTTTAAGGTTCTTATATCTTTAAGGGAAAAAGTTAAGAAATGGTTGAATGAGCCTAAATAAAAAGGGAACCCTTCAAAGAAGAAGAATTGAACAATGGAATTTGCATCATGTAAAAATTTTGGAAAGAAAAATCTTGAATAATGATTGAATATAATGGGATTTTGTCATATATTCAGAGATAAGGGTCATCTGGATAAGGAATTAAAGGAAAGGAAATAAACCCTTACTTTTCAATGATATAAATTTAATGAGATGGTACATTATTCAAATAATTTCCCTAATAATCAAGGTAACTTCCACAGAAGAAGCCAATGAGAGAAGGGAAATTATATGAAATTACAATAGTTGAATTTTAAGTTCAAAGTGATATGGGTAAAATTACACTTATCATTAAATCTATAACTAAAATTTTTTTGATTGATTAAGTTTCTAAACCCTCTTTAATTTATGAGTAATTTTATAAGGGTACTAGATCACAGCCTAAATAATTAGATATTGAGTTGGATTTAAAATCACTCAGTGGTATAATCATCAGTTCTAAAGTCTATATATCCTCTATGATAGATGTTTTATGGAATTTTCTTCCTGTAAATCCTTTTATTCTACCTATGGTTGAATTTGATGTAATTTTGGGCATCTATTGGCACTCTTAGTGTATATCCCATATCAATTATCGGGGAATAAAAGTTAAATTCAATATTCCAAATCAATATATGATATTCTATCGGTGTGATGATGAACATGAACTCCCAATTGGAATTAATTATATCATATGGATTTTGATACAGATTCATGAGGGATATTTGACTCATATGGTTTTCGATAAACTCAAAATTGATGATATACCTATTATAAATGAGTTTTCTGATATATTTACAAACAAAAATTCAAATTTTCCATTTAATCATGATGTTGAGTTTTCAATTGAACTCATACTTGGTGTTGCACATTTTTAAAAGACTCCATATATAATGGACTTGATTGAGTTATAGGAATTGAAGAAAAAACTCCAACAAAATCTAGATAAGGAATTCATTTTTCTGAGTGCTTCACCATGGGTTGAACCTATTATTTTATTAATATGAAATATGGTTCAATAATTATTTTAATTGATTAACAATAATATAGAAAAATATCTATTTCGAACAGGAATCCTCAATCCCAAATAAATGATCTAGTTGATCAATTATTAGAAGCTCAAAATTTTTCTAAGATTTATCTTAGATCAAGATTTTATTTGATGAGGTTCAATAAGGAGGTTATACCTAATAAATCCTTCCATATTAAGTATTTCCATTAAAAAAATTTAGTAATTCCATTTATACTTACCAATGCTCCTTCAATCTTCATAGATTTAAGGAATCAAGTCTTCAGAGTTTACCTTGATAAGTTTTCCATGATCTTTATAGATGATATTATTATATGTTTGAAGAGAAAGGGAGAGTATGGAGAACCTTTGTGGATTTTTTTGATGAATCTAATAAAGGAGAAGATATATTATACATTTAACAAGTGTAAATTTTGTCTAAAAAATTCACTTTCATAGTTCACATAATTTTAACTGAGAGTTTATCAGGGGATCCTTCAATAGAAGAAGTTATTAATGAATGTCCTAAACCAACCACAATGACCAAGATATATAGTTTTCTTAGGTTGGATGGATACTACGGATGATTTTTTAGTGATTTCAAAGAACTATCTAACCCACTCACCCAGTTGACTTGGGATGGGGTTATATTCTTTTCGATAGATAATTATGAGGATAATATAAAATAACTAAAGAGATGGTTGGTAATTGGTACTCTACATACACTACCCTAGAGTGGATAAGGGTTTGTGATAAATAGTGATGCATCAATGAAGGGACTGATATGAATCCTATAGTATAATGATATGGTGATTTCTTATGCCTCTCAGTAATTGAAAATTCAAAAGTAGAATTAATTGACAGATGATTTGTAGCTAATAGTGGTAAATCTTTCATTTAATATATGTATTAATTATATTTATAGTGAACGGTGTGATATATATATACTAATTATATAATATTTAATTTTATATTTACACAAAATGAATTTAATATGTTCTATAAAATATGGTTAGAGATTATAAATGATTATGATTTCTCAATACATTATCACCCTAAGAAGGTGAATAAGGTGGATACTTATCTATGTCAAAAAACCATACTAATTTTCCATGATAATGGTTTAAAGAGATCCAATTTGTATATATTTTTAGAAGATAGATCTTTAAATCTTAAGATGAGGGGAAAAATATTATATTTCTCAGATGAACGTTAAACCAACCATTCTTGATAAGATTAAGAAGGAACAGAATAAAGAAATTGAATTGAAGGAGGGGAATGTTCTTGATTTCAAACAAGATCAAGTTGGAATGATAATATTTGGTAATCAACTATGTGTCTAGTAAATACCATATTTTAAGACGGAGTTGTTTGATGAAGATCATAGTTCATCATTCTCTATTCATCCTGAAAGTGAAAATATGTATATATATCTGAAATAGTATTCATAATTGGATTGCATGAAAATGGATATTTTAGAGTACGTATCTTGATTCCTAGTGTTTTATAAATTTGTGGATGATATAAAAAATTATAATGGGATGTTATAACCAATTCCTAAACTAGAATGGGATGTGGAATAAAATACCATGGATTTCATCATTGGACTCGCAAAAAACATCTAAATCTCATAATGCTATTTTGGTTGTTGTCGATCACCTTATGTAATAAACACATTTTATCATTATTAGAGAATATTTTTATCTTGTTCGTATAATTCTGTAATAGATTAAGAAAGTTATAGAATTGATTGGAGTACCATTCTCAATCATATCTGATCTAAATCTGAGGTTTACCTCAAAGTTCTAGGGAATCCTTCAACAGAATCTGGATAAAAAGCTGATTTTTAGTACTTTTTATCTTCCTCAGATAGATGGTCTATATGAGAAGACCATTTAAACTCTATAAGACATGTTAAGATATTGATCTATGGACTTCAATGGTGGTTAGGATCAACACCTTTGGTAGAATGTTTTTACAAAAAACAATATTTCACTTGAGAATTAAGATGGATCCTTTTGAAGCCCTATATTAAAGGATGTGCATAATTCCAATGTTTTGGGTTGAAGTTGGAGAAATAAATCTATTAGAACCTGATCAAGCTAATGAAATATAACAGAAGGTTAGATCCATTCAACAATACATACAGGCAGCTCAATTTTGAAAAAAACGTTACACTTATAATCGTCAGTGAGATCAAGATTTCTATGTTGGTGAAATGGTATTCATATGAATATATATGTGTAAGAGTGTTATGATATTTTAAAAAAAAAGGAATATTGATCCCAATATATATTGTTCCCCTAAAAATTCTTGAATTTATTGGGTGGTTTCTTATTGCTTGGTGCTTCCACCAAATCTCTATCAAGTTTAAGATATGTTGCATGTATCTCTATTTAGGATGTACATACCTGATCCATTATATATACTAAACTCAGAGGTCATATAATTGTAGAAACATATATCTTATGAGGAATAACCAATCTAAATATTGGATCGTAGTGAGAAATTTCTCTGAAACAAGACCACTCACCTAGTTAATGTTTTTGTGGAGAAATTATAAAATTGAAGAAGCTACATAAGAACCTGTGAATATCCTGAGGAAAAATTATCCTTATATTTTTGTATTGGTGTTTCATTATTTTTACAGTTAAATTATTATAAGGGGTTGAAAGTTACACCTTGATATTTTATTCAATATTTCTCTTCAAATAAATCTAATTTACTTAATAGCTTACTTGGCACCCAACAAAGAGTTCAAATGAACCAAGAAAAACTATTAAAAAATTATTATGTAAAAATAATAATAAAAAATACTTCATCATGTTATTATTAGATTAGGATGTATTTTTGGATTTATCTAGAAATATTTATTTTTTAGTGAATAGTGAAAAATAATGGTTTTTCTAAAAAAGTAATTTCTTTTCTTTAAATTTAGTAATTTAAAATTCACATTCTATTTTGGATTTTAAGATATATAAGATCAATTTTATTTAAAATAATTTAATTAATTCCATTATAATTATAATTATACATGATTTTTAAATAAGTCATTTTTAGACTCAAAAACACATTTTTTACGAAAATTAATTTTCATCGTATTTCTTAGGTTTCATTAATTGTTTTTAAAATATATTTGATTTGAATTTGATTAAATGGATACCATTTTTTAATTAGGAGGTCCAAATTTGGTAAATATGACACTTTTATTTCTAGTCATTATGAATAGTACCAGAAGTAAAATTTATCATCTTGATAAAGGGTAAATCAGGTAATTAAGGCTAAAAATGTGATAAGGCATAAAATTAATGCAATAACTTTAATTTATTTAATTTTATGAGTCTATTTAATATATAATATTTTAAACTTTATAAATATTACCTTTTTCTATGTAACATTGATTTTTTTCTTTTATAATATTTATGTAAAAGATAAATTCAAAAATGTCACTTTCTTAATTTTAATATCTATAATTTTTTATGAATGGGTTAAAACAAAATATATCTAGTTTAAAATTATTATTTTAAATAATAATTATTATTTTATTATGGTAATTTATTTTTTATTTTTTATTCAAATAATTACCTTATATTCTTACCAAACAATTACACAGTGCTAGTGAAAGTAGTCAAAAATTAATTTTTTTGAAAAAAATTAAATGTGATACATTTTGAGTGATTTATAGTGTCCCATTAATTTTATAGATACATATAACATATTAGGAATTTTTTAAAGGTTTATATTCAAATTAAATTAATATATTGATGAAATTAATAACAAATTAAATGAATAGTGTAAAAATTAGAATTAATGATAATTTTTGGTAAATAATATTTTATTAAATTATATAAAAATAATAAAAAAATTAAAAATGAAAAATAAGATGATAAACAGTCTAAATTTTTATCCCACGGCCATTTAGGAGAAAATTTTCAAATTATATGTAAAATTATAATCCTTTAAAATTAAAAAACTCATTATCATGGTAAATTTAAAAACCTATTAACCAAGTAATTAATAAAAAATAAAGGTATAAAATGAAATATAAACCTTTATAAAAATGATTATGTGATTATTATAGGACTATATCTTCATTATATTCTCATACATGTCATTTTAGAACTATTTGACATTTTTTAGACATATATTATATTTTAATATTTCAGGTATTTCTAAACATGATAATAATGATATATTATAATAAAAAAATATTTTATTAAATGATTTAAAATTTATAAAATCCTATATTTGTAAAAATTATTGGGATATTTTTTAAAACAAATACTATTTTTTATTTTTTTCATCACCTTTTCTATTATTGTAACTTACTTGACAGATAAATACTTAAAATCATTAATATCACGATAATTGTTAAAAGTATTAATAGGGGTTAATACTAAGAGATATGGGTAAAAACATAACAAAAATTTAACCAAATTTTACTATATGAGACGGAATATACTCATCCTAATCTTATATTAGTATGGATCCATTTTTTCAAAGAAAATTTATTTCTATTAATTTAATACTTTATTTAATTATATGACTGCCCCTCCCCTCACTTATAAAAGGATACCCCTTCTCTATTTTATTTACACCTTCTTGAAAAAACTAGCTAAAAAACCATTCCCAATTCTCTTATCAACTTCTCTATACATGAATTAGAGGTTCTGGTCTTCTTAAAAGACCACTACAATGGTATTTAATAATGTATCTAAAAGAAGTCAACCAAAAAAGAGGTAATCAACTTTACAGACTCTTTAGAACGTATTTATTCTTAAAAATACTCTAAATATATTTAACCCTTCATAAAATAAAATCTAAAATATCATAAATATACTAAGGTTTTATTATTATTATGATACAACCATTTCCAATCTCACTTTCATCCTATGAAAATCTGAAACATCGATCGTGTGTAAGTACATTTATCATCTCCATCTAGCAGTGTAATTATTTTTTCATAACCACTTTATTTGTATGTTAATAAATATGTAACTGATAAATATATATGATATTTATTAAATAATTATACTTCTATAATTATTATTTCATATCTACCTTCTTACCATCCAATATGTTGGAAAATGATAACATCGCTTGTACGTAAGCGATTTTATTTGTTTTTCATTTCCTATTTAGATGGATTGAAATAAGGATATATGTAATTAATATACGTGATATATATTATATTATAATTATTATTTAATTATTAATTATTATTTTCATTTCTTCTATTCCATCCTTTGAAAAGTGAAAATAGTGTCCATCCATATGTATAGCATACTATCCCCATGAACAGGGTAATTAATTTTTATATCTCTAACTTTTATGGATAAATATAAATATATATAATGAATATATATGTTAATTATATGACTATTAACATTTTTTAGATTATTTATCTCTAATAAATTTCCAAGTACTGAAACCTCCAACCAAAATTCTAATTATAAATGATACAGTTAACACTCGGAAATGAGGATTTTAATAAGGGGTTATTAATTAGAAGGTATTTAAATGATTAATTGGATCATATATGATATTATAATTATTTTATTGATTATTTTATAGAATTATAATAAATCCAAATTTATTATACAGGAGGTTAGACCGCTTTCAAATAAATATGAACTTTAGGTGATAGGTTTCGTCACAATTTTCACTCTACTGAGATATATTTGGTATTATGAACCTATTTATTTATGTTGTGTATATAATTCCTCTATAAGTAATTTAATATTAATATATATTTATTAATGATGATTAATGTTTCAATTCATTTTTAACTTTCTACCGGTTACAATTGTAATATTTTAAAAGAGGTAATAATTTATTTTTCAATCACTTTTTTTGGGATTTCTCTTATTTTCATTAAAGGGTTATTATAATTTATCTCTCACAAGATCCATATATTTTTTTATACTATAGATATATTATTGTTTCCAATTTTCTATTCCAAAATTTTCTCATTTTGGTACATGAATCAGGAAGTGTATTTTTTAAAAGAAAACATAATATTTTTCTTTATTTTGATTTGGTATATTTTACTTTCATATCCATATTTATCAAAATTATTTTACCAAAGACATTTTTATTTACTCAAATGATTTATTAAGGATATATTATATCACACATAAATTTTAAAATGGTTTAAAAGGAATATTTAAAATGTTTTATAAAAGGTTCATTTTTGAATTTCTTTTACAAAAAGTTAGGAAGAATGTTTCTTTTTAAAGTATTTGAAATTGAGATATTTTCTTGACACATTAGCCATTTTATTAAATTCAACTTATTCTAAAAGTTTTCAACGATTTCAAAAATAAATATCTTTATTAAAATATTATTTTAATATTTCACTCATATTTTCATTATTTCCTTAAAGGAAATGATTTTATTATAAAACCTATATTTCGGATAAACTGATTATTATCTTTTACCTCTTATTAATTTTTTGGTCAAAAACTTTCTCTAAAAATATTCAATTTCTTGTGATTTTTGGAAATTAAATATCACATTAATACCTATATTCTTTGTATCAGGGGTTTGATTGTTTCAAAAACTATATACCATTTCTATATATAGTGTTTTAATTTGAAAGTAACTTTATAGACTATGGAACTTTTAATTTTCATTATTATTTATTTTACATAGATATTTATTGATAAGAAATATTATTTATGAATTAAATTCATCATTAAATATATTAGGAATTCACTATAATTTTAGTTATGGGTAGGTCTTATTTATATATATCCCCTAAATATATCAATAGGTCTTAATGTGACAAACTGTTCAGATAACCTTATCAAATTGGTTTTTGGTATATACATACCCATTGATTAAATTTTCTTTTTTCAAGGCCTTTATGATGGAGATATAATGATTTATAAGATCATGATATCCATTATTGATAATTTCCTTCATTTAGAATTCAATTTTTATTATCCATGATATTACTGCATTGATGTTATCCATGGATTCATTTCATGCTCATGATATTGATTAAATGACATGTGTTTTTAGTTATTTACCTTACCATATTTATTATTCCATATTTATTCATGATATATATTTTTATACAATAACCTTATTGGGCATATAATATCACCATTTATTTCTTTTCCATTCCCTATGATATGAATAAGGATATTATGAATAATATCAAGGATGTGTGAATGTTTCTTATTATATGTATTTTATATTTCAAATGTTTTATGTGAATCTTGTATGTATATGTTTCTTCAAGATTAATAAACTATTATATCATTAATGATGTAATCCATTGTATCTTATGACACTATAATAATATACAATCCAACTTTGGGTTACTGGAGTTGTTTTTTCTAAAACTTCTATATAAGAATATAATTCTTCTATCCCCAAAATAAGAAAAAAAATGTTCTTACCTAAGAAAAAAATAAAAAAAATAATGGAGAATCTATAATTTCAGTGAGATTAAATAATAAATAAAAATATGAATCCTCTATATACTATTAACAAATTTTAATATATGCCTTGATATAGAGAGTTTTAGTTTCCTATTTTTTCTAGTAATCTATTACACCCCGACCTTAGAAACATTTTTATTTATTTACTTTCATGAACTTGGATCTTTTTTGTTGAGGTTCAGGTTGATCCCCAATTAAAATTTTCAAATTTTGGAAGTATAGTTTAATTTTGAACTTGTTCATGATCATTTAATGGTAATTGGAAACCATGCGGCCCCACATAGGTACCCGTGCAGCGGGTCCTAGTATTGGACAAAAGCTACTATACAGTTTGAGCATGGTCATTCAAACTGTGTGGTCTGGTCTTGTGGTTGTTCCTCCCTTAGGCAAAATCTACCACATGATTTTCACAAGGTAGGCATAACCGTGCAGGTTGGTCATGCAGTCAGTCGTTTCTTGGTCAGTGGCTACCATACGGCTGGCACATGGTTTAGTAAACCGTACAACCAAACAGTGTGAGTTTCCCTGAAATTTTAAAAGTCAAAAAGCAATATTATACCTTCTCTCTCACTTTTACCCTAAATCAGACCCCCTCATCTTAGGTTGATTTTGGCGCATGAAGGGGTCCCCCTAGGTACCTCTCTTTGGTTCCTCATCCTCCATTGGTGCTTCCTCTTTGATTCCAAGGTGATTTTAAGATTTTCTTGGTCATTTTTCTCTCCTTTATCTCTTCCCCTCAATATTTCTTGGTTCTTGTTTGGTATTCATTCTCTTGGACAAACTATAAATGTTAGGTTTGATGTGTATCTTGGTTTTCTTTGGATCTAGGGTGTGTGAATCATCCTTGGTGCCCAAATATCTCATATAAGATGTTTTTATTGCATTTTCATTCCATTGAGGTGGTTTTTTTTCTTCTGTTTCCTTTCTGATGAAATCTATTTAATTCTTGGGTCTTTAAATAAATTTTTGAACTTGATTCCTATCTTTTTAATGAAATTTTTTATTTTATATTTTGGTTTTCTTGTTGGTATAATTTGTTAAAAATAGGTTTCAAATGGATTCTTTGTTTATGCTTATGTGTATGAACACCAAATGTTTTTGATAAAATTTTAATTGAGCCTTTAAGGGTAAAATTGGATTATTTGTGTGGTGTTTGATTATGGGGGTGTTTTATTAAATTTATTAGATTTTGTTTGGAATTTTTATGTGAAACATAGTGATTTTTATAAAATGATTTTTTTTATAAGTTATAAAACATGTGTTATTTCTTTGAAAATTGTTTTGGGAAACTATTGGAGGTACGCCATTGGATGTGGTCATATCCATGGGTTCACGGAGTGCACACATGGATGGTATTTTAAGTGATGATGTCATTGTAAGTTAATCCCGCCTTAAAATTTGGTTTTCTAAAAAGGTTCTCCATATCCTCTTTCTACTTATTTTTATAAAATAGTTCCATGTTTACCTAAATTACATAAAGTGGTTTCAATATTGTATTGAAATTTATGGACCATTTTGGGTTTTATAAAGAAATATTGGTTTTTGAATGATATGGAATCTCATTTGTCATATTTAAATTCATTGTGTGTGTTCATTTCAGTCTTGAAATTAAGTTGGATTTGGAATAAAGGCATGTTTGGCATTGAACTCTTGAAGTGGATGGTTTTATCAAATTTTAGAGTAGTTGAGAAATTTTTTAAAGTGTCTTTCTGATAGACATGATATAAGGATCAGTTGGAACCTTGTAATATAATAAAATTAATGTATTTTTTCAAATTTTAATTCTTGATTGGCAACTTGAAATTTTTAAGAAGGGTTTCATAAGCTTATATAGTGTGACACCCTGGTTGGATCCTTTTATGATGTGATACATATATAGTGGGCACCCATATTAGAGATTACACTATATGGTCTATCGTATAGGTGTCGTTCATGTTTGGGGTAGGCAAGTGTGGTGACGACATATAAGGTGAGTCACATGTGTGAGGGCCTTCTACTTACGTAATATACTTTTACCATGGGTTCCTAGGAATCTTTTATAGTTTTAAGTGATGGTTTCTTATCATCCTTGATTAGATGGGTTGGTACCCTCTAGATTTTTTGAGAGGCCAGGTGGGTTGTGTCACAGGATTGGTCAGTTGAGGTCGACCAGTTGGTTATAGACTAAGCATATTCACCATATACCGGAAGGTGGTTCTGAATCAAGTATGTCCGTGTATCTCTCTAGGGATGTTTAGGTAATTCCCATGGTTACTAAATTTTTTGTACTTTCTTATTTTCCCTAATTTTTTATTCACATCTTTCACTTCTTATTTATCTTCAACACAGCCCGATATCCCTTGTTTTGGGTTTTGGTTTTAAAATGGTAATCTATTTTGGAAATGGAAATTTTATGTGAGTTGTTTTGAAAAATGGAAAATATTATTATTTATTTAAAAAGAGGAAAACATATTTTATAACTATATTTCAAACTAGTGTTAATGGAATGTTTTCTGGAAAGTAAATTTATGAATTATTTGGTGGTTTCCTACTGAGCTGTCAATCTGACACCCTACTTATACCATTATGTATCAGTAGACTTGATCTATTTTGCAGGTTTAGGTTCCTAGTTTATGTGCTCATTATTGGAGTAGTTGTTCTTGTGGTTGGAGGTGACCAAGATGTCACATGGGAATATTGTTGGTGTAGTCTGGTTTTTGTTTTGTATCTAGTTTCATTTTTTTTATTGTTAGTTGTATTTGTATCTGGAGCAGCTTGTGTATTTATTTAAGCTCATTTGTTAGTTCTTTCTGTGTTCTCTATTTTATTAATTTTTTTTCAATCTAGGTTATTCTTTGAGCTGAAATTTTTTCCCACTTATATTTATTTTTATGCTAGCACTAGTTGTCAGCTTGTGGAGATTGGGAATAACCTTCAGGCCATGCCTTGGACTGGGTCAGGTGTCAAGTCAGATGGAATTAAGACTTGCTTCATGACAAAATGGTCTTAGAGGTGGGTTCTTGTTATTTTGGGTTTTAGGTAGATAGATATTAGGATGGTAGGGACTTGAGATGTAGGTGTGGGAAGAGCGTTTCAAACTCTTTCTCATTCTAATCCTCAAGTTACCAAGGTTATTCTAGGATTTGAGTCTTTCATATTTGTTTTGTATTGAGGGGTGACAATGGAGGTGAGATGGTGTTATATTGTGATATCTATTGAATAGTGATCTGTGTGGAGTTTGGGTGAAATTATAAAGCTCCTCCTAGTTACTGATTCTTACTTGGGGCATGGACCACTAACCTATTGTTGGTTGATAATAACTACTAGTTCCTCATTCAAGTGGTTGTCATGAGTTTTGTCTTGCTTCGGTCTCAGTTTATGTTATTAATATTTTAAAATGCAAATGGATTTTATAATGGTAATGATTTATTTCAAATGTTTTTGGATTGGATAAAATGTTATTTAAAGGGAAACATTTTTTATTAAAACTTTTTTGAATTCATGGGTTTTGATAATGAAATGGTAAGTGTAAACCTTAGTGTTCCTTATAAATGTTTTCACATGTGAGGGTCAGTTTGGAATGTGCATTTTGAATGTGTGGATGGAAATTTATAAACACATATGTGAAGGTTCATAGGATGTCATGGGTGTGTATTTGAAATAAAATTCTTGGCCTTGTTTTTTTAAAGTGATTAGAAAGAGGAAAATGATTTTGGGAATTGGGTTCTATTTTATAATGTGGATTTTATTTTGTGAAAGGTGTCCTTGAATAAGGTATCAAGGAAATTAAAATGAAAATAATGGTTTTTGAAAAGATAATCATGGTTGTTGTTTGTGGTTTTTGGTTGAGATCCTTATTTGTCCCATGGTTTTATTTTTGATTGTGATATTATTTTATGTTGGTTTTGGATTTTCTTTTCTCTTGATGTTAAGAATATACTTCCTTGAAAGGTCCCTAATTTTTCTAATGAGTCATTCCTAGTTTATGTTTCTTATTAGTTGTTCCCTATTCTTCATGGTGATCTAGGTCTGTTATAGGAAGTGGAATGGATTGAGGAAGTAGAGTGTGTGTTCATATAATTGGGAACTCTCAAAACCATTAGAGTTTTATCTATTCTAGGTTTGTTTGAAGGTAAAGGCTTGGAAGAATGATATTTGTTTTCCCAACCTTCGATGCAATTTTGGATGACATGGGAAGTGTTTAAGATGATCTTTTTATAATGGTTTATACCTGAGGAGGTGAAGACGAATAAAAGGGAAGTGATCATGAGTATTTAGCAAGGATACCAGACAGTGAAGGCCTATATCAACCACTTTAAGTAATTAGTTTCCTTTTCTCTGGAGGTGGTGTCATTGGATCTGATGAAGGATTCTTTTTTCATTGGGGTTCTTCATCAAAAGATCAAGGATAAATTACTCTCATCTAAGGATCTTTTTTTGGAAGTTGGTGGATGAAGTGTTTCTTGTTGAGTTTGTTTTTGGATTGCAGGAAGTTGGAAATCCTGTGTCTTTTATTGCTCGTGAATGTTCCCCATCTAGTGAAGAGTGCATTCTAAATAAACATGTCTCTAACAAGACCATTTCTTTGGTTCTAGCTTCTAGTTCATTAGACTATTTTATTGTGTTCCAACAGTGTGACCAGTTTGGGAATTCGAAGTCATCTTGTCATATCCTTCTAAAGACCTTCCATCATTGCGTTTTCCTGGGTCATCTAGAGATGTATTGTTGGAAGTTTTTCCCAAAGAATAAGTCCTTATTTGAGGATTTAAATTCATGACTATTATCCAAAAGATTCTTCAGTCACCAAGGATCCAACCACAACCTCATAATGAAGCTCGTGTGTAGTCATGAAGTTCCATGGTTATGCGGGACCCACCCCCCCTGTGGCCCAGTTCTTATCACCCGTGTTGGGATGTAAACATTTAAATTTTTCTTGTTCTTTTTTTCTGTTTTGAGTTCATCTTTCATTCTAAGAGTGTGACAAACTAGTTATTTTGGGATCCAAGTGGATATGTTTATCTGAATGTGGCTCTTTAAATTTTTTTTCTCCCTTGAGTGTACCTAGACCTTATGTGGGGTGGTATCAGTTTTAGCAGTGCTCATTCAGAGATTCATGTGTTTTGTAGAAGTGATGGATGGTGTTCCAGTTCATTGTTTGGTTTGGTTTTCCTCTGTGGGTTTCCCCTATACTCGGAACCCTTGGATTATGTGGTAAATTTCTAGTTCTAGTGGTGGTATTTCACTCGTGCTAAGGAAATTAGATTAGTTCATGTTGGGAGTTCCCTTATCCTCAGTTATGGTGAGTGTGTCATTTGGCTAGTGTGGAAAGGTTGAGATGATTCTCGGGGTCCCAGTTTTCTGGGTCACTCTATAGGGGGTTTCTCATTTAAGTCCCAGTGGTGTTGTTTGGGTTTTAAATTTCCCGTTCTAGTTGTGTTATTGTGGTAGGGAGAACCCCCTCATCCCCCCCCCCCCCCTCATTTTTATGTTGTGGTTTCTTCTTGATCAGTTGGGTGTGACTTATGGACTTAATAGTCACCCTTATTATTAGGGTTTATCTAATTTTTTATTGGGAATAGAATCAAACTTTGTCTATCTTTTGTTTTGGTGACTTTTGGGGGGTATAAAGTGTTTTTGGTGGGGATAATTGTCACACCCCAACCTTGGAATCACTTTTATGTATTTCCTTTCTTGACCTTGTATATTTTTTTGTTGAGGTTCAGGTTGAGCCCCAATTAAAATTTTCAAATTTTGGAAGTCTGAGTGAATTTTGAACTTGTGCACGAGCAGTACACGATTAGTGGAAACCGTTCCGCCCAACCCAGGTACCCATGTGGCAGGTCCTGGTGTTGGATATAAGATACCACACATTTTGAGCACGGTCAGTCAAACCGTGTAGTCTGGTCTTGCTATCGGTCCTCTCCTATAAAGAATCTACTATATGGTTTGTGCATGGTTGGATAAACTATGTGGGTTAGTCTTTTGGTCGGTTCCTACTTGGGTAGTGGATACCACACGATTGGAACATGATTTAGTAAACCATGTGGCCAAACCGTGTTACCTTTCCATAAATTTTAAAATTTAAAAAACCTATTATACCATCCCCCCAATTTTATCCTAAATCAAACCCCCTCCTCTTGGGTTATTTTTTATCCATGAATGGATCCCATGTCCCAATCATTGGTTCCTCCTCCACCATGGGTGCTTCCTCTTCGATTATAAGGTGAGTTTTAGGGTCTATTGGTCATTTTTTTCTCCTTTATCTCTTCCCCTATCTATTCCTTAGTTCCTATTTGTTCGGACCTATCTTGGATGAACCCTAGATGTTAGGGTTGATGTGTATCTCGATTTTATTTGGATATAGGGGTATGGATTATCCTTATATCCATAACCTCTCCTCTCTAAAGTTTTCATCGCATTAACGCACCATTGAGGTAGGTGTTTCCATTTTTTTCCTTTCTGATGCAATCTATTATATTCTTGGGTGTTTCAATTAATTTTTAAACTTTATTTTTATCTTTATAATGCACATGGTTAATTTACTATTGTGTTTTCTTGATGGTAGAATTTGTTAAAAATATGTTTCGAAATGATTCTTTGTTTATGCCTATGTCTATGCACGCCAAATGTTTTTGATAAAATTTTAATTGAGCATTTAATGGTATAATTAAATGATTTGGGTGGTGTTTTCCTATGGAAGTGTTATATTGAATTTATTGGATTGTGTTCATAATTTTTGTGTGAAATGCATTGATTTTTATAAAAAAAAATTAACATAATTTTTGAAAAGCATGTGTTGTTTCTTTGAAAAATTTTTGGGTAAAAATTACTTGAGGAATTCCATTAGATGTGGGCACATCCATGGGTTCCCGGAGTGCACACATCGATGGGATTTCAAGTGATGATGGAATTTTAAGTGATTAACTCCTTGAAATTTTCTTTTCTAAAAAGGTTCCTCATCTCCTCTTTCTCCTTATTTTTATAAAATGGTTACATGTTTTCCAAAATTACATAAATTGGTTTCAATATTTTATTGAATGTTATGGTATATTGGGTGTTTTATAAAGGAATATTGGTTTCTGAATGATATAAAAGCCCATTTGGAATCTTTAAATGCATTGTGTGTGTTCATTTTGATCTTGAAATAATGTTAGATTTGGAATAAAGGCCCATTTGGAATTTCACTCTTGAAAGTGGATGTTTGTATCAAATTTGAGAATAGTTGAGAAATATTTTGAAAGTTTCTTTGGGATAGAATTGATATTACGCCTATTTGGAACCTTGCAATATTAGGAAATTATAGTAGTTTTTCAAATTTTAATGCCCCATAGGAATCTTGAAATGTTTAAGAAATATCTCATAAGATTATTTGATGTGATGGACCAGTTGGAACCTTTGATGATGTGATACATATATAGTGGGCCCCTCTATTGTGTATTACCCTATATGGGTTATCATATAGCTGGTGTCCATGTTTGGGGTAGTAAAGTGCAGTGACAACAGATAAGGTGAGTCATGTGTGCAAGGGCCTCCTACTAACACATTATACATTTACCATGGGTTCTTGGGCATCTTTTAAAGGATTTATTGATGGTTTCTTATCATCCCCAATTAGATGGGTTGGTTCCCCTTATATTTACCAATAGGATAGGTGGGTTGTGCCACTATATTTTTCAGTATAGGATGGCCAGTTGGTTATAGACTAAGGAGCTTCACCAAACTCTAGTAGGTGGTTCCGAACTGTGTATGTCCAGGGATTGCTCTAGGGACGTTTAAGGAAATCATGTAGTTACTAAATTGTTTATTTTGGATTATTTTCGTTAATGTTTTATTCACATATTATACTTCTTATGTGTATTTAGAATATCTATCTCTCCTTTGTTTTGGGTTACAGTTTTAAAATGGTAAACTATTTTGGAAATGGAAATTTTTGGTGCAATGTTTTGAAAAAGTAAAAATGTGCTTATTTATTTAAAAGGAACAAAAAATATTATATAATTATATTTCAAACTAGTTTTAATGGACTATTTTCAAGAAAGGAAACACATGGATTCTTTGGTGGTTGCCTACTGAGCTATCAATCCCACACCTTACTTGTACCATTCAGTCTTAGTAGACCTGAGTTGTTTTGCAGGTTTAGGTTCCTGGTTCATGTGCTCATTGTTGTAGTAGTTGATCTTGTGGTTGGATTTCACTAAGGGGTCACATGGGAATCTTGTTGGCATAATCTTGTTTTATTTTTGTATCTATTTTCTATTTTAATTTATTGTTTAGTTGTATCTGTATCTAGATCAGCTTGTGTATTTACTTAAGGTTTGTCGTTGGTTCTTGTTGTGTGATCTGTTTGATTAGTTTTTTATTATATCTTAAATATTATTCAGGATAAAATCATTCCCACTTGGATTTATTTCGATTTTTGGAACTAGTTTTTAACATGTGAGGATTGGGAACACCCTTAGAGCCTTGTCTTATGCTGGGTTGGGTGTCAGGTCAGATGGAATTTTGTTTTGGTTCGTGACATAATTTTCCATTCATAAATATTTCTCTGAGGTATAATAAATATGAAATTAAATAGTCTCATCTCTCTATGTTACCCTTCATTACTATCTAGGGTAATGAAGTTTCACTTGAGTTTATTAGTGATTTTTATAGTTCAATTCTATAGTTACCTCTCCATGGGATTAGTGAGGCTAGAATCATGTTCTATAATTTTCATGAGGATATTTTTGACCCATAATTCCATCATTAAATTCATTTAATATTATGTTTTATACTATTACTACTACTATAACAGTGAGGTAAAAAATCATAGTGTTTTTCCTGAACGGGGGTGAAAACTTTCATGAATCCTAAGACTGATTCATAACTCTACTTAGGTAATTCCCTAACAACCAACTATCTCCACACCATCTTAAGGAAAAATTTTACAATAGAATCACTTCATAAATTACAAATATTATGGGTTAGTAATATAGTGGTGATTTGATAGACATATTAATTGAGGATATTAGAAGAATCATGCTCAAAATTCCCAAAATAAGTGATCTGGGAAGATAATAATTTATAAGAGTGAAAAAAAACTTAGGATGATATAGTTATTATAGAAACTTCGATTTGGGAATAATTTAAATAATATGGGATGTATGGGATCACTAGTACTTATTATTAAAATTTTGATTTATGTGACTGGACATTTAATGATGAAATTTTTTCTGGTTATAGTCCATTTTTTCATACTAGTATTTTCCCATATTAAAAAATCAAAATTTAAATCATCGTTTTAGGAATAACCACAACTTATCCAAAAGAGATTTGCGCATTATTACGAAATCTCACACAGCCCCTAAATACTATTCAATACAAAACAACAATTTCAAAATCAATATGAGGCAATGTATTCAAACTTTCTAGGGGTGTTAAAGTGTCTTATGAAATAAATGTTGGGTGAAATTGGAACTATTTAAAAATACAAAGATTTGATAATTCAAAACCTAGAACTAAACATGGCCCAAAATGCTTGATATTTATGATTAAGATAAAATGGAAAGATTCCCAGCATAAAATTTTTGAATCTAAAATAAAATTTGATGGATTCCCCCACTATTTCTAGATTAAAAACTCAATAAAGTTTTAGAGTGAAATATAATGAGTATTAAATAGAGTGTTCAAATAAATCTAATAATCAAAATGTAGATAATGAATGATTAAGAAAAATGGACACCAAGATCAAAACTGAACAAAATTATGAATCCACATGTGAAAAAGATAATGAATAATGGTAAAGTTAATTGTAAATAATAAAAAAAGGTTAGTGGAAGGTTTGAATTCATAAGAATGTTAAAATTAAACATGTTTTTAAAAATATTATACTCACATTACCTTTCCCTAAAGAGATGAAAAAAAGAATGTCAAACCATACTATTGGAAATTAATTCAAATATTTTGAACATTTAGTATCAATATTAACTTTTTCAATTCCTAAAATATAATTCCATCACATGTTAAATTTCTTATAAGGTTTTTGACTAAAAAAATATATTGGAAAGAATTTACCACCATTAAACTAATTGAGGACTGTAGTTTTTCCATTAATAAAAAGTTACCTTCTAAATTTAATGACCATAGATGGTTTGTTATATCTTACAAAATAGAAAAAATGTATGGATATCAATTTATTATGTGACTTATGTACTAGTTGTATATTGATTCCTTACTCCTTATTTCAAAAGTTTTCTCTAAGGTAAATGAAACTAACTTCTATCTATCTTTAGTTATTAGATAGTTCATTTATTATCCCTATAGAAGGGTATATGAACTTTTTATAAATATATGTAATATTAAATTACCCAATAATTTTCAGGTTTTATAAATATATTGTGATATTAAAAAACCTATCATGTTTTGCAGACATTTCATTGCTATAGGAGAGGCTATCATTGATGTTTCAAAGGAAAAACTAACCCTCCATACTAGTGATGATCATCAAGATTTATATATCATTATGGAATCTAAACAGAAACTGATTTGAAATCTAATTAGTGATGATGAATAGGTTTTTATTTTTTATACTTGAAAGGACACCTATGTACCTTTGGGATAAATAATTCAAGAATCCATTAATGATGAATTTAGATTTAGTTTTATTGATCCTGGGTCCACAAAATATATTGAATGGGTTGGGAAAAATTAAATAAAAATTATGGAAATCAATACATAGTACCATAAAGTAGTTCATTATAAACTAATAGATCTTATTGATAGTGCTTCTCAAGTTATCGAACAAAACTCGCAGCCCTAACATTGGGATAGAATCCCCTCCCTTGCACCCTGTGTGGATTTTGAAAAGTCTATATCTATCTTTGAGAATTTTGATTTTACATTATTTGGGATTTCTTATAGTAATGAGTGATTTGAATTTATACTAAATTATTAGAAATTTTATTTCCCATTATAAGTTAAAAATCATTTTCCTCGTTTTTTTTTAGTGTTAAAATGAGAATTTGGATAGAACTCTTTAAATGGGTATAAAATGTGTACCTAGTAAATTAATCTTCTTATATGGTGAATTTTTTCCCCAATATTAATTTTTTTAGGATATATTATGGACTCATTCCCTACTTCATATAATTAAATTGACTCTGAGAGTGTTACTGAGGATGTGAGTGAGTAGGTCACAACACATTTGGAAGCTAACTATTATTTGATGAATGCCTTATGTGGGAGATTTAGGGGAAAATCTTTATCATTTTGGTGATATTTATTAGTTTTTTTCTTTATTCATAGGTTTTATTTGTGATATTCTAGGAAAAATAATTATCATTAACATAATCCATAGTCTTATAGCCTTGGGATATTTATAGGGGATCCTGAAATAATATCATGTTCTAAATATTTTTAGAAAATGTAATAAAGTTTCCACTAAAAATAGTAAATTCTCAATCATAAAAAATATATTACCCTAATAATAATCATTTTTAGTTATTAGGGGTAATTTTATCCAAATACTCTAAAATTTGAACTGTATGGGAGGCAACCCATGGTTTTTCATATTTTTTTATTTTCATTTTATTTACAAATAATTTTATATCACTCAGTTGTGTGTTGGACCGCATATTAACACAAAAGGAGATAAAAACTACTATTGTATTATTCAACTAATTACAAGATAATGGCTGGATCGAATTTGTAGTGAAGTGAATGTGTGTTCAGTCAACCGACTGCATGAATGAAGAAACTACCACACAAAGAGATGTATGATCCATGATGAGTAAAGGAAGGACTAGCCACATTATTAATGTATGGATTTTCTATGAGTCATATAAAATTCATGAATAATGGGATGAATGACCATTAGGTAAATTCAACATGTGATCACTTAATCAATTGTACAAATAAAGTGACTTTTAGAAGAATTTCTAGTGACTCTGAGGTGAGAAAATTAACCGTGGAAGGCTACAATGTATAGAACAACAATTTTTTGGGTCGACATCATGATCAGTCAACCTATTGTTCCCATCAATTATTGACCAAAATAATAAATTAAACTGAATATTAGTGATTGATTTCATGGTAAGTTGATCAACTACATGAAGGGATATACTGACTGCATAATGGGATGGAGCAACCATAGAAGTTTATCTTCCATATTAAGAGTATCAGCTGACCATACAAAGTACTTAACTAAAGTTGAGTTTACATAACTATGAAACGGTTCAATAAAATTGAAGTAGATAGTATTTTTTTATGTAGTCGGTCAATCAACCACATAAATCCAGATAAACTAACCATGGAAGTCAATCTATCATAATAAATTCTTATTCAAATAAATATCAAAGGAGATACAGCATGGGTCATCAAGATCAAAATCCATCTAACTCAATCTTTGGATGTAATTCACATTGAATATTAAATTTTTAACTCTAATGTTGTTTTGTTTTAAATTTTTAGGGACTATAACTAAGAAACAAAGGATATTTATTAAGGGAAAAAAGGGAGGACGCGTTTGGTAGAACATAAATGGAAAGATATTTTATAAATGGGGAGTAATGATTTAAAATAATACACATCTAATGTTTTTCTTATAGTTTAAAACTACTACTTATTTTATGAAATTAAATTCTTTAAATTATTTCATGAAGTGTTGTGTTGCCTCTTTCAATTTTAGTTATGTATATTGGTCAATTTTAATTTCTTGTTTTCTTTTATTAATGAATCCATATTCTCATATGTTCATTTTATAAAACTATTCAAAATGATTTTCAAAATCAGCATTGTCATGTATCTTTTGTAAAATCTATTTATTCGGTAAAATATTAATGTAATGAAAAATAAGTACCTTGTTCATTTTCGGGATTTTCATGGTTTTTTGTATGGAAAATTAAAATTTTGGGTTTAATTTAATCCCCACAAAAAATCTTTCTCACTTACTTTTTTCAAAATATTTTTGAATTAGACTTATTTTATTATTCTCTAATATTGAGATTAAAAATTGGGAAAATGTTAGGTTTTATGTGAGGGGGAGGATCCTTTTAAATTTGATGAATTCTAGTTCAATGTTATACACATCACCCCTAACATTTTTTATATTTTATTATTTTCAAGGATCACTTGGTAATTTTATATTGGTGAAATTTTTTATGATGGTTGAAGGTTTTTTCATATTTTTATGAGGTTTATTTCTACTAACCTATGGGATTAATTTTAGTGCATCATTTTATTACACATTTTAAAAAAATGTCTTCAATAAAAATTTTGGATTATGTCTTATAATTGTCATTTAATATGAAATTTTCTATTTTAATTAATCTTCTATTATATAAATACAAATAGGTTATGAAACGAACTCCAAATATTGGATAAGATTATTCTTCTTTATTTATTTATAGTTTGATATTTTATTTATTCCAAAAATTATAAATCACTTCCTAACCAATGGTGTGTCTAAATTATTCTAATATTTTAAATTATATATTTCTCTTCACATGTATAAAAAACTAAATTTGGAAGACTAATTTGGATGAAAATTGAAGAGTGTTTAATTGTTAGAAAAAAAATTAATTTCACTCATTTTTGTAAAATATGAAACCAACTTTACACAAAATATATTTTATTTTAAAATGTATATCACATTTAAAACTAAATAAGGTATATAAAGGAAAATAAATTTGGAAACCAATTCATTATGGAATTTAAATTTTTTGTTTTTGGGACTTAATTTCTTTCATTGAAAATGAAAAATAGAATGCTTGGGGATAGGAAATATCATATGTGTGAGGGAATTTGATGTGAAATATTTTTTATTACAGTTTTTCATATATTTATTTTAGATTTATTGAATCTTTAATTTCAAATTGTGATTTGAATGAGAAATTAAATAATTTTAGTAACATTGTGATAATGGAAAAAATTATTGACAAATTTGATTAAAATTAGTGTTTTGGGTGTTTAAAAGATAATATTTTTATTTTACTACCATTCCCATTTATTTTAAGAACATAATTACATAGGTTCTATAAATAGTTTCCAATATCTTATTTTAATTGTTTAATATTGAAATTATAATGTTTAATAATAGTTGTATTTTTATTTCTTGTGCAATCCCTAACAAAAAAATCAGAGTAAAATCAAACCAATGAAAATGAGATCGGTAATGAAGCTTTTGTAGACAATTAAGTGATTATTAGTGTACTGAGTAGGGAGATCATCTAGGTTCTTTTCAGTTGGAGATTGAGAAAGTTGCACATGAGTGAGAAAAATTAGTTAGAGACTTTTATATCAATCACTTATGAGTTAGGAATTAACACTAGAAAGCACAACAAATGGAGACTCAGGGGATGTATTTGGACCAATTGAATGTGAGCAGAAGGATGGTGCTCGTACATGACTACTTTTCTTAAAAAGGTGGACTAGAAGATTGTGGGTGATATCATTGATTGAAAATAGAGACACATATAGGGATTATATGACTGAGATAAGTGATTCTAGAGTATGGGGAGATATCAAAGTAGGATTTTATAGGAGAAAAGGGTGGAGGATAGAGATGATCTCAATCATAGAAGCTTATTATTATATTTCTATTTATATTTCTTATTATTATACTAATATGATTTTATTGAATATAGTTGTTGATGTAAATTTTTGTATCACATTGGTTGAGGTTAATTTTATTGTATTGATTAATATTTCTTTTCCCATTCAAGATTAGTTTAAATTATACATGAATGTTTTACTTTTCATCAGAGTACTCATATTCCTCTTTTCATCATCATTATTTTCACTCTATCTCATAAAATGACATGTCAAGATTATATGTTTTGTTTTCCATTGAAACTACAACTGACTTACTTTTATGTAAAATGATGTAGTTATATATTTTTTCATGAAGAATCATCTTAATCTTCTATTCTATTAGGTGTAATAATTGTTATGAGAGTACTCTAGTAAGACTATTCATCTAATGAAAATTAGGTGATTCAATTTTATTTTCACACAAATTCATCACCTATATATTTTATTTTATTATAAGAGTAGTTTTTTTTTCAATTATAACTTGTCCAGTTTCCTTAAATCCATATTTTATTTCCACATCAATTTTATTACTATTTAAAATATTTTCTAACCCTCGCCACTATTTTCACATCAATTATCCCTTCACAATTTCAAAATTACTCTAACTCTTTTATTATTTTTCTTATATTTTTTTCTATTTTTATACCTTTAGACTTATTTATGTTTTGATATCACTTACCATAGGTCTCCAAGTTATTAATTTTATAAATAAAAAATTTAGTGCAACTCAATGACCTACCCCTACCACCTACCTAAAACATTTATTTGAAAAGTATATAAAATATAAATGTTATTATGATATAGTAAAACTATTGTAATCAATTAATAATATATATATATATATATTATCCCCCTATTTAGGATGCATCCAATTAATGGTCAAATTTATCTTCCTATGATAATTTTCTAAATTCATTACTCATCACCACATTTATTGTTTGTTAGTGTGACCTATGTATAGTGTATAAATATGTAATTTTATATATTTTCATGATTTATGAGGTAATTATACTAATGTTTAAATAAAAATAAATCAAGACCATTTAATCAAAACAAAATTGAAATAATTATTACATACAGTTCTTGGGTCTATTAAATCAATAGGGAAATGTTAATAAATAAATTTCAATGATTATAATGATCAATAGCGATAAAAATAATATAATTTTCTTATGGATTAATTCTTAAATAAATATAATTTTATTATATATTATTGAAAACATGATTAAAATAAGACAGCACCTAAGTTAAGAGGACTCTTGAACATGACTCATTATTTTGATTTTATATTATTTTTATCTATTAACACCCATGTAATTATATTTAAAATATAATTTAATTTTCTACCCTTTTTCTACTCATGTGGATATGCATGTTCTTACTTCATTGGGATAAAATACTAGCCCCCATAATGGTTAATGATAACATTTTTTTATTATCTAGGTCTCTCTATCAATATTAGTATGTAATTCTTCACATTTTAATGAACAATGATATTTTCATTATTAATGACACTATTCATTGTCCAAATTCGTTTTCTATTTTCATTTTTTGTGAATATATAAGATTATTCTTTAACAAATGTCATATTAAATTGTTATAAAACACAGTCATTTCTTATGGTTATATTTCATGTTTAAACATAATGTGCATTACCATTATATGTGGAATGCTTGATAATAAATATATTATGATTTAGTAAGTGGGACTTCAATTATATATCCCTTTAATGAATTTTTTAACGTGATATTTCCAATGGGATTATTAGGCATGTACATGATGCAATTTTATTTTTAAACATTTTACTTTTATGAACATGATGTTACCTTTGTTTTCATGATGTGGTTAGCTTTATTAACATATGTTATGTATGAACACAAAGGTAGATTTGTTTACATTTTATTAATTGAAATCATGCAGTATTCTTTTTCCACAATGTTATGATGTTTTATTTTTATTCATGGTAAATATTCTACATTTATTTAAATGGTTTCCATATTCTAATGATGATAGTTCTATGATTATGATATAATGATTAAGATTATACTCACCCATTTACTAACATTGATTCATGTCTCATGGATTCATTTTTTTTATTATCCTTACTAGGATTCTAGATAACTATTTCCTTAATGTATTTCCATATGTGATTACATGTTCTAAGGAGATTTTAAAATCATTTTGGTGGCATAAATAATGATTTGATCTATATTTATATTTTATTGTGTAATCTTATTGTATGAACTTAAATTTCCCAATACAATAAACCTATTTATTTTAGGAGTGGTATTAATATATATTTGTCATAAAAATGAATTAATAATCTTGTATGTATGGTATGGGTAGCTATACACTTTCACCAATTCGCTACCCATTTATTTAACATTACATAACACTTGTAATTATCCACTAATCCATCCCACCATCCTAATGGTTCATGGCTCAAATTCATCATAGATTCATCACTCTATTCACACCTGTAAGAAGATAATGGGTACACTACACCACTACTTACTAATAATATTTAATATTAAAAACCATCAAACCTTGAGCCCCTTAGAGAAACCCCTTCACTAATATAGTCACCATTTTTAAAACCTAAACTCAATAAATATCAAGAACTCGTCCATATAAATATTTCCCCAAGCCTGTGAAATACTCTACATTATCTCCATGTGATGAGTCCCTATATTTTATAACTAGAAATATTTATATAACTTATAAATTAAACAAATATTCAAGGGAAGGTGAAAAAATGTTCGTGATTTGAAGATAAAAAAAATATGTCGGTGTTAATATGTGGAATCCATTCATTATTGGTAAAATTTTCTTAGTGGTAGGTGTTATGGAACATTCAAGGAAATTTAACTTTGAAGTTGTTGTGGATGTTTTAGAAGAAAAAAATTGAGTTATTATGATTGTGTTATTGAATAATCCTATAAAAGATCTCAAGTATGTATTTTACCAGATGAGAGGTTTAAAATTCAGTCTAGATACAACTAAATCATCATGGGAAACTACCATATATTCATAGATGATTTTATCTTCTAAAGATTTCATAATATTAGTCTATGATCCTAAATATAATTTTAATTTCATTCAATTGAAATATTTTATAGTGGATCAACAGGCCTATCATGATCCAGTAAAATCTACTAACTAATTTTTAATAGATCCCATAATGAGGTATATAAACTAAGTCATCACCATATCATGGGTACCTATGGTATAGATCCAAGAGGTTCTAAACCAACATATGCTTTTATCTTTCACACCATTTCCAATAAACCTCCAAAAAATAAAAAATAAAAATTATTGATCAAATATTCATGTGATAATATTAAAATTGAGAGGTATCACTACAAGTTTTTCTTTTATAAAAAATATAGAACGTACATAAAAGTTTTTTTAGTATTCATAGCCACTCACATACTTAATAAATAACCAGTTAATTGATTCCTACACCCTACAAAAAATGTAAACTCTTGTTAAATTAGTCATGATATATTTTTTATAATAAACTAACCCCCCATATCTTACTAAATAATAGTAGTCCAAGACACATACCCAGAAGACACATGGGCCATCAAATAGTTTTTACCACTTCTTTACTACATGAAACTTATAAAAAAATATATTATGAAAAAATTATTCAAATATTTGATCAAATCTGATTTTATGATATCTATATTAGAGTAAACAATGGATATTTATAGATCACTTATTGAGAAGGGATGAGTAATGCTATAATTGGGGTTCATTTTCCCTTGATCATGAAACCATGAGGAGAATAATCCAGGACCATCCTACAACATGGTCATATTAAGTGACTTATTTCATAAGGTGTTTAACCTTATTGGTTCTATTATAACCCCACCATAACATTATTATGTATATGGGGAATTCACATCTCTATATCTCACTACCACCCTTTTCTTATTATGCTTATTTATCTCTTTTTGAGAAGTAGATTATAGATTAAAAATGAAGGGTATATGAAATAGGTTGAGATATCCCATAGAGGACATACTCCATATGGTATTACACCTTTATCCCCCATACCTAAACCCCATAATAGTTAAAAGGATACCCTAATAACATTATAATAATGAAATAAGGAAAAGAAAGATGAAAAAACAAAGAAAAATTGAAATAATAAGAGAATATAATAAAGGAGGAGGTGGAAAGAAATAAAAAAATGGAATAATAATGTAAGCCTTTATAAGGAAGCTAAATAAGGGTCATTTTTTATCAGTCTTGAGGATCAAAGGAAATTTTGAATTACTATTTATGAGCTATTTATCTGTAGAATATTTTTTTATACCCTTCTAACCATAGTTTAAATATTTGTTTCATCATCTCATTCTGCATCAAAGGTTTTCCCCACTGATACAATACATATACATATATCTTCAGTGGTGTTTCCTTTATTTTCATCATCGACACATGAAATGCTCCCTATATCAAGGCCTTAATATACCACTCATATTTTCATTATGCATATTATGTCACCCATCCAAGAAGGTTTTTCCATGCCCTATATATTTCATCATCTTAACTGGACATTAGCAACAAACACCACTCATTCCAGGAACATATCATCATTTTGACCTACATGAAAAGTGAAAAAATAATATTAATTAATTTTATAAACATATATTGAATGGTAAAATTATCATACCACATATTGTTAAGTATGAGGATGAAGATGAAGGTGACTCTTAGGACAATCCTAAAGATACTTAGAATATATTTTATTTTTTAACATTAATATCAAAATTTACAAACCCATGTATTTCATTTATTTATTTTTAAACATTCTAGTTTCATTTGTATGATTCAAAAGTGGAATAAAAGGATGATTTGGTTAATTATTATATATAATACATTATAAAATTTTCAAGACATTAACTTTTTGTAGTTATTTTCTACTTGAAACATTAATATTAATATATTTTAGGAGAAGACAATTGATTTTTCATTTATCAAAATCCCAAATTTATACCAAGGATAAAGTAAATATGAGGAAAATAATTAAATAAGACTTAACATCTCATATAATATTCATTTTTCATGTATTCAGTGAACTCTTTTTTCCAAATTTCTCACTTTTTCCTCAAATAGTAGAGACAATGTTTAATTTTAAGTGGTAGGGAGGATTTATTGAATGCAATCTTTTTTTTATCCAAAATTTATTTATCATGGAGAATTATTTCATAGTTATATTACCTTCCCTTTTATAAATCATGTTGGAAAAAATGGAATTAAAAAACTTGAGGGGGTAAATAAGGGTTCACACCAAATAAAATTTTCCTCTAATACTACTCCTCTAGGTTGTATATATCTTATTCCATCGGTTGAGGGAACACATTTACTCTCAATTTATATCATTTTTTATTATATAAAATAATAAACATGACTATAAAATATATATCATAATCACGAAAAAAATTATTTTACATGGTTCACCACCCATGAATAATATAAGGTGTATACACCTTTCGATGTGTTAGTGTATCAGCGTAAACTATAACACACTATTTAGAGGATACAGATTTTAGGTCATAGTCACTCTTTAACAAGGTTCTTTATCCTAATAATGTTATATAAGACTCACTCCTAGTCCAATGGAAACACCCTATTCTTCTCCTTTATGCACTCCTTTAGTGAAGGAAAATGTAATTTATAAAATTAAGGATCCATATACAAATTTCACATTGAATTAAATATCTATATATCATTACTCTAGAATTGATTATTGGTTATAGTCCACATTTTATTCTCTGAAAACCCTTCTATGTGTTGATTAAATTAATACCTCATCATGATGGTCATATTTATATATTCTAAAAAAACATAATATTAGTGACATCCTCTTCTAGATAAAGATAATTCCATACTAAAATTATCTTATTTCACTCATTATCCAATAATCAAATGTTGTTGTGTAATTCTTGTACTCTATAAATCTTATTCCTTGATTTTAAACTTACTTGTTAATGGAAATATCATTTGGATATCCAATCTTATACTTATCATAATCAAATATATTAATTTTTTCAGACTCCATACATTTATAGCACTAATATATGGAGTTTTAATAAATATTCTATGCATCTAACCAATTATTAAATGATCGGGGTTAATACATGTTCTTATAATCCTTATTGATAATTCTGCGCATGCCACATTTTTTAATAAAGTCATAATATATCATTTAAACTAAGTCATCCTTTTGAATTCTAGGATATGTATTCCTTATTTCAAACTCCACTAGGATTTTAAATATATTTTGAAGATAACATCTTCATGATATGACTTAATGACCACTGAGTGATCTTATACATCATTATCCTAATCATAGTTTTTGTTGACACTCCTTTTTTTAAGGAAGGAAAAAATATTATATTGAATCACTTTGGATATATTAAAGTATCAAATAAATTTAAAGAAAGTGAATAAATATAGTTCAAGCGATCTACGTAGCATACCTATGCATAATAAGGCCATCGCAGCTCCTTCCCTTCAGCATAAATGCACAGTGACCTATGCAGAACATTTATTTATCAAGTATCCAATGCAGGTCCTGCCTGTGCAACCCAATGCATAGCCCCCTACGCTGAGGACCTACACTACAAACCTACACAACAACATAATTTTCTCACCCCTACATGGAAGAGCTATGCTATGGAGCTACGCCGAAGACCTATGTGGACAACCTCCTTTCAACTAGACCCCTCCTTGCCTATAAATAAGACCCTTGGACTCCCCATTTTTTCTAACTAAAAAAGTTGGAAAAACACCTGAATCTCCCATTGTGTAGCTCCTTTGCCCAGGTCCCCCAAATTTTCTCAAGTAGTTCTCTAAAACATGAGAGAAGAGGGAATTGGATGGGATAAGCAAGATCAAGGTCTTTTCATAGTTTTTAATACAAAACATCTAATTATGGACCCTCCTTTAATAAGGAAAAGTCATCTACTCTAGGTCATTTCCTTAAGAAAATACCTTTTCGGGATGCTTTGAAGGACATCAAGGGATACCCAGGGTGCTTAAGTTAAAACCTCACACAAGTTTCATTGTCCCTATTCTATTGCCTAAGGCATGTCAAGCTTCCATAGTCTTACCCTTACTATGTTAAGAATTTTTTAGTTCCTCCTAGGACCTGGTGGTACACCTATGTGGTACACATACGCAGCATACCTATGCGGAAGACCTGAGCAGATAGCCTACGTGAGCCGTCTTTAAAGGCCTCTTCTAATCCACCCATGGAATGGACTCTACTTCCTTGGATCCCTTATCTAAAAGGGACTAAGTTGAAACCTCCACCAAGACCTATTAATTTATCAAACCTTTGGGAAAGCCACATCAGTTTGTCTCTAATTTGGATTTGGATATCTATGGTCAAGGGTTTCCCACGCTCATCTTACCAAAGGGTAGGAATCCTTGAAGTGTCTATAGATCAAGATATTCATGGTCACATGGACCCTTTCCCTAAGGAAAATGTTTTGGAGTTACTATTCTAGGATTTTAGGGATAGGACTCTGTCTTCCCCTCCTATTCTCGGAGACTCGGAGCCTCTGGTCACCAATAGGAAGAGTGAGGGTCACATTTACTTTTCCCTTACATAGGGAATGATATCCTCCTTCCACTACGGGACCCATTCTAGGGAATCCTTCTTGGAGTACTCCCTTAACCTTTTGGGCAAGACCTAATGACCGTCATTGTCATTTTACATTAATGGGTTCATTTCTCTGTGCCCTCATCCACCATCTCCCTGGCCTCTTTGTTCATTCCATTGGCGATGGAGAAAGTGTGTGGTTTGTTGAATCTTTCACATCCTATTGTTTCTCACACCGAGCATGACTCACGTGGTCTTATATATTTGTGATGATCACAATATCAACACAATCCACCTCACTTCTTTAACTATGATAAATATTATTCCCACCATAATTTGCATACGTAGGAAGCCTTCACCCAGGGCCCGAGCTTAATGGACATCCTCCTCAGATGTCTAAGCTTACTTCCCTTAGTTCAGGCATCTTATTTAAGAATAGGCCCTAAATTAAGTCCCCCTTTAATCTCAATGAGTTATGACATCTCTCATGGACCCTGTTACAAAGGAATACACATTAGGAGTAATCCCAAAACTATTTCTCTCAAAGGGATATACTCCCATGCCAGGCTTATCAAACTACGTGAGCTTTGATTCCCATCCAAGTGGGATACGTAGGAATCCTCCTTGAGGTTCAAACCCAACACTTCAAATCAACCCTATTATTTTTGGTCCACATTCCTAGCAAAGTATAATCAAACTTGGAAAATCATATCCTTTCCAGGTTCCTTGGGCCGCTTAGTCATAAGTCCCACACCAAGCTTTGACTAGGCACTTTCCGCGTAGATGTACTTACCACTAGACATTAAACAATACAGTTAGGTCTTTATAACATGACCATAAAAGGTATGATGTGTTCCATTGATCGGAATAGAACTACAAGGGTTCTGATTCCTTTCATGAGGATACATAGGTATCCCATCCATGGGTATGATCCCAACATCAAAACAACTTTTGTCTCCCTTGGTGATGATAAATTCTAGATTTCCCCACTAAGTTTCTTAAAAAACCAACATTGTCATAATAACGACAAAATAATCTCCAAGTAGTATATGAAAGGATACCATTGATGCAGAACCTTGAATACATATAGTAATCTCCATTGATAAAGAACCTCGAATAAATACAGATGATTCTAATTTCTATACATACTAATAATTGATTGAAATTTTCCAAGGAAATCTACATTACACTTGGTAAATTAATAAGTATTCATGAACATATATTAAATCTATAAGATATTACCATAGTAGGAAATAATTCCCCCCAAAAGGGTGTGATGATCTAAACCTCCCATCCTCTCAACCAATGTGAGTTTGTAAGTATCGTAGGTCAATAAACCTAACGAACGTCTGCCTTTAAAAAGAAGGTCCCTTTGGATATAGAATCATTAAGTGTTTCTGATTACGTAAATAAAACCAATGGAAACTGTCTAGAAGTATTTATTCCTAACCAGAACACACATTATGTGGGAAACAAAAAAAATGGTTAACTCGATGTGAATCCTTAACCAAGTTAATAGGTTACCCATCTATTAGGACCCTATCAATTGATAAAGGTAGGCCAGATAAGGGATTTAATCATGCATGTGTTCATATAAAATATGTTTCTTTACTAGAGTTCATTGTTATAATTTTTTATATATACATGCACTTTATTTCCAAGAACTCCCTTCATTCCAAATGTCTTCCATCAAGTTTTCAGCTGTGAATGCCTCAGCTGCTATTCAAGCTAGATCCTCATCTGATCGAAGGACATCACCACCGACTCAAAGTCTTAAACATTGGGTCTCAAATGCATTGGTCTGAGAGTACTATCAAAATAGTATTATACCGACCTTGGATGATGCCCGACAGGCCCTCTAAATCAAGAATAAGCCCCTATCATCCATTCAATGATTATTGGTGGTCCAGAAGCAGACAGTGTTAACCACCACCTTCAACTGTTTTTGGAGTTTATCCTCAGAAAAAAGTCATCAATCCCTACCCTATTTTAGGGAGGTCGACCAAGAGTCCACCCATGGCCTCATACTATATACAAAGGGGTTATTCCTGAAGGCTCCTACCAATAATCACCATCACCAATGTCGTGAAACAGAAAACCCTCAACATGATGAGGGAATTATCTTAGGTTATCCGGCCTAAGGTCTCTCAGACCTGGGCACGCAAGACAAAACTCTAGGGACAACAACTGGCCAACAGGTAGTAGGTTCCTACCTATTTCCCCTCTAGATAAGTCCACTAACTCATCTTGGTGAAAAACAATGAACAGATGCATACAATCGTCCGCCTTAACTTCACCAGCCAGCAGACTCATCTGGCGGCACCCAACTAACCCCACCGTTCAAATCTGGTGGAGTACTATGAATAAGAACATACACCTACTTACAATATATAATCTAGTTAGTAGACTCTTCTGACTTCATTCAAGGAAACCCTCCAACCAAATGTGGTAGTAATTATCCAGCAGGCACATACACCTACCAAAATCCATCAAGCCTACTAATAGTCTATTTTGACAACACCTGGAGAAGTCAGTCGAATAGCTCCGATGACAAACCTAGGGTAGAATCAACTATTTTCCCCCTTTTACGAGTACTTTTGGTATCCACTTATAGGAAATGGAGGACATGAATAGGTATATACACCTACTCCATATACGGAATGGACATTTATTCTCATTCCTGCCACTAAAGTCACAAAACACATTTTGTAAAGGGTGAATGGGTAGACACAAATTCCTACCCATATCATGGAATCTTTCAAGAATATCATAATGAAAACTTCAATAATAACAGAGGGATGAATGTGTAATTCTATCCCCATACCTAGGATGACACATCAACATACTATCTGGGATAAGATACACACATCTATTTCTATCCAGGGGTTATGGGGAATAATCCACCATATCATATGAACAACCGGATCAGACACATACACTCATTCTAATTAGAGATAATTAGTTTCTTCTAACAGCCGCTCCAAAGAAGGCACATACACATGCTCATGATAACAACTTTTCCCAGCAATTGACCCCAATTATTTTTAAAATAGCACCTAATAAGGAATCGCACTAATCATAGTTGTAGAATCAGTATTCAATTTGTGACCTCAATCCTCTTAATGATGGAGTTCTTGAAACCCTCAGACATTTATCTGTTTTAGCCTAATATCCTACCCTCTCATTACCAATTTATGGTATTAGTATCAGGAATTATAACATTCCTCGTCGTAGACTTCATTATAAAGGATTTCTTCATGAAAATTCATTCAATATCGAGAACCCATATTTGGATGAGATCCTTGTCAACCCACCATGTGGCTAGAATATCAAGGAGAAAGAGGATTTATCCCTAGATATAATCCACTATGGTGGTATTCCCTAAAATGGAATTCACTACAAAAGTTCTCTCTGTATTAGTGTTTTGATTGTCAAGAATATTTTCCAACTAAAAATGCAGTGATGAGAAAGACCTCATATCTTGAGGCACTTACCAACATAAGGCCAGTCATGTTTGATGTCGGGTTACTGGTAGGTGAAATACTTTCTCATCCAGAAGATAGCACAAGGGGATGGTCATTATCTGAACCTCCCTTGGATCATTTACCTTTTAATATAGTAGAGGAAACACCAACTAATCACATTTCTTATGATAAAGAAATAAAGAAGAATCCACTCTGGTCGGACCAAGTTGAGAATCCTCTAGAAGAAGATAAAGAGGGTATGTTGAATATGATAAAACAACTGGCTAAGGGTGAAATACCAGTCATGTTCTGGACTTTGGAAATCTCTCAATACAACATTCCAAAGATATTGGTGGAAGGTTTTATTCATGATATCCACCTCAACATATAGAAGACTCTTCATCATCTAAAAGACAAAGTATTACCATATGATGAATATCAAATTCATGTCAAGTTAATAGAGGGGTTTTAGTGCCAAATTGACTTGGCATCTCTCCAAGTCTCCTGAAATCTAAAGATCGACAAGCAACATGAGGCCCTTCAATGTGCATGCCTCAATGCATTAAAGTGGTTGTGAAAATTGATTTCAGAAACCCCATTTGGTGTTCATATCAAAGGATGGGGTGCACATGGAGAATTTCATTTTACTACGCTCCAAAATCATTAAAGTTCATCGAAAGTAGTCTCAAGTAATGTTATTTCCCCAATTTGTCTACAATAAAAGAAATCATGTTCATGATCGAAGAGATGCTCAGCAAGAATAGGCCTCGATCGGTTTTCACCAAATTCATGCTCAAAGAGAGAAACATATTGATATTATTCTATATCAAGTGTCTAAAAACATCTATTAGGCTTCTCATTTAGAGGATTTCATCCATAATATTGCAAAAATTTCTAAAATAGAACAACAATCTTCTGAAATATGAGATTTAAATGGGTACCGAATAATGAACCCAGCCAATGTTCGAACCATAACTCATAAAACTAAAAGAGAAGTTGCACTGATATTAGCCATAACAGTTTAGGAACCCCCCCCCCCCATCCCATAGGTTTGGGGGATTTTTTAGCCCAACCTTTAGAGTATACAAACAGAGCTTGAAGGGTTAAGGAAGAAGAACAAGAGAAGCCCCAACTTGAAAGGATGGGGGATTTTTTACATCTATAATTCCCTCCTCAACAGATGTTAGTTTTCTCTCTATTAGAGAAGTAGCCACAAAGTGAATGCACAACTGAACTATTTGAGGATTTCCTTCAGATCACTATCCATCAAAAAGTTCCGAGGGAACCAACAAATAGGAGACAAAGTATCATGGAGGACGAAGAAGAAGGTTATTTCACAAAGATATTGATAGAATGACATCAATGCATTATGCATCAGTAAATGTAATTAATTCCATTATTGAAGATCCTCCTAAAAATTAGTCAAGTTTAGGGAAATCATAGGATGAAGTTCATGTTCTTGATATGGTCCACACCGAAGAAAATAAAGGAGGTGTGCATACCAGAAATAAAATGATTTCCAAACATCAAGGAATTACCTCAAATAATCCACTTCCAACTTTTTGAAAGGAACCTAACAGGGATAAAGGTAAAGGTCAAACAATGTCTCACCTTCCCCTGAATAAGGTCAATACCTTTATCTTGAGTAAATATTTTCCCATCAAGTGAAGGAGGTGAGAGAGTTGAGAAGAATCAATGTGGAGTTACTCTGAAGCAGCATTCTTTCCAGACATCCTCCAAAAGAATATCCTCAGCTTGCACTTATAGTAGAATCTCCTCAGAAAAGAGGGTTTGTTGAAACTATTAATGAGAATAATGAATTCCCTCAATTGGGTATGTATCCAGAATAGGTTCAAGCACATACTTACATGCCTATACCTATGGGTTATCCAAGACAAAAAAACTAACACCACCACCACTGGTGGTCCTTCCATTTTCCACACCAGTTCAGGTTCTCGTTTTTATACATGTACATGTCCTAGATCATCCAAATATTACTAAAATTCTTATGAATACCATTGAGTCATTAATGAATCTATTAAAATCTATGGAAGTAGGGTACACACTGATACCATATAAAAATAAGGCTTACCCTAAATGGGTATATCTGATTCCTCCCCCACCAAACTTTATGAATACCACATTTCCAATATTTAATTGTTTAGGAGATCCAGAGCATCACTTGATGAATTTTGTTTCTTGTTGTGATCCCATGATGGGGACCCCTCAACAACAAGAATCAGTAAATATTATATGTTTTTTGCAATCACTATACGGGTCGTCCTTTGTTTGTTATGCAAGTTTACAGTCTCGATCAATTATTGGATGGGAAGACCTCCTTCAGAAATTCCTTTTCCAATTCATCTCAACGCTACAAAAGAAAACAGTCTACAATCTGACGAACTAAAAAAATTGAGAATGAAAGAGTTTCATATTTCATTTCTCGGTGGAAAGGATTAATATACCCCTTAAATATACCACTCCCTCCAGAAGAATTGCTTCCCATTTATGTTTCAAATCTCCATGATGAGTTTTTTACACCATTAATCCCTGTGAAAACCATAGAATGGTTTAGAGATCTATATTTGATTTATCAATAGGTAGAAAACTTCATAATAGATACTAGATCCAAATCTTGAGTAATCACATCAACTCTAGGAAGGAGAACAGGAAAAATATAGGTTTCTATAGTTACACTCAAGAAAGAACATGTACGTAATTATACTTAAAATCACTCATCATATCATAGGGATCCACCTCCTGAGAATCAGTAGCAACAACCACCACATCAAGATTATCAAAAATATAAAAGGTAGAGATAGTTCAAGGAGATGAAAAATAAGTTCTATGATTTTTGAAATGACCAAGTCCCTGGCTACATCATTTAAAAATTTAAAAACAACTTAGTCCAATTTACATGGCTGAAGAAACCTAACAAAGAAGTAGATGAGGACCTCCCAAACTATTGTCCCTTCCATCAAATGTTGGGGCACCTTATCTATGAGTTTTTTGTTTTCAAAGATCTCCTAGAAAAAATGGTGGACCCTGGATAAGGGAAACTAAAAAGTTCATCATCCTAGTTATCATGTGTTACTATTACCAATCTAGAGGAAGAAGGTGAATGGAAGAAATTCAAAATCAAAAATACGGAAAATTTTGATGATTAGATGGTCATAAAAATGATCAATCAAACTCATGACATTCAATGAACACAATTAAAACAACCGACTGTGTCTCTTACCGCTTCTAATACAATCAAGCCATATTCATCAAAATATTAGTCCTTAAATGTCCAATCCTCAAGGAATTGACATGGTCAAAAGGATAAAGAGCAGTCGAAAGAAGATAAGCTCTTGTTAAGGCCAAATTTTTCCTTAACTTTGGTAGATTTCATTCCATCTGTTTCAAAACCATGGGCACCACCCCACCAAATGGAAAAACCAGAATCGACATGTCATGAATAATCTTTATTAGATGAGGAGTTGATTTTTGGTTTTATTAACATTATCCGCTTAATGGATTCCTATTCAAATAAATAGTCTGACAATGAACCTAAATTATATATTCCTAATTGGTTAACTAGGGGAAGAATTCATAAAGGTTGAGAATATAGGGGAAGACATGGGTATACTAGAAGCCACTACTTGAATTACACCCATACTTGAACCATTTATGTAGTAGAAACTCATGGGAAATCCCTTCAGTGGGCATAGCAAGAACAAGAGAATTTTCCCGCACAATACAGGGTTAGCCCCAACATGATCATCTTGGAAAAATTATTTGAGGCTATACCACCACTTTTTCAGCATGTGGATAGGCCTAGTTAGCCTAATCCCTCAAGAGAAGAAGTATTTCCATCTTCTTCCCCAACACATGGTCCATCTACATCAGTAGAATCAACTTCCAAGGCACCTGAAAAACCACATCTCCATGCTGAAAAACACAGCCCTTTGGACCAAAAGTATGATATTTTAAATAAATAGTCTCAAGTACTAGCCAATTTATCAATCTTGGATGCTCTGAATCTGCTAAAAGATCTTTGAGAAGAACTTATTGAGGCTTTTTCAAGTCCTCGGGATTTTGAAACCAAGGTTGATTATGCTGAGGTTTATCATATAGTGAATGATCCTACATAATTTCATGAATTTAAATCTTTCATAGACCAAGATAAGGATGATTTTGTACATGGAAAAATTATTCCCTTGTATTTATTTGGAAATTTTAATGATACAGACATCTAATGAGCCTTCATTGATAATTTCTCAAGAGTCAACCTCATTCCCATCCATACACTTCATCTGTTGGGTCTCATTGAATCTGATTTATCTCCATCCACTTTGAAGTTTCAAGTTTATGAAAAAATGAACAAGAACATCTAGGCGAGATTACACTCAAAACTTAGTTTGGGGATCTTATATCTAATTCATATTTCATGGTTTTCTGGTAAGACACATATTTCAAAATTTTTCTTGGAAGGCCTTGTCTACATCAACATGCTTCCATTCCTTCGTCATACCACAAATGTCTCAAATATTTCTTCAATGGTCAAATTGGTACATTTTAGAGTGATAAGTCCACATTAAAAACTTGTGAATCTCAGTATATTGAGGTAGAGTTCTATAACACAAAGGGAACACAGTCTATGAAAAAATATATAACAAGGCTTAATGCTCTCAATGGTTTGGAAAAGATCCCAGCTAACCCATTAAAGAATCTCAGGGAAGATTATGTGATGCCTATCCCTAAAATTGAAAGGGAATACCCAAATCTATGCACTCATTCAATGGCTTCCATAATGTTAGTTGTGGCAATTGATCCTGACAGCAGGGGGGGAAATTTTTATTTACCAAATTGTGATATAAGCCTAAATAGAGATTTCTTTATTCTATCTACTAAACTTTAGTGAGTCTTTACTTCATCATCCAATCTATAATAAGTTGTTTCAATAATATTGAATGATAGGGATGTTGATTACCAATCCATTATTTTCCCATGAATTCTCTAAAAAGACACTTCATCATTAGTAGGGTCATAAATGGTTGCCTCCTCTTTAGGATGTCCAAATATTTACTCCTCCCCTAACTCTGAATGTCTTTCTTCATCACCTACCCTTCAAGTAAAGACAGAAGAGGTAACATGTGAGGAATAAGAAGAAGAAGATCTCAAGGATTCCCTTCTCATATTTGAAGAAGGCATCTCTACTATTGTGGATGAACTCATATAAATAAATCTAGGTACATAAGAAGATCCATGCCCCACTCTGATTAGTGCGGCCATGACTTTTGAAGTGAAAGAGGTGTATACTTAATTTCTAAAGAAAACCAGAGATTTATTTTCTTGGAACTATACATAAATGTTAGGCCTTGACCCCAATGTGGCCACCCATCATTTAGGTTTTCCAAAAGAACATCGGGGATTTAAAAAGGTACTAAGAAGAATGCACCCAACTCATGCCTCCAAAATTTAGGCGAAAGTCGAAAAAATTGTAAAATTTGACTTTATTAGGGAGGTGAAATATTCCAAATGGCTGGAAAATATTGTCCCAATGAAAAATAAGAATGGTAAAATCAATGTTTTTATTGATTTTTGGGATCTCAATAGGCATTGTCCTAAAGATGACTTTTCAGTTCTAACTTTTTATTGATGCAACAGTTGGATACGAAGCTATCTCCTTTATGGATGGATACTATGGGTATAACCAAATACAAATGGACCTAGAAGATGAGGAATATAAAACTTTCAGATCCCCTTAACACATATTATTCTATCAGGTAATGCCCTTTGTCTTGAAGAACGCTGGTGTAACATATCAACGTTCAATGCACCATATTTTCAAACCTTTCTTGGTGAAATTCATTTAATTATATGTGTATGATCTAGTGGTTAAGTCCAGATAATTTTAGGATCACTTGACTGATCTGGAGATCTTATTCATCAAGCTTCAGTAGAATAATTTGAAGATGAACCCCATGAAATGTGCTTTTGGGGAAACCTCAGGAAAATTTCTCAGTTTTGTTGTGCGCCATCACGATATCGAGTTTGATCCTGAAAAGACTAAGGATATCCTATGCATTTCACCTCCTCAAAACTTAAAAGAGATGAGATGAATTCAAGGACACTTGGCCTATATCTGGTGATTCATAGCCAATTTAGAAGTCAAGGGTTTTCCCTTAACCAAATTGATGAAGAAGGGCGTAACATATCAATGGACCAATGACTGCCAAGAATCATTTGATACCATCAATAAATACCTCTTGATCCCATCGATATTGATGCCACCTGTTTAAGGTAATCCACTCATTATTTATATGACAGCCTTGGAGTGATCAATGGGCACCTTCCTTTCATAAAAGAACAATACTGGGAATGAAAACAGCCTTTGTTATCTCAGTCGAACCATGATTGACGCGGATACTTGATATTATGATATTGAGAAAAGCTACCTAGAATTAATATTTTCATTTCAGAAATTGATACATTACTTGTAGAATCATGTGGTTCACTTGGTATCTTGCAATAACCTACTCAAATTTATCCTTAGTCATCCTATGATTACAAGACATCTATCTTGGTGGGCGGTTATTCTGAAACAGTTTAATATACAGTTTGTGCCTCAGAAATTAGTAAAAGGCCAAGATTTAGAAAAATTCATTGATAAGAACCTGTATGTGGAAGAGAAATCATTAAATACTTAATTTCATAATGAAGTAATATTCTCTATTCAATAAAGTCCTCAAATTTGGGATATATACTTTGATGGTTCTTCTATAAGTCCAATGGGGATGAGAATAGAAGATCCTAAACTCAACGAAGTTGGGGTAGTAATTGTGCTTATCTCCCCCAAGAAGGCAGTGTTTCCATATTCCTTTATATTATTAGAAGGTGGTACTAACAATAAGTTAGAATATCAAGATCTTATTTTAGGCCTTTAATTAGCACTCCAAGTACAAGTAGATTACCTGGAGGTGAAAGGTGGTTCAGAATTGGTAATAAAACAAATCAAAAGGGGTTACACCATTTGAAAAGAATAAATAATTCCCCTATGTGGTTATGTTCAAGTTTTAATGGAATAATTTCCCTCAGATTCAACATTTTCTTACTTCCTGTGGTCAAAAAATTCCCAATCTGATGTGTTGGAAAATGCAGTTACAACCTTGGAAGATCCAAATCAGGACAAAATAATCATTTTCATGGCTCATCATCGAGTGGTTTCACCTTTTTTCCAAATAATAATAAAGGAAATCAATGAAATCAGTCACATTTTTGAGTCATATGGTCATACCATGGGGTGGATGACACCCATCATAGAATATCTCCAAAATGGGGTACTTCCACATGATATAATTAAAATAGAATAGATATGGAGACAGCCAGTTAATTTCACTCTTTATGATGGCCAAGATCACTAGAAGATCCTTTATAGATACGGTTTTTATAGAATTCTTCTTATATGCATTGATGGGTATGAAACTACGGCTGTCATGAAAGAAGTACATGCAGGAGCCTATGGCTCTCACCATTATGGGCATAGTATTTTTGATCAAATCTAAAGGCTTTGATACTTTTGGCCTTTGATGACACAAGATTGAACAGATTTCACTAAGAATTTTCATCCTTACCAGATGCATTCCAACTTTATTCATTAACCCCCATAGTTTCTAAATATAGATAAATACTCCTATCCATTTTCTACATGGAGAATGGATGTAGTAGGACCCTATCCTCCAGCTACGGCTAAGCAGTTCAAGTATATTCTTACTACTACCAATTTATTCTCCTAATGGGATGAGGCAATACCTCTCAAGGATATTGGAGCCAAAATAATTGTTAGCTTTTTAAAAGATAATATCATTACCAGAATTGGTGTCCCTTGTACCATATTAATAGATAAAAGCTCCAATTTCTATTCTGTTGAGTTAAAGAAGAAATATTAGGAGAACAATATAAAATCCAAACATTCATCTCACTACCATGCAGTAGCCAATGGATAGATAGATGATTTCAACAAGACCCTATCAAATATACTCCAAAATATGGTGGATAAAGATAAAAAGTCTTGGACTAATAAGATCTTGCATGATTTCTGGGATTATCGGACAACTAATCATACTGAAACACAGTCAACCCCGTATTCATTAGTGTATGGGATAGAAGTAGTTATCCCTATTGAAATTCAATTTCATTCACTCTGATTTTCCATCTGTGACTAGTTTTCTATAGATGAATAGTATCAGAAGTGATTTGATGAGCTAGAATGATTAGAAAAAAAAGAGACTTCATACCTTGCATCAATTGGAAGTCTATCAGAACATAATATCATGGTATTTTAACAAAAAAAATCATATGTGCTCATTTATTTGAGGAAAATTGGTATTAGTTCTCAGGAATCCAATGATACCAGGAAATAATCCTCCAAAGCTTGAGCCAAAGTGGGAAGGATCCACTCTAATGGATCATATTCCATAATCTCAATGGATGGAGAACTTATTACAACTCCAACCAATGAATGATTCTTGAAGAATTACTTTGTGTAATCACACGGAGTTATGTCCTAGTTTCAAGACATTAAACTGCATAGAAACCATATGCATCCATTATGAACGACATTAAAATGTGTAGAATATTTTTCCTTATTGCATGATGTTAAACTGCATGACATTATTTGTCCTCGCTACATGACATTAAACTATATGACTAACACCTCCTTCATTTGACATTATGAAATCCTCCAAGATACCACAAATTGGAATTCCTTTTGGTTCTTTAAAAAATGAGTAGCTTCTATGCACAAGCATTACTCACATCATTTCTCATCCCTAGTTGCACATGATCCCCATTTTTCCTATGTTTTAATTATATCTTTATAGGGACCCTTTATCAAGAATTATGTGTGGATTGATTCTTTTTCATAGTAAGATACATAGTGACATATAGGTCTTATCCCTTGGTCTATCCATAATGTTTCTTTCACACCAGGTGACCTATGTCCTTAACATAAGATGTTAAATTGTACGGTTCTTCTAGAACTATATATGGATTGATTCTCATTTCAATGGGATACGTAGAGATGCTCGGATCTCCAATTTTGGGCCCAGCCACAAAAAAATAAAAAAATCCCTATTCCTTGTGTTTATGAGTCAGATCTTCATAGGGAATACCATCTTTAATAACTATGTGTGGATTGATTCTCATTCCAATGAGATATGTAATAATGCCTCGATCTCCAATATTGGGATCTTCCGCAACCATAAAGAAATTTATTTCCCTTTTTATTCATATATATGAACTAAAATCACACAGAGTACTCTTCTGGAATACATGGTTTGATTTCCATACCATCATGTGTATTAAGCTTAACCATTATTCTTGAATGTAATAAAAGCCCTCATCTATTACATAAAACTCAATCAGTGTGGGAATTATCTTTTCAAGAACTATGTATGGCTTTATTATCATTCTATTGAGATAAGTAGAGACGTCTAGAGCTCCAATTTTGGGCCCATCCACCACAAAAAAAAACCCTTCATTCCTTGTGTGTATGAATCGAACCTATATAGGGAATGTTTCAAGAACTACGTGTGGATTAATTCTTGATTAAACAAGATATGTAATGACTCTTGGGTTTTAACCTAGGCTCAATTTTAGTATCTTTTTTTTTCACATCAGTTCATGTTCATCCCTAATGCATGACATTAAACTACATGGAATTACAAATAAATACATGTGTATTGATTCTCATTATATTAGGATACGTAGTGACACCTGAATCTCCTATATCGGATCCAACCGAAATTTAAAACAAAAATCCCCCACTCCCTGTATATGGATCAAACCTGTACGGGAAACCCTTTCAATAACTACATATGGCTTGATTCTCATCCATATGAGATATGTACTGACGTCCAAATTTTCAATCTTGGACCCAGTCGCAACATCATGCAATTGGTTCCTCTTTTATCCTATATATGATTCATATCTACATGAGAGGATCCATATGATTTCTCATCATATGTATAAAATTTTATACAAGAAATAAACATTATTACCCACTTGTGAATTCGATTAGGGTGGGGTAAACTTTATTTAAGGAATATCTATGGCTTTATTCTTGTCCCAGCAAGATATGTAGTGACACTTCGGTCTTATCCCCTAGTCCAGCCACAATATTTCTTTTTCAAATAAAAATCACTTTATGTCCTCATCACATGATGATAAACTGAATGGACCAATAAGAACTATGTGTGTCTTGATTCTCATCTATATGAGATACATAGTGACTTCTAGATATTCAATCATGGGCCCAGATGTAGCATGATATGAAAAGGCCTCTATTCTCCCATGTATGAGTCAGATCTATATGAGGAGATCCAATACAAGTCCTCACCTTATAAATGAACTTGAATATAATAATAACTATGTGTGTCTTCATTCTTGCTTTGACAAGATACATAGTTACACTGGGGACATATAACTTAGTCCAGCTGAAACATTCAACTTATATTCATATCAAAGTCCATAATGTCCTTGTTGTATGACTCTAAACTGCACAACATAATTTTCTTACTGCATCAGTTTAAATTGTATATTACCCATAACTATATATGTCTTTATTATCATCCCTATGAGATATATAATTATGCCCAGATCTCCTCTCTCAGGTCCAAATATAATATAAAATAAAATTATCCCTCTCTCGCATACAATTAAAAATCTATGTAGGAGCCTTTATTTTAGGTTCTTTCCTTATAGATCCCACTAAGGAAACAAAATATGTCCCCATTATACTATGTAAAGGACTCAAAACTCATGTCCAATATTGATCCAAATATTTCTCTTGTGCATTGGAAATTGCCCATTTCACATTTCACACTCTTAAACTTAAATAATTTCATATCTTTATAAACATTCTTTGGTTTCTGGTGGTATAATATCTGAAACTTGAGATCTCTTTTTCCTAACTATGAAGTATGTTACCCTAGGTGGCATTGAATAAGTATCCCACATAATAGTCCTATCAGCAAAAGGATTCCACTGTTTGGATATATAGCATATTTTTTAGTTGGCCCTATATAATACAGCCCCCATAATGGGTTTTTTAAATAAAAGTAACTTTTTTCTTGGGAGAATCCACCTCTGTACCCTTACATCTTTGATGATGGTATGTAGAAACCTATATTTTAAAGTAGTCATCTATTTAATATTTGTCTCATATCATATATCCTGATCTAAAAGTCTCAATGACTGTGGTTTACATTTTGTCCCTTCACTTGTCCAAAGCATACTAAAATAACCTTAGATTATAACAATCATGATCTTTATTACACACATAAACATATTTTATTACATAAAACCTTCACTTGATACAACATAGAAGATCAATATTTCTAGTTTATTTGGGTATTAGGAACATTACATAAAAACTTAAAACATAAAACACAACATCTTTATTGAAAACTTCCTTTACATGACCACATCATTCCTTCATACTTAACATTACATGGGATAACCTGAGGACATGCATAAGAAAAGGGTGATCTATAAATCCCAGTAAAGGAGTAAGAAAGTCATAACATGAATAATAAAATACATTTTAGGAAATAGGCATATTAATGGATCATAAAAGGAACATGAACATAAAGTCATGATATAGCATGATTATCATAACATGGAAATGTGGAAAAAACACTTAACATGGTATTAGAATCAGCCAAGGATCATTGCACATGGATCATGATTAAACCCTCATTGAGATTTAATTAGAATGATTAAAAAATAATTTCACTTGATATATCATGATATTAATCTTTACCCAATGCATTAGAGTACTATCAGAGTGCACCCTTCTTAAACATTTCATTTCATGCATAAGTGTGCCACATGGATCATATAACATGGATTCATTAAACATCATCATTTATTCCATGATAAAGGAATGTAGAATTCATATATGAAACTATATAATCAATAAGTAAATGTTCATAAATTTTAATACCCTTGATAGAGAAATGGTCATGGTATTCAATACACAATGACTTTGTCTTGGAAAATCACAGTGCAATTTCGACAGCATAACAACGTGACATAAGAATTCATAAAAATGGTTGATGCGAGATAAAGGGTTTTATCATCATATGTACATGAAATGGAAATAAATGGGTCATATATATACATGTCTCAACATATTTAATGGAATTTATATTCATAATATAAAATAATTTCTTGAATGTAAATGAGAAGAGAGAAATTCCTTACAGAATTTCAGCATGGTAACGGGTGTACATGGGAGGCATTGATTAGAGATAAAGGGGAATTTCATCATTAAAATATTATGAGGGAAGTATGGAGGAGGTTCTAAATCATAACCCAGCATTTATAATTGAAAATAAAATGGAAAAACAATATTAAGAAACATGGATAAAATTAGAAAGAAAGGAATCCCTTACTTGAAAGTGTGATCCCAAAGGCTTCGAAGAGGCTTGAGAGAGGCTTCTTGGGAGATTGAGGAACCTTGGGGGGATTCTAGAGAGAGAAGGGAATAGGTTGGAAGAACTAAAAAGGCTTTGAGTTAAGAGGAATTGGGAGCTTCGGTGGGTTTATATAGGAAAGGAGAGGGAATTCTTTATTATTTAAGTTTTGTGCACCACACATTAAACTAATCAAAACTATAAACAAGCCCATCATTTTTTTCCATAGTTTTTTCCAAAGGGGATTTTAAAACATTATTTTATATGTCCAATGGCCTAACTGGTTAAATTATTAGTTTTTCTTATGTGGAGGTGAGTCACACTCTCAAAAAAATCAATTTAAAAAGTTAAAATGTTTAATAAGTCTTGAAGGGTCCACTAATGCTTTGTAAAATAAATAAAAAACCTAAAATCAAATTATTTTAATGGTAAAATATATGTGGTCTGAACATAATTTTTATAGTATTTTTTACATGACTATTTGGTCATTATAATGTCATAAAACACATTATATATTTAAAGAGTATTTAATTTTTACCCAAAAATTTGACTGTCTCAGAATATTTTGAAAAAAATCACTGTTAGATAATTTTGACATCCTGATTACAAAAATAATATTAATTTTATCTAAATAATTTTATAAATAGGTGAATTTTAACTTTTAAAATGAAAACCGACATTTATCAAAAATTCATGGGTGTTGACAAAAATAGCTTTCAAACCTTAATAAAAATCACAATTGTATTCATAATAATTATATGGTCATTTATATTTAATAAAATTTAATTTAGTAATAATATTTAATTAAAATATTAATTAATTCAAAAATCCATTAATTCATCAAAATATATTTCTTAATTATCTAAAAATACTATTTTTTTCTTTAAGAACTATTTACAAAGTAACAATAATAAAAAGAATGTATATTCACTATACAAAAATAATGTACATAATAATAGTAATAGAGTCTCATTACATAACCCCTTATAATATCCTCATACAAATGAGGGGTAAGGTGTGTGATGGCGACAGACTCTTAGGGTAGCTCAGATAACATCGCTTAGGTGGTAATCTATATCAATTTCCACTTCTCCCGTAAATGGTTTTGTTCGAGCTTAACCTGTTGAAGCTCAGCTTGGGCTTGGTCAAGAGAAAAGCCCAATGACGCCACCTCCTATATGAGCTCTGACAAATGGGATTTTTATGGAGAAACTATACTGGATGAGGTCATCACTTCCTTTGTATGAATAAATTGGATTTGTTAAATCTCTATATTTATATTAATCATGTGATCATTGTTCAACGACAATATTAGAAGAGATCACAATTATTAATAGTATTTTAAAATCCAAAACCATAAAACCAAAGAAGTTCATATTTTATATAACCATTTTACATAATAAGACATTTAATTGGATCAAAAGGAGTTTTCATTAATGAATGTTTGGTTCGTTACAATCTTCCCCCTTAAGAGATTTTACCCTCAAAATTTCCTTTTCTCACACTAAAATAGATGCGGGTAACTCTGCTTCACCGCTTCCTTTGATTCCCACATTGCTTCTTCAAACTTTTGGTTTCACCACAACACCTTGACCATGGAAATGCTCTTATTTTGTGGGACTTTTTCTCTACGATCTAAGATCTACACCTTCTTCTCTTCATAGGAGAGGTCATTCTCCAATGGTACCATATATGGATTGAGTATATGTTATGGGTCAGGTAAGTAATTCATCAAGAGTGATACATGGAATACATCATGTACTTGAGATAAGTTTGGTGGGAGTTCTAGTCGGTAGGCCACTGCTCCAATGTAATCAGGGATCTCAAAAGGGATGATGTACCTTAGACTAAGATTTCTCTTCTTCCCAAATCTCATAAATCTCTTCCACAGTGATATGAAGAGGAAGACCATGTATTCAATATCAAACTCTAGGTCTCATCGATGATTATCAAAATAGATCTTTTTTCAACTCTGAGCATCTTTAATGTGTTGCTGGATGGTCTTAAAATTCTCACCATTTCTTCGACCACTTTCATACCTTGGAGTTTTCTCTCCCCATCTTTATCCCAACATGAAGGTGTTCTACACCTCTTCCCATATAGGGCATCATAAGGATACATTTGAATGCTTGAGTGTAAACTGTTATTTTATGAGAACTCAACAAAAGTAATATGTTGATATCATCCTCCTTTGAAGTTCATTGAGCATGCTCTCAACATGTCGTCAAGTGTTTGGATAGTCTGCTCAGATTGTCCATCAGTTTGAGGGTGATAAGTCATGATAAAGTTCAGCTATGTATCCATATCATGTTGAATAATTTTCTAAAACATAGAGGTGAATCTTGGATATCGATCTGATAAAATCAATAGTGGTACTCCATACAGCCTTACCGCATCTTTGATGTATATCTGTGCCAGTTGATCCAGTGATAAATCCTCCCAAATTTCAATGAAATGTGCAGTCTTTGTAAGACAATCCACAAAAACCCTTATAGAATTGTTTCCATTGGATATATTTGGAAGTTTGGTGAAAAATTAAATGGTAATGTTCTCCCATTTCTAAGATGGTATGGGTAATGGTCGCATCATCCCCTTAGACTTCTGCCTCTTAGCCTTTACTTTCTGACACACCAGGAACTTTGATGTATACTCAGAAATCTCTTTCTTCATGTTATCCCACCAATAATGCTCTCATATATCTCGATATATCATTGTGTTTCCTGGGTGAATAGAGAAATTCGAACTATGTACATTATCCAAAAGTTCCTTCTTCAGCTTCAGACTTGATGGAACACATACTATTTTCCCAAATCTCACAATTCCTTCAGCATTAACATTGAACTCCAAGGATTTACCCTTTTCGATAGTTTCCACTTTCTTCTGAATTCTCACATCATCCTTTTGAGCATCCTTTAACATTTCCAAAAGATACTATTGAGAAATCATTTGTGAAAGGATTGATGATGTTCCCTTTATGATTCCCATTTCCATATTCATCAAATATAACAAGATTGTATCCTTTTAAATTCTCATTAATGATAAAATTGTTGGGTCCTTTTTACTTAGATCATCTACAACCTTGTTCTCTTTCCCAGGGTAGTAATGGATTGAGCAGTCATAGTCTTTGATCAGCTTTAACCATCTTCGTTGGTACATGTTCAACTCTTTCTGGGTGAATATATACTTGAGTCTTTTTTGGTCCGTATATATTTCACACTTCTCCCCAAAGAGGTAATTCTACTAAATTTTTAAATTGAAGATCACTAAAACCAACTCCAAATCATGTGTTGGATAGTTTTTCTCATGAACTTTGAAATTCCTTGAAGCATAGGCAATGACTTTTTCATTATGAATCAACACACAACCCAAGCCATTCTTCGAAGAATCACAAAATACCACAAAAGTTCTCCACTTGTGGGTAATGTGAGCACAGACATAGTGATAAGCCTCCTTTTCAACTCCTTGAATATTTCTTCGCATTCATCACTCCAAGAAAACTTGATTCCCTTCTGAGTTAGCTTGGTAATAGGGTTTGACAATTGTGAGAAATTTATCACAAATCGGCAATAATATCTAGCAAACCCAAGGAAGCTATGGATATCCATTACTGATTTTGGCCTCATCCATCCCCCAATTGCGGTTTTCTTATAGGGATACACAGATATCCCATTACTTGTGATGATATGGCCCAAGAATGAGACCTCCTTCAACCAGAACTCACACTTGTTGTACTTTTCAGAAAGATTCTCCTTTATCAAGGTCTCTAGTATAGTTCTTATATGCTCCTCATGCTCCTCCTTGGTTTTGGATTATATTATAATATCATCTATAAATACTACCACAAATTTGTTGAGATAATCTCTAAAGACTCTATTAATCATGTTCATGAAGATTTATGGAGGATTAGTGAGTCCGAAAGGCATTACTATGAATTCATAGTGCTTGAAAAATGTATGAAAAGTAGTCCTGGGGATATCTTACTTCTTCACCCTTACTTGGTAATATCCCAACCACAGATCCACCTTAGAGAATTATTGTGCTCTATATAGATAAAAGAAAAAGTCATAAATTTATGGAATAGGATACATATTCTTTATCGTGATTTTGTTAAGCTCATGATAATCAATGCAAAGGTCCATTGACCTATCCTTCTTCTTGATAAAGAGGACCGGTGCACCCTATGGTGAAGCACTTGGGAATATAAACCCTTTATCAAGATTCTACTATAGTTGTTTCTTCATCTCCTCAAGCTCCACAACAGTCATTCTATACAAAGTCATGGATATTGGCAATGCCCCAAGAATAAGGTCAATTGAGAATTCAACATCTCTTCTAGGAGTAAGACTAGGCACTTACTTGGGAAACGCTTTAGTGAATTCCCTCACAATAGGCATGTCTTCAAAGATGGATGCTTCCTTAGACTCAATCATCTGATCCAGATACGCATACTCATAGGGTAGTAATATCTACACTTTAGATGATGGTTCGAAAGAAGATTCATTTTCCTCCTTGCACTTGTATAGAATCGGGGGTCGATTCTCCATATGGAGAGTGATTTCCCTCTCACAAAAATTGATGTTGGATCTATATAAGGAAAGCCAACCCATATTGATAATTTCATCAAATTCTAGAAGAGGGAGTATGAAGAGGTTCACCAGGAAGTTCATTCCATAAATTATGATAGGGTAGGAGTTATATTCATGGGATACAATGATTTCCCCATTTGTTGTACTCATCGACATCATTACTTCCATGATTTTTTGTGGTGTTGGGATTGTTCTACTAAACTTTTGGGATACAAAATAATGCACAGAACCATAATCAAAAAGTAGATTCACTATTCTTGAATGAATAACTAGCGTACTTATCACCACTTCGTTGTCAGGGTTCACTTCAGTGGTAGTGATGGAAAAAGCTTTCCCTTGCTGCCTTGGAGGTTGTTGGTTGCCTCCAAAAACCCTTGGCTTAGGGAACTGATTTTCAATGTGCCTTGGTTCTTTGCAGTTGAAGTAATGAACAATGCTTTGAGGGTCGAACAGAGCATTCCTCTCCTCTTTCACAGCCGCAGGTTTCTCTTGTCGTAAGTTAATGGCAAGGCGCCCTTCTCTTATACACCTAAATCATTTCCTCATCCCCTTCAGGAAATATTCAGGGTGCTTCTTTCTGCACCTTCGGAAAGTGGGGTGTTGCATCTTCTTAGCACCTTTAAATTTATCAATCAGTTTGCAAGAATTGAATTCCACCTTAAGGTTCTTATCCCCATGATACCCCTGATATTCTCTGGTCTCTATTTCTACCTTGAGGGCACATCATACAATTTCCTCATAGCTATCTAAGTCATGGATCACCAGGGATTTCCATAGTCAAGTTTTCATCCCACCAAATAAATGGTCAACCTTGCATTTGGGGGTAACAACAAAGCCAAAGGCGTATCGTTCAAGCCTTTTGAAGTTTTCCTTGTTCGCTTTGATGGATTCATCTTCTTTTTTATTGAGGGAAAGGAACTCCCTTTCTATCTTAAGTTAGAGGGTGTGAGGAAAATATTTATCAGAAAAAAAATTCCAGAAATCCTTCCATTCCAATGCCTCGATCTCCTAATCAGGCTTTATATTTTAGATCAATGTCCACCATTGATCAGCATCACCCTCCATACAATAATCAGCTAGAAGATCCTTCTCTTGTTCAGAACATTGACGGATGGATAAGATATTTTCAATGGAGTTGATCCATTCTTCAACAATTGAGGGATCTGATGATCCATTAAAAGTAGGAGGCCTTTGTCTCATGAAGCTCTCGATTGTGACTTGTTCTTTCTTAGGGGTTAGAATGTTCCTCTTGACCCACTTTTCTATTCAAATCTTGAGTAAACTAAGAGAGTATCCTGACAAAGTTTGTGATTCCCACTCCCATTGAATTGGGAATCTCATTAGAAGAGTCATCACATTGATCTTCGCATCGGTTGTTAGCTCGAGTCCTCCTATTACAGGCCATTGGCTGGAATAAAAGGAAATTTAGGGGTAACACATAAAGGGTAAACCAAGGACAAAAATGGATGACTTATACATAAATTTTATTTCCTTAACTTATGAATCTATAGACATCAATCTGTGTTACCCAGGATCAACATCCCAACATATATTCTTAGGCGAATTTTTTTATTCCCTTAACAATGGTTCATACTAAGCTTGTGAATTTACCAAAGCATATCCCCCAGAAGTTTCATAACTAATAGTACCTCAAGGCCCATTGTCGTGTACTAGGATACCCCATGTCAATCCCAAAACTCCTTGTCAAAGTTTTCACTCCTAGGTACATTTGTGTCAGAGCCGCCTCTACCTACTCATATCCATACAAGGATATATTTGATTGATAAACCACTTACTCAATGCTCACCAAAATTTAGGGATGTTTTTATTATTCTTAGTCTTATCACTAAGTCTTTCACTAGGGTTTCCTAATCATAATCCCAAATATAACTAAACCTATCATATGATACCAACTATAACAACTCTTCTCTTTATTACACACTTAAACATATTTTATTACATAGAACCTTCACTTGATACAACATATAAGATAGATAGGTCTAGTGTATTTTGGGTTTCAGAATATTACATAACAACTTAAAACATAAAACACAACATCTTTATTGAAAACTTCCTTTACATGACCACAACATACCTTCGTACTTAACATTGCATGGGATAACCTGAGGAAATTCATAAGAAAGGGGTGAGCTATAAAGACCAATAAGGGAGTAAAAAAGGAATAACATGAATAATAAAATACATTTTAGGAAATAGTAATATTAATGGAGCATAAAAGGAACATGAACATAAAAGCATGATATAGCATGATTATCATAACATGGAAATGTGGCAACAAAACATAACATGGTATTAGCAGGAGCCAAGGATCATTGCACATGGATAATGAGTAAACCCTTATTGAAATTTAATTATCATGATTAAACCCTCATTTTACTTGACATATCATGATACTAATCTTTACCCAATGCATTGGAGCGCTATTAGGGTGCACCCTTCTAAAACATTTCATTTCACGCATAAGTGTGCCACATAGATCATATAACATGGATTCATTAAACATATTCATTTATTCCATGATAAAGGAATGTGGAATTTATATATGAAACTCTATAATCAATAAGTAAATGTTCATAAAGGTGAATACCCATGATAGAGAAATGGGCATGGTATTCACTATACAATGACTTTGGCTTGGAAAATCACGGTGCAATTTCAGCAGTATAACGGCGTGACATAAGAATTCATAAAAATGGTTGATGGGAGAAAAAGGGGTGTATCATCATATGTAAATGAAATTTACATTAAGGGTTCATATATATACATGTAATAACATATGTAATGGAATTTATATTCATAATACAAAATAATTTCTTGAGTGTAAATGAGGAGAGAGAAATTCTTTACGAAATTTTGGCATGGTAACGAGTGTACATGGGAGGCATTAATGATAGATAAAAGGGTATATAATCATTAAAATATGAGGAGGGAAGTATGTGGTAGGTGATAAATAGAAACCCAACATTTATAATTTAAAATAAAAGGGAAAAACAATAATAAGAAACATGGATAAAATGAGAAAGAAAGCAATCCCTTACTTGGAAGTGTGATCCCAAAGGCTTGGGAGAGGCTTGAGAGAGGATTATTGGGAGCCTGGGGTGCTTTGGGAGGATTCTAGAGAGAGGATTGAATAGGTTTGATGAACTCCAAATGCTTTGAGTGAAGATTAAGTGGGATCTTGTGTGGGTTTATATAGGAAAGGAGATGAAATTCTTTATTATTTAAGTTTTGGCCACCACACATTAAACTAATCAAAACCAAAAACCAGCCAATGGTTTTTGCCCATGATTTTTTCCAAAGAGGAGTGGAAAAAATTATTTTATAAGTCCAATGGACTAACTTCTTAAAATATTAGTTTTGATTATGTAGAGGTGAGATACACTCTCAAGGAAATCAATTTAAAAAGTTAAAATGTTTTATAAGTCTTGAAAGGGCCACTAAAGCTTTATAAAATAAATAAAACAAACCTAAAATCACATTATTTTAATGGTAAAACATATGCTGGACGAAAATACTATTTATAGTATTTTATTAAATCACTATTGGGTCATTATGATGTCATAAAACACATTATATATTTAAAAGGTATTTAATTTTTACCCAAAAATTCGACTGTATTAGAAAATTATTAAAAAATAACCATTGGATAATTTCAACATCCATATTAAAAAAATAATATTCATTTTATCTAAATAATTTATAAATATGTTAATTTTTACTTTTAAAATAAAAACCGACATTTATCAAGAATTCATGGGTTTTGACAAAAATAGCTTTCAAACCATAATAAAAATCACAATTGTATTCATAATAATTATACAATCAATTATATTTAATAAAAATTAATTTAGTAATAATATTAAATTAAAATATTATTTAATTCAAAAATCCATTAATTCATCAAAATAGATTTCTTAATTAACTAAAAATGTTATTTTTATTTTAAAAATTATTTACAAAGTAACAATAATAATAATAATAATGTATATTCTCTATAAAAAATAATCTACATAATCATAGTACTAGGGTATCATTACATAAACCCTTATAACACCCACATATGACCGAAGGGTAAGGTGTGCGATGGTGACAGACTCTTGGGGTGGCTCGGATAACATCACTCGGTTGGTAATCTCTATCAACTTCAACTTCTCCGATAAATGATTCCTTTTGAGCTAAACATGTTGAATCTAGGATTGGGCTTGGTCAAGAGAAAAGCCCAATGACTCTACCTCTTTTCATATCTTCGACAAATGGGATTCGTATGGAGCAATTCTAATGGATGAGGCCATCACTTCCTTTGTCTCAGTAAGTTGGATTTGTTAAAGCCCTATATTTATACTAATCATGTGATCACAATTCAAAAAATATATTAGCAACGGTCACAATTATTAGTGATATTTTAAAATCCAAAAACATAAAACCAAAGAAGTTCATATTTTATATAACTGTTTTACATAATAAGACATTTAATTGGATCAAAAGAAGTTTTAATTAATGAAAGTTTGGGTTGTTACATAGATCATTTGACCACATTTCATCCATTATTTCAATAATATTTTGGTCCTAGTATTATGACCTAAAAACTAAAGACATCATATTTTCTATGTTTAGATCAGACCTTTGTAGAAAATCTATTCCTCTGTTTCTTTGGAAATCATGATTGGAAATTCTCTTTCTGTGTTCAGTTAATTTTCTCCAATAACCAAACTCTATTCATTTGAAAATATGAATCTACATAAACTTTATTCATCTTTTAGAAATATAATGTCCGATACATTAGTGCTCTTTTGATTTACTATGAAGTATGTGCCCCTAGGTGGAATTTCATAATTTTCCCATGTAATAGGACTGCCATCTAAAAGATACCACTTTTTGGCTATTCAGCACATTCCCTAGTTGGCCCTACATAATACAACCTCCATAACGGGTTCGTCAAATAGTGGTAACTTTTTTCTTGAAAAATGCTTCCTCTAATTCCTTAATCCCTTTTCCCATGTCATTCTTCAGATCCAAAAATTCCCACATAATATTTTATAATTATTTCTTTCCATACCTGAATATGGTAGTATGTTTCTAGAAAAAATTACTAGGAAATGAGATATTATTAATCCTTTGGTCAAAGATTAAGACCTTAAATTAAATCCCTCTAATTTCCTTACTTCATGACTTGAAACTGTATAGAAAAATATCAAAAATCCCCTTTCTAAAAAATATACCTCTATTCACACATCAAAATCATGTAGGAGTGGTTTCTCATTCATAGGCCTATGTCAGCACAAATGGACCTTTTATTCTTAGATACCTTTCTTTGGTAAAGCCACCCACTATGGTCTTTAAATGTCAAAATTTTAAACCCCTTTGTTTATCAGTAATAGAAAGTCATAATTCTTGAGATCTATTTTACCTGACTATATAGTACATTCCCCAAATAGCCTTGTATAAGTCTCCCACATAACGGGCCAGTCAACCAAAGGATTCCACTATTTGGATATACAGTATATTCCCTAGCTAACCTGCATAATATAGCCCCCCATAAAAGGTTTTTCAAAAAATGGTAACATTGTTCTTAGAGGATACCTCCTCTATTATCATACTTTAATTTTTAGATTTGGTAACCATAAAAATCATGACTCAATATTCCCCTTGGTAGTATCTAATTAATGTTGGAACCTTTCCTAAACATCAATCCTTGTTTGGGTTCTAATTTCAAAAAAACTCATGGTCAAATCTATTCGGTCTTAAAAAATAGCATTATTAGTCCATTATGAATGACTTTAAACTTCCCATAAAAAGAGACATGATACTCACTAGATTTAAAACCAATAAATGGAATTCCGGAAAAAAAAACTCGAGTCTCAGCTTTCTAGATATATAATCTATATAGTCTAGGAAATATCAATCAATTAAAATATAAAAGGCACAAATCTTGTTAGGTTAAAATCTGAAAAATAAAACTTAAGAAAAATCCAGATATTACCTGCTAAGTCTTCTCCATATTAAGATTAGGAAAAAAATTAGGGTAATGAAAAAAAAGATACAAAGTTTGTAGGGTTGTTCATATGACCCTAGTAAAAGTCAAATTGCACTCTCTAGGCTCCTTGGCATAGGTGAAACTTAATGTTCCCTCATCCCTACCAGTGCAATTTTGATTATCTGGCATAAAGATTCCATGTTGTGAAAATCATCTTGGATATTGAAATTACAAAAAGAAATCAGGCATGAAGATGTATATATATATGACTGGAGACAAAATCCTTTCCATTTATATGGAATAATTGGAGGAAAATTCATAGAATGGAATCCCTCTATTATATATTAAAAAAAACTTTCAACTTTATTCTTTACTTATTAAATGGCCTCTTGGGAACTATCAACCGCTAGCTGAAGCTCAAATAGTTGAGTAGGTTTAGCCTCCTCATCCTGAAAAGGTGTATCTTTATTAGTTGAAATGTCACTTACCCCTTCTAATTGGGATTCTCCCAAATATTAGTTCAGTTTCTCAAGATTATTTTTAATAGAATACATTTATTTCTAAATATTCACCATTTCCATCATTGTCTTCATAATTTGTTGATTGAAATTCATCAAAAAAATTCTATGATTGGCTTATGCCTCATATTCTGTAGTTCAAAATCCCTCAATGTTGGTGAGTAGTTTGTCCTTTACAAGATAATTCTATAATTTGTTTTCTTTCTCCCACCAGTGAATGATCTCTTTCACCACATTGTAAACTATGTGATAATCAAATCCACAAAATCCCAGTATGCTAAATAGTGCTGGAAGTCGGCCAAAATATGAAGGAAATCTCATCCAAAGGCATTTCAGAGATTATATCCCAAATGTTTCTCCATGTTTTATTCCACATAATACTGAGGTCAAACTATATATCTAAGTCTGAATCAAAATCACTACTATGAGGCGAAACATATTCTGGAATCAGATCACTCAAGGAGGTTCTTAGCTCTGTTCTTCTCTAAGCATCAGGTGTTTCATCTTACATTGTTTGTTGAGCTAACATAGGGGATTCATCTTCATACCTAACTATGGGATCTGATGTCCCTAAAATGGTAATTTAAAATGATTGTTAGCTCTAAGTGTGTATCAAAAACCAAAGCATGATCAATACATTCAATTACATTTACCCAGTAATAAGTTGGCTGCTTGAGTATATTCCTCCCTAGTATTCTAAACTTTAGTAGTTTGAGAAAGTACTTCTTAGGGAGGGGAATTCTCCCAATCTTTCCCAATCACCATAACCATAGGCTCTAGAGCATATCCCAATGTAGGATTTTCAATTTGTATCTCTTCAATGTCATTGGAAGTAGGATATAGTGGGATGCTCCATTCTTGAAGGGTCTTTGCCACATTCTCTATAAACAAAGTGGCATAAATTGGGCTTTGATATGAAATTTTAGATAAAATGAAAATTATATATGGAAAATGCAAGAATGATAACTTACTTCCTTTTAGTTCCTCATTAAAATCCCCAAAATCGTTGATGGAATAAGGGCATCCATCATTTTAGTGTACATAGCATTGTATTTTAGAGAATCCTCACCATTTAAGGTATCAAACAAATTTTTATTGATGTCCAAATTGGAATTGTTGACATTTTCTTCCATCACCTCTTCAATCAGTGCAATTTCATCAGGCCTTGTTGAATCAGGATCAGCACTAATACCTACCACAGATTTCCCAAGATCCTCTCTTCTTCTTTCTAGAGCAACAAGAATATGCACGTTGATTGTCATAGGATCTTTCGGCACTGGAAATAGATCTGAAATATTTTGGAGAAAAGAATTTTACAAACAATATGTGATATCTGGAAGAAATGCACCTGATATTACCGTGACCCTTTTCTCTCTCTGTAGAAATAGGTTCAGATGCAGCCAAATCCCTTGACACTTCATCTATTAAGGTAATAGATTCATCATTAAGAATTTTTACTTCTCCTAGAGTTTCCTTCTCAATCCTTGAAGGACTAGTTTTTAATCCCTTAAGAGAAGAAAGGGGTGAAGATCTTATGAAATGATGAACATGGTCACCAAGGTGTATCAAGAAAGTCATAATATTAGAGGATAGTGAAAATACTTACTTTTTTATGTACACTTTAGATCATCCTCAATGATTTATTGAGTTTTTTTATAAGACAGTGGAGATATTATACTACTCCTCTTGTCAGTAGAGACCTATGGTAATGGTTGAGGATTTGTTATCCCCATTTCCTCCATAATGGTTCCCCCTCCTATATAAATTCTTGTAGTCCCATGGATTTCATCCAATGTGTCAATAAGAGTGCCCATAGGTCTATATTTTGGTGACTTGGGCACCTTTCCTAATATTCCTTCTCTAATTTCAAGATGAAAAATGCAATACCATCAAGATTAATGATGGTGGATGTGGTAGAAAATTTGAAGAAAAAAATAAAAGGGAAATAAATTATAAGTATTAACATAAATGTACCATTCCTCTTCAGGGTGAACAATTACCCCTTCATGTATCCCTCGATCCATCATGTCGGATACTCATTTTGAGTATGGGACTTGGTCGTTGGTTGCATATATGAAGGCTTCCATCTCTATGATATGCTCATGTAAATTAGCCATATTACTATCTAGATGAAAATCAAAAGGTTCTCTAATATCACCCACATTCGATATTTGAAGTCTAGATTATAGAAACACCCATGCGTCCCTGAGTTCACTCTTTATTCTTTCCCAGTACTAGATTGATAAAGGCCGCACATAATTTGTCTTTGATATTGTTGGATTTGGAGAAAACTCAACACACTTCGATTGGAAGGCCTCATCAAACCTCCCTTCTTCTTCAAAATAATTAGCAGATGATATGGTAACCTATTTTTGATGAATATGACTAGATCACCTCGGTGCTGGAGGTGTTGTCTCCCCAGCCTTGGTCTTCTTAGTGGATTTTTTGTGAGAACGTTTTGAAGGTCCATAAGCTTCTGAAGACTATGCATCATCTTTTTCTTTATACATTTTACCACAATTTCTACGAACTACATTTTTTGTGGCCACTACCCAATGTATTCCTTTTTTTAAATCCCCCTTAGGGTATGAAGAAACACAAGATTTAGTATATCTATACTCTAATCCAATTTATGTATCTGATGTATATAGCATGATTGAAATTTTAGATGACTCTAAAACCATTATAATCCATAATTATTAGGCTACCATTGAGTGCTTCTCATGTCTAACATTTATAGGAGGAAAATTTCTCAATTGTTGAAGACATTTGAACTAGAGATCAAACCTATAAGGGACATAAGCCTCATAGATGATTTCTTCATCAATCCTGGTTGATAGTACACTATCCCTGAATGCCATCATATAATCCCTTAGCTCATAATTTTCTTCCTTACTATCATCAACAAATGTTCCAGTTGGTGGGTTACTAAAAGTAATGAAGATGAATTCTCCTAATGCATTTAGTGCCATAATCATTAAATCAGGCTTCAAGTTCAAAGGATGAATCCCAAAAAATTTCTGTAAAAATAGAGTAAAACAACTATTGGGGAATCTAACCTAATTCAACACTGAATATGAACAAATATGTGCTACAATCCATCCCCATGATACTTTAAATGGTCCTATAAGACTAGATGTATCCTTCCCATTGTATAAATGTAACAGGACGTGATGGATTCTTGCTAATATAGGGGTATCCAACCCGATATATTTCCCCTCTACCAACTTGGCTATAATAAAAAAATTCCCTGGTCTTATACCACCACCAAACTCACGGAATGGAAGTAAATAAATGCTTAGCCACATGGCAAGGAAGCCATCTAAGCATGCTTTTTCATCAATCTGGGACTTAACCTTGTTACCCCAATGCTTGTAGTCACCTTTTTCCAATGTGGGGAAATATGTGCCTAAAGCACCCTAATTATCTGCAATTGGGAAAATGGTAGGACGTCTTCAAGTAGGAACCTTCTCTTTTGTTGGTTCTAAAAAATATTCCATCCACACTCTTGCATGAATATCATCCCTAGTGCGAATATTGTTCTTTTCATTTAGTAATTTCTTTTCTATTTTGAATAGTTCATGAGAAAATAGTGGCATCCTCTTAGCATCACCCCATGTTGTTATTGGTGGAATGAATTCATCATACATATCCCTGAGAATGGGAGCCCCAGATATTTGGTAGACATCTCATAAACTGATGTCAACCTCATCGTGCATTAAGTGGACAGAATTTGTTTGTAGACTCCATCAGCTATGTAGTTCAGGAATGAAGTCATTTTTTTCAACATAAGTTTGTCCTATCTAGACAGCTTCATAAATGTGAACATCCATCAGTTTTTTCCTGCACTCTTCATAATTCCATAATACCCAAAATTCCCACATCTATTCAAGCTTGACTCCTCCAAAATGAAGGTCCCAATCTTCCTTCCAGTCGTTAGATTGATCTGTTTTTGAAGCTTGAAAGGTTTAATCATAGAAATTCATCCTAGGCTCAATGACATGATTCTTCATATCAATATTACAACCACTATTATATAGGATGCATCCAATAGGTACTTTTCCCTCATGAACAGGAATACCCTTCGTAGTAATATTCCTAAAATGATAGTTAAGGTGTTGAATAATTCAAGTATTTGGAAAAAAATTATAATCCATAATGTGGAAATCTTGAAAAATCCATGGCCCATACAGAGGTAAATAGTGTCTTCTTAGATATTCACATCGGTATGGAATCAAGACTTTCACCAACTCCGGAAGTGTGCTATCAACAATGTTGTAATAGTCTGGTCTAATTATTTTCATCATTTCAGTTTGGTGAACTCTATCTTCCTCAGTTGAAGTCATCAAGAGAGCCATTTCCTATAAGAGAATTATAAAATTTTATGCAATAAATTGGAATATTGAATTAATAAAGTTCAAATTTTAAAATAAATTCATTCAAAAATCTGGAAAATGAAATGTTCCATGCAACTCCTTTAATGAGGTCCCTCGCATAGGTCCTTCAACAAGGTACCCAGCATAGGTCCTTCAACAAAGTCCTTCTGCATAGCTCCTTCGATAAAGTAACTCCACATAGATCCATCACTAAAATAGGTATACCTAAAGAAATTTTCAAGGGACCTATGTGAGAGCACAATGCAAGAGAGCTGAATAAATGAGTTATGCAACGAGAGTAGAAATATGAGAACACGAGTGAGGATAATGAAAAGGGAATGGGGGTACTTATAGGCACTACTAACCTATGACTTAGACCTATGGGATATAACTATACAGAAGACCTCCATGATCCAGAATTAATTTTCCATAATATTTTCCCCGTAATCTTGCCTTAGGAATTGACCCTCATTCCAGTCAGATCCAATCCTAAGGGGGGGATTTTGTTGACACTCCTTTTCTTTAGGAAGGAAAAATGATTATGAATAAGAACTTTGGATATCTTAAAGTATCAAAGAAATTTAACGAAAGTGAAGAAATATAGTTCAAGAGACCTACACAGCATACCTATGCATAAGAAGGTCAACACAACTCCTTCTATTTCAGCATAAAGGAATAGTGACCTACGCGGGACATCTATGCATCAAGCGACTAGTGTAGGTCCTACCCGTGCAGCTCAATTCACATCCCCCTATTCCGAGGAGCTATGCTGAGGACCTATACCACAGACCTACATGGCATAAAAATTTTCTCACCCCTACACGGAAGAGCTGTGTTGTTGAGCTACACTGAATACCTACACAGACAACCTCATTTCAACCATCCCACCTTCTTGCCTATAAATTGGACCCTTGGGCACCCCATTTTTCTAACTAAAAAATTTGGAAGAACTCTCGAAGCTCTCATTGTGTAGCTCCTTTTCCCAGGCCCCCCAAATTTTCTCAAGTAGCTCTCTAAAACATGAGAGAAGATAAAATTATATTGGATAAGAAATATCAGGGTCCTTTCATAATTTTTAATACAAAAAGATATCCCTTCTTTCATAAGGAAAATTCATCTACACAAGGTCATTTCATTAATAAAAGACCTTCGTAGGATGCTTCCAAGTACATCAAGGTACACCTGGGGTGTTTAATTTAAAACCCCACCCAATTTTTGTTGTCCCTAGTCCATTTACAGAGGAATATTAAGCTTTCATAGGATTATCCATCTTGTGTTAAGCATTTTTTAGTTCCTCCTAGGACCTACATGGTACACCTATGTGGTACACCTACATGGAATACCTACGCGGAAGACCAATGTGGACCACCTATGTGAGCCATCTTTTAAGGCCTCCTCTAGTCCACCTATGTAAGGGCCTCTCCTTCCTTGTCTCTCTTATCTGAAAGATACTAAATTAAAACCTCCACCATGACCTCCTGATTTATCAAACCTTTGGGAAAGTCATATTAGCATGTCTCCCATTTGGATTTGGATATCTATGGTCAAGGGTTTCCCACACTCGTCTTACCAAAGGTTAGGAATCCTTGAAATATATATGAATCTAGATCTCTATGGTCACATGGAACCTAACCCTAATGATAGTTTCGGGGAGTTCCTAGTCTCATATTCTGAGGATAGGACTCTGTCTTCCCCTCCTCGTCTCTGAGACCTAGAGCCTCTGGTCCCCAACAAAAAGAGTGAGGATCGCACTTACTTTTCCCTTCCATATGGAATGATATCCTCATTCCACTATAGGAAACATTATAGGGCATCCTTCATGGAGTAATCCCATGGCCTTTTGGACTAAACCTAATGCCCTTAATTTTAATTTCACATTAAAAGGTTCATTGCTCTGTGCCCTCATCCACCATCTCCCTGGCCTCTTTCACCGTTCCATCAGTGGAGGAGAAAGTGTGTGGTTTTTTTAATCTTTCGCATCCTCTTGTTTCTCACACCAAGAATGACTCACATGGGCTTAGATATTTTTGATGATCAAAGCATCCACACAATCTACCTCACTTATTGAACTATGAGAACTCTTATTCCCACAATAATTTGAATAAGTAGAAAGCCTTTACTCAGGGCCCGAGATCAATGGACATCCTCCTCATGAGTATAACCGTAATTCCCTTGGTTTAGGAATCATATTTAGAAATAGGCCCTGAATTAAGTCCCCCTTGAGTATCCATGAGTTAAGAAATCTCTTGTGAACCCTGTTACAAGGTATTCCTATTTAGGATTAATCCCCAAGCTATTTATCTCAAAGGGATATACTCCCATGTGAGACTTATCAAACTATGTGGGCTTTGATTTATATCTAAGTGAGATATGTAGGAAGCCTTCATGGGGTTCAAACCCAGTACTTCTAATCAACCATGTTCTTTCTGGGACACATTCGCAGAAAAGTCTAATCGAACTTGGAAACTTATATCCTCTCCAGATTCCTTGGTCTACTTAGGCATAAGTCCTACACCAAGATTTGACTAGGCACTTTCTGCCTAGATATCCTTACCACATGACATTAAACTATATGGTTAGGTCCTTATCACATGAATTTAAAAGGTATTATGTGTCCCATTAATCGGCATCAAACTATGAGGGTTATAATTCCTTTCATGAGGATATGTATGTATCCAATCAATGGGTACGATCCCAACATCAAAACAACTTCCATATCCTTGGGAGATGTTAAATTCCAGAGTACCCCACTGAGTGGCTGAAAAACTATCATTGTTGTAATAATGACCAAAGAATCTCCAAGTAGTATATGAAAGGATACCATTGATGGAGAACCTCAAATACATATAGATATCTCAATTTATGAAGAACCTTGAAGACATATAGATTATTATAATTTTCATACATGCTAATAATTGATTGAAAATTTATAAGGAAACCTACATTACATTTGGTAAATTAATAAGGATTCATGAACATATCTTAAATCTATAATAGATTCCTAGAGTAGGCAATAATTCCCCCTAAAAGGGTGTGATGAGCATGAAATAACATCCTCTCGACAAATGTGAGTTATTAATTATCATAGGTCAATAAACCTAATGAACACCTGCCTTTGGAAAGAAGCTCCCTTTTAATATAGAACTGTTGGGTGTTTTCGGTTCCATAAATAAATTCGATGGCAACCATCTGAAAGTAGTGATTCCTAACCAGAAAACACATTTTGTGGGAAACAATGTTATTTCATTCTTCATAGTGAGATGATATATCAAAAAAAATCCATGAAATGTATACAATATCATATATTTTACTACTTTAGAAGTCATGGTGTGATCCTACAACATTTTTTAAACCTCAAACTTATTTTGGTATGATCTACTACTTTATGACACAAAGGCCTAATTCATGTGGCTAAGTAATCTAATTATTAATAGTCATAACATAAATTTTTATTGGTAGTCAAAAATTTGTGGTGTATTACCTATAAACATGTCATGTTCTTTATATTATGGTATAAAATTGATGGTTGGACACATTACAAATCGTTTTTGCTGATATAGTTTATAACATTATCCACATATTGATGCATTATAAATCATATTTTAAAATTGATAATGAAAAATAATCTTTCAAATCATCCAAAACTATTACATAACATGGAGAAAAAACCTTACATACGAGACTTTACTAATTTTCCCATCATCCAGATCAACCATTGTGTATTTTATTGTAGTTCAAAAAAATTCCATTTTTCCAAAATACAGGATCTTTCAAAAAAAACCTTTCATATGGAAAAACATGAATTTAAGTCATTTACAAATTTTAAACCCAGTTTTATTTGCAATACCATTATGTAATATATATAAATAAAACATTCATATTATGACATCTTCATTTTCCCAGAATCATAGGATGTCATATATTCATATCTAGTTCAATATTTATCACATTTCAATAATTTGAAAGATATTGACCATCATCCAGAAAAACTTATGTATTAGTTAAAATATATTATGAATCATGATATAAATGTCACATATAACAATAATGCCTATAGGACTTTTCCAATTTTTTGAAATTCCAAATAACATATATATACATTATTCTTCATGCCATTTTCAATTTTATTTGATAATCACTCACAACGTGATCCATATGTTCATTCCGTTATTTTTTCCTACAAATTCAAAAACATTAAAACTTACCTCCAACCATTTCAAAAAATCTTTAAACTTTGTCACACATATTAAACTAGATATACCTTCACACTCAAAAATATAATATCATTTCCAATTATTCACATTCCATGTTCTTGGTACTGATATTATGGTGTCTTTATTCATAATATTCTACATATGGCCACTAATTTGGAATTAATTATTTGTCTCTAATTCAATTTAGGTCATTTTTATGATCCTCTAATAACCCAAATGTGGTTAGAATATATATAGTAACAATATTCACATCTTTATCTATCTCGTCATATCATTTCAATTTAACCACAACCATCCATCACCATCATTAATTGAAAACCTCTCCAGTATGAATTGACAAAAAATACAATTACAACCTCAGGTTAAAATATTATCCCACTTTGGTTTTTTTTCAATTATACCATGAATTTAGATATATAATGTTACTCAATTAATTAAAAACATGTATATATTTATAGTTTATTTCCTTATCCCCATTTTATAATAAAATAAAAATATATTCCTATGTATATTGTTCTATTTATTCTATCCCATTTTCTTAAAAAATTCTAATAAGGAATATTCTCATATATACTCCCCATTCAACCATATAAGATATGATCTAGATTCTATATGTTTTACACAAATTCCTTGTTAGACAAGCTGATTCACCTTAACTTCTAAAAAAATTATTTTTTTAATCTTATGTCTCTTTTTATCACCCTCAAAATATTAGGTTATCTCTCAAACACTTATTGATTCAACCTTTGGATATTTTACTATAGGATGAACTCTAGATTTTTTTAGTTAAGCCTTATTACTTATTTATAAAGAAAACAATTCTAGACTTTTCATTTTTAAATCATGGAACACCATCCATTCTACAACTAAATTTTACTAAAATATTTTCTGAGAGTGAGTTTTCCACTTATAAATGAGTCATTAAGAAATATTGTAAGCCTATAGAGTCATAACTCAATGTATAAAACTAAAATAAGGTTATGAAAATCACATACATCCATATAAACATGTAATTTGATCATTTAATTCCAAAAAAATATTCAAATGATCTCAACTATACTTATGAAGAACATCATTTAGTAAATAATAAAGTACCATGTGTGGTTTTCATACCATATGTTAAAGAAAATTTTACCACTTTCTCGTGATAAACTTGTGTTACCACTTGATATCCATGATCCATCCTTCCATCATAGGGATTTTAATTTTCTAGATGAGTCTAACTATCCATGTAGTGATCCTAACCAATATCCCTTAAATGCCTTCAATTCTTGAAACATAGTATTGAGATATTTTTAAGCATGAGGGAACAAATTTTTATTTATGAAACATTATTCTTTAAAATTATTGATATCTATTAAAAATATTTTTATACCACATTGTTAGTACATGAATGAATAAATATGAATTCCCTAAATGTTTTTATTTAATACATTCAGTTACCTTCTCCTTATATATTGGTATAAATCCACCTGAGATAAGGATAAATAGAATTATTTGATCTCAATTTTTCTCTTGATACCACGGGCTATTTCATATAATTATTTGGAACTAATTTAATTTAGTAATTTTATTTATATAATTTGAACATCTTCATGATAGTATAAAATTACAAATTTATCTAAGAAATACAAAGTGGTTTATTTACAACACTTCTTCATTTTTATTATAATTTTATAGAATTAAAATTTTCATTTAGAACTGATACTAATTAATAACTATAATAACTTCAAACCATATTATTTCATTTATCTCCATTTATCTTAGTGAAAACCCCTGGATCATAACTCCCCCTTAAATCTACATTATATCAAACAATAATTAGTGACCATAAAACACATTGTTAGAGGGTTATTTTCTATAAATCTTGAAGTTATGGAATGCGTTTGGTCTTGGTAAGACAACTCTTTTATTCCAAATTTATTTCAATACATTATAATAGTTATTCTTTGTATAAAACCAATTTTGAAAATATTTTTAAGGACGTGTTTTTTTTTCATTTTCATTTTTATTTGGCTTGGGATTTACCTCAATTATGAGACCAATGCCACTTTTTCATGTTTACTCCTTATAAACTTTATCATTTAATACTTCATCATTCTTTTATTTTCATAATATTTCTTTTACACTAGTATTCACTTCATTATTTTTGGAATATTTTTTAAATCCACGTCATCATGATTTATGATTATCTTATTTTATAACCATAAGGTTCTCCAAAAAATCACTATTAAAGAGATATCTTGTAATTATTTCATATATTTCTCATAAATAGAGTAGTTTTATTATTATTTTTATATAATTTCATTCATTATTTTCCTAAAGTTTTATGTGAGTAAACCATTATAAGTTCATAGCATAACCTTTATTGATATTTTTTATTTTTATTAAAAATAGAAAATATTTTTTCCAGAATAAAATTTATTCTTTTAGTGAGAATTTTCTTTCTTCCTCGTATTGGAATAAAGGGTTTTATTATGGAGTTCATAGATCTTTTCTTGGTACAAGTTTTTTACATATTTCCATTGTTAGTATATATAAAAAATATCATATTAATAACATATTTCATGTCTCCTTTCCTTGATTTTCTTGTTGTTATAGTAGAATTGTATCTCCATTGATGCCCTGGGTTTCTAAACAAACACCCATGGTGTGATCCAATGATCCCATAGTAGTATATTTTTATTGAAATATTTTTTTGTGAGTTATCTTGGACTAATTTTTAATTAATATTCCATTAAAATATGGATTCTACATTTAGTGTCTCATATACTTCACTTATTGATGCTACCATGGGAGAATTTCCCACATTATCCTTTAATTTAAAGGTCTTTAACATTAATTCATCATCCCTAATCATTATTTTCTTTAACATTAATAGGGATATTGTCTTTTCCATAAATTAGATATACTCTTTTTTATATTTTATCCTCTAATAATGTTTAGTTTTGAGTGGGATAATTCTTACTTTAAACTCTTTATCAGTGTCCATTTATACATATATTTTTTTAATGATTTTTAAGTAGGTTTCTATATCCCTTTTATTCTTTACTCATCTTCAAAATTTATTTACTAAAGGATAACTCAACTTTCCATATTCATTTATTCTCCAGTGGATAAAGTTTATATGAATTCATAGTGCTCTTCATGAATGATTTTCTATTAATCCACATTCTCATACAAGTATTTGATATTTTACTCATAACTAAATGATCACTCTCTAGAGTAATGTAATAAAGTCATTTCCATGACATCATTGGAATCCACACTTATAAAAATCTCTAAGGGTGACTCTAAATTTATAGTTATAAAATAATATAACAAAAAATAAATAAATTCATATTTAATAATAGAATCATTATTGTTCACAATAATTTGATTTTTAATCACACTAAGATGCCTATTTTTATTCCTCTTTTTCTTATATTTTTAAATAAGACTAGCTTCACTATGTTTTTAGTATAATACTTCAAATCCATTTAATTACACTATTTTTCCTTATATAACTTATAAATTATTCCACATCTCGAATATAGTTTCATAATAATAGGTGTTATTTTATTCTTTATTAGATAAGGATTTAGTAAATATATTCTCTATCCTTGCATGATAATTCTTCCATTGTGTATATTCAAATAAAAATATAAAAGAATATACTATATTACCTCCTTTGAGTAATCCTTTTTTTAAATCATCTCCTATTTTAAACCATTAAAGTGAGTTACATTGAAAAAATTAGGCTTCATCATTGAATCTTTGTGTGAAAAAATCCAAAAATAGATATTTTGATTAAAGAAGAAGTTAGTAATTTTAGTATATGATATTAATTATTGGGACTAAACAATCTCTATAAACCCTTGGGGTGAATTAGGGTGAACACAAAATAAAACATTTTCTATTATGCTCGTCCCCTGGGCCATAACAATCTTATTCCCTCGCTAAAAGGAACACATTCCAGCTCTCTTTCTCTCATTACCAATAAAAATAAATAGTAATCAGGAACTCAAAAATTAATACACAATCACACACACAAGGATTTTATATTTTTCACCACTAAAATCTAATCCAATGATGATACAAAAAAAATTCAGTATACCATATCATAATATCATACACTATTAGGTGCATACAAATTTTTTGTCCATAGTCAATCTATGAAAAATTGATTTTCCTTTAAATGGATCTATAGATAATCATTATTTATCCAACATACAATATCTCTTATTCTTCTATGTTCACTACTTTACTGAAGAAAATGTAATTTTATAGACCTATGGTTCTCCTCTAATGTATAATGTATAATTTATTCTATCTGCATCATTACTCTAAAATTGATGTATTTTTCTACTCCATGATCATTTATATTTTAATATTCCAAAGGATTTGTGAAATAAATTCCTTAATAATTGGTTGGAGTCTATTTCTTCCCCAAAAAACATTTTAGTAGAAACTTCCTCTTCACGGAAAATATTATTCTATACTAGAATTATATTCTTTCACTCATTCTTTAACAACCAGATGTCGTAGCATGACTCATATACTCTTACTTACTTATTCCTTAAATTGAACCATATATATAAATGTAAATCCATTATTATATCCTTTATTTTTCTTCCAAAACTCATATATATAAATATTTTTAGAATCATTAGTTTTAATAAATCTTACATTAAGTTTTTTAGAAGTCTTCTTTGCATCTAATAGTTGATTAAATAGTTGGGATGCATTATTATTCTTAAAAAATTACCAATAATTAAAAGTGTTCCACATGTTTTAATATGGTCATTATATACCAACTAAATAAATTATAAATCCAAAAATCTAGGCCACATATTTCTCATTTTACACTCTAGACAAATATACCAAATATTATCTAAATAAATTAGTCACGGAGCTCTTTCACCACTATGGTATGATTTTTAACTTCCTTAGCCTAATCACGACATGAGAAAACCTAATCATAACACACATACATATTTCATAATTTTTTTATGAATATTCAACACATTTCAAAGTAATAGATAGATGATGACCATAAACATTTAGTGTCTTTGGGAACTAGATACATTATCAACTTATCTCAGAAAATATCTTCAATGTATCCCATAAGTATCATATTATTAATATCCTTCTATACATATCATACTTAAAACCTTCATTCAAACCATGGGAAAGGAAAAAAAATAAGAAAGGGTGAACTCGGATGCTCAGTAAGGGTAATAATGGGAGATTTTAATCATAAGAGTGTAATATGATCATAAAGGTATGTTAACCTAATATAGTGCGTCATATCAATGTAAAATATTGATACCCATTAAATATTAGATAATATAAATTCCGATCAACTCGTATCCAGAATCATTATCAATAAGGATGTTAAATAAGTAATCATTAGTAAAGAGTAATAACATAGGCATATAGTGTCATAAACATAGTAAATCAAAATATTATGAGCATAGATAATGGAATGCATGTATAATATTTTGAGAATATATAGAAATTGATTATAATCAAACATCAAAATTTAAAAAAATCTATTTTAAATCAAATCCACAAATATTCCTTAGTACATAACTAGAAGCAATCATACTCACATATCTATATGTGAACAAAGTTATTTTAAATCATGCCCATGCTTATCATCATAATCATAATATCATTATATATTAATATCACATTACCAATATAATTGGAGGTCTATAATCAACCTAACCATCGCACAATGCTAATCTATTCATATGAATTCCAAAAGATCATAAAACATTCATCATATCATCATAACATAACATGTGGAAAATAAAATGTTTTCATAAAAATTTCATCATCCTAATCATAATAAATCCATAGATATAATAAGGATGGTATCATTGGATCATATCCTTAGTAAATCATAATTAACATCAATGCATGTTATATAGATGAAAAATATCTTTAAAATATCTCTAAAATATTTCTTGATGGAAATGCCCAATTAATTTTAAAATCACTTATTTAATATCCAAATATTTTTAAAATATCATGGAAAACATTTTACTTCAAATGAATCATGAAAAAATCTAAATAATGGTTCAATGTATAGGTAATTCATCATGAAAATGAGAAATTACAGTCATTATATAGTACTTAAAGCAATGATTCTATTCAAACCTCTAGCAAAAAGTAACTTGATCAAGAAAAAAATATTATTTATAAACCTCCTTATAAAATAAAATATGGGTAAAAATTACTTTAAAAATAATTTAATAATTGATTAAAATATTTTTTTAGGCATGGATTTTGAAGAAAAAATATTTTCTGACCAAAAGATTAAAAACAAGTCTGTATTTTCTTAAAACCATTTATTAAAAAAATTATGTACCAAAAAGAGGAAAATGGAAATAAAACATAAAATTTTAATAAATAACTACAGGATATGAAATATTAAACTGTTTTATCATACAAGGATCATACAATTTTCTCAATGTAAATTAAATCATAAACAATCCTGATTAAAATAGGATTGAAACAAAAATCACTTACCTTAGGTTTCATCTTTATTAACACAAATTAAAACATACTAAATAATAAATATTGATTTATTTTACATCTATTAGATAACTGTATTAATTTATAAATTACTATGTACCATTCCTTTATAATTTCTAATTATACATTTATTTATAGTTCTTCCTTAAAATGGAAATTCGCGTGAAAAACTATCCATTTTCCATGCATGCTTATGTTTGATGGTTCTGGTCCATGAAAATTGTTCATGGTTTCATAATATACATAATAAAAATCAAAAAATATGTATCATATTTATTTATTATATGTAATTTTATAATCATTCATATAAAGTAGTTAAGAACAATTAATTACATCACTTTGTGGAGACAGTAGTTTGTGCATCTGCACGAGTGATGTTTTCAATTTTCAATGGATGAAATGGAATAAAGGAAAATAAGAATTAAATTTTATAGAAAATTTATCATATCATAGGTAACATATGTATTTATTAAAGTTTTCTTTATGACCATACATGTAATGTGAAAATGAAAAATTAATCACGCCCATTTATGGGGGTGGTAGTCCAAATGTATGCCTGAGTGGCAGTATCATTCCCCAAAAGATGAAAAGTTAAGAAGGTGTATAATATCATAGGATTATAAAAGAATAAATAGTTAATAAATATTATATATAAATATTAAATCCATTATAATAACCAACAATGAACTATGGTTATGGAAAATGAATCATATTGCTATAAGGATATGGAATTCCACACGTACGCATTATAGATACTTCCATTTCTCATTTTTTAGAAATGTGGGTGGTTAATGGTAGTTACCTAAAAAAAATTCATTTTAGTATACTGAGGATACTGATTTTATTACTTAATTATTAATACCAAATATTTTAAGGATGTATATGAAGAAATAAATTGATAGTGTTTGGGTAAGATGATTACATCTTCTTCATTAGACCTCCTTTAGGTATCTCTTTAAGGACCCATATAATAGTATTTTAAGAAGAAAATATTCTATTTAGAAGTTTATAATATAATTGGTAATTATTTTATTAAGATAGGTGGCTAAAATAGGTATAAATAAGAGAGATTAGTGGTATCCCTTTATATGTGATGGAGAGGATACACTTGTAATTATTCAAATGTTTAAAATAAAATAATGTCATACTCAAGAAAAATACTTCCAAATTGACTCATTTTTAGAGATAAGATGTGATATAATCAAAATAAATTCATCCAATAGGATTTAGATAAGTTTTTAGTTCATTTTAACTCTTATATATTTAGTTTAACCCTTATAAATCCATTTTAACCTTTACTATAGTAATGAATTTTTACCTTAGTTACTATTCATAATAACCAAAATTAAGTTGAACTTATTTGAGAAAATCAATTATAATGATTCCATATATAGAATCCATTTTAAAAAATATAATCTTTATAAGTGGTTGAAATTCATTTAATAATATCTGTGAACAAAGTGTCATAAAAATAATTTTTGAATAAATCATATTTTTGAAGAAAAAAATACTTATTTATTATGTATTAATCAATAAATTATAACTATATAAAACCATTGAACGTAATATTTTTAAAAATTTGGATATTCCTATTTGTACTTCCAATTTAACAGATATGTTATAATGGAAAACTATATTATATTTCATTTACACTCAGGTTTTCATGTATAACAAGCTATTGAAGAAATTAAATTTAAATAGAAAAATATCATATAATCAAAGGGTGTTAAATTCTACCCCCATATAATAATTTTTCTCCAAAAAAACCATCACATTGATAAAAAAAATTAAGATAATTATTCCTCATCAAATATTTCACGACCCGTCCTCGGGACCTGTGTCGTGACTACCCCAAGCCCGCCTTCCATAGGCCAGGGGCTAGCGACTAGCACCAAGGCATAATTCCCGATAAAAAGGGAAGAAATTTCCTTTATAAAGTAAAAAAAACACTAGAGTAAGCAAGCTGAAGTAAACACTAAGTAAACTGGGTAAAACTGTAAGTGCGAAAAAGTAAATGGGCCAGAATACAAACCCAACTGAAGTAAAGTACAACTAAAAGAAATTACAGCAACAGAAAGTAAAGAAGCAACGTCAAGCCGTCCACTAGAAGTCCCACCTGAAGGGTGGGTACAGATAGCCTCCTCAGCTCCTCGGGTCCAGTCATCTGCTCCATGTACGTCCCGCCCAGTGGTCCACCTCCAGGTACTGACTTTCTCCACAAGCCTCAACCACGATCAGTGTTGTCCGTCGTCTGCATCCAACACAACGTAGTGCGGGCACAGCTCATGCAGGGGTGAGTATACGCTACTCAGTAGGGATCCTGAGACCCTCAAGGTCTCACTAAATCCAACAAGGATAAACCACAAAGGAAATATACAATAGATAACCTTTACTTAGGTATATGACCATACATATACCTAAGTTATCAAGTAACACATCTCAATCATGAGGAAAACACAAAGTTCATTGACTCAGCTCAAACCAGGATTTATTTAAGATGTCAGAAACACTGCTGCTGGAGAACTCCTCCTCTGTCGAGTATAGTGGGTCTGCCGCTACAACCAAGCGCTATCCACTAACCTTGGACTGCTGAAGTACTTCCCCTGTCGAGTATTGTGGGCCTGCTGCTACAATCCAGCGCTTCCCACCATGGGTATGCCGCTACAACCAAGCACTCCCCCTCATATCCTACAGAGGTACTCCTTCTGTTGAGTACCGCAGGTATGCCGCTACAACCAATCGCTCCTCCACCGTGGTTCTACCACTACAACCAAGCGCTCCCCACTAGGATATCTGAAACACTCTGAGTCGATCGATCATCAGTCGTCAAGTCTCAGCCAGCTCTAGGGTTTCATAAGTAATAAAAGTACAGTAGTCGTCACTGCTGAACCCACGGAGGATTCCCATACGGTTGTCGTCGTCGATGAACCCACGGAGGATTCCAGTACAAAAGTCCACATCGTCGAACCCATATTTACTAGTAAACTCCTCCTCTATCGAGTATAGTGGGTCTGCCGCTACAACCAAGCACTTCCCACTAAACTTGGACTTCTGTAGTACTCCACCTGTCGAGTACTGTGGGCCTGCTGCTACAACCAAGCGCTTCCCACCATGGGTCTACCGCTACAACCAAACGCTCATCTTCATAGCCTACAGAGGTACTCCTTCTGTTGAGTACCGTAGGTCTGCCACTACAACCAAGTGCTCCTCCACCGTGGGTCTGCCGCTAAAACCAAGCACTCCCCACTGGGCTATCGAAACACTCCGAGTCGATCGATCAGCAGTCGTCAACTCTCAGCCAGCTATAGGGTTTCTGCACACAGGACGCTCGTTTCCGGGAGGGTCCGCTCCACGAAACAAGGGGGTCGATATATAAACTGACCCGTATACCAGCTTTGATGTATCAAAAAGTTCTGTCACGTCAATAGGAACACAACGCGACAGACGGCGTGTCAATCGGATGCTCGGTCTGAGAGTTATTGGCTTTTTCGTTACAGGGGCCCGGTTGGTTTTTTAAGTCAAAACCAACCCGATCATACTCCAACTTCATCCAAACCTCGAGCGGAGTAATCCAAAAGGTCCATCTCACTAAGAGGAATCCAAAAAAGTTGACGACACATCAATCGGACGTCCAGAGCTCAAGTTATAAGCGTTACCACTCCGAGGGCCCGGTTGGTTTCGTGTTCGAACCAACCCGGCCATACCCAAAGTTCTCTGAAACCTTGAGTGTAATATATCAAAATGACCTTATCGATCCAAGGATCGCATCTCCACTGATAGTGCGTCGATCAAAGGTCTGTAGCCCAAGATATGGGCAAAAGAACGAACCTGTCCGGTTTTAGGGGGTTTTGGGCCCGGACCGACCCGGCCCGAGACCCCCTGGGTCGGCCTGAACTAGGTCGAACCAAACTGGGTCCGGTTCTGAACCATTAGGGCGTGACCCAGCCCAGTGGGCGCGGTCCGGCCCTTCTGGCGTGGCCCGGCCCGGTGCGGCCGGTCCGGCCCGAGGCGGCCGGTTGGCCTGGCGCGGGCGCGGCCCGGAGTGGCCAGCTCGGCGCTAGACAAGCCGAGCGGAAAGGGGGGGGGGGTGCTGCCCCCCTGATTGAAACCGCGGCCCCCACATGGGGGCCTCTCCCTTTTTCCAGCCGGGGGTTACGACCCCCGGGCTTCTCGGAAACCGGTCGGTGAGTCACCGTGGGACCAGCCGGTCCCGTCCCCTGCGCACCGGCGGCCGGCGGCTCCGGCCGCCCTCTCCTGCTCCGCCATAGCCTTGGTCCGACCGGTGTGGCGCGACGGCGCAGTGCTTCTTTTTTGTTTTCATGCGGTGTCGTTGCACCGCGCTGCCTTTAATTGTGCCCCGAAAAACACAACATCAAAGGGGGAGGAGGGTCGGCCGTGTTCGTGCGGTCCGACCTCCTCTCGTTAATCCGATATCAATCGGCTAAAGAAAAAAAAGACGTTTTGACGGAAAAGAATATTCGTGAACTAAATCAAACCCCCTACCTTGATGAAGTCGTTGAACGAGGTTTGTCGCGGGAAAGGGACATCGCGGAAGACGGCGCCGCGGAAGGAGGATCATCGGCGTCGCTGTACACGGCGTCATGGAGAAGAGGACCATCGGCGTCGCAGTACACGGCGTCGTGTCATCGATCTCCGATGAATCAGCGTTATTCATTGTCCTTTGTCAGAGTTCATCGTTCTTCATCGGTGACGGTGTGTTCTTCGCATTCTTCAAGGAGGAAGATGAAGATTCTGAGGCTTGAGGAATTCCTCTCCAACCTTCTCGCACAACGAAATAACCCTTAAAGAAATAAGACTTTGTCTAATTTAATTAACACACACAATACAACATTCAATTCAAAATTTAAAATGAATTCAAGAATTGATTACATTTAATAACTTAATTCAATTCATTAATTAAGAGAGTTGACTTGGTATTTAAAAGGGGTGCGGGTGAGTTACATATTAAATGCACGAGAGGGAGGTTAAAAAGGGATTTGAAGGGGTGGGGCTCATGTGGGCCCCACTTTACTAAATTCCTACCTAGTAGAGTTAGGATATTAGTGGGTCCCACTCCAACCACCAAGCATAGGTTTAAACTACCTAGAATAGAAATAAAATTGTAGCACAATATTTTATTTCATTCTTTAGTTAACCCATTATTTAATAACCTTACGCGAGCAATGCAACTCCGGAAAAGTTGTTCCTAATCAATTACAGGTGTTGTGATTCCATCAGTGCCCTCGGATTTTGATTCCGAGCACCGGTTCAAAAGTTAGGAAAACTCACTCGTTCGTTCCCTGAACGTACCGGAGCTAAACTTCGGAACATGGTTCCGGGCACACCGGGCCTCGGAATCAGGTGCCGTGAGAAACTGCGTACTTTTAAAATCCCAAAGAAAATTAAGAAAAAATTTCCCTTGATATTTATGGGTCTTTACATTACTCCCACCTCAGGGATTTATGTCCCCGTAAAGATACATCACAAACTAGGGGAACAAATGAGGGTACTGAGCACGCATCTGAGCCTCCCGCTCCCAAGTGCTCTCCTGGATGTTCCCGTGCTGCCATATGATGCGCACTAGAGGTATCGACCGTCCACGTAGGACCCGCTCCTGTCGATCCTCAATCTCCACTGGGACCTTCGCAAAAGTCTCCCCATCGTCAATGTCGAACTCCCCATGGTCGATGATATGCGTCGGGTCATGCACGTATCTCCTTAGTTGAGATACGTGGAAGACGTCGTGCACCCGGTGTAACTGAGGTGGTAGAGCCAGGCGATAATCCACCTCGCCTATCCTGCTAAGGACCTGTAATGGTCCGATGAAGCACGGAGATAACTTGCCGCCCCGGCCAAAACTCTATAATCCACGTCGAGGTGAGACCCGTAGGAAAACATGGTCACCATCCTCAAACTCTAGTGGTCTCCTCCTCCTGTCAGCAAAAGACTTTTGTCAGCTCTGAGCAGTCCTCATCCGCTCTTGGATGACTTGAACCTTCTCTGGTTCAACAAGAGCTGCTAAGATTTCTTCTTTGCCAAAAATAGAAGTCTGATCTCATCCCCAGGATGAACCACGTTCTTTGCCTAATACATTCAGTCCCGACATGGATGATACTAATCCATACCAAGGATGACGTCGTAAGGCCTTGACGCTACTACCAAGAGATCTAACTGTTACTCTCGCCTCCAAGGGTTGAGTCACACTGTCAGCATCAGTATGTGGTCACTGGGTCTCCTCTAGTAGGTATCTCAAAAGTGATGGTCAATTCAATGGTTTTTAAACCGTAACCTCTTAGTAACAACATAAGTAGATGACAGGAAAGTAAACGCCACAAAGGAAGGTGTCTTTTATTACTGCAGCTCAAAGTACAAAGACACATACAACCACAAAATCAAGAAAAAGAAAGCTAGAAGCACCAAAAACAAGGCCTCCATGCCTGGAACTAGTTTCGCTCCTGTCCGCCAACTTCCAGAGCTCCATAGTCAAATGAATCAGCTGCCTGAAGCTGATCTCTCCCATGTCCACCTGTTCCCTACAGTCGGGGTGGACCTCCTGGTGGTAGTGGTGGAAACACCTCGAAACGTCGTCCACCTCTAGCTGCACAGACATCTCCCCTACCTCGGTCTCTTGCTCCTTGCGATATTCCCCGATCGAACCTCTACCTCTTCCTGGGAGATCCTTCGTTTATCCACTGGTCATCTATATGGCGGTTCGGACAGTCATGAGCCATGTGACCAACCCTGCCATAGGAGTAACATTGTCCGCTCCTGGTAAGTCGTTCTCCACCTCGGGTGCCCAACACACACGATCATGTGTCATGCGGTCGATCACCTGTAGGTATGGTCCTCTTGGACCTCTGCGTCATCTATCTACTGCCCACTGCAGAAGACTCGGCCACATGTCGGCTTGTGGTGGCTCCTGCTGCTGGAGACTGCTCAGCAAGGAAACTCTCCACTAAGAGGGATCTCTCCAACACCCCTGTCTATGTCGGGATGCTATGAGAAACAAATGAAGCTCTAATCTCTCTCCTGATCCCCTTATCAAAGGTTCGGGCCCTGAAGAACGGGTCCCGTACCATATCTGTAGAGTAATGCGAGAGATCGGTGAACCTCGCCGAATACTGCACCACCGTCATTCTACCCTGCTGAAGATAAAGTAGAACCTGTATGTGCACCACTCGAAGGGTGGCTGGTACAAACTCTGCCCGAAACAGGCTCTTGAAGTCTTCCCACAGAAGGGATGCCTCGTCGTGCACCTGGATCATCAAGCTCCACCATCTGCCTACTGTCGCGTGCAGGAGGCTCGCTGCAAGGATCACCATGAGGTCAGTTGGTGTCCCCACTAACCTGAAAACTCGAACTACAGACTCTAGCCAATCCTCAGCTGCCTGAGGGTCCGTCTCCCCATGGAACCTAGGCGGTCTCTGATGCTGAAACCCGTGCAGGGCACTAAGGGGATGTGCACTCTCAACAACTGGGGCTGGCGGCATCGGTGGCTCGGCGGGTAGTGGTACCGCCAGTGCCTCTACTGTAAAAGGGCCCTGCACCGAGGCCTCATCACTCGGTGGGATGTCCTCTGGCACAAGTCTTCGAACCCTAGCTGGCTACCATTGTCGAGCCATCCTAAAAATAATCAGGTGTACCACGGTCAAAATAGTATATCTGGTGAGCTGACACAAAGTAATCACAAAGAAAAATTATGAAACACACATGCAATCAATGTTTTCGTGCATTGAGTCAGAAATTAAAAGTCAGTGTCCTGGTGTACGGATACGTCGGCCGCCGCACCAGCACTGGAATCCCTGGACTAATAACCACACTCAATACCCTTAACACTATTGCTTCACATAGAAGAAAGATCAGAGTCCTGAGTTCTGCAGTAGAACCGAACTCCTCTAATACCAATTTTTCACGACCCATCCTCAGGACCCGTGTCGTGACTACCCCAAGCCCGCCTTCCATAGGCCAGGGGCTGATGACTAGCACCAAGGCATAATTTCTGATAAAAAGGGAAGGCATTGCCTTTATAAAGTAAACAAACACCAGAGTAAGCAAGCTGAAGTAAACACTAAGTAAACTGGGTACAACTGTAAGTGCGGAAAAGTAAATGGGCCAGAATACAAACCCAACTGAAGTAAAGTACAATTGAAAGAAAGTACAACAACAGAAAGTAAAGCAGCAACGTCGAGCAATCCACTAGAAGTCCCACCTGAAGGGTGGGTACAGATAGCCTCCTCAGCTCCGTGGGTCCAGCCATACGCTTCGTGTACATCCCGCCCAGTGGTCCACCTCCAGGTATCGAATTTCTCCACAAGCCTCAACCACGATTAGTGTTGTTTGTCGTCTACATCCAACACAACGTAGTGCAGGAATATCTCGTGAAGGGGTGAGTATACGCTACTCAGTAGGGACCCCGAGACCCTTAAGGTCTCATTAAATCCAACAAGGATAAACAACAAAGGAAAGATACAACAGATAACCTTTACTTAGGTATATGCCCATACATATACCTAAGTTATCAAGTAACCCATATCAATCATGAGGAAAACACAAAGGTCATTGACTCAGCTCAAACCAGGATTTATTCAAGATGTCGGAAACACAGCTGCTGGAGACCTCCTCCTCTATCGAGTAGAGTGGGTCTACCGCTACAACCAAGAGTTATCCACTAACCTTGGACTGCTGAAGTACTTCCCCTATCGAGTACTATGGTCCTGCTGCTACAACCCAGCGCTTCCCACCATGGGTCTGCCGCTACAACCAAGCGATCCCCCTCATAGCCTACAAAGGTACTCCTTCTGTTGAGTACTGCGGGTCTGCTGCTACAACCAAGCGCTCCTCTGCCGTGGGTCTGCCGCTACAACCAAGCGCTCCCCATTGGGCTATCTGAAACACTTTGAGTCGATCTATCAGCAGTCGTTAAGTCTCAGCCAGCTCTAGGGTTTCATAAGGAATGAAAGTACAGTAGTCGTCACTATCGAACCCACGGAGGATTCCTGTACGGTTGTCGTCGTCGACGAACCCACAGAGGATTCTAGTATGAAAGTCTACACTGTCGAACCCATAGATACTGGGAAACTCCTCCTCTATCGAGTACAGTGAGTCTGCCACTACAACTAAGGGCTTCCCACTAAACTTGGACTGCTGTAGTACTCCACCTGTCGAGTATTGTGGGTCTACTGCTACAAACAAGCGCTTCCCAACATGGGTATGCCGCTACAACCAAGCGCTCCCCTTCATAGCCTACAGAGGTACTCCTTATGTTGAGTACCGCGGGTCTGCCGCTACAACCAAGCGCTCCTCCGCCATGGGTCTGCCGCTACAACCAAGCGCTCCCCACTGGGATATCGAAACACTCTAAGTCGATCGATCAGCAGTCGTCAAGTCTCAGCCAGCTCTAGGGTTTCCGCACACAGCACGCTCGTTTCCAGGAGGTTCCGCTCTACGAGCCAAGGGGGTCGATACATCAACTGACACGTAGACCAGCGTTGATGTATCGCAAAGTTCTGTCACGTCAATAGGAACACAACGCGACAGACGGCGCGTCAATCGGACGCCCAGTCTGAGAGTTATTGGCTTTTTCGTTCCAGGGGCCCGGTTGGTTTTTAAGTCAAAACCAACCCAAATGTACTCCAACTGCGTCCAAACCTCGAGCGGAGTAAGCCAAAATGTCCGTCTCACTAAGAGGAATCCAACAATGTTGACAGCTCGTCAATCGGACGTCCGGAGCTCAAGTTATAAGCGTTACCGCTCCGAGGGCCCGGTTGGTTTCATGTTCGAACCAACCCGGCCATACCCAAAGTTCTTGAAAACCTTGAGTGTAATATATTGAAACGACCGTCTTGATCCAAGAATCGCATCTCAACTAAAGGTGTGTCAATCGGAGGTATGTAACCCAAGATATGGAAAAAAGAAAAAACATGTCCGGTTTTAGGGGGTTTTGGGCCCGGACCGACCCGGCCCGAGACCCCCTGGGTCGGCACGAACCGGGTCGACCCGAACCGGGTTCGAGTCCGGACCATTAGGGAGAGGCCCGGCCGGGCCGGCCTGGGCGGCCGGTTGGCCTAGCGCGGGTGCGGCCCGGAGTGGCCAGCTCGGCACTGGCCGAGCCGAGCGGAAAGGGGGGGCGCGCTGCCCCCCTGATTGAAACTGTGGGCCCCATGTGGGGGGCGCTCCCTTTTTCCAACCGAGGGTTACGACCTTCGGGCTTCTCGAAAACCGGCCAGTTTGACCGGCCAGTGAGTCACCACGGGACCATCCGGTCCCACCCCTTGCGCGCCGGCGGCTCCGGCTACCCTCTCCTGCTCCACCGTGGCCAAAGGTCGCGGCCTTGGTCCGACCGGCATGGCGTGATGGCGTCGCGCCCCTCCACCGCACCCCGCCCCGGCCGCGGCCCTTCGTGGTTCTCCGGTGCGGCACGACGGCGCTGCGTCTTTGTTCGGCCTCAACGGCGCGGCGCGACGGCGCCGCGCTTCTTCTTTGTTTCCGTGCGGTGTCATTGCACCACGCTGGCTTTAATCGTGTCGCGACAAATACAACATCAAAGGGGGAGGAGGGCCGGCCGTGTTCATGCGGTCCGACCTCGTCCCGTTAATCCAATATCAAGTGGCTAAAGAAAAAAAAGACATTTGGATGGCAATGAATATTCGTGAACTAAATCAAACCCCCTACCTCAATGAAGTCGTCGAACGAGTTTTGTCATGGGAAAGGGACGTCGGGGAAGACGGCGTCGTGGAAGGAGGATCGTCGGTGTCGTGGTACATGGCGTCGTGGAGAAGAGGACCATCGGGGTCGCGGTATATGGCGTCGAGTCGTCGATCTCTGAGGAATCAGCGTTATTTGTCGTCCTTCGTCAGAGGTCGGCGTTCTTCGTCGGTGACGGTGTGTTCTTCGCGTTCTTCAAGGAGGAAGATGAAGATTCCCAGGCTTGAGCAATTCCTCTCCAACATTCTCGCACAATGAAATAACCCTTAAATAAATAAGATTTTGTCTTATATAATTAACACACACAATCCAACATTCAATTCAAAATTCAAAATTAATTCAAGAATTGATTACATTGAATAACTTAATTCAATTCATTAATTAAGAGAGTTGACTTGGTATTTAAAAGGGGTGCGGGTGAGTTACATATTAAATGCACGAGAGGTAGGTTAAAAAGGGATTTGAAGGGGTGGGGCTCGTGTGGGCCCCACTTCACTAATATCCTACCTAGTAGAGTTATTATATTAGTGGGTCCCACTCCAACCACCAAGCATAGGTTTAAACTACCTAGAATAGAAATGAAATTGTAGCACAATATTTTATTTCATTCTTTAGTTAACCCATTATTTAATAACCTCACCCGAGTAACGCAACTCTGGAAAGGGTGTTCCTAATCAATTACTGGCGTTGTGATTCCATCGGTGCCCTCGGATTTCGATTCCGAGCACCGGTTCAAAAGTTAGGAAAACCTGCTCGTTCGTTCACTGAACATACCCGAGCTAAACTTCGGAACATGATTCCGGGAACACCGGGCTTTGGAATCAGGTGCTGTCATAAACTGCGTACTCTTAAAATCCCAAAGAAAATTAAGAAAAGATTTTCCTTGAAATTTATGGGTCTTTACAACATCTTTTGTTTCTGATGTAGCTTTCAAAAATTTATGGTTTCTTTATAAAACATTGAAAAAGTGAGTTGTCTTATTTCACAAAACATTTTATCTTCGATAAAGATTATTCACCAGTTTTTCCTGAAAAGAGATACCATAATCCAGTATAATTTCAATGCATGTGAGGGATCAGGTATATACTTCTTCATGAGAGATACATGGAACACATCATAAACTTGATAGATATTAGATGGAACCACCAACCGATTAGAACCCATCCTGACTCAATCAAAAAAAATAAAGGGTCAAATATATATAGGGATCAAATTTTACTTTTATTACAAATCTCATAACCTTATCACAAGGATATATTCATAGGAATTCCTTACCACACACTTTTAATTCCATATTTCACCAACAATCATCGGCATAACATTTATGTCGAATCTAATATGCCTTGATGTACTGCTGAATGGATCTAAATTTTTCTACCATTTCCACAGTTAGATTTGGTCCCAATAGATTTCATTATCCAACATCATCCTAGCATGTTGGATTTCTAGACATCTTTCCATATAGATATTTGTATAGGGACATCTAAATTATTTATTTAAAGCTATTTTTATAACATAATTTGACCAAGGGAAGGTGTTGACACCAACTACCATTAAAATATTGAGAAAGGGATCTCAATAAATTCTATTGAGTTTGAATAGTTCTCTTATGATGAAAATATATCTAAGGATGATAAGTAGTGTACAAACACAACTCTGGATCTATTTCTTACATAATACTTCACTCGAACATCGAGGTAATTCTCAGATTGCATTCAGATACAATAGAATATGGTACTCCATGCAATCTGCCCACTTCTTTAATGTATATCCTAATAAGATGACCAAGTGAGAAATATTCCATGATGGAAATTAAGTGTTCTAACTTCATAATTCGATCAACTATAATCCAAATAGGACTATAGCCTATATAAATTCTACGGAGTTTGATGATAAAATCCCAGGTGATTTTTTATCTTTCCATTATGGTATGGGTAATGGTTATAACATCCCCTTATACTTTTGTCTCTTATATTTAACCGGATGACATACCATGAACTGAGATACACACTATGAAATAACTCTATTTGGTTTTTCCCACCTAAAATACTCTTTTAGAACTATTTATATCCTCATAATTTCTGGATAAATATAGAATGATGAACTATGAGCTTCATACAATAATTCCTTCTTCAAAACTGGTATTGATAAGATAGATACATGGATCATGAACCTTATAATTATATAAAAATTAAGTTCAATCTCAAGAACATTTCTCACCTTCTTTTCTGGATCCACATCTTCCTTATGTGCCTATTTAATATTTACATGGTTATATGGTTGAACACTCATTTGATCAAGATAATATTTTCCCTTTTGTTCAAAATTTCATGGTAAATCCTTTGAAAATATAGAAATATTGGAAATTTTGTGATCCTCGTCATATATAAACTAGCATGATCATTTTGACTCAAAGCATCTCCCACATTGTTCACTTTCCCATGGTGGTAATGTATTGAGTATTCATAATCATTAATCAAATCCAATCAAATTCTCCTACACATATTCAACTTAATATGAGTGAATAAATACTTTGATATTTTATGATCATTAAATATATCACACCTTTCACCATAAAGATAATTCATACATATTTTTAATAAAAAAAATACTACATCTGATTCCAAATCATGAGTAGGGTAATTTTTCTCATGAATTTTTAATTTGTGTGGGGAATAAGATATAGTGACTTGTAATATTCCTTGTAAGAATTTGGAATATATTAAGGAATATTATCAGAGCCAGGCACTGAGAAGGAACAATATTTCATGTCCTAGTGAGCCTGGTATTGATATTAAAAATATATTAAATATATAATATCACATATAAACAAAACATTGTTTTTTTCTATTTTTTAGGAATTCGGAAAGAAAATATAGGACCATGGTTAAATCTAGAACATGGGATTTACCCTTAGCACATCCAAAAGTCTTTCAATGTAGGAATTCTGGATAAGGCAGCCGTTGGAGAGTACATTAAATGGATTAATTAATTCATTAATTAAATTCATTTAATACCCAAAAATATAATTTAATTTTTAAATATAATTTTATGTAAATTATCTAAGGTTATCCACATAACCCTAGGAGATTTGATAGGAGCATCTGATATTCTTCATTGGTGGATCAAGATCAGACAATGAACAATAATCGGGTCAATGTGGATTGAGAGGAATCAAACGAATCAGGTCTTCCTCGTCATTAGAGAACAAATTATTTACAAATGATAGATCTAGAATTTTGGTAGGGACCATAACTTTTGGATTTATCCCTTTTGATTAAATGATTGATCGTGGATATTTTATTTACTTTTCATTCTGTGATTTCACATTCTTCGCATGAGTCTCATAGACAAATTAAATTGTATAGTTCAATTTTATTCTTAGTTTTCCATGTTCTAACCTTGGTTTCCCTAATTTATGATCTTTGGCCTAGAAATTTTTTCCAATGATATTTTCCATGTTCTAACCCTGGTTTCCCTGGTTTCCCCACCCATTCTTCATGTTTTTCATCATCTCCCCATGCGGTTTCAATTTGACATTGTTGGGGAAGGTTCAAGTTTGATTGAACCCCCAAATTCATGTATGATTGTAAAATGATGAACAGATTAGTTTTTTGTGAATGTATCAAGGTGAATTATGCAAGATATTTTTGGTTATAGTATCAATTAATAGATAAGTGAAATAAAACATGCATGTGATGCGAGGCGATTCTTCGAGCGGGAAATCATATTCTGATTTTCGACTATCAGAGAACCGAAATAGATAGACAGAGGCTTTACCCATTAGTTTCAGGTGGTCAATAGGTTCATAAAGTAGCGGTGATCATGGATCTAAAATATGAATGAATAAATGAGTTTTTCATGAAATACATGATTACACGGTGTGTATTCTGATGAACACATGTCGTATATCCCCCTTGCTACAACACTAGGGTTTCGGGAAATGTTAAGAATCACACATCTTATGGCTAGACTCACACACTGTGTGACCCTACCTGGGAAGACAGTCCATGTTTTATCTACACATTCCCATGAACCCAATAGGGACAACATGTACCTTCTTGTTTTCAGGATTGGGCTGAAAACCCATGTACCCTATTAATTTTTTTTCTTGTGATACAACCCATGTACCTTCTTGTTTTCAGGCTTGGGCTATAACCTGTGTACTCTCTTAATTTTAGTCTTGGCCTACAACCCATGTACCTTCTTGTTTTCGGTCTTGGGATATAACTCATATACCCTTTGAAATCATATACAACTTATCATTACCCAATTAATTGGAGGGAGATATAGGTCCCATCCATCTCAGAATAACATCATTCATAAATGTTCCATGAGATAATAAAAATTTCATCATATCATGACCCATAAAAAGAGATGGGTTTTATAAACATCAAATCATAACTTATGAAATGAAATGGGTATCATTAACATTTAATAACATTATAACCTATGAAAATATATAGGTTTCATAATCACTTCATAAAAGAGTAACCTGTGAAAAGAATCAGGTTTCAAAAGAATAAAACGCATGGAAGTGAAATGGGTGTCATAAGCATCATTCCATCAAAACATAAATCATTCATGAAACAATATGAATGAAACATTTGGATCATTTCCAATAAGGGAATTCGTAACATCAATTTATTTCATCTTAGATATAAAATAACTTGGAAATATATTTTGAAAACATTATTGAGGAAAATATTATTTCTTCTTTTAAAAAGGATCTTTAAAACATAAAAATCTTTTTAAAACCATTTTATTGAAAATAAACATGAAATATTATAAATAAAGGTTTGAAAACATTTTGAAAAAAAATTGAAAAAATATAAAGATAACTTGAAAATGTGTTGAAAACAATTTTCCATGAAAACTTATAAAAGAATCTTGAAAACATTTTAAAACACTTTTTCTTGAAAACTTATAAAAGAAGCTTGAAAATAATTTTCTATGAAAACTTATAAAAGAAGCATGAAAAACTTTTTAAAACCATTTATTTGAAAATATATTTTTAAAAAAATATTAAAAATTAACCATTTAGACATGAAAAGAAAGCTTTAAATAATTGATAATGGGTAAATTCGTACATGTCATATGAGGTAAAAAGAACATTACTTTTGCATGGTAAAAATGATAGAAAGCTTCCTTATTTGAAAAGTGACAAGAATATTCCTTTGAAAAAATTTGTAAAAGAAAAAAGATTAAAAATATATTTTAATTATCATATGATATTATAATAATATTCTTAGAAACCCTTTTCAAAAAACATGTTTTTCAAGGAACTCATATTTCTGCCTGAATAGAGGGTAAAGTCGGTCTTTATTAAAAATAGTTTCTTAATTATCTTATGTACCAAAGAGTGAAAAAATGGTACTAACACATGAATATATGTTAAATAAATAGAGTATAAAGAATCTCGTGAGTTTTCTTGAGATATGGATCATAAAATTTCATCAAAGGATGCATAAGCATAAACAATCTTAAAAAGTGATGAGATTGTTTCAATAAACTCTTACCACTTGGTAACTTTTGAACATACTACCTATTTAAGAAAATAAAATTAAATAAAGCCTAAAATATCATGAAAATAATTATATTCATGATATAACATTTCAAAGTAATTATATAGACATCATGTAAAAATATAGGTGTATAATAAAACATGTGTCTCAAAGAAGGTAATTTGAGACAAAGATGTCTTACCGATTTGGTAGCTTTTGAAACATTAACCCCATGAAATAAAGATCATAGAATGGATATGTAAATAACTATAAATTTAATTATAATAATCATTGAATACATCCATGGGTAGTATACACCCCACATAAAAGTAATGGGTGGTGAATAAAGCATGTATGTCATGGAAACAAAAAAGTGAGATGGAATCACCTTACCTTGTGTCTTGACTCTCATAATACTACTTCAAAGAACCTATATATTAAATATAAATTTATTATAAATATATCATAGAACCATATTATTACTTATAATAATATATAGTGTTTTATTATGGCTTTATATTACCTGATTGATAATAATTCTATGTTAAGGTTTCACTTCGAGTAATATCCGCTTTGTTTTCTGTATATGTCTTAATTTGTTATATATTCGGTCCTTAAACATATATTATGATTTAAATAATTTAAATCATTATTTAAATATATTTTATATTAATTATATTTATATTATAATATTCCATATAATATATAATAATGAAAAGGAATGCACTTTTCATGGAGACGATAAGTCATACGTACACATGAACACTATTTCGATTTAATTATTATTTTGAAAAAAAAAAGAAATTAAAATAAATATATGTATATATATGTGTGTGTGTGTGTGTATAATTATTAAAGTATATTTATAATATCATATATATCATATATATTCACTAAACACATCCTTAATTCATTCCATGTAATGTATGAAGGAATCATATCGCGTTGAGTGGGCGGTAGTCCACACTTCCTCAAACGAAATTATCTGATTAACACAAAATGGAAAGTAAAAAAGATATGTGTTTTAAAAAGGAATAAATAAGCTTAAATACATGATAAATATAATATATGAAATATATAAACATATTTTTCATCATAATGTCCGCCATGGGAGGCGTTAAAGGAAACAATGAGCAATCATCATTTAGTGAGGTGGTAGTTCTCCGTACACATAAACAGCATGTTCATTACCCATTAGATGGAGGTGTGTGTAATTTTAGGTATAAAAATTAGCATAAAAACATCCTAGTATTTTTATTATACTATTTTTTATAAAATAATGGAATAAATAGAGTGGAGTGTGGGGAAATAAAATAAAATAAAGGGGCTTGGGAGAAGTTGTTACCCCTTAATGGGGTAACTCCGTTTGGTTTGTGCCAAAAGGATTCCTTGGATAGATTTATGCTTAAGTGGGTGATTCTATGAGGAAGGTAGGTATGTGGGTAAGTTTATTTTATTTAGTTTGTATGAACCTAAGTGGTTTGATAGGTGTGAAAATAGTGAGAGGTGGTGGCCTTTTATAGGGAAGGGAAAGGACACACTTCGAATTTTTGAAAACAAGTTAGGTGTACCCACATTATTACCTAAAAAGGCATAAAAAACAACCAAAATAAATAATTTAAGGTTATTGACCGAATAATTTCTATATAATGGGTGTTTTATTAGTTTATAGATTGTTTTGGGACTTAAATTTAAGGTTTAGTTCTTAGTAAAACTTAGTTTTACCTCAACCGATGTAATTAATTTCAATTAATTTCACTACTCATTCTGATAAAAAACTTAGAAATTTTAAATTATTATAATTACAAATATGGAATCCATTTTTCTAAATTAAAATCACAGTATTTTCATAAATTAATTTAAAATTAACCCCACTGATAGGACTACACTGTGGGTTTTTTAAGTAAAAAATGATCAAGATTTTGCTAACATTTTATCTCCAATTTCAATGTGAAATTTCTTCCAATGAGATAAATTGGATTAAATTATAAAAATATTATCTAATTATACTTTTAAACCAATTTAATATATAATTTAACATTATAAATAAATTCAATGAAAAAATAGTTTTGAATTAAAATCCAATATTTTTTACTATTCATTAAAAAATGAAACCTCAAATAAAAATACCAAAAAAATATCCTAACTTAATTTTTTTGTTTATATTACAAATATAAAGTTTAATTTGACATATTAAATCTATAAAATTTCAAAAAAAAATGATTTAAAATGGGTTCTCTATTAAAAGGCGGCAAAATACCTTTAAAAATATAGGTTTTTAGCATAAAATTGGGTTTGTTCTTATCTTATGTGTATCGAATATATTGGATGAATATAAAAAATATTTGATTGAATATATAACATATATATTACATTAATATCACTCACTAATTGTAATTAATTTAATTTATTCGGTTAAAAGAACTTTGTGACTATAAAAATAATAATAATTTCCTTTATAATCAATGAGTTTGCATATTCATTTCTAATTAATTAGTAACCTATGAATTCATATTATATTTTTTTAAACCTTAAATTAGTTAATAATATTAATAATATCTAATTTAATGTCTAGTTTATATCTTATTATTTTAAATAAGAACATTTAAATGATATATTATTGTTCGGTAAAAATCGTTTATGTTTGTTACGCAAGTTGTCGAGTGAAGTCATTGTTGCATGTAATACAAGCTAACCTCAGTGTTCCGTGTAGATAAATATGAAATTTATGTTATTTTTAGTGCATTATTAACATGGTTTTTAATATAACACAATCCAAACATAGTGATTTAATATAAAATAAACAATTTTCTGTGTTGCGTGAAATGAAAAATATCAAAAAGATTAAATTAATTTGAAAAAAAAATCTAAAAATATTGGGGTGTTACATTATACCCCCCTTAAAATGAATATCTCCCTCAAAATTATTCCAGGTTATCAAAGTTTTAATACTTGAAAGTTTCATTCATAGAAACCCACATCATAAAAATGAATAACTTCCCTTAAAAGGGGAATGTTGGAACCATAACTGTTACCCAAAGTAACATATAACTAGGTTTCCACGTATGGGAATATAGGTGGGAAGTGAAAATGTGAAAATTAAAGAAAAATATAACTATCAATTTATGATGAAGACTGATAGAGAAAAGTTCAGGAGAAATTTAACAATCAGAAATCCATAAATATGTGATGAACTAAGGGACCATCTGATTCATCAAAAATAGAGGTACTTGGATAAAATTTTTGGTTTCAAGATCGTTTTTCCTAATGTTAAATAATTTTCATGAGAATATATACTTGCATGATTTTAGTACAACCTCACCCTTTTTTGTTCCTTGATCTACTTCACCTCTTTCCCCAAAAATTAAGGTGAATTTTTCATTCTTGAAGCACTAACAGGTCATGAGATCCATGATATGGCATCCCATCTATCATCAGTTATCATCAACACTGCATTTTTATAATAGGTTATCCAATATGCATAAATCCTTATTTGGAGAGATATCAATTTAATATTACTAATATCATATGAAGATTAACTTAAACTTTCCATAAATGGTTAACCTTATAACCCTTGATTAAAATTCAAAGCTTTAGAAATAAATTCATGAAATCGTCTTAACATTGATCCCCTATATATCAAAAATTACCACTTGGTTTTTAAATTACAAACATGGGAATACCCCATCGTAAATCCTCTTGAAATATGGTAATAACATGAATTTCCATAAATCCTTTTTAAAAACATGCATTCTTTCTTATTCCAATGATTATCGAATACATAATTTAAATCCAAGACGTTCTAAACTTCATTTTTGATTACATAAACCAATTTTTCAATAATCAGTTACAGGGTAATCTATACCATACAATTTACTTATTCATATCCAACATATCTCTATCTAAACATCATAATCTCAACATCATGCATTAATTAAGGGTTACCTTCCCTTAATAGAAATATCACCTTTCCATGAAATCACTTTTCTATATATTCATCACCATTAAATATGTCCATTTAAATCATTAATGAAAACTTATACTAAAAATACTTATGTATTTAATGATTTATATAACATAATATTTAAATTCCAAAACATAAATACTTCATTCATCTAATCTTATTATTAAACCATTACTCGGGATTCATCAACATATTCCTTAATTCCTCTTTCATAGAATATGAAATATGAATCATTTCTTAAGGTTCCTAAAACTCAATCTAATCATGATTCTTATGTTTAATGTAAATAATACTAGAATAAAATCGCATACCTTTCACATTTCATTTGAAGTCTCTCTTTTTTTGAAGTATAACCACACACCTCCCTGATTCTCTTTATGAGATTTATGATTGGGAAATTGATTTTCATAATGCCCATACTTTCCAAATATGAAACATTCAATGTTCACCATGTTCCTTCTAGTTCTCTCTATTGACTAAAACTATAAAGAATAGGGTAAGAAACACACATCATATAAGAAAGCCACATAATCATGAAAAAAATACTTATAGGATGTCTAAACATGACACCTACCTTTTAATCGACAAAACCTGAGGCTTATCCTAGGTTATTCATAGTAATATTCTATTCAAATCTTTTATAATGGTTCGTGAAGAGTTTGTGAATTTCTAAATCATATCTCCTATGATTTTCAAACCAGGTGTTTAGTAAGGCAAGTTGTCATGTACCAAATTACCCCAAGTCAGACTCAAAACATATTGTCAGAGTTGTTACTCCTAGCTATATATGTTCCAGAGCCACATCCACTTCTAGCATCCAGATAGGGATTTATTTCTAGGAAACCACTCACTCTATCCTTTACCAAAATTCCAGGACATTTTCCTATACTTTTCCTTATCCTTAGACTTATACTTAGATACATCCATATACATATTTTTATAAATACCCCTAGGGATCTCATGAAGATTTTATAATCCTAATTTTTAAAGGATGACTAAAACTTTCCTTTGATGCCAACTATAGCTTCCTAGGGTTATCATACATGGATATTACATCATTTTAGATGAATATTTAGTACATTACCAAAATACATGACCGAGAACCGTAATAGTTTAGTGTCTTTGGAAACATGGAAACAAAATCTTATATCCTGGTGAAAGATCTTCATCAAATCCCATAAATATCTCCACCTTTAGTACTTATACCTCAAACTATTCTTTATAACCTGGGGAAAGGAAACACAAGAAAGGGGAAAGATCACATGCTCAATAAGGGTAAATAAAGGAAATGTGTAATCATAATAAGAACAAAAGTGTATGGAACTTGGGAATAACATTTGAAGATCATACCCTACATATTTGATATCATAATAAATATTTTAAGTTCATAATACATGGATCATAAGATAATTAAGGGCATAAGTCATGAAAGTATAACATAGGAATAAGACATTGAATTTGTGGCATGCATATAAGAATAAAAAATATTATGTCAAGTATACTTACAAAGAGCTTTATAACATGTTAGGATTGGGATATGACTCATTTACCTACTTAGGGAATGGTATAACAACCCATGTACCCTATTACTTTTAGGCTTGGGCTATAACCTAAGTCGCTTCTTGTTTTTGGTATTAGGCTACAACCTGTGTACCCTCTTAATTTTTTGCTTGGGATAAAACCCATGTACCTTCTTGTTTTCAGGCTTGGGATATAAATCATGTACCCTTTGAGATCATATACAACTTATCATTACCCAATGCATTGGAGGGATATATATTTTACACCCATCTCATTATAACATCATTCATAAATGTGCCTCAAGATAATAAAACTTTCATCATATCATGACCCATAAAAAGAGATAGGTTTTATAAACATAAAATTACAACCCATTAAATGAAATGGGTATCATTAAAATTTAGAACCATCATAACCTATAAAAAAGAGATAGGTTTCAAAATCACTTCATGAAAGTGTACCCTATGAAAAGAAGCGGTTTTCAAAAGCATAAAACTCATGGAAGTAAAATGGGTGTCATAATAATTATTCCATCATAACATAAACCATTCAAGAAAGAATATGAATGGATCCTTTTTATAATTTCATATAAGGGAATGATTATCATTAATATATTTCATCTTAGATAGAAAATAAATTGGAATGGTATTTTGAAAACATTTCTTGCGGAAAATATCCTTTCTTTTTTGAAAAAAGGATCTTTAAAACAGAAAAACCATTTTAAAACCATTTCCTTGAAAATAAAACTGAAATATTATAAATAAATATTTGAAACCTTTTTTGAACCTTTTCATTTTAAAACATATAAAGAGATATTGAAGACTTTTTGAAAATAATTTTCCTTGAAAACTAATAAAATAATCATGAAAACTTTTGAAAACAATTGTCCTTGAAAACTTATAAAAGAAGCTTGAAAAATTTTGAAAAATTTTTCCTTTAAAAATTATAAAATAATATTGAAAACCTTTTGAAACCCATTTATTTTAAAATATATTTTAAATTTATTTTATTAAAAATTAACCTTTTAAATATGAAAATAAAGATTCAAATAATTGATGGCGGGTAAATCCATACATTTTGTATGAGGTAAAAACATTCATTTTTCATGGTAAAAAGGTTAGAAAAAATCCTCATTTGGAAAGCGATAACAATATTACATTGAAAACATTATTAAAATAAAAATATGGTAAAAATTTAATTTAATTATCATAATAGATTAGTATAATATTCTTGGAAACCCTTTCTAGAAAACATGGTTTTGAAGGAACACAAATTTCCAAACAAAGAGAGGGTAAAGTCGCTCTTTCTTAAAAACACTTTCTTAACTATCTTATGTACCAAAGAGTGGTAAAATGGTATTAATACAAGGATATATGTTTAATAAACATAGGATAAGTAAATTTATGAGTGTTCTTGAGATATTTATCATAATATTTTATCAAAGGAAGCATAAACATAAAAAAAACTTGAAAAGTGATGAGATTGTTTTAATAAACTCTTACCACTTGGTAACTTTGGACCATACTCCATATTTAAGAAAATGAAATTAAATTAAGACTAAAATATAATTAAAATAATAAGATTCATGATCTAAAATTTCAAAGGAATTATATACACCTCATGGAAAAATATAGGTGCATAATAAAACATGTGTCTCGGCAATTTGAGACAAAATTGTCTTACCGATTTGGTATCTTTTGAAACATTAACCCCATGAAATAAATATCATAGAATGGATATGTAATGTAACAACCCAAACTTTTATTAATAAAAATTTTTCTTGATCTGATTAAATGTCTTACTATGTAAAATGGTTATATAGGACATATGCACTTCTTTGTTTTTATGTTTTTTTTTATTTTAAAATACCATTAAGAATTTTTACCATCGCTGATATAGTCGTTGAACAGTGATCACATGATTCGTATGAATATAGGGATTTAACAAATCCAATTTACTCATACAAAGGAAGCGATGGCATAATCCAATAGAATTTATCCATACGAAGCCCATTTGTTGGAGGTCATAAAGGAGATAGCGTCACTGGGATTCTCTTAGGACCAATCCCAATCCTAGATTCAACACATTAAGCTTGAGTAGAATCACCTACAGGAGAAGTAGAAGTTAACATAGATTACCACCCAAGCGATGTTATCTGAGCCTCCCCAAGGTTCAGTCACCATCATACTCCTTACCCTTCGGTCTTATGTAGGTGTTATAAGGGGTTATGTAACAAGACCCTAGCACTGTGATTATGTTCATTATTTTGGTATATAATAAATAATATACATTCATTTTATTATTGTTACTTTGTAAATAGTTTGTAAAGCACAAATAGTATTTTTAATTAATATTCAATTAAGAAATATATTTTAATGAATTAATGGATTTTTTTAATTACATAATATTTTAATAAAATATTATTACTAAATTACTTTTTTATTAAATATAAATGATCATATAATTTTTTTGAATACAATTATAATTTTTATTAAGGTGTGAAAGTGGTTTTTGTCAAAACCCGTGAATTTTTTATAAATGTCGGTTTTTATTTCAAAAGTATAAATTCACATATTTAGAAAATTATTTAGATAAAATTAATATTATTTTTGGATTCATGACGTCGAAATTATCCAATGGTTAACTTTCTATAATTTTCTGAGATAGTCGAATTTTTGGGTAAAAATTAAATACCGTTTAAATATATAATGTGTTTTATGACATCATAATGACCAAATATTGATGTAATAAAATACCATAAACATTATTTTTTGGAAATATATGTTTTAACTTTAAAATAATGTGATTTTAGATTTTTTTTGATTAATTTTATGGTGCCTTAGTAGACCCTCCAAGACTTATAAAACATTTTAACTTTTAAAATGATTTCCTTGAGAGTGTGACTCACCTCCACATAAGTAAGCTTAATATTTTAATAATTTAGGCCATTGTACTTATAAAATAATATTTTCCACTCCCCTTTTGAAAAAACCATGGGAAAACCCTAGGTTGTTTTGTGGTTTTGATTAGTTTAATGTGTGGTGTCCAAAACCTAAATAATAAAGAATCCCCTCTATTTTCCTATATAAACCCACCCAATATCCCACTTTTTATTCACTAAAAACACTTAGATCATGTCCCTACTCTTCCCATGTCTCTCTATAATCCACCCAAGGCACCCCAATCTCCTAATAATCCTCTCTCAATCCCCTCTCAATCCTTTGGGATCACACTTCCAAGTAAGGGATTTCTTCCTTTCTCATTTTTTGTCCAAAATTTTTTATGTTGTTATACCCTTTTATTTTCAATTAAAAATGTTGGTATATGATTTATCACATCCCCCATACTTCCCTCTTTATTTTTTAATGATGATATACCTATTTCTCTCTCATTAATTCCTCCCATATACACCCATTACCGTGCCGAAATTTCATAAGTCATTTCTATCTTCTCATTTACATTCAATAAATTATTTTAAATTATGCATCTAAATTCCATTAAATATGTTAGTACATATATATATATGATCCCCTTACTGTAAATTTTATGTACATATTATGAGATACTACTTTATCTCTCATCAACCATTTTTATGAATTCTTATGTCATGCTGTTATTCTTCTGAAATTGCACTACGATTCTCCAAGCCAGTCATTGCGTAGTGAATACCATTCCCATTTTTCTATCAAGGTTATTCAACTTTATGAAAATTTACTTATTGATTATATAGTTTCATATATGAATTACCAATTCCTTTATCTTGTAATAAATGATGATTTTTAATGAATCAATGTTGTATGATCTATGTGGCACACTTATGCATGAAACGAAATGATTAAGAAGGGTGTGCCCTGATAGAGATCCAATGCATTGGATAAAGAGTAGTATCATGATACGTCAACTGAAATGAGTTTTTACTCATGATAATTCAAGTGTAATGAGGCATGATTTATGTTCAATGATCCTTGGCTCATTCTAATATCATGTTAAATGTTGTTGCCACATTTCCAAGATATGATAGTCATGCTATATCATGCCTTTATGTTCATGTTTATATTGTGCTCCGTTGATATGCCTATTGTCTAACAAGTACTATATTCTTCATTTTATGCCTTTTTTACTCTCTTACTGGGCTTTATAGATCTCTCTTTTCTTATGTATGTCCTCAGGTTATCCCATGCAATTCTAAGTATGAAGGAATGTTGTGGTCATGTAAAAGAAGTTTTCAATAAAGATGATGTGTTTTATGTTATATGTTTTTATGTAATGTTCCTAATTTACCAAGACACTAGACCTTGTGATCCTCAGAGCTGTATTAAGTGCAATTTTTTTTATAAATCATGTTTAAGTGTGTTATAAAGAGTAGGGTTTTTATAGTTGGTATGAGAGGATAGATTTAGTTATTTTTGGGATTATGATTAAAAAAACCTAATGAAAGACTTAGGGATAAGACTAAGTATAATAAAAATATCACTACATTTTGGTGAGTATAGATTAAGTGTTTTATCAAGAAAATACAACCCTGACTGGATACGAGCAAGTAGAGGTGGCTCTGGCACATATGTATCTAGGGATAAAACCTAAAAACACTACTTTGAGCTAGACTCTAATGGGAACTGGTGAACAAAAAAAGTCCTTGCTACACTCTTGGTTGTGACACTCCTGGGGGATATGCTTTGGTAAATCCATAAGCTTAGTACAAACCATTATTAAGGGAGAAAAAAAGTCTTATAAGAATATATGTTAGGAGATAGATCATGGATAGCATAGATTGAAGCCTATAAATTCATAAGTTAAGGAAATAAAAGTAATTTATAAGTCATCCATTTTTGTCTTTGGATTTCCCTTTATGTATTACCCCTGACTTTCCTTTTATTCCAGTTAATGGCCGGTAATAGGAGGAATCAGGATAACAATCGATGTGAAGATCAATGTGATGGTTGTTCTAATGAGATGACCAATCTGATGGAAGCGGGAATCGTGAACTTTGTTATGATACTCTCTCAGTTAACTCAAGTTTTTAATAGAAACATGGGTTAATAAGAACGTTCAACCCCCACCCCCCACCCCCAAGAAATAACAAGTCACAATTGAGAGATTCATGAGACAAAGGCCTCTTAATTTTAATGGATCATTTGATCCCTCAATCTCCGAATAATGGATCAACTCCATTGAGAAGATCTTCTCTATACTTTAATGTTCTGAACAAGAGAAGTTACTTATAGATGTTTATCATATGGGGGTGAATCTGATCATTGGTGGACATTGATCAAAAATACATAGCCTGAAGTGGAGATCAAGGCATTGGAATAGAAAGATTTTCGGAAAAAAAATTCGATAAATATTTTCCTCGCACCCTCCGAATTAAGATGGAAAGGGACTTCCTTGACCACAAGAAAAAAGATGATGAATCCATCAGAGCGTATAAGGTAAACGTCACATGGCTTGCATGATATGCCTATGGCTTTGTCGTTACCCCTGAATTCAAGGTTGACCGCTTCGTCGGTGGGCTAAAACCTATCCTGCATAACTCCCTAGAGATCTATGACTTCAAGAGGTATGAGAAAATGGTATGATGCGCCCTCAAAGTAGAAATAGATATTGGTGAATCTCAAGGGTATCATAGGGATAAAAAGAGTAAGGTGGACTTTAATTCTGGCAGTTCGATGGATAAATCCAACGGTGCTAAGAAATTTTAGCACCCCACTTTCCAAAGGTGCGGAAAGAAGAACCCTAGAAATTTCCTGATGGGGACGAGAAAATACTTTAGGTGTGGAAGAGAATGGAACCTGGACATTAACTACCGACAAGAAAAACCTATGGCTGCAATAGAGTATAAGAACGCTCTGTTCGACCCTCAACGTGTTTTTCATTACTTCAACTACAAAGAACCAGGGCACTTTGCAAACTAGTTCCCGAAGAAAAGGGTTTTTGGAGGCAACCAACAACCTCCAAGGCAGCTAAGGTGAGCTTTTTCCATCACTACCACCGAAGTGAACCTCAACAATGAAGTGGTCATAGGTATGCTAGTTATTCATTCAAGAATAGTGAATGTACTTTTTGATTCTTTTTCTACACATTCTTTTATATCCCAAAAGTTTAGTAGAACAATCCCAGCACCACCAAAAATCATGGATGTAAATATGTCGGTGAGAATGGAAAATGGGGAAATCATTGCATCCCATGAATATAACTCCTCCCCTGTCATAATTTTTGGATTGAACTTCCCAGTGAACCTCATAATTCTCCCACTAGTGGAATTTGATGTAATTCTTGGCATGGATTGGCTTTCCTTATATAGAGCCAACGTAAATTATCGTGAGAGGGAAATCACTCTCTATATGTAGAATCAACCACTGATTCTGTACAAGTGCAAGGAGGGGGATGAATCTTCTTTAGCACCATCATCTCAAGCGTGGATATTAATTCCCTATGAGCACATGTATCTTGCTCAAATGATTGAGTCTAAGGAAGTAACTATCCTTGAAGACATGCATATTGTGAGGGAATTCACTAAAGCATTTCCTAAGGAATTTCCTGGTCTTCCTCCTAGAAGAGATGTTGAATTGTCAACTGATCTTATACCTGGGGCATTTCCAATATCCAAGACTCCATATAGAATGGTTGTTGTGGAGCTTGAGGAGCTAAATAAACAACTATAGGAAAATTTGGATAAAGGGTTTATACGCCCAAGTGCTTCACCATGGGGTGCACCAGTCCTCTTCATCAAAAAGAAGTATGGTTCAATGCGCCTTTTCATTGATTATCATGATCTCAACAAAATCACGATAAAGAAGAAGTATCCTCCACCCCAAATTGATGACTTATTCGATCAGCTATGTGGAGCACAATACTTCTCCAAGGTAGATCTGCGGTCAGGATATTACCAAGTAAGGGTGAAGAAGGAGGATATCCCAAAGACTGCTTTTTATACAAGGTATAGGCATTATGAATTAATAGTAATTTCTTTTGGACTCAACAATTCTCTATAAATCTTCATGGACTTGATGAATAGAGTTTTTAGAAATTACCTCAAAAAATTTGTGGTATTATTTATAGATGATATTCTAATAAACTCCAAAACCAAGGGGCATGAGGAGCATCTAAGCACTGTACTATAGACCTTGGAAAGAAGAATAACTATTAAAAGTATAGAAAGTCTGAGTTCTGGTTAAAGGAAGTCTCATTCTTGGGTCATATCATCATAAGAAATGGTATATCTATAGATCCCTATAAGACAGCTGCAATTGATGGATGCCTAAGGCCAATATCGGTGATGGATATCTGTAGCTTCCTGGGGTTATCTGGATATTATCGCTGATTTATGAGAAATTTATCATGATTTTAAAACCCTCTTACCAAGCTAACTTAGAATGAAGTCAAGTTTTCTTGGAGTGATGAATCTGAAGAGAGCTTCAAGGAGTTGAAAAGGAGGCTTATCACTACACATGTGCTCACACTATCCACAAGTGGAGAACGTTTTATGGTATTCAGTGATGCTTCGAAGAAGGGCCTGGCCTGTGAGTTGATGAAAAATGAAAAATTCATTGCCTATGCTTCAAGGACATTTAAAGTTTATAAGAAAAAATATCCAAAACATGATCTGGAGTTGGTTGCAGTAATATTCACTTTGAAAATTTGGTGGCATTACCTCTTTGTGGAGAAGTGTGAAATATATACAGATCACAAAAGCCTCAAGTATATATATTCACACAAAAATAGCTGAACATGCACCAACGAAGATGTCTATAGCTGATCAAAGACTATGACTACTCAATCCATTACCACCTTGGGAAAGAGCACAAGGTGGAGGATGCTCTAAGTAGAAAGGACCCAGCAATTCTATCATTGATGAGAATTAAAAATGATCCAATTTTCTTAGATTTGATGAATATGGACATGGGAATCATAAAGAAGGGAACATCATCAATCATTTGACAAATTATTTCTCAAACGTCTCTTTTGGAAAGGTTAAAGGATGCTCAAAAGGATGATGTGGGAATTTAAAAGAAAGTGGAAACTATCAGAAAAGGTAAGTCCTCAGAGTTCAATGTTAATGAATAAGGAATTGTTAGATTTGGGATAAGACTATGTGTTCCATCAAATACGGAGTTAAAGAATGGATTTTGGATGATTCTCATAGTTATAATTTTTCCATTCACCAAGGAAACACAAAGATGTATCAAGATCTCCAATAGCATTATTGGTGGGATAACATAAAGAAGGAGATCATTGAGTATACATAAAAGTACCTAGTATGTTAGCAAGTGAAGGTTGATAGGAAGAAGTCTAAGGGGATGATTTAACCATTACTCATACAAGTATGGAAATGGGAGAACATCACCATGGACTTTGTCATTATACTTCCAAAGACATCCAAAGGAAACAATGCTATATGGGTTGTTATGGATCATCTTATAAAGACTGTAGACTTTATTAAAATTCAAGAGGATTTCTTATTGGATCAGTTGGAAAAGATATATATCAGAGAAGTGGTAAGGCTTTATGGAGTACCACTATCTATTGTATCTGATTGAGATCCAAGATTCACCTTTATGTTCTAGAAGAGTCTTTAACATGATCTGAATACTGAGCTGAAATTTAGTATGAATTATCATCCTCAAATTGATTTCTAATCTGAGTGGACTATCCAAACACTTGATGACATGTTGAGAGCATGATCAATGGACTTTAAAGGAGGGTGGGATCAACATCTTCATCTGGTTGAGTTCTCTTACAATAAAATCTTCCACTCAAGCATCCAAATGTCTCCTTAGGAATCGCTTTATTAGAAGATGTGTAAAACACCAGCATGTTGGGATGAAGTAGGGGAGCAAAGAAATAGTGGAGAAGGTTAATACCATCCAGCATCACATTAAAGCTACTTAGAGTTGAAAAAAGATCCATGCTGATAATCATTGATGAGACATAGAGTTTGATGTTGGAGACATGGTATTCCTCCACATATCACCATGGAATAGAGTTATGATATTTTGGAAGAAGGGAAATCTTATTCCAAGGTACATCGGCCATTTTGACATCCTTGATTACATTGGAGCAGTGGCCTATAGACTAGCACTCCCACCGAACCTATCTCAAGTACATGATGTATTCCATGAATCACTCTTGAGGAAGTACATACCTGAACCATCACATGTACTCAATCCGGAGGTTGTATCATTAGAGAATGACCTCTCCTATGAGAGAATCTGGTAAAGATCTTAGATCGTAGAGAAAAAAATCTAAGAAATAAGACAATGCCCATCATCAAGGTGTTGTGGCACAACCAAATGTTTGAAGAAACAATGTGGGAATCAAAGGAAGTGATGAAGTAGAGTTACCCTCATCTTTTTTTAGTGTGGGAAAAAGAAATTTCGATGGAAAAATTTCTTAAGGGGGAATATTGTAACAACCCAAACTTTTATTAATGAAAATTCCTATTGATATAATTAAATATATTACTATGTAAAATGGTTATATAATAAATATTCACTTCCTTGGTTTTATTCTTTTGGAATTTAAAATATTGTTAATAATTTTTACCATTGGTAATATAGTTGTTGAGAAATGATCACATGATTAGTATAGATATAGGGCTTTAACAAATCCAATTTACTCAGACAAAGGAAGCGATGGACACGTCTCATAGAATTGCTTCATACGAAGCCCATTTTTCAGATCTTGGAAAGGAGGTAGCATCATTGGGTTTCTCTCTTGACCAAGACCAAGATGAGCTTCAACACGTTAAGCTTGAGCATAACCTCCTATGAGATAAGTGGAAGTTAATAGAGATTACCACCTGAGTGATGTTATCTGAGCCTCCCCAAGAGTTTGTCACCATCGCACACCTTACCCTTCGGTATTATGCAGGTGTTATAAAGGGTTATGTAACAAGACCCTAGCACTATGATTATGTGCATTGTTTTTTTATAAAATAAAGAATATACATTCATTTTATTATTGTTACTTTGTAAATAGTTTTTAAATCACAAATAGTATTTTTAGTTAATATTCAATTAAGAAATATATTTTGATGAATTAATATATTTTTTAATTAAATAATATTTTAATAAAATATTATTACTAAATTACTTTTTTATTAAATATAAATTATCATATGATTTTTATGAATACAATTGTAATTCTTATTAAGGTTTGAAAGTCATTTTTGTCAAAACCCATGAATTTTCGATAAATGTCGGTTTTTATTTTAAAAGTAAAAATTTACTTATTTTAGAATATTATTTAGATAAAATGAATATTATTTTTTGATTCAATGCATCGAAATTATCCAATGGTTAACTTTTCATAATTTTCTGAGATAGTCGAATTTTTGGGTAAAAATTAAATACCATTTAAATATATAATATGTTTTATGACATCATAATGACCCAATAGTGATGTAATAAAATACTATAAACATGATTTTAGGCCAATATATGTTTTACATTTAAAATAATGTGATTTTATATTTTTTTGATTAATTTTATGGTGCCTTAGTGGACCCTCCAAGACTTATAAAACATTTTAACTTTTAAAATGATTTTCTTGAGAGTGTGACTCACCTCCACATAAGCAAGCCTAATATTTTAAAAAGTTTGGCCATTTAACTTATAAAATAATATTTTACAATCCCCTTTGTAAAAAAACATGGTCAAAAACCATGGGTTGGTTTGTGGTTTTGATTAGTTTAATGTGTGGTGTCCAAAACCAAAATAATAAAGAATTCCCTCTCTTTTCCTATATAAACCAACCCAAGATCCCACTGTCTCTTTACTCAAAAACCTTTTAGAACGTTTTTAACCTTCCATAATATCTCTAAAATACACCCAAAAATCCCTAATCTCCCAAAAATCCTCTCTCAATCCCCTCCCAAGCCTTTGGGATCACACTTCCAAGTAAGGGATTTCTTCCTTTCTCATTTTTTGTCCAAATTTTTTTATGTTGTTGTACCCTTTTATTTTCAATTAAAAATGTTTAGTTATAATTTATCACCTCCCCCATACTAACATCCTTATGTTTTAATGATTAGATACCTCTTTCTCTCTCATTAATGCCTCTCATGTACACCTATTACCATGTTGAAATTCTGTAAGGCATTTCTCTCTTCTCATTTACATTCAAACAATTATTTTATATTATGCATCTAAATTCCATTAAATATGTTGGGTCATGTATATATATATGACCCTATTACTGTCCATTTCATGTAAATATTATGAGATACTAATTTCTCTCTCATCAACCATTTTTATGAATTCTTATGTCACATCGTTATGCTGCCGAAATTACACCACGATTCTCCAAGCCAAAGTCATTGTGTAGTGAATACCATGCCCATTTCTCTATCAAGGGTATTCACTTTTATGCACATTTAATTATTTATTATATAGTTTCATGTATTAATTCCACATTCCTTTATCATGGAATAAATTATGGTGTTTAATGAATCAATGTTATATGATCTATGTGGCACACTTATGCATGAAATGAAATGATTAAGATGGGTACGCCCTGATAGTGCTCCAATACATTAGGTAAATATTATTATCATGATAAATTAAGTGAAATGATGTTTTAATCATGCTAATTCAAGTTAAATGAGGGTTTACTCATGATCCATGTGTAATGAGCCTTGACTCATGCTAATATCATGTTAAATGTTGTTTCCACATTTCCAAGCTATGATAATCATGCTATATCATTCCTTTATATTCATGTTTCTCTTGTGATATTTTGATATTCCTATTGTCTAACACATACTATATTATTCATGTTATGCCTTGTTTACTCCCTTACAGGGCTTTATAGCTCACCCTTTTCTTATGCATGTCCCCAGGGTATCCCATGCAATGCTAAGTATGAAGGAATGTTGTGGTGATGTAAAAGAAGTTTTCAATAAATATGTTGTGTTATATGTTCTAAGTTTTCATGTAATTTTCCTAATTTCCCAATACACTATACCTCTCAATCCTCAGAGTTGACTTAAGTGAAAGTTTATGTAATAAATCATATTTAAGTGTATAATAAAGAGTAGGGTTTTTATATGTAAATACCCATAAATTTAAGTTTAAGTATCATTTAATACATACATGTTCATAATACAAACCACATAAAAAATGGGTGATGAATAAAGCATGTATCTCACAAAAACAAGTGAGATGAAATCCCCTTACCTTGTGTATTGAATCTCATCGTACTCGTTCAAAAAACCTGTATAATAAATATAAATTTATTATAAATCTATAAAATAAACATATTTTTACTTATAATTTCATATTATTTTTGATTATGTCTTTATATTACCCACTTGTTAACAATTATATGTTAAGTTTTTACTTCGGGTAATATCTTCTTTGTTTTTCGTATCTATATTAATTTTTTATTTCTTTGGTCCTTATACTTATATCATGATTTATAGAATGTAAAACATGATTTAAATATAATTTATATTCTGTATATATGTGTTATAATAATCCATATAATATATAATTATGAAATGGAATACACTGTTCATGGATATGGTAAGTCGTACGTATGCATGAACGCAATTTCCATTTAATTGTTGTGTTGAAAAAAAGAAAGTAAAATACATATATGTGTATATTTGTATATATATCCTTGTTAAAGTAGCTTTATGATATCATATATATTATATATATTCACTAAAACTATCATTAATACAATCCATGTAGTGTATGAAAGAATCATATCTTGTCGAGGGGGCTGTAGTCCACACTTACTCAAATGAAATTATCTTATTAGCACAAAATGAAAAGTAAAAAATATATGTGTTGTAAAAAGGAATAAATAAGATTAAAGACATAGTAAATATAATATATGACATATATAAACATATTTTTCATCATAATATCCACCATGGTAGGTGATAAAGGAAAAATGAACAATTATCATTTAGTGAGGTGGTAGTTCGTCGTACACATAAACAGTATATTTGTTACCCATTAGATGGAGGTGTGTGTAAGTTTATCTTTAAAACTTAGCATAAAAACATCCTAGTATATTTAGGATATTTTTTTATACAATAATGGAATAAAGAGAGTGGAGGGGTGGATAAATAAAATAAAAGAAAGGGGCTTGAGAGAAGACGTTACCTCTTAATCAGGTAACTCCTTTTGGTTTGTGCTAAAAGGATTCCTTGGATATATTTCATCCCAAGGGGATGATTATAGAAGTAAGGGAGGTATTTCAATAAGTTTATTGGTTAGATATTTTACTAACCAAAGTTTTTTGAGAGGTTTGAAGAATAGGGATAGGTTGTTGCCTTTTATGGGAAAGGGAAAGGACACACTTGGCATTCTTTAAAACAAGTTAGGTATACCCACGTTTTTTCCTAAACAAAGTCATACCAAATAAACCAAACTCAATAGTGGAAATTTAATTTTTGAATAATGGATAGAAAATTTGTGTTGGAAAAGTTTCTAGGTCTTTTTGGGTTATAAATTTAATGTTCAGTCCTTAGTTAAGCATAATTTTACCTTAACTGATGTAATTAATTTTAATTACTTTCACTAATAATTTTGGTAAAAAACTTAGTTGAAAATATTATACATTATAAATTATACTGATTCCAAATATTGAATCCATTTTTCCAAATTATAATCACATTAGTGGAATAAATTAATTTAAAATGTATCCCACTAACGGGACGACATTGTGGGTTTTTAAAGTAAAAATTGATCAAAATTGTACTAAGTTTTTATATCCATTTTCAATGTGAAATTAACTATAATGACCTAAATTGGATTAATTGATAAAAATATTATCTAATTAAACTTTTAAATAAATTTAAAATATAATTTTACCTTCTAAATAAATTATATGAAAATGTAGTTTTGAATTAAAATCCAGTATTTTTAACTATTCATTAAAAAATGAAACCTTAAAGAAAAATACCAAAAAATTATCTTAACCTAATTTTTATGTTTTTCTTAAAAATATGAAGTTTATTTTTATATATTAAATCTATAAAAGTACCAAAAAATTTAATTAAAATTGGTTCTCCATTAAAATGTGGTAAAAATGCCTTTAAAAATATAGCTTTTAAGAATAAAATTGGGTTTGTTCTTATATTATGTATGTCGAATCTATTGGATGATTATAAAAAATATTTTATTGAATATATTACATATATATTACATCAATATCACTCAATAATTGTAATTAATTTAATTTATTAGGTTAAAATGTCATTATGACTATAAAAATAATAATATTTTCCGTTATATTCAATCGATTTTCATATTAATTTCTAATTAATTGGTAACATATGAATTCATATTATATTTTTTTAAACCATACATTAGTTAATAATATTCATAACCACTAATTTAATAGCTATGTTAAATCTTATTATTTTAAATAATAACATTTTAATGATATCGTATTGTTTGGTAAAAATCGATCATGCGTGTTACACAATCCGTCGAGGAAAGTCATTATTGCGTGTAATGTAAGATAAACTCTATATTCCATGAGGAGAAAGATAAAATTTATATTTCATTTAGTTCATGATTAACTTGGTTTTGCATATAATACAATCCAAAAATAGTGCTTTAATATAAAATAAACTATTTTTAGTGTTGCGTGAAATGCAAAATATCAAAAAGATTAAATTAATTGGAAAAAAATAATTCAGAAAATATCGAGGTGTTAAAATTTTTGTCACTAAAATAATATTATCTAGCTATAGAATATATATTTAAGAATAGTTTTGTAGCACTTTCAAGTTATCATCATAGCAGGGAACTGTTATGACCTTTTAGTGTGAAAGTTACTCTTGGGACATTATCACATACTATGTTACGCAAAAGAACAATCATGATATGATAAGGAGTTATATTAATATTAAAATCTATAAATATAATTTATCATAAAATTACACCAAATTTGGTTCTAGGGAACCAACTACAATAGACTCTAACTTATGCTTAGTACATGTGTTTCATCTCACCGATGTCGGGTCCAAGCCCTAGGAGGCGATGAGCCTCGCTTCGGCCCCTCCCCCCTCACAGGGAGAGGGTAATCTTTCACATTTCCATGGGGATCATCCATTCTTCCCCTTCTCAAACCCTGAATACCTAAATCCCTTTCCTCATATTTCGGTAAACTTGAAAGTTCCTGAATGCATTGCGAGCCTCCCGCTTCTACCGATTTCAACCCTGGAATTCACTGAGGTGTCCTCCCTACTGAACTTAACCTTGATTACGCGATTCAAGTGACACCAGCCATTAGTGGAATCCTTCGACCAGTGGATCTTTGAATCATGGGTTTTACAGGAGCGAGTCATGGTTGGCCTTATCGACTCCAGAAACATCATGATCCGCTTCTCCTCCGAAGACAATCTAATTCATGCGTGGTCGAGCTCGCCTCACTCCTGTGATGGCACTCGATTTTTCCTCTTTAAATGGTTATATGATTTTCACATGAAATGAGACCCTTCAAATATGGTGATTTGGGTAAGTTTTCCAGAACTCCCACTTCCATTTCAAAATCCCTCTATCCTTCGGTTGCTTGGAAATTTGGTTGGGTGTTTCCCTTGTACTAATAGTTGGACCCGCGCGGTGTGCCACCTGATTTCTCTGAGGGTTTTTGTTTAAGTGGATATCTCGAAGGCACCTGTTGATTCTTTTTGGATTACTATGGGAGAATAATTCTAATATAAGTAGTCTTTCGTCTTTGAGTCCTAGTGTGAATATTGTTCTTTGTTCAAGATGTTGGGACATAATCGGGAGATCTGCAGGAAAAGGGCGAGGAAATAGGGAGCTTTTCTAGAGGTAGAATGTGTCTAGGGCGGTTATCCTAGTGTTGGTTGGCTTTAGGTGATGACTGGTGCAAGTTCTTTAAAGGGATGTGAAAGTTCCGGTCAAGGGAATGGTGAGTCGGAGGATATCAGGTGCTCGGGGGATCAAGGGTGAAAAAACCTGTTACGGCCTTCCCTCCAAGACCTAGTTTATTGGAAGTATTCAAGAGGCTATGGAGTGATCTGGATATCCCTCCTTGTAGCACTATGGCAGGGGGAGCCCAGGCCAGTGGAGTGGATGGAGAAAATCTGGACACACTCAATGAACCTACTCAGGCCCCGGGGGAGTCTGTCGGAGCTTCTAGTGTTGTTGGTCCATCTTCTAGGGTTTTGGCTCCATGCACGTAGGCTATGGCGGTGCGCACTAGCAGTAGCAGGAATTCTGGAAGGGTGTCTCCTAGTGATAGTAAGTCGAAGGAAGACCATGAGTGGGAGCATACTTCACATGGGGTACGCAGGACACTTGATAGCAATATGGACACCAACTCGAGGATAACTCTATCTTGTATTGACCTCAGTAACCTTTTTGGAAGCTTGATCAATGAGGGAGAGTCTGAGAGAAATTATAAGGGTCCATCTGAGGCTGAGTATGAGGGTAATGAGTAGCACTTTGATGATAATGGATTGGGATGGGTGGGAAAAGGCTTGCACAGCCAAATAAGGAAGAAAGGTAATAAAGAGAATAGGGAACCGGGGTGTTGCATTGTTTCTAGGAAGCTGAATCTGAAGGGGTGCAAAGACTACTCCTACCTTCCAAGATCGATGGAGACCCGGTCGGCCAAAAAAGGGGGGATACACAAAGAGCTTGAGATTCATCCTTTGGAGGGAGAGGAAGTCCAACAAGACTTGGTCCCCGAGTCTCAAAATCAAGAGAATGAACCCTCAAAGGAAGGAGAGAAACAAGAGGAGATGTACCAACATACAGAGGAGGTGACACCGGCAGTGACCCATGGTTCGCGATGTGAGGTAGGAACTAGTGTGGTTGGTGTAGAGGGAGTAGAGGTGCAAGAGAGGGAACCGGTTTCACCAACCATGGTGGGAGCAAAGGGGATGTCTGGGGAGCTGTAAGGAGAGGTTGTGATCAGGGAATATCCATGGGAGTTTTTATTACAATTCGAGGAAGAGATGAAAGAGAAGGTGGTTTCCATATGTGCTTCTGCTGAGATTGTGAAAAGGATGCAAGAAATATTGAATCAAGTAGAAACAAATAAAGAAAAAGTGAGTGGATTTGAAAACAATACCTAATCCTAGTTCGAGGATTCAACAATAATAAAATGGTTGAGAAGGAGTTCTTGTGAGCATAGGGTAAGTTGGCTTCTCATTTCGAAGACATTATCAGGGACGACCCTAGAAAAAGGGTAAAAACTCTTTCCTGGAAATTTTTTAAGGAAGTTAAGTCTAATGGGTTCAAGATGGTTTTTAATAATTTTGTTATGTGATATAGTGTTTGATGGCTAGTTTGTACTGTTTGGTTTCACACTTTCTCCATAAAAGTGTCTTAATAAAAATATATATGGATGGATGGAACAGACTATAACTTTCACTAGATCCAACTACTAATAACCTTCAGTATGTTATCTCTCACATGATACTCTTGATTCTACTAAGATAGGACATTAGTCAAGGGGTCCACCACATTCTCTTCTATAGGTACTCTTCTCACTAAAACTTCACCCCTATGATAAAAATCCTTTAATAGGTGATACTTTTTGAGTATATTATTTTTCCATTGGTGTGACATTGGCTATTTTACAAGAGCCACCACTATAGTATTATCACAATACAATTTGATAGGGTCTTTACTTATAAGTACCATATCATGCTACAGGGAAAATATTTGAATCCAAATGACTTCCTTGGCTGCATCATAAGCCTATATATACGTGGAATTCATAGTAGAATTAGTGAAAAATAAATGCTTTGAACACTTCCATATCACAGCTCCTCTATTGAGATAGAAAAAATATCTTGACTGCAATTTCAAATCATTTTGATCTGCCTAAAAACTAGGATCAGTATAACCCCTAATGAACAGATCACAGTCTCCTCCATACACTAGGAACATATCCTTAGTTCTTAGATACTTAAGGATAGCCTTAACAGTAGACCAATATTGTTCTTCTAGATCTACTTGATATCTGCCTACCATTCTCAATGCATAGGAAACATCAAGTCTAGTACATAACATGGCATACATGATTGATATTATCTCAGAAGCATATGGGATATTACTCATTCTCTATTTCTCCTATTGTGTCTAAGGACACATTTTCTTAGAAATATGTAATTCATGTGACACTAAAACCAATACTCTATTGGATTGTTCCATACTAATTCTCTTTAGTATCTATTCAACATATTTACTTTTACTTAATCCAAGAAGCATCTTGAATCTATCCTGAATGATCTTGACCCCTTGAATGTAGGCTTCTTCACCTAATTCCTTCATAGAGAAACACTTATTTAACCAGACCTTAATAGATTGTAAGACCGGTATGTCATTTCCAATAAGTAATATTTCATTAACATATACTACTAGTATAAAGACCAAATTCCCTATAAACCTCTTGTAAACACATGACATACATTCGATCTTAATGAAACCAAATTCTTTTATAGATTTTTCAAATTGAATGTTTCACAACCTAGATGCTTGATTCAATCCATAAATGGATCTTTTCAACTTGAAAATAATTTTGGCATCACCTGGAGTCACAAACCCATCTGTTTGTGTCATATAGACATCTTTTTTAAGGTTCCCATTAAGGAATTCAGTTTTGACATCCATCTGCTAAATCTCATAGTCATGGTAATCTGTTATAGAAAGTAAAATTCTGATGAATTTAAACATGGAAATTGTTAAAAAGGTTTCATTGTAGTCAATTACATGATGTTTTTAAACCATTTATCCAATATCCTTTATTTATAGGTATTTCCTTTACCTTACATGTCTAGTTTCTTCTTGAATACCCATTTTCATCCAACAGACTTTACATCAATCGGCGCATCGAAAAAAACCCAAATTTGGTTCTGATACATGGAATCCATATTAGAATTCATGGATTCTTTCCATATTGAATATTATGAACTCTCTACTTCCTATTTATAGGAGATACTTTCAACAATTTCAACCAATAATGAGTCACCATCTTTGGTGATTATAAAACCACATCTCTCTGGTTCTCTTACCTCTCTTTTTCTCATATGCAATACGTATGTTTTATGAACTACTTCTTCTATGGGGACCTGGGGAATATATTCCTATACCAACTCTTGTGTATATTTAGTATAAACTTCATCCAATTCAATATTTCTCCCACCATCCTTTTTGAGGATGTGCTCCCTCTTAAGGAATACTGCTTGTCTGGTGATAGTAACTTTCTTTTCTGAGGGGATGTGTAGGTAGTATCCATTTGTTTCCTTGGGATTCCCTATAAAAATGAACTTTTTCCCCAGGGTTCTAGTTTGTTTCTTGATAAGAAATTAACAAATTCATCTCAACCCCATAATCACTTATATGACAAAATATGTTTCTTTCCACTCCATAACTCTAAGGGAATTCTAGTTTCCACTTTCATTGGTACTTGGTTTAATGTGTACATTGCGGTTTGTAATGCATATCCTCAAAAGGATAATGAAAGATCTGCATGAATCATCATCAACGTTACCATGTCTAGATAGGTATGTTTCCTCCTTTCACTAACACCATTCCACTGTGGTGTATAAGGTAGAGTAAGTTGAGATAGAAAACTCCCATAAGAATTTAATAATGTCACACCTGTTTTTTTTCTTTTCATGTCATGGTTTTGGTCTGGTTCATTGAAAATACTGATCCTTTTATTGGGTGTTGGGTGATATTAATTTTGATTTTTGAACTACCATATATTTATAATCACCCTAATTTGGGTTCCCCATTTCTTGTTTAGGAGTTTTTGTAGAAAGGGTGGTTATTTCATGATTTGGGCCAACCAGGAGCCCATTTCCAAATTTAAAAACCAAATTTATTTCTTTTATAAATCCTTTGATTTTCAAAAAAATTCACCCATTCAACTTCCCACTTGTCATCCACTGACATATTAAAACCATCATATCCTTTTTTACCCCTTAAGAATTCATAATCATGGTGATTTTGGGTTAATTATTTAGGTATTGGGCCAGCCCATGGGCCCATTTCCAGTTTTCAAAAAATAATTTTTTTCTTTTATATCTAATTCAAATTTTAATATTTTTCGGTTATTACACCTCCCACTCGAATGAAATACCCCTATCCTCACCCCCATTATCGATTTTACCTCTTTGGAACTCATATGAGTCGTGGAGTAGGGAAAACTTCTCAATGTCTCTCAAATCGTCCAGAATTATAAAGGTAAATTCTTTCATCCATAAATCATTCCATTCGTACTCTTTTTCTCACAAATCTTCTTTAGATGGTTATTACAGACCTTAGGAGACTATCCAAGAAGTTTCAATTCATTCGCTATTCTCTAAGGGTGCAGATCTAATGAAAGATGAAGAGTTTTCTAGTTGAAAAGGTGGGATTCCTTCTCCTTTCTCCTCCCTCTTCTTCCTCCTTTCATTATTTCTTGGTTTTATAATCTCCACTAGTCATTATTGACCTAGGGTTATGATATACTGTGATTTTTTATGGTATTTTTGTTCTTTTGGGTCTGGTTGTCAAAGGTTTAGGGTTTGTAAACCCTCGGATGGTGATATTGGGTGTGTGTTTCCATTACACCAAGGATTTGAGGTAGGAAATCCCTTTCACATGCCTTTATCATTTAAGTTTCATCATTTTATTATTTTTAAAATCTAATATATATGTTTATTATTATTTTTCATCCTTTTTATAATTTTATTGGTGTGAAAAATGGTTGTTTGAGCCTTGTTTTTTGAAAGGTGGAGTTGTTTTGTTATAAAAGTGCACACCAAGTGTTTGTTTAAATGTTCCGCTATCTTTCGCAACTATTTTGTGAGGTTTAAAACCTTATTTATGGTATTTTGAACATGTTACAGTATCTATAATAAAATATGGTAGGAAATTGGTGTTTTATTCCTTTTCAAGTTCTTAAAATAAATTTTTTTGATTAAAAAGAGCATGCCATGTGTTCGGTAAATTTCCCGGTTGGCTTTTATGTGTGATGTGTGATTTAAAAATTATTTGTTTGGATTTATAAATGAATTGGAAGAATTATAAATGTTATTTTTGGGTCTTTTTATTTCTTTCCAATTTGGATTTTTTTACAAACAAATGGGTTTTGGTTTTCAACATGTTTTGGCCCGGGTTGCTGGAAAATGGCTCATTTCACATCCTTATGAAAATGGTTGTGTTTTGAATATGTAACCTGAGTGTTTAAATGGATTTATGAATGTGTTTTTCTGTGGTAAATGGTTTTTATACATCTCTTTAATAAAATTGAAATGCATAACTTTTTCAAATGTTAGTTTTTGAGAAAATGTTTAAAGCCCGTTTGGCCTTTCCTAAAAATGAAGATTGGGTGTTTTACATGTATTTACAATGTTGTGTCAATTAGGATTGTTTTATAGTCCATGAAATGATTTTATTAAATGTTTTTAGGGCTTCCAAATATAGTTGTTTATGGTTTTGTTGTGTTCTTATACTTAAAAGAGTGTTTTTGAATGAGTTTTATGTTCCAAGCCTTAATACACTACTTGAAATTGTTTTACGAAAATCTATAGTGGTTTATTGATTCGTGAAAGAAATGTGAAGAACTTTTGTGGGATTTTTGTGTTTTTATGGTTTGGGAATGTAATTTTGATGTTAAAAGTTTATTTGATAATATGTGTAACTTGATTGAGCCCTAAAGGGAATCTTGGGTATCTAGGTGGGTGGACATGTATTAGTATGCTAGTGATCCTGTGGGGTTTGGCCCCTGTTTCACATAAAAGTTTGACGATGACAACACAAACAAAACTATGATGATGATGTTTTTGGGGTACCACTAGGTTAGGTTTATTCTCCCTACTAGTGGATCGTGTGCCCGAGAATGGATATTTATTATGGTTACTTACATCGAGATACGAGGTACCTGGGGCTCACAACTAACTAGTGCCTAGGGGTGTTCCTATGACTTGTGATCATTGGCTATTTTTTAATCACCATTGTCATACGGTGTGTTTTGTTGGTAAATTCAACATTGTGTGTGATTTATTTAAAATTGTAAATTCTTTAAATTATCCCTCTTGAGAACTATTTTCATTTTGAAGTTGCGCCTCTTTGAAAATTGTTACTAGCATTATTTTTTATAAAACATGTAAGTTTTTGTCTAGTAATTTTTTTTATATAGCATAGGACCTCATTTGGAAAAAATACATTTATATCTTTTATTTAAAACTTTAAATTGATGTTTCTTTTATTTTAAAGGATGTGCATTGGGAATAGAATATCGGGATAACCTACTGAGTTTTAATAATCACGCCTATAGTCTTCTTCTATTTTTAGCCATTGTACAGTTTTCAGCTTGAGTTTGATCGCCTTGGGAGACGTGTGATCATTATGTTGGAGAGTGATCAGCAGGGTCACATTGAGTTATTTGGTTATTGGGTTTGGTCAGTTGAGTTTTTGGTTTAGTTTTACTTTCAGTTTCTTATACAAATAATGTTCAGTTCAGTTTTTATGTAAATGTATTTTGGGCTGCCCATTTCTTTCTGTTGTTTGTTTGATAGTTTATATTTGGAAAAAATCATTCCTTTGTGTTCTCTATTGATTCCCTCGGTGCTTTTCACCATCCTAGGAGGATCGGGAATGCCTCCCAGGACTTATCGCGGGCTGGCCTAGGTGACCAGTTCAGGGTCAACTCGGGCTAGTTCGTGAAAAATAAACTCTTGGTTAACATGTTCACCACCTTGATCCAATATAAGATTCTTTATCTTCTTTCCAAGAATATTCTCTAGTTTATTCTTGAATTACTTGAATTTCTCAAAGGACTCCGACTTATACCTCATCGATTATATATATACATATCTACTTAAGTCATTAGTAAAAGTTATGAAGTAAGAATATCCACCTCTAGCTTCAACTAGAAATGTTCCATACAAATCATTGTATACCAATCCTAGAAACTACATGGCCCTTTCACCTTATCCACCGAATGGTAGTTTATAAATTTTTCCTTATAAACAAGCATGAAATCTTTCACGTAGTTTTATATCCAATGATTCTAAATAACCATCTTGATAGAGCTTTTTCAAATGCTTCTCATTTACATGACCAAGATGGTGATTCCATAGTTGGGTGTTATATGATTCATGTGAAAATGATTCATTATCAATTTCAAATACTTGGTTTAATAATTTAATACATAAATATCATTATTTAAATGTACCATACTATAACATATGTTTTCCTTATAAAAGAAACAACTTATATATCCAAAATTTAAAATAAACCCATTTTCATCTAGGAATGATGCAAAAATTATGTTCTTGGTAACCGTAGGTACATAATAATAATATTTTAAAACCAAAATCATTTCTACTACAAATGAAAGGTGGTAGTCACCAATGCCTATGACAACTAGCCTCGTACCATTATCATCACTCAGATCCACCTCTCCTCTATCAATATTTTGAAATCTAATTGGTTCCTTCATTTGGATACAAATGTGATCACCACATGCAATACCTAATACTTAATGTGTAGATATTGAAACATTACACTCAATAATGAATGCACCTTTATATTCCCCTTACTTTTGGGTGTAGTTCCTCTTATAATGGCCTGACATTCCACATGAAAAACATACTTCCTCGTTTTCTTTTCCCTATATCTGTATATTCCTCTTCATGGAAGGATGGTTCTTGGGAGATTTATAATTTTTTTGAGTCTTGGGACCCTTTTCCTTGTTCTTCCTTTTTTATTCACTATAAGGACCATGGGTTTATCATGCCTCATGTCCTTATCTACTTGTAAAATCAATGTTAGAAGTTCCCAAATACACTTCTCATTATTGATCGTATTGTAATTAAAAGTAAAACTAGATAAGGTCTTGGGCAGTGATGAAAGTATGAAATTTGTATGCAATTCATCTATGAATTTAATCCCTAAGATGCCTAATTTTTCAATGTAGCCAATAAGCTTAACTAAATGAGGCCAAGCTAGTGAAGACTCTCCAAACAAAGTTGTAAACAAATCATTGGAGATATTGTATCTCTCTTATCTTGCCTTCTCTTGATAGATATCTCGAAGGTGAGACATCATGCTATATGCATCCATATCCTCATGTTACTTCAAAATATCATTGTACATGGATGATAACATGAAACATTGAACATTTGTGGAATCGTTCAAATGTTTTTCATAGATCGATAACTCTTAATCACTTGCCTCGTTACTAGGTGCATCAGGAATATGTTCTTCAAACACATACAGTTTCCTTTCATGGTGAAGGATAACGCATAAGCGCCTTTTCCACTCTTGGACATTTGTGTTGGTGATAAGGTTATCCCTCTCAAGTATAGATCACAATGATATGTTTTAAGTCATTATAATATTGTTTCTATAAATAATATGAGCATAATTTTAGTACTTTATTTGATAAAATTTAGACAAATAAATAAATAAATATTTTATTTATTAGTCTCCCACTATTTTATCGAAACCTGGTATACCTCTTCATTGGCTTCAAAATATATTGTTTCTTGGACATTCAATTGGAAAGGATCCATATTCCCCTTCTCATTACCCCATATTTGGTTGGTCAAGAAACTTTAATGGTATTAGGTAGGCATTCCAAATGCCAACTTCATTAACTAATAGTTCCTTGACCTGTTGAGTGGACTCCCCAATCATAAAATCCTAAAATTGAATTTCCTCAACCCTTGCCTCGATGCGCCCGTAAGGGGCTCTCCCTAGGGTTTCTCTCTCACCACCGTGATCTTCGTCGCTGCGGATGGCGTGGCGTTTCTCCTCGTGCTCATCGGGTTTTGGTGGAGGTTCTTTGCTGCAGTGGCATTATGCGGCCTCGCGGCCTCCTCTCGTGGTGATGCACTATGGGCTCATGCGGTTGTTTCTTCAGATCTCTGGTTGTAAGACCGGATCGTTACTGACACACTCTTCGGAGCACTCCAGGTTCTGTTCGGCAACTTGTGGTGGTCCTGTGGTGAGTTTCTCCTCGTTTGAAGGTTGCGCGTATGCGTCGTCGGTTTGTGGGTTTCTGCCTTTTCTCTGGTGAGTGAGTCAGGGTTTCATTTTGCCTGATGTGGCTCTTTTTCTCGGTGGTGGTGGGATCTTCTGGTTTTGTTTTTCTTCTCCTGTTTTTGTTCCTTTGCAGGGTTTCGAACCGCAGTGATTTGCTGAAGGCACTATCTTGATCTGCAGGTGGTGATTCCTTTTTATGTTTTGGCGTGGGCGTTGCTGGATTGGATCTTGATGTTCATGCATTTTCATGAGCATAGGTTGAATCTGTTCCTCAATGGTTTGAGGATGATGTTTTGAGTGCGTGGATGGACTTGCGACTGTGGTGATGGTTTTGTTTTGCGTCGATTATGCGTTTCCATACCGGTGAATGGTTAGAATCTTGTGATGGTTGCGATCCGTTGTTTTCCGGCGACGTCGATGGATGCAGATGGTCGGACTTTCTCGCTGGCGACATGGCCAGAGGCGGTGTTGAGATTTGCGACGACCCACATCTCGAGGTGGGTGTGCGGCTCGAGGTGGTCACGTGGCTCTAGGTGGCTTGATGGATCCTTTTTTTGAATGTTTGAAATTTGAAATTTCTGGATTGTGCGGTTACCGGTTCTCCTAAACCGGTTTTTGGAAAATTAAAAAAAAGGATTTCCAGTCAACCCTTGCCTCTCAGTTACACCAAGTCCTATTTTGGAAACCAACCCTTGATGTGAACTAAGTTAATTCAACCCAAAACTTCAAGTTAGAATTCCCTGATAATTGAAATCACCCCAACTTTGGATGGTCAAACACTTTAAAATATGGTTCGATTTTAACCAAAGTATAGGAAGGTTATACCGATATAATATTTATAATTGAGGGATTTTATTATTTTATGCATAAATTTCCAATTATTATCTTTATCACATTCCTGTTAATATTAATTTGATTTACTTAAGTGATTAACCATGTCTTGGATAATATTTACACATAATCCATTTTATTTTATTTTTATATTTCATGCTCCTTTTCATTAATTTATGTGATTTCAAAAAATATATCTATAATAAAATAACCATGAAACCTGATAAAAATAAAGTAATTAAGTGGTGCAATCATGCGATTTTACTAATGGTTAGTTTATCTAGTGGTTGATAAAATAACCATTGACCTACGGGGAAAACACCTAGAACCAATTAAGGTTCATGTTACGGCTTTCCACCTGTCCACCAATGTATCTCTCCTGTATTGGTTTCACCTCAAATCTAAACTTGAATCGCCTCCACTACCTTGGGAGCTCCATCCATTACATATTATTTTACTCACATACAGGTTAGGGGGAAAGGGTTTACATAAAATAAACCATGGGCACACAGGCCCTTACATAATAAGAGGAAAGAAGGCATGCATGACAACAATTTAATTTAATTATAAATTAAAGGAACCCAATCATACACATTAATGAAATGAATTATTCATTTAATAAAACTAGCATTAAATTCTTAATCTTTCTTATTTAAGATAAATTGTGCTCGAATTAATTAATTATCAACTTTAATTAATCAATTCTTTTATCTTAATTCTCATTAAAATTTCCTTTATATTCTCATCCATTATAATTTTAAACAAATTAAATAAATTTATTTAAAAATAATTGTGTACATAAATGTACCCTGGAGGAAACATGGTGAATACCCTTCTGAATATACCCAACATATATTATACTTGTATATTGTTTACCCTTATGACATATGGCATACATGACTTATCATGTAGTTTCATGATGTTTACTATCAACTTAATGATTACATGAATTAAAAGATTTTTGGTCATGTGTTATGCTTTAATGAATGTAGATTAATAATTGTAGTACCACTCATACATGATATGCATATCTGAACATTATGTAGATGTTAATTAAACATTTATGTATATATATATAAATATTAAAACCCATCACATGGTGTGTCCTATAAAATTAATGACCACATGAAATCACATGTCGATAAGGTTTACATAATATAATAAATACATTTCAAATATGCATAATTTGGTATAAGTACATGGCATGTACAGATGATCTACATGGTGTATACATATCTCACCATGTATTAGAGGCACACTCCTAGGAACTCAGTGTGTAAACCATGCTTCAGAAAATTGGAGTACATGACATGTATAAACTACTACACGGCGTGTGTTCTCTTTGTTACATGGTCACCAGTCAGGTAGTTTGTGTATGGTAATACACGGCCCTTCTGTAACTCAAAGGGACTATATGATGTGTACATGGGCTACACAGAATGTACTCTAGCTGACCGTGCACCACCCTGGCCTGATCAACATGCGTTGTAAGAAATAAATGCACCGTGTGTCATTAATGCACACGGTTTGCATTAATTATTGAATTAGTTCCTAATGCATTGAACACAAGTACAAGGTGTGTACTCCTGTGTTATCCATCCATAATCCTTGGCACCTCCGAATGAGATCTTTGATTTTATGTCCTTCATAAAATTAATTGTATTGATTAGATCTATGAGAAATGAAGGAGAAAGAAGCAGATCTCACAATTCGAATTAAAAGAACGATTAAACATGAATTAAAAAATAAATTTGAAATGAATATATAAATCAACAATATTTAAATAATTATTAAGAATTATGTGACCCCTCTGATACCGCTTGTAGGTTCTGGGAACAGCGGAAGCGCGTGATGGGTCGTGCCCAACTTTTCTTTTTTGCAATGATCGATGATCAATCTGTGATTTACACAATGATAAACGTAATGATATACGGAATTGAATCAAATAATATAGACAAGGGATAGAACATTAGAACAAGAGATAGGATCATCACATATTATTTATAATCAATATAATTAATTAAATAATTACATTGTTTCAATTCTTTCTTCATTGATGAATCTGACAACATATATATATTTCACTATTGTTGTGTTATAGGAATCAACATCATATTCCCTCTAGCAGTGATCCATGTGTGTTAAAAAAATTTGTTAACATTATGGTAGGAATCTCCGGGTGATATCACAGTAGATCCTATCGCTTGAGTCGTTCACCTTTGATCATCTCGAGAACCGCTTTGAAAGAATTCTCCTGGATCTCTATTGACTTGAGAGTGGGAGGTAGAGGAAGATCACTCTCCATTCTTGGGAGTGTTATTAGAGAATGGATCTCTCTAGGGCTTGAGAGTATTCTCCAAATCTATTGTACACAACCAAAAAAATGAATTAACTCTTTGATAAAATAATATAATTGGGTTTATATGCTGCTAGGGTTAAAAAAAAATAATTACCCAAGTGACCTATTATTTATTTAATCCCTACATAACCCCATGTAAAATAATAATGATATTATTATTATTATTATTACTCGACATGCACTTAACTTGTGGACTAAATTAAATATTATTTAACCAAATAATATTCAATATTTATTATTTCTCACAAGAACATTAAAATCAGTTCACCATTCCTCTGTAATATTTATTGAGCCTTGAATAATAACTATTTATTTATTAAATAAATATCATTTCATTATTCATCAATAAATAAATAAATATTATATTCACTAAATAGAAAAAATATATTTATTAAATATTCTAATCATATTATATTCTCTCGAATAACTAGTGATGGAATAAATTCGATCAAGAAAACATGAATAATTATTAAACCACATGCAGTAATAATATTTATTCAACTTGTTAAATGATAATATTATTATTTAATTGAGATTTTGGATACACTTAGTGTGTGACCCTCTAGACCTCTTTCTCACTGGCATTAGGAAAAGCAGCCTAAAGTTTAAGGTTAGCATCTAGAAACACGCCAAGGCACCCATAAAGAAAGAATTTAATACCACAACAACATAACACCTCATACGGATGCTTAAAGTGTAATATAATCTATTTATCACGATATCTCTAATCAAGCCGGTTTCATGCTGGTGACATCAACATATATGATTGATTTCTCTTTCTTTAACTTCTCGAAAATTGATCTTTCTTATATAACACCATGGACATGGATTTATTTAGGGTATATATTTTATATCAAAGGGCATGAGATGTTAACTTTTGTTAAAGAACACAAGGTGTAAATACTTTCTTGCATTATTCATTAATTTAATATTACTCATAACGCACCCAACATATCTCACATTTCCGCGAACATCTGTTGTCGCGGTTTTCACCAATACATCAATGTAACCGACTCATAATACTCATTAATAATAATATTAAAGTCTAAGGACCGATACACACATCTGCATATAGAAACATCCAATTACACATATAAATTTATATTTCCTACCGGAAGGTCTCATTCTCATAATGTCCTACTGGATATTATTAAGGGAATACACCCTGAGAAGGTGTCTCAAAGTCCTATGAGTCTCCACCCATGATACCTTGTATCATTTGTGTCCCTAAAATGACATCATCCAGGTATAGAACATATATTTAAGAATAGTGTAGCAGCACTTCTGGGTTCTCATCATAGAAAGGAAATGTTATGACCTTTTAGAGAGACAACTACTCTTGGGACATTATCACATACTATGTTAAGCAAAAGAAAAATCATGATGTGATAAAAAAATTATTAATATTAAATACTATGAATACATGTTATCATAAAATTACATAGATGTTGGTTCTAGGGCACCAAATCCAACATGAATAGTAATATATTTATAAAAATAATTTCCTAAGATATTCTAAATCACGACACTTTCTTATCAACCCATGAAACCTTAGGTTTAACCTAGTTCATCCATGGTCATAATCTATTGAAATAATTTTCAATTTTTCATAATGAAAATATTAATTAACCCAAGAATATCCCCTAAAAGAGTATATTCAGGTGTTAAATCTAAGTCTCGATCATCGTACAATATTGAAGATTAAGTTAATACCCAATCTACCTCATTCAGAGTTATTACCCCTATATGAATCTATGACACATATTCAACTTATTTCTAGTATCTAGGTAGGTATGCATTTTTTAGGAAAACCACGCATTATCTACTTTAGTTGATCTTTATGATGTTATATACGCATTGAATTATCTCCAGGGATTTCACTAAATGTTTCTAACTGTATTCTCCAAATATTAACTAAAACCTTCTCAAAAAGCAACTAAGGTGACTTGATCATAACATACATAAATATTTCATAATTTTAGATGAATATTCAATATAATTCACAATAATACATGCCTGAGGATAATAAATATTTAGTATCTTTGAATACTAGATACATAATAATCTTATTTCATGAACTATCTTCAACATATCTCACAAGTATATTATTATTAGTAAAAAACAATACATATCATACTTAAAACCTCCCTTCAAAACCTTAGGAATGAAAATGTAAGAAAAGTTGAGCTCAGATACCCAATAAGAGTAAATAAGGAAAATGTAAATCATAAGTGGAAAAGGTGATCATAAAGGTATGATAACATATTCAAGTACATGTTTTCAATATAAAATATCCATAGCCATTACATATTAGATCATACATTTTCTAATTAATTAAAATATAGAAACATGATTAGTAAGGAAGTTAAAGCAATAATCATCATTTAAGAGTCATAACATATGCATGTTGCATCATATGTATAGTAAATCATAATCTTGTGAACATAGTTAATCCCAAGCATGTACACACATAATATTGTGATAATAGTAAGAAAATGATCACACTCACACATAAAAATGTGGACAAATCTATTCTCAACCATTACCATGCATATTCTTGTGATAATAGTTATAAGAAATCATATTCGCACGTCAATATGTGAACAAATCTATTTGCAATAATTTCCATCTTTATCATCAACATCTCATGAGATATCAATATCACTTTACCCAATGCATTGGAGGAATAAAATAAACCCAACTATCACATAATCATAATATATTCATATGAATTCCACAAGATCATAAAACAGTCATCATATCATCATAACATAACCCATGGAAAATAAATGAGTTTCATAAAAATATCATCATATTAATCATAAACCATCTAGAGAAATAATATTTATGGTTTCATTACATCATATCCCCACTAAAGTACAATTAACATCAATGGATGTTATCATAGATGAAAAATTTCATTAAAATATCACTGGAATATTTCTTGAGGAAAATACACTTTTCATTTTGAAATCACATATTTAAAATCCAAATATTTCCAAAATATTAGGAAAAATATTTTATCAAAAAACAAACATTATAAAATTAAAATGAATCTTAAAATAATGGAGTGGAAATGATGGTGAGAAATTTTGTTCATTCTGTAATCATTAAAACAAATATTTTATTCATACCTTTGGTAAAAAGTACCCTATTCAAAAAATGAGAAGATTATTCATTTTAAAAAAACAAAGAAAAAAACATAGGTAAAAATGACTTGAAATAATCATTGAATAATAGGAAAAAACACTCTTGAAATCATTTTATAAAACAAGGATATAGAATAAAAATGTTTTTCTAGTTGAAAGGGGATAAATATAACTGGCATTTCTTAAACACATTTTCTAAACCATTTTGTGTTCCAAAGGGAGGAAAATAGTACTAAAACAACAAGACATAGAAAATAACCATATGATAATAAAAATTTAATGGGTTTATTCCAAAATTATCATATAATTTTTTTAATTGAAATTCAACCATTAATAATCCCGATTAAAATGGGATTTAAACATAAATCTCTTGCCTCGAGTATTGTCTTCCTTCATATGAATCCAAACCAACTGTATAATGAACATAGATTTATTATACATATATTATATAATTATATTAATCTATAAATTACTTCCTAATATTCCATTATATATTTTAATTATCCTTTTATTAACAATTATTCCTTAAAATGGACAATTAGGGGGAAACTTGACCGCTTTCCATGCATGTTTCGGTTTGATGGTTTCGATCCTTGCACCTTGGTAATTGTTTTATCATATCTAGAATCAAAATCGGGATATATTTATTATTATTATTAATTATATATACTCTTAAAGTAATTTATATTAATCAATGATGAAAAATGAATTACATCACTTCATAGAGATGATAGTCTGTAAGTACGCATAGGCGATGCTTTAACTTTTCGATGGATATAATAGAAAGGTAATTGACAATTCACCTTTAAATAATCATTATTATATAATATATATAATATAATTTTAATAAATCTATCCTTATTATAATCCATTTAATGTGAAAATGAAAAATGAATCACATCACTCCGTGGAGGTTGTAGTACATATGTATGCACAAGCAACGTTATCATTTTCCAACAGATGGAAAGGTAATAAGGTAGGAAAGATCATATTATTATAGAATAATAATAATTTCATAAATATCATATATAAATATTAAATCAATTACAAGAATAATCCATGAATTATTGTGATGGAAAATTAATCATATCTCTGCATTGAGGCAGTAGTCCACACATACGCACGAGCGATACTTCAATTTTCCATTTATTAAAAATGTTAGTGGATAATAGTTTTTCAAAAATCATAATATCATTTTAGTATATTAAGGATAATGAATTTATAATTTTATAATGAATACCATATTTTTAAAGGAGGTGAAATATTAAATAACTTGAAAGAGGTCGGCTAAGATGATTACTCTTTCTTCAGTAGTCCTCCTTTAGATCCCTTCTTAAGGACCCTTGGAATGGTATTTTAAGAATACCAAAACCTATACATAGTGTATGTTTATATTGAGAATATAATTTGGTATGTTTTAGTTGATCTAGGTGGCTCAAATTAGTGTAAATAAGAGAGAGTATAGGTGTCCTTTTATAGTGGAGGGAGATGACACACATTGAATTTTTCAAAAACAATTAAATATAATAATGTCATATTCCAAAAAAAAATTATTCCAAATTCACTCATGTTCAAAGATAAGTTAAAATAGAACATAAATATATTTTTTATAAAGGATTTATAAATGTTCTTAGGTCATTTTAACATTTATCTATTTAGTTTAACCCCTTATTAATCTGTTTTAACCATTACCGTAGTAATGAATTTTTACCTCATATAATATTCATAATGAAAAAAAGTAATTTGATCATATTATATAATATAAATTCGGATGATTACAAATATTGAATCCATTTTACCATCATCTATCTCTATATATGGAAAAAAATAGATTTTATTATATCCATTTACAAAGTATAATAAAAACCATTTTTTAATAAAACGTATTTTTGAAGAAAAAAATTTTTACTAAAATTTGAGTACTTATTTATTATGAATTAATCAATAAATTTTCATTATATAAAAACTTTATACATATTTATTTTCAAATTTTGGTTACTCCTATTTACACCACCAATTTAATTGATATGTTATAATGGTATACTATATTACGGTTCATTTAGATTTAGGGTTTCTTGTATAGCAAGCTATTGAATAAATTAAATTTAAAGAGATATATATCATAAAATCATGAGGTTTTACAATGAATGATTTCATTAATCATGGTGTCATGATTAGTTAATAACCAATTTGATGAAATCTGGACAATATCTTAAAATCTATTGAATATTTCAACATAATCTTTCAAATCTTTTTGAACTTAAAAATTGTCGCAGGGCGATCTAATACCACACAACACAATGAACTGATTCATGTTTCTAAACAATTAATAGTTTAAATGACATGAACTTTGTTATTTCTTTAGTTCTAAATTTTAAAAAAATCCATTTACTCATGATGTGAAATTTCTATTTTTTCATGACAGTATCCATGGTTTTTCATGTTATCAATCACATTTGATGATATACTTTATATCACAATCCACTATTGGACACATTATCAATCATATTATATGATTGATAATGGAAAATTTACTTATGTATCATCCATAACACTTATATAACATGATAAAAAACCTCACATATGTGAATTTATCAAGTTTACCATCCCTTAGATCAACCCTAATAGATTCCTAGGTAGTTAAAACCTTTTATATTTTTCTAGAATAAATGATCTTACATGACAACCAAAACCATACCTATGGAAAACCTTACATTTAAAACTATTTGAAATTCTAACACATTCTACTCAAGAATACATTAATGTAACATATTGAAAGAAGCCTTGTGTATTGGTAAATTTCCATTTTCATATAATCTCATGATATTATGTATTCTAGTATCGTTCAACACATTATCATACTTGAGAATTCGGGATGATTTTACATAATATCCAGAAACTCTAACATATTATCTCAAATATATTACATCCCATTATATAAATGTAAAATTTAAGAGTAAGGCCTCCATGTCATTTCAATTTTTTAACATACATAAAATCACACATATACAAGAAGATTCATGCCTTTATTAATTTTCCTATGATGTACACTCAAGGCATAATACATATTTTCACATAATAGTTTGTTCCAGCAACTCCAAATCCATCAAAACTTACCTCTATCCATTTATAAACATTTTAAACCTACTTAGACATCTTTCAAATCTAGATATACCTTCACAAACTAAAATATAATCTCCTATCTAATGATTCACATATTATGTACCTGATAATGATATCATGGTGTATTCATTCCCAACCACTATTATTTTACTAATATTGTGGATTAAATTCTATTACTAAACCCAATGAAAAGAAAATGTAGTTTCAACTGTTCTCTATGTGGTAGGATGGAATTTAAAAAAATTTATTATAGAAAATAAAATTTTTGATATGGGATTCTCTAGTGACTAGTTTACCTGGTAAAATAATAAAAATAAGGACATGAGAGTTTGGTTCTATTTAGATAGATTCTTAACCAATGCAGAAGGGATGTAGAACTTCTGATGTACCTCAATCTCTAATTTACATCAGTCCCTTTCTGACCACTCTCCTATTTTACTCATGTTGGACCACCATGAATAGAAGTCATGGAACATATTCCTCTCCAAATAGTGGTACCACAACAAGGATTTTGTGAAGATCATTCATGTTTCATGGGTAAATAATATACTAGGACAATCATGGTTGGAAATTAAAAACAAATTAAGGAGGCTTAATGGGTACATCCTCAAATGGAATGATAGGTACCCTAAAAATTTGGATAGTCTGGAAAATCTATAGTGTGAAATCAATCAACTAGATGTTACTCTCATAGAGGCTTTAGATGATGATATCTACTCTACCTTGTACCTAAAGAAATGTGTTTTATCATAGAGACTATTGGAGGATGAAAGAAGTTCTAGTGAAAGATACACATCTCTCTAGATAAGGGAAAGGGAAAGGAATACAACCATCTTCCATGCCTGCATCAAGGAATAAAAATAACTTTGGAATATCATCATGAAAATGGATTATGTACACTAAATTGGTAATATTGATATTCTTGGCCCCAATGTTGTCTCATTTCTTGAATATTTTATCTAATACTTAGAATGATATAAACAGAGGACAGCCTTTGGAGAACAATAATACATATTTTATACATCCCATTCATGTCTACATTTGAAATCAATAAAACTTGGAAAGGAAAAATATTCACTTTTGGAATGATATTAAGGTGGATTTCCATGGTTTCAAACTTAATAGTTCACCTACTCTTGATGGATTTCCAGGTTCCTTCTATATTGTGTCTTGGGAAATTATAAAAAATGATGTCATTACAGAAGTCCAATATTTTTTAGAGGTGGTTGATTTCCTTTCATTTGAACTACCAAATATATATTTATAATCTCCCTAGATATAACTTAGTGGCTAACCCATGGGTTGGTCTCTAAAAAATAGTGTGTTTATCCTAGTGATTTCTCAAAAATATTTTTTTTATTTTTGTTTATTTTGAAAGCATAAAAGAAAAAAACATTGATTATGAAGACATAAGAGATGAAAATGATAACAAAAGGAACAGAGCGAGAAAACAAAATTAAAGAAGAGAGAAGAAAAGAAAATTTGGTGAGAATAAAACTATTTCTAGAGGGAATTTTCAATTGAATTGATTAAAATCATTATATTATTCACATAAAATTAATTACAATACATCCACAAAAATGACATGATTAAAATCCATCTCCAAGAGTTCAATCAAGTGGAAGGATAAATCTTGTAGCTCACCACTTATAAAATTAAACCAACCGTGATAAGAGTGAAGAAATGTTTCCATAATCAATCTCACCAAAAGTTTCTATCATGATGAAAGAAATCACAAGAGGTGCAACAATCCTACGAACCAAAATTGAATTCATCATAAAATTATGATGAAATGAAGATAATGAAGTGAAGAAGTAAAAAATGAAACCAAATAATTAAATTCTCTCTACTACCTATCACTGATCTGGAGAATTAAAATGAAAACACTCATCCTCAAAAAACTGTTCTTTCAAATGAATGTGTGGTCGCAACTACTCACTTTGTGTTCAAAATTTACCAAGAGAGATGAAGAAATCAACAATTGAAAAGATATTTGGTCTCTAGGATGCTTCAATATTTTCCTCCTAGATCTATCTCCTCAAATTAGTCCTCCATGTTCATAGGTAGGAGATCACAAAGCAAGAGAGAAAAAATGTAACAATAAAGAAAATATTATTTACAAATAGGGAAAACTACATTAGAGAGAGAGGAGAGTGAAGAGAGAGATTATGAAAAATAGAATGAAGAGGGGTTTAAATATCTAGACATGAAGTACTATTTAAAACCATAAAAGAATAAATAAATAACAAAATGATAGTCAAATAAAATGTTTCCACATGGCATCATTCACCCAACACCTCCTCCTTCATGTGATGTGAGAAAAACTTTATGTGCTACATATCAATCAGCTATCATCCAAAATTATTCATAGTATATTTATTTAATGAATGAATCTGTAAACCTATCACATTCATCATAATTATACTTGCACAATTGAATTTATCTAGAATATTTCATCTAATGCTTCAACATCAACATGATCACTCATTTTCATAGACACAGCTCATCAAATACCCAATATACACCCAATCTTGTTTCTGAAATTGGTGAGTTTGAAAAAAAATTGGGTGATCACTGATGCATGCTCATCCACAAACAGATAAGAAATTTGAAAACAGAAATGCACTGATGTAGACTCGAATCCAAACTTCAATAAGAAACAACACCAAAGATCACAACATTAATCCCAAAATTGATGATCCCTGACTCCAATCACGCTTCAAACAAAGATTCCCTTAATGTGACTTTGATTAGGCTCATAGGAAAATAAAATTTTTGGAATCAATATGCACAAGTTCATCTTCCTCCATGGATCGATTAACATTGAATATTTGGAACTAAAATTTTTATTTACAAGAAATACCTCAAACTTGACCTTTGGATAGAACCTAAAGGCTTGATTCAAGGTTATAGATTCATGATTCAGCTTTGGCATCATCTTCTTCATCTTTGGCATTCCTTGCCTTGGATGCATGATGAATTCAATCAGCATAGCATGGATAAACATCAATCTTCAAATCGAAAGAAAAATATTTCTCTGAAACTGAAGAAATCGCTCAGCCCAACTTCATCTAACCTCGGGTCCTCAAACAGTATTCTTCAAGTCAGTCGAGATGACATCAACCTTGTCACTTTCGGTAATGGTGAGATAAAAAGATCTCCTTCCATAGGCGATGACCGCCTCAAAAAAACAAGAATCGTCTTCAAGAACAATAAACTTCTAAAGTGTTTTCGAATGAACTCTGATATAGGTTTTGGATTCCAAATCAGACCTATATTTGAGCATAGATTCTTCAGGTATTTGGAGATCAATCATCACTGGATCATGCTTCATCCGTCTTGGTCAGAATCTCAAAGGTGGAAATGATTCAGCGGTCGGTGTTAGTGTTCTCAAGAGCTTGTCTTGGATATGAATTTATGAACCCTAACTCGTTTTCATCACCCATGGAAGGATGAGCTCATCCTCAGACCATTGACTCCCTTGGATCGATTATTTTTCAAATAAGAATGGTTCACTCTTCAACAGTGCGAGTAGACCATGAGCTTCATATCAGCTTTGAGTGGAGAACTGTGTAACATAAATTATCTTACGCAGACCCTACCAATTTAAATTCTCTTACTGGCAAGTCTTATTTTTCTTTACTAATGCCAAATTATCTTACAAAGACCAAAAATATTCTTACGCACACAAAAACATCAGAATTAATGTTATACAGGCTGTATTTCTTTTATACATACCAAGGTTGGATTTCTAGAATAAACTGTTGTTTCTAGCAAAAAAACATAATAAAATCAATTTAGTAAAATAAAATCATCTAAATTATACATTTTTGAATATAGATAAATATAATATAAATATAATTATGGTTATAAATAAATATAAATTCAAATTCTAAAGGAAAATAATTTTAAAAAGTCAAAATAAACTTGAATATTTTTAAGCAACTTAAAATAATTAAATATTTAATTAAAAACAAATTAAGATTAAGATTAATAAAGTATTACACTATAAATTATAGTTTCAAATTATTAATTAAATAAATCCATTAAATTATAAATTAAATTAGATTTCAATTAACTAATTAATTTATTAATACAAAAGAAAATAATGAAGTTGACTGAACATAACACAAAATCAAATAATGAAAATTTAAATTATAAACTTAAAAGAAACATCACCATCAAATTAAATATACACAACTTGATACAAGTTAAAAAAACAAGCATAAATTCATAAAATAAACATAAATTTCATTAATTTTACAATTTACGGATTGAATTTAATAAAAATATATAATTAACCAAATAAAGGCATAAAACAACATTAAATACACTATATCCCCAAAAACAGATGTGAAAAAACATAAGAAATTAAGGCCACATAAAATTCACCCGTACTTAAGGCGTCGCTTGTCCTTAAGCAACCTTTAGTCACATTCAATGGTAGAAAATGAATCTCCAAATGGAAAATCTGAAAATGCCACTAAGAATTGATATTAATATTGATTTTCCCTCATGAATTCTTTCAAGTAGTAAAAATGAATTCCCCATAAAATAAAATTTCTTTAGTTCAAAATCGATTACTATTTTACAAGAATGATTTAAATCGAAAATTTTAAAAAGAATTTAAAAAACATGAATTTTCACCCAACTGAAAGTCGAAACATCTCTTTACCACCATGTGAGCCGACTCACATAATAAAAAGAAACTTTGTTTGGATGGGAAAGTTTAATGATTACAAGAAATATAAATAACTTATCCATCATCTTAGAGAATTAAAGATTGAAAGAATAAAGGCTCAACCTGGATCAAGATTTTCATTTCATAATCCATTAGGATGCATATCTTATGAGTTAAATACAAATTAAAAAGTTCAAAGTAAATAATAATTGTACAACATTCTCCCAAAATTTTATCAAGAAATATTTTTTTCCTAAAATGTAAGAAAAATGATTTACTCAATCAAATCCATAAGGTAATAGGGATTAATCTCATCAAAGTTTCTTCACAACCTTCACCTTTGAGAAAAATTGTCACCTAGTGAAAAAATATATGTAATGATCAAAAGCTAGAAATTTTTCAATTTTTAAGTGTGTTTGATAGGCTTTCAATGAATTACAGTTTATCACATTAAAAAACCTCTCTCACACTTAAACCCCAACAATGTTCCTATTGTTAAATACTAAGGTGCGTGAACATTGAAATCAATTAAAGTTCATAAATATTTTCAAACTAGTAGTGAATTTTTCATGTTTAAGTGTTACAATAAAGATCAAAGGCTATTTTTTCATATAAAAACAACAATCACGTCATACAAAAGAACACTTACTGGTTATTACACAACAATTCAAGCACACTAACAGAGAATTTTCAGAAATTTTACATGTTGAAACATTTAACTTAAAAGGGGTAGTCAATGAGGCACCAATATGAGCATGTAAAGCACACATTTATCATTTAATGTTTTCAAAACAAAAGTAGTGACCAGCAAGTTTTAAATAGTGAATGAAGCCTATAAAAGCACTAAAATTTGAACTTTTTAATGATTAAATACACCACCAAGAGATAGCAGTGGATTTTTATTGTACAAAAAGAAAAATAAAGATGCATAATTTTAATTTTTACTCCCCTTGTTTGAAGATTTAACACTTAATTCTTAGCAAAAGAAACCTCCCCTTTTTTCACTTGAGAAAGTCTTCATGGAATGCAAATTCCACCTCCTAAAAATTGAAAAGTGCAAGAATTAAATTCCATGATTTAAAGTACAACATAAAATAAAACCGTATTAAATGTTTAAGGAAGCTTAGTTCAAGTGGCTCTAACTAGTAGCTTCTCTATTAAAAAATATTATGGAATTTCTGCTTCAACAAGATGAAAAATTCTTCTCACCTCTACACTAAAAAAAGACTTAAAAGTGTACATGCATTAATTCTTTTCTGGAAAGCATCATAGATTTTCTAGAAAATTCAGTTTGTAGCATGTTTGACATTTATTTCAGCAATCACAAACTCAAGAGAAAAAAAATGTGTACCCTCCCCCACGCTTAATTTGTAGCATATAATAAGAATTTAAACTTGTTGAAAGTTAAGGGCGGAATTATACCACCTGGGAGTTGCAAGGTGGGAAAGGTGTAACTCGACACAGTATGTCTCATTGTGGGAAGTACGACCATCTTATTTTCTTACAAAAGAAACTTCAAACATTTATTATTGAAAGATAACAAAACTGAGAAACTAAATAAAGATTAAAAAGATAATCTTGGGTTTAACCCCGTAAGGGGTGATGTATTTAGACTTTCCATAGTTGGACAACCTTTAGTTCATCCCCAATCACTTGGTGGGTGTGGCTTCTTGCTTAAGAACCACCATATCCTCTTCTTTTCGGCTTTAGTGTGCAACTGATACAGCTTATGAAATACCCCATTATCATATTCATTCATTTCCATTTCCTTTACATTGTAACTTCTGATGAGTGGTGAAAAGGGAAACAAAACATATAGGCACTTCCCCTCTTATTCAGCTTAAGAAATATTTTGCACAGATTGTAAAGATTCAACCCTTGGATGTGATTTTTCTTTTGATTAAATCTCCTCTATAAATTCATTGTTAAAAACCACATATGTAACAACATCCACTTCTGAACTATTACACATCTCATAAACATCCTATTGCTCATCCACCACTCCCAAACTTGGATTGACAATTGGATGTGGGAGTTTTGTATGTTCCTCAAAAGGCATAATAGTAACCTTCTCAAGACCCTCCAGAAATTCACGAAGTTCAACCGGTGACCCTAGTGTGTGTGGCAGCACTTGGTGTTGATTTTGTGATATTGACAGATTGTCGTAGGTCTCAATATCGATTGGTACCAACATATTCTCTTCAAAACCGATAAAGGGAGAAGAATTATCAAAAATAGCTTCATTAAAATTAGAATCAAAGGAAAGAAAAGATTGTTCCATAAAGCGAACAATTCCCATTATTTGGTTAGCTTGCTCTTTTTCATTAATAGTTGTTGCTCCTGAGGGTAGTTCTGGGTCAGGTGTGAGGTAGTTAGCCTCCCCCAGCCTCTTCAAAAATAAACACCTCATCTATGGTGTCGTCCATGACATAAGAGATGGTATCTTGAGTTGGTTTGACCTGTTCTATCATTGAAAAATTAACAGACAAGCCAGTGCAGGAAACATCCTCAGAACAAAAATCAGAAAATGAATTTTTATCAAAAAGTTTTCTAGATTTATTAAATCTTGCACCTTTGATCTCCTTCCAACTGATAATACAGTCTTCAACATAAGTATCGTGCATCATTAGTCATGCTTCAACCTCCTCGACCTACTCATCAACTAAAGGTATGATGCGCACTTCTTGGTAAACCACTTCTATATAATGCTCAAGGGAATGGTGTGAGAATTCTTTATGTTCCTTGGTTAAAGCTTCCACAGTTTGTTGCCTAAACTCTATAATCTTCAACGAGTTCAAGAAAATCTTTTTTCACTTAAAATTTGACATTGTTCCATGACTTTGTATGTAATTAGTCATAAGAATTCTTCTAATCATAGAGGAGTTTTCATTTATTTACAATTTTTATATAATCATTTTAAAGTTTAAAATTGCAAACAAAGAATCACTAAAACAAACTTTCATTCCGGGCAACAGTCCCAATTTTTTATAGACAGACGTTTAAACTACCAAAGATAAATTTAAAATCTCTCAAGTTATGACTTAGTGGCTAACCTAAGGGTCGGTCTCAAGGAAAATGTGTGTTTATCCTAGTAATTTTTCAAAAAAAAAAATTTATATTTTCAAAGAAATGAATCAAGAAACAGTGAAGATGAAGGCAAAAGAAATGAAAATGAGAACAAAAGGAACATAGAAGGAAAACAAAAACAAAATAAGAGAAAAGAAAAGAAAAGTCAACAAGAACGAAACTATTTCCAGAGAAAAGTTTCAATTGAATGAATTAAAATGATTTCTTCATTCACAGAAAATTAATTATAGCACATCCACAAATAACAAAATGATAGTAGAACAAAATGTTTTTACATGGAGGCCTTCACCCAGCACCTCCGACTTCATGTGAAGTGAGAAAAACTCTGCGCATGTATCAATCGCTGTCATCCAAAATTCTTCACAACAGATGTCATTAATGAAAGACGCTACCAACCTGTCGCATTCATCATAATTCCATTTGAACATTTGACTTCTTCTAGAATCATTCATCCAATGCTTCGACATCAAGAAGATCGTGCATTTTCAAAGCCGGAACTCATCAAATACCCAGCATGCACCCACTCCTGTTTTTGCAATTGGTGAGTTCGGAAACAAAACATTTTGGGTGATCACTGATGCACGCTCATAAACAAGGAATTCAGAAACACAAATGCACAGACATGGACTCCAATGTGACCTGCAACAAGAAACAACATCAAAGCGCACAACATTGATAACAAAATTGATGATCCCCGACTCCAATCATGCTTCGAACAAAGCTTCCCTTAATGTGACTTCGGTTAGGCGCCTGGCAAATGAAATTTCCCGAATCGGTAGACACCGATTTGTTTTCCTCCATGGATTGATCTACATTGAATCTTTGGAACTAAAATTATGATTTGTAAAAAATACCTCAAACTCGACCTCTGAATAGAACCTAAAGGCTTGATTCAAGGTCAGAGATTCATCATTCAGCTTTGGAATCATATTCTTCGTCCGTGGCCTTCCTTGCCTTGGTCGTGCGACAGATTCGGTCGGCACAGGGTGAACAAACATCAATCCTAAAATCGAAATAAAAAGATTTCTCTGAGACAGAAGAAATCGCTCGGACCAACTTCATCCGAGCTCAGGTCCTCCTCAAACTGTCTTCTCCAAGTCAGTTGGGATGGAATCGGCCTCGTCGATGTCGGTAACGGTGAGATCGGAAGATCTCCTTACAGAGGCGACGGTCGGCCTCAGAAAAATAGGAATCATCTTCAAGAATGAAAAACTTCTTCCGCGTCGCCGAACGAACTTTGATCTCGGTTTCGGATTCCAAATCAGACCCACGTTTGAGCATAGATTCTTCGGGGATTTGCAGATCAATCAACGCTGGATCATGCTTTGTTCGGCTTGGTCAGAATCTCAGAGGCAGCAGTGGTTCGACGGTAGGTGTCAGTGTTCTCAAGAGCTCGGATTGGATCTCCATTCACGAACCCTAACTCGTTTTCATCACCCATACACAGGCCGTATTTATTTTACGCAGCACAAGGTTGGATTTCCTGAATAAACCGCTGTTGCTGCAAAAAAACATAATAAAATCAATTTAGTAAAATAAAATCATATAAATTATAAAATTATAAATATAGATAAATATAAATATAAATATAAATTCAAATTCTTAAGGAAACTAAATTTAAAAAAAGACATAATAAACATGAATAAATTTAAGCAACTTAAAATAATTAATTAATTAATTAAAAACAAACGAAGATTATAATTAATAAAGAATTAAACTATAAATTATAGTTTTAAATTATTAATTCATTAAATTCATTAAATTATAAAATAAATTAAATTTCAATTAACTAATTATTTTAGTAAAACAAAAACAAATAAGGAAATTGAATGAATAGAACACAAACTTAAATAATAGCAATTAAAATTAGAAACTCAAAAGAAACATCAAAATTAAATAAACTATACACAACTCAAAACAAGTTAAAAATCAAGCACAATTTCATAAAATAAATTGAAACCTCATTAATTTAACAATTTACACATCGAATTTAACCAAACTCTATAATTAACCAAATAAAGGCACGAGACAACATTAAAATACACTAAATCCCCAAAATCTGATGTGAAAAAACATAAGAAATTAAGGTCACATCAATGGTAATCTTCCTATAGATACTTGCACAAGCACTTTAGTACTTATCCTAAAGGTGAATCATCCCAACTAGGTTGATCATTACAGACCAATCAACATGTGAAATTTCGCATATAAAGTTCATGCAATGATCTTGAATGATAAGCTTACAATTTTCTTTCCTAATATGATATCAATAGAACAACATAGTTTCATTAAATACAATAACATACAAGGTTTCATTGGTTTAGCATAAGAGTGTGGAGGATCAAGACCGAAACGTTGTTGGAACCAACGTCATTGTTAAAATTGATATAGATAAAGCGTATGGTAGGATGAAGTGGAATCCAATTCTCAAGATCCTAAGAAGACAAGGCTTCTCAGAATGGATTTGTGACTTATTTTTTAGGTGCTATTCATCCTCCTATTTCATAGTGACACCTACGAGAAAATGATTTAGCTTCTTTAAAAGGTGGGTTCCATTAACTAAACGCACGCTACAAAGAAAACCGTCCGGTGACTCGACCCCGCGACCGACACCCCACACCCCATCCCCACCCCCGCAACCAACTCAATGTTTATGGAAAGGAGACCCTTAGTCCCCTAGCCTCTTCATTATTACTAAGGACCTACTGAGTAGAAACATTAATCAAGCAGTCCATTGTGGTGACATTAATCCTTTCAACTGCATATAGGGTCTTCGGGGTATCTCCCATATTTTCTTTACAGGTGATGCTATTTTCTTTATAAATGGTAGGTATCAGTACATTAGGAACTTTCGGTAAATCCTTATCACTATGGGAAATAGAGTGGGTAGAAGGCTAGATCGACTAAAAGAAGTATTTATATCTTCCGTACCTGCTTAGTCAATCACACCTCATCGATCAAAGGATGGATGGGTCTCACTAAAATAAAATCCCCAATTTATTATTTAGGGGATCCCATATTTATAGGGAGTGTATGGATCCATTTTGTTGATGGTTTGATGGAAAAAATCAATGGGTCATATTGTCAACTAGAAGAACAACTTCATATATTTTGGAGGAAAGATTATCCTCCTAAACAATGTGCCCTCCTCCATGACCATATATATTTTATCGGTTTGTCGGCCTCCCAAAACGGTTACCAGGCATATTCAAAAAGTTCCCAATGGCTTCCTCTAGGACTCTTATTTTGAAATGCATTTTCATTGGGTGAATTGGTCCTGACACATGAAGCCTTTTGCGGAAGAGAGGGTAACGTTAAGAATTTTGGTGAAATCATGTCATACATGTATGAAAATTCATCATGGTATGATATGTAGAGGAAATCCTTATTCTCAAGTTTATTCTACTCAAAATATAAATGAAATCAGGTAGGTGTGCATGAAAACAATCATCGTCTCCCTAAAATATGGCAGGGATTACAGGAGGAGTGACAACTTCTCCGATATAACTCATGTTGGAATATTGGTCATGGGGAGAGTTCTTTTTGAGGTGAAAATTGAGCTTGGTCCACTCTCTTATTCCTGGGATACTAAGATTCATATTTAATGTATCTTGAGGCTAGCCGCCATTCAAAACATATTAATTTTATTTTGTATAATGATAAGAAGTAGGTGGATGATTCCATTTCATGGACCGATGAGGATGATATTCTAGTGTTCACTCTGACATGCTCCAAAAAACTCAATGTTGAGGACTTATGTAAGCTTAAGAAGGTATGGTATAGTATTTTCCCATGGGAAAGGGCCACCTAGAACTCTATGATCCCCTCTAAATATAGATTCCTCATCTAGAATATCTATTTTAATGTTATACCCACATATGGCGTGGTCCAACACCAATTCATTTTACTGGTTTCAAAATGTGCATGCTGCAATTATAAAAATAGTGAAACGGTTCATCATTAAATCATTATTTGAGAATTGGATGACTACACATTGGTTTTTCTACACGGTAGAAAATAAATATTATTTCAATCTAGGGATCCTAATCTTCTTTTCTCATCATGATTTAGAAATGTGAATGTCCACTCCTAAGAAAGATGCATACGGGGGCCGACCCTCACAACGAGTTGTTGGTAAATATGGGAAGCTCATAACCAGTACTAGCACCATAACTCTCACATGGAAATAGGTTGGCTAAAGGAAAAACTATACCATCTACACGATGAAATAAATTCCATAACCTCTAATAGTTGTCTAGAAAAATTCTTCATAGTCTTTCACACTCCGTACATACCACATTAAAGGGAGGATGATAGGAACATGCATGGGCACTGAGTGTCTTAGAAGGATCTATGATTTAGCACTAAACATAATACAAACAATGCTTATTAAAATGGATTCATGTATGGAGGGGGGCTCATTTATGATAGGTCTGGCTCGATTCTTCTAGATTTATGTTCTTATTATGTTGAAGGCAATTCTTTACTAGTTAAATCAAGAGAGATGATGATAAGGTGTTAACTAGGCAGCCTGTAAAATCACTACATTACTAAGATTGAGGTGGATTCTATCGTACTTTCCATATTTTTGAAGGGGGTGAAGCCTCTACATTGGTATACAATTTATTATATAAGGGAAAATATTTCCTTGACGACAATAAGCAGTTTTGACATACATGGCGTGATAGAAACAAAGAGGCAAATATATTGGCCTCTAAAGGTAGCTTGGTGAACCCTATCATTTTTTTACAATACTAATTTTACAACCCATTATTTTAATCTTATTTTTTTAGTGAAAATATTTGGAATAATTTTTGTAAACCACCTTGAGCCATGCTCTTTTGTTTTCAAGTTCTCACTTAACCCCCAAAATTGATCCTTTATAATAAAAATTTATCTTAGAATGAATTCTTATCCTCTAATGCCATTAATATCACAATTATACTTCCTCAATTACCCAAATGTGGATCCCATGTGTTTATAAACTATCTTCACTTATTTATCTATAATACCATGTATTTTCAAGACTTTCACACCCTTTTATCACCATCATCAATTGGCAATAGCTCCAATATGAATTGATAACAAAAAATTTTCACATCATTTGGTTGTAATGAATTAATACTTCATTAAAATATAATTGATACATAGGTGAATATTATTTAAATATAATACATTATTAAATTTTTGGGTTTGAAGATATTTTTTTATTGATTTTTTTATTTTTTATTATATTTCTTTGAATTTAGCATTAATTTGTTGATTATATCATTTTCATGTCAAGAGGTGACTACAAGTTATTTAACCATCCTTTCCAAATTTATATTCTTAACCCATTGAAATATTAATTTAATATCATCTTTCATTTGATATTCATAAGACATTCATCATTTATAGATCTTTCATTCTATATTTTCCAAGTCATAGGAATTTGAACCACATTAATATGATTGAGGCCGTTGGTTTAATATCAATCTCCTTTAACATTTGAAACATAACTTTCATTTATACTTTATTTAAAACATTGATCCCATGAACAACTAAGATAGGATATCCAAATTACATGCCTATTTCTTCTTTCTTACCATACTCTTGGTATTTTTACTTGTTTAAAATAAAATAATTATGGTGGTGGACTTGATTCAAGAGGTTGATTGGGTTAATTTTTTTTAAAAAAACCATGAAAGGTTAATTATTGGGAAAATGAAATAAGGTCCATATGTTACATTATATTAAAATTTTATGATGACCTCAAAAAAATAAATGATAAAAACATGATGAAAAATAGTTAAATATATGATGAAATAGGGGTAATTACTTCTCGAGATGCAATACATGAACCTATATAAAGGGTTAGTATGTATTAGAGAATATGAATGAATGTTTTTCCCTTTCACAAGAGTAGGGGGATTTTGGAAATTACATATTTAGGTTGATATAACCTTTTCATTAATTTATAATTATTTGCTTCATTTCATAAAATCATTATTAGTCTGAATTTCCATTAAATATTCAATAGTCACCCTTCATTTTACATGTCATTTTCAAAAAAACTTTAATGTTATTTCTTAATCATTTGTTCACTGGTTGTATGATTAGTGTGTTAAAAAAAATCTATTTTGGTGATTTTTATTGACAAGAAAATGAAGAATGGGGTCCTTTCTCTTGGGTGATGGTAGGGCTTCCTGATTCCACCAAAGTCTTAATATAATTTTTTATGAGTAAGATATAGAAAGTTTAATGTCCTTGTATTTTTCAAGTATAGATGGAACATTTATAGGGGGGAGTGACTGATTGGTCATGTTTTTATGAATTTTTCTCCTTTTAAATTCAACCTTGAGAACTGGTTAATGCTCTCGATCCGTATAATGATTTCATAAAGGCTTGACTCGTGTGCAATAATTAAACGAAAGATATCATCAAATATGGTTTGGTTAAAATGCCTAATCCTTTTCATTTCGGTTATACCCCCATCATTTATTATCCACTATCATTGATAATTATTTACATCCAATGATAGTCCAGTCCTAAAAACTCAGATTCCAATGTCTCCCCTTCAACGATTACCCCCAACATGTAATCCATTATGTTCCCATGTATTATAGGATACTCTGGAAGAGTCATAACTTCTTCAACAATGATGATTTGAGAATCAATACTTGCACTTATTGATGATAAATCTCCTCCATGAGTATATGTATCAACAAGTCTACATGTGTACAACCTTCAAGAACTTCAGTATTAACCAATAGTGAGTAGCACTTCTGGACTAAAATCCCACTCAGATATTGATTGATTTGAGTTGCACTCATTCTTCTTTATACTTGGGAATCAATTATTCTTCTCTAGTTAATGATCTCTTCACATAAGACTCTTCTCTCTTTTCTAGAATTGAAGTTATTGGGTGTCCTCACTCAGATCTTGATACCTCAATCACATATTTATACACCCCAAAAAATATACCTTGAATGGTATTTTATATATAAAAATATGGAATTTCCTTGAATCTCGCTGGATGGTAATCATTGCATTTAAAATTAAAGGATATTTCTTTTTTTTGTATTCTCATTAATTTTTTTAACTTAGTCATCCTATTATAAATATCATCCTGAAGACTCAGGTTTTTTCTATGTGTTATTTAAATATCATATCTTGATTTAAATTCCTTAAGACAAAAAATTTATTCTTTTACTATGATATTAATGTATCACACAATAAAATTTCTCAAAAACCAATAATTCTAAATTTTTCTATCATTTTTTCATGTAATCTTGTGCATTGAGATATGAAAGCTTTTCATGCATCTAGGGGCTCAATGATCACCACACACCATGGTGTGGAACTTGTAGAAGCCTCATGCACATACATTGTAAGTCTAACATAATGACCCATATATAACTAATATTAATCCTTACAAATCTTTCATTCACTGTTATATAGTAAGGGAAATGAATTTACATAACTCATATTAACTAGAATCATGTGCTTGAATACTTTTGAAAATCAGATCATGCAGCTTCCTCCTTGTTCACATGGACTAACTTTCTTCTGCATGTAACTAAGTAAGATTTCATACATTTCTCTTCTCTTCATTTTAATGGATGCACAACTTCATCTTTTTGCAATTAGTCTAGCTACCATACTAGCACTCATGATAAATCAATGTCCATGGTTGGAACATCTCTCATGGTTGGTTGAAATACTCACGGTAGGACTATTACTTGTAGTTAATTATAATAACATATTAGGTTGTTCAGTTGGTTGCCCTAACATACAAGGATCACTTTATATTTCTCAAATTAATATGGTTGATGTGCACCTCACAATAGATTCTAGATATTTGTGTGGTTTGTGACACCGCGCAATAGCTCTTAGCTTGATTGTGTGGTAGGTTCATTTAATATGTTAGGATACTTTTGTGGTTGATAATTTACTTATTATTATAAATATAATTCTTCCATGATCGATCATTCCATTTTCATAAGTTCATAATGAGCATGGAGCTCAATATGATCATGGATATGGTCAGACATCCGAATACTCAAGAAGAGTAGCCTAAGCGTGCGGTGGAAGGTGATGACATGGCATCATTTCATTTCACCTAGAGTAATATCAAAATATTTTATGATGGAGAAAAAATTATTTATTTTAAAATTCACCCCACATAAAACTTATCTATAAACCTACATCCCTTGATAAGAGGTATCACTCCCTTATCCATGTAGTAAAGACATACTAGGCCCGATAGTTCCCTTAGACCATTGTTCCTGACCCCATTACATAGTTAATCACCAATGATCCATATGCACTGACCTATATAAACCCATGCACCAATGTGCATTCCCTCTCCTTAATTCCCATACATAGGATCAACCTTATCTATGCCCCACTATGCCATTATGAATGGATTTTTTGTGGTAGAACCACCTCCTAATTAAAGTTTACATAGTTCCCATGACTAAAAATTGTGGTCCTATTTTTTTTAAGATAATATCATATGAAAGATTTCTTAATAAATACTAAGTTTAATGATCTATATATCATACCAAAAGTCGTCAAATTTTATGCTCCATATTGAATATATTTTAATATCCTGAAAGAATTACTTTTAACATTCTTCACGCAAAAATATATATTTTTTCTTGGACTTGTCAATCATCAATATATATTAAAAAATAATATTATATAAAATATGAATTATTTTTAAAAAGACATTAGAACATTTCATGATCAATAAGAATAGTTCAACAATCATCACATGTGAACTTGGATACCTTATCATGTTTGGTATCCAAAACCAACACATGAATCCATAACAGTCCTCCAAGCATCATCACCAATCACATATTGACTGCTCTAATAATTACTCATTGAAAAAAAATGAAATACTAAATTGGGAACATTAATATCCACCTTTGAATTTATTTTCATTACCAAAATCATTCAAAAAGAAAATATGTATGATTTACTGGATTTAGTCTTCTCCACCTTATTAATAATAACTGAAAATAATGGTACATGGTTCTTATCACTTCATTCTTCTTTTTCAAACACCTTATCATATCTCACAACATCATTGATTGAAATATCCTTAAAGAGGTAAGATAACACATAATTATATAGTAAATAGCCTTCAGTTAATATACATCATGTATACATGGAATGAACCTATGTAAAAAATAATAAAATTTTAACTAATGTGATCTATTTTGTCCATAAAATTCAATACATGTGATATCATGCATAAAATATCATTTTAGGGTCCGTTATAAATATATTTATCAATATAAACATATAAACTAGACTTATATCAACAAACCATTAAACCAGTTCATGTGAAAATTAAATAGCTCCCCCATTTTTCTCATGTTAACCAACACTCCCTCATAGTAAGTGAATTTAATATAATAATTACCAAGGGTTTTAAGTGTTATTTTCATACCTCAAACTCCATATTTAATGGGGATATCAATACCAAAAAACTGGGTTTCCACAAATCCACCCTTTATCAGTGCTTTTTTTAGCACTGATAAAGGCCCCCCTTTATCAGCCCCTTTTTTAGCGCTGATAAAGGCCCTCCCTTTATCAGTGCTTTTTTAGTAGCGCTGATAAAGGGGGGTTTATCAGCACGCATTTTCCTAGCGCTGATAAATGTGTATATTTCAAAAAAAACATAAAAAATAATATATTGATATATAAGAATATTTATATTGATATAAATATAATAAATATTTTTTAAAATATGTTTTATATCGATTTGATATGTCGTAGACCCAAAATGGACACCCCAGAGCAGAAATTATGGCCATTTGTAGGGATTAAGGACCTTTTAGTACCTTTTAAGAATATGAGATGGTGTTAAAATGGTCAATGTAGTGTAGGTCTGGTCATAAGATTCGATTTGATATGTGATTGAGGCAAAACGCACACCCGGAGCATACGTTATGGAAAAACGGACCCCCAGAGCCAAACTTATGACCGTTCAGAGGGTTTTTGGTCCTTTTTGAACCTTAAAGAATGTTATAAGGGGTTTAGGTGATCATAGGAGTGTGTAACTTTTCACAATATTCGATTTTATATGTGGTAGAGCCAAAACGAACACTCGGAATAGAAGTTACTGTCGTTTGAAATTTTGCAACTCTCGTATCTCCTAAAAACCTAAGAAACAAACAACTCACTAAAACAAGAATAACTTCTTATTCAGTTGTCTATTTGAGTGTCGTGACCATTAAAATCGAATCTCATGAAACAAGTGATGACCAAGTCTATTCTAAACTGTTAGAAGATCAGAGGAACGAAAGATATATCAGTTATAGAACTCCAAAAAAAAAGTCCAACTTCAAACGTCCATAACTTTCACTCCGAGTGTCCATTTGGGCTCTACTACATATAAAATCAAATAGAAAGAAGATATATATGAAGAGAAATGAGTTATACATAGTCTAAATTATTTTTGGGAACTGAAAACCCCAAAAAACCACCAGAAGGCCTCCAAAACTCAGTTTCCGTGTTTGAACCCCTATCAAAATTTTCTTAAAACTATCATAACTTATGATATGTGTGTCTTTTCGGCCTTCAACACCTTTTTTATCATAGTTAGTTCCATGAGCTTCAGTTTGACTATTCACAGAGCTGAAACGGACACCCGGAAAAGAAGTTATGCCTTTTCCTGTGACTCTACGATTTGTTAGATTTTTCAAGACCCCATTTCTAGCACTTTTGTATATACATATTAATATATAATACTTGTAAATATATATAAATATGTATAATTATACCTACAAATATACATATAACATATATCTCTCTGTGTGTGTGTTGTATATATGTATGGATGTTTGTATGTATGTATTTATTTATTTATAAAAACACACATAAGAAAACGTATTTTATAAATGTATTTAAAACTAATATTATAAATATATATTAATATACAAATAAATATATGGATAAAAAATTATAACTAAATAAATATATAGATATATATAGATTTAAATATATATTAATATACGGATATATATATATATATATTAATATAATTAAATATATGTATATATTAATATGACTAAATATATATGTATATATTAATATGACTAAATATATATGTATATATTAATATGACTAAATAAATAAATATATATATTAATATATGAATATATATATTAACATAACTAAATATACATATATATTAATATATGAGTAAATATAACTAAATATATATATATATAAATAAATAAATATATTAATAAATAAAGAGCAAAACAATATGGTGGAGTGGTAAAGGTTTAGGCGCACAGGCAGGAGGTCTCGAGTTTGAATCCTGGGGGAGGCAGGTCACGCACGCAGGTGGGGGGAATTACCTAAAGCTGTTAAAGGGGGGCGGGGCTGGGTGGAGTTGGCCTGGGGCATGCGTGGGCTACCATGGGCAGTGGGCACTGTTAAAGGGGGGATTCAAGTGTTGTTGAAGCCCCCCAGAATTGAAAAAAATATAATTTTTTTAATTTTTTGTAAATTTTTTTCATCTTTTATCAGCGGTTTTCTGAGCACTGATAAAAGGGACCCCCCTTTATATTTTCCTTGATCAACAAAACTTTTTTTAGCACTGTTAATCGACTTTTCTAGCACTGATAAAGTCTATATTTGTAGTAGTCTATCCTGATTTTCTTGATTTTCTAGTTTCACCAATATTGTGATATATAGATATCTCCAGATTCATTTTCTCCCCCTTAAGGTATACATTGACTCCTTCATATGCATGGGGATTTAATACTCTATGAATACCAACAACATCATGTTGTCTAGTAGTGAGAGCCTCAATCACCTCTCCTTCAATTCCCTGCATGTTAGCACACATAAAAAAGTATAATGAGGAATAAAAAGTTAACATATATTTTCACTAGAAGAAACATTTCAGTTGAGGGTTTCCTCTGACCCTATACTTCTCTTTTATTCAAAACTTAGCAAGGAAGGTATTCTTTGTACAACATTTCCTATGTTTTTCATCAGTATTTTTATGGACTTCATTCTTCTATTGAATTTCACCTTTTTATGTATTTTATTTCACTAACTGAGATACCAATGCAACATTATCAACCTTTTATTACACCATCCTTTATATGTTGTCTTATTAGATTGGTAGTATTTTCATGAAATCATATGTTCTATGCCCGACCTACTCACATATTTCAAACAAATTCTTCTAAATTTTTATGTTACCACTGCTAGATGAATCCTAAAGTACAATAAAATTTTATTATTTCACCACTTTATTTCCAATATCCTTAGAATTAATTTGTTCGTTCCCCATGTTTATTTCCTTGGCTATTTGATCAGGACAAATAATCAAGCACTATTTCCTATCATTTTAAACATTCTTAGGCTTCATACATGCCCTTTCGATTGATATAACAGTACATGAATTCCCATTTTCTTTATACAAAACCTATCTAGGGGGTCTAGTAATGCATTCCAATACTTTATGACCATATGATACACACTTACCACAAACCTCTTCCAAATTTTAAAATATGTTCTATGTGGATATATTTCATGATGTTCTTATTATATCATTTTTCCTTTGTGAATTAGCTCTCATTTTTTTCATCAAAATACCCTATATGGTTCTTATATAATAATTGGTAATGGAATATTATACCAAAAAATATTCCTTTTACCCATACATTATACAACACTAGTGATATCTTCTAAAATTAGATATTTTATTTTGATAAACTATTTATCCAGATGTATTATATTGATATTCTGCTCAAACTAAGCCTTCTTTTGCATAGAGAGAAGCAAACTTCATGGGATCATTCCTTAATTTTATGGGAAATAGAATATATAATGATTATTTTTGGTTAAAATAGGTCCTTACTTGTGTCTTTATCAAACACTATTAGAGATAAAATATTTAACATGAGGCATGTTAGGTGTATATTTTCATTTCATGTTGTAACCCATATTCTCACCAACTTTAGAATATTCACCTTTAAGTAAATCGGACTTATTATAATATTCTCTAAATTTGTCCTAATACCTTTAAAAAATCATAAATATTTATTATGTCTCCTGTTTATTCTTATTTTACAGTTATCTTCTCATAAAGTTCAATGATAATATTTTATTATTCATCTTCCCTAAGCTTTTGCTTCTTTATCACATCAAATTTGATACTTCCTTCTTGATCAACTCTTTTTTTATTAAACAATCATTAATTTTTTCTTCTATAAATTTATTTTTTTTCTTTTAGGAGTCTTTTAATCTACTCAATGAAAGATTTCATCTTCCCTTTTAGCTACAAATCAATTTCTTTCCTTTCTTCTCAATCATCATCACTTCTTCATGAATCAAATTCCTTCCCAACATGAGTTAAGAGTTGACCACATCAATTAATGAATAATGTGAGGATTAATGATCCTCCATGATCACTAAATTTAAAATTTTTATAATGGGATAAATATTCATATTTTAACCCTTATTATGGTTTTATTCTTTATCATCCTCCTCATATAATTTAGACTCTAACTTTTTTCTTTAGACAATTTTTTACAATATAACCAATACCATCAAAATTATAACATCTCTAAATTTTTTACCATTCACATTTTCCTTGTTGAATATATTTTATGTAGTATCAATGATGTGAGTAATATCTCTATAAGATTCCTTATCATCTGATTTACTTAATTAAACATCATCTTAATCATTGAATTTTTCTTTTCTCACTGATTCAATGTCCATTTCATCTTTGTCTTTGTTTATGAAAGCTAGAGCCTTCCTAATTTCACTGTCTATGAGGATTATATAAATTTTATCCAATTCCATATATTCATTATCCACCAAATTTTAAACCTTGGGATGAAATATGTCCATGAAATTTCTTATTTACTTCTTCACAATGATTGATTCCACCAACTTATCACCAAGTCCTTGAATATTGTTGACTATTTCATTTACCCTAGATAAATAATAAAAAATATTCTAATAATAATTCATTTTTATGTCTTCAAACATACTCCTAAAAACTTTTAATTTTGTATCATTAATATTTATAATTCCCTCATAGTTGCTTCTATTTTCCCCTAAACTTAATTAGAAGATCCAACACTCATTACCTTTATATATACTTTTTCTAAGAGAGACATCAAGATATTTTTTTGGATTTTTCATCCATATTCATATTCATATTTTTAGTATGGTTCATGTGATCACCTTCAACAATATGTAGAAATCCTATTCAAGTAGCATCGCTAGCTTCTAAGTCGAGTGAAAGGAGGTAAGGAATCATATTATTCCCCATCTGTGATAATTTATTCCATCAAAGATAGGTACTCCTCATCTATTGAAAGAATTGGGATTCTCCATTATTTTTTTCCATCTTTATAAGGAACCTTTTACTCATATACCAATTGTAGCGCCCTAGTCCAGATGGAACACTAAGAGTTTGGGAGGTGAATAAGTGGTCTTCTTTTAATGGATTCTTATCCTTTTAAATTCAACCACTAGAATAGGATAAAGGTTAGGATCCACTCAATGATTTACCAGAGCCTCACCTCATGTGAAATAATTAAATAAAAGATGAAAACACACAATATTTACAAGGTGTATCTAAATTTTTGACTCCTTGGTATATTGGTTTTACCCCCAACATAGATTCTCCATTATATTCTACAATTGTTTATAACCAAGAATAGTCTAGTCCTATCAACATAGATTCTACTATGTTTCATTATACAATTTTATCTTAACACAAAATCAACAATGGTCCCATGACCTCAACAATGATGATCTTTTAAGGAAATACTTTAACCTCTTAATGATAACCTTCCTCTACAAGTGGATTGATCAATAGGTATACACATGTAACCTTAAATAAAATCAGTAACAACCAATTTTGATTACAAATTCTAGTATCAAAACCCACTCATATCCAAAATGATCTAAGTCCACTCTTATTTTTAAAAATTGGGAATCAATTTATTTAAATTCCTCAAGTATAAAAAATTAATCTTTTCATGTAATCCTAACATATCACACACTGAAATTCCTAAAAAACCAATGATTTTAAAATTTTCCAACCTATTTTCATGTAATAATGTGCATGGTGATGTGAAATCATTTCATGCATCTTGTAGATAAATGATCATGGATAGGGAAAAATATCTAAATACCCAAGCACAGTAACCCATGCATGAGGTTGATGGAGAGGATATTGAATCATTTTATTCAGCCTAGAATAATTTTCATATATTTAATGATAAATAACCAGTTCATGTGTTTAATACATATCCCTAAATAAACATATTTATGAATTATCATCACTAAATAATAGGTTTCACTCCCTTATTCAGTTAGTAAACACCAATCGAGACTAGTGGTTCCATGTGGCTACTGCGCCTGACCCCACAACAAGGCTAATAAACAATTCTCCCTATGTGTCGAACCATGTGCACACATACACCAATGTGTACTCCCTATCATGTATTCCCATGAATAAGCTTTACCTCTTATAATCTACAACTTTCTTCTATGGATTTCTATGTGTGTTTGAATTGGCTAGAGCTTGTAGTTGATATAATTACCACAACTATAAATGGTTGGCCTATTTTTATTTTTAAAATAAACTCTATCTCAAAAACACTTAGTAAATTCTATGTGTAATGTTATAAAAATCATAAAAAATGTTCTCAATTTATATCCTGTATCTTAAATTGATTTTAATCTCCTTAAAATCATCCTTTTATCATTCTTCATGAAAAAAACAATATATTTTTTCATGGAATTTTAAATCATCAATATATCTTCAAAAATCATGTTATAAACAATATTATTTCTTTTTCAAACATCATTAGAAAATTTCATGACCAATAAAAATAGTTCATAAATTTTCACATGTAAACTTAGATGCCTTATCAAGTATGACATCCAAAATAAACTCATGATTCCATAACAATCCTCTAAAAATCACCACCAATCATATATTGAATTCTTTAATCATTACTAATTGAAAAAAAAATTCAATTATAACTTTTTAACTTTAGTCCAGAGCATCCTAAAATTTTAAATATTGTTGATTTAATTAATTTTGTTGTTCATTTAATTTTCACATGAAGAAAGGTATGATAACAATAATGAACTATGTGAGACTTACAGAAATAAATATACACATTCATAACCCTACAATCCATAGAATTCTTAAAAATTATATCAAGATATAAATTTTTTTAAATTAGAGAACAAGTATATCAAATCATCCAATAATTACCTGGGTCTATGTTGAAATGAATATTTCAAATTCACTACTAGAATTTATTTAGATATAATTTATATATCAATATATTTACTAAAAACCTATCATTATGAAGTTTTGGGTGGATTTCTATGTAGACTATAATTATCATATCCATAAAACTGAAAATTACAGAGGAAAAAATTCCAAAAATGAAGTAAATGAAAAATAAAAGGCTAAATAGGTTAAAGGTTAACTAGTTATTGATGGATCAAAAATTAATATAGCCATTACGTCATTAATTAATGAAATTGAGGATACACATGTTGGTGATATTGATCATTTATTTACATTAAAATTCTAAAAATAAATATGTTTGGACTACAATACATGTTTAAGAATCTATTTTATGTTATAAAAATCTCTAATTAATTATCTTATAAACCATCTCAAATAGAGAGTAGTGTATTTTATCCACCTATATCAATTTTTATAACATGGTAAGAAAAATATATTTACAATATTCCATGTAATACTAGAAGTAAATTTTCACATGTATTTTGATTTATTCTATAGAAACTTGTGATACTTAAAGACTGGGAAGAATAATCTATAAGAAATAATAGATTTTATGATCATAACATTACATGGTCTAACATACAAAAACTTCTTTTTTATATTAATTTTTTTATGAATTATGAAGGATATAAATGATCATGATACCTATTTTTAACAAAATAAATATATTATAGACAATAAACTCAATTAAATTGTTTTTAAACATGTAAAGAACAAAAAATATTAGTGGAATGAACCGAAATCCAAGAAGAAGAAGAATAATGATCACTAAAACCATGACTTAATCATATTCATTGCATTGGAAATAAAATATCATAGTTATGATTTGAATCCGGAAGATATTTATGTTTATGAAATATGGGATGAGGATCCTAATTATGTATAGGGTAAGAAATAAGGTAATTAGGATGGTTTACTCCATTATAAAAAAGCTAAAATGAAGAATAAATAGGTTATTTAGGACAATTACACATCAAATAAAAATTTTATCCATGCTCTGTCAATATTTCACAAATTATATATAGGGATAGATTTTATAGTGGATCTTAGACATTTTAGTATATTTTTATAAAATATATATTATTTTTCATCATGATTTCTTGTATGTGCTGTAATTAGTGCCCACTATATTAGATTGGGGAATTGAAAAAATTATCCCATTCTTCTTATAATAAACTATAATAAAAGTATGTAAATTTCTTCCATAATGTAATTATAAAAAATTTGAGTATATAAGATAGAATTTATTTGAAATTATAGTGTGATGGTTAATGAGAAAAAATATATTTTAATTGAAATTTTTTTATATCAGCATGGTACATATGATCAAGACCCCACTTGGATATTGCGAAAGATAAGGATGGAGACTGCTTGAGATTTCTTATCACAAAGAAATCATCAAGGTTAATCCACTCTAAACCCTAATCACTCCATCATGGAGGTGTTTTTTAGAAAATCTATCATGCCTGATGCTATTAAAACCCCACCTTGTATATACCCATCAGACTTTCAGTATAAGGGGAAACCAACTGTTTCTTTATAAAGTATGGATGCAGACTTTCTTTCTTAAGATTTTTAGTATGTGCATATTTGTATGTTTCCACGTCAATATCCTTCCATTAACATCATCAAAAGGTCCCTTGAAACTATATCACTTTTCATCTTCAATGTGAGACATCTTGATTCCAAACACGTCTTGGTTTGTTTCCCCCCCAAAGTGGACTATTATAGATGATGGTATTATGGTAAGTAGTCTTTTGTGGGGTGTAATATTGATATTATGAAATAGACCCCAAATTTTGGTAAGGATATAAAGCCACATCTGGTCACCATTTGGTTAGTATTTCAAGTCCTACCCATTTATCTCTTTAATTTGAATGCCTTTTCTATCATTTCCAACATCATCAGAATTCTTATTAAGCTTGACTAATCTAACTGTAAACTATCAAGATCCTTTGGTGCAAGGATTCGTATAGTTATGGATGTCTCAAAACCTCTACCCTCTATTATATAGATTCAAAATGAAAAAAAATTATTTTTTTAAAAGGGATACTTATTAAAATCTCCTAATTATTTCTTTTCTTATTTGAAATTTGGTCATTATAATGATATATTTGATATGGTGTACCCAAATGAACCCATTTCACAACTACCTATTCAACAGAATACTATCTCAATTAAATAAGGAAAACCTGATGATCCTATTAGAGTGAAGGATGACACAATATATAGGTATAAGTACTTATATTAAATTGTATCTTAGGATGTGGTTAGAAATTATAAAGGCCCCTTCGATGTATAATTAGTATATACATAAGGAAATATTTTTTTTAGATTTATGGATACTTGTCATGATTCCCAACCCACCTATAAGAAGGAAGAGGATTAGGAGCATCATAGTTATGATGAATCCATTCACGACACACAAGAAAAATATATCCAATTTGAAGAAAATTTACTATGATCTAGTACTCCAAACAGGATAAAAACATTAATTGATTTATATGGTTTTATCACTCCACATCCTAAAAAGACCCAAAAATGTAATGTTTACTATAACTTGATGATGAACATTATAACTAGATCCTGAAGAATTATTATTAAGGATAAAAAATACATTCCTTCTCAAAATATCATGGATAATCCTCATTCATCCTCTAATGAATCATCCTTTGATGAATCATCCTCTGATGAATCATCCATTAATGAATCATCCTCTGAGGATGAATATGTTTCCAAGATCAATAATGAAAATCATATTATTAAGTAGGGTGTAATAGAGGAAACATACTAATGGGTTTATGAACAAAATTTATTAGATTTTAAAATATATTGAGGGGTATATGTTTGTGGATGATTACATTGATCTTAGAGTGCACATGTTTGTTATAATTGAATCAGAATTTAATAAGAATCCAATGATTTATGTTCAGAATCTCTAGTGGAAATTATTGAGAATGATTGCTGTATTGGTATGATTTCTATCTCTTTATTATGTAATCATATATTTTCTATTTATGTACTTACTTTGTTTATTTTTAATCATGAAGTTGAGTAATGAGTAATTTTAACTTATTCAATGTACTTGTTACCTATAGCTACTGGTTAGGGCTGTAAAAATATAGAATTTGTGAATTAGTTGACATTAGAATCTAATCAGCACTATACTATTTCATTTTCTATTTGGACTTGATTTCTATACTGGTTATCATTTGAATGTATTTTTTTTAGGAAGGTTATATAACTATCTACAGAGTGATGGATTTTTTTATTATATTGTATGGATATATTTATGTGGCACTTTTGATGTTTCTAGATGGATATTGATTATTAATTCCTTATATAGTATAAAATCATCTACAAGTTTTGATATTACACCCATTAGGGATTGTTGGTTCTTATCTAAAGGAAAATTCTCTTCTTACTGCATGGGCATGAAGAATTATAGAGGCATGAATTCATTTATATTTTTTCCTACCACACTTTAATTTCTCAATGATGTAATTTTTTAATGATGAATTTGGATGGATTCTAGATGCATTCACTCTTAGATGATTAATGGTGGGGAGATATTTCTTTTTGGAGGTTGATGTTGTCGGAAGCCTTTTCACCTACTTTTTCTTTGACAATCAATTCTAGACAGTCATTATCTTCTTATGTACAAATGAGATCCTACTTATACCAACACATAATTACCTTTTCATGTATTTAATATATCACATGCACTTTAATACCTACTAATGATTTCACTAATCTTTTACTTATATCATTATAAATCTATAAGTGATAAACTTCAACACATGCACATGCCTAGATGAATCTGCACCATATTGTATTAGAAGACACCTCATTGCGATCTTGTGGTGGATGAAACATGAATGATGATACACATTATATTTGATTTTAATGTTAAATGGAGAGTCATATGATGAAAATATTGTTGAATAGGTGATGAAATACTGAACTTAAATGTCCTTTTCCAAATATACATCTGCTACTTATCTTTCTTGTGTTACTTGGAGGCTTAGGAATTAATCTTACAAGTCTGGAATTTATAATAAGTGATTTATTTTACTATTTATGAGGTTTATCAATTCAATAATTTTTAATTTAATTTTTCCATCTAGAGTATCCTCTAAAAATGGTTTGGGGTATTTTTGGTACGTTTTCACTATATTTTATGTTGGTGTAAGAATTTTTCACCTCGTGATTTAACATGAACTTATTTAATATTCAACTAAAAGTTTGAAGGGTATGAGTTGGTCCTCCATCTCATATCTCATATCAGTTTAGAACACTTGTATTTTTATATTAATTACTTATTATCCTTCATCTATATAAAACCATTCTAAAAACTCTTCCTTATTAGTGTGATTTAATTTCTGAATGGTAGATTTATATTTCTTGAAATATTATTGATAAAGTATATACACAAGATAATGATTATAACTACAATAAAATAATCTTGAGTAATGAGAGAAATAAATTTTCATTAAGGTATATCATAATGTGATATTGAATATATATGAAATGTTGGGAAATTATATTCAAAGATAAGTGATATTAAAAAGTGAATTCAATAATCAAACATGATTGAGTACCTAATTAAAATAATCCATTAAAATTTTATTATTTTAAATTATATAATTATTCTATTGAAATGATTGGTTTTAAATTTCTTGAAAAAATGATATTTTTATTTGAAATCATTGTTTATATTTTTCTTATGGACTAAAAAAAGATTAAGTGTGTAAAAATTTGATACTTCAAACATATATTTATATGATTAGTGAATTTTTTGAATGGAATTGAGAATATTTTTATTAATTTTAATTTTTATTGATGATTATAAAAATAATATTACATTACAATTGAATTAAATAAATTTGTAGAAGATATATGAAAAAGGATAGGAACTATGATGTGGTTTTAGAAAAATAATGGTCATCTTATGTGAAGAAAAAATGAGCAGTGTAGAATACTCTATGTCATGGGGAAGTTTAACCTTCGTAAATATGGATTATGATTTTCAAGAAGTAAAACCATAATGAAAAATATAATATGGTGATGGTCACTATACCTTAAATCAAATGGAAATTGAATGAAAATGACCAAAACCATGGTTGGAGTGAACTCTAAAAACACCTAGAGAACCTTGTTTTCCAAACACAAAATGGTAAGGTTGAGTAATCTATTTATAGTAGATCAAAATTAATATATAGAAGATAAAAAGATAAATTAATATCTCCCTATTTTCATACCTAATAACCCATATATTTCATATATAATGTGAATCTTGGTATAAACACTACTATAGAGCATGATCATGGTCAAAAGATTAGATAAATTTTCACTATTTTGGGTTAAACCTTGTAAAATACTCATTATTTTAGTTATTTATAGGAAAAATAATTATATAGTGGGGTTAAACCATGATGTGGTTAGAAAAGATTATTAAAAATATATTTTTCCTAATATTTTATAAGATATTATATTTTTAATACATTTTTTGAAGTTTATTCAGGTTTCTTTTTATTATAAAAGAATTCATTTCACAAATTATACATTCAAGTTGGTAGGTTTTAATTAATTCATGCATTTTAAATTCATTTTTATGTATTTTTAGTTAAAATACACTGTTTTGATTTTTTATAATTATCTAATAAAATGAATAGCCCATTTATGATGAAATTCTACTTGATCATGAGTGGCTAGTATCTAAAGAGGTAAAAAATTGAGAGTATAAGGATGGGTGTCTGAATATTAATTTGAAATCACTTATAAATATATATATTTTTATAATCATCTTGAGACTATATTTTTTTCTTATTAATTTATAATTCTTTTACAAATTGGTTTTTAAATGAAGTATTTTCATGAAACATTATATAATTAAATAATAAAAAATATTAGATTCATATTTTTCTAACTAAGGACGAACTTAAGGCACTTGATTTTGTTTTTTATTCATTCATAATACTAATATTAGATTAAGTATAATTTATGGATGTGACCAAAATGAAGTTGATTACTTTTTAAAAACCATTTATCCATATAGCTCAATTTATTTATGAATGTAAGAGAGAAATTTATTTTTAGAAAGTCATCCTTTATAATTGATTTCTTACAATTTGTTTTAATTGATTATATTTTATTATAATAAAATATTGTTTTACTTATATTTTAATAATTCATAAATTTATAATTTAGGGTAAACAATTAGTGGGTACACTCATTTACTATTTAATTCACCATCTCCATGAGAATTTTCTAATACTAAATGTTATATTAATAAATATATCTAATATATTAATAACTAACATATTATTACCGCAAATACAATTATTATTAATTATTAACATTGATTATGATGGAATTTAGATGAGAGGGATATATTGGTCTAGGAGGCTATGTATTTCTATGACTATTTTGGTGTTTCTGATAGATTTATTTATAGATCGTGAGTGTTTACTTGTTGTGTCAGTACAAAACATTTTTAAAGTTAAATATTTTATGAACTTAGTTGGGGATCATGAGATGAATGGAAACATCAGAGGTAATATTAATAAGGATTCAAATGGAAAGTAAGGATCTATTGCCTCACTCAAATTACAAGATTTTGAGTGCATTGTCTATAAAGGGATAACTAATCATGTCTTGTATAATGGTGATTCTATTTCCAAGAGGCTTGAACATTATAAGAAATCCATAATCACCCAAATATATTTAATAAAATGTGTAGTTTCAAAGAAGTTATGTTATTTAGTATGTATCTTATCTAAGATTTTAGGCTTTTCAAATTGGAAATGTATTTCAATTGGACATTGTTTTTACAAATTATATTTATATTTGCAGATTTGAAGGATAAGGCATGTGGATTTATTCCACTTAACCTAAAAATTTGGGTCTTAAGGATTCACGAGTATAATTTACATATTAAACTACTTGAATATAATGATACATATACACAATTTTGGGTTTTAATTTATAGTCTAAATTTGGTGTGATGGAAACCTATAATCTTGATTGACATTTCTTCCACTATTGGAATTATGATAAAAATATATAGTGGATCTGAAATGGACATCTCTATTCATTATTTGAGGGTTCTAGTATAAATTAATCTTATATCTACATTTATTGAAAATGTTATTTTATCAATAATAAACTATGATATCAATATTATGATTGAATGTGAGAAAGTTCTGTGATTTTGTTAAGTTTAAGGAATATTTGGGAACTTTATGACTAAATAAAATAATAAAATGGGTTTCTTTATCTATCATTAGAGAGGCCAACATTTGAATCATGGTGTAAGAAGGAAATTTGACCTAAATTAATTTGAGGATAATGCTCATGGATTTGAAGTTCATCAGAATAAATATGATAACACTACTAATTATAGAAGAATTTTGATAATAAAAGTGTAAAATAAGGGAGGTAGTAAGTTATTTATAATCATGAAGGATATTCTATATTAGGACACATTGAGTGGATGGTAGTCATTAGTAAGTAAGTTAATTATGAAGAACGAGTTGAGTTCATGGGGATTTTAGTATTGGGAAGAAAAAATTCACTAGGGTGGTTTCCTTATCTTCATCAAGTGTATGATATATAGATCAGTTCCCTAGTTGCGAAGGACATGGTAAGGAAGATTCCAATGCTAGGAATTAATAATTCAATGAGTAAATTTTCTATTTTTCATATAATTAAATATATTTAGGTCTTTTATTAATTGGAAAATCATCTGGATGTTGTTTTATCCTTGATAAAATGATTTTATTGCAGTATGGGTATACACAGTCTTGATAATGTTAAAGGAGTTTTTCCCACTAAATAAAATGGGGATTTTGGAAAGATTACCAATTTTGAAGCTCAAATGGAATAAAATAAATCTTCATGAATCTAGGTAGAGGATGAAACTAAAATTAATTTGGTAGATGAGGATCAAGGTAAAGTAGATACGAGTATTGAGATTAAGATAAATACAGATCATGGGAACCTATGAAATTATCATATCGTATAGATCCATCAAGGACAAGATGACTTTTATTTATTTAGTTAAGATAGGGGATGAACTCTAAGGCCTTTACCTAATACAATATTAGATTAATTCACATATGAAACTAAATAATATTGAGGCAATTTGGGTAGATATTATGGATTAAGTAACTACTCGTGGCTGTTATACCATTAAATATGTTTTAGCTAAGTGAATGATAACATTAGTTTATGTAGAGGGATTCAAACCTAATCCTAAAAGGAAGTAAAGGATAAAGAAATACTGCTACAACTAGAACTATACTATGGTTACTAGGTCATATATGAATTTAGATTAATTTAAATGGGATGGGGACACTGAGGTTTTATAGATATGGATATGATTTTCTTAATTATGAATAATATTTTATTTGTTTTTATTTTCATTTTCATTATTGGAACTGGATGTTTTAGCCATCAATATCCCTTGTACGATCACTTGTTATGACCTCTTAGTTTCTTTTATTAAAGGGGATAAGATTTTCCTTCCCACTCAATATTTTTGGATTTTTTTATTATTACTGACTATTATAAATCCAACTAATATAATTAGAATATAATAATAATAAATTTTCACTATTATTTACCTATTATGCCTCTCTCAACTCTCTCTCCATCACATTATGATATTATTCCCATATTTATATGTAATTTAAGTCTGTTTCTGAGTCGATCAAGGGGTTGAAGAGCTATTCGGAAGCTCAGAGTTGGTGTGGAAATGGAAAAGTGGTTGGAAGAGATACAAGTAATCCATCCACTTTATGTTGAGGGCCTTTGACCATCATATGTAATGTTCGCATTAAGGATTTCTCAATAGGAAGTGATTGGGAAAGCTAGTGAGACCCACCTACCAGCTAGTGGCATGTTGGAAAAGTGGGTTTCCTAAAGGTGACCCACCTAACAACTGGTGATACTAAGTAGCTAGTTGAAAACCTTTTTAGATTCCTGAGTAATCTTTCGGACACCATTAGATATCCGGTGGTGGCCAGTGGCATCACTTATTGTGATTCTTGGAAGGGTATTTTATGTCTTTTTATAAGGAAAATTAATTTTATTATTTTAATATCCTCCCTCGACCTTTCTTCAGCACATGAGAAACAAGTGTATCTTCTTGGGTGATTTTGGATTCTCTAAACTCAATTCTTGTTGAATCTAAGTGACACTCATTATAGTAGTTCCCAATCAGTAACTAATTCTCCACTTTGGTTAGCGATCCTCTTCTTCTACATGTTATTATTGAAAAAGGGAAATGTAATCCATGATTTTTCATTATATATGAGCTATCTAATTGAGATTTATATATATAAGGATATCCTTTTTACTTCTTTGAGTCGTTCCTCTCTTCAGGTTCTGGTTTCTTTCGGATGATTGAGATTCCTAGGTAGGTTTCTCGATAATCTCTCTTTACAATTGGATCTTTTATTTCTTGTGTTATAAACCTAAGTTTTTAATATCTTTGATGTTTTACTCTTATATCTAGTATCTATATAAAATAATAATGATTTCTTGATCTTTTGATAAAAGTTGAAAAGAGGGTTTTCATACGATTTGATGTGAAAACCATTTTAAAGAATTATGATCTTGTTTTTGAAATTTAATTGTATTTTTTTTCTTAATAAATGAATTTGATTATATTGATTATATTCAAAATTATGAGGAAAATATCTGGTGTGTTCAACCCTATTTTAGTGTATGTTTTGAAAACTATAATTTATTCAATTATATTAATTTATAAATGCTTTTTTTAAAGTGGACATGATTTGTTTGTAATGTCTTGCTAATCACAATGGGATGTGGAAAGGCCCTATTGTAACTTTAAATAATTTATTTAAAAATATAAAACCAATAGGACATGACCCTTTATATATGTTGGAAACTAAGAATGTTTGAATCATTGTATTGAAATGTTCTTTATTAGGGTGGTGAATTAAATTGAATTGATATAAATGATAAATGAGATTTTACTATTCTGAAGATGATAGGTGTGAGTAATAATTTTAGATTTTATTATAATCAAGATGACATGTTATGTTAAATAGAATGATACTATTTTGAAATGATCACCTCTATTTGAATGTCATGCAAAGAACTGGATTTCTAGGTGGGAATTCTAGGTACACAATTTCATTAGTTAAGTATTATGATTTTTCTAGTGGACTTAGGTGGGACTTAGATCAACCTATGGTATTTGACCCCAGGTTAGGCTATGATATGGTATGTCTAAGAATTTGGGATGTCGTCGATTGATGTGTTGAATATACTACGTAACACAAAAATTTAATCAATGATGATTATTTTTACTTTGTTAATGATATTTTCCCTTTAGCATCTATAGATTTTACGATGATGATTCATATTTATACTACAAGGTAGGGTTATTTTGTAATTTTTTTATATGAATTATGTTTTCTCTAATGTTCCTTTAAAACTACTTTAAAATTCAATCTATGCATGTTTTTATGTGAGAACATAAATTATGGTTATGTTTTAAAAAATAATCAGTTCTTATGAAAATGAGTGTTTCATAGGAATAATTTTGATACTTATTTATAGAAAATAAAACTAGGAAAACCTATTTTAAGATCATAATTTTAAAACTTTCATGATATGGATTCTATTTTAAAGTGTTATTATTTGGGTCAGTCAGTGGTGGCCTAATAGTGTTTTAGTTCTCACCTATATATTATAGGTTTACCAGGTTTATCGATGAAATATATATTCTTCTATATTTGGGTTCAATAATAGATTTAGGTGCTAGTGGAATTTCCCCACTTTCACAAGGACGTGTTGCTGTTTTTATATCTTTTACCTTATTGTCAGTGGCATCAGCCATCATCCTTGTTATCCACTCTATTATATTAATATTTTATCTTTTAATATTTTATATATAACCTTATGATTTATTTGGATTTTCATTCCATGGTTATATTATAAGTTTATATTCTATGGGAGAAATCATTTCATGAGTGTTCTTATGATTCCCAGACATTATTTTCCAGACCATAGGGTTAGGAACACCCTTCGAGCCAGTGGAATATTTGTTCAAATGTATTTTTTCATGGATAATAAGGGTTGGTTATTGATAATTAGTGTCAAATGATAATTTTACTTTTTGTTCTGGGATGTATGGTAGTTTGGAGGATAGACTTTTATAATTCAAGTAGTCGGTCATGGGGGGTTCTTGATTACCACCCATCCAAGATGATAATTGAGTTTCCATGGTTTTTTGGGATGAGTATATCTAGAGTTCTATCCTAGTCCTTGAATATTTTTTTTGAGTGTTTATTTATAGAGATTAGGGTTTATGATTTTTTTTTGAGAAAATCAACTTTTTGGAGTTGTTTTTGGAGGGAATTAAGTGGGTACACACATAGAGAACACAATTTAGAAAACTATATGTAGGTTATCTTTTTGAATCTAATTTAATTTTGATGAAATTCATATTATTGGCACATGGTTTTCCAAACCTTGGGGCTAAACCATGCATGGCTGATATTTCATGGAATTTTTATTTTTTTTCTTTTGGTGTTTTGTATTTCTTAAGAGATATTTTCAAAACCAAAAACCTTGGGTTGTTTGGAAAAGAGTTGTGAATTTATTGGAGTCTTAAAATTTTAGTTAATTATTTTTCTTCTATAGAGGATGGATCATTGTTTTTAAAATTATGGGATTTACTCTCAAATTTTTCCAATTAAAAGTGTGTTTTTTGGAGTCTCTAAAATATTTTCAAATTGAAATAGTGAAATGTTTTTGGAAAATATGGATGATTATTTTGGGTATTTTCTTGAGTTTTATATGTTTCCAATTTTTTTTGATGTTGGTAAAGTATAATTTAAATAATTTAAATATAGTTATGTGTAAAATTTTTTAAATTCAGTTTTTTAAAACTTTCAATAATAATTCCTTTTTCTTAAGATGTTTTCAAGTAAATGTAAACATTGATTTAAAAAATGAAATTATTTTTGAAATTATTTTTGTTAAAACACTTTTTTTCCAAAGAGGTGAATTTATTTAATAAATAAATTGAAACTTGGTTTTGTTACATTTGATTTTGTTTAGTGTTGGATTTCTATTTATTAAAAATAGTGTGTTAAGATCATTTTCAATTTTATGATTTTTCTTGTAATACATGACTTATAATGTTTGTTTTGATCAATTTTTTCTTTTTTAGAGTACACCCTCATAAAAATTTAATATAATATTTGGTGGATCAATATTTTTTTTGTGATAGTTGTTCCATTGAACCTAGTATTAGTTCTCTTTGTCCTTACTCTCATTCCCTAGCCTGTGGATTACATTTGAGGGTTCCAAATCCTGAGTCCTACTAATTTTCATATGCTATGAGATTCTTCAAAAGTAGTGATATAGATGAATATTATTGGGGAGAAATTCATCTAAATTTATCTTATATAATACCCCAAGGTTATGTTTATGTACTTTATGCTAGAGGTCTTGGGTTGGAAGTAGTGGGAGTCTATTATGTATATTAAACTAGATAAGAACCATTCCTTTGTAGCTTTCAAGTCATAGTTTGACCAAGATTTATTTTCCAATAAATTAAAGAAGTTAGATGCTCTATTATTTTATGGTATCCTATAAGGATATAAAATGGTGTTGGAGTAATATTTAAATTTTATTGATATATTATTGTATCCTCAAAATCAGGCCATAAATGATTCTTTAATGACAGGTCTTCAACAAAACCATTCACAGGTCATGTTCACTGTGAGAATTAACTCATATGATTTTTTTTTATATATGATAAAAAGGATGAAGCATGGTTAGTGGGAGAACCAAAGGTATTAAATGATTCTAATGTTCATGATTGTGATGGAGAAAAGTTTAATAATGGAAAAATGTAGTATGCTAAATCAGATCCTATGTGTAGTGTAATCAAAAGGTCATTATGTTTCTTCTCACTAGATTCCCTTAGAAAGAAGAACTTGGTTTTATACTAGTGAACAATATTTTTTCATATGAATCAAACTTGTAATAATAATCATAAATCTTATATCACTTTTGTTCATATGGGTCATTCTCAATGGTTCTACCTAGCACTGTTTTCACCTCATTAGGGATAGGAATCATTATCTCTTAAGGAAACTATAATATATTTAGAATATTAAAGACAATAGAGCTCTAGAGATAGGCCATTGATTGAAGTAGTTTAACGTAATAGAGGAGATTCCAGTGAAAGTTTATAATGATCCATCTTGTTGATCCTGATGTTAGAGTGAATGATGCTTATGTTTTCCTTGATACAATTTGTTTTGAATTATGTAACTTATGATGTTGGGATTTCTATTTTCGTTTACCCAGGTTTTTCTATAGTAATTTCAATGAAATTCATAGTCTAATTACAGTATTCTATTTTAATGATGTACGATGATATTTATAAGGTTTTTTATGTTTTCTTCAACTAGTATGAATTCCATGTTTTTGATGAGTTTATTTTTTGGAGTTTAAATATAAGGGAAATTAAAATATATTACGGAGACCACCATTATTGAAATTGTTATGTTTAAAAGTTGAAAATTTTCTTTATTGGGAATTATTATTGTATGTTTTAGTGGTCTTGAAATTGGCAATTATTGATTAATTGATCTTGAACCTTCTACTTTTATTTGTAATAAAAAAATTATGTTATTTATCAATTTTTTCCCTTTTTCACTAAACACAGACTTGAGTTTTCAAGTAGCATCCCTTTGGGTTGTGTTTGAGAGTTTTTGTTTATTATTGGTTTCTTTGATATGGTTCTTCAATCAGGACTAACATAGTTTCTTTAGAAGAATGACTGGGCCTTAGTGTTTGTCTCTTTTAGTTGGGCTTGTGTTCTTTGGAGTTTATCTCTGTTTTTTTCTTGCTTGCTTTTTTTGACTATCCATTATGGGGTGGAGGTTGATTAATATTTTTTTATATCTCAGTGATAATTTTTCTATTTAATCATTGTGATGTGGGATCAACATTTGGGTAATGGTTTTTTCTCATTATTTATATAAATTCTTGGGTAAGTGTTGGGGAAAATATGTGGAAGTGTTGATGATAATATGATATTACCAAGAGATAGTGTTCTGATAATGTAGTCTTGGTTTTACCTTGCATGACCTAGGGATAAAATATATAGTTTTTGATGATGCATATTTCTTCTTGATATAATTATAATTTTTTTATTTTTTCTCTCATGTGAAATTTTTAGATAGATTCCATATTTGTGGTAAAAAGTTTCATGATTTTTTTTAGAGTGTTATCTAAGGATATTGGTTGTGATAGTTTTGAGATTTTATCAATTTTTTATGGTTATGTTCCCCACTATTTTGGTAGTTATGGGTCTATTTTACTATTTGGGAAGGTTGGTTTCTTGATAAATCTTCTTTAGAGAGTTTCTTATCCTTTCATAATTTTTTTATGGTTTTCTTTGGATGTATCATTGGGTGAATCTTTCCTTAAGAGTAGTTTTCTTCAGATCTTGGTTTCCTATGTAGACTATATTGAAATCACTTTCAGCTATTTTTTACGTGGGGTGAGATTTTTGAGACAATTTGGTGTTTGGTTTTAGAATTGTAACATTGTTCATCTTGTTCTTCTTAGGAATATTCCTATCTTGTCTTAAATGAACATTAACTATGAATATTTATGGGGGAATAAATCCTTATAGATGATAGAATTTTCATATCCTGATTTTTTCCTATATTTGGATAGCATTTAGGTTTGTTTGTGAGTTGATCGATGGGTTGGAGGGATACTATAAATCTTAGAGTGGGTTTAGACAAGGACCTATTGGTGTAAGAGATACATGTAGTCCAAAAAAAATAGTGAGGGCCACCAACCAGCCAGTGGAATGGTGGTAGTATATATTTCATTACAGGAAGTTCACCAGCCTATCAGTGAGACCTACCATCTCACTAATGAGACCCAATGAACCATCAGTGGCATATTTTCAAAGTGTATTCCCTATAATAAACCCACCAGATAGATGGTGTATTTCCTAACACACAAAAAATATTATTGGCACCACCATCATGATGGTAACATCATTGGATGTGATTTTTGGTAGGTTATTTTATGCATTTTTATCAGGAAACCTTATTATATTAAATTAATATCCTACTATGACATTTCTTTGACCCAAGTGATCCTATAGTCTTTCCTTGGATTATTTGTTTTTCTCCAAAATAAATTCTTACTAGATCTATGTGTCGTTCATCAAGGTGGTTCCAGATCGGTAAGTCTTTCTCCTAGTTGGTCATGGATCCTATTCTTTTTCATGTTCTTCTTGATCAAGGGATATGGAAATTATGGTTATTTTTTGAATCTAATTTTTCTAATTTGAATTTCTAACTCTAGGTATATCTATCTTAATACATCAAGCAATTCATATCTTCTATTTGTAGTTTCCATCTGATTATTGATATACCAAGGTAGGAGTCCCAATCATCTCCCTTTAGAATTGAATATATGATTGCTTTTGTTTTCAACATGAGTTTTCATTGTCTTAAATGTTTTACTATTATATCTAGTAGCTATATCAAATATTCCTTATTTTTTGATCTATTGATAAATGTGAAAAAGTGGGTTTTTGATATGATTTAGTGTGAGGACTATTTTAAGTAATTATGGTCTTTTTTAAATTTAAATGCCCATTTAGTTATTGATAAATGTGTTTGAGTTCTTCTATTGATGATTTCCAAAACTATGATTAAAATATGGTTTTAAAATCTCAGTTGTGTCTAACCCTTTTAGAGATTATTTTTGAAACCTTCAATTTATCAAATTTTATAAACTTATAAATGATATTATTAATAGATTTGTTTTATTTTGAATTCATAGGTTATCTGAGTGGGATGTGGAAAGGCCTAGTTGGTGCTTTAAATGATATATTAGAAAATGTAAAACCTATAGGAAATTATTTTTTATGACTATAGGAAATGATTAATGTTTGAATGATTGTAATGAGATTACCCGTATTGGGTGATGAATTGAATTTAATTGTTATTCTTGATAAAGGGGATCTTCCCATGTTAGAGATTAGAGGCATGTGTAATACTTTTGGATTTTTTTAATCATGATGAAATTTTATGTTATATATCTATGATACTATTTTCAAATTCTCACCTCTATTTTAATGTCATGGTAAGACCTAGGTTTTCTATGTGGGATGTTAAGATATAAATTCGAATTTGTTTAGTATTATGATCTGGCTAGTGGAATTAGGTGGGAATTAGGTCAATCAAAGTTATTTCCCCATATTTAGTCTAGATATGTGTAATATTAGATGTTTTTTTGAAGTTTATTGATGTTTTTATTGTATTCTAGTGCTCAAAATTTTCTTCTTTAATGACTATACTGACTATGTTCTATACAGTTTCCCTTTATGACATTTATATTCCATGATGATGATTTATATATATTTTCCAAGGTTTAATTATTGTATAAAATTGTGAAATGATAACCCGTTTTCTATAATGTTCCTTTAAATATATTTTAAACTAAAATTTATAAATGTCTGGATATAATAAAATAAACTATGGTTATATTTATAAAAAGGTTTAGTTCTTGTGAAAATGGGTGTTTTTAAAGAAAACCTTTTGATACTTGTTTTCTAAAAAAGATAATTTGGGAAAAATATTTTTATATACTTATTTTCAAACCTACATTATATAGATTATCTTTTAAAGTGTTATTATTTGGGTTAGCAGGGGGAAACCTATTGGGATTTTAGCTCACACTTATATATTACTGGTTTAACAGGTTTCTCATCATAATAGATATTCTTCTATATTTTTGTTAGAGCTTTGATAGATGTGTGTGTGGCATTACCTCACTTTCACATGAATATATTAGTGTTTTTTGTATTTTACCTTGTTTTTGGTTGTATCGAACATCAACCTTAGTATCCGCTCTGTTGTACTTCTATGGTTATTTGACTATCAAATATCTCAATTTATACATCATTTGGATTTCCATTCCACTGTTATCTTTTATGTTAGATTTTGATGGGTAAAATCATTCCCAAGTGTGTTCCTATGATTCCTATTAAATATTTGAAACCCCATGGGGATCAAGAATTCCCTTTGAGGCAATTCCAGATTAGGTCTGATGCCATTTTCAAGGTCACTCTAGGTTAGTTCATTACATACACAATCTCACACAATCTCTCTCTCTATCTCTCTCCCTCTCTCCCTCTCTTTGTCTATTTCTGCGTGTGTATGCATAAAATAGGGGGAATTTATATAGTTACATAAATAACACACATCACTTGAACACTAGGGAATATTCCATCACCTCTCCTCACCTATAGCATCACAAAGAGAGGCTGAGACTCTACTAGTTTCCACAACATGGCTCATTGATTCCCTTTGTAAATGGAATACTACTATCATCAAATTGAAGCTACCATTAACAACCCCCTGGTATGATGCCTCTAAGTGCATGGACTCCGAACACCAATACATATCATAGGAGGAGCCAGACCTTTTCACACTCCTATAAACAAGCCCTTTATCAGAACACAAAATCTCTTTTATTAGAACTGATGACACAATAACTATTTTTAGACTTCATAATTTATCAATAATAAAAACTCATTGAGAAATTAATTATTTATCTTTTATAAAACTAGTATTTATAGAAACCATTTTTTTATTTTCACTAGTTTTAGAACCAATAAATATGACCTTTATTAGTTCTAGTATTAATGAAGATAAATAGGGCCTTTATCATCACTATTTTTAGTAATAATAAATTCTAGGTCCCATGCTATAGTATACCCATACATGAAAATCACACTAAAGAAATTGATATCATTCCAAAAAAAAAAACATTTATATTTTATCAATTCAAATAGTTTCTTATAATAAAATACATATACACATTACACTATAAATAAAAATAAATTCACATTGAAACACTCCAATACATTAAACTTACCTTTGATATGTATGATTATTAACAGATAATTAAAATTTAAAAATCAACATAAAAGAATTATTCTATATGTTAGATTACTATCTCCATAATCAATACAAACCCATAAAAAAGAAGAGTATACTTGTAATAAAAAATATGGTTTATTATTGAAATACTAATTAAAGAAATAAATAAACACTAAATTATATAAAGATGCATAAATAATAAATAAATAAATTGGATTATATAATACATAAATAAAAAATATTATAAATTATAATAGAAATTTGAGTATGATTATTTTATTCTATGTGTGTGAAATATGTTTTGAACTAAAATATATCTCTTTTAAGTTAGATTCACATGCTCTCAGTCATTCCGAATTCACCTTATATCAGATCGTTATGAGGTTAATTATATCAAAAATGGTTCACAGGTTATTTTCATAAATTATCATAAGTATCTAAGAACCATTTATAATTTTTGAGTATGATATGTGTTTTTTGAACATAAATGTCACTTTTAAATTAAAAAAATCACTCAACATACCATCTAAAACATGAATTAGATTGACATGTGGTTAAATCATACACATAAAAAATGATTCATTAATAATTTACCATTTGTATCATGATAAATGTTTTCTCATTTTTATGTATGTACAACAAATTTTGAACTAAAATGTAAATTTTAAATTGAAAACACACACTTTCAGTCACAACTACCACATCATTTTTCATATTGAATTGAGGTTAACTCCTATAATTCAAAAATGAAATACGGATCAGACAGACTCTATAAGGAGCAGACTCTAGATGGGGATCAAAGCAGGAGCATTCACTAGAGTAGAAGCTAAGAGAATTTTTTAGAAAGAGAGGGTATCACATTACCATCGGGACCAGCTTGTGCTTGCATGGGAATCCTAGCTGAACAACCATGTAAAGGTGGAGAGCTGATATCACGATGAATAAACTGGGAGGAGGAGTTCCAAGTATAGTATGTATAATTTCCTAAGGCCTATGGGTCATGTAATCTCTAATCCTATGGGCCTTGTAAGGGTTCCCCCTCATCCCTTGAAAGGGGGGTTATCAAAAAACAATAAAAAAGAAGGCATTCGGGCCATTCGGGTTAGGTAATAAAAATATGTACTTTGAATCATATTGGACACAATGTGTATCAAAATTATTTAATTTTAATTACTACAGATAAAAAATAATTCACCCATAATTTTTATAATATACCATTACAATCCCAACATGTTTTTCTCTTTTTCATTATACACCACTAGTTTTGAACTGAAACGTTTCTTTAAAAATGAGAACATGTACTTTAAGTCATATTTGTCATACCTTATATCCAAATAATGTGTAGTTATTTACTACATGGAAAGAATGATCCATGGATTGTTGTCATAATGTATCTTGACAATTAGAGTGTGTTCACTTGAATTTTATTACGTGATTCTCATTTTGAACTAAAATGTAACTTTTTAATTGAAAACAAAAACCTTATGTAATATTGGAAAAACATGTGTCAGATTGATGTGATTATAATTCATATAGATCAAAATTGAATCACGAATATTTTCATATTATAGCACAAAAATATAATTGTGTTTTATTAGTTTTGATTATGTGACCTTTATTTCAAACATAAAAGTAACTTTTAAACTAAAAACATGAAATTTTAGTCATATCAGTCACACCATGCATTGAATTGACATGAAGTTATTTACACTCACTCACAATTTCACCATGAATCATTTTACTAAATTTTCATGATAATATAATCATGTTTTCTACGTTTTCACTATATGATGAATGTTTTAAATTAAAAATTTATTTTGAAATAAAAAATATTCATATTAAAAAAATGAAACTATAATAAAAAAATAGAGATAATCATATTTTCATTAATGATCATTGGGAATTACAAATATAAATAAACATTTCAACTTATCCATAAACTATATAATTATAATATAAAAACTGAAATAAAAAAAAAATCTTTGAAAATATTATATAAATAATCCACTAGTAATTAGAATTATTTATTTTTTAACATAAATTATATATAAAATTATAGTTAGTTCTAAAAAAATCATGTTGGAATTATAATTTCGATAACAAGATAGTAGTTTTTATCAACTACAACTACAAAATCAAGATACAAAAGTTCCTTTTTTATGAACATATCAATTTTTATATTAATTATAATTGATGATCATAATGAATATGAAAAATAAATATTTTTATAAAAAAAATAAACTCTAATATCTCGGTGTGGTTGTTACAATTGATAAAAAATACTATATTATTTTTTATAATATTATACCCTCATTATCTGTGTACCCATTTTAAGTCATCATTGTTTTTTCCACATTTTATTCTGTATTCTAGGTTATATGACAAGATTCTAATCACATACTATTAATATAAATGTCACTAATAATGATAAGATATACCCTATTTATGATTATTATAGACATTATGACACCATAAAAACTACCCCCTCATTCCATAACAAATCAATATCCACTTTTTAGTATATTTATTTTCAATTATATTGATAGAATTAGAAATATATATATAAAAACAAATAGTATATAGATATTTTAAATAATGTTTTTACTACCATAAAAAATAACTATCTAGGGACCCTAGTCCAGGGATGAAATATGTTTTCTTTCATAAATTTAATGATGTAATAACAATAATTGATGTGATTATATATTATTAATCACTAGAAAAACATTGAGAAATATTCGAAATTTTTTTGATATATTTTTTTATAATAAAATATTATAATATATACCCAAAAACCTATCCATTAAAATAAACATATAGATTTAAATTATGTGTAAACTATCATCATACCATGAATTTTATAATAAATAAATACCACCCTATCATAAAAAAATACTTGTAAAAAAACATGCATTATAAGTTTTTTTGTAAAATGTTGAATGTAGCATATAAAAAATTCACAATGGAAATCATGTGTCATAAATTTAATTGATATACATGCATTAGAACCAATATATATATATATATATATATATATATATATATATATATATCTTTTGAGTTTCCAAATTGATATTTATGGGAATCCAGTGAGTACTAAAAAATGAATAAGTAAATGATAAAAAGAATATATATTTTATTTTATTATAGTGTAACATTTTACCCAAGAATTATAGGTATCTGGAAGACCACATCTTATTTTATTTTCATTTTATACACAATATATAATTTGTGGTATCTTACTAAAATTTCATCTCATGTAATTGATTTTTTTCTCTATAAGTGACATGCATATTAAAAAATGTAAAATTTTATTGATATGGACATTTATTTCGATTAGTGTCATATAAAATCCTATATAAAATATGAAGAGTATTAAACTACAATTAACACAGTAGATCAATTATTGAAAAAAAACTACGAAAATTTGTCTTATGTATAATTTCACAATCAAGGCTCACAAGCATTCATTATTTATAATTTCATTTATATTCTTAAGAACAATCATGTAAGTAATGACCTCTCTATACATTTGTTCTTCATATTCCATGAATTATATATTTTTAATTTTTAATGTTGTTAATATATGAAATTATAAATTTAATAAATATGGTACAAATATTTATTGTGTAATGGTACTCTCATCAAGTCCTTTTGAACTATCAGTCGATCCTTTATATTATAATGACTCGACCTTTGATAACACCTTAGGTTTATCCTTTTGTAATAACATACCTTAGTTAAGAAATTTTCCCATTAATTATAATTTTTTTGTATATAAATTAATTTTAAAATAAATACCTCATTATCATCAGTTATTTTCATATGATTAAATTAACGTGCTATGAATGTTCAAATAGAGCATTATATCAAGTTGACATCAAAATACTCAAGGGGGGAATAGGTAGCTCAGTACTTGGATTTTAAACTACATGAATTACTACTATCACATTATCATATATAATTTAAATAAATTATAGAAAATCAACTGGATTACAATATATTATACCTCTTACAACAAGGTAATGTGAGGGTGATAATTGATATAAATCACAATAAAATTCACATTAAAAAAATTTCAATGAAAAAAAGTAATCAGTAGTTTTTTCATTCACATTTAGTAGAAACTATTATAAAAAAATAAACTACCTCAAGTAGGTTATCCCTTTGATGGGATTGGATATCCTCAAAATATGGGGGGTGGATTTTTGTGTAGTGGTTTCCACTATATTTATTCTTTTCAATAATCAATTTGAAGAAACTAGTTTATTTGATAAGGATTCCAAATAACTTTTTCTTTTAGAATATCACTATGTGACTATATCATATTCATTATATCATATGTATCTTCTTATGTATTTTCTTTATCAATTTATTCTCATGGTGATGCTTAAAATCCTACACATATAACCTAAACAAAAAATTTATATTCTTTAAAGTCACTAAATGTAGTCATTAATTGGTTATATTAGATGATGGTTCTTGTGTATAAATTGGGAAAAAACTTTAGGAAAGTAATTATACATTGTTATGGATTAATATTTTAGGGAATAGAATAGTTATATTATTTCATACTCACACATGAATCCTATAATTTCTATGTATTTGTATCTACTATTTGTCCCTTTTTGTTTACACAAGAATACTTACATAACACATGATATGTGATCGAAGTGTCTTGGAAATTAGATTCATAAATTTAAATGTAAATAAAGGATCCTAATTATGTAATTGTTTGATACTACATAAATAAATTATATATAATTAAAAAACATACAATTTTTTAAGTAAATTATAACACATCCATAATTTACAGTAGGGGTATATGGTTTTGATATACATGTTTATTTTCTCCACTCCTTTTCTATTTCATAAACTAAAAATTAAGAATAAAAGTGATTAATACATGAAATATAAAATAATAATACCAATTACAAAGTACCATAAATGATTCCTCCTCTCGATAGCAAAGAAAATCCTCTTAGGTTTCATGATTTATGATGCGTGCTTATATAAATAGTGTTTTTTAAATTATACTCCATATCCCTATGTTGTTTTTATAGGAAATTTCAAAAATGGTGTTTGACCATTTCCATAAAAAAATGGAATTTCATCCAAAAAATTTATAATAAAAATTTACTCTCTATGGGATAATAAACATTAAATAACCATTTCACTATTTTTTTCAATAAAAAGGAGAAATTATATCATAATTTCACACAAATTTATTATAAAATTGACGCCTTCTATGAATATGCAACATTTTTCTAAGTATCTATATCATTTGATACAAGCATTCAAGTACTGAACCCAATGTAACTAATCAAAATTAACATGCTAGGGTTAATATAATGAACACATGTATTCTATACAACATTGTTTTTTTGAACCTTACCACTCACATTAATATTTTTCACTAACACTTTCACACTATGATGCTCCTATATTTTTTAACCTTATCACTTTTTCCAAAATTCTCACCTTTTAGTTATTCATCACCTCCATAATTTTTTTAACCTTTTAACATTTTCTAAATTATTTCATCTACACTATGTTGTTCCTCAATATTGGTAGAATTGGTAAGTGATGATTATATTAGCTGAAAAACATGTAAAACCCTTAATTAATATTATGTAAATATTATAGTGAACACATAACATTATACAGAAATAGATTATATATGAAAAATTTCATTCAAGAAAATTACCATATTTATTAAATGACTTTTTTTTCTAATGATGAAGGAATTTAACCCCTATATCATGTATCCAAATCCATTATTAGTAGTCCCCTATATCCTACAATACATTATCTACACTGGGAAAATTAATAAATTATTATATAATCCCAAGGAAAGGGTCATCCTTAATGGAAATTTCATTTTCAACTACACTTATTTTAGTTGAAAATATAACAAATTTCCAAATTCTATTTGTAATATCTAGGGTATGAACTACTTATACTATTTTGATACTATAATAAATAGTTTATCCTTAAAACCTTCCTTAATGAAATAAACATTCATGAATATCAATTAATTAATTTTAAATGCACTCCAATAATTATCATATTTCCAACTAAAAACCATCATATGGAATGTTTTATGATCGAACTCCCATATTTTTTAATGATATAAAACTACAACATATTAATGTAAATTTTATTTCTATCCATGATACTAAATATATGAATATTTTTTTCTACAACACACCAAAAATTTTAAAAGCGAAACTTTTTATTCGATAGCTTGTATAGAACACAACAACAAGAATAGAAAGGAATATATAATCCCAAGGCATTACAATATAGTTTTAATTTTAAGAAAAATAATTATATGATATATATTATAATGCATGAAACCCTGAGTTTAGCTTTCATTACACACAATAATGATGTTCTTAGAGGTCTTGTGTTATGTGTAAGACCAAGTTTTACTAAATATTTTTAATATTATTATTTAACATGATAATTATATCATAGCTGTTCAATTAATGGTTATGAATAAGATTAACTAAATTATAAAAATATATAGTTTAATTCATTTGTTATCAATAAATTATAAATGAATATAAAAATCAATTGAATATAAAGGAAATGTTTATATAAAGAATAATTTTTATGCGCCCAAAGGTGATTTATCATAATAAATTAAATTAATTACTATTAGTGAATGATATTAATGAAATTTATATATTATATATTAAATAAAATATTTTTTACATTCATAAAATATATTTGATATGCATAATATAAGAACATATCCAATTTTATATATAAAAATATGTATTTCTCTAAAAGGTAATTTTGTCGCTTTTTAATGACACACTTATTTTAAAAATAAAATTTGAAAATTTTATTTGAAAAAATAAAATTTATTTTAGAAAGAAGAATGTCAAAAATAGATGAATTTTTGGTATTTTTTCTACTACATTACATTTTTTGATGAATAATGAAAAATACTGATTTTAAATGAAAACAGACTTTTTATCTAAATAATTTATAATGATAAATTATATTTTAAATTGGTTTTAAATTTAAATTAGACAAATTAAAAATCTATTAATAAAATTTAGTTCATATCAATCAATTTAATAGTGAATTTTGATGTAAAAACATTTCAAAATCTTGAACATCTTCATTTTAAAAAAGCGCTTTGTCGTCACGTCTGCAGGATACATTTAAAATTAAAATTTTCCACTTCTGTGAGTTGAATTTGGAAAAATATATTTCATATTTGGATTAGAATAATTTATAATTTATAATAATTTCAAATTATTTTTTGACCAAAGTTATTAGAAAAAATAATTAATGTTAATCACAACGATTAAGGTAAAAATGAGTTGACTTAGTGATTAATCTTAAAAGATAAGATGTGTAAATGACCAAAAACTCTCCCAAAACCCATTTTATGACATATTTAGACCATATAAATTCTTGTATAATTTTTTTCCTTATTTTAGGAACATTAGGTATGTGAGACCTACCAATAGTGTTTACTCTTTGTTATTTAGAAGAATGCCACTCCTCCTCCACTATAAAAGGGCAAAGACTCCCCTCACTTATTTACACAACCTAAGCTATTTGGATCATCTATAACCAAACTAATTAACTTAAAATATTACCTAAACTCATAATATAACCCTTAAATTTGGTATAAATCCAACTAATAAATCCCTTTGGTAAAAACTAAAAAGAGATACCCTAAGAAGTGATAACATTCATCAACGAAAGTTTATGTTTTATTTCTTCCTCGAACCCCTTAAATTATTTTAATTTTATGAATATATATTATCTTTAGTATCTTATATATACTAATATGTTTTTATTTTAAGGTAAATGCCTAAAATTTTACACACTTCTATCAAATGGGTTACAAAATCATCGTTCATGTGTACTGTAGACTACTGTCTCGTGAATAGATTTCATTTGTTTTTCCATTAACATATTTTAAGGTTGGGAATAATGATGAAAATAATATTTATATATGATATTTATTATGTTTATGACATATTTATTATTTTTTAATTATTATATTATAAACAACTTCATTCTTTCCATTTTGTGGGATTTTGATCACGTCGTTCATATGTACAACAAACTATTCCCTTGTGAAGCAATGTGATTCATTCACGCGTTACATGGAATGAATTAAAGATGAATTTAATAAATATTTATGATATATATGATATATAAATGATATTTTAATGATAATATACATATATATCATTTACTTTTCTTTCTTTCAATACAATAAGAAAATGGAAACAAAGTTCTGTGTATGTACGACCTACCATCTCCATGAATAGTGTATTCCATTTCGTATCACATAATTTTATGGATTAATATATATATATAGAGTTTATAAGATATTTAGATCATGGTTTAAATTTTGTATACGATTAGATCATGATCTAATTAAGAGGGAAAAAAAGAAAAAGAAAAAACATACTCAAAAAACAAGGCAATTAACACCCAAAACAATGAAAATAATGAATGATTATTAATGAATGGGTAATAATATGTTATAAAAGATAATATATGATATAATAGATATTAATATGGTTATGGTATAATTTAATAACATAATTAAAACCATTATACAGGAGGATAAAGATTGTTCAACCAAAATGAAAACATGAGGTAAGGGATTTCTTCTAAATTTCATTTCATCGAGCTATATTGTATTATTATGCATGTAATTTATATTTTATGGTGTATATAATTCCCCTTTAAATATAAAATCATGAATAATTAATTATTCCTGGTATCATAAGTTTCAATTTTAATTATTTAATCTAAATGTATTTGAATATAAAGTTACCAATTGGTAAAGAATTTCATTACTCAATTCCTTTTCATTGGGTTATATAACTTCCTTGTTGTAATTAATATTAAATGATTATGTGTATAATGAATTTTTAATATTTATTTTTTTATTTACAGTTTTTTATATGTATTTATAGTTTATACACATAATTGATTCATTGATTAATTCTCACTTGAACATTATAATCATTTTAAGGGTTTATTTAAAAATCTCATTCTAATAGAGATTGTTTATTTATTAATTTCCATTAAATGAAATTATATGATAATTATTTATAAACATTTTAATTTTATTCTAATATGGTTACTTATGATATTTTTCAATTGATAGTACCATTTTACACTCTTTTTAGTTAAAATTATTTATTTTTTAAAAAATTCAACATCATTGATCTCTTCGATCGGAAATCCGTTTTCATACAAAACATGATTTATAAAAAAAATTCAAAAAGGTTCTATTTAACCTTTTAAAAATGATTTATTAAAATAAATTTTTACCCATTTTTTATTTTTACAAAATTTATTCGAAGGAATATTCTTATCACTTTCCAAACAATGCACTTTTCTAACATTTTTAATGTGAAAAAAGGAATTTTTTTTACGACATGTGTGAAATTACCCACAGAAATGACTATAATTTCTTTAAAGATTAATTTGAATTTTTATGCGATTATTTTTAATAAAAATGTTTTAAAAAGTTATTTTTAAATAAAATGGGATTTTCAAAATGTTTTTTCAAAATGAAAAGGCTATTCCTCGAGATTTTTTTAAAGATCTTTTTATGGTAATACTATTCATTAAAGACAACATCCCTTTATTCTTACTCTAAAGGGTATATGTTAATGCTAACCTTATTCTTCCCCTGTATGGTTTATGATTATTTTGAATATGGAAAGTATTTACAATCACTTATTTAATTCATTTTTGTAGTCAATAAGTTTCCCTATAAATGTTCACTTTCTTATGATCATTGGAAATTAAATTTCCCATAAATATCCATATTGTTAATAATGGATATGTTAATTTCCTAAACCATATACCATTTTTTACATATGGTGTTTAATTTGAAATTTATTTTATTATATTGGTAAATATTGATAAATTTGTATTGTTTACTCAATATAGATATTTGATAAGGAACATTGATTATAAATTAAATCTATTATTTGATATATGAGGAATTATTTAGTCCTGAAGACACAGTTGGGGCCCCGTTAATGAAAACCGCATGATGAATTGGTAGTATCATGGGACAAGCTAGTTAACTGGACTTATTTTAATGGGTTTATACTGACCATTTTTAAACTGTCTTTAGAATAGATCTTGATAGAAAAGGTATTATGTTCTAAGGAAACGTGAAGTCCAATAATTAAGAATTTAATTCACTCATAATTCAGTTATTATTATCCATGATATTTTTACTGTGAAAAAAATACATGGATGTATTTCATTATGAAATTATTGATTAAATAGAATGTGTGTTCATTTATTTACCTTTCCATATTTGTTTTGACTTACCTATTCATGAATTCAAGTTATTTAAATGGAATGTGTTCTCAATTATTTACCTTTCCATATTGATTATTCCATATCTAGTCATTAAAATGGCATGTGTCTTCATTTTTTACATTGCCTTATTTATTATTCTTATTGATTCATGATAGATTATTAAGTACTTAACCCTTACTTAGAATTTGAGCTCACTCATATTTTGTTTCCTTTCCCAGGATTCGATGAAGTTTACTAAGAAATATATGAAAGGATATTCTAGATAAAATAAAGTTATTCTCGAAAGAAGAAAATAAATATGTTGTAATTTGTGCATTCATTTGTAATACAAGGATCATGTATGTATCTATTTTACCCATGCTAATAAATAAATCAATAATTTGGGATGTGATTCATTATATCTTATGCTAATTTAATAATGTACGACACTAGGCTTTTGGGGTTAGGGTCATTATAGTTGGTATTAGAGAAAGTTTAGTAGAAAACTTGAGAACTAGATTTAGGAAAACATATATTATAGAACATGACCCTATGATTTAATTTGAGGATAAGTATATAAGAAAACTATAATGTTATGGTAAGGTATATATTATGTGGTTTTTCCTTGTAATACATCCCTATCTAGATACTAAAAGTGGGCATGGTTCTAGAATAGATGTACCTTGGGAAAATAACTCTGAAAAAGGCGCATCGTGATTAACTCGAGCATTACCTAGTACATGACAAAGAACCTTAATGTGTACCTAGTTTGACACTCATGGGGGATATTCTTAGGATAATTCACTATTTCATTATAAACCACTATGAAGGATTTGAATTGATAATGACAATGAATGACCTAAGTTAAACTCTTGACCAAAGAAGGACCTATATTGAAATAAAAATGATAAATTATTTATGTATTTGGTTCTAATAATTAAATCATGGAAGTATTTTAATAATGATATTTTGAAAATAAGAATAATAAAACATGTTAGGATTATGTTAAATTTTAGATGAAATTGTGTATTCATTAATATAATTGATATGGATACCATTATGGGTTAATTAGTTTAAGATTGACCATAAGTTAAAATTCTACAAAACCTCTTTTATGTATTATATGGTAGGAATGTTACATGATTAAGGATATTTTTGGGGAAAGTTATGGAAAGAATATTTTTTAGTAGAAGAGTTATTTGAGTAATAATACTATTACATTTTAAAGGAATTTATAACCATTAGGGTTGATATGATCATTAATGAAAATATAATAATAGTCAAATAAGATAATTAGACTTTGTAAAAAAATAGTTGTATTGAAAACCACAATAAAAACTTTTATTTAATGATTAATTTTATATCAAGTATGTCCATCATATTTTTTGGGGATGTTATTGGAATTATATTAATACGGTTTGAGAAAAAGGACAACCTATATGTCGGGTGACAACCCATCATGTCTGGAAAATCTACGGAACTTGAACCCATGGCTATAGGATGATAAGGGTTTAATGAAAACCAATAGCCTATGCAATGTATGAGTTAACATGTAATTATCTTTAGTTAATAAATTTAATTAATGGATATTATTGATTAAATTTTAGTATTACTTTTTAGTTTTATAGATTAATGTATTAAACACATTTTTTTAGAAAATATTTAGAGACAAATGGAGAGACTTTTTACTCTTTTATGTATCTTACGATCTATTAAAATTAAATTTTAGTACTTCTGGAATAAAAAAAATCATTTTTGGATATTTATTTATTTAAATTAGTGATGAATTTGATCAAAGAACAACCAAAGGATGAAATTGTTCTTATGAAATAGAAACTTATCAAGTAAGTATATATCCTTATATTACAAGATAGTAAAATAATTCTTTAACTTTAGAAAAATGATCTTGAAATAAAATGTTATATAATTACCATCATTTATGATGATATCAATGATGTTTTAACACCTATTAGATTATGTATTTGAGGCCCACAAATTTCCATTGATCACTAAACTTATTATGATCAATGACCTCAATCACTCTTTATAAATATTTACACTTTTCTGTTGAGTCAATAAGGTTTCCTTATGACTTTTCCATTCCTTCATGTCTTTAAAATCACAAACACCTTATCTTAAGGCTAATTTTATTTTCCCTAAGTTTCATCTTGATAAGAAATTTTTTCCTTCCCTAAGGAAATTTATCCTTACCATGTTTTTCTTTGTTCTATATTTTAGTCTAACTCATTTTATGTCTAAGTATAAAATTCGGTTTCATATCTAAAACCTCGAAATCTTATATACTTAGATATAGAGCATTCTATTTTTTGGATTTGAATTTAGCTTCTGAATTCTCTGAATTCAGACTCCGAACATTGTAAGTTCAGACTTCAAATTCTTATGAATTCAGACTCTGAACTCTTATGAGTTCAGACTCCGAATTCTCTAAATTCAGACTCCGAACTTTGTAAGTTTAGACTTCGAATTATAATGAATTAAGACTTCAAACTTTCTAAGTTCAGACTCTCAATTCTCTAAATTCAGACTCTCAAATCTGTAAGTTCAGACTCCAAATTCTAATGAATCCAGACTATGAACTTTCTAAGTTCAGACTCTGAATTCTTTTGAATTCAGACTTCGAACTTTGTAAGTTCAGAATCTGAATTCTTATGCATTCAGACTATGAACTTTGTAAGTTTAGACTCCGAATTCTACTGAATTCACACTTCAAATTTCCTTGAGTTTTAGACTCTGTAATTCTATAGAATTCAGGTTACAAATTCTTTTGAATACAGAATCCTAATACCCATGTTTTATAAACACTGAATGGTTTTTGGTTAGACTCAAATCTTTTATTTCCTTACACTCTGAAAAATAGGTTTGGTTGAGGAACCATGTTTTTCTTAATCTTGTTATAGTTATAAAAGGATGTCATACATTTAGTTTCTAACCAACCATTGTTTGAGTGAAACATGTACAAGTACCTCTGAAATTAAAGGAAAAAATGACCGTTGGAGGAGGGATCCAACTGTTGGAGATGTGCCTATAAATAAAAGCTCATTTGAAAGATCTCATAAGAACATGTTGATCAATCTAGAGATTACATGCTGCTGAAATGATTTCTAGAGAGATATACTTTATTACTTTGTGCATACTGAACATCTTGTTCAGAATTGCTTCGTGTGACTCTGAATGTGGCTAAGTACATTCGAGGGATTCTGGGGATAAGAAGACAGAGGTTCCAACTACCTTGAAGTTTGAGGGCTTGCGGGGATAGCAAGACAGATTACGATATTCATATAGAGGGCTTACCCTGGTGTGGGTAAGACATAATTTATTGAAATTATAAATCAAGGGACTTTTATCCAAGGTTTTTGGATACCCTTCTCTTTGGGTTAAAATATTTACTACTTTTTACTTTCATTTTTTCTAGTTTTCCGCTGCATTTTGGTTATTGAGGAAAGTATAAATTTCTTATACTTTCTTATACTTGTACTCTGATTTTTGATATTCTATATGCTTTAAGGTATAACATTTATCTTTGTAAACTTTTCTTAAGTTTCATTTTCAGAACCATATTTCCAGAATTAAGAAATTTTGTAGAACCAAGAGGCTTTGTGAATTTACCTTGTTTAACTTTGTTAAACATTATCATCTTTAAAAGTTCCAAAAGATTTTTTTAAAGTATACAATTCAACCCCCTCTTGTATATTGAGCATCTACATAATTATAATGATACTACAATCGGTATCATTTTGATCCTAAAATTGGTATCAGAGGTTGGTCTCTGAAATAATTATATTCACATATAAGTTTTCTTTCTCAAGTTTCTCATTTTTCTATATTTTCCTTGCTTAGGATATTTTTATCCTTATTTAAAAACTTTTGTTACTGACAAGTTTGTGGGGAAATATTTTCTTTAAGATGGCAGGAATGAATGTTGGTTCCATAGACAACCTGAATCCTACTAGACCACCTATTTTTTATGGGAATGATTATGAATATTGGAGAGATCGCACGAAGACTTTTGCTATCAATACCGGAGTAGACAATTTTTTCATGATTACTAGAGGTTATAAAGTCCCTGACAAGAAAGTTAGTACTTTCACCAACCAAGAAAAGCATGAATATCAACTAAATTATAAGGTAAAAAATACTTTGATTTGTTATATGACTAGAAATATATATATCCATATTTCATCTTGTGAAGAAGAAAACTGTATTTGTAAGAAGCTTGAAGTTACACAATTTTGGTACTTCCAAAGTTATTGAAACTAGGAGAGCCATGCTCAGAGCTGAATATCATGGTTTTTTATTTCTATATAGAGAACCCATATGTAAGGTACAAAAAAGATTCATGACTATTGTAAACAGTTTACAATCCATGGCTGAGAAAGGTTTGGATGACGAGACACTTGTAGAAAATATCATTGACATCATTCTTAATGAGTGAGAATCCAAGAGGACAACTATAGATGAGAATAGGAAGGTTACTCATATTTCTGTTGATGAAATATTTGGAACTCATATTCAACATGAAACTAGAATGAAGAGAGATACTGATAATATTAAGAATAAGAATGGGAATGGAAGTGTTTCTTTTACAACAACTTCAAATCATATGAAATCCAAGACTCCTGAGAGAGTTACTAGATTTAAATCTAAGAAGATTTTCATTCAATCCGAATCTAGTGGGAGTGAGTATTCAGAAAATGAATTATCCAATCTTTCTCTAAGGATGAACAAGATTTTTGGATAGAAGAACTTTTAATCCAGATATAATAAGAAAGAAAGAAAGGATAAGAAAGACTCAGAAGTCACCTGTTATGAATTTAAAAGAACAGGACATATAAGATTGGATTTTTATATGCTCAAGAGAAAGGATAGAAAGGAAAATAATTCTGAGAGGAATATAAAGAAGTACTACAAGTCTAAAGCTAAGAAAGGTCTGAAAGATAATGACACTTGGAGTGCCAGTGGTGGTGAATCTTCAGATGAATCCTTAGATTACGAATCTTCTGGACAAAGGAATCTTGGTTTGCTTTCCAAACTACCTATTGAAAATCATTATTTTATGGATAAGGTACACAATGTTGAATCCATAACCAATGTATCCTTGAATGATAATTATAGTGAAAGTAAATACTATGAATCCTTGGATAAAGAATCTTCTTCTGATGAAGATAATACTTTACCTACCTATGAAGAAGTTTCTAGGTTTTCTAAACTCCTTGAGAATGAGAATTCAAAACTCAAGAAAAATATTGTTAAGGAAAATTCTATAATTTCTATTCTTACTAAGGAAATATCATATCTTTCTAAATATCTTAATAATAAAACCCTTGATTTTAAAAGTATTTCAAAAAAACTTGAGAAAGTTAATTCTTAGAAGGATAAACTTTCTAAGGATCTAGAAAAAGTAATTTCTAAGAAAAATTTTTTCGAGCCTAACTCTAGTGATAAAATAGATGTTTTTTAGGACAAGAACTTAGTTATTAGACTGAAGTCAGAAATATTTTCCTTGATGAAGTGTTTTTCAAACATTACCCTAGGTAAGGGAAATTTTGATAAGATCTATTCCCAAATTCAACCTCTGAGGAATAATTATGGTTTTGGTTATACCAGTTAAAAAATGATTTTTAGTAATAAATATTTTGTTTCACAAAGTGATTCTTTCTGCACTAAATTTTAGTGTGGTGGACACTGGGAAAAAAGTTGTTCTTAAACAAAACCCAACCTTTATGTTTTCATAAATATTATTTTTCAAAGAAAATATGGGTGCCTAAGGTTTTGCTTTCTAAAATTTCCGGATCCAAGAGAGTTTGGGTTATGAAAGTATAACACTCTTATTTTCAGGAAATTAAAGATAGTACCAACAGAAATACATGGTACATAGATAGTGGATGTTCCCGGCATATGACTGGTAACAAAAAGTTCTTTGAAAATATTATCAAGACGAAAGGAGGAAAAGTAACTTTCAGAGATAATGTTAAGGGATAAATTATTGGTATAGGTAACATTGTTCTTCTTGGAAAAAATTTGATTTCAAATGTTTTATTTGTTAAGGGTCTTAAGCATAAACTCATTAGCATAAGTCAATTATGTAATGAAGGTTACCTTATAAATTTTAGGAATGAAAAGTGATTACTACACAATTCCAAGGAAGAGTTTATTCTTCCTGACCATAGGTAAGAGAATGTATAAACACTGAACTTAGAAGACCTTAGGAGCCAATATCTACCTTTCTTTAGTGTAATGGAAGATCATTCTTGGTTGTGACATAGAAGGTTAGGTCGCTGTAACCTTAAGAACCTCTGTAAACTCTCTAAGAGAAGACTAGTTAAGGATCTACCAGAGCGTAGATTTGATTATTCAAAAGTTTGTGATCCTTATCAATTTGTAAAGAAACATAAATCAAGTTTTAAATTAGTCAGTGAAGTCTTAACAACTGATGCATTACTGTTGGTGCACATGGATATTTTTGGTCCAACACAAACTGAAATTATTGAAGAAAAATATTATGTACTTGTATTAGTTTATGATTACACTATATTTACGTGGGTCTATTTTCTAGAAAAGAAATATGAAACTTTTTCTTATTTAAAAAGTTTTATATCCCAAGTTAAAAATGAGAAAAACCTTCCTTTGATAACTATTCATAGTGATCATGGGGGAGAATTTCAAAATTTTGATTTTGAAACTTTTTGTAGAAGAAAATACATTACTCATAGCTTCTCAGCACCCAGAACACCTCAACAAAACAATGTTGTTGAAAGAAGAAATATGATTCTTCAAGAGATAACAAGAACCATGTTGAATGAATATTCGGTAGCCAAACATTTTTGGGCTGAAGTTGTAAGTACTTCTTGTTATAATATAAATCGTGTTTTGATTAGACCTTTTCTTAATAAAACTTCTTATGAGTTATATAATGGTAAATAACCTAGACTTTCCTACTTCAAGGTTTTTGGTTGCAAGGTATTCATCCGGAATACTAAATATGATCGACACAAATTCGCACCAAAATATGATGAAAGAATTTTCTTAGGCTACTCCATAACTTCTAAGGATTATAGAGTTTTCAATAAGAATACTTGTACTATTGAAGAAACAATACATTTCAAATTTGATGAAACTAATCCCTTTGTTTTTAAACAACCTCAACCTACATCTTCAGATGTGTTTTAAAAAACTGATTATCAACCCTTGATAGAAGATCATTCAGATAAGGAAAATGTCTAAGAATAAATTTCCATGACATTTACCTGAGAAGACTTCCTACCCTATGTTGATGAACAGGTTTTACGAAACCAAAATCATTTGTTTCTAAAGAATCATCCTAGTGATAGTATCATTGGTGATGTAAACCAACCTGTAAGGACTATAAGTTCCTTAAGAAATGAATTAGAACATCTAGAATTTCTTTCCCAGTTAGAACCAAAAACCACTGATGAAGCTTTAGGTGATGATGATTGGATAAAAGCTATGCAGGATGAGATAAATGAATTCGAAAGGAATAAAGTATGGACCTTGGTTGAAAGACCTAAGGAAAATTCTGTTATTGGAGTAAAATGGGTCTTCATAAATAAATGTGATGAAAATGGAATTATAGTAAGAAATAAAGCTAGATTGGTTGCTAAAGTCTATAATTAACAAGAAGGAATAGACTATGAAGAAACCTATGCTCCAGTAGCTAGACATGAATCTATTCATATTCTACTTGCCTTTGCAGCATTTTTCAATTTCAAACTCTTTCAAATGGATGTTAAATGTGATTTCCTTAATGGTTATGTTAAAGAGGATGTTTTTGTTGAACAACCTCCTGGTTTTGAAGATACAAAACATCCAGAACATGTTTTCAAACTTACCAAAGCTTTGTATGGACTTAAGAAATCCCCTCAATCTTGGTATGATAGGCTTACAAGATTTTTGATTCAAAATAATTATGTTAAGAGAAATGATGATCCAACCCTTTTTATAAAGAAATATAAGAAAAATGTTTTGATTGTTCAAATTTATGTTGATGACATTATATTTGGTTCAACTCAGCAATCTTTAATTGATTCTTTTGCAGATCTAATGAAATCTGAGTTTGAAATGAGTATGATGGGTGAGTTAACATTTTTCATAGGTTTTCAAATTTCTCAAAAACCAGAAGGAATCTATATATCCCAACATAAGTATATTAAATATCTTCTTAAAAATTATGGATATGACAAAACTAAGAGTATAAGTACTCCCATTGGTACCTTAAATTCACTTGATCTTGATGAAGCTGAGAAACCAGTAGATCAAACATCTTTTAGAGGTATGATAGAAAGTCTACTTTACTTGAAAACTAGTTTCCCAGACATAATGTTTTCAGTATGCTTATGTGCAATATATCAATCCAATCCTAAGGAATCTCATTTAAAGGTAGTGAAAAGGATTTTTCGCTACTTAAAGGGAACCATGGATCTAGGACTCTTTTACACTTCTAGAAATGATTTTGTTTTAAAAAGTTTTTCATATATTGCCTTTGGTGGATGTAGAATGTATAGGAAAAGTAAATCCATAACTTTTCATTTCTTAAGATATTAATTAGTTTCTTGGTCATGAAAAAATCAACACTCAGTAGCGCTTTCCACTGTTGAAGCTGAATATGTAGCAGCTGGAAGTTGTTTTGCTCAAGTGTTGTGGATGCAACACACACTCACAGAATATGGTATGAGTTTTACCAAAACACAAATTTTGTGTGATAATACTAGTGCCATTGCCTTAAGTAAAAACCCTGCACATCACTCTTGTGCAAAACACATAGATATTAGACATCACTTTCTTAAGGATCACACACAAAAAGGAGATATCATTCTTCAATTTATCATAATGAAAGATCAATTTGCTGATATTTTCACAAAATCTTTACCATCTGATAGATTTGAATACATTAAACAGAAGTTAGTAATGATAACTATAAGGTAATCCTCCATGTTAACATCCTGTTGAAACCAATCTCATTATAGTAAAAAACTCCTTTTCATAGGGGGAGTGCATTGGTCTATTATAAGTCTAAATTTTTTCGTTGTTGAATTTTTTTTTTCATAGTCTAATTTTTTTTTGTAATGAAGGTTTTCATACTTAAAATTTTTGTAATGAAGATTTTTGTAATGAAGATTTTCAGACTGAAGATTTTTATACTTAATTTTTTTGTAATGAAGATTTTTGTAGATCAAATTTTTCATAATGAAGATTTTTTTTTTGCAGTTTAAAATTTTCATAATGGAAATTCTTCGTTTTTTTATTGAAAATTTTCATAATTAGATTTTTCGTAATCAAAATTTTTAGAATCTAAAGTTCTTCAAGAAGAATTTTTCTCAATACAAATAATATTCCTAGCAATATAAAAGGTATGTTTCCCTTATTAAATTCTAGTAATCATATTCTACTAGTTGGTATTTTCTTTTGGTTTTAATATTTCGTATTCACATTTCCTTAAATGTGAATATTTTTATTAAAAAACCTCAAAAGATTGGATTCTATCAAAATTTCCTTCCAGTTATCATCTCAACCGTCAGATCTGATTAGAAGGTTTTCCAACCATTGGATTGAGTACAGAAGTTGAACTATCACCTCACTTGCCTATATAAAGGACTCATGATGGTCTTCTCACATCGAAACTCAAGCTCGTGCATGCTGAAGGTTTGACCTCCTATATAAGATCATTCCGAACTTCTTAGATCTTCCTCAACTCTGAATGTCTGTCGAAGTGTCTTCTCAGAAAGACATGTCAACTGTCAAGCCGATTTTTGAATGGATGATTTACATAGAAAGGTTGGTACATATGAATTTCTTTGCTAAGTTTGATTCTATCATCTCAAAGAACATCAAGCTAAATGGATGGGAGAGTGTTTTCGTATCGAAACCAGGAGCTCAGGATCTGGTATATCTAGACTTGTTGGTTTAATTCTATGAGTCAGTAAGTTTTTTCAAGTAAGAAGGAAAAGATAAATTCTCTTTCAAGAGATATGGTAAGACTTATACTCTTTCTTACACCAAGGAAGCCATTTTGATTAGAGTTCCTTATGAGGGTGAGGCAGAGTTATGCTCACATAAGCTGCTTGATGTTAAAAGAAGTTTTGATGAGGTGAAGGGTATGGATTACCTCAGACTTTCATATGTAAAGACTCCGAATATTGTTCACCTATCTAAAAATTATTGGATTCTTGAATTGTGGGTTCAAGGATTCATCATTCCAAGAAAAGGGGACAAGGATACTTTGAAGAAGAGTGACATTTATATCCTAGATTTCATAGTGAATCTAAGAAAGATTAACCTGGTTAAGCATATTCTGATTACAATTGAGAATATAAAGAATGGAAATATGAAGGCTTAGATTATTATGTATCCATCCATCCTATAAAAAATGATTGTTAGGTGTTTAAAGTCCTTCAATATACCTTATAGTTCTAAGACAAGAAATTTCAAAGTCGTGCTGGTAAGTGGTGACACTCTGAAGAGGATGAAAATTGGTTTTTCTAATGAATCCGGAGAATTCTTTCACTTGCCTAAAGAAGAAGCTGAAGCTATTTTAAAGAAACAGGAGGTGGTTAAAACTTTTAAAAGGGGTGGAAGGAAGAGGAAGCTGAAGGAAGTAGAAGAGAAAGAAAAATACCTAGAGGCTAAGGAAACCCAATCCACACCACCAAATCCTAAGAAGAAAAAAGAATATCTGGATGAGGTAGTAGAAAAATAGAGAGAAGACAAGGAGATAAAGAAACCAGGGGATCCTAGCTTTGGTTTGGATCCTTATGAAGCAAAATATTTAAAAGAAAAGATTTATAATGAGCTTGAAAAGTAAGAAAAAAAAGAAAAGAAGAAGAAGAAGATGATTGAAGTAGAGATTGTGCAATCTCTTCTGATGGCTGCTGAGAAAGCCTCCAAAAATATTCTGGTACCACAATCCTTCTTAGTATAAGATTTACCAGAGACACCAGGAAAGAAATATGTGACTCTGGAAAAATTCCAAGTAAATGTAGTAGAACAAGTAGAATAAGTAGAATAAGTAGAAGAAGAAGAAGTAGAAGCCAGTGTTGAAACTGATGATCTCATTAAGCAAGTAGAATATTTTCATGAGAAGGAAAGTCCATCTGAGAATCTTTCATTCTGAACTTTTGAAGCTGAGACTTCAAAGCTTGCTACCCCTGGGAAAGATGAGAAAGGTGAAGATGACAAGGTTGAAGAAGAAGTGAATAAGCTGTCTGAAGAAGAAAGTTCTAATCATGATTTTATTCAAACAGAGGATGCTGAGGCACGAGATGAGAAGGAAGAGGTTTATGAAGAAAGAATTATTCAACTATCTAATAGTGAACATGAATCCCCTAACCAATAGGAATCCATTATGAAGGTTGATAAAGTAAAACATATAGTTTTTGATATACCTAGTAAAGATGTTGTAAGGAAGAAAGAAGTTGGTGGATCATCTAAGAGGAATACAATTGAAATAGTGAAAGAGCCCTCACCAAGTAAAGTCTCAGATTTGGAATCATCCTCCCTTAGAAATGATTTCGTAGTTCAGTTTTTGAAGAATCTTGTTGGGACTATTCCAATATTTCCCAGTATAGAATCGAGATTCCATATGCTTCAACACACCCTAAATGAGAAATCAGATTTAGTATCTTTGGTGATGGATAAGTGTGTTAAACTCGAGGCAGACTTCAAGTCTTTTCTTATTAGCTATGAAGCTCATAAAATATCATGCAAAAATATGAAAAGCTGGTCAAGAAATATTATTTAAGATATATGGATTCTTGATGAATTTAAAGAAAGTTTCAAGGAATAATTTTACACTGAAGATGTGAAGATAAAGGATCTCACAAATAGTTTTGAGGAAAAGCTAACTCTAGAACAGAATTCTCAGATACAAGAGGTGAAAGATCTGAATGGGAAGTTATATTAAATTGCCCAAAGTTGGAAGAGAGAAAGGGATCTTAGGATTGAGATAGAGGAGAAGTTATTTAAGCAAGAAGAAGTTCTAAAGGGGCAGACGGAATCTATTAAGGCTCAAGAAGAAAAAATCAAATCCTTAGAGAAGAAATAAAAAGATCAGGATCGGCTTCTCAAACGAGTAGAGGTGGATCACAAGGAACTCAAGAATCTCAAAACCATAGTAAATAAGTTGATGAAAAAGGAGAAGGAAGGATAATCTTATTCAATTCTGATCTTTTATTTTAATACTTCGTTGTATAAATTTTTCCAATTTTAATGAAATTTTGTGTTGCATTCATATATTTTGTTGTCGTGTACTAATATTTCAAGTACCATATTTTCTTTTCCAATCCCTTTAATCCTTTTTGAAAATAATAAAGGGGGAGAAAGGAAAAAAGAATACTAAGTAAAGAATAAATTTCCCTAAGAAAGGGAGAGTTTATCTAAGGTGGAGTTCTTATCCAAGATGATTGTCGTATGCAATAAAATGCTAAGTATCATTCTGAAAATCAAGAATATGATCCTTAGTGTCTCCAAATCCTAAGGGGTGAGTTAGTCATGTTCATCTTTTCCCATGTGTTAACATAGATAAGTTTTACTTTCAAAGTCTAGAAAAATATTTTCTAAGTCCTTATATTCTTTTTCGTAAGGATGTTTTGAGTCTAACTCATTTTACATCTAAGTATAAAATTCGATTTCATATCTAAAACCTCGGAATCTTAAATACTTAGATATAGAGCATTCTGTTTTCAGGATTCGAATTTAGTTTCCGAATTCTATGAATCCAGACTCCAAAATTTGTAAGTTCAGACTCCGAATTCTTATGAATTTAGACTCCAAACTTTGTAAGCTCAGGCTCTGAATTCTAATGAATTCAGACTCCAAACTTTCTAAGTTTAGACTCTGAATTCTCTGAATTCAGACTTTGAACTTTGTAAGTTCAGACTCCGAATTCTAATGAATTCAAACGCCAAACTTTCAAAGTTCAGACTCTGAACTTTGTAAGTTCAGACTCCGAATTCTTATGCATTTAGACTCCAAAATTTATAAGTTCAGACTCCGAATTCTACTGAATTCAGACTCCGAATTTCCTTGAATTTCATACTCCTGAATTCTATAGAATTTAGGTGACGAATTCTTTTGAAGACAGAATCTGAATACCCATGTTTTATAAATACCAAATGGTTTTTGGTTAGACTCTGAACATTTATTTCCTTAGACTCCAAAAAATAAGTTTGGTTGAGCAAACATGTTTTTCTAACTCTTGTCATGGTTATAAAATGATGTCATACATTCATTTTCTAACCAACCATTGTTTGAATGACACATGTACAGGTCCCTCCGAAATTCAAGGAAAAATATGACAATTGGAGGAGGGAGCCGACCATTGGAGATGTGCCTATAAATAGGATCTCATTTGAAAGAGCTCATATAAACAAGTTGATCAATATAGAGATTACATGATGCTGAATTGATTTATAGAGAGAGAGATTTTATTGCTTTGTGCATACTAAAAAACTTGTTCAGAATTGCTTCGTGCAACTCCGAATGTTGTTGAGTACATTCGAGGGCTTTTCGGGATAGGAAGACAAAGGTGCCGACTACCTTGAAGTTCGAGGGCTTACGAGGATGGCAAGACAGATTCCAATATTCATATCGATGACTTACCCTTTTGTAGGCAAGACATAATTTCTTGAATGTATAAATCAAGGGATCTTTATCCAAGGTTGTTGGATACCCTTATCTTTGTGTTAAAATATTTACTACTTATTACTTGCATTGTTTCATATTTTCCACTGCATTTTGGTTGTTGAGGAAAGTATAACTTTCTTGTACTTTATTATACTTGTACTCTAATTTGTGAGATTCTATATGATTTAAGGTAGAATATTTATCTTTGTAAACTTTTCTTAAGTTTCATTTCCAGAACCATATTTCTAGAATTAAGAAAGTTTGTAGAACTAAGAGGCTTTGTGAATTTACCTTGTTTAACTTTTTAAAACATTATCATCTTTAAAAGTTACAAAAGAATTTTTTAAAGTATACAATTCACCCCCTTCTTGTATATTGAGCATCTACATCATTATACTGATACTAAAATTAGTATCATTTCGATCCTACATTTTCCTCCTTGTACATATTTTCACTTTCCATTGATGTTCTCATACTTGGAAACCTAGTTATGTGTTGTTCTATATGAACTTGGTACTTTTCATTCTATCTTATTAAGGGGATGCCTTACCAAAAATTATCATGACATGGAATTTCAATGAATTAATTTTTAAATATTAACTTTTTATTACCAGGTTCATGTTTAAATTGATAGGATACAATTTATTTATAGTGGGGAGAATGTAAAAGCCCAAAAATTCTAAAAGAGTAAATTTTTTATTCAGTAGCATGTATGATAAGCAACACCATGCATAGAATGGAATATAACATCCCAAGAATTTATGATATATTTTCTATTTAAAATAAATTAAATAAATTCTATATCTTTAAATGCACTCAAAACTGAGTTTATCATGTATTACGCACAATAATGACTTTCTTCGATAACTTGCGTTACACACAAGAACAAGTTTTACTGAATACTATTAATATTATTATTTATCATGAAAATTATCTCTTATATATTAAATTGGAAGTTATGAATATTATTAAAAAACTTATAAAAATAAATTTTTGAAATAATTAGTTAGCAATTAATTTTAAATGAATATAAAAACAAATTGAATATAAAGGAAATTTTGTTATAAAGAACTATTTTTATGCTCCCAAAGGTGATTTATCATTATAAATTAAATTAATTACTATTAGTAAATGATATTAATAAAATATATGTATTATATATTCAAAAAATATTTTCAAATTAATAAATTATATTTGATAGGCATAAAATAAGAACAAATCCAATTTTACAACTAAAAAGATGTATTTTTCTAAAAAGAAATTTATAGCCTTTTAATGATATACTTATTTTAAAAATAAAATTTTACACTTTTATAAATATTATTTGAAAATATATATTTTTTTAAAATAATAATTTCAAAATTATGTTAGCATAAATATTTTCTACATTTTCTAAGAAGTTTCATTTTTTGACGAATAGTGAAAATACTAAATTTAATTTAAAAATAAATTTTAATATAAATAATTTATAACTTTAAATTATATTTTAAATTGGTTTTAAAGTTATATTATAAAATTTAAAAATATATTAATTCAATTTAATTCATTGGAATCAATTTCATATTGAATTTTGATATAATTTTGTTTAATCTGTTGAACATTTTCACTTTAAAAACCCTATTTATCATCACGTCTATGGGATACTTTTTAAATTAAATTCATATAATTTTGAAAGTTTAATTTGGAAAAATGGATTCCATATTTTTAATAATCATAATTTATAATTTCCAATAACTTAAACTAAAATTTCTACCAAATTTATTAGTGAAAATAGTTAATGTTAATCACAACGATTAATTTAAAAATGAGTTTACTTAGTGATTAATATTAAAAGATAAGGTGTGTAAATGACTTAAAACTTATCCAAAACCCATTTTATGGCCATATTTAGACCATATAACCACTTTTACTGAACATTTTGTGTTATTGGAGGCACATGTGGTAAGGGAGACCTCCTAATAGTGTTTATTTTTTTATATTTAGAAGAATGCTACTCATCCTCCATTATAAACAGGAACTCACTCCCCTCACTTATTCACACATACCAATCCATTTAACTCATCCAATGACTACCCAATTTACTTAAAAAATTCCCTCAAATAATCCTATAATCCTTAATTTGGGAATAAATCTATCCAAGTAAGGCCTTTAGTACAAACCAAAAGAAGATATCTGAAGAAGAGGTAATGTTCATCAACAAACATTTTTTTTATTTCTGAATCAAATCCCTTTAATTATTTTAATATCATGATTATATAATAATAATATAAGTATCTAATATTTATTGATATTTTTTTGTGTTATGTTTAAGACCTTAAAATTCACACACTTCCATCAAATAAGTTATGAAACCACTATTAATGTGTATAGAAGACTACCCCCTTACGAACTAATGTCATTCATTTTTTCATTACCACATTTAAAGGTTGTGAATAATTATATAAATAATGTTTATATATGATATTAATGATTTATATATGATTATATAATTATTATATAACACTTATATTCATTCTTTTCATTTTTTGGGAATATGATAACGTCATTCATGTGTACGTCAGACTGACACCTTACGAAGGGATGTGATTCGTTCATTCTTTATATGGAATATATTAAGGATAGATTTAATTAAAATATGTGATATATATGACATAAAAATGATAATATAATAATAATATACATATATTTCATTTAATTTTATTTCTTTCAATACGTTAAGAAATTGGAAACAACATTAATGCGTACATATAGCCAATCATCTCCATTAATAGTGCATCCAATTTCCTATCATTTGATTTTATAGATTACTATAAATAATTATATAATGAGAAAATATGATATTTAAATGATGGTTTAAATTATTTATATGATTAAATAATGATCTATGTAATAGGAACAAAAGTCAACAAGACAAAACATACTAAAAAAATAAGGCAATTAACAACCAAAACAATGAAAATAATGATAGATTATTAATAAACAGGTAATAATATGTTATAAAATTATCATATATGATATAATAAATATTAATATGAATATGTTATAAGTTAATAACATACTTATAACCATTACACAAGATGATAAAGTGCGTTCAACCAAAAGGAAAAAGTGAGGTAAGGGATTTCATCTCAATTTCATTTCATTTAGGCATACTGTATTATTATGAATATAATTTTTTTATGGTGTATATAATTCCCCTTGAAATTTAATATCATGAATAATTCATTATTAATGGTATCTTAATTTTCAATTTAAATTATTTCATCTAGGGGATTTGAATATAAAGTTACAAAGTGGTAAAGAATTTTATAACTCTATTCCTTTTCATTAGTTTATATCACTTCCTTGTTGTCATTAATATTATATGATTATGTGTATAATGACGTTTGAATATATATTTTTTTATTTCCAATTGTTTCATATGTATTTATAGTTGATTCACATAATATATTCATTTATTAATTCTCACTTCAACATTATGATCATTTTAATGGTTTATTTTATAATATCATTCTAATCGAGAATGTCTATTTTTGAATTTCCATTAAAATAAATTATATTATAATTATTTAATAATACCTTTAATTTTATTCTCTTATGGTTAATAATGATATTTTTAATTGATAGTACTATTTTACCACTCTTTGGTACTTAATATTTCTGAGAAAATGTTTTAATAAAATCTGACTTTATTTGTCTCTTTGGTCAGAAATCTATTTTCTTACAAAACCATGTTTTCAAAAAATGTTTTCAAAAAATGTTTTTTCACATTTTAAAAATTATTTATTTTCATTAATTTATGATTTTCACTCTGATTATTGTATCTTGATACTTACATTATGTTTTTAGTTTTCATAAAAGGCTGCAATTAGAATGAATCGTGTGAATAATGAATGTGACATCAAATGAAATGAACATCCTCAAGAGAAAAAAATGGATTTAAATATGAGATGAAATATCCTCTAACTATGTTCAATCAACTCTTTCAGGATATGAATGGTAATTCAGACCATGTTGAGCTTCTAAATTCACCATGGAGGGAGTAACATGACATTTATTATTTTATATGACAACATCCACTCTCCTTATAAGGGTATTCTAATCCACTAATTTCCAAGTAACAAATTAATGTGATGGGGAATATATTTTTTTATTCATTAGTTCTTAGACCATGATAATGTTTCTATAATATTATATCACTTAGAAAGAAAAGATGATCAATGACAGACTCATATCAAGAAAATAGGCAAGAGGAAGCAATAAAATCATTGAAATGGGAAGAGTTTAAGAGGGTATTTATTATTAAGTAATTTCATTGAAATATTTTTAAGATGATGTAAATGGAATTTCTATAGGTGAAACAGAAGGGTGATGAATCCATTGGTACATATAAATAAAACATTACAAGATTTTCAAGGTATTGTTATATATTTCTAACTAACCCCATAAGAAAAATTAATCCATTCTATAGTGTCCTGAAACCAAATTATTGAAATGAATTAGCCATAAGATACTTTTGTAACTATAAATAAATCATTAAATTCTATATTAAGGTAAAAATATAGGATGTAAATCAAATTATTCTTCTAGTTTTAGTGAAAAATAAGAGAAAATGTAGATTTAAGGAAAATCAAATGGTAAATCCCAAGGAGGAGAGAAATCCAAAACACCTACATGCCAAAAATGTAGAGGAAGGTACTTAGGAAATTGTATAAAAAGAACTAAAGAATGCTTAAATTGTGGAAAGGATAACCATTGAGTTAGTTTTTGTTGATGGGGGATGAAAAGGACTGAAAATTCAATAGAGGAGTAGAAGGATTCAACTAATGAAGTTAAATGTTTCAGATATAGTTAGATTGGGAATTATGTGAATCAATCCATAATATAAGAGCTAATGAGGATGGCGAGCCTCAAAAACCCCCTAAGAAAAGTTATTAAGTGAAGGAAATTTATATTACAATAGAAGTGGGCTGGGAGAATGATGTAGTGAAAGGTACACTTACTATCTACTATAGAAATAAAAATGTTTTATTTGTTTCTAGATCTACCCACTATTTTATATCTGAATAATTTTTTAATGGAATCTAGTCACCACCTCATTGATTATATATTGATATAGTAGTAAAAAATCAAATTGTATGATGATTTCATCTTAAGACTATATCTCCTGTATGATAGATGTTTTTGGGATTATGATTCTAGAAAATCTTTTGATTCTCTCTCTTGTTGAAATTTATGTGTTTTTTGGGAATTTATTATCTCTCATAGTATTTTTCACATATCACTTCTAAGTAAGGAAAGTCATGTTTAATATTATGAAAAAACTTAAATTCATCTATCTATATGAGGATAAATATTAACTTCTAATTGAAATTTCATCCATTGTATGGGTCATGATTTATATTAAAAAAGGATTAATATCTTAGATGGTTGAGGAGAAATTAAACATAAATGATATTCCTATTATAAATGAGTTTCTTGTTATTTTTCTAGAATAGTTTCCAAGTATCCCTACTATAATTGTAAAGTTTAATTTTTAATATAACTCACTCCAACTTCTAAACCTATTTTAGAGACTCTATATTGAATGACATCGATTGAGTTGTAGAAATTGAAGAAGAAACTATAGAATAATCCATACAAGGTATTCATTCTTCCTTTTGATTTACCATGGGGTGAATAAGTTATTTTTATTAAAAGTAAAGTTGGGTCAATGCGTCATTTCATTGATTATTTATAACATAATAAGATCACTATCAAGAACAAGTATCCTCTATCCCATATTGGTGATCTGATTGATCAATTACATAAAGATAAATATTTTTTCCAAGGTTAATCTCTGAACATGATATCATCATATGAGATTAAATAATGCAGATATACCCAATATGTTATTCCATATGAGGAATGATCATTATGTATTTATAGAAATTTCATTAATACTCACCAAAGTTCCAATTATATGCTTGGATTTAATGAATAGAGTATCTAGATATTAACTTGATCAATTTATGGTATTCTTTATAGAAGAAATTATTATATGTATTCAGAGATTAGGGAAGTTAAAGATAATCATTTTAGGATTGTTCTAAAGACTATAAGGAAAGATAGGTTGTATACTATATTTACCAACTGCGAATTTTTGGATACAAAAAGTATCATTTTTGGGTCATATAATTTATGGAAAAGGTATATTGATAGATCCTTCAATGATGGATGTTATTGACCAATGTCCTAGAATAACCATAAAAATAAATATCCATAGTTTTATTGGGTTGGATGATTACTATCAACACTTTTTAAGTTATTTCTCAGGGATATATAATCCAATATCCATGTTGAATTGGATTGGATCTATGTTCCATTTGAAAAATGTATGTGACTAAAATTTCAAGAAGATAAAAAGAACCTTGTTTAGAATAACTATAATTAAATTACCATACATTAAATAAGGGAATTCAATCTATATTTATGAATCAAATAAATTATTAGTATGCATCCTCATAAAGAATGTTTCTTATCATATTCCTTGTAGAAATTAAAAATTCAAGATAAAAATTACCCAAATCAGGATTATGAGTTGGCAGTAGTAATTTTTTAACTATAAATAAGGAGGCATTATCTTTATGGTGAATGGTGTGATATATTTACTGATCCTAAAATTTTTAAGTATATATTCACTTAGAGAGAGTTGAATATTTTCTATATAATATGGTTGGGGCTGATTAATGATTAGGAATACTCAATACCTTAACATATAGGGAAATAAAAAAAATCTGAAAATGATCCAAGTCAAAATAATTGTGCAAGTTTATCTATGATGATGACAAAAAATGATCCAATATTTATGGATTTATAAAATATAGAACTTGAAATTTTGAAGGAAGGGGATAAATATTATTTTTATCAAATTAGTGTTCAACTATATATCCATGTTAAGATTAAATAGTTGTGTAAAGAAGATTTAGAGATTCAAAATATGGTGATAAATATTCATGAGATTGAAATTTATTTTAATGGAATGATAAATTTCCTAAACTATGTATTTGTCACATACATACCATATTTTAAGAAGGATATGTTGGATGAAGCTCATATTTCATTATTCTCTATTTATCCAGGATGTAAGGTGATGTATAGATATCTAAAATAATATTAATTATGGGAAAACATGAAGATACATATTGTATAGTATGTATCCTAGTACTTCCTATGTCATCATGGAAATGTTGAGGGACATATTTATAAGGGGACATTACAACCATTACCCATACCATAATGGAAATTAGAATACATCACCACAGATTTTGTAATCAGAATCCCCTGAACATATAAATTCTATCATGCAATATGGGTTTTAGTTGATCACATTATAAATTCAGAACACTTCATTGTCATCAAAGAAGATTTATTACTTGATTTAATTTCTTGGATATACATTAACAAAGTGGTGAAATTTCATGGTTTACCACATTCAACTGTATTTGACTAAGATTTTAGGTTTACCTTAAAGTTACGGTAATGTCTTCCACAATATCAACATTCAAATATGGGTTTCAGAACTACTTATCATCCTTATGCATATGGTCAGTCTAAAAGAATCATTCAAAACATTAAGGATATGTTGCAATCATTTTATCTAGATTTCAATGGTGGTTGGGATCAACACATTCCACTTGTCAAATTCTATTATAAAAATAGCTTTTACTCAAGAATTTAGATCGCTTCATATGAATAACTATATAAAAGAAATTTTAGAACTACAACATGCTAGAATGAAGTTGGAGAATGAAAGCTATTGAAACCTAAGATAACTTTGGAAAGAAAGAGAATATCAGATCTAATCACCAACAAATCAAGGAATCTACAAGTTAGAATAACAGTTATGCTAATAATCATCAGTGAAATATGGAATTTGAATTTAGTTAAAAGGTATTACTATGAATTTCTCCTTGGAATAAGGTTATGTGATTTGTAAAAAAGGTAATGTTGAAACCTATATATATAGGTACCTTCAAAATTCTTTATCAAGTTAGGACAGTTCTTATAACATAAATATTCCATCAAACCACTCTAAAGCTCATGATGCCTCCCATTTATCTCTCCTTAAGAAGAATATACTTTATATTTCACATCTTCAAATCTTATAGGCCATACCACTAGAGCGCGATATCTCTTATTGTCACATACATGACATATTTTAAAGGTATTTTTCATTTAATTTACATCCTTGATTTGTTTTGGGGGTTTTCCATGCATTTTTGAAGGAAATGGTGGGTTTCTAAAATTTGGGCCAACCCGAGAACCCATTTCCAGTTTTGAAAGTATATTTTGTTTCTTTAATAACTCCTTAGTTTTTAACCTTTTTCACCCATTAAACTTACAAAATGACCTTAATTTAACTATTAAAACCAAAAAATAAATTTAGGCCCATTAAAAATTCATTAGCATCTTGGATTTGGGTGATCAAATTAGGTACTGGGCCACCCCGAAAGCTCATTTCCAGTTTCAAAATTGTTTTTTAATTCTTTCATAAAATATTAATTTTTTATCCTATTTCGGTGATTCTAACTCTCACCTTCTACTACTGTACCTGGACGCACCCCCAGCTTAGTTTCCCCCTCTTTGGATATCGTATCAGTTGGGAATTACAGCCGAACTTCTCAGGTGTCTAAAATCGTCCAGATTTTTCAAGTAAGTGACTATCCTTCTAAGTTCCTTCACTATCCTTAAGCTTTCTCTTTTTTTTCTTGAATCCACAAATGTCCATAAGCTAGGGCTTCATACCTAGGGTTTCATTTTGAGTTTCTTGGTCCAATCCTCTGGTTTTAGGTTTGATATCACTCCCTTGTAGTGCGGTGGTGGTGCGGTTGAAGTTCCGCACCAGGATTTGCGGTTCTTGACTCTTTTGGTAGATGATTCCATGTTTTTGTAATCTTTGTGTCTTAGAATTCTGTATTTATCATACTTTCAGGTTTATCTCATTTTATTATTGTTTTAAAAATTAGTTTTATTGGTGTTTGTTTTGAAAATAAATTTTTAAATGCAAACTTCATGTGAAATTGGGGGGGGGGATTTCATGGGAATGTTTTATTAGTTTCTTAAGGAATTACCTATTAATACTTAATTGATTTTATTGAACTATAATAGGGCTTCCAATATTTTTTTAATTTTATCCCCTTTGTTTTTTTCTGTGAAAATGGGTTTTAATAGTGTTTGTGGAACAAGTGAACTTTAAGTCCCATGTTTGTGTAAAAATGGAGTTTTTTCAAAGTTATCATTTCTTGGTTCACAAGGGGATGCCCTAAAAAAACGATTTTTTGTTTTAATAGAAATTTCTTGGTATGAATTTTCTGTTTTGGTAACCTTATGGTGTGCACATAGTGTGCAAGTTTGGTTTTTAAGGAGTTTGGTGTGTGAAACATTACGGGATTTGGAGGAATTGTTTTATTAAAAATCTAAGTGTTTTGTTATGTGTTTTAAGTGGTATAAAATATTATAGCTAATGTATTATTTGTGTGTGACCAGTAGTGGTGTGTTATATGAAAATATATTTATGTTTCACGGTGAAATTGATTGAGCACAAAAGGGGAAGCCTGGGTACCTAGGTGGGGCGGATTTGTACTAGTACGGATAGTGGACCGGATGGGTTTTGTCCCTATTTCACATAACATTTGGATAACGAAAACTCTAACTAAACTATGTGGATGATGATTGGGGACCACTAGGTTATGGTTATTTTCCCTACTAGTGTCTCGTTCATGAGAACAGATTTTTCTATGGTTACTTTACAACGAGGCACGAGGTACATAGGGCCCGAGACAACCTAGTGCCTAGAGGTGTTCCGATTTTGTTGCTCATTGTATTTGTGGTATTTACCCATGTACTAGGGTGTTTTTGGAAGTAAATTATAGTAGATAAAAGTTTTATTTTAATGTGTTAACATTCTGAAATTCTCGTATTGAAAACTATTTTCAATTGAAAGCTGCATTTCATGGAATTTTAAAACTGTATCACCTTGTGTATTAAAATTGCTTGTTTTGTTCACATTGTATCACATGATCTTTAGAATCATCTGGTGGTATCATATTGGTCTTAGTCTCACACCCTACTTACACCCATTGGGTGTAATTAGACCTTCTTATGCTTGACTTAGGTAAAGGGAAGGATAAGGGTGATAGCGGTTCAGGGTGTTAGTCCTCATCGCTGGGGTGGAGTTACAGAGAAGGCTTGCGGGTGATGACCCCCTTGTCATGTGGAGTCCATGGGGATGTCTTTCTGTTGTCATTATTAGTATTTGGACCACTAGTAGTGTCTTTAAAAAAATGTATTCAGATCTGGTTTTGTTAATACTTTTTTAGCATGAAAATTTCAGATTCTAATTATTGATTGTTTTTTTTATGTTTTATGCTTTCATACTCAGGTAAATCATTACCAAACCAGATTTTTTGATACCCAGGAACTTGTGCCAGCCTGTGGGGATAGGGAACGCCCTTCAGGCCTTGCCACGGGCTGGGTTTGGTGCTGTTAATGGTGGTGACCAGATTTGATTCGTGACAAAATGGTATCAGAGGAGGTTAATGTTTTTGGGTTATATTGCAATTTTGGGATGAGTCGGGATAGACAGGAGCTAGGACTGTCGGGACTCAGAGTTTTGATTGTGAGTAGGGTTCCTAGACCACACCTCTCATGGAAGACCTTGAGTCACTAGGGGATGTTAGAATTTACGGATTGACTTCACTTCCAGGTGAGACGTGTGGGCTGCAGACCACATGTGGACATCTGGAGGATGTGGAGTAGTTGTTTCTTTTATTAATGGAATATGTTTTGTTTATTTATATTTGATGTATTTGATTACAATTTTCAGAATTGTGGTATTGACTATAGTTTTGTGACTGTTGCATTTTGTTGCAACATGCCTCCCCAGAAAGCTCCCACGCGCCCACAGGAGGAAGCTGGAGAGAGTTCTCCCACATCGATTGATCAGAGGCTTGTGGAGGCTGTGGTTAAGGATATAAAAGATTTAGGACCGAGACCGACTCCTGCTCCTATTCCTATTAAGGAAGAAGATATAGGTCCTGGAAAAGATAAAGTAGAAGACTTTCTGAAAAACAAGCCTCCTACCTTCCGAGGTAGCTCAGAACCCCAGGAAGCAGAAGAATGGCTCGAGAAGATCGAGCATATGTTTGAGTTCCTGGAAAAACCTAAGGATCCCAGGGTGAAGTGTGCCTCCTTTCTGTTGGAGGGTCCAAGCCGTAAGTGGTGGGAGTCAGTGCTTTAGGCTGGGAATAATGAGGAGATGCGTTGGGGAGATTTCAAGGCTGTCTTCAATGAACAGTACTACCCTGAGGTGTTGGCTTATGTTAGGTCTAGAGAGTTCATGGAACTTGTTTAGGGGAATCTATATATGATGGAGTATTACAACCATTTTGCTGAGTTGGTTCGGTATGCTCCAGAAATTGTCTCTAAGCCCTGAGGTTTGATAAAGGCTTGCGACTAGAGATATACTCCCAGGTGTTCTTGTTTAAGATGAGGACCTATGCTGAGGTCTTTGATCAGGTGTGCATGGTGGAGATTGATAATAAAGACAGGGCTGGTTTCTATGGTTCAATATCAGCAGTAGGAAGTGGAAGCTCCTCAGAGAAGAAAAGGAAGCGGGATGATCTTGTGAAGAAAGGAGGTGGCAGTTCGGGCCACTCTTCTAGGCAGTTTTCTTCTTCGGCTTCTATTGCGAGATTAGTCGTGTGCCAACAGTGTGGGAAGCCTGGGCACATCCGAACAGTATGTCCACATTCTCCGAATCCTTGTTACAAGTGTGGAGGTATGGGACATTTGCAGCGTTTCTGTGGTGTGGCACGTCCACTTCCGAGTGGGGATGGGTCAGTGGCTTCAAGAGGAGTTCCAGCACAGTATGAGCCATCGAGGACCGAGGGATCTCGATTTTGCAGCCATGGTGGTAGGGCTAGGTTGTTGTCTGGGCAGATCCAGTTCAGGTCACAACCACAGACTAGCGGTTGTCCTTAGGCAGATACTGGACATCTCCATGTAGTGGATCAGGCACCAGCAGGATCAGAGGCAGGACCGTTGATAGTTCGAGGTACCATTCTGATCACATCTTCTATAGCTACTTCTATTTTTGATACTGGTGCCTCTATTTCATTCATTTCTGCCCATTTTTTGGACATTCTGAATTTTACAACTGAGTTGATGTCTTTCACGATGGAGTTGGTGACACTGATGGGAAAGAAGGAGAAGGGTCTCACGTGCCCATCGTGTGCTCTTTCTGTGTCAGGGGTCGAGATGGAGTGGGACCTCTTGGTCTTAGATATGTAATCTTTTGATGTCATACTCGGGATGAATTGGCTAGTACACTTCCAGGCACACATCGATTGCTACAGACGGTGTGTGAGTTTCACGGCACCTGATGGGAGTCGTCAAGTATTTCATGGAGAATGGGATCCTCGGTCAGGTCGCGCAGGGCCTTCACTCCCAGAGTTGGGAAGTGGTATCTTCCAGTTATCTTTTCTCATGATAGAGGATGGTATTTCCCATGAAGGTTCATTAACTCATGTAGTGAATGAGTTTTCGGAGGTATTCCCGGATGATTTTTCTGGTTTTCCCCCGGAGCGGGATGTGGAGTTTTCGATTGATCTGGCACCGGGAACACAACCGATATCTCTTCCCTCTTATCACATGGCCCCCACCGAGCTGAGGTAATTAAAGATACAGTTGTACGAATTAGAATCCAAAGGATTCATTCGCCTGAGCATCTCTCCTGGGGACACTCCTGTGTTGTTCGCAAAAAAGGCTAATGGATCCCTCCAGTTGTGCATTGACTACCGAAAGCTGAATAAAGTAACAATTAATAATAAATACCCATTGCCTAGAATAGATGATTTGTTCGATCAGTTGAAGGGGGAAAATTGGTTTTCAAATATAGACCTGCATTCGGGGTATCATCAACTTCGGGTGAAAGATTCATATATCCCAAAGACAGCCCTTCGAAGCAGGTACGACCACTTTGAGTATTTGGTCATGCCCTTCGGATTGACCAATGCTCCAACGGTATTTATGGCCCTCATGAATAGGGTGTTCCATCAGTATCTTGATTCCTTTGTTGTGGTGTTTGTGGATGACATTCTGGTATACTCTAGCTCTGAGGAGGTACACGAACATCACTTGAGGATCGTTTTGGGTACATTACGAGATCACCGCCTCTATGAAAAGTTGTCAAAGTGAAATTTTTGGATCAAGGAAGTGAGATTTCTGGGGCATGTGATCTCTGAGCAGGGGGTTTCAATGGACCCCGAGAAGATTAGTGCGGTTATGTCATGGGAGTAGCCGAAGAATGTGTTCGAGATCAGGAGTTTCCTTGGCTTGGCTGGTTATTACAGGCGATTCGTTCGGGATTTCTATTGGCTTGCTTCACTGATGACTACCCTCACCCAGAAAGGGGTGAAGTTTGTATGGGGTCCAGAATTCCAGGCGTCGTTCAATGAGATGAAGAGGCGGTTGACTACCGCCCTTGTGTTTATTTTACCAGAGGCAGGAAATAGATATGTGGTCTATTGTGATGCTTTAGTTATGGGTCTTGGGTGCGTGCTTATGCAGGATGATAATGTGGTCGTGTATAGCTTTTTCCAACTTTGACCAAATGAAAATAACTACCCGAACCATGACTTGGAGATGTTAGTGGTGATGCATGCTTTGAATACATGGAGTCACTACCTCTTTGGGGATAAGTTTGTGGTATACTCTGATCACAAAAGCTTGGCTTATATCTTCTCGCAGAAGGACCTCAACTTGAGGCAGCATCGCTGGATCGAGTACTTGCAGGGGTTTGACTTTGAAATTGTCTATACCCCAGGTAAGGGTAATGTAGTGGCTGAAGCCTTGAGCAGAAGGGTTCCAATGTAGGCTTTGAGGAAGTCCAGTGATGAGTGGGCATTGATGGGGCTCTTTTCTCAGATGCATATGGAGACCAGAGGACACAGTGGAGGGGAATTCTTGGTGAGCGTCCAGTTGACTCCTCTATTGGAGTTGATTCTACTAGAACAGCCCAGTGATGAGCTGTGTCAGCGGTCGAAGTAGTTTCTTCATGGTGGGGAGAAATCCTCTGATTGGTCATCATCTCCCGAGGGAATTTTGTGATTCAAGGGCCGTTCAGTAGTGCCATTATCTCTGCGGAAGGTGGTGATGCAGGATAACCACCAGTCTCAGTGGGTTGTCCATCCGGGTTCCACTAAGATGTATTATGATGTCTGTAGATAGTTTTGGTGGCCTGGTATGAGACGGGACATAGCGGACTTTGTTTCGAGATGCTACACATGCCAGCAGGTGAAAGCAGAGCACCAAAGGCCTTCCGGTTTGCTCCAGCCACTACCCATTCCTACCTGGAAGTGGGAAGAGGTCTCTATGGACTTCATTGTTGGCTTACCTCATACACCTTGGGGTAAGAATGCCATTTGGGTGGTGATCGATCGTCTGACCAAATCAGCCCACTTCATTCCAATAAAAGATACAACTAAAGTGGATGAGTTAGGCCATTTGTATCTTCAGGAAGTTGTGAGACTCTATGGAGTACCATCAGCAGTTGTCTTAGATAGAGACCCCCACTTCACTTCTCGATTTTGGGAAGGCCTTCATAAGGCCTTGGGGTCTCAGATTAAGATGATCATGACATATCACCCTCAGACGGATGGTCAGACAGAGCAGGTGAATCAGATTTTGGAGGACATGCTTCATGCATGTGTCCTGGACTTTGGAGGTTCTTGGGATAGCCATTTGGGATTGGTTGAGTTTTCTTATAATAATAGTTACCAATCCTCGATTCTAATGGCCCCTTTTGAGGCGCTCTATGGTCGGTCATGTCGGTCCCCCTTATGTTGGGCTGAGGTAGGATAGACTTCACTGTTGGGGACGAGCCTTGTGCAGGAGACTTCTGAGAAGGTCAAGTTTATTAGGCAGTGCTTATTGACATCTCAGAGTAGTCATAAATCTTATTCTGACCGGAGGCATCGAGACCTAGAGTTTTTTGTGGGTGACAGGGTATTCTTAAAAGTGGTCCCTCGTCTGGGCCATCGTCGATTGGGGAAGCAAGGTAAGATGATGAAATGGTATGTCAGGCCCTTTGAGATCACCAAGCATATTGGAAAGGTGGAATACAGGTTGGTCTTACCTTCTTAGTTGATGTCCATCCATGATGTCTTCCACATCTCTCAGTTGAAGAAATACAACTCGGATCCATCCCATGTGTTGAGTTGGGAAGAACTGAAGATAGAGCCTGACTTGTCTGTTGTTGAGAGGCCGGTGAAAATAGTGGAATACCAAGAAAAGATACTTTGAGGGAATTATATTCCATTATTCCGGGTTCTATGGCAGCATGGGAATGATACACATGAGACATGGGAGCGAAAGTCATGGGTCGAGGTAGAGTACCCGTTCTTGTTTTCCAATCAAGCTTCATGCTGACTTTCCGGGGCGGAAAGTCCTTCATGGTGGGGATAATTGTCACATAAATGACATATTTTAAAGGTATTTTTCATTTAATTTACATCCTTGATTTGTTTTGGGGGGTTTTCCATGCATTTTTTTAAGGAAATGGTGGGTTCCTAAAATTTGGGCCAACCCGAGAGCCCATTTCCAGTTTTGAAAGTATATTTTGTTTCTTTAATAACTCCATAGTTTTTCAACCTTTTTCACCCATTAAACTTCCAAAATGACCTTCATTTAACTATTCAAACCACCAAAGAAATTTTGGCCCCTTAAAAATTCATTAGAATCTTAGATTTGGGTGATAAAATTAGGTATTGGGCTAACTCGAAAGCCCATTTCCAGTTTTAAAATTGTTTTTTAATTCTTTCATAAAATATTAATTTTTTATCTTTTTTCAGTGATTCTACATCTCACCTTCTCCCACTGTACCTGGAAGCACCCCCATATTAGTTTCCCCCTCTTTGGAGATTGTATCAACCGGGAATTAGGGCCGAACTTCTCAGGTTTCTAAAATCGTCCACATTTTTCAAGTAAGTGACTATCCTTCTAAGTTCCTTCCCTTTCCTTAAGCTTTCTCTTTTTTTTTTCTTGAATCCCAAAATTTCCAGAAGCTAGGGATTTGTACCTAGGGTTTCATTTTGAGTTTTTGGTCAATTACTCTGGTTTTAGGTTTGATATCACTCCCTTGTGGTGTGGTGGTGGTGCGGTTGAAGTTCCTCACTAGGATTTGCGTTTCTTGACTCTTTTGGTAGGTGATTCCATGTTTATGAAATATTTGTGTCTTAGCATGCTGTATTTATCATAATTTCAGGTTTATCTCATTTTATTATTCCTGTAAAAATTAGTTTTATTGGTGTTTGTTTTGCAAATGAATTTTTAAATGCAAACTTCATGTGAAATTGGGGGGAGGGATTTCATGGGAATGTTTTATTGGTTTATTAAGGAATTCTCTATTAATACTTAATTGATTTTATTGAACTATAATAGGGATTCCAATAATGTTTTTAATTTTATCCCCTTTGTTTTTGTCTGTGAAAATGGGTTTTAATAGTGTTTGTGGAACAAGTGAACTTTAAGTCCCATGTTTGTGTAAAAATGGAGGTTTTTCAAAGATATCATTTCTTGGTTCACAAGGGGATACCCTAAAAAACGATTTGTTGTTTTAATAGAAATTTATTGGTCTGAATTTTCTGTTTTGGTAACCTTATGGTGTGCACATAGTGTGCAATTTTGGGTTTTAAGGAGTTTGGTGTGTGAAACTGTTGACGCTCCTTTCGTCACAAAATCTAAAAATCGGAAAAGGGGAATATCTGAGCTCAAAGTGATTCAACCTTTGAAGAAAATATCAAAAATTGACAAAGGCATGAACAAAGGATCAAAAGAAACTGCACCGCGCAAGTTATATCACTGTCGCGCAAGTCCACTTGCGCGACCTAAGTGATAACCGCTCGGTAACCGCCTGTGGTCTTCTCCTGCCTATAAATAGATCCTGTGGGCCCCCCATTCAAGATGATCTTTTTCCAGAAACTCGGATTGAAGCTCCCGACGCCCAAGTCTCTTCTCAAAGCTTCCGGAACACTTCTAAGGTAATTTCTTACCTAGAACAGAAGATCTAAAGAGAGGGAGGAAGTCCTATGTGTTGAAACTCATCAACACTTGCGCACCTGAGTGGCCAGCCCTTAAGGGAAGTGGTCACACTTGCGCACCACCTTCTTTCTTCGATAGAACTTGCGCGTCCCATTGCTGGAACAATCTCAAGAGGATCCTAAAGGCTTTAATAAAGAGTCGCTCAAGTATTTCAATGCTAGTTGACCATCGTGCAAGTACACCATATGTCGCGCAGGTACACCTGCGCGACCAATACTTGCGCGCCCCCGCAATACTTGCGCGCCTTCCAAGACTTGCGCGCCCTTTCCTTTTTGGGTGCCTTTCTTGCCCATTTCACCCTTCTTAAGCCATTACACCTTTTCCTTTTCAAGATTCAGTCTTCAAGACACTCTTCAAAGCAATTTATGGCATGATTTCTTGATTTGACTTCCTTATCTGAAAGGAATTCTGTGGAATATCTCTCAAAACCTAGTGATTTAAATATCTTTTTGTCACTAAATATGGAGAGTTCATTCATTCAACCTCATCCTTTAAGATGAGAGAATCCTTAACCTGGGTCTCCTTTTCAGGAATAAGTCCCAGTCATAATGTGGGCATCCTTCTTAGGAGTAAGCCACAAGTCCCTTAATTGTTTAGGCATCCTTCTTAGGAGTAAGCCCCAAGTCCTCTAATTTGGGCATCCTCCTCAGGAGTAAGCCCCAAACCTTAATCCTTAACCTGGGCTTCCTTTTCAGGAGTAAGTCCCAGTCTCCTAATTTGGGCATCCTTCTTAGGAGTAATCCCCAAGTCCTCTAATTTGGGAATCCTCCTCAGGAGTAAGCCCCAAACCTTAATCCTTAACCTGGGCTTCCTTTTCAGGAGTAAGTCCCAGTCTCCTAATTTGGGCATCCTCCTCAGGAGTAAGCCCCAAACCTTAATCCTTAACCTAGGATTCCTTTTCAGGAATAAGTCCCAGTCATAAATCTTGGGCATCCTCCTCAGGAGTAAGCCCCAAGTCCCTTAAATTCACTTTAACCAGTCCCAAGTTAGAGTATTCAAATCTCCATGAAGCACATATACCTTTATGGACCCTATTCCTGGATTTTCTCCCTAAAGAAAATCCTAACCTTCATTTATCTGGGCAGTCATACATACATAAGCCCCACATTATTTCTTATGATTGCATCTTTCATGGAACAATTGTCTAATTTTTACCAATACCTCTTGTTTCTCACACCGAGCATGACTCACGTGAGCTTAGAGTGTAAAAGTAATTGTGACATCCTTCTTTGAGCCATCAATCATAAACATCATATTCACTACTCGAACTACGTGGGTTCTGATTCCTTTTCCAAAACAAAGGATACGTAGGTAGCCCATCTATGGGTTCGATCCCAACTCTGAAATAATTCATTGTCCTTATCAATGACAATAAACTTCAAGTGCCCCACTGAGTGGCTTTAAAACTAGCCTGGTCATCATAATGACCAAGAGACTTTTATATAAATTTTTTGAAGGTTACCATTGACCAAGGATCTCTAAATAGATATAGATGATTCTCTATTGATGAAGAACCTCGAATACATATAAAAAATTCTCTAAAATTTCTTACATATTTAATCATTGATTGTCAACACTAAAGGAAAAGCTCATTTTATACTTGGTAATGTAATAAGGATTCACGAACATAACTTAAATCTATAAAGAGAGTCCCAGAATAGACAATAATTCCCCTCAAAAAGGTGTGATGAGTCCGACCTCCCATCCTCTCGACCAATGCAAATTACTAAGCCTCATCAGTCCACAAGCTAATGAGCGCCTACCTTTGGAAAGTAGGTCCAAATGGATGTGGAATCATTGGATGTTTCCGGTTCTACGAACAAACCCGCTAGAAACCGATCGAAACGTTTGAATCTCCCATCCAGGAGGTCATCCCCGAATTCCGAGGGAAACAAAAAATGGTGAACCTGACGTGAATCCTTAACCAAGTTAAAATGATGTTTTACCTATTTGTTAAGCCCCTATTTAAAACTTAATAAGAGGGATAACAAAAACAATCATTGACATGTGTGCTCATCCAAAGGATGAAGTTGCTGATTTTTTATCTTGATTACGTCTGTTATATCAAACAGGCACTCTTTTCCAAGATCTTCTGTATTTCCATAATGGCTGCTCTCAAATTCACATCTGTGAATATTGCTGCTGAAAATACCACTACTGCTATTCCTACTGGATTGTCATCCGCTCTGAGGATGACATCACCTACTCAGCGTCTTCAACGCTGGGTATCAAATGCGCTGGTTAAGGATTACCTTCAACACGGTACCATCCCATCTTTGGAGGCTTCCCGACAGGCCCTCCAAGTGAAAAACTCACACAGGTCGTCCGGACAATGACGACCAGTGATCAAGAGGCAGGCGGTGCTGACTACCGTCTCCAACCGTTTCAGGTCGCTATCCCCAGAACGGAATTTCCATTCTCTCCCTTACTCTGAGGAAGTGAATGAGAAGGTCCCTCAGGGCCTTAATTCAAAAAGACAGGAGTCCTTCCCGAGGGCTCCCATCAATAATCGCCGCCAGACTCGTGCGGCAGTGCGCCCTCAACATGATGAGGGTACCGACTTCAGGCATTCAGCTCAGGTTCCTCGAACCCAAGAAGGCAAGACGAACCGCCAGAGACGGAATCCGGTTAACAATGGGCAGGTTTTCATCCCTTACATCTCTGGAAAATTCCACCAACCTAACTTGGTGTCAAGCAACGAGCAGACACACACACCTGTCCGTTTTAATTCTGCTATCCAGCAGACTCGTCTGGCAGCATCAAGCCAATCCCGCCAGACAATTCCGGCGGAGTACTCTAGGCAAGAACATACACCTGCCTATGCATCATCAGTTAGTCAGCAGGCACACCTGACTACATATGATAGAGTCCACCAACCTAACTTGGTGGCGAACAACGAACATGCACACACACCTGTCCGTTTTAATTCCGCTGTCCAGCAGACTTGTCTGGCAGCATCAAGCCAATCCCACCAGGAAATTCCGGCGGAGTACTATAGGCAGGAACATACACCTGCTTATACATCATCAGTTAGTTAGCAGGCTCGCCTGACTACATATGATGGATCTCGTTAACCGCATTTGGCGAAGTGTAATCAGCAGGCACATACACCTGCTAGTACTAATCAAGCCTACCAACAGTCTTGCTTGGTAGCGCACGGAGAAGTCAGTCGGAAAGCTCCGACGACAAATAGGAGGCAGACTCAACTCTCTGCCTCCACACTTGAGTACTGTCAGGATTCACTGACAAGAAAAGGAGGACAGGAGCAGGCACATACACCTACTCCAAACCCGGAATGGACGTATATTCCTGTTCCGGTGGCTGAAGTCACCAAGCATATTTTGTCAACGGTGGAAGAGCAGAAGAAAATTCCTGCTCATATTCTGGATGCTTTCTAGGATATCATAACAGCTTCAGCATCATCTCAGGGAAAGACACATAAATCTATCCATAGCAGTGGAGTGACACATCAACGATTCACTCCGGAATAGACACACACATTTGTTCCAGTCCAAGAGGGTTATGGGGCATACTCCCCCATATCATACGGACAACCAAGTCAGGCACATACAACTGATTTGAGTGGAGATCGTCAGCCTAACCTGACCATATTTCCTGATCAGGCACATACACCTGCTCAGAGTAACCAATTTCGTCAACAAGTGGTTTCCAAAGCGAGTAAAAAGGCATCTAAGAAAAAGATCCGCCCAGCACAGTCAGGAGATCAAAGGCCAATCTGTAACAAGGCCTTGCTCGATGCTGGAGTTCTTGAAGCCCTCAGACATTTATCTATTGGAATTCAAGATTCTACTCCCTCAGTTCCCAATAACGGGAACATTAATTCTGAAGGTCTTCAATAGACACTTCCTCATGAAGGCTTGCTTCATGAAAATTCGGTCAATCTTGAAGTTTCTTCTTCAGATGAGAGCCACAAGAACCCTCTGTGTGGTCAGAAGACCAAGGAGCAAGAGATCTCATCTTTTGTTGTAACCCATTATGGTGGTCCTCCCCATGATGATGAATTTAGCTGCGAAAGTCCTCTCCACAGTAGTGATTCACATTGCTTGGAAAATACTCCAGTGGACAATGTAGTGCTGAGAAAGCCCTCTTATCTTGAGGCACTTGAAAATGAAAAACCAGTCATGTCTGATGCTTTATTGCTAGCAAGTGAAATACTTTCTCAATCAGAATATAGCCTAGGGTGTAGGTCATTATCCGAACCACCCCTAAGTCATGCATCTTCTAGTTTGATCAATGATCTCTTTACCAATCTTGTTGAATCCGATGAAGCAACAAGGAAACACCAACTCTGGTCAAAACATGTAGAATAACCTTCATTTAATGATAAAGAGGAAATGATGAACATGAGGAAAAAACTGGCGAAAAGTGAGGTACCAGTCATGTTTTGGCCTTTGGCTGACTCCCAGTATGACATTCCAAAGATGTTGACGGAAGATGGAGTCCATGATATTCGTCTCAACATATGGAAAACTCTTTGTCAATTGAAGAAGAAGGTATTATCTTATGATGAATATGAAAATCATCTTAAGATAATAGAAGGGCTACAACATCAGATTGATTTGGCATCTCTATCAGTCTCTCGGTATCCGAAGGCTGAAAAGCAACAGAGAACCCTTCAACGTTCATGACTTGGCGCACTAAGAAAATTGCATCAGTTAATTTCCAATGCTCCATCTGGTGTTCATATCAGAGGATGGGGTGTTCACGGAGCACTACATTTCACAGTGCTTTCCAGTCAGCAAAGCCCGCCGAAAATGGTCTCATGCAATGTTATTTCCCATGGCCGGCCACAGTCAATGGGCTTTGTTCATAATCAAAAGCTTGCTCAAGAACAAGCTTCAACTAGTTCCTCTCAAAATCAAGCATATAGAGAACACGTTGTTGAATTTCTCCTATATCAAGAAGGAGAGAATATTGCACAAGCCTCTCGTATGGAGAAATCACATCATCAAAATACAGAAGTCTCAGAAATCATCCAACGGTCTGTTGAACCAGGTGATAAAAGTGGATACAGGTTAATGCATCCAGCTAATTTCCGAACTAAGATTCTCAAGGTCAAGAGATCTTTTAAGAAGATCTCAGACATAGCATGTCAAGAGCCACCCCAACTTGTCAGACTGGGGACTCCTTTAACCCAACCCTCAGAGTCAATAAATGGGATTCGAGGAGTTGAGCGGAAGCAGTAGGAACATCCCTAGTTCTCAAGACTGGGGACTCTTTCAAATCATCAATCCACTTCTCAGAGAATATCGGTCTTTTCTCGATTGGGGAAGAATCCCCAAGAGGAACGAAGAGCCAAATTATCAGGAGATTCCCTCGAAATTATAGCATGTCAAGAAGTTCCTAAAGGATTGAATCAACAAAAGGCAATGTCTCATCAAGGATATAAAAGAAGAAAATATCACAGAAATGTTGATAGAAGGGATGCGATGCATTATGCATCAATCAAGGTCATTAATGCCGTTGTTGCTAATCCACCAGAGGAGACTCACTCAGGGGACTCAGATGAAGAGCGTCCTGCTCAAGAAAATGTACGCACCGATACAAATGAAGAAGGTGTGCGTATACGAAGTCAAAGGATTACTCAGAACCTAGGTAATCCACTTCCCTCTCTCCAAAAAGTATCCAACAAAGGGAGGGGAAAGAATCAGGTTACATATCCTTCCTCTAGAGAAGGTCAATCGCTCTCGTTAGAGAAAAGGTTTGCACAACAAGAGGAAGAAATGAAAGAATTAAGAAGGTTGAATGCAGAACTACTTCAGAGTAGTCTTCTTCTTAAGAATGCTGAAGTCCGACAGCCGAAGGAATTTGTTGAAGTTACTGAGATGGATCAGGAATATCCTCCTTTATCAGTACACCCTCAGAGGTAAATCCTACGGGTCAAACGCAACAACGGTTGGCAGTGCTACCATCAGTTGCAGCACCAATCACCACGTCTGTCCAAGCTCCATTCATTGCACCTACCCAAGACCAGATTCAACCGGATGTTTCTCAAAAGTTAATAACTACTATTGAGTCATTAACAGCTCGGTTAGAAACTATGGAAGGGAAACGGGCGCAAGTTCAACCAGAAAAGAATGTTTACCCTGAATGGTTAGATTCAATTTCTCCTCCATCCAGTTTTGGAAACCCTGTTTTTCCTACTTTCAATGGATCAGGCAACCCTGAACAACATTTGACACATTATGTGTCTTGTTGTGATCCTATGATGGGAACTCCAGAGCAGCAAGAAGCAGTGAAACTCAGATGCTTCGTGTGAACCTTACAAGGACCATCTTTTGTCTGGTATAAAAGCTTGCAATCCCGGTCAATCATCAGATGAGAGGATCTTCACCAAAAATTCCTTCTTCAGTTCATCTCAACTTTGCCAAAAATGACAGTTTTCGATCTTACAAACTGAAAGGAAAGGGAGAATGAAAGAGTCTCGGATTTCATTGCTCGCTGGAAGGGATTAACATATTCCCTGAGTTTAGCACTCCCTCAGGAGGATCTGTTGCCAATCTGCGTGGAAAATTTGCGTGACGAATTACGCATTCCATTGATCCCTGTGAAATACACATGAGGGTTTCGAGACCTTACTTCAATCGCTCAGCAGATTGAAGATTCCCTTATACAGGCTAAGGTTAAATCTCGTGTAATTCCATCAGATCCAGGAAGGATAATGGGTAAAGTAGAAACTACTACAGTTATGCTTAAACAAGCGCCTGTACCTATTTCTACTTTTAAACCTTCATCTTCTCGAAGGGCTCCACCTCCTAAACGCCAACAACAAAGGCCGTTTCGTCCAAATGATCAAAGAGATCAATGATGAAAACAATTTGAGGATATGAAGAGTAAAACATACTCCTTCCGAAATGAACAAGTTCCTGGTTACTTCATTTCAGCTCTGGAAAATAATTTGGTTCAATTACCAGTGCCAAAGAGGCCAAACAAGGAAGGAGATGAAGACCGTCCCAATTATTGTCCCTTTCATCAAATGTTGGGGCATCCCATCCAGGAGTGTTTTGTCTTCAAATACCTCTTGCAAAAGATGGTCGACTTAGGACAAGTCAAGTCGAAAGGTTCTTCGACTCAGGTAGCATGTGTTACTGCTATAGTTCCAGAGGAGGAAGGTGAATGACAAGAAGTCAAAAGTAGAAATGCACAGAAGTATGATGATTGGATGGTCAGAAAGACAATCAATTGGACTCCTGCCATTTTGCGAACACAATTAAAGAAACCAATTGTGTCTTCTGCCATGAATATTGCGGTAAAACCCTCTTCATCAGAGGGAAAGTCCTCAAAGAAACGGTTTGATTCAAAGAATAAAAAGGAATCAGAAGAAGATGAGTATGTGTCAAAGCCTAAATTGTCTTTGACTCTGGTAGACTTTATGCCATCTACTTTAAAACAATGGGCACCGCCCCATCAAACGGCACAGCCTAAACAGGCTATTCAGGTAGAGTCTTCATCAGATGAAGAGTTAATCTTTGGTTCTGTTAATATGATTCAATTAACAGATCCATATGCCAGATTTTTGAAGAAGTATTTTGTATAAACTACAAAGTATTCGCCCTTTATGTCCCCGCAACATGACACTAAACTGTGCGGCACCAGTTCGTCCTTGCTATATGACGTTAAACTATACAGAAATGGTCTAAGAATATGACCCTAAAATATTTTCACATACGTCCAACATGACATTAAACCGTGTCACCTTTATGTCCCCGCAACATGACACTAAACAGTGTGGCACCAGTTCGTCCTTGCTATATGACGTTAAACTATACAGCAACGGTCTAAGCATATGACCCTAAACTATTTGCACATACGTCCAACATGACATTAAACTGTGTCACCTTTATGTCCCCGCAACATGACACTAAACTGTGCGACACCAATTCGTCCTAACTACATGACGCTAAACTGTACAGAAAGTTCATAATACGTCCTACATGACATTAAACTGTATTATGTCCCCGCAACATGACACTAAACTGTGCAGCACCAGTTCGTCCTAACTACATGATGCTAAAATGTACAGAAAGTTCATAATACGTCCTACATGACATTAAACTGTATTATGTCCCCGCAACATGACACTGAACTGTGCAACACCAGTTCATCCTAACTACATGACGCTAAACTGTACAGAAAGTTCATAATACGTCCTACATGACATTAAACTGTATTATGTCCCCGCAACATGACACTAAACTATTCGACACTAGTTCGTCCTTGCTATATGACGTTAAACTATACAGCAACGGTCCAGTATGACCTTAAACTGAAACTTCGTCCCACATGACGTTAAACTGTGAAAAAGTTCCCTAAATGGTCCAGTATGACCTTAGACTGCAACTAGGTCCAGTATGACCTTAAACTGCATCATCAACGGTCCATGCATATGACCCTAAACTATTTGCAAGTCCCTTACGTCCAGCAAGACGTTAAACTGTGACGTCCTAACTACATGATGCTAAACTGTATTAAAGTCCCTTACGTCCAGTAAGACGTTAAACTGTGACGTCCTAACTACATGACGCTAAACTGTATAAAAGTCCCTTACGTCCGGAAAGACGTTAAACTACATAACCATCCACGGTCCATGCATATGACCTTAAACTATTCGCCCTTTCGTCCAACAGGATGTTAAACTGTGAAAAAAAAAATCCCCAATGCGTCCAACATGACGTAAATGATGTGTTATTTTGTCCTTACTGCATGACATTAAACTGCGCAGTCCCCCTTTCGTCCAACATGACGTTAAACTCTATTATCCCCATCGTCCTAACTACATGACACTAAACTGTACAGAAAATTCATGATATGTCCTACATGACATTGAACTGTATTTTTTCCCTGCTACATGACACTAAACTGTGCAACACCAATAGTCCTAACTGCAAGACTTTAAACTGCATAGTCCCTTTATACGTCTTACATGACATTAAACTGTATTTTGTCCCTGCTACATGACACTAAACTGTGCAGCACCAATAGTCCTAACTGCAAGACTTTAAACTGCATAGTCCCTTTATACGTCCTACATGACATTAAACTGTATTTTGTCCCTGCTACATGACACTAAACCGTGCAGCACCAATAGTCCTAACTGCAAGACTTTAAACTGCATAGTCCCTTTATACGTCCTACATGACATTAAACTGTATTTTGTCCCTGCTACATGATACTAAACTGTGCAGCACCAATAGTCCTAATTGCAAGACTTTAAACTGCATAGTCCCTTTATATGTCCTACATGACATTAAACTATGCATTGTTAAGGTTGTTGTTCCCTCTTGTTTCTCACACCGAGTATGACTCACGTGAGATTAGAGAAAACCTCAACCGTAACACTCTCTTTGGGCCGCTAACCATGTATAAGTCCCAACAACATTTTTTTTATTTTAGATCATTGTCCCCAAGAACAACTTGATCATTAATTCATTCTTTAATTGAACTACACAGATTTTGATCCTTTCCCTCCAGGCTGGGTATATAGGCAACCTCCCAGGGTTCAAGCCCAAAAACAATCTCTTCACATCGGTTCACCACCATCTCATATGATGTTGATTCGTGAAACCGCCCCTAGAATCAATATCTTTACATTGATTCACTTTCGTCCTTGTTATATGACGTTAAACTATGCAACACTTTTGTCCGGTACGACAATAAACTACAATACTCTTTGATTTCCTCATTTGAGAGAGAACTATTATTGACATTGATTTTTCAATCATGTTTCATTTCAAAAGACTACGTGCATACATGGTAATACCTAAACTTTTTATCTCAGGTTAAACCATCATTGCACTAAAGTCCCCTTTCACCCTTCACATGTACAAACCAAATTTGTACAAAGGGTAGTTATAGAACTACGTGGGCTTGATTCCCATCCTTATGGGATACGTAGGAACGTTCAAGTATCCCTTGAATCCAGCCCCAAGTCTTTTGGGCCTAACCCCAAATTTCACTTTTAGTCACTTGGCTGAAAAGTCCTCATGAAAACACACACTGTGTATTCATTATTATGGTCCGAAATATATGACCCTAAACTAAGATCCCTCATACTTTCGTCCTGCACGACGTTAAACTGCATTTCAAGAACTACGTATGGCTTGATTCCCGTTCTTATGAGATACGTAGTGAAGTCCAAAATTTCAATTCAGGACCCAGCTACAACATGATTATGGTTATCATTGACCTATGTATCTCTATATACATTGGACAATACCCATCTTTATGTGTTATAATCCCAAACTTAAATATTTTCAGATATTCATAACCCTTTTCATGACTTTTAGTCACAAAAATGTCAAACTTCTGAGAATTCTTTTGCCTGACTATGTAGTACGTGCCCATAGGTGGCCTTGCATCAACAGTCCACATAACAGACTTGTCAGCCAAAAGATGCTATTTATTTGACCATACAGCCAATGCCCTTAGGTGGCCCTACATAATTCAACCCCCTAACGGGTTTGTTAAATGATGGTAACTTCATTCTTGGGAAGAATGCCTCTTTTGTCCTTATTTGTCTTAAACGACAGTATGTAGGGATCCGCAAAAAAATAGCCATCCTTAACATATTTTTCCCATATCCTTTTTCATGATCTGAAAGTATTCAAGTCTATGGTTTATTCTTCTTCCCTACGTTTGGGTCAGACCTTCGTAGGAGTGATATTCATTCAATTCTCCGATATTCTTGTTCGAAAATATCTTCTCCATATTCAAGTACCTCTTTCCATACAACAAACTCTATACTTTAGAAAATTTGAATCTCCATAAACTTTCACTGGCTTTTAGCACTAGGAAAGTAAATTTCTGAGAGTTATTTTGCCTGACTATGCAGCACGTGCCCATAGGTGGCCTTGCATAAACAGTCCACATAACAGACTTGTCAGCCGAAATATGCTATTTATTTGACCATGCAGCCAATGCCCTTAGGTGGCCCTGCATATTTCAACCCCCTAACGGGTTTTTGTTAAATAATAGTAACTTCATTCTTGGAAACTACTTCTTCTAATGCCTTTTAGCTCTTTTTCATATCATTCATCAGATTCAAATATTCTTAAGCCATAGTTTACATATTTTCCCTCATACTTGAGTATGGTAATATGTTTTCAGATAAATTGTCAAGGAATTGTGTCAATTCTAATCCATTTTGGTCAAAGCTATTTCTACCTTAAACATTATCCCCTTTATGTCCGGCATGCATGACTTTAAACTGCCCACAAAAGACAAAGGAACTCTGAATAAAAGTCAAGTTCCAGCTCACTAAACATACATTTTGTATGATTTAGGTAATATTGAGCAATTAAAAAGGTTCAAAGTTTGTAGGGTTATTTATAATAATCCTAGTAAAAATAAAACTATGATTACTAAGACCATTAGTTTAAGTAAATTTAAAGAAGGTAGTGAGAGAATGAAGGTACAAATAAGTGAAAGTGAAAGTGTTTTTCATTGATTCACAAGAGTTAGAAGGACATCCACAGACCGGAGTCTCTTCTCTTTTTCAATAATTACAAGAGGCTTTCAACATAACAATTCATTTGATTTACGACATCCCAAGCTTCATCAACAACCACATGGAATTCATTCATTAAACTGGATACAATAAAAGATGCAGTGATACCAGCTCTTCTTGGAACAATTGCAAAAGGATGTTCTTGAGTGCGGTTTGAGAAAATTTTCTGCTGATCAAACAGTGACTCTGTTTCTGTCCAAGAGGCTTGGAAGATGGATACATGGATTTGATAATGGAGCATTGGAAGTAAAGAGCCATTTGGAGAGAGTACTCTTTTCAGATATTGCTCTAATACAATGTTTGTCTTCTCTCCACCAATCGGCAGTGGAAAACATTTCAGCCCATGGGTTTTCCATTTTCATATCTGCAAGAAAATGACATGGAGGAAGAATTTGAAAGTTCACACCATTGTTGTTGCTCTTAATGCATAGCATAACCGAAATGAAGGAGTAGCAGCACAGCTGCATTTCAGGTGTATAGTTCTTTGCATCTGGAACATTGACTCCTTACAGGTGACCTGCGCGGCGAGAGCTCGAAGGTATGAAGTTCGGAAATCCAGATTCTTGTACAGAAGTGAGGCCCTCTATTTATAGATGTGGCCGGGACCCTGCGTGCCGGATCCTGCACGACCGAGGGCCGTATCCCTGCGCGATGCGCACTTGCGCGCCGCCCTCTGTGCACTGAAGACTTGCGCGCCCCCTCTTTTCCTTTGGATGTATTTGATTTCCTCAGAGTCAAATCCTCATTTCTCTCTGGATCCAACTCTGAGGGGGGAATTTTGTTGATGCTCCTTTCGTCACAGAATCTAAAAATCGGAAAAGGGGAATATCTGAGCTCAAAGTGATTCAACCTTTGAAGAAAATATCAAAAATCGACAAAGGCATGAACAAAGGATCAAAATAAACTGCACCGCGCAAGTTATATCACTGTCGCGCAAGTCCACTTGCGCGACACCTTATGGTCGCGCAAGTGACTTGCGCGTCCTAAGTGATAACCGCCCGGTAACCATCTGGGGTCTTCTCCTGCCTATAAATAGACCCTGTGGGCCCCCCATTCAAGATGATCTTTTTCCAGAAACTCGGATTGAAGCTCCCGACGCCCAAGTCTCTTCTCAAAGATTCCGAAACACTTCTAAGGTAATTTCTTACCTAGAACAGAAGATCTAAAGAGAGGGAGGAAGTCCTAAGTGTTGAAACTCATCAACACTTGCGCGCCTGAGTGGCCAGCCCTTAAGGGAAGTGGCCACACTTGCGCGCCACCTTCTTTCTTCGATAGAACTTGCGTGTCCCATTGCTAGAACAATCTCAAGAGGATCCTAAAGTCTTTAATAAAGAGTCGCTCAAGTATTTCAATGCTGGTTGACCATCGTGCAAGTACACCATATGTCGCGCAGGTACACCTGCGTGACCAATACTTGCCCGCCCCCGCAATACTTGCGCGCCTTCCAAGACTTGCGCGCCCCTTTCTTTTTGGGTGCCTTTCTTGCCCATTTCACCCTTCTTAAGCCATTACACCTTTTCCTTTTCAAGATTCAGTCTTCAAGACACTCTTCAAAGCCATTTATGGCATGATTTCTTGATTTGACTTCCTTATCTGAAAGGAATTCGGTGGAATATCTCTCAAAACCTAGTGATTTAAATATCTTTTTGTCACTAAATATGGAGAGTTCATTCATTCAACCTCATCCTTTAAGATGAGAGAATCCTTAACCTGGGTATCCTTTTCAGGAATAAGTCCCAGTCATAATGTGGGCATCCTTCTTAGGAGTAATCCCCAAGTCCCTTAATTGTTTGGGCATCCTTCTTAGGAGTAAGCCCCAAGTCCTCTAATTTGGGCATCCTCCTCAGGAGTAAGCCCCAAACCTTAATCCTTAACCTAGGCTTCCTTTTCAGGAGTAAGTCCTAGTCTCCTAATTTGGGCATCCTTCTTAGGAGTAAGCCCCAAGTCCTCTAATTTGGGCATCCTCCTCAGGAGTAAGCCCCAAACCTTAATCCTTAACCTGGGCTTCCTTTTCAGGAGTAAGTCCCAGTCTCCTAATTTGGGCATCCTCCTCAGGAGTAAGCCCCAAACCTTAATCCTTAACCTAGGCTTCCTTTTCAATAATAAGTCCCAGTCATAAATCTTGGGCATCCTCCTCAGGAGTAAGCCCCAAGTCCCTTAAATTCACTTTAACCAGTCCCAAGTTAGAGTATTCAAATATCCATGAAGCACATATACCTTTATGGACCTTGTTTCTGGATTTTCTCCCTAAAGTAAATCCTAACCTTCATTTATCTGGGCAGTCATACATACATAAGCCCCACATTATTTCTTATGATTGCATATTTCATGGCACAATTGTCTAATTTTTACCAATACCTCTTGTTTCTCACACTGAGCATGACTCACGTGAGCTTAGAGTGTAAAAGTAATTGTGACATCCTTCTTTGAGACATCAATCATAAACATTATATTCACTACTCGAACTACGTGGGTTCTGATTCCTTTTCCAAAACAAAGGATACGTAGGTAGCCCATCTATGGGTTCGATCCCAACTCTGAAATAATTCATTGTCCTTCTGAATGACAATAAACTTCAAGTTCCCCACTGAGTGGCTTTAAAACCAACCTGGTCATCATAATGACCAAGAGACTTTTATATAAATGTTTTGAAGGTTACCATTGACCAAGAATCTCTAAATAGATATAGATGATTCTCTATTGATGAAGAACCTCGAATACATATAAAAGATTCTCTAAAATTTCTTACATATTTAATCATTGATTGTCAACACAAAAGGAAAAGCTCATTTTATACTTGGTAATGTAATAAAGATTCACGAACATAACTTAAATCTATAAAGAGATTCCCAGAATAGACAATAATTCCCCCCAAAAAGGTGTGATGAGTCCGACCTCCCATCCTCTCGACCAATGCAAATTCCTAAGCCTCATCAGTCCACAAGCTAATGAGCGCCTACCTTTGGAAAGTAGGTCCAAATGGATGTGGAATCATTGGATGTTTCCGGTTCTACGAAAAAACCCGCTAGAAACCGATCGGAACGTTTGAATCTCCCATCCAGGAGGTCATCCCCGAATTCCGAGGGAAACAGAAACATTACGGGATTTGGAGGAATTGTTTTATTAAAAATCTAAGTGTTTTGTTGTGTGTTTTAAGTGGTATAAAATGTGATAGCTACTGTATTATTTGTGTGTGAACAGTAGTGGTGTGTTATATGAAAATATATTTATGTTGCATGGTGAAAATGATTAAGCACAAAAGGGGAAGCCCAGGTACCTAGGTGGGGTAGATTTTTACTAGTACGGCTAGTGGACCAGATGAGTTTTGTCCCTGTTTCACTTAGCATTTGGATAACAACAACTCTAACTAAACTATGTGGATGATGATTGGGGACCACTATATTATGGGTATGTTCCCTACTAGTGGCTCATGCATGAGAACAGATTTTTCTATGGATAATTTACACCGAGGTATGAGGTACATAGGGCCCGAGACAACCTAGTGCCTTGGGGTGTTTCGATTTTGTTCCTCATTGGATTTGTGGTATTTACCCATGTACTAGGGTGTGTTTGGAAGTAAATTAAAATGGATAAATTTTTTATTTTAATGTGTTAACATTCTGAAATTCTCAAATTGAAAACAATTTTCAATTGAAAGCTGCATTTCATTGAATTTTAAAACTGTTTCACCTTGTGTATTAAAATTGCTCGTTTTTTTCACATTGTATTGCATGCTATTTGGAATCATCTGGTGGTATCCTATTGGGATTATGATCAAACCCTACTTACACCCATTGGGTGTAAGTATACCTTCTTATGCTTGACTCAGGTAAAGGGAAGGCTAAGGGTGATGACGGTTCAGGGTGTTAGTCCCCATCGCTAGGGCGGAGTTGTGGAGATGGCTTGCGGGTGATGACCCCCTTGTTATGTGGAGTCCATGGGAATGTCTTTCTGTTGTCATTATTTGTATTTGGACCACTAGTAGTGTCTTTAAACAAATATATTCAGACCTGGTTTTGTTAAGAATTGTTTAGCATGAAAATTTCAAATTCAAATTATTGATTGTTTTTTTATGTTTTATGCTTTCATACTCGGGTAAATCGTTCCCAAACCAGATTTTTTGATACCCGGGAACTTATGCCAGCCCATGGGGATAGGTAACGCCCTTCGGGCCTTGCCATGGGCCAGGTTTGGTGCTGTTAATGGTGGCTACCAGATTCGGTTTGTGACACTTATGGATGTGAAATATGACCACTCACCCAATCATTGTTTTTTGGCAGAACCATAAATTTAAGGAAGAAACATGAGAGACCAAGGATGTGATGTTGAATAAGTATCATTAGTTGTTTAAATTAGAGTGATGTAATTTTGAGTATGGAATTATTATAATGGGGTAGAATGTAATACATAGAGATTTTATGATATATTTCTCTTTAAATTTAATTTATTTGATAACTTTTTATACACACAACTCTGAGTTTAAATGAATCATAATATGGGATATCATTATAAATTATCCATTAAATTAGTTGTATTAATAATAATAAAAAAATTTGAAAAAATATATGTAAATTTTTTATATAACGAAAATTTACTAATTAATTCATAAAAATAATTACTCAATTATCATTAAAGTCATTTTTTTCTTCAAAAATACGATTTCCTAAAAATTGGTTTTAATTTAAAAATATTTATGAATATTATAGTTAATTTCTACCAATTTTAGAAAACTTATTTTATAAACAAGATAAAATTTATGAAATTTTCTTATAAAATTTAGCATAAGTTATTTTTAGATTTTTTTTAAATAATAATTTTTCTACAAATAGTGAAAAATACTAATTTTATAGAAAAAAAATATTTTTCATTAAAGTATTTATAAGGTCCAACATTGATTTGTATAACTTTTAAAATTTTATTAATTTCATTTTGTTAAAAATAATTCAATATATACCTTTTGAGTCAACATTATATTTATTTTTATAATAAAAATACAAATATATTTAAAATTGATTTTTTATGGAAACTATTTTTCATCACTCTTTTGAGATAATTATAAAATTAATTTCTAATAATTATATAGATTGAATTTGGTGAAATTTATTCTATATTTTCAATCTGTATAATTTATATTATTTAATAATCAAAACATATTTTTCTCTCATTAGGAATAGTAACTAAGGTAAAATTTCATTACTATCATAAAGGTTAAAAGGTATTAATAGGGAATTTAAACTAAATATATATAGTTTAAATAACATAAAAATGTCTAAATCCTATTTTATAAATATATTTTTGTTTTATCAGATATTAAATCTGAACTTGATAAAATTTTATTGAATTTTTCTTGAGTTTTACATTATTATATTTAAATCATTTAAAAAACTCCAAGTGTGGCCTCTCTCTCCTTTATAAAATGACACGCCTCATCGATCTTATTAACACAAAATTGAGCCATCTAGTTCTATCAAAATTGGAAAAATTATTTTCTCAAATTCCCTATCAATGATGTAGAGGTTATTTTATTCTTAACAAATCATTTTAAGGGTCCATAAAAAGGGATCTAGTAGAGGTATATTGTAGAATAGGTAATTGACATACCAGAACACTTTATATCCATTTCTTTTTCCAAATACTTTAAATTTATGTAATTAATCATAATATAATGAATTTAGTATCCTCAATATACTAAAATGTAATTATGATTATGTAAAAACCATTATTCACCCTATTTACTATCAAATGGGAAATGGAATTATCACTCGTGCATGCCTGTGAACTATCTCCTCAATATAGTAACTTGATTCATTTTCTATCAGCATAATTCATGATTAGTTATTATAATGGATTTACTATATATTTATATGATATTTATTCCATATTTATTTTTCTATAATCATAAAATATTACCTACCTTATTTTATTTTCATCCTTTGGAGCATGATAATGTTGCTCGTGTGTACGTGTTGACTACCACCTCCGTAAAGAGATGTGATTCATATTTTTTCATTTTTTTATTTACATAGTTGGAGATAATGGTAGATTTAATAAATATATATGATATATATGAAATAATAATTATCCTATAAAGGTTAATTTTTATTTAGATTTCATTATTTCCATCCATTGAATAATGAAAGCATCACCCATGTGTTCATACATAATACTATCACCACGAAGTGATGCAATTAATTTTTCATCACTGATTTATATGAATAATTATAAAATTATATATAATGAATAAATATGACAAATATTTCATGATTGAGATTCTATATATTATGAAACCATGACCGAGTTTCATGGACCATAATGATAAATATGAAACATGTATGGAAAAAGGATCGATTTTCACCTGAATATCAGTTTATAGAAAATTGCCAATAAAGAAGAAATTAGAAATCATAAAGGAATATTAAATAGTAATTTGTGTCTAAATATGGTTCTATAATAGATGTATAATAATTATATATTTTTTAAATAATATTTTTAAATACGTACAAAGAAAGAAGAGACTTGAGGTACATGATTTTTGTTTCAATCTCATTTTAATTGAGATTGTTTATTATTAAATTTCCATTAATAAATATATATGATCCTTTTTTATAAACCAATTTATTTTTTATCCTCTAGTTATTGACTTAATTTTTATTTTTTAATACCATTTTACTCTCTTTGGTACAAAAAATAATTTATAAAATTTATTTAAGTAAAGTCAGCCTTAATTATCCTATTTTAATTGGAAAACCATTTTCCTTCCATATCAAAGTTTTCAGAAAAAATTTCAATAATATTTTGACCATTCATCAATGATTGTTTAATGAATTTTTTACTCATGTTTTCTAATTTATATAATGGTTTAAAAATAATAATCTTCTCATTTTTTGGAAAAGTTATTTTTTACTGATGGTGTGAATAGAATTTTAATTTTAATGATTAAGAAATGAAAGGAATTTCATGCCATCATGAATTCTCCATTCATTGAAGATTCCTTTAAAAGTTTACATGATTCACTTCAAAAGAAAAAATTTACTTTAATATTTTGGGATTTTTTTATTTTATATAAGTGATTTAGAAATGAAAACTTTATCTTCCTCAATAAATATTCAATGATTTTTAATGAAAATTTTCATTTATGATGACATTATTTGATATTAATTATGTTTTATTGGGGATATGATCTGACGATACAATACTTATTCATTTTCTATATAGTTTATGATTATAATGATATTTTGTTTATAAAACCTCTGTATTTTCTATGGCTTATGTTATGATGATATTATGAATGTTTTATGATCCTTTTCAAATTCATATGAATGGATTATGATTATGTTATTGTTGGGTCGGTTGTAGCTCTCTAATGAATTTGGTAAAGTATTATTGATATTTTATGAGATGACGATGACATGAGTGTACATGGTTTATAATATCTTTGCTCACATATTGATGTGTGAGTATGAATACTTATATATATTCTCACAATAATATGTGTGGACATGATTTTGAATATCTTGGTTCACATTTTTATTCATGAATATGATCACTTTTTGTATATTCTCACAAGACTATGCATGGGCATGATTTTTATTTTACATGTTCAAAAGATTTTGATTTCTGATTATTATTATAAAATCCTGAATTTTTAATGACAATAGAAACCCTCATTGATATAAATTTATGATTATTTTTATGTAAAAATGTAATTTTTCAATAAAAACTACTTAATAGATTATTTAAATTCTTTGTGTATAGGTAAAATCATAGCTAACACCATGTAATATTCTATAACATATTTTCAAAGTTAGGCAATGAGATAGAATGGGATTCAAAGGCCCATAGAGACTCGGAAAAAATGGAATGAAAATATTAAATATATTACTTTATCTGCACATTATTGTTTATAAAATAATTTAATATCTCCCAAATGGTGACTTTTATGAGTAATATGAGACCATTGTTAAGTTCAGGATACAGTATTTACCCTAAGCGTGGCATAACATTTGTCTACATCAAGCATTTGGTAACATCACATGCAAGGATAACTTATTTAATATTTTTATTTATATTTATGAAAATAATTCAATATCTCTAAAATACTATGTTGTATGGGAAATATGAGACCACTATTTGGTTTGAATTGTGGGTTTAGCCTAGTAGTGATATAAATTTTGTGCACATCAGGTATTTTATTAAACTAAACATGTGAATAATTATATTTATAATTTTATTAATATAATATTAATTTTCATTTTTTATGGTTCTTATTCCCCATCCTCAAAAACCTTGTTATTTCATATAGTATACCTTAAAAATATCACATTTAAAGGAATTTTGACCCTAAACCTTCATAAACACATTAAAAAGATGAAATAAATGACTCCACCATCATTTTTCAATTGAAACCCAGATTAAATTGGTTGTTTCTAAATTTGACCGATGGAACATGTTTGGTGTTTATTAAAAATACCCAAAGCATTTCTCCTTTATTATTGGTCAATCTAGTTGGATCCAGATGACCCTAAAACTCCATTACGCACTAATTTTCAACTCTATGATAGTTTTATGATCAATTATTATGGTTTCTAGTGGTTCCTTGTCCACCACGCGAGGTTGATGATAGATTGGTATTTATTTATTCTTCTTCCACAATTCATTTATTTATAAACTCTGAAAAAAATGAAATATTTAAAACAAAAAAATGATGATAGAACCAAAATTACCAATGGAAATTTTACTAAAAATTATCAAATACAATTATAAAGAATTTCTAAATGATAATTTCACAAGATTATTAGAGTATAATTTATAGAATAAAATCTATCAGATGATAAACACATGAATTTATCAAGGAATAAATTATTATAATTTCTAAATGATAATTACAAGATTTTATAAAGATAATTATTAAATTATCAAATGAAAATGGTGTGATTTTAATAGAATATAATTGTCAAGAATTATAAAATGATAATTAAAATGAATTACCATAGAATAATTGTGTGAGATTATCAAAGATAATATTATACAATTATCGAATGATAATTTAAAAATATTATCATAAGATAATAATAAATAGATACTTTCTATGAAATTAAAAATGATAATTATAAATAATTATCAAATGACAATCACATTAAATTATTAAGGGTAATTTATAAAAAAAATATCAAAAGATAATTTTCGTGAAATTACTAATGTATAATTTTAAATAATTATCGAACAATAATTAAAATGAATTATCATGTATAATTTATGATATATTATCAAGAGATAATTATATATGTATAATTTATGGGAAATAATAAATAAATATTTATAAAAATGATAATTTAGGATAAATTATTCTAGATAATTATAAATGGGTAATTTATGATTAATTATCAAAAGATAATTATCAAAGAATAATTTATAGAATAAAAAAATTATCAACTGATAATTTAATATAAAATATAATTTTAAATGGATAATTTTGGATAAATTATCATAAGATAATAAAAAAGGATAATTTATAACAAGATTATCAAAAAATAGTTATAAAGGATAATTTAGGAGAAACTATTAGAGATAATTATAAAAGGTAATTTATGATAAATTATCAAGGGATAATTATAAAAGAATAAATTAATATAATTTATCAAAATATAATTATTCTTAAGGATAAATTTTGCGAGCACATGAATTGGACTGGAATAGTAATTCAGAAATTATCCAGGAGAGAGAATGTATCATCACATGCAATACTTTATTTCTTTTTGAAATAAAATAACTATTTTCAATTATAGAAACCCTTGATGAACCTGGAGAAATGGCATGCTCATGTTTATGATAATAATGCCATGAATAGGAATTCTTGATGGTTTAAGTTTCCACTCCTTCTATCGAACCACATAAGGTAGTTCCACCTTGCCTTAGACATCGATGATTTTGAGGTAAGAAGTTCTTAACCTTTTTGGATTTTGTTACACATGACGCCTTAATAATTATTATGAATATACATATTTTATGACCATGATAGATTATGATTGTATGTGGGTGTGTGTATAACCCTAAGATCCTTATATGACACTTATTTACATGAGTATTTTATATCTTATTATTCATGTTCGATGTTTATCACATGTATTATTGTGCTACCTTAACTATGGTGATGTGTTGTGCTTGCTCGTGTATCCCACTATGCTATGTGTTCTTCTGTGGTATTTTTCTTAGAGCCTAAGGTAGTTGGACCATTATTACATGTTTATCTTTTAGATAGGGAGTGAACCTAACTTTCAATGATTGAAATGAGGGACTTACGCACTGGTTAAGGATACGAATATTCCTCATGGATGTAGTGTGATGAAATCAAGGCCTAGAGAATGCCAAGGGGTATATTCTCAATGCCTAGTGAATTCTGAGTAGCTCTTGATGACTAGAGAATATTGGGAACATGAATTCTATGTTTCCTTGTGTATTAATAGTCAAAAAATCACACAATGTTGAGTAGCATGATTCATGAGCCTCATGGCTAGTCCTTGATTCTTCTGAGACCTTGATTATCCTTCTGGCATAGAGATGAAGTAGGTATGACCAACTATTTGTGGTAGCTTTGTTAACACAAAAATGTTCATTTGGGATTGGATATTACTGTAATTGTCATGAATTTATTATTATTATGGAATAAACTTGTATACTTGAGAACATCAAGTTAAGGATGTATTGGTGGGGTCCAACTGATTCTTGTAATCACACCCTACTTGGGAATTTTGGTGTGCTTGTAGATTTCATGAGGGATCTGGTGAAGGGAAAGGGCCCTGTGATAGACTATTGAGTTGAGGAGTCTTTATCTTGTGGTGGGATAGGGTGGGAACCGAAGATACCTTTATTTTGTCATTTATTTTTTTATATGATTTATTTACCCTAGAAAGACTTTCTAATTTTGGGATGTGGTATTATTTACTTTCCATGTTTTCCATTTATTCAGTTATCCACATGTTTACTTTGATTTTTTTTTTATTATTATTAATCCTATGAAATGATATTGATGGGACAATCTTCCCACTGTCAGAATCAGATCCTCACTACTAGTTGGAATCCTCTTACATATGGGGAGGCACACATGAGGTCATGTGACACTCTGACTTAGACTCGGTAGTTCGGGAAAGGATGTTACAAAATGGTATCATTGGATAAGGATAAAATGACTTGTTCTTATATTTTACTTTGTATGGGATAGTATAAAAAAGATATAGTATGGTCGAGACTCAGATAGAGGAACCAGGAAAGTTCCTAACCATCATTTTATAGTGGACCTATGAGTTTCCATAAAATTTGGAATTTATTTTTTTCTATTACGATTGATTACATTCACCTTTAGTGATTCACATGATGTTGATATGTTATTTATGATATTTTGGGTGAATTCATGCATCATTACTAGGTACATAGGTTCACATGCAATGTATATACTTTTTGTTGTGTGGAATAGTAATTCATTAATTGAATTCCTTGATTTGTGCTATCTATTCGGGATATTTTCTCCTTGTGTGATATATCTATTTCCATGATGTAGTGAAATATTTTTATTAGAATTGAATAGTTGAACTGATCATGATTTGTGTTAGTATATATATATGATGTCTTTGACTAACATGAAGGGATAGAAACAAGGGTTACTACTAGGAAGGGTATACCATGGGTTGAGGATGGAATCCTTGGAGTACCTTGTGTGATCCCATATATTAGTTAAGATAAAATTTGTGTGATCCCATATATTTTTAGGTTTTATCCCAATGAATATATTTATTTTCTAATGCACGTTCCTTCATGTTACAAAAGGTTTCACCTTGACATAGGCTTATGGGAACTACTTGTGAAGTAGGGATAGAATACTTACATAAGGGAGTATGTGTCTTCTTTACCATAAGATGTGTATGAGAATTAGTTGAGAATGCTCCCATATCTACTATGTGGTTTAGGCAGCAAGGATGCTTCAACTAGAAGTCTCTCCCTTAGTGTCTATCCTATGAGTAAGTTTTCAAAACTATGATTGAGTATGCTGAGATATTCAACTCCATAATTATTCATCCTTCTAGATAACTAAAGACTCTCATGATGCTGAATAATGGGTTGAAATATTTTTGGGAATTATTTACCTAGTAGAGATTCTAAAGTATTGTCAAGTTATGTTGAGAATAATCTCATGTCAAGTGCGCAACCCATTTTGATACCCCCATACCATATAGTGCCAACCAAGATGAAGGAGTTCAATGTTTAGTAGGAAGACTTGGAGAGAAAGGGATTTATAAGGTTGTGTAATTCACCATGGGATTCACATGTGTTTTTCTCCAAGAATCCAAAAATAATACTTTGTCTATGCATTGATTATAGGAAGATAAAATAGGTGAAAATGAAGAACTGATAAATGTTTCCCAAGATCAATGATCTTTTAAATCATAGACAGGGTGCTCGGGGGATCTCCAAGATTGATATCCAATTGGGATATCATCAGATTCGAGTTAGACATGAGGATATTCCAAAGAAGACGTTTCATAGAAGGTATGGACTATGTGAGTACTTGTAAATGCTGTTCAGGTTGATGAACATTGTAAAAGTGTTCATGAACTTCACGAACATTATATTCCATCCATACCAACACTCGTTAATCATAGTGTTCATAAAAAATATCCTTATCTACTCACCGATTCTAGAGAAACATGATGGGCACCTAGAGATAATCCTGAGTAAGATTCGAGCACACAGTATTTATACCAAGTTGTCAAAGTGTGAATTATTGATTAAAGAGGTGAAGTTACTAAGACATGTGGTGTATGAGATCAGTATATTTTATACCTATAGAAATTTAAGACATTAATGTCCTAGAAACATTCTTAAAAATGTTTGAGATTATGAGATTTATGGGTTTAACAGGGTATTATAGATGGTTTATCTAGGACTTATCTTGACTATCAGCACCTATTAAAACACCAAAAAAGAATGAAGTGAAGTTCCAGTTGTCAAACCATTATGAAGAGGTTTTCCTTGTGATAATTAGAAGGTTGATGACAACTCCAGTACTGACACTCCCTAAGTTTAGGATTGGTTATGCATTATACTACGATGCATCTGGAATTTGTTTAGGAGTGGTAATAATGAATAGAGATAAGGCAGTAGGCTATTGGTATCGTCATCTATGACCCCATGAGCAGAACAACCCTATATATGATATGGAGCTTGTAGTTTTTGTAACATCCCAGGTAAATAAATGATATTACATTCTAAGGTTTATCAATATTTGTGAATAAAGTGTTAATATTACTTTAAAGGGAATGCTATGCTCGATGGCGTACCCAATACGCAACAACGAGTTTCTTTGAAATCATACGTTGCACACTAATAATATAATAATATTATAATAGTTAACGCCTAGCCATTGTAATGAAGGTAATGAATAGAAATAACTACAAAATGATTACATATGTTTGTTAAATATTTTTACATTTATCTAATAAATGTTATAGGCTTAAAATCCAAATTAATCCAATTTTAAGAATAAATACGCTAATATTTTTAAAAGATTGTTTTACCGCCTTTTTATGGCGAACCTTTTTTAAATCTAACTTTTGAAAATTTTATAAGCTCTATTTGTCAAAATAAACTTATTCTTTATGATTGTCACATTGAAATTTACTTTGTATAAATTTTTGGTATGTTTCTAACAATGTTCATTTTTTTAATGAACAGTGAAAAATATTGCATTTTACATCAAAACTGCGTTTTCATCTAATTTAAATATATGGTTAGATTATCTTTTTAATTGGTTTTAAAGTTTAATTAGAATATATTTTTACAATTTAATTCAATGGTTTTCATTATAATTAATTTCACTTTGAAAATGGACATAAACAAGTGCCAAACATTTCATAGACATTGCTTCCAAAAAACCCGCTATTTGGTTTGATAGTGAGAATTAACTATATGATTTATTAATGAAACTTATATGTTTTGAATTTGGTAAAATGGAAATAATTTCTGAATTTGAAATATCAAATATAGCTTAGGGTTAATTTTTTGGTATTTTTCTGATAATGCTTTTTTTAATGAATAGTGAAAAATATAGTTTTTAATTCAAAACTGCCATTTCATCCAATTTATTTATATATTTAGATTATCATTTTAATTGTTTTTTAAGTATAATTGAATTATGTTTTTATCACTTAATACAATTTTGTTCATTGGAAGTAATTTCACTTTTCAATTGGATGTAAAAACAAGTCAATCTTTTGATAAATTTTACTTATTAAAAACCCGTCTTTTGTTTTGACAACATGATTTACTTTTAAATTAATTACTACAATTTATGTGTTTTTAATTTGATAAAATGGATTCCATATTTAGAATCATAAGGTCCAAATTATTTAATTAAGACTCTTGTTTTTGGACATTATGAATAGTAACGACGGTAATTATCTTTAATTATCGTGTTTAATTAGTAATCGGGTAATTAAGGGTAAGAAAATAATATCATAAAAATATAAAATGACCACAAAAGATGTCCTAATTCTATTGGTGGTGTCTTGGCCGACCATGGGATGCCTTGTTCCAACCTTGGGGCCCCATGGAATCACTTTAGTGTGATAGTGACCTTTTATCATATTTGTTTTAAAGAAAGGAAAATGTAACTAAAGTATGTAACACCTAAATAAAATAATTTTAATTTTGTCTACATAAATGATATCTTAGAATATAAATAGTAATTATAAAGCTAAAAATATTTCATACATCATAGTATTTTTTTTATAATTTTTATACAATAAATAAATTAAATTATTTATGACATCATGATGATACATCGATTACCTCATTAATGAACGATTTAAATAAAATGAAAAGATAATGTCAAATCTAAGACTTATACTTAGAAAAAACCTATTTTATGAGTATATTTCGAACCATTATCACCTTATCCTCAAAATATATCAATATGGGACCTTTAAAATCCGAAACTCTTTTTAAAATAAAGTAACATTTCTTGACTTTCCATGAGTGCCCCTCCTCTCCTCTTATAAAAGGACCCCACCTCTACCTCCTTACCCAAACTTCTCAAGACTTTGGCTCAGCCAACCCCTGCCCATTTCATCTCTAAAAATCCCTATATTCATCATTGAAGCCTCACCTTAGGAAGAAAGCTCTTCAAGGAACCCTTTTGGTTCAAACCAAAGGGAGTTACCCGATTTAAAGGTAATGTCTTCTCTTATGTTCTTTTGTTTTATTTTGCTTCTCCAACCCCCTAAAATCTTTTTATTACTTTATTTTGTAACAACACCAGTATCTTAAATATACTAGGATGTTGTTATAATACGGATTGGAGCTACACTTACACACACATCTGTCTAATGGTTAATGAACATACTGTTTCTGTGGATGGCGAATTACTGCCTCACGAAACGATGATTGTTCAATATTCTTTTAACACCTTTAAAGGTGGCCATTATGATGTCACTATATTTTATATATGATATATATGATATTTATGTTTTATATATGCTTATGTATTTTATATTTAAATCATACCTTTATTATTTTCATGTTGTGCAAATGCGATAATTTCATATAAGGAAGTGCGGACTACCGCCCTCTCAAGTGATGTGACTCGCTCATGCAATACATGGAATGTATAAAGAATGAAATTAATGAACTTATGTTACCTATATAACATATATATTATAATGGAATTATAATATATATATATATATATATATCTCAATTATTTTTAATTCCATTAATATGACAAAGAAATGAAAGCAACGTTCTTGCGTATATACGGCCTACCGTCTCCATGAACGGTGCATTTCATTTCTTTTTATCTCAAAATGTTATGGAATAGTATAAAATGAATATTTAATGGATATATATGGTATTTCAATAATTAATACTATTTTGGAGATGATGTACTTATAACTACATGGACGATTCTTTTCAATCAAGTTCATTTTTGACTCATGTACCAAACATCGACAAAAACATTTGATATGAACTCACATAATTAACTAATTATTATAAAATTATAATATGTGATATGAATTGAATAATAAAATTTAAAGGAGGTACTTAAGAAATTATAAATTGACAAAAGTTTATTATTCAGGAATATAAAGAAACGAACAAGACAAGCCGGACTTGAGGTAAGGGATCCTGCCACTCTCTTTCTTTTTAAGTACTCTTTTTTATGTAACTTACTTTAAGATCCTATTTCTTATGTTGGGGGATGTTATTTTATATTCATATTTCTATAATTTCTATGTTCATATGATGAGAGACCATATTTTATTTCATCAATGCATTTTTTTGGAAGTTTCAAGTGGCGCCATTAGGCTGATGAGATTTCGTAAGGGATTTTTCATCTCACTTTTATTCCCGGGAGATTTATGCTACATTTTCCACTATTTGTTTTGAGTGGTGTATTTAATTCCCATTATTCTACTCATTTTTTAATATAATTTCTTTTTTGGGTGTTTACATCAACATTGTACGGTCCTTCTTTCATGGGGTGAACGTTTCGAAAGTTACCTAAATCGGTAAGGGAACCTTTCACCCTCCTATTTTTAAAAAGACTTATTTTGTTATGTATTTTAATTTATATATTTTTATGTTGGGATATGTTCTTATATATAATTATTGATGTAAATTTTATGTCCAAGTGATGAGATACCATTTTCTCTCTCATCAACTAATTTTATGAATTTTAAAGTGACGCCGTTAGGCTGTCGAATTTTACCAAGGGAACTTCTTAACCCAATTTCGATTTCTTTGGGTTCAACATGTAGTTATTGAATATGTCATACTTTGAATATGTGTGAATGAAATTTTATTGTTTTACACTTAATATACACTCATATTGGGTGTATTTATATTTGTCACACATAATTTTGAGATTTATTTATCCTTAATTTAAGGATACCTTCTTTATAAGGGATTTCATCTCATTTTACATTTCTATTGAGACTTCCTTGTTGTTATGAAACAATTCACTATTATATGGTGTATATACTGTCCTTTGGAATATTATATCATGAATCCATTTATTCTCATGATTTTATAAAGTTCTGATTAAATGTTATTCCTCAATTATTTTATTCAAGTGTCCCTAATTTTGGTAAAAACCCTTTAACCAAAATATCGCTTTAAATGTTTTAATGATTTGTTCTTATTAATATCCATATTTTCAAAATGGTTTTAAGGATTTATTTATATGGATATTAATGGTTTAAAATGTTAAAAACTTCAAGGTGGTATGGGACACCTTGATTCAAAAATATCTTTATTAGATGTTTTAAATGGTTTTGAAAATGATTTTTTTGAATGGATTCATTATTTCAATATCTTAAAATGTTATATTGCAATGTGGGAATGTTATCTTTACTTTATGATTAAGTTATGTACTATGATTATGTTTTGTTTCTTGGGAATTGTTTATGAAAACGGGTGGTTCTGTGATAAACTAAGGGTGGGTGAGCCCGATATAGCTCTCCAATGCATTTGGTAATGAGAAGGGGTTAAACGTTAAGGTTTCTCCAAAAAGATTTAGGGAATATACTTTGATGGGTATTCCAAACGTAACCATCAGGGTTACTCCATATGTAAGAATGTTATGAATGCCTCAAGTTACCTTTATGTCTTATGATTTCTATGAGTTATTCGTAAATCTTATGATTTCATGAGGTATGTTAAATTGATTATGCTTTATGAGTAAAGTATGATTTCATTGATTCTTATGTATACATGGAATAATGTTTTCTTTTCATATTGTTATAACCCTTACTGAGATTTTTATGCTCATCCCAAGTTTTTTTAAATTTTTTTCACAGGACATAAAGTTGAATAGGGTCAAGGATGGGATCAAGGAAATGTCAGGCTGTATAAAACAAGGAACTAGACATGACTCTTTTGTTCAAGAGTTTTTATTTTTGTGAAAAAAATGGAAGCTGAGTAGATGTGTCTACTTTGTAACCTTTGTGATGTAATAGTTATGTCCTAATTCTCTAAAACTCTAAACCTGAAAAGATCCTCAATGTGAATTATTCATTTAATTCAATAATAAGTAATGTTTAAGGACGAGTCCTTATAGTTGGTATCAGAGGTCGTTTTAGATAACTTTAGAGGTTAGAGTGTTGTTTAAGAAAAAGTGAAAAGTTGTGTATAACCACAATGGTTAGTATATTAGATGGAGTAATTGTTTTTTGAAAGTTAGAATGAGTTTTAGATAACTTGGATAAGTATATCTTGGTGTTTATCTCCCTCTTTATTATATGATGATTTTACTGATATACTCACACTGACCTTTTTAGTTTTAGTAAATGGCTTGATCTAGCAGGCACCAAAGTAACAGTGGATTTGAAGAAAACTATGACAGTTTTATGAAAGAACAACTGAATGATATGGGATCTGCAATGAGAACTCTTGTGGTTATCCTCAACCAACTATCTGGAGTCATGATTGACCACCTGAACCTTAGTGATTTTTATAAGGCATCGTATATGAAAGAAACAAATCCCTATGGAAGTTAAGGTAATAATAATAAAGGTAAGTATGTTCAAAAACCTATGTGTCAAATATGTGGAAAGAAACACATAGGAAAATGTTTCAAAGGGACAGAAAGATTCAATAGATTTGGAAATGAAGGTCATAAAGCAAGAACCTTCCATGGAAAAAGGAAGCATCTAGTTGCCTCTAGGAAAGGGAAAGAAGTTCTTTCTGAAGGATAAATTGAATGTTTTAAATGTGGTGTCCATGGTCATTATGAAAACACATGTCCTAAGAATAAATTTTGGGAATGGGGTCACTAAGATCATACAAATATTCATTCACCAATACCTAATTCCATTTCGATTGAGGATGAAGAAACCGACAATGACCAATGGAAGGTATGGATTATTTCTTAACATATGTTTTCCTATTATTTGAATCTTAGGATATGATTCATGATTTTGTTTGTAGGAAATAAGTATTTCAGAATAAGTTTAAAAGGAATGGATAATGGATCATGAAGAATGTTGAATGAGTAAGAAGTCAACATATAAGGGATTCAAGAGTTATGGAAGATTTTATGATGGTGAAATTCTTAGATGTATTAAGTCTCTTTTGATGATGGGGTTACATTAGAAGACTTTTTATAATAACCCTGATGTTTGATATATGAAAATTTTATTCAAGGAATAATTATCCTTTCTTTTGTGGATATAGTTATAAAGAACCATTTGGGTTTATATGATCCCTGAATTTGAGGCAATTACTGGTTAATACTTTTTGGGTTGCAAAATGGAAGTTATTAGATAACCTTTGTGGTTAAAATATGTTATGGTTATTTTTGAATATTTTATCTCTTTTTGGGGGGATGTTTTAATAATTATATAGTTTTGGAAAAAGGACAACACACAGACCGTGTGACAACCCGTCGCGTCAGACGAAGCTGCGGGAATCGAACCCACAACCAAAGTGCAACTGGTATTTATTGCCTACCACTGGACTATGTGAAGTCCCTGGTTAGTTTTAATTATTCTTTTTAGTTAGATGATTTTATGAATTAAGAGTAAGTTGATTTTGGGTTATCAATGGAAATGATTATCCTATCATGGAGGATATGTGATTAGGTTAATTACTTTTCAGTATGAGACTGTAAGAGTAACTGATGTTATTTTGGAGAAAAATGTTAAGATTTATCTTAGGAGACTATGTGATAAAATCCTTCAGAGATTTGGGTTTCAATCTTAGTTTGGTTTACTTTGAAGAATTTTATGGATAGATGTTTATTGAATGGTCTTAGTTGAACTTTGGGTTTTGTTTGACAAATTTTGGAGATTAGGAGTAGTTTTTATTTTTGTAAAAAAAATATCCTTTTTGGGTATTATCTGATCTCGTACTAAGATTTTGGGTTTGGTTTTGGTTGAGATCTAAATACATGGGAAATATATAGTTCTATTTTATGTATTAGGTGATTCTCAAGAAGTTTATTATAGTACTCTTAATGCGAGCAAGTCTTCCTAAATACTATTCTTTTGGAGAAAATATGAGTTTGATTAAGGAATCTAGTAAAAGTTGAAAGTCTACGTGACAAGTAAGTATGTTTCATTATGATTTAGTTAAGCTCAAAAAATAAATTCTTCAATGAAAATTAACTTAAAACAAAAATGTTGTCTGTTATCTTTTCCTACTGGGGAATCGAATACAGTTTAACCCATCACAAGTTTGTGATTTTCTTGTGGTTAACTTTCTCCTAGACATGTTTAATCTCAATCTCCATCAGAACATGACCCTTTGTTTTCTCATCCATATCCATATTTTTCTACTTGGAATCCTAGTATGGGTTAACTTAGGTGACCTTTTTACTTATCTCCCTTTCTTTTTAAGTGATAGTTTTACTGACTCTTGTTCCGATGTGGGACTTTCAATGAAGTTTCCAAGCCCAATTTTGAAATTGCGAGGACGCAATTCCCAAAAGGGGGGAAGGATGTAACATCCCAGGTAAATAAATAATATTAAATTCTAAGGTTTATCAATATTTTTGAATAAAATGTTAATATTACTTTAAAGGGAATGCTATGCTCAATGGCGTACCCAATACGCAACAACAAGTTTCTTTGAAATCCTACGTTGCACACTAATAATATAATAATATTATAATAGTTAACGCCTAGCCGTTGTAATAGAGGGAATGAACATAAATAACTAAAAAATTATAACATATTTTTGTTAAATATTTTTACATTTATCTAATAAATGTTAGAGGCTTAAAATCCAAATGAATCCAATTTTAAGAATAAATACTCTAATATTTTTAAAAGATTGTTTTACCGCCTTTTGATGGAGAACCTTTTTTAAATCTAGATTTTGTCAATTTTATAAGCTCTATTTTTCAAAATAAACTTATTATTTATTATTGGGATATTTAAATTTACTTTGGATAAATTTTTGGTATGTTTCTAACAATGTTCATTTTTTTAATGAATAGTGAAAAATATTGCATTTACATCAAAACTGGTTTTTCATCTAATTTAAATATATGGTTAGATTATATTTTCAATTGGTTTTAAAGTTTAATTAGAATATATTTTTACAATTTAATTCAATGGTTGTCATTATAATTAATTTCACTTTCAAAATGGACATAAACAAGTGCCAAACGTTTCATAGATATTACTTCCAAAAAACCCACTATTTGTTTTGACAGTGGGAATTAACTATATGATTTATTAATTAAACTTCTATGTTTTTAATTTGGTAAAATGGACATCATTTCTGAATTTTAAATATCAAATATAGCTTAGGGTTAATTTTTGATATTTTTCTGATAATGCTTTTTTTTAATGAATAGTGAAAAATACAGTTTTTAATTCAAAACTGCCATTTCATCCAATTTATTTATATATTTAGGTTGTCATTTTAATTTTTTTAAAAGAATAATTTAATTATTTTTTTATCACTTAATACAATTTTGTTCATTGGAAGTAATTTCACTTTTCAATTGGATGAAAAAACAAGTCAATCTTTTGATAAATTTTACTTATTAAGAACCCGTGTTTTGTTTTGACAATGGGATTTACTTTTAAATTAATTACTACAATTCATGTGTTTTGAATTTGATAAAATGGATTAAATATTTGGAATCAGAAGGTACAAATTATGTATTTAAGATTCTTTTGTTTTGGGACATTATGAATAGTAACGACAGTAATTATCTTTAATTATCGTGTTTAATTAGTAATCGTGTAATTAAGGGTAAGAAAATAATATCATAAAAATATAAAATGACCCCAAAATATGTCATAATGCTATTTGTGGTTTCTTGTAAGACCATGGGATGCATTTCTCCAACCTTGGGACCCAATGGAATCACTTTAGTGTGATAGTGACCTTTTATCATATTTTTTTTAAAGAAAGAAAAATGTAACTAAAGTATGTAACACCTAAATAAAATAATTTTAATTTTGTCTACATAAATTATCTCTTAGACAATAAATATTAATTCTAAAGATAAAAATATTTCCTACATCATAGTATTTTTTTTATAATTTTTATACATTAAATAAATTAAATTATTTATGACGTCATGATGATGCAATGATTACCTCATTAATGAACGATTAAATAAAATAAAAATATAATGTAAAATATAAGACTTACACTTGTAAAAAACCTATTTTATGAGTATATTTTGAACCCTTATCAGCTTATCCTCGAAATATATCAATATGGGACCTTTAAAATCCGAAACTCTTTTTAAAATAAAGTAACATTTCTTGACTTTCCATGAGTACCCCTCCTCTCCTCTTATAAAAGGCCCCAACTTCTACCTCCTTACCCACACCTCTCAAGCCTTTGGATCAGCCAACCCTACCCATTTCATCTCTCCACATACCTATATTCATCATTAAAGCCTCACCTTAGGCAGAAATCTTTTCAATGAACCCTTTTGGTTCAAACCAAAGGGAGTTACCCGATTTAAAGGTAGTGTCTTCTCTTATGTTCTTTTGTTTTATTTTGCTTCTCAAACCCCCTAAAATCTTTTTATTCTTTTATTTTGTAACAAAAACATTATCTTAAATATACTAGGATGTTTTTATAAGAAGTATTGGAGCTACACTTACACACACATCCGTCTAATGGTTAAAGAACATACTGTTTCTGTGGATGGCGAATTACTGCCTCACGAAACGATGATTGTTCAATATTCTTTTAACACCTTTAAAGGTGGAAATTATGATTTCACTGTATTTTATATATGATATATATGGTATTTATGTTTTATATATTCTTATGTATTTTATATTTAAATCATACCTTTATTCTTTTCATGTTGTGCAAATGCGATAATTTCATATGAGGAAGTGCGGACTACCGCCACCTCAAGTGATGTGACTTGTTCATGCAATACATGGAATGTATAAAGAATGAAATTAATGAACTTATGTGACCTATATAACATATATATTATACTGGAATTATAATATATATATATATATATATATATCAATTATTTTTAATTCCATTAATATGACAAAGAAATGAAAGTAGCATTCTTGCATACGTACGGCCTACCGTCTCCATGAACGGTGAATTTCATTTATTTTTATCTCCAAATGTTATGTAATAGTATAAAATGAATATTTACTGGATATATATGGTATTTAAATCATTAATACTATTCTGGAGATGATGTACTTATAACTACATGGATGATTCTTTTCAAACAAGTTCATTTTTCACTCACGTACCAAACATCGACAAAAACATTTGATATGAACTCACATAATTAACTAATTATTGTAAAATTATAATATGTGATATGAATTTAATAATAAACTTTAAAGTAGGTCCTTAAGAAATTATAAATTGACAAATTTTTATTATTCAGGAATATAAATAAACGAACAAGACAAGTCGGACTTGAGGTAAGGGATCCTACCTCTCTCTTTCTTTTTAAGTACTCTTTTTTATGTAAATTACTTTAATCTCCTATTTCTTATGTTGGGGGATGTTATTTTATATTACTCTTTCTGTACTTTATATTTTCATATTATGAGAGACCATATTTTATTTCATCAATCCATTTTTTTGGAAGTTTCAAGTGGCGCCGTTAGGCTGCCGAGTTTTCATAAGGGATTTTTCATCTCACTTTTATTCCCATGAGATTTATGCTACATTTGCCACTATTTGTTTTTAGTGGTGTATGTACTTCCCATTATTCTACTCGTTGTGTAATATAATTTATTCTGTGGGTGTTTACATCAACGTTATATGGTCCTTCTTTCATGGGGTGAACGTTTCGAAAGTTACCCAAATCGGTAAGGGAACCTTTCACCCTCCTATTTTTAAAAAGACTTATTTTGTTATGTCTTTTAATTTACATATTTTTATGTTGGTATATGTTATTATATATCCTTATTGATGTAAATTTTATGTCCAAGTGATTAGATACCATTTTCTCTCTCATCAACTAATTTTATGAATTTTAAAGTGACGCCGTTAGGCTGTCGAATTTTACCAAGGGAACTTCTTAACCCAATTTCGATTTCTTTGGGTTCAACATGTAGTTATTGAATATGTCATACTTTGAATATGTGGGAATGAAATTTGATTGTTTTAAAATTAATATCCACTTATATGGGGTGTATTTATATTTGTCACACATAATTTTGAGATTGAGTTATCCTTAATTTAAGGATACCTTCTTTATAAGGGATTTCATCTCATTTTACATTTCTATTGAGACTTCCTTGTTATTATGCACCAATTCAATCTTATATGGTGTATATACTATCCTTTGGAATATTATATCATGAATCCATTTATTCTCATGATATTATAAAGTTCTTATTAAATTTTATTCCTCAATTATTTTATTCAAGGGTCTCTAATTTTGGTAAAAACCCTTTAACCAAAATGTCGCTTTAAATGTTTTAATTATTTGTTCTCATTAATATCCATATTTTCAAAAAAAATTTAAGGATTTATTTATATTGATATTAATGGTTTAAAATGTTAAAATCTTTAAGGTGGTATGGGACACCTTGATTCAAAAATATCTTTATTAGATGTTTTAAATGGTTTTGAAAATGATTTTTTTAAATGGATTCATTATTTCAATATCTTAAAATGTTATATTGAAATCTGGGAATGTTTTCTTTCATTTATACTTAAGTTATGTACTATGATTATGTTTTGTTTCTTGGGAATTGTTTATGAAAACGGGTGGTTCCATGATAAACAAAGGGCGGGTGAGCCCGATATAGCTCTCTAATGTATTGGGTAGCGCGAAGGGGTTAAACGTTGAGGTTTCTCCAAAAAGATTTAGGGAATATACTGTGATGTGTATTCCAAATGTAACCATGAGGGTTACTCCCTATGTAAGAATGTTATGAATGCCTCAAGTTACCTTTATGACTTATGATTTCTATGAGTTATTTGTAAATTTTATGATTTCATGAGGTATGTTAAATTGCCTATGCTTTATGAGTAAAGTATGATTTCATTGATTCTTATGTATACATGGACTAATGTTTTCTTTCCGTATTTTTATTACCCTTACTAAGCTTTTTGTGCTCATCCCAAGTTTTTTGAAATGTTTTTCAGAGGACATAAAGTTTAATAGGGTCAAGGATGGGATCAAGGAAATGTCAGGCTGTCGAAAACAAGGAATTAGACATGACTCTTTTGTTTAAGAGTTTTTATTTTTGTGAAAAAATGGAATCTGAGTAGATGTGTCTACTTTGTAACCTTTGAGATGTAATAGTTATGTCCTAATTCTCTAAAACTCTAAACCTGAAAAGATCCTCAATGTGAATTATTCATTTAATTCAATAATAAGTAATGTTTAAGGCCAGGTCCTTATAGTTTTAGTCTATTCTCTATAGTGTTCATGACATTATCTCTTTGGTAAGAGATTTATTGTTCACATATACCACAAGATCCTTCACTATATCTTCACACATAGAGACTTGGATATAAGATAATGGCACTGGGTTGAGTATCTACCAATGTTTTAATTTGAGATGGAACATTTTTCTAGAAAGGTTAATGTCATTGCATATGACCTTAGCTATAATACACAGGTGGAGTTAGATCTTTGAGAGAGGCCTTGAGAGGAGTGGTGGTACTTGATGATCCTATTGGTTGACCAAATGATGGTTTCTTCTAAAGATCAGTGAATGGTGACTTATGCCCCTATATTTATCACATACTCACTTGTGGATCGGGTTAATATTGGTCAGGGGTCATACCCAGAGTGTGTTATGATAAGAGAACAACTAGATGGAGGTGGCTTGATACTCAGATGGTGATGGACAATGATGATGTGATCATGGTACATGAGAGACTAGTTTTCCTTTCTTCCATCAGAGAAGATTTTATGAGATACTTCCATAAATTTAGTTGTGTGGTACATCTTAGTGTAATGAAGATATAATATAACTTCATTCGATATTTTTTGGTGGCTAGGCATGATGAGTGACATCATTGGATTTATGTCTTGATTCCTTACTAGCTATAGGGTAAAATGAAAGCACTATCATCCTAGTGTTTTGATCCATAAACTTATTTGACCCTATGTAAGTGACATGACATCCTGATGGACTTGTGACAAGGTTACCCAAGACCCCAAGGAGTCATGAAATAGTCTGGGTGATTGTTGATTGGTTAAAGAAATTTTCTTACTTCTTACTGATCAAAGAGACTCACTCAGTAGAGGAACTGGGAAATCTATATGACCAAGATATTTTATGCCTGCATGTAGTTCCCTTGAGATTTTTTTTCAGATAGTGATGTATATTTTATTTCATGATTTTAGAAGGGCTAAAGAATTCCATTAGGACTCAACTGAGATTGATCATGGTGTAATATCCTTTGACCGATGACAGTTTGAGAGAACTATACACATATTGGAGGATATGATTTGAGCTTGAATTCTATAATTAGGTCTAGCTTGGTATTATCACCTAGAATTTATTTATTTCATATACAATAATAGCTACGAGGATTCGATTTTTATGAAACCTTATGTGTCTCTTTATGGGAGGTTGTGTCGATCACCACTCTGTTGGCATGAGGTGGGTGAGGTAGTTGTTCTTGGCCCCAGTTTGATTTGAGATACTTCTGAGAGAGTGAATTTGATTCAAAATATGTTCATCACCACTCAGGGTAGGAAAAGTTCTTATGTTGACTTTAGGAGAAGACATTTAGAGTTCACTATGAGAGATCAAGTTTTCTTCTAAGTGACTCCTCTATTGGGGTGAATATATTTTATGAAGATGGGAAAGCTAACACCATGTTTTGTGGGACCCTTTAAGATAACCTAATAAGTGGGTACAATGGAATACCATTTGGACTTTCCACTATGTTATCAAGTCATAAATGATGCATTCCAAGTTTCTCAGATTTAGAGGTACCTGCTTGATCCTACACATGTTAAAAATCGAGAGGATGTTGAGTTGGAACCTAATGCACCATTAAGGAGTGCCCAGTTTGGATTATGGACATAAATGAGAATGTTCTCTGAGGAAATATGGTACCAATATTCCAAATTTTGATGAAAAAATAGATGAATCTAAGAGAAGATGTGGGCACATGAGTCTAATTTTTATGATCAGTGGACTAATTTGTTCAAGAAAGACCACTATAGATACTTCTCGAGGATGAAAAATTGATAGTGGAGGAGAATTTTAATATCCTAAAATTTTAAATACATTAAAATCACTCATTGGTAAAAATTTATTGTTATTTTTTTATGTAAAAACATATTTTTCAATAAAAATAAATTTATAGATTATTTAAAGGTATTTTGCAAGTGTAAAATCCTATTTAACACCATGGAAAATTATATAGAATATTTTTAAAGTTAGGAACTGTGATAGAAGGATATTTCAAGGACTATAGAGCCTCTACCCATATGGAATAAAAATATTAAATATATTATTTTACACATGCATTATTTTTCCAAAATAATTGAATATGTCCAAAATGTTGCATTGTATGAGGAATCTGAGACCACTGTTATGTCCGAGATAAGCCTTTTACCCCAGGTGCGACATAAATTTTGTGATCGTTGAGAATTTGGTAACATCAAATTCATGGATAACTTATTTAATATTTTTTTTATATATTTATGAAAATAATTTAATATATCCCAAATGGTGCTCCATATGATAAATCTGAGACCACTGTTAGGCCCGAAATACATGTTTTACCCTAGGTGTGCTATAACTTTTGTGCATGTAAGGTATTTGATTAAATTTAATGTTTGTATAATTTTATTAAAAATTTTATTTTAAAATTTTATTAATTAATTATTAATTGTCATTTACTTTTTGGTTATTTTTCCCCATTCTCAAAAACCCCATTTTTCCTATAGTAAACCTTCAAAATCTCATATTTTAATGTGGTTTGACCCGAAAAATTCATCAACACATTAAACAGATGAAATAAAAGACTCCACCATCATTTTTCATTTGAAACAAATATTAAATAAAGGGTTTCAAAATTTGACCAATGGTATGTATTTGTTTTTTATTTGAAATACCTAAACCATTTCACCTTTTTTATTTTTATATCTGGTTGGATCTCTATGACCCCAAAATTATATTATGCTCAACTATTCAACTATCCAATAGTTTTCTAATCAAGGGCAGTGGTCTTTGGCAGTTCCCTATACACCATGTGAGGTTATATTGTTATTTTTTTATTTTTCTTCAACAATTCATTTCTTCATAAAATTTACTAAAAAAATTATGAATTAAAAAAATGACGATAGAACCAAAATTATCAGAGTAAATTCTATTAAAAACTATCAAATATAATTATAAAGGAATTATACAATGATAATTGCAAAAGTTTTTGAAAGCATAATTTAAAAAAAATAAAATTTATCAAAGGATAATCACATGTATTTAGCAAGAGGTAAATTATCAAAATTGCTAAATGATAATTGGAAGATTATATATGGAAAAATATTAAAATTATTAAATGATAAATGTGATATTATCAAAGGATAGTTGTTAAAATTATAAAATTACAATTGTGACATTTTAATGGAAGATAATTTTTATGAATTATCAAATGATAATTACAATGAACTATCAAAGGATAATTGAGTGAGATCATCGAAGTGAATGTTATGAAATTATCAAAGGATAATTTATAAATATTATCATAAGATAATTATCAATAGATAATTTATATGAAACTAAAAATGATAATTATAGAGAATTATCAAATGATAATTACATTAAATTTTCTATGATAATTTATAAAAAAATTATCAAAAGAAAATTTTTCTGAAATTAGAAAATAATTTTTTTAAATATTTATAACACGATGATTAAACCAAATTATTATGGGTAATTTATGATAGATTATCAAGAGATAATTATAAAAGAATAATTTATGCAAAATTATCAAGAAATTATTATAAATTGAAAATTTAGGATAAATTATCAGAGATAATTATAAATATATAATTTTTGGTAAATTAGAAAAAGCTAATTATAAAAGGATAATATATATACTAAAAAAATTATTAAAAGATAATTTATCATTAGAGATATTTATAAATATCTAATTTAGTCTAAATTATCAAAATATAATTACAAAGGATAATTCATAAAAAAATATCAATTTTTTTATAAAGGACGATTTAGGATAAATTATCAGAGATAATTATAAAAGTATAATTTGTGATAAATTACAAAGAGATAATTATAAAACGATAATTTATGAGCAATTATAAAAAGATAATTATTCTTAAGTATAATTGGTTTGAGTGCATGCATTGAAATATAATGATAATTCTGAAATTATCCATGAAAGAGAATGTATCATCCCACAAAATATTTTATTTATTTTTGAATTAAAATAAATGGGTTTGGTTATATGAAACATTAATGAACCTCTAGAAATGATGTGTCTAAGTTTACAATAATAAATCCATGAAGTTGAATTCTTGACTATTGAGGTTTAGACTCAAGCTATCAAACCACATAGGGTGGTTTATCCTTTCCTTAGACATCAACGATTTTGAGGAAGGATGTTCCCAACCCTTTTGGGATTTTTTATACATGATTAATTAATATGATTTATGTGTAGACATATTTGATGAAATTTATAAATTATGATCGCATGTAGGTTTTTGTGTAGCCTTGAGAACCTTATGTGACACTTATTTCCATGAGTATTTTGTATCATATTATTCATGTTCGATGTTGGTCACATGAATTGTTGTGTAACCTTAATTATGATGATGTGATATTCTTGCTTGTGTATCCCACCATGATTTTTATGATTTTATGTTATTATTCTTTGAGCCCAAGAAAGGTGGACCATTATGACATGTTTTTCTATTATAGGGGGAGTGCGCATGACTTGAAATGATGGAGATGAGGGACATATGCACATGGTAGAGAAACAACGATGCCTCTTGGATGCCATGTGATGCACTCGATACCTAGAGAATTCCAATGGGGTAGTTATTAATTCCTAGTGAATTACGAGTAAATATCGATTCCTAGAGAATGATGAGAACATTAATTCTTTGATTCCTAGTGTATACTGAGTTACACAATAACACGATGCTGAGTAGCATGATTCATGAGCCTCATGGACAATCCTTTATTCTTCTAAGACCTTGGTTATCCTTTCGGCATAAAGATGAAGTAGGTATGACATAGGGTTTGTGGGGTCCAGGTTATCCCACGACCTCTTGGTTTTGGATTGTGTGTTACTATATTTGTAATAAATTCATTGGTTGTGTCCACTTGAATATTTTACTAACACCCTACTTGGACATTTAAGTGAACTTGTTGATTTCATGAGGGATTTAGTGAATCAAAAGAGATCAGTGACATAATACTAATATAAGAAGTGTGAATTTGGTGGTGGGATAATACAGATAATGATAGAATCTATAGTATATCATTTATTTGTTTATCTGCTTTATTTACAATAGAAAAGTTTGAAACTTTTAGGAGATGTTATTATTTAATTGTCATGTGTGGAATTTATTCAGTTATACACATATTTACTTTTATTATTTATTATGTAGTAATTTTTTATTATTGACATGATGACACAATACTGAGGGTATAGTCTTCACACAGTCAGACTCAAAAAACTCACTGCTAGTTGGTAGCTTTTTGCATATGGGGAGGCACACATGAAGTCATGAGGGACTCCGGCTCAGACTTGGTGGTTTGGGTTGGGATGATAAAATTATGATTCCATGTTATTATGTTATGATTATTTAATTATTATTACTTATTTAACTTATTTATAGATCATACTTCTTGATATGAATATATTTGAATGTTTATGATCTAAGCTTTACTGGATATAATTAATTTATGTGGAAAATATGCACTTGAATATATAATCATACCATTATGATAATATTATGCTATTATGATTGACATATCCTAGGTTTATCCTTATAGAGAATATGATATCAAAGTTTATTATGTTTTCCTTCCCCATGATTTGAAGGAAGGATTTCAGTATGATTTGTCTTTATGGTCACTAATAATAATATACTGATGGGAGATGTTGATGATCTTTCTTGAATTAAGATGATTATGTATATATTATCCCAATAAAATGATCCTTTATGGCCTTTAGGCATCTGGTATTATGAAATATATTTAATATTACTCTAAAATGATGAAATAATTATGTATTCTATGCTCAGGTCACCTTGACATCATCTAGGATAAATTAAATATTGTTAAACATTCATGTTATCTCTTTAACATACCTTTCTAAAGGATATATAGAACTTCCCATTATCATATTTCCTACTCCTTCTTGCTATATACTATTATAAAATAATGATGTGATATTCTAATATTTTAAAATAACACTATGTTTGATAATATATACAACATGCCAGACTGGGTATAAACGAACCACAAAATATTATTATTTAAAAGTTATATTTATAACATACCCATTAAATTGGAGGGTATGAAGAGAATTAAAATCATTATGAAATATATATAAAGGACCTAATCAATAAAATATATTTATTTATTCTTTGTAAATAAGTGGTTAATTTTTCCAAAAAGTCAATTTATGCTTCAAAAGCATATTTTCTTGATGAATGGTTTTTATTTATTATTGTGAACACATATTATAATTAATTTATGGAATTTTTAAAATATTGTTTGATAAAAATGATACCATTTTTGAATTTATAATCTAAAAATTATTTTATGATGAATTTTCTAGAAAATTTTAAAAAGATTATTTTTTCAATGAATAGTGAAAATAATAGTTTTTTTATTGAAAAGTGTATTTTATTTTCATGTACTTACAAAGATTTTTTTTAAATTTAATTAGTTCCTTTTGATAAAAAAATATAGTAAATTTTATTGTAATTTTCATTATACTTGATTTTCATAAAATTACATTTTCATACTAAAAAACATTTCTTATGAATTACCAGTTTTTGTTTCATTTTGTGTGTATAATTTTATATTAAATTATTCCACTTAAATTTATTGAATCTAAAAAAATTGATTAAATATAGGGAATTATAATAATTAATATTAATTAATAAGGTGAACATTATTCTTTTTCAATATGAATACTAACCATAATAAATTTTTATGACCATGGTAAAGGTAAAATGAGTTAATTCGGGTTAAAAATAATGTGATATGAATTATAATTCATTAAAACAATTGAATTAATTTAATTAGATGATTTTATTTCATATATAATCATATAAAATTTTAAAACAATGCCTTTTGTTTCCATTTAGATTATATTTTTAACTTTAGAATATTTTATGTAAAAGATAAAGTCAAAATTTTCACTCTCTTGATTTTAATATTTTTAATATTTTTTTTAAATGGATTAAAACAACTTATTCAGGGTATTAATGGTTAGTTTAAAGATAATTTTTTTATCATGTTAATTTATTTTTAAATTTTTGTGATGAAATAATTACCTTAAATTCTTACGCAATGCCGATACAATGCTAATTCTAGCAGTAAAAATGTCAATTAAAGGATATTAAACACATTAAAAGTAATATTTTTTAGACAAGTAATACTATCAAAAAAAAAATTATACATAAATATAACATTTTGTGGGATATTTTAAAGTTTTATATTCTAAATAAATTAATATTATTGAATATAAATTCAAACTAAACAAATAGAGTCAAAAATGGCATTAATGATATTTTTTTGTTAAATGCAATTTCATTAAATTATTTAAAATTCATAAAAAAATTTCAAGAGGACAATTAGGATAAAAAATAATCTAAAATAGAATAAATTTTACATTTATTAGTCAATTTTCAAATGTTATATAAAATTATAAGCCTTTAATATCAAAAAAGTCATTACCAGAGTTAAGGTTACAATTCATTAACCAAGGGGTAAAAACAATAGATAAGGTTTAAAATTATATCTAAACGTATATAAATTTGATTTTATGAATATATTAAGACCATATCATCCTAATATTTTAATCCATATAATTGAACCATTTTAAATGAGATATACACATATTATACTATGATACTTATTTCATTTGGGAATTAAAATGAGGTTTGAATGGACTTTTATGGTAGTGGTGGAACGATCCCTCAAATAAAACAAAACATGTTTATTTATGAGTATTTTTTAAGCAATTTCTAAAAGGATTTATTTGTGGAACTAGAAACACTCAGTGGTTCCATTATTCGCAATGTTATGAACCAGCTTTCCAAAGGCAGGTAGTCATTGGGAAATAATTCCAACAATACATAGGGACTCACTTTGGTCTAAAGGATGGGAGGTCAGGCTTATCACACCTTTTTTGGGGGAAATTATTTCCCACTCTAGGAACATCTTATAGATTTAATACGTATGCATGAATCTTTTATTAAATCTAAAATATAAAATGTGTCACCCTTATATTCACAATTGATTGATAGCATGTATTGTATTTATAATAATATGTATGTATCTAAGGTTCTTCATCGATTGAGATATCTATATGCATCTGATATTTTCCATTAATGATAGCCTTTATACATAAATTAGACATTCTCATGTCATTTATTATCATGATGTAGGTTTTCAACCACACAGTTGGGCGTTTTAGAATTTATAATCATCCAAGAAGACATAAATTGTTTTGATTTCAGGTTTTATCCCATTAGATGGGATTAGACATATCATTAGGAAATGAATCAGAACCCATGTAGTTTGGTTCCACTTAATTGGAAACAACATACCTTTTAAGGTCATGTGACAAGGATAAGACTGTGCGTTTTAACATCATGCAATAAGGATATCTAGGAGGAAGGTGACTTATCAAGGATGGTGTGGGACTTATTCCAAAACATCCAATGAGAGCTGGAAGGGATATAGACTTCTAAGTTGGATATGAACCTACTGGGAATAAGACCTAATAATAATGGGGATGGAAGGAACCTGGAGGATTATGTCCATCTAGGTTAGATATGAACCTATTGGGAATATGGCCCATATAAAGTTAGGGTGAGTTTAGAGTGTTGGGTTTTAGCCTCCAAAAGGTTTCCTATATATCCTATTTGGATAGGAATAAAAGACCACGTAGTTTGGAAGGTTGGGGATTACACCTATAGAGGAGGCCCAAGATTGGTTCATCTAGAATATGGAACAACTAGTAATATTTCCCAAATATTATTAGGGTGATTTTGGAGTGTTGGTTTTGAACCTAAAGGAGGATTCCTACGTATTCTATTTGGATAGAAATCAAATACCATGTAATTTAGAATGTTGGGTCTTACACCCATAGAGGAGGCACAATATTTATTAACCAGAAATATGGATCTACTGGAAATATAGACCAAAGTAGATTAGGGTGAGTTTGGAGTGTTGATTTTGAACCTCAGGGGGGATTCCTATATATCCCATTTGGACAAGAATCAAATCCCATGTAGTTCATAAGGTTGAATACTACACCTATGGACGAGCCTAAAGATTACTTAATTAGTAATTTATCCCTTTTAAGGTTTGTCTCGTATAGAATATAGTCCGTTTGAGAGGATTATAACATGGTTTTGGGGATTACACCTTATAGGAGGCCTATTGGGTGGATATTTTATCGTGATGATGATAAGATCTCCAATAACCTCTAAGCCCACGTGGGTCATGATCAATGTGAGAAATAAGAGGAAGTGGAAAATTTATAAATTATAAGAATATCATTCATCTTCTGGAGGATGAGGGTGTAGATATGGAATGTAGGAGGAACTTAGTATCCTACAAGAAATAATATAGACTTACTCCATGTGGGAAGACTATACGAGGCATTCCCTCCTCATCCATTGGTAGATAACTATAATGTTGTGGAGGGGGATTCAATAAGAGAGATGGGACATAGATGTTCCTATCTACTACCTTTTGTTTGAACCCTAGGGTCATGTCATTATCCCTAAGGATGTGATCCAAATTATCATAGAAATGTACAATTGAGAACACTCTGAGGATCCCACCTATTAGGGAGGATAAATGAGTGACCTCCATTTCCATGAGAATGTATTATTGAGAAGAAACACTGGTGTGCCTTGTGATCTGTTCATACATATCTAGGGTATTTGGAGGAGGTCTTCTCTTGGTTCCCCTCAGACATGAGATCCAAGGAAATAGGTTCCCTACAATTGGTGGAATGAAATAGGGCTCAAAAGGTAGATCACACAAGTGAGGATTGGGTGATCTAAAGAGGGATTCATGTAGGGGGACATGGGTGAGCTAGATATGAATTTGGGTGATATAAAACCTTGGAAACATCACTTTGAAGAGACCTTTTTCTAGGCTCTAAGGGTCTCCTTAGGTGTATTTGAATGACCGGTGAACATGTTTTGAGCTATGGAAGGGTCCTTCACCCAAGTGATTTTGACTAGGGGTATTTGTTTCTCAAGTTTCATAGTATTCTAGACCTCGAGGGACCTTAATCCATTGACCATTTCTAGTTTGCCTTTTTTATAGGCTTAATAAACTACCTAAGGGTTGTAGGACTTAAGCGTGAGACTTGGGTGATAAGATCTTCAAGCAGTCTCTTTATCTTCTAATTATGTCAAATGAGGAGCCCAAGGGTCCTATTTATAGGAAATTATTGGAACCCTATGGGAAGGAGACCATCCATTCAATTCTATGATGTATGTGTCTCACACAGGACCCTCTCATAGGTGATCATTTGGGGCCATGTAAGTGGGGCCTACATGAGCCTTTGGAACATAGATAGGGTCTGCACAGTTTGACCTAGGTGAGTTCTTTGATTCCCCTTTCTCTTCTACCACTTGAGATATTTTCCTCTAAATATTTTCATCCCTATATAAAAATTAAGTGTAATAAATTCCCCCCCATGGGATTAGGTTTTATCGAAATAAGTGTATCAGATCATGAGGTATAAAGGAAAAAAGAAGATAATAAATCTTTCAGTCATTGATTCCCATGTGCTTGCATACCCTTAGCGTCTCTTCGAACATCACTACATCTTGCGTAAAGGATAGAGACAATAGTTCTAGTATGGATTTCCACCATATAAGACAATATCATAGTCCCTTTGCATAGGTATGCCATGCAGGTGACCAGGTATATCTATAAATAGGGTTTCATGTCTAAAAAATTACTCCTCACCCTAACACCGCTTATTTTCGCTCATTGTGAAAGTATTCTATGTAGTTCTATCACATACCTCTCTCTCCATATTCATATGATGTACCTTTTAGTATAAATTTTAAGAAAAACTTGGAAGGATACCTCCTACAAATCATTTAAACAAGCGACCTACATTTTTTCACTTAAGCAAGTGACCTTTGTGAGGTCACCTGAGAAAGTGACCTATGTAAGGCCACTAGAGTGATTGAACTATGTGAGGTCATTTGAGTGTGCGACTTGCATGAGGTCCCTTGATTGAGTGACTTGTATGAGATATTTTGAGTGAGTGACCCTCATGAGATCACTTAAGTGAGGGACAAGCATGAGGTCACTTGATAGAGTGACCTATGTGAGGTCACTCCATTGAATTTTCACTCATTTTTAATGAAAAATTAAAAATATAATCCTTGACACTAGTGAATATCTTAGTGTTTATTTATCATATTTCCAAAGGAAACTTAATGGATTTATAATGATCAAACAACTTCATGTGTTATAAAAATTCTCTATGTCATTTGGATTTATTACTATGACATGTGTGACTCCACCATTCTATACTTAAAAAAAATACTTAGTTAAGTACTGGTGAGAGTACCTGATAAGTGACCAACTGCCACTTTATGACCATGGTCTTATAAAAGATGTATTCATCCCAAAGCTAAAAAGATATTTTCTAAAGTCCTAGTTCCTAGAGTAAACCAACTATCCCACTACCAACATCTAATCCAGAGAAATATTCAAAAAATAAGTAATGTCACCCTCTGTTGCATCATGCATCACAGACTGTGTGCCCCAGATCTAAATCCTCACACCATATAATCAAAACCATACTACTATCAGTAAATATGTTGTGCTTCTGAGGTAGAATAATCGAAAGGATGGAAGGAGGATTATGACTTATTTTCTGGAGGGGGAGTCAAACCTGAATAGATGTGGGTGTACTGGGTTCCCTAAACCTATAACTAATTTAAGACAACATTGAAAGAAGTTTTTATTTATAAAGCTTTATAGGTGTCTTAGATATATGTGTACAAGAATCTAGATATCATCCCTAAGCTTCTGATCTAGTAGAACCCATATAAAAAAACAATCCATCTGACACACAATGAAGTTTGCATTAGCCTAGGGGATGTCTATAAGATCTCATGAGATTCTATTATTGTAGAAATGTAAGATAAATTTATCCCACTGAAAGAAACATGGGATGATGTTGAAAGGATTCTATCTTTATCCTATGATCTATTGATGTTGGCCCGAAAGGTGCAGAAAAAGGACCATCTCCCAAGGGTTGATATTCATTCTGAGGTGTCGATGAAGGACATCTTGGAGGAACATAGAGAGAGTCCTAGTTATCAGTGTCCAATACGATTCCCTCTAATTTATAATAAAATAATTCTTCATAAATTCAGGCATACATTAGAGAAATTATAGTATAACTGGTGGGGATATACAATCATGTTTTATGTCCCTCCAATTACCCACCAGGATTACTTATTAGCAATGTGGTTGAGTACCTATATACTTTCTATCCATAAATATAACAATGGTGTGAGGTTGGAGAAATTCATCATAGAGGTCAAATTAGTAGAAGGAAAGCACATGGGGATGGATTACCCTATTTTGACAATGATTTACTAGTTATTTACCCCATACTGAATTTCTATGCTATATCAAGTGTTGTGGGGGTGGATTGTAGAATACTTTAGTTCCTATGTTGTGTTGAGTTGAATTGAAGTCCCTAAAGGAAATTTTTTCATTCATTCAAGATTTTTATGGTATTAAACATTTATCTATGAACTATGGTTAATCTATAAATCATATAAAGATACTGGGGAGTTTAACTTCTTCTCATATGGTGATCCACAAACCAAAATGTTCATTGAAAATGACCAAGGTGATGAAAACCTAATGTTATATATGATTGCATTTAGAAACATTGTGATATTATCCCGTATTGAGAGAGAGGTCATATGTGAAGGATATGCTCCAAACTGATTTTACCATCACTTTAAGTGATGACAATAGCTGAATGTATCCCCCCACGTGTTTGGTTTGAGAAACAAAAAATTGTGGCTTAAAAAATCAAGATCATAATAGCCTTAGAGTTATCCAAAGTATCAATTAAGCTACCACAGTCAGGTGAATCCATTAGGTTATACTATGGGTATGTCAATGCCTATATTTCATCTGACCCTCAAGGGGTGTTAACAACAAGTTTCCCTCAAGTTGAGGCCATGAAAAATGCTTCAGATGGTAAGTGTAGTAAAAAATATCCTCTTAGGGGTGATGATGATAAAGATCCAAAATCTTCTAAATGATCTTAGACATGGGTTAAAAAGAAAGATAGATTTGAAAAGGCCACATCTGTTGATCCAAGGAGGTATAGTCATCATCCTCAGGATAAAAACCAAGTTTCAGTTTCCCAGCCTCCCTCTAGAGTAGAGAGTCCCAGAAGAACCTTATTTTCAAAATATTTTAGGTCTTCCTCATAGATGACCACATTAGCTTCAGATTATGTGCAACCTATGGAAGTCCAAGACTAGCAAGGTGAAACTCGTGACATCATAGATTTATGGTTATTTCTTCAAGATGGAATACATATCTTATAGCATTGGGACATTTGAGTGCCCTACTAACTTCACCCTAACACAAATTTTTCTAAGGTGGGGCATTATGTTTGAGAAACGAAGATTCTTGTATATATGACCAATGATCGGGCCCTATCCACAAAGTGGGTAACTGATATGCTGGATCGAGGCACTACAAAGGGAGTGGATGAACAATCCCATGATGAATGGAAAATATTCACTAATTCAGGTGATGTGGGATTTTTTACCATTCCTTTGAGACTATAATAATTTTTTTGAGTAGATGAATTACAATTAAGGGACCACTTTGACTTGCAAAAGGAGGCGTCACTAGAACCAGCCTCCCTAAGATACACTTCTAAAGGGTACCCTAATCAGATTTAAGGAGTATACCCATCATCCTAATAAATTATATATGGGCCAAATATTACTATAAAATGAGATATGAGGGGGAAACTTTCCACCTTCGGTGCCCGTATTTGAGAAGACAGAAATTCCCCCTCACCATCTCATGTAAAGAAATAGAAAAGGGAAAAGACATTAGATAGGTGTAGTAAGTGGTCATAAAGTCATTCAATCCTATAACATGTTTGACATACCTATTTTACTGTGATGGCCCTTTGTAGGTTATGTTTCTCTTTCCTCCATCAAGGGGTTTAGCATTGGTACCTTGGGGATCAAATGAGACACTCTCAATTAGGCAGAAACCCTTTCAAACAAGTCTGCACCCTTGATGGGTGAAGTGTTTGGTGACCAAACTTCATTAGTTCCTATCACTAAAAAAGGGGAATAACAACCCAGTAATGTTTAATATGAATAATATGATGTTTTAATATAGTGAAAAATTACCATTTTTCACAATATTTTTGGCCTGCAACATGTATTGGAAGGCACTACAGTGACAACTATTGGCCCTATTGCTATCTCGAGGGAAGCTGACCAGGGTCTCAGGTCATTAGTGGAGGGTGTACCACTGGATCTCAAGCCTTATGTCCCATGTGTCCCCATGGGTGAGGTAGTAATAGGTCTTGGTGCATTAATTCATGAAATAATAAATTGTAACATAAAAATTGAAGATATTATTGCACATATTAAAATACCCAACTCTTTAGTAGAGTTTGAGGAATTTAATAAGGAGTTATATTGACATGAGTATTTATTATCACACAATAATGATTTATTCCTAATGTTATAATCATGAATACTTTATTTTTCCATATTTTATATGAAGAACATTATCAAGGTGATGCGTGACCTGGGCATTAATTTTTATCCTTCTCCCATTGATAAAGGAACAATAGACGATGGACTCAATATGGGAGATTATCATGACCTCACATCCTGGGTTATAATAAAACTCAAGAGGATGTTCCTCATCAGGAAATCCTTACTCAAGTCATTGTGACCAGGGATGGTATGGAGGAATCAATCCTAGTGGAAAATTAATCAAAGGGTGAGTTACATTAACTACTTTGATCACCTTTTCATCTCTCTCTTTACTATGTCATGATACTGAAGACTAATTCATTTATCTTTTAGTTTTTTCAACTCCAATGGTAAAACATAAAGGAGTAACCTCAATCCCAGATGAACTGATGGTGCATGGTTAGAGTGGATCCATTACATAAGGGAAAGTGAAAGATAATTTCTAAAGAAATTTGAATTTGGGATACATATTCTCCATTTATAGTGGCTCTAAGAAGGATCTATAGGCCAAAGATTCTTTCTACATCTCATGTAATTCCATAGAGATAGATATTGGGATGTAATTTTTGAAGATGATTATTAAATCCTTTCCATCATGAATTCATTGTCTCTAAAAGAAGTTCCCTACTTTTGGATATGTGGGATTTGATTATCTATTAATCCATCATGCCGTGGTAGGGATTATCTAGAACTAAGATCAAGTGAATAACTCATGACAAGATAAGGCACAACAGTATAGCCAATTTGAAAACCATAGAGCTATCGTATCCTAGTAGAATCTTAATCATGCCAAAGAAGTAGAGGAGTGTCAATTCCATGTTGAGGATAAATCTATTTAGATGATATGACTACATAAAGAGCTGGGCATTGTCAAGGGAGATCTTATCCAACTCTACCAAACCATAAAGATGGTTTAGGTTAAGGAAAATTAATTTGACAATGTGGAAAAGGATAAACTTTATATAACTAAGGATTCCACCACCCCACAGTTTACTTGGTCGACATTGGATATGGATGATAACCCTCTAAAAAAAACATGGTTTCTATGTAAAGACTGGGGCATTCTATTTCGATCAATAATTTGAAAATCATGGGTCCTAGAAGAAATTCATAAATCCCTACCCAGATTGGGGTTGTGTCTATAAATGGAGGATCACAAACATTTTGGATTCTGTAGAATAGAGTCTTAGAATGAAGGATCTAGAAATTTCTACATACCTCATTGAGATGATAATCATGTTGCATGTGGTTCTTGAAAACCAAATATCTTTATTGATCTGACTCAAATATAGAGAGGGTAATGTTTTATGTTTTTGGGTCTCGGATGAGGGATCCAATTTTCACTATGTGTCTTAATGAGAATCAATTCATATATAGTTCTTCAGGGGGATATGATGGATGAATGAAACCAGATGGAAATGATCCTCCTTGACAAGAGATGAAAAATTATATAGTTTAATGTCATTTGAATAGGATGAGGATCGTGTAGTTTATTATCTTACAACAAGGAAGTTGAGAGTTGTAATTTAAGGAATTTTTTTTATGACTAAATGATTATTTATTTTCTATTTCACAGTGATCTAACCAATAATGTTACATTATTTTTTAATCATGAAGAGGGAATGTTTTAAGCTAAAATCTGAGGGATTCTATATTCAAAAATTGATTTGGAACAATTACATTAGGAAGAAGCATGGACCAATTTTGAAAAGTGATTTCTAGTATGATATTGTCAGGGTGTATGAAGATAGAACAGGTTTACCCTAAGGATGAAGGTTCTGATGGTTTACAAGCCCTTTGGGGATGACTTATACATATCCAGATTGGGGCGTATTATGAATTTTCAAAAAAGGTGGCTTATGGTATCAGAGATTCTATTAACGATGGATAGGGAAAGCTTATGAAGATTAAATTTCCCCATATATAAAGTTTAATTTATATAAAGAAATTTCTTTAGTACATACAGACCATTTTATTCCAAAATCAACCAAGAATGGGGAAAATTTCCAATGTTCAGGTCTAACCCATATATAGGGAGGTGACATTTTTTTTAAATTATAGCTAGTCCAAGACATAGGTTCCAGTATTTTCTACTGATCTCATCTAATACAAGAATCAATCTAAACATAGTTTAGGGATAGATTCACCACAATAATAAAATTATTTTTTAGAAAGAAACATTTTATTATATTGACATCGAACCAATATGTAGAATCTATGCATAAATACATATCCTAATTGGATGAGAATCAATCCATATATAGTTCTCAGAATGAACATTCCCTACACGGGTCTGACCAATACACAAAGAGGGGTATTTTTTTTGATATTACGGTTGGGCCCATGAAAAAGGATGTGGGAATCAATACATATCTCATAATAGTGAGAATCAATCCACACATAGTTTTTTAATGGTTTTGTTGTGGGAGACCAACACCACAAATAATGGTCCTCTTGGGTTAGGGCTACAGAAATTCATAGTTTTACATCATGCAAGATATGTAAACCATGTAGTTTAACATCACAAGGAAAATAAATTTGGTGTTCCTTTTAAGGTATTTCATCTAGGACCATTCTACCCCTGATGTGAAATGAAAAATCTTGATTATGTGGGGAATCCAATATTAAATTTTCTAATCCCACACAATCTATTCTCATTTTAAAAAATAAGGAGTGCAAAATGTTTCTTTCACCATACAAAGAAAACTAAAATAAATTAAAGGGTCATTTTTTATCACATGGTGGATGGAATATGATATAATATAAGGGTGTCACTACGTATCTCATAGGGGTGAGAATAAAGACATACATATCTCTAGGAGTATATTAACATCCAATTAGAGGGGTGTTAACCATGTTGTTTCATGTCATGTGATAAGGATAAAGGTTACCTGACTTGAAAAAGAAGGCATAAAGACCCTTAAATGCTATTCGGGAATTAGAGATATCAAATCAAAATAGGCATACTATTTTTGTGATACAAGTATTTCTATGATAGTTTTCCAAGGAATCCTATGCTTAGTACAGAGGTAAAGACTACATTTTAACGCCATGTGTTGAAGACATTATCGTACAGTGTAGTGTCTTATGACTAGGATGATATAGGTTGTTCCATTTAGAGTCATGAAATAGAGAACTATACATGAAGTTTAGAGTCATGCAGTACAGAAAAATAATTTTTTATAGTTTTAGGTCATATGAATAGGAATATATATAATTAAATTATTATTCCAATAGGGCTTAATAAGATAAGGCTGTTCTGAAAAACTTTGAATGCAAGGAAAGAAATTATAAACGATGATATTAGAGGTTATCGTATAATGAAAAGTGATATGGGACATGTATGAAAGGAGTGAACATGGAGAATGTTTAAAAATTGGTTTTGAATATGATTTTGTCTGGGTGTACAAAGATATAAAATATTTATCCTGGGGATGAAGGTGTATCTAGCCAGCAGGCCTGGATGGGGGTGACTTACACAAATCCAAACCAGGGTGTATTATGCATAGTAAAAAAAGGGTGTCATCTATAATTATACATTCTATTATCGATTTATGGGGAAATATTATGGGGGTTTATATTTTCCTAGATGTAGAGTTTGATTTTGTTTAAGGGATGTATTTGAGAAGAAAAGAATCATTTGGACTGGAATTGTCTGTGGAGTGTGAAGTTCCCTACATAGATCATGATCACATATAGCTAAGGGAATTTTTTTTCTATGATGGTATCTTGAAAGAGGGAATGTAAAATAACATCTCTTTCATGGAATGGGGTACTATGTAAGAGGAAAGGGACCCCCTTCCCCTATATTTTTATACTATTGATTAGAATAGTTTAAGGGACCCAAGTGTCACTACATATCCTGTGTGGATAGGAATCAAGCCACATGTAGTTCTAAAATGGAGGTGTGGTATGAGACCATCACCAAGGATTATGATCTTCTCAAGCATGGAGTGAACTATTATGTAGTTTTACATCATGGAATAGGGATTCAAACCATGAAGTTTTACATCATGCGAAAATGATGTTGTACTAGAGTTTAACATCTTATGACTAGGATGTTAGGATATATAGTTTAGAGTCTTACAACTCATACTATAGTGTCTTTTATTGCTAGGTCATACAAATAGGACCATAATTCATTACTTTTAAGTTATTATGATGAAGACCATTATTCAGGATTAAAAAAAGTATTTTTTGAGAAACCTTTCATTGGTAGAGATCATAATAAGATCTCCATCCATCAAGATCAAGGAACAGGCTCTGTCAGAGTGGAGTTAATGTATAGGAAAATGTATATCCCACCTTGGATCAAACATTAGATGTTTCTTCTATAGCATAATTAGTGTTTTATGGACTAGTACCAGTTCACCATAGTTGAATGAGAGGATATGAACATTCTTGTTAAAATATTGTAATATCCATTTTTTATACTTCCAAGTGATTCAAGGTATGTAGTCTTTTCTCTTCAAGTTTCTCCAATTAATCCATCCATTTTAGGGGTTTATTTTCTATGGATATATAAACACGGATAGGAACATGAAGTAAGGAAAATTTAAACTCAATAGTTAGGACTACTTATATCCTATATTCTAGAGAATATGGGGTCGACCGTGTGGCAGTGTGAGTTGTATTCCATTAAGCTCACAGGGTATGCAATAGATTGTCATGCTATATATTTTTATCTTTATACACCATCTTCTATATATTTTTTAGTAAGTCCTTATTGAATGCCTCTATCTACCCATTATCCATTTCATGATAGCAAGAAGAATGGTTGGATTTGAGATTATTCTCATGATAAAACATTTCCATCTCATCCGAATAGAGATTAGTTGCATTTTCCATCAGTATGGTATAATGGAATCCCAACCAAGTAATGATATTGTCTTTCATGAATTTGAAAATTATTTTGGTCCCAAAGTCATTGGTGGTTATTTATTCATCCTAATTGGAGAATAAGTTAGTATTAATGAGGATTTATTTGAATTTATTGGCTATATCAGGAGGATAAGGTATTATAACATCCATTCATTATAAAAAAATATCCATGAGTATTTGGGAGTGTGTATCAGCTCTATGGGTTGATGGATGGTGTTGGAATTCACTTGGAAGGAATGTAACTTTTTGGTGAATTTTATGAAATCCCATGTCATTGAAGGATAGAAGTATCCAAGACTCCATATTTTATAGGAAAGCATGAACCTAGATTGGTGGGAAACACAAGGCCTTGTACATATTTCTATCATGATAGCAACCATATATTATCCATCAATGAACCAGATAATGACTCTATCTAAACCCTGTTTATATGGGATTTTTTGGTTATTTGGGAATTCATAAATATTAAAGTTAATTTCTCATCATCAAATTTTCTCTTTTTTAGATTATTCTAACGGGAGTATTCCATTTTGATTTTAGTACACAATGGTAATCATTCAATTGGTTATAATACCATCTCATTCATGGATATAATTAACCTCATTGATTTCTTATATGTTGAAACAAAATAAATGTGACACCATTTGGCAGTGAAAAATGCTGATGACTATTTCATCATAGTTTAGATACACCAAATCCATATATTTATTTTCCAAATAATCTTCTTTTAAATTCTATGATCTTGGGATATGAGTCAGTGTCATCTTTGAGGGGAATTATTCCATTATCCTCGGACATAGCCAAGAAGGGGGGGGGGGGGTGGCGACTCTTTCTTTATGATGGACTAATCACTATTGATCTTCTTGATTACCAATTCTGAATCACCTTTTACCATTAAGTGCTCTATTGGGATTTTATATTCCATTTCTACCCCTGTAATGATGTCCTAAAATTACACATAATTGTTTTCAAAACCTTATGACAACTAAAAAGATAAGGATAAGGCAACCTTTGTTAGGAGATGAGCATGAATCCCAACCTGAATTTATTAATCTTGGGGTCTTCCACTCTCTTCCCTGTAGGTATTATTTATGATCCTTCAAAATGAATTTCCCATATTGGGGGTCCTCTTGAATAGATAATATCTTCCCATTATGAAATTTATTATTCAAAAACATTGATTATGTAGAGGGATTTTCTATAAGGAATTATTCTAATGCCTAATATTTTACTTATTTTTGAGTCACGAACAGATTATCAAACTTTTGAAAGATGAAATCCCATCATGCCAATCATCTGGTCAATGTAGGATGGATACAAATTTATTTTAGAGTGTCATTATGAGTGTCCAAGTGGAGTTTGTGGTGTTTTATGTAGTTTCTCAGTTTTTAAACTGTAAAGATTAATTATCTCCAATAAGATCTTCCATAAATATAAATAATGAGTCTCAGTATCGAGTGTGGTTTGACTGGGATAATAGAGGTTGTTTTCATTCCCAAAATCATTTTTTTGCATGGAAATAAACCAAAAAACATTATAGGGTAATCACATAAAAAAATATAAGGATTTATCTCAATAGGTTTCATCAGAACTGGTATACTCATAAGATATTTATTGAGAATATCAAATGATTCATGACAGTATTCAGTCTATTGATATGTGACCCCCCTTTCACCAAACTGGTGAAGGGAAAACACTATCCTGTAAGGTTTTCTATGAATAATAGAATACAATAAACGTTTCCTTGCAATGACCAAAACTCTTTGAGTGTTCTAGGAGGTGAAATATTAAGGATAAATATTTTCTTATCTGGATATACTTTTATGCCACTATGGTGTACTGAGAATCACAAAAATTTTCCTAGGGTAACTCTGAAATCACATTTCAATGGGTTCATTTTCAGACTATGTTATCACAGTTTATTGAATATGGTCTCATGATTAACAAGGTGGTTAGAATGTCACCATGATTTAACCACCATATCATCGAAAAATAACTATAAAAACCTCCCAAAAAAGGGTTTGATGATGCAATTCATGAAATATTGATATATAGCTCCATCATTCTTCAAACCAAAGGGCATTACCTGATATAAATATACCTCTTGGGGTGAAATGAAAGCGAAAAATTACTATTATTTAGGGTCCATCCAGGTTTAGTTGTACCTGAATATTCATCTATGATATAAATGTCCTGATATATATCTATATCATTAATAAATAGTTCTTTGATCAGAACCGAGAAATAAACTTTCAAAAAAATCCAATTTGGATGTCTAAAGTCAATATATACCCTAATTTTCCCATTCTTATTCTTTACTAGGACTATATTGGCTATGCATTTTGGAAACTAAACTTTCTGAATGAAATTGGACTTGATGATCTTGTTAACTTCAACCTCAATTTTGGAAGTGTGAGTCAGGTGAATCCTTCTAGATAACTATTTGTTACTCTATGGTTTTATGGAAATCCCATGTGATGAGCGAATACCTTGGGATTGAGGCTGAACATTTATATGTAATTATAGAAAAACATGTCCCAATGTTTGTTTTTGAAAGGTGTATTATATCACTTGTTCTTAGAAAGACAAGGTCATGCTAATCGATGTGGGCTGTGGGTCCTCCTATGAACCTTTGTTTGTTTGAGTTTATAAATAGTGGTAGAGATCCCTTCCTAAAATTCAGGAGGTGAATCACTAAGGTCACCCTTCTCCTCCTCCTCCTCCTCCACTTCCTCTTCCTCTTCCACTTCAACTACAGGGTAAGTAATTGATGAAGGAAATTTTTTAGAGTTACAAGAGGAGTTAATATTTTGACATCTAAAAGACAAAGTAGCTTCCTGAGACCTGAATCATGATATTGGATTTCTTTTAAGCTCCTAAGGGGATATATGGGATAGATACGAATTATATACACTCTCACCCAGTGACATGACATCTTTATATGATTAAAAAGATGAAGTAGGGATTTGTTAAAGCTCATGGGATGGAATGACAACATTTCAATTGATCTTTTACTACTATTCAGAGAGTTGATGCCCTTTTTAGTGCTTCCTGACTCAGTCATCACAAATGATATCATGAAGGTTGTTTAATATGTACTAGAATTTGGACTCATATGTTCAATTTAATTGATGGGTATCACATATTAATCAATGTGATATTTATATGTATTGGTCGAGATCATTTCTTGAACATTTTAGGCAGTGATCCGAGTGACACCGTTAGTCATGGGTTGTTTCCCATCCCTCTGGTAGAACCATGCATCAATATATTGCGATTTTCAAGATTCATATAAGGATTTATCACCATGAGATGTGAAATTTTTTTACATTCATGTATTACTTGAGGCATTGGTGGTATTATGAGGGGAATACTATGTGTTCAAGGAACCAAGGTGTTCTTAGAATAATATTGAAATCCATGTCTTTTTTTATAACCAGAAATTCAAAGTTGGATACGAGGTCCCCAAAATAAGTTCTGATCTTTATTATTCCAAGGTTATTTTTCTCACTTTTTTCATATCCCTGAATCATTAAAGAGGAAGGGGATAGGTTGGCCTCAATATAGCCCAGTCAATGAAGTGTTCAGAATAGAATGAGGTTGACTCCTCGACTATTATCAATGAATTACCTTTAGATATCAATATCATATATCCCGCCATACACATACAAGGGTTTGGTGTGTCCCTATATAATGACTTCCTTTTCTTGATCTATGAGTGAGATTGTCATTTGGAATTATATAGGATTGTTCAATTCACAATATATTCCAGCAACAACAACATTAACTTCAAATTTATGAGGACACATCAAATCCTATATGAGTGATTCTGGGAGGTCTTATGATAATATTAGAGAATCTAGGATCGAAAACCTAGTCAGAAAAAGTGAAAATTTATTTAAAATATAATTATTTTGGGATAAAGTTATATGATTACTAGAATGAGGATAATATTTCATAGGTTTTTTAGAAGATGAAGTACTTGATGTAGTCAGATCGACCCTTGGAACATGAGTTGAAGGTGCTCCTGTCCTTAGTGGGTTAAGCATAAATGGTTTTCCTGCTTGGCATGGTTGGTCTGATAATTCCACTATCTCTAATTTATCTTATAGTATTATGGGGTTAGAGAAACCCCTAAAATCACTGGTGGAACTTTCCTACTCCTTCTAGGCCTACTTTATGGATTCCCTATGAGTTTCTATGACATAGAAAATACTAGTAGGGATGTGGATGAAATATTGAGTTTTTTCAGGACTATATATCCCCCTATACCTTTCTCTCATGTGTACTCTCCCTCTAGTTATCCAATAAAATGTAGGTAACTTAGGTTTATAGTCATACTCATTTTAGGATAATATATCCATTTAGTGAATGAAATTAATAGAACCTAAGAATAATTCTATGTTTAATGATGATTCTATCCGGAGGGTCAACACTTATTACACCATTTGGTGGGATGGTTCCTATGACCTATGGGTTAGAGGCATTAAGTTTGAGAGAATTAGGTATTTTTTGGGAATCATACATGAACGTCTTCCTAAACTTGAATTTTTCCACTCTAATTACGCCAATTCTTGGAGGACTAGTTCTTGGTGGACTAAAGTGTAAACGAGGCTAGTCATGCTGTAGAAGAAGAAACTGGGGGAATAGTTAGTTGATTCAACTTCACCTTGAGGACAAAATTGGTTTGATTTATTGTCTTCCTATTTATCCAATAATTGAAATTATGTACACCTTTTCTAGAAAGTTTTTGACATTCACCTTCTCCCTCTAGGGAAGTGGTAGAAACACATGCCACATGTGCTGGTGGTTTTCCCAACATCACTTTCCCAGAGTCCACCATTTTATTCCAGTTATATTTGAAAAAAACAATTACTAGCTAGTATTCCCTAGTTTTTTGGTGAAAAGGGAAATAGTTAGGTAGATTTTTGAGACTAACCTAATCAACCATATTCATCTTAGGTAAGCTGAGTAAGATAATTTCCAAAGTCGCTATGAAGTAGTCGGATAATTTCTCATCTTGTAATAAATAATCTTTATTCCTCCATTCCTTGAATGGATTTTTTTTTCTACCCCTTCCACTATTCATGATGAGGAAGAAATTATTTTTGATACTCAGAAGGGGTTGCTGCATGATATGGTGTGGGATTGGGAGTTGGATTTTTCTTAAGAATGGAAATAAAAACCTATGATTTCATAGTTATCTTCCCTTCAACTGATAAAATTAGCCAAGACATGGCCCTAGTTCAAAAAATGGAATCTTCAAATGTCTGAGAAACTATAGAAAGATCCCAGGACCTTTATTTATATTTCACAGGGATGAGTAGTGTTTTCAAATATTCATGAAGATTCTCTATATAAAGGGACAAGGAATCTTCTTGGGGGAAGACATAGGTTTAGGGAGTAAGTCAACCCCTTCTAGCTAGAAATGAAATTTGAAATCCTTTAATTATATTTCTATTTTCAATATGATAGGTTGAGGATTGTTTTATTCTACATCATTGTTCTAAATTAAAAGGGAAAATGTTGATGGAGATCTTACCGTTTTATGATTAACCAATATAGAAAAATGGTATACCACATAAAGGCTGACACTTGAAACATTTTTATGAAGCACCTGGGTTTCAATGATTCTTACTACATTGGGGTTCCCATCATGGGTTCAGAATGAGACAAAAAAGATGCATCAAATAATGCTCTGGGTCCCCTGAGCCATTGAATATCGAAAACATAGGGCTCCAAAAGTTCAGCAGGGGAAGGTTTGTATCCACCAATTCATAGTAAGGATTCTTTTTCATCTATACTGGTTTGAACTATTCCTCTACAACTTCCAATTGGGATTATAATTACTCAATAGTATTGATAATCCCCTAGGGGATGTTTTGATGAAAATTATCTTGAACAGGGGAAACAACAGAAAGTGCATGATGTTTCGTGTTTTCAATACCTACAGTTGACACATGAATAAGGTTAACCTTTAATTATTCACCTAGTTTAGTTCTGGTTATTTCCTTAATGGAGGTAATTCCGATACCCTAATACGATTGAGTCCAAATAAAGGTATTTTCTTGTCCTAGGTTTGAGAAGGTCCTCTATCTTAATTATGATTGATATTACGAGACCTTCATGCTGAAGGTTATCTTCCAAGAGGGTGAGTTGAGGCTCTTCTTAAAGGATATAATTGGAAAGAAAATTTCCTCTAATTAGTTCTGAATTTTACATCAACATCTCCTATATTTCCATATTATATTTTGACAAAAATTATTTTATTGTGAGTTATTACACTCTTTAAGATAAATGATGGGACATATCATTACCTTACCATTTCCTTAGAAGAATCTCTTTTAAGGGGTTGTGGTTTAATATTCACTAAAACCCCAATGTTTTTAGTTCTCTTTTGAGTCCTGATATGAAAAAAATATTCATTTATTTTGGTGTGCAATGTGTTTTGAATGGAATCATTCTCTTCTCACTCTTTTTTGTTCTATGGAATCTTCCAGAGTAGTGCTAATAAAATTAAATGATTCATAATGTGATGCAGGTGTCATATAAATAGTATAATTCTAGGAGGGATGATTTTCCCCATTATATCTACTGAAGGTACTGAGTTTTTGGGGTAAAATTTTCCCTTAATAAATAGATTTTTGTTTGAGACTATTAACAACCATCTTATCACTATTTTGGGATTTATTTGGAGATAATTGAGAAGGGTTAATTGAAGGGAACCACTACAAAAATTATTTTTATGAACTTCTGATAAGGGAATCAAGTCTCAATATGGGATAAACTGAGACAACTCATTTTGTGGTGTTCATCCTAAATGGGAAAATATTGATTTCTTTAGGAGAGGAGGTTGAGGTAAAAATTCCCTCATCCCTGCAGGATAGGGTTTCTCCCAATCCACTACTGTCATACCTTAGGAATTGTTTTTTTCCTTGATCATACCATGTTAAAACATTCCACATAAATGTGGGATGGGGATGCTCCTATATCATGGTGGATTCTCTCTTGATCTTATGCATCCTCATGTGAGTGTGGGATTAGTGCAATATATGGTCTACACATTATAATGCCCCGACCCCAGTTACCCAGAGTCAATTCATTATTTTAATTCATTGGCATGATTACAAGGAATCAAGTCCTGAAATACTGATTAGTTTAGCAGTCTTGGAAAATAGATTACATACATAAATGTTACATTACACATTAGAAAATAAAACACAAAATAAATGATCCTTTGAGAACACCATTAATCCTCTAGATTAACCCTGCATATCAATCATAAAAAACTTCTTGGAATCCTAGGAAAATAAAACATAATAAAGGGGTGAGCTTAGATGCTTAGTAAGGATAACAATATAGCATAAACTTTCACAAATAAGCATAAACATTTACGACAATGTATAAAACTAAAACAAAAGCCTTTTAAACTGAAACTTCAGCATAATGTGGAAAATATAAATCAAATAATTCAATTTAATTATTCAAATAGATATTATAATAGTTGAATAATCACATACAATATCCATATATACTTTCATAATGATGGGATTCATAATTCCAGACTTCATAACCACATAGTCAAGGCCTTGTTCCAAGACTACAAATAAGATTTTGTCAAGGCCTTGTGCCAAGACACTAGTTTGTCTCATGACACCTATCGATGCGTCGAGGAGCTATAGAGGGCTCCACTCATCACTTACTAAGTCCAATGCATTCCTCATATGAAAAGGTTTAAACATAACATAAACATTCATATTAAAACTATATTACGAAATGTCAATACTTTATCCATAAACCATGAATGGTATAAAAATAACACATCCATAGTCAAAAATATCACAAAACCTTCAATAAAATATGTAAGATTTGTATCATAATAAATCAACTTAAAACAAGTTTAAAATACTTTAAATGATTTTGATATAGATGAAAATTATTTGTAAATCTATTTGTGAGAAATATCCCTTTTTCATAAAAACATTTAAAAGTCACACAATTTTGAAAGGAAGACATTTAAAGACATTTTTGAGTAAAAGTGTCCCATACCACTTTGAAACTTTTGAAAGGAATTAAATTTTTTAAAACATTCATTTCCATATAAATAAATCCTTAAAAACCATTTTGAAAACATGGACATTAATGAGAATGATTTAGAATAATAAATATTTAAAACATTTAAAAGGATGTTTTAGTAAAAAATACCCTTAAAAAGAATCCCTTTTAAAACAATTTAATGAAACATCAACATATATAATAAATATGTCCAAGTATATACTTATATAAAAATAACCTTAGATAATAAAGAGATTGTGAAATTAACCCTTACCTTGTACTTTCCTTTAGTCAAGGGTACGTTTAACCTCCTCTTCTTCAGGTTCTTCTTATTGATTTGATCAAAAAATCTACTTAGATTGGCTTTCTAACCAAAGGAATGCATCTAGGATTAAGGGAGGAATGTTGGTAGGATATTTGGGTATGGTTTGGCCGAGCCAAAAGGCTTTGGAGGTGTTAAATTAAGAGAAGGGGAGGTACCCTTTTATAAGAGAGGTGAGGGTCACTTTAGGAAAACCTTCAAATATTATTTTATAATAAAATCATTTTCAATTTATAATGGCTCCAAAATGATTTATTTTGAAGATAAGGTGGGGATGGGTTGAAAAACTCTCAACTAATAGGTTTTAGACAAGTTTATGTTACCATTTTAATCTTATATTTTAGATTTAACTCTTAGTTAAATAGTTTAACTTTTACTGTGTCTTCTTGTATTCTTACACTATATGGTTAATAAACATACCCTAAACTTCCAAGAGAATATAAAGTGGTTCATTGATTAAATATATAATATTATTTAAGACCTTTGACTGAACCTTAGATTTTTAGAAATATTATATCAACCAATAATATAGTATTTGTTTTAAAAACTCATTTATGTCAATTTTGACATTATTTAGTATTTGGTTTTTGTGAAAATCATAACAACTTTATTACTTAGAACAAGATACAATTTAATCAATACTAACATGTCATATTAATTAATAAAATTAGTGTATGTCATAAAAACGTTGAAATTATATTTATTTTAATATTTATAATACCATTTATTTGATTCTTTCATTAATAAGGTAATTACTACATCATCATTGTGTCATAAATAAATTTAATTATTTAATATCTAAAAATTATAAATAAAATACCATAATGTAGGAAATTTTTCAGATTTATAATGAATATTTATTGTCAAATTTATCTTATGTATAACCTTATATTAAAAATGGTTTAGTTATTAAACATTGAATTTAACACTTTTAACTCTTCTTTAAATAAAATAATAATAAATGTCATAATAAATTCCAAGTGGACCTAAAGGATAAAGTTTTATTCCTAAGGTTTTTTTGGTTGAATTACACTTATCCAATAGAATTAGGATATGTGTTAGGGTAATTATAATATCATTTTTACACATAATTACCCTATTTACTTTTAACCGTGGTAAATAAAAGTCAAAAGTTACTATTCACCAAAAATTATTTTCATTTTATTGAACCAAATTTTACTTACTAAGGTTAACCATGCCTCTTGGATTTTTTAAATTCAACTTACATAAGCAGTAAAATTAATTTTTATGCAAATTTTCAAATGCTCCTAGAAGGTGGGTAAAAAACGTTAAAAAGTTCAACAAAATTTTATACATCTAATTTTATTATAAAATGACTCCAATTAATTAAATTGAACTTATATAGGTATTATATATCTATTTTTACTTAAAATAAATTTAAATTAAATAAATAATTATTTAAATAAAATTCAGTTCTAAATAACAACGGAGTGTTTTTCATTATTCATCAAAAATTGAATGTTTTCAGAAAAATACCAAAAATTAAACCTAAGATAATTTTGTTATTATGAATTTAAAAATTAAGTCTATTTTACCAAATTAAAAACATAGAAGTTTAATTTATTAATTTAAAATTAATTCCCGTTGTCAAAACCAAAAAGTGGGTTTTTAAAAAGTAAAAACTATAAAAAGATTGACTTGTGTTTATGTCAAATTTAAAAGTGAAATTACTTATAATGACCTAAATTGTATTAAATGATAAAAATATAATATAATTATACATACAAATGATTCAAATGTATAATTTAACACTATAAATTATTTTGATTAAAAAAGTTGTTTTCAATTAAAATTTAGTATTTTTCAGTATTCATCAAAATATGAAAGTTATCATAAAAGTTCCAAAAATATACACAAACTAAATTTTTATGTCCCTTTTCTAATGAATAATTCAATTTCATTAAATTTAATATATAAAAGTGTCAAATATTGGTTTTAAAAAGGGTTCTCCATTAAAAGGCGGTAAAATTTCATTTTTTGAAAGCTACTTCTTTTATATGAAAAAATGAATTTGTTCTTATATTATGTATAAGAAACAAATAATATGGATGATAGAATTATATAGAGTATATAAGATTCAAAATTTAGTTAATAATATTCATAAACTCTTTTTGAACGGCTAGTTTGGTAAGTTGTGGTGCGCTCGAACTTGGCGTTGTGTGTAGCACAAACTATTGAATTAATTTAATGAGATATATTACTTTGAAATATTGGGGTATTATATTATCCCCTACTTTAATAAATTTTTTCCTCACAATTTTAAATTGTTCACCAAAAATAAAAAGTTAAAAATAAAAAAAATACCTTGGTGGAAAACCCACATTGGAAATTGGGTAAATAAAATTTAGTCTTAATAAGAGGGAAAGGGAATGAAAAAGTTACCACCAAATTATGATCTTGATTAAGAGAACATTGGTGGAAATTAGAGACACATAATTAGAGGAAAAACCTAAATATTTATAGGGAGTGATTGAGGTCATCAATCACAGACAAGTGTGAAATTGAGGGCCTCAAAGCTATCAATAACAAACTAGTGTGAAATTGAGGGCCTCAAATACATCAATCTATGATGATTTAAAATATCATTAGTTCAACATAAGGTATTAGGATAACACATTTTTGGTTTTATGATCACTTACCTAAAGATTAAGTATTAATTTATTCATATAATAGAAGGAAAAAATTATACTTGACAAGTAGAGTTTCATCCTTCAACTAATTCTTACCACAAACTCATCTTTCACACCAAAAGATAATAGAATTAAAAATATTCTATTTATCCTAATCGTATAGGGTTCTAAAATATAATGAATTTATAATTCATTTGTCAGACTATTTAAAAAAAACTACATTATACAAACTAGTATATCACGTAGACCAGTGGTAGGTGATGCACCCTTATTTCCCTTCAGTTGCATGTTCAAGTCTCTCGGCCTTGACGGACGCGATGGGTTGTCACCCGACCTCTGGGTTGTCCTTTTTATGACAATCCAAAAATAATCTCAAGAAATGATTTAACCTTAACAGTAGTATCCAATGTCAAACTTAATCAATTCCAACCTTTAGGCTTATCCAAAATACTTCTGTCCAAACTCACAGTCCAAAATTTATAAGAAAGGTAAACACAAGGAAGATCCTTTTTTCCACGTAATAACATGTGAATACCTTCATAATATATTATTTTAAAACACTCTAAAACCATGAATTACCCTAAAACCTTATTTATTACATTCATGCTCCCTTATTCCTTATAGAATACTATATATAATCCTTATATCAAAAAATTTGGAATATTCCAACAATAATGGAATAAACAAACCATTAATCAGTTTCAAGGTAGTCAAGAATATCCAATAAATTTTATCCAAATCAATCATATATTATTCCAAAATCACTAACTCAGTATCAGGACCATATTATGGTTTACCTTTACTTCAACCATGTATTTTCCAAAATGTTTAACCAGAAACCGGGTCACTTTACTTGGTACCATACAATTCTCAATCCTTAATGAAATAGTACTACAGTACAATCCTTATTTATTTTCATAATTCATATAACCAATACATCATTAATACAACACTCAAATGAAATAATTATTTAATAACAACACAATAAAACTAGTCATTCCTCTTCATCTGTGGTAGTATCATAACTTGATTATTATCCAATAGCATCATTTGGGGCATACTATGATGATTTGGTCATTGATTCACATAGTTTCCCAACTCATTGCAGATGAATCATTGTACATTTGAAACCTTTTTCTTACCCTTGAAATCACGTACGTGGTGTCCTTTTTCTCCATATTTATAAAAAACTCACATTCCCTTCAGTCATTTACCAAGGTGATTCTTTCCACAGTTATCACATATGGGAAAATCATTCTTTCCCTTATTCCCTTTATCCATCATTCTTTCTACCATACTTTTCTTCTCTTGCTTCCCTTCAAAGCTATATGACTCAGAGAATTATTTACTTATCTTATTAACACATGATACTATTTCTTCATATGTTGATAATACATGGGAGACTATTTCCCTTCTAAATGCTGGCTTAATACCATTAGAGATATGATCCTTCTTACTTTTTGGATCATACGTATTGCTAGAGTTCTCATTCCTTCTACTGGGTGCCATTTCTAAACAATGGAATACACTAGGTTAGTTTATGAATCACAATTAATAATTCCAAACTTGTAAAATACCTAACGTAAATTGAACAGTTTATGGATATAATCTATAATCATAAAAATGTTTTCTTTGAGGAAGTATTTACTCCTAAATACTTCATAATAGATTGTAATGAAAATGCGATTTATCATAAGCATATCCCCCGGGAGTTTCATAACCAAGTGTGTAGCAAGGCCCGTTGTTGTGCACCAGTTCCCATTCGAGTCTAGCTCAAAGCGGTGTTTTTGGGTTTTACCCCTAGGTACATCTATGCCAGAGCCGCCTCTACCTGCTCGTATCTATACAAGGATGTATTTCTTAGAAAACTCACAAAATATCTACAGTACCAAAATTTTAGGAAGTTCTTATATACTAATCCTAAAAGCCTATCTTAGGGTAATGTTTCCTAATTAGAGTTTATCTAAATCTAGTTTCCAAGGTTATTACTAAACATCCTCTGATACCAACTGTAACACCCTGACCCCAATTACCTAGAGTCGGTGCATTATTTTAATACATTAGCATGATTACAAAGAATCAAGTCCCGAAAGACCGATCAATTTAGCAGTCTTGGAAAATAGATTACATACATAAATGTTACATTACACATTAGAAAATAAAACACAACATAAATGATCCTTTTAGAACACCATTAATCCCCTAGCTTAACCTTTCTTATCAATCATAATACACTTCTTGGAAACCTGGGAAAATAAAACATAATAAATGGGTGAGCTCAGATGCTCAGTAAGGATAACAATATAGCGGAAACTTTCCCAAATAAGCATAAACATTTAAGGAAATGTATAAAACTAAAACAAAATCCTCATAAACTTAAACTTCAGCATAATGTGGAAAATATAAATCAAATAATTCCATTACTTATTCACATGGATATTCTACTAGTCAAATAATCACATGCAATATCAATAGACACTTTCATAATGATGGAATGCATAATGCCAGACTTCATAACCACATAGTCAAGTCCTTGTGCCAAGACTACAAATAAGATTTTATCAAGGCCTTGTGCCAAGACACTAGTTTGTCTCATGAGACCTACCGATGCATGGTGGAGCTATAGCGGGATCCAATTGTCACTTACTAAGTATAATGAATTCCTCATATGAAATGGTTTAAACATAACATAAACATTTGTTTTAAAACTAGCATACAAAATGTCAATACTTTATCCATAAACCATGAATGGTATAAAAATAACACATCCAAAGTCAAACATATCACAAAAACTTCAATACAATATGGAAGATTTGTATCATAATAAATCAACTTAAAACAAGTTTAAAATCCTTCAAAGGATGTTGATATATATGAAAATGATTTGTAAAACTATTTGTGAGAAATATCCCTTTTTCATAAAAACATTTAAAAGTCACACAATTTTGAAAGGAAGACATTTAAAGACATTTTTGAGTCAAAGTGTTTCAAACCACTTTGAAAATTTTGAAAGGAATTTAAATTTTAAAATCATTCATGTCCATATAAATAAATCCTTTAAAACTATTTTGAAAACCTAGACATTAATGAGAATTATTTAGAAGAATAAACATTTAAAACATTTAAAATGATGTTTTAGTAAAAAATTCCCTTAAAAAGAATCCCTTTGAAAACACTTTTACGAAACATGGACATGGAAAATAAATATTTCCCAGTATATAATTACATAAAAACAACCTCAATAATAAAGATATTGTGAAATTAACCCCTACCTTATACTTTCCTTTAGTCGAGGGTACGCTTTACCTCCTCTTCTTTGGGTTCTTCCTTTTGATTTGATCAAAAGGGCTCTTTAAATTGGATTTATAAACAGAGAAATTCCTCTAGGATGAAGGGATGAATGTTGGGAGGATCTTGTGGTAGGATTTGGCCGATCTAAAAGGCTTTGGATGTGTGAAATTAAGAGAAGGGGAGGTACCCTTTTATAAGAGAGGTGAGGGTCACTTTCAGAAAACTTTGAAATATTATTTTATAATAAAATTATTTTCGGTTTCTGATGGCTCCAAAATTATTTTTTAAGATAAGGTGGGTATGGGTCAAAAAACTGTCAACCAATAGGTTTGAGACAAGTTTAGGTTACCATTTCAACCTTATCTTTTAGATTTAACTCTTAGTTAAATAGTTTAACTTTTACCGTGTCTTATTGTATTTTTACACTATATGGTTAATAAAATTACCCTAAACTTCCAAGAGAACCTAAAGTGGTTCATTAATGACATATTTAATCCCTTTGACCGAACCTTATATTTTTTATAAATATTATATCAACCAATAATATAGTATTTGTTTTAAAAACTCATTTATGTCAATTTTGACATTATTTAGTATTTGGTTTTTGTGAAAATAATAAAAACTTTATTACTTCAGAAAAGATACATTGAATCAACCCTAACATGTCATATTAATCTAGTAAATTCGTGGATATCCTAAAAACTTTTAAATTATATTTATTTTAATATTTATAATCCCATTTATTTGATTCTTTCATTAAGAAGGTAATTACTACATCATCATTGTGTCATAAATAAATTTAATTATTTAATGTATAAAAATTATAAATAAAATACCATGATATAGTAAATATTTTTATCTTTCTAATTAATATTTATTTTCGAATTTATCTTATGTATAACCCTATATTAAAAATGGTTTAGTTATTAAAATTTGAATTTAACGCTTATAACTCTTCGTTAAATAAAATAATAATAAATGTCCTAATCAAATCCAAGTGGACCTAAAGGATCATATTTTATTACTAAGGTTGTTTTTGGTCGAATTACACTTATCCAATAGAACTAGGATATGTGTTAGGGTAATTATAATACTATTTATACCATTAATTACCCTATTTACTTTTAACCGTGGTAAATAAAAGTCAAAAGTTACTATTCACAAAAAAAATATTTTCATCTTATTGAACCACATTTTACTTATTGAGGTTAACCGTGTCTCTTGTATTTTTTAAATTCAACTAACATAAGTGGTAAAATTAAGTATTATAAAAATTTTCAAATGCTCTTAGAAGGTGGGTAAAAACGTTAAAAAGTTCAACAAAATTTTATACATCTAATTTTATTATAAAATGACTCCAATGAATTAAATTGAACTTATATAGGTATTATATATCTATTTTTTACTTAAAATAAATATAAATAAAATAAATAATTATTTAAATAAAAATTCGTTTTTAAATAATAACGCAGTGTTTTTCACTATTCATCAATAATTGAATGTTTTCGGAAAAATACCAAAAATTCACCCTATGATAATTTTGATATTTTGAATTAAAAAATGAAGTCTATTTTACCAAATTCAAAACATAGAAGTTTCATTTATTAATTTAAAATTAATTCCTGTTTTCAAAACCAAAAAGCGGGTTTTTAAAAAGTAAAAACTATCAAAAGATTGACATGTGTTTATGTCAAATTTAAATGTGAAACTACTTATAATGACATAAATTGTATTAAATTATAACAATATAATCTAATTATACATACAAACCATTAAAATGTATAATTTAACACTATAAATTATTTCAATTAAAAAAGTTGTTTTCAATTTAAATTTAGTATTTTTCAGTATTCATCAAAATATGAAGTTATCAGAAAAGTACCAAAAAATTATCCAAACTAAATTTTTATATCCCGTTTCTAAAGAATAATTTAATTTGATTAAATTGAATATATAAAAGTGTCAAATATTGGTTTTAAAAAGGGTTCGCCATTAAAAGGTGGTAAAATTGCATTTTTAAAAAAATACTTCTTTTATCTGAAAAAATGAATTTGTTCTTACATTATGTATAAGAAACACATAATATAGATTATAAAATTATATAAAGTATATAAGCTTTAAAATTTAGTAAATAATATTCATAACCGCTTTTTGAACGACTAGTTTGGTAAGTTGTGGTGCGCTCGAACTCAGTGTTGCGTGTAGTGAAAGCTATTGAATTACTTTAATGAGACATCATACTATGAAATATTGGGGTATTACACACATGATCCAGTTGCTTCCAAAAGAACCAGTTTTATTAGATGATTATCTTTCTATAAGATTGAATCATGTTCAATATTCTCACACTCATGGTGTATGATTCTTTCAAAAGCTTTATCTTGTTGGGATTAATGCCTATGTGACTTTTTAGTGCCAATTCTTACTGAGTTCACCATATTTCATGCACAAGGCTCATATATGAGAATCAAATAAAAGTAATAACATTACACAATGTAAATTATAGAGGATTGTTTTGATCATAGAGGGAGATTAAATGAGAAGTTTTGTGTTCACCCCATCCACTGATATGGACACAGAGCGGGTCATTAAAGATCATCAGACATAATTTATGAAATTCATTGAGGCATGAAAGTTGAAGATCCTTCTATTTTTTTAACTATTTTGAGAATAATGTATCTGTAAGGCCCGCCAAGTAAATTTCTCGATGAATTTTTTCTATTAACATAACAAGATTTTATCACCCTTTGTAAGGAAAGAATTTAATTTTTAGGCAATGAAGAGTTTTCTAAAGGATCATATGGATGTTGTATATGCATTCTTAGGAAACACCTCTATAATGTCAAAATGAAAAGTGGATGAGGGCCAAAAAATTATGGGTATATTATCCCTATCCCATTTAATTCTCATAAGTAACATATTATTCTCTTCTTATGATGAATATTTCTCTACATGTTCTTCGCAAAGTGTGTGTTTCATGGATTCTTTTTTGTAAACAGTAGGATTGGAAGAAATTTCCTCTATTATATTGGAAAGAAAGTGATCCAAGGGTGGCTCAGAAAATGAACATTTACATGGTTTGTCTTTTGGTTGAAAAATAATGTCACTAGTCAATGTTGAGGCATTAGGTATGACTGGTCTCATTTTCCCAAGTTCCTTGTAATAGGAGGTCTTTCTCATAATTGATTTATCAAGTATAGGAACTTCTTGATGAAATAAAGTGTCACTACCAGGAGGACCTTCATGGTAAATACCATCATAGGGAGGACTACCATCACAAATTTTCATCATATAATAAGGGGAATTTATGAAACTTATACCCTGGGGAGGACCTTCTGGGTGGATGATAGCAAGGGGACGTCCTTCTCACTATTTGACCTTATGGCTTTGAGGAGGGTTGTCACATCTCTCAACAGGATATGACTTATCAAGATAGATTAGGTTGTAGACATGAACTAATCCTTCATGGTAAGATGTGTGGTGAGGACCTATGAATGTGATGGTAGCAAAGTTGTGGGGATGAACTTTTAAATTGGAACTATTATATCTGTAAATTACAAATGGGTGAGTAGGTTCCTGATCCACTATAGATAAACTTCTAAGGGATTCATGAACACCACCATTGAGCAGAGAAGGTTCATAAACCAGATCTTTATTTTCTAATCTCTATTGGTGAGAATTTATTTGGATTCTCTCTTGAGGACAAATGGGTCTAGTTTATATGGATATATAATTTTATATATGGGGGATTGTTTGAGTAATTCCCATGTTTTTTCAACAATTTTATGTTAGGTTTATGGAATTTTGATAGGGGTATATGTCTACCTTAGAGTGGATATTAGGATGGTCCAATAAACTCAAATTTTAACAGGGACATGGGCCCGATCTGGTTATCTAGTTATAATGGTATTTTACAATTACCCTCCTGGAAGGGATCAAAGATATTTGTATGCTTTAGAGTGGCCCTCAAATTATGTTGAAGAGTAACGCCAATTGTGGGGATGGATTTTTTGTGTCCACCCTTCAACCAATGACGTTTTCATGATTATATCTTGAATGTTTCGTAATATGTGGGAATGAATTTCCATATTCAATTTCATTATTTTCATGACATGTTGAGTGACTTCAATAGTTAGAACATGGATATATTGACATTCTATTTTCAGATTAGGGATATAGGCCCACTCTTATCCTCCATTTCCTATTGGTATATATTGATAGTCTTCATGTGTGGAGGAAGAGACATGGGTCTTCCCTCTGCTTGATACTATGATTTTACAACTTGTTTCATAGAGTGTTTCCAAATCATTATAGAAGGCCTGATATATAGGTGTAGACATTTTCATCTCCTCATTTGTTTCTGTTAAATTTTTTTGATGGGTTCCTTTGGGTACCACCAAACCGTGTTAGATGTTATGAGTGGAATGGGAAGGAATTTACATCTACTCATAAGTTTTATATATGTTTTATTGTTCAGATTATTTATTAGGAACATGTATATGAGATTTTCCCTAGATATATGGTTTCCACCCTCAACAGGATACCCTAAATTCATGAGTTTTAATGACCTGAGTTGGAGCTCGTGGGGTGGTGTCCTCTTCATGTTGAGGACTTTGTGCTACACGATGTTGATAGTGATAGATGCTAGAAGTAACCACTTGGTAGGACCCCTAGGTTTTTAGGATGAGGTCGTTGGTTACCTCTTGACAAGAATCCACAATATAATTTAGGAATATGGTGCTATGTTCTACGAAAATGCTGTAAAAATGGTTTCAAATGACAACCAATGCCATATATTTCTTCACAATAAACCATTTCTTTATAGATGGATTTGTTGGATCGGATTATATCATATATACACAAGAGGGGGGTGAATAGTGTCTTTTCAAAAATCTTTGCAAGATTGTGTTCTTCCCTTTAACTTTAATCAGATGAGTTGATGCGGTAGAAATTTAAATAGCAGAGACACAAGATATATAGTGGTTTGGGGAACAGAAGACCCCTAGTCCACTCCACCAATGCTCTACTCCACGAGCCTGGTGATTTTCACTATGTGGTCCTCGTTTCAACATACCTTTCAACAACTGAGTACATGCAGTTGAAACCTTTACAATCTAAGGAAAAACAAAGCCTTATAGTTTACTCACATAACCTACACAACTTAGTACGAGAATCCAATCAGTCAAGAATAGAAAAGAAAGATTTATGTATTCTGAAAATACTTTCCAGATGTTCTTCACAATTGCAACAGCAAGAAATTGATAGTAGATGGATCGTCACCTTCAGAAATGATGATTTTCACAAAAGAGTCTTTCTGAGTCTATCCCGTTGTAGTAGATATAGAAATATAACTCACATCTTCAGTAGTAGCAGATTCACAAATGATCTTCGAGGTAAAACGAATGAATCTTTTATCGTGATTCTTCTTCTTCAATAAATAGATCTTTGTCATTCTCTTAAATCAGAAAATCTGTATTTTGGATAGTCTATGTTTTTTTTTCACAGAATGATCAAGAGATCACACTTGATCATATAAGATCATGAGATCATATAATAACGACAAGCATTTCTTCTACAAATTTAGATCCACAAAAGTCACCTTATGAATTATGATATTCAAATATTTTAATTTACAGAGTAGTCGTAACTTCCCTGAAGACTCGGCATAAAAATCTCCTTTTAATTCGATCCTTAAAACATTGCTAAAACAGCTTTGAATCAGTCAAAGATACTCTTTAAAATTGGCTTTAAATCCTGCATGAAATTAGACTAATAATCATCTTGCTGACCGTTGCATGATAATATCGAATTTAAATTCTCCAACATCAAACGAGAGGTTGAGTTGTACAGTATGAATCCTCTGAACTTATTTTAGATCATAAACGTAAGGTTGATGATGTAGCCTTCAAACATAAGGTTGATCATAAACGTAAGGTTGATGATGTAGCCTTAAAATGTAAGGTTGATCATAAACATAGGGTTGGTCATCCATACTTTTCTCTCTAACTTTCAAACATATAATAAAATATCCATACTTTTACTTGATCCATACATTTCTAAGAACATATGGTTGTTTACAAAATTAAGGTTAATGAACCATACTTTTGAGAAACAAACGTAATGTTTAACACTTATGTACGGTTATCCTTCCATAATTTTCTAAAATACCAAATGTAGGGTTCCTTTCTAATGTAGGGTTCTTTTTCATACTTTTCCAATAACATATGGTTCCTCTTCTATACTTTTTCTCTTATAAATTATACACCGCATTTCATTCTTATGCTACGTTTCTCCACGTAGGGTATGTACAGTGTTTCCAGAACGTGATAAATCAAATTCCAAATATGCAGAGCATGAACAGTGTTTCCAAAACACGCTAAATGCGAATACCTTAGAAATTAATTCTCGTAATTCAAGAATCTAAATATTTCGTCCAGAAATAAAAATATAATGAATAATAAATTACTGAAAAATACTTAACAAATAAAATCATTAGAAAATAATTAAAGGTATTTGTGAGACATCAAAATTTTCATAAAGAGATAGGGTATTATTCTCAACATACTCCCCCTTTAAATAAAACATTATGTATTGTTGAAAAAAACACTTTCTCAACAATCTCCTCCTTTTTGATGATCACAAAACCCATAAAATAATTAATGAAATTAACTTAAAAAAAATTAATTAATTGCATATAGTTTTTAATTTTAAAAAGATAAATACAATATTAGATTTAACTCAATTTCTCCCTTTAATTTCTCCATTTTAATTTCTCCCCTAATAAAATGAAACAACAATAAAATGTTGTGTTTATCCAAATTTCTCCCCATTTTTGTGATATAAAAAAGAATGACAAAATATGGAATATAACATAGATTAATGTAGCACTGAACGTAAGTAAATGCTATAATTAACTGTTTGTCAATAATTAAATCTAGATGAATGGCATACCAAAATAAAGATAGTAAAACAAAATAAATATAATGAAATATATTTTCATTAAAAGTTCAAAAATTGATAAACACAGATATCAAAAATTTAATTGAGGTTTTTGAATAGATACAATTATGATGAACATAGGAATCAAGGTTTGGTCGGGGTAGGAAATAGGGTCTATCTTTTGTGAACTGTAGACTTGATTTCTGTCTACTGTTCCCTGAGTCTTTTCATCATCCCATCACCAAGCTTAATAATAAGATCCCTGGCTTCTTTATTCATATGAATATTTTCTCTGATATTGAATCTGAAAAACTCATGAAGTCGTTCTTCCTTCTCCATAAACAAAGACAACTTCTCTGTGAATTAAGTCAGCACAAGTCTAAGAGATGGTTCACTTGATGTCAACTGATCAACCAAAAATTTCTGATTGTTTAACAGGGCTGATAAAGGAGCACTGTTACATTGAAGATCATGCAATCTGTCACTCATATTTCTCATGGCAGCTGTGATAATCTGAAACTTTCTGAGTAAATCAGGTGAAGTAATTGATCCACTAGCAGCACTAGTTCCAACAGATGCCAATTGTGTCTCCATAAATAATTTGATATCTAATAAATCTGACTTCATAACCATTTTAAACTATAATTTTGCAACAATATTCAGCATATCCTTCTTAAAAATTTCAACTTCTTGCCTTGAAACTGTACTATCCTTAAGTCTCTGAAATTTAAACTACTCTGTTTCTAAGGCTCTCCTCAAAGTAACATTTTCAGATTCCAATTGAGACAAATTTCTGTACAGCTCTTCAACTTCCTTATTCCCAAAATCAGAGGCACCCTATTCTTGATTCTCATTCTCAGTTCCATTGTGATGCAGTACCACTAAAGGTAGCGAATATGCATCAGACTTGTTTTCTTTATTTTCCTGACCAGTTTGATCCATATATTTTTCCTCAGAGTCTTTTGCAAACTCTTCCACATAAAAATACTCATGATGTACTTCTGTTTGAACTTCAGAAACATGCTCATCACAAACTTCAACAACTTGTTCTTCCAATGGATTTTCTATGATAATATCTTCTAGAGTTTCTTGATATTTGGCCACTTCCTCACAAGGTGCTGCCTCCTATGCCTATTAAAGTGTAACTTCAACATCAGATAAAACTTGTTCTTGTGTCTCTCTTTCAGCTTCTTCTTGAATTTTAGATTGAATTTGAGGTTCTTGTACTGGTTCTGACCTCTCAATAATAGTTTCCATTGGGTTTTCAGCGGTATCTTCTCTTAAAAAACTGTAAGAGAGTAAATCTCTTGTTGTTAGTACAGATGATACAAGTTCCTCATTAACAATTCTTATTCTATGAGTCTGAAGTCACCCCTGAATTCTTTCTTCCTTATTGTCTTCCATTTCAAATCTTATCATCCTTTTAGCAGTGATTACTCTCGATTCAGCCTGTCCCTCATTAGACTTAGCAGACTGAGCTTGAGCACTCATTGTTTCTTCCTCATATCCTATTGGAAAAAGTTTTCCTTTTATTGTGCTCTAGAAATAGCCAATTTTTCATAAAGTTCCAGTATTGAAAACATTACTGTGATGACATCTTACTCTGGAATCCACCAGTCTCACCATATCCTTTTTGAAAAACAGTTTGAAAATGAATCTACCAAAAGGGTATAAGTTCATTATGGCTTCACTATGACAGTAGTAAATCAGGTACCTCACCATGTATCTAGGAAAATTTAATTTTATATCACTAACCAGAAGATATATTATATACAAGTCAGGATACAATATCTTTTCCATCTCAGACATCCTCAGTGCAATCCCTGTTTGCACAAATTTTTCTAAAATTTTCTAATCGGGCTCCAGGTCCTTCATGAACATCTTCTTTATAGAAGTAGAACCAAAAAGAAAAGACATAATGTCCTTAGATTTAAGCACATAATCTCTTATATTTTTCAAATCAAAATGAAATACTCCCTCATGAGGGAAGTTCAAAATTTGACCAATTTCAACTGATGAGATCGAAAAATCCCTATCCTCAATCTTAGCCAATATAGTGTCCTCATTGTCTCCCGGACTAAACTATACAGACTTAAAGAAATATCAAAGTTCTACCTCATACAAAAATTCTTTATTCTCACCATTGAATGTCTGTTGAAGATTCTAAAATGACAATGCTTTTTTTAACAGGAGATTTGTCTGAAATAGCCATTTTAGATCAATCAACTTTCCCTGTAAGATTTTCCTTCCTTCCAAGCACTATTTCTTGGTATTTCTGGTCTCGACCTCATCATCTCTCATAGTATTTTCCATTTCTGTGAGAATCTCTGATGTTTTTAAGGTTAGGGTTTCATAGGTTTGAAAATTAGGGTTTGACGAGAAGTGGTGCGGTTTTGCAGGTTCAAAAGGTTTTGGTAGAAATGAAATGGTTTAGAAGTCAAAAGGTTTTTGACATCCTTGATTCCCGTGTTTTTATTAATCATTACACTGATTTTAAATATAAATAAAATTTATTACACGGGGAAAGAAAAACTTATTCTGTTTTAAAAAAATAGATAACCAAATTATTTTAAACATAAAAAAATAGTAAAATAAAACTTTATTTAAAATTAAATAAACCTAGCTCGCCCTTAATAAAATAAAACCTTGCAGTAGGAAGTGGTTTAGTAAAAATATCAACTAATTGAATTTCAGTACATAAAAATTCCAAATATATATCCTTTTTAAGAACATGATCTCTTATAAAATGATGTCTGATATCAATATGCTTAGTTATATAATGATTAATTGGATTTTTTGAAATATTTATAGCACTAGTATTACCACATAAAATAGGCATATTATTAAAATTTAGTCTAAAGTTTATAAGAGTGTTTTTCATCCACAACACTTGTGCACAACAACTGCTAGCAGAAACATATTCTGCCTCAGCTGTTGACAGGGAAACTGAATGTTGTTTCTTACTTGACCATGACACTAAGGATTTCCCTAAAAGTGACAAGTTCCTGAAGTGATTTTACTATCTAATCTACAACTCCCAAAGTCTGTATCTGAATATGAAATTAAATTAAAATCAGAGGTTTTGGGATAAAGAAGAGATTGAAAAATAGTTCCTTTTAAATATCTAAAAATTCTTTTAACATCATTCAAATGGGATTCTTTTGGATTTGATTGAAATCTTGCATAGAGGCATACTGAATACATTATATCTGGACTGCTAGTAGTAAGATATAATAAACTACCAATCATAACTATATCTAACTTGTTGTCAACTGATTTTCTAGTTTCATCCAAATAATGTTTTATATTAGTACACATAGGATTTGTATATGTCATGTTTTTTTCAAGTCCAAATTTATTTAATAAACTAGTAATGTATTTTCTTTGATTCAAAACATTTCCAAAATCTTTTTGATAAATTTGAAGTCCTAAAAAGAAATTTAATTCTCCCATCATGCTCATTTAAAATTCTTTTTGCATTAATTTTTAAAACTCGTGACAAAGGGATTTATTAGTTGATCCAAAAATTACATCATCAATATAAATTTGAACCAATAAAATATTAGAATTTACAGTTTTCTTAAAAAGTGTTGGATCTGTCATTCCAATAGTAAAATAAATTTTTAATAGAAAAGAAATTAATCTTTCATACCAAGCTCTAGGTTCTTGTTTAAGGCCATAAAGAGATTTAGTAAGTTTAAAAACAAAATCTGGTTTGTGAGAATTTTCACAACCAGGAGGTTGCTCAACATAAACTTCCTCCATTAAATAAACATTTAAAAAGGCAGACTTAACATCCATCTGAAATAATTTAAAGTTCATATGAGATGAATAGGCTAAAAGGATCCTAATGGCTTATAATCTAGATATAGGTGGAAAGGTCTCATCATAATCTATACCTTCTTCCTGATTATATCCTTTAGCTACAAGTCTAGATTTATTTCTAGTTATTATTCCTTAATCATCTTGCTTATTTCTAAAGACCCATTTGGTTACTATCATTGGATAGTTCTGTGGTCTTTCAACTAATTCCCAGACTTCATTTCTTTTAAAATGGTTTAATTCTTCTTACATTGCTATCATCCAGATTTCATCATCTAAAGCTTCTTATATAGACTTGGGTTCTAATTGGGATAGAAAGGCAGATAATTCTACAATATTCCTTATATTTCTTCTAGTTTTTATTCCTTTGTCTAAGTCACCTATTATAGTCTCTAAATGGTGATTCCTTAGGGTTTTAGCCTATCTAGGCAGTACACTTATAGGTTCTTCAGCATCATGTTCTTCTAAACTAGAATGAATTTCACTTATATCTTTTTCAAAATCATTTTTCAAGTTCTCAAGTCTCATGTTATCATTAGAGTCAGACTCATCCATTTGATCTGTCCTTTTCTCAAAGGGACCCGATTCATCAAATTTCACATGAATTGATTCTTTAAAAATCCTTGACTTCTTATTATAGACTCTATAAGCTTTGGTGGTAGTTGAATATCCTAAGAAAATGCCTTCATCAGATTTTGGATCGAACTTACCAAGATTGTCCTTGGTGTTGAAGATGTAAACCTTGCATCCAAAAACATTAAAGTAATTTACTTTAGGTTTTATGTTATTCTAGAGTTCATAAGGTGTCTTTTTCAAAATTGGTCTAATAAAAACTCTATTCATTATATAGTAGGCTGTGATTACAGCTTCTGCCCAAAAATAGGTAGGAAGAATGTATTCATTTAGCATAGTCCTAGCCATTTCCTGAATATTCCTATTTCTTCTTTCAACAATTCCATTTTGTTGAGGTGTTTTTGGTTTAGAGAAGGTGAGATTAATACCCATATTTGAGCAGAAGGAATTAAATTCCTAATTCTCAAATTCTCCACCATGATCACTTCTTAATGAAATTATTTTAAAACCTTTTTCATTTTGAATAGTTTTATAAAAACTTTCAAATAAATTAAAAGATTCATTTTTAAATTTTTAAAAAAAAATCCATGTAAATATAGAATAGTCATCAACTAAAACATATACATATAATTTACCAGGCAATATTTCTACTCTTGAAGGTCCAAACAAGTCCATATGGATAAGTTCTAGAGGTTTAGATGTAGTAATTTTGTTAACATATTTGAAGGATGATTTGTGTTTCTTTCCAAGTTGACATGCATCACATAATCTGTCACTTTCAAATCTGAGACTTGGAAAATCAGAAACTAACTGTTTCTTAGATAATTTATGTAAAACATATACATTACAATGTCCAAGTCTCCTATTCCAGATCCAAGATTAATTTACTTTACCAGTTAAGCAGTTTACTTGTTGTTTACACAAGGAATTTAAATCGAGGGTATACACATTGTCAGTTCTAGGTGCTCTAAATTTAAGCAATTTATTTTTGAAAACAGAACATCAATTGTTAGAAAAATAAACAGCATAACCATCATCGCATAGTTGAGAGATACTTATGAGATTGTGTTTCAATCCTTGTATATAAAGTACTTTATTGATTGAGACAGCTTCTGGATCTCCAACTATTCTAATACCAACGATTTTCCCTTTGGCATTGTCACAAAAAGTGACAAGTCCACCATATTTTTGAGTGAGTGTAGAGAAATTTGATGAATTTACACTCATATGTCTTGAGCAGCCACTGTCCATATACCATATGTCCTTTTTTTCTTTTGTGACCTGCTCCCTGCAAAGATATTTACACAATTTGCTTTGGCACCCATATTCTATTGGGTCTAGTTGTGTTAGCTAGTAAGGATCTGGGAATCCAGACTTGCTTAGTTTTTTTAATTTCACAAGAGTCAAATAAATCATTTGATATAAAGGCCTTCTTAATACCACTTATTTGGGGTTTTCTTAGGAAACAGTTTTTAGAAATATGTCCCCTTGTTCCACAGTAATTAAAATTTTCTCTTTTTTCACTTGGAATAAAATAATTCTTGTATATCTTGGGTTTTTCACCTTTACTGCCAATTCCAAATCTTTCCTTTTTAATGACATTTTTCCCAAGAATTTCATTTAAAGTATTTTCTCCTTCAGTAAAAACAAGGGATGAATTTTTATAAGTTTCAACTTCAGTTTGCAGTGATTTTATCTTTGATTCATAATCTGTATTGTTAGTGTTAATTGAGTCAAAATTTTTAGTTAACTCCTTATATTGTTTCAGCATTGTATCTATTTCATCAGAAACAGCCTAATGAATGTTCTTTAAAGAATTATGCTTCTTAAATAGAGAGTCATATTTTTCTTTAACCATATTATAGTAGGCTGCAAGTTTTTCATTAGAGTAACTAGATTCAGAACTAGAGTCAGAAGAGTAGTAAGATTGTACCTCATCTGTTTCTGGCATAAAACACATGTTGGCTTTCAGATTTACTTCTTCCTTCTCTGAGTCTGTTTCAGAAGTGCTAGTGGAGTCTTCAGATACACTCCATGTGGCTTTCATAGCATTCTTGTCTTTATGCTCATAATCATTTCTTTTGAAGAATTTCTTTCTCTTGTCTTCTTTTAGTTGAGGATAGCCAGGTCTGATATGCCCCATTTTCTTGCATTCATAACATATGACTTCCTTGTCATCCTTTTTGAAGGATTTTCTGAATCCCTTATTCTTTCTATAGAATTTAGCGAATCTTCTGGCTAGATGAGCTAGTTCCACATTAGAGTTTGATAAATCAGAACTTTCTGATTTCTCTTTTACAATTTTCTTCATCTTTCTATTTTTTCTCTGTGATGAAACTTTCAAGGAAGTGTCATCTCTTTTGATAAGAAATTTATGTTCATTTGTTTCATCTTCTATCTTAGCTTCATACATCATTAGTGTTCTAATCAGTTCTCTCATAGTTAAATCTTTGACAGGTGTCGACTGTCTGATTGCAGCAGAGATTCCATTCCATTTTGTAGGCAGTAATCTCAGTACTTTTAAAGTTTGATCAGCTTGTTTAATGGGATCTCCCAAAGAGGTTATGTTATTGACAATCTCTATAAATCTTCCATTAATTTGAGTAATACTTTCACCTTCAACCATTCTAAAAGTATCGAATTTAAGCTTGGCAGTTGCATATCTCATTTCCTTGATATTGTTAGTTCCTTCAAAAGAAACAACAATAGTTTGGCACATTTCATATGCTGTTGGGCATTGAGATACTCTGTTAAATTCATCAGATCATAGACCACATATAATTGCATTAATTTCATTTGAGTTCATATCATAATCTAATTCAGTAGCTGCACTCCATGTTTCAGGTTTTTCTGGTATTTCATATGGAGTCATAATCTTAGAATATACTCTATATCCAAGATTTTTTAGATAGATAATCATTCGCAACTTCCAGCATCCATAGTTTTCTTCATTGAAGTATGGTGCTCTAACCATAGACATTCCCTCTCTTGTATCAGTCATCTTTCTCTGTGTAAAATCACATTCAGCTTGTTAAAGCTTTATTAGAAAGATCAACCCTCTGATACCAATTGTTGGATCAGATTATATCACATATACACAAGAGGGGGGTGAATTGTGTCTTTTTAAAAATCTTTGTGAGATTGTGTTATTCCCTTTAACTTTAATCATATGAGTTGATGTAGTGGAAATTTAAATAGCAGAGACACAAGATGTATAGTGGTTCGGGGAATAGAAGGCCCCTAGTCCACTCCACCAACGCTCTACTCCATGAGCCTAGTGATTTTCACTATCTGGTCCTCGTTTCAACAAACATTTCATCAACTGAGTACAGGAAGTTGACACCTTTATAATCTAAGGAAAAAAATCTTTCTGGTTCACTCACAGAACCTGCACACTTAGTACGAGAATACGGTCACTCAAGAATAGAAAAGAAATATTTCTATATTCTGAAAATACTTTCCAGATGTTATTCACAATTGTAACAGCATGCAATTGACAGTAGATGGATCGTCACCTTCAGAAATAATGATCTTCATAAAAGAGTCATTTTGAGTCGATCCCATTGCAGTAGATATAGAAATATAACTCACAACTTCAGTAATAGATGATTCACAAATGGTCTTCGAGGTAAAACGAATGAATCTTCTATTGAAATTCTTCTTCTTCAATAAACAGAGAATTGTTGTTATCTTGAACTAGCAGATCTATATTTTTGATAGTATCTATTTTTTTTCACAGAATGATCAAGAGATCATACTTGATCATATAAGATCATGAGATCATATAATAATGACAAGCATTTCTTCTGAAAATTTAGATCCACAAAAGTCACCTTCTGACTCGTGATATTCAAATATTTGAATTTACAGAGTAGTACTAACTTCCCTGAAGACTCTGCATAAAAGATCCTTTTAATTCAATCCTTAAACCATTGATAAAAAAACTTTAAATCAGTCAAAGATGCTCTTTAAAATCGGCTTTAAATCCAGCTTGAAATCAGCCTAATAATCAGCTTGATGACCGTTGCATAATATTATCAACTTTAAATTCTTCGACGTCAAACGTAAGGTTGAGTTTTATAGTATGCATCCTCTGAATGTAATGTAGATCATAAACGTAAGGTTGATGAAGTAGCCTTCAAACGTAAGGTTGATAATAAATGTAAGGTTGATGATGTAGCCTTCAAATGTAAGGTTGATCATAAATGTAGGGCTGGTCATCCATACTTTTCTCTCTAACTTTCAAATGTATGATAAAATATCCATACTTTTACTTGATCCATACTTTTCCATGAATGTATGGTTGTTTACAAAAGTAAGGTTAATGAACCATACTTTTGAGAAAAAAACGTAACGTTTAACACTTACGTACAGTTCCTCTTCCATACTTTTCAAAAATACCAAACGTAGTGTTCCTTCCTAACATAGGGTTATTTTCCATACTTTTCCGATAACATATGGTTCCTCTTCCATACTTTTTCTCTTATAAAGTATACACCGCATTTCATCCTTATGATATGTTTCTCCACGTAGGGTATGTACAGTGTTTCCAGAATGTGCTAAAGCAGATTCCTAATATGCAGAGCATGAACATTATTTCCAGAACATGGTAAATGCGAATACCTTAGAAATTAATTCTCATTATTCAAGAATCTAAATATTTCTTCCAGAAATAAAAATATAATGAATAATAAATTTCTTCAAAATACTTAACAAATAAAATCATTAGAAAATAATTAAGTGTATTTGTGAGGAATCAAAATTTTCATAAATATATAGAGTATTGTTCTCAACATACTCCCCCTTTAAATAAAACATTTTATATTGTTGAAAACAAAACTTTCTCAACAGGATTGTGAGTATTTATGTCATTTAGGTCTTCTCGTGCAACCTATAAATTCGGGACAATACCTTTGAGGTGGTACTCCTGAATCATATTGTTAGAAACCTAGAATTGAGGATGCTAGGTTGATGATGGTGTCCTAGTGCTAGAAGAGGACCCATCTTGGGTAGCAACTGATGCATACATTTATGTTAGCTAGAATGAGTCCATTAGATCAAAGGGATCTCTTGTTGAAAGTTCCTCAATATCCATGAAAAACACAACTATAAAACCCCATCAAAGCAACATATTTATAAATTAACTCTTGAAAAAACAATGGTTTAAGATCAATATTTTACCAACATTCATTTTTTGAAAGGGGATTGACATGTGGGTGACACAGTCATTTTGGTAAAGGACTCATGTTGGGTTCACATTTTTTGATTTGTTTGAAAAATCCTATGTCTCATTTTGTAAATCAAGTGGGTTTTAATGGAGTTTTGTGGTGGTGGTGGTAAAAAAAACTCACGTCAAATACACCCTTTTTATTTCTGATTCTTTTCCACGATGCTTCCAATTGGTTTTATCTGTGGAACCAGAAAAACCCAACAATTCCCTTATTCTTGATGTCATGAACCAACTTTCCAAAGGTAGGTCATCATTAAGAAATTGTACCAAAAATACTTGGAACCCACATTGATCAATAGTATGTTATTTAGATCTCATTTCACATTTTTGGGGGCATTATTTCCTACCCCTAGACTATATTAAAGATTAATGAAATATTCATGAATCATTTATTAAATCCCAAATATGAAATGGGTCACCCTTATATTCATAGTTGATTGATAGCATGTACTATATTTAGAATATTATGTATGTATATGAGGTTCTTCATTAATTTATATATCTATATGTATTTGAGGGTTTCATCAATGGAACTATTTATACACATATTATAGATTCTTATTTAATTTGTTATCATGATTCTCGTTTTCAGACACAAAGTGGGCGCTTTGGAATTTATCAATATATAAGAAGACATGATTTCTTGATGTCATTATTGGGATGATCATATGGGATTCCTATATATACCTATGAAAAGAATTATAACCCACATAGTTCGGCTCCACTTAATTGGACACATCATACCTTTTAAGGTCATGTGAAAAGAACCAAACTGTACAGTTTAATGTCATATAAAAAAGAAGTCTATGAGAAAGGTGTCTGACCAAGGATGTTGAGGGACATATGCTAAAATAGTTAAGGGGTATTGGAAGGTATATAGCCTCCTAGATTGAATATGACCCTACTAAGAATATGGATCAATAAGGACAGTGATGGAAGGACCCATAAGAATTATGGTCCTCCAAGTTGAATATGACCCTACTAGGAATGTGGCCTAGAAAATATTAGGGTGATTTTAGAGTGTTTGGTTTCAACCTCTAGGAGGCTACTTACATATAACATTTAGATAGGAATCAAATCCCACATATTCCAAAAGGTTGGGGAATACAACTATGCAGGAGACCCTATATTACTTTATCGAGAATATTTCCCCATTGGGAATATAGACTATGGAAGATTAGGGTGAGTTTGGAGTGTTGGAATTAAACCAAGGTATTCTTCATAGGTATCCATTTTGGATAGGAATAAAATCCTACATAGTTCATAAAGTTGGGGCTTACACCTATAGAGGAGGCCCAAGAATTCTTTATTGAGAATATGGACCTACTGTGAATATGACCTAAATAATATTAGGGTGAGTTTAGAATGTTGGGTTTGAATCTCATGGAGGCTTCCTATGTATCCTGTTCGTACTTGAATAAAATCCCCCATAGTTGGGAAGGTTGGGGATTACACCTATGAAGGAGGAATAAGATTGTATCATATGAAATTTTTTCCTTTGAAGGTTTTTATATAAGGGAATATGACCCATTTGAGAGGATTGTAACATGGTTTTAGGTATTTCACCTAATTGGAGGCCCATTGGGTGGATATTTTATTTTTATGATTAAAAGATCGCCCCTACCCTATAATAACACACGATTCGTGCTCGGTGTGAGCAATAAGAGGAAGCGAAATATCCAACAATCAACACAATATACTTCATCAGTTGGTGGATGAGGGTGCAGATATGGAAGGCATGAGGTGTCATGCCCAGACTACGTTGAGGTACAAATTTAATTTTTAATTTTTATTTCGTGAATTAATTGCATGTTTATTTAAATTTTTTGGTTGTACCACGGGATGAACCCGATGCGGGTTTCCCGTTGTGGCACCGATGTGTGCACGTGAGCCTTACGCCGCTCGGCGCACGGGCAGGGCACGTGCGAAGCCGTGAAACTTTGCCATTTTAAGGTGCGGTGTTCATCGCGCGGACGTTTCAAATAACAGATGGTTAACTCCAGTTTTATTATTATTATTTATATTATTATTATTATTATTATTATTATTATTAGTAGTAGTAGTATTGTTATTATTATTATTATTGTTATTATTATTAGTAGTAGACCCCCTTCATTTTATTTTATTTTGTCGTCTCTCTATTCTTATTCATTTTATTTTCTTTTATTTTGTTTTTATTATTACTTCTATTATTTTATTTTTTTATTATTTTCTTTGTTTTTTGTTTTCTCTCCCTCCTAAACCCTACCCTAGCCGCCACCCCTATTTCTCTTTCTTTTTTTTCTTTCTTCTTCCTCCCTTTCTTCTCTCTCCCATGACCTCCTTTCTCCCCTCTTCTCCCCTTTCCTTATCCTTCCCTTCTTCCCTTCTCTCCCCCGCTCGGCCGCCCCTCCCTCTTCCTCCCTTCCTTCCCTTCCTCCCATGCACCACCCTTGTCCTCTCCCCTTAGCCGCACCCTCACCTTCCCTTCTACCCCCTTAGCCGCCGCGCCTCTCCTTATCCTCTCCCCTTAGCGACCACGCCCTTTTCTTCCTTCTCCCTCTCATCCGCTCCACACTCCTCCTTGCTTCCTCTTGCTGGATAGCAGCTGCCGCAACCTCCTTCCTCTCTCCGGACAGCAGCCGCCGCAACCTCCTTTCTCTCACCGGACAGCAACTCCGCAGGCCGGCACTCCTCCCTCCTCTCGCCAGACAGCGGTCTCCCGCACCCTGCTCACGCTGCCAGACCGTCTCCCGCACCCTGCTCGTGCTACCAGATGGACGTGAACCCCCCTCTTCACCTTCCCGACTTTCAGCAAGGGTTTATTTTAATTTTATTTAATTATTTTAATTGGTTTAATTGATATTGAGTTATTTAATTATTAATGAAATTGTTTAGGAGTTAATTAATTAATTAATTATTATTAAATGTGTTAATTATTTTATTTATTTGAATTGGTTAGATTGTTAAGTAACTTATTTAATTTAGCAAAATGTTTAATTAATTTAATTGATTATTATTAAATTTGTTAATCATCTTATTTAATTGAAATTGTTAAATAGTTAATTAATTTATTTAGTTATTATTAAATTTGTAATCATCTTATTTAATTGAAATTGTTAAATAGTTAATTAATTAATTTATTTATTGTTAATTTTGTAATCATCTTATTTAATTGAAAATTTTAAATTGTTAATTAATTAATTTAGTTAGTTTTGGAGTTGTATACCTATTAATCAACTTATTTAATTGTTTTGGTTTAATTAATTAATTTAATTATTATTGAACCTGTTAAACGGTTAACTGAATTATTTAATTGTTGATGTTTATTTTTTTGATGGACTGCTGATGTTTAACTGGGTTGGCATTGAGGGTATTTGGTCCATTGTTTTAGGACCCTTTTGATGACTTCTTACGGTGCGACCGTTGCACAACGAGAGTTTTGCGCCGTGTCGCTTCAGGCACCTGTTTGAGGTAGGTGGTTTTGCATGCTTAGGGAATTTGATCATTTAGTCTGTTGGTTTGATTAATTTAATATGTCTTTTATTTAAATGTTGCTATGAGTTGTCAGTTGACTGGTAGAGCGTGGTGTTTTTCCTTTATTAGTGGCTTATTTAGATTGTCGGGTCTATACCGTGCTGCACCTTTGTTTTGAACAAATGCAGCAGATGGAATTTGATCCTTGCTACAATTTTTAGTGTGATTCCGAGTGGGTTTTGCATTGTTGATTGTGTTGTTTTATTTTCTTAAAACTTATAAACCAATTTTTCTAAATGTTTGATAAAATTTAGTTTGGTTCTCGAAATTCTGTGGTTATTGCATGTTGTGAGGTTCTATGTTGCGTTTTGTGCCTTGACCTTGATGAGTAGGGTGAACTTTGAATATTGAGCACAAAAGGGGAATCCTGGGTACTAGGTGGGCGGACTAGACTAGCGTGCTAGTGATACGGGAGTGGCCTCGGCCCAGTTTCACTTAGTGGGATTGAATCTTACAACACTAACTAAACATTTGATGATGACTGGAGACCACTATGGTAGGAGGTGTTTCCCTGCCGGTAGCTCGTGCATGGGAAACGTATGATATGGTTCACCAAGACATGAGGTTCTAGGGTCCCACATGGCTTTAGTACTTTAGGGCCTCTCCCACTTTTTGTTGTTCCTGTGCGATTATATGCTCATCACTGGTTGGTTTTGGTGACTTCTATGGTTTCAAAAGGTAAAAATTTTTGTTTTTCTTTCAGTTCCAAAAACCCCTTTTTCCTATTTTTTTAAAACTTACTTCCTTTCTTTAAAACTGCTTCCATCAAAATGTTAGTACATTTATTTAGTTTCTCTAAAATTTGAACCTGCAAACTGCTTTGGTCATCTAACCCTTTTTGTGCGAAATCTTTTCTCTAGTGCCAACCTATTGAGCATTGCTCACACCCTACTTACACCCTTGGGTGTAAGTAGATTTGTTTATGTCTAATGTAGGGAAATGCCAAGGTTTTGAGCACGGTGGCCCAAGTTGTTAGTTGACTCATCTGATTTGGCATTGGTGGCGGAGGCCTGACAGGGATATTCTTCCACCAGGTGACTGTTGCTGGTTTGGTTTTTGGTCACCTTCTTTTGGGAGTTAGTTGTGGTTGAGTTGTGGTTGATCTTTTTGTTGAGACTCAGTCATGCTATTTTAAAACTTGTGGTTGTAATGTTGATTTCGGATTCCAGTTTTCTTATCTTTTGTTTCTGGTTGTTGTACTAGTAAATCGTTCCCAAAGATTTTAAATTTATACCCGGGCACTTGTGCCAGCCCGTGGGGATCGGGAACACCCTTCGGGCCTTGCCGCGGGCTGGGTCGGTCTTTGAGTTTATGGCGACCCGATTCGGTTCATGACAAAATGGCATCAGAGGCGGTTACCTCTTGGTCTATGTTATTTGGGATGAGTTTGGTTATACAGAAGTTGGGACTATCAGGGGGCTCGGAAATTCTGTTGCGAGTAGGGTGCCTGGCCAGCACGCCTCGTGACAGATACTGAGTCACCATGGGATGCTTGTTTAACTTCTTTCCTAGGTGGGAAGTATAGGCTGTAGACTGTACGCCAACACCAGGCTGGAAAGTAGAGTTTTCACATGAATCCATTTTTTCATGTTTGGTTTATTGATGATTATTTATCCTGTTGAAAAATTTGGTTCCTATTGAGATATGTAATATTGATGGTATTCCTTTATGACTGTTGCCCTGTGCAGCAAGATGCCTCCCCGGAGAGCTCCCATACACCCACGGGAGGAAGCCAGAGAGAGTTCTCCCACGCCGCTTGATCAGAGATTGGTAGAGGCTATGGTCTGAGTCGTTCGGGCTTTGGGAAAAGGGGAGACTCCTGCCCTTGCCTCTATTCCAGCTAGAGGGGAAGAATCTGGATCTAGGAAGGATAGAGCTCAGGAGTTTCTGAGGAACAAAACTCCTTCTTTCAAAGTTAGTTCAAAACCTCAGGAGGAAGAGGAATGGCTTGAAAAGATAGAACACATGTTCGATTTCCTTGACACGCCCGATGAAGTCAGGGTGAAGTGTGCCTCGTTCCAGCTAGAGGGTTCCAGTCGAAAATGGTGGGAATCAGTGGTCCAAGATGGGAAACATGAGCACATGAGCTGGAAAGATTTCAAAGGTATTTTCAATGAGAAGTATTGTCCAGAGTTTCTAGCCTACGCTAGATCTCGGGAGTTCATGGAGCTTTCGCAGGGGAATCAGACAGTGAGGGAATATGCCAACCGCTTTGCTGAGCTAGTGCGGTATGCACCCGAGATAGTTTCGAGCGAATTCTTGAAAGCTTGGAAGTTTGAGAAGGGACTTCGACCAGAAATCCACTCTCAGGTTTTCTTATTCATGCTGAAGACTTATGCGGAGGTGGTCAATCGTGCTTGCATGGCCGAGATTGACCAGAGAGGAAAGTTGGGGTTTTCTGGATCAGTATCAGGCTTTGCCAGCGGCAGTTCCTCAGAGAAGAAGAGGAAGCGTGTTGAGTAGTGGAAGAAGAGTGGGGGTGGCTCAGGCCATCCCTCCAGGAAGACACCATCTGAGGCTTCTGATACGAGGCCCATTGTGTGCCATCAGTGCGGGAAGGCAGGGCACATCCGACCTGCGTGTCCACATCCTCCCAGACCTTGCTATGGGTGTGGAGTCATGGGGAACCTACAACATTTCTGCGGGACTGTACGCCCTTACCAGAGTGGGACTGGATCTATAGCTTCCAGGGGTGTATCAGTGCAGTCAGATCCGACCAGGACATCGGGATCTCGGTTCGGTGGTCATGGTGGCAGGACCAGATCATCTTCTGGGCATATCCAGATTAGGGTGGAGCTGCAGGCGAGCGGTCGTTCTCAGGCAGGGACCAGGAAACTGCATGCTGTGGATTAGGCACCAGTGGGATCTGATGCAGGACCTTCGACTATTCGAGGTACCATTCTGGTTGCATCTTCTATAGCTATAGTTTTATTTGATACTGGTGCTTTAGTTTCTTTCATATCTGCTCACCTTTTGAATATTCTAAACCTACCAACCGATATGTTATCGTTTTCTATGGAGTTGGAAACACTGTTGGGGAAAAATAGAGAGTAGGGCCTTAGGGGCCTATCGTGCGCACTCTTTGTGTTGAGAGTTGAGATGGACTGTGATTTCTTGGTCCTTGACATGGACCTATTTGATGTGATCCTCGGTATGGACTGGCTGGTGCTCTTCCAGGCGCACATTGATTTCTATCGGTGCCGAGTCAGTTTTACAGCACCAAATGGAACTCCCTAGTTATTTCACAGAGAATGGGATCCTCGGTCGGGATGCGCGGGACCTCCACTCCATGAGTTGGGAAATCTTGCTTATCAGTTGTCGTCGCTCTCACTGGAGGACGATGGTGGTGTTTTACCAGGTGGGTTAACTCATGTAGTGGATGAGTTCCCAGAGGTCTTCCCAGATTATATTTATGGCTTACCCCCAGAGTGGGACATGGAGTTCTTGATTGAGTTGGCACCGGGAACACAACCTATATCTCTTCCCTCATATCGCATGGCCCCTACCGAATTGAGGGAATTAATGATACAACTGGAAGATTTGGAATCCAAATCATTCATTCGCCCGAGCGTCTCTCCTTGGGCCACCCTGGTTTTATTCTCGAAGAAGGCCGATGGAACCCTCCGGTTGTGCATTGATTACCAGAAATTGAACAAGGTAACCATAAAAAATAGATACCCTTTGCCCCGGATTGACGATTTGTTCGACCAGGTGAAGGGGGAAAAGTGGTTCTCCAAGATTGATTTGTGTTCGGGATACCACCAGCTCAGGGTGAGAGAAGCAGATATCCCGAAGACGGCTTTCCGAAGCAGGTACGGTCACTTCGAGTACTTGGTCATGCCTTTCGGATTAACGAATTCCCCCGCAGTTTTCACGGCGTTCATGAATAGGGTGTTCCACCAATATCTCGACTCATTTGTCGTGGTATTCGTGGATGACATCCTGGTTTATTCTGGATGTGAGGAAGAGTATGAGCATCACCCGCACATTGTTTTGGGCACTTTGCGAGGCCATTGCCTGTATGACAAACTATCAAAATGATCATTCTGGATCCGGGAAGTGAAGTTTCTTGGGCATGTCATCTATGAAAAAGGGATTTTAGTAGATCCTGAGAAGATCAGGGCAGTTATGACATGGGAGCAGCCAAGAATTGTGTTTGAGATCAGGAGTTTCATGGGCTTGGCTGGTTATTACAGCCGATTTGTCTGGGACTTCTCGCAGCTTGCCTCCCCCATGACGACACTCACCCGGAAGGGGATAAAGTTTGAGTGGATCCATCAGTGTCAGGAATCCTTCAAGTAGATTAAGAGGCAGTTGACCACCGCCCCTGTGCTGACCTTACCAGAGCTAGGAAAGGGCTATGTGGTTTACTGTGATGCTTCAGGTACGGGCCTTGGATGTGTGCTCATGCAGGATGACCATGTTGTGGCTTATGGTTCTCGTCAGCTCCGGCCGCATGAGAAAAATTATCTGACTCACGACTTAGAGTTGGCAGCGGTGATGTATGCTTTGAAGACATGGCGTCACTATCTCTTTGGGGATAAGTTTGTGGTCTATTATGACCGTAAGAACCTGGCCTACATTTTCTCTCATAAGGATCTCAATTTGAGGCAGCGCCGCTGGGTCGAGTACCTGCAGGGTTTTGATTTTGATATTGTCTATATGCTTGGCAAGGGTAATGTGGTAGCTGATGCTTTGAGCAGAAAAGTACCAGTGCAGGCATTGAGGAAGTCCAGCGATGAGTGGACTTTGATGGTGCTCTTCGCCCAGATGCACTTGGAGAGCAGGGAGCACAGTGGAGGTACTTTCTTGGCTAGCATTCAGTTGACTCCTGCTCTTCTGGAGTTGGTTCAGTGGGAGAAGCCCAGTGATGAGCTGTTTCAACGATCTATGCAGTTTCTTCATGGTGGGGAGACTCCTTCATATTGGTCTTCGTCTTTCCAGAGGGTCTTGTGCTTCAAGGGTCGTGCTGTGGTGCCGTTGGCTCTGCGGAAGGTGGTGATGCATGATTGCCACCAATCTCAGTGGGTCATCCATCCTGGTACCACCAAGATGTATTACGATGTTATCTGTTAGTTCTGGTGTCCAGGTATGAGACGAGACATAGCCGACTTTGTGTCAAGGTGTTACACTTTCCAGCAGGTAAAAGCAGAGCATCAGAGACCATCTGGCCTACTCCAACCACTACCCATTCCTACCTGGAAGTGGGATAAGGTCACCATGGACTTCATCATTGGATTGCCTCTTACACCTCAGGGGAGGAATGCTATCTGGGTAGTGATTGAATGCTTGACCAAGTCATCTCACTTTATCCCGATCAGAGATACAACGAAGGTAGATGAGCTGGGCCTCTTGTATGTTCAGGAGGTGGTCAGACTTCATGGTGTGTCGTCGGTAGTTGTTTCTGACAGGGACCCCCGCTTTACATCTCGGTTTTGGGGAGGCCTCTAGAAAGCTTTGGGGTCACAGATTAAGATGAGTACAACATACCATCCTCAGATCGATGGCCAGACGGAGCGGGTGAATCAGATTCTGGAAGACATGCTCTGAGCCTGTGTGTTAGATTTTGGAGGCTCATGGGATAGCCATTTGGGACTGGTTGAGTTTGCTTATAATAACAGTTACCAGTCTTCTATCAGAATGGCACCCTTTGAGGCGCTATATGGCCAGCCTTGTCAGTCTCCTATGTGTTGGGTTGAGGTAGGCGAGACCTCACTCTTGGGACCGAGCCTTGTTCATGAGATGTCTGAGAAGGTCAAGCTGATTAGGCAGCGGTGGTTGACAGCTCAGAGTCGCCACAAGTCTTATGAAGATCAGAGGCGGCGGGATCTTGAGTTCTCAGTGGGGGATAGAGTGTTCCTGAAAGTGGCCCCTCACTTGAGTCACCATCGTTTGGGGAAGCAGGGGAAGCTGACACCGAGGTATGTCGGACCTTTCGAGATTCTTGAGCAGATTGGCTAGGTGGCATACAGGTTAGATTTTCCCTCACAGTTGATGTCGAATCACGACATATTTCATGGTGGGGAGAATTGTCACGCCCGGACTTCGTTGAGGTACAAATTTTATTTTTAATTTTTATTTCGTGAATTAATTGCATGTTAATTTAAATTGTTTGGTTGTAGCACGGGCTGAACCCGATGCGGGTTTCCCGTTGTGGTAACGATGTGTGCGCGCGAGCATTATGCCGCTCGGCGCACGGGCAGGGCACGAGCGAAGCCATGCAGCTTTTCCATTTTAAGGTGCGGTGTCCATCGCTCGGACGTTTCAAATAACAGATGGTTAACTCCAGTTTTATTATTATTATTATTTATATTATTATTATTATTGTTATTATTATTATTATTATTATTATTATTATTATTGTTATTATTATTATTATTATTATTATTATTATTGTTATTATTATTAGTAGTAGACCCCCTTCATTTTATTTTATTTTATTTTGTCATCTATCTATTCTTATTCATTTTATTTTATTTTATTTTATTTTTATTATTACTTCTTTTATTTTATTTTTTTATTATTTTCATTGTTTTTTGTTTTCTCTCCCTCCTAAACCCTACCCTAGCCGTCACCCCTATTTCTCTTTCTTTTTTTTCTTTTTCTTCTTCCTCTCTTTCTTCTCTCTCCCATGACCTTCTTTCTCCCCTCCTCTCCTGTTTCCTTCTCCCTCCCTTCTCCTCTTCTCTCCCCCACTCGGCCGCCCCTCCCTCTTCCTCCCTTCCTTCCCTTCCTCCTGCGCACCACCCTTCTCCTCTCCCCTTAGCCGCGCGCTCCCCTTCCCTTCTACCCCCTTAGCCGCCGCATCTCCCCTTCTCCTCTCCCCTTAGCCACCGCGCCCTATTCTTCATTCTCTCTCTCATCCACTCCACTCTCCTCCCTGCTTCCTCTCGTCGGACAGCAGCTGCTGCAACCTCCTTCCTATCACCGGACAGTATCCACTGCAACCTCTTTCCTCTCACCGGACAGCAACTCCGCAGGCCGACGCTCCTCCCTCCTCTCACCGGACAGCGGTCTCCCGCACCCTGCTCACACTGCCGGACCGTCTCCCGCACCCCGCTCGTGCTACCGGACGGCCGTGCACCCCCCTCTTCACCTTCCCGACTTTCAGCAAGGGTTTGTTTTAATTTTATTTAATTATTTTAATTGGTTTAATTGATATTGATTTATTTAATTATTAATAAAATTTTTTAGGAGTTAATTAATTAATTTATTGTTATTAAATGTGTTAATTATTTTATTTATTTGAATTGGTTAGATTGTTATGTAACTTATTTAATTTAGCAAATTTTTAATTAATTTAATTGATTATTTTTAAATTTGTTAATCATCTTATTTAATTGAAATTGTTAAATAGTTAATTAATTTATTTAGTTATTATTAAATTTGTAATCATCTTATTTAATTGAAATTGTTAAATAGTTAATTAATTTATTTAGTTATTATTAAATTTGTAATCATATTATTTAATTGAAATTGTTAAATTGTTAATTAATTAATTTAGTTAGTTTTGGAGTTGTATACCCATTAATCAACTTATTTAATTGTTTTGGTTTAATTAATTAATTTAATTATTATTGAACCTGTTAAACGGTTAACTGAATTATTTAATTGCTGATGTTTATTTTTTTTATGGACTACTGATGTTTCACTGGGTTGGCATTGAGGGTATTTGGTCCACTGTTTTAGGACCCTTTTGACGGGTTATTACGGTGCGACCGTTGCACAACAAGAGTTTTGCGCCGTGTCGCTTCACGCACCTGTTTGAGGTAGGTGGTTTCGCATGCTTATGGAATTTGATCATTTAGTCTGATGGTTTGATTAATTTAATATGTCTTTTATTTAAATGGTGTTGTGAGTTTTCGGTTGACTGGTAGAGCGTGGTGTTTTGCCTTTATTAGTGTTTTATTTAGATTGTCGGGTCTATACCGTGTTGCGCCTTGGTTTTGAACAAATGCAGCAGATGGAATTTGATCCTTGCTACAGTTTTTAGTGTGCGTTCGAGTGGGTTTTGCATTGTTGATTGTGTTGTTTTATTTTCTTAAAACTTATAAACCAATTTTTCTAAATGTTTGATAAACTTTAGTTTGGTTCTCGAAATTCTGTGGTTATTTCATGTTGTGAGGTTCTATGTTGCGTGTTGTGCCTTGACCTTGATGAGTAGGGTGAACTTTGAATATTGAGCACAAAAGGGGAAGCCTGGGTACTAGGTGGGTGGACTAGACTAGCGTGCTAGTGATACGGGAGTGGCCTCGGCCCAGTTTCACTTAGCAGGATTGACTCTTACAACACTAACTAAACATTTGATGATGACTGGAGACCACTACGTTAGGAGGTGTTTCTCTGCCGGTAGCTCGTGCATGGGAAACGTATGATATGGTTCACCGAGACATGAGGTTCTAGGGTCCCACATGGCTTTAGTACTTTAGGGCCTCTCCCACTTTTTGTTATTCCTGTGCGATTATATACTCATCACTGGTTGGTTTTAGTGACTTCTGTGGTTTCAAAAGGTAAAAATTTTTATTTTTCTTTCAGTTCCAAAAACCCCTTTTTCCTATTTTTTAAAAACTGACTTCCTTTCTTTAAAACTGCTTCCATCAAAATGTTAGTGTATTTATTTATTTTCTCTAAAATTTGAACCTGCAAACTGCTTTGGTCATCTAACCCTTTTTATGCGGAATCTTTTATCTAGTGCCAACCTATTGAGCGTTGCTCACACCCTACTTACACCATTGGGTGTAAGTAGACCTTTTTATGTATGATGTAGGGAAATGACAAGGTTTTGAGCACGGTGGCCCGAGTTGTTAGTTGACTCATCTAATTTGGCGGTGGTGGCGGAGGCCTGACTGGGATATTCTTCCACCAGGTGACTGTTACTGGTTTGGTTTTTGGTCACCTTTTTTTGGGAGTTAGTTGTGGTTGAGTTGTGGCTGCTCTTTTTGTTGAGACTCGGTCTTGCTGTTTTAAAACTTGTGGTTGTAATGTTGATTTCGGATTCCAGTTTTCTTATGGTTTGTTTCTGGTTGTTGTATGGGTAAATCATTCCCAAAGATTTTAAATTTATACCCGGGCACTTGTGCCAGCCCGTGGGGATCGGGAACGCCCTTCGGGCCTTGCCACGGGCCGGGTTGGGCATTGAGTTGATGGAGACCTGATTCGTTTCGTGACATGAGGAAATTAATATATAGATAGAATGAATGGGAAGTTAATCTATGAGGGATTCAATTTGGAGAAATTTTCTCCTCATTCATTGATATACGAGGATGAATTCATGGATGGGGAGTTAGGAAGAGAGACAAGACATAGATGTGCCTGTATTCTCTCTCGTTGTAAAACTTCAAGGTCCCATCATTATCACAAAGAATTAGATCCTCACTACCATGGGAATAGATAATTGAGGACACTCTAAGGATCCAACTTATTAGGTTAGATAAATGTGGGGCCTCTATTACCATGGGAATGTGTTATTAATGGGGCATGCTGATATATCATGTGCTCAAATCATATATATTAAAGGGATTTGGGGAGGTATTTGATTGTTCCCCATTAGATGAGGTATCCAAGGAAAGAGGTTCCCTACCATTTGAGGTATAAAAGAGGTCTCAAAGTGTGGCTCTTATAGGTGATTCTTGGGCCAGGTAAAGAGGGTCTCACATAGAGTGGATTGGGATAAGCTAGAGGTTATTTTCACTGGGTGGAACTAGGAAAACTGAGAGTTCTCAGCGTAGGGTGGACCAGAGTGAGGTGGGAGTGCTTCACGTAGGTGGGACTTGGGAAATCTGGTGATAAATTTTGGGTGATGTACAACCTAGAAAAAACACTTGGGAGAGGTCTTATTCTAGGCTCTAAGGGTCTCCTCAAGTTTCTTTGGATGACCAACGCTCAAGTTTTGAGCAATTTAAGGGTTATTATACCTAGTAGATTTAACTTTGGGGGGGGGGTGGGGGTGGGGTTAGTCTCAAGATAACTGTTAATCTAAAACTTTATGGACCTTAATATATTGATCATTTCTAATTTAATATTTTTTATAGGCTTAATGAACTACCTAAGGGTTTAGAGGACTTGGGTGAGATTGTTGGGTGAGTTGAGCTTCAAGCGATCACTTCATATTCTAGTCGTGTCAAATGAGGATCCCAAGGGTCCTATTTATAGATAATTCTTAGGAATTTGTGCATAGGATACCATCCACGCAGGTCCATCATATAGGTATCTCACTCAGAGCCCTCACATAGGTAATAGATACACATTATGGGCCAAGAACGTGGGGCTTGCATTAGCCTTTTGAAACCTAGGTGGGGTCTATATAGGGCGATCTGGGTGATATATTTAACTCCCCTTTATCTTCTACCACTTGAGGTATTTTTATCAAAATATTTTCACCCCCATGTGGAAAGGGTGTGTCAACAATAATTTATGAATTTCCAAAAGTGATACTTCATTACATTAAAAAAGGACACCCTTATCTATTTTCTTTACAAAACTTTGAAACATATATCTTAATAAAAACCTACCAAATTATATTCTCAACTTCCCCACACATGAATTATTTATGATGATATTTTTTCAAGACCACTCTAAAAGTCCTTAAGAAGGAATATAACAAAGGTCTACTGAAGAAGAGGTAATTTCCCAACCAGACTTATTTCAGTTAATTTCTCCTTCTACCCCTATGAATATACTTAAACCATGATGATATAGTAACATTAGTTTATCCTATATAATAAAATGTTATTATAACTATGGTAAAACCTTTTTTAATCTCTTTTTATATCATATAGGGACTGAAAACATCGTTTGAGTGTACATTTGGATTATCACTTCCACAAAGCGATGTGTTTCATTTTTCCATCACCACCACATAGTGAAGTTTTTAATGATGAATTTAATGTATATATATGAAATTCAAGACATAATTATAATGATATAAATATATGATATCATATACTATCTTTACTATCTATCTAATGAAAAATGATATCATCGTTCATGCATATGTGTGGATTACCATCTCCATGAAACAATGTGATTCGTTTTTCATCAACGCATCAGCTGGAAGGTATATATAAAGTATTTAAATAAAGAATATTATATTTATAATATAATAATAATATTATAAAGATAAAATAATACTTACCTTCTTTCTATCATGTTCATTTTAAAATGGAAACACTACTCATGCATACGTACGACCTACCATCTCCATGATTGTAACAAAAATCATTTTTCATAACCACAATTCATAATTGATTTTAAAAGTAATATTAATATATAAAAATTATAATTATTTTCGGATTATTATTTTATATATGATTTAATAGTTACTTCCTTTACCATGGTTAACACACCATGATCGATTTACAACTATGAACCAAACATCCCCAAAACACACAAAATGGACTTAATCGATTAAGTAATTAAATGAGTCATTGATGTAAATTAAATAAATAGTTTAATAATAATGAATTAAAAATATAAAATTTTATTGATAAAGAAAATAATTAATATAATTTTATTATATAGTAGTTAACGAACATACCTAGAATGTTTGAACTCGATGTAAGGGATTTTGTCTTAATTTCTATTAATTTAGGAATATTTTAATATTATGAACCTAATTTATTTTATATTACGTATATATTTCCCATTTTACATTTTACATCATTAATATTTCTTACATAATGTTATTTTCTGTTATAATTCAAACTACTTCATTCAAGTGGTTTTGATTTGAAAGTTTCAAAGTGGTAAAAGGTTTATTAACTCAATTTCATTTCATTTGGGTCATTACTCTTCTTCATTAAATTTATTATTACATGATTATGTTTGAAATGGTCGATAATTTTTTTTATTATATATTCAAACTTGTTGTATTTTTAATTAAATATTTTCACACAATCACTTCATGGAATAATTATCACATCAAATGTTACGATCTTAGCAAGGGTTTTATTTATCTCAATATCATTTTCTTAAGATATGTTTCAGGTCTTGCATCATGATTTATATGAATGGTGTACTTATTTTCCAATAAATTTTTTTTGACTTATTAATTTATTTAAATTATGGTATTTCCATACCCATATCAAATTTGTTATTTCAATTAATTTTGATTTCGAATGTTACATAATATGTTAAGTCATTAAATTACTATCTCATCTTTTTCACATTTTCTTATGTTAAAGGATCCTTTGAGAGGGATTATATGCTCTTATTTTCATGAACAACATATGTTCTATTATACTTTAGTTATAAATGCAGTTTATATTTTTAGTTTACATTTCTTCCTTTACTAATTAACAAAACATCAAGAAAATTTCTTGGAAGTGATATTGATTGTGTATCTTCTTTTAAATTGGGGATTTTACTTTTATATATACATGTTTTCTAATTTTTTTTCGACACTATTATTTTATAAACATAAATTATTTCATAAAGTTAGTTTAAATTATCTTTTAACTTCTTTTATATGGTTTTAAAATAAACTTTTTAATCATTTTTTAAAATGGTCACTTTGGACTCTCTTTATAAAAGATTAAAAAGAATGTTTATTTTTAACATTTACAACATAACTGGGATTTCCCACTATCATGAATGTAATTTTAATTGAATCTCCAATTATAAGTTTCCAAGTTTATTTTTAAATAAATCATTTTCATTATATTTTTTGAATTTTTAGTTTTTAAATGTAATTTTCAACATGGAAAGGGTATTTTCCTCGATAATGTTTCAAATGATCTTTTTATAGAATTTTGATTCATCAAAGAAATAACTATTTATGTTACCTATACTCCAATAGGGATATAATATAATGATACCATTATAATACTTTTTATTTATATATTATGATATTATTTGGGAACCTGTTTATTTTCTATAGGTAAATAAATCCATGAAAAAAAAATTATTATTGTTATGTTGAAAAATGAATTTTTTTTATGTTATGGTAATATTATGGTTCTTATATATTGTTTATCATGATGGGTGATATTGATATATCAAATGATGATATAAGAGCCTGATATATCTCATGATTATGGGTGATTCTGATATAGCTATCCAATGCATTGGGTGATGCGATAAAGTTAACTAGTTATAATTTTTTTCTAAGATATAATTGGAATTTATCAGGTAGGTTATTCTATTTAAAAGAGTGATTATAAGAGTGATATGAAAATTAATTATCATAGAACATACATGACATTTCTATGATTTCTTTATTTTTTAAATGGAAATAATTAGTTTTCAATACGTAAGGTAATGATATTTTGTTTAAAGAATGATTATGTCCTTTTATGGTAAAAAGGTACATTTTGAAGAATTTATTTTTCATGGGTTCTCATGTTTTTGTTAATAAAAAATCATGAATATAATTTTTTCTTTATATTTTCTTATAATGCGTTTTATGAAAAATTTTGTAATGTAAAGAAGATTTTTTTGTAAGTAAATGATTAATTTCCCTCAAAGTATATTATATTAATTGAAAAATATATTTTATAAACTCATGGTTTTAAAATGAACTAACATGTTCATTTCATTCTTTTTATATTCCCCTTACTGAGATTTTTTTTGATCATCCTTTATTTTTAAATTCTTTTCAAAAGATTTAAGGATGAGTAAGAACAAAGAATAATTGATGTTGAAAATAATAATTATTTTTCATGAAAAGAATACAAAATTATTCTAAAAGTATTGTGTTATGGGAAAATAGATACTAAGAGTATGTTTTTGTACATGAGCCTCAACCCGGTTGGTGAGGACTCTTCAAGTGAATCTATGAGACCCAGGTTCGAATCTAGGAAGAGGCATATTTTCAGGTTATTATAGAAGTACTATAGAAGGTATTGTTCGGTACTGTAGAAGCCAAACCTATTCATATTTGGGCTATCAGTTTGGGCCTGGAGTCCTTAATGCCTTTGGGAAACCCAGGGTTTTTGGTCCAGTTATGGATTTTGATCAACCTCAAGGTCTTCTAGCTACCTCAAGGCCTTTGGGTCACCTCATTCAGATCATGAAGTGCCGATGTAACCAGACAGAACAAAGGAACTAGCTCCAGATGAGGACTCAGAGAAGGTGGTTTTACCAGAACAAAGATATACAGATTTAGAAGAATGATAGGGTATATAAATTTACATCGGGACCATTCCTGTGCACCTCTACAAAGCTATTGATATCAAAACAAGCAATGCGAAGGTGAGAATATGACTTCATGATCTAGATTTTGGGGAGGGAAATTTCCAAGTAGTCATGTTTGGGATGAATTCCTCTAAGAACTTTAGTTCCTATAATCCACTAAGACTATAGGCCTTGTAAGGGTCCCCCATCAACCCTTGAAATGTGGATTATCAAAAATAAAACAAAAAAGAAGGTCTTCGGTCCATTTGGGCTAAGAGGATGTTTTTAACTTTTAATATATTGGTTTGTTATGTAAGATTTTTTGTATAATTTTATGAAAATATTAACCTAAAATTATATTCAAGAATGAAAGAAAATGAACTCTTAAAAAAAAATGAAACTATGGATTTAATAATGGTCGGGATCAACATGTTTTCTTTTTGACTTATATGAGTTTTTAATGGTTTATTTGGTCAAGATTGATATCACATGGATAATGATTATTTATTTTCATGACTCTTTCCTTTGATAATTCTTTATTTCATGTCACATTTTTTATGATCCATTACTTGGTGGATAGAAATTATCTTAATTTATGCTCGTTAACATTTATTATGTCATCACACACTTATGATCATCTTATTCTCAATACCGGCATTTAATTATTAATTAATATGTTTACCCTTAATGAGTGTCTAAGATCATCATTATTATATTTTCTACTTCTCTAGTTTGTGAATAAAGGTTTTAAGTATGTGAAACCTAAAAAGGTTTCTTGATATGATGATGTAGATTTTTATGAATTGGTTGTTTATGTTTCTAACTTTTTTATGTAGTAGTTTGTTCTTATTATATAAAACTCTAAAACAAAAGGTTATTTGGTATTTGATTATTCCAATATTTTAGTATGATATTATATGTTAGAAATTATTAAAATTTATTCACATTTATTGGTATCAATTCAATAAATGTAAAGATTAATTTTTAGCACTAGATCAGGGAGTGTGGGTTCGGAGCTATTATATTTTGCATTAAAGAAAGGGTTTAAATAACTCTATAGGTTATGATGTTATCTAATCTTAAGATAAAAGTCCTCTATAACAAAATTTGTTAGTATTTCAGGAATAATTATAGATATTTATAGGATATGTTAAAATATTAAATCAATTAATATATAAATGACTTAAAGGATTAGTATAAGCCCCTAGCCTAAAAAATAACTTAATCTTTAGTTAAGTCAGTAATTTGACTTTCATTCAAATCTAGGATCTTTTTAGGTTTAGATATTTAGATAATTAGGCCATAACTCATACATAACAAATCAATATTACAAAGTCAACAATTCTACCCACTATCAATTTTCTCATAAAACTAAAAAAAACATTTAAAAAGAAACATGGTTTCATTTCACGTTTAAACTTCACAACTTTTCCATTATCCCATCCATGACTCTATTATTCTTTAAATACTATGAAAAATATTTCAAAACTTTGGATGAGAATAAAAATCTCAGTAAGGGATACAAAAATAAAGAAAACTATTAGTCTTGCGAAAACATATAAACCATGAATAATTTATCATAAATAAATACTTTTCACATTTAAGAAGTAATAAATACACTTCACTAAATATAAGATCATTTATTACCATTTTTGTAATCAAAATATTACCTTAAAACGCATATAACGAAACATATAACATATAAAGGTAACTTCTTACATAATCATACATACATGAAATAACTATACAATCAACTTCCACACATATCACTCTTAAAAATGGAATAGCCATATGGCCAAATTTCATACCCAGTGAATTTGAGGTTATAACGTGACCACCCTTACTTGGTTTATCATAGAACCAACCATATTTGGTATATCATATAACCACCCATATTTAGTTTATCACATAACCACCCATCAAATGTCCAAGTACCATTATATAATCATAACACATAAAATATTTCAATTATCAACATTTTCACTCATAAAATTTGCAATCATCAAAAATAATTACAAGATATTGATATAATAAAACCATTATTAAAATGATTTCTAATACCAAAATACTTGAAAAGGGAATATAGTATTTATATTTATTTTAAAAACATTTTGGCCTTTAGAGGAATCCAAATAATAAATAATGGTCACTATGGTGGAAAAGTTGTTGTCACCGAATACGTTAAAAAACATTACTTTTGTCATTTAGTAAAATTATTCATAGAAAAATATTCCTTTAAAAAACATTTGAATGAAATTAAATTTCAAATGGATTAATTATATACCATATAAAATATGGTGGTGTATATTATCAAAATATTCCTTAATGAAAGGATATTGAGATGAATTCCCTTACTTTAAGTTCAATTAATCATGTATGTTCCTTGCTCTCCCTGAATAATAAACATAGGTTAATTTCTACTTTCATGAGAACATTTTTCATTTTTATTATTTATTTTATATCACTTATTACCATGTTATAAAAATTTCATAATTATTTATGTTTATATTGGATGTTTTGTCGATATTTATTACTTGAGTCGAAAATGAACATGGTTTGATACCACTAGTCCTTTATCTATAGCAAGGAACATAAGTACTTAATATACAGAATAGTATTCATGTCATTATTATCATTTTTATACATAAATTATACCTTTAAATAAATCCATGAAGTAAGGTTATGAAAAATAAACAATGTTATAATCATGGAGATGGTAAGACATATATACACATGAGTAACATTTTCAATTTTTCATTGATCGTTATAGAAAGAAGGTAAGTACTATTTTATATTTAAAAAATTATCATAACATCATTAATATCATATTAATCATTTAAATATACTTATATATATATATATCATATAAGTGATATAATGAATAAAAACGAGTCACATCGCTTCATGGAGGTGATAGTTCATAAGTACGCACGAACGATGTTAACATTTTTATGTGTATGGAAGTATGAATGTAATTGATGTATTATTATATTATAATAATTATTATGTCATTAATATCACATATTAAAATTGATTCAATTATTATAACCAATCATTAGATACAGTTATGGAAGATGAATTAGATCAGTTCATGGAGGTGATAGTTCACACGTATGCAGGAACAGTTAATTCCTTTCCCATTTAAAGGAAGTGGAGATGGATTTAGGGGATGATATTAACATAAAAAAATATAATTATATTTAGGATTATATATCTATTATCTGATAGTGGTAGTATTATATTTCAGGGAATTTTAAAAATAAAGAAAATATAAATACATAAAGAAAATGATACCTCTTATTCGGTTGATCAACTTTGAAGAACACCCGAGCACCTCTAAGGAGGGTGTTATAAATAAAATAAGGAATCAAGAATGTGGGGGAGGGATTATAGGAAAGTTTTTTGGTATATATTGGATGAAACAAAAGTTTTTTTAAGTGTTAGTAAAAGATAGGAATGAATTCATTTTTATTGGAGAGGGGAGGGGCACCCTTGGAATTATAAAAAGTATTAAATTAATATAAACTCAATTTCGATTCAAAATGGTCCCAAAATAATTTATTTGTAATATATGATAATTTTTTTTAATAATAATCATCCAATTAATAGCAGACATTTTTTTAATATTTTTTCAACCTTAATTTTTTTGTTTTAACCCTTATTTTACCCTTTTTAATCTTACCGTGATATCATGTTATTTTCACTTTGTGGGTTACTATAATTACCATAAAATTTTAAACAATAAAAAAAGTGTAATTTATGACATATTTGGACTTATACTACCCATTTTTCTAAATCTTATATTTTTAGGAATTTTATAACATTTAATAAAAAATGTTATATTTTAAAATACCAATAGTGTCAATTATGACACTATTCATTATTTAACTTCTATAAAATATCATAATAGAAAAATAAGTTATAAAAAACTATTTTAAATAATCACCAACATGTAAAATATATCTACAATTTTATTTATGGCATAAATTATGTCATATAAAATTTATTTTAATATTTATAATATCATTTATTTGATTCTTTCATTAATTAAGAAATTACTACATCATCTTTGTGTCATAATTAAATTAAATTATATAATTTATGAAAATTATAAATAAATTACCATGATGAAAGTAATTTTTTTATATTTCCAATGACTATTTATATTCGAATAGATCCCACATATAACTCCATATTAAAATGCTTTACTTTTTTAAAAAAATGTAACAAAATGACTATTCATTGAATATAATATTATAAATGAATTATAGTCATACAAGTGGCTCCAAGTGGTACTAAAATTGACCCAAGTATACTCATGGTTATAATACACTCATAAAATTAAATTAAGACAAGTGTTAAGGTAGTTTTATATTATTTTAATATTATTTTTACCTTTAATTAACTAATTTACCTTTAATCGCGTTAATAAAATTTATTATTAAAGTTACTATTCATAATATCTAAAAATAAAAAGGAACTATTTAAGTAATTTGGAACTTATTATTCTAAATATGGAATCCATTTTTCCAAATTCGAAACACATAATTTTCAGTAATTAATTTAAAATTAATCCCTGTTGTCAAAATGAGAAAACATGTTTTTTTAATCGTAAAAACCATCAAAAGAATGAGATGCGTTTACATCTAAGTTCAATGTGAAATTACTTCCAATGGAAAAATTTATTAAATGTTAAAAAATTATTTTAATTATACTTTAAGAAAATTAAAATGAAAATCTAGCTATTTAAATAAAATAGATGAAAAATCAGGTTTGAATTAAAATTAAGTGTTTTCACTATTCATTAAATAATGAATTTTATCAGAAAAATATCCAAATTCAACCAAAGTAAATTTTTTATGTCCTAATTAGAAAGAATAAGATTATGTTTTATAAATATAACATATAAAAGTGAAAAAAAAAACAATATTTAAAAAGGGTTCACTATCAAAAGGTGGTAAAACTACCTTTTAAAAATATTAGAGTATTTTATGCTTAAAATTGGATGTCTTCGCATTTTAACCCTCTAGAATTTATTGAAAGAAAGGGAAAATATTGAATTAACATGGGTAAACATAATGAAATTAGTTTAGTTCATTCTTCCAATACAACGACTAGGTGATAACTACCATTTAAAATAATAATATTAATAATATATTATTTTTCGGTATAACTCAGTCTTGTGTGCAACATAATATTTCAGAGAAACCCATTATTGCATGTAGATTACACTATCAGACATAGAATACACTTTAAATTAAAATTAATATCTAATTCATAAATATTAATATATTTTAGAAAGTATTATTCTATAATTACCTAGGATGTTACAATTAGCATATTTTAAAATTTCTACAGTATTATCTTTACCCATATAGATTATTTTACTTTTAATAATTTGTCTCATGTTTAAATGATATTTTTTTCAACTGATTAATGATCAATTATCAGGATGGAAGTAAAGTGATATTTCAAAAATTTATTATTACTTCTATATAATTTTAGCATCACTATTATTGAAAAATTCAATTCAAATGATTTTTTCAGCAACTTAAGTATTCAAATCACTTGAATTAAATTGTCTGAATTATGAGACACCATGTCATTTATCTAATAAAAATTAGTCCATGTTATCTTTTTTAGTTGATTATAAAATGTCAACTCTTATCTCTATCTCAAAAAGTGAAATACCATGATAAACTCGACCACTTAATTTCAGGATGTTAGACATCATGCTGAATGAAAAAGGTAATATCAATAAAATCATGATGTTTAGATTTAAGGTAAAAATTATTTTCTTAGTTTTAAATTATGAAATAGGATTGGGTTTATATTTATGAATAATGGGGAAAAATTTTATATATTTGATTTGTGTGAATGAATAACTGAGGGATAAGATGTTAAATCATGGCAAAAAGTTTAAGAAGGAAGTTGAATAAAGGACGTGTTTATGTATCGTGCATTTAGAATTATGATATAGTGGTATTTTATTAATGATATTATGATATAATATAAATGTTATGAGAATCATGAAATAACTAATTATTATTCTATAATTGTGTTTTTTTTAAATTTAGTAACATATTTTATATGGAATCAATACCCTGAAAAGTGATTTACTGAAATTTTTAAAAATTTTAAATACATTTATTTAAGAAAATTTGATTGATAGATAAATAAAACTTTCGTTTAATATTTTATTTATGTTATGAAAATAATATTTGATTAATGTTATTTTATTTTTTGTGAAATAATAATATTTATTGAAAACTATAGAGGTTAAAAAGTGATTTGATGATTAATTTTATTTTTGAGGGTGCTCATCACATTTTTGGTAATATTACAGGATCTCGGTGAATTATGAATGTGATTATCACATATATTTTTATATTTATAATGTAATTATATTAATATAGTTTTTTCAAAAATTAAAACCCATTGGTTGGGAGACAAACCATCACATCTAAGAAGGCCAAAAGGCATGAACCTGCAATCAAAGGGTGAGAAGGGTGAAATACATACCATTGGAAAATGAGATATCTTGGTTAGTAGGAAATTTTATTTTATATAAATATTAATTTGATTTTGGGAAGCATATTATGAGATTAATTTATTTTGAATTTTTCATTATTTTTACGTCGTTGATAAAAATTTTGGAGACATTTATTTTGTTTTATAGATGTTTAAGGTATATGCAACCCATCAGTTTAACATGCAAAAAATTTATTTGAGGAATAATGACCTTAATTTTTTTGACATTTATTTATAGTTATTGATAACCTTTATGGTTCATACGATCTTTCATGTTGATGAAATTATGGGTTATTAAAATTTGGGAATATATGCTTATCTTATAGATAACCATGAGATTAAAAAGTTACCAGGTTATTAAGTGAACAATGTTATTTCAGAAAAATTTCACTATATTTTTTAGAAACAATATAAAACTATTGTAAGAAACATATTATTATATAATATTTGATTTTATCTGAGGAACAAAGATTAAATTATCTTTTTTTAAGCATATATGATTTTAATGTTTCTTCATAATGATCTAGGTACTTTACGTAATTGATTATCATATTTTAGATATTTTATGATTAGGGGATATACATTTTTTATATATGTTTTTTTGTGTGACTAATATTTATTAGAGATAAATGTTAAATTATTCTTATAGTAATATTTAATCATATCCTTATTTTTTTTTGGTTTATTAATTTTTTTTTGGAATATTTGGAATAATTTTAAGGTTATTTAATTATCTAATGATCTATGTCGAACTTGGAATTATATTGTTGAGGCTTTGGATATTAATATTATCTTTCATCATATGAAGGTTTGTTCATTTTTGGTGTTGTCTTACATTATGTTAATTTTTTGATTTTGGTTACTATTAAAATATTTGTGGAATAGGTTGTTATACTTTTATGAATTATTTGATCCATTATAATTTTATTCTAGTGATTCAAGCCTAAAAAATTCATGTAGAATACTCATCCTTTAGAGAAACAAATGAGATTGTGGTGGAGATGTATTAATGAATGAAATTCTACTTATTAAGTAGGAATATTTCCTTATTTTATTATTTTAGATAGTATAAAAATTCCTCAACTCTAGGAAAGGATCATGAAACAAGAATGTTATCATATTACTTTCATTTATAATAAATCGATGAACTTTCTCACATCTCTTTGGCTTAAGGTTTTTTAGTCATTAAATTTCTCAGAATCATTCAATTTATTATGAACAATGATATCTATCACTATATTGATTATTTGGATACTAATTTTCCTCTAAGTTCATATTTTCATTCCCCAATAATTTTCTCTAATTTCGATTCCAAGTTATGTATTATTCTAGACGACTTTCATATATCCCTTTCTCATTTTTCACGAAGAAATTTTATTAACCCTCTTTTTGTTGTGGGATTTCAATAAAGGTATTTTAAAATGTAAAAATCGTGAATAATGAGCCCAAGTTGAAATTGAGAGGAAAAAATTTATTAAATGGGGGAGAATTTAATATTATTATATTTTAAATAAACGCTATGTTCGATAGCATATATAATAGGCAATAATGAGCTTAAGAAACCCATGAAAAATTATTATTTAAATATTATAGTTATAACCAAACTATTAAATTGTTTGGTGAAAATATGATTAAAATAATAAATTAATTATGATATATATATATATATATTTGACTCAATAAAAATTTATTTATTAGTTCCTAGTAAATAAACACTCAATGTTTTAATAAATTTATTTTATGATTAAAAAATATGTTTTATTCAAAAATAGTTTTTATTTATTTTTTGAAGGAATATTATAATTAATTTTAGTAAAGTTTAGGAATTTTAAATGATAAAAGGATATTTTTTTAATTTATCATGAAAAAATCATATTATGATGACTTTTTTAGATTTTTTTTGAAAATTTTAATTTTTCAATGAATAATAAAAAATACTTATTTTTCTTAAAAATAATATTTTCTTTTCAAGTAAGTACATTGTCACATTGTATTATGTATTAATTTAAAAAATTTATTAGTTCCTGTTGATTAAAAATAATCCAATAAATTTTTTTAGAATTAATAATATACTTGAATTTGGTATAAAACGTGTTTATACTTAAAGATTCATTTTTATGGAAAATCTCTTAACATCGCGTTTCATGGGTCTAATAAAAAATTAAATTATTCCAATTATGTAAATTTAATTTGATAAAATGGATTAAATATTTGTAATAATAATAGTTAATATTAGTTAATAAGTTAAACTTAATTTCTGGTCAATATGAATAAAAACTGTAGTAATTTTTTTTACCACAATAAAGATAAAATGGGTGAATTATTGTTAAAACTAATGTTCTAAAATTTGAATTCATTAAAAAACATTCATTAATATCATTTTATGAGTATATTTATTCCATAATCCTCTAAAATTATAAAATATTAACTTTTCCCCATTTACCGTTGATTTTGGCCATTATAATATTTTATATAAAGGATAAAGAAAAATATTTCTCTCTCTTGGATTTTTTAAATAATATTTTTTGAAATGGATAAAAAAAATTATTTTTGGTTATATATGGTTATATAAAAAAATATTTTTATATCATTATGGATTATTTTAAATTTCTATTGATGAAATCATTACCGTAAATGCTTACGCAACGCCGACACAGTGCTTTTGCGAGAAGTGGAAAAACAATTTTTTTTTTAAAACTCAAAATGTAATATATAATGGGTGAGTTGTATTTTTCTAGGAATTTTGTAGATATATATTACATTTTATGGGATATTTTAATGGTTTATATTCTAAATTAATTACTATACTACAGTCTTTAATGTCAAACTAAATGAATAGTGGAAAAAATGACATTAAAGATATTTTATGTTGAGTACTATTTTATTTAATTATTTAAAAATCATAAAAATATTTAAATAGGATAATTAAGATGATAAATGGTCTAAAATTTTATCCCTTAGATATTTATGAGACATTTTTAACCTTATAATTAAAATTATAACCCTATAATATTGAAAAGGTCATTACCAAATTTAAGTTTGTATTTGGTTAACAAAGGGATTAATCCAAAAGATAAGGTTTAAAATGATTTCAAATCCTGTATAAATTTTATATGATCATTTAATTATGACCATATACTCATTTTACTTGAATCCATTTTAATTTAGAACCATATGACATAAGTTAGACACATATTATCTTATAATATTTTATGAATTTCCCAAACCATCCCTTCTTAAAACCCCATATATCTTTTCTATGCACCACATTGAGCAATCAAAATCAAAAAAACCTAGAAAAAGTATCTTATATAAATCCATATCAATTATTTAGATGTTTTTTCTTCTTACAAGACCATTAAAAAGGTCCGTAAGAAGGGATATAAAGGAGGTCAACCAAAAAAGAGGTAAACATCTATCCCAAACTCTTTAAATCTATTTCTTCTTATAACTCATTAAAATAATCTAAAACCATAATTACATAATAAAATTAGTATCTATAATATTATTTAATGTCATTATGACTATGTAAAAACCCATTTTTATCTCTTTTTTCCTTTCTATTTCTTCGTGTGGATTACCACCTCCATGAAGCGATGTGATTCATTTTTCATCATGATATCACATGATTGGTACATATAATGTATCTAAACTGATTATATTATATTTATTATATAATTATAATTATTAATAGTTAAAATAATACTTACCATCTTTCTCTCACATTCATTGAAAATGGAAACAATACTCACATATATAGGTCCCACAATCTCTATGATTGTAATGTAACTCATTTTTCTTAACCATATTTCATAGTTTGTTTTAAAAGTACAGTTAATTTATAAAAATTATAATTTTTTTATTATTCAGGATATAATTGAAGAATTACCTCTCTAACTGTGTTCAACATAGCAAATTCATTTTTCAACTACGAACCGAATGCCCTCAAAACACACAACACGAACTTAACTGATTAATAATTAAATATTTTACTGAGATAAATGAAATAAATGATATAATTATAATGCATTAAACTTTTAAAAGGTCCGTAATAAATAAAATAATTTATATAATTTTATTATATAGGATTTAATGAAAATACATAGAAAGTCTATACTTGAGGTAATATATTTCGTCTCAATTTCATTTTAAGGAGGAATACTTTAATGTGATACACCTAATTTCTATTATATGGTGTATACAGTAACCATTTTACAATCTATATCTTGAATAAATAATACTTCATTCTATTTAATATTAAAATTCAAACTAATTCATTACAAGGGATTTTAAATTAATGATATCAAGTGGTAAGGGGTTTCATAACTCAATTTCCTTTCAATGGGTTATAAATCTTCTTAATTGACTTTTTTATTCCATGATTATGTGTGAATTGATTAGTAAATCATTTTATTATGTATTTAAAATTTATTTATTTGGATTTTTATATGGTAAAATAAACACTTCATTGATTATATATAACTTCAAATTTATTATCTTTTCAAGGGTTTTCCTTTTATAAATATTATTTTCTTGATACATGTTTCTTGTCATGAACCATGATTTATTTTAATGGTGAAAATATTGTGTGATGAATAAATTTTGAAATATTAATTCATTTAATTTAATTTATTTATTGATCCATCTCATATTTCTTATTTTAATTAGTCTTGATTTTGAATTATACAAAAGCAGCGAAGGCTTTATGTTACAATCTTATTTTCTGGGGATTTTTTATATTCGTGGATTCTTTGGGAGAGTACAAATTATATTATTTTATTAAACCAAATAACTTTTATAATCCTATATTAATAAATGTGTTTTAAATTATTAGTTTCTATATCCTATATTATTTATTAAATAAGTATAAATAATGTTATTTGAATGTGATACTGATCTTGTATCTTCTTTTAGATTGGGATTCATTCTATTCCATATCCATGTTTTCTAAAATGTTTTTATAAATTATTTTTTAAATATAATTGATTTATGAAAGTTATTTTATTGAAAATTTACCCTATTTTAAAAAAATTTAAAATGAAATTCCAAATTTATTTCTGTATTTCTCATCTTTGGATCTGTTTTCAAAAGATTAAAAATAATGTTTAGTTTTAACATTGAAGAAATGAATTGTTTTTCCTGCTATCATGGACATTATTTGTTTTGAATATCCCATTATAAGTTTCCAATATTTCTTTAAAGAAAATTATTTCTATAGTATTTTTTTATTTTTAGTTTCTAAATGTAATTTTCAAAGTTGAAAGGGTATTTTCATCAAGAATGTTTTAATGACTTTTTTATGGTATTTATATTCAAAAATGATAACAACCTTTGATGTTAGTTATGATACACTAGGGATATTTTTAATGATAAAATCCTTAATTATTCTTTGGATGGAATGTGTGATTTTCATGAAACCCATATATTTTCCATGGGTAAATCAAGATATGAAAGAACTCTGATTATTAAAATATTGAAAAATGAAATCTTTTATGAATTATAATTATGTAATGGTTCATGGAAATTTTATATATAGATGGGTGAGTGTAGAATAACAATATTTTAAAATTAAATACTATGTTCTATAGTGTACAAGATACACAATATAGATCACAAATAAAAAATTAAATCTTAATTATTTAAATGTGACTATTATAATCTAGCTGTTAAATTGGGGGTGTGAACAATCACTACTGGAAATTGGTTCTATACCCACGGTTTTCCAGAACCGTTGGTATAGGGATAGTATGGGAACCTATGCCCACAGTTTTGGAAAACCGTGGGTATAGGTCCCCTATACCCATGGTTTTGTCAAAAACTGTGGGCATAGGTTTTTTTAAAGACCTATACCCACGGTTTTGCCAAAACCGTGGGTATAGGGATTGCTCGGGAGACCTATACCTATGGTTTTTCAAAGCTGTGGGTATATGGGGTATTTTTTTCAAAGATCTATACCCACGGTTTTGAAAAACCATGGGTATAGGTTTCCCGTGTTATGGCGGGGAAAAAATGGGAAAAAAATTGCATGGGACGAAATAACTTTTACGCGGGAATAGGGTCTTATATAATATAATTATATGGATACCAATATTTATTAAAATAAATTCAGTAGCTTCATTGTTTTGGTTCCCCATTAAGTTTTGTGAAGTATGGTGTTTGAATCTCAGTAAGGTAAATTTTTAAATACACCAGGAATATTAATATAAGTATAAAATTGTATAGATATATAAACAGAATCCTTGTAGCGTAGTTGGTTCGCTGCTCTACTTTGTCCCTACAGGTCGCGTGTTCCAAACCCGCTGATGACATTTTTTAGATAACATCATTGATATTAATATATTAAAATAAAATTATTTATGTATACATATAAAAACGTCAGCCCGGTTGGTCTGTCGGTGAAGTGCGGTGCCTTACCCAGCGGGAGTCACGGGTTCAAATCCCTCGCGGCGGTATTTTTGAAATTTCAATTCCCCACGGTTTGAAACCGTGGGGTTAGTGCCCTGCCACGTGGTAAGTACCATGCCATGCATACTGTTGGTGTGTGACACACCTATACCCACATTTCTACCAAACCGTGGGTATAGGTCAAGACCCCTATACCGACGCCTTTCCATCCCATGGTTCCCAAAACCGTGGGTATAGCTATACCCACGGTTTTGGGGGCTATACACACGGTTTTGAACTGTGGGTATAGCCCATTTTTTCAGTAGTTAATATTAAATAAAATATGAAATATATAATGGGAATACTCATTGAAAAATTATTAATTAATTTATTGTAAACAATCACTGAAATTTTTAGTAAAGTCCTTATATTCTTCAAAATAACATTTATTTCAAAAAATGGGTTTCATTTTATTTTATGAGTGAATATTATAATTAATTTTTGGAACTTTTAAAAAATTAATTTCTTAAAATTAATTTATTTTTTGAAATAATAATATTAATTTTTTACTTTGGGTGAAATTTTGGGATTTTTCAGAAAATATTAGGTTTTTAGTGAATAATGAAAATTCAAAATTTTGGGAAAATGTCATTTATTTTCATAAATTAAAAAAATATGAAATTAACATTATGTATTGAATTTTATTTAAAATAACAAGATTATAATTTATTTATATTTAATACACTTAAAATATTTTTAATATCTTTATATTGTGTTTTATAATAAAGTTATTTTTGGTTTCAAAATGATATTTTTCTGAAAACTCTTTTAAAATACACATTTCTCTCCTTTTAAATTAATTAAAATAATCCTAAATAGGTAATTTTTTAAAATAAATTTATAGATTATATATCAGTAATTATTAATTTTGTTTCATTCAATTATTATTACTAATCAAATAGTTAATATAAAGTCATCTTTTTCTTGAAAAATACTCTTCTTGAAAACCTACTTTTTCATCGCGTCTATGGGTTTTGTTTTTAATTTAAATTTTCCAATTCTATGAATTGAATTTGGTAAAATGGATTCCATTTTTTTAATAAAAAGTTAAAAATTAGGCAGTATTTCTATTTTAAATTTTTGGCATAAAAAATTAACCATGGAATTTTTTTACCACAGTATAGGTAAAATAATGAAACACATTAATGTTAAAAGGTAAAAGCATAAAATAAATAAAATATGAAATATGAAATGAGTGGTTTTTTTTATTGAACTTAAAAAACATTTATTACATTAATTATCAATATAATATTTTGTAATTAATTCCACCCAAATTTGGTTGGCTTTAAATATAAAATAATCATTATTTAATCACTTAAAACCACCCCTTCTCAAGTATAAATACAACTCATCTCCACTCCATTTATCATTAAAAGACTTTAATATCATAGAATCTATTAAAAACCCACTATGAAACACTACCCACTTATCCAAGTGCCACTGGTCTCACCAAAGACAAATTTAATATCATTAAGGGGTCCTTTATAGATGTGATATTTAAGAGGTAACTTCCTCAAACTACCTATATTAATTTATATACATCTTATACCTTATCCAAACCTCCTTCATTCATCAAGGAATAATTAATCCAGTACCATGTATATAATACAATATTGTATTTCTAATTTAATATCTTATATCCTTCCATTTTATTATCTCATCTTATTTAATGAAACGAAACCATTTTTTGAATTATAGTAGTAAACTATCTCCATGGATAAGGAGTTGTTTTATTAATTCCTTCAAGGATGGTAATACAACTATTATTATGGTTAAATAAAATTTTAATAGGTATATTATAACTTATTTCTTATTTTGGAACTAATATAAAGATATAATATTAAATAAAACAAAACTAGTTCATAATGGTCAGAAAAACCGCCAAAATAAACTAAACATTTATCATTAACATTTTTATCAAATGAATAATCATTGTACAAGAAATAAACATGATATATATGAACATTTATACTTATATAAGTGAATTAATACAATTTATTTCCACTTCTTGTGACTTATTCCCATTTTAAAAGAATATCCACAATTATACTCAAGTGAACCAACCATGAAACCCTGAAACGAACGCTCCTAGAATGAAAAAATTGATCTTTATGGCTCATATAACTGGATATAAAGGTAATTAATAAACTTATAATAAATTAAATATAAATATAAATTGTTCTTAATTAATTAATTAATTAATATAATTTTATTACTGAGGACATTAAGAGTAAGTAAAAAACTCCCGAACACAAGGTAAGAGACTCTAACTAAAAAACCTCTTTTTAAATGTTTTAATGATTTATTTTATAAATATTTTTATTTCATGTACATGATTTTAAAATTATTTTTATGAATGTATTAATATGTTAATAATTTTTTTTAAAAATATAATTTTCTAATTTCTCTAAATTTTTTTCAAAAATTGATCTTTCTAAGGTTTTTGTCAAGGTAATTTTTTTAAAAAGATTATCCTTTCAAAGTTTTATTTTACAGAAGCCAAAAGGAATGTTTTTTTGTTATTTATATGGAAATAAATTTTTTTATAACATCAGTCCATCTTAATATTTTGAATCTTTCTTTACAATTTTATATGGATACTTTCAATGAAAATGTTTACATTATAGGTGCACAATTTTTTAAAATGAGTGATTTCATATTTGCTTCAAATAATGTATTTATGATGTAATATTTCATGATTTATGTTTATTTTATAGTTCATGGGAATTTTTTATGATGATGGGTGGTCCCTTTATAAACCAATTATGAGTGATTCTATAATAAACACAGATGATTGGTTATATTATTAACCAATGATGGGTGCTTACATGATAAAACAAGGATGGGTAGTTACATTATAACCTCTAATTCATTGGATACTATGGAGTTTAAAGTTATTGATATTGGTTATTAAATTTAACAAAAGGTTTGAGAACTATTATAGCTCATGGGTGATCCTGGTATAACTCATTTTAAGGGTTGATCCCCATTATAGCTCATGAAAAATGAGTGTTCCATATATAGATTATACGAAGTGTTGATCCCCATTATAACTCACAGGTGAGACTGATATAGCTTATATAAAAAGTTATCCCTATTATAGATCTACAATGTATTGTTTAATGATTATATTGTGATTATTCCTTATGTTTATTCCAATTAAAAAGGTTTTAAAAACGTTTTGTGAATGTGATTCTCTATGATTCCAAAAAGGGTTTTATTTAACTTACTATGGATTTTAATGACTTTATTTGAGATAAAAGTGTGTGTATCTTCATGTTCAAATCAATTAATTCATTTTATCAAATATAATTAATATAAAATTAAATATTTAATGTGATATCTTATTTTTTACTAGACAAATACATTTCCTCATTTTATTTTATTTATCGAGATTTTTATGCTCATACAAAGTTTTAAAATGTTTTTATTGGGTGAAAGGAAGGGTAAGTAAAATAATGAGGTCAAGATAAAAATTTTGAAGTTCAATCATGAAAGGAAACCATGTTTTATTTTAATTTTTTTTTGTGAAAAAATGGATAATGTGTTGAAGTTTCCTATTTGTAAAATATGAGTTTACTATATAAGATTTTGTCCTAATTCTCTAAAAACATAAACCAAAAAGACCCTAATGATTATAATAATGTGAATTATAGTTACAATCACTAGAATATGCGATGTTTAAGGTCGCGTACTTATAGTTTGTATCAATATAGGGTTTAGAAAACTTTTGATATTAGGATATTTCCTTGTAAGGTTTTCTTAAGAGTTATAGATTCATCATTGGTTTAATGGTTTAAGGATGATTATAAGTTAAAAGTCTTAGACACCCCTTTAGTGGTATATAGTGATGGATTTCTAAGATATTAATGATAAAATAAATTTAGGTATAAATGATTTAAAGGTTAAGGTGTCATAGATTTTCTATGGGTATCATCTTTAAAAGGGTCATTTTCATTTTGAATTATAATAATTCATTTCATGTTTTAATGATGTTATTTTCTAAATATTATGGATCCTTTATCATGATTTAAGGAAATTGATATTTTAAAAAATTCTTATCCCTTCCGAATGATTTTATTATCACTGTTATTTAAAAATATTATTTAAATGACATTGAAAACTTTATAAAAATTAAAATAACCTGTAATATACTATTTGTATTTTCTAACACATTTTATTTTCTCCAAAAATATTATTGGTTATGGTACCTTTTTCATTTTATTTAAAAATTATAAATTTACACCTACTCTATTGAAAAGTGAAATTCAACAAATAAAATGACCATTTACTTTCTAGAAGTTGGCCATCATGTCAAAAGATAAAGGGGATATCAATAAAATCATGATGTTTGGATTTAAAGTATGAATTATTTTCTTATGTTTAAAGTATTCCTCATTTTTTGGTTGATATTGATGAATACTAAGGATATAATTCAAATCATTTATTATAAGGATGAATTGTTAAGTAAAAAAGATGATAAATCATGGTTAATGGTTTAAAAAGTAAGTTAAATAAAGGAGGTATTTATGTATTGAGATTTCAAATTTATGATATATTGGTATTTTATATATATTACAGGAATCATGGAACCCTCAATGATTTTTCTAAAATTGGTCTTGTTTGCATAAATTTAAAAACATATGTTAGATGGAATCGATACATTTGAAAAGTAGTAAAAAGGTAATAATTTTTAAAGTACATATAACCCTTAAATTTATGATATGAAAAATTTTATTTAAGGAAAAATTCATTTACTTTTAGTAAACATAAGTTTAAAGGTATCGATAGTCATTTTGGTTAATATGGTCTCTGAAGTTGAGGTAATTTTGGGTTATTACATTGTTTTGTGATAAAAAATAATTTTTTTTGAGATAAACATTGAGGATAAATATATCAAGTTTATTTTTAAATATGTTTTTAATATATCTATAATTTATAAGTTTTATGTTAATATAGTTTTATAAAAGGACATCCCAAAAACTGTGTGATAAACCATTATATCCAGAAAGGCCATGGGGATCCAACCCACAACTGAAGGGTTATAAGGGTGCTTCTCTGACACTTATACTACGATAATTACCAATTATTATGATATTTTTTTATTTGAATGGTTTGATTTTTGAAAAATAATATTATTTTAGGAATATATGTTTTATCTTATAGATACCATGGTATTGGAAAAATAATTGTTTGATTAAGTGAGTAACATTATTTCAGAAGACGTTCACTATTTTGGGAACCTTATATAATTAAGGTATATAGAATATTATAGATTTTTTGAGAAATAAAGGATGAATTATCTTTCAGAAATATATAAAATTTATGGTGAATTAGGTTATTTATTGAAATTATTAGTATATGTTGAAGATTATCTGATTTTGGAAATTAAATTATGAAATGATACTTTAAGAGTGATAGATATTATTTTAAGTTGTATATTAAATTTATATTGTAATAACATGTGATCAAATTATTTTGACTTTTAGGTTTCAATTTTATTCAAGATTATTTTGGGGAATTTTAAGAATAAATATTTTTGAATAATCTATGTTAAACTTTTGGTGTTACTATTTAATTTTATAGGTTAAAGTAGTTTTTAAAAAATTAAATTATCTTGTACTAACCATTTTTTTAATTCCTAAAGATAAGAGGAAAAAATAGTTATAATTTTTTGGATTTTATGATACGTTGAAGTTGATTCAGATGATTCAGGTATGAAAAATTCATCCTGAATACTCCTCATTTGGAGAAAAGAAGAGGATGAAATTATAATTCTAAAGTATGTATATTTACTTATGTTTATATTCTAAGTAGTAAAATAATTCCCAAAATCTAGGAAAAGTTTTTTGAAATAAAAATGTTATTATTTTAATTTTCTTATCGAGAAATCAATGTCCTTATAACCTATCACAGACTTATGATTTTGTGATGGCTAAATTTCTCATGATTATATTCTCTATCCATATTTATAAGTTCATGATCATTTTATTTTACCTTATATGTACATGTTTTTCTATATGTAAACATATAACATGTTATTTTTGATGAAATTATTACTTTACTTTCTCACTTTTTAGGATAAAGTTTTATTGATCTTTTTTATAACGTGGGATTTCAAAAATGGTATTTTGAAAAGTAAGAACTATAACTTTCAATCATGAGTTCAAATTGTGAGGATTAAATTTATTTGGGTGTGTGTGGGGGGGGGGGGGTTGAATTTAAAATCCTAATATTCTAAAATTAAATATTATATTCGATAGTATATAAGAAACTCAATATATATCATAGACAAACAACATAATCTCAATTATTGAAAAGTGACCGTTAGAGTCTAGCCGTTAAATTAGAGGGTTTTAAAAATATTAATGGCATAATGAAATTTATAATGTTTATACTAATTGATAAATTATTAATTAATTATTTATAAATAATCACTATAATCTTTAGTAAAGTCATTTTATTCTTTAAAAATACATTTTCTTCAAAAAATGGGTTTTCATTCATTTTAAGAGTGAATATTATAATGGATTTTTGGAAATTTTATAAAATTAATTTCATAAAATTAATTTCATTTTTTAAATAAGAATATAGGGTTTTACTTTGGGAAAAATTTTAGGATTTCTCAAAAAATATTGGGGTCTCAATGAATAAGGAAAAACAATTTTTTGTAAAAATTCCAATTCTTTTCATAAATCTAAAATTTTAAAAGTCCAATTATGTTTTGATTTTTTTCAGGTAATATGATTATTATTTATTTGTTTTTAATATACTTAAATTAATTCTAATCAAATTTATATTGTATTCTAGAATAAGTTTATTTTTTGGTTTAAAAACTAGATTTTCCCAAAAATTGTTTTAAAGTACATAATGTCTCTCATTTTTAATTAATTAAACTAATACCTAATGTGTAATGTTTTAAATGAAATTTAGAGATTATATATCCTTATATATTAATTTATTTTTATAACATTATTATTATCAATCACATAGTTAACATAAAATCATCTTTTATATAAAAAATACACTTCTTTAAAACCTGTTTTTTTTTTCACATCTTCGGGTTTTGAGAGTGGGATATTATTTCTAGAGTGAAATCCATAGCTTTAACATAGGTGAAAATTGAATACATGATAAAGGAATACTGGCATAAACTTGAGAGGGAAAATTTTTGTTCTCTTATATTTATCAAATTCTGACCATTTTATTTATTTTCCTTATATTATCCTAAAATTATATAAAAATTCACTATGTATAATTTTTTGAGGGATTGTGGTTGGATTGTTTGGTTAGTCAAATCATGTTTATGTTTAGTTTTCTTTTATAATTAAATTCACCTTTCTTAGACATCTTTCTTCATAATTTTCTTTCTGAATTTTACTCTATTAATAAAGTGATTAAGTGTAATTTGAAGACAATTTTTAATTTCTTCCTATTGTAATAAATAGGAATATTAGACTATAACACTAGTTGAGTGAGCATATACTTGTAAACACGAGTTCATTTAGTGAACGAACATATTAATTTAAATTTATTTGATTGTTTTTTATTTTAATGAAAATTATTGCTTTATCAAGATTATAAATTTTAATTTTCCTCCTAAAAATTAATCAAGACAGTTATCCATAAAATAGGTTAATTTTAACTTAACTAACACTTCACCCTCTTTCCACTCATCATTATAACACATTTATCACATAAAATTTTGAGTATATAAGTCATTTTTGAGTAGTTTACGTATTTAAATGAGTCCTTAAACCATTTCACCCAAATTATTTAGGGATAATACCTGATTACATGTCTCTAATGGTGATTAAAACATATACATTTCAATTTTGAGAGTACTTTAGTGACCACTCACATTATCGAAATTAAAAAAATAGAAAGGTAGTTTCTTTATTTAACATAGTGAATAACATTTATTAAAGGCTAATAAATATATAGGTTTTACTACTATCCATTAGAATAGTTTAGAAATCAATGTATGAATAGTTTTCCATGTGGTAGGCCATGTTACTGAGTAGAGCTCCACATATGCTCTAAACAGGCTTGGAACCGAGGTTTCTTCACAACATGGGCTAAAAAGTTGTGCACGCCTCACATGATATTCATTAAATGGACTAGGTATATAGAATTAGGTTGTCCTCATATAAATAATCAAATATGTTATGAGTTTGGGTGATAGAGTTGTCGGGCATGCCAGCCTATCCCAACCAAGGGGTGCATGGGACGACCAACCAGATTGTCTCTGTCTAGTACTCTATGGTGAGATTACCCAACCATAAAATACATATATTTTTTTTATAATTTAATATGAATATTCATTAAATTTTATAATAATTCACACCCCATAACTGATAATATTATTTTCTTTAAATAATAGGTACATAACCAACTAATTTTACAAATATTCTTGAACATCGTCCATAAATTAACTTCACACTTCATACTATTCTATAAATATCATATATAATACTCACTCCATTACATAGGGAATAAAAACATAATAATTACTAAGTTAATATACTTTGTAAGTGTTGAACATAATATATATCAATAAAAGATCAAAAGTCAGTTTTAAGAAGAACATGCAGAAATGAGAAAATAATACGGGTACATGAACATAACATAAGGAAATCATACCAAATAAAACATATATCATAAATCATTTTTTGACCAATTTTATTTAACATAACATGATAAATGAGGTCTAGTAATATAGGATAATGAGATAATTATCATTATCCAAGGAATCATGAAATAAAATTGTTGAAAAAAATAAATTTGTGGCATAAGAAATGGGCATGTACATAATCATATTATATCATTTATTATGTGGATTCTCACTACAAAGACCATCATCACATAGTGGAAAATGTCCCATAGTGTATTGGTTTCACTCACCTATATCTTTACATGTTATATTGTGATATATAAATCAATACCAAATTTACTAGAGGGTAATATAATTCTGGGCCCACTCATCACATAATGAAAGAGTATTCATATGTGAGACACATGAACATGAGAGAATTCATAATTAAAAATATCTTAATTAAACTATGATATTGAAATGAGCTTCATGAAAATTTTCATATCACATGAGAAAAATTCTATAGAGAAAGAATCAATATGTAATAATTTGAGAATATACCTAGTGTAGAAAAAGAAACATTAATGTATTTTTAAATAGAAGATAAACACATAAGAAAATAATTAAAAACAATTGAAAAAATGAGAAGAAATGGGGTTTTCATTTTTAATATAATTTGTTTTAGAAAGATTTTTTAAATAAATGGTTTTTGAAAAGGATTGATAAATGCATTAAAAAATATTTTAATAACCAAGAAAGCATGAAGGAATTATTTTTAAAGAAAAGTCAAGATAATTATGGAAGAAAGTGACCATTCATAAAAAATGTTAAAATATATTTCATTCAAAAATCTGTAAAAACAAATTTAATAAAAAAATGAACTTAATAAATCATATCATTAGATATAAAGACATACTTAAAAGTACATGAATAATAAAAACATGGAGGAGAAAGATTCCCGACTAAAAAAAGTGATATGGTGGGATTAACATACAAGCATCTTATCAGTTGAAGTATAAAAAATGGGGAGTGAAATGTTAAGAATACATGTAAAACCTCTAAATAACTAGATGATGATAAAATATATTTGTTTATAGAGAGAAATTTAATATTATTTTCCCCAATTTTAATTTAGTAATAAACAATATATATTTCAATATGATATTGGAATAAATCCTTAACTTTACTCTCAACTTCTATAAATGCACATTACCATACCACATAATAAAAATAACTATATTAATCACTTATTTCTAAAATTTAATAATATATATTACTTTCCACACTCTTTCATTATGAAAATTTATTATATATAGACTAGTTAGTATTTTATTTTTTTCGTCATCACATGTTTGTAGTTTTGATCATTTAATTCAGGCATCACAATGGTTATGTTGATCCTTAATGAATTATAAAAAATTCAATATCACTTGATTATTAAATATAATAGAATCATTTTGTTTTAATTATTTATGTATTCCAATGCTCATTGGCTGTAATGTTTTGGTATGGTTGGTAGAATAGAATACATAATTAACTTTTTTCATGTAATTAACCGGTAATAAAAATTTACATTATAATAACCAATAATTATTATGTCATCATTACAAAACTACATTTATAACATAAATTACACTTTAATACAATATATTACTAGTATAAATGTCTTGATAGTCATTAATTTTAGAGAAAAACAAGATATTATTGCACCATTCATTTATGTGTCTAAACTGACCCCAATAAGAGCATGATATACATATAAAGAATAAGGAGTCTAGTGTTATAAGTCGGTCTGAATATATTGGAGGCCTTTAGATTTTTATTTATTTTGGATAATAACCTATTTTTAATTGGGTTGAGAGGGAACCCTTACATGACCCATAGGATAAGTGGTATAAGGCTTAGTAAATAACCCTAAGGCCTAGAGGCACAAGGCCTAATACATGAACAGAAATCCAAACCGAACTATGCTAGAATTTCCACTCCCCAGCATCTCAAACATTAAATTACTAGTTCCCACACCTTGCATGTTTGATCAGCTGAAATTACCCCATACATTGCTATACGGTGCCTGATACCGATAGAGATTTTCACACCGTCTCATTTTTTCAATCCAGTTAGCTCTAATTTGGTGGCTCTACTTGCTCAAAACCCTCTTTTGGGGCCTTCACTTATTATTGGGCATGTATTGTCTCAAACATAATCTATGAATCTATTTTGATTTTTAAGCCCATAAATATCTTTGTTTGTTTTACTAATGAATTAATTTTAAGTATTTTTTAGGAATATATTCCTTGAAAAGTATATCTTATTTATTGGTTAATTTATTTATTTTAAGAATTCTAGATGTTTTTGAAAGTATTCTTGAAAAACTGTGCATACCCTACTTTTGGAATGAAAGGTATGGATCATATACCCTATTCTATTGAAAAAATACGAATCATGTATTCTAAATTGTGGGTAAATTATGGATAAATAACCCAATCTATGGAAGAAATAAATAATTTTATGGAATAAATGTATGGTTCATCAACCATTATTTTGTGAACAAATGTATGTTGTCAACTATAGTTTTGGAGTTTATCGCTACACAAAGGAAGCCTACATTTGATTGGTTAATGATGGAGTTATAAATTAAAGATATTATCCACATGTTCGGTAATTGTCTTAAAGGAAGTAAATATCTTTTTAAAGATGTTTTATGAATGATTAAAAGGATTTTATTAAATTGATTAAATCCATCCTATTTATATGAGATGTTACGACTATCTTGATTTATTTAACTTGAAACTATCACTATTTTTAGGTGATATTATTGGATCTATTAGGAATAAAAGAAATCAAAGACTTCTTGTTAAATAGAAAGAACATATTCATTTATGATATAGTTCAATATATTAGTGAATATTTAATTTCTTTAATATATTAAAGATCAAATGTCATTGTTGTTATAAAGAAACTACATTTTAGAGAAATACATATTTCAATCTTGTGCCTACTAAAAATACTACTCTTGCAACTACTACTATTTTCTTATTGCTATTTTTGTTGAAGATTATTTGGAACCATGGTCTCATTGAATTTGTTCATTATTAAAGACATTTATCTTTGAAGGAGAAGATCCATTTTCTATCAATGTCTTCTACAATTGTGAACTAGACTCTTTTTATTCTATAAAATCAAAATCTAATGATTTATTAGAGTTTTGGTTGCTCGAACTCAGTTGTGGTGTTTGAGTATTAGCTTATCAGACTAATTTATGGAGAAATCATTTGCTTATAAAATAACCAGAAGGATTTAAAAGAGTATTGTTATAAAGGTTTCAACTTCTTTCAATTATTTGTTAATATATTGTGATAACATGGTCTATTTAGATAAAATCACCAATACTACAGAGAGAGAATTGGTGGAGTGGAGTAGGGGATCTTTGTTTCTCGAATATCTATAAAAATTACTATGTAATTATTCTCTATTTAAAAACTACTCAACAAACATAAAGAATAGAACACTTTATATCTATTTAAATCACAAATAAGGATAAAAGTTGGAATCTATCTAGAATTCTAAAAAGACAGAATTCACCCCACTCTTGTGTATCTTTGTATTTTTCTGACCTAACAATCGGTATCAAAGGAGTTTTTTTGAAGAAATAAGATAAGCTCTAACGAGTTAAAAATAAAGGTATATACAAAGATATATGTTAATGGATGATCTTAGAAAAGGTATATCAATTATCCATGATTCTTTAATTCAATGGTGATAATTATGGATGTTGGAAATTTATCATATTATCTCTTTGAAAAATCTTAGATTCAATGTATTCATGAATATTGTCACTCAGTATTTAATCCATGAAAAATTGGAAACATGGAATGATACCAAAGAAACTATGTATGGTATCAATTCAAAAGGAATGAATTCTATTATATGTTGACTTGGTGAAGATGAATTTAGTCGGTTATCACAATTCCCCACTACGTATGAAATGTGGAACACTATTTTTTTACTATGAAAAAACTGAAAATGGTAGATAATTAAGATACACTAATGAAAATATAAAATTTAATACCTTTAGAATGTATTATGGTGAAAAAATAACCTATATTAATGTGAGAATGACAGAGATAACCAATTTTGTTTCTTCCTTTGGAAATTATTTTTCACTATCAAATCAAGAACTAAAAGTACTTAGATTACTACCCTCTAAATGAAATGGGATATCTGCTGCTATATGAAAATAAACACTAGTCAAAGATTTGATAATGAAATAATTTATTGGAAACCTAATGATGTCTGAATTAGAAATTCAAGATGTATCTGAAGATCATAAAATGATAAAAATAGAAAATATTTGCCCTTAAAGTTACTACTACGAAGCATGAGAATAAAATAAAAGAACTTGAAAATGATTCAAAACGTCCATACATTGAAATGGAAACATATCAATTTTAAAAAATATTCAGAACATATTATAATAAAAATATTGGTTTCTAGAGGACCATCAAGAAATATGACAAATGATCTAAAGAAGTATGATTCTATGAATGTAAACAGATGGGTAAAATTCGACCAGATTTCCCCCATCTAAAAGAATAAATGTGAAAGATGGATAAGAAATAAAATAAAAATAAGTCAAGAAATAATTATGATAAAAAATATGAAGTCTACTTGGAGTGTGTCTAAAGACTCCAACAACTCTTCAAAATTTGACGCCTAAAATGATCCAATAAATATGAATGTAAATATGTTCATTATGGATAATGAAGATGATGTGGTACAAACCTATTAATCATTTTCTTATGATTCTAAAATATATTCTAATAGAAATTTTGTAAATACCCGTAAATTCCAAGGAAATTTTTTTTCTTAATTTTCTTTGGAATTTTACAAGAACGCAATTTCTGACGGCGCCTGATTCTGAGACCCGGTGTGCCCGGAATCAATTTCCGAACTCTGGCTCGGGTACGTTCAGTGAACGGACGAGCGGGTTTTTCTAACTTTTGAACCGGTGCCCGGAATCGAATTCTGAGGGCACCGATGAAATCGCAGCGCCGGTATTCGCTTAGAAACGCCTCTTCCGGAGTTGCGTTTTCTCGGGTGTGGTTTTTAAATTTTCGGGCTTAAGGTTAAGAAATAAAATAATTTTTTCGACAACTTTATTTTATTTCACTTAAGCCACTTGGAGGCCACTTGAAGCCACTTAAAAGCGGCTTAAACTGAGTTGAACCGGATAGGGTACTATCCAGAAATATCCTACCCTCTTGGTAGGATATTTGTGAGGTGGGGCCCGCACGAGCCCCGTCGTTTCTTTCCGCTAAGTAACGCACCCGTGAAAACCCGTCATTATGAAAGTCAACTGACGCGTTTTCTTAAATTCTTAACAGACCATTTAATTGGGCGGTTTATTTCGTAAATTAAATGAGCTGTTTCTTTCGTTGAATTAATTCTACGAATTAATGGTTCGTTTCTTATCTTTTGAAATTCAAATGTTTAGTTGTGTAAATAAAATAAGGCTTAAGCTTATTTTATTTTGGGTTGGACTCCTTTGCCACCTTGAGAGATTTTGAGAAGCTCTCTCCATCTTCTTCAACCTTGACGAAGAACACGAAGAACACTTAAGCTCCGACGAAGATTTCCGCTTCTCTTCTTCGTAGCCGGTGTGTTTCCGAAGATCGACGACGCCGCTTCTTCGATCTTCTTCCCGTGTCAACGAAAGGAGAGGCCGTTTCCTCCTCGGACTATCTCCGTCAGCTTACGAAGATTCTCCAGCGACATACCTCTTCGGACGCACCTCGACGTCAACGGAAACGACGTTCGATTTCCGCGACGCCCGACCTCCGCGACGCCAGTCTTCCGCGGCTTGATTGGCGTGCTCCGCACTTGAATCCGAGGCAGGGGATTGTTGATATTTTATTTATTTATTTTCCATTCTTGATTCTAGAATGTCGAACTTCGAGGATAAAGGATTAAATGTTATTGTCTAACGAGAGGGGGGCCCGGACCGCACCAACACGGCCGAACCCCCCCTCCTATGTTCATAATTGTTTCCTTGCGGATGGAACGGGATGGCATGGTGCCGTCGCACCACGCGGGAATCGCACGACAATTATTACGCGGCGCCGTCGCGCCGCGTCGTGGAAAGAAATCCAAGAACGTGACGCCGTCGCGTCGCGTCGAAGAAAGTCAAAGGCGCCGCGGCCGGAGCGGGGCCGCGGTGGAGGGAAGCGATGTCGTCGTATCGCGCCGGACGGCATAGGCCGCGGCCGGTTCCGGGCTGCGGCGGAGCAAGATGACCGGCGGCCGGCACCGGGCCGCCGGTGTCGGCGAAGGAACGACCGGCCGTCACCGGTCCTTGCTGGCGAAACCGGCCGGCCAGTGCGGGCCGGCCGGACAGTGGAGACCAGGGGAATTAATTTCCCCCGGCCGGGTCTCAAAAGAGGCCCCAATTAAGGGGCCGCGGTTCTCAAAGGGGGGGGGGGGCTTTGCCCCCCGCGCGCGGCACCCGAACGGCGCCCAGGCCGCGCCGCCGTGCCGATCCGTGCCGCCGCGCCGGACCGCGCCGCTGGCCGGGCCGGGTTTTCCGAGCCGGGCCAGGTCGTCGGACCGGGTCGCCGCCCGGGGCGGGTCGACCCGGTTCGGCCGACCCAGGGGGGGTCGGGCCGGGTCGGCCCGGGCCCAGACCCCCCAGTTTCGGATCACTTTCGGTCAAATTCCCGTATCTTGGGCTATGAGCCTCCAAACGACTCGCCGTCAGCGGCAACGCGATCCTTGGATCGAGACGGTCGTTTCGGTATACTATACTCAAGGTGCACCTTCCTTTTCGGGATCCTAAGTGGTTAAACCTCCATAGTTAAGCGTGCTTGGCCTAGAGTAGTGACCAGGATGGGTTACCTCCTGGGAAGTTTCCCAAGGTGGGTGTGAGACGAAAAGGCCAATAACTAACAGACCGGGCGTCCGATTGACGCGCCGTCTATTTCTTTGAATTTATCTAAGTGAGACGGATCTTTTGGCTTACTCCGCTTGAGGTTTGGATGCCGACGGAGTGCGGTCGGGTTGGTTCGCTCACAAAATCAACCGGGCCCCTGGAACGAAAAAGCCAATAACTCTCAGACCAGGCGTCTGATTGACGCGCCGTCTGTTGCGTTGAGTTCCTGTTGATGATACAGAACTTTTGGAATCCTTCACTGAGATTTGGATGCAGATGGATAGTGGCCGGGTTGGATCGCACTGGAATCCAACCGGGCCCCTGGAACGGAAAAGCTGATATCTTTCAGACCAGACGTCCATTTGACGAACCTTCAGCGGCGTTGGTGATCTCGTTTAGAAACGGTCCCTATGAGTATACCCTATGAGTTTTTGAGGTATAGTTGAGTTACAGCCGGATTGGTTCACACACGAAACCAACCGGGCCCCTGGGACGAAAAGGCTAGCAACTCACAGACCGGGCGTCCGATTGACGCGCCGTCTGTTGCGTTGAGACCCCTATGACGAGGCGGTCCTTGAGATACTTCCTCGTGGGACTTTGAGATACTTGGAGTATCGACTTGTAGCTCGTGGAGCGGACCCTCCTAGAGACGAGCATACGGAGTACGGAGACCGTATAGCCGGCAGAGACCTGAAGACTGCTTGTCAGATTCTATTCGGACTAACTTACGTAGCCCAGTGGGGAGCACTACTTTTTGAGGTGGCAGACCCACAGCGGAGGAGCACTACTATGTGAGGTGGCAGACCCGCGGTACTCGACAGGAGGAGTACCTCTGTAGGCTATGAGGGGGGAGCACTGCTGTGTTGGGTGGCAGACCCTGGCGGGAAGCACTACTGTGTGAGGTGGCAGGCCCGTGGTACTCGACAGGAGGAGTACCTCAGCAGTCTTAGGTTAGTGAGTAGTACCTCGGAGTCGTGACAGGACCACTGTACACTCCAGAGACGGAGCTCTTCAGCAGTTACGGTTTCGATAAATCCTGGTTTGAGCTGAGACTTTTGACCTTTGTGTATACCTCATGATTGAGATGTGCCACTTGATAACTTAGGTATATATATGGGCATATACCTGGGTAGTGGTCATCCATTGATTTCACAATCCTTGTGTTTCCTCATGATTGAGATGGGTTACTTGATAACTTAGGTATATGTATGGGCATATACCTAAGTAGAGGTTATCTGTTGAGATCTTCTCTGTGGTTATCCTTGTTGGTTTTAGTGAGACCTTGAGGGTCTCGGGGTCCCTAATGAGTATCGTTATACTCACCCCTGCACGGGCTATGCCCGCACCTCGTTGTGTTGGTTGCAGACGACGGGCAGTGCTGACGGAGGCCGAGTGTTCGAGGACTGGACGGTACCCGGAGGTGGACTACACAACGAGCTAGTACCCGGAGGTGGACTACACGACGTGACGTCTCACAGAGGAGGTTGAAGGATGAGAGCGTGGAGGAGGATACCTGTTCCTACCCTTCAGATAGTATCCATGGTGGACGACCAGGAGATGCGATATCTGTACCTACCCTTTAGGTAGGATCCGAGGAGGACGACCCAGGAGCTGCTTCCTTCTTCCAGCTGTTTGTCGTTTTTCTGTTGTACCTTGTTCAGTTGTAGTCGTACTTTCTTTTGGGTTTGTATTCTGGACCATTTACTTTTCATCTTTTCTTTTGTACTTAGTGTTTTGTTTCCGCTTGTACTCTGTGGTGCTTGTTTTCTTTTATAAAGGCAATGCCTTCCCAGTTATCGGGATTTTACGCCTTTGGTGCTAGTCACCAGCCCCTGGCCTATGGAAGCCGGGTTTGGGGTAGTCACGGCACGGGCCCCGAGGACGGGTCATGACAAATTGGTATCAAAAGAGTTCGGTTCTACCGCAGAACTTATAACTCTGATGTTTCTTTCTGTGAAGAAATAGTGTTAAGAGTACCGAGTGTGGTTTTCAGTTCAGGGAGTCCAGTGTTGGTGCGGGCGGCCGGTGTATCCATACACCAGGACCCTGATGACTGATTCCCGACTTTGTGCAAGAAAACACTGATTGCGTGTGTGTTTTCAAAGGTTTTCCCTTAAAACAGCTCAACCAGGTCAGCTCACCAGGTATAAACATTTGACCGTGTTACGTTGTTTCTTTCAGGATGCCTTTTCACGAACGACCAGCTAGAGCCCAGAGGGATGTGCGTACTGACAGCCTGTCGAGCGACGAGGCTTCAGTACAGGGCCCTATTGCAGTTGAGGCACCAGCGGAGGCACCAGCGATACTACCATACGTTGGGCCACCGATGCCACCAGCCACAGCAGTAGGCGATGCACGCCACTTGAGTGCGCTGCACGAGTTCCAGCGCCAGAGGCCACCCAGGTTCCGGGGAGAGACGGACCCGCAGGCGGCTGAGTATTGGCTGGAGGCTGTGGTGGGAGTCTTCAGGCTAGTGGGGACGCTGATAGACTTCATGGTGATCTTTGCTGCCAGCCTTCTTCAGGCAGCAGCAGGCAGGTGGTGGAGCCACTTGTTCCAGTTTTGCGATGGGATGGCCATCACATGGGAAGAATTCGAGACCTTCTTCAGGGTGGAGTTTGTGCCAGTAGCTCTACACCCCGAGCGTGTACGGGAGCTTCTGCCTTTGCCGCAGGGTTTTCGATCAGTTTCCAAGTCATCTGTGGGCAGTAGACAAATGATGCAGAGGTCCAGGAGGACCAGACCAGCAGTTGGATGATCTCGGGTTTTAGGATCAGTGGTGCGGGGCACCCGGGGTGGGGTCAGATCCAGGAGTTCTAGAAACGGAGAGTGTTTCTCCTACGGCAGGAAGGGTCACCTGGCACGTGACTGTACGAACCCCTGCACGGTTGATCAACGGGTGTTGGAGGAGCCACCGAGACAGAAGCAGCGGTGGGTGCTTGAGCAACAGCTGAGCAGTGGACAAGGCAGTAGAGCTCCGAGAGCAGGTGGACAAGAGCGGAACTAGTGGATACAGCCTTTGTACTTCTAGTTCCATGTTGCTTTTGTATTCGTGTCTTTGTATTATGAGCTGCAATAAAAAAAAGACACTTATCTTGTGATGTTTGCTTTCCTATCCTTTTTGTTTGGTTGATACTGAGTGGTCCCGGTTAAACTGTTGACTTCACCCTCACTTTCGAGATTTCTACTGGAGGAGACTCGGTGACCTCACACTGATGCCGACAGTGTGACTCAACCCTTGGAGGCGAGAGTGACAGTTGGATCTCTTGGTAGTTACGTCGAGGCCTTACGACGTCATCCATGGCATGAATGCATCATTTATGTCAGGATTGACTGTATTAGGCAACGAATGTGGTTCATCTAGGGGATGATAACAGATTTCTCTTATCGGCAAAGAAGAAATCATAGCAGCTCTTGTGAGACTAAAGGAGGTGCAGTTCATCCAGGAGCGGATGAAGACTGCAGAGTGTAGTAAGAAACAGGAAACCGGTGCCAGTCTTAGAGACTCGGGCGTGTTAAATGTTTCAAAAAGAGGAAGCTTTAAATAGAGATGAGTCTGCGAAGCGGAAGACGTGGAGGCAGAGCTAGGAGAGCAGCATGAGGTGGTGTACATCCTAACATGGTACAACCACCCGCCTTAGTTATTCCCGCCAGGATCAGGGAGATGGAGGGCGTAGGAAGAGTGCGGATGCATGCAGTCAAGGAGTGTGACCCAATGGCTCTAGAAATGATTCAAGGGACAGTCTGTTTCCACAACTAGCTGCTGTAGTAACAGACGTCGATATGAATCAATAATCGCTTTCACAAATCTTGTTCCAGACCTAGAGTTTCCGGTAAGCCGTGGACTTGACCCTCACATCTGGAGATACCTTGGGAGGAGACTCGATAATCACACTTACGCCGACGGTGTGGTCAGACCCTCGAGGCGAGAGTTCTGGGTGGAATCTCTTGGTGGCAGTGTCGAGGCCTTATGACGTTAGTTTGAGTATGGAATGAGCAATAACTGTTCATACTCAAATTGACGGTTTTAGGAAAAAGTCGGGATGGGTTTTCCTTGGTCGGCGGAAAAGGAAACCCCAGGCAGCGCAGGGTAACTCTTGCACAGGAGGGTGCGACCGATCACTCTTGAGTCGGTCAACCTTACCCTTGTAGCAGCTGTCGTTTTGAGTTTCAGTTCTAACAGAAATGGAGACCTCTGGAGTTCAAGGATGACGACCACGTCTTCTTACGGGTCTCACCTCGACGAGGTTTACGGAGATGTGGCCTGGGAGGAAAGTTATCTCCGAGGTTCAACGGACCTTTCTAGGTCCTCAGCTAGGTAGGCGAGGTGGTTTACCGCTTGGCCCATCCACCTCAGTTGCACTAGGTGCATGACGTTTTCCACGTATCCCAACTGAGGAGATACGTGCTCGACCCCTTCGCATATCATCGACCATGAGGAGCTGGACGGTGGCGATGAGTGTCTTCTACGGAGGTTCCTGTGGGGATTGAGGATCGACAGGGGCAGATCCTAGGAGGACGGTCGATTCCTCTTGTGCACTTTCTTTGGCAGCGTGGGAACCTCCAGGTGAGCACATGGGAGCGGAAGGCACAGATGCGTGCTCAGTACCGCTTTGTTTCCCTAAGTTTGTGGTGAAGCTTTACGGGGACGTAAAGCCCTGTGGTGGGAGTAATGTAAAGACCCGTAAATTCTAAGGAAATTTTTTTTCTTAATTTTCTTTGGAATTTTACAAGAACGCAGTTTCTAACGGCGCCTGATTCTGAGACCCGGTGTGCCCGGAATCAATTTCCGAACTCTGGCTCGGGTACGTTCAGTGAACGGATGAGCGGGTTTTTCTAACTTTTGAATCGGTGCCCAGAATCAAATTCTGAGGGCACCGATGAAATCGCAGCGCCGATATTCGCTTCGAAACGCCTCTTCCGGAGTTGCGTTTGCTCGGGTGTGGTTTTTAAATTTTCGGGCTTAAGGTTAAGAAATAAAATAATTTTTCCGACAACTTTATTTTATTTTACTTAAGCCACTTGGAGGCCACTTGAAGCCACTTAAAAGCGGCTTAAACTGAGTTGAACCGGATAGGGTACTATCCAGAAATATCCTACCCTCTTGGTAGGATATTTGTGAGGTGGGGCCCGCACGAGCCCCATCGTTTCTTTCTGCTAAGTAACGCACCCACGAAAACCTGTCATTATGAAAGTCAACTGACGCGTTTTCTTAAATTCTTAACAGACCATTTAATTGGGTGGTTAATTTCGTAAATTAAATGAGATGTTTCTTTCGTTGAATTAATTCTACGAATTAATGGTTCGTTTCTTATCTTTTGAAATTCAAATGTTTAGTTGTGTAAATAAAATAAGGCTTAAGATTATTTTATTTTGGGTTGGTCTCCTTTGCCACCTTGAGAGATTTTGAGAAGCTCTCTCCATCTTCTTCAACCTTGACGAAGAACACGAAGAACACTTAAGCTCCGACGAAGAATGCCGCTTCTCTTCTTCGTAGCTGGTGTGTTTCTGAAGATCGACGACGCCGCTTCTTCGATCTTCTTCCCGTGTCAACGAAAGGAGACGCCGTTTCCTCCTCGGACTATCTCCGTCAGCTTACGAAGCTTCTCCAGCGACGTACCTCTTCGGACGTACCTCGACGTCAACGGAAACGACATTCGATTTCCGCGACGCCCGAACTCCGCGACGCTAGTCTTCCGCGGCTTGATTGGCGTGCTCCGCACTTGAATCCGAGGTAGGGGATTGTTGATATTTTATTTATTTATTTTCCATTCTTGATTCTAGAATGTCGAACTTCGAGGATAAAGGATTAAATGTTATTGTCTAACGAGAGGGGGGCCCGGACCGCACCAACACGGCCGAACCCCCCTCCTATGTTCATAATTGTTTCCTTGCGGATGGAACGGGATGGCGTGGTGCTGTCGCACCACGCGGGAATCACACGACAATTATTGCGCGGCGCCGTCACGCCGCGCCGTGGAAAGTAATCCAAGAACGTGACGCCGTCGCGTCGCGTCGAAGAAAGTCAAAGGCGCCGCGGCCGGAGCGGGGCCGCGGCAGAGGGAAGCGATGTCGTCGCATCGCGCCGGACGACATAGGTTGCGGCCGGTTCCGGGCCGCGGCAGAGCAAGATGACCGGCGGCCGGCACCGGGCCGCCGGTGTCGGCGAAGGAAGGACTGGCCGTTACCGGTCCTTGCTGGCGAAACCGGCCGGCCAGTGCGGGCCGGCCGGACAGTGGAGACCGGGGGAATTAATTTCCCCCGGCCGGGTCTCAAAAGCGGCCCCAATTAAGGGGCCGCGGTTCTCAAAGGGGGGGGGGGGGGGTTTGCCCCCCGCGCGCAGCACCCGAACGACGCCCAGGCCGCGCCGGACCGCGCCGCTGCGTCGGACCGCGCCGCCGCACCGGCCCGCGCCGCCGCACCGCCGGCCGGGCCGGGTCGTCGGGCCGGGTCGCCGCCCGGGGCGGGGCGACCCGGTTCGGCCGACCCAGGGGGGGTCGGGCCGGGTCGGCCCGGGCCCAGACCCCCCAGTTTCGGACCACTTTCGGTCAAATGTCCGTATCTTGGGCTACGAGCCTCCAAACGACTCGCCGTCAGCGGCAACGAGATCCTTGGATCAAGACGGTCGTTTCGGTATACTATACTCAAGGTGAACCTTCCTTTTCGGGAGCCTACGTGGTTAAAACTCCATAGTTAAGCGTGCTTGGCCTAGAGTAGTGATCAGGATGGGTGACCTCCTGGGAAGTTTCCCAAGGTGGGTGTGAGACGGAAAGACCAATAACTAACAGATCGGGCATCTGATTGACGTGCCGTCTGTTTTGTTGAATTCCTCTAAGTGAGACGGATCTTTTGGCTTACTCCGCTCGAGGTTTGGATGCCGACGGAGTGCGGTCGGGTTGGTTCGCTCACAAAATCAACCGGGCCCCTGGAACAGAAAAGCCAATAACTCTCAGACCGGGCGTCCGATTGACGCGCCGTCTGTTGCGTTGAGTTCATGTTGATGATACGGAACTTTTGGCATCCTTCGCCGAGATTTGGATGCAGATGGATAGTGGCCGGGTTGGATCGCACCGGAATCCAACCGGGCCCCTGGAACAGAAAAGCTGATATCTTTCAGACCAGACGTCCGTTTGACGAACTGTCAGCGGAGTTGGTGATCTCGTTGAGAAACGGTCCCTATGAGTATACCCTATGAGTGTTCGGGGTATAGTTGAGTTACGACCGGATTGGTTCCCACACGAAACCAACCGGGCCCCTGGGACGAAAAGGCTAGCAACTCATAGACCGGGCGTCCGATTGACGCGCCGTCTGTTGCGTTGAGACCCCTATGACGAGGCGGTCCTTGAGATACTTCTTCGTGGGACTTTGAGATACTTGGAGTATCGACTTGTAGCTCGTGGAGCGGACCCTCCTAGAGACGAGCATACAGAGTACGGAGACCGTATAGCCGGCAGAGACCTGAAGACTGTTTGTCCGATTCGATTCGGAGTGACTTACGTAGCCCAATGGGGAGCACTACTTTGTGATGTGGCAGACGCACAGTAGAGGAGCACTATTATGTGAGGTGGAAGACCCGCGGTACTCAACAGGAGGAGTACCTCTGTAGGCTATGAGGGGGGATCACTACTGTGTTGGGTGGCAGACCCCGGCGGGAAGCACTACTGTGTGAGGTGGCAGGCCCGCAGTACTCGACAGGAGGAGTACCTCAGCAGCCTTAGGTTAGTGAGCAGTACCTCAGAGTCGTGACAGGACCACTGTACACTCCAGAGACGGAGCTCTTCAGCAGTTACGATTTCGATAAATCCTGGTTTGAGCTGAGACTTTTGACCTTTGTGTATACCTCATGATTGAGATGGGTCACTTGATAACTTAGGTATATGTATGGGCATATACCTGGGTAGTGGTCATCCATTGATTTCAAAATCCTTGTGTTTCCTCATGATTGAGATGGGTTACTTGATAACTTAGGTATATGTATGGGCATATACCTAAGTAGAGGTTATCTGTTGAGATCTTCTCTGTGGTTATCCTTGTTGGTTTTAGTGAGACCTTGAGGGTCTCAGGGTCCCTACGGAGTATCGTTATACTCACCCCTGCACGGGCTATGCCCGCACCTCGTTGTGTTGGTTGCAGACGACGGGCAGTGCTGACGGAGGCCGAGTGTTCGAGGACTGGACGGTACCCGGAGGTGGACTACACAACGAGCTAGTACCCGGAGGTGGACTACACGACGTGACGTCTCACAGAGGAGGTTGACAGATGAGAGCGTGGAGGAGGCAATCTGTACCTACCCTTCAGGTAGGATCCGTGGTGGACGACCAGGAGCTGCGATATCTGTACCTACCCTTTAGGTAGGATCCGGGGAGGACGACCCAGGAGCTGCTTCCTTCTTCCAGCTGTTTGTCTTTTTGCTGTTGTACCTTGTTCAGTTGTAGTCGTACTTTATTTTGGGATTGTATTCTGGCCCATTTACTTTTCAGCTTTTCTTTTGTACTTAGTGTTTTGTTTCCTCTTGTACTCTGTGGTGCTTGTTTTCTTTTATAAAGGCAATTCCTTCCCAGTTATTGGGATTTTACGCCTTTGGTGCTAGTCGCCAGCCCCTGGCCTATGGAAGGCGGGCTTGGGGTAGTCACGGAACGGGCCCCGAGGACGGGTCGTGACAAAATTAGTGGCTTATTTCTCCATACTTGATGAAAGATATGAATCTATAATAAAAAATAATAACCCACTAAAGAATATTCCTAATACTATTTTAAGTGAAAAATATTCTATGTAAAAACAACATGAAGATGTAAAAGAGAAACTTAAAAATACCACTTCAAACTGTAGATATCATGAAAACAAAATAAAATAATTTTAAGATGAAGTTAAATCATTAAAAAGTGATACTATCATATTAACTAAAGGAGGAAAATATCTAAATGAGATTCTTGGAAAGACTGTTATCAAAAATGAAAAATATTTAATAAAAACCATGGTAAAAAATAGAAATTATATTGAAATAACTCTAAACTAAATTATAGAAAAATAACATATCTAAAGATATTTGTTTTTATTTTGGAATTAAGGGACATTACACTAATGAATTATATTTAAGAAATTACTATATTTGTGTAATTAAACTAGATTTTATTTGCAAAAAAAATTATGCAACATGAAATGAAAATTATGGTGAAATAAATAAAAGGTGGCTACACAGATATCTTCTTTCTAACATAGATTGACCATAAAAAATTGGTTACCAAAAAAAATATTTTTTAAATGTGTTTTTTAGGAGAAATTGCATAAGAAAAAAATTATTTATGGTATATGGATTGTTTATTCTCAAGAAACATGCATATAGACTCCTAAAATATTTATAAAATAGAAAAAATAGATGGTGTACTAGTTACCTTTAGAGATAATGCTAATAAAAAAAATTTGGAGTTGATTCAGATAGATATCCAAAGTCAATTTCAATTAAAAAAATTGATATATGTTCATGGGATAAATCAAAACCTGATAAGTATCTCTTTTATTTTTGATGATGGAGTTTATGTTTATTTTTATAATAATTAATACACAATTTTAAAATATAAATATCTCATATTTAGAGAACCTAGAATTGAAAAGGTTTATATCCTGGAACATAATTATTTGAGTAAACAAAAAGTGAATTGTTTAACTATTGAGACAAATGAATCATAGATATAGAATAGAATACTTAGAAATTATAATGTATTTACATTATATAAATTGTATAAGAAACACTTAGTTTCTAGTCTTCCTAGTATTTAATTTAATAAAGATAGATTATATGATTCATTCCAAATTGGAAAACAACACAAGTAATCCTTCAAATATATTCACAATGTGTTTACATACAATCCAGTTGAATATATCCATATTGATTTGTTTGGACCATCTAGAGTAGAAATTTTGGTTATAAGATCATATGTTTCTATGTTAGTTGATGAATTTTAAATATTAACATGGGTTTATTTTATAAATCTTAAATGTGAAGTGTTCACTATTTTTGAATTCTTTTTTGAAATTGATAAATATGAAGATGATTTTAAGATAACTTCATTATGAAGTGATCAAGGTGGGGAATTTGAGAATCAAAATATTAACTCTTTTTTCTAATACTTAGGTATTAAACACAACTTATCTTCATCAAGAACACCTCGATGTAATAGAATTGTAGAAAGTAAAAATATAACTCTTCATGGAAAGAAATTAATCATGTTAAATTAATATAGTCTTCCTACTTATTTTTAGGAATAATCTCTAAAAATATATTTTTATATCAAGAATATATTTTTAATAAGACCAATTCATAAAAAGACACCCCATGTACTATAGAGTAATAGAAAACCCAAAATTTAGGTACTTTAAAGTGTTTGGTTTCCTCGTGTATATCTTGAATATTATGGAAGACCTTGGTAAATTTGATCCAAAGGCTGATGAAGAAATATTTTTAGGACATTATTTTACCTATAAATTCTATAAAGTGTATAATAAGAAGTAAAGGATTATTGAATTATATATTCATAATAATTTTTATGAATGTGATCCTTTTGATAAAAGGAAATATCAAACAAATGAAATTGTTGACACTTTTGACAACATGAGACTTGAATCACTGAATATTGATTTTGAAAATAAAATAAATGAAATTAAATCTATTTTAGAAGAATATGAAACCAATTAACATAAAAGTGTATTACCAAGAAAATCTATAATCTTAAAGGATCACTGTAATATCCTGTTTTTTAAAAAGGAAACACTATTCTCAATAGCATACATGATATGCCACAACAAGATTAATAAAAAAACTAAATAATATTTAAATGTTACCATTAAAACCTATAAATTAGAATGTTATGAATGAAAATTAATAACTTAATTATGAAAATATGGTTTAAACATGTGTATATAATTAATTATTTTGTGAAAATTTTATTATAAATGAATGTAACAAGATTTTAAAAATAAAAGGAAATGTTTTTTCTGAAAAACTATTTAAATGTACACATGTGTTTTTTATAAATAATAAAATCATATTTTTTATACTATACTAATGAAATATAAATATAATATATTAAAATATAAAGTTTAACATTCATCTTATGTTCTTTATAGACATGATAAAATAACAAATCCCATTTTACAAATAAAAGAAGTATTTTAAAAAGGCAGTTTTTCCACCTTTTGATGGCGCAACTATTTTAAATCTCATTTTGGTAACTTTTATAATTTCTATTTGAAAAAATTTTCTTTTTTATTCAGGAAATAAAAAATTTCATCATATAAATTATTGGAATTTTTTTGATAAGATTCATTTTTTGATGAAGAGTGAAAAAATAATGCATTTTAATTGAATACCACTATTTTATTAAATTTATTTATAATGTAAAATAATATTTTTTATTATTTTAAAGTATAATTAGATCATTTTTTAGTTATTCCAATATAGTTCATTGGAAACAAATTTACATTGAAATTTCATATAAAAACTATGTGAACTTTTGAATGTTTTACTTTAAAAACCATTTTTCTTGTTCCATCAATGAGATTAATTTGTAATTATTTTCTAAAAATTATATGTTTAGAATTTTAAAAAATGGATTACATATTTTTAATAAGAACATAAAAATTATTTAAATAGTCCCCTTTTATTTTTGAATATTTTGAATAGTAGCTTTAGTAATAAATTTTATCACCATGGTTAAGGGTATGTCGATTAATTAAAGGTAATAATTATATTATAAAATTATAACATTATCCTAAAACTTGTCCTAATTTAATTGTATGAGTTTTTCCCAACCGAAAATAATCCTTTTGTCAATTTTAGGATAACTTGGGGGATCTTGGAATACTTTAATGCATTCATAATATTATATTCAATGAAAAGTCATTTTTGTTACACTTTTGTTTTTAACAAGTAAAATATTTTTAATATGGGGTCATATATGGGATATATTCGACTATAAATAGTATTTAGAAATCTAAAATGATTAAATACATCGTGGTATTTTATTTATAACATTTAGTAAGTAAATAATTAAATTAAATTCTGACAAAATGATGATTTAATAATTTCTTCATTAATGGGAGAATCAAATAAATGATACTAAAAATACTATAAAAAATATACGTTGATATAATTTATTTAATAAAATAATTTTTTGATTTAATTTGAAATTTTAGTGATGTGTTCATGTATTTTGTTTGACTATATCATGATTTATGATATTTTAAAAAACTAATAAATGAATTGTGTCCAAATTGATAGTAATGGAATTTTAAAATATAAAATATTTTATTAAATGGTATAAAATTTAAAAGAATACATTATTTGAAAAAAGAGTTGGGATAATTTCTAAAATTTAATAAATGACTCTTTTATTGGTTGTTTGGCTTCTTACAGTAATTATTTAGACCCCCAAAGTGTAAATAACTTAATAAACAGTAAGAGTTAAAAAGGTTAAAAACAAATAGATAAGGATTGAAAAATATTAAATACTTGTCTAACTTTCATAAGATGATTATATTTTGACCCATTATCACACTATATTCTAAATAAATAATTTTGGACCAATTTTTAATATATTATTAATTTATATTAACTTAATAGTTTAAAGAATTCCAAGAGTGCCCCTCCCCTCCCTTATTGAAGGGCACTACTTCCTATCATTTATTCAGAATTAATAACCATTTTGGATATTACAATAAATTATAAAATACCTTCCTGGAATCCCTATACACATTATTGAGGTATTAGTTTTGTAATAACACCCTCCTTAGTGGTTTTAAGATCTTAATCAAAATTGACCGTTCAAAGGAAAGGTATCGTTTTTAATCAAATATTTATATTTTATTTCTTCTTCCCCATCCTTCAAATATTATTCAACCAAGATGTTATAATAAATAAAATATCGTAAATATACTTATATTTTATTAGGTTAATATCATCACCAACATCTATCTCCACTTCCATTAAATGGGAAAAGAGTTTATCGTTTGTTTGTAAGTCTGAACTATCACCTCCACGAACTGATATAATTCATATTCCATTAACACATCTCAAGAAAAGTTATAATGATGTAATTAATGTTAATATATGTTATTAATGACATATTTATTATTATAATAAATTTATATATCAATTAAATTCTTTCCTTCCATGCATATAAAAATTATACCGACATTCGTACGTACGTGTCAACTATCACCTCCACAAAGAAATATGATTCATTTTTCTTCACCACATAAAAAGTATGATATATATAAGTATATTTAAATTATTAATATGATATTTATGATATTTTTATCATTATTAAAAAATAAAATAAAAATTCACTTCTTTCCGTAATGATCAATGAAAAATGGGAACGTTACCCATGCGTACATTCGACAAACCGTCTCCATAATTACAACGTTGTTCATTTTTTGTAACCATACATAAATGATTTTATTTAAAAATAAAAATAATGTTTAAAATTTATTATTATGTAATAAATATTATTCAGAAGATGATGGACTAATGAAGACTTTTTGCTATAGACATCGTATAAATTCATTTTGGACTCATGTACCGAATATCATCAAAACATATGACATAAAATTAAATAATTAATTAATTTTTATAATATGGTGATAAGTGATATAAAAGGAATAATGAAATTAAAAAAGGTTATAAATAAATTAAACAATTATCTCAATTTTATTATTTATGAATATAATGAGCATACTTAATGAATGAGACTTGAGGTAAGGGACTTCGTCTCTATCTCCTTTCATTGAGGCATATATTGATGTTATGCACCTTTATTATTTTATAAGATGTATATACAAATATTTTTACATATTATATAATTATTTAATATATTTTCATGATATGTATTGTTTTTTAATGTTATTCTTAAATTAAAGTTTTTCTTAAGTGGTAAGGGACTCTTTAACTAAAAAATTGTTTTAAATTTTTAAAAGATATATTATTATAAATCATCTTCATTCATGTCCATGTTTTCAAAATGGAATTATGGATTTATTTATATGAACATGAATGCTTTAAAATGTTAATTTATTTTAATGTATCATATTTTTATGGGAATCATTGATTCAAAAATCTCTTTTAAAATTTTTTAAATGGGTTATGAATATGGATTGACTATTTCAATATATTGAAATGATTTATTATGATTGTAAATGAAATTTTATGAGTGAAATTATGAAAATTGAAATACATTATGTGTCAAGATTATATAGTGGTACTTGTACATTTTAAGGGTGGTTGTGTGACAAACCAAGGATGAGTGGTTATGTGATAAACCAAGGAGAAGTGGTTACACTATAACCTCCAATGAATTGGGTATGGAAGTCGGTCATATAGCTATTACGTTTGTAAGAGTGACATATATGAAAGTCGACTGTATAGTTATTTTGTTTCAGTATAATTATTTCCCATATTAAATACTTATATATTATATATTTTCTTATAATTTTTCTTGAAAATATTGTGATTTTCAAAAGGTAAGATAATTATCTTTTTGAGGTGATGATCTCCTTTTTCAGGGTAAAATGTTATGTTGTAAGGAAATGTTTTATAGGTTTTCGCTGGATAAATGGTTTTTTTTCTTTATTTACCTTACTGAGATATTTTGTGATCATCCCATGTTTTAAAATGTTTTTCATAGGCCTTAATATTGGTATGGTCAAAGAAGGTATCACGATGAAATATTTGAAGAGGTGTCTTGAAAATAAGTCATGTTTTTAAGGGGATTTCTTTGGTGGGAAAAGTGGATTCATAGTATTTGAGTCCACCTGTAATTGAAGAGTTTACTATGTGGTATTTTTTCATAATTTTATAAAACATTAAACTGAATTTATCTTGGAATGTGAATTCTAGTTCAAAGACACTAGAATAAGTTATGTTTAAGGCCAGGTCCTTACATTTGGTTTCAAATAACGGGTTAGATAACTTTAGAGATTATGATGTCTTATAAAGAGTTAGGAATATCATCATGAGTTTATAAAATTAAGTTTTATTATAAGTTTATTTAATTTAATTTCATTTTGAGGCGTTATGTTATGGAATTTTACGGTGACTAACAGTATTTTTAGAGATATTAACCTTTGAGTTAGTTATGGGTTATTACTTTTTAAAATTAAAAATGAAAGTTATAAGATAAAAATTGATTTTAAAACATTTTATGGTTATTTTTTAGGTATTTTTAATATTTTGGTAATTATCTAGTTTTAGGAAAAGGGAAACCCGCAAGATAAGTGACAACCCGTTGTGTTCGGCAAGGCTGCTGGAATCAAAATCACAATCAAAGGGTGACATGGGTGCATCATCTACCACTATCCTACATTAATTCTTAGGTTAGTATTCATTTTTATTTTTAGTTTAATGAGTTGATGTATAATGAATAATTTGATTTTGGGGACCCATGTTTTATCGAATAAAAAAAATTGGGACTAGGAAATGATTTGGTGATTATGTTATTAATGTTTTTTAGAAGACATTAAATTTTTTAGGAACCCTATATGACTAAGTTAAGTATAATACTATAAGATTTTATATGAGAAGTAAAGGTTTAATTATATTTTGGTAGAATATATGATTTTATTGTGGGATTATGGTGATTTAGGTTATTTATGGAAATGATTAACCTAACATTGAGAATATGTTATTATAGAAATTACTTGTTAGTAGGAGACTTTAAGAGTGATTGATGTTATTTGGAGAAATATGTTAAAATTTATCTTGGAATAATATGTGATTAGATCCTTTTGAATTTTAGATTTCAATCTTATTTTGGATAATTTTGAATAATTTTAAGTATATTTATTAGTTGAATTGTATATGTTAAACTTTGGGTAACACTATTTAATTTTTGAGATTAAAGTAGTTTTTCATCATTTAAAGGATTATTCTTTTTGAAGAATTATATTATAGTGTATAATTATTTTTGGTATTGGTTAATTTTTAAATATTTTATAAATATATAGTTAATATTTTTTGGATTATGTGAATCTTTATAAGATTATTCTAATGCTTCATGTGTGAAAAATTCATCTTGAAAACTCATAATTTAGAGGAGAAGATGATTTTGTGGTTGAAATTAACTAAAGGATGAAACTATTATTTTCTGGTAAGTATGTTTATTTATGTTATTAGACCATGAAGTAAATTAATTCTATAAATCAGTTAAAATTATCTTAAACTTAAAATTTATTCTTTTTTACTTTTCCTACTATGAAATGAAAGACCATTAACCATTAAAAAATTTATGGTTTTGTGATTTTTAACTTTATATTGACAATTTTTTATATCACTCTCCATAAAAACATGATGGTTAGTTTTATCATCTTTGTCCTTGTTTTCATATATGGAAACCTAGTTTGAGTTATCTTAGGTGACCATCATACTTCCCATTCTTTCTTTAAAAGTGGTAGTTTGATTAATCATTCTTCCAATGTGGTATTTCAATAAATGTATTCTCAAAAGTCAAACATTAGTTTTCAATACCAAGTTTAAATTGGGAGGTAAAAATTTATAGGGGGGGTGATAATTTAACATCCCGTGTTTTTAAAAAGGAAACACAATTCTCAATATCATACATGATACACCACATCGAGCATAAGAGAACAACTAAATAATATTTAAATATCATCATTGGTCCGGTATGACCTTAAACTACACCACCCTCCTGCACGACATTAAAACTTCTCATCATGTCCAGACAACATGACATTAAAATGTATCCCCTTCACTGTCCTTGCTATATGACGTTAAACTATATAGAAGTCCCTTACGTCCAGTAAGACGTTAAACTGCATAACCAACGGTCCATGCATAAAACCTTAAACTATTGGCACTTACGTCCAACATGACACTAAACTGTATCGTCCCTTTTTTGTCCAACATGACATTAAATTGTGAAAAAATCTCTAATACGTCCAACATGACGTTAAATGGTGTACTCTTTTGTCCTCACTGCATGACATTAAACTGCACAGTCCTCTTTTCGTCCAACATGACGTTAAACTGTATTGTCCCCATCGTCCTAACTACATGATGCTAAACTGTAAAGAAAGTCCTTTAATACGTCCAACATGATGTTAAACTATATTTTTTCCCTGCTACATGACACTAAACTGTGCAGCACCAATATTCCTAACTGCAAGACTTTAAACTGCATAGTCCCTTCATATGTCCTACATGACATTAAACTGTGCATCGTTAAGGTCATTGCTACCTCTTGTTTCTCACACTGAGTATGACTCACATGAGCTTAGAGCAAAATTCAACCATAACACTCTCTCTGGGATACTAACCATTTGTAAGTGCCAACACTATTTTTTAGATCGCTGTCCCCAAGAACAACTTGATCACTAATTCATTCTTTAATTAAACTACGCGGACTTTGATCCTTGCCTTCTAGGCTGGGTACGTAGGAAACCTCCTAATGTTCAAGCCCCAAACCAATCTCTTCACATCGGTTCACCTCCATCTCATACGATGTTGATTCATGAAACCGCCCCTAGAATCAATATCTTTACATTGGTTCACTTTCTTCCTTGCTATACGACATTAAACTATACAACACTTTTGTCTAGTATGACAATAAACTATAATATTCTTTGATACCCTCACCTAAGATGGAATAATTATTTACATTGATTTTCAATCATGATTCATTTCAAAGACTATGTACATACATGGCAATGCCCGAATCTTTTATCTTGGGTCAAACCATCATTGCACTAAAGTCCCCTTTCACCCTTCACATGTATGAACCAAATTTGTATAGAGGGTAGTTCTAGAACTACGTGGGCTTGATTACCATGCTTATGGGATACGTAGGAATGTTCGAGTGTCCCTCGAATCTAGCCCCAAGTCTTTTGGTTCTAACCCCAAATTCCTCTTTCAGTCCCCTGGCTGAAAAGTCCCCATGAAAACACACACTGTGTATTTCTTATAATGGTCCAAGATCTATGACCCTAAACTAAGATCTCCAATACTTTTGTCCCACACGACGTTAAACTGTAGTTCAAGAACTATGTATGGCTTGATTCCCATCCTTATGGGATACATAGTGAAGTCCAACATTTTCATTTAGGACCCAGCCACATCATGATTATGGTTAGTATTGATTTATGTATCTCTGTATACATTGGACAATAACCATCTTTATGTGTCATAATCCTAACCTTAAATGTTTTCAATTCTTCATAAGCCTTTTCTTGACTTCTAGTCACAAAAATGTCAAACTTCTGAGAATTATTTTGCCTGACTATGCAGTACGTGCCCTTAGGCGGCCTTGCATAAACAATCTCCATAACAGAATTTTCAGCCAAAAGATGCTATTATTTGACTATGCAGCCAATTCCCTTAGGTGGCTCTGCATAATTCAACCCCCTAACGGGTTTTTTCGGATAATGGTAACTTCATTATTGGGAAGCAAGCCTCTTTTGTCCTTATTTGTCTTAAATGATAATATGTAGGGATCTGTAAAAATAGTCATCCTTAACATATTTATCCCATATCCTTTTTCATGATCTGAAAGTATTAAAGTCTATGGTTTATATTCTCCTCCCCTACGTTTGGGTCAGACCTTCGTAGGAGTGATATCCATCCAGTTCTTCGATAATCTTGTTTGGAAATATCTTCTCCATATTCAAGTACCTGTTTCCATATAGCAAACTCTATACTTTGGAAAATTTGAATCTCCATAAACTTTCACTGGCTTTTTAGGACTAGGAAAGTAAAATTCTGAGAGTTCTTTTGCCTGACTATGCAGCATGTTCCCTTAGGTGGCCTTGCATAAGTAGTCTACATAATGGACCTGTCATCCAAAAGATGTTATTTATTTGACTATGAATCCAATGCCCTTAGGTGGCCCTGCATAATTCAACCCCCTAACGGGTTTGTTAAATAATGGTAACTGTTAGGACCAATAGGGGCCTATATACCCTGAGAGGGGGGTGAATCAGGGTATGGATATTCTTTTTCAAATTTCTTCCTTCCCCACTGGATCTTGACCAATTTATTATAATGCTCACTTTGTTTTCTCTTGTGCGATTATTATGATTATTTCTTTTCTGGTTTGTCTGATGATGATGATTTGAATGCAATGTAGGGAAGCGACCAGGCAGACACAGAGATTTTTACTTGGTTCACCCGCACTGGGCTACATCCAAGGAGCATACAACGGCAATGTGCCGTTGTACCAAATCCACTAAGGCTCACTGCCAATAATGTTCACAATGTTCGGGCTAGATCACTTCTATGCCCAGGCGCACTGCCTTTACAAAGTTTAGGGTCAGCTCACTACTTTCCCAAGGGTCACTCCCTGTTTCTCTCTCTCTGGCTCACTGCCGATGGATAGGATCACCTTCTTCCTCTTCCTTTTCTCACTACTCTTGGAAGGAATCCACTCACAGTTTATAGACCTGTAGGTCTCTTCATTTGTATGAAGGAATGCATCTTCCTCTATAAGTAGATGCTCTGTTGAATCCCAATTTTCACCCGTAGATGAATCTCTCTTTGCACCGAAGGTATCGTACAAACTTCCAACTTCCACGCAGCCCTAAAATCACTACTGGAACCAAACCTTACTTGGCGCGCAAGTCTCTCTCGGCACGCAAGTATCGGCGCACAAGTCACAACTGGCGAGCAAGTCCTACTCAGACACTTGCGCGACTCAAGCTTCAACAACTCTAAACCTGCGTGAATCACTTCCTTTTACGCCCAATCCAATATTGGCATGCAACTCCACACTGGCATGCAGCTTCAAACACAGGCACACAACTATCACCCTGGCGCACAAGTCCCACCTGCGCGACCACACACACCACTTGCGCGACCACCACACCTGCGCGACGAGAGCTCTGATTTCTCAAAGTGTTGAACTCCAGTCAAGAATGAAGAGGGGTGGTTCAGTATTTATAGGAAAATTGACCACCCTGCGCGACGACGCGCAAGTCACCTGCGCGACCCAGTCTCGGCGCGCAAGTCTTCTGTCCTCTTAGACACTTGCGCGACCAACTCCCAAACTTGCGTGAACCTGTTTCCTTAGCCATATTTTGATCTTATGATCTTGAAAAACATATGGCGCGCAAGTTTCCTATACTCCAAGTCCTCGGCGTGCAAGTCCCTTTGCCAAAAACACTTTTCTTCATTTGTCGATTTTCAGGCCCAAAAATTTGGCAAACACTGGAAAACGGCACCACCTTGTATCTGTTCTTTTGTACCGCCTCCAGATCATCCATTCCTTTTTTCGACGTTCTTGAATAAAACATGGATCATTGACCTCAGCTCTTGAACTCGACATTCCATCATGAAATCGTCTTTGTCAACAAATTTGTATGACATGGTTTGCATTGTCAAAAATCACAACACAGATGATCACTTTGTCAAAAAACACAATCACCTAAAAAATGCTTCAATGATTCCTTGAGGGATTTTTTCCCAACAATAACTTCATTCTTGGGAACTACTTATGCTAATGCCTTTTAGATCTTTTTCATATCATTCCTCAGATTCAAATATTCTTAAGTCATAGTTTATATATTTTCCCTCATACTTGAGTATGGTAATATGTTTTCAGATAAATTGTCAAGGAATTGAGTCAATTTTAATCCATTCCGGTCAAAGCTATTTCGACCTTAAACATTAGCCTCTTTATGTCCGATGTGCATGACTTTAAAATTCCCACAAAAGACAAAGTAACTCTGAATAAAAGTCAAGTTCCAGCTCACTAAACATACATTTTGTATGATTTAGGTAATATTGAGCAATTAAGAGATTCAAAGTTTGTAGAGTTATTTATAATAATCCTAGTAAAAATCAAACTATGATTACTAGTCCCATTGGCTTAGGTAAAATTTAAAGCAGGTAGCGAAAAAATACAAGCATAAATGATTGAAGATAAAATTACTCTCCATTGATGCACAAGAATTAGAAGGACATCCACAGATTGGAGTCTCTTCTATTTTTTCAAGAAATTACAAAAGGCTGTTGACATAAGTCTTCACTTGATGAACCGCATCCCGAGCTTCATCAGCAGCTACTTGAAGCTCATGCACTCGACCAAATTCACTCTTTTTGGTCTGATGGAGTGCTTTCTTGGCATCCTCAATGGCCTTCATACCATTAGTTTGAACTCCTTCCAGTGAATTATTGAGTTGGTCAAGTTCCCCAGTCACAACATCTAACTGTTGCTGAAGGTGCATCTTCTGGACGACTTTTTCTTTGATCTTATGCTTCAGCTCCTTAATCTTGGCAGCATAGTCTGCCTCAGCTCAGGATACCATAGCCTCAAATTTGCCGATGTTGACTGACATTTTCACCCTGTTCAGATCTTCGCGACACTTTTCCTCTTGTTCCCTCCTGAAGATGACTTGTTTCACTGCGGTATGGATCTCTTGGTATCCAAACCCGCCAAGTCCTAGCATGAAGAACTGGCACGACAATCGAGGGATCTTCGATGATATCTCTTCTAAAGGCACCTCAGATATGATTTTACATATGTTGTTCCATGCCTTGAGTCGTGAAAAGGTGAGCGCCTTAAGAACCTCTGGGTCTGATTCAACATCATCATCATAGGGGGGCATGTAATATGGGATTAATGCACTTAAGAAAGTGCCCTGTTCTGCTCCTTCCCCCCTAACCTGTGATTCTTTGCTTTCAATTCCCGTTGGGGCAGAGGCTGAGGCCTCACCTCCAGATCTAGCCACTGCAGTTGATGGCCCTGCATAATTAATTGAAAGATTTGGTTAGTTTCAAAGGATAACAAAAGAATCAATTGTATTGAAAATTAAATACAATCACAAATATTGTTATCCCTTACCCGACGGTAGAACAACAACCTGAGAAGACTCCTCCCCATCTTTCCCAGTCTCAAAAGAATCTTCGAGATGGGTCTCAGGAGGGTTTATTGGGTTTATCTCTACTTGAGATAATGTTTCTGCAATAGTAGGGTTGAAATCAATATCCGCACCCTCTTCAGGCATTGACAGTTCAGAAGCTTCTATGGATGGAACTGCATGTTATTTTTAGTCATGATTAGAAGTATAAATTATAAGAAAATTTACTGGGTGGAGGATAACACTCACGCCCAAGGTCTTCTAAATCACATTATAACTTAGCATGATCATAAAATTCTTCTAAAGACATGCCACGATCCATCATTTCATCCAATGATATTTCAGAATCCTAGTTAGTCTCACCAGTGGGAGCATTTGATGTGTCTTCTGGACAACTTACGTCCTGCGGCCCCTGACCCTGGACAACATCTTCGGATAAAATCACAGCATCAGTTGCAACAGCCACCAGAAGCTCTAATGCAGGAGTTTACCCTGAAGTATCACAGAATGGAAGTCAATCAGTGTTTCGTTCAACATTTTTATGAAGCATTATTAACTTACCAGAAACAGGTTCTTATCTTCTTGCAACAGCAGCAGAAGGGATACTGGGAACGGATGCTGGCTCTTCTCCGGGAGCATCCAAGTTAGCTTGAATTTGCGATTGTTCCACAACATCCTCTGTAGTCCTCACAGGAGGGTCAGTACTCTCCCTCAGAGGGGAAATTGAAGAATCCCCTGCAATCCCCATAAATATGAGCAACCTTTTCATGGGTATAGACTCATGATTACCCGAAGGACTTACCGCCGCTAATGAAGCGTTTAGCTATGGACTTACTCCTTCATTGACTTTGCTTATTTGGTTTTTTGGGAGTATCAACAGTCTCCATTATAGGTACCTGGATGGGAGAGGGGAAATCCATGTGCAACTCCTCATCCATGGCATGCTGTCCTGGAGATATCTCGCCTGGTTCGTAAGGAGATTCAGTAGCAGCCCCGATGGAAGTACCACCAGGGCTATACTATGGCGAAGTAACCTCAGTAGTTCCTTTCTTTGAAAGCTACAAGATGAAGAAAATAACTTCCTTAAGTAACAAAGCTTCGACTAGAATCAAGTTGCAAAGCAAATAAGGAAAGAAAACTTACATCTTCAGGAGCCACGTAATCATGACACTCCTCATCAGTCCCCTCAGCGGCGCCACGATCAATCATTTCCTTCACCCTCCTGGTGACAGGAACAGACTCATCAGTGGTATATATTAGCATTTCCAACTCTATGATGTAAGCCCTCACTTCATTGGGGTTATCCTTGTATTGGATATCTGTAGAATACAGAAGATTCCCTATTCCAGGAAGTTGTAGGCCCTCACACAAATCCAGCCAGGCGGTCTCAGTACCACAGTATAAAGTCTGCCATAACTGGACAACCTCTGGTCTTAGATATGAAGGCTGTGAGGAAGGTCCTACAATCTTTGATTTCAGTTTCTTCCCGGATCCTGCAACTTCAAATAAAGAATAAGAAAATAAGAATTATTTCTTTATAAAGTAGTAGTGATTAAATTACCACAATGAAGTAACTCACCAGGAGTTGATGGAGTAGGTCTCTTGATTCTAATCGGAGGATTATATCGGACACGAGGCTGCTTTGCCACTTGTTGTGCCTCATCATCCCCATCATGGGAATCTGTTGAATCAGTCTTAGGGGAGGAATCTGGAGAATCAGCTTCAGGTAGGGAAGCATCACCTTCATGAGGAAGGGATTCTTTCTCTACATTCATCTTCTTTTTCCCCACCTAATAAACTGGGTGATTCATCACCCCTTTAGGGTATGATTCTATCCAGTGCTTGTCATACCATGTAGTCAGGTTATGTGCCACTTTTTCAACTGGTAGATCAAACACCGCCCTGGTCTTCTCCCTTGACATCATCAGCCACAGTTGTCGAGCAACCATCGGATGTTGCTCTAATCTGACATGTACTGGGGGAGATACAACAATCTGTTGCAGAAAATTGAATTGACGTGAAAATCTATATGGAGCATAGGCCTCGCATATAATTTCTCCATCAAACCTGGAAACTAGCACACCATCTCTATAAGCTAGCATGTATACCCTCATATCCAAATGAGTTGTTCCATCATAAAAAAACCGCCCGGTTGGCAGATTTCCATAGGGAAAGAAGTTTAATTCCTTAAACATGCTCAACCTCACTTTCATGTCATAGGAATTAACATCTAATGGAGAAACTCCAGATAATTCTTACACTGACATCCTGAAAGAACTTCCAAGAATTTGTAATCCATTATGTACATTGTAAGTCCTGAAGTGAGTGGCGATCCATCCCCATAAAACTTGGAATGGTCCCACTATTCTTAAAGGAGATTTACCCATGAATACATGAAGTAAACTCCTGTGAATATTTTCTAAAATGGGGTAGCCAACCCAACCATTTTTCCCTCATCCAACTTTGTCGCAATGACGAAGGTCCCTGTCCTGATGCCTCCCTTCGAATCCGTGACTGGAAAGAGATAAAAACTGAGCCATAAATCCAAGAAGCCCACCAGATGAGTCTTCTTTGAGATCCTTTGATTCACCTCATATCCCCACTTCTCGAACTCTCATGCTTCTAGAGTTGGCCAGAATGTTCCAGGAGCACCTCTCTTCTCAGGTTTTGGGCAGGTGGTAGGACGTTTGGGCCTCTTATCCTTGGATTTCTTTTTCTTGGATCCTTTCTTCTTCGGCTCCTTCTCCTTTGGCTCCTTATCTTTCTTCTCAATAAGAAATATATTCATCCACTCCTCCGGATGAATATCCTTTCTAGAATGAGTTAACGAGGTCTCTGAACTCTTATGCCTGTGGAAGATTTTAAACAATTCCTGAGCTAAAGTAGAAGTCTTCTCCGAATCATTCCAAGTCACCTTGGGTGGAATGAATTCATCATACATGTCGCCCAAAATTGGAGCCCTTGAGATCTTGTGGACATCCCACAGACTGATGCCTACTTCTCCATGAGTCAGATGGAAAGAATTAGTTTCTGGGCTTCAGTGGCTGAGTATCTCCGGTACGAAGTTATCATGTCTGTAAACATATGTTTTACCAACCCAAACATCTTCATATATCGCAACTCCTTTCAGATCCTTGACAAACACTGAACAGGTTTTTCGCACCCAGTATGCCCACATCCAAGTTGGCTTCACACCTCCCCCAGGACAGAAGTCCCAACTTTTCTTCCAGCCTTTGTATTGATCCATCTGAGCATTTCAGAAGATTGAAGGATGACAATGTGGTTGCAACTCAGGTGTATGAGGTTTTAAATCTGGCGTACAAGGGCTATGATACATCATGTGAGCTTTCTCCATTGTTCCAGCACTTATAAATACTCCTCCACATGAGATATTTTCTGAAGCAAAGTTGGTATAATTCTGAAACCACGAAAATGGGAGATAGTTATTTGCTTCTAGAATAGTAACTTCTCACAGATGACCATAGCCATACAAAGGAAAATAAATACTTTGGGGGGAGTCGTGATGATATTTCTTCAGATACTTAGCCAAATCCGGAAGAGTGCTACTTTTGACGGTATAATAATCGTGGCCAATTATGTTCATCATATCATCAATCCTCTTGCTAGCCAGTTCATCAACTATTCCGGTTCTAAGAGCCATTGATTCTTCACAAAAGTTGAATAAATTAACTCTTAAGGAAGTTGATTTTTCATAAAATTTGTGAAGGAATTTCAAAAAAAATGGCAAAGGAATTAAGGCGCGCAAGTCTAAACTTGGCGCGCAAGTATGGATGTGTCGTGAAAGTGTTAATGTGCCATGCAAGTTTTTGGCATGCAAGTATCACCGCGCAAGTCCTACTACCTTGACAACAGCGTGATAGCAAAAAAACTGCAGAAAACGAGAAACTTGCGCGGCGAAGGAGACCTGTGCAGCAAGAGCTCAAAAATCCAGAAGTCAGGTGCTATGCGCGGCAAATGACCGCATATTTATAGGCCAGGCTGCCAATCTGCGCACCTACAGCTAACGCGCTCCAGCCCTGCGCGACTCGCACCTGCGCGACTCGTACTTTCGCACCTCTTTCCCTTTTGGTTTTCTTCTTTTCCTCAGAGTCACATCCTTATTCTTTCGGATCCAACTATGAGGGGGGACTTTTGTTGACGCTTCTTTTTGTCACATTGTCTAAAAGAATGGAAAGGGAAATGACTTAGAACAAATTGATTCATCCTTTGAAGAAAACATCAAAAATCGACAAAGGCATGAACAAGGCTTCAAATGAACAAGGGTCGCGCAAGATCCATCACTGTCGCGCAAGTATACTTGCATGCCACCTAATGGTCACACAAGTGACTTGCGCGCCCTAAAGGACAACTGCCTGGGGTCTTCTCTAGCCTATAAATATACCCTGTGGGCCCCTCATTTCCAGAGGAATTTTTCCAGAATTTATATATAGAGCTCTGAACGCCCAAGTCTCTTCTTCAGGTCTTCCGAACACTTATAAGGTAATTATTTACCTAGAAAGGAAGGTCTAAACAAGAGGAGTAAGGTATAAGTGTTAGAATTCACTAACACTTGCGCACCTATGGTGTTTTACCCTTAAGGGAAATGAACATACTTGCACGACGCCCTACTTCTTCACCAAAACTTGCACGCCTCTCTTCTGGAAGTACCTCAGGATAATTATAAAGGCTTTGGTCAAGGATCTCCAAAGTGTTACCCTATTGGTTAACAATCGCGCAAGTACCCATGTGTCACGCAGGTATACCTGCACGACCAGGACTTGCGCGCCCACGCAGTACCTGCGCGCCTGCCAGGACTTGCGCGCCCCTGCCTTTTTGGGTTCCCTTCTTGCCCATTTAACCCTTCTTATGCCATTCCACCTCTCCTATTCAAGATTCAGTCTTCAAGGCACTCTTCAAAGCCATTTATGGCATGATTTATTGATTTGAATTCCTTATCTGAAAGGAACTCTATGGAATATCTCTCAAAACTTAGTGATTCACATAATCTTTATGTCACTAAATATTGAGATTTCATTCATTCAACCTCATCCTTTAAGATGAGAGAACCCCTTAACATGGGCCTCCTTTTCATGAGTAAGTCCCAGTCATAATTCTAATTAATTTTGGGCATCCTACTTAGGAGTAAACCCCAAGTCCTCATTAACCTGGGCATCCTTTTCAGAAATAAGCCCCAGTCTCAAGTATGGGAATCCTTCTTAGGAGTAAGCCCCAAGTCCCTTAACCAGTCCTAATTTACTTTTGATCTGGACTTCCTTCTCAGGAATAAAACCCAATCATAAGTCCCCTCCTAACTTGGGCATCTTCCTTAGGAGTAAGCCCCAAGATTAGAGTATCCAAATCTCCATGAAGCACATATACATTTATGGACCCTGTTCCTGGATTTCTTCCCTGAAGTAAATCTTAATCCTCATTTCTTATGATTGCATCTTTTATGGCACAATTGTTTGGTTTTACCAATACCTCTTTTTTCTCACACCGAGCATGACTCACATGATCTTAGAGTGTAAAAGTAATTATGACATCTTTCTTTGAGCCATAAATCATAAATATCATATTCCCTTACTCGAACTACGTGGGTTCTAATTCCTTTTCCTAAAAAAATATACATAGGTATCCCATCTGTGGGTACGATCCCAACTTTGAAATAATTCCTGTCCTTGTGAATGACAATAAACTTCAAGTGCCCCACTGAGTGGCTTTAAAACCAGTATGGTCACCATAATGACCAAGATACTTTTATGTATAAAAGGATACCATTGACTAAAAATCTCTAACAAATACAGATGATTCTCTATCAATGAAGAACCTCAAATACATATAAAAGATTCTCTAAATTTCCTACATATCAATCATTGATTGTCAGATCTAAAGGAAAACTCATTTTATACTTGGTAATGTAATAAGGATTCACGAACATAACTTAAATATATAAAGAGAGTCCCGAAGTAGACAATAATTCCCCTGAAAAAGGTGTGATGAGTCCGACCTCCCATCCTATCGACCAATGAAAATTCTTAAGCCTCATCAGTCTACAACTAATGAGCGCCTACCTTTGGAAAGTAGGTTCAAATGGATATGGAATCATTGGATGCTTTTGGTTCTACGAACAAACCCGTTAGAAACTGCTTGGAATGTTTGAATCTTAAATTAATGAGATCATCCCCAATTCCAGAGGGAAACAAGTATCCTAGTAGTGGTCCTAGTACTCAGGGTGTTCGTACGGGGGGGGGGGGGGTGGTACGAGAGTTAGACGATCTGGTCGGCATACCCGATTAGACCCTACCCCTCCCATTGACATACCACCCATCCCACATTCTGATCCTGGTGTGTCGTTAGGGACACATAGGATATTTAGGCCTCCCACATTTTCACCACCCTTTACATCTGAGTCTCCTCGCCCATCTGTACCATATCCGATGATGATTCCCACTCCCCATCCAGTGTTCGGCCAGCCATCTCTATCATCTTATTTTACTTATGCTTCCTTCTCTTCAGAATTTTATATTCCATCTTCTTAGACTCCTACTCTTCCAGAGTCTGTCTCTAAGGAGCATACATTGGGACCCACTCCATTTGTATAGGGTGTTCCTTCAGTTTCTGCAGATCCAGCGGTTCCCATTGATCAGACTACCGCAGATATACTTATACAAACCGAAGAAATTTTTACACCATTATTTATTTTCATTATAACATGTATTGATAAAATATTTGTTTTTCTTTCATAATAGATACATCTAATGATAGGAGGCGGGGCAGGGGCATACACACATGCGTGCGGTGTGGAACTGCCACATGCATTTGATGGTGGACTACAATGAAGATAGTCAAATGATTGAAAAATCAAGGAAGCAATGTCAAAGTTTTTTGGAAACACTTTCTAAATACTCTGACATTATTCTTGTCACCCCGCTATCATGGAGACAACTACCAAATGATGTCAAGGATAAATCTTGGGAAGATATATGGGTAAAAAAATCTATTGTATTTTATGAAATATATTATTTTTTGTATTTATATGAATTAATATTTTGGTGTTAGTTACGGTTTAATTTTCCCGATGGTGAGGGTGCACGACCAGCACGTCTAAAGGATTTAGGCAAGATTTAGAGAGCTTATAAGCATGATCTGTACATTGGATGACATGCTAGAGTGAGCACAAAGTTAGAGACGGTCGCTGTCATGGATGATTGTCCATTAGAACAATATCAACAGATGATTACTCATTGGACGACTAGCCAATTTAAGGTATTAATCACATTAAAGGTATTTAAATGAAAATTTTCATGTTTTTCGTTAATAATAATTATTGAATTTTATTTAGGATTCATCTGGAAGAAATAAAAAAAATTGATGCAAAAAAATAAATCCACACATTGGGACGTACTACAATGATAGATCATGAGAGGCAGCAGGTATGACAGTTTATAATTTTTCTTTACGAATTGCACTTTATATTGCTACTTCCATAATTTATTCGATTGTTAAAGTTGTTAGATAATTTGAGGTATGAAATTAATTATTGGTATACTATTTTTAATTATGGTTTCCTACATTAAATGTCATTGTAGAGGTATAAATTGAATATAAAAGGACGTGTGCCTCGAGAAAAATTGTTTTGCTCGATTAGAAGGAAGAAAGGTGGACGTGCGGTTAATGAACCAACTCAGCAGTAGATTGTAAGTTTTAATTTGTAGATTTAAAATTTTATTATCTATTTTGTAACTTAATAATATAATTATATTTGTAACAGGCTGCTTTAGAATCCCTTGATGCCCAGGAACCTGACAATTTTGGGCCAAACAATCACTTACATTAGGTGTTGAGAGATGAACACCCTGGTAGAGTACGCTGCCAAACTTGAAAGAGTATAGTTCTGACAAGGTATTGGACCTCCTTAGGTAAAATTTGTAGTGCCACTAAGTTCCAGAAGGTTAAGGCATAAGCAAAACAGACTGAAAAAAGGGCCACGAAGATGGAAGAATAGTCTGCTAGGGCAAACACTGCATTTATGAAACTGATGGAAGTTTTATGTCCAACACTTCTACTAGAGGCCAGCACAACTTATGATGAATATATGTTGTAGATGCATTCTATATATGGTGCATCATGTGGAAGTTCTAGTGGTGGTCGAGATGATGGCAAGGAGGAGGCTGAGGAAGAGGAGGAGGATGGCGAGGAGGAGGCCGAGGCTGAGTATGAGGGCGAGGCGGAGGAGGAGGGCAATAAGGAGGCTAAGGATGAGAACAAGGGAGAGGAGGAGGGAGATTAAGAGGGTGATGATGATGATGGGGATAACGATGAGGACGAGGTTGAGGCTAATGATGATGGTGATGATAGTGATGGTGATGAGGGACAGATTGATCAGTTACATTTTTTTACTGATATTACTGACCTTCGATGCTTATTGGTTTGTTGTTCCTGAATATATGTGTGATTAGGTAGATCAAATTATCTTTATTTTTTATCTATAAATAATAAAACTTGACTTAATGATTTGCTGTGACTGATTCACCCCTCCCCTGGATAGCCCCCTATCCCCGTCGACAGCCCGCCCACCCACCTGGACACCCCGTACCCCCCTGGACAGTCCCGCCACCCCCATGGATAGCCTACCCACCCCCCTGGATAGACCCTCCCCATGTGGACAACCCCCACCTCCATGGACAGCCTTCCCCCACCCCCGTGGACATCCCTCCCACCCCCGTGGATAGCCTGCCCACCCCCTTGGACAACCCCTACCCCCTGGACAACTTGCCCACCCACGTGGACAGCCCGCCCACCCCACTGGACACCCCGTACCCCCTGGATAGCCCTGCCCACCCACTGGACACCCCGACCCCCTTGGATAGCCCCCATCCCCCTGGACAGCCCCACCCACCCCCTGGAGACCCCTACCCCCGTGGACAGCCCCCACCCCCGTGGATAGCCCCCCACCCCATGGACAGCCCGCCCACCCCCTAGACAGCCCCATCCACCCCCCTGGACACCCCGACCCCCTGGACAGCCCCCCACCCCCATGGAAAGCACCACCCACCCCCCTGGTTTATAAAAATCCCTTTTAAAGTTCCATTTCAAAAATAATATAGTATTTTTGTTCCACAATAAAAATAAAATCCATAACCATTTTAAAAATACCAATGATCTTAAAATCCATGAAATTCATTCCATTAAAACCATTACAGCCCCCACCCCTCCTAGACACCACCCCACCACCTAGACACCCCCAACCCCCTGGACACCCCCACCCCCATGGACAACCCCCACCCCCCGGACACCACCCCACCCCCTTAGACAGCCACTCTAACCCCCTGGACTGCCCCCACCCCCTCGGACTCCCCCACCCCCATGGAAAGCCCCCCCTACCCCTTGAAAACCCTCCCACCCTCGTGGACAGCCTTCCCACCCCGTGGATAGACACCCCACCCCACTGGACACCCCATACCCCCTAGATAGCCCCGCCCACCCCCTAGACACCCCGACCCCCCTGGATAGCCCCTCCACCCACATGGATAGCCTCACCCACCCCCTTGGACACCCCTACCCCCGTGGACAGCTCCCACCCCTGTGGACAGCCCCCACCACCCGTGGATATCCCCACCCCCGTGGAAAGCCCACCCACCCCCTTGGACACCCCTCCCCCTGTGGATAGCCCACCCACCCCAGTGGATATCCCTCTCACCCCCTTGGACACCCCTCCCCCTGTGGACAGCCCCCACCCCTGTGGACAGCCCGCCCACCCCCTTGGACACCCTTACCCTATGTGGACATTGCCCCACCCCCTACCCCCTGGACAACCCTTCAATCCGCATGGATAGCCCGCCCACCCTACTGGACACCCCGTACCCCCCTAGACAACCCCACCCACCCCCATGGACTCCCCTGACCCCTCTAGACATCCCCCACCACTATAGACAGCCCCACCCACCCCCTAGAAACCCCCATCCCTGTGGACAGCCCCCCACCCCCGTGGATAGCCCCCACCCACATGGACAGCCCCCCCCCCCCCCCCCCCCCACCACCCAGGACAACCCCCCACCCCCTGGATAGCCCCCTCCACCCCCATGGACAGACCTCCCACCCTTGTGGACAACCCACCCACCCCCCTGAACACCCCCTCCCCCCATGGACAACCCCCCTCGTGGAAAGCCTTCCCGCCCCCTGGACACCCCTACCCCCATGGACAACCCGCCCACCCCCCCTGGACACCCCTACTCCCCTGGACAGCCCTGCCGCCCCCGTGGACAGCCCGCCCACCCCACTGGACACCCCGTACCCCCTGGACAACCCCTCCCACCTCCCTGAACACCCCTGACACCCCCTATATAGCCCCCACCCCCGTGGACAGCACCGCCCACCCCCCTGGACACCCCTGCCCCCATGCATATCCACCCACCCCCGTGGATAGCCCCCCACCCCCATGGACAGCCCCCCCCCCACCCCCGTGAATTATAGGGTTTCTAACAACTCGAAGATCCCATTAATCATAGATACCCACTTGGTTGCCTCCTAGGATCCTTGATCACCAATAAAAAATAGTGGATGGTATTTTAGAAACTCCCATGCATAATAAATGATCTGATAAGAACATGGTTATTCCACTTCCATACGAGTTTGAGTAGAGACCAAGACACAAGAATGACTACCTTATATATCCCCTTATAGAATTTTTGATTCATTTATAGTGGTAATATTCTAAAGAATTATCGAAAAAAACATTTAGTAAAATAATAAGATGCTCTAAAATAAGGGACACAAAATCACAAATCCCATAAAGATACATTATAAATAATTCTTCATAAAACCATTTCAAAATCACACAATAGAGACTTATTTCTATTTAAAAATCCATAATGGTTTATAAAAATCCCTTTTAAGGTTCCATTTTAAAAATCATATAGTATTTTTGTTCCACAATAAAAATGAAATCCTTTTCCTAATAACCAAATCACCCTTCCTACCATACACACCAAAAGCATTCATTTTTTCCTAAAGAAACACATACTATTGAAATAAACACTATTCCAAAACCATTTTAAAAATACAAATGATCTAAAAATTCATAAAATTCATTCCATTAAAACCATCATATCCCCCAACCCTCCTAGACACCACCCCACCACCTAGACACCCCCACCCCCTAGACACCCCCACCCCCTGGACAACCCCCTACCCCCTAGATAGCCCCCAACCCCCTGGATGGCCCCCACCCCTCCTAGACACCACCCCACCACTTGGACACCCCCACCCCCTGGACACCCCCACCCCCATGGACAGACACCCCCACCCCCTGGACACCACCCCACCCCCCTTGGACATCCCCCAACCCCCTGGAATTCCCCCACCCCCTGGACACCACCCCACCCCTGGACACCCCCACCCCCTGGACACCCCCACCCCCTGGAAAGCCCCCCCAACACCCTGGACACCCCCATGGACAATCCCCCCCACCCTGGACATCCCCCACCCCTAGAAACCCCCAAACCCTTGGACACCCCCACCCCTCTTAGACACCACCCCACCACCTGGACACCCCCTCCCCCTTGGACACCCCACCCCCATGGATATCCACCCCCACCCCCCTTGGACAGCCCCCAACCCCCTAGACATTACCCTACCCCCCTTGGACAACCCCCAACCCCCCTGGACACCACCCCACCCCTTGGAAACCCCCACCCCTGGACACCCCCACCCCCTGGACACCACCCCACCCCCCTGGACACCCCCGTGGATAGCACCCCCACCCCCTGGACACCCCATTCTCCCAGACACCCCCATCCCCCCGGACACCCCCACCCCCCGGACAACCCCTACCCCCTTGGACAACCACCCCAAACCCCTGAACAACCCCCAACCCCTGAATTATGAATTGAATTCTTTATGTATTTAATTAACTTATGAATTATGTGTTAATAGTGTATGGGTATACTTTTTGTATGGGTATACTTGTTGTATGTGTATACTTGATGTAATTACCTTATGAATTATGTGTTAATTCTGTTAATGGTGTATGTAACTCAGACTATTGTCATGTGAAGATTGAAATGGGGAAAACTATGTTGTGGTATATGTCATGGTTGGAAGAGTGTGGTGTTTTTATGTTCTATTGCAGATTGTTTTTTGTTCTATTATAAGTTTTGTTTAGAGGTGTGTTTGTAGGTGTATGCAATAGAGGGGATGGGTGGCTGTTGTGATGGATGCTATTCTGATTTCTAGAAATATACTATAACAATGGTTTTAAAACATTAGAAAAGTGTATTTTGAGAATTTTTTTACCAAAAGTTTAAATAAACCATTGGTAAAACACTATACCAATGGGTTTGAACTGTTGGTAATTGTATTTCCAGAATATTTGTACCAACGGTTTTAAAGAACCTTTGGTAATAATATATACCAACAGTTTATAAACCGTTGGTAAAATGAATGTAAACTATATATACCAACAATTAATAAATTGTTGGTATAAATATATACAAACAGTTTTAAGAAAACCATTGGCACACTGAAGATTAAACTGCCATATACCAACAGTTAGAGAAGAACCGTTGGTATAAGCCTTTCGTAATGGCTTACTAACCAACAATTTTCAAAACTGTTGGTATATAGTATACCAACGGTTTTGATGCATGTAACAACGGTTTGGAACCATTGGAATCTATTGTATTTTCAGTAGTGATTCTAACCATAATCTTTAGAAAAGGTCAGATCGACAAGTACAATGTGAGCTTCAACGACCGCGGGTTCCCAGTAGGTGTGTGTTGAATCCTATCTGGCAGTGATAATCTTACCACAATGGTCCTGGTCCATCAATCTGATTCCAAAAATTCTATACTTGGGAAAGGAAGCATCAACATTGATCTTTACAGTCCCTTCTGGAGGGGGATTCCATCTAGCTTCATCTGCTCGAGTCTCAGAGAGACCATTCTGTTCAAGGCCCCGCTTCTATCCATCAATACATGAGATTTCTCATTTGATCTAATAGACATGGGGTTTTGAGGTGTGATTGAAGATGAAATCATTCTGTTTAACCAATATAATCTAGGACACAACACACATCGATGTGACCTTATCAGCAGTAAAAGTGGAAGACCAAATTATCAGTATTGATGGGAGATCTAGCACCACATCTAGTAAAATCTTCAGAAGAGATCCCCATTAAATCCAAACCTCCATAGCCCTAGGGAAATAGATGATAGCATGCATAGTGGATTCTATACCATCTTTACATAGGGGAAAATCTAGTTGTTCGTAACATGGTAGAAGCATAGGAAATTTACGGTGGGAAGTATACCTGTACAAATCTGCCACCAGAAGTAGAGGATCTTTGGGGGGACGTCCAAGAGCCAAATAATTTTTCATAACACCTATCTATCCTCAATGTGGGCATCAAGAGCAATTATGTATCCCGATTTCATTGAATAGGCTCATGAGATATCATTGCTTCAGAAGAGACAGTCTTTCCCTGCATCTATCACATAGGGAATGCTAAGAATAATCCTTTTATCCCTTTCATTAAACCAAGAGTAAATTTTTTCCAAGCACCATCCTATGCCAGTATCATTGAACATGCATTGGACAGTGACATTCTCAGATCTAGGAACAATCAGGGAAGTAGACATTATGTTATCTTTGTCAATCAACCAAGGGTCATTCCAAATGTTGACTTTCATTCTATCCCCAATCCTCCAGCCAATTCCTTTATCAACTAATTTTTGTGATCCCCAAAGACTTCTCCAAATGAAACTGGTTCGGAGGCCAAGAGAGGAGTTCCCGAAATCAAAGTGAGGAGAATCTTTTACACAGAGAATCCGTGCATAGAGAGATGCTGGTTGAGTTAAAAGGTTCCAGTCCTGCTTCGCTAAAAGGGAATCATTAAATAGTTTGAGGTCCCAAAAACCCATACCACCGCCTGCTTTAGGAGTTCATAGTGACTTCTGAGAAATCCAATAATTTTTTTTCTCCCATTAGAATTTCCCCAATAGAATTTGGAAATGTGGGAGTGAATTTGATCAAAACTTGCACCAGGAAGCTTGAACAGTGACATGATATAGCTTGAGATAGACTGAAGAGATGCCTTGATGAGAGTTTCTTTTCATGCTTTAGAAATTATTTTCAACGACCATCCTTGAATTTTTTTTCTCAATTATTTTCATAGTGGATGATAAAATTTATTTTTTTGATCAACCTACCATCATGGGATCCCAAGATGTTTATTGTGTTTTTCAACCATTTGAATTCCTATAGTGATACAAAGCGTCACTCTCTTGTTTGGTAGAACACCATAGCTAAAGGAAATTTCTGATTTTTCCTGATTGATCATCTGTTTAGTTTCCCTCTCATAATGTTATATCACATTGAAAATAGAGAGGCATTCATCATGTGTGGATCTAGAGAAAAAAGACAGTCTCCAGCAAAAAATAGATGAGAAATATGTGGGCTAATTTGACACACCTTTACCCCATGTAATGAGTTAGAGGCAGCTTCCATTGAAATAAGGTTAGAAAAAACATCATCCATAAGGATAAAGAGAAAAGGGGAGAGGGAGTATCCCTATTTTAGGCCTTGGGTGGGGGTAAATCCTTGCAAAAGTTCTCCATTAATGTTGATCCTAAAAGAAATATAAGAAACAAAGTGCATGATCATATCAATCCATTTTGAACAGAAACCCAATTTGGTCATGACAAACTGGAGGAAATGTTGTTCCACTCGATCATATGACTTAGTCATATCAAATTTTCAGGACATCATCCATATTTTTGTATTCGGGAGAGTTTTCATTGAGTGGAACATCTCATGGCCACAATATCATTGTCTGTGCTGAGCCTTTTCCCAACAAAGGTGATTTGATTTTTAGAAATGATAGAAGGAAACCACATGCACAGTGGGTTGACTAAAATCTTTGAGAAAATTTTATAGGATACGTTGCATAAATTTATTGGCTTGAAGTTTGAATCCAAGAGGGGTTTCTTCATCTTTGGGATGAGGGTTATAATGGTATCTTTGAGAGAGAATAGATTGATTTTCCTTACCTAGATATCTTTCATAAGGGCATAAACATCAAATCCAATAATGTGCCAATATTTCTTGAAGAAGAGGGCATGGAAGCCATCTAGACCCAGGGATTTTGTGGAATGGATATGATTCAGAGCCCGTAGGATCTCATCATCCAAAATTTATTTTTTGAGCTGTTGGTTCATTGGATCAGTGATCACGGGTTTGATACATGCTTCCACCTCGACCGATATGTTGGACTTCTTTGTAGTATAAAGATTATTACAAAATAGGAAATAACATCATGAATTAATTCAACATTGGAAGCCATTCTTCCATTAGGATACGAGAGTAAATAGATAGTGTTTTTTTCGGCACCTTGCGGAAGGCTTCTGATGGATGTAATGGGTGTTGACGTCCACTTATTTAATATGGGATTCATGCGCGTGCATAGCCCAAAAGATCTCTTTAATATGAAGGGCCTCATCAAATTCACCTTGGAGAAAGCTAATTATGAAAAGAATAGAATTAGTTGGTGGTCAAGAAAAAAGAGTATTTAGCTGTATCTCGATTGAATCACAATTCTTATCAGGTTGATTTTTTTTGTTACTACAAGAGCTCAACTTAGAGGCCATCTGCTGGAGGTCGGTGTAAATGCCTAAATTTCCACCCTTCCATCACGAATGGATGACCTCTTCGCATTCATGGTCTTTTTCCCAGAAGCTTTAAAATATGAATGGTTTCCCATATCTTTGACTATATATTTCTTGAGATAAATCAATGACAATTGGGTAGTGGTATGATGAATTCAATACCAGGTGAGAGATATGGAACATTTTGAACCTGTTAGTCCATTCCGCAGAGCCCAAAAATATATCTAGACACTTTGAAATGTGCGTTCTATCTGAGTTCCCTCGAAACCAGGTGAAGGGACTACCTGTAAATCCAAGGCCAGACAACTCTGCCCTAGAGATCACATCCTGGAAGCTAGACATTGCAGAAGAGGACCAAAAAACTCACCCATTTTTTTCATTCTGAAACATGATCTCATTGAAGTCACCACCAAAAAGGATAAGGCCATAAATTCTTTATCGCAGTGGGAAAAGAAGATCCCACAATTTCTATTTCTCATGATGTGAAGGCCATCCATAAAAACCCACAAAAGTCCATGTCGGAGAGAGTCCATCGTGGATAGATGTAGCCATGTGATTCAAAGAGTAGGAGGTGATTCTGACGTCAATTATATCCTTCCATAAAAAACACACCCCCCCCGAGTGGCCTTGGTGGGGGACCAAGAAGCAACCATGAAATCCACTTTTTTGAGAAATACCAGTGTTATCCTTACTTTCCAACATGATTTCAGATAGGAAAACCATATCAGGGGTGACTTTTTTGCACATTGGAGCTGGATCATCTAAATTGTTTGTGGGTTTCCAAGGCCACAATAGTTCCAACTTAAGATAATTATTGTGATGGGTGGGGCTGGTTCATTCCAGCCTCCGCCTCTTGAAGTTCGAGTAGTGTTTCTTCTTCAGCAACCTTCCACCTTTTAGGGCACCTTTCAGTTTCCACGGGGTCCTATAGAGTTCTTTTCGATCCAATTGCTTCTATTGAGCCCATATCATAGCCATGCACTCCTATTTCCATCCTTTTCCACATACATGGCATTTTAGGCATAGGCAAGGTAGTATGGATAAGGGCCACCCTTGTTTGTGAATCATGAAGGTTGGGGTCTCCCCTTGGACTGCTTATGGGGGCTCCGAGCATATGTGTTTGGGGATGGACGGTGGGCAAGGAGACTCCCCAAAGGGTGAATGATTGAGGCTCGTGGACATAGTTGATGTTGTCAAGGGGGTCATCTGGGGTTTATCTTTGTTTGAAGTTTCCACAAATGGGATGTTAGTTAGAAGTTTCTTTTTAACACATGAGTGCTTTGGGTTGTGTAAGTTTCCTTGGAGAAGAGGAGGTCCCACAAAAATGATCATGTTGTGCATGGGAGCCTTTTTCTCATTGAGAGATTTGGTGAGCTTTCATCTATCTCTTTGCTTTTCTGCTTCGGGTATGAAATATGTTCACATAATTTTTGTGCGTAACCATGGTCTGTATTGCATCACTAGGTTACCTTCTTTGTTTGTCGCTTTTTCCCGCACAGTATTTTTATGAATGTCCAAGATACCTGCAGAAGAAACAGAAAATTGGAAGCTTTTCATATTCAAAAGATATCCAAGATTTTTATCCATCAAGAGTCAAGTAGGTGTCCCTCATTAGAGGTTTTGCAACCTCAATCAGGACTTTAATCCTTACTGACGACCCCTATTGGATAGGGTTTGATCTATCCCATTCCACGAACATGCCTATACGATTCCCAATTTCTTGCATCACCCTATCTGATCTTCCACTAAAGGGGATACCAGTTAGATGCATCAGATAGGGGATTTAGAAAAATCAGTATTGAGGATATCTACTCCGCTCTTAGGTCTTCCATTATCAAATGACCATAGCCTCCCTTGGAGAAATTTTTTGTTTATCCCCCATGTTGAAGAATTCTAATATTAGACGTCCACATCCTATTACTCTTATTGCCACTCCATCATCCAGACACCATACCGATTACAACGTATTCTTCAGTGCACCCAGGTTGAAGTGTCTCTCAGATATGGATTTCTTGATTAATAAAAGGAACATGCGCCGTGTAAGGAAAGTATCATTGTCATTGTTGGTGATAATTTTTCTTTCTATTTGTTATTGAGCGAGAGATTTTTCCACAGAACAACCAGATCGTTCTCTATTCTGGAGGTGAATACCAACTTATCAAACTCATGCGCATAGTAACCCCCAGAAAGACAGTTCTAGTCGATGATCCAAATGCTCAATGAGTTCAGACTTCGCGAACAAGTATTGTCACGAGTAAACCTTCACGAGCAGAGGTTTTCGCGAGCAGGGGTCTTCGCGAGCAAAAAAAACCTTTACGAGCTCGCCCTTCGCAAGCAAGACCTTGTGCACACACTCCCCTTTGATGCTTTGATAACCAAAGCTCGCAGAAATGAATCCTTCGTAGGTCCCAGAACTCTATTGTGAGCCTTTGCAGATCTCCATTGCAAACCTTCGCAAATGCCAATCTGAAATTGAAGATGAAAAAATTGAGCCGTCTGAGATCTCTTGTCCGATGCCGAAGGAACCAGAAATCACTGAAAGTAGATTGGAGTCATTGCAGACAAGCAGATCACACACCAAAAATGTCTCAGTTCATCGCAGATGTCATAGGACATTTGGGATCGAAGAACCCGAAAATGTATCAGTTCGACGTAGAACGCCGGTGAAGGTGGAAGATCCCGAATAAAAACGCAGATCCGACTAGCTCCATCATAAATCTGAGCAAGGAAACCCCGAAGGGAAGAGAATCGCAAATAGCCGCTGGAGGAAGCTGCTGTCGTAGCGCAACTGAACCAGGGAAGAACCCTGGAAGAGACCAACCTATGAAACCTAGGAGGAAACGCTTTTAGCCACACGAGAGAAGGGTTGACAGTTTGTGGTGTTTGATGACAATAAGATCAATGTTTTAAATCGTCACCCTCATTGGAACAAGTCCAACTTGGTGGATCAGGTCAAACAACCATTGTGGGATAAGGATCGATGGTTAATCGTTTGCATGCCAAAAAAAATTTCATTCAAGGTTTCCTCATTTAAAAATCATGCATTACCACACTTTTCTATTCTACCCAGATGATGATCTTTATCCAAGGAGACTGAAGGGCGAGTCCTTTATAGACATGGGAGACTTATGCAACAACAATTTGAACCCCTTTAGCATAGCAGCCAGTGCAGCACCCATGTGGCCTTGAGTGTTTTTTATTTTTTAAATTATTGTTTTTCCCTCTACCAGAGAAATTTCTCTTACTATGACTGAGGTTTCTTTTAAGCTATTTGCATGATCCTATTCATAATAGAGAGATATTCCTTAATTTCACCATTGCCATGAAAATTAAGGTTGACTGACCTGTTCAGCACTCGATAGACCTATTCATCCCGCAAGGGTTTCATCTCCCTCCCTCCCTCCCCCTCCCCCCCTCTCTCTCCCTCTCTCTATCCCTCCCTCCGCAAGGCGCATAACCTGGGCATCAAAGTGAAGTGCAGATGCATAAATGGCAATAGCCAAGTGTGGTGAGGGTGAGCGCGTAGGGCTTGAGGCGGGCAAAATTGGTTAGCGGGGTTAATTTTATGGGTTTACATTTTTTTATTTAAGAAACTGGGTTTGTTGAGCGCCAATTGAATTGGCCCTCTTACAAAAACCCTACAACGGCAATTCAATTGGAGCTCAACCCATTTTTTTCTATCCCCACGCCACCCCTCCCCAACCCCCATATATATATATATATATCCTACATACATATTTATATAATTATAATTATAATTATAATAAAAATATTTATAACAAATATAATCACTAAAATAAATATAAGAAATTTATAATTATATTTATTATATTTATAACAGTTATATAATTATAATAAATATATAATAATAATGAATATAATTATTATAATTATATAAATACAACAAATATATCATTATAATAATTATATAATTATAAATATAATAAATATATAATTATAATAATTGTATAATTATAATAAATATATAATTATAAATATAATAATAATAATAAATATATAATTATAATCAATATATAAATATAAATATTATAAATATATAATTATAATAAATATATAATTATAATTAGAATAATTATATAATGATAAATATAATAAATATATAATTATAACAATTATATAATTATAACAAATATATAATTATAAATATAATTATTATATAATTATAATAAATATAAAATTACCATAAATATACAACTATAATAATTATATAATTATAATTATAATAAATATACAATTATAATAAATATACAATTATACTAAATATACAATTATAATAAATATAAAATTATAAATATAATAAATATATAATTATAAATATGATAAATATATAATTATAATAATTGAATATTATAAAAAATATATAATTATAAATATAATAATAAATATATAATTATAATAAATATAGAATTATAAATATAATAATTATATAATTATAATAAATATACAATTATATTTACAATAATTATATAATTATAAATATAATAAATATATAATTATAACAATTATATAATTATAATAAATATATAATTATAAATATTATAAATATTTAATTATAAATATAATAAATATGTAATTATAAATATAATAAATATATTTATAATTATAATTATATTTATAATTATATATTTATTATATTTATAATTATATTTATAATTGTATATTTATTATATTTGTTATATTTATAATTGTATATTTATTATAATTGTATATTTATATTTATAATTATATATTTATTATATTTATAATTATATTTATAATTATACATTTATTATATTTATAATTACATATTTATTATATTTAAAATTATATAATTATTGTAACTATAATTTTATATTTATTATAATTATATAATTATTATAATTATATAATAATAATAATAATTATTATATTTAATAAGTATATATTTTTTATAAATATACAATTATTATAATTATATATTTATTATAATTATATATTTATCATATTTATAATTATATATTTATTATATTTATAATTGTATATTTATTATAAATGTATATTTTGTATAATTGTATATTTATTATAATTGTATATTTATTATAATTATAATTATATAATTATTATAGTTGTATATTTATGGTAATTGTATATTTATTATAATTATATAGTTTTTATATTTATAATTATATATTTATTATAATTATATAGTTGTTATAATTATATATTTATTATATTTATCATTATATAATTATTGTAATTATAATTATATATTTATTATAATTATATAATTATTATATTTATAATTATATATTGATTATAATTATATATTTATTATAAATATAAAATTATTATAATTATATATTTATTATATTTATAATTATATAATTATTGTAATTATATAATTATTGTATTTATATAATTATTGTATTTATATAATTATAATAATTATATTTATTATTATTATATATTTATTATAATTATATAATTGTTATAAATATAATAAATATAATTAAATTTCTTATATTAATTTTAGTGATTATATTTATTATAAATATTTTTATTATAATTGTAATTATAATTATATAAATATATATATAAGATATTTATATATATATGGGGGGTTGGGGAGGGGTGGTGTGGGGATAGAAAAAAAAAGGGTTGAGCACTAATTGAATTGGTGCTGTAGGGTAATTCAATTGGTGCACAACTAACCCAGTTTCTTAAATAATAAAAAGTAAACCCATAAAATAAAAATAAAAATAAAAAACCCCTTTAACCAATTTTGCGGTTGAGGTGCGTATGTCCAGGGCACGTAGAATGTGATCACACGGGGAGTTGGGCGCGCGAGTGTTGGGTTCTACAAGTGCGTGCAAGGGAGGTGGGGGGCACATTGGAGTTCATGTGGAGGGTAGCTGGGGCACGCTGTTTCTGGTGGTCGAAGGGTGCAATGGCTCACGCCACATACCACAAGCGTCCACATATCACAACGCGACTTATGGTTGCTTTTGGGGGGTGGGTGGGTACGTGGAATGACCTCAAGTTGGACCTCTTTTTTTTTTGACTTTTTAATTTTTTAAATGTTGAGATATGGAGGCAGGAGGGGAGCTGGTCTGGTTAACTGGGTAGATGCTGCTGGATGAAGACAACTGCTGGTTCAACCAGTCGCCGGACTACTATCGTGGTTGGAGTGGGCATACACGGAGGGATCAAACAGAGCAAAACAATAATTAAAATACTTAAAAAAAAGGCCACGCAAGCATTTCACTAGCTGTTACACTGGAGGGTTCAAATCGACACCGCATCAATTATTTAATGTTTTAGAAGTTTGTCATCTTTCGATTTAGAAAAAAAAACTTTTCCGATACAAAAATTTGCGATGCTTGGAAAAGAAAAGTTCGAAGTATGAAACATGCTACTTCAATGTTTAGGCTTCATAATTTCTACTTATTTGAATCTATCTACTGGTTTCCATATATTTCGAATATCCACCTTTTGGGTATTTTTACAATTGGTGGTTTATATATGTGTTAGTTTTCATATTTTTTGAAATTTGTACACACAAGAAAAATGGTTAGAAAACTAGGAAACATGTGTCCTGATAATAAAAACATAATATGTTACTTCGAGTGAGGTCCGATTGTTATATTTATAGATGAATAGAATAAAGTTACAACCTGGATCGTAAATACTAGTCATATTATTGACCGTTGACTTAGTCAAAACATTAATATAGTCAAACCCATATCTAAATATCAAAATTTCTTAAATACTCACCCCTTCAAGCTAGGCTTACCTAACTTGGATACATGATAAAATAAAATAAAATAAAAATAAAAATTAATAAGAATATTTGTCTTCATCCTCATTTGCTTCTCTTTGTGAGAGCCCCTCACAATAAAAATGATTGATTTGAAGTACAAATAGCAGTTGGATAGATGAACTCCCATGTTGGTGAAGAATATGTGGCACCCCCATGCCGATGACGAACGATGCCTGAATATGCTGGATGAAACAATCATAGACGAGTGAACTCAAAATGGTTGGGTAAAACAATTCTTGATTTGTGGACCTAAAGGGTTGAGCAAAATAAAACCCAAATTTGTGAACCTAAAAAAGACGAGTGATTCGATGCCCATCTCGTGGACTGAAAAGGTCGAGTGAAATGATGCGCGTCTTACAGACCAAAATGACAGGGTGATACGATGCCCAAATAACGGGCCCAAAATGAACTAACAGTAATCCTGATAGCGTGATGTTAATCCGAGTAGTGATAAAGAAACCTGATGGTTCTAAGCTACGATGAAGTAGCCTAAAGGTGATCTAGGAAGTCCGATGGTAATCTAGGAAAAGGTGATGAAGAAGCCTGATGGTGATTTAGGAAACCTGATAATGATTCGAGCTATGATGAAGAAACCCAACGGTAATCCGAGTAGCCCAATGATAATCTGGGAAAATATGATTGTTTCTCATGAGAATTGACAGTGGTTGTGCAGTAATAATGAGACTCGATGGAGATCGACGTAGAAATAATGAGGATTAATGAAGATCCGAGCAGCCAGAGAGAAACATGATTGATTTAACGCTTATTGTAGTGAAGAAGGGGCTGATGCCGATCGAGGGATAGAGAAATCATGGTGCAGGGGGTGACCAACAATTATAATGGCCTTTTGTCCAGGAGCCCGCTTCCCCCTTTGGTGGGAATCTTTTTGGACTTTCTCTAGAGTTGAGGAACCTGCGCTGATACCATGTAGAAGGAGAATACCTAGAATCTATTACTCTGAGTGACATACGATTGTTATATTTATAAATGATTAAAATAAATCTATAATCTGGACCATAAATACATGTAAAACTATTGATTTTTGACTCATTCAAACCATTAATCTAGTCAACCCCATGTCTAAATATCTAAATTGTCTAATACCTTAACAATACTCAACAATCTTCCCATTCTTTATCTCAAAATACAATACATCAAAACACATAAAAGACTACAATGTATATATGAGCATAAGTAATCAATTAAAAACATATATTTTAATGTATTTTGATATTTTTAGTTGGAGCACATGGTTGGGTGATATTTGGAGATGTGAAGGAGGGAGGATTTGGACATGGAGAAAAAAGATTAAGGAGTAGAGTTTTCTTGGACTCTTGAGGAGCTGGTTTCTCAAATGAAAAATGGAGAGAAGGCGAGGCCAATATTTTGATAGGCAACTCCCCTTGAATTAATGGTGTCATGTTGAAGAGGGGAAGTGTAATGTGGTTTGTAAGGACAAGGATAAGATGGTGGCAATGGTGTTTTCAAAAGCATATAAGAAATTGGTTGAGGATATGGAGAAAGAAAAAGGGCAGTTATGAGAGGGTAAATTAGAGATGTGAAGGGGGAGAGATTATAATGTAGATTGAAAAGATTAGGGATTGGCTGAAGTGTAAATGTAGAGCGTGGGATGGGTGTACCTTTCAGTTCCTTACTGAAAAACGTTGGAGAGATTACTTTCTCTCTTCGTTTCTTTTGGAGTGGTCGAGGGTCGACAATTGCCTCTTTTCCACTACTTTTTTATTTCCACTAAATGATGCTTTGATGATTTTGGTTTAAGTGCCCGAAGTTGTTTACCTTTTCCATGGAGGGGCCACATCAGAAATTATGTTTGTCTTTGTGGTGGTCTTGGTCCTGGTGATGCAAGAGATGAATGTTGGGAAGAGGTTGGTTTTTCCTCATTCTCATGCACCATTTATTCATTAACACTTACATACCTCCCAATCTACCTACTCTATTTGACCTTTATCCTTTACATCATGTGTTCAATGATTTTCATTTTTTATAGTAACGAGCAGATAAAATGCTCTCCATTACTTGTATTGGATCCCTTATGAGAATAGATTTCAACTGCCCATACGAAGGATAATGGTTGTCATCTTTGTGATGTTGGGCACTATGTTTCAGTTAATAAATCAAGTGATGTTAAAAAAAATGAAAATAAATGAAGAATATAAATGTCTTGAATCTTTATCATTCCCTAGTCTTTAATTATTGATAAAAGAACATATGTAAAAATTTATCAATAATTCATCTCGTCATTTAGCCGCTTAACGTTCAACTAACGCACAATGGTTTTGGTGTGACGAAATGTAATGACTTATGTTAGAGTATTTATGTATCAAAGATATGAGAATATCTAGATTCATTATTTTTGAATAGTCCTATTCTATTCCATTATCTATATAGTTTGATTTTTTTATTTTTTTATCAATCTCAAATCATGTATCTCTTTATCCATCTCTAAGATAGAGTTTTAGTCTCATTCACAGTTTTGGGTTTATTCTTTCTACATTTTACATGAGTTTAGGAAATCATAGAATGTATCCTTTTCTCTCTCCTCCAAGCTGAGTAATACTCTTCATAGATCCATCTAAATTAACACACATGATATATATCCATTTTCACCAGATAACTTGCCTATCTATAGAGAGAGATATGAGATCCTAGGTATGATTGGTCTTCAAAGTCTCTTAACACATCTTCCATAGCCTATAACCATCTAGGATAATTTTTTTTTTCTGGAAACTGTGTGAGCTATCAAAATATTATCCAATGTAGCAATAAAAATAGTCATAATAGCATATAAAAGCTAATAACATGGGGAATAATATACTCTTGACCAAGAGGAACATGTACCCTTTCTTAAGGAAATAAGAAAATCACTATGTGTATGTTGTAGAGTATTAATATAATTTATGGTATGAATCATGCTCAAATGTGATGTTTATAAGAGGTTGATGAGCATAAAAATGATCAAAGTGGAAAACCACTGACATTAAAGGGAGATAGAGGTGGGGGAAATGGACTAAATGAGAATAAAAGAGGGACCTCAGGATCAGAAATGATAGGTAATGGTGATGGGATCAAAGAATGGAAGGGGGAAACTTCACAAAAGAAACATCGATGAACACTAAAAAATGATGAAAGTTTTGAGATAAAAATCAATACCCATGTTGATTTGATGAATAACCAAGAAATATGCACTTAAGAGAACGTGCATCAAACTTGGTAATCAAAGAATGGGTTTTGTAAAGGCTCATGTTTTCTCAATTCTTTACTTTGTTTTTTCTAGGATATGAAGGTGTCGAGAGAGTGGCCAGGGTGTTTCATAGGAAAATAGGTTGAGTTTTGGATTCTATACGGCCAAAACAGCCATTTTTAGGGTGGCTATGTTGTGGTAGAGGCTGTTTCTAGGCTATGGGTGTAGAGGTGTGGCTGTTTACTTAGTTTTATTGAGTCAGAGTATGAAACACCTATTTTAGATTCTACCATGCCATGGTGGAAGTCAAATTTTAATTTTAAATGATCAAAATAATTGGAATTAAAGTAGTTAAATGGCTGTTTTAATGACCTAAGATTTTAGATCTTATTGATTACGGCCAAAACAACTGTTTTTTTCACTCACCACACTATGGTGGAGGTCAACCAAAATTATCTATAGATTTGTCTCTTCCTCTCTTATCTACCTCGAATCTCTTCTTGGGTTGACCCCTTAGGTCTTTCTCAAACCCAAGAGGACTTGGATCATGGTTTTTGTGGTTCCTAGTGGCCATATAAGATCTAAACCCCTGGTTCATGTGATTGATTCTTTTTTATCAGAGGTGACCTTCTTTATATTTTTCCTTGTTTCTTCTTAGTTATCCTTTTAGGGATAGCTTATATAGTGATTGTGTTTGGTTTTTATGGATTGTGGTTAATGGATTGATGATGGATGATGTGGAATCAGTTGGTAGAAGGTTATCATGGATTCATCAGTTCAGATTCATTTTTCATTCCTTCTCTTAGCATGGTGTTTCTCGAGATTTGTTGGGGTAGGGGATTTATAAAATTATTTATCTATCACCTGGAATAATATATTAGCTTGAATTTTCATATTATATTTTCTAATTTCCCCTTAATATCACCAAATCCCTATTGATTATTATGCTTATCCTAACCCTATCTTGAATCCCACATGCCTTGGTCCCTTAAAGTATCCCTTGAATCCCTTTATTCTTTATACCTTAAAGTTACTTTTAATTCCTTATTCCATGACCTTATATTGTACCACTTCAACCCTTGGTAACTTTACCCTTACTGAACTCATGAGATGCTTCTCTGATTTGGTGGACCATGCACTCTTCCCTCAAGCTTGGTGATATTGGTTTGGTCCAGGGGAAGGAGTTATCATTTATTCCTTTTATTTGTGTATCCTTATATTCTTCCCTTAGGCTTGATGACGTTGGTTTGGTTTGGGGGAAGGGTTTGTATTTATGTTTCATCTTTCCTTATATAATTGGCTCCCTTTACCCAGGATTGGTGATGTAGGTTTGGTTCAAGGAAAGGGGATGTTGATATGTTTTTTCTCTTTCTTAATTTTCAGCATTAATATAGTCTCATTATACCCTAGTCGACCTTGTATTCTTATTCATTTCTTTGTATTATTATAGATTTACCATGTGTTTTTTCCATCATTTCTATTCTTAATATCTTTAATTTTTTAGTTTAGTATAATATCATCTCATTGTGGTTTGCCTTCAATGTAAAAGTTGATTTAAAGAAGATAAGAACTATATGAAAAACCGAACATAGAGGTTGATTATGTTTATCCAGTTTTCATTATTATGTCATATTGTTATAATTATCATATGATATGTATGTTACTGTATTTGTTTTATATATTACTATAATCATAACTTGGAAGTAATATAAAAGATGAAAAAGTGGAAATTTGGGAATGAATTTGATGAATATATAATGATGGAATATGATGAAATATGGGTGTTTGTGGTGTCAGGTTGTCACTGTGGTTATACTGGGTTATCTTCTTGAGATAGATTCATGGGATGATTGATAGTTATGATTTTTTAGTGCTAGTTATTTATTTCTTAATTCTGATAGGTTAGTTTATCTAGGGATGGATATAGCCTTTTAATTAGATGGGGGTGTAGTCATTATTCTTCTTGGGTGTATTCAATGCCTTGTAGAGTCTTTTCCCTTCCTTAGTATGCTAATTTATTTTGGTTTTGGTTAGATATGAGAAGAGGATAAAATATTTCTAAGGATTGATTAACGATTAATCAAAGTAATGGAAAGGTATAAAAACCATAAAACCCAAGATCACCATGCCTTTGATACTAAAATCATATGAAACTAGAAATGAAGAACATGTACCTTACAATATTGTATACTAATTCCATTTACTTTTCTTAGTGCTTGCTGAAGATCACTAAAGAAAAACTAAAAGGATCTTCCCTCTGAGGTGTATCAATGGGTTGCACTGAATCACCCAAAGGGCTTGACAGGGCCTTTTAAACCTCCATGATATGCTAGTATCTCACGGTGCTAAAGACGATGGAATAAAAGAGCTTTAGGTGGGAGAGAGTTTCAAAAAAAGGATATTTAGATGATCAAACTCACATCTATATCAGACCCATGACCTGAAAATATTTATATAGTATATGGGGATGCTCTTTGAGCCCATGTATTTACTCTTATGTTTCATAGGTGTATGAGAAATACCTACAATTACATCTCATGAAATCCTTGACCATTAGCTTTCTCATCTATTTTATATTATGAAACAACTAATCAATGATAACCAATGCATAATAGTTTCGAACATTAAATCCTTAATGCTATGATAGTTAAATGAGTTGTGGAAATTCCAAATGAATCGAACTATTCTATTCATGGAATTATAAATCATCCATATCGTATAATAGAATATGCTCAAGAAGACAACACATGATATCCCTATATTATATAATATGATATACACACAATATTATATATAATCCTTTTGAAAAATGTATGTCATACTCTATGACACACCATATCATACTATACAATATCACATGGCTTTAGGGAATATTCATTTTAATCTCCCACATGAACTAAATCCTAGTGGAATTTCATTCCATTTCAACCTATATTAAATAATATATAATATTTTGTGAAATCATTTATAAATTTTTTTAGCTATCTTCCAAAACATTTTTTGGAAGCTACCATTAAATTCACTTTTGTTTGCATCACATGCAATGCCTTATGAAAACCCCATCAAATTTTTTTTAGATAAAACCCTAAAACAATTTTAGAGAATATCATTGAGTAAAACTCAATACCTATTTATTTAACCACAAAGTGTGACCTCATAGGCCTTTATAGTGTTGAAAACAAATATAAATTTCTAGATCCATAAATGCAAGAAAAGAGAGATATACAACAAAATATCAATGCTATTCAAGCTACAAAGGGATCTGGCATGATTGATGCTTGAGGTTTTTGTCATGAAGCTCGCTTTAATAAATTATTATTTATCTAATTATGAATTATATCACACAACCTAGGGTTGATCTCATAAGAAGGACACTTAAAAAAACTATTCTCTTATTGTTATTATTAATACTACTAAAAAATGGGGGTTTTATAAATATATGTGGTATATATATATATATATAAATGCAATTGAAGGACACAATAATGCAAAATAGAATGAAATTGGTAAGAAAGGAGAATCTTTCCTTAAGAGTTCACAGTGATGATAATTATTGTTTTTTAAAATGTATTCATTCTAATTATTCCATTCAATATAGAGATCAAGACCTGTCACTCCATACCCTCTAATTTTAATAGCGATTATTCTAAACTAAGACCTTTGTATGTAGAATAATATTGATAAAACTGTGAATTTTCAACCTAATAACCACACACCATCACCAAAATTATACCCCACCATATAAAATATCATAACAATAAAGGAGAGTAGAAATGATGAACAATAAGAAGAAAGAAATAACAGATATAACAATACAACCACTCATTACTATTAGTTTAACCATTACTAAATTCTTAGAATTGAATAATGAAAAAAATTAAAGTGAAATAAAACTTGAAGAAAAAATGATACCTCCCTTGAAACAACAAGGGTTAGTTCTCCATAACCATAAATATGAGAATCAAAGTGCAGGAAACACAAAGAAAGTGATAAAATATAGATAAAGAGAAAGCACAATGTATTAAAATTCAAAAATTGATTATAGTAAACCCTAATATACTTCACAAGGATTCTGACCAAGATGTGAACCCTAAAATTCTAACTTTGGACAAAAATTATCCTCTACAATGGAAGGAAAATGATTTTTATAGGCAGTATTAGGATTCATCATGAATTAATGTGCATAGGGTAGATTCATCCTCATGCAGTGTGCTTCCAAATGAATTTCTCCAGTTAGAAATAGTAACGGCTTCAGCATGTGCATTGGGAGTATTCCTCACGTGCATGAGATGGATAATAACAAGTTTTCATGTGGTAGATAGCCTTTATTATTATTTTAAATCATTCCATAATCTCCAGTATCTTAATATTCTCATTCAAATAAATTTATGTGGTACACAAAAGATATGAAAGTATTTTAATGGGTGAAGATCATGGGATTCATGACATGACACAATAAATTTATCCTCCCTTTATCTCCACAATGTGATCAAATTATTACTAGTAAAAATCTTATTAATATTTAAAAAAGTATAAGATCTTATGTGAGAACATTTTGAAATTTCCCTAAGTAAAAAACCTTATACATCACTCTTTTCCACTTCAAAATATATTACGTAACAACTTAGATGAAATTTCACTAAGTATAAAACCATACATAACCTCTCAACTGCTTCAAAAATATTACATATACTCTAGAGGAAAATAAAAATATATTATGTACACTCCTTTAAAATCCTTACGTATCAAAAAATATATTATGCAACACATGGGAGCTCTATCTCTTCATCTCCAACGGCTAAGGAAAATATCTTATGCACTATGATTCTTCCCCAGTGGTAAAGAAAAATATATTATGTATCATTTCAAAGATATTACATATAAATCTTTTCACTTTAGGTATAAATACAAATTTCTTATGTATAATCTTAAGATCATATGTATCACTTTTGAAAATCTTACGCATCACCTGAAATGTTACGTATTCCAATCCTTTTCCATTTTTCTAGATCCCACTTTATAAATTCTCTAGAAGTCAACCCTTTTGCTTCCAATTTCTTCAATAAACTTCTAGTTTTTTCTCCATATTCATATTTTTATATTCATACTCCAAAATATTAAAAATCCATAAAAATAACCTTCCTAAGGATTAATATCCTATGATATAGAACATGTTACTTTTGGATCTTATTAAAATAATAAAACATATGAAATTAAAGTTTGGACTTCAAAATGAACAAAAAAATAATGATTAAATCACTAAAAATACCAATTTATTACATTTTCACAATTAATTCCAAAATATTCCTAAAAAATAAATATCGGATCCTTACTATAACACCCAGGCCCGTATACCGAGATTTGGTGCTAAAAACTAACTCTTTACATACTAGTTTTAAAACTATCTTAAGCGATCCAAACATAAGATTATATATTTAAAATTTCAATAAAAAATATGGAGTCACTTATATAACCAAGTACTTTTTAGGTTTATGATTTTAGAGAATTAGGAAAAGCTATTTATGTAACAAAACCCATGATTTTTTCATCAAATGTAATTTTTCCATTAAACTAATAACTTCTTATTTCATAATAAATTTTCACTATCTTCCACAAATTTTTTCACACATGATAAAATTCTTTTCCATATCCTATTTAATAACTTCCTTCATAACCCAGTGAAATGAAAACATAAAAAATGGCGAGCTCATATTCTTAGTAAGGGTAAACATGAGAGATATCAATCGATGACCACAAGTAATCATAAGATAAACATAAGGGTATGGGATCATGATCATACATTATGAAAACATACCCAACAATTCATAGACCATAAATCATGATTCATGGAATAAGGATTTTTCATAAAAAAATAAGAGTCATAAGAGTACGAAATTATCAATAATCAATCATGATATATGAGTTAATATCATAAGAATAAGTCATAAGTTTGTGGAATAAATATAAAAATATAAAATCATGAAATTATGAACATAAATAACTTCAATCATGTCCACCCACAAACTTGTGAATATATCTACCCACTATCATGTCCACCCACATACTTATAAACATATTTAACCGTAATCATGCCCATACACAAACATGTGAACATAACTACCAAAAATTATTTCTATGCACAAATTTAATTATCTCATGAGATAAAAAAATTTACCCAATTAATTAGAGGGATATAATAGACACACACATCACAAAAATGATAAACCATACATATGTATTCTACAAGATAACAATATTAATCTTTTCTTTATTGCTTAATTAACCTGTGGGAAAGAAATGAGTTTCATTAAAACAACATCGTCGTAATCTATCTAGGGAAAAGAAGTGGATGGTATCATAAGATTATATCCCCAGTGAAGTATAAAAGTCCTTAAAGTATGTCTACATAAATGAAAAACACTTTTAAAAAATTATTAGAAATGTGATTTTAAAATAAGAAGAAGTATCCTTTTATTTTTATAACATTTAAAAACTAACAATTATTATAAAAATAGTAATATTTTTTTCTTTGTAAAACCCTGAAAACTTGTAAAGGAAGATTCATGATGAATAAATGGCATGAAAGGGAGAAAATATGTTCATACTATAAATGTTAAAAAAACATTCTTTAGAAACTTTTGTAAAAAAAGTAAAAAATAACCTAATCAGAAAATGAATAGAAGATTCCTTTAAATTTTTTAAAAATAAATTAAAATATAGTAGAAAATACCTTTATAAATAATTTGAAATTTGAGAATAAATTTCATAAAATAATTTTTAAGAACATAGATATGGAGGAGAAATATTCTCGATTAAAAATGAGAAATAAGGTTGGTTTTTCTTAAAAACATTCTTTTGGTACTTTTGAGTACCAAGGAGGGAAAAATTGAAATAATACTTTTAAACCTTAAAAAAACTATAGGAGAATAAATTATATGGGGTTTATAAGATAAATAACATATAAATCCCTTAATTGAAATTTAAAAAATAAACAATCCCAATAAAAAGTGAGATTGTAAAATAAACCCCTACAACTTTGGAAATCTTTGGATTAAAAACTCATGCAAGAGAAAACATCAGATAGATTAGTAAATACTCATAATTTTCATAAATAGTGTCATAAAATAAATTCATGTTAAGTATATAAACCAAAAAAATAAAAAATTTGGTGAATATAAAACATATCTTAGTGAAGGGAAATTGAGATAAAGAAACACTTACCTCAAGCCCTGACTTGATTTGTATGGAATATAACCATCTATGTAATAATTTTTTACTTATTATAAATATATAAAAGAACTATATTAATTCTTATATTACTATATATGATTCCTTTATAATTTCTAATTACTCATTTATTGGCAATTTTTTTATTAAAATCAACATTCGAGTGTCAATTATTATGTTTTCCATATATATTTTGGTTTGATGATTCCAATACTTAAATCTTGGTCATGGATTAATAATATATATAATTTTAATCATGTAATAATTATAATATTTATTCATTATATACACTTTTAGAAGCAATCATGTAAGGTGGTGATGAAAACTGAACCACATCACTTTGTGGAGCCGCTAGTCTGCACGTACACACAAGTGATGTTTTTTATTTTTCAATTGATGAAAAGATAGGAAAGAAAATAATAATTTATTTTTCCAGAATCATAATTATGTTATAAATTTCATATATATTCCTTAATTTCATCTTTATAAATATCCATGTGCAGTGGTGATGAAAAATGAAATACTTTTCTTCATGGAGGCGGTAGTCCACGCGTACGCATAAACAATGTTTTCATTTTCCATAGAATGAAAATGAGATAGAAAATAGTTTTAAAATCAATATAATAACATTAAATTATAGTTAATATACATATTTAATTATTTTATTATGGTTATAATAGTTTTTAATGTGTCTGAAGAATAAATAAATGTGAAGGAATTCGATTAAGACTTATACATCCTCCTTAGATATCTTCATTTGGATTACACCTTAATCCTTCTCAGATTGATATTTTGATGAGACCATAACATATAGGAAATGAGTATGGATGTTGTGAAGGTATTTGTATAGATATTGGTTTATAAAAATTGATCAAAATGTGTGGAGAAAAGATGATAGAAGGTTTCCTTTTATAAGTGATAGGAGTGAAACCCTTTTTAAATATAATAAATATCTTTCTCATGGGAAGTGACTCCAGTTTAGATCAATTTATAATATATAATTGGTTATGGTATAAATAAAATCATAAAATAAAATTTATATAAGTTTTAGAGATATTTTAATCCTTATCTATTAGTTTATCCCTATCTTTAACTCTTTTAACCCTTTCCATGGTGACTGACTTTTTTCTTAATATGGTAACTTAATTTTAGGACTAAAAGTGAAAATAAAATTCTTAAATAATTTAAATATTTTGATTAAAAATATGAAATCCATTTTAAAATATTCAATTTCTATAAGTGGAATACATAAATTCAAATATAACCACACAAAATGTATAAAAATTATTTTTAGCAAAAAAGTATTTTTATGTGTAAAAATAAATTTATACTTATTTAGGAAAAATAATATTGATTAGCGGTGATTAACATGAATTTATTGGATTATTATTAAAAAAATTAGGTTTTTTTGAAATTATAATCATTTCAAAACCGAATGAAACCTTCCAACCACACTATTAAATACAAAGAACTAAAAATAGTTTTTATTAGATTAAAATACGAATTAGGTTCTAAAAATCAAAGCATAGGTTTCAAAATTCAACACAATAATTTTAAATTATTTATTTTGCTCATTTAATATCTATTTAATTGATAAAAAGGTTTTATATATTTAATTCATTCTTATATCATAATGACGTCCTAAAAGTTATGGAATTTTTTAGTATTCATAAAAAATAAACCTTTTCAGAAAAATATCAAAAAACTATCCTAAGATAATTTTTACATGATGAATTAAAAAATAACATTCATTTAATCAAATTAAATTTATAAAATTCTTAAATTTCACTTTTAAATTAAAATATAAAATATAAAGGAATATGCTTTTATAAAAGTACATTTTAATAGTAAAGTGTTTTTTAAACTTATATCACATCAATTAATAATTAAATAAATGTTAATATAAATTTAAATAATACATATTATCATAATAATCATTTAAAAGTGATCAATTAGGATAAAATTACAACACTTTACAACCAGTTATTTGAAAAACAATCATTTTTAATATTAAATCATATCAATTATTTATCCTTTAAATGTAATAATTTTTAATTGATTACCATCCATTTATTTATTAGAGGTTTGGTTCTTATTTTAATTATAATATATTAAGGCTAATTCTAGTTCAGTGTTGTGCGATACAAGCTACACAACAAGATATTTAATTAAAGTAATACATACTAAAATCTTGGGGTGTAACATTCTACCCACCTTAAATAAATTACATCCTACAAATTTTGATTATCCCTCACTAATAGAAATAGATAATATTTTCCATAAGATGTACATGACTAAAGATATAATTTCTAATGAGATATCAACCTCACTATCTTAGTTAATACTAAGGAAACTTATCTTTTTCCTCATGATTAGGTATTAAGACCCATATAATGAAACTAATTCCCATATGAAGTTAACTGTCAGCCTAATAATGATAGATTATCATTGGTTGATTCAAAATATGAAATGTAACTTCCCAATCCCACAATTAATATGGTATTTATATAAATAGATATATCCAATTCCCAAAATAACATATAATTTCACTAAAGTCAAAATAAAATTTATAGGAATCATATTCCCATAAGATTCTATTAGAATTGTGTTATAAACATAAGATGAAATCATCATAAAATTAATAATTTTTATTTATAATTTGTTATATATTCATCATGTTAGTGATTTAATGCTCTTAGAAAAATTTATAGATATAATGGAGTGGATAAAAGAATAATAAAATAGGAAATTTTCATTTATAGAGTGGATTGATGAGTGCACCTTACACTACTTCATATTCATGATCCACTTTAGTAGTTGTGATTTCATAAGCCTTCCCTTTGTCCCCTAGATTAGGAGTTAGCTGTCATCAATTGTTGTCATTAACCCATAATGGGGCATCGATTTTCATAATGTCCAAACTCCTTACAATTGAAGCATTAAAGTGTGGGTGGCACATTAGTTGGTACCTCTATACTATCCATTGTATTGTCTAACCTCTTTATCCATCATCTAAAACCAAAATCTCAATGGACAATCCTTCCACACTTGAAAAATAATCCTATTTCTTTTTGAAAATTTACTGGGTGCTTCGTCCCACATTTAGGGCATATAAGTGAGTGATTTTTCTTTCCTTAATATGAATTATCATTCAAGTTTATTTGAAACTCCATTTTTTGTTTCTTAGCTCCAAATCCAGGGGAATGATGAGAGTATCTAGTTTCCATTTCTAAATTTAGCGCATATCAAACATTTTATTCATAGTTACCAAATTCACTTATAGATAATTAATTTTAGAAACTTTTCTTTAGACATTAAATAACCAATAGATCTTGATTTAAGAGTCAGTAATAAAATCAAAGTCATACCTTTCAAGTCTTATGAATTTTTCCTTATAGGTTTCAATGGATTCATCCTCCTTTTGTTTTATCTCTAGGAAATATCACTCTATTTTCATGCAAAGTGTTTGGGGAAAATACTTATTAAAAAAAATAACTTATTAAAATCCTCCTATTTCATGGATCTAATTTCTATCTCTAGTGTTATGTTCTTAATAAGGATCCCCATTAGTCATCCTCACCCTCTAAGTGATAGATGGACAAAAAACCTTTTTATAGTCTAAGAATTGGAAAACATAAAATATCTTTTCCATCACATTGATCCAATTATTAATAACTATTGGGTTGAAAGACCCACTAAAGAAAGGTGGAGGTTAGTACATGAAGGAATATATAGTTTGTTACTCTTTCCTTGGTGAATTCAAGAGATGAACATGGTTCATATTATTATTCATTTCTTGTGATAATTGAGTGATCATTACCTTGAAGTTACTCCAACTTTATTTCCATTTGGTTTCTCAGGTGAACAATCACTACATTTTCCTTTAAACTAATTTTTAATTTGATTTATCCTGGTTCTATCCATTTACTAAAGTAAAGTAAAGTTAGGGATGATAATACTTATAAAAGGAAATATATGAACTTAAAATAAATAAATCATAAATAATGTGTATAACTTAATCATATATTCTCCAAAATATACTAATCATTTCCCAAAATAACCTTCATACCGAATCACATACTAAATACTAGGGTTATATCTACCTTAATCATGTAGTTATTATACAACCCCATAAATGTTTCTAAAAATATCTTTAATTCCTTTAAAATATATCCACAGAAGTCTCCAAAAAGGTATCTATATCTTTGAACTTATGATAAAACTTAAAATTATTGACCCATTATAGTATCTGAATATTTTAAAACATCATAATCTTATAATTTCCTAACCTCTATAGTTATTAAAACCCCACTATGATACCAACTATATTAACCCAAAATTGTAAACTTGGATATGGTTCTAAAAACAAACTCTTTATATACTGGATTTGATATCAACTTAAGTGACCCAAACTTAAACTTCCATATTTACAATTTTAATAAAAAACACTGATTCACTTAAATACCTAATACCTTTTTAGTTTTATAGTTTTAGAGAATTAAGAAAAACCTATTATGTAATAAAAACCATGTCTTTCTCATTAAATGGGCATTTTTTCCATTATACTAAGAACTTCATATTTTATAATAAGTATTCAACATTCCCTAATTTTTTGATACATGATACCCTTTTTAGCTATATTCCACTTAATACACTCCTTCATAACCCAGGGAAATGAAAACATAATAAAGGGTAAGCTCAGATGCTTAGAAAGGGTAAACATGGGAGATATTAATTAATGATAATAAGTGAGCATAATATAAGCATAATGGTATGATATCATGGTCATGACATACAAAAACATACCAAAAAATTCATATAAAATAAATCATGAGTCATGGAATAAATATTTTTCATAATAAATGATAAGATTTATAAGAGTGCAGAATCACCAGTAATCAATCTTGAGCTATAAGATCATATAATAAGAATATACCAAAAGTTTATGGAATAAATACAAAAATATAAAACTATGGAATTTTGAACATATCTAATTATAATCATGTCCACCCACAAACTTATGAACACAACCACCCACTATCATGTCCACCCAATAAATTATAAACATAACTAACAACGATCATGTCCATACACAAAATGTGTGAACATAGATACCAAAAATCATGTCCATACAAAAAAATATAAACATAGATACCATCAGATAATGATAAACTATACACATATATGTCATGAGATAAAAATATTCATTTTCCTTCATAGATTAATTAACCCATGGGAGTGAAATGAGTTTCATGAAAACATCATGAAAACATCATAATTAAAATACATCCAGAGAAAGGAAGTGGATGGTATTATAAGATCATATCCCTAGTGAAACATATAAATCATTAAAGGATATTGGCATATATGAAAACTACTTTTATTAAATCATTAGAAAGATGATTTGAAAAAGAAGAAGAAATATCCTTTTCTTTTTGTGACTTTTAAAAATTAAAAGTTCCTAAAAAAATAGGAATATGAAATTTTTTGTTAAAAAATAAAAATTTATTAAGTAATATTCATTAAAAATAAATAACATGATGACAAGAAAATATTTTCATGCCGTAAATGTTTAAAAAACCATTCCTTTGACACTTTTGTAAAGAAAGTAAAAAATTTCCCATTTAGAAAATGAAAAGAAAATTACTTTAATAAATTTTTAAATAAATTCAATGATATTAGAAAATAATTTTAGAAAAAATTTAAAAGTATATAAAAAAATTTATAATTTTTTTTAAGAACATGAATATGGAGGAGAAAGATTCCTGATCAAAAAAGATAAATAAGGTTGACTTTTCTTAAAAAAATTATTTTGGTACCATTGAGTATCAAAGATTGGAAAATGGAAAGAATAATTTAGAACCTTATAAATAAATAGATAAAGAGAAAATAGATGGGGTTTAGAATAAAAAATATAATCCCCTCAAAGGAAATTGAAACATAAACAATCTTGATAAATATTGAGATTCTAAAATAAACCCTTACAGCTTTGGTCACCATTGGATTAAAATATAAAGAAAGAGATAACCTTATATGGATTAGTAAATCCACAAAATTTTCATGAAAAATATATTAAAATAAATTCATAGGAAGTATATAAACAACATAAAAGAAGGAAGGTGGTGTATATATAATATATCTTAATAAAGGGAAATTGAGATTAGGAAACCCTTACCTAAAGCCCTGAATTACTTTGAACACACTCAATACTAGTGTATAATAAATTTAGACTTACATATTTATAAAATGACCATATTCACAATTATATTAAAATATATAATTTCCTCATAATTTCCAATTACCCATTTATTAACAATTCTTCATTAAAATCAATATTCGGGTGTCAATAGTTCTGTTTTCCTTGCATGTTTTGGATCGGTGATTCCAGTCCATGCACCTTGGTCGTGGTTTCATCATATATAGAATATTAATATTTTTATTAATATCATATTTATTTATTATTTAAATTTTTATAACCAACCATGTAAGGAATTTATGAAAAATTAATCACATCACTTTACAGAGGCGGCGGTCCGTATGTACGCACATGTGACATTTTCATTTTTCAATGGATAAAAATAAAGGAAGATAAAGAATAATTTAGATTTAAAGAATCATAATTATTTTATAAATATAATATATATTCCTTAATTATATCTTTATAAATAGCCATGTGGGTTAGTGATGAAAACCAAAATAAATCACTTCATGGAGGCGGTAGCTTGCAAGTACGCATGAGCGATGTTTTCATTTTCCATAGGATGAAAATGAGGTGGAAAATAGTTTTTCCATCAACATAATAAAATTTTAGAATTTAAAATACACTGATTAAATTATTTTATGATGGTTATAATATATTTTAAGGAGTTATAAGAGAAATAAACTTGAAAGAATTCAGTTAAGACTTATACCTCCTCATTGGATATCTTCCTTTGGATTTCAAATTAATCCTTCTAGGATTGGACTTTTGGTAAGACCAAGAACTATATGACATCTGTAAAGATGTTGGGAAGGTATTTTGGTAAATATTTATCAATATAAATTTCTCAAAGTTTATGGAGAAAATAGGACAGGAGGCACCATTTTATAAGTGAGAGGAGTTACACCCTTATAAATATTAAGAAATTTTAAATATAATAAATTTATTTCTCATGTAAAGTGGATAAAATTTAGTATAATTTTTAATATATGATATATTAAGGTCTAAATACACTCATATATTCAAATTTAGACATGTTTTAGTGATATTTTATGTTTAATCTCTTAGTTTAACCCCCTCTTTAACCCTTTTACCCTTATCATGGTGACAACATTTTTGTTATGGTAACTTAATTTTATTACTAAAAATGAAATGAATATTATTAAATAATTTTAATATTTCAATTATAAAATTTTAACCCTATTTATAATATTAAATTTCTAGAAGTGGAATAAATGTATCCTAATATAATTTCACAAAACACATAAAAAATATTTTTTAAAAAATGTATTTTTATGTGTAAAATGAATTTATACTTATTTAGGCCAAAGAATCTTGAGTAGTGGTGATTACCACAAATTTACTGTATTATTATTAAATAAATGAAGGTTTTTTGACATTATAACCATGTGAAAAACTATGAGACATTCCAACCACACTATTAAATGCAAAGAACCAAAAATTGTTTTTTATTAGATTAAAATTTAACTTAGGTTCCAAAAAGTCATAGAATGATTTTCCAAATTCAAAATAATACTTTTAAATTATTTATTTTATTCATCAAATACAAATTTAGTAAAAAAAGGTTTTATATATTTTTACATTATGCTTATATAAAAAATATGTCAAAAAATTTATGGTATTTGTAAAATTGATATTTTTCATTATTCATCCAAAAATCAACATTTTCATAAAAAAAATAACCCAAATATGTTTTTTGAAAGGATGAATTCAAAAATTAAGTTCATTTTATGAAATTAAAATAAAAAAATTCATAATTTTAGGTTAGAAATTAAAAAAAATATAAAGAAAAACCGCTTTTATAGAAAAAAGACATTTTGAACTTTAAGTGCTTTTAATATTATTTCATGTCAATTACTAATTAAATAAATTTTAATATGAATAGAATTATTACATATTATCATAAGAATAATTTAAAATCCATCAATTAGGTCAAAAACACAACACTTTAAAACCAATTTTTTGAAAAAAATATCCTTTTTTTAATATTAAATCATATTGATTATTTATCCTTTAAATATAAGAATTTTCATTGATCAATATACTGATATTTACTAGAGGTTTTATTATTCTTGTAATTATAGTAATTTTTGGAATATTTTAGTACCATGTTTCATTTTATACAAGCTATTTGAAAGGATATTTATTTAAAGTAATACATACTAAAATACCAGGAAGTTATAATTACTCATAAAATATAAAAATGGTGTGGATAAAATCATTAAATTAAAAAATAAAATCAATTACCCCAAACTTAAACATTTAACTCCTAGGAAATCACATAATACCTAGGATAACTCAAATTCTCAAGACATTAATGGGAACAAATTTTAATTATAAAGCCCTTAGAAATATCATGCTTCCTATATAAATTTAAACTCTATAACTTCTCACTAAATATTAAAATCCATTCAATCTTCTATTAATAACCATGTAAATTTTATACCTAACTTCTTAGAAATATATCTCTCCTCACTCAAGGTATTTAAAAATAGAGTTTTTCTCATTCTCAATCACATGCATGATTTCAATAGGCTTACTATTATCATAAACTCTCAACTTCTCTGAGTCATAAAGGTGTGTTAATAATGAGGACTTTACATGAATTATTATGTGGTTTAAGGTTGACATGTTTTAGATGTGAAAAATCCATAAGTAGAATGAGGAGTTATGGATCTTATATGAAGAAAAATGCATAATGTCAAGTTTTAACTCAATAATATAATCCCCACACATTCTACTTGGATAAGATTAATCTATAAACACCATTTAATTCTCATGGGAAGTTTACATATTATAATTTTTTCAGAAACAATTTTTTTCTTCCTTATCTTCATTCTACCCCTTTAACAACATTGTTCACCTTTTATTTTTTAAAAAATTTTGTGAGAAGTCATGCGAACTCTATTAATCAAGTTTTGAAAGTTATTTTCCTTTTTATTATTCTCATCCTTAATGATTTTTTAAAATTTTTCACCTAACAACTTCAGATGATGTAAAATCCACTAGTCATCACCTAATCAAATTATCTAGATCAGTGCACATTCACAGCTTCTTCCCTACTCCACATTTGTGTTTAACCATAATCATGCATTTACTACTAGAGATGATTTTATATGGATTTAAATATTGTAATGTGGCTACCTAAAAAGTTCATTCATGGATCTTAGGGGACAACAAGGGTCAAATGTAATGGTATTTTAGAATAGAAGTTTATTTGTAAAAAGGTCTTTTCAATAAAATAAGTAATTAATCATTCTCAAGATAAGTTCATGAACTCTAAAAAATTTTAAAAAGAGAAAAAAAACAAGTTCCAGATCTCATAACATGCCTCAAGATTTTCAAGAAAAGGTGAAATGGAAAAAACATGTGAAAAAAGTTTAGAAAACTATTGTGTTAGAAAATATAAACATTAAAAAACACTTATCCACATCAGTTTCAAATTTGATCAAGATTTATTAAATGAATAGATTGTAAGTAAAGGAATAAAATAAATTTTAGAAATAATTTAAATCTTTATATATTCAAATCAATTTTTTTTAAAAACATTAAGTTGTTTAAAATTTCCCAAATCATTTGATTAAGCTCAAGGTTTTTAAGAAAACTCCAAAAATAAAAAAAAGAAACAAAACATATAGGTAATAAATATATTGGTATCAACTCCTAAACACTTAAATTAAACTTCCCTTTATTTTATATCATATATAATTAATTGAATAGGGTATTTAAACTACTAAGAAAAAGAAATACAACCTAAGTTTATTTGGGAAGTGGAAGCATGAGATAAGCTCATAATTACTACTACCATCTTCAAACTTATAAGAAAACAAACATTACTTGAACTGAAACTAAACTAAAAAAACAATGAAAAATAATGTAAATATAATCTTGGAATAAACCCATAAGGGGTTATGTGTTTTGTACTTTCCAAAATCGTATAGACTTTGGTTTATCCCCAATATGATGGTGGATGTATTTTCATTGATAGAAACCACCACATGTATTTTCTAATAATTTATTAAAATGGATATTTGTCTCAAAGTACCCCATGTGAAAATTAAAATATCCCAAAACCTAAAAAATGAGAAAATAAAATTAACGGTGGGAAAGGAATGTTAGAGTTATCTCTTTCAATTTCCTTTTCTCCCTTTATATGGAATACTTGTGATTTTTGATGGATTGTTTTCTTCACTATAGGTCTTAAATAATCCTATTCTTATTGATTTTCCACCTATTAAAATTATATAACTATTTTATCCTTTATGGTGGCTACATAAAGTTATTTCTCACTATCTAGGGTAATTATAGGTTTATATAAATATGAATAGTAAGATCTAGGTGAGTAAAAATCTATTTAAATCAATGAATAATTTAAAGAAACATATTAAAAATAAAGTTAAACTCCCTTAGGTTATTTGACCTTGAGATCGTGCTCTTGAATGCATGCCTCTAGATTAGTTTCTTTTGGAGTGGGTATTAACACTCCATCCTCTCTTTGAATTGCTCTATATTAAAAGATGTGTCCTATTCAATCATAAAATTGATATTTTTATTGACTTAAAATTTTCAAAGTGTGATAGATCACTAGTCATTTTAGTTCCTACAAAAGTTAGAACAATATTTATCCAAATATTCTTAGTCTCTAAAACTCAATTCAACTCATAAGTCTTGGGTAATGTCCTCCTTCAATATAAAAAATGAAAAAATTGAGTATAATTCATACATCAAATCATCCTCATAAGCTTCCTCAATTGAAAAAGTGGATGGGACAAGGTTTGAATTTTCTCAAGCCTCTTTTTTCAATTCTATCAAGTAATTTGAAAGAATTTTCATTTTATTATTGAATTCATCAAGAATTCTAAAATTTTGTTAAACTTATTTTCTTAAAGAATATTTCCTAATAGAATCATTCAATTATTATTTAACAAGATAAGCATAAGAGTAATCATTATGATAATCCATTTTTGAACCAATTAAACTATTCCAAACAATATGTGATGCCTTACACCCACACTTATGAATTGGGTTCTCATAAAAACATAATTTACATAATTAATTTGATACAAGATATAAAGGCCTCAATAGAACCATCCTTAAGTAAAAAATAAATAACAATTAATGAATCACTTACATCCCAAGGATATGTTCAGGTTTATAGATTCAGAGAAATAAGAAAAAACCTAAACCAATAAATCCCATGTTCTTTTTATAAAATGGAAAACTTTACCATTATATATTAAACTACTTAATAAATAATGAGAATTCAAAATCTTCCCAAAATTATTTCACATGTGTTATCCTTCTAAACATGTCATGTTTTTTACTTTTCTTAATAACCTAGGGAAATGGAAACATAAGAGGGGGTGGGTTAAAATTCCCAATAAGGGAAAACATACAACCAAGACAATCATGGGTTAAATATTACAGTAGGAATAATTAAACAATATAAATACATAATAAATTTAAAAATGAGATAATTATATATCCATGATAATAAATGAAAACATGGATATCTATAACCTTGATCTCATACCGATGGAATTTTTAATTCAATACATTAAAAATCTATAGTCAAGGCCTTGTTCCAAGACATTTACATATCCTTAAGACCACAATCAAGATATATTGTAGAATAGGGAATGAATACCCCAAATACCCAAACCTATTTTATCTCATGTGACCTATTGATCCATCAAGGGGTTATATAATTAAGGATCCCACTGGTCACCTGATTAAGTCCAATGCATTCACCACAAGAGTCAATAAGACCTTTCATACCATTCCTCAAAGAACATTTGGTTGAATAAAAACATGGATAACCGTATAATGAAGAATAAAAAATATAAATACATGATAAACCTATGTTAGTAGCCAATAATAATCAATAATTTCAATAATTTTCCCCATGTCAATAAGGGATAACATTATCATAACATATCCTAAGAAATAAGTTGGATGGTCAACAATACATAGTCAACTGGCCAATAATCGTCCATATTGGAATAACAATGTACGGTACACTAACACTTTTCTACATTTCAATAGAATATTATACTTTCTAGGTGAAAATAATCCAATATGATCTATGTAAAATGTAATATTTACATCTTATAGAATAATGAGTGTACTACTAAGTCAATACTGGAATAACATGATCATAATACATCTAGAGAAAGAAAGTGGATGATTTCAAAAGAATATATCCCAAGAAGTGATAAATATTTATCAAAGGGTTTATGTGGTAAGAATTTATATCCCCATAAAACAATGATAGAATACCACATAATATAATAAAATGGTAGAATGTACCCAAATTATATGAAATAAATTCAAAGAACAATCATAACTCAATGAAGGAAAATTGTGTTACAAAAAATCCTCACTATTGGGGAAACAACTAAATCAATATCCACCTAAATAATAAAACAATATTTGGATAGTAAATAAAATTAAATACAATAAAATAAATAATATAAAATTCATGTGATAATAAATCAATAGAACACTATACAAAGGGAACATGGTGCATAACATGTAACATGTATCAAAGAATTAGAATTGAGACCACGAAAACCCTTGCATCTTGAGTAACACTTCAATAAAAACCCCTTGAAAGAAAGGGATTGTAATATAACTTCAAATATCATGATTAAAATATTATTCATGATATAATATCTCAAATATATTTTATATATAGTACAAAAATGAACTTTGGTGCATAATATTAAACACATCTCAAAGTGAAGAATTTGAGATAAAACCCTTACCTCTTGTTCCTGACTTCTACAAAAATAATTTAAAATAATTCATAACAAACATATAAACCTTAATAAATTAATTAATAACCTTAATCATATCCATTTTCATTTATACTCTCCGTAAATAGTAATTCTCTATATGAATTCTATAGATCTTCCACATCAGGTGTTTGTAGTTTAGATCCTTAGTTCTAGTTTCATAATAGTAGCGTCTGTGTTAATTATTATTTAAAATTTCATAATTAATAGAAAAATAAAGTTATAATTAGTGATTAATTATAATTTTTTATGCTTCAAACTCCTTACATGAGTGTTTTAGTCTTTATCCTTGAAGATGAAATCGATAACATGCTTATTTCGTCAATTCTTGATGATCGAAGGTTGTTTTCTTAATTGATGAATTAAATAATGATATAACATCTCCAAAACACAAAAAAAATCATTATTTACATATTTTTATCATATTATACCAGTAAATAAGTTCTCATAGTCATCAAAGAAATAAATGTATACTATTGTTCAAGTAGATAGTTAAATCGACCCAAACATGAACCTACCATGATTAATGGATGATTATGAGATAATTTAACTGTATGATCATTATAACAGAAGCATAATGATATTATTTAGTATTTATTAGTGTGATATATCATAATTTTAAATAGTTATAAGATAATTTATATAAAGTCATTACTTAGAAAAAAATAGACCATTTTCCTCTTAGTTCACTCGTTTTAAACAATTAAATTAATGATAATAATTTGTTGATCATATCATTAATAGGTTCTCTAATTTTATATACTAAAACCATAATAATATCAAAAAAATCATATTCATCCTTTAATACTATCCTTATATCCATCCTTGTTATTCAATGATGGAAAACGAAACATGTTGTATCGTGGAGGTGGTAGTTCTCACAAAGAATGAACAACAATCATATTTTTCTTAATAGATGAGGTATATGAATAAAAAATGACAATGAAATTAATATAATAAAGTTAAAATTATAAATAATAATAATATAATTATATTAGTGTGGTTATAATAAATTTTAAAGAAGATAATTATGAACAAAACCAAGTTGTTGATAACACTCACATAAGGGACTTAAATTTTCCTTAGAAGTCTCATTAGAAGTGAAGGAATTATTCTAAATAATGTTGACTGGAAGATTTTGAACGTAGGATAGGGTTATAGGAGGAGTAAAATTTCAGAGTTTCAAGGATAAATTCAAATTATAAGTGAATCTTGAAGTGGTGGAGATGATACCTTTTTATAAGTGAAGAGAAGTTTAGTTTTGGGAGTAACCCTTTCATTTTCAATAATGTAAGGTTACTATTCAAGTGAAAAATGCCAAAAAAATGGAAAAAAGAGGATAATAAAATGATTTTTTTCTAAAATCACCTTAATCACTCATTTTTAGACAAATTTGAGTGTTTTAAAGCTTTTTATTTTAACTTTCTATCTTTTCCCCCAATTTACTTTTACTTTAGTAATTAATTTCTATCCTTAGTAATTAATTTTAATGAAAAATATTAATATTTAACCTTTTAACTAATTTTATACTAATGATTTAAAATTTTAAAATCATTTTATCAGATAAAAATTTAAAAGGTGTCAAAAGTTGACTTTAAAATAAACAAACTTAATTCAGTAAAAACATTTTTTAGAAAAATATTTTTTTAAAGATTTAAATTTATATACAACATAAAATTGTCTTGGATAATGGTTTTAAATAAATAAATAAATTTATTATTAAAAAAAATGGTACTATTATTTTAAGGAAATCCAAAATGGAATCTCCCTTGAAAATACTCGATTAAACAAAAAGACCGAAAATAGTTTTTATACAAAATTACAATTTTAATTAGTTTTAAAAAGGTTTGTCATATGTTTTTTAAGTTCAAAGAATATTTTAAAATGAATAATATTTTTACTTAAATTCATTTTTATTACTTAAAATGTTTTTTAAAATTCTCAATCATTCTTTTATAACAATAAAGTCATGCAAATTACAAGTTTTTTGAAAATCGTATTTTTCAACTAAAAACTGACATTTTCAAAGAAAGATAAAAAAGTCGTACTAAGTGAATTATGGTATGAGGTATTCAAAAATGATTTTAATTTTTATTAATTTAAAATTCAAAAATTTATAAATTCAATTATTGAATAAAATCATAAAATATAATTGAAAAACTGTTTTAATTGTAAAATGAAATTTTCAAATATTAATTATTATTATTCTTATTTCATATCATTTAACAACTAAATTAGTGCCAAAAAATTATTAATATCAAACATAATTTATCATTAATCATATTTTTCTTGAAATGTAAATTCATATAACATAAAATAATTTTTTTATAAAAATAATTTTCTAAATAATAAATGATCTTATTAGTAATTTTAAGTAATCTAATTGAATTTCATTCATATTAAAAGTTGAATTTATTTTATATATACATATAATTTATAAAGTGGTTACTACTATTCATTCCATCTAATTCAATGACTAGGTTGTTAATTTTTTTACTTAAATATTTATATTTTATCTAAATATATCATGGTTTTCTTTAAGTTTGGTGTTGTGTGCGGAGAAAGGTGTTGTGTGTGGAGAAATATATCAAACACATTGAATTATTTAAAGGGAATCATATATTAAAATTAAGGGGTGTTAAATTCTTCCTCCTTAAATAAATTTCATCCTAAAAATTTAAATCAGAAGAATATAGAAATTTTTATAGGTAATTCATAATTAACTATACACTACTAGATAATCATGGGTTTATTTAGGATGTGAAATGAGATTTTTCTATATTAAAAATCATTATAAGAGATTCATAAAGAGAGATAACCCATTCCTAATTTCACATATAATTCTACTAAGGGATGTAAATCTGGATCTATAAGGAATAACTTTCCACAAACCTTGAAAATTATTTATATGATAATCATACCACTAGGGGTTTTAATTTATAACTTGGTATCCAGTATCTTATAAAAACCTACTTGACATTGTACTCTAGAAAATTTAGGGTGAAAACTCACTATATGATTCATTATTAGTAACTTTATAGGTCTTTCCTTTTTTTCATGGTTTTTGGTGAGTATATCCCCCATTATCCCTTGGATTGAGACATCAAGATGCATAATGCACAACTATCTTGCAATTGAAGAAACAAATTTTCATAGATTATCTCTTTTCCTTACACTTGTTATTTTTATGACCTTGAAATCCACACTTATAGAATTTACCCATCCCTTTAATGAATTTTCCCCCATGTTTCTTCCCATATTTTTAATATATATGAAATTGAATATTTTTTCCTTTATCATATTTATTAGTTGATCTCCCATGAGAATCCATCTTTCTATTCCTTCGTGTGTTTGGTAATTTGATTATGTTTACATTTTTAATCATATTTTATAATAGATGGTTTGATATAATCACAAGGTTTCTCACTCTAACTCCCATTCTGATGGTTTTTTTTCAAGGAAATCTCCACATTTTTCCTCACACCAATGGTTACTTATAGTTCTATCTAATACTAAAACAAAAATAGTTAACATGAGCGATGATCATAATAAGTTAATTATTATAAATAACTGCAGAAAAATTTAACCTTAAGATGTCTCACTTTATTGTACTATCATATTATCCTATAGTTCTTACAACTCAACTTGTATCAAAATCAGTTCAACCTATATCATTCTCAGTTTAACATATATCATTATTATATCAACCTAGGTTAATTTGAGTTGGATTTTCTCATACTTATTAACCTAATACTTAAAATAGAGATCCTAAAATACCATAAACTTTATTAAAATATTTTAAACCCAATAATAATTGAAATATATACTCTCAAAATCCAACTTATCCTTACTCAAACAACATTATTCATTCCTAAAATAATATACCCAATTATTTATACCCTAATCATATAATCTCAATAATATAACTTCTCCAAAACCTATTTTAATTTCCAAGATATTAACCCATAATGAGATTATATATATTCCTCAAAAAAATAACTCTATCTTTAACCCTCAAATGGTATTAACTTCTAGTTCACACATTAGTCACTATATATCATAATCCCAAAAATGAAACAAAATTATCCAAAAATATCATGAATCAATTATCAATCCCAAGATTACCAATTACCATCTAACTTATTTCTTCAAAATAAAACAAACCTTTATTATCTTATTATCATGTGTATATTAAACTTAAGAGTTATCTATACCTCAATAATTTGTTCTCAAAAATTTATCCTCCAAAACATAACCTTTACATAAAATTAATTTTCAAGGTTATTAATACCCTTTAATATATGTTTCAAAACCTTTAAAGTAGAAATAATAAAGAAAAATCCTTAGATGTTTTATAGAAACATCATAACTTCTAGAATATACTAGAATATTATCAATAAATATCACACACTAATGAGAATATCTATGAGTTTTAAGATTATTAAAATATCAATATTACTACCTTAGATAATACTAGGAAACTCACCTTTTCCACAATAATAGGAATATACTAAAATTCATAAACATTTACGTATTCTATCTTATTCGGTTATAAGACATAGTGGTTTCTAGGTGTATACCTTTATTAGATTCATTTCAATGATACTATTTCAACCAAATATTTAAAACCAAAATGGTTATAAATAAAATAATAATAAAAAACCATTTTAATATGAAAGATCTATCATAACATGTCTTCTTCAGTGAAACATTCATTTTATCCTTTGTCAGTTCCAATTCAATTTACTTTTCTCTAAGTCAAGTTATCTTTTACTTATTAACCTAATCCCTTAAAGTGATTAGGAAATAAATCTTTCATAATATTTTGTTATATAGAATGTGAATAAACCATAAAATATCCTTTGGGAGTTTCAAATTAGGTGTGTAATTAGGCCTATTTTTCACGCACTGAGTAAAAACTGAATTAATAAAAAATATTCCCTTTTGGGGGTTATTACCCCGAGGTATATCTATGATATTAATTCACTTATAGTATCCATAAAGGTATGGATTTCTTATTAAAACCACATACTCAATAATTCACAAAAACTTCGGGATATCATCATATAATTTGACTTATTAATAGGATTTTCACTTAATTTCTAATATCCCAATCCCCAAATAAAATGTGAATTATTACCTCTACATTAATTCATATACTTATCCAAAAGTGTTATCTATGAATTTTTACTTATGATAAATACCAAATTATCAACCATTAAATTACCCCTAAGAAACATCATAATCTCCAAATTTATTTAAACTTTTTATTTGATATCAACTGTGATACCCTGGACCCACACTCCCAAATATGATACTCATAGATACATAATTTACATAATTTCATTGATACTAGTTGTAAAATCTTGTATATAACCATCCTTAATTAAAAAATAAATAATTTTTAATGCACCACTTACATCCTGATGATATTTTCAAGTTTCGGTCTTTAGAGAATTATGAAAAAACATAAACTAATAATGCTCATATTCTTTGTATCAAATGGAAACTTTCCCATTATATAAGAAACTACTTGATCCATAATGATTCTTCAATGCATACCACAAATTATTTCACACGTGTTATCCTTCTAAACATGTAATGTCTACTAATTTTATTTATAACTAAGGGAAATGTAAACATAAGAAGGGGTGAGATCAAACACCTAGTAAATGAAAACATACAACTGAGGAAATCATGGAATAAAAATGGAATAAATATTATGACATGAATATGTAAACAACATGAATCCATAATAAAATTGAAATTGATACCATGCTATATCCATGATAACAAGTAAAAACATGGATATAAATAATACTAATATCATATTGATAGAATTCATAATTTCATACATAAAAAAAAATTTAGTTAAAGACTTATTCTAGGACATTTACTTATTATCGATACTGCAGTGCTCATAATCATGGAAAAGCATTATAGGTGTCCAATACGAAAGGTTATATGGATTGTGAAGTTCAAGAATGATCTATGAAAGGCTTAGAGGGTCAGGTGGAAGTAGTGAATGGGTCCAGTCCTAGAAGAAAATTTTCTATGATAAATCTTGGTAATCGGTTTGAAGCCTTGGTAAATGAGGAGTTGACCTGAGATAACAGTGAATCTAAATGGGAAGAGATCAACAAGGATTGTTAAGGTTTTCCTAGTGATGATTCAAGAAATGAGGTCTGTAGTTTTTTTGGGTGACAGTGTGGTGGAAGACCACAAAAAAGGGCTTTATAGCCTAAGGATTAAAAAAGGGAGGAAGGGTTCCTGAGACTCGGGAAGCTGCATCCTTGCCAAAGAGAATAATGTTAAAGGGAGGAAAGATTACTCCCACCTTCCTAAACTAATAGAGATGAGATCAACCTCAAAGTTGAGATCGAAGTAGATGATTAGTAAATCCTATTCCATTGAGTAGGAAATTGATTATGGGTATTCAAAATGAAATTAAAAGACATGTGAGATAAAGGTAGTCATTAACCCCATGGGTATCTTGTCTGATCAACAGTAGAAGGTAGGTACAGAGGAAGGTATAAATGGGAAAATACTATATCCTCTTATTCATTTAGAGAAAGAGATAGTGGAGGAGGATCTTGTGATCAATTCTACACAAGTAGAGTCCAGTATAATGATGGAATGGTTTATATGTGTATATAAAAATGGTGATAAGAGTGCATGGATCGAAAAGTAAGATATTATATTGATAAGATGGTTCAATAAAGGGAAGATCAGTAGATAGGAGTATATCCAAACTTAGGAAAATATGTATTATAAATTTGAATACGTTATAAAGTATGAGCCATAAACAAAGGTAACCATGCTCTCCTAGAAATTATTTAGGGAGAATGCTTCCAATAGGATTAAGTCCTTTTTAACTAGTTTGTGATATCTTATAGTGTTTTTCAACCTAGGTGAAATTGTATGGTTTAAAACTTTTTCCTTAAAAGTGTTTTGATAATAAAAATGTTAATTTTAATTCAGAACAGTACAAAATATTCATGGGATAGTAAATCAATATAACACTATTTAAATGGAACATAGTGCTTAACATGTAGCATGTCTCAAAGAATCAAAAATTGAGACCATGAAAACCATTGAGACTTGAGTAAAAATTTAATAAAAACCCCTTCAAAGAGAGGGCATATAATTAAACTTTAAATACCATGATTAAAATATAATTTATGGTATGATATCTCAAATAGTTATTATATACACCATAAAAATAAAATTTGGTGCATAATACCAAATATGTCTCAAATAGAGGAATTTGAGATGAAAACCTTACCTCTTATCTCAGACTTACAGGAAAATACTTTAACCTCATGTATCAAAAAAATATATCTTCATCACTTAATTTATAACCTTATCATATCCATTTTTATTCACAATCTTCAAAAATAGTTATTCTCTATATGAATTCTATCGATTTTCCACATCACGTGTTTGTAATTTTGATCATTTGTACTAGTTTCATAATAGTGGTGTCTGTGTTCATTATTATTTAAAATTTTATAATTAATAAATCATTAAAGTTACTATTTTGGATTTTTTATAGTTATTTATGATGTCTAAAACTCCTTTCATGAGTGCTGTATTCATTATCCTTGAAGATGAAATCGATAACAAACATGTTTCAGTGATTCCTGATGATAGAATGATGTTTTATTAATTTATAAATTAAATATTTATATAACATTATTACCTAAACATTAATTCATAGTCATCCATGATATATATGTATAGTATTATTCAAGTGGGTGGTTAAATCGACCCAAACACAAACCTACCATGATTAATAGATGATTATGAGATGGTTTAATTGTAATATCATTATAATAGAAGAATAATTATAATTTTTAGTGTTTATTAGTGTAATATATCAGAATTTTAATTAATTATAAAGACAATATAATTTATATAAATCCATTACTTATAATAAAGAGACAATTTTTCTTTCAGTTTTCTCATTTTAAGCGATTCAATTAACGATAATCATTTATTGATCATATAATTAAATGGTTCTATAAATTTTCATACTATAAACTTAATTATATCATAAAAATCATATTTATACTTTAATATATTTCTTATATCCATCCTTGTAAGGCATTTATAGAAAATGTAACATGCTGTCATGGAGACGGTAGTCCGCACAACACACAAACAATGATTTTTTTTCTTAATGGATGGGGTATATGAATAAACAATGATAATACCCTTAATATATTAACATCAAAGTATATAAATTATAATAATATCATTATATTATTTTGGTTAGAATAAATTAAAAGGACGATAATTATGAGGAAAACTAATTAGTTGATAATACTGAAGTCGGAGACTTGAATTTTCCTTGGAAGTCTCTATAGAAGTAAATACCTTATGATAACTAATGGAGACAAGAAGCTTTTTTAATGTGGGATATGGTTCTATGAGGAGTAAAATAGAAAATTTTCAAGGAGAAATTATAAGGTTAAACGAGTCTTGAAGTAGTGAATATGCTACCCTTTTATAAGTGAGGAGGTAATTTTGGGAGCAACCGTTAAATTTTCAATAATTTAATATTACTATTCAAGTTAAAAAGGAAAAATAATGGATTAAATAGGAGATAAAAATTAATTTGAGTCAAAACTCACCTTATACACTCCTCTTTGAGACAACTTTTAGTGTTTTAAGTCTTTTGATTTTAACTTTTCAACCTTTTCCCCAATTTTCTTTTACTTTAGTAATTAATTTCTAACCTTAGTAATTAATCTCTTTGAAAAAGATTAATATTGAATATTTTAAAAAAATTTATAATTATTATTTAAAATTTTAAAAATATTCTATCAAATAAAAAATTTAAAGGTGTGAAAAGTTCATTTTAAAATAAGCACACTTAATTGTATGAAAACAGTTTTTAGAAAAATAATGTTTTTAAGATTTAAATTTATATATAAGATAAAATTATTCTGGATACTAATTTTAATGACATAAATTGATTAATTATAAAAAATGAAGTGTATGAGGCTTTAAAGGAAATCCAAAACCGACCCCCTTGAAAATACTTGATTCAATGAAAATACCGAAAACCTTTTTTATAGTAAAGTAACATTTTAATTAGTTCTAAAAATGTTTGTCATAAGTTTTATAAGTTAAAATAATATTTTTAAATTAATAATTATTTTCTTAAATTAATATTTTATTAATTAAATTTTTTTATAAACAACTATGCCATTATTATTTAATAGTAAAGTCATACAAATTACAAGTTTCATGAAAACTATATTATTGACTAAAAACCAACCTTTTCAGAAAAAGATCAGAAATTCATAATAAGGAAATTTTTATTTGAGGAATTAAAAAATTAAGTTATTTTTTATTAATTTAAAATTAAAAAATTTATAAATTAAGTTTTTTAATAAAATCTTAAAATACAATTGAAAAACCGTTTTAATTGGAAAATGAAGGCCTTCATTTTTTATTGATTTTTGATAACCCCCCTTTCAAGGGATAAGGGGGAACCCTTAACTGTTATTATTCTTATTTAATATCATTTAACCAATAAATTATTGTAAAAAAATTATTAATATCAAACATAATTTATCATTAATCATTTGTTTATTGAAATATAAATGTGTATCTCATAAAGGATTTTTTTATAAAAATAGTTTTCTAAACAATAAATGATGTTATTAGTCATTTTTGGTAAACTAATTTAATTTCATTAATATTAAAAGTAGCCTTTATTTTCTATATAGATATAATTTATAAATTGGTAACTCCTATTCATTCCCACTAATTAAAAAAAAGGTTTTTAATGATTATACTTAATATTTTTATTTTATCTAAATATATCATGGTTTCATTTATGCTCTATGTTGCTTGTAGAGAAAGCTATCGAACACATTGAATTCTTTAAAGGTAATCATATACTATAATTTCAGGGTGTTACAAGATAGTCTAAATATTTTAATTAATTATATTACAATGAAGTTGTATTTAATATAGTTTTTGAAATTTATGATTTTTTTATCAAAACTAGAGTGTGAAAGTTATTGTGCCTCCCTAAAAATGGTTCCAAATTGACATGTGAGGATTTTATCAAAAATTAGACTTCAATAAATTCTTATTTATCTAATTATGTTGTACAGTGGATAGAAAAGGGTTTATTTCACAACCCCCTTCTCGCAAAATTACCCCTACTAGACTGGCAATGAGAGAAGTGAGATAATGAAACCCAAATCCCACCTCCAGTAGTCCATGGGTTAGTGACAAGCACCGAGAGTATATATTTTATAGAGATGAGTGGAGTTACCCTCTAAGATTTTAGAAATGAGAGATAAGATATAAACACCCAAAAATTCCCTCTAAAGGTAAAAGTAAAAGATCCTAAATACATGCATGCAATGTCAAACAACCGAACAAATTTAATATAAATAAATGTACCAAAATATATCCTTGAGAACAACCAAAAATCCCAAATAGATCTTGCACAAAATTTATGATATAGTAAATCCCATCCAGATTACCAACCAGATCTTATGAAGCTAAAAAGTAGTTTATATATACATAGGGTGAGCATAATAGGTATACATTGTAGGATCCTCCTCGAATCATCTTGTGAAAAAGATCAAGAAAGCATAATAAATCCCAGTGAACAACAATTGAAGATAACTCTCCACCTAAAAGGTATAAAATATTTCCATTAACACCATGGATATCTATTACCAAGTATCGCATGTTAGTGATCATATAATATAATATCAAAATAAGGTACCTTAACACCACTTCCCCAGTGGTTTATTACTTTACCCCGACTCGCATGACCCAAGACATATCTATCCAAATGTAATCCAGCTCGAAGAAACTTAGGATAATGTATCATCTCATGCATCCTATGCATCACATCATCTTATCACATACCTTGCACCCCATGCATCACATCATCTCATCATCCCATGATACATCCTTAGATAGTAATCGAGTGGTTTCTAGGAGCCACCACAACCCAAAGGTCAAGTATTATACCTCAAGCCATCACATCCCATACATGAAAACATATAATAATTCATAGGATACTATATCTGAAGATAAATGTGTGTGAAATAACCACAATCCATTACAACCCTCTACACACATATATGTGAAATGTAACCACTATAAACACCAACACATAATACTATAAGGAGAAGAGAGTGGGGCAAGATGGGGTAGTTAACCACCCGTTCCTCACCAACCAGGATATTAGGGAAAACACTCTTCTAGAATCCACTGGGTGATAGTTTACATATCAATATAGACAACACAATGTTTTAAATCAAAAAAATACAAGATATAATATATCTCACAACTACAATATGGGTATTTACCTAGTCTTAGGATCAATTATAATTATCATCACTTGGACACCCAAATTCCACTACTAAGGAATAGATATACTATAAGCACAAAAGAATTCAAAAAGAATTCCATTTATTTATTAGCATTAAACATTTTTCATTACATTAATTATTTTAATTTACCATTAACACTACTTTATCATTTCTTTAACAACATCACCAACTAATTCCCATGCCCTCCAGGCATAAACAAACTAAAACCATAGTTTTCCATGGTTTTTATCTTTTTTTTCATTCCATCAAGAACCAATCCCATGGGTTAAAAAATTTATTAAACATTATCATTCCATAATTTTAGGTACTATAGGAATTATCCTAAGTTATTAAAAAATAGATACATAAACCAATATCACCGAGTTACCTCAAGTAGCGGGGAAATGAATGCAAGTAAAAAATAAAACCATCCATCTGGAATTTAAAATCATCCATCAGTCTCATTGGCATCTCTGACACCACTATGCATATCACCATGCATCCATCTACCATCACCAACATCAACTGCTACCAAAAACTCAATCCTCCCCACCCATGTATCATCAACTATCATATATACCATGCTCAAATCACATCAAATCACAAAGATCACATCTAAAGTAATCAAACATGTCAGCAAGAAAAAAAAGTTAGCAGGGCATTTAGGACCTAAAAACAAGGCTCCATCCTTTATAAGAAAGTAGAATCTCTCTGCCCCAAACATTTATCTTTATAAAAAACCAGTTTTTTACAATCTTGAATTAACTAATTCATTTATTATGGTTAAAAAAAGTAACCTATGCCATCAACTATTACAAAATTTTAATTATTTAATCATGCTTCCAAGAATAACTTCTAGTTTCATCAGACTATAATTAAGAAAATTTTCAATTAAAATATTAATATATTATTTCATCAACAAGAATAATAGATTCATTTTATTTATCCAAATTATATTAACATAATAAATAATATTTTTATTTGAACATGCCTCAAGCATCATTTGATTTCCATAAAATTATAAGAACTATTTTATTTAAACATACCTCTATTACTCTTTATCCAACAAACATTATCACATTTTTGTTCTTTTACCATTTTCATCATGTCAAGTATTATAAAAAATCATAAACAAACATGATAACAAAGCATAAACATAGATTTCAAATTATCTATAAAATCAAGAGGAAAATAATTTTCATAGTGTAAAAACATTTGATCGTAACAACCATAAACCAAGTTCACTCTTTAATATAGTTTAATATTTATTAAGGTTAATTACACCATCACCTAAAGAGATAAAGCATGATAACTTTATGATTTCACTTAAAATAACAAGAGAATAAAAAAAATACCCTACATATATTATAATCTCAACATTCTTCATGAAAGAACAAATAAATGAGGTTAAAACATAACCAAAAGAACAACCAAAAAGATGAATAAAGTCTATCCAGAATCTAGAATCCACAAAACACTAACAACCCATGCTTAAAAACATAAAAAAGAGGTTTTGTCAACCACAAAAATCCTAATAAAAGGATGAACATAAAAGCGGAAATAATGGGAAATGTACCTTGAATAAAATCCATTCAAACCTACTCAAACCAAGTTAAAAACTAAAGGAATTAATCACTGGTCACCAGAGGGAGGTAAAAAAAATACTACCCAGTAAACAATTCTGACAATGAGACCTCCACATGATAAAATGAGCATCCATAACCTAGGTCAACAAAAAGAATCTAAAAATAGAAGGAATTAAATGGGAGGTGTGTGGATCATTTAATTGGGAATAATGAATTAAAAACACATTTAATACCCTACATTAACTCATCACATGTTTACCATTTTGAATCATTCAATATCCACAAGGATCAACGGACGTCTTGGTCATTTCAAAATAATCTCGAACACCACCACAAATTCCACCATAGCCTAGCCATGGACATGGTGGGTCTTGATCATTCCAACCTCAATATATCTTCCCCTATTATGTGTTACAAAAAAGCCATTTCTACCTTACATGGATTCTAAAATGACTTGAAAATACACTTTCATCCTGTCCGTTTTGGAAAAGGGAACCATCAAAGTGCCACACCCAAAACCACACCCAATTTGGGAATTTAGAGTTGGCTATTTTTGACAAAAGGTTCACACTGGGACCCAAAATAGCATCCATCATAGATTTAAAAGCTATATTTTTGGCCGTGGTGCACCAACACCACACGACTAGTTGAAAACTCCCACCACCACACCCACCAACAAGGCATGGTGACCTTTTGTAAGGCCAAAAAAACTATAAAATCCTCTAAACTCATCCTCAAAACCCCAAAGACTAAAAAAACCACAAAATAAAGGTCAAAAGGCCCATACCATTACGTTTTATCTCATAAGGATCCCACTCAAAAATAATTTTCTCCTATTTTGACTATTTATTTTACTAAAATACAATATAAAATAGAAATACGAATAAAACAGTGGGGTTTTAAATTTTTGTGATGTATATATTTATGAATGAAATTGAATGATAAATTAACAAAAAATAGAATTAAATTAGTAACAAATAAGACATTGTCCTTAAGAGTTCACAATGATGCCAATAATTGTTCTTTTAAAATAAATTCTTTATCATTATTCTATTCAATGTAGAGATCAAGAATTTTCACTCTACAAAAATAAAAAACATTAAAGAAAAAGTTTCCACATGAATAAAATAATGAAAAAAACATTAAAAACTATTGAGAAACATTAAAACACAAGTTTCCATAAGACCTATCTTTCTACTTTAATACCAATTTAAATAATACCGAATTCATAGAATAGAATAATGAAAAAACTATTAAAGATAAAAAAAACTCAAAGAAACATTTATACCTCCCTCAAAATAGCAAGGGTTAGTTCACCATATCCATTTATATGAGAATCATAGTGGAGGAAACACAAATAAAATGACACAAGAGAGAGAAAGATAAAAACTATGTATTAAGATGTAAAAAAAGATTATAGTAAACCCTAATATACTTCTCAAGGTTTAAGGACATATTTCAAGCCCTAAAAGTCTAAATTTGACCAAAAACCGATCCCATACAATAGTATGAAAATTATTTTTATATCCATTAGTTGGATATAGAGAGTATTTATGTGCATGGGGAACCTTTATTTTTATGTAACACACTTACAGATAAATTATCTAGTTAGAAACAATAACTTTGACATGTTCATGGGGAATCTTCCTCATATGCATGAGATGGAAAATAAAAATTTTACAATAAGAAATGAGCCTTTATAAGTTTTTGAAATTCCCCCACAATATTTTGTTTTTTCATCTTCTCGTTCAAATAAATTCTTGTGGTCCACATATTATATGAAATAATTTTAATGGGTGATGATCACAAGATGCATGCTACACCACAACAGCTATCTCCTTCTTCTTGCACCATGAAATGATCGATTTTTTTATGACACAAGGCTTTTTCATCTTAAGAAAAGTATAATATCTTACATGAGAACTTTCTAAAATTTCACTAATTATAAAACCTTATGCATCCATCTCCACCACTTAAAAATATCGTATGTAATATCTTGGTCAAAATTTTTATAACTATAAAACCTCATGTAACCTATCAGTTTCTTTGGAAATATTATGTATTCCCTAGATAAAAAGTCAAATATATTACATATTCTCCCAAAAAATATTTATATATCATAAAATATATTACACATTATAGGGGATCTCCAACACTTCATCTCTAATAACCAAGTAAAAAATCTTACACATCACTATAATTCCCTAGAATTAAAGGAAAATATATTACATAACAACTAAATGATATTGCCTATGAAGCATGTTACTCTAGGGAAAAGGTATATTTTTTACATAAGATTGGAATATCATACATACCACTTTGAATATCTTACTGTAAGGTATGAGTTGTTTTTTGGTTGTATTTTTTGTTATCAAGATCAATATGTAGAATTTTGGAAGTTATAAACGAGGATAAGTGGTAAAATAGTTTCTTTGGAAAAACCTTATGAACACAGATTTCACAACACTGAATATTGGACACAAGTTCTGATCAAAGTAAGTTTGATGATCCTTTGCTATTATTTAAAGTTCCTAAAGCATCATAAGTAATTAATGATACAAGATGATGCTTTAAGGAGAAAATAGAAGTGAAAATTTCTAAATTCTCAAAAAATAAGTTATTTCAGACATAAATAATTAGATGTAGAAGTTTCTAGAAGTTTTCATTGGCAACAGTTTGATGAGTTGTAAGGATTTTTTATCAGACACACCATCAGATTTATGATCAGATGCACCATCAAAGGATCTATTGATATCATAGAGACAAAATTATCTCATGATGAAGAATGAGAGAAATAAAAGTTTTTAATTTTCTAGGACCCCGAAGCACCCTGAGAGGGGATGGGTGAATCAGGGTGTCAAATTTTTCTTTTAAATCAATAGATCTTGTTCCCACATTGGTAGGAACTTGTTAAACACATATGTTATAAAAGTACAGAAATAAAACATTCACATGAAAAGAGACAACACAACAATTTTACTTGGTTCACCTCTAAGGGATAGTTCAAGGAGCATACACTGACAATATGTTGGTCATACCTAAATCTACTAATCTTCACTAGTTGTGGAGTACAATATTTCTGAAATAGTCACTTTGTTCCAGGGACACCGCCTTTATGAGATTTTAGGGATAACACACTATGTCCCTTAGAAAATTTTTTCCAACTCCCCCTAGCTCACTGCCCTGGGTGAATTCTAACTCAATTTATCAACTTGAAGGTCACTTCAATAGATTGAAATTGAAGTCTTTGTCTCTTAATAACATGAGACTCTTCTTGCACCATTGTCTTGAATTGATACACTTTAAATCACTTATCAAAAAAACTGGATGTTCAAAACTTGATAGATAACACACTAGAACTTTCACACAACACCTACTCCTGTACGCAAGATTTTGGATTGTCATGTAAGATGAATTCTACACAACCCTGATTTTTTCATGAAACCCTTATCTTTTGTGCATCTACACCACAAGTTTCACTTGGTATTTTTAGACTAAAGAAAAACTTTGCGTGCAATATTTACTTTCTGAAACTCTTCTGCACACAAATATTTCATGTGGAAGAGGAACCTAATCTTCATTAGAAAAGTTATAATTGTTGAGTGGAGGAATCTTCTTATTTATAGGTCTCGATGACCCTGTGTATAAGATTCTCTCCAAACACGCAAAACCCCTTTTGACATCACATTAGGAGCATAAGTCTCTTTCTTGCAACCTCATCTTTCATGAAAATTTAAATATTTCATGCACTTTTTTCCTTTTCCATATTTTGATGAGATGAGACCAAAACATGCCTTGTATAAAAGCTTCCAAACCACCTTCAATATTGTGGGCAACTTCCTTTTCAAAAAATAATTTTCTCCATTCTCTGATTCTTGGAAACAAAAATTTGGCAAACACTGGGAAATAACACCACCTTCAATACTATTGTCTTATTGAACTATATGATCATTTCCTTGAAAACTTAATGATCTTCCATGCAATTATTGACAAAAAACACAAACCATACTCCATTTCCAACAAAGAACAACCTTGGTTCCAACAAATTTCAGTCACACCGATAAAGAATCAGAACCAGAGTTTTATCGGATGCAAAACATCAGATTGTATAAATTTTATTGGATTGACTAGAGTTTTTGATATTGAAAGTGAAGAGTTTGTGACACTGATCCATCAGATGATTTGATGACACCGATTCATCAGACATCTATTTGTTATAAAAAATTGAAGAGTGTTATCAGACTCATATGATTATTTTAAGAAAATGTATGAAGGGTGACATCATAATGAAAAAGTAATTGAAAGCATGAGAAGTGTTATGTGACTAATAATGTTGTTGTAGGAAAATGAAGTCTTTAGATTTTTTAACAATTTAGTCAACCATTTTCAATTGGCTTGACGCATTGAAGTGGGAATTTAAGTTTTTTTTTTGTTTTCGATGGGTCAAGAGAAAAAGTTATGAATTCTTTCAACTATGTCAATATCCATAGGATGAATTCCTGACACCGATTTATTGGATAATCATATAATACTGATCCATTGGATGAACGTTTGAGATCAATATATCAGATGATAATTTGAAACTGATCTATTGGATGCACAAAATTCATCATACACATTTTTGTTTATAGAATGTGAAATAATGACTGAGTATGTTTCAAGTGAGTTAATAGGAATTGATAGATGATTATTTTTCAGATAATTATTTCTGGACTGAAGTTGAAAATTCAAGATGAGTTTTAAAGATTCAATAGGTTTCTATAAGTCATCAAAAGAGTTTAGAATAGATGAAATAGATAAATATGAAGCTCAAATGAACATGAAATTCAGTATTTTGGAATTTAAGTAAATGGGAAAAGAAATTGGTTTCCCACCTAATTAACTTGTGGAGAACCTATAAATATAAGTACACATCACATAATACCACAAAACTATTCATGTGTGCAAAAAGATAAGTCTTTAACATTTTTGTGATTGGTTGAGATCCCAACCAAAGTTTATTCTCAGGTTGAAGCTGAGAATACCATAGCGAGTTTCACCCAACAGAGTAACATTTGTAAAAGTCCTATCAGATAGAGTCCCATTGGATAGAGTTTTATCAGATGGAGAAATTTTTATTTATTAACTGAGTTCTACTCAGTTGAAGTAGGAAGATCACAAGCTCATAATTATTATATTGGATGGATAAAAATTGGATGGAGACCACCAGAGAGAGGTTACCAAACACATGTCAAATGGACTGAATTTTTCTAAGTTTTTCAGACATAAATCCATGAAAGTTTATTTTGAGAATATTCATATTTTCTAAGGATTTGGATGATGTTTCAATACCAAAAAATTATTAAAATAATTTTTAAATTTCTTGAATATTGTATATAGGTGAAGTTGATCCAGCTTACTTGTGGAGGAAGTTAATAACTTTATGAAGTGTATTAGAAAAGAAGAAGAAAGAAAATTGTAGCTATGGGGAATAATCAGTTATTAAAAAGGCTTGTTTTTTGGGTGTATAACCATCCATGAAGAATGAGGATACTAAAAGGATATTTAGGGGGGAGATAACTAACTATAGAGGAAAATTTAACTACTGGGTTATATAACTATTTACTTCTCATGACTTTGTATTCTATAAATAAGTTAGTAAAAGAATCTATGTTGGTGGGGACATCCAAAATTGAAGGGATTAAGACTTTGTACCAAACCTTGTAAATATAGTGTGTCCCTTTCTCTTTATATTTTCTGAATATAAAAAGTTATTTTGATATTTATATTAAAATGTATCGTAACTCAAACATGTTTTTAGAGGTTAAGAAACCTTTCTCAAGTATAATTTAATAAACTTTCTTATAAAATAAAAAGTGATCACTGATTCACCCCCACTCAATGATCCTAATCCTTTAGGTAATTTTAATTAGTATCAGAGCTAGGTTCCCTATGAAAGATCTAACTCTGAGAATAGAGGATTTCAATTCAGTAAACAATAAGGGTGTTCTTATTTTTGATTAAAAAAACTATCATTGATTTAATAATAGGATGTTACCCTATCTTCTATTTATTATCCTTGAAGTTAGAGATGCAATAATAATGAGATTTCCTCTCATTAATGAAGTTTCTATGACAGCTTCTGATAAGAGAAGTTTACAAGCTTATGGAAAAGCTCATAATTCCATGTTGATGGATCTTACCAAAAATAATTATACAAAGATTATGGGGTTTCCAAAAGCTAAGAAAATATGGGATAATTTAGAAGTAACTATGAAGGAACTGAGAAAGTTAAAGAAGCCACGATACAAATATGGAGGATTATATTTAAAGATAAAAAAATGGATTATGAAGAAATATTTAGGATTACTTTATAAAAGTAAATGATGTTATGGGAAACATTATAATTTTTAGTGAGAAGATGGAAGATTCTACTATTATTAAGAAACTGATGAGAAACTTTGCAGATAGATATGATGCCAAAGTTTCAGTTTTATAAGATTGTGAAGATTTATCCTTGGATGAACTTTAAAATATTATTGTGTAATATGAAATGATAAAATGTCCTATTTTCCAAAAAATAACCAAAAAATAAATTTCCTTCAAAGCCCCATTAAAGGGAAATAATATAGATAAAGAATTTATAGAAGAATTGATTAATTCAGAAGAAGAGGAAGAAGTAGAAGAGTTCAACACAATTATTGGTATCCTTTCTAAAAGATTCAACAGAGGAAATTGGAAGAAAAATAGTAAAAGTTCTCTCAAATGTAGGAATTGTGAAGGGAAAGGAAATTTTGAACAAAATTTTCCTAGGAAGAAAGATGAAGAGTATGATTTTAAAGAAAATGATAATAAATCAAGGGAAAAAAGTGGAAGAAACATAAGGAAAAATTTCCTCAAGACAAGAAGAAGATAAGTTATATAAGAAGAATAAATAAGGATGATTCCTCATCCAGTGATAAATCATATCATCAAGTAAACTTCCTTACTCGAGTTAGAAATGGAAGTATTTCATAAAGTAGTGATGATTATTGTGAAGAAAGAAATGAACTCAAGCAGATTATTAAATCAAATTTGAAAAAATCAATTAAGTAGAATAGTCAAATCAATCAATAAATAAGAAAGTTGAAGAAAGATGTTAAAGATATAAATTTTAATAATGGTGGTTAGATCAAGAAATAGGAAATAAAACTCAATGTGATTATATCTTAGAAAATTATGATTGGTGATCTTGAAAGAAAATTGAAAAGTTATAAAGAAAAATTAGCTGGTGATAATAATCTCAACATGATTGAAACTACACTTGTTTAATATAGTAAGCAAAATAAGTTGAAGATATATGAATTTGAGAATATTGTAAATGTTGAAAGATAGTTTGGATGATAAAGAATAAGAGTTGTTAGGAACACAATAAATTCTTCTTAAAATACAAAGTTAGATAAGAAATATGAGAGAAGGATTCACCAAGGTAGTTTATGTTAAATGTGAAACTTCAAAAGATGGTTAAAAGAGAGTTTATATAATAAGGTTGTTTATTTTCATAAACAATAACAATATACATCTATTTCTACCAACATTGAGGTTCAAAATAAAGATTTGTGAGAAATCATCATCCACTAAGAAATAGTGTAATTCTATATGAAAATATCTCATTGAGAAAAGTGGTCTATGAATTATTAAGAAACAAAAAAAAAATTATGAGTAGTTTTATTATCAGTAAAAACAATCTAGATTTAGAGGTCATTATTGGTGTTGTTGAATCTTTGAAAACAAATATTATCCATGTTTCTACAAAATTTATCTACTAGGAAATATGTATGAATCAAGGTGGAGTTATGATAATAAAATAAGATCAAATTTTCAAAAAATAATTTTAGAACCAGAAAAGGAAATTTAGAAGGTGAAGAATTTCAAAGTTGAAAAAATGAAAAATAAAAAACTAAAGAAATTTGAGTACTTTAAGAAAATTGATAAAATAAAAATACTAACCAAGAAAAGAAGGAATGATTAGTTATTTGGCTAGATCAGGTGGCCATGGATAAAAATTTATAAAAAGCACAAAAATCAATTGAATAAAAAGGGCAGAAAAAGGTTTCTGAAGATGAGAACAAAGTTGATAAAAATACATCAAAATATGGTGGTTTGAAGATTCAGAAAAATTTCAAGGGATGTGAACAAGAAGGGAATGTTACTAAAATTTTTATGACTATCTTTACATCCCAAGAGGAAAACATGAGGAAGATGTTACAAACTCAATCTAACAAATATTTTATGAAAGTTGAAGAAGATTTTATAGCTTTATATGAAGATTATATAAATGAGAAGAAATATATTACTAAATATTAAAAGGATGATAATAAGTAATAAAATACATCTAATGAATAATACAAGAGAAAGAAGAAAAATTCAATAATGAGAGAATATTATTAGTCCAAATTTTTCTTATAAGAAATTGCCGAGGTTCCTCCTTATTCACAATATACTAGTTTATTTTTACTCATTTGTAGGGAATTGAAGGAGTTAAATTCAGGAAAATAGACTTGTGCAGAAGTTGTTTTAAATTCTGAAGAATTTTTTACATTCAGAAGAATGTTCATCATGAAACTCATCAACCATGATAATAAACGGAGTGCTACACTTAAGGGGGAGACAATATAAATTTGAGGTTTGAATAACATAATTTTCTTGAAAAATAAAGTCACATGGTTAAGAAAGAATATGTTTTTGAAAAATTTGTGTTTATACAGTTGAAATTTTCTGATATGTTTATTGATATGGGTGTAGTTTGTTTTTATCTTAAACATTTTTTTACTAGATTACCGCATAAATGAAAATGTTGAGAGAATCATTAGAAAAGTATCACATGAAAATTTATATATTAGATAACATTTATCACTTTGATGTAGACTTAGATATGTTTAGTTAAAGGCTCTTTATTAAGAAACTCATGTGATACTATTTTTATCTAGAAGAAAATTTTCAAGATTTATGATGGCCCCTTTGATTTTTTTAATAACAGGGAGAAGTAAAATAGGGGATAAAGGAAATAAAAAAATAGTTGAGATAAATATGAGTATACATATTGATTATGTATATGTTTGAAAGTATTGTGTGGGTATTGAAAAGAAACACAAAAGGATAGATTGTAATGACCAATTTGTTTTTAGGTTGTATTTATTGTCAATAAGATCAATATGTAGAATGTTGGAAGTTATAAATAAGGAGAAATGGTAAAATGGTTTTTTGGAAAAACTTTACGATCATAGATATCCATATGTAGAAAATCAGACATAGGTTCTAATCAAAGTATTTATGATGACAATTTGTTGTTATTACAAGTTCCTAAAACATAATGAAGAAGTTATGATACAAGTTGTAGATCGAAGGAGAATATAAAAGTAAAAATTTATAAAGTCTTAAAAAATCAAGTCCACAAGACACATATTATTGGATGAAAAAGTTTATGTAAGTTTATATTTGATAAAGTTTGATGAGCTATAAGATTTTTTGATTGGATGCACTCTCAGATTGCTGATCAGATGCACCACCAAAAAATCCATTTGTCTCAGATAGATAGAATGATCTAATGATAAATAATGATATAATTCAAATTTGTTAATTTCAGTCACACTGATAAAGCATAAAAATCAAAGTTTAATTAGATATAGAACATCTAATTGCCCAAATATTATTTTATTGACCAGAGTCATTGATTGTGAAAGTTAAGAGTTGGTAAAACCAATCCATCTGATGAGTTTGTTTCACTAATTCATCGAGTAGTGATTTGTAATTAAAAATTAAAGAGTGCTATCGGAATCATATGATCGGTCTAAGAAAATGTATGAATATTTCTATCATAATGAGAAAGTAATTAAAAATCAGATAAGTGTTGATTGATTACCAAAGTGGTTATAAGAAACTAAATTCTTTAGAAGTTGCAACAATATAGTCAATAATTTTCTATTGGCTTGAAGCATCAGATTGATAATTCAAGTTGTTTTGTTTTTAGTGGTTCAAGAGAAAAATTTATGAATTCTTTCAAATGGGTCAAGATCCATCAGATAAACTTATAACACCGATCCATCAGATGAATTTCTAACGCTAATCCATTAGATGAACATTTGACACTAATCCATCAAATGATCATTTGAAATTGATCCATTGGATGCAGAAATTACACCAGACACATTTTTGTTTATATAATGTAAATTGATGATTGAGTAAGTTTTAGGTGATTTAAGAGGAATTGATAGATGATGAGTTTTCTGGAGCATTATTTTCAGACTAAAGTTAAAAGTTCAATAAGATTTGTGAATAGTAAAGAAGTTTCGAGAAGTCATTAGAAGAGTTGAGAAGAATTGAAATGTTCAAATATGAATCTCAAATGAACATGATATTCTGGATTTTAGAATTCAAGTAAGTGCGAAAATAAATTAGTTTCCTACTAAATTCACTTCTCAAGAACCTATACGTAGAAGTATATAGTACATCATACCACAACATGATTCATGTGTGTGGAAATATGAGGCTCTAAAATTTTTGTGACAAGCTGAGATCCAAACCAAGGTTTATTTTCAGGTTGAAAATAAGAATACCAAAGTGAGTTTCATCAAATGATGGAAATTTTTTAAAAGTCCCATCTAATGAAGTTCCATCAGATGGAGTTCTATCAGATGAAAAGATCCAGAGTTTCCAATTGAGTTTCTACTTTGTTGAAGTAGGAAGATGCATAGGGTTAGAATTGAAAAATCAGATAGAAAAATCAGACAAAGACCATTAGACATAGGTTACCAGATAGAGGTCAAGAAAATTGAATTTTTTAAGTATGTTTTTTGGATATAAATTCTGGAAAGTTGAGTTTGATCAAATCTATATTTTTTAATTATCTGGAGGAATTTTCAAGACCAAAAAATTCTTAAAAGATTTTTTGAAGTTATTAAATATTGTACATAGGTGAATTTGACCCATATTACTTTTGGAGGAAGTGAAAACTTTCTAAAGTGGATCATAAAAGAGGAAGAAAGAATCTTTTAGCTAGGGAGCATAACCAATTACTGAAAATTCTTGTTTTTTGGGGTGTATAACTATATGTGAAGAAATAGAATATGAAAAGGATAGTGGGGGGGGGGTATGAAAAAATATATCAGAAAAGTTGACTATTGGGTTTTAGAACTATTTTATTCTTGTGCCTTTGTATTCTAGAAATAAGTTAGTAAAATATTCCTTGTTTGTGGGGATATCTAGCATGGAAAAGAGTAAGTCTTTGTACCAAACCATATAAATATTACATGCTTCTATATCTTTTTATTAGTTTCACAAGATTGAGATTTATAACTCTAATAAATTTTTTAGAAGCTAAGAAATTTTTCTTTATCGTTTTATTATTTGAGTGGATCATAACTCTAACAAGTTTTTAGAGGTTAAGAAAGTATTATAAAGTAGAATTTAAGAAAATTTATTATAAAATAAAAAGTGATCACCAATTCACCCCCCTCTCAATGATCTCGATCCTTTAGAAATATTCACTTACATATTGAAAAAAATGGTACAAATATGTGTCTTTTTCAATTTTTCTTGATTCATCTTTAAAAATAATTTATAAGTTTTTATTCATAATTAAACTAAGTTCATACCCTAGGAATCAAGGGATTGTTGGCTTCAGGGTGTCATGATGTGGTGTATGGGAATCATGATGCAACACGTTTAACCCAAGCCCCATATACTGTGTTGATGGGTTTTGGGAATGGTATATAATCCCAAAGTGTTCTCCTCCCCATAAAAATAAATTTTTAGAGGTGCGAGGTAAGTGATACCCCTGGTGGTAAGTGAGCCTTATTGAAGAAAAAAATGTGATACAATGAGCCAAAGTGAATAAAATTATTGTGGAGGGATTATAACCCTAATTATGGATCCTAACAATTAGTATTAGAGAATAGTTTCCAGACTCTAATTCTTAGGGCATGCACCGAGGGAGATATTGTTAAGTGACAATTGAAAGTAGTGTGTTCCCTAGTAACCAAGAGGTTTTTGGCTGTAGGGTGTCATGATGCAATGTATGGACATCATGTTGTGGTGCCTTTGACCTGAATGACACATAGAGTGTGGAGGGATCTTGGGCATAGTATATAATCTCCAAGTGTTTTCCTACCCATCATAAGGCCTTTTCAGTGGTGGGAGGGGTGTGATCCCTCAGTGGGTAGTGAGCCCTACTAAAGAAGAAAACTATGGGGCAATGAGATAAGGAAGACAACATTATGCTGGAGGGACTGCAACTCCAATTATGGATCCTAATAATAAGTTAACCACTTTTCTCATGTTTTCTTCAACAAATTTATAAAAGTTATTCTTGGGTCTTATTCATATATTCGGCCTCATGAACATTAAATATTTGGAAAAATCATCTTCCTAAGGGTTCATATCCTTTTCTTCAAAATATGTTACTTCTAGATATTCTAGTTAAAACAACAAAATATTAGAAATTAATGTTTGAACCAAACAATTAACAACATTATAATGATAAAAGTACTAAAATTCATAATTTATACAATTTTCATAGTAAATTCCATTTTTAAAAAATAAATAAATATGTTATTATTATCACTAAAATATGAAAATGAAGGGGATAAAATCATTTAATGAAAAAGTAAAAAATTATTAAATATTGAGATTTATTAGTTATTTCCATTAAAAACATGTATCTCTATTCTATTGTCTACAAGATACATCATATACAAGAATGAATTTTCATTTAATCCCTTTATCCAAGACATCAAGTGACTATAGGATACAAAGTATGTTAATCCCATATAATATCTTCATGCATTCTCAACACTCTCAATATATACCTACCAGGTCAATGAACACATCACATGTCATTCATCTTAGTAGAAAAACACATCCCATGCCCCCCACATGTATAGATGAGTTCATAATATGTACTACATAAATATGGATATACTTTTACTCAGTTTATCTCAGTTGAGGGTATAAATGTTATACTTTTCATACAAGAGGAAAAATACCTTCTTTGTAAAGATCTAACCAATGACATGATTAACAACATAACCAACCACCCCATGGTTAGATAATCCTAAAGGATTTCATAATAAAAGTATCAAATAATAAAGGTTTTAATTCTAGGTATCTCATTAACTTTAGGTACAATAATTCAATATGAAACATGAACTCCTAGTATACCAAATACATAGTGTATAACACTCTGTGGTATACTTATTAGGTCATCTAGTGCGCAAAACTTATTTTGTGCCTCATGAGTATATTATATATACCGATACAAGAATTTTACTCATACTAACCTTAAAGTTTCATCATAACCTCTAATAATCCATGATGAACATCAATTATAGATAAATCAAAGTCATACTTTGAGAGATAAATTATTATTATACTTCATGAAATTTATATCAATATATACATATATATATCCTACATAAAAAAATGATTAAGTGGATATTTTCTTTTATGTTACATGATAAATTTTCTATTCTGAAAATATTTTAAGAACATTTAAAAAAAACATACATAAGAACTTTTTTAAAATATCACATATGAAATATTTATAGATTAACTTTATACTTGAAACAATTTCAAGGGTTTTGTTAAAATAATCACATCTCTATGTAATTCCTATCACATCACTATATTACTATAAGATAAAACCCTCCCACTAAAATATCTAGTGAGTAACATATATTAATAAATATAATTTGAATAATGAAAATACTTAGGAATCATATTCCTAATGTTTAACTCCTTGAACATATTTAAACTTCTTAACTCCACAACATCCAGTGTTCTGATGTTAATAATTTTTTTTTAAAATTATAACTCTTATAAATTTATCATCATCATATTTTATAATACCCTTTCCATTAAAAAATTTTCTTTATTTTTTTTGGAAATTAATGTAACTATTTATATTATTAATTCACCAACACATCCTAAAATCCTATCGGGATATTATGGGACATTCACTTTTTTTTGGTAAATAAATGTAACTATTTACATTTATATTTAATGCTATACCCTAAACTCTTTTGGGATATCAATTGAAGTTCATTTTAACTAGAATAATATTTTATTTTCCAACTTTAAATTTATAAAAGTCTAAAAAATACTTCCACTGGATTCTTTGTAATTATATTTCATTCAAAATATCATGCCAAGACACATAAGATCCTTTGTGTTTAGGAAGTAACACTCATTTCTTTTAGTGATAATACTTAACAAATAAAATATTATCTCTATATCAAAAATGGTATTATATATGTTTGGAGAAATTTATTTCAAGGAATAATTTATTAAATAATCCATTATTGGTAGTGGAATCATATTACCTTTCATTTATAAATAGACACTTTATCCTGGATAAAACTTCTTTTATCCTTGTCTCCTTTTCAAACTTATTATAGAGTTGGATGAATCAAAAAAATATGAAAACAAAATTCATCTCATTTATTAAACAACCATTTTTTATAATCTTCTTTAAAGAAAACATTATAAGATCTAAAAATATGCATATTTTTATCCAAGATTCATCCAAGCCTAAAGTACTTATTACATCCAATTCCTTAATGTAGCAACTCCTTGCTTCATTACTTGAAAGAGTACTTTAATATTCTACCATAAATTCTTTCATCAATTCTAAAATCTTGTATATTTAAAACACTTTGTGAAGCATAAAGCCAGTATCACATACTCTTATGAATAAAATAATCCAATTATATAACATTAATTCCTAACTTGGACTCTTCATGAGGTTTCTTAGAACCCCACAAGTATTATGGAGAGTTACTTCTCTAATGGAAATTTTTTCCATAATGAAATAATCTATGTTATTTCCTTTTCTTTGGTTTAGTTTTCATAGTGGAATCTTCATGAGCACTATTCTTATCTCACTAGCCAAAATGTTTATCATTATTGTAATGTCCCCCAATCTAGAACTCTATCACATAGCCAAATCTGGTTGGTTAATGGACATCAAGAATGCCTTCCCATACTCCATAGGCTACCGACTAGTAGTGGGGGTGTAATGAATATAGTGGGGAGCCTATACCCCCTCATATAGAGTTAAAATATATTTTAAATAAACAATAATAATAAATTTCAGAGTAATGGAAATAGAGGAAACAAAATATCATGCAACTTGAAGGTAAAGTAAGAACCAATAAATCAAATAACAGTGAACCATGTAATGAAAGGTCGGAATGTATATAATAGTAAAACTGAAATTAATACAGATAAAAGAACTTTTTAACACAAATAAAATCAAAATAACATAGTCTCAAACCTCATGTTGGTCCCACCTCCAAGCTCCAACCCATCCAGGAAGAAAAAATCATGAACAAGGTCCTTTCCCCTTGTACAAACCTTCATAAATTTAATCTACTCGGGTACCAAATGATATCCCAAATAGGGTGTGAGTAAAAATTATTAGGTCAACACCATCATGTCTAAGAAAAACCAGTATGATAAATAAGTTCATGAAATAAAGTGATAAATAGGTGTATTAATTAATAATTTAATATAATAAAATAATCAACAAGGTTCATCCCCATGTAAGAATATATATGAGTATGTATCACAACCATTCCAACCATAACCACAAGTCCATGACATAATCACATAACTAGGTTAATCCCTATAAACATTATAGCATAATTGGGTAGAGCCCTTTATATAAGCATTTTAGCAATTTGGGCTAAGCCCTTTATATAATAATTTCAACATACTGGGCTAAGGAAAGTCACATTAAAAGTATAACACAAAATCATATCATATTCCACAATGGTTAATTTTTTCAATTACCATTTGCCTCTCAATTACCCATTCATTCATTAAATTATTTCTCAATCTATTTCCATGCTAGTTTTCACACCAAAATATTATAAAATCATCACTATCTATTTCAAATAAACAAGTAATCCATTTTCCAAGGTGAATCTATCACAATAAATCACCTGAAGTATCATGTCATGCTAAAACATACTTTAAGATATTTTTTAGTTCTTTATTATACAAGGTTATTCTCACCCAATGGGTAGCCACAATCCGAGTCTCAACACCATTATATTAAAATAGATTCAAGGAGAAATCCAACACATTATTTATCATTACCCATCAATATATTAATCAACAACCATGTTATATCAGCATAATCACACAATATTTCACATACATAAATAATTAGAAACAAAACATAAGGTTTGGTTCTAAACCACCTACCTTTATCTAGAAATAAAACAGTGCTTTATAATAGGAAATGAAAACAAGGGATGAAAGAATATAAGATCACAAGAAGGAACCTAGGTCACATAAAAATTCATATTCAACACCCTATGCCACTGAGGTCAAGATATTACACCATGATAATGGAGAACATATGTAAAGAAGGGTAAAACCAAAGTGAAACAACTAACTAGGGATCATATGCTTGATCGAGGCATCTTAAAGGGAAGAAAATACACCAAAATTTCCTAGAGTTTCCCTATGATTTGAGAGAGAAGGGATGAATGCAAATTAAAAAATAATTATGTGCAAAATGTGGCCTTAAAACCACTAATCCCAAGAAATACACATCATGCAATCCATTCACATCGTGCACTTCTCAATTTATTAGTTACACAAAAAAATGCATTACCTTAGGTTAAAATAACCCTGATCAAGCAGTAAATTACATGAAATGATTTCATAGTTTTTAAATGTTTCATGTCATGAAATAGTTCATGATGTCTTCCTGGCCACATTTACACGTCGTGTAATAGGTTCATGATGTGTAAATTCCCAGTAGACAACAATCAGTATATCTTCTACAAAAGATCCCGAACCACATCCAAATCCTTCCAAACTCACAAATAACCCTCATAATCCCCCTTTTAACAATTTTATACCTATACTTAATTAATTAAAACAGACATAAATTCCCAAATTTTAGGTCATTTTCCATTAAAAGTTTTATCCATACCCCAAAAGGAACTCTATGACCAAGGTTTTAAGAAGGAAAACCAAAAGAAATAGGATTAACCAAAAATAAAAGTGGGGTGTACAAAAAAAAGATGGGATCTTACAACCTTATGACCATATAACAGCTCATCTCTGAGCTGATTTGAGCATCACTATGGGGTCTCTATGAACAAGTCAAGTCATTGTTCCCGCATGTCAAATGTAAGAACCCATATTTTCTTTTCAGGTATGTTTTTCCTTTTCTGATGTTTTTGAGTAAAAAGAGGAGTTTCTGGAAATTTACTAAGTACACACCGTGTAATTTATGAGTACACACCATGTGCTGGCTGTGTAGCGGTCATGCACACGACCGTGTAGGGTGACTTGGAGATCGCCTAAAGCAGAGTGCAGAAAAGAAAATTACACGCCATGTACTTCTAAAGTACACACTGTGTACTTCTAAAGTACACACCGTGTATTTTATTATTTTCCATTAAACGCACCAGGGTCACGTTTTATGGACAAAACCTCCTTTTTCTAGGTTTGGTTCATCCGAGAGATTCCGTACGACTATGATCTTTCCCTGAGCCCCTGAGCCTCTGTCCGTTCTTTGATTCGACCACCGTCGATTGCATTGGTATCACCTCAGTAAGGTCTTCCTTCTCCTTGAGCCTTGTTTCATGATTCCTACTCTTTCTCAAGTTATCCTTAATTGAAAATTTTAGGAATTTTTGTAGATCTATGGTGTTCTTGGGTGATTTAAGGTTTGAGGTTCATGTATAGCGATCTACCAACACCGAGGTAGGTGGTTTGTGCCTTTCTGTTGAAAGTCTTTGAGTTATTTGTGAAAAATCTCCAATACCCATGAATAGAGTATTGTGTGTTTACTGTTTTAGCCCTATTGTTTTCCTGCTATGATTTTATTCCTGATTAGAGGTTAACTGATTTGTGAATAGGGTGAATTTCTATAATTTGGAGGTTTTTCCCATGCATGTTTTTATTTTGGCTGTTTGGTTTTACTTAACCTCTAAGGCTTCCTTGTTTACCCATGACTTGTATTGTTGGATGGTGTGACTGTTGTTTTGATATTTTGTTGATGTAGACTACTATCCAAGTAGTTCTTGAGGTTTACTTTGGCCGATACATGTTGCTATAAATTTTTGACTTACACAGGGCTGTGAAAACCTGGTGTAGTAGACCATTGGGAGAATAGATGTAAGGGCTTATCCAGAGTGTCTGTTTTACTATTACGATGTGAGACCATAGGGGGAATTGATGTAAGTGCTTCCTTAGAGCGTATGTAGTTCCTCAACGCGGGCCACAGAGGGAATGCGGTGCAAGTGATTCCCTAGAGCGCCTTTAGTTACTGATATGAGACTATAGGAGGAATTGATGGCGAGTGCTTCCTCTGAGAGTCTATGCTTAAGCTGAACCAGATGGGTAGACTAAGTGTACTTCCTAGAGGGTTGCTTGTGTTGCTAGGTAGGACTAGAGGGTATAGGCTATGAGTAATTACCATAGCCTTTTGTGTTTAGCTGCTTTCTTGAGTTGCTTGGTAGGACCAGAGGGGTTAGGCTGTGAGTACTTCCTAGAGGGTTACCTATTTGTGTTTACCTACTTTGATTAGCTGTTGGTTGATACATGAATCTGAATGCTTTGAAACTATGGATTGTTTACTGCTGAGTACTTCCTTATTTACTGCATTATTTCAATTATTACCTATTTTATATTCACTGACTATTAGGCACAGATCTTGGGCTGGTTGCCTACTAGGACTTAGTATCACACCCTTTTTGGGCCATGATTTTGGGCCCAAAAAGATTATATTGCTGCTAGTATAGATAAGGGAAAGAGCCCTTCTACTTTAGGTACTTGATTGCTGTGGAGCTGGAGAGCATGGGACCAAGCTGAGTCTTGCAATGCTGAGGAGATGTTATCTGTTTTATTTTGTACTTTGGTTTAGTACTGTTTGTATTCCATCATTGTTATTTGTTTGGATACTTTCCTAGACATATGTATCATGAATCATATATATATATATATGTGCTCCAGTTTATTATATTTCAGTCTTCCGCTATTTACTTTTTTATGGATTACTACTACTTCCGCTATTTTTATTGTTCTCTTCCACTGTGTTACGGTGTTAATGAGGAAATAGTTTCCCCACTATCACACCCAAGGCCCTCATTGCTAGTCAGTAGCCTTTGGAATTCGGGGAAATGTGCTTGAGGACATGTGGCCAACTGGGTACGGGGCGCCTCTGGGTGGCTTCTGGAACTGGGAAGTTACAAAGTGGTATCAGAGGAGGTTGTTTTCTTCTTGACTTACTGTTTGGAGCCTATAGTCAGGGATAAGATGGAATAGATACTTGGTAATAAGCTGTGCTTGGGATTAGCTAACCCATGTACAGGAAAAAACAATTTACCTTGTTAATACAATTTTTTTGGTTTTGAAATTTTACAGTTGATTAGATTTTCACCGTAGGGTGACTCACATGTATTGTGCTGTTATTGTTGATGTTATTAAGGTTATATTTCTATATCAACCCAATGAGATGAGGGTATGTCATCTCATGCATCATAAAGGAACTTTCTAGAAATCACATGTCATGCATTCTTGCCATGCCATTTAGGATGTATTAGTTATTGCATGTTGTTGTGATAGATGTTGTGTAGAATATTCATGCTGTTGTGATAGTTTCCTTAATAAAATACATGCTGTTTAATAGGGTATTGTTTGTGTAATTTTTTGTTTGAATGAATTCCAAAATTTGGTTCTTGAGGTGTTATGGGCCCTCATGGACTAGAATTTGGTGGATCATTGACTTGTTTACCTTATTTATAACATGTATAAGATTCCAAGCTTTGATTCGCAGGGAGTATGGGCCCTCACGGATCAGAATTTGGCACTTTGAGGTTTGTTTTAGTGTTTTTATGGGTTCCAGAGTAGTTTTTGAGGCTTACTATCTAGAAAAACCTAGAATACATGGTGTGTAATGTTAAATACATGCCATGTGATCTTCTGTTCGGGAAGAAACTGTTTTTTAAGTACACGCCGTGTACCGCATGTACATGCTGTGTAGTATATAACTGTGTCTCAGACTATGTGGGTGGGGACACGGGGTTTAGAATCTTTGGTAGTACATGCTGTGTAGAGGATATACATGCAGTGTTGCAGAACTATGTAACTGGCCATGTCACTAACAACATAGGTCAGTTGGTTCACTTTTAATACACACCCTGTCCGTCTGGAACATGCCGTGTAATATAACCCGAGTACCCGACCATGTAATTAACTACACGGCTCGAAAAAATATTCTGAGTACATGCCGTGTGTTTGGGGTTTTACACGACCTGGGTTGGCAGAAGTACATGCCCATGTGAATGGATTAAGGGAACACGCTGTGTAGTCATGTTTTAGAAAACTTGAATGCTTTATTTCTCCTGTTCCCTTCTTACACTTCTAGTTTTCATTCCTTGTTAATATTGATCTAAGGTGTGTGCTTGAACTTGTAGAGTCATTCCACTGAGACGTACTTCGGTTGTACACCAGTTGCAAGGTGGTGATCAGACATAGGACATAGCTGATCAGGGGCTACCATCAGATCCTCCAGTTATTCCAGTCTTGGCACCAGCCATCATTCTGGACACAAGTGCTGATGCATAGTTCCAAGAAGGCTTTATGAGGTTCATGAAGACCTTCTGTGGAGTACCAAATTCTACCCCATCTATGGTAGAGCTGACGCAGGTTTTCCAGTAGTAGCATCCACCCACCTTCATAGGGGAAGGAGGACCTCAGGCTGCAGAGTCATGGCTAGAAGCCATACTAACCATCTTTGAGCGTCTGGAGATTCCTCCTAAGAGTTGAGTTAAGCTTGCTACTTACATGCTACGGGATTCCACCAAGATATGGTGGAATTTAGTCTCACAAGAGGGGCATCAACAGGTTATTTATTTGGAGGAGTTCCAACATATAATCTATGACTAATTCTACCTGGAGACCTTGAGGGCCAATCGAGCCCGAGAGTTTATGAGTCTGGAGAAGGGTAATCTTTCTGTTATGGAGTATTCCTCTCATTTCACCAATCTGCAGTGCTTTACACCCTTTCTATAGTGAGATGGGTTGTTCCTAGAAAGGAATTTTGAGGATGGTCTCAGACTGGACATCCGATCTCAGGTGAACATCTTCAGGTTGACTTCCATCACTTCTATAGTCAACCAGGTGTTGATCACAACGCGTAATATGAGGGATTCTAGAGTTGTGAGCTAGGGAGGTTCGACATTCAGAGTTATTATCCCTTCTACTAACAACAAGAAGTGCCGTAGGGAGTCTACGCGTGGAGATCCGAGGAGGTGAGAGATATCTTCTGGTAGCCAGGTGGTGTGCTACTAGTGCGGGAAGAGTGGGAATATGAGGCCACATTGCCCAAGATACCCAGTGGAGTGATGATCTTACGGCAAGATGGGCCATCTTTAGTGCTTCTGTCAGATCTTATCACCAGCAGCTGGTGACAGGGGTTCTTCTATGACTCTTCATTCAGGAGCAGCACCACTATTTTCTCATCAGTTAGGGAATTGGCATTCTTTCGGCCGTTCAGGATGAGTTGGAGGTCGTGGCCATGGTAGTCGGTCGCTAGTATTTCAGCGGAAGCTAGGTGGATTAGCTCAGAGTGGTTAGGAAGGGTCATAGGGCTGTAGTACAGGTCATACTTTTGCAGTGGAGCAAACCCAGTAGGTGCAAGATCCCTAACCCTCTACAGTTTGAGGTACGATCTTAGTAGCCTCAGTTTTAGCTTCTATTCTTTTCGATACAGAGGATTCCCATAGATTTATATCTGTTGCTATTGTGAAGATCCTTGGGCTCTGTATCTTTTCTTCTACTAATGTCTTAATGCTAGACACTCCGTTGGGGACTAGAACGACTTTTGTACATTAGTGCAAGGTGTGCCCTCTAGAGGTTGGTGGGTGTCAATTTTTATGGGACCTCTATGTCCTAGAGATGACAGACTATGATGTCATTCTTGGAATGGAATGGCTAGTTCCCTTCCAGGAATTCATCGACTGTTATCGATGCAGGGTGAGTTTCACATCACTAGAGGGTGGATCTTTTCTTCATAAGGGTGAATGGGATGTCCAGGCGAGCAGAGTAGGACCCGAGCGTCATGGGTTGGGAGGAGTTATAAACCAGATTTCTAGTCTATATCTAGATGACCAGGGGACTTCATAGTTAGACTTTACTCCAGTGGTGTATCGTTTCAGGGATGTCTTTCTAGAAGACTTTTCAGGTTTTCCTCCAGAGCGAGAGGTGGAATTTTCGGTTGAGCTTGTGCCAGGAGAAGAACCAATGTCCATTTCTCCTTATAGGATGGCTACATTAGAGTTATAAGAGCTCAAGAAACAGTTGGAGGAGTTACAGGAAAAGGGTTTCATCCGACCCAGTACTTATCCTTGGGGTTTTCCTGTCCTATTTGCGGAGAAGGCAGACGGTATCCTTAGACTATGCGTGGATTATCAGAAGTTGAACCAGTTGATGATCAAGAACTGATATACTTTACCAAGGATTGATGATCTCTTTGATCAACTTCTAGGAGCCCGAGTGTTCTCGAAGATTTAATTGAGATTCAGTTATCATCAGTTTCACGTTAGACCATCTGATATAGCTCTCACAGCCTTCTGGAGTAGGTATGGTCTATACGAGTATATGGTTATGCCATTCGGTCTCACGAACATGCCTGCAGTTTTCATGGAACTGATGAACCGAGTTTTCCATCCATACTTGGATTCTTTTGTGGTGGTTTTCGTGGACGATATCTTGGTGTACTCTCACAATATACATGACCATTCCACACATCTTGAGATCATTCTGAGTACAATGAGAGAGCATCAGTTATATATTAAGATCTCAAAATACCACTTCTAGATGGACCATATTCAATTCTTGGGTCATGTTATCTTAGAGACATGAGTATCAGTATACCTAGATAAAGTGAGAGCAGTAGTTTACTAGGAGCAGAAGAAGAACGTCTTTGAGTTATGAAGTTTTATAGGGCTGGATGGATACTACAGATGCTTTATACAATACTTTTCATGCTTAGCAATACCACTGACATGTCTGACTAATCAGGGTGAAAATTTCTTGTAGTTAGATTCTTGTGAGTCATCCTTTCAGGAGTTGAAGGGGAGGCTGACTTCAGCACCAATACTAGTTTTTCCAGAGCCAGGAAAGAGCTATACTGTTTACTGTGATGCATCAAGTATCAGAATGGGTGTTGTGCTTATGTAGGGAGAAGGAGTCATTGCGTTCAGGTCTCAGCAGTTGAGGTCACATGAGAGGAATTACCTGATGCACGATCTCAATTTGTCCACAGTTGTTCATGCCTTATGCTGTTGGAGACATTATCTTCTTGGATAGAATTTTGTGGTTTTCACTGACCACAAAAGTATCAAGTACATCTTCACTCACAGTGACCTAAATTTGAGACAGTGAAGGCAGGTTGAGTACCTTCAGTCTTTTGACTTTGAGCTTGCCTACACTCATGGGAAAGGCAACTCAGTGGCTGATGCGTTGAGCAGGAGGACTTAGATACATGCAGTTCAGGAGGACAGCAGTGAGTGGTAGCTTATGGATCTGTTATCTGAGATGCATTTAGAGGTGCATGACAGACAGGGGTAGAAATTTCTTTCTTCTATACCTGTTACCTCTACTCTTCTTGATCGAGTGTGGATGAGGTAGCTATCAGATTCAGAAGGCCTAATCCAACGGGAAAGTTTGTTAGGAGAGAACCCTATTATTGGATGAACAATAGGCAAGGATGAGATCTTGTGTTTTCAAGGGTGTGTATGGGTGTCATCATACTTACGCGAGGAGGTGATGTAGGAATTTCATTCCCCATTAAGGGAAGTTCATCCTGGTGTCACTAAGATGTATCGTGATCTACACCACCAGTATTGGTGGCCAGGTATGAAGAGAGATGTGACTAGTTTTGTCATGAAGTGTTCCACCTGTCAGCAAGTAAAGGTGGAGCATCAACAACCAGCATGGATTTTACAGTATTTACCCATTCCTGAGTGGAAGTGGAATGACGTCATGATGGATTTCGTGACTGGGTTTCCGAGGTCACCTTGAGGGAATGATGCAGTTTGGGTTTTCATTGACAGACTCATGAAGGTTTCTCGCTTCTTGCCGATCAAGGAGACCTTCAGTGTTGATAAGCTGAGAAGGTTGTACATCCATGAGATTTTACATCTACATGGGGTTACACAATCCATTTTTTTAGATAGGGATGATCGTTTTACTTCTCGGGTCTGGCAGGGGCTTTAGAAGGCTTTGGGTACACAGGTACTTTTGAGTACAACTTACCACCCCCAGACAGATGGCCAGTTTGAGCGTATGATTTAGGTACTTGAGGACATGCTCTGAGCATGTATCCTAAATTTTGGAGGTTTGTGGGAGAAGCACATACCTCTTGTGGATTTTTCCTACAATAATAATTTTCAAGAAACTATTCAAATGACACCTTATGAGGCTTTGTACGGTAGGCCATGACGATCACCCTTATGTTAGCTGGAGGTAGGAGAGGTAGCTTTGCTGGGACCTCATATTGTTTAGGAGACCATAGAGTAGATATAGTTGATTCAGAAAAGGATGGCTACTGCATAGTCTCGACAAAAGTCTTATGATGATAAGTGGAGACGACCTCTAGAGTTCAAGGTTGGGGATCAGGTTTTCCTGCAGGTCACACTGAGGTTGGGGCACAAGAGAATTAGGAGACAGGGTAAGCTTTCACCGAGGTATGTTGGGATGTTTGAGTTGTTTGAGAGAGTTGGGCTGGTTTCCTATCAGTTTCAGTTTCCTCAGAGGTACCGGGCTATGCATGACATCTTCCAAGTTTCTCAACTTTGACATTACTTCTTAGACATGTCTCATGTTTTCCAACCCGAGGAGGTTGAGTTAGAAGTGGATGCATCGTTTGAGGAGAATCATATCCAGATCGTTGATTAAAGTACGAAGGTTCTCCATGGTAGATCAGTTCCTCTGGTATGAGTGCTATGGTAGCACGGTCGAGTACATGACGAGACATGGGAGAGGGAGGCTGATGTATGATCACAGTGGCCGGAGTTGTTCAAGGTTACTTCTTCTACACCACCATGCTCGGGAAATTCAGGGAAAAATTTCTTTAAGGGGGAAAGTTTTTAAGAACCTAGATTTTCTTTTCAGGTATGTTTTTCCTTTTCTAGTGTTTTTGAGGAAAAAGAGGAGTTTCTAGAAATTTCCTAATTACACATCGTGTACTTTATGAGTACACTCCGTGTACTCGGTTACCGCGGGTAGCCGTGTGCTGGCCGTGTAGTGACCATGCACATGACCGTGTGGGGTGACTTGGAGACCACCTAAAGTGGAGTATGGAAAAGGCAAGTACACGCCGTGTATTTTCTTTTTTTTCTTTAAATGCACTAGGTTCACTTCTGACAGACATAACCTCCTTCTTCTAGGTCTGGTTCATCCGAGAGCTTTTGTACGACTGTGATCTTTCCCCGATCCCCCGAGCCTCTATCTGCTTTCCAATTTGATCGCCGTCGATTGCATTGGGATCACCTCGATAAGATCTTCCTTTTTCTTAATCACTGTTTCCTGATTCCTCCTATTCCTCAAGTTATCCTCAGTTGAATGTTTTTGGAATTTTTGTAGATATACGGTGTTCTTGGGAGATTCAAGGCTTGAGGTTCACGTATAGAGATATCCCAACACTGAGGTAGGTGGTTTGTGCCTTTCTGTTGAAAGTCTTTGAGTTATATGTGCAAAATCACCAATACCCATGAACGGGGTATTGCGTGTTTACTGTTTTAGCCCTATTATTTTCCTTCTATGCTTGTATGCCTGAGTAGAGGTTAATTGATTTGTTAATAGGGTGAATTTCTATGCTTTGGAGGTGTTTACCATGCATGTTTTGATTTTGGCTGTTTGGTTTTTCTTAGCCTGTTAGGATGCCTTGTTTACCCATGCCTAGCATTGTAGGATGGTGTGATCGTTGTTTTGAAATGTTGTTACTGTATACTGCTAGCCAAGTAGTTCTTGAGGTTTCATTTTTTCGATACACGTTGATATACTTGTTTGACTTACACAGGGACGTGATAACCTAGTGTAGTAGACTATATAGAGAATGGACGTAAGGGCTTCTCCAGAGTGTCTATTTTACTATTACGATGTGGGATCATATGAGGAATTGACGTAAGTGCTTCCTTAGAGTGTCTGTAGTTCCTTGACGTAGGCCATAGAGGGAATGTGACGTAAGTGCTTCCCTAGAGCGCCTTTTGTAACAACCTGAAATTTTGAATAAATCATGTTTCCTAATTTTGTGTGTTATTTTTTTTATACTCAACAAAAATGTTTCATTTGATAACATGAGTATAATTAAAATGAGACCGTTGGGTTTTTGACTGTTATATGACCATTGGTCAATATGACCGCTGGAAACTAAACGTTTTGATTATTGTCTCTAAATACAAGTAATCTTGGTTAATTAATATAGAAAGAAGATTTGATGGCCTCACCCAGTAGTCTTGGACCAATCGAAGCCCATCTAATAGAACTTGGGAAGGAGGTAGCACCACTGGGCTTTGCTCTGGACCAAACCCAAGCCGAACTTTCTCGTGTGAAGTTAGAACGGAATCGCCTTCTCGAGAAGTTCAAACTGATAGAAATTACTACTCGTGCGATGTTGGCCGAGCCTCCCTTTGATTCTCTCACCTTAGCACACCTTACACTTAGGTCCTATGCTGGTGTGATAAGGGGCTATGTAAGGAGACCGTAACAGCCTTGTGTAATCCTTTGTTTTAAATAAGAATTTTTATTTCTTCTTATGATGAAGTTTATGAATTTTCAAATGACCGGATAAATATAGTATGCATATTTTTGATGAATTTTAGAAAAAGGATATTTTAAAAATGTTTATGTAAACCTTAAATAATTAAAAATGTGTAATGATTTTCAAAAAATGGTCTTCTAAAATTATGTTCAGTATGAAATTTAGAGTCTAATAAGATCAACTTGATTTTTGATGAATAGTAAATTATGAATAGTGATTTTATGCTTAGGATTAGTAATGTGACCAAATGGATTAGTAATCTCACTTAAAGAAAGTATTAATATAATCTAGGCACCTTGATTAAGTAATGTGATTCAATAAAATGGTTACATAACGGTTTCATATATTATTATTCAAGTATTATTCTTTTCGGGTGAATAGTGTTTCTTAATTAAAAATTTAATTAAAAACATTTAGAAATTTTTTTTATAAAATGGATTTCATTTTTGAACTCAGAGCGTCGATATTATGTTATGGTAATTTTTGGGGTTTTTTCTGAAAAAATGAATTTTCTGTGAATAGTGTATTTATTTAAAAATAAAATTAAAAATATTTAGAAAATTATTTTTATAAAATGTAGTTCATTTTTGTAATCAGAGCATCGATATTTGGTTAAGGTGAAATTTTGGGATTTTTCTGAGAAAGTTGAATTTTCAGTGAATAGTAAAAATACAGTTTTAGGGTTTCGGTATGTTTAATGACATCATAACTGTGTCATGATGATGTCATAAGATATTTTATGGGTTGTCCGACCACAGGTGATAAATTATTTTATTGGGGGCCCCATGTGGCCTAACTTCATGGGAAATATCTTGGGAGAGCACATGGTTTTGAGAAACCCACTTATGAGGTGTCCCTTGGCCATTAATGCCTTGTCCCCTCACTTTCCCTATAAATACCAAGTCATTCTCTCATCCTTTGGACTACAAAATCATTCTCAACGAAGTTCTGGTCTCCTTACCTCCCAAGGAGTCCTCCCAAGGTTCCCCCAAGCCCTCAAGGTCCAAACCTTTGAGTTTTAAGAGTTACGTTTTAAGGTAAGGGATCCGACCCCTCTCTTTCTTTTCAAGTGATCTCTTTTATGTAATTTATTTTAAGCTCCATGTTCTTATGTTGGTGGATGTTCTTTTATATTAATTATACTGTCCTTTTTATTTTTATATGATGAGATACCCACTCTTACTCTCATCATTTCATTTTATGAATGTTTAAGTGGCGCCGTTAGGCTGCTGAAATTTTTGTAACGGATTCTTTCACCCTTCTCATTTTCAAGTTCTATTTTTTGTCAAGTATTTCAAGTTCCTTTTTATTATGTTGGGGTATGATCTCTATATATATCATACTGATATTTTATGATCATATTATGAGAGACCTCATTTTATCTCTTCAATTCAGTATTTTGATGTTTTAAGTGGCGCTGTTAGGCTGCCGAATTTTTAAGTGGTTCTTTCACCTTTCTCCCTTTTCAAAGTTCTAATTCCATGTCAAGTCTTGAAAGTTACTTTTTATTATGTCGGGGTATGATATCTATATATATCATACTGATATTTTATTATCATATGATGAGATACCCCATTTGATCTCTTCAATTCAGTATTTTGAAGTTTTAAGTGGCGCCGTTAGGCTGCCGAATTTTTAAGGGGATTCTTTCACCCTTCTCATTCTTTTCAAAGTTTTACTTTCATGTCAAGTATTTCAAGTTCCTTTTTAATTATGTTGGGGCATGATCTCTATATCTATCATACTGAACTCTTATGTTCACATGATGAGAGACCCTATTTTACCTTTTCAAATCATTTTTGTTGAAGTTTAAGTAACGCCGTTAGGCTACCGAACTTTCATAAAAGAAATCTAATTTTTGTCTTCCTTCCATGTTTTTCATTTCAAATGGTATGTCCTTCAAATTTCATTACCATGTTTATATATCCTTCTTATTCTGTCCCTATACTATTTTATGGGTCATTTATGAATGTTTGACCCATGTCCCCTCTCTTTTCAATGTTTTCTGAAAACCCGAAACATAGCCGTTATGTTGCAGAATTTTCGTCTCAAAATGCCTCTCTCTTTTCTCAAAATTATTTTATGTTATAAAGTGAATACTCAAAGCTCTTATTTATATAGGGGTATTCACATATATATCAAAATGTTCTATTTTAAATTCTGGGATTTACATACATGAGACCCGCTCTCCCCTTCCGCGGGTTTAAAGTGACGTAAAGATCATGTCTTTAAAGCAGTTTTTTTTAAAATGTTATGATTATGAAATGAAACCCATTTATTTTATGCTATATGGGTTATTTATGAAATGTTTGATGATTATATATGTGGCTCACATGATAATAAAGGAAAATTTAAGGGTGCGCCCTGATAGCGCTCCAATGCATTGGGTAATGATGTAACCACTAGAGATTACAATTTTCACGATATCTTGGTGAATAACCTTGGTAATTTTCAAATGACACCTTGGGGATGGACCTTGGTGATATGTTCATGATTGTATATGTTAAATGATGTAGCAACATCTTAAAGTTATAAAAAATGTTATTTTTATTATGATATGCCACATGATTTCTTTCTCATGCCTTAAAGTTCTTTTTCATGACATAGTTGATGTATCTCAAGTTCACATGTTAAATGTTTCTCTTATTCCCTTACCGGGCCTTCTGCTCACCCTTTATTTTGATGTATGTACCCAGGTTATGAGATGCAGTAATGAACCTAGGATGAACTTAAGGATAATCCTTTCAAGTGTTTAAGAAGAATGTTTTATGTTGTTTTAATGTATTATGTTCCTGGTTTCCAAGACACTAAACCTTAAAGATCCACAGTTTTGTGTAATGTAATGAAAGTTTATGTTATAAAAATGGGGGATGCTATAGTTGGTATCAAATGATGGTTTAGTTATTTGTGGAAATTAGGATATGAAAACTTTAGGAAGAAGCCTATATAAATTTTTATATTTAGGAAATCTTCCTGGTATTTTGGTGAGTATTGAGTAAGGGGTTGCCAAGCAAATACATCCTTGTCTGGATATGAGCAGGTAGAGGTGGCTCTGACATAGATGTACATAGGGGTAAAACCCGAAAACACCGCTTTGAGCTAGACTCAAACGAGAACTGGTACACGACAATGGGCCTTACTGCACTCTTGGTTACAACACTCCCCAGGGATATGCTTTGTTAAATTCATAAGCTTAGTATGAACCATTATTAAAGGAACAAAGATAAAATAAAATAAAGATTCACATAAGGATATATGATCATGAATAACCTAGTTTGAAACCTAGGGGATCACAAGTTAGGGTATACTTTTCTTCTACAAGTTATCCTTATATGATTTAAGTTCCTTTTCATGATTATCGGCTAAGTATTTAAGCCCCTAATTATACTTTCTCTTCTTAGTTAATGGTGGTAAATGGAAGAACATGTCCCAACAACCAATGTGATAGAAAATGTGACGATTGCCATACTAATATGACAGATATGATTAGGGGATTAAAAGATGATTATTATTTTGGAAGACGTTCACTATTTTGGGAACCCTATTTGATCGAGGTAAATAGATTACTACGGTATTTTCTTTGAGGAGTAAAGGTTGAATTATATTTTGAAGAATGAACGAATTTAAGGTGAACTTATGGTATTATAGGTTACTTATGGAAATGATTGACCTATCTTGGGAAAATATGTTTAGGTTAGTTACTTTGGTTATAATATGTTAGGAGTGGTTGATGTTGTTTGGAGATGAACGATAATGTTTATCTTGGAAGACTATGTTATCAAGTCCTTCTTGTATTTGGGTTTCAATCTTAGTTTGGGTTATTTTGAGGAATTTTAAGGACAATTACTTACAAAATGGTCTATGATGAATTCTGGGTAGTACCGTGGAACTTTGAAGATTTAAAAGTAGTTTCCCTTCCTATTGGAATCTTTCTTTTTGAAGAGTTGTTTTATCTTACCCTTTCTGTTTTTGGGATAAATGTTTAAAGATAGATAGTTTTTCTTTTGTGGAATATGTGATTCTCTAGAAGATTATTCTTGTGTTTTGATGAGACCAAGTAGTTTTGAGTGCTCATCGTTTGGAGAAAAGATTAGTTTTGGTAGAAACTTATTAAAGGATGAAACTCTACATGAAGGTAGGTATATTTCCTTATATTTTTGTTATATGTAGTAAATGAATTCCTCAAAATTATGAAAAGAAACATAAAACAAAAATGTTGTTGGTTTACCTTTCCTACTAGGTAATCAAATACCATTTACACACATCATAAGTTTGGGATTTTCTTATGGTTAACTTTCTCCTAATCATTTTCTCTATCACTATCCATCAGAACTTGACCCTTTGTTTTCTCCTCCATGTCCATGTTTTCCTACATGGAATCCTAGTGTGGGTTAAATCAGGTGACCTTTGTACTTCCCTTTCTTTCTTTTAAAGTAATAGTTTTACTGACTCCTTTTCCGATGTGGGACTTTCAATGAAATTTCAAAACCCAATTTTAAAAATTGCGAGGATGCAATTTCTTAAGGGGGGAAGATTGTAACGACTCGAAATTTTGAATAAATCATGTTTCCTAATTTTATGTGCTATTTTTTTTATACTCAACAAAAATGTTTCATTTGATAACATGAGTATAATTAAAATGAGACCATTGGGTTTTTGACTGTTATATGACCATTGGTCAATATGACCGCTGGAAACTAAACGTTTTGATTATTATCTCTAAATACAAGTAATCATGGTTAATTAATATAGAAAGAAGATTCGATGGCCTCACCCAGTAGTCTTGGACCAATCTAAGCCCATCTAACAGAACTTGGGAAGGAGGTAGCACCACTGGGCTTTGCTCTGGGCCAAACCCAAGACGAACTTCATCGTGTGAAGTTAGAACAGAATCACCTTCGTGAGAAGTTCAAACTTATAGAAATTACTACTCGTGCGATGTTGGCCGAGCCTCCCTCAGATTCTCTCACCTTAGCACACCTTACACTTAGGTCCTATGCTGGTGTGATAAGGGGATATGTAAGGAGACCGTAACTGCCTTGTGTAATCCTTTGTTTTAAATAAAAATTTTGATTTCTTCTTATGATGAAGTTTATGAATTTTCAAATGACCAGATAAATATATTATGTATATTTTTGATGAATTTTAGAAAAAGGATGATTTAAAAATGATAATGTAAACCTTAAATAATAAAAAATGTGTAATGATTTTCAAAAAATGGTCTTCTACAATTATGTTCAGTATGAAATTTAGAGTCTAATAAGATCAACTAAATTTTTGATGAATAGTAAATCATGAATAGTGATTTTATGCTTAGGATTAGTAATGTGACCAAATGGATTAGTAATCTCACTTAAAGAAAGTATTAATATAATCTAGGCACCTTAATTAAGTAATGTGATTCAATAAAATGGTTAAATAACGGTTTCATATATTATTATTAAAGTATTAGTTTTTTCAGGTGAATAGTGTTTTTTAATTAAAAATTTAATTAAAAATATTTAGAAAATTATTTTTATAAAATGGATTTCATTTTTGAACTTAGAGCGTCGATATTATGTTATGGTAATTTTTGGGGATTTTTCTGAAAAAATGAATTTTCTGTGAATAGTGTATTTATTTAAAAATTAAATTAAAAACATTTAGAAGATTTTTTTTATAAAATTGAGTTCATTTTTTAATCAAAGCATTGATATTTGGTTAATGTGAAGTTTTGGGATTTTTCTGAGAAAGTTGAATTTTCAGTGAATAGTAAAAAATACAGTTTTAGGGTTTCGGTATGTTTAATGACATCATAACTGTGTCATGATGATGTCATAAGATATTTTATGGGTTTTCCAACAAAAGGTGATGAATTATTTTATTGGGGGCCCCATGTGGCCTAACTTCATGGGAAATATCTTGGGAGAGCACATGGTTTTGAGAAACCCACTTATGAGGTGTCCCTTGGCCATTAATGCCCTGTCCCCTCACTTTCCCTATAAATACCAAGCCATTCTCTCATCCTTTGGACTCCAAAATCATTATCAACTATGTTCTGGTCTCCTTACCTCCCAAGGAGTCCTCCCAAGGTTCCCCCAAGCCCTCAAGGTCCAAACCTTTGAGTTTTAAGAGTTACGTTTTAAGGTAAGGGATCCGACCCCTCTCTTTCTTTTCAAGTGATCTCTTTTATGTAATTTCTTTTATGCTCCATGTTCTTATGTTGGTGGATGTTATTTTATATTAATTATACTGTCCTTTTTATGCTCATATGATGAGAGAACCCCTCTTACTTTCATCATTTCATTTTATGAAAGTTTAAGTGGCGTCGTTAGGCTGCCGAAATTTTTGTAACGGATTCTTTCACCCTTCTCATTTTCAAGTTCTATTTTTTTGTCAAGTCTTTAAAGTTCCTTTTTATTATATTGGGGTATGATCTATATATATATCATACCGATCTTTTATGATCATATGATTAGAGACCTCATTTTATCTCTTCAATTTAGTATTTTGATATTTTAAGTGGCGTCGTTAGGTTGCCAAATTTTTAAGTGGTTCTTTCACCTTTCTCCTTTTTCAAAGTTCTAATTCCATGTCAAGTCTTGCAAGTTACTTTTTATTATGTTGAGGTATGATCTCTATATATATCATACTGATATTTTATGATAATATTATGAGATACCCCATTTTATCTCTTCAATTCAGCATTTTGAAGTTTTAAGTGGCGTCGTTAGGCTGCTGAATTTTTAAGGGGATTCTTTCATCATTCTCATTATTTTCAAAGTTCTACTTTCATGTCAAGTCTTTAAAGTTCCTTTTTAATTATGTTGGGGAATGATATCTATATCTATCATACTGAACTCTTATGTTCACATTATGATAGACCCTATTTGATCTTTTCAAATCATTTTTGTTGAAGTTTAAGTAACGCCATTAGGCTGCCGAACTTTCATAAGAGAAATCTAATTTTTGTCTTCTTTCCATGTTTTTCATTTCAAATGGTATGTCCTTCAAATTTCATTACCATGTTTATATATCCTTCTAATTCTTTCCCTCTACTATTTTATGGGTCATTTATGAATGTTTGACCCATGTCCCCTCTCTTTTCAATGTTTTCTAAAACCCGAAACATAGCCGTTATGCTGCAGAATTTTCGTCTCAAAATGCCTCTCTCTTTTCTCAAAATTATTTTATGTTATAAAGTGAATACTCAAAGCACTTATTTCTATAGGGGTATTCAAATATATATCAAAATATTCTATTTTAAATTCTGGGATTTACATACATGAGACCCTCTCTCCCCTTCCGTGGGTTTAAAGTGACGTAAAGATCATGTCTTTAAAGTAGTTTTTTTAAAAACGTTATGATTATGAAATGAAACCCATTTATTTTATGCTATATGGGTTATTTATGAAATGTTTGATGATGATATATGTGTATCACATGATAATAAAGGAAAATTTAAGGGTGCGCCCTGATAGCGCTCCAATGCATTGGGTAGTGATGTAACCACTAGAGATTACAATTTTCACGATATCTTGGTGAATAACTTTGGTAATTTTCAAATGAAACCTTGGGGATGGACCTTGGTGATATGTTTCTTTATTGTCTATGTTAAATGATGTAGCCACATCTTAAAGTTATGAAAAATTTTATTTTTATTATGATATGCCACATTATTTCTTTCTCATGCCTTAAAGTTCTTTTTCATGACATAGTTGATGTATCTCAAGTTCACATGTTAAATGTTTCTCTTGTTACCTTACTGGGCCTTCTACTCACCCTTTCTTTTGATGTATGTCCCCAGGTTATGAGATGTAGTAATGAAACTAGGATGAACTTAAGGATAAGCCTTTCAAGTGTTTAAGAAGAATGTTTTATGTTGTTTTAATGTATTATGTTCCTGGTTTCCAAGACACTAAACCTTAAATATCCTCAGTTTTGTGTAATGTAATGAAAGTTTATGTTATAAAAGGCAGGATGCTATACCTTTAGTTACCGATATGAAACTACAGGAGGAATTGACGGTGAGTGATTCCTCATATAGTCTATTCTTAAGCTGAACCAGAGTGGTAGACTGAGTGTACTGCCTAGAGGGTTGCTTGTGTTGCTAGGTAGGACCAGAGGGGATAGGCTGTGAGTACTTCCTAGAGGGTTACCTTTTATGTTTAGCTGCTTGCATGAGTTTCTAGGTAGGAACAGAGGGGATAGGCAATGAGTACTTCCCAGAGGGTTACCTATATGTGTTTACCTACTTTGATTAGCTGTTGCTTGATAAATGAATCTGAATGCTTTGAAACTGTGGATTGTTTACTTCTGAGTACTTCCTTGTTTTCTGATTTATTTTACTAATTACCTGCCATATATTCACTAACTGTTAGACACATATCTTGTGGTGGTTTCCTACAGGGATTTAGTCTCACACCCTGTTTGGGCCATGCTTTTGGACAAAACAGATTATATTTCTGCAGGTATATATAAGGGCAAATGCCCTTCTACTTCAGTTACTTGATTGCTGTGGAGCTGGAGAGCATGGGACCAAGATGAGGTTTTTGATGCTGAGGAGCTGTTATCTATTTTATTTTCAACTTTGGTTTAATACTATTTTTATTCCAGTATTTTGATTTGTTTGGATGCTTTCCTAGACATATGTATCATGCATCATTTATATATATATGTGTGCTCCAATTTATTATATTTTAGTCTTCTGCTGTTTACTTTTTTATGGATTATTACTTATTATTCTATTGTTATTGTTCTCTTCTGCTATGTTACTCTACCAATGAGGTAATAGTTTCCCCACTGTCACACCTAAGGCCCTCACTGCTAGTTGGCAGCCTCTAGCGTTCGGGGAAATGTGCTTGAGGCCATGTGACTAACCGGGTATGGGGTGCCTCTGGGCGGCTTCTGGAACTGGGACGTTACATCAAATTCCATCTCCTAGGTTCCCTCTTGAACACACACATGTTGACACTTCACTAAAACTATAGGAATAGTCCTTTCCTAGAGATACTTCTCACTATAGTCCATAATTTGTATCAAATTCTCCTAAAAGGATGCATCTACCCTAAGCTCAACATCATCTACATCTACCACATGAGAAGGGTTAGGATGATATCTCTAAAATAGTGACACATTAAACACATTGAGCATAGAACTATATCACTGTAGAAGGGCTAATAGGTATGCCACTAGACCTACCCTTTCCACTATCTCAACCGGATCAACAAACCTAGGGACTAGATTTCCCTATTTATTGATACAATGTTTCCCCAACCTAGGAGAAACCCAAAGGAAAACACGATGACCAACCTCAAAATATAAAGGTTGTATCTAATAGTAATCATAATATTTTTACTTAAACTATGTGGTCACCAACATCCTACTAATCAAATTAACCTGATCAGACTTATCCTTCATGAGACTAGGTCTAACAAGCACTAACTCACCTACCTCCAACTAATAAAGAGTTGAACAACACTAATTTCCATACAAATACTCAAAAAATTATATTTTGATTGATTCATGGATGATATTTTTATATGTGAAATACATAAGTTCTATATTCTACTCCCATGAACCACTGAAATCTAATACATATTATCGTAAAATATCCTCTAGAATTTGAATAGTCTACTTAGATTGACCATCAGTCTGAGGATGATAGGCTGTACTCAGAAGAACATGTGATCACAGAGACTTATGAAGACACTTCCAGAATTGAGAAGTGAAATGAGGATATATATTAAAATGATACTCCTCAGAACACTATACATTCAAACTCTCTCCCACATGTAGATACTGCCCATATCATCAATGGTGAAGGTCTCCCTGATTGATAAGAAATGAGCTACCTTCATTAATCAATATATGATCACACACCCTGTATTATTTTTATAAGGTGTCCTAAGTAATCTTATCACAAAATACATAGTAACATCATCCCATTTCCACTATATAATGGGTAGAGGATGAAACAACATAGAAGGCCTCTGATTCTCAGCTTTCACCTGTTGATAGGTGAAACAAATCACTACAAATCTTGCTACCTCCTTCATTTCTGACCAACAGTACAGTCTACAGAGATCACGATACATATTTATAAAACCTGTATGTATCTCCCATATAGAATAATGAAAATCACTCATTATAACCTCATGAAATCCCATGGGAACCCATACTTGGCCATAGAAAAGAAGAGAATTACTGCTGCCAAGATACCATCCAGCTGGCGGCTCCCCACCATATAAGGTTTCCCTAAAAGATAATCCATATAGATTAGATAGATTATCTTTATTGATATGGTACAAAATAATGAGTATAACAGATGTTGAAGTTAGAGATACTTATCCTCGGGACTTATGAACATATAGATTCATGTCTCTAAAGAGTGACATCATCCACCACTCGTCACAAGAATCCCACAATACCTCTGTCCATGTCTTATAGTTTAAGGCATTGGAAATGAAGTTTCCTTTTACCAGTGTATAAGCCAACTAAAAGTTGAAATATTGAAGATACTCAATCCACATACTATATTTAAGGTTTAAACCCCCTAAGAAAATATGTACCTAAGGTTCTTGTGGTCCATGTACACCACAAACTTCTCACCCAAAATAAAAAACATCTACAACATCTCAAATCATTTACCACCACTTTAACTCCAAATTGTGAGTAAGATAACTATTATCATGTAGTATTAGATATCTAAATCCATAAGTAACCAAACAATCTTCCTATATTAGAACTAGTCCAAGTCAAACTATGGATGCATCATAGTACATAGTATATGCATTACCTGTAATAGGTAAAGTGAGGATATGTGCTAAGGAAAGCCTACTATCCAGCTCCTAAAAATCTATCTCATAAGAATCTGACCAAATAAACTTCACCCCTTTCTTGGATAGCCTAGAAATTGGTGCTGCCATATAGGAGAAGTCTAGGATGAAATGCTGATAATAACCTGCTAAATCTAGAAAACTATGAATCTCAAAGATATTCTTGGGCCGCTCCCAAGATACCATGGCTGTAAACTTCTCTGGGTCCATTGACACTCTATCCTATGCGATGAAATGGCCCAATAAGTTCACTTTATCAATCCAAAAACTGAATTTGTATATCTTGGTATAAATATTATGATCTCTTAATGTACTCAATATAATTTCAAGATGTGGGGAATGATCATCTATCGACTGGGAGTACAATAAGTTTTCATCGATGAAAACCACCAAAAACTGGTCTAGAAAAGGATGAAATATCTGATTCATCAAGGCCATGAATAATTCCAATGCATTTTTCAAACCAAACTACATCACTAAAAACTCATAAAAGACATAAATTCTCCTAAAAGTGGTCTGAGGTATGTCTAATGGTCTCCCCCTTAATTGATGATACCCTGATCTCAAGTCAATCTTTGATAAAATTCAGGAACCTCTCTATTTATTGAAGAAACTATCAATATGCAGAAGGGGATACTAGTTCTTGAACATCATCTGGTTTAATATATGATAATACACACATAAGCATAAATTCCCATCATCCTTCTTGATGAAAAGAACTAGTGAACCACAAGGTGACATACTAGTCCATATGAAACCTTTGGCTTATAGATATTCCAACTAAACTTTCAATCCAAGAAGCTCTACTGGATCCATCCTATAAGGTGGAATATAAACTTATTTTGCTCTTAACACCAACTCGATCATGAACTCAATCTCCTGGTCAAGAAGTAATCCATAGACCTCTTTAAGAAATACATCCTAAAAAAATCTACCATTAGTGGAAAAGTATCCAACTACATTCCACCATCATCTAGAGAAAGAACTGCTATCTAAGACATGAAGAAATCTAATCTACACTAAATTGGTCCTATATGGATAGCTTGAAGATCCCACTCTCTCTAGTGAAAATAACTACCTACTTCTAGAGATAGAAAGGTAACTCTCTTCTGATGATAGTATATATGTGCTTGGTATAGAGATATCCAATCCATACCAAGAATCAAAACAAAACCTATCATTTACATCACAAATGGTTCCTAAAGGAAATGTTAACCACCAATTTCTAGAGAACATGCCTTTCAATATTTGATATTCTTTGACTTCACTCTTAGTGGTGTATCGATGGTTAAAACACCATCCAATATTTCTAAAAAATAATCCCATTTTTTTGAAAAAAGAGTAGATATGAAGAAATTCGATGCTCTTGTATCAGATAAAATACAAGTAAGGGTAGATGATACAAGAATTGTACCACTAATGGTAGAAGGTATTACATATAAACTAGATGGAGTAGACTACATGGCAGGAAATTGACTTGCCCCTCTATCCTAGGATCCAATCTAACTCCCCTAGGATATCTCCTCTGTATGGTTCTATCGCTCCTGCACTAGGATACCAAATCCACTACCTTGACTTGAACATCCAATGGAACTCCAAATATCAGTCTGATGAGGGGTAGATGTGTCCTTTATAGGCTATGGCATCAGTCCTGATCCCCTAACACTACTCTATGTTGTATTCCCCTACAAAAACTATACATGTGACCCATCCTACTACATGAATGACACTCCAAATCAAGGTATAAACACTGATTCCACTTGTAGAAATTTTTTTTCATAATGATAGCACTATAATGGAACACAGTCCTGAGATGGATGCCCACTTCCTTAACTACTCTTCCCATTGTTTCCTTGGTGAAAACTATCATAGTGACAATTCTTTCCACCAAAAAAAGATCTCTTAGTTTTTACTAGTAAAATATCCCGACCGCTCCTTGGGGACTCTCTTAGATTACCTTATGTGATGAGTTCCTAATTCATCACATCTGAAAAGCCACTCAAGTGAAAGATATTCATATATTACCTGATCTTATAGTGAATCTCATACTGAAAATGTCTCTCCCTGGAGATCTCATCAAATACTAGGGATTACATAAAGCATTGTAAGTTAGTGAAACATCCAGTGTAGTCCATCACTAACATTACCTCTCATGTCAGGTTCATGAACTTGTGATCCTTCTCACCCCTCAAAGTCTCTGGATATAAGTAGCTCATTTTTTCCTTGAAGTCCTAGGATAACTCCTCTTGCTTCCAATCTTTCTCTAGAATGCCCCACCAATGCTTGGCTGGTCCATGAAGAATGTATATAGTAATATTTACCCTCCTATATAAGGGTGTCTCAAGGTTTTTGAAGATTTTATAGACCAAATTGATCTAGAACTCAGCTACCTGGGGGCCTCCCTCCCTAGTGAACATAGGTGGATGCTGTAGCTAAAACTATCTCTCCAACTTAGACACTGAAGGCATGGTGAGAACAATATCCATTTCTATGGATCACATGACCCTTAGGAAGCTATCATGAATCTGAACATCCATTTGATCCTTGGGAGCTATAGGAAGCTCTGATTTAGATGTGTTACAAGTATTCTTATTTCTAAAATTTTGACGCTCAATTAGAAGATGATGAGGAGTAATTTTATCTATAATATAAACACACTCCTTATAACATTGGATAACAACAAGGTCAACCTAAACATGTAAAAAAATAGAGAACCAATGGCTCATGGTCACTCTAAACATGGCTTAACATGTGATTTAGGATGACATAATAGTTATATCATTATCATTTATCTAATATAACAAGTATCTCATTTCACTATTTATATAGTAAAATATACCACATGCAACAAATATGTCAACAATTCATGTCAAGATATATCCCTATGTTTTTATAATGATGCATGCATACTTATATCACACCATATTGGGCCACAAATATAAATATAAATAAACAATAACATCAAAAAACATGTGAATCACCCAAGGTGAAATAACATCAAACCATAATAAGCAAACATCATGAACAATAATACCATCCATGGGCCCTTAGATTTCCCCCATACATGGGTTATCTAGTCCCATGAACAAGCTCATTACCATGTCCTAACACATCATAGTCACCTTTATACCTTTCCCAAATAGTAAGCCAATAGAAAAGAAAAATCTCAGCTTCTATGATACCACTTTGTAACATCCCTTGATTCAACACTCTCTCACATGGACAAATCAGGTTGGTTACTAGACCTCAAGCGTGCCTCCCCATATTACAAAGGCTAAAAACTAGCAATAGGGGTGTAATGAATATAGTGGGGAGACTATACCCCATGGTAAAAAGTTACAATATAGTGGAAATAAACAATAATAATAAATATCATAGTAATGAAAATAGTGGAAACAAAACATCATGCAATTGGAAGGTAAAAGAATAACTAATAAATCAAATAATAGTGAACCATATAATGATAGGATATGATGTATCTAAAAGTAAAACTAAAATAAATATATATCAAATACCATGATTACACGAATAAACTCAAAATACCTCAGTCCCAAACCCCATGTTGGTCTCATCTCTAAGATCCAACCCATCAACAAGCAATAATCAACAACAAGGTCCCTTTCCCTTATCCAAACTTGTGTCCATGTAATATGATCGGGGTGAAAAACTATGAATAGAATAGGGTGTGAGTGACACTCAGTAGGTCAACACCACCGTGTCTAAACAAAACCAGTCTGATAAATAATTTCATGCAATAAAATTATAAATAATTGTATTAATTAATCATTTAATATAATACAACAATCAAACTGCTTCGTCACTATGCTGAAATATCTTTGAGTATATATCACAACTGTGAAAACCATAACCACAAGTCCATGGAATGATCATATAACTAGGTAAATCCCTATAATCATTACATTATAAATGGGAAGATCCCTTTATATAATCATTTCATCAATTTGGACCAAGACATTTATATAAGCATTTCAGCATACCGAACCAAGCCCTTTACATGAGAATTTTAGCATACTAGGCCAAGAACTTTATATAATCAATTCGGCATATCATACCAAGACATTTATATAATAATTTCAACATGAATCACAACACAAGTCACATGGAAATAATAACACAACATAATTCCATAAGCTACAATGGTTAATTATTCCAATTACCATTTGTCTCTGAATTACCCATTCATTTATTAAATTATATCTTAATCCATTTCCATTCATGCTTTAACACCCAAATATTATAAAATCATCACTAACCACTTCAAATAAACAAGAAATCCATTTTTAAACATGAATATATCACAAGAAATCACTCTAGGTCTCATGTCATGATAAAACATACTTTAATCCATTATCCATTTCTTTATTATTAAAGGATAAGATCACCCAATGGGTAGTGGTCTCAAAACAATTGGATCAAAAGAGATCCAATGAGTAATACAACACATTATTTATCATTAACTATTAATATTTTAATTAATTAATATTTTATATTAGAACAATTTCACAATATTTCACATATTTAAATAATTTGAAATATACCATAGGGTTTGGTTCTATATCACCTAACTTTATCTGGATATCAACCAACAATTTCCAAAAAAAACAATAATGATTTAAGAAGGAATAAAAGATCACAAGAAGTAACCAAGATCACAAAAACACCCAAGTTCAACACCCTATTCCACAGCGGTTAAGATATTACACCGTGATAACAAAGAACAAGTGGAAAAAATGGAAAAACCAAATCAAAACAACTAACTGGGGATCAGACGCTTGATCAGGACATCCATAAGGGAAGTCAATTCTCTATAATCACATGAAGTTTTCCTATACTTTGAGAGAGAAGGGCTGCATTTAGATTAGAAAATAATTTTTCACACAACATGTCCTTAAAATCGATGATCCTAAGAAATACATGACATGTAATCATTTAATGTCATTTATTTCTCAATTTATGAGTTACACCAAAAAAATGTGTTTCCTTAGGTTAAAATAAACTTGATCAATCATTACACAACATGAACTAGTTTCATGGTGTGTTTCCATTTCACATCATGAACCAGTTCATGATGTATTATTTTCCACATTTATATGTCATGTAATAGGTTCACAACATGTAAATTTTTAGTAGAAAACACTCAATATGCAAAAGAGAATAAACCAACTCCAAAACCTCCAAAACCACAGAGAACCCTCATAATCCCTTTTTAACACTTTTATACCTCAAATACATTAATTAAAATAAACATACATCACTAAAATTTAGATCATTTCCCCAATAATTTCTCTCCATCCCCAAAGAGAAACTCGACCACCAATGTTTTAAGAAGGAAAAACCAAAAGTAAAGAGGATTAACCAAAACTCAAAGAGGGATGTACCTAGAAAAAGATGGGATCTTAAACTTATCCTCTTATTCCATCATAATTTCATTTGAGCATAGAACTCTCATGTTCTACTCAATTATTCTTGACATATTTAGGAGATCAAGTAAAATTTTATTGAAGTCATTCATATTATAGCTCCCAATGAACTATCAAAACCTTTTTGATAGTGATTTTTAAACGATGTATGAGTAAAAATAAAGCCTAAAAAGTAGAATCATCTTATATAAGTCATTGAAGTACCCAATAATTTTGAGTACATGAGTGTATAATGAATTTTATTCTACCAACTTACACTGAAATAGAGCCTTTAACATGTCACACCTATCATGTATTTTTTGTTCCTAATAGAGACTTTTCAGGTTATCTATCATCTTATGAGCATCAATGTTCTCATTTTGTTTTGAAACTTGGGTTCCATAGTGAAAATAATGAGATTAGATACTTCTAGTTAATCCTTAAAATTCTTTCCATAGGTATCTATATCCATTTTTGAATGGATTTGTTAGTTGGTGGCTCAGGAATGGGTTTCTCCAGCACGTAGAATTTTATTTCTTACTTAAGAACTATTATTATGTTTCTATAATAGTAAAGGAAATTACTACTATTAAGTTTTTTAATCTCCAATATAGATCTCAGAACCAATAAATAAGATGAAGATTATTCCATTATCAATAATATAATATTTTATCAGATGATAATCATCTTTAATATTTATTTAATAAGAACTTTAATTAAATGTGATCCCATTAAAATGATGAATCATATTGAAATAATCATATACATTAATGGGACAAGATATATATTTCATTAATCATTGATATTTATATTAATTTCATCTCATCGCTTAGTTATTCAGGTAGGGAATTATCCTAATCATATCATATATGATTCTTGGATAATTGAGTGGAAAAAAATTACCCAATCCATCATATCGACAAAACTAACTCTATTAATTCTGTAACCAAATATGATTAGGGATTCTTGGATAATTTTAACCTAAAGAAAATTCTAAGAGTGAGGAACCTAACAATTAGGGTTACCTTATTACTTAATTTCCTTACACAAGGCAATCTATTGGCACCCATATATGGCATGAAACTACCTAATTGGAAGGAATCCAACACTCAGTATTTTGAAGGGGATTTAATGTCTCACCATCTCATCTTATGTTATTCCATTTAAATGTATTAATGATTCTAAGTGATTTAGTTTGGATTCCTATTCCTCCCACCAAACCAATATGTTCAAACTATATTGGCATGTAACTCTTTAAAAAACTCACAATTTGTGTTACTCAACCAAAAATAGAAGTCAAACATATTTACATATATCCAAATTCATCCTATAAGGTACATGAAAATTTCATGTAAAGTTTTAGAATTAAATGAAATTGATAATCCACTCATGATTCAACCTAGTACTACATATATTCAACCCCAACTTTTCTAGAATAAGGTATAAGCCTATGGTATATTAGGAATTCTAACCCAAAGTCCCTCTACCCAGTGACACTTTACTCAAGAGAGATTAAAATTTATCATAACCCTAATACCAAGTGTGTATAATCCATATTTAATAACTAAATTAAAGCTCATAAATTAATTACAAACTTAAGTCAAGGTGTATGAAAACTAAATTCATCACCATACCTATCATGTTACTCCTTATTTTCAATTCTTGTAGTTTATTTGTAGTCTTTTAGAAGGATAAAAAGGTTCCTTCCTCTTTAGAGGATGTTGATCACGTGTCATAAGAATCTCCTATGTGAACAATAGAGAAGGTTAAATTTGATTTGGGGGGATACCCAATCAACAAAAATAAGAGATGCAGGGTAAGGAAGGACTACACTAAGCTTCCAAACCCAATGGTAACCAGGTTGGAAATGAAAAATCAAGTCACAATACAAGGTAAAAAGGATGAATTTCCCTATAAAGAGCCCCCCAACAAGGTGGAGGAAATATACAAGTCCTTAGAGAGAGGGCATGTAACCCCAATTCCAAAATTTTAGAAATTGAGTTCAATGTGAGTCAAAGATTTTCATTTCCCTGATAGTTCAATGAATGGATGAAATCAACATATGATAAATTCTGGAAGTTTACTATGGAAGAATGAAAAGAGTCAAGGATCTAAGATCTATATTTTTCACTAGAGTATTTGGATAAAATAAAGAGTACAAGGGATCCCCAGGGCCTCAATGGGGACCTGGTCAGATAGTACCTCAAACAACTTGATATTTTATTTATTTATTTTAGAAATCATAATTTGATTTTGGATGAATATTTGGAGGCTTGTAACCTCTTAAGATACATTTACAACAACCACAAGTGGAAAAATGACAACAAAAATATTTACAAGAAGTTCATGTATCCTCATAGACTAAATGTTTAGTGAATATTTTGTGTGTTTTTTGATGTTTTTTCAGTACTATGATCCTAGTTGTGGGTCCCCCCAAAACCTTAAAAGTGATTCTTCTAAAATAAAATAAAAAATTAAATTTTAGTGAATGAAGAAGAGAATAAAATTAAATAAGTGAAAAATTCAAGAATTTAAACATGAGATAACCATTTACAAACAATTCATAAATAAAAATAAAATAAACACATTATAAATTTTATAACCTTATGGAAAATCTATAATTTTTAATATAAAAACTTTATATTCATTTATAATATGAACTTTTCATATCATTAATTATATGAAATTTACTTTAAATATATGATATTATATTAATTATAAACCTTTTATAATCCAATTTCTACTATGAAACTATTTTACATAACCTAAATATCACATATTTTTATTATTTAAACCTTGATCACATCAATCAACAAAAATCCTTTTAATGAAGTATAAAAATCTTCCAAATAAGGCCATTTTAATTTGAATAATTTAAATTAAACATTATGATCATTTCATAATTTAAAATATAAACACTATATTTTTTCTTGATTTTTGTAATTTCTTAACCCTTTATAAGATACACTTATATCTTCCATAAAAACATTATATATATAAATTATAGTTCATGCCATGTAATTTAAAAAGTATCATAATATTAAAACATAATTTTATGTAATATTTATTAATAAATTATTCATAAACTTTTGATAAATTAATTATAAACACTTTGATAATCAATTAATTTATAAACAATTTTATACTTAATAAATATCCCAAAAATACATTTTTTATAATTTGAGAACAATTTATAAATTATATAATTAAATTCATAATTTAATTTTAAGATTTTTTTATTCAAATAATTTTTAATGATATAGGACTAATCATAGAATACGATTGAAAGGTTGTGAGGCTTAAACCTTTTAAGCACTATTAGTCATACTTTATGACTGATAATGCTATCACTACTTATGATAAGTAGCATAAATGTTTTTTTAACTTTTTTAGAAAAGAAAAAAACTTATGTATATAGAGAGAAAATGGTATAACCCTTACATATCAATGGAAAAAACTATTATATATCAATGAAAAAATATATATGTACCAATCATATTTTATGATGCTTTTTTAAACCTTTGAAATAATGATTTTATTGAATACGATATCCCAATGTCATATGCTATAAATTATAAAAAACCAAGAGATTTTTATGAAGTCATTGGCTATGATATCCCATATTGTAATCTATGATTCAATCAGTTAGAATAAAATTCTAAGTCATATTTCATGATAGGGGGTATAACTAGAATTATGATTTAAAAAACCTCCATTTTCAAAATAATTTCATGAATCAAAAATCATGTTAAGGCATTGATACCACTAAAATGTTTCTAAGGAATTATTAATGATCAATCAAAGTAGTAAAAATGTATAGAAACCATAAAACCCATGATCATCGTGTATTTAAAAATGAAATATTATTAAACTAGAAATGAATAACATGTACCTTATACCATAGTACACTACTATCATTTACTTCCTTCATTACTTGATTAAGACCACCAAGGGATAATCTTAAAGATCTTACCTCTAACGTGTTTCCATGGCTTGTTTCAAATCACCCAAATAGTTTTGGCAAGAAATTTTGAACCTATAGGATATTCTAGTATCTCACTGTTCCAAAGTGGATGGAAGAAAAGATCTTTGTGATGGAGATAATTTCATCTATAATATTTATAGAGGATCACACACACACACACATAAAATCCATGCTCTGGACTCTATTATATATGATATGGGGATGTTCCCTAAAACCATGAATTTACTCATATGTTTCATAAACATATGAGTAATGCTTATGATTATATATCATGTAACCCTAATCCATTAACTCTCCCATTAGTTTCATCTTATAAAATGACTAATCAATGATAACCAATGTATACGAGATTTGAATATTAACTCCTAAATTTTTAGATTACTAAATGAGTCATGGAAGTTCAAAATGAATCAAACCATTCAATTCATGGAACTATGAATCAACCATATCATACAATATGATATGCTCAAGAAATCGGGATATAATATCTATATATCATAGATTGCGATATACCCACAAAATTATATATAATATTTTTACTAAATGCAGGTTATACTATATGATACACCATTTCATACTATATGATATCACATGGGTTTAGGGTATATATCTTTAAGAGGAGCAAGCTTGGTGTCCTTTCATAGGGTGATGTTTTTGGTCATTTTAAGGGTTTGGGTGTGTATGATTGTTGAGTACAGAAGGAAGTTATGTGGTTATGTTTTAGAGGTAAAGTTTTAGTGGAGTTTTCCTCAGTATCTAGTGAGATATATAAGTTTGGGGGCATTGGAAAACTGCTAGAGTTGAATTGGATTTGTATTAGGAGAGTGGTGTGAAAGGTTATATGTTTTCATCATAGTTGATCATAGTTGTAGGTTGATATTAAATTGAATTAATAATTAATCAAAATAAAGTAATATGGATAAGTATTAAAATAATTTAATATATGAAATGGTTAATTAAATTGTGGATTATGAAGTGATTGGAATAAGTAATGGAATGGAAAAAAATTTGTAAAATGAGGATTTACATAGTGGTAATGATTTTTTATTAGTTATGATATATTTTATGATACAATGATGATTATTTTTTTGATTTATGTTATCATTCTTGTTTGATTATTAAAAAGTTATTAACGATTGTTATGTTATTTATTAACTATCTCTTATATGGAAGTATTAATGTGAAGTTTAAATGATATGATGTAGTGCTATGTAAAGGGATGTAATGGATTAAAATTATGATATGTGTATATAAAAATAGGTTTTAATGTATTAGTGTGAAAATGTATATATATTCAGTCCATTATGGCTTAAGGTTATGTAACATATGGTTATGGATACATGGTGGGGTAATATATGGAAGGAGGAGGACACGAGGTTGATGTATTTCATAATTACATACCTTACCATGGGGTAATATATAAAAATGGTAGAGATGTGACTGTGTCTATATTATTGTTGTATGACATTGATTATGTGATGGTTGGTTGGTAAAGTGGTGAAATTTGGTTGTGTGGTTGAAATTTCATTCTCTTTATCCTCATCAGTCAGTGAGGATTTGTCTTGCTATATTCATACTGATATGAGATGGAATGACCTCTAAACTGATAGATAAGAGTGATGATAGATTTTACAACCCCCATTTCCCTTTTTAATTTATATATATATTTTGAAATATTTTGATATTTACCTTATTTATTAATGGTATTGGATTATTGATATGACATGGTGACTATTGGTGAAACAATTAAAGGTGATGGTAATGATGTTCTAAGATAACATATTTTCCCTTTATTAGGATTAATTTCCTAGACCCTATCCTTGATTTCTACTATCCCTATTCTTTATTGATATGACACATGTCTATGAATACATATTTATTTCACATGGATGTTGGATTGTTTATAAGTATGATCCTTATGAGTACTCTCAAGTGATCACCACCTAATATTTTTCCTGTGTTGTTTTATAAGATAGTGTTATTAAAATTGGGATCTTTTTATTCATGTAGCTTTAGTGGAGTTCTATGAGGTCATTCTTTTTTTCTCAAGACTGAAGGCCTTTATATTTTTATTAATTTTTGGATAACCCCTTTTTTAAACTAGATTGATAGGGAGGCCTTACATGGACCATAGGACTAGAGGCACTAGGCCTTAAACATGACATGTAGGCCTAAGGACCAGACACACAACACAACCCATCCCCTAGATATTTTCCATCTAATGATCCAAATATCCCAGCCACACAAAGATGATCGAAAAAATTTTCCCCATGTAGAACTACATGGTGTATAGTACCAATGGAAAATTCCATACCCTCTCATCCTTTTAATTCAGTTAAACCTATGGGTGGTTGACTCATGATATAATAAATCCTCACATAACACTTACCCAAGTGGGTTTTCTTATCTTACTATCACCCAAGTGTGGATTGTGCGACTGCCAAAGCTCACAACCGAACCCTTCAACTGTGATCTTCCCCTATTGTGGACCCTGTACCATTGATAAAAAATCATCATTGACCAACTCAAACTCATCAAAAAACACCTACAGACCCTCATCACCACCAAGTATGTGCCTTCAAGCCACTGATGCTACTGACGTTCCTTCATCTCTGCTTAGGTGACTTCTTCACCACCGTTGCAACACATTCACCTATATAGTTCCCCTATCATTACCATGGTAACATGATGCTAAACCCATACTAACGCTGAGGGATTACCTCCTATTTTATGTTCAATGCTTCCCTCTACCACCACCGAGGGATCCCACCACCTCCGTCTACTATGGCCCACCTTTCCTTCATCATGATCTAAACCCCAAATATTTCAGGCCTTTGGGATTTGATCTTGGGCTTGATACAAGATTACAGGGTGCCTTTTCCACTAGTATAGACCCCAAATGAATTCTTTTATTTGTATTTTTTACAATGTATACATTGACATATAGTGATATTTTGGGTATGAGGATTGTTCATATTTATGAAATATATATGGATTTGATTGGTGATTTTCCTTATTTTCTTGTGATTTATGTGGTTATTGCCTCCCAGACATGTGTTGTATACCCTCAATGTTACCATCCAAACCATGGTCTATTGTAGCATGGATTTGGGGGTCAATCCTATTTCAATACAGTCCTAAGTGGCATTGTAGTGGGGTTGGGTCATGTAAAAGTGATTTAAGATCTTTCAATTGAGATATAGGATAGAGTTTGAAGTTATACACATGTAATAATTACATGGGTCTAGTAGGGAAATAATGTAATTTGAAATAATCTTCTTATGTAGACAAAGGATACCATCTAGGAAATGGGTATGTGGGCCCCCATGTGATCTAATAAAAGGAATTGGATAGTCAAATATGAATGTATATGTGAAAATGAACTGATGCAGGGTAGAAAATTATAAAGGGTAAATGCATCATTATCATAAGTTTCATTTAAGATAAATTATTTTATTATGATTATATTGGTGTGGTACTTTTATACTAATTTATATTGATATTTTTTTATTAAAAATATTATTTTTATTTAAATATAAATTATTATATGCTAAATTTAACGTTTCCTTAAGAATTTATGATATGATATGATTCCTTCCATCCATTTCTATAATATAATAATTTAAATTTTATAATTTATTCTGGATGCATGTTAATTAATAAAACTATAAGTAAAAAGTACAAGTTATAAATTAAATTTATTGCTTTTACTCTATTATTATGAGTAGTATGTTGATATGCTTCTATGATGTTAATTTTTTAGTAAAACATGTTTATAAGATAATATTCTTATATATATGAAGAAAATTTTCTATAATCCTTCTCAATTATGAATTCTTTTTATGGTTTATAATTTATATTGATAGATTTGAAATATTTTGAACAAAAAATCTTAACATCATGTTTTAAATACTTATGTTTTTTATTATAAAATGTTTATCCTTGTATCCACCTAAAATTATAGTTTAAAAAGATTATTGGGTAAAATTCATGAAGTAAATATGAGTTTATTTGATTATTGAGCATGATAGAATTATAAATTCTTATTTTTAACATGTATGATCTATTGAAATGTTGTGATTCAGGCTTATAAATTAAATGATGGGAATATAAATTTTTAGTGGTGCATATTTTTAAAAAATTGAGTAATGTGGCGTATATGTGAATTAGTTACTGTAGATATTGTGTGTAAGATATCTAGATGCTATAAGTGACATGTTATGAAATAATGATACAATATATGTCATATTGATTATTACTTATTACAATATAAGTATGACATGTTCAAATTGTTACAACATGATTTATATTTGATATGTAATTTTTTATGTATGATATGTTTTGTTTGAAGTATTAAGAAATTTGAAATTTTGTGGTGATTTAAGACTATGTTGTGATGCTAATAGAAACACCAGTAGGATGAAAATATTGAAATTATTTTAATAATATGAGAAATTTGATTATGATTATTCCATGAAATGTTTCATTTAATATCAATTTAATATTATGGATTGGTGATTTTTCCTTGATTGGTTTAAGTATTATTAACATGATTTTTTGGTGATATGTTTTCTTTAAGCAGTAAGTTTGGTTAACACGATTATTGATTTATTATACTATGTTAAAGTTGATGCGAATTGATTTATTTATAATGATATCCCAAGTATGGTTTTTATATGGTATTTTGTGGTGGATGTGATTAGAGGGAAATAATGAATATCATGTTGGAAGATGTTATAGTGGATTGTATGAGGATTTGTGATGCGGGTGGTGAGATGTGACTATAATATTGAAAAGAAGTGTCATAAAGATGAGTTTTCAGTAATGAATGGTGATATGTTTGAGTAGTGGATGTGTAACCTACATGATATTTATGTTTTCTATGAATTTTATGTGTGATATAGTTGTTATTTTCATTACTTTTCATATGAATTTCAAGGAATAAATCCCCATCATTTTGATATTTTCAAAGGAATTTCATCATTTTTGGTTTTCCAGAATATTTTGGGATTTTTTTTGATAAAATGGATTAATTTATGGTCTTAAATTATATTTAATCATTTCTAGAATTAATTAAAAAATAATTTTATTTATTTATGATTACTTAAAATTATTGGAAAATATCATTTTGAAATTAAAATTGGAAAATTTTGGTTATGTATGGAATCTCGTAAGATATTTTTTCATTTCCCAACCCACTAGGGCTTCACATGGACCAGAAGTAAGATGATATTGACACCCCAGGTAGGCCTCCAATAGGCCATGGGTTGGTGACTAGAACTATGTAGGAATATCACACATATGGGAGGCCTTAGACCAAGGTACCTATACACAAACACACACACACACACACACCACCAAACTCCATCCAAAGAAGAAGATTAATAATAATTGAAATCAACTAGAGTATGTAAATGCTTAAAACCCCCTATAGGAATACACAAAATTACAATAACCAAGACTAGTAGAATAAAAAGGAAAAAAATACACTCCCAAACATAAAAAGGGTCCCAACCTAGCAACTGTTAAAAATGGAAAAGAAGATAAGAGCCCTACCCATGAGCTCCAATAATCGACCACTGAACACGATCTCTTCTGCTAGGTACTACTATACTCTGTTAACACTGAGTCCACCAAATCCACCGTTTAACGATATTTCGTCTACTTGATACATGAAACATGTAGGAAAATCCCATAAAGGGGTGAGTATATATATACCCAGTAGGATTCCTTAAACAACATAAGGTAATAGTAAAAGAAATGGGAATCTCAACACATGATACCAAGGGGATAATATAACTCAAGAGGTAGATATGATCAAATAAACCAAAAAAAAAATATAGTGGACCTCTATCCTCATAGCCAGCGTTAAATCCAAGTCCACCTACAACTCCATGAATATATGTTTCCCTACTTCTAGTAGACCAATGTAAACCTCACTAGATCTATGGGGGGACCACGCCATGCTGATAGAACATGATAGCATGGGGGTGATGATACCAAGAGTGGATGTACCATACATCATCTAACACTCGATGATGAGGGAGTACTACTCCATAGATAGGAGACCCACAATACAGAGTGAGTATAAAGGGGTTATATCCTACTTATATCAAGAAATAGGGGACCCATCTCTTGAACCCTATCTATTGTTAGGGGGTCAAAAACCTTAATGCCACTCTAAATATCACACTTGATTCTCATACTCAGTTATCTGATTTCGAAGAAGTGAATTACTTACACAACATCACAACTTATCTATGATTTCAGAACAAAGTCTACAACCATGTCATATGAAAAATTAAACTTAGAATGGAATAATTCTGAGTCTAAATACTAGTACTAGAGAAGAATACATGAGAGTTATAACACACTAGAATAATTATAAAACATGGATTTATAAGGTAAATTGGGTGTAAAACTAGTTCTATGACTGGTCCTATGGACTCACATGGTGTATAAAAGGCCATGCACACGAAATTTCATCTAATGGACATGACGTATAGGGCCACTGAAATCCTAGTGGTGTATTCCTTGTACATGGGTTGTCTGTCTATGATGGGTACATCGGGTGTGGTTGATATGCATGGAATATAGGCCACACAGACTGACTAGGCATGTACCTCCAATACATAGCTTAGCTACACAGCTAAGGTCATGTGGCGTGTGGGTCCTCCATACAATGGGTGATATTTATAATGGTCCAAAACCATATTTTATGTATATATAGGACTACGTAGTGTGTTTTCCTCTAAGATTCATGATGTGTAGTTGGGTTTCTCATAGAAACATGAAATTTCTCCCTAAATTAATCCGAGTTTGTTGATTCCTCCACAAATCCCATAGTTATCCTCATCCAAGCTATTGAAATTGGAGGAAAACATCAGTGGTCATAAATTCCTAGCCTCTAGTGGCTTGAAATTGGGATTTATATCACCCGTTAAAGATCCTTCATACATCTCATCACTGAAAGGGGTCCCGATCATTGGAACTATCATCTTAAATCCATCGTTAAACCTCAATCCATCCACAATCCATCAATCCAAATGTTTTTTGTATATCCATCATAAATATGTAGGTTTGATCATTCTCAATCCAATCCGACAATGTCGAATCCTTGGCTCCATAGGCCAATGAAGAAGAATATGAAGAAAATAGGAGGGAAAGAAAAATAAAAAATTAAGATCATCATTTTCCATTGTGAACCTAACCAATGATTATAATCACAGAAACCAAAGATAAGAAATAATATTATGCAGTGAAGAAATTATTAGGGATCTATGGTTTATAGAATAAAAACATGAATTCATAGAAGAGAAATTGAATCCATTCTATAAATCCTATATCAGGTAAAGAATATATAAATAAAGATCCCTACCTAAATAATGGATTTATTTTTGGAGAAGAACATATTATATAGCGATTTTGTTGAATTTTATGATGTTCTCATCTTTCGTACCATGAATCTCGTTGATTGTTCATCATCAATCCATGATCCCAAGTTTATTTTTCATCACCAATGAAGTCTCTATCCTCGTCTTCTATAGTATCCCAGGGTTATGCAGCTAGACCTATATATTTTCTATAATAAAATAATTATAGATGAGTGGATATGTTTAGGTATTTACTAAGTTAAATAAATAAATTATTTAATTTATTTAACGCACCCACCAATGAATGCACTACAACAGAACATTTGACGTCAGAAAAACTTATGTTGTGCCTAGGGTAAACATTGTATTCTGAATTTAAACATGGTTTTATATTTTCTATTAAAGGTTTTAATCAATGGGAATTCAATTTATTCTAAAATTTTATAAAAATAAAATATAAAAATATTTAATATTTTTATTACATTGATACCGGGGTTCTACAACACTTGAAACTCCATGTTGACTCAGAAATAAATTTCAAGATAATTCATATAAATTTTCAAAAGTATTTAGATTTGAAAACTGGGGTTGCTAAACTCTCCCCACCTTCAAGTATATTTTTCCTCAAAAGAAAAATCCTACTCGATGTGGTGAGGGTACTGTTCCCACATATAAATTTCATGCTCCCATGAGATATCCTAAACATTCTTGTGCCACCAAATAACTCACACCAGTGAGATGAATCACCCATAAAGGATCCTCTCCTACCGATCCTCAAATGAAACTTAGCACTCCATAAATGTGGATCTATCCTTGACATCCATCTCACCCTATTCAATAACGCGTGACAAGTTGTACACGTATCTATTCAGTTTCACCATGTGAAAAAATTCACGCACTTAGTCTATCTTTGGTGGAAAGACTAGGTTATAGGAAACCTCACTGAACCAGCTAAAAATATATAATGGATCAATGAAACATAGGGATAACTTGATACACCATCCAAATATCTATAAACCTTATCATGGAGAGACCTTTATGAATGGTCTCCCAGATCCAACCCCAATGTTTTGTGCCATTGGTTTGCATAGGATTTCTGCCGACACTGAGTGGTCTTCATCTACCACTGGATCACCTAAATTTTCCTTGTTATCAACTTCACTTTCTCTGGCCCCTTGAGTGATGAATTTTCCATATATACTAAATATACGGGTGACTTACAAGGCATCCTATATAGGGGATATAATGGATCCATATAGATAGTGGAGTGATATATATTCATTATAAGTGAACTTCACCAAGGGAAAGTGATCCTTTAAAATCTGACCAAAGTCCAACGATAAGCTAGTTGACTTATATTATGGGACCTAAAGAGGTTGATTCAAGCCTTCTAGAACCTGATTCTCTACCTTAAATTGTTAATAGGAATGGAAAAAATAAAGGAACTTTTCAATATTATGTATTATGCACGGACACTAATTTTTTTCTAATGGCAGTCTTATATCTTTTTAACTCTAGGATGTATTATAAGAGGGGAGGTATGAGAATCACTCATCACCTCCTCACACTGTAAAAATCCAAATACCATAAATCCTTATAATATGATGAAATTCTACCCACCTTCATATAAACTATAAGGTGTGTCTCTTATAGATATCTGGTCACATAAAACTTCATAGCCGATGTCTCCTAACTGAGTATTTCTCATACATTGAAGAAGTGGTGGAGTCGCCAATATCTACTAAAGGTAAGATAATCCCACCTCCTCTAATGTGTTATACAATAAAGATACCATTTTATCCTTAACATTATATAATAAAAAAGATTGATATTTCTTTCTAAGGGAATCTACCACTACATTTCTATTTTCAGAAGTATAAACTATTTCAAAGTCATAGTACTATGGGAATTCTAACCAACACCTTTTTATCAGCTCCTAAAAAGTCCATTAGCACTGCTTGATAAAAAAAGGTCATCCTTTTGTGAGTAAGTGAAACCAAGGGAAAGATATAAAAGGGGAGTCATCCAAAAACCTCTAATAGTAACTAAACAAGCCAATAAAACACTGTACATTGGTCTCACTCTTTGAGTGGTTCCTAAGATGGAACTACATCTATATTTTAGGGGTCCCAATTACTGCAATATCTGAAATGAAATTCCCCCAAAAATGTACTTTAATCTATAAATAGAACTTTGAGAGAATACAATATAACAAGTTCTCCCAGAGTAAGTCTAGGACCATCCTCAAGTGCTCCACATGCTCCTCCTATGAAGTATGGTAGAAGGGAATGTCATCCATAAATATTCCATTGAAACAAACCAAGAAGGTATGGAGGATTCATTTTATGAGTCCCATGAATATAGTAGGGGAATTCATCACACTGAAAGGAATAAAAAAGAACTAATAATGCCTATAGGGGCATCATAATTCCATATTCAGGATATCCTCCATGAGAAACTACAACTGGTGATAGCTAGACCATATGTCAAACTCTAAAAACCATATTATACAATTTAGCTTGTTGAAGAGACCATCAATCCATGATAATGAAAGTGGGGGTAATTATTCTTGATTTTCACTTAATTTAGAAAACATTAGTAAACACATAGCCTCAAAATCACATCCCTTCTTGGAGAATGACATCAGAGCCCCCCCAGGGAAACATGCTGGGTTTGGTGAATTATTTCTCTAGAAGGCTCCCCAACTGCACCCTTAGTTAACTGATCTTGTTAGGAGACATTTTATATAATATAAATGAGATTAGTGTGGTCCCTAGGTGAAAGTCGGCAGAAAAGTTAACCCCCACTGTGGAGGTAGTCCTTGAACATCATTTGTAAAGACCTCCATGTATACATCCACTATCATAAGAAACTAGGTGCTCGAAGAGTCTACCACACCAAGGGACAACCTATACAACTTATGAGATACAAGTTATAGTTTCCTAAAAAGAATCCCCCCTAATCAGTTGGAAAGTTCTTTTTGCTTATTCAGGAGAATGTCATCCCATCTATTCGTAGACACCTCAGTTTTCCTACAATGATATTCTATCCAAGAAAAAATTGGGGGAAACTAGTTTATAAAAAGGATTTCACCATAACGTTTAATTATAAACATAAATATATACCAAGGAAAAATTTATCTACTAAGAAAAAAATTTCACTATTAGCAGATGTGTGAGATGGTGGAATCTCCACCAGTATGAGTCTTCAACGACATGCTTAAGGTTAATATCTCTATTATAATATTTAGATCATACATTAGGGATAAAGATATGATGAATTGACTCATGCATGTTTTATATTAGTATGTGAGATAAAGTATATAATACAAAAATCAAACCTCAAAACATCTATGGTTCCTCCTAGTCATACACCTCTATAGCTTGAAGCTGACCACACCTTTATCCTCTAACTCTTTGTGCCTGGAATGGTCTTTTTGGTGGTGGCGGTGGAAGTAACTCAAAATTTTTCAATCTACTATATTTTTCTCTTATAGGGGATCCTCCAACCCCATTAAAAGCTTATCCTCCTCAGGGTCTGCCGTAAACTCCCCTGGGAGGTCCCTCATCATGACACTACCTCAAGTGTGGTGGTTAATCCACTATCATCCTACCCTCAAAAGCACCCCGTGTTAGGTAGTCATGCTTCATGTGACCATTCCCATCATAAAAAAAGCATCGATTACCCCTTGGATGAATGAATCCATGAAGGGATCCATGTACCGCTGATTACTAATATTGAATTTTCTTATTTCAATAAGATATTTTATTCCAGATACTGAATCTCTAGTGTCTATTGGCTGCATCTAAAGAATCAACTCCATAGTGCCCATTGTCTTCTCTAGAAACTGCACGTCCATCTACTATGAAGATCTCTACCATAAAGGCCTACTCTAGCACCCCAATATAAGTGGGAAGGAAGATAGGAACCAATGTAACTTAGATGTTTCTGTAGATACCCTACTCATACTTCTAGGTTTGGAAGTATCCGTATCACACCATATATAGGGATTAGCATGCGAGGTTAGTAAACCAAAATGCATAATAAAAAATAGTCATATCTCCCTACTACAACTCCAAAATCACCTAAATTTGAACTAACTATAGGGTCTAAGGGTAGTACTCTTCATTAAAAACACTCAAACTCTATCTAGGTGCACATCACCTCATCATGGGTTTGGGTAACCAGACTCCACCAATGCCAAGAAACCTCATGAAGAAGGCTAGATGCAAGTGCTACCATCTGATCATTTGGGGTCCACACTAGTAAGGTGATGCAAACAACCAAATACATCCAATCCTCTACTTCATGATGATCTGACTCACCATGAAAATGAAATAATCTCCAGCATTGGGACTCCTACAATGAGGATAGACTATACACATTTTCATCCTGAATTAATGGAACTATAATTTAATAAACATAAAGAGAGTCACAATCCTAGGATACCATAGTAGGATCTAATTACTAATCAAGGGCCGGGGGATCTAATATCCTAAGATTTTAAAATAATTATATGTTCGATATAGTATACAACACACAAAACTGAACTTAAACAAACCATAAATATTAATATTTAATTACTATATTGAAAAACTAGACATTAAATTGAAAATCATGAATAAGATTAACTGAATTATAAAATATATAAAAATTTCATATTCAATAAAAATGTATTGATTAATTCTTATTAAATAATAACTATATTTTTTAGAAAATTAATTTTATGCTTCAAAAATATGTTTCTTAAAAAATAGATTTTACTTCTTTTTTTGAGTGAATATTATAATTAATTTATAGAAATTTTAGAAATTATATTTTATAAAAAGGATATAATTTTGGAATTCAAGATGTAAATTTTTTTAGGATGAATTTTTGAGTTTTTTTTTTGAAATGTTTGATTTTTCAGTGAATAATGAAAAATATTGATTTTTATTGAAAAATATATTTTTCTTTTAGGAATTTAAAAGTTAAAATTCGATTTCATGTTAATTTAAAAATTTAATTATTTCATTTTGATTAAAAAACAATCAAATTATGGTCTTTTTAATGAATTTTATAGTTTAATTTGGTATAAAAACATTTTTATACTTAAAAATACATTTTTCTAAAAAATTGTTTGTCATCACGTTTTGTGAGTTTAATTTTAAATTAAATTATTCTAATTATTTGAATTGAATTTTATAAAATTGATTCCATATTTAGAATAATCATAATTAATATTAGGAAATAAGGTCAACTTAATTTCTTGTCAATATGAATAGTAATCATAGTAAATTTTGTTACCATGATAAAGGGAAAATGGGTTAATTAGGGTTAAAACTAATGTTATAAGGATTAAAATTAATTAAAACACTTGAATTTATTTCATTTAATGTCTTAATTTTGTCCATAATTATCAAAAATTGTAATATATGACCTCTTGTTACCATTTAACTTTGATCTTGATATTTCTAATACTTAAGTAAAAGTTAAAGTCAAAACTTCACTTTCTTGCTTTTAATATCTATAATATTTTATAACAAGGATAAAAAAACCTTATTTTCAGTTATAAATTTTTATTTGAAATATTAATGGATTTTTTATTATGGTAATTTATTTATAATTTTTATTAATTATAGAATTAATCTAAATTCTTATACAATGCAGACACAATGCTTGTGCAAGTAACATAAAAATAAATTAAATAATTTTAAAAACTCTAAAAGTAATATTGTGTTGGTGATTAAATTTTTTCCATAAATTTTTTATATAAATATAACATACTAGAGATGTTTTAAAGTTTTATATTCAAATTCCATTATTAATTTTATTAATTTAAATCCAAAGTAAATGAATATTTTATAAAATAACCTTAATGATATTTTATAATAAAAAATATTTTATTAAATGATTTAATATTCATAAAAATCATGTATTTGAAAAATTGAATGGATATGGTTTAAAATATTAACCATGGTCTATTTATGGGTTATTTATCCCTTTATATCAACTTTAATAACCCCTAAAGAGTAAAAAATATTGATATCGCTGTAATTGTAAAAAATGGTTAACAAGAGGTTAAAACACAGAGATAAGGGTAAAAACATAATAAAAACTTGTAAATTTTTTTTAATGATATTATTTCGAATAATAATCATTCTACTGCAAAATTTTATCAATTTTAATATACATAAATATGAAAATTAATTTATGTTAATTCAATACTAAAAGAAATTCCAAGAATTCCCCTCCCCTCACTTATAAAAGGGCACCACCACTCCTCTATTCCTCACAATATTTGAGCACTCTATATCATCAAATACCTACCCAAATCACTTTCTAACATATATTACCATGTTTTAGATCTATTATTTTTATAGTAATACTAACCTCAGTGGGATTAATTTTCCAAGAAAAGGATGTCATCCGAAGAAGAGGTATAACTTTTAACCAAATGTTTTAGGTTTATTTATTCTTCTATCTCCTTCCAATATTCTTAAAAAATGATGAAATAATAAAAAAAATTCTCTTACATATAATTATATATTTTTATGTTAATGGAAAAAACTATATCCATCTCCTTCTTCCATAAAATGAGAAATGAATCCATCATTTGTGTATATGATGAACTACCGCCTCATGAACTGATGCAATTTGTTTCCCATCACCGCTTCTCAAAAAATCTAATAATGATGGATTTAATGTATATATATATATGATATTAATTAAATAATTATAATTCTGGAAATATAATATATCATCTATTTTCTTACCTTTCCATCCATTGAAAAATGATAGTGTCATTCATGCGTACGTGTGGATTACCATCACCACAAAGCGATGTGATCCATTTTTCATAACCACATCAAATTGATGCTATATATGGGGGTATTTAAAGAAATTATATGATATTTATGATATAATAATCATTATATAAAGATAAAATAATACTTTCCTTCTTTCCATCATGTTTGTTGAAAAATAGAAATGTCAATCGTGCGTACGTATGACCTATCGTTTCTAGGATTGTAATGTAGTTCATTTTTAATAACCATATTTCATGTTTTTTAAATTATAATTGATGTATAAAAATGATAATTATTTCATGATTATTATTATGGATATTATGAAATAATGACCTCTTTACCCACAATCATCCAACCAAAGTCATTTTGGATATATGAGCTGAATATCATCAAAATGTCTGACATGAACTTAATTGATTAAATAATTAAATATAACACGAAAATAAATAAAAAAAGTAATAATAAACTTGAAAAAGGTTCCTGAAAAACTAAATAATTAATATTAGTTTATTATTTAGGAAGATAACTAACGTACGTGATGAGTTTGACTCAAGGAAGGTAATACTTTACTTTTAAAACCTCATTTTAAATGTTTTAAAGGTTTATTTTATTAATATTTTTCTTACATGTCCATATTCCAAAAATTATTTTATAGATGTATTTATATGGACATAAATGAAATATAAATTAAATTTTATGTCTCTTTTTACATTCAAATTTTTTCAAAATGAATATTTTTATGTATTTTATACAAATTGTTTTGGATTTTTTTACAAAATGAAAAAGGGAATGTTCTATTTTAACGTATAAGGTGTCAATACATTTTCCCTCCACCATAACCATTATTTCATATTTATCTTAATTTATAATATTATATGGTTTATTCAAAGAAAAACCCTCCTCATATTTGTTCTGGGTATTTTAGTTTTGAAAATTGGGTTTTAAAGGAAATGGATATATCAATATCAAAAAACTGTTTTATTTATGAGTTTAAAAGGATATTTTTATGAGTTTGATGATGGAAATACAAGATTTTTTTTTTGTGTTTCATGCATGATATGGTACTTGGATATTGTTTATAATGATGGGTGATCCTGACATATCTCATGATGATGGGTTATCCTAATATAGATCTTGATGATAGGTGATCCCAATATAGCTCATGATGATGGGTGAGCCTGATATAGCTCTCCAATGCATTGGGTAATCGGGAAGGCTCTAGAATGAGTTAGTTACCCAAAACATACCCCAAAAATGTTATTAAATAAGAGTTTAGTTATAGAGTGAGAGTGTGAGGTGCAATGAGGTTTCACCAGCTATAAATTTTAAGATTACATATTTAAAGACCAAAATAAGAAAACATAACGATCATCTTGATAATGATTATGTTCTCCAGATAATTATTTTGGAAGTTGAACGTATTGATTATTCCACTAGAAAGGATTCTATAAAGATTATTTTCCAAGGCACCTATATGATTTTTATATGCTTACTAATGAGTTTTTATGTAAATCATTTTATTTCAAAATTTATGATAATGGTTCTTTACTTAAAAGAAATATTACGCTTTTTTAGGGTAAAAAGGTATATTTTTAAGACATTTTTTCATGGGTTCTCATGATTTCTAAAAAACCATCATGATTATGATTTTTTCCTTTATGTTTTATTCTAAAGTTATTTATGAAAAAGTTTGGGTAGTAAAGCATATTTCATGTGTAAGTAAATGATTATTTGAGCTCAATGTTTATTATGTTAAATGAAAACTCTCTTTTATGATATCATGGTTTTAAAATGGACTAATGAGATCATTTCATCTTTTTTCCCTTACTGATATTTTCATGCATATACCAATTTTTTTAAATTTTTTCCATAGGGTTTAAGTATGAGTAGGAAAAAAAAGAATAAAAGTTTAAAATTGTAAATATTTATCATGAAAGAATATGTGTTTTATTCTAAAAGTTTTTGTATTATGATAAAAAATAGATACTAAGAGAAATATTACAACTTGTTATGTATGGGTTTATTATATAAGAGTTATGAATTTATTATCTAAAATTATAAACCTAAAAAGATCCTCAAAATTAAATAAAGTGAATTATGTTCTAAATATTCAATTTATAGATTATATAAGATCAAGTCCTTATAGTTGGAATCAGAGGTTTGTTTAGATAAATTTAGAGGGTAAGATGATTTATATGATGATTAGTTAATATTTTTAGATACAATTATGGGTTAATAAGTCTATTTATAGGATAATATCCTAATTTTTGGTAAAGAAATTATTGTGTGGTTTTACTAGCTATTAAATACATGTCTGGATACTGACAAGTAGATGAAACTATGGCAAAGACACACCTAGGGGTAATAACTCTGAAAGGGGTGGATTGAGTATTAACTCGATCATTACCCAGTTCACAATGAGTGGGCCTAAGACTGAATGACTAGATAGACACTCTCGGGGGATATGATTGAGTTAATTAATATTTTTTATGAAACATTATGAATGATTTGAATATAAGGTTATATAATTGAATGATGACCCTGAATAACCTTGGATAATCCTAAGGTGTTATAGATTAAAAGGAAGGGTTTCATAAGTAAATAAATTTAAAATATATTTAAATGTTCACTCTAATTTACTTAGCAAAATTATTGGTTATTGATTCAATTTTTTTTCATTAGGGAAAAACCTCTTTTATAAGACAGAAGTACATAAATCAACACCCAACCTCATTTCTCTACTAGAGGATTCACTTGCAATGATAATAGAAAAAGGCTGCTAAATTAATTTTTAAACTTTTTTCTATCATTTATATTGCAAGAAAAAAACTTTATAATATATCCAAATTTTCTTCTATTATTTTACATCAGGATGGACCATGGGGCACATTTGAATATTTTATGAAAAATCAACTTTCCCATTTTACTCATTTTGGGAAATATCATATAGGAATTTATCTAGTTTTTACAATGGATGATTATAAAAAAGGGATTACAGTCCTCTATTTAGTTATAAAATAAGGTGATATTTGAGTAGCGTATATATTTCCTTTATTATCTATTTTTTTGATTATCATAGCTACTTATCCTTATTAAAAAACTCAAGTTAAACCATATCCTAAGGTATTATAGAAAACTAGTAAGAGAGGATGTTTTAAAACTTTAAGTTAAAAACCTAAGATTGTTTATATTTTTTTATCTCTATAAACATCCATTTAAAATGAGATGTAACAACTATGAATGGATAAATAAATCAAAGAAAATTTGAAAGTTTTTGAGGTATTTGATAATACAGAGACTCCACCTAGCATATCATGGTACCTCAAAATTTGAAATTGGAATTGGAATTAATGGTGATAAATATTCTAAAGGTATGAATTATTTTAACTATTTTTAATAAATTTTAATTTAGAGTAATGATTTAGTTGATATTGTTGAATCTTAATGCATGATTCATATTTCATATTGTAGAAGGGAAGGCTAAAATAATTATATAACAAATCATGGTTAAATGTTTAAGAAGGAAGTTGAATAAAGGATATGTTTATGTAATGAGTTTTTAGAATTATGATGTAATTTTATTTTATCAATGTTATTATGGTATATTCTAAATGTTATAAAGATCATGAAACACCTAAGGATTATTCTATTATAGGTTTTATTTTTTAAAATTTAGAAAAATATGTCACATATAATTGATACCTTTGAAAATTGATTTAGTAGTAAGGTGATATTTTAAGAAAATACATTTGATGGATAAATAAACATTTTCATTAATATGTTATTTATATTAAGGAAATAATATTAAATTGAGATTATTTTATTTTGTGAAAAAAATAAACTATATAAGAAACCATAGAGTTTAAAAATTGATTTGATGATTAATGTTATTTTTTAAGATGTTCATCATATTTTTGATAATGTTATAAGATCAAGGTGAATTAAAAATATTATTATCACATAAAATTTTACATTTATATTGTAAATATATTTATACAGTTCCATAAAAAGTACAGCCCATAGGCTGGGCAATAACCCATCACATACGGAAAGGTCGTGGGGTATGAACCCACAACCGAAATGTAACAAGGGTGAAACACCTACCATTGGCCTATGTGATGTCCTGGTTAGTATGCCATTATTTGTTTATATAAAATATTTTATAGAAAAAGATTAATTTGATTTTGGGAGTATATGTTTTATCATATAGATAATCATGATATTGAAATGTGATTTGGTGATTAAGTGATTAAATATTTAATTATGTTTTGGAATCATATATAATTTTAATGTGTCTTTAAGGTGATTTGGTTTATTTATGAAAATTATTAGAATATTTTAGATATTATATGATTAGGGAATACAAATTTTGGTATATGAATTTATGAGTGACTAATGTTGATTTGAGATAAATGTTAAATTTACCTTGGAAGAAAATGTGATCAAATTCTTTTGATTTTTGGGTTTTGAACTTAGTCATAATTATTTTGATGAATTTGAAGGTTATTTATTTATTAAATGATCTAAGTTTATGTTTGGTTATTTTTTTGAGGCTTGGATTATTAATGTTGTATTTCTTCATATAAAGGTTTTTTCATTTTGGGAATTATCTTACCTTGTGGTAACCTTTTTGGTGTTGTTTATTATTTAAAGATAGGGGGAATAGATTTTTATCCTTTTTTAGATCTATGTGATCCATTAGAAGTTGATTTTAGTCCTTCAGAAATGAAAAATTTATCTTGAATACTCATTATTTGTATACAAAGATGAGATAAAGGTGAAAACAGACTGAAACATGCAAACAAAGGATGAAAATTTTATTTATGGATTTAAAGAAAATCAAGTAAGTATATTTCCTTATGTTCTTAGTCTAGATGGTAAGTTAATTCTTTAACTATAGAAAAAATATCTTGAAACAAAAATTTTATCCTATTACCTTAATTTCTAATGAATCAATGGTTTTTTTTACACTTTACTAGTTTTTGGTTTTTTAATCATTGAATTTCTCACGATTATTCAATATCTTATGATTAATGATCTTTTTTCACTCTACATCATTATTCAGACATTAAATCTTTTTCATCATTTTCATATTTTTACTTCCCACTATTTTTCTCTTATTTGGAAACCTAGTTATGTGTTATTCCAGATGACCCTCATATTTCCCTATCCCTCTTTTCAAGAGGAGGAATTATTAAACTTTTTTATAATGTGGGTTTTAAAAAGAAGAATTTTCAAATGTGAACCCCTTGATAACCAAGATCAATTTCAAATTGTTAGTATATAATTTATTAAGGGGAGTGGGAGAATATAATATACTGGTATTTTAAAATAACTTCATTTCTGATAGTGTATATAACACACAACACTGAGATTAAACGAGTCATCAAATATTAATATTTAAATGTTATTGTTATAAACTACCCATTAATTTGGTAGGTATGAATAATATTAACCATATTATAAAATATATATAAAGTTTCTACTCAATATAAATGTATTGATTAATTCTTAAGAAATAAGCACTAAACTTTTTAGTAAATTTATTTTATGATTAAAAAATACATTTTCTTAAAAAATAAGTTTCACTCCTTTTTTGAGAGAATATTATAATTAATTTTTAGAAATTTTATAAATTTAATTTAATAAAATGATATATATTTTTTAATTCATAATGTCAAAATTTTCTTAGGATTAATTTTTGAGAAGTTTCTTAAAAGATTAATTTTTCAGTGAATAGTGAAAATACTGATTTTTATTGAAAACATTATTTTTATTTTCAATAATTTACAGATTAAAATTATATTTTTTTATTAGTATTAAAATTTAATTAGTTCATTTTTATTAAAAAAATACAATTACGGCATTTTTAATTAATTTTATACTTGAATTTAGCATAAAAACATTTTTATACTTAAAAATGATTTAAAAAAAACCATTTTTCATCACATTTTGTGAGATTAATTTTAAATTAAATTCTAAAAATTGTATGAATTGATGTCATGAACCATCTCCAGGGGCCCATGCCGTGACATGACTCAAGCCCACCTCTTGAAAGCCAGGGGTTGGCGACTAGTGCCGAAGGTGTCAATCTGCAAATGGGAGGTAATTTCTTGAGTACCTATACGCACGGACACACAACCACATCCCAAATAAGGAAAGTAAAAATGCATTCCATTAAAAAAACATTGAGTAAGAGTAAAAAATATAGATCAAATAGGCCAGAATACAAACCCAAAAAAGATAAAATGAAAAAAAGAAAGTATAGGGAAAAATCTGAAAGTCGTCCCCTAGAAACCCCACCTGATGTGTAGGTGTAGAGTAGCTACTGGAATCCATAGAAGCACTTCCGACCTGCCTGGTCTCATTGGGAACCACCTGGTCCTAGGCTACCAATTCCTCCTCCAAGTCGTCGGTCGCCTGCACCAGACACAATATGTTTGGGTGAATCCCGTGCAGGGGTGAGTAACAACATACTCAGTAGGGACCCCAAAACAATAATGAAACACCACAAAGCAATCCAAAAAGAAAACCAAAAAGTAAGATCATGAAGTAAGATAACTTACATCCGGTATAATCTAAAGTAGGAAAGTAAGACCAATAAGTCGTATCATCAAACACCTTGGGATGCTAGAGAACTCCTTATCAATGAGTATAGTGGGCCTGCCGGGTCATATAGAAGCCACTTCCCACTAACCTTGAACTACTGTGGTACTCATACCTGATGAGTACCATGAGTATGTTGGGTTACACAAAAGACACTCCCCACCATGGCCATACCAGGTTAAACAGAAGCCACTTCCCACCTTGGACATACTGAGGTACTCCTCTTATCAAGTACCATGGGTCTGTCAATCCACACAGAGATGCTTCCCACCATGGGCCTTCCGAGTCACAAAGAAGCTGCTTCCCATCGAGACATAATAGATGATCCACATAGGGTTGCTTTTCAGCAGTCTTTAGGTCTCATCCAACCGTAGGGTTTCCACACACAGTGTGCTTGATTCTAGGAGAACCACACCTCAAGCCATTCATCAAATATCAACTTCCATTAGAGCCTCCATATATTATTTCAAAAGATATTCCTTGTCGTGAAGGTTCCAACGACGCAAGTGGCTCATCAATTAGACGCCCAGTTTGAAAGTTATTGGAGTTTTCCCAAAAAAGGGTTGGTTAGGTTCGGTTCCGGTCTGACCCGATTGGACCGACCCAACCCAAGTTCGCTGACCCGACCTGGATCTGGCTCGACCTGGGTCTGGTCCGATGGGGCAGCCCATGCCTTGCCTGGTCCACTAGCCCGGGACATGGCTGGAAGCTGCGTCCAACTCCCCCTCACCCTGCTGGTCATCTGTAGGTCCAGTGCCTCCACTATGGTTGGTTGAATGCAGCTTGCCACGTGCGACGCGGCGTGGTGTCGTGTCCGTGGTGCACCGATGCTGCTGGGTGGCTGCATCTGCCTGCCGCCAGTCGCCGACATGGAGTCTGATGACTCTTTTCACACTGTTACAACTCGATCCAGCTACAAAACTCTTCCAGAGTGCCATTATGGCATGTCACCACCCGCTTGTGGCTGCCGTTGTGGGCCACTACTGGTGACCGCCGACGCCACTACCGGTGACCGCCGATGCCACCACAGGTGCCAGTGCTACCAGTGGGTTCTTCCGTGGACCACCGAGTTTGCTCCAGTGGTCTTTTCTTCACGCCGCTTGCGCCTATGGCCTCTGGGGAATGCCCTCTTCCCTACAATGGCCTCATATCCACCTTACCACCATTTCGAGGATTTGACCACGAATAACTCATAAGTGGAAGGGCTCCAGATTTGTTCATGTCAGTCTGTGCCCTCCATGTTAAAGTTTTAAAAAAATGGGAGGAGGTTGAGATTAGAGTTCCAACAGATGATAATAAATCCCATTGCAAAATCACAAGAAAAACACCCTCCCACAAGAACACATGATCCGTGGATCAACATGTTCATGGGTTGATCTATGTTTGTTGTTTAGAAAGAAGAATGAGATATTTTAATTCAAAAACAAAAAAACCCTAACTCAAAGGTGTTCTTCATTGATGTGCTCCACCTGTGAGGATTCAAGTTCCATTCAAAGACATCGGTGTTCTTCGACCTCCATTCCAGTTCTTTGAGGTGCGTTGACATCGCTAGTGATTTTCCAGCATTCTTCATTCATTTCTAGAGAGTATTTTTGCCGTATATTTTTCATAGGAATTCTATATTTTATTCGTCAACCTATTATCTCATTAATAGAGAAATACATCGTAGTATTTATGTTACATTGTTTTATTAATGAAATAATATTTCTGTTTTGCTTCTGTTGAGGAGTCTCATTAAAGGGGATCATCACCACCTCATCTCCGCACTACAGTGCTGGAGTTCCACTGCTCAATGGTGATAAAATAAAAGAAAATAACTTTTAAGTTATTTTATTATTGTTTTCAGAAAGCCCGAAAACTATCTTTTATGTTCGACCCTTGTCGTTCGAAGTTAATTTCATTCTAGGCGAATCCAATTATTTTGAGTTCAACGGTGCCCTCATATTTTTTATTCGAGCACTAGTTTAGAAGTTAGAAAAAACCACTCACACATTTCCTTAAATGAACTAAAAAAGTAAAAAATTCTATTATGGACTCACCGGGCATCGGAATCAGGTTCCGTCAGAATGTCTAGTCTCAGAATAATTGCATATAATTTTAAAAAAATCACATGGAAATTACAGGACATTAAATTACTCTCCCCTTTTGGGATTCACATTCTCGTAAGCCAAAACAAGGCTAAACAAACAAGTGGGGGTATTGAGCGCGAACCTGAGCCTCCTGCTCCCATGTTCTCTCCTAGAGATTTTTGTTCTTCCATCGAACACACACCATAGGAATTAACTGTCCTTAAAGGACCTACTTCTACCGATCCTCTATCTCCATTGGAAACTCTGAAAACATCACCCCATTGTCAATATCTAGCTCTCCCCAGTCGATGACGTGTGATGGGTCATGCACGTACCTCCTCAGCTGCGACACATGAAAAACATCATGTACCTGGTGCATCTGTGGGGGAAGAGCTAGGAGGTACGCAAGCTCACCAAATCTGCTAGGAATCTGGAAAGGTTTGATGAACCTCAGAGATAACTTTCCACCCCATCCAAACCTATGCAAACCCCATCAGGGTGAGACTCGAAGGAACACATGGTCTCCCTCCTCGAACTCTAAGGGCCTCCATCTTCTGTCAGCATATGATTTATGTCTGCTCTGTACAGTCCTCATCTTCTCCTATATGATCTGCACATTCTCAGTGCTATCCCTTACCAACTCTGGACCGATGAGTGCTGACTCCCTTGGGTCTATCTATCATAGACGTGATCTTCATGGCCACCCATACAATACCTCAAATAGTGCCATGTTAATGGTGGAGTGATATCTATTTTTGTATGAAAACTCCACCAGTGGTATGTGATCCTACAAAGTGCGATCAAAATCTAGAACGTAATCATGAAGCATGCCCTCCATGGTCTGTATGGTCTACTCCATTTGACCATCTATCTATGGGTGAAAGGCTGTGCTTAAGGGCAGCTGAGTCCCAAATGCCTCATGAAATCCCTTCCAAAACTGGGATGTAAAGTGTGCACCAAGGCCTGAGACGACTGTAGAAGGCACCCCATGAAGCTGCACTATCTCCTATATGTATAGGCATCCCAATACCTCTATCGATACTTACTCTAGGATGGGTAGGAAGTGATCCAACATGGTGAGTCGGTCAACAATCACCCAGATAGAATTTTGGCTCCTAGACATGCGTGGTAACCCTGTCACAAATCCCATAGAAATACCACCCCATTTCCACTCTAGTACCTCAAGTGGTTGTGCCAAGCCTACTGGGACCTGATGCTCAGCCTTCACTTGCTGACAAGTAAGGCATCATGAAATAAACTCTGCCACTGCTTTCTTCATCCTTGGCCACCAGTACTGACATCAAAGGTCCTAGTACATCTTCTCCACAATTGGATATACCTCCAAAGGGGATGTATGGACCTCCATAAACACCTCATCCCACAAAGTCTCTAGTACCACTATGAATCCTCTGAAAAGGATGACATGCTCCCCACCTATAAAGAATCCATCAAGATCTTGTCCTGAGGATAACTAAGCACGTATGGCCTCACAATCAATATCACCAATCCGTGCCTCCCTGACTCATTATAAGAGTGGGGGAGTGACAATCATTGACTGAAGGCAAGATGTTCTATCATCATCCATGAAGTATATCTGCATCATAGCTAGCTGTTCCATTGCCTCACTCAGCAGCTGTAAACCAGACCTCCTTCTTAGCGTGTCTACCACCACGTTCCCCTTACCAAGAGTATAGACTATCTCAAAGTCATAGTCTTGGTGTAACTCCAAACATCGCCACTGTCTTAAGTTTAGGTCTTTCTATGAGAAGATATACCTGAAACTCTTGTGGTCAGAGTAGAAGGTAAACCGTTCACCCATCATGTAGTTTCATCATATCTTCAAGGAAAATACCACTAATTCTAACTCCAAGTCATGGTTTGCCTAGTTCTACTCATGCTGGATCAACTGTCGTGAGATGTAAGCGATCACTACTCACTCCTGCATCAGGACACAACCTAGTCTAGTCCCTGATGCGTCGTAGAAGACTACATACCCAAAACCCTTTTCTGGTAGTCTCAAGATAAGGGCACTCATCAGTCTCTGCCTCAACTCTAGGAAACTTTGATGGAAATTATCCATACACATGAAGGGTTGTCCCTTGTATGTCAAGGATGATAAATGTGATGCTACTCTAGAAAGTTCAGGCATGAACCTCCGATAGTATCTAGCCAACCCCAAGAAACTCTACACCTCATTCACGCTTCTAGGTGGATCCCAAGAAAGAACTCCCTCTATCTTCATCAGATCCATTGCTACTCTAGCCTTCGATATGACGTGTCCTAGAAAGTGGACCTCCCGAATCCAGAACTAGGACTTTTAGAGATTACTGTAAACCGGGTGATCTCGAAGTGTATCCAGGACTATCAAAAGGTGTGTAGCATGATCCTCCTCCGATGCCGAGTACACCAAGATGTCATCAATAAAGACCACCATGAAACAATCAAGGTAAGGATGGAAGATCCTGTTCATGAGTCCCATGAACACTACTGGGGAATTGTTCATGCCAAAAGGCATCACCAAAAACTCATAGTGGCTATACTAGCATTTAAAGGATGTATTTGGTATGTCCTCATCCTATACCCAAAGCTTATGATATCCTGATATGAGGTCGATCTTTGAAAAATACCTCAGTACCTTTAGCTGATTGAAGAGGTCATCAATTATTGGTAGTGGATACTTATTCTTCATGGTCACCTGGTTCAGGCACTAGAAGTCTATGAATAGACTCAAGATCCCATCTTCCTTATTTGAAAACAACACTAGGGCTGCCCAAAGAAAAATTATGGGCCTCACAGAGCCCTTCTCATGCAAGTCCTCCAACTGTACCAACAACTCACAAAGATCCGAGGGAGCCATCTGATATGCTGGTATGGATATCAGTGATATCTTAGGGTACAAGTCGATACTGAAATTTGACTCCGTATGTGGAGGTAGTTCCAGAACATCCTCAGGAAATACATCCTTATACTCATCCACCACTACAGGAAAGCTTAGAATCCTCTCGTCCACCATGCTGAGGGTGAGGATAGCCAATTGGTGAGTGATCAGATGCACCCTCCTTTGAGAAATTCCATCCTATGCTACAAAAGTTTCCTTCTAACCGATGAAGGAAAACCTGGTCCAAACCTCACAGAAACACCCCACTTTTTGATGAATATAGTCGATCTGAGTATGAACTGTAGATAACCAATAAATACCCAAGATGATGTCATAAGGCCTCGACGCTGCTACTAAGAGATCCCAGATGAAGCTCTCACCTCCTAGAGTAAGCTCACACTGCCAACACCAGTGTGTAACCATCGAATCCCATCTTGTATGAGTCTCTAATCGTAAGGATCGATCCAACAGCTCCACCAGAATCTATGAGACTCAAACAAGGTCCTTGTCAAGGAAAGAGTGACTAGATCTTGTGTCTATTAGAATTGTATTTAAGGTGGATAAGACACAGATCATACCTCTAATAATCTATAGAGAGCCCTGGCCATAAGCCTCTATTTCTTGAAGCTGGCCTCGCCCCTATCCTTTGGCTCCTTGAGCTCATGGTGGACCACCTGGGGGTGGTGGGGGTATCACCTAGAACTGTTGTCCACTGTCTGCCACTTGGCCTACTCCCCTACTATGTCTTCCACCCTATAGACCTCCTCACTCAAACCTATGCCTCTGTCTTAGTGGTCCCTAGACCGTCTGTAGGTTGTCTGCGCGGTGGTTCGGGTAGTCACGAGCCATTTGTCCTTTCCCACCGCACGATAAGCACAACCTTGTTTTATTCCAACTCCCTATACCATGGGATCCTTGAACTATGGACCCTGATCCCTAAGGTCATCCCTTAAAAGATCTGACTTGCTTGGGTCCCCATGTATGTTGCCTGATGCTCACTACAAAAGACTCTGCTGCCTGATGTCTGCTAGTGGCTTTGGCTGTTGATGCCTACTCTGCCAAGAAGACTCCACAATAAGGGCTCACTCTAGCACTCCAGCCTGAGTGGGGATGCTGAGAGACACCATGGATGCCCTGATCTCCCATGAATCCCTTCTCAAAGGTCCGAGCCTTAAAGAAAGTGTTCCACACCATGTTTGTGAAGTATCGAGAGAGGTTTGTAAACCTCGAAGAGTACTCATCCACTGACATGATGCCCTGCTGTAGGTGAAGAATCTTCTATATATGCACCGAGCACAACATCGTGGGGAATAACTCCTCCCAAAAAATCCATTCAAAGTCATCCCAAGAGATGTTTACCCCATAATGATTTTGAATCGTCAGGATCCACCATCTTCCTACCGAGCCTTGAAGAAGGCTCATATCTAAGATCACCATCTGGTCGAGTGGCGTCCTCACTAAGTGGAAGAACCACATCACCGCCACCAGTCAGTCCTCAGCGGCCTAAGGATCTATCTCTCCCTTGAACCTGGGAGGTCTCTGTATCTATAACTCATGCAAGGAACTAATCCTACATGTGTCCTCTACTAGTAATTCCAGTAGTAACTACCGATCAAAGGATGGTGGTAACACTGGTGCACCACCCGGCGGGGCCATCTCTAGTACTGGTACCTGAACCAAAGCCACATATCTAGGTGGGATGTCCTCACTCTCACATATTAGAATCCTAGATGGCTGTCTTCATAGAGGCATCTTCAAACAAATCAAGATGTACCGTGGTCAATATATTATACCTTGTGAGCTGACTATAATTCAAAAAGAACATGAGGAAACAAAAAATTATTATATGATTCACGCAACTAGTGTTTTGATGTGTAGAGACAAAAAGCAGAATTTAAGGTCCTAGTGTATGGATATGTTGGCTGTCACACCAACACTAGACTCCCCAAATCTAAAAGTCAAACTCGAAACATTTAACACTGTTTCCCAAACACAAAACAACAGACTTTCATCCTTTGAGGTAGAACCAACCACCTCTGATACCACTTTGTGATGAACCATTCCCCAGGGACCATGCCGTGACATTCCCCAAGCCTAACTTCTGAAGGATAGGGGTTGGTGACTAGCACCTAAGGTGTTAATCTTCAAATGGGAGGAATTTGGCTGAGTACCTGTACGCACGAATACACAACGACAACCCAAAGAGTGAAAAGTAAACATGCATGCCACTAAACAACCACTGATTAAATGTTAAAACTGTTGGTCAAATGGGCCAGAATACAAATACAACAAAAGATAAAATGAAAATAGGAATGTATAAAGAAAACTATGAAAGTTTTCCGTAGGAAACCCCACTTGATGGGTAGGTGTAGAGTAGCTGCTGAAAGATGTAGAAGCATATACGACCTTCCTGGTCTCACTGGGAACCACCTAGTCTTGGTCCACCAAGTCCTCCACCAAGTCATCAGTCATCTGCACTGGACACAACATGTGTGGGAGAAGCCTATGTAGGGGTGAGTGACAACATACTCAGTAGGGACCCCAAAAATACATGGAAAGACCAAAAATCAATCCACAAAGAAAACCACAAAGCAAGATCATGAATTAAGACATCCACACTAGGTATAATCTAGAGTAAGAAAGTAAGACCAATAAGTCGTATCATTGAACACCTTGGGCTGCTGGAGAACTCATCCTCAATGAGTACAATGGGACTACTGAGTCACATAGAAGCTACTTCCCACAAACCTTAGAGTATTGTGGTACTCATCCCTGATTATTAGAGTGGGTATGCTGGTTCACACAGAAACCGCTCCCCACCATGGGTATGCCATAACAGAATCCGTTTACCACCTTGGCCATTCTGAGGTACTCCTCCTATCGAGTACCGTAGGTCTGATGGGTCACACAAAGACATTCCCCACCATGGGTCTTCTGGGTTACACAGAAGTCGCTTCCCATTGGGTCATCATAGTTGATCAACACAGGGTCACCTGTCATCATTCTTTAGGTCTCAGCCAACCGAAGGGTTTCTCCATGTAGTGCACTTGATTCTGGGAGAACCGCTTCTCAATCCATTCATCTAATTTCAACTTCCATGAAATCTTCCATTGAGTATGACAAAATATACTCCTTGTCATGAAGGTTCCAATGCCACAAATGGCTCTTCAGTCAAAATCCCAGTTTGAAAAATATTTGTGTTTCTTAAAAAGGGATAGTTGGGTCCGTGTCCGGCCTGACCCGGTCGGACCGACCCAACCCAGGTCCGCTGACCCGACCCAGATTCGGCCCGTGCCCTACCTGGTCCACCTGGATGAGATGCGGCTGGAAGCCGTGTCCGGTTCCCCCTCAACCCGCGGGTCATCCGCGGGGCCAACACCTCCACCGCGGTCAGTTGACCGTGGCCTTCCACGTACAATGTAGCGCGATTCCGCATTAACGGTGCACCGACACGACTGGGTGGCCACGTTTTCCCACTGCTAGCCACAGGCATGGAGGCCGAATGATCTTTCCACACTACCATGGCCCAAGATGGCCACAATGTTCTTTCAACGCATTGTTGTGGGGCGCCGCTACCCACCCACGACCACCACTAGTGCCAGCGCACCGACGGGTTCTTCCAAGGACCACCGAGTCCCCTCCGGTGGTCAATTCATTTCACCGCTTGAGCTTATGGCTTCTGGGGAACACCCTCTTCATTGTAATGGCCTAGGATCCACCTTTACTCCATTTTGAGGATACATCCATGAAGAATTCACAAGCGGAGGGGCTTGAGCCTTGTTCGTGTTAGCCCACACCCTTCATGTTAGAGTTAATAAAATGAGAGGTTGAGATTACAGTTCCAACAAATGATAATCAATCCCGGTGCAAAACCCCAATAAAAACACCCTCCCGCAAGAACACACGATCTGTAGATTAAACTATTCTTGGGTTGATCTGTGTTCGTTGTTTAGAAAGAATAACAGGATATTGTAATTTAAAAACTATAAACCCCTACCTGAAAGGTGTTCGTCATTAAAGTTCTCCTCCCACAAGGATTCAATTTATGTTCGAAGCTGTCAACATTCGTCACCCTCCAGTCCTGTTCTTCAAGGTGTGTTGACGTTGCTAGAGATTCTCCGACATTCTTCATTCACCACTGGAGAGGATTTTCTCCATAGGTTTGTTAGAGGAATTCTATGTTTGATTCCCTAATGTGTTATCTCATTAATAGAGAAACGCATCACAACGTTTCTATTACGCTGTTTCCTTAATGAAACAATGTGTCTGTTTCACTTCTGTTAAGGAGTATCATTAAAGGGGATCATCGCCACCTCATTTCTGCACCACTGTACTGGAGTGCCACCACTAAATGGTGAGAAAATAAAATAAAATAACGTTTTAAGTTATTTTATTATTTTTTTGAAAATCCCCAAAACTATCTTTTTTGGTCGACCCTTTCCAGTCGAAGTTAAGTCCATTATAGTTGAATCCTTCCATTTTAAGTTAAATGGAGCCCTAAAATTTTTGATCTGAGCACCATTTTAGAAGTTAGAAAAACTTGTTCGCACATTTATTTAAATGAACAAAAAAAAGTTCAAAATTCTATTTTAGGATCACTGGGCTTAGGAATTAGGTGCCGTCAGAACGTCTGGTCTCAGAATAATTCCATATAATTTAAAAAAATTACACAGAAATTTCAAGACATAATAATAGAATTTTATAAAATTTATTCCATATTTGGAATCATCATAATTAATATTAGGTAACAATTTCAACTTAATTTTTGATCAATATGAATAGTAACTACAGTAAGTTTTATTACCATGATAAAAGTAAAATAGGTTAAGTAGGGTTAATAATAATGCGAGAAGGCTTCAAATTGATTCAAACAATGGACTTTATTTCATAGTATGATTCTATTTCATCCATAATCATCAAAAATTTTAAAATATGACCTTTTATTTATATTTAAATTTGATTTTTACCATTATAATATTTAAGTAAAAGATAATGTCAAAATGTCACTTTTTTACTTTTAATATATATAATATTTTGTGATAGGGATAAAAAAATTTATGTTCAGTTCTAAATTTTTATTTTAAATATGATTTTTTATTATGTAAATTTATTTCTAAATTTTAGTGATTATATAATTACCTCAAATGCTTACACAAAGATGACATAAGGCTTCTACAAGCAATATAAAAATCAAGTAAATGATTTTAAAAAATCTAAAATTAATATTATATGGGTGAGTTAAAGTTTTCCACACATTTTATAGAAAAATATAAAATATTACATATATGTGATTTTTTTATTCAAATTCCATTTTTATCTTGATTACTTTAAAGTCAAACTAAATGAATAGTTGAAAAAAATGATATTAATGATATTTTATAACAAATGATATTTTATTAAATGATTTAATATTCATAAAAATCCTTTATTTTTCAAAGTGGATCATATAAGGTTTAAAATATCAACCATAATCCATTTATGGTTCGATTTTCTTTTATATTAACTTTCATGACCCCTAAAGGGTAAAAACAGTGATATCACTATAATTGTCAAAAGGGTTAACAAGGGGGTAAAACATAGAGATATGAGTAAAAAAATAATATAAAATTGTAAAATTTTTATTAACTAGTATTATTTTTACCCATCCTAATTATATATATTATTTATATAAATTTTTATCTACTTTAACATCAAATATAATTTATATTAATTTAATAAATTAAGAAATTCCAAGAATGTCCTTCCCATTACTTATAAAAGGGCACCTCCTATAATATATTACTCACACTATTTTAGCACTCTAGATCAGTTAAAAATTATCTATATATCTTCCTTACATCCATACCCATGTTCTAGAGGCATTAGTTATAAAATCTCGTGTTCTAAATCGGACTAAAATACAAAAGTTTTTGAACTTCTTCATTTACTAAACTGGTCGTTTTTAAAACCAAGCTTCAAAACTTAATTATAAGAGTTGGATCTTTTCTAAGTAATGTTTTTAGAAATGGTTGAAGGTTTGAGAAGTCTCTCAAGTGGATCAAGAAGTTTCGGGGGTTCCAGACTTGAGAAACTTCATGTTTTTAAAGACAGTAGAGGGTGAACGGTTTGTGCACGACCTGCTAAACCGTGAAGCCCATTGTAGGTAACTATGTGGCCCTATTTTAAAATGGATAGTGGCTTACACATATCCTGTACACGATTTCCTAAACCATGTGCCCAGCTTGTGTGGGGTGCATCTTAGAGGTAGAAGACTCTGCACGGTTTGGAAAACCGTGTGGGTCAAATAGTGCGCGATGCCCAGTTTTTAAATTTTTAATTTTTTTTAATTTAAGTAAATTAAATTAAAGATTAAAACCTAAACTACTCCCTCTCCCCTATCATATGCGACACACTAGCCCAAGGGATCTCCCCCTTTGATAGACGGACCTCCTCCCTCAGACTATTCTTCCTCTAGGTTTTGGCCAATTTTTTTTATTTTTTCTTGGTCGATCCATCATGGTGAGTCCTCTTCTCCCTTATCCTTCTTTATTATGGCTTCACTTCGATCTAATAGGTGACCGATGAGAATCATATTAACCCTATGGTTGTGGGGTGGTCTAAATTTCAGTTTTCTTTTTGGTCTAGGTTGGACCGAAAGGTCTCTCGGGACCTTTGGATGCAAGTTCTGGCAACCACCGCTGAAGGTGAGGAAATTCGGTTGGTTTCGGTCCACCAGCTTTTCTTCGAGGTATGTTTTCACCTTTTTCCCTAGTTTTTTTGGGTATTTTGGTGTTTATGAGTCCCCTAAATGTTTCTTGTAGCGCATTGAGATTCACCGCGTGGTTTCACTTCTTTTTGGTTTGTAACCTAAGTGGACAGCTTGGTTCCACCTTGAGGTAGGGTCCCTTTCCAAGTCCTCAATCTTTATAAATACATTAATTAAGTTTCTTACTACACTTTTGTTATAAGTATATTAATTCAATGAAGTGTTATGTCCAATGCTTGTGAAATGTGAATTTTATCATGTTCATGATTTGAATGCTAAATGTATTAAATGATTTGTTTATTAACAATATCATGTTTTTATAATAAAACCCCTACAATGGAGGTGCATTTACTTCAAGCAAAAAAGTAGTGGTTAGACCTTTCTTTCTTGACTTGTTGTATTTATAATTCTTATGACTTGATGTTGTGTTGAAATATGTCTTGCTTAGGACATGGCCTTAATGACATTAGAAACATTGAGTTTCCCTTTTTAAAATTATTAAAGGACCGAAGCACCATCTAAGTGTTTGGTCCAGTTTTGGATTGGAATTACCCATGTAGGTAATTTTCCTTTGTATTGAGAGTTGAATCCATTTAAATTCAGTTAACATGTTTTGTTAAATGGAATGATTTGAGTTAAATTAATGGTTAATGCTTAATGATTGAACTTCAAAACAAGCTACCAAATTGTTTTCAAATGTTTTGAATACTAATAAAACCTTGGGTGACATGTGGGTTCCCAAGTAGGAATTCCATGATGGACTCAATGGGTTTTCATGCTCATACCTTGGAATATACATGGGTTCCCATGTAGGAATTCCATGGACGAACCCAGTTTCATGAGACAAGTATTGGTTCCACGTCCGTGGCAACCATTAACATGCTAAGGGAAGGTAGTGGTGTGGAACTTAACCTTCAAAAATGACTAAATGGTTTTTAATAAAATGTTGCAATGCTACTTGACCTTTCCAAACTAATGAAAGGAAAGGCTTGAACCAATAAATGAATGGTTGCAATGCTACATGGACTATCCACACTAATGGAATACAAGGCTTGGACTAATAAATAAATGGTTACAATGATACTTGACCTTTCCACACTAATGGAAGGAAAGGCTTGAACCAATAAATAATGGTTTCAACTCTACTTGACCTATCCAAAATAATGGAAGGAAAGACTTGAACTAAATTAATTATTATGATTACAATATAAAATAGTAATGGAATGACTCAAGCATGCCTTGGATTCTGAGAGGAGAATTACTTGGGTCTTGAGAACCGCATTCCGATTCAAGGATACAATTTTCTTAGGTTGATACCCACCTAGAATTTGGTTCTTTTCTATTCCTTGGATTCCTAGTATACCACTGCTTGGTCCCATATTCTTACAAGATATCTCAGATACACTCCTTGGATCCAGCATTGACTAGTAGGTGACATGGTTAAAGCCCATAGGGCCCTGTCTTTACTTATCCCCATTTTACCTTATTCGATCACCTTGGACTCGGTAGGTGACTTATTGTGGAATGAATTGGATTTCACTCCTTGGATAACACTCTTACACCTTATCTAGACTCAGATACTACTGAGTTAGCTTTCCATGAGTTTACGTTACATTGGTCTTTACCCTAGAACTCCCTCACAGGATATCTTTACTAGGTTTTCTTGTTACGCCTTGGAACCTTCACTACTTATACTATAACAATATGCCTTGGATACACTCCTTGGGTCCATCTTTGACAAGTAGGTTCCATGGTTAAATCCCATCAGTCCCAGTCATTTATTATCCCCGTTTTACCTTGGAGGAAACTCCTTGGACTCGGTAGGTGACTTACTCACATGTGACTTATAAATAAACTGGTAATATTCAATTAATGAACTTCTTACATGTTCAGACACTTGACGAGGACTGAAGCAGGTACTTGGGTATTTGGTTACATTGTATTGATTACTTTATTTATGCATGCATGCACCCTATTTACTTTATATTACACTATCAGGATTGGGTTAGACACTGGTGGTGCCGACCTACTAAGAATTATATCTCACACCCTACTCAGTCTTCCATTTCACTGGGGTACCCAAGTAGACCTTTATTGTTTGCAGGATTTAGACCTTGATTATTGCTGCTTCCTTATACTTGTAATAGGAGAAAAAAACTGAGTTGGAGCTCAGGATGCTTGTGGAGACAGCCTTCAGTTTTTTTTTCTTTTCATTTCTTGATTCCTTCATTGTATGTATTGAAAGGCATTTTGTACTATTTACTATTTTTCATAATTTATAAATACCATGTCATGCATTCATCTATTGTATAAACTGTCATTGGCCACTTTTGTTTAATTATATGAAATTAGCTTTCCACTCTTTTATTATTTCCATTTACTACTTATGCTTTTGATTATTATTTACTCTGTTATATTGTTGCACAACTCTGATAAGAGGGTATAGTCTCCCCACTGACTATCCTTACACCCTCACTGCTAGTCGACAACCTCTGGCATATGGGGAGGCACACTTGAGGTCATGTGGAGACTAGTCTGGTCACCATCTTAGTGGTGATCCAGGTCTAGACGTTACATTAGTGGGGGTAGAATAGCAACCATAGAGGGATTAAGATTCAATGAAAAAATGGTTAACTAAAAAAGATATATAAATTTTAACTAAATGTTTTAGTTTTATTTGTTCTTATACCTCCTTCAAACATTATTAGAAAATTATGAAATAATAAAAAATATCTTACATATATTAATATATTTTTATGTTAATGTAACAACCTATATCCATCTCCTTCTTCTATCAAATGGGAAATGAATTCATCATTAGTGTGTATAATAGACTATCGCCTCACGAACCGATGCAATTCATTCTCCATCAATGCCACTCACGACTAGTTATAATGATGAACTTAATGTATATATATATGATATTAATGAAATAATTACATTCTATAATTATAATATTTTATATTTTCTTACCATTCAATCCATTGAAAAATGACAACATCAGTCATGCGTACTTGTAGATTACCACCACCATGAAGCGATGTGATTCATTTTTAATAACCAAATAAAATGGATGATATATATAAGTTTATTTAAATAAATTATATTTTATTTATGATATAATCATCATTATATAAATATTAAATAAAACTTACCTTCTTTCTATTATGTTCATTGAAAAATGTAAAGGTTACTTATGCGTATGTACGATCTACCCTCTCCATGATTACAATGTTGTTCATTTTTCATAACCATATTTCATTTTTAGTTTTAAAAGTATAATTAATGTATAAAAATGATAATTATTTCTTGATTTTTATTCTAGATATTGTGAAATAATGACCTATTTGACCATAGTCAACCTACCAAAGTCATTTTGGACATATGAGCTGAATATCATCAAAATATATTATATGAACTCAATTAATTAAAAAATTAAATATAAAATTATAATAAATAAAATAAAAGGAATAATAAACATTATTTTTTTTATTAAAAAGTAAATAATTAACATAATTTTATTATTGAAGAAGATAAATAACTTACATGATGAGTCAGACTCGAGGCAAGAGACACTTTACTTTTAGAACCTCATTTTAAACGTTTTAAAGATTTATTTTATAAATATTTTTCTTACATGTGCATATTATTAAAATAATTTTATGGATGTTTTTTTATTGACATAAATTAAATATAAAGTAAATTTTATTCCTTTTTTTAATTTATTTCAATGGTTTTTAAAAGGAATATTTTTATGTATTTTTTACAAAACATGTTGGGTTTCTTTTAAAAAGGAAAAAGGAATGTTCTATTTTAACATATAAGGAATCAATGGATTTTACCAACACACAAAAAATTATTTTATATTTAGATTAATTTATAATATTCCATGTTTTCTTAAAAAAAACACTCTTTCCCCATGTTCTGGGTATTTTATTTTTAAAAACTATGTTTTAAAGGAAAGGGATATATCAATATCTATAATTTTTTTACTTATGGGTTTAAAAGGATATTTTTATGAGTTTTATGATTTAAATGAAATATTTTATGTGTTTCATGGGTGATATAGTACTTAAATTTTTTTTATACTGATGGGTGAGCCAAATATATCTCATTATGATGGGTGAACCCGATATAGCTCATGATGACTGGTAAACCTGATATAGCTCTCTAATGCATTGGAGAATTATTATGTTCTCAAAATAATTATGTTTTAATTTTACCATATTGGTTATTCCACTATTAAGGGTTCTTGTAAGGTTTTTATAAATATGATTTACCAAGGCACATATATGATTTTTCTATGATTGTTAATTATTTTTCATGTAAATAGTTTGATTTGAAAAGGTAAGATAATGATCCTTTACTTAAAAGAAATATTATGCTCTTTTAGGGTAAAAAAGTATGTTCATTAGAAAAAAAATTCATGGTTTTTCATGTTTTCTAAGAAACCCTCATGATTATGATTTTTCCTTTATATTTTCTTATAAATTGTTTTGTGAAATGCTTTAGGCTGTAAAGAAAATTTCATGAGTAAGTAAATGATTATTTGAGATCAAAGTTTATTATGTTAATGTGAAATTCCCTTTTATGATATCATAGTTTTAAAATGGACTAAAGGGTTTCTTTTATCTTTTTTCCCTTACTGAGAATTTTTTGCTCATCCTATGTTTTTAAATATTTTTCACAGGGTTTAAGGATGAGTAGGAACAAAGAAGTATAGGATTTTAAAATAATAAATATGGGAAAAATGGATACAATGAGAAAGTTTCCAACTTGTTATGTATGGGTTTATTATGTAAGATTTATGAACTAATTATATAAAACTATAAACCTAAAAAGATCTTTTAATTGAAATAAACTAAATTCTTTTCTAAAGATTCAATTTATAGATTGTGTAAGGTTGGGGCCTTACATGGGAATGGATCACAAACTACTCAAAAGGTGTGCCTTAAATAATGGACCTTGAATGGATGCATCATCATTGAGTTGGTCATCCTCATGAATCCATCACAAAACTCCTTATAACAATCTTCATGGTTATATCCTAAAACTTATACAAGATGACCCACGATTAGATGAGCATATATAGGGAGATTACTTAATAAGGACATGGAATTCAAGGAACCATTTATATATGATGCATGTACTATTGATTCCTTTCAACTGGTGTCTCAACATACCAAGTTAAAAACCAAGTATTTAGGGTCCTAGTGTATTGATACGTCGACCACCAAAACTTCACTGGGTTCCATGGCCTGATATCTGAACTCAAGAAACTTTAACATTAATTCCCTAAGTTTTAAACCAATAATCATGAAACATCTATATTCAAGCACCAAACCTAGGGAAGGACCACCCTAACACCACTCTATCATGACCTGACCCACCAAGGCCCTGCTAGACCAGTAATAAGATAGCAGTGACACCCCAAGACCACCTTCAATTAGATAGGGTTTGGAGACTAGTTTCAATTAGGCATATCACACATACAATGGGCCTTAACCTAATGTACTTGTACACACACACACACAACCAAACTCAATGAAAATAAGTATATAAATAATAACTGAAATCAAATAGAGTACATAAATTCATTCAACCAACTATAGGAATACATCAGAGTATAATAATCATGACCAGTAGAATAAAAAGGGTCAAAATACATAACAAACAATAAAAAGGGTTCCAACATAGAAATCAATAAAAATGGAAAAGAAATATCACCCCACTCATGAGCTCCAACAATCAACCACTAACTGTGGTTTCTTCCACTAAGTATTTCTATGCTCCGTCAATACTGGTTCCACTAAAGCCACTATCTAATAGCCTATAATTTTCATAAGACATGACATGAGTGGATAAATACCATATAGGGGTGAGTATAAAAATACATAGTAGGATTCTTAGAAAAATATAAGTAAAAATTAAAAATAATAGCCAAATCAACCAATAAGACCAAGTGGAGAATATAAATAAAGAGGTATATATGCTAAAATAAGCACAATTGAATATAGACAGGGGATCTCAATCCTTATAGCCAATGTCAAAGACAAGTCTTACCAAAACTCCATGTATTTTTTCTTCTCTATTACCAATAGGAAAATGTAAACCTCACTATATACATGGGGGACACACACAATGTGTATGGAACATCACAATGTGGGGGTGATGACCCCATAATGGTGGAGGACCCATACCTCATATAGCATTAAATGATGATGAGATACCAATCCATAAATAGAATACTCATTCTCCAGGGCGATTATAGAGGAATTCCAACTTACTTGTATCAAGAAATGGGGGACCCATTCAACGACCTCTTTATTCCATAAGGGGGGTTAAAAAAACTGATGTCACTTTAGTGATTATAATTGAGTCTTGTCCTCAACTATTTGATATAGAAGAAGAGAACCGCTTGCACCACCTCACGTCATATCTATGATGTCATAATGAAAGAAACCATCACATTATATGCATAATATTTCTCAAAATAGATTAATCCCAGGTCTAAATTCAAGTCCCAAAGAAGGATATATGGGTGGCATAATACACTGGAAGAAGTACACAATGTGTCTTTATGAGGTACATGGGGTGTACCACTAGTTCTATGACTAGTAATGTCCTATAAACTCACATGGAATGTAAAAGTTCATGTACACAGTGTGCCACTAGATGGACATAACATATAGAACCACCTAGTGTCCCAGTCATATACTCTTTATAAATGGGTTGTCTGGCCGTGTAGGGTACATAGGGTGTGGCTGATATACATGGAGTGTGGTCTCATATAGAAGACTACACAACATGTGTTCCTTTGGGATATATAGTGTGTAGTTAGGTTTCTAAAAGAAACATGAAATTTATCATTAAATAAATCCATGTCAATCAATTCCACCACAAATACTTTCATTATCCTTGTCTAAGACATTGAAATCCAAGGGAAACATCACTGATCATCAATTTTTGACCTATGGTGGTTGAAAATCAGGATTTTTGTCACCCATTCAAGATCAATCATGCCTACCATCATAGAATGGGGCTTAATACTTGGAAATATCATTCAATATCAATCGTTACACCATGATATATTCACAATCCATTGACCCCAATGTCATTTTTATAGCTATTGTGAATTCATAGGTTCTATCATGATCAAACCGGTTCAAAAATATCGAATCGTTGACCCCATGGGCCAATGATGACGAAGGTTAAGAACAGTGGAGGTAAATACATAATTAAAATGTAATATTATTATTGGACATTACGAACCTAACCAATGATAATAATCATGAAAACCAAATAGAAGAAATAAAACAAGTGCAACAAAGAAATTCTTAGGGCTCTTTGATTCGGGGAATGAAAACAAGAATTCATGTAAGATAAATTGAATCCATGCTAGAAATAAAATAATTGGGAAATAATCCATAAATTATAATTTCTAATTAGAAAATGGATCAATCATTGTTAAATAACATGTTCACTAGGGATTTTTTAAAGTTTTTGATGTATTCATCACTCTTCCCATGAATCTCTTTGATCGTTTATTGTCAATCCATGATCCTGAGCTCATCCTCCAACACCAACAAAGGCTCTCTACTCATCCTCTTTATCTCCCATAGATATGTGGATAACACTTAGGATTAACCATAACAACATAATTATATAAGAGAGGCTAGGTTTATGAATTTAATAAGTTAAATATGTTAATTATTTTATTTATTTAATGCACCCTACAACTACTAAACTACAATGGAAATCCAATGCCAACTAAAATTATATTGTGCCTAAGTTTTACTCCGCATTCCAAATTAAACAACAGTCTTATATTTTCTATATGAGGTTTTGATCAGTTTGATTTCCATTTATTCCAAAATTTCATGCACACATGATATGAACACATTCAATATTTTTATTTCACGGATACTGGAGTCTAAAAACACTCAAAACTCCATGATGAATCCAAATTAATTTGAGGATAATTCATATAAATTATAAAAGTGTTCATACGTGGAAACCAGGTTTATTGTACATTTTTCCGAGACTTGTAAGTAATTTTTCATCAATGTATGATAATCTACATTCCCGAAATACTTATTTATTTTGATGTTTCCCAACACATATGTTATTTTGATCCCTATTAAGATATTTTTCAACTGTGTACAACATTTTAAGAACATGTATGAAATTTTGGGAATAATATAAGATATTTTTAACCCTATAGGGTATTTACCATCTCATAATATATTTTTTCCAAACCTATATGATATTCATACACATAGGTATTTTCTATTACTTATAAGATATTTGATCCTGTAATACTATTTGGTTGTTCTTATCTCATATTTATTTTACTTTGTAAAATTTTAGGAGTCTGTAAATAAAATAATTTTACTTTATAAGATTTTAGTGGACCTCATTCCCTAACTATATTTATTTAGTTAATGGAAGATGAAGAGGTTATGGATCATGGGAGTATTTTATGTGAATTAAAGACAAAACCCATGTGAAAATTTCATGTGATCTTACCTTGGAAATCCAAATGCAGCTGCTTCCACTTGGTGGATGATCATGGAAAAGTACTACTTTAAAGTAGAGGTTCCCAAGGAGAAATTGAAGGCTGCCAAAATTTTGAAAATTTTTACCCTCCTTGATGGTAGTATAAATAAGACACAATGACATCTGAGAAGGGGGATCAATTGATTGAAGGTATGGGGGGCTATGTGCTACTAGAGGTTTTGTTTGACTACTTTAAATTTTGGGCAGTCACAAGAGAAGTAGAGGAAAGAGTTGGGATTTGATTTAGCTATGATCAACTAATATCATAGGTTTATGTGGTAGGGAAAACCTAAGGATAATACCATTTTGAGTCTTTGTATTTAACTGTATTATCCTTTTGTATTTCTTTGGGTACTGTATTTTTTTAATAAATACAATTATTTTGTTTCTTGAATTAAATTTATTCTATTTTTCTTTGAATGGTTTCCAAGACCTATGAATTAAAGTAATTGATTTAATTATTTAAATTTATTTGGTGATATATTCACTAGTAAAAAATAGGCTTTTCCACATCAGTTTTTTTAAAGTCAATTATCTACAAAATTTATTGTAGGTGATGTTGTAAATATGTTTCTCACATTATTTATTATCAAACAATGTAAAATACTATATTTCAAATTTAGTTTTAAAATTTTATTGTATAACTAATGTGAAAAAAACTTTATCACATCAGTTATTGTATAAATTATGTGAAATATATATTTATTTGAATCTTTCACATCAATTATATCATAACCAATGTGAAAATTATTATTTTCTAAATTTAAACCAAACACAACAGCCCAGCATAAAATAATCACAATAAAAAAACAACAACACAAACCGATCCAAAAAACCGTGACACAAATTCAAATCATTTAAACTTTACAATTTTAAATTTGAAATTTATACTTTAATATATATATGAAAAATAATATAAAACTCAATCAAATATTTTAAATAATCTACCCATGCTCTATGTAAGTGATCTAGCTCATTTTCAGAATAAGAGAGATGGTCATCAAAAAGTTACAAATTAAAAAGAAATAATTTAATATATATTCTCAATAAAATTATAAGATAAATTAAAGAAAAGTTTATAACAAAATTTAACCTTGTGGAATTTTATAACCATCTTTGTTGAAATTATTTTGAACATAAATCTTAGAACATAATATCAACATTATTTTACTTCTTGGTGATGATGAAATTTTTATTTCAAAAGAAGATTTTAATTCAAAATAAAATTTTAAGTACTTTCATCCAAAATTTCATAATTATAAATTAGAATCTACATTTTCATACACATATTTGATCTTTTATATTATATTTCATATTGTATATCTAAATTAATTCCATTACTTTTTTGAAAAGGATATGTATGAAATAAAATTAAGTCATTATAATATACAAGTATTCAAATAATCATATGCATGTGCCTAATATGTTGTGGAAATTTTCACACACTTCAATATGTATAAAGCATAACTAGTAAGCTATCTTATCTTTTGGACAGAAAATACAAAACATTAAAAGGCCACTAATATACAAAAAAAATATAATGTGATTGGTTATCCAGTTAAGATAAAAAATTCTCTAAGAAATATATATTCCATACCCTTAAAGATATGGAAGCATACAACACTGAATTGTAGTATTTTGAAATATTTCAACAATATATACTATTATTTATATATCTTTTATTATCATTGTTATTGGTGAAATACATCATGGGTCAAAAAATACATATAATGATGTCATATCATATTGTATACAAAGTTTATAAAGATACCTAATACAAAACAAATACAATTATTAAGTTTAATTAAATTAAAATAACTGAAAGTAATATGATAATCATCTTACATGGAAAAAACTTACATCAAATTGATTCCTTATAAATATGTAGTTACAAGTTTCATGATGTCTCTCTTTAAAACCATCTCAATAATTTCACACCAAAAAATGTTATCATAAGTTAGAATCTCATAAACATACAATAATAAATATGAATATCTTGATAATCAATAAAGTTTAGAAGAAGTAACATATGAATACATAACATCCTATACTTGTTATTTTATATATAGTATTCCTTTGACTTTAAAGTAATCATGTAAAAAATTTATAGATAAATATATAAATTTTAAAATTTTAAAGTATATTTCACACCAATATGAAAATAAAGGATATAATCTATATATACCTTGGTGGTAATTTTTCAGATAATCCTAGATGGATAAAATAAAAAATTCTTGATACTTTGACCAATTGTAGTGACCTTGTATATATGAAATGGTACTCTTTTTGATCTATCTATAATATCCTATACTACGACCCTAAAATAATTCATATCTATCTTTTGATGATTAATGATGTCCCAAATATAATATATAATCCTAATGAAATAATATGATTCTAGGGATAATAAACATATAAATTGAAATAGATAGGAAGCGGCGAAGGAGGAGGTGTTGAAGTTGGATATACAGGAAGAGGTGGAGTAGTGGGACATATAGATGAAGGTGGAGGAGTGGGACTTAAAACCTAAAACTATCTTTGTATGTTTTTTAACATCAACTATTCTAAAGTTCTGATCCTCTCCTCCATCATCTCACCCATTTCTTGAACATTAGTTTCTAAATATTCCATTTTTTAATTTATATATATCATCCTTTTAATAATCTCTAGAATGACCAAAAAACTTTTTTAACCTATACAACAGCCTCATACTCTCATACATTACCTAGGTGTTTAGGATTTCCCAATGTAGTAACTAAAATATCCTTCCTACCCTTAGGTATAATGGCCTTTGTGTGTTCTGATCCTCAAGTGATTCCTATATAGAATAATTTATAAATTAATTAGTGTATAAAAATATATAAAGAGTTCAAATAACTTAAATAAATTAAATATCTCTCTAAAATCCTCTTATATATATCCCTCAACTCTTCTCTAAGATATTTCCCATTTTTATCTTTCAATACCTCTTCCATTTTTCATTTCTAGTTGAGGGGGAGTGATGGTCAACCTATTCCATTTCTTAGTTTTCTTCTAATAATGTATAACTTTCACAAGATAAAGTAAGAGGGTATACATTTATGGATTGGATCTCCTATTGATATATGCTCATTTTATATAAATTAAGGATAAAAAGTTAATTAGTATGACTAATAATAATAAAAAATTATAAAATATAACATTAAACTTACCAAACATTATTCTTGTTATCTACTTTCAACAAACCACTTTCATGTATCTTTATCTAGAAAAGTATATATATCACATTTATTTTTATTTTTTCTTTACCAGAAAATGGAATTTTAAATGAGGGTTGATTTGAAATCTCTCTATATAATAGTAACCAAATATAAATATTTATTTTTAACTTATCTTGTATTAGGTATGTCATATGTCATCGAATATTAAATGAAAAAACCTATATTAGAAAAAAATGCAATTCTAAGTCAAATAATAATAAATTATCTTACCAAAATTATCTCTTATAATTGTGATATTGTCTCTTTATAGACATTTTTCTAATCACAAAAAAATTCTAACTTTGGCCTGATCTTTCATTACAAAAAAATTATTAAATTGTTTTGAATTTGGTCCTGGCTATGAGCATCTTATAATTTTGGTAAACATGTGATCTTGTGTTTACCAACCCCGGAAGACTTATATTCCCCTGTGGAAGTAGACGGTTCATATGAAGAAGGATAAAGAGGCTCATCACTATATCTCTGCACATGTATTGCTAGCTGAACAAGCAACGTGAAGGTGGGAAGATGACTTCACGATCTATATGCCGGGGAGGGGCATTTCCAAGTATTCATGTTTGGGATGAATTCCTATAAGGCCTTAGGGTCATGTAATCCACTAATTCTATGGGCCTTGTAAGGGATCCCCCTCATCCCTTGAAAGGGGGATTATAAAAAATCAATAAAAATAAGGCCTTTGGGCTATTCATACCAAGATAAACACGTTTTTACTCATTTTATTAAAGTAGTAAACTAATATGATAATAACATTAATGAGATATGAAATGATATAAAAAGTGGAAAAATATTAACAAGATTATCTAATTACAACTATTATATAAAAAATTTAATTTATTTTAAAATTACACAAACAAAATAAAACAATTCAAAAGAAACCACTCTATCATATTCATCAGAGTAGTTAACAAAAATATTAAAAAGAATACTAAAAATATTATTTTTATTATTCATTAGTTGTTATTAATGTTGAAAGAACATTGAAAATATTTATGAAACATAAAATGATATAGAAAAAAAAATCAATTTATAAGTAAAAAACTATACAATTCCAATAGTTATATATAAAGTTAAATAATTGAAAAATGATACCAAAAAACTAAAATAATCAAAAATTTTATCAAATTTTTTAAAATATGTGTTTTAAATAAAAAAATTAAAACTAATATATATAATATTTTATAAAATAAAAAAGGTAAAAAAGAAATAAATACATATTACTTGTAATATTAGGAAATTACTGAAGGATAATTTTCCCATAATTATTCTTCATGATTGTTCTATATAGAACAAACCATGTATATAACATAGTCATAAATATTCTTTGATAATATTTCCATGGAATTAGTATCTCATATAAATTAGCATGGTTGTCAAGATTTTTATCACAAAAATACTATCTTTTCCTTATAAAATGATAGACCACTACAAATTTGATGGATTAATAATATAAAAAATTTACCTTTCATGTGTTTTTATGATAATAGGATTAGCTGTGTATTCCAATCTATTCAGATTAACTAGTGTCATACCAAATTCATCTTTTCTGAAACTATTATTATTGATAACCCATTTTAAGTTAAAAACTGGAACTTTAATGTTGATTCAGTAAATCTCTTCTATTTCTTCATTAACTATGTAATATTTAATTAATGTGAAGATGGGGTTTTTGTATCTAGAACTTGAAAAATGCGTTTCTTCTAAAAAACCAATACACTACCATTATGTAATTCTCTTTTGTTGTCATGGTCTTTAGTATAAAATGTATAGCCATTAATTTCACGCTTGGACCATGTTATCAAATTTAAACTTGGACTTCCCACTAAATATATCAAAGTTTCTGATTCATTTGATCTACCATGCACAATCTATTTAAACTATGACAAAAAAGTTTTATTATTCTCATTTAATGTCAACATATATTTCTTCTTTAGATAACATTGTTTTAACACATTAATATGTAATGTTAAATATTCCTAAAAATCATCTATGTTATTCAAGATATATAAATGTGATTACTTTATCTGTTCACCTATTAATGATTTTAATTTCAAGAAACAGATCCCCTTCCCCTCAAAACCAACTAATTCATGGAGATATATAAAAAAACTAATTTTCCCCACTATAGACAATTAGTTTTTATAAAACTATTTTTACCTCTACTGAAATATACTTCTCAACATTGGAGGCTTTAGATTGGTATGAATTCCCAACATATCCCTTAAATATCATTTTATACATTTGAAGAAGATAAATTCTACATAGATATATATGTCTATAAATATTTATTTCTTACACCAAATAAACCATGAAATTTATCATGATATAAAAAAAGATGAAGGAAATTACATTTCTAGTTGACAAAGTATAGAAACTAAATTATTCTCCAAAATTTTCAATGAATTTATATTAATCAATTTGTTACAAAATTGAATTGAAAAAACAACACACCTTCATGATTGTAATTCTAACACAAATGGGAAATATTCCATGCAATACAACTATTAGGAGCTATTGGATCCTAATGTGACAATCATGAGATTTCATGCTGGTCAAGTTCAAATATTTTAGTGAAACATTTTTTTACATTTAATTAATAACCCATTGAAAATGTGACACCTTGGAGGAACTAAAAAAAACTAATTTTCACCATCGTGGATAATGTAGGATAATCTAGAGGAAAGTATGTTCATATTCCATTAGAAGTGTGAGATAACTCTAAATTTATTCCCATCAAGAGTAGGTCCAATATTTCATTCAACCCATCTTTATTCTTTCATTTAATATCTAAAAATGTTCCAATAAAAATTTCACATATATTCTTATTCATATGCATGAAATCAATTTTATGTTTGGCCTCATGATATCTACAATATGGAAGCTCAAAAAACTACTGATCATTTCTTACAAATATTTATATCATTACCAGTTTTTTGTGTCTTTCTGAATGTGACATCAATGTTTTTTACCCTCTCAAAATAATGTTTTGAAGGTAAAGGTTTTGGAGAAATATAAAATTCTTATAAGCCATTGAATAAATTTTAATCTTCGATAAGAGTGATCCATAGATAAAAACCATTGATGACCCATGCATACTACTTTTATCCGATGTTATAGTTTATAATATGAAGCCTATTCTTCATAAATTTGATAAGATTTAAACCCATTATCATTGTATTCAAATAAATTTAAATATGATAAGAAGTTATTTATAGTGAACTTAATCATTATATGCATTTGAAAATGTTCCATTTTATAAGAATCATACACTGATAAATTCCACCTATAAAAGTTTCAAATCATTAATTAATAGTGATAAGAAAACATCAATATCATTTCTAGGCTATTTTGGTATAGGAATCATTGAACTCAATATGATATATTTTTTTTTCATAAAAAATTTCATAGATAAGTTTTAAGTTACTAATAAAATAGGACATGAACTATATTTGCTACTAAGGATTTGATATAGATTCATTCCTTATGTACATAGTCCAAGTATCATATTTATAACTTCATTTTCAAATATAGAAAACTAATGTTAAATTTTATTCTACTATGTATAATCAGCTGGTTGATGTAATTTTCTATCAGATATGTACTCATATCTATGATATCATAACCTTTTTCATTTTAATTCTCAAATAAAAATTTTAAATGAGGAATTATAGGAAGATACAAAATTTCCTTCGCAGGAGTCTTTGTAACTGCTAAATCATCATGTGATTTTTTTCAACTTATGCTATAATGTACCACATTTAGGGTACTATAACGAACATTCATAGTCTTTCTTATATAGAACATAGTCATTTTTATAGGAATGTATCTTCTTGTACCCTAAAACCATCGGGTATAATATTTTTTTCACATTATAATGTGAATCCAAAAGATGATTTTCTCTAGAAATTATGTCTTTCATCACCTATAGAAACTCTATAAAAATCTTGTCAATCAATCCGTTTTTTGCCTTTAAGTTAATCAATATTAACCCCATTGATAAAACCATAAATTTCATATAACCTAGATACAATGGTTTTTCTACATCACCATATAGATGCTCAATTATTGATACATTCCCAATTACCTCTAATTCAATATCAAAAATCATTTATTTAATTTGATAATATTTTTCATCTTGAAAATCATCATCATCAATAGATCTTTAATTCTTCCCAATTTAAAAATTCCAAATCCAAGAACTATAACTCGTAGTAAAACCATGAAAAATTAAATGATCTTTGATTTATATACTATTTAACTTTTTCATATATAAAAATTTCTTGTATGGACTGGAAAACAAGGTTTTGTTTGGAACATTTCATTTATAAAATTCTAAAAAAACATAAATAACTTTCTTGTATTCATCACTTGTTCACTATACAATAACTCAACTTTGTATCATTGTTATCTATAACAAATATCAAGAAGTTATTATATTTTTAAATTTAATTTAAAATTTAATTTTATAAATAAAAATAAAAAGAAACATAAAACATTTCACAAATAAAATAATACAACATATTTGATAAACAAATGATCACTTTGAAAATATTTAATCATCATACTTTTAGATTTTTTTTAAAAAAAATAATATTTTAGAAACATTAACATTGATTTTAAAAGGTTGACCACAAATAAAAAACAATTATTTTTTATTTTTATTATATAATTTCATAATTATATATTTATTATTTTCAAATTAAATAAATAAATATCATAATATAAAGGTCCAACTATTAGAGAGTTATAGAAAATGATATTACAAATCATGATAAATAATATAAAGACATTTCGACACTTTAACAAAATTGACATGCAAGGGTAACTACAAAAACATATTCATTAGGATCATTAAAAATATATTCCATATAAATAAAATTAAAATTAAAATACAATCATTGTAATTTTATATTATTAAAATAATTCAAATATTTTAAAGAAAATCATATAATATAATAGATAAAATAATTAAAATGAATCAATTTAGAAATTTAGAGGTATTCATGAAATTTTAAATAGACACAAATAACATATTAAAATCAATACAATGTTCAACCTAATTTAAGCCCTATTTAGTCTAAGTGGGTTATAATAAATAATGGTTTTAATAAATAATGGAATAAAATAAAATTTCCCCCCCATTAGCATTACAATCATGCAATATATCTTTCATTAGTGACATCATTAAGAAGAAGTTATTTTTTTATCACAATACGATCATGTAATCATCATGTCATCAAAATATATATTATAAATACTCCATATTTAAACTCTACAATATACTATTACTTCAAAACAACCATTTACAATGTAGGAAAAAAAATACCTTAGACACTCATTAATCAGTAAATTATCATTATTTATACAATAATTCTTAAAATAATAATTTAATAAAATTGTAATCTCAAAATATGGATTCATAAATTTAAAAAAACCTTAGATTCATGAATAATTATAAATATAAATAAAAATAATGAAGAGATTCCAAATAGAAGTGGTAGTAGAACCCATTCAAGAAAATAAGAATCCAAAAACAATATTCATCAAATTAAACATACCTTAGATGCATGGAAAATCAAAACAATAAATAAAAACTAATAATAGATACCGGAGAGAATCCATAGTAAATGAGGGTAAAAACGTAAATGAGATGACAAAAACAATGGTGATGGTGGGGAAGATGATGATATTGATGTCAGTGGAACAAATGAGGTTTGGGATGATGCATAAGAATGAGAAAATAGATCGTAACCTAGAGTTCAAGAGAAGAAAATGAGGGTTTGAAAATGTGTAAATGAATTAAAGACATATAATATGACAGGTTTAAAATAAATTTTTATGTTGGTTTTTTTTAAAACCGGTGTTATAAGTTAGTTTTTTACATTGGTTAATTTTTGAACCGATGTAAAAAATATATCTTTAATGTCAGTTTTACAATAACCTATGTGAAATATAAATGAAAATCAGTTTTTACATTAGTTAAAAAAACTGACATAAAAAAATATAGCATCATTTTATAAAAACTAATATTACAACCCTATCTTAAAATATATATTTTTCACTATTACTTTCCTTATATTATATTTATTTCAAGTAGGTTTAGCTACTCAGATGTATTTGGGTAGTTGAATCACTTCAATAGGTGAAACAACAATCATACTGAGGTCTTGGTATGATGTTTAAACAAAATTAGGTGATCACCTAGAGGTCATTGGGTGAATATTGAGAAATAAAAATAGGTAATCTTTTTAAAAAGGAATAAGGCAGTGCTGAAAGTTTAATAGTATTACACTTATATAATATTTTAATCAAAATTCCATTCTCCTTTATAAATTGATTTTCTTTTTCTTTTAAAACACCAATATCCCATTCCTTAGTTTAATTTTTTTAATATATTTTCAAACATAGTTCAAAATATTTAAAACCCCCAATTTAGATTATTTTAAAATATATAAAAAATTATTATTTTTTAACTTAGATTTCATCCTTCTCGAGTGAAAAACCCGAGATAGCTATATTGCATTATGTAAGGGGGGAAATTTGATTGAGGTTTCACAAAAAAATCTTCAAAATCAATATAACATGTTATAAACTTAATATTTTGATATCAAATTGAAGATATATTTCTAAATCATCATCAAGATTTTAGGAATGGAAAGAAAAAGTGGAATCATGAGATAGAGAACAATTGAAGTTTTAATAGTATGAGGTACTAGAGTTCCTCAAAGGAACATCAATCCATGAGGCTAAGAGATGGATAAAGAGATTAAAGTTTATTTCAAACTTGGTAATATCCTAGATCAATTTTATATTTCCTTATATGTTTTATTTATTTGAATTTTTTCTTGAAGATATCAGGTAATGAAATATGTTAACCCAAATAGGATGCCTTGGAAAAAATTTCTTGAATTATTCAAGATGGATTTTTTTCACATATGCTGATGGATTAATGTATAAAAGAGCCTAAGGAGGTGTAGTTAGGGAATATAGTATTCATATCATTATAAATCATTTCATGTATTTTATTAGTCAGTTTTTCATTTTCTAATTAGTGAAGAAGAGCAGGCATAACATTTTGAGTCTTATTTAAATCCAAATATTCAATGATTTGTTATGAGTTCTTAGTTGAATTCTTAGGAAGAATTATGGTATTGAGAAGAGATCATGGAGAAAGGATTATCCGTGATGGTAGGATTTAGTGTAGGTTCTTCTAAAGTTTTTGGAGAGGTAGGGATGAATTCTATGAGTTGTGGGTCATAAGGTATGCAAAAGAAGAGGGTGATATGATATTCTAGGGTTCTAGTAATAATTTTTGTTATAGTTATAAGTAGTTATTAATATCTAAATACATGAAAATTGATCCAATTCTATATAAATTCAATGATTAATTAGAGTGAGCTAATTAATTTGGAGAAAATATAGGTTCTAGTGAGTGCGAAGCCAGGAATGGTTTTAGAACTTTATTCAAGATCAAGGATTGGTTTTTTTATGTGTTTTAAACGTTTAACTAGATGTTTCTATGGTTTTATATTGCTTAAAGGAGGAATTGAGTGAGTTTTAGGGGTTTATGAGTATAAAAAATATAGGGTGGTGGCTTTAGTGATCTACTGGGTACCTGCTGAAGGTCTTAGGGGGACTTTCTTTCTACCTGGGGTGATTGGGTGGCCGGTTCTAGGGGATCGAGTACCTGATGATGCCCTATTTTTTGGGGGATTAGAATAATGGTCATTATCCCCCATTATTTTAATACCCCACTTGGGGGTATTTTTCTTTGGATATTCTAGATAATATAGACCCACACCTCTTCCCCTCACCTTATTATACCTTATTATCCTTAATGATGAGAAAATATGGAGACATTGGTTCAATATTTTGAGGTCAGTTAGTCTCCCCCTTTCCTAATTTTATCTCTTCCCTCCCTATTCTCCATTTATAGGGAATGCGAACTAGTTTTTGGGTATCTATTCTATTGAATCATGTTAAAATCATCCTGTATAATGGAATTTATTGTGGCTTTTATAGAGAAGGCCCTAGGAGGATGTATGTTTGAGGTTTCACACGACTTCATTTTTAGAAAACCATTTCTATAATATATTTTTACTTTTACAACAAATCTTGATAGATTTTTTGATGTTTTGATGTTGGGTTCTTTGGATTTTGTTAGAAATGGTATTAGGGGTGCGCTAAGAGAAATTCTCATCTAGTTACTTAATGTTTTGGAATTGTTATTCTATCTGACGAGTTATTTTTTAATTATTCCTAATTGAATCGATATAGATTAATTATGTTAATTTCTTGTAATTATTTTATAAATAATTGAGTTGGATATTTGATAGATCTATGACCTTGTGGATGTGTTCGATGGCCAGTATGGTCTTAGATGATCTTATGAGATGGTGGTCAAGTATAACTTGAGGGGATAACTCCATTTAGAGGTAGGCGATCCCAAACATTTCCATTGGTTTATAAATATTTCTACATGATAGGTGATATGTGATCACAACAATTATGATAAATCGACCAAAAAGTAATTAAGATGGTTACCTTTAATTTCTTTGGAGGATGTTTAGATGTTCTTATTTTTGGTGTGGCCTTTTATACCTTGAATAAATTCCATTAGACCTATAGGTAAGGGGGATACATATAATTAGTAAAGGACAATGTGATCCATTAACTTTAATGTTTTATTTTACTTCTTATGAGTGATTATTTTCTATTAAGACTATGATTGGACTTCCATTTGACATAGCTTGATGCCATGAAAACTATATACCATGGGATGGAAATTAAAGTATAGTAAATTATAGCCTCTGATACTAAGATGGTTTCTTTCTTGGTAAACCATAATTTATAGGACTTGGAATAAGTTTCCTTATCCTTCTTGAGTAGGAGATATGTGAGTTGTGTAAGGAAAACTTGAGGCTTATCCTAAATGGATCAATAGTGATGCATTATTAGCCATTTCAGATTATATGAAAAATGTATGGTGTGAGTTTTCCTTCCCCTCTGGGTATATAATAATTAAGTAGGTTATACCTTGGTTTTAGATATGGGTTTAGGATATACATGCAAGGACTGACCTAGATCATACTTAAATTTAGTTGGATGTTATGATAATATAATTGTTCCCCACCTATATAAATTCTATTAATATATTTATTTTCCCATTATATGTTGGGTTTATGTTATGAGACGTGTGGTATGTGATGTATTTTCAAATTACCATATGACAATGTGGTCAAGAACTATACGACCATTATGTGATGACCTCATGATTAGGTATTCTATGACCATTATGAGATGCAAAAATGTGAAAGGTTTCCTATAGGACCTAATTTTGTATCTCAGGATGTGTTCCAATACTAGGGATTCTATGTACATATGGTTTTTCTCATGGATAAGTATTCCATGTACTCTTTATTGATGGAGTTGGACACAATGTATACTATTATACTATTTCTCAGTGATGTTATGCCCAATTCTAAACATTTATTATCAGGATTCCATACCCACTTATAGGACTTAGTTCTCAAGAAATATTACTCATGCATTGATCTCTATAATATCATGACATACTATATCCACCATCATGATATGATTTTTGGGATTTACTACCCATGAATTATTTGGTATATTAAGATGGGATACTGTTCCCAAGCTTATGAATCATGGTGTGCTACCCAATCAATTTTTGTGTGTGACATGTTTAGAGATACCCTAAAACTAGTTGAAGTAGGTATGGTCACACTTGAGTGTATGTTTAAAACCCATGGTTATGATATTTTTTTTTGAATACTTGTATTTTTATTACTTGAATATCACACTTCACATGCACTTATATTTGATGAATATTTTAGGGGCACCATTAGTGGTGGCCTACTGAGTTTTATTCACACCCTACTTGAGCATCCTAGCACTCGAGCATAATTCCTGGATATAGTCATAGGTAAGGGAAAGGTCCCTACATTATATGTTTGAGTAATTGGAGTTTGGAAAGAGTTAGGATATTAGGCTTGAGTCCTAGTTTTTCTTGAGTCACCCTCACTTTATTTTTGGGTAGCTGATTCATAGAAGGCCTATGTATGAATGTTTCCCTAGGAACATGTGTTAGGGTTAGGAATCACTACTTATGGACAGTTTCCATCATATTTATTTATAGAACCAGAAACACCCAATAGTTTTGTATCCAATGGGATCTGCTTTCCAAAGTCATGCATCTGTTGGGTTTATTGACCCACAATACTTAAGAACTCACATTGGTCGAGAGGATGGGAGGTTTGGCTCATCACACCCTTTTGGGGGGAATTTTTTCCTAATTCAAGAATCTCTTATAGATTTAAGATATGTTCATGAATCCTTATTAATTTACCATGCATAATGTAGGTTCCCTTTGAAGTTTGAAATCAATTATTAGCATGCGTGTAATTCAGAATCATCCGTATGTATTCGAGTTTCTTCATAAATGAAGATATCCGTATGTATTTGAGGTTCTTCATCAATGGAGATATCCGTCTATATTCAAGGTTCTCCATAAATGGAATCCTCTCATATAAACTTAGAGATTCTTCAGTCATTTTTACGATGATACTGGTTTTTAATCCACTTAATGGGGCACTCTGGAATTTATTGTCATCTAGGGAGATGGAAGTTTGTTTTGATGTTGGGCTTATACCTATAAATGGGATACCTTGGCATCCTGGTGAAAGGAATCAGAACCCTCATAGTTCATTTCCTCTTAATAGGACACATCATACCTTTTAAGGTCGTGTGATAAGGACCTAACTGTATAGTTTAATGTCATGTGGTAAGGATATCTAGGAAGAAGGTTCCTAGTCAAAATTTGGTGCGGGACTTATGGCTAAGCATCCCAAGGAACTTAGAAAGGATATAGGTTTCCAAGTTGGATCAAAACCTACCTATAATGTGGCCCAAGAAGAACATGTTTGATTTTGGAGTGTTGGGTTTGAACCTTAGGGAGGTTTACTACATATCCTACTTGGATGGGAATCAAAGCCCACGTATTTCAGTAAGTCTCGCCAGGGTGCATGAATCTTTGATAGAATTGGGGCTTACTCCTAAAGAGGATACTCTTGTAAAAAGGTCCATGAGAGGTGTCTTAAATCGGGGATATTTAGGGGGGATTAATTTAGGGATTAATCCTAAGGAGGATTCATGGACTAAGATAATTAGGGTTTGATTCTTGAAGAGGATATACATTGAGCTCATGCCTTGGTTGAAGGATTTCTACGTATCCCAATTATGGTGGGAATCAGAGTTCTCATAATTAAAGACTTTAAGTGGATTGTGTGGATGTTGTGATCATCAAAAATATCTAAGACCATGTGAGTCATGCTCAATGTGAGAAACAAGATAATGTGAAAGATTCAACAAACCACACACTTTCTCCTCCTCTGATAAAAGAGGTCGGGCCTACAGCGAAAGAAGCCAAGGTGATGATGGGTGTGGGCGTGGAGTAATGAAACCTTCAATATAAAATGAAATTGAAGGTCATTAGGTCCAGCCCAAAAGAACAAGGGATTACTCTAGGATGGATGCTCTCAGATGGATCCCAGGTGACGATGGAGACTTTTTGTTTGTTTAATGGAAAAGAAAGTGTGATCCTCACTCTCTCTATTAGGAACCAATGCCTCCGGGTCTTAGAGACAAGAAGGGGAGGACATAGTCATATTCCCAGAATCCAATACTAGGAACTCCCCAACATTTTCTCTAGGGTTATAGTCCATGTGACTATAGATATATAGACCTATAGACATCCCAAGGTTCCTGACTACCATATAAGACAAATGTGGGAAACCTCTGACTGTAGAAATACAAACCGAAATGGAAGACATGATGATATGTCTTTCCCAAAGGTTTGATAAGTTAGGATGTTTTGGTGGAGGCTTCAACTTAGTCCCTTTCAGATAAGGGAACCAAGTAAGGATATACCCTACCATGAATGGATTTGAATAGGGTTTTCAAGATGATATGCGTAGGTCCTAGGAGTAGTTATTCATCATAGGTCTACCGTATAGGTATATCGTGTAGGTGTGTTGTGCATGTCCTAGGAATGACAAAAAAATACTTAAAATTTTGGAACTAAGCCTATGAAAGCTTAAAAAAGTACTAATGGGAAGACAACACTTGGGCGAGATTTAAATCTAAGAACCCCGGGTCTTCTTTGGTGTCTTTAGAAGAGTCCTACATAGGTCCTTTGGTAATATGCCTCACATAGATAGCTTATTCTTGATAGAAGAAGGGAACTTAATCAGATGTTTTGTATTTCAAACTCTGAAAGGACTTCAATCTTTCTTATCCCATCTAATTATCTCTTATATCATGTTTTAGAGAGCTACTTGAGAAAATTTGGGGGACCTGGGTGAAAGAGATACACTATGGGAGCTTCAAGAGTTCTTCCAACTTTTTTTTTTCATTTTCAAATGGGGAGACCAAGGTTCCTATTTATAGGCAAGGATGAGGGCTGGTCTAAAGGAGTTTTTTCGCATAGGTGTTGAGTATAGCCTCATATTGTAGCTCTTCCGCATAGAGGTGAAGAAATTATACAGCTGCACAAGTCTTTTGCAAAGCTCCATAGTGTAGGTCTTCTACATAGGGGATGCACACTAAGATGTATGGTCAAAGCTTGCATTGGACTTTTGGTAAACATCGGTGTGTGACGTATCTCCCTTGAACTATATTTATTTACTCCCTTTAACTTTTTATTTGATATTTTGAAATATCCAAAGGACTTATTAATAATCATTTTTCCTTCCTAAGGAGTTTCAACAATGACCTTAATTTTTTGTGTTCCATATGAAATTATTGTACTTAGAATTTTATTATCACATGGGAATTATTATTTATCTATTGAAGGAATGTATATATGATGTTCCCTTTTTATCCAATTTTATATTTCAATGATGGTAGTTTATTATTTATTTTTCTATGATTTATTGATATTTGTACCAAATAGGGTATAACATCCCACCATATACATAGAACATCACTACTGATTGGTAGCCATTAGTATATAGGGAGGCTCTATTGTGGTATGTGACACCCATTTTGGGAATAGTGGAGGTGAACTAGACTGGAAAAGCAACAAAGTGCTATTAAAGACTTATATTTATTTGTATTACTATTCAAGATATGGTAGACAGAGATAACACTAGTTGGAACTTAGAATAAACACTATTTTTTTTCTTATCCAACACCCTTATGAGTGGAAATATGAGTTATTTGGGATTTGGGATTGTTGTTATGGGATTTTTCTATTATAGTTAAGTTTTTTCAATTATTATAAGTATGATGTTTTGGGATTACTGATTGATTTATTTTTTTTCCTCTAATCGAGATGTCAAGATATTTTCATTCATGATTAATATCAATATATAGGATTCACATGAAATTCATGTGATTTCTTATGGTTAAACAACTTGATTATGGTATGGGGTCCAATTATTTAATGTTCCAATAAAAAATATATAGTTTTTCTTGTATAAAACAATGGTGATAATTTACTTAGATATATTATATTTTGATCATGTTATTACTATTTAGTAACTGAAGAGGTGAATACTATATATATATATATATATATGTGATACCTATCCTAAGAGCGGGTATGTTAGGCTGGAGTTATTCCATAGGGATGTGAGATCCTTATATTGTAGGGTGAGTATAGAGTAACATGATGTATTTTATATTACCACCCTATTTCAATTCTATGAGGCTATAATGGGACGAATTACTTTAGAGAGTTCCATAAATGTTCCTATGAATTATATTGTGAACCTCAAGGGGGTATCCCTATATACGGGTGCCCATTGGGGATTGAAATCCTAGAGTGGGTGGCATGGTATAGGAATATGGATTTCCGCTATTGATAAATTATTGTAATGGGGTAATAACACATGAGTTACCTTGTATGACTAAGACCAAAGAAAGAAAGCTACATCATGGGTTTTGGCCTTCATGTGATATGATATATAGATTAGTTTGGAGAGCCTAGTGATGATGTTTTTGGCTTAGGATCATATTGAGTTGAGTTTTAGCTATGTGGTAGGATTCTTTTATTACTTACATTCATGTGGATACCTTTTAGATAATAAGCATGGGTGGATTCTTTGTTTGATATAACATCATGCATGTGACATGTGCTTGTGTATTAGTTGAGGCATGAGGGATGCCTTGCAGTAATATTGAAACTGAAGAAAAACTAATGTTTTATGTGGTGACATGAACAAAATTCATGTGAGGAATGAACAATTTTCAATTAGGTTGATGATCCTAGGATCATTAGGATGTAACTCTCGATGATATGAGTCGAGTTATTGACATGGTAACCCTAAGGTGCATGATTTCTTTGTTTTACATTAGGATTAACCATTGTAGTCATGTGAACCATCATAAGTATGAATTTATGACTCCTTCTATGGTTTTGATTAGGAGGATAGTTTTTTCATTCTATGTATATGGATTTTTTGAGGGATGTGATCTAATATCATCCTCTAAATGGAGATCTTAGTGTTTTTATAAGCATGATCAAACTTGCATGTCATGTGATATATATTGATAGATGGACTCAAGAAAGTATCTAGGTTAGGGATAATATGTATGTGGGTGATGTGACTCCTAATGTTATCTCATGACGACCTTATTGATGAATACTAACTACTTTTTATGTATTCTTGGTATGTGGTTAGGCTGATAGGGGAATGCGTTTAGTCCTTTGATACATGTGTAGACTATAGGACCTTGTGAAGTGACTATATGTTGTGGTGAGGTTTAAGACTCTTTAGCCTTCATTAATTCTTGGAGTTAGGTCAAGTAATTCACCTGATGTTTTGTATTATCATCCTTAGGATGTGATCAAGTATGAGATGAATATGGGAATGTGTGAGATAAATTGTATCATCTAGGGGTGCCGAACCTTTGACATTATATCATTCATTGGAAAATACATTGGTGTTAGATATAGCCTCTAACATGATGTGGGAACTAGTAAGGTGATCATCATATTTGATGTGACACTAAGGATTTGATAATTTTAACTTGATTAGTGGTTCTTTGGGTGGTTCCTTAACTATGTTTGTGAAAAGTCGAGTACCCATAAAATTGTAATAATTATAGATAATCTAGAGGGTGTCCATAGAGGGTTAGAACATTGAAGTCATGTATAAGTGATAGAATAATATTTTTGGGGTTTTTTCTATCAACAACACATTTTTGGTGGTGGATCCTTGATTATTTTGGATAGCAGTTGTGTGGAGCACTATAATGTCATAGGTCTGGGAGTGAGGAGGTGGGTCTATCTAGATATGGTGAGAATTTTAGCACCCCCAGTTTTAGGTAATTAACCATTTATTTATGTATTTTAATTATATAAATTTATTTGGTTATGTGTTAAGAGGTTTGGAGGAGTTTTAACAAGTTTTTGGGGATTTTATGGAGGCTCACGGTTTGATAATGGTTAGTAAAAACCATGCACCACATTCCAGAAGACTATGCAACTAAAATACTAGGCTTTGGGTTGGTGTATTGTTTTTCCAAATCATGCAACCACCCAGAATAAACCATGAAAAGTATAATAGATGGTTTTTTCATGGTTGGTGTATAGTTCATCTAATAGTGTGAGCCAACCATGTGAGGGGTGTTTGGAGGTAGGGGCTGGTGCACGGTTTGCCTAACCATGCTCCCAAACTGTGCACCGTTAAAAAAAAGATCTGAAAATTGTGGATCTAATTCATATTTTCCTCTTAATGGATCATTTTTAACTTAAATAGACCCTAATACAATTTCTTATCTTTCTAAAGAATGTGGATACCCTTCCGCTTGATCTTGGAGCAATCCATTGGTGATTCTTTATGCATTGGAGGATTGGATTCCTTAGTAAGTGTTCGTTCTTGGTTTTTTCTCTTAGATTTCATATTATTACCTCTCTCAAATTCATGGATCTAATCCATTTGTAACACCCCAAGCATTCATGGTACGTTTCTCTTTGAATAATACAATAGCGTGCGATGTACGCAACATCGAGTTCAAGCGCACCGCGACCTATCAAACAAGCCATTTTAAAAGAAGTTATGAATAGTAATACCAAATTTTTAAAAATTTAAAAATTTTATTTTTCAAATTTGAATTCATTTTATGATTCGGAATATCAAAATTAGCTTAGGTTAGATTTTTGGTATTTTTCTGAAAACTTTCAATTTTTGATGAATAGTGAAAAACATTGCATTATTGTTTAAAACCAAAAATTATTTAAATAATAATTATTTTTATTTAAATTTATTTTAAAGTCAAAATAGATACATAATACATATATTAGTTCAATATAATTAATTGGAATCATTTTATAATAAGATTAGATGTATAAAATTTTATTGAACTTTTTAACGTCTTTTACCCACCTTCTAGGAACATTTGCAAATTTGCATAAAATGTAATTTTACCACTACTATGAATTGAATTTCAAAAATCTGAGAGACATGGTTGAAATTAGTAAGTAAAATGTGGTTCAATAGGATGAAATTAATTTTTGGTGAATAGTAACTTTTGAATTTTATTTACCACAGTTAAAAGTAAATATGGAAATTAAAGGTAAAAATGATATTATAATTACCCTAAAACAAGTACTAATTATATTGTATAAGTGTTTTTTTTACTAAAATAAACCTTAGGAATAAAATATGATCCTCTTTGATCCACTTGGATTAGATTAGGACATTTATTATTATTTTATTTAACAAAGAGTTAAAAGTGTAAAATTCAAAGTTTAATAACTAAACCATTTTTACTATAGGGTTACACATAAGATAAATTTGACTATAAATATTAATTAGAAAGATAAAAATATTTCCTACATCATGGTGTTTTATTTATAAATTTTAGGCATTAAATAATTAAATTTACTTATGATATAATGATGATGCAGTAATTACCTTATTAATGAATGATTAAAATAATTGATATTATAAATATAAATATAAATGTACATTGAGGATTTTTATGAATTAAAATAATTTTATAGGTTAATATGAAATGTTAGGGTTGATTTAATGTATTTTTTTCGAATTAATCAAGTTTTTTTGACTTTCACAAAAATCAAATACTAAATATTGTCAATATTGAAAGAAATGTGTTTTTAAAACAAATACTATATTATTAAATGATATAATATTCATAAAAATATAAGGTTTGTCCAAAGGACTTATATAATGATATATATGTCATTAGTGAACCACTTTAGGTTATTTTGTCATTTTATAGTAATTTTATTAACCATGTAATATAAAAATTTAAGAAGACATGGTAAAAGTTAATCTATTTAACTAAGAATTAAATATAAAAGTTAATTTTAATATGATGACCTAAATTTGTCTAAAAACTATTGGTTGATAATATTTCAACCTATCCCCAACTTATCCTCAAAATAAATTCATTTTTATCCATTAGAAACTGAAAATTATTTTATAATAAAATAATATTTCAAGTCTTTCCTAAAGTGACCCTCACCTCTCTTATAAAAGGGTACTTAACCTTCTCTTAATTTCACACCTCCCAAGCCATTTGGATCAGTGAAAACCTTCTCAAATATCCTCCCTACTACTCTCACATAAACCCAAAGTCCTTAATTTGATCATAAATCCAACCTAAGGAGCCCTTTTGATCAAATAAAAAGGAAGAACCCGAAGAAGATGTAATTACTTCATCATCTCTTTCAAAGTTATTTTCTTCTCCCAATTACTCTTTCTTTATTGTTTTAATAAGAAAATAATAACTCCAGTAACTTCTACATACTGTGATGTTATTATAAATATGGTACAACCATATTCATTATTCTATCCATCCTATGAACCATATGTGTGTACGTACGACTTACCGTCTCTACATCATGGTGTAGTTTGTTAATCAACATTTCATTATTTGGATGGGTATAATAATGAGTATAATTATTGTAAATAATAAATATAACATATTAATAATTCTTTATATATGATATACCATCCAATTACATACTATTTCACCATCAATAGAGTGATATTGTCTCTCATGCATACGTACGGATTACCGTCTCCACGAACACGATTTTATTTATTCCCCATCGTAACCATTCAAGAATAATTTTCATTTTCATGATTTAAAATAATGTTTAAGAACTTAATATCATTATGGATATGAATTAAATACATATTATCCATAAAAAAATGACTTATGTAACAAAACATATAAAGGAAAACAAATCAATTAACACCCTAAACAATGATACTACTGAAATATTATTAACAATGAAATATTAGAATATCATATATGATATCATATTTATGAATAAGGTTATTTTATAATTTAAAAACAATGATTTAACTATTATACATGAGGTTAACGTACCCTCAACTAAGGAAAATTACAAGGCAAGAGTTAATTTTACAATCTCTTTATTATCCGAGTTTATTTATACGTAAGCATTTATTGGGAATTTTTTATCATCCACATCCGTGTTTCTTAAAAATGTATTTAATTTTTTTTAATATTTCCTACAATATAGGTTAAATTAATTTATACCCTTGTTTTAATTTCTATAATTTTTTTTGAAATGAATCTTTCCTTCATTTTCCAAACAAGGTACTTTATGACCTTTTCAAAAAATTAAGGTAGTAATGTTTTTTAACTTATACAATGGGTGTAGCTATTTTCCACCATTATAACACCTTCAAAGCTTACTTTACAAGTTTATAAGAATATTTTCAAAATAATTGCTTTCTTTTATAATTACATGACTTTTAAATTATTTCAAAATAGAAAGATATATTTCTCTCAAATAGTTTTGATTTCATCTATGTCAAAATCCTTTGATGGATTTTACACTATTTTGAAGTTGATTTATTATGATACAATATTCCATATTATATTGAAGGTTTTGTGACATGATTGACTATGGATGTGTTATTTTTATACCATTCATGGTTTATGGTTAAAGTGTTAACATTTCATATGCTAATTTTAATACGAATGTTTATGTTATGTTTTAACCTTTTCATATTATGAATGCATTGGACTTAGTAAGGGATGGGTGGAGCCCACTATAGCTCCTCGATGCATCGGTATGTCTCGTGAGACAAACTTGTGTCTTGTCCCAAGGCATTGACAAAATCTTATTTTTAGTCTTGGTACAAGGCCTTGACTATGTGGTTATGATGTCTGACATTATGCATTCCATCATTATGAAATTAGCTATTGATATTAAATTTGATTATTTGAATAGTAGAATATCCATGTGAATAAGTAAATGGAATTATTTGATTTATATTTTTTTTGATATTATACTGAAGTTTAAGTTTAAAAGTCTCGTGTTTTAGTCGTATACATTGCCTTATATGTTTATTCTTATTTATGAAAGTTTCCGCTATATTATTATCCTTACTGAGCATCTGAGCTCACTCCTTTATATGTTTTATTTTTTACAGGACGCGAAGAATTATATTATGAATGACTTGTAGGGATAAGATAAGAGATATGAGTGTGTTCAAAGGAGACACAATGTTGTTGTTTTTCATTTCATAATGTAATGTAAAACTTATGTATGTATCTAGTACTTCCAAGTCTACTAAACTGATCAGTCTTTTGGTATTTGATCCCTTGCGATCATGCCAATGTTATGTAATAATGAACCAACTCTAGGTAACTAGGGTTGGGGTGTTACAGTTAGTATCATAGGAATTTTAGTACAAACCTTGGAAACTAGATTTATGAAAACTCTGATTAGAGAACATTAACCTAAGATGGAATTTGAGGATTACTACAGAAGAACTTCCTAGAATTTTGGTAATGTAGAGATTTTGTGAATTTTCCAAGTAATACATCCATATCCAGATACAAGCAGGTAGATTTGGCTCTAGCATATATGTATCTAGGGGTAAAAACTGAAAACACCACTTTGAGCTAGAATCGAACGAGAACTAGTTCACGACAATGGGCCTTGCTGCACTGTTGGTTACGACACTCCTAGGGAATATTCTTAGTATAATTCACATTTTTTACAAACCATTATGAAGGATTTATGAGTAAATAATTACTCAAAGAAAATAGTTTTTTTATTATAATGGATTATATGCATGAACTGATCAATTTCTGTTGGGTATTTTACTAGTTTAGAATTATTTATTGAGATTCATAAACTAATCTAGTGTATGACATTGTTTAGAAATGGAACCTAGTGGAAGGAATGGAAATCGTATCAATGCACGTAATCCATGTAGGGATTTCCCTCCTACTCAAGATAATTATAGTAGAGCTGATGAGGCAATTGGTGCTGAAAAACCTATAACCATACTGGGACTACTCACTCAGGTTATGAATAATAACCTTACCCATATAGAGAACCCTAATCCACAACAAGAAGGATCAATGTTAGATAAATTCATGAGAAAAAAACCACCAACATTAAATGGGACTACAAATCCATTTTTATATGAGCAATGGATAAGTTCCGTAGAGAAAATATTTCATGCTTTGGGGAGTAGTGAAAGAGAAAAAGTTTTCATGGTAGTTTACCGCCTCACTGAAGATGAAAATCAATGGTGATCATTAATTAAAATAAAAAAGGAGGATGAATAAGTATCAAATATAGAATTAAGGGAGTTTAAAGATAATTTCTTAGAAAAATACTTTCCTTGTGAGCATCGAGTGGATATGTATAGGAAATTTTTGAGTATGAGGAAAAAGGAGGATAAGAATGTCACAAAGTATGAGGTTTACTTTACAAGGTCAATAAGGCACGCTACAGATTATATATGTAACCCAAGAAGTAATATTGATAGATTATTTGATGTATTAGAACCATTTCTCCATTGACCATTAGTCTTATAATCCTTCTCGTCATACAAAGATATAGTCTCATGTGTTATCAAGATAGAAAAAGATTTCTATAAGTCTTATGAATTTAAAGAAAAGAAAGAGAATAAGAGATCTGCTGAAAACTTCAGAAATGGAAATAAGGGGAATAAGGGAAAAGTTGAATTTACATCCTGTAGTAAATTTGGGAAGAAACACCCCCGATATTTTATTGAAGGGAATGGGAGTCTGTTACAAGTGTAGTGAAAAAGGACACCAAGCCTGTGATTACAAGGGAAAGAAAGAGGCTATCAATGTTTAATGCTAAAATTGTAGAGAAAGGGTGCATTATGAAAATTAATGTCCTAAGCTCCAAGGAAAGTTGCCTCAGAAAAGGCCAAGGGAGCAAGGAAAAGCTTATGTGTTCACAAATGTGGAGGTTGAAGTTCCAAATGATGTGGTGGCAAGTACATTAATTGTTTCCTCAAATTTATCCAATGATTTATTTGATTCTATATCATCATATTATATAATATCTTACCATTTTTCCAAGAAAATTGGATATTTCCAATTTGATTTAACAATGGAGTTGTCAGTCAAAACTCCTAAGGGAAGTATCATTGCAACACAGTTTTGTTAATCAGTAACCATTATGGCATATAAACATGCTTTATCTTCTAATATCATCGCCATAAAAATGATTGAATTTGATATAATCCTCAGTATGGATTGGCTTTCAGACCATGATGATAAAATTTATTGTAAGAAGAAAGAGGTTATAATTTTTGACGATGATAAGGAATCCCTTATCTTTAGAGAAAAAACATCACCATCTGATTCTCATCTAGATCCACCCCCAGTCGCTCTACAAAATTCAATTATTAGGGAGGAAGAGAGTGAAATAACTATGGGTTAGGAAAGGAATGTTCAAATAGATTATGTACCTATTGTGCAAGAATATGTTGATGTGTTTCTAGAGGATTTACCTGGACATCCTCCAGAACGAGAAATTGAGTTTTCCATTGACATAATTCCTAGTTCAAGGCGTATATCAAATACCCCTTATAGAATGTCCACTATGGAATTAGTAGAACTAAAAAAACAACTTGAGGAATTGAGTATTAAAGGATTTATTCACCCTAGTGTTTCTCTATGGGGAGCCCCTGTTCTTTTTGTTAATAAGAAAGATGGATCTATGAGGTTGTTCATTGAATACAGGGAGACCAATGATATAACAATAAAGAACAAGTATCCCCTACCTCACATTGATGATTTATTCAATAAACTTCATGGAGCTCAATATTTTTCAAAGATTGACCTTTGATCTGGATATCATCAGTTTTTCATAAATAAGGAAGAAATTCTGAATACATCATTTCGTACCAGGTATGGGCATTAAGAGTTTACAATAATGCCTTTTGGACTGACTAATGCACCCTATGTTTTCATGGATATAATGAATAGAGTTTTCAAAGAATATCTTGATGACTTTTTAGTGGTATTTATTAATAATATCTTGGTATATTCTAAAAGCAACAAAGATCATAAAAATCACTTGCGCACTATTCTAAAAACTCTTAGAATAAATGAATTATATGGGAATTTTAGCAAGTGTGAATTCTGGCTTCAGGATATTTCTTTTCTTGTCCATATTTTCTCTAAGGATAGAATCTATATTTATCCTTCAAATAAAAAGGGAATCCAAGAATGGCCAGAACTGAAAAATATAAATAAGGTAAACAGTTTTACTTTTTTAGCAGGTTACTATCGACGTTTCGTCCAGAATTTTGATCGATTGGCTAATCCATTAACCAAACTCACACATAAAGGGGTTAATTTTTTTTTGGAAAAAAGAGTGTGAAGAATGTTTAAGGAACTGAAGATAAGATTAGTCAATTCCCCTATCTTGAATCTACTATTTGGGAATGATGGGTTTGTTATTTATAGTGATGATTAAAATAAAGGACTTGGTTGTGCCCTTATGAAGAATAATAGAGTTATTTCCTATGCATCACAACAACTAAAAATTCATGAACAAAACTATCCCACTTTTGATATTGAGTTAGAAACTATAATATTTTCTCTAAATATATGGAGACACTATCTCTATGGTTAAAAATGTGAGATTTATATTGATCACAAGAGTTTGAAGTATATTTTATCACAAAAAGAACTCAACATGAGGCAAAGGAGATGGTTTAAACTACTTAAGGATTACAATTGAAAAATACACTACCACATGGGGAAGGAAAATAATGTGGAAGATTCTTTGAGCAGAAATGATCATGGAGTTTTGAAAAAGATGAGAGTTGAAAGGGATCCTATGTTCATGGATCTAGTGAATATTGATATAGGAATAATAATGGAAGGTGAAACATGGATACTTTTTCAAATGGTTTCCAAACCATCTTTATTAGAAATGATAAAAAGTTCTCAAACTTATGATTAGGAGTTTCAAAATAAAATTAAAGCAGTGTATGATGGGAGATTGATTGACTTCGTATATGAAGATGGTATTTTGAAATTTTGGAAGGGAATTTGTGTTCCTGACATACCGGATCTAAAAAGGGAATTGTTGGATGATTCTCATAGATCCAATTTCTCTATACACCCTGATATCAGTAAGATGTATAGATATTTGAAGGAACATTTTTGATAGGACAACATGAATAAGGATATTGCTGATTATGTGTCAAGATGTATGGTTTTTCAATAGGTGTAGGCTGGAAGAGAACATCTAAGAGAAGTCATGCAACCTCTTCCCATACCTGAGTTGAAATGGGATGATATTTTGATGGAATTTCCCATGGGGATACCAAATACTATTAGAAGGAATGATGCAATATGAGTCATTGTTGATCGTCTTACCAAGTCAGCACATTTTCTTTCTATAAGATAATATTTACCACTTGAACATTTAGAAAGACTATATATTAATGAAGTTGTAAGACTTTATGGTGCACCCCTATCGATTGTTTCTGATTGTGAACCCCATTTTACATCAAGATTCTATAAAAGTATTTAGAAATCCCTAGATAGTGATCTTCGTTTGAGCACTTCCTACAATCCTCAAACTGATGGACAATCAGAATGAACTATTCAAACCTTAGAAGACATGTTGTGATATTTTTCACTTGAATTTCAAGGTATGTGGGATCAGTATTTACCTCTGGTAGAATTATCCTATAACAATAGATTCCATTCAAGTATTCATATGGCACCATATGAAGCGGTATATGGAAAGAGATTTCAAAAAACAACTTTTTGGGATGATGTTGGTGAAAGAAAACTCTTAGGCCTAGAACTTGTTGGGGAAACAATGGAACATGTGAAGATTATACAAACCCACATCAAAGCATCTCCAAGTAGGAAAAAGAGAAATGTTTATAAACAAAGGAAGGATTTGTAATTTTAAGTAGGAGATCATGTTTTCTTGAAGGTATCTCTATGGAAGAGTGTTATACGATTCAATAATAAGGGTAAATTAAGTCCCAGGTACATTGGAAATTTCAAAATTCTAGAACAAATTGGAGTTGTAGCTTACCGTTTGGCAATGCCGTCAAGTCTATCCAAAGTTCATGATGTGTTCCATGTATCACTATTGAGAAAATACATGCCTGACCCAACGCATGTACTCACCTATGAAGAAATAGAACTCGAATATAATCGGTCTTATTGTGAAGAGCCTATCCGGATTTTTGATACCAAAGAACAAGTTTTGAGAAACCGAACGACTCGTCTGGTAAAAGTTCTTTGGAGAAACCATAAAATGTAAGAGGCAATGTGGGAACCTGATGAAATTATGATGAAGAACCACCCGGATATTTTTATACAGTAGTACTATAGAAATTTCAAGGAAGAAATTATTTTAAGGAGGGAATAATGTAACACCCCAAGATTCCACAATATGTTTCTATTTGAATAATATAATAGTGTGCGATGTACGCAACACCGAGTTCAAGCGCATCGAGACCTATCAAACTAGTCATTTTAAAAGAAGTTATGAATATTAATACCCACTTTTTGAAATTTTATAAATTTTATTTTTCAAACTGGACTTTATTTTAAGATTTGGAATATCAAAATTAGCTTAGGGTAATTTTTTGGTAATTTTTTGAAAACTTTCAATTTGTAATGAATAGTAAAAAACAATGCATTATTGTTTGAAACCAATTTTTATTTAAATAATTATTATTTTATTTAAATTTATATTAAATTCAAAATAGTTACATAATAACTAGTTCAATGTAATTCATTGGAATCATTTTATAATAATATTAGATGTAGAAAATCTTATTGAACTTTCTAACGTCTTTTACCCACCTTCTAGGAACATTTGAAAATTTGAATAAAACATAATTTTACCACTTATGTGAATTGAATTTCAAAAATCGGATAGATTCAGTTGAAATCAGTAAGTAAAATGTGGTTCAATAGGATGAAAATAATTTTTGGTGATTTGTAACTTTTGAATTTTATTTACCACAGTTAAAAGTAAATAGGGTAATTAAAGGTAAAAATGATATTATAATTACTCTAACACATGTAATAATTATATTGGATAAGTTTTTTCAACCAAAATCAACCTTATTAATAAAATATTATCCTCTTTGATCCACTTGTATTAGATTAGGACATTTATTATTATTTTATTTAAAGAAGAGTTAAAAGCGTAAAATTCAATGTTTAATAATTGAAACATTTTTAATATATGGTTATACATAAGATAAATTTTAATATAAATATTCATTATAAATCTAAAATTATTTCATAAATCATGGTATTTTATTTATAATTTTTATACATTAAATAATTAAACTTATTTATGACACAATGATGATGCATTAATTACTTTATAAATGAAAGATTAAAGTAATTGATATTATAAATATCAAAATAAATGTAAATTGAGAATTTTGATGCATTAAACTAATTTTATAGGTTAATATGACATGTTAGGGTTGATTTAATATATTTATTTTTAATTGATATAGTTTTTTTGACTTTCACAAAAACCAAATACTAAATAGTGTCAAAATTGACATAAATGAATTTTTAAAACAAATACTATATTATTAAATGATATAATATTCCTAAAAATATAAGGTTCATCCAAATGACTTATATAATTATATATATGTCATTAATTAACCACTTTATTTTCTCTTTTCATTTTATAGTAAGTTTATTAACCATGTAATATAAAAATACAAGAAGACATGGTAAAAGTTAAACTATTTAACTAAGAATTAAATCTAAAAGATAAGGTTAATATGGTGACCTAAACTTGTCTAAAACATATTAGTTGAGAACTTTTAGAACCATAAACACATTATACTCTAAATAAATCCATTTGGAGCCATTATAAATATAAAATTATTTTATAATAAAATAATATTTCAATCTTTTCCTAAAGTGACCCTCACCTATCTTATAAAAGGGTACTTCCCCTTCTCATAATTTCACACCTCGAAATCAATTTATCTCAGCCAAAACCTACTCAAATTTCCTTCCAAATACTCTAAATTAAACCTAGGAATCTTACTTTTATCAGATTGGAAACCTATGGAGCCCTTCTGATCAAATCAAAAGGAAGAACCTGAAGAAGAGGTACTTACTTAATCACCTATTTCAAAGTTATTTTCTTCTTCCACTTACTCTTTCTTTGTTGTTTCCATAACAAAATAATAAATCTAGTAAATTATAAATACTGTGATGTTATTATAAATATGTTACAACCATATTCATTATTCTATCCTTCTTATGAATGAAAAAGTCACCAAACGTGCGTACGTACGGCTTACCGTCTCTACGTCGTGATGTAGTTTGTTATTCAACACTTCATTATTTGTATGGGTGTAATAATGAGTATAATTTATGTAAATAATAAATATAACATTTTAATTATTCTATATATATGATATAACATCCAATTTCATTCTATTTCACCATTAATAGAATGGTATTGTCGCTCGTGCGTACGTACGGATTACCGTCTCCATGAACACGATGAGATTCATTCTCTATCGTAACCATTCAAGAATAATTTTAATTTTATGATTTAAAATAATGTTTAAGAAATTATTATTATTATTTATATGAATCAAATACATCCTATCCATAACAAACATGACTTACATAACAAAACATATAAAGGAAAACAAATTAGTTAAAAGTCGAAACAATGATACTATTGAAATATTATTAACAAAGCAATATTATAAGATCATATATGATATCATATTTATGTATGTGGTTCTTTTATAATTTAATAAAAATGATTTAACTATTATACATGTGGTTAACTTACCCTTGACTAAGGAAAATTACAAGGTAAGGGTTAATTTTACAATCTCTTTATTATCCGAGGTTGTTTATACGTAAGCATCTTCTGGGAATTATTTATCACCCACATCTGTGTTTCCAAAAAATATATTTCAAAACATTTTTACTATTTCCTAGAATATGGGTTAAATTAATTTATATCCATGTTTTACTTTTTATAATTTTTTAAAGGGATATTTCCTTCATTTTCTAAACAAGGTACTTTATGCCCTTTTCAAAAAATTAAGGTAAGAATGTTTTTTAACTTATATGACAGGTGTGGATATTTTACGCCATTATAACACCTTCTAAGCTTCCCTTAAAATATTATAAGAATATTTTCAAAATAAATGTTTTCTTTAATAATTACATGACTTTTAAATGATTTCAAAATAGAAAGAGATATTTCTCTCAAATAGGTTTGATTTCATCTATCTCAACATCCTTTGATGTATTTTCCACTTATTTGAAGTTGATTTATTATGGTACAATATTCCATATTGTATTGAAGGTTTTGTGATATGATTTACTGTGGGTGTGTTATTTTTATACCATTCATGGTTTATTATTAAATTATTAACATTTCGTATGCTAGTTTTAATACAAATGTTTATGTTATGTTTAAACCTTTTTCATATGAGGAATGCATTTGAATTAGTAAGTGATGGGTGGAGCCTATTATAGCTCCTAGATACATCGGTAGGTCTCATGAGATAAACTAGTGTCCTAGAACAAGGCCTTGAAAAAATCTTATTTGTAGTCTTGGAACGAGGACTTGAATATGTGGTTATGATGTCCGACATTATGCATTCCATCATTATGAAATTAGCTATTGATATTAATGTGATTATTCGACTAGTAGAATATCCATGTGAATAAAAAAATGGAATTATTTGATTTATATTTTCCATATTATACTGAAGTTTAAGTTTAATAGTATTTTGTTTTAGTATTATACATTGCCTTATATGTTTATGATTATTTATAAAAGTTTCCACTATATTTTTATCCTTACTGAGCATCCAGGATCACCCATTTCTATGTTTTATTTTCCCCAAGATGTGAAGAAGTATATTATGATTGACTTGTAGGGATATGGTAAGCCATATGAGTGTGTTCAAAGGAGACGTAATGTTTTTGTTTTTCATTTCATAATGTAATTTAAAACTTATGTATGTATATAGTACTTCCAAGGCTACTAAACTGATCGGTCTTTCAGGATTTGATCCGTTGTGATCGTGCCAATGTTTTGTAATAATGCACTAAATCTGGGTAACTAGGGTCTGGGAGTTACAACATTGGAGATATATTTATTCTTTGTGATTCCAATAATTATGAGATATGTTTTTTGGTTGATAGGGAACAAGATCTAAGGAAGGTATTTTGAGTTTTAAGCCAATTTTGTTGAATATTTTTTGTTGTTCTTCATTTTTTCCTATGTTTTCAAGGTAGGTGGATTCAATCTTGACTCATATTGTTAGAACATGAAGGATTGATTTCAAATTGATCTAATTTATTTATTTTAATTGTGAAATTGATGTTAAAATTTTGGTGTAAACCCTATTTAGTGATGGTTAGTGAAGTTGTGGAATTTAGTGTGTTGTGGAAAGTGAACATGGTTACATGATTTTAAAAAAATGATTCTAAAATGGTTGTTTGGTTATAATTTATAAAAACATTTTGTAGAAATTTTTTCAATAAAATGATTACTTTATTGAAATGGTTTGGTATAATTGGTTTGGAATGGTTTTGGCATACACATGTTGGTGTGAGTTCATGATTTTAATGTGACCCTAAATAAGTGAAACGTTCCATTGGGGTATATGGGATGTGACCTTGGATAAGAGGATTGTTCCATTGGGGCACAAAGATATTGACCACTTAGTGACGAATTGGTGGATAGATGAGAAACCTCTCATGAGTATGAAACTATCATTAGAGAATGCATGTTTGGGTGTGTGTGTGAATCATGGAATGGGTATGAAAAATGGAAATTTGAAATGGTTTAAAGAGTTGTTTGGTTTCTTTCATTGAAAATGGTTTTGGTTTGTAAACACTATTTTATGCTTTGATATTTTTTTTAAAAAATTTAGTTTTTAGCTATTTTATATAAATGTATTAACATGTTCTATCCTAGTGTAATGAGTAGGGAAATCTTTGGGGTAAATCCTATTGTGTTTTATAATCACCACTACTTGGGAACTTTGGGGAATTTTTAGATATTGTATATCAGGACACATTTAAACGAAAATAAACTCATTTATTTAGTTATTCATTGTGATACTTTTATCATGTCTTATGGAGTTGGATATTGGATCATGTTAGGAGCTATGGAGTTTATGTATTTAGAGTCTATGAGTTTTATTGTTTTTTATTCCACTTAATAATAAAATATTGATTTTGGTTTATGAATTGTACTATGGTATGGCCTGTTGTTGGTTTTGTTACTTTTGGGTTGTATTATGTTGTACTAATGCATCATATAGTGGTTATCTGGTTATGGTTATTTGGTTTGGTTGTTTTGTATTCAAAAGGTAAAATCATTCCCAAACTGTTTATTAATCCATTGAAATTTATTTATAGTGTTTGGTGTCTTAGGGATTCCACCTAAGGCCTAGTAATGTATCCAAATCTTCCCAAAACAATAGACAGGGGTGGGAAGTTACAAATGATATCGTTTTGTTTGGTCATGGAGTTGAAAGTTAGTCTAGTTTAGTCCTTGATTTGGGATGGAATAAAGGAGCCAAGATCATCAGAACTTGAAATTTAGAGCATAAATAGGTGTAACTAACCTATTTTTTTGAACCTCAAGTTACTAGGGAGCTAGGTACATGAGTGTTTTGAGACACTTCTAGGAGTTGTTACCTTATTTTTATTTTTTTATCCAATGAGAAGGGAATGAAATACATTAATAGAAATGACTTCCCACTAGGAGTGAATTATTTATTTTTAGTAATTATTCTTGATTTGATATAAAAATATTGTCTTTTTGAAAAGTGTTAAAACTAATCTCAAATGTGATAATTTTAAAAGGCATGGTAGTGGTATTTTGTAAATGGTTTGATTTTCAAAGGCATGGTGGAATTTTAAAAAATTATTTGAAGAGGAAAAATGTTTATTTTTGGAAAGAATTGTTATGATATGTGTGATATGGTGAATTTGAAATTTCTAAGCCTTTAGTTTCTAGAAAGTGATACTAGATGGGATTTTGTTTTCATTATAGAAAATGGAAGTTGTTAGGCTTTGTAGAAACCAACCAGAAGAACTGCTAAGAATGTGGTTGTATCTGAGCCATGAGGAAACCAAAAATTATTTTAGACTATTTTCTAGGAATTTCAGGCCATGGATAGTGAGAACCAAAAGGATTAACCAATGAAAGTGGATCATTCCATTTTGTTATATAAGTATAATCCACCCATCTTTTGGGGTGATTCGGAACCAAAGAAAGAAAAGGTGTAGCTGAATAGGATGAATCAAATCTTTGATTTCCAAGGAACACTGGCTAAGCTAAAATCTATGTTTTTAACATACATGTTGGTGGATCATATATGCTAATGGTAGAATTTAGTATTTTGGGCTAAATTAGATCAAATCATTTCATTGGAGGAATTTGAATAATTCTTTAAAAACTATTCTATCCTTACACCTTTAGGATTTCTAAAATAATAGAATTTTTCAGCTTGAATCAAGAGAACCTCATAATGATAGAGTATGTGGTCAAATATATGAATTTAGTCTATTTTTTACTGGAAGTAACTACAAGTGCATCCTTGAAGGAACACATTTAGAATCAGGGTTAAAGCAAGAAATTTTCTCGGATATTACTATTCGTTATATAAGGGATTATATAAAGATGGTTAATAGAGATACAATGGAAAAAAGATACATGTTAGGAACTATGGGTGGATGAATCATGTTAATACCTATAGAAAGTGGTATGAACTATAATGATGAAAATAAGAGGAAGAGGGAAACCTATTTTCAAGGTAGTATAATGAATCAGAATCAAATGAATAGATCAGTGAATATTCCTCCTAAACTTAAGAGTAAGTTGGGATGTTTTCAATGTGGTTTTTTTGATCACATGAAGCAAAATTGTATGACACCACCTAGATCATGCCACAATTTAAACCACATGGGAAATCTTTACTGCTATTGTCGTAGTGCTCCAAGTTCAGCTATTCGAGACACATCTCATGTTCCCAGACATCGTATTATTTGAAAGGATGAGGGAAGTAGAATAGTTCTCTTTAGAAGAACCAAGATAGTCATTGTGATTCTATGAATATTATGACTCCTCAAAAAGGGAAATATCAACAAGGTAATAAAGACCAAAGTGTACTGAGTAAGAAACTTTATGGAGTTGAGAAAATGATTGTGGATGATTATTAAGGACCATCAACAGTGATAGGTATAATAATTTTGAATTATAAACTTATTCAATATTTTTTTGATATGGGTTCATCCCATTATTTTATTTATTCTCATACTGTTGATCTTATGGGTTTGCATGTTGAGATGATGCCACCTATTTTAAAACATCAAACCCCTCTTGTCCAAAGAGAATGCATAGCCTTTATTTGAAAAGCATATTCTATAATAATTGATGGATCTGAAATGATTTAGTATTTTTATATGCATGACATGGATGTCTATGACATAATCCTTCGTATATATTGGTTGAAAATATTCAAATCTCACACTGACTATTATACCCGAAGGGTTAGTTTTATAATTAATGATTTCATTGGGCGTGTATTTAGAGGAGACCAACATGTAAAGGCAAGAGTAGTAGGCTTTTTGGAACCTGGATTTGGATATATCTCATACCATTTGGTATATTTGAATTTGGAATTGATGGATGAGACTTGGGATAACAGGTTTCCAATAATTTTTTTATCAGTTTTCAGATTTTTTACAAAAATTTATCAGGGTTTCCACCCACAAGAGAAGTGGAGTTCATGATTTATCTCTTCCCAAGGACCAGTCTTATCTCACTCCCATATTATAGTATGGCACCAATATAATTAAGTTAATTTAAATTCTAGTTGGATTAGTGGTAAAGAAATGTGTTCATTCATCCTAAAATATCTCTGTGGGTAGTGCCGATCTTATTTTTGAAAAAGGAGGACGAAACTCTTTGGTTGTTTATGGATTATCATAATCTTAACCAAGTTAGAATAAAGAATCATTATCTAATTCCATGCATTGATGATCCGTTAAATCAATTGAGTTTATCCTAGTGTTTCCCTAAAATTTAATTGTGATTAGGATATCACCAATTGTGGATTCATAAGGAGGATATTCCAAAGATAGCTTTTAGAAGTAGATATGGTCAGTATGATTATGTGGTTATGTCTTTTAGTATTAAAAATGTATCAATGGTATTTATGGATTTGATGAATTAGATATTTTGAAGGTATCTAGATTCTATTGTGGTGGTGTTTTTGGATGACATATTGGTGTATTCAAGGGAAAGGGATGAGAATAAACAACACTTGGAAATGGTGTTGGTTATCTTATGGGATCATTGTTTGTATGACAAACTTTTAGAGTGTAATTTTTGGATATAATAAGCACATTTCTATGTCCATATAATCTATGAAAAGGGTATTTATATGGATCCAAAAAATATAGAGGTTGTAACCTCTTGGAAACCACTAAATAATGTCTTTGAGATATGCACTTTCCTTGGTTTGGTTAGTTATTACCAAATTTTTGTTCATGAATTTTCATGAATAGATTCACCAATGACATATTTGGAAAAGAAAAGTGTTCCATTACAATGTAATGGTGAACGTCATAAGTCTTTTCAAGAGAATTAGGTTTTCCTTACATAAGAATCAATCTTGATTTTTTTCAGAATCAAGATAGGGTTATATGGTGTATTGTGATGCTTCAGGATCCGGGTTAGTATGTGTTCACATGTAGAGAGATCATGTTATTTCCTATGGCTCATGATAGTTACGATTGTATGAGAATAACTACCCAACACACAATTTGGAATGAGGTATTGTACCCCATTATTTAAATACTTTGTGTCATTGTATCTTTGGTGGGAAATTTATAGTGTCTATGGATAAAAATAGATTGAAACACATTTTGTCACAAATAGATTGAAACCTGATACAAATAATATGGATAGAGTACCGTAAAATGTTTGAATTTAACTTGATGTATACACTGGGTAATTTCAATTAGTTGGAGGATACATTAAGCATAAATTCATATGGTTAGTTGAAAAAATAAGCTTCATATCAATGGAAGATGATGTATGTGATAGTCGACATGTACTTGGATTGTAAATACTGAGGTAATTTTATTGTTTTATTTTCAATTTATTTTGTTCTTTATTTGGTTGAGAAATTTAAAGAGGCACAAACATCTGATTCAAAATGTGTTTCTATGAGGTCAAAACACAATGGTGGTTAGAACATTGATAGATGGAAGTTGGATGAGAGTTCAATTTTGTGGTTTTTAGATCTGATGGTTATACCCTTGGCTTGTTAGAAAAAACTTCTTCATGATTAACACCATTTAATATGGGATATTCATCCTTGAATAAAAATTATGTATAAAGAATTTCAAGAACAATATTGGTGGGTTGGCATGAAAATAAAGGTGGATGAGTTTTTTGTGAGATAATTCACCTCTCAATAGGGTAAGGTAGGGCACCATCATCCAGTGAGTTTGTTACAACATTTACCTATTCGTATTTGGAAATGGGAGTAGATATCCATGGATTTTGTGATAGGTATTCCAAGAACAGTTTATAAAAATGATTCCATATGGGTGACAGTAGATCAGATCACAATTTCATCCCATTTTTTTTCCTATTTGTGAATCTCATATGGTGGAGGACTTGTATAAAATATATATTTGAGAAGTATTAATGAGGCATGGCATACCAATTTCGATAGTATCAGACCGAGATCTGATGTTTATGTCACATTTTTGGAAATCCTTACAGCAATCCCTTAGTATTTAGTTGAATATGAGCATGATGTATCATACTCAAATAGATGGAAAATTTGAATGGAAGATAAAAATGTTGGAAGACATGCTTTAGGCTTATGTAATGGGATTTGGTGGCTCATGGGAGTAGAATATACTATTAGTAGAGTACTTTTATAACAACAGTTACGAGACCTCGATACGTATGGATTATTTTGAAGAATTGTATGGGAATCCTTGTCATTCTCCACTTTTTAGGTTGAAACATATGATAATTCACTCATTGTACCATGCCTTGTATTAGAGATAATGGAGAATATTTAGTTGACCTGGAAGCGAATAGAGATGGAGCAGATACATCAGAAATAATATGTGGATCATCATCGATAGTTTTTTTATTCAAGGTGAGTGATCATGTGTTCTTGAGAATCTATCTAAGGCTTGGGCATTGTTGTTTTTGGAATTAGGGAAATTTATCTCCTTGATAAATAGGCCCTTTTGAGATACTTTAATGGGTTACTTAGGAGGTATATCAGTTGGAATTTCCACCAAGGTTCAGTTTGATATATAATTTTTTTCATGTATCTTAGTTGAAAATTTATCAACTTTATTCTAACCATATGATTTGATGGGATCATTTTTACCTAGAGTTGAATTCTTCACTGGTTCATGTGATAGTGAAGATTATGGATAGGTAAGAGAAAGTCATATGTTGGAAAAACATCGGTTTAGTGCGGGTTTTATGGAAGCATGATTAAAATTAGGAAGAAAACTGTGAATGGGAAAAGGAAATGGTTGAGTAGTGGACCAAAATATTTCAGGCCAGTGGTGGTTTTCAACTTCCCAGGGATGAAAATACCAATACTAGGGAGAATTTACCACCCTCAGTTTTAGGTAATTAACCCTTTATTTAAGTATTTTATGTATATAAAATTATTGGGTTATGTGTTGGGATTTTTGGAAGAGTTTTGAGAGGTTTTGGGGATTTTATGGGGGTTCATGATTGGAGAACAATTATTAAAAACCTTGAAACACCATCTAGGAAACTATTCAACTAAAATAGTGGGATTTGGTTAGGTACATAGTTAGGCACATGATTTAGACAAACAGTGCAGCCACCCAGTAGAAACCATGTAAAGTGAAATATATGGGTTTTTCATGGTTGGAACATGGTTTGTATAACCATGTGATCCAACCGTGTGAGGGGTTTTTGGAGTCTAGGGCTAGTGCATGGTTTGCTCATGATTTTTCTAACCGCACACCCTAGCCATGTACTATTTAAAAAAAGATCAAAAAATTATGGATCTAATTCATATTTTCCTCTTAATTGACTATTTCCCCTAAAATACCCTAATACGATTTCCTTGCCTTCCAAAGGTTGTGGTGTTCGTTCCCCTTGATCCGATAGAAATCTGCTGGTGATTCTTTGTGCATTGGAGGCCCAAATTCCTCTATAAGTGTTTGTTCTTGTTTTTTCCCTTATATTTCATCTTCTTACCTCTCTCAGATTCATGGATATAATTTTTTGGGGATATATCCATGTTTTGTGATTCCAATAATAATGAAATATGGTTGTTTCTTTGATATGGAACAAGATCTAAGGTGGGTATTTAGAGTTCAATGCCATGTCTCTTTGAAGATTTTGTGTCGTTCTTCATTTTCACTTATGTTTGTGAAGTAGGTGGATTCACTCTAGAATTATATTGTTAAAACCATATGTATTGATTTAAAATTTATTGAATCACATGATTTGAATTGTGAAATTGATATACAAAGTTTGGTGGAAACCATCTTTAGTGATGGTTTGTGAAATTGTGAAATTTGGTTAGTTGTGGAAAGTGAAATTGGTTACATGGTTTTAAAAAAATGACTTTAAAATGGTTTTTTGGTTTTTATTTATAAAATATATTTGTAGAAATGTTTTCAATAAAATGATTTTTTTATTTAAATGATTTGTAAAAATTGGTTTGGCATGGTTTTGGCATACACGATTTGGTGTGAGTTCATGATTTTTATGTGACATTAAATAAGGGGCACATGACATTGAGGGAAAAGAAGATTGGAAGCTTAATGCTGACTTTGTGGATGGATGAGAAAATGATCATGAGTATAGAAATTTCACTGGATCATGCATGTGTGGATGTGTGTGTGAAACATAAAATGGGTATGAAAAATGGAAATGTGAAATAGTTTAAGGAGTTGTTTGGTTTCTTTCCTAGGAAATGGTTTTGGTTTGGAAACACTATTTTATGATTTTATATAAACCATTTTAAATTTAGTATTAATTTTTTTTATATAAATGTGATAACATGTTCTATCATAGTGGTGTGAGTAGGGAATTAATTGGGGAAATCCTATTGAGTTTTATACTCACCCCCTACTTGGGCACGTTGGTGTGTTTTCATATATTTTATATTGGGACACATGTAAAGTGAATATATCTCATTTATTTAGTGGTTCATCATGATACTTTGATCATGGAATATAAAGGTGAATCTTGGAGAATGTTGGGATATGTGGAGTTTATGTATTTTGAGTCTATGAGTTTTATTGGTTTTGTCTTCTAATTTATAATCTGATATTTGTTTTGGTTTCTGCAATATACTCAGGCTGGGTCTATTGTTGGTTCAGATACTTTTGGGTTGTATTAAATTGTACTCATGCATTATATAGTGGTTATTTTTTTATGGTTATTTGGTTTGGTTATTTTATATTCAAAATATAAAATCCTCCCCCAACTAGTTATGAATCCCTTAGCATTTATTTCCAGCCTTTAGTGTCTTGGGGATGTCACATAAGTCATAGTAACGTCTCTACCTCTTCTCAAGCCAATGGTGAGGGGAGGGATGTTACATGCATGGTATTATAAATATCAATCTTTGACTAGTTATTGATGATTTTTTTTTCACTAAAGGAACAACCACAACATGATAGTTTAGACTATGTATTGGTTTTTTCGTGAGTGCACCATGATATAGTGTGAGACACTATTCTATTTTGGTTCTTTTATTGGATTATGAAATTTTATAATGTTACATTCGAATCAACTCGAATCTTCTCCAAATGATATCATATTTGGGTTATCATCATAGGACAATAATTGTGAGTATTTTAAGAATATTTCATAAATCTTTAAACATTAAAAATTAATTATGGGTATTAACCCAAACATTTCAAAGGATTTGAAATATTGTAATGTTTAGAGAAAAATACCATCAATATATGGATTAATTATTGGTTCTTAAAGGAATATATAAATCCTTTAAATCCTTATAGAGTGTGTGGTGAGTGTGATACTCACAACTCACATTAGAACTCCTCAAACTAAGATGGTTATAAAGCTCTCATTTCTATATATTATTTAAATTAATTTTTGTAGAAGACTATGAATAGAGGGAGATCCCACTCAAGTTTCATGTGATCAAAATGATATGTGGATACCTTTTTAGGAAGTAATCCTTCATATGCTTCTTAGGGATATTTATCAAATTCTTGTGAAGATCTTCAATAGGATGGATCGACTGGTTCAAGGTAACCAATTCTTATAGTTCTTTATTTATATTCCTTCTAAATATATAGATAGATTCTAGGTTTAATTGGGTTTTGGAGTTATTTTTACAATGTGTTTTAGATTCTATAAATCCTTTCTAAATTGTTTAGTTATGTGATATGGGTATGTATCTAAATAAGACCAATGAGGTGGGAAATTATATCACAGATAGATACCATTGAGTTTTTTAATTAAAACCCTTGTTTAGGTGGAACTTGTTGAGAATTAATTGTGATGCATATGGAGAAATTGGACCGATTGTGTTGGGGTTTTTGTATTGGTTCTTGTATAAATTTTTCATATATATATATATCTAGTTATTAGGAGAGAATCGTATTCTAGTATTGGATCATGGATATGGATAATGTTGGTGTGTCTGATAATTAACTGGTAGAAATTTATAGATTTTATTTATTGGAGGACTAGGTATTTAGATATTGGTACTTATGGGGAGTAAAAATCCCTATGTAATAGGGAGAGGCTTTATGATTTGGTTGAGTACTGAGTATGAGAAAATGGGCTAGAGGATTAGATGTTTAGAGGTTATTGGGAATGATTCCGGACATGTGGTGGTCTGGTATAGACTATTAATATTGATCTTGAGTATGAAATGTCAATGATTTGGGAATCCATAAATGACACCTAGGGTGGGGAATCTTTGTGGAGTTGGTTGAATTAGATGGTGTTGTGATGCTCGATCCATTAGGATTTTTAGGGTTAGTCAGTGCAGTGATGTATCAACTAGTGTATTTCATGTGAAATTAAGAGATATATCTTAGATATAAATCTATGCACATTATTCGATAAAGGATTGATGTGTGTGATATAATAGAACATGGGTTGTTTTAGGTGACATGCATCTTTACTAGTTTGGGTGTGTTTTTGGTACAATCATGTCAATTTAGAAATATAAATTTAGTCCATGCATCTTGTTTAGTCGACTGATGTGGTTCATGAGATATTCACATTGAGAATTATTAAGGATGAGAAGTATTATAATCATGAGGTTGTAATGGACTGCTAACGAATGACCTGTCATGGGTCCATCAATAAATGAATTTTTGAACCCAAATTAATGTAGTAGTATTGAGACTTGAGTTTTATTTGGAGAGTAGAATATTTTTGTTAGGTTTTTCTCTTGTTCAATAGGTTTGTTATGTGAAATAAACAATTTAATTTAATTGGATTAAATTCATTTTTAAACAATGTTTCCTAACCTTGGATATCCCCTCAATTTACCTATTAATTCATGATTCTAATTTTTCTCTCCCATTTTCTCTCTAACCAAGTGAAACCTCACTTGATTATATTCATCTAGAAGTCATCATTTGATCAGGGGTATGCAATGATCACATAATTATCTTTCTTCACATTCCCTCATGATTGAAAATATCTAATCACCCTAAGTTAAATCAACTACTCATGATAACAAGAATTGGAGAGAGCCTAAGTGGACTGTTTGTGTGATCTAGTGAAATTAGGAAGATAAATTTAAAGTTTAATGAAATAAGGAAATATCCCAATGTCTAAATAGTTCAAATAAATTATGTAGATCCCTAGTCTGGATTCATTATTGAGATGGGGGTGGGGGATAGGGATGAATTGATGGTTTATTTTTATGAATTCTTTTTTTTTCTAATTCAACCTCTTAAACTTGTTAAGGTTTTAGATCCACTTAGTTATATCTCTCAATATAACTTCATGTGTAATGGTATAAATAAAGAGAGTAGCACATAATATTTTCAATTTTATATTTAAATAAATACTTCTTTCCATTTTGGTTACTCCCCCAAACATGAATTCTTCACTAATAAACAAGTGAATACAATCTTCACAATAAATTTAGTGATTATAATGCTCCCAGATCTAACTAAGAGTATTTTGGTATGGCTCTAATCGAGAGACTCCATTTGATTTGGGCTCCAACCAAAAGGCTTATTTTTATGGATCCAATCGAGAGACTCCTTATTCTCCTAGATCCAACTAGAAGACTTCACCTTTCTTGAATTTATATCCACTGTAAGATGATTCTATAATCTTTATACATAAGATTTCTAGATCATACTTTCATGTATACTTCCTCAATAACTTTAAAAAATCTTTTGTTGAGACTTCTTCTAGATTTTGGTGCAATATGGACCTACTCAATCATTGAATGACCAGGCACACAAGTTTCTTATTCTTTAAAATACTCATAACGTCAAAATATTACTCTCTTTTATACAATAATGTATCATGTTCTCAAAGTATATTTAAATTAATCTAAATTATTCATCACTTTCATGCACATATTTATAAAAAGAAATTATTCCTGGGATCTCAATTATTACATGATTTAAAATAATCCTTAATTTATCATTTTAAATCATTCATTTAAATGTGTTATGAATAAACACATTTATTTTTCTCCGTCAAATTTTAATACTTGAATGATGTGGGTATTAATATTATTCATTTTAAATACTCTAATGACCATGAGTATTATTATTTTATGATCATTATTAAATACCTGAATGGTGGGTATTTCATTACTCATCTATTCTCAATTTAATACTCAAGAATTTTGTTGGGTATACTATTTCTTCATAGAGGTCATCACAAACACCTGAGGGAGTCAAGTTCACTAATATTCATGTGGAAGAACCTCCATAGATCACTGTCCATGTTCATGAATCTTAGAAATGGAATTAAACTTATATAATTTATTTAATTCAGTATCTCAAATACCCATGGGTTTGGGTATTTAATTCTTACATGACATCAAGATCACCCAAAACTCACATATGGATGTATTTATATTATTTTGAATACTTGAAGGTATCAGGTCTCATGTTTCTTACCCTTTCATCACCTGTTATTTTGGAATACCTGTTATATCTCATAAAATCACGCAACCACATCAATTTCACCCAATAGAATCAGGTTATCTGTTTCTTTACATGGTAATCAAATATAGGAGTATTCTTGTAATAGTGTGGTTGTCTTCAATTATTAATTAATTTTTTATTATTGAAATGCGAGGATGCATGCATGACCATTTTTATCATAAATGTGAAATAATATCTAAATTTAATTCACCCGGGTGGTTAGATTAATCAGGATACATTACGATTTGGGTTCCTTTTGTTCATGCATCTCCATTTTTGAATATCACATGCAAAAAATTATTTGAATTCACCCAAATCATGAGAGTTGAATGCGGAAAACTTAAATTTTTACGTTTCCTTAGATTGATCTTTGTGGCTTAAAAAATAGTGGATAATCTTCCTGATAAGAACTATGGATAATTGGAGGAAGAAGACATGTTATTTCCTTGACCGAACAGTCTAAATTGAAGAGATATGTTGGTGGTGAAAATGTCTGTATCATTAAAGGTGAAGTTATAGTGAACTGCACAATGTGCTTCCCACATCGACTTATCCATGCTACATGGATATGGTTTATTACTAAATAAATCCCTTTTATAGGCTATAAGTGAGTATGAGGTCTGATCCCAACCACTTCCTTTTTACGCTTCCGCCCCTATAGTGTGGCCTGCCTCTTTTAGAGGGACATTACACAACCTACCTCATTCACCATATACATGGGCGCTCCTTGTACTTGTACAAATCCCACCATGCCACCATGTAGATTCCTTGGGAAGGCTCTTCCATGAGGTTGACCTTGATTCACTCAATTTTGGTTGAGGGATAGTCCTTGGGGGATTATGTGGTCGGTTTATATTTTTAATATAAGGCCCATCCAAAGAATTATCCAAATATTCCACGAATACATTCTTAAAATCTTCAAATTAGATAAATATTTCACCAATCCATTCTCAAAATTCTCAATTTTTCTTCTCAAAATCATCATGAAAAAATGATAATATTTTTTTATGGAATTAAATTAAATCATATTTAATTCTTCTTCATGCGAGTATATATTTCTTAGAATTCAGTTTTTTACTCATGTAATATATAATTTCTTTTTCATGGAATATTCTTCACATCCTCATGAAATAAAACAAATTTCTTGGTAATCATAAATTTATTCTTCATCTTGTAGTAAACAAAATGTTATTAATGACACAAGTCTATGGAACTTAACATCTCCTCAATAAATGTTAGAGTTAACATGGAAAACTACTCAAGCACGATATACAATGAATTCAAGTGAATTCATAACAATCTTACAAGAATTACCACTTCATCCAAACTCAATAAACACATATTGACACAAAAATGACAAAAAATTCAATATTGGGCCCAAAAAATTCAAAGAACACAAACATAATAGATAAACAATTAAAGTGTATAATTCATTTACAGGGGGTGAGGGTAGCATCATCAGCCCATCCACTAATGTCTTAGTGTTCTATCACTGTATAATTACTATAAGAATTATAAGGAAAAAAACAATATGGTATTTCAAGATAAACATACATAAATAATACATTGATACCATGGTTTAATTAATACATCTCACAAATAGTCGCACAAACCCATGACCTAAAGGTTTAGTTTTTTAGAGACTACCTATATAAACATCTTATTTTTCAACTATTGTGGAAATTTCTCCATAACCATGATTCTCTAAACCATATTATAGACATATAATATGATATAATCATCTTCATAAATTGGGGAATAGAAACATAAGAATGATGCTCAGTAAGGGAAAGTTATCAACTAGTCGTAACCATTAGATCATAAACATGAGGGAAAAAATATTTAGAATGTAGATTATCATAAAAATTTAGAACATATTATAAATAAAAAATATTTTATAGAAGTGGAAAAAAATAATAATAATAAAAAATTGTGAAAAAATCCATGTATTCGCACCCTTTGATTTTGTAAACAAATCTAAGTATGTCCACCCTTTAGTTTGTGAAAAAATATAAGTATGGACACATTTCATTATCTTATGAGATATAAAACCCAAAAAAATGAATTATATTATGATATAAGACCCCACCCATCATCATATATACATATGAGTTCCAATAAAAATAAAACCATTTATCTTATTATAAATAACCCATGAGAATAAAATGGGTTTCATGATGTTTCCAAATAGAATCACATAAAAAACTATGATCATTTGATACCAAAAAATATATATCAAAAGGGGTATTTAAGAAGATAACATATAGGTTGATTTATAAACTATTACTTTATTAGAGAAAAATCCTTTAAAAATTGAAGAGAAATCACAAAAAGACTTTTTTTAAAAGGAGTTTCTTAATATCATCTAAAAAAGATGTGATTTTAAAGTCACTTTCTAATAATTTTTAAGATGAAGATAAAAAATTTTAAAATATTATTTAAAAATATATTACAATAAAAATACCTTGATATAAAACAAAACATATGAAAAAAATGTAATCTAGAAGGGAAGAAAATAAGAACATATAAGAGAAAAACCTTTTAAATATTTTAAAAAACCTTTATTAAAAACCAACATCATCAAAAGGATACCAATTTTTTTATAAAATTAATTTAGGTGAATAAATGGATCATTAGAGATAAAAAAATTTGAGTTTACACTAGGTATAGGAAAATATTAGCAGGAAGTAAAAACATGGATATGAAGGAAAATTGAATTAAAATAAATGGGAATTATTCTTGATAAAATTTCATTTTCAAAAAATAATATGTCCATCAATGAAGAATAATTTGGTGTGAAACATTATTTTTATATAAAATAAGTTTAAAATACAAAATAACATCATTATAAGTTATAATATATCAATATTGAAATATAATATTCAAAGAGGAGTGATTATGACCCAATAAAAATATTTGAGTCATGAAGACCCCTTACCTTTATTCCTGCATAGTCAAATGTGATATAACTTCCTTTAAAAAAATATAAATATCTTAATATAATATTTAATTACCATATTCATACCTAATTTGTTTTATAATTTTCATTTATAATCCTCATCTACATGTATATTTGTTAGTTTCTTCATATTTTCCCACATCAGATGTTTGTAGTTTTGACCATTTGTATTAGTTTCATAGGAGCAGTGTCAGTATTTGTTAATCTTCCAAATTTCATCATTAAAATTTCAATAAATTTATTTTAATGGATTCATTATATTTATTTATAAAGTTTAGATTTCCCTTGATGAGTGTTTCACTCTTTTTCCTTGAAGATGCGATCAATAACAAACAGTATTCAATGATCTTCTTAACCAACAAAAGGTGTTTTCATAATTATTGATTTAAGAATCGATGTAACGTTTCTAGAACAAAAAAAATTAAATATTTATATCATATTATATCATTAATTATGTTTTCATAGTCATTCATGATATAGTCTCAAATCATTGTTCAAGTAGGTGGTTAACCTGAAAAAACATGAACATACCATGATTATTGATGATCATGTGGTGATTAAGATAAAAAATAATTACAAAAGTAGAATAATGATATGATTGAGTTTTTATTAGTTTGATATATCATAATTACAAAGGAAGTATAAGAATAAGTAATGGATATAAAAAGATTACATAATTTGAATAAAATATTTTACTCTTAGTATGCTTGTTTTAAGTGATTGAATTTATGATGACCATTTATTGAATATATCATTAAAATGTTCTAATTTTTTTTCATAAAAGAACCTTAATGATATAATAAACATCATATTTATGGTAAAACCCTAAGATTTTGAAATAGAAACATCATGTTTGATAGTGTATATGACACAAAACACCAGGCTTATAAGATAATGTAACACACTGAGACTTTATGATATATTTTTCTAAAAAAATTCAATATCTTTAATATCTTGTGATGCACACAACACTAGGTTTAAATAAAGCATGATACTCTATTAAAATATTATTATTTAAAAATTACCATTATAACATACTTGTTAAGTTGGAAGGTATGAATATGATTAACTAAATTATGAAATTATATGGTTTACAAATGTATAAAATAAATTTAATGGTTTTATATTAATTATAAATAAAATAAAAATCATTCAAAATAAAAAGAAATGTTTTCCAAAAAACTATATTTTTATAAAATGCGGTTTCATCACCCTTTGTGCACATAATTTAAAATTAATTTATACCACGTTTAGAAAATTTATTTAATAAAATAATATTTATTTTTGTAATATATGTGTCAAAATTATCTTTTGGTTAATTTTTTTTATTTTTCTGAAAAGATTATTTTTTCGATACAAAGTAAAAAATACGGATTTTTATTGAAAAATTCCATTTTTTAGATTATTTACAAGGTTAAATTTTATTTTAAATTTGTTTTAAAGTAAAATTAGTAAAATTATATTATAATTTAACTAATTTATATCATTTTAATCAATTTTATATTGAATTATGATATAAAAACTTTTTAAAACTTTTGAATGTTTTTCTTTGGAAAAATAATTTTTTGACGAGTTTGTGGGTTTAATTTTATATTGAATTTTTAAAATTATATGAATTTAATTTTGAGAAATAAATTCAATATTTAAAATCATAATAATTTATATTATATATTATGGTAAAATTAATTTTTGACCATAATGAATAGTGAAAACAATCAAAATTATTCATTACGGTGAAGGTGAAAATGGGTTTACTAGGGGATAAACTAAGAATATAAATGTTAAAAATGCCATAAAAATTTTAAAAGCAATTTTTATAGGAATATTACAACCTTATAAATTATAATTTTATTGAATAAAAAAATCTGGAGGCTTTTGGCATGTAAAAAATGTGGGTTTCACTTTATCTTTTCAAAAATTCCATGTGTGTCCTCTCCCCCACTTATCAAAGGCCACCCCGCTACTCTCTTATTCACACTTCCAAAACCATTTGGTTCAGAAAATAATAGAAAAAATACCTTTATTACTTTTCTCCCCAAATCATAGAGCCCTTATTTTTATTAGGAATCCCTCCTAAGAAAGATTTAGGTATAAACTTAAAGATGCTCTATGAAAAAGTGGTATAATTATTAAACGTGTGTATTTATTTTATTTGTTTAAACTGAATTACAAAAACATTCAACTGTGATAATATAATAAGGATTTATAATCTATATAAATAGTTTTTATTATGTTAATTCCATAACCCTTATCTATCTACAGTTTTATCAAATGGTAAACAAAACTGTCGATCGTGTGTATGGAAGACAACCACCTTACGAACCAATGCAATTAATTTTCCATAAAAACATTTAAAGGATATTTATAATGATGTATTTAACATATTTATATAATATTTATGAAATTATTATACTTATTGAATTATTATATCACATATACCTTCTTACATACTATTCTGTGGGAGGATATGATAACGTCCCTCGTGTGTACGATGGATTACTGCCTCACGAAGAAATGTGATTAATTTTTATCTTATGATTTACATGTAATGTATTAATATAAATTTAATGAGTAAATTTAATATTTATGACATAAAAATGCTTCTAGAAATATAATATCACATCTAACTTCTTACCTTCTAATCCGTTGGAAAACAATAACGTCGATCGTGCGCACGTGTAGACTACCGCCTCCATGTAGTAATGTGAAATGTTTTTATTTTATTTTTATATGGATTTTAGTAATGATATATTTGATTAATATAAATGATATATATAATATAATAATAATTCTATAAAGTTTAATTAAAATTTATTTTCCTTTCACCCCATGTTTCAAGAAAAATGGAAATGACATTCATGCGTACGTATGAATTATTGTCTCTATAAACGGTGTAATAAATTTTTATCTTTAAATTTTATGGATTATTATAATTTAATATATAATAAATATATATTATATTTAAATAATGGTTAAAATTCCATAGATAATGGATCCATGATCAAAGTAAAAGGACTGAAATTACCAAACCAAAACCTACATGAAAAACAAAGCAATTATCACCTGAAATAATGATTTTAACAAAGAAATGTTAATAAAAAAGTGATAAAATACTATAATAAAATGATATATGGATTGAAATATATTATTATAGTTCTATAATATATTTATAATAAACCTATATTTATTATAAAGGAGGTTCGAACATGTATGAAGGAAATCAGACCCAAGGTAAGGGTTTCTCGCCTCAATTTTACTTCAACGATATGTATTCCATATTAAACACTTAGTTATTTTCTATGGTGTATATAATTCCCCTTTTGATATGTCATAGAATGAATATATTTATCTTCATGGTATTTGAATTTTCATCTGAAGTTATTTATTTCATAGGGGTTATGATTCAAAAGTTTCCAAAGTGGTAAGAGTTTATTTCATAATCTTATCAGTATTCAGAATTGTTTATGTTTAAGTATCACTTAGGGGATTTATTTGATATTTATATATTAAAAATAATTATTTTTTATTCTACTATGGTTATTCATGAAATGTTTCAAGAAATATTACCATTATATTCCCTTTGGTACTTAATATGATTGAGAAAATATTTATAAGCAAATCTTAATTTATTTATCTCTTTAGTCAAAAATCCCTTTTCTTATAAAACCTAGTTTTATGGAAATGTTTTTGAATTTTTTTTAATATTATATAAATAATTTACTAAATAAATTTTTACCCATGTTTAACTTTTAATTTTTTTAAAGTAATCTTCATGTTGTTTTCTAAATAATCCCCATTTGGATTTTACCAAAAATGTCAAAGGAATATTTTATTTAACATGTACGACATGTATATAATTTCCAACCATCATGGACACTTAATATTTTAAATATTATTTTATTATTTTAAAATTTTATTTTCAAGGAAAATTATTTTCAAAATATTTTGTGAACTTTTAGTTTTAAAAATATTTTCAAATTGAAAATGATATTGTCTTCAAAAAAGTTTTTAATTGACTTTTTATGGTATTTATATTCATCAAAGACATAAAAACTTAATTTTACTTATGATATATTAGGGATATATTTTAATGGTACCATATTTATTATTTCTATAGATTTTTTATGGTTAGTTTGACTGGGGGTATACTATTTTGATAGCATTCACCATATTACTCTTAATGGTTTATAATTATGTTTATTTATTAGGGAAAGTATTAACATATTGTATAATAGTTTTTTATATGAATGTTTATTTTGATTATGATTCACCCCATTCATATTAGGAATGAATTGGACTTATTAAGTGATAAATGGGGCCCACTATAGCCCATTGAAGCATTACTAGGTCTCATGAGACAAACTATCTTGGGTATTTGTCTGAGACCTTACCCATTTTCGTAATATGTATTAGCATGAGGCCTTGATGGTATGAGTGTTGTAACACCCCGAGCTTCCATGATACGCTTCTCATTCAATAATGCAATAGCTTGCATTGTACGCAACTTCGAGTTCTAAAACACCGCGACTAATCAAAGTAGCCGTTATGAATAGTAATAACCACTTTTTAAAATTATAGAAATTTTATATTTCAAAATGGACTTCATTTTTGTATTCGGAATATCGAAATTATCCTAAGTTGAATTTTTTGTAACTTTCTGAGAACTTCCGATTTTCTTATGAATAGTGAAAAATACTTAAAACAACTTTTTTAATCAAAATAATTTATAGTGATAAATTATACTATTTAGTGCTTTTAAAGTATAATTAGAATATATTTTTACCATTTTATCCAATGGTGGTCATTAGAATTAATTTAACATTGAAATTGGACATAAACAATTGCCAATCTTTTGATATAAATTATTTCTTAAAAACACGCTATTTGTTGTGACAGCGGGAATTAATTATAAAATTAATTAATTCAACTTATATGTTTGGAATTTTTTAAAATAGACATCATTTTTGGATTCGGAATATCAATTATAGCTTAGGGTGAAATTTTGGCATTATTCTGAAAAACTTCAATTTTTGATGAATAGTGAAACCACTAAGTGGTAGTTAAATAACTGATTTTTCGTTTAAATGAAATATTACCACTTCTGTGATTTGATTTTCAAAAATCCTACATACATGGTTGTCATTAAGAAGTAAAATGTGGTTCAATGAGATTAAAATAAATTTTTGGTGAATAGTAACTTTTAAGTTCTTAATTGCGATTAGAGGTAATTAGTGTAGTTTAAGGTACAAATAATGTTTTAATAATATGATATGAGATTGACACTTGTCCTACTCCTATTGGATGATTCATGGCCGACCAAGACAACCCATGGGTCAACTTGGGGACCCCATGGAGCCACTTTAGTTGGAAAATGACATTAATATATATTTATTTAATGTTAAAATTAAATGGACACAAACATGAGTTATTTTACTAAAACAGTTTTTAAGTGGGGTTACACAAGTCCAAATTTTGATTATAAATATTAATTAGAAAGCTAAAAAGATTTCCTACATCATAGTATTTTTTTATAATTTTTAGACATTAAATAAATTAAATTATTTATGACATCATGATGATGCAGCGATGACCTCATTATTTAACGATTTTAATAAAATGAAAAGATATTGTAATATCCAAGGCTTACACTTGTCCAAAGCCTATTGGATGAGTAGATTTCGAACCATTATCATCTTATCCTCGAATTATATAAGTTTGGGACCTCTAAAATCCGAAACGCATTTTATAATAAAGTGACTTTTCTTTACTTTCCAAGAGTGCCCCTCCTCTCCACTTATAAAAGGCCCCCACCTCTCCCACCTTATTCACACCTTCAAGCCATTTGGCTCGGCCAAACTCTGCCAAAATACTCTCCCAACTCCCCCCTCTTACTCCTAGAAGCCTCACTTTGGGTAGAACTCTTCTCAAGGAAGCCTTTGGCTCAAATCAAAAAGAGTTACCCGATTTTGAGGTAATGTCTTCTCTAATGTTGTTTTGTTTTATTTTTCTTCTCCAACCCCCTAAACTCTTTTTATTAATTTCTTTTGTAACAACAACAATATCCTCAATATACTAGGATGTTGTTATAAGAAGGATTCGAGATACACTTACACACACCTACATCTAATGGTTAAAGAACATACGGTTTCTGTGGATGGCGAATTTCTGCCTCACGAAACGATGATTGTTCAACACTCATATAACACCTTCAAAGGTGGCCATTAAGATGTCACTATTTTTATATATGATATATAATATGTTTATGTTTTACTTATGCTTCTGTATTTCTCATTTATGTCATACTTTATGATTTCCATTATGGGTAAAACGCGATAATTTCATTTTAGGAAGTGCGGACTACCGCCCCCTCAAAGTGATTTGAATCGTTAATGCCATATGTAGGATGTATAAAGGATGGAGTAAATGGTATTATACACTATATTATACTGGAATTATATTATAAATTTATATCATTATGATTTCGTTCCATTAAATATGAAATTGAAATGAAAGTAGTGTTCATGCGTACGTACGGCTTACCGTCTCCATGAACGGTGCATTTCATTTCTTACCTCTAAATGTTACATAATATTATAAATGAATGTATATAATGGATATATAAGATATATATGACATCTAATCATGAATATAATTCTGTATATAATGGATATTTCACCACATGAACAACTTGTAATTATAAGAAGTTTATTTTTGACTCAAGTACCAAAGATCGACAAAACGACCGTTATTAACTTAAATAATTAAATAATGTTCATAACATGGTAATAAGTGATATAAATGGAATAATGAACATGAAAAAGGTTCTTAAGTAAATATAAATTAACTCTAGTTTATTATTCAGGAGGTTAAAGAACGGTCGAGTCAGGACAAGACGCAAGGTAAGGGTTTACTTCACAACCTCTTCATTATCCAAGGTTGTTTATACATAATTATCTACTGGGACCTCGTTATCATCCACATCCATGTTTATTCAAAATATATTTCAAAACATTTTTATTATTTACAAGAATATGGGTTAAAGTCATTTATACCCTTTTTGACTTTTTATAAGAGGAATCTTTCCGTCGTTTTCAAAACAAGGTCCTTTTTAACCTTTTCGACAGAATTGAGGTAAGAATGTTTTTTTTAACTTATACGGCGGGTGCGGTTATTTTCTGCCGTTATAAAATCTTCATAGCTTTCCTTACAAGCTTATAAGAATATTTTCAAGAAAATGTTTTGTTCTTAAATGATTTCAAAAATAGAAAGAGATATTTCTCTAAAAAGTGTTTTGATCTATGTCAACATCCTTTGATGGATTTTACGCTTATTAGAAGTTGATTTATTATAATACAAAACTTCTATATTGTATTGAAGGTTTTGTGATATGTTTGACTGTGGATGTGCTATTTTATACCATTCATAGTTTATGGTGAAATTATTGACATTTCGTATGCTAGTTTTAATACGAATGTTTATGTTATGTTTAAACCTTTTCATATGGGAATGCATTGGACTTAATAAGTGACGGGTGGAGCCCACTTTAGCTCCTCAATGCATCGGCAGGTCTCATGAGACAAACTAGTGTCTTGGCACAAGGCCTTGACAAAATCTTATTTGTGGTCTTGGCACGAGGCCTTGACTACGTGGTTATGATAGTCTGGTATTATGCATTCCATCATTGTGAAAGTGGTTATTGATATTGCACGTGATTATTCGACCAGTAGAATATCCATGTGAAGAAGTGAATGGCATTATCTCATTTTACTTTTGCCATATTATGTTGATGTTCAAGTTTAAAAGGCTTTTGTTTTAGTTATACATTGCCTTAAATTTTTATGTTTATTTATGAAAGCTTCTGCAATATTGTTATCCTTACTGAGCATCTGAGCTCACCGCTTTCAATGTTTTAATATTTTCCAGGATGTGAAGAAGTATTTTATGAATGACCTACAGGGATAGTCAGAAGAGGATATGAGTGTGGACTATGAAGACTTTGTTATTAGTTTTTCACTTTATGATGTAATGTAAGACTTATGAATGTATCTAGTGTTTCCAAGGCTACTAAACTAATCGGTCTTTCGAGACTTGATCTTTTGTGATCATGCCAATGTTACGAAGTAATGCACCGACTCTGGGTAGCTGGGGTCGGGGCGTTACAGTTGGTATCAGAGGAAGTTTAGTACAAACCTTGGAAGCTAGATTTAGATAAACTCTGATTAGAGCACGTAGAACTAAGATGAACTTTGAGGATTAGTATAGAAGAACTTCCTAGAATTTTGGTATTGTAGAGATTTTGTGAGTTTTCCGAGCAATACATCCCTGTCTGGATACGAGAAGGTAGAGGCGGCCCTGGCACAGATGTTCCTAGGGATAAAACACGAAAACACCACTTTGAGCTAGACTCGAACGGGAACTGGTGCACGACAACGGGCCTTGCTGCACTCTTGGTTACGACACTCCCGGGGGATATGCTTAGGATAACTCTCATTTTCTTTACAAATAATTATGAAGGGTTTATGAGTATATAATTCTTCAAAGAAAACATTTTTATGATTATGGATTATATCCATAAATAGTTCAATTTATGTTAAGTGTTTTATAAGTATGGGATTATGAATTTTGATTCATAAACTGATCTAGTTTATGCCATTGTTTAGAAATGGCGCCTAGTGGAAGAAATGGAAACCGTATCAATGCACGCACTCCATGTAGGGATTGCCCTCCTGCTCAAGATAATTATGGTGGAGCTAGTGATACAACTGGTGCTGATCAGCTTCTCACCATACTGGGACAACTCACGCAGGTTATGAATAATAACCTTACTCGTATGGAGCACCCTGATCCGCAACGTGGAGGATCAATGTTAGACTGCTTCATGAGGCAACAACCACCAACCTTCATTGGGAGTAAAAATCCTATAGTAGCTGAGCAATGGATAAATTCCTTAGAGAAAATATTCCATGCCTTGGGGAGTAGTGAAAGGGAGAAGGTTGTCATGACAGTTTACCGCCTCACTGGAGATGCCGATCAGTGGTGGTCGCTGATTCAAAACACAAAGGAAGATGATGACGTATCGAATATGGAATGGAGGGAGTTCAAAGAGCTTTTCTTAGAAAAATACTTTCCTCGTGACCATCGAGCAGATATGGAAAGGCAATTTATGAGTCTGAGGCAGAAGGAGGATGAGAATGTCGCAAAGTATGAGGATAACTTTACAAGGTTAGCGAGGCATGCTACCGATTATATACGTAACCCAAGGAGTAAGATTGATCGTTTCTTTGATGGGTTAAAACCATTTCTCCGTCGATCATTAGTATCACAATCCTTCTCATCATACGAAGATATTGTCTCGTGTGCTATCAAGACAGAAAAGGAATTCTCTAAGTCTTATGACAACAAAGTAAAGCAAGAGAAGAAGAGAATGGTGGAACAAGAGACAGATAAAGGGAAAAAGGAAAAGAAGGATTTTCCATTATGTGATAATTGTGGGAAGAATCACCCTGGTACGTGCCTAAAAGGAATGGGAGTTTGTTATAAATGTGGAGAAAAGGGTCACCAGGCTCGTGATTGCAAGGGAAAGAAAGAGGCTGTCAAAGTTGAATGCTACAATTGTAGGGAAATGGGGCATTATGAAAATGAATGTCCTAAGCGTCAAGGAAACTTACCTCAGAAAAGGCCAAGGGATCAAGGACAATCTTATGCTGTTACTACAGTTGAAGCAGAATAATTAATGTATTGGTGCTTTTGGACTCAAGGATTATATTCTGGTTATAAGAATAATGTGATATATATAAAGACTGTACTGCAGTACTTTTTTATTTCAGTAAGGTTTTAATATGATTAAGGTAATCATATTTTTAGTATGTGACAATAAGAGAAAATTTTCTTTGTTTGGGGAATCTGATGTTACAATTGATTTTGGAATTTAGAGACCTTTTAGAGAAAGTCTGGACGAAGGTATTTTGGATAACTATAAAGGTTGGAATGGATTAAGTTGAACTTTGGATTGTATTGTTTAAGGTTAAAACATTTATGAAGATTATTTTTGGAATAGTATAGTACTATATTTTTAGGAAAAGGACAACCTGCAGGGTGGAGCATAACCCGTCGTGTCGGACAAAGCTGCAGGAATCGAACCCACAACCATAGTGCGACAAGCCTTAATTTCCTACCACTAGCCTACAGGAAGTCCCTGGTTATTACAAAATAGTTTTACTAATCTAAATGGTATGTGTTAACATTTATAACCTTATACAATTAGGATAAATAGAATATTTTTGAGTTCCGTTACCATTTGGAGTAAAAGTTGGGTTTGTGGTAAAAATTTATTAACGAATGAAAGTATACATAACAAGTATGTATATTCCCTTACGTTCTTAGTAAATCTCCTAAATAAATTCCTCAACATTATAAAAGGTAACTTAAAACAAAAATGTTGTCGGTTAACTTTTCCAACTGGGGATTCAATGACCGTTTAACCAATCACAAGTTTGTGATTTTCTTGTGGTTAAACTTTCTCCTAATCCTGTTTTCTATAACTCTCCATCAAACCTTGATGGTTTGTTTTTCTTCCATATCCATATTTTCATAGAATCCTAGAATGGGCTATATCGGGTGACCTTTGTACTTATCTTGCTTTCTTTTAATGTTATATATTTATTAACCTTATTTCTGATGTGGGTTTTCCTCAAAGGTATTTTCTCTTTTCAACCTTTTTTTTTCAAAGAAAAATTTCAAATTGCGAGGACGCAATTTATTGAAGGAGGGGAGAAGGTAACACCCCGAGCTTCCACGATATGCTTCTCATTCAATAATGCAATAGCTTGCATTGTACGCAACTTTGAGTTCTAAAACACCGCGACTAATCAAAGTAGCCGTTATGAATAGTAATAACCACTTTTTAAAATTATAGAAATTTTATATTTCAAAATGGACTTCATTTTTGTATTCGGAATATCGAAATTATCCTAAGTTGAATTTTTTGTAACTTTCTGAGAACTTCCGATTTTCTTATGAATAGTGAAAAATACTTAAAACAACTTTTTTAATCAAAATAATTTATAGTGATAAATTATACTATTTAGTGCTTTTAAAGTATAATTATAATATATTTTTACCATTTTATCCAATGGTGGTCATTAGAATTAATTTAACATTGAAATTGGACATAAACAATTGCCAATCTTTTGATATAAATTATTTCTTAAAAACACGCTATTTGTTGTGACAGCGGGAATTAATTATAAAATTAATTAATGCAACTTATATGTTTGGAATTTTTTAAAATAGACATCATTTTTGGATTCGGAATATCAATTATAGCTTAGGGTGAAATTTTGGCATTATTCTGAAAAACTTCAATTTTTGATGAATAGTGAAACCACTAAGTGGTAGTTAAATAACTGATTTTTCGTTTAAATGAAATATTACCACTTCTGTGATTTGATTTTCAAAAATCCTACATACATGGTTGTCATTAAGAAGTAAAATGTGGTTCAATGAGATTAAAATAAATTTTTTGTGAATAGTAACTTTTAAGTTCTTAATTGCGATTAGAGGTAATTAGTGTAGTTTAAGGTACAAATAATGTTTTAATAATATGATATGAGATTGACACTTGTCCTACTCCTATTGGATGAGTCATGGCCGACCAAGACAACCCATGGGTCAACTTGGGGACCCCATGGAGCCACTTTAGTTGGAAAATGACATTAATATATATTTATTTAATGTTAAAATTAAATTGACACAAACATGAGTTATTTTACTAAAACAGTTTTTAAGTGAGGTTACACAAGTCCAAATTTTGATTATAAATATTAATTAGAAAGCTAAAAAGATTTCCTACATCATAGTATTTTTTTTATAATTTTTAGACATTAAATAAATTAAATTATTTATGACATCATGATGATGCAGCGATGACCTCATTATTTAACGATTTTAATAAAATGAAAAGATATTGTAAAATCCAAGGCTTACACTTGTCCAAAGCCTATTGGATGAGTAGATTTCGAACCCTTATCATCTTATCCTCGAATTATATAAGTGTGGGACCTCTAAAATCCGAAACTCATTTTATAATAAAGTGACTTTTCTTTACTTTCCAAGAGTGCCCCTCCTCTCCACTTATAAAAGGCCCCCACCTCTCCCACCTTATTCACCCCTTCAAGCCATTTGGCTCGGCCAAACTCTGCCAAAATACTCTCCCAACTCCCCCCTATTACTCCTAGAAGCCTCACTTTGGGCAGAACTCTTCTCAAGGAAGCCTTTGGCTCAAATCAAAAAGAGTTACCCGATTTTGAGGTAATGTCTTCTCTAATGTTGTTTTGTTTTATTTTTCTTCTCCAACCCCCTAAAATCTTTTTATTCATTTCTTTTGTAACAAAACCAGTATCCTCAATATACTAGGATGTTTTTATAAGAAGGATTCGAGATACACTTACACACACCTACATCTAATGGTTAAAGAACATACGGTTTCTGTGGATGGCAAATTTCTGCCTCACGAAACGATGATTGTTCAACACTCATATAACACCTTCAAAGGTGGCAATTAAGATGTAACTATTTTTATATATGATATATAATATGTTTATGTTTTACTTATTCTTCTGTATTTCTCATTTATGTCATACTTTATGATTTCCATTATGGGTAAAACGCGATAATTTCATTTTAGGAAGTGCGGACTACCGCCCCCTCAAAGTGATTTGAATCGTTAATGCCATCTGTGGGATGTATAAAGGATGGAGTAAATGGTATTATACACTATATTATACTGGAATTATATTATAAATTTATATCATTTTGATTTCGTTCCATTAAATATGAAATTGAAATGAAAGTAGCGTTCATGCGTACGTACGGCTTACCGTCTCCATGAACGGTGCATTTCATTTCTTACCTCTAAATGTTACGTAATATTATAAATGAATGTATATACTGGATATATAAGATATATATGACATCTAATCATGAATATAATTCTGTATATAATGGATATTTCACCACATGAACAACTTGTAATTATAAGAAGTTTATTTTTGACTCAAGTACCAAAGATCGACAAAACGACCGTTATTAACTTAAATAATTAAATAATGTTCATAACATGGTAATAAGTGATATAAATGGAATAATGAACATGAAAAAGGTTCTTAAGTAAATATAAATTAACTCTAGTTTATTATTTAGGAGGTTAAAGAACGGTCGAGTCAGGACAAGACGCAAGGTAAGGGTTTACTTCACAACCTCTTCATTATCCAAGGTTGTTTATACATAATTATCTACTGGGACCTCGTTATCATCCACATCCATGTTTCTTCAAAATATATTTCAAAACATTTTTATTATTTACAAGAATATGGGTTAAAGTCATTTATACCCTTTTTGACTTTTTATAAGAGGAATCTTTCCGTCGTTTTCAAAACAAGGTCCTTTTTAACCTTTTCGACAGAATTGAGGTAAGAATGTTTTTTTTAACTTATACGGCGGGTGCGGTTATTTTCCGCCGTTATAAAATCTTCAAAGCTTTCCTTACAAGCTTATAAGAATATTTTCAAGAAAATGTTTTGTTCTTAAATGATTTCAAAAATAGAAAGAGATATTTCTCTAAAAAGTGTTTTGATCTATGTCAACATCCTTTGATGGATTTTACGCTTATTAGAAGTTGATTTATTATAATACAAAACTTCTATATTGTATTGAAGGTTTTGTGATATGTTTGACTGTGGATGTGCTATTTTATACCATTCATAGTTTATGGTGAAATTATTGACATTTCGTATGCTAGTTTTAATACGAATGTTTATGTTATGTTTAAACCTTTTCATATGGGAATGCATTGGACTTAATAAGTGACGGGTGGAGCCCGCTATAGCTCCTCGATGCATCGGCAGGTCTCATGAGACAAACTAGTGTCTTGGCACAAGGCCTTGACAAAATCTTATTTGTGGTCTTGGCACGAGGCCTTGACTACGTGGTTATGATAGTCTGGTATTATGCATTCCATCATTATGAAAGTGGTTATTGATATTGCACGTGATTATTCGACCAGTAGAATATCCATGTGAAGAAGTGAATGGCATTATCTCATTTTACTTTTTCCATATTATGTTGATGTTCAAGTTTAAAAGGCTTTTGTTTTAGTTATACATTGCCTTAAATTTTTATGTTTATTTATGAAAGCTTCCGCAATATTGTTATCCTTACTGAGCATCTGAGCTCACCCCTTTCAATGTTTTAATATTTTCCAGGATGTGAAGAAGTATTTTATGAATGACCTACAGGGATAGTCAGAAGAGGATATGAGTGTGGACTATGAAGACTTTGTTATTAGTTTTTCACTTTATGATGTAATGTAAGACTTATGAATGTATCTAGTGTTTCCAAGGCTACTAAACTAATCGGTCTTTCGAGACTTGATCTTTTGTGATCATGCCAATGTTACGAAGTAATGCACCGACTCTGGGTAGCTGGGGTCGGGGTGTTACAAGTGTGATGTCCAAAATTATGAATTCCCTCATTATGAGATTATTTCTTGATGTGCATGTGATTATTTAATTAGTTATAATATCCATGGATAAGTTTCAAGCTCACGTGATTATTTATATGGTTTTATTTGATTATCATTTATTACTTCCATATTATGAGAATGTTATTTTTTTAAATGTAATGTGTTTTAGTTATTTAACTTTATATATTTATTATGATTATTTATTCATGATATCTTCTGATGTACGAATAACCTTATTGAGAATCTAATATCACCCCTTTCTTATGTTTTATTTACCCCAAGGTTCCAAGAAGAATTTTATGATTGATATGCAGGGATATTCGAAGAGAAATATGGATTTCTCAAAGAAAACACCTTTTGTATTTTATATGTTCAATTATAATGTGAATTTCAAGTATTTATATAGTTTACTAAGACTACTAAAATATTTGGTCCTATGAGATGTGATTCCTTTTATCTTATGACAATGTAATAAAGTAACCACTGACTCTGGGAAACCAGGGTCACGGTCTTTAGATTTATCCACTAAACTTATTCTCATAAACATCTAGGTAAGAAAGTGATGAAAAGAAAAACTGAAATCAATCATTCCATGGAGGCAGTAGTCTATACATATTCATGGTTGATGACTTTACTTTATATATAATGAGAGAAATTTATAATATATTTTATCATTTAAAAATTAAAAATATGTTTTAAAAATAATAATAATTTATTAAATTCAACATTAGGTCCATTAGTATAAGTTAGTTAGGGAAAATGAAACATGACACTTTGTGGAGGCTGTATTTCACACACACACACACACAAATATCATTTTCACATTTCTTAAGGGGAAAAGGAAAGGGTTTTTAATGGATGTTCCATCATTATAATAAAATATCTATATATTAGCGATACTAATGTTATTAATTTAATATTGTGTAATGTATTTTCAGGAAGAAGAAGATAACATAAATAAATAGGAAAGAGAGAGGTTATGAACTTATACCTAACTTCTTAGATTATCTCATTTTCAAAGGGGGTTAATCCCTTGAGGGGTAGTATTTTGAGAAGAACAAAACCTCTTTAAGGTGTCTAGGAATGTTTAGGGGATATTTGGGTAGATTTGGCACCAAAATAATGGGATTGTGGTGTGAGGTGAAGTGAGGAGAGGGGATCCCCTTTTATAAGAGAAAATGGATGACATTTCTACAAATACCCATAAATTTTCAATAATGGGAATTCAATATCAAGGAAAGATGCTCTAAAATTTAAAAAATAATGGGCTAAATAAGTGATAAGGTTGAGATATCCTAAAACCTATTTTTTCACACATGTTTTAAACATGTTTCAACCCCTTTACCCCTTGAATTATTATGTTTTCCATTTTAGCTATTCCCACATCATCTAGTTTTTACCTAAGGTAACATAATCTTCATGCCTAAAATAAAATGGAAATTATGAAATAATTTAGTCCTATAAATTCTAAATTTTAAATCAATTTTATCTAGTTAAATTTATAAAAGTGTTAAAAATTAATTTTAATATAATAAATGCATAATGTATTCACTAGTAGATAAACTATTTTTTATGGCACAGTTTTCATGTCATTTTTCATAAAACCAACGTGAAAAAATGGACATCTTCCACACTTTTTACATTGGTTCTATAATTTAACCGATGTGAACAATTTGTTTTTTTACATCGGTTATAGTATAACTAATGTGAAAGTGCTGAGAATATCCATTTTTCACGTTGGTTAGAATATAAACGATGTGAAAAATATTTTAAAAATTTATGAATCAAATGAGGGTTTCATTATGAGGTCTTCCATTATCATGAAAAAGTTCTCATTTCTCTATCACTGAAGAATTAACTCTATGGTTTCTTTAATCTAGTGGTCCAAATCTCCCATTATGATCTAAATTGATCCGTAGGGTTTCTTTGGCCTCATGTTTCGTCAACCTCGGGTTATGAATCAATAATAGATCTGAAGTAAGTCTCAAACATTTTCTTTTCTCTCTTTTTGGTCATTCTTTGTCTTTTAATTTCTAACCATGTTCTTTATTCTCTCATTACCATCTTCATACATTTGTGTTTTTTTTGCTTCATCATTCTGTGTTGGGTTATAGATATTCTCATCTCCAACTAGCTTTCCTGAAGGTTTGAATATCTTTTATAATGTGTTAATTAGTTGTTCATGATTTTATTTCAAAAATGAATCAGTTTTTATTGATTTTATAACATGTTAATTAGTTTTTCTTGATTTTGTTTCTAGTATTAATTCACTGTTCTTGATTTTATAATGTTTTTATTAATTTCTCATGGTTTTATTTCTAGTATGAATTAGTTATTCACTTTAATTTAGTGATATTGAATTACTTGTTTGGAAGTTACAGTGATTTGATAAATGATACTCATGAAACTTTTGAGACTGTGAGCATCTTTAAGTGGTGTTTTTATGCATGGTCATGTGTCTCAATGGTACTTTGGGGCATTGGAAAAGGGTTGAATGAGTGATGGGACTAATTTTTAAAGTAGCAGACCAACCAAGTACCGTATTAGATAATACTATGTACCATATGAAGTCCCATGAAGAAAGGTTTAATGTGACATTTTTTTAACTAAGACTTAATTTATGATTATATTATATTTTTAATTAAAATATAGTTTTTTTTATAAATAATAAAATATAAATTATTTTTTCTCATTTTATACATTTGTTTATGGATATTTTTGTATATATTTTTTAATAATTTCATAAGGTTATATTAATTTATTTTTACTTGAGACATTTTTAATGGAATCCATTTTGTAATTCCTTCCACATGAATGGATTTTCTCATAAAAAATTCCTATTTTCCTTATAATGTTTTTATTCTTGTTTTTATATATTTTTCAATGTCATTTCTAATATCAATATTTTATAAATAACTAACTTTGTTTTTTATATTTATTTTTGATATTTTTTATAGATAATGAACTGAAGTTGGATTAATGCACCTCAAATAGTTGTTGAATATGAGGAAGGTGTCAGTGCTTTTTTTGGAATTTGCTAAACAAAATGTTACAAACAATGAAATTTTTTCTATCCTTGCCTGAAATGTTTAAATTTGAAGAAGTTGAAATTTAGATAGATAAAATATCATTTAAATTTTCATGATTTTAATTTGAGTTACAACCCTTGGATTTGGGGTGGTAAAACAAGGAATAATTTTAGATCTATTGGTGATGGTGCTTTGCAAGATGATAAATCTGATTATTTTTCTGAAATGATTAGTGATATTTAATTATATGCAATTGAGAAACAACAAAAAATTTAGTGTTTATATTGTGATGATAAAAAACCATTTTATCTGGGTTGTATGAAATATATGATTTTATTGACAATTTTAAGATTAATAAACATGAAGGTGAAACATGGATGAAGTGAAGAGTTTTACAGAGCTAGTACAATTGTTGAAAGACATTCTTCCTAAATACAATGATATTATATATTCACATTATAAGTCCAAGAAAATATTATACCCAATGGGATTGAGGTACAATAAAATACATGTCTACCCAAATTAATGTGTAATATATAGGAAAGAATATGATTTTTTTTCAGAGTGTCCTAAATGCAGGACATCATGATATAAGTTGAAGGAAAAATCATAGGCTGATTTAAAAGTTCTAGAGACCCCTTCCAATGTATTTCAGTATCTTCCTGTAATTTCTCATTTGAAATGTTCATTTTCTAATTCACATGATGTAAAAAGGTTAATATAGAATTATGATGAGTGTATATGCGATGAAGAAATATGACATCCAGCTGATTATCCACAAAGGAAGAAAATTTATCACAAGTTTACTACATTTAGAAATGAATTTTGAAATCTCAGACCTTGACTATGCATAGGTGGAATGAATCCATATCGAAGCCTTAGTAACACACATAGTTCATGTCTTATTTTATTGGTAATTTATGACTTATTTATTAAATTTTGTATAAAGTGAAAATATTTCATGTTGAGTTAAATGATATATAGACCAAAACAACCCAGAAATGATATGGACGTTTTCTTTCAACCATTAGTTAATGATTTGAAACTCTTATATAAGGAAGGTATACGGGTGTATGATTCTTATAAAATTGGATATTTTCATCTTCATGTAATGATTATGTTCACTATAAATGAATTCCAAAAATATGGAAATTTGTTTGGATATAGTGTTAAGGGGCATAAATCTTGTCTAATTTATGTACAATAGACTTCATATTATCAACTGCATCATGGGAGAAAAATAGTATACATGGGTCATTGAAAGTTTTTGACTATAAATTACTCTTATAGAAGATTAAAAAAGGATTTCAACTACTCATAAAAATTTGATATTGCTCCAAAACCTTTATCCACTGATCATTGTTATGAGAGGGTGAAAAACATTGATGTGACCTTCATAAAGAAACATAAATCTGGTAATGATAGAAATATTTGGAAGAAATGATCAATATTTTTTGAGCTACCATATTGAAGATATCATGAGGTGAAACATAACATTGATTTCATGCATGTGAAGAAGAATATCTATGAAAGTTTGATAGGAACATTGTTAGATATTAAAGGAAATACTAAATATGGGTTGAATGAAATAATAGATTTACTCTCAATGGGAATATGTTTGGAGTTGGCTCCCATTCCTGATGGAAGGTGAAAATTCCTACCCACAACTTTTCATACCTTTTATAAGAGGGAGAAAACTAGAGTTTTTAAATGTATTCATGATATCAAAGTGACACATGGTTATTATTCAAATGTCAAAAAATTTGTTTCTTTAAAGGATTTGAAGTTGACAGGTATGAAATCTCATGACTGTCACATCATGATGCAACAACTCCTACCAGTTGAATTGTGTGGAATATTTCCCACCCATGTTAGAATAACTATAATGAAGGTGTGTTATTTTTTAAATATATTTTTAATATGGTTTTTGATTTGAATGATTTTAAAATTTTTGAAAATGAAGTGGTTTCTATACTTTATCAATTGGAATTGAATTTTCCCCCATATTTTTTTAATATCTTGTTGCATTTAATGGTTCATTTGATGTAATAAATAAAGATTTTTAGACCCATATATCTATGTTGGATGTATCCTTTTAAAAGGTATATGAATATATTGAAGGGGTATATTAAGAATCAATATCGACCTAAAGCATCCATTATTGAGAAGTATATTTATGAGTAGGTTTCATATTTTTGTACATGTTATTTGTCTGATCTGGGGCACATGAGATTACCTAAATCTCGCCATGAACAAGTTATTTTTTTAGAAAGAGGATTTGTGGCTTGAAAGTCAAATAGTTGATAGGTGAATAGATAAAGAAGGTAAAATTATACATCTTGAATAACATATATCATTCTCAACCATATATAACATTGAATATTAATTAGTTGAAACAAAGTTATCCAAAGAATAAAGATATGTGGATTTTGAATAATCATAACAAAACATTTTTTCCATGGTTTAAAGAGACCATGAAACCAGATGTATCAGAAAAATTGAGATGGTTAGTGGGTAGTTCAAGTTTAAATTTGATAACATGGTCTGGGAATGAAATTAATGGATATAATTTTCATATGAAATATTAAGATAATAGAAGTGCGGTTCAGAATAGTAGTTTATCGGTGTTCGGAGAAGCAATGAATTTTTCAAGTGCCAAAGACAAACAACCAATCTCCCCATCAATCGCATATTATGGATTCATTGAAAAATATGGGAGGTTGATTACAATAAATTTCAAGTTACAGTGTTTAAGTTTAAATGGTTTATCAGTAAAAACAATGTCTGATATGATGAATTTGGAATGAAATTAGTTAATTTAAATAAATTGGAATACACAAATGATCCTTTTATCATGGAAACACATGCAAAAAAAATCTCTATGTTCTTTTTTAATCTGATATGAATTGGACTATTTTTTTACAAGAAAAAAACAGCATGTTGGTGATGATAAAATTGATGAAGATGCTGATTTATGCGAGATACCTGCATCCATGGAATGATTAACAAATAATATTGATGAACACGTCGAAGACATGATTTATTCCATATAGAAAAATCATGATAAAGGAATTTGGGAAAAAGCCTTTATTACACTTCTAATATTACAGGTAATGTATGTTTAATCATGGTTTACTATTTAAAATTTCTTAAGTTTGATATTTTAATTTTATTTTCCTTATTAAAACACATATTATAACTAATAAGTTATTTTTTTTGTTTTTAATAGTTTAGTTTTGTCTGGTTTTTAATTTTTACCCTTAAAAAAACTTATCTATTTATTGATTTTGTTGAAAATCAATTATTTTAAATTTAACATTTTAAATAAAAATAAAATATATTTTATACGATTATATTATAAAATAATTATTTTTTTGTAAAAAATATTTATTAGGTTAGTGAGTTTTTACTATGTCATTTAATATCTCATTAATATTGTATAGTTTTCATTCATTTATGTCATTTCATATCTCATTAATATTGTGTAGTTTTTATTCATTTATTCCATTTAATCTCTCATTAATATTTTTATCATTTTAGTTAACTATAAAAAATATGAATAAAAATTTGTTACATTTAGTTTAATTTTTTTTGTTTGATAATTGTTAATTTTTCATTTACTTTTGTATGTAATTGTTATATTTGTATATTTTTGTACTAATTGATGTTTCTTTGATTTTTAGGATAATAACAGATCAATCCTATGATCCACCACATATTTCTGGAGATAATCATACTCATACCTTTGGGGAGAAACTTACATGTGATCTTGTTGATGATTCTCCTCATCCTTATTTATATGATACATCTACTTCCATAAGGGAAAAAGAGTTCGAGGGTTGGTAAACATGGTGCTATACATTTACTAAAATTATCAGTTTCCTATAGCCATGAACAGAGGTTACCAATTGACATTAATGATAATGATATTCCAATAGGTCCAAATTTAAAACAATTAAAGTCTTTTTTACTTGTATAGGCTAAAAGGAAAGTTATTATTTTGTTCGAATATTGGCGATGTGTTGAAAAAGTAACATTATCACTATTATGGGAGACCATTTTGGAAAGATTGTTTGTTATTATTTTACTTATCTTGAATTGTTTATTATAATATATTCTTTCCCCTTATTATCAGATGAAATATGATATACCAGACACTGGAGAAGTTAGGAGGAAATGTTTATCATTGGAGGCTTGGAGATGAAGGGATTTTAAATCATCCCTCACATCACAGTTCATTTTTTGGAATAGACAGCATGAAAATCCATTTGATATATATCCATTTATAGATGAAGATACATGGAAACAATTTTTTGAAAGTAGATTATGAGAATAGTTTTTAGTAAGCACAATGTTAAATTTTTAGATGTCTTTTTTATATTAATGACCATGTTAATCATTTCTTTATTATTAATTATGAATTTAAAGAAATCAAAGAGATCTCATCAGAAGATTCAAGATAGAAATTTATACCCTCATACGTTATCTCAGGGAGGTTATACATTATTGGAAGAACACATGGTAGAAGAAAAACTTAAAAGGCTGAGATATGATTCATTAGGATCTGGAGAGGTCCCCCCCACTAGACATGAAAAATAAAAGAGGGATCTAATGAGAAAAAAAGTAAAACATCTTATGGAAGAACCAAGAGTTATAGCTGATAAGATTGTAAGATGTTTATTTATTTATTGAAGTTAAATAAACTCTTTATATATTGTGATTCATTATAGATTTTTTCAAATATTCCATATAGGATTTTATTGAGGAGTAGAGCACAGAGGGGGTCTTTATTGATAAGTGTAGATAGGATATTTTAGTTGGAGCATTCAGAAATCCCAAATACCCAGGTCATGTATGAGGATAACCGATAGGTTTATTGGTAAGAAAAGTGTTTACACATTCCGAAGCTTCTTTAAATAAGAATGTTTATAAAAAATATAATCTTTTGAAAAAAAAATAGGATATTCAAGAGATAATGGATGATAGGATTAGAGATTTGGTATATGGGATGTTTACAGGCATGCAATGTCAGTTTCATCCTACCGATCTGAATCCTCCACCTCCTCCAACAGATCCCACTCATCCTCCTTATCCTACTCACACATATGACTTTCTAGACCACAATCCTTCTTATCCTACCCCAACACCCCCTCCTCCACAACTTCCAACCTACTGTGAGTTATATGTTGATGATCCTCATTATATTGTTGCACATAAAATTATATATTATATCAGCGATACCCTTCATCATCACTAGATTGAGATAGAGAATCATAGAGTCACTGTACAAGATATTATAGATAGATCAACAAAAATACCATTTCCTACAAATGAAGTGTAGTTGGACAAAGTATCAGTCATTTTTTGGTTTTTCCATCTAGAATAATTCAACATGTTATCATAGAGGTATGTATATATGTTATATTTTATATAATTTTTAAGTAAATTTGTTTTCTCATTTTGATATTTATATATTTCTTTAATTTTTTATAGGAATACTTTAAAGGTAAATAAATACTGTATAGACAATAAAAAATTAAAATTTCCATGACTTCATATATAAATTCTAACAGTCTTGACTGATTATCAACATACTCAAATTGTTATTTGGAGTATAGAAAATTCCATTTGATGCTGGTATTTGTGGGTGTGAAATGACTATGGGGATTTTTAAAAATGGTATCATGGATATTATAGCTAGAGATCAATTATGAATCAGCATAATGCAAATTTTTTCCATGTAATCCGATTAACAAAATTTGACCTTTACATTAATTTATTAAAAATTTATAATTATGTCAACTTTGTATTAGGTATCTATATAAAATGTGTACAGAGCATGAAAAGACATATGTATATGGATTTATGGACCCACAATTTATTTCTCTTATAGATTTGATAATGACCGATGCTGAAAGAATAATTTATATAACTGAAAGATTTTAGAGGAATGTCATCATTCAGTGTTGGATGTTTCCATATCTTGAAAGGTATGAAATATTTTTTCTCATAATGTGTTATATCACTTAACATATTAAAAAATTATATCAAAGTTTCTTTTATATCAGTGGTTATTGGATTTTGGGTGTTTTATGTCCAAGAGAGAAGACATTGTATTGGTTATTCTATATCCATAGGGAAGTGGTAGAAAATCTTAAAAATGTATTAAACATGTAAGTTTTCTTATTTTAAAAAATGTTTATACTATATTGAATAAAATTTATTATATTCATATTATTTTAAAACAGGGGATGAAATTTAATTAGAGAGATGAAAAAAAGAAGAGAGCCAAGATCAAAATTTTAAAGGCTAAGGTGAATTTTCATTTAAAATTAATAAAAATTGGATATATTAATTAATTTTTTTGAATTAAAATCTATTTGAAATAGTGTAATGAACAAAAAGGTGAAATTTAATGTGGATATTATGTTTTAATATTCATATATGAATTAATTTCAACTGGGATATTTACAACGTTTCATAAGGTTAGATTTCTTTATAAATCTTTTCGTAATATTTAATATGTTTTATTGAAAATTCATGTCAAATTATTTCTGTATTATTTTTGTAGATTTTTGATGACAAAATTTCTTATATTTTAGAGGATTTGAGACATTTAAAAATTGAATGGGAAAATAATTTTACAGGTTTGATTAGTTTTTATTTTATTTGAAAGTTCAATTATATGTGTCTTTTTTCACCTTTTCTGTTGCCTTTTCTACTAGATTTTCTACTATTTTTTAGGCTACTACTATGGTGGAGGATGAATCACTGTATATTTCTTTAATTTTTTCCACATTGGTTATTGGAAAACTAACATAAAAAAAATTATACACTATTTGTCATGTGAGTTATTGGATAATCGATGAGAAAAACTATATATCACATTGGTTATTTAAAATAACTGATGTGATAAATGGAGGATATTTATTTTTCATTTAGGTTATCCAATAAACGATGTGAAAAACCATTTATCATGTCATTTATTCAAAATAAACTAGATGATAAATGGTGCATAATTTGTTTTTCACCTTGGTTATTGGATAACCAACATGAAAAAAATTGGATATATTATTTATTATGTTAGTTTTAATTAAACAACATGAAAAATTTATTTACTACATCCCTTATAATAACACCACTTCAAAACTGACATGAAAAATCATAAAAAACAAATGTGAATTTTTTATACACTAGTGATTAAAACATTTTTTTTGAAAAATATTACTTGAGTTCTAAAATATCAATCATAGGTATATAAACTATAATCAATATTTTAAAATGTATAATTTAAATTATAAAATACATATTTTTAAAGGAAAAAGTTTCATAAATTTCTAATTCATACTTATATACTATAATGGAATAAAATTTATAGTATTAATAAAAATGGTATATTTTATTATTCACCTAAAAATCAAATGTTTTAGAAAAATTCCAAAATTTCACCAAAATCTATTTTTGAAATTTTAAATTTTAAAATTACATTAATTTTATCTAATTTAAATTCCAAAATTTATATATTTATCTTTATATTGAATATATAAAATATAAGGACAAATTGGTTTTATTAAAAAAATATTGTCTTTAATCATTATGTGTTATTATTATTTCACATCAAATTTTAATTTAAATGATGTTAATATATTATTTAATATATAATAATATTTAAAAAATGTTCAATTTAATATATTAGGATAAAATTTGAAATACTTAAAAAAATTTATTTGAAAAAAATATATTTCATTTATACTAAATAAAATTTAACAGAAAACATTAAAATTAATTATTTATATTCTCGAATTTCGTTTTACTACTCCATTTATATTACAATATTTTTTTTGAATTTTATTTATTCATCTCATTATATTTTAATAATAATAATATAATTATACGTAACACATGAGTATATATATATATATATAATATTTTAATATTTTTATTTCATTGTGAGTTATATTATTTTAAATTTACAACTTAACCAAACATGAATTCATTATACCTATTGTATATATTTACAAAAACCATATCTTCAATTTAAATATTTACAATGACCATATTCACAATCACCATATTTCATTCCTATATATATAACCTTAATAGACTTATTCCATCTCACTTCCCATTTCTGTAGTTTTTATTTTAAGTATCATAACATCAATTCTGATTTCCTGGTATTCTTTATCAATTTTGGTTTTTTATTCTAATGGTGATTCTTAAAGGTGAAAATGGTCCAGTAGAAATTCAAGTTCTAAAGATACTCTTATTTTAAATTTATTTCCCCCTTTTAATTTTTTTAAATTTAATGGATGTAATATTCCATGATATATAATACTTAGTTTAATGTTCTTTTATTGTAACATTTTACTATGAAAGAATAAAGTTTTATTAGTTTAATCCCTATCTTATAAGTCCTTTTATCTAATTTATTCCAATTTCTTTGAACAAATAGAAAAAAATGTTTAAAATAATAAATATATATTTTATGGAAATAATATGATTCCTAAAAACATAGGGGTTACAAGTAAACAACTCAAATCTTGATTGAGTAGTTATAGAAGAATCCCTAAAAATAAGTTAAATGTTACTCCTCTTATAACAGAATGTTCGGAGGTTCTTCATTCTTCACAACCATCTCTCAGGTGCATAGTATAAATATCTTTTTCTTTTCAAATTATTTCAACGACTTCAGAAATATTCTTCGATATCCACACTGAGCCCCTTTATTTGATTATACAATGTGTGAAGCTCGTGGGTATGCATTTCACCAAGTTACCATATCTTGAAAGTATTCTTTTTAAAACATTCCCCTCCCTTGATTCAGCTCCATACTCATTCTAGAAGAGTCTGAGCAGATATTCTTTATTGTATTGTGGGTATAGTGGAAATCAGATGTGAAATACTCACATAAGAAGGAGATATAGACATGATACAGGTATAGGCCTTAATATCAGTGGGCCTGTATATTATTGGGTTTGTTAGATTATTAGGCCTTGAAGTTGGATTCTAAATATGTTGGACTTGCTGAGTTATGGGCCTAAATTAGATTCGAGTAGAGCTTCAAAATATTGGGACATATTAGATGTATCCTAGCCAGAACATTATTGATATTGATATTTTATATTACCAGGTCTCTCTTGAACTTGGGTCTGGTTATACACGAGACTTTGATACACCATGATAGGGCTTTGGTCAATTTCATCAGACCAGGACTACAATATAAACTAGAAAATGTGATGCAGTTGTATTGGAACAATCTTTGTTCATGGATAGAGGGAAGATTTCTATTTGAGGAAATTATATAAGAACCTTGTGTTTTTAGACCATCGAGATTGTAACTAGTTCATAGGGAAGGTATAAGGTCCCCTCTGTCTTCAATATGTATAGGGAACACAATAACCAAAAATAATATTTCATGAAACCATAGGCTCATTCAAGATTCATCTTGAGCATCTCTAGTCTCTATCATAACTTGGTTTGTTGGATTCAACATCATTGGTTGGAGTGGAGTCACTGTCCTCAACCACTTTTATTTGATCTCCAAATTTGGTTGATCTTATATTGAATTGATATGGTTGTTTCATGAAATGTAGCTAAACTTGAGTTTTAAAAATGGATTTTTTACCTTGGTTTATTTTTAATAGGTACAAACTCATGCATCTTGGATAATCCACCTAGTTCAGCCATCCTGTGCTAGTTTATTGGAGCTCAGTCCAACTTTAATGATGACACTAATCATTCAAATACTAGCTTTAGGAAACATTAAGTGAAATATTGATCCTATATTCTTCAAAAAAAATTGTCATTTCTTTATTAGTTCTATAATAGATGATCATGTTGGTTTGAGTCAATACTAGTTCAATCCTCATTTTTCAATTTCCTCAGAGACAACTCATATTTCTTCAACTACATGTCAATATCTAGATGAGCCTTGTTTAGTGTTAGTAAAATCTAAATTGAGCTTGGGTTTTTCTTGACTTCATAAATCTTCCACTATGGTAGGTTGGTGTATATTACGACCGATCCAAATGATTGACAGTAGAGGATACATCTAACATCCCAAGTAAATAAAGAATAAATCATTTTCATATTTATTAATATTTGTGAATTAAATATTAATTTTACTTTAAAGGGGTTTCTATGTTTGATAGCGTACCCGATACGCAACAAAGAGTTTCTTTGAAATCTTACGTTGCACACTAGTAATAAAATAATATTATTTTAAATGTTAGTTAACACGTAGCCGTTGTATTGGCAGGAATGAATAGAAATAACTAAAATATCATTATATATGTTTGTTAAATGTTTTTACATTTATCCAATAAAGGATAAAGTTTTAAAATACGAAAAGAATTAAATTTTAGGCATATATACTCTAATTTTCACTAAAGGTCCACTTATCGCCTTTTCATGGAGAACATTCTTTTAATATGGTTTTGGTAACTCTTATACATTTGATTGGACCAAATAAAACTCTTCTTTAGAATTGGGACATCAAAATTTACTTTGTGTAAATTTTTGGTATTTTTCCGATAAAGTTCATTTTTTAATGAATAGTGAAAAGTGTTGTATTTTAATTCAAAACCTCCTTTTAATATAATTTATTAATATGATTAGATTATCATTTGAATTGGTTTTAAAGTGAAATTAGAATATATTTTTACCATTTAATCTAATAGTGGTCATCGGAATTAATTTCAATTTGAAATTGGACTTAAACTAGTGTCAATCTTTTGATACTTTTTGTTTCATAAAAACACGCTATTTGTCATGACAATGGGAATTAATTATTAAATTAATTAATGCAACTTATATTTTTTGAATTTTGTAAAATAGACATCATTTTTGAATTCAGAATATCAAATATATCTTAGGGTGAAGTTTTGGTTTTTTTCTGAAAAACTTCAATTTTTGATAAATAGTGAAACCACTAAGTGGTACTTAAAAAACTGATTTTTCGTTTAAATTAAACTTTACCACTTATGTGTTTTAAAATTAAAAAATCTGACATACATGGTTTTCATTAGGAAGTAAAATGTGGTTCAATGGGATTAAAATATTTTTTTTGGTGAATAGTAACTTTTATGTTTGTTAATCACGATTAGAGGTAATTAGTGTAGTTTAAGGTAAAAATAATGTTTTAATAATATGAAATGACCTAGAAAGATGTATTACTCTTATTGTATGTGTCATGGCCAACCAAGACAATCCATGGGTCAACTTGGGGACCTCATGGAGCCACTTTGGTAGGAAAATGACATTAATATCTTTTTATTTAAAGTTAAAATAAAAATGACACAAACATGAGTTGTTTTACTAAAACAATTATTAAATGGGTTTATAAAAGTCAGATATTTGACTATAAATATTCATTAGAAAGTTAAAAATCATTCCTACATGATGATATTTTTTTGTAATTTTTAGACATTAAATAAATTAAATTATTTATGACACCATGATGATGCAGCGATTACCTCATTATTAAATGATTTAAATAAAATGAAACGATAATGTAAAATCTAAGACCTACATATGTCAAAAACCTATTGTATGGGTGGATTTCGAACTATTATCACCTTATCCTCTAAAAATATAATTGTGGGACCCTTTTTATCTAAAAATCATTTTATAATAAAGTATCTTTTCTTAACATTCCAAGAGTGCCCCTCCTCTCCTCTTATAAAAGGCCCCCCACATCTACCTCCTTACCCACACCTCTCAAGCCTTTGGTTCGGCCAATCTCTGCTCCTTTTGTCTCTCAAAATCCCTGTCTTACCCTTAGAAGCCTCACTTTGGGCAGAAGTCTTCCCAAGGAAGCCTTTGAGCTCAAATCTAATAGAGTTACCCGATTTTAAGGTAATGTCTTCACTTGTGTTCTTTTGTTTTATTTTGCTTCTCCAACCCCCTAAAATCTTTTTATTCATTTATTTTGTAACACCTCCAGTATCTTCAATATACTATCATGTTGTTATAAGAATTATTAGATCTACACTTACACACACCTACATCTAATGGTTAAAGAACATACTGTTTCTGAGGATGGTGAATTTCTGCCTCACGAAACGATGATTGTTCAATATTTTTCTAACACCTTCAAAGGTGGCCATTAAGATGTCACTATATTTATATATGATATATAATATGTTTATATTTTCCTTAAGCTTCTTTATTTTTTATTTATGGCATACCTTTATGGCTTCCATTATGGGTATACGCGATATCTTCATTTTTGGAAGTGCGGACTACCGCCCCCTCAAAGTGATTTGATTCGTTAATGCCATATGTGGGACGTATAAAGGATGGATTTAAAGTTATTATATATGATTTTATACTGGAATTATAATATACCTTTATATCATTGTTATTTCTTTCCATGAAAGTATGATATAGAAATGAAAGTAGCGTTCATGCGTATGTACGACTTACCGTCTCCATGAACGGTGCATTTCATTTTTATCCCCAAATGTAATGTACTATTATAAGTACATATATATAATGGATATATATGATGTATGTTACATCTAAATGATTAATATAATTCTGGAATTAAAATATACATATCTCTCATTTAGTTGTAATTCCATTAATATGACATAGAAATGAAAGTAGCGTTAATGCGTACGTATGACTTACCGTCTCCATGAACGGTGCATTTCATTTCTTACCTCTAAATGATTATGTAATATTATAAATACAAGTATATTCTGGATATATATGATATATATGATATCCAAATCATGAATATCATTCTGGATATAATGAACCTTTGACCACACGAATAACATGTAATTGTAAGAAGTCCACTTTCGACTTAAGAACCAAATATCGACAAAACAAACATTATTAACATAAATGATTACATAATGTTTATAACATGGAAATAAGTGATATAAAAGGAATAATGAACTTGAAAAAGGTTCTTAAGAAAGTAGAAATTAACTCAAGTTTATTATTCAGGAGATTAAAGAGCAATCGAGTCACGTCGGACATGAGGTAAGGGATTTCGTCTCAATCTCTTTTCATTGAGGCATGTTTCATTTTATAAAAAACTTTCTTTAATACGGTGTATAAACCCCTTTGAATTTTACTTTTATACAAAAGGAATCTTTTTCTATGAATTGTTTTACAAAATGACAAAAAGGAATGTTTCTTTTAACGTACGTGGTGACAATGACCTTTTCCGCCGCCGCGAGTATTATTTGGTCATTGGCTTCCTCAATAAGCTGAAATGTTTTTTTTCAAAAATGAAATAAATACCATATACTGTTTTATGTATTTTGGTATTGAAAAGGGTTTTTATAATGGATTTGTTATGTCAATATATTTAAGTGATATGTTGTGATCAAAGTGTGTAAATGTTTTCTTTACGTTATATTTTGTTTTATGTCTTATGATTTTATAATGTTACTTATACATTTGAAGGGTGGTTACATGATAAACCATATGACGGGTGGTGCCGTGAATACCAGGACGGGTGGTTACGCTATAACCTCCAATGCATTGGGTATGGAAGTCAGCCGTATGGCTATTCCATTAAGTGATATGTGTGGAAGTCGACTGTATGGTTATTCCATTTAAGTATGTTTATGTCCCAAGTTACCTTTATATGTTATGTGATCTTTATATGGGTTTTATGGTAACCTTTTGGTTACAAAAGGGTAAGTAATGATCTTTTATTTAGTGAAGAGTTTTTACTACTTCATAAAGGTGAAAATTATTACTTTGATAAAGTATACATGGTTTACTTGTTGTTTTGAAAAAATAACAGTTTTCATTCATTGTGTATCCCTTACTGAGCTTTTTATGCTCACCCCAAGTTTTTTTGAAATGTTTTTCACATGAATTAATGTGGAATAGGGTCAAGGATGAGATCAAGGGAAAGTCATGCTATCTAAAACATGGAACTAGACATGTTTCTTTTTAAGAGTTTTTATTTTATGGAAACTTAGTAGAAGTGTCTACTTTGTAATCTTTTGAGATGTAATAGTTATGTCCTAATTCTCTAAAACTATAAACCTGAAAAGATCCTCAATGTGAATTATTCATTTAATTCAATATTAAGTAAGGTTTAAGGCCCAGGCCTTATAGTTGGTATCAGAGGTCGGTTTAGACAACTTTAGGAGTTAGAAAATTATTAAATTATGAATGAATTTATGGTATGATTGAAATGATATAGCATTTAAAGATTACCATGTTGCTCCGACTTAGATATTTCTATGATATGAATTGTTTTTCATAGAGGGAACATAACAAATTTTCTGGGAAGGCATACTGAGGGAAATGACCTTTCAAATCAGTATCCTGAGATGGTCAGAATCAGAACTAAATAGTTTGTTGCAGTGATGACTCAGTTGACTCAGGTGAAAAATGTTGGTTGTTTTTATTGATGATATTTTGGGGTTTTCTAAAATTAAAGAGGAGAATGAAAGATATTTAAGGGTTATTTTGAAAACCTTAAAAGAAAATAAATTGTATGGGAAATTCATCAAGTGTGTGTTTTGGTTGAAACAAATTTCTTTCCTTGGTCACATTGTTTCAAAAGATGGCATAACTGTTGATCCTGCTAAAACAAAAGTTGTTGAAGAATGGCCAAGACCCACAAATGTAACTGAGATTCGTAGTTTCCTTGGTTTGGCAGGTTACTACCGAAGGTTTGTTGTAACTTTTTCACGGTTATCTAGTCCAATGACTAAGCTAACTCAGAAGGGTGTTAAGTTTATCTAGACAAAAGAATGTGATGATTGTTTTCAGGAGTTGAAAATAAGATTGGTGAATGCTCCAGTTTTAGAACTTCCTTCCAGGAATGGTGAGTTTGTTATCTACAGTGATACTTCATTGAAAGGAGTTGGTTGCGTCCTAATGCAGAATGATCAGGTAATTGCCTATGCTTTACATCAGTTGAAAATTCATGAGGTAAATTACCCTACACATGATTTGGAATTAGCTGCTGCTGTTTTCATTTTAAAAATTTGGAGGCATCATTTGTATGGAGTAAAGTGTGAAATATATACTGATCACAAAGTTTAAAGTATATATTCACTCAAAAAGAATTGAACATGAGACAAAGGATATGGATGGAATTAATCAAGGATTATGATTGTACAATTCATTACCATCTGGGAAAATCAAATAAAGTGGCCGATGCTTTGAGTTGAAAAAGTAATTCTTCATTAACCATGCTACATTTGGAACGAGATCCTTTGGTTTTTGATTTGATGAACTTTGGCATGGAAGTTGTTTGTGCAGGAAGTTCTTCTGTTTTGTTTTAGGTATTAGTGAAATCTTCTCTATCAGAAAGAATTAAGCAAGCACAGAAGAAAGACAGTGGGTTGCAGAAAAAGGTAGAGTTGGTTCATAAGGGTAAGTTTCCTGAATTCAACATTGATAGTGATTGTGTTTTGAGATTTGGGAAGAGATTGTGTGTGGATTGTGATTCACAGTTGAAGAGAGAGTTGTTATGTGAAGCTCATAGTTCTCCGTTTTCAGTTCATCCTGGCAGTACTAAGATGTATAGAGATCTGTGGGAGTATTACTGGTGGGATGGAATGAAAAAAGATATTGTTGATTTTACTGTGAAGTGTTTGACTTATCAGCAGGTTAAAGTAGAGCGAAAATTACCGAAAGGGATGCTTCAGACTTTACCAGTGCCAGAGTGGAAATGGAAAAATGTATCCATGGACTTTGTTGTGGGATTACCCAAGACATATTAAGGTTTTCTTCTAACTTTTGGAAAGGCCTTCAGAAGTTGTTGGGTACTAAATTAAATTTTAGTATAGCTTTTCATCCTCAATCAGATGGGCAGTCAGAACGAACAATTCAGACTTTGGAAGATATGTTACATGCCTGTTCGATGGATTATCAGGGAAGTTGGGACCAACATATTTCTTTTCTTGAATTTTCATATAATAACAGTTTTCATTCTAGTATATAGATGGCTCCGTTTGAAGCATTATATGGAAAACAGTGTCGAACTCCAGCTTTTTGGGATGAAGTGGGTGAAAGGAAGCTGATGGGACCAGAATTGGTAGAAGAGATGGCAGAAAAAGTTCAGTTGATTTAGAAACACATGAGAATAGCTCAGAGCAGATATAAAAGTTATGCGGATAACCGGAGGAAGGATCTATCTTTCGAGGTAGGTGATCATGTTTTTCTCAAAGTTTCACCATGGAAAAGTGTGATGTGATTTGGTAAGAAAGGAAAGCTGAGTCCAAGGTTCATTGGACCATATGAAATTCTGAATAGAGTTGGATCAGTTGCATACAGAGTGGCATTACCTCTGAGTTTATCTCTGGTACACAATGTTTTCCATGTTTCGATGTTGAGAAAGCATATGCCAGATCCATCTCATGTTTTGAGCCTAGAGGTAGTTCAGTTGGAAGAGAATCTCTCTTATGAATAACAACCGGTCCAGATTCTTGACCGAAGAGAGAAAGTGTTGCGAAATAAGGTAATTCACCAGGTAAAGGTTTTGTGGAAAAACCATATGGTTGAAGAGGCAACATGGGAATCTAAAAATGGTATGAGGGATAAATACCCCCACTTATTTTGATAAGTGAATAAAATTACGAGGATGCAATTTCCAAAAGGGGGGAAGGATGTAACATCCCAGGTAAATAAAGAATAAAACATTTTCATTCTTATTAATATTTACGAATTAAATATTAATTTTACTTTAAAGGGGTTGCTATGTTTGATAGCATACCTGATACGCAACAAAGAGTTTCTTTGAAATCTTATGTTGCACACTAGTAATAAAATAATATTATTTTAAATGGTAGTTAACACATAGCCGTTGTATTGGAGGGAATGAATATAAATAACTAAAATATGATTATATATGTTTGTTAAATGTTTTTACATTTATCCAATAAAGGATAAAGTCTTAAAATACGAAAATAATTCAATTTTAGGCATATATACTCTAATTTTCACTAAAGTTCCACTTATCGCCTTTTCATGGAGAACCTTATTTAACTATAGTTTTGGTCACTCTTATACATTCGATTGGACCAAATAAAACTCTGCTTTAGAATCAGGACATCAGAATTTACTTTGTGTAAATTTTTGGTATTTTTCCGATAAAGTTCATTTTTTAATGAATAGTGAAAAGTGTTGTATTTTAATTCAAAACCTATTTTTAATATAATTTATTAATATGATTAGATTATCTTTTGAATTGTTTTTAAAGTCAAATTAGAATATATTTTTACCATTTAATCTAATAGTGTTCATTGTAATTAATTTCACTTTGAAATCGGACTTAAACTAGTGTCAATCTTTTGATACTTTTTGTTTCATAAAAACACGCTTTTTGTCATGACAGCGGGAATTAATTATTAAATTAATTAATGCAACTTATATGTTTTAAATTTTTTAAAATAGACATAATTTTTGAATTCGGAATATCAAATATATCTTAGGGTGAAGTTTTGGTATTTTTCTGAAAAACTTCAATTTTTGATGAATAGTGAAACCACTAAGTGGTACTTAAAAAAATGATTTTTCATTTAAATAAAACTTTACCACTTCTGTGTTTTAAATTTAAAAAATCCAACATACATGGTTTTCATTATGAAGTAAAATTTGGTTCAATGAGATTAAAATAATTTTTTTTGGTGAATAGTAACTTTTATGTTTGTTAATCGCGATTAGAGGTAATTAGTGTAGTTTAAGGTAAAAATAATGTTTTAATAATATGAAATGACCTAGAAACATGTCCTACCCTTATTGGATGTGTCATGGCCGACCAAGAAAATCCATGGGTCAACTTTGGGACCCCATGGAGCCACTTTGGTAGGAAAATGACATTAATATTGTTTTATTTAAAGTTAAAATAAAAATGACACAAACATGAGTTGTTTTACTAAAACAATTCTTAAATGGGGTAATACAAGTCAGATTTTTGACTATAAATATTCATTAGAAATATAAAAAGATTTCATAAATCATGATATTTTATTATAATTTTTAGAAATTAAATAAATTAAATTATTTATGACACCATGATGATGCATCGATTACCTCATTATTTAACAATTTAAATAAAATGAAACGATAATGTAAAATCTAAGACCTAAACATGTCAAAAACCTATTGGATGGGTGGATTTAGAAATATTATCACCTTATACTCTAGAAATATAATTGTTTGACCCTTTTTATCTGAAAATAATTTTATAATAAAGTATCTTTTCTTAACTTTCCAAGAGTGCCCCTCCTCTCCTCTTATAAAAGGCCCCCACCTCTACATCCTTACCCACACCTCTCAAGCCTTTGGTTAGGCCAAGCTCTTCTCTTTTTGTCTCTAAAAATCCATATATTACTCCTATAATCCTCACTTTGGGCATAAGTCTTTCCAAGGAAGCCTTTGAGCTCAAATCTAAGAGAGTTACCTGATTTTAAGGTAATGTCTTCACTTGTGTTCTTTTGTTTTATTTTGCTTCTCCAACCCCCTAAACTATTTTTATTCATTTCTTTTTGTAACAACTATAGTATCTTAAATATACTAGGATGTTGTTATAATATGTGTTAGATCTACACTTACACACACCTACATCTAATGGTTAAAGAACATATTGTTTCTGTGGATGGCGAATTTCTGCCTCACGAAACGATGATTGTTCAATATTTTTCTAACACCTTCAAAGGTGGACATTAAGATGTAACTATATTTATATATGATATATAATATGTTTATGTTTTCCTTAAGCTTCTGTATTTTTCATTTATGTCATACCTTTATGGCTTTCATTATGGGTATACGGAATATCTTCATTTTAGGAAGTGCGGACTACCGCCCCCTCAAAGTGATTTGATTCGTTAATGCCATATGTGGGACATATAAAGGATGGGTTTAAAGTTATTATATATGATTTTATACTGGAATTATAATATTCCATTATATCATTATTATTTATTTCCATTAAAGTATGAGATAGAAATGAAAGTAGCGTTCATGCGTACGTACGACTTACCGTCTCCATGAACGGTGCATTTCATTTCTTATCCCCAAATGTAATGTACTATTATAAGTACATATATATAATGGATATATATGATTTATGTTACATATATATGATTAATATAATTCTGGAATTAAAATATACATATCTCTCATTTAGTTTTAATTCCATTAATATGACATAGAAATGAAAGTAGCGTTCATGCGTACGTACGGCTTACCGTCTCCATGAACGGTGCATTTCATTTCTTACCTCTAAATGATTATGTAATATTATAAATAAATGTATATGCTGGATATATATGATATATATGATATCCAAATCATGAATATCATTTTGGATATAATGAACCTTTGACCACATGAATAACATGTAATTGTAAGAAGTCCACTTTCAACTTAAGAACCAAATATCGAAAAAACAAACATTATTAACTTAAATGATTAAATAAAGTTTATAACATGGAAATAAGTGATATAAAAGGAATAATGAACTTGAAAAAGGTTCTTAAGCAAGTAGAAATTAACCCACGTTTATTATTCAGGAGATTAAAGAGCAATTGAGTCACGTCGGACACGAGGTAAGGGACTTCATCTCAATCTCTTTTCATTGAGGCATGTTTCATTTTATACAAAACTTTCTTTTATACAGTGTATAAAACCCTTTGAATTTTAATTTTATACAAAAGAAATATTTTTATATGAAGCGTTTTACTAAATGACAAAAAGGAATGTTTCTTTTAACGTACGTGGTGAGAACATCCTTTTCCACCACCGCGAGTATTATTTGGTCTTTGGCTTCCTCAACAAGCCGTAATGTTTTTTTTAAATGAAATAAATACCATATACTGTTTTATGTATTTTGGTATTGAAAAGGGTTTTTATAATGGATTTGTTATGTTAATATATTTAAGTGATATATTGTGATCAAAGTGTGGAAATGTTTTCTTTCCATTATATTTTGTTTTATGTATTATGATTTTATAATGGTACTTGGACATTTGATGGGTGGTTACATGATAAACCATATGACGGGTGGTGCCGTGAATACCAGGACAGGTGGTTATGTTATAACCTCCAATGCATTGGGTATGGAAGTCGGCCGTATGGCTATTCCATTAAGTGATATGTGTGGAAGTCAACCGTATGGTTATTCCATTTAAGTATGTTTATGTCCCAAGTTACCTTTATATGTTATGTGATCTTTATATGGGTTTTATGGTAACCTTTTGGTTACAAAAGGGTAAGTAATGATCTTTTATTCAGTGAAGAGTTTTTACTACTTTATAAAGGTGAAAAGTATTACTTTGATAAAGTATACATGGTTTAGTTGTTTTAAAAAATAACAGTTTTCATTCATTGTGTATCCCTTACTGAGATTTTTATGCTCACCCCAAGTTTTTTTGAAATGTTTTTCACAGGACTTAATGTGGAATAGGGTCAAGGATGGGATCAAGGGAAAGTCATACTATCTAAAACATGGAACTAGACATGTTTCTTTTTAAGAGTTTTTATTTTATGGAAACTTAGTAGAAGTGTCTACTTTGTAATCTTTTGAGATGTAATAGTTATGTCCTAATTCTCTAAAACTCTAAACCTAAAAAGATCCTCAATGTGAATTATTAATTTAATTTAATATTAAGTAAGGTTTAAGGCCGGGGCCTTATAATACATAGTGAATTGATCAACTATATCCTCACTTTTGATTGATTTTTTTTTCAGGAAGTATCTTCTACTTCATACATTTAGTTGTAAAGTAATCACTTTTATTTGGAGACTTCCTCTATTTTAGATGTCATGAATACTCCTAAAATTGACGTGGATGGTTGATGGTCGTTTGAAATTCAAATTTTGAAAATTTGCATCTGGAGCAGTTTTTGGCTCGTACGTGACGTTGTTGGCTGGTTCGTGGGAGGCGCCATAATGGTATTGCTATTTGAAAATTTTGAATTTTGAAATATTTATGGAGAAATTTTCTTTTGGAAGGCTGTGTATTATGCTCTGTGAATGTTGCTGTATGGTTCCCAATATTCCTCAAAGTATCCTTTTAATAAAATAAAAAATGAATTTGGAGGAGGGCATGGTTGATTGATTGACAATGGAGAGGGGGTGCGATAATTTTTAAGTTGTTGATATAGATATCCACAATTTTCATACATAGATATTACATCATAATATATGAATAGTCATTACATAACATAATGATCCATGAAAAAATTGGTTAGGTATAGTGCCTTTTGAAACTTGGATACATAAACAACTGTTTCATAAGTGAACTATATCAACTTTCCTTAAGTTTTTCATAACTAGCACCCACTAATACAAAAAATAAGTTCAATAAAAAATTATACAACTTAAATAAAGGAGTTTGAGTTACCAAGTAACTTAACTTTACCCTTGATTTCCATGAAAGTGATTTAACATATTGTATAATAAAGATAAAAATATTAATTATATATTTAATAACATTAATCATATAAATTTTAATTTATAATCATTATTAATAAAAGTATTCTTTATATATTCTTTAAATAATATTTTTTTAACATTGGCTCTTAATAATCTCGATCATTTTGAACCAGGTTCATAATAGCGGGGCCAATCATCATTTTTCATCAAAATATCATCATTTAAAAACAATTAATGGCACTATAATTGATGTATTATAAGTACTTATAATGTTATAATTTCATCATGTGAGAGTTTTATTTGTGTTTCATGAAGATGAAATTGATGTTGAACTACTCTTGGATTATTTACCGATATCAGTGGATTACCTTATAATGATCATTACTTTTTGTGTCACCTATAATTAAAAATATAAATGATATATTATATATATATATCATATATAATGATAAAATATAAACTAAAACCATCCATCATGGTGGTAGTGAAAAATGAAACACATTTTTTATAGAGGCGGTAGTCCACACATAGCCACAATTCACATTTTCGTTTTTCTAAATGGAAAATGGGAAATGTGGTTAATAATTTTAACATAATTATTATAATATACCGGTATAATATGAATAATTATTTTAACATTTTTAGAGGATGAAAATATATTTTAGTAAGAATAAATTCATATATGGATTTAGAAAAGAGGGAGAAATGGTTAGAAATATATACCTCACTACTTGGGAGATATCACTTATGAAGGGAGTTAAAACTTTAAAGGATGGTCTATTGAAAGGATCAGAACATCCTTAAATATGATATGAGTTTTTGGGAGAGGTTTAGGTAGAGTTTGGTATAAAATTAAGGGTGTTTTTGGTGAGGGGAAGTGATAATAAGAGTTCTCCCTTTAAAAGTTAAATAGAGTGTAGTTTTTGTAAGTACCCCAAAATTTTAAATGGAAAGTAATTCTCAAGGAAAATGAATCCAAAATTGGGAAATAATATATAAGAGAAAATATAAGGTTGTTATAAACATCAAAAAATCAATTAAAACAAGTTTTCAATATGATTGGACCTTTACCTCTTAGTTTACTCATTTTTAGCATTTTGGTTTTCACCATGGTAACTAGTTTTTACCTAGGTAATTTATCCTTTATACCCAAAAATAAAGTGGCCCTTATTATATAATTTGGACCTAATTATTTCAAATTTTAAATCAATTATTTTGATTCAATATTTAAAAGTGATAAAAATTAATTTTAAAATAATAAATATTTAATGAATTGAAAACATTTTTTCTTGAAAAATATATCTTAAATACTAAAATGTCAAATAAGAGTTTATAAATTTAAACCGTAATTTTTAAAATTATTTAATCACTTATAAAATACATTTTTGGTATTATAAAAAGTGATTAATCAATTTAAAAGTCATTATTATATACTAATAATATCATAAATGTCATGTTATTTATAAAAATGGTATATTTCACTATTTTTCAAAAAATCATTTTTAAGAAATAATCACAAAATAAAAAACACCTATTAATCTAATATTATAATGATAAATCCAAAAATTAATTCAATTTTTTCAATTTATCATCCTTATTTTTTTATTTTTTATTTCTTAATTATAAACATTAAATATAAAGAAAACTATTTTTATAGGAAAAGAGTAGAAAATTGACCATATCAGCATACTAGGGAACTTGGGTGACTTGTTATAGTTACTCACTAGGGAAGGAATCATCCAACTTTTTATTAGTGGGTGTTTATAACAAAAACGTGTGAGGAAACATATTTATGTGGTCAACAACTAGATCTTCATATACCTTTTTATCCTTGATTTCTAAGTTAAACTCTTATAACAACAACATCAACCTCACTAGACATGATTTTTCATTAGAAATTTTGATAAAATATATGAATGAATCATGATTGGAGTAAAAAATTATTTTACTTCCTAACAAATAAGATTTAAATTTCTATAAATTCAAAAAAATGACATTTTTCTTCTATTTTTATGTAATTTATTTTGGCTATACATGGGGTCTAAGAAGTGTAAGCTATCACTTTTGGTAACCTATCAACTTTTTAGGTAAAAAAATCCCTATATCTTTATTTGATACATCATACAATATCTCAAATGAGAAATTATAGTTATGTAAATATATTATGGGTCTTGTGATCAGACTCTCTTTTAGCCTATCAAAATATATCATGTATAAAACATAAAAAAGCTAGTCTATTTCTCAGGTAGGTTAGTCAAGGGAAAATTAATCATGATAAAGTTTTTAATAAACCTAATACAAAATCCATAATGTCATAAAATGATTGAATGTGACTTATAGTAGTGGGGTAAGTTAGTATAGAAAACACATCCATTTTAGCCTTATCTACTTCAATCCCATACTTAGAAATTATGTGTTTCAATATATTTCATTTTTTCACCATAAAATCTCATTTTTCATAGTTTAAAACTAGGTTTTTCCCAATAAATTTTCTTAAATGTTTTTCATGACTCATGAAAAGTTTTAGAACATGTTCTATATATAGTGAAATCGTTAAGGAATGCCTCCAATCAGATCTCAATCAAATCTGAAAAAATTCTCACCATACATTATTGAAAGGTACCTAGGGTATTATAAAGACCAAAGGGAATCCTTTGGTAAGAAAAATTATTGAATAGGTAGGTGAATGGAGTATTGTACTATTTATTTAGATCTATTGAAACCATAAACTACCCATAAACCCATAAAATAAACAATAATTACCATTACTTTCTAGTATCTGTAACATTTGGTCTACAAAGGGAATGTGGGAGTGGTATTTTCTAATCACATGGTTTAATTTATAATAGCCAATGTAGTCTATATAGATATTATAAATTATTAAATAATTTTTAACACCCTAAGATTTAATGAGATATATTATTTTTAATCTCATTGATGTTATGTGTTGTACACTATACCAATATTATCTTGCACTATATGAAACACCATATTCGATTTCAGTATATGCAATAATATTCTTGGCTTGTGTTGAACACAATTTCATGTTATTTTGAAAGAATTTATTTCATGTAACACTGAGTATAGATTTTTATAAATTTATAAATGAGATAAGTTTGGATTATGTTATACAAAGCACTAAAGGATTCTTACACTACATGAAATAGTTACTTGTATTGCATTACACACAAGAGCAACCTTCCTCAATAGCTTGTGTTGTACATGATACCAAGTTTCACTAAACAATAATATATTATTAAAATGTTATTATTTAATGGGATATAAACTATATGTTATGAATATTATTAACCAAATTTTTAATTTTATAACATGATAATTCATCTTAAACATTTTCTAGAACATGGTATGAGAACCGAATCAATTTTTTAGATAAAATATTTATTTTTCAAAAAATGCAGTTTTGTTGCCTTTTGATATAAAACCCATTTTAAATATATATTTTTTGACACATTTATAAGTTAAATTTGATAAAATAAAATTATTATTTGGAATCAAGATATAAAAATTTACTTTGGATAAATATTTGATATTTTTCTGAAAACTTTTTTATTTTGATGAATAGTAAAAATATGCTAAATTTTAATTCAAAACAACTTTTTCCATCAAAATAATTTATATGGTTAAATTATATTATTGAATTGTTCTCAAGTATAAATATAATATATTTTTATATTTTAAGAAAATTTAAGTCATTGTCATTAATTTTACATTGAATTCATATGTAAAAACATTTTAATCTTTCACAATGATTTAAACCAAAACCCATTTTTTTCGACAACGAGATTAATTTTAAATTAATTAATGAAACATCTATATTTTGAATTTTGAAAAATGGATTCCATATTTGGATTTATTAGTTTCTAATTATGTTAATGGTCTACTTTTATTTTTGGGCATTATGAATAGCAACTTTGGTAATTATTTTTATTACCATAGTTAAAGGTAAATCAGGTAATTAAGGGTAAAATAATATTATAAATTACCATAACACATGAAAAAAGTCTATTGGATGAATAAAAGTCGACCCATATCACTTAAGGGTCAGAATAGATTCATTTCATGGACTTGTTTCCATGAAAATTATGTAATTATTATTAAAAAAAGAAAGTGACAACATGTCATTCTCTTATATCTTATAATTGAAATAATTTTAATTTAGTGATAAACTTCATAAAACTTAGAAAGTAAATAGTAAATATAAATATATTTAAATTATCTACATCATGTTAATTTATTTATAATTTTTATATATTAATTAAGTATCATTATTGATGATACAATAGTAATTTAAAAATTATTTTATTAATAAAAATATCAAATAAATGGTTTAAAAATATTAAACTAAATATCAAATGAATTAATTAAAGTTATAAAAAAATATTATAGGTGACTATAAAATGTTTGGAGTGTATTAAATATTTTTTTTGAAATTTATATTTTGTTTGGATTTTATTTAAAGTCAAATAAATGAATAGTGTCAAAATTGATACGGTAGATATTTTATAAAAATAAAATTTTATTAAATTATTTAAAAATATAAAAAATATTTAAAAATTAAAAAGTGTTAGTTATAAGGTCTATAATGTCATAAATTAGTCATTTATGGTCAATTAACACCACATAATTAAATATTCATTACCATTAAATATTTAGAATGTTATTACGAAAATTAATATTTAACAGAATAACTAAGTGTCAATTAAAAAGATAAGGTTTAAATTGAAAAATTAAGTTGTAAAAAATTTATTGGTTGATGACATTACAACCCTATCTCATCTCATATTCTAATTTGGGACACTTTTTAGGTTTTTGGGTAGGTTTTGATTTTATTATAAATTAATATTTTAGAGAGTTTCCTAAAGTGCCCCTCTCCTCTCTTATAAAAGAGAACCTCCTCCATCTTCTATTAACTCCATTATAAGACTTCATGCTCGGCCAAAAACTGAGCATTTATCTTATAAACTTTTCTAGTTACATTCTAGAGTTTTTGGTCTTCTCAAAAGACCAACTCTAGTGCCCTAAGAGGAAATTTAAAGGAGGCATGTCGAGGAAGAGGTAATCTCTTGTACCGCTTTTTTCAAATTTATTTCTTATACTACTTCCTACTCTTTTGTTGTTTCATTATAAATTAATAACATCTGTATCACTCATATACTGATATTTTATTATAAATATTAAACAACCATATTTCACCTTTTAACCATCCTACGAAAACAAAATCACCGCACATGTGTACATACGACTTACCGTCTCCATGCAGTGGTGTAATACGTTTTTCATCACCACATTACTTGGATGGGTATAATGGTATAAATAATAATTATATATTATTTTTATAAAATGATACTAATTATGAGATATTATACCCTAGATACTTCAATACCATTCAAAAATTATTGGAACGATATCATCGCTCGTGCGTACGTACGACTTACCATATCCACGATGCAATGAGATTCACTCTCCATATTAACCATTCAAGAAGGATTATAAAGTATATATAATAAATAATCATGAAATATATGACATAATAATTATACTGGATATATATATATATATATATATATATATATATATATTTCATTTACTTACTACCATTCAGTTCATTATGGAAATGAAACAACGTTCATGCGTACGTACAGACTACCATATCTATGAAAGGTATATTAAATTCCATATATATATATATACATATATTATATATTTATATAATTAATATATGTGATATATAAATCGTGTTTTACATTTTTTAATTAAGTAAATCAATATATAAGTAAAAATATCAAGAATAACAATTCAAAACATGTACGATAATTAACACAATTATTACCCAAAACATTGAATTAACATGGAATTGACAAATGAATGGATAATATAAAGTCATAGGTGAATCATATATGATATCATAAATATTATTATGGTTCTATTACAAGTTAATAATATTTTTAAACCCACTATATAGGAGTTTAGGATGCATACGGAAGAAATCAGACCTAAGGTAAGTGATAGTTTTGCAATCACATTTTTATACAAGATTGTTTATACATAAGTATCTAGTGGAGTTATATTTATCATCCATGTCCATGTTTTCTAAAAATGTTTTCATAAAATGTTTACTATTCTTATATGTGTGTTTAATTTCATTTTTACCCCTTTTTTACTTTTATTACATGCTATGGAAGGAATCATTTTTTGTTTACTATACGAGGTAATTTTGACTTTTCTCGTAAAAGTACGAGGAGAATGTTTTTTAAACATATATGGAATGAACAGATTTTTACTATTTCATAAAGAATTATTTCCATGAATCCTCCTTTATAATTTTTCATTTTTATTTTCAATTAACTTCTTTTATTTTAAAATTGTACAATATTTTGAGAAAAAAATGTTTTTGAAGAAGAAATGATGTTTACCTCAAGGATTAAGTTCAAGTGTTTTATCAAAATTATTTTCCATATAATATGACATAGGGTTACATTTATATCCCCATTATTAATTTTATTTGATTACATTATTATGGAATTATTTTTATGAAGTCCATTTATCTTATATGTATTAGATTATGATGGCATGATGTTTAAGAATCCAATTTTATTACATGGGTTATGCTATGTTGTATGATTTATGTTTTTGTGAAACATGTGAGAATGATTTAATTATGAGATGGGTGGGACCTATATCTACCTCCAATGAATTGGGTAAAGATTTATATCTCATGATATAGACATGACTTGAACGACAAGTAAATCTAGTTTAGTAATGTTGGGCTGGAAGGACAAGTAAATTCAGTTCAGTATTATATGGCTGGAACAACAAGTAAACTCAATCCAGTAATGGAATCTGTCCACTATGATGGTCATGGAATCAATACCTTGGATAATATGGAAATCATTTTATGTGATTAATTTTTTTCCACAATTGCATATTTTATTCCAATGCTGTTATTATCATAGTTAATGTTCCATTATGATTCATGCCTTACATACTACCAAGATTTAATTTATGACTCACGATTTTGATGTTTTGACTTTATGTTCATGTTTTTACATTAAAATGATTATGGTTTGCTTTATGTTATCCATTTTTACCATTACTAATCATTTGATCTCACCCTTTCTATGTTTTCTTTTCCCTAGGATATAAATAAAGGTTTTAGGTAGACAAACAATAGTGGGGGATCTTTATGGGAGATGTTGATGATCTTTCACTATGTTAGAATATTATGTTCCTAGTTTCCAAAGACACTAAACTAATACAGACATTGGGAATATTTTTGTTTCTTATATTAAGTATTCCATAAAATAAATTTAATTCCCATTTACGTCAATCTTGGGTCACTACAATTGGTATTAGAGAAAAGGTTTAATTAACCTTTGGAAACTGGGATGTGAAATATTTAGTGAGATCCCTAGAGATATTTCTAAGGTATGTCTAGGTATATCCTTAAGGTTATGTATAACTATAGGTTATAATCTTAGATATATGATAATTATCATGAATAACCTAGGATTGGAACTTATATGTTAGAGATTGAAAGTACCCCCCTTGATTATGTTGTTTTCCTAGTATGATTTTTGCCTCTCACACTATTCATTTTGGGTCTTAGACGATGGATGAAACCCTAAGGAACTGTGTTAATGATCAATGCACTGGGAAATGAAATGATTGTCCTCCAAAGCAACCAAATGTTATGGGTTATGGAATGTAAAATCTTATTTCTATACTTACACAAGCTATGAATCATTCTGGACTCCCAAATAAGCAGATAAGGGAACAACATTATATTGAGTCCTTCATGAGGCAACATCCACCTTCTTTCAGTGGGTCTTATAATCCACTTGTTACTAAACAATGGATCAATACCATTGGAAATATATTTTTTTATCCTTTTCTGTTCAAAACATGAAAAGATCATTTTGTCTGTCTATTGTTTAGAAGGTGAAGCAGACCAGTAGTGGACTCTTATTAAGAATACAAGGCGGCAAGATGAAATTGAATCCATGGAATGCGATGAGTTCAAGGACTTGTTTTTCAATAATTACTTCCCTTGTATTCTTTGAACAAATATGGAAAAGGAGTTCCTCGATCTTAAGTAAAAGGATGATGAATCTGTTGGTATATACAAGGAAAATTTTACAAGATTTGTAGGACATGCTTCTGGATTTATCATCCAACCTGAAAGAAAAGTTGATCGATTCTTTAGTGGATTAAAATAAAGTATTCAAAGGACATTAGCTGTAAGAGACTTCAGTAGCTATAAAGATATTGTGCTTTTTGATATCAAGGTAGAACTAGAAGTTGGTGTTACATATCCATCTCATGGTTTTGACAAGAAACGAAAGATGGAGTTCAAGGGAAAATCTCAAAATAGTGAAAAGAATAAAAATGTTTACTTATTCTCAAAGTGTGGAAATAAGCATGGTGGAGATTGTCTTAAAGGGACTAAAAAATGTTTCAAGTTTGGAAAATAAGGTCATCTAACAGTTTAGTACCAAATTAATGGGAAAATGGTTGCTAATGACATGAATGGAGAAAAGACTACAGAGAACGCACCACCAACACTTCAATTCTATAAGTGCAAGGAAATGGGGTATTATGATAACCAATGCCCTAATCCAAGGGTTAATGATGATCAGAATCAACAACCTCTTATGGAAAAAGAAAAAGGGAAGTCACATGTGATCACTATTGGTGATGTTGAGTATGATAATGAAGTGGAGGAATGATTAAGTTCTTATGTAATGTAATTTTAAAATAGTGTTGTGAAATCTCAATTATAGTATTATGGAATATTAGAATATCTATGTATTGTTTTATTATGGTTTTCCATAATTATATGGTACCAGTAACCATGAAAATTGATTGAAATATTTTTGGAAAGAAGATGATATGCGCAGAATGAAGGGATAAGGAGAAAATAAGATGTTTGATAGTATTAATGAGCTCATGACTAATAAAAGGACAAAGTGATATATTTTTTTGAGTATATAGAATTTTTGGTATATTTGGGGTGTGGAAAGAGTTAATTTTTATAGAAAACCTATTTTCACTAAGGTAATTCAGTAATTCATGTTATTATCATATTTCAAGAGAATACACGATTAAGTTATCCAGATGTTTGGAATGTGACAACTAAGAACTGCCAAGTGAGATATTGGAGACAAATGTTATGTTGATTTAGTTCACCACCTTCTAAAGTTTTAATTTTCAGTTTTTGGACGGATTGTAATGTTATCTATTTATGGATAATATAAGTTATTTTACATTTTAAGTTTGTTATATTAATGTATTATCTCTCTATAGGTGGAATTATGCTTATTTGATAACCCTTTATAACATTTTTTGAGATAGATAGAATGACCTATCATTCTATCGCATGATCTGGTAACACTTCACAAATGAAAAATTCAACTTTATTTCATTAAGATATGATGTGGAAATTGTTCAATGAATGACCAATGATGAGATTGTACCAAAATCAAGTAAGTATTTATTCTCATGGAAAAATCTTCAAATTTAATAAAATTATATTGAAACCAAAAAGGTTATCCAAGTACCTTCTTATCCGATGAATCATATGGTCCCTTAAATCATCATAGATTTATGGATTTATGGTAATTAACGTTCTCCAAACCCTATTTTCTATCACTATCCATTAGAACATATGTTATCCTATGTGGAAACCTAGTGATGAGTTACTTTGGGTAACAGTTACATTTATATATTTTCTTTTTAAAATGTTTTTTAGTATCACTTTTTAAGTTGTGGGTTTCTATGAAAGAAACTTTCAAGTAGAAAACCATTTATAACCCTGATTAATTTCGAGGGTGAAATTCATTTTAAGGGGGGTAGAACGTAACGCCCTGAAGATTTTATGAGATAGATTCTTTTTAATTTCATTTATGTCTTGTGTTTTAAGCTACACCAAGATTAGCTAGCGCTATATGAAACACTATATTAGCTTGCAATATATGAAACAATATTCTTGCTTGTGTTGCACACAATTTCAAGTTCTTTTGATAGAATTCATTTCATGCAACATTGAGTATAGATTTTTTTCAATGTATAAATGAACTAAGTTTGGTTTATGTTATATGTAGCACTAAAGGAAGCTTACACTACATGCAACATTAACTTGTCTTGCGTTACATGCAAGAGCGACCTTCCCTAATAGCTTGGGTTGTTAGTGATACTGAGTTTCACTAAATAGTGATATATTATCAAAATATTATTATTTAATGGGATATAATCTAGCTGTTATGAATATTATTAAACAAAATTTCAATTTATAACATTATCATTCATCTTAAACATTTTCTAGAACATGGTATGGGAACAAAATTAATTTTTCAAATAAAATATGTATTTTTCAAAAAATGCAATTTTGCCTCCTTTTGATGGAAAACCCATTTTAAATATAGTTTTTGACACATTTATAAGTTCAATTTGACAAAATAAACTTCTTATTTGGAATAGGGATGTAAAATTTACTTTGGATAAATTTTTGTTATTTTTCTGATAACTTTCTTATTTTGATGAATAGTAAAAATATGCTAAATTTTAATTAAAAACTTTTTTCATCGAAATAATTTATAAGGTAAAAATATATTATTGAATGGTTTTAAAGTAAAAATATAATATTTTTTTATATTTTAATACAATATAACTCATTTTCATTAATTTTACATTGAATTCATATGTAAAAAATTTTCAATCTTTCGCAATGTTTTAAACAAAAACACGTTTTTTTTTCAACAATGAGACTAATTTTAATTTAATTAATGAAAATTATGTATTTTGAATTTTTAAAAATGGATACCATATTTGTATTAAGTAGGTCTAAATTATGTTAATGAGTTACTTTGAGTTTTGGTCATTATGAATAGTAACTTTGGTAATTATTTTTATTACCATAGTTAAAGGTAAATCGGGTAATTATGGGTAAAAATAATATTATAAATTACCGTAACACCATCAAAAATTCTATTGGATTAATAAAAGTAGATCCATAAAACCTAAGGGTCAGAATATATTCATTTCATGGACTTTTTTCTATGAAAATGATGTAATTATTATTAAAAAAACAAAAAAAAAACATGTCACTCTCTTATATCTAATAAGTGTAATAATTTTAATTTAGTGATAAAAATCATAAAACTTAGAAAGTAAATAGTTAATAGAAATATAATTAAATTATATATATCATTTTAATTTATTTATAATTTTTATAGATTAATTAATTATCATTATTGATGACACAATAATGATGTAGAAATTATTTTATTAATAGAAATATCAAATAATTGGTTTTAAAATATTAAAATAAATATCATATGAATTAATTGAAGTTATATACGAATCTTCTAGGTGACTATGACATGTTATGAGTTTATTAATTTTTTTTTTCAAATTTATCTTTTGTGGGGATTTTATTTACATTCAAATAAATGAATAGTGTCAAAATTGACATTGTTGATATTTTATAAAAATAAGATTTTATTAAATTATTTAAAAATAATAAAAATATTTAAAAATTAAAAAAGTGATAATTATAAGTTATATAATGTAATAAATTATCCAATTATAGTCAATTAACACCACATAAGTAAATAATCATTACCATTAAATATTTAGAATGTTATTTTCAAAATTAAAATTCAATTGAATAACTAAGTGTCAATTAAAACGATAAGGTTTTAATTGACAAAATATGTTGTATAAAATTTATTTTTTGATGATATTACAACTATATATAATCTAATATTTTAATTTGGGAAACTTTGAAGGTTTTTGGGTAGGGTTTTATTTTATTATAAATTAATATTTTTGAGAGTTTCCTAAAGTGCCCCTATCCTCTCTTACAAAAGAGAACATCTTCTCTCTCATATTCAATCCATTATAAGCATTAAATATCTTCCAAACCCTAAAAATTTATCTTATAAACTTTAATAGTTACATTCTAGAGGTTCTGGTCTTCTCAGAAGACCAAATCTAGTGCCCTAAGAGGAAATTTAATGGAGGCATGCCGAGGAAGAGGTAATCTCTTCTACCGATTCTTTCAAATTTATTTCTTCTTATAATTTATATTCTTTAGTTGTTTAATTATAATGTAATAAAATAAGTATCACTATTATACTAATATGCTATTATAAATATTAAACAACCCTATTTCACCTTTTATCCATCCTATGAAAAATGAAACCATCGCGTGTGCGTACGTACGACTTACCGTCTCCACACCATGGTGTAATATGTTTTTCACCACCGTATTACTTGGATGGGTATAATGGTAGAAATAATAACTATATATTATTATTATAACATTATAATAATTCTGAGATATTATACACCATCCACTTCAATACCATACAATAATTACGAGAACAATATCATCGCTCATGCGTACGTACAGTTTATCGTCTCCACAACGCGATGAGATTCATTCTCCATGTTAAACATTCAAAAATAATTATAAAGTATATATAATAAATAATCATGAAATATATGACATAATAATTCTACTATATATATATTTCATTTACTTACTACCATTCAATTCAACAAGGAAACGAAAACAACGTTCATGCGTATGTATGGACTACCATATCCATGAACAGTGTATTCAATTTCACACACACACACATATATATATATTATATATATATTTATATACTAAATACATGTGATATATAAATCATGTTTTACATTCTTTAATTAAGTAAATAACTATATAAGTAAAAATATCAAGTATAATAATTCAAAACACATACGATAAATAAAACGATTATTACCCAAAACATTGCTTTAACATGGAATTGACAAATGAACGGGTAATGTAAAGTCATAAGTGAATAATATATGATATCATAAATATTATTATTGTTCTGTTACAAGTTAATAATATTTTTAAACCCACTATACAGGAGTTTCGGACACATACAAAAGAAATCAGATCTAAGGTAAGGTATAATCTTGCAATCTCGTTTTTATCTGAGATTGTTTGTACGTAAGTATCTAGTGGGGTTATATTTATCATCCATGTTCATGTTTTCTAAAAATGATTACTATTATTATATGTATGTTTAATATAAAATTTACCCTGTTTTGAATTTTACTTCGTGGTATGGAAGGAATCATTCTTTTGTTTACTATATGTGGTACTTTTTGACATTTTCAGTAAAGGTTCGAGGAGAATATATTTTTAACTTATATAGAATGAATAGATTTTAAAATTTCATAAATAATTATTTACATGAATCCTCATTTAAAATTTCTCAAGTTTATTTTCAATTAAATTCTTTTCTTTTAAAATGGCATGACATTTTGAGAAAAGAAAATGTTCATTAAGAATAAAGGATATTTTCCTCAAGAATTAAGTTCAAGTGTTTTATCAAAATTATTTTCCATCTAAGATGACATAGGGTTATATTTTTATCCCTATTAGTACTTTGATTTGATTATTTTATGATTGAATTACTTTCATGAAGTCCATTTATCTTACATGTATTAGGTTATGATGGCATGATGTTTAAGAATCCAATTTTATTACATGGGTTATGCTATGATGCATGATTTATATTTTTATGGAACATGTAAGAATGATTTCATTATGAGATGGGTGGGACCTATATCTCCCTCCAATGAATTTGGTAAATATTTATATCTCATAAGATAGACATTACTAGAATTAAAAGTAAATCAAGTTCAGTAATGTGGGGCTGAACGATAAGTAAATTTAGTTCAGTAATACATGGCTGGAACGAAAAGTAAACTCGGTTCAGTAATAGAATTTTTACACTATGATGGTCATGAAATCAATGAATTGGATACTATAGAAATAATTTTTTTTATTAATTGTTTTCCACAATTCCATGTTTTATTCCAATGCTCTTTTTATCATGGTTAATGTTCTTTTATAATCCATGCTTTACGTACTTCCAAGATTTATTTCATGACTCGCGATTTTGATGTTTAGACTTTATTTTCATGTTTTTATGTTCAAATGTTTATGGTTTGATTTATGTTCTCCACGTTTACCCATATTGTGCATTTGAACTCACTCTTTATATGTTTTCTTTTCCCTAGGATATAAAGAAAGGTTTTAGGTAGAAAAACACAAGGGGAGGATCTTTATGGGAGATGTTGAAGATCTTTCATAGTGTTAGAAGATTATGTTTCATATTTGCAAAGAAACTAAACTAATATGGACTTTGGGAAACTTTTTGTGTCTTGTATTAAGTATTTCGCAAAAGAAATTAAATTTTCATGCACGTCAATCTTGGGTGTCTATAGGATCTGACTCATTGTTCCCATTTTGTACCATTTTATATTCAATTTTCATTCCGACAATTTGAATGTGACTTACCCACAAAGAGTATGAGATTAGGTATATGATTCCATATATTAACAATATTTATACTTAATTTTTACAAATTCTTGGAGGGTCAGGTTAAGATTCCTTCGAGGGTTTCTCACTGGTTTATATTCACTTCCTCAGAAAATCCTATACATATAGGTTATAGGGCTAATACTTGGAATTTCTATTAGTTCCCAACCAATTTACTTAATGTTTTATTTCAAAATTTCTAGTAGTTTTTTCCTGATTAGGTTTTATATTGTTTTAGATTATTACTGAAAGTTTATCATTCTTTTTTAAATAAGTATATTTTAGATTTGATTCCAGCAACTTCAATTCTAGTTTAGGGGTTCTTCCAATGATGTTATCAACTCAGTGTTACCTATGATGGTATCCTTAAAAAATAAATTATAAGTGTTAGTGAGTGTTTTGAGTAAATCAACAAAATAACATTAATTTGACACATAAAAATTTCTATATTGAAGTAATTTTCAAAAACAGATTCATTAGAGAAATTAGGTGTTTCCAAATCTTCTTCTATTTTAATTATGTCTGTAAAAATTTCAACCTCTTCTTTTGAAAAACATGGTAAAGTGAAATGGTTTAATGTGAACACATATTTCTCCTCATTAGGATATTTCATTGAATCAAGAATATTAACATTCACAATTGTTTATCCAAAATTCATTAAAATAGTTCCCTGATTGTCTTTTCAGTCTTAAAAAATGGCCTACCTAGAATGAAAAGGGAGTGAAATTTACCTATTTATTCCTCCATGTTTATAATGTAGGTAAATTATAATGAAAAAAATAAATTTACACTTACTAACATGTAATTTAGAACTCCAACTAGATATACAGTGGTTTGGTATGTATGTTACACAACCACTTGAGTGGGTTTGAGCTTACCTAACTGATAAGAAGAATAAATAGAGCAAGGAATCACATTAATTGATTCTACCAAATAAAATAATTCATTAGAATTTTTTTTTCTCTTATGGTGAAGGGGATAGTGAATGTACCTGAATCTTGGAATTTCCTTTGTATTTACGGGGTAACAAGGGTAAAGACATTTCTGCCTAAATTTACCTTTTCATTTCCTTATAATTTTCTCATCCTGGTGCACATTCCTTTGATAAATTTCTTATACCTTGTGATTTTTCAAATTAATTCTATAAAAGTAATATTGATCTCCACCTTTTTAAATATCTCTAAGACATGTTATTATAGTGTGTATTCGTTGGTTCTATTGCGTGATTTTACTCTAGAAGGGAAGGAAGTTTAGAGTTGATATAGTTATTCTATATTGTCCTTTCCCTTTCCCTTTTCAATGGGGGTGTTTCCACTAGTAATTATTCTCGAGGTTCCTTATCATGGAAAAATTCATAATGTTTAGTGGGGTTTCCACTTCTATATTTAGCTTGATATGAGGGTTCTTCACTATTCTTAAAATCCTTTACACTCCTAAATGAAATTTAAATAACATTTCTTTTAGGGTTATAAATTGAGTGAGTATAAATCTTACAAGAAACTTAAATTTTCAAGTCATTGATGAAATATATGACCAAGAAGTACTATTCTAGTTATTAATTTATTAATAATCCCTTAGTGCTGAGAGTATTTTTATGAGTAGCATGGGACTCCAAAAGTTTTTTAAAAAAGTATATCTTGTAAGGTTGTAGAGTCAATCCTTTTTGGTAACTTATATAAGGTTGAACAGTTCTTCTTTGAAAGGGTGTAAGCTAGAAAGTTTTTTAGTAACCACATTAGAAGTGTGGTCTTTGTGAATGTTGGTTACCAAATTTATATTGACTATTAAAATACTCTCTATATCCTTTATTTCTTATTAATTTTCATTTGTACTATCCTTGGTACATGGAATCACATCTTTCACTTCCTTGAATTTGAGGGAAACCATTAGTGTAGTTCTCTAAGGAGTGACATAACTAGAAACTCCAAGGGGGTGTAGAAAGTGTGGTCTCTTAAAATTTGTTCAATTAAAATTTTCTCATAAGAGATGTTAGATCATTCAGTTAAGTTTCAATCAAAGGGGAGTTATAACTCTTTAACTCATATACCCTTCTTATTCCATTTAAGTATATTTATGTCCCAAGTTACCTTTATATGTTTTGTATGAATTCTATGGGTTTTATGGTAATCTTTTGATTAAAAAATGGTAAGCAATGATCTTTTATTCAGTGAAGAGTATTTAATAATTTATAAAGGTGAAAAGTATTACTTAGGATAAAGTATTCATGGTTTACTTTTTTCTTAGAAAAACTAAAAGTTTTCTTTATTTGTGTATCCCTTACTAAGCTTTTTATGCTCATACCAAGTGTATGAAATGTTTTTCAAAGGACATAAAGGTGAATAGGGTCAAGGATGGGATCAAAGAAAATTCATGCTTTCTAAAACATGGAACTAGACATGTTTCTTTTTTTAAGAGTTTATATTTTTTGAAAAAATGGAAACTGAGTAGAAGTGTCTAATTTGTAATTTTTTAGATGTAATGTAATAGTTATAGAATAATTCTCTAAAACTCTAAACCTGAAAATATCCTCAATGTGAATTATTAACATAAAAAAAGATTATGTAATGTTTATGGTTGGGGACTTATAGTTGGTATCAGAGGCCAATTTAGATAACTTTAAAGGTTAGGGTGTTATTTAAGCATAAGTGACATAACCATAATGGTTAGAATATTAGAAAGAGTCATAGTTATTTTAGATAAATTGAATGAGTTTAAGATAACATGAATACATATATCATAGTATTTACCATCCTTATAAGATATTATATGATGATTTTACTGATATAATAACACTAACATTTTTGGTTTTAGAAAATGGCTGGATCTAGAAGGCACCAAAGTAACAATGGATGTGATGAAAACTGTGATGATTATCTGAATAAGCAACTGAATGAAGAGAGATATGCAATGAGAACAATTTTGGTTATTCTCAACCAACTATTTGGAGTAATGATTGACCACCTGAACCTTGGTTATTTTTATAAGGCATAGTATATTCAAGAAACAAATCCCTTCAGAAGTTCTGGTAATAATCATATATTAAAAAACCTATGTGTCAAGGATGTGGAAAGAAATTCCTAGGAAAATTATTCAAAGGTATGGGAAGATGATTCAGATGTGGTAATGAAGGTCATAAATAAAAAACCTTCCATGTAACAAAGGAATAATCCAGTTGAATCTAGGAAAGGGAAAGAAGTTATCTCTGAAGGATCAACTGAATGTTTTAAATGTGGTGTTCATGGTCATTACACTAATAGATTCCCTACAAAGAAGTTTCAGGAATGGTATCAATAGGATCATACAAATATATATTTATCAATACCTAATACCATTCCAATTAGAGATGAGGAAATTGACAATGACCAATGAAAGGTATGGATTATTTCTTAGCTCATGTTTTGACATTACTGAAATCTTAGAAAAGTATGCATGATTTTGTTTTTAGGAAAGAAGTATAAAATAATAAGATTAAAAAACATGGATAAAGGATCAGAAAGAATGTTCGATAATTAAGATGTCTTCATTTTAGGAATTGAAGAGTTATGTTGGATTTATGGATGATGATATGTTTAAATGTATAAATCATAGGATTACTTTGGAAAACTATTTTTATTATGTGTAAACCTGAATTTTGATATGTGAAAATGTTCTTCAAGGTATAAATATCTTTTCTTTTGTGAATATAGTTATAAATAACCATTTGGGATTATATGATCCTTGAATTTGAGGCAATTACATGTTATTACTTTTTGGAATGAAAATGTGAGGTATGAGATAACATTTATGGTTAAAATATGTTATGGTTATTTTTGATGAATTTAACTCATCTTATGAAATATTATAAAATTATATAATTTTTGAAAAAGGGAAACACGTAGACCGTGTGACAACCCGTCGTGTCAGACAAAGATATAGGAATCAAACCGACAACCAAAGTGTGATTGAGATTTATCACATACCACTGGACTACATGAAGTCCCTAGATAGTATGAATTATTACTTTTAGTTAAATAATTTTATGGATCAAGAATAATTTGATTTTGGAAACTTATGTTTAATCAAATGGATATTATTTTTATAGGAAAATGGTTTGGTGATTAAGTGATAAAGGTTATTTTGGAAGGCATTCTCTCTTTTGGGGAAACACTAATGGTTGAAATATTATTCTATAAGACTATATTTTTTATTGTGGATATATGGATATTCAGGTTATTTATGAAAATTATTAACCTATCTTTGAGAATATGTGACAATGTTAATTACCTTTCAGTATGAGACTTTAAGAGTAACTGATTTTATTTGAAGATAAATGTTAAGATTTTTGTGGAAGACTATGTGATCAAATCCATCTGAATTTTGGGTTTAAATCTTAGTTTGGATTATTTTGAAGAATTTTAAGGAGAAATGTTTATTGAATTATCTTTGTTGAACTTTGGGTATTGTTTTTCAAATTTTAGATATTAAGAGTAGTATTTATTTTTATAAATTATTATTCTTTTTGGGGATTATCTGATCTTGTACTAATCATTTTGGTTTTGGTTAAAATCTAAAGACATGGGAAATATATAGTTCATCTTTTGTGGATTATATGATTCTCTATAAGTTGATTTGAGCACTTCAAGTGTGACCAAGTCATTGTGAATACTCATTTTTTGGAGAAGATATTAGTTTTTAGTAGAAACTTAATAAAGGATGAAACTCTACTTGAAAAGTAAGTATATTTCCTTATTTTATTAGTTAATATCCTAAATAAATTATCCAAATTTACTAAATAAAACTTAAAACAAAAAAATTTTCCATTTAATTTTCTTACTAGGAAACCAAAGACCGTTTAACCTATCACAAGTTTGTGGTTTTTTGGTGGTTAACTTTCTCCTAATCATGTTTTATATCACTCTCCATCAGAACTTGACACTTAGTTTCTCCTTCATATCCATGTTTTCATAGAATCCTAGTTTGGGTTATCTCGGGTGACCTTTGTACTTCTCTTTCATTCTTTTAAAGTGATATTTTTATTGACTCTTTTTCCAATGTGGGACTTTTAATGAAGTTTCTCAGCCTAATTTTAAAATTGCGAGGACACAATTTCCCAAAGGGGGGAGGGAGGATGTAACATCCTAGGTAAATTAAGATTAGGAAATTTTCATGTTTATTAATATTTTTAAATTAAATATTAATTTTACTTTAAAGTGGATGTTATGTTCGATGGCGTACCTGGAACACAACAATGAGTTTGTCTGAAAATATCATGTTGCAAATAAGGCTGAGTCATACTGAAAAATAATAATATAATATTATTTTAAATGGTAGTTAACACCTAGACGTTGTATTGGAGAGAATTAATAGAACTAACTAAAATATAATTATACATGTTTATAATTTTTTTAAATTTATCCAATAAAATTTAGAGGCTTAATATGTGAATGAATCAAAATTTAAGCATAAATACTCTAATATTCTTTAAAAGATCGATTTACTGCCTTTTGATGCCGAATCCTTTTTAAATATTGATTTTGTGACTTTTATATGTTCTATTTTACAAAATAAAATTATTCTTTAGAATCGGGACATCAAAATTTACTTTGGGTAAAATTTTGGTATTTTTCTGATAAAGTTAATTTTTTAATGAATAGTAAAAAATACTGCATTTTAATTCAAAACTACCTAATATAATTTATTTATATGGTTAGATTATCTATTTAATTGTTTTTGAATTGTAATTAGATTATATTTTTACTATTTAATCCAATTTTTGTCATTATAATTAATTTCACTTTGAAATTGGACATAAACAAAGGTCAATCTTTTGATAGGTATTATTTCTTAAAAACATGTTTTTTGTTTTGACAATGGAAATTAATTTTAAATTAATTTCGGCAACTTATGTGTTTTAAATTTGGAAAAATTGATTCCATATTTGGAATTATGAGGTCCAAATTGTGTAAATATGTAACTTTTATTTTTATTCATTATGAATATTTACTTCGGTAAATATTTTATTTACCATCGTTAAAGGGTAAATCTGGTAAATAAGGGTAAAAACAATATTATAATAATATTAAAATACCTTTACACTTGTCCTGACCCTATTGGATTAGATATTTTCAACCCAGAGTATCTTTCGGTTGATTTTGGGACCCCATGGAGCCACTTGGGAGTGATAATGACACTTTATATTAATTAATTTAAATTAAAGATAAAAGTAACATAAACATATATCTTTGAGTAAAAAAACATTATATGTTGTTATATAAGTAATTATTTCAACTATAAATATTAATTTTAAATCTAAAAATATTTCCTACATCATGGTATTGTATTTATAATTTTTAGACATCAAATAAATAATTTTATTTATGACACAATGATGATGTAATGATTACCTCATTAATGAATGTTTTAAATAAATGAGATTATAAATGTTAAAATATTTTTTTGATACTTTTTATGCCATCCATAAATTTTAGGGATTATTATGACTTGTTATATTTGAATTATTGAGGGTTTTTTGAAATAATTAAGTTTTTATAGATTTTTTAAAAGTCTTGATATGAATAGTATTTAAATTGACATAAATGAGTTTTTAAATAAATCAATATTTTATTAAATGATATAATAATCATAAAAATATAATATTTGTCCATATTACTTATATAAGGTTAATAATTTTATTAATGAACCACTCGTGGTTTGATTGTCATTTTATGGTAAATATATTAACCATGTAGTATGAATATATAAGATAACATGGTAAAGTTAAATAAGTTAATAGAGGGTTAAATAAAAAATATAAGGATTAAAAATTATCTAAAACTTGTCCAATTATTATTGGATGATTTTATTTAGGCTTATATGCACCTTATCCTATAATTAAATAATTTTTTGACCTTTTGAAACTGAAAATAAGTTTATAATAAAATAATATTTTTAAATTTTTTTTAAAGAGCCCCTCCTCCCACTTATAAAAGGACATCACCTCTAACCCATTACTCACACGTCTCAAGCCCCTTATCTCATCCAAACTATACCCAAATAAGCTTCCAATATTCCTCTCTTCCACCTAGAAGCCATACCTTAGGCATAAGGCACTTCAATAAATCCTTTTGGTTCAAATCAAAGGGAGTCACCCAATTTAAAGGTAAAGTCTTCCCTGAAGTTCTCTTATTTTATTTTACTTCTTCACTCCCTATGATCTTTTTATTATTTATTTACATAACAACACCAGTATCCTCAATATACTAGTTTGTTTTTATGAGAATTATTTGAACTAAACTTGCACACGCCTCCATCTAATGGGTATAGAACAGAATGATTCTGTGGACAACGAACTACTGCCTCACGAAACGATGATTGTTCAATATTCTCCTACCACCTCTTATGGTGGAAATTATGATGGAACTACAATTATATATGATATTTATTATATTTGTTTTATCTCTATACTTATTTAAATCTCTTTTATAACATAAATTTATGCTTTTCATGTTGTATATATACGATAATTTCATTTGAGGAAGTGCGGACTACCTCCCCCTCAAAGTGATAGGACTCATTCATACCATACATGGAATGTATAAAGGATGGTGTTAATTAAATTACGTAACATATATAAAATATGATATTATACTAGAATAATAATATACCTATGTATCATTTGGTTTTCATTACTTTTAAAATGAAAAAAACTGAAATGTAAGTAGCGTTCATGCGTACGTACGACTTACCGTCTCCATGAACAGTGCATTTCATTTTCATATATACAAATGATATGAAAAATTATAAATACATATATAATGGATATATATAATATATATTATATATAAATCATGAATATCATTTTGGAGATAATGTAATTTCGACCACATGGACAATTTATAATTATCACAAGTTCATTTTTTTACTCAAGTTCCAAACATTGACAACATATAGATATAAACTCAAATAATTAAATAATTGTTATAGCAAGGCAATAATTGATTTAAAAGGACTAGTAAAATTTAAAAATATTCTTAAGAAAGTATAAGTTAACTTATGTTTATAATTTAGGAAATTAAAGAACGAACAGGTCAAGTCAGACACGAGGTAAGAGACTTCATCTCAATCTCCTTTCATTGAGGCATGTTTTAATAATATACACCTCATTATTTTATATAGTATATAATAAACCACTTTTACTTTTAATTTCATTCAAAGGGATTTTTTTTCTATGAAGCATTTTACTAAATGACAAAAGGAACGTTTTTAACGTTTGCGGTGACAATGACCTCTCCATCGCCGTAATCGTTATTTGGCTTCCTCTATAAGCCTTAATGTTTTTTAAATGAAAAAGGAAAACCCTTATTCTATTTTTGGGTGTTTTGGTATTAAATTTTTTTTGAAATGGATTTATTATTTCAATATCTTGAAATTATTTCTTGTTTTTGAAAATAAAATGTTATTATTGAAATGTTTATATTTGCAATATTTTATGTGTTATGATTTTATAATGGTACTTGGATATTTGACAGGTGGGTACGTGATAAACCAATTGAAGGGTGGTGCCTTGATAAACTAGGATAGTTGGTTACATTATAACCTCCAATTAATTGGGTATGGAAGTCGGCCATATGAATATTCCATTTAGTGATATGTGTGAAATTCGACCATATAGTTATTCCATTTAAGTATGTTTATGTCCCATGATACCTTTATATGTTATGTATACTTTCTATGGGTTTTATGGTAATATTTTGGTTACAAAAGGACAAGTAATGATCTTTTATTTAGTGAAGATTATTTAATACTTCATAAAGGTGAAAAGTATTACTTATGATAAAATATTCATGGTTTACTTGTTGTTTGAAAAAACTAACAGTTTTCCTTATTTGTATAGACCTTAGTGATCTTTTTAAACTCATCCCAAGTTTTTAAATGTTTTTCACAGGGCATAAATATGAATATGGTCAAGTATGGGATCAAGGAAAATTCATGTTGTCTAAAACCTGGAACTAGACATGTTTCTTTTTTTAAGAATTTTTATTTTATGAAAAAAATGGAAACTAAGTAGAAGTGTCTAATTTGTAATTTTTGAGATGTAATGTAATAGTTATGGCCTAATTCTCTAAAACTATAAACTTGTAAAGATCCTTAATGTGAATTATTAACATAATTCTAGATTATGTAATGTTTAAGGCCGAGTCCTTACATAAACTCCTATTTTGAGTTGATTTAGATGGTGCATACGAGGTAGCTCATCTTGAGTGTTTCGTATGGCTTGTGCACCTTAGTTTATTGTTAAAATGTATGGTCTCATGTGGTTGGGATAATCCACCTAGTTCGACCATGTTGTGCTACACTGGTGTAGTGTCGGTCAAACCAACTTTAATGATGACACTAATCTTTCAAAGACCGGGTTCAATTTTTTTTGGGTGTAACATGAATCTAATCATCTTAAAAAACTTCAATCCTTTCTACATGAGTTCTATGATAACTAATAAATTCTGTCTAAGTAAACACTTTTTCAATCCTCATTATTCAAACGGCTTGGAAAAAAATCATATTATTTCAACTACATGTCAATATCCCATTGATCCTTGTTCATATTCTCCTCTTTGTAAGGTGTTGGTAAAATCTAGATCAATCACAGTTGTTTCTTGATTTTATCAATATTATACCATGATAAGTTTGTGTATGGTGTGGTCGATCCAAATGGTTGATAGTGGGGACAACACAATTGATTAATTGACCATGTACTCATGGTCAATGGGATTTTATTCAGACTCTAGGTTCTATTTTACATAGTCAGTTGTAGTGTACTTTTAATCACATGGGGGTAGAGTTTTTGGTAGGACCGAGCATGATAACTATGAGGAACATGGTTGATTGATAGAATATAGAGATGGGGTGTGATATTTTTTACAAGTTAGCTAATAATACCATGCCTTTATAAGATTTTCATGCATGGTAACTTGATTGACCATGGGGTCATGTTGTAGATTCACCTTCGGGTACGATCAGTCATGAATTTCAATGTGTAGTCTGTTAAATTATTTTCATGTTAGATTATTAATTGGCCATGAAGTCACTCACACTAATGATTTTTGGTAACTATGGAATCACAACTTGAGTGTAGTAGGTGGATTGACCACACATTGGGAATGAAAAATCTCTTTCCTTTTTATTTTTTAGCTTTTATTTACAAACCACATGCCCATAGACTCATATATATATATATATAGTACAAGATTGTTCTTATTTAAATGAAATTATATTAAAATAATTAAAATAACAGTAAAATTCTAAAAATTAATTTATTATTTGTAATCATTTAAAAAATTATTAAATCATGGAAAGCCAAATTAAATTCCATTTACAAAAAATATTCCAAATTTTGAAAAGTATCCCAAAATAAATGATTTTCATAATATTTAAATCATCTGTGGGGTTATTTTTAAATGAATTACATGAATTTGTTTTTTAAAATTTTCACACTTCATCACCCATATTGGAGTGATTTAGTAGGGCTGAAGAAAATCTAGGTTCTAGTGATCCTAATACTGGATTTGATTTAAATTCTTCATTATATATCGAGGATTGCAATTTATTAACCTAAGTTAAATATTTAAGTTGATTTTTTTGAGGTGGTAGATCAAGTGGAGGTGGATTCAAGTGATTTTAAGGGTTTAGGATTTTGTAAAATGAGGACCATTAGCTATAGTGAGTCATCTAGTACTCATTTTGGAGGCACTGGGTACCCATTAGAGGTATAAGGGGGCCTTGCTTTCTACCTATGACCATTAGGCGGACGATGCTAGAGGATCAGATAAAAAGTTATACATTATTTTATTTTCAGTAAAGAGTGGTGGGATGGTCATTATTTTCCTATTATTTGAGTTCGCAACTCAAGAGTTGAATTCTTAGGACAATTAAGAGAAAGAGGGACCTCACCCCTTCCCCTATACTTCTTCTGCCTTCTCCTTGATGCTGGGTGGATCCAAATGTGTTGATTTAGTGATTTGAGGATGTTTATTCTCTTATTTTACTCCTTTTATATCCCCCTTACTTATTATATAATTACAATAGATTATAATTTGGTTTTGTGTGTCGATTTTGTTGGGATCACAACTAAATTATGAATTATAAAAGTCACCCACCAAAACTTGTTGGGCAAAATAAAGTAATGAAATAGTCCCACACTATGTTTTCTGGAAAATAAACTATACATTACACCCAATTACATACACTATAAATCTGACCTACTATATTGAACACAAACATGAATCTCAAAATACAACGATTTAATGAATAAATTAAAATAAAATCACAATCCTTTTACATAGTTTGGACACGAGTCTTAATCCTTGAGGGAATGCTAATTTAATTTTATTTAAGGAGATGAAATATGATTATATTAGATCTATATATAATAAAATGATTAATACTACCATTTATAGTAGAACCTATATGGTTTAAATAACTACTACCCCCTTCCGATCACTATGCGAAGAATTCCACCAAATTTGATCTACATGGAAATCCCTCCAATAAATTAAAGGCTTCCTCCCCCATAACTCTTCCACCTAGTGAATAGTTTCCACTTTTGAAAATATTGTGAGTAAAATATTTTGTTTTCTATTGGAAGAACCTTATGTATTACCTTTATGAAGATCCAAAAAAAGGAAAAACCTTATGTACTCTTCAATATTGAAAATTTACTCAAGTCCTTTGTGTTTTCTACCCCATTTCCATTGGAATTCATGAGGAATAACTTCCAATTGTATGATTTAAGCTACCACCATCTAGTTTGTATAGATTTAAAATACCTGAAACTTGTTTATACTGCTTCTACCATCACTATACAACATTCAAAATTTTGATTTTTGTAAGTTCTAACACTTAGGTCAAAAAATGGTTTTGAGAGATGTTCCTAAAAATCTCTCACTTGAGAATCAATTTACAGAATTTACCACAAGGTCCTAAATCAGCTTATATACACTTCCTTCTACTCTTTAAACTTCTTTAATAGATGAATGTTTCTCCCATATTGATTATAGTCATCCTAGTCTGACTAAAGTGCAACACCACCTTAATACTATAACGACTAGAACTTTTTGAATGCTAATTGTTTGCAGAAAATTTGTGATATATTATATTATATATCTCTAATAATGTAGTGATTATATTTTGAAATGTGACAATTAGGGTTCGAACATTATATGAACATTGTTTAATTATGACCGTTGTTCAATATGACCAATGAAAACTATACTCTTAATAATAATTTTATTGTTAAAATTATTGTTTACAAGTAGAAATTAAAAAGGAAAATTAATACAGAAAGAAGAGTTAATGGCCTCATCCAGTAGAGACATACCGTACAAAGCCCATTTTTCAAAACTTGGGAGGGAGGTAGCATCAATGAGATTCACTCTTGACCAATCCCAATTTGAGATTCAACATGTTAGACTTGAACAAAGTCACTTACGGGAGAATTTCAAGTTAATGGAAATTACCACTTGAGCGATGTTATCTGAGTTGTCCCAAGATATATCACCAATGCACACCTCACCCTTAGGTCATATACAGGTGTTATAAGGAGTTATGTGTTGATTCCTTCGTCATTTAATGTATAATCCCTTTTTATCAACAAAATATTTGTTCCATCATTTCCATTTTGAGTTTAGTTTTTCTTAAAAACATGACAAATTTGATAAAATTGGTTTTTTGGGTTAGAAATTGTACTTTTCAGAAAATATATAATTAATATAATAAAATAAGGTATTATTAATAATTTTTTACATAAATGTTATGATTAAAACACAATTATTTTAATTTAAATGATAAAATGATTTTATTTTTTAAAAGCGTCAACAATTTTACTATTCATTTTATTTCCACTATTATTTTTAATAAATATGGTTTTTTATATTTAAAAGATAAATTTATCATAATTAAAGAATTATTTTGATAAAATAAACATCATTTTTGAAATCATCATGTCAAAATTAGGTTATTGTGAATTTATGTTAATTTTATAATTTTTTTGGGTGAATAGTGAAAATACAATTTTGAGTTTTCAATATGTTTAATGACATCATAATGATATAATAAGTAATATAAAATACTGGTAGAACCTTGTGAATTATAATAACATAATAGGTGACCTAATATTACATTACCATGTGAAAATACCATGGGAAAACCCATAGTTTTTTAAATACCACTACCGGGGTGTCCAAGTAAATGAATAAAAAAATACCTCACTTTTGCTATAAATACCCACCCATTTATCCATTATATTTCATTCCCAATTCATAATCCTTGAATATATGATAGTTTTAACTCTCAATGGGTCCTTGAGCCCTAAGGTCCTAATCTTCATGTTTTAGGAGTTACTCTTAAAAGTATGATAAATCTCAACTTATCTTTTCCTTTCAAGTTCCCTTTTTTATGTGGTATGCATTTCAAATTTACATACTATGATATTCTGTCTATTTTATTCTATCCCTTTAATTTATTAAGAGTATTTTATGAATGGTATACCTTTGTCCCTTTTATTTTTAATGTTTTCTAAAACCACATTTCTTACTCATTATGCCGCCATATTTTCTTCTCAAAATTTCACTCATTTTATCAAGAAATTCTCTTATTTTCTTTTGTGAACACCCAAACCTACTTATTTTCCCAAGTTATTTATCTAGAATTTAAAATGATCAATTTTATTCTGGTATTAACATACATGAAACCCATATTAATTTTTTTGGTTAATAATGACATAAATATATTTCCTTTAAGCACTTCTTTTTAAAATGCCATGATTTTTATTTGAAACCTATTTCTTTTATTCTCCACGGGTTATTTATGAAATGATTTATTATGATATATGTGGATAAAATTAATTAATATATATTAAGGGTGTTCCTTGATATTTCTCCAATGCATTGGTTAAATAATTTAATCTTTATATATGACATGATTTACGATACCTTAGTAAATAACCTTGGTAATTTTTATGACAAATTGGTGATAAAAATTTGTGATATACTTATTAATGACTCAATTAAATGTTGTAGCCACATTTATAAGTTATGATTCATGTTTTTATTATTATTATATTCCTATTTCTCATGCCTCTATGTATTTTATCATGTTCTTATTGATATTCTTCAAGATCACTTTTAAACCATTTCTCTTTCTTTCCCTTACTAGGTCTTATGATCACCATTTACTTTGATGTATGTCCCTAGGTTATGAGATGTAGTAATTGTACATAGTATTAGCCTTTTATGAATCCTTTCAAGTGGAATATATGAATGTTTTTATTTTTTCATGTATTATGAACCTTGTTTCCAAGAAACTAAATTTAAAAGATCCTTTACTTTATACAATGTAGTGAAAGTTATGTAATAAAAAAGAAGGATTTTATAGTTGGTATCAAAGGAAGGTTTAGTTATTTTTAGAAATTAGGATTTGAAAAATTTATGAATAAAACTATAGAAACATTTAAATATAGGGAACAAATCATGGTATTTTGGTGAAATACTATGTATGTTGTTTTTGAGCAAAGAAATACCCATCTATATGTGAACAAGTGGATGTGGCTCTACCACAGATATACCTAGGGGTAATAAATCTGAAAAGGTGCGTCAGTCCTGAATTGAAGTAACCCAATATATGAAAATAGTCCTTGCTTCACTCTTGGTTTGACACTACCAAGGGATATGTTTGTTTAATCACATGCTTTTTATTAACCATTATGAAGGATTTATAGAAAATTTAATTCTTGTTAAATAATAACATCTTTGTAAGAACCCATACCTTCTTTTTAGGTATGTTTTTCCTTTTCTGGTCGTTTTTGGGAAAAAGAGGAGAATCTAGAAATTTTCTACGTACATACCATGTACTTTATAAGTACACGTCGTGTACTTTGATGTCACTCGAGGCCGTGTGCTTGCCGTGTCATGGCCACACACACGACCATATAGGGGTGATGTGGACGCTGCTTAATTCAGAGTACGAAAAAGCCTAGTACATGTCATGTACTCCAAAACTACAGGCCGTGTACTTTTTTTTCATTAAACGGTCTGAGGTCGTGTCTTAACCCCGAAAACACCTTCTTCTCTAACTTCTTTGACCGAGAGTGAGGGCAAGACCACAAATTTTCTCCGAGCCACCAATCCATCACCAGTTATCTAAATCAAATGCCATCGGTTTAAATAGAATCACAGTGGTGAGTTATTGGTTCTTCGTTGGCCACGTTTCATGATTCTTTCTCTCGTGTGAGTTATCTGAAGTTGCACATTTAAGACTTTTTTGCAGATCTACTCCATCCTAGGCTGATTCATGGGTTGAGGTTCAAGTATATCGATATAACGACCCATAATTTATATACATTGTTATTACTTCAGAATTGAAGCACACTTATTACAACATTTAACAAAAACAAGAAAGGACTGTATAGGTATAGTGTCTTTAGAAACTGGGAAACGTAAATAACTGGTTCATAAAGTATCTACTTTGCCTCCCATTCATTTCATCATATCTAGAGTCCCTTTTTGGCATATTCTACTTAATAACCTTCTTCCTGACCTGGGGAAATAAAACATACAAAAGGGTGAGCTCAAATGCTCAGTAAGGGTAAACAAAAGAAATATCAATCACATCATATACATAAGAACATAACTTTTGGAAATCTTATCCTGCAAAAGAGATCATAATATCATAACATGGGATAAATCATAGAAGTGAAATATAATCCCAATAATCATAACTTAAAACATGAAACCTTGTGGCATACACACATAATCATAGAGAATAATTTCTTATTAGTCAAGACTCATTGACAAGACTATCTTAGTGGACAAAGTCCATTTTTGAACCGAGTTACCCTCGTTTCAGTCTTGCTTCACTAAACCGGTATAACCTACCGTTCCAGCCATGTCTATCTCATGAGATATAAAATATTTACCCAATGCATTGGAGGGAGATATAGGTCCCACCCTTCTCATAATGAATCCTTTCTTATGTGTGCCACATAAATCATACATCATCGCATAACCCATATAATACAAATGGGAATCTTAAACATCGTGACATCATAAAACAATTCATATAAGATAAAGGAATTCATAAAAATAATTCCATTACAACATGATCAAATCAATGTAATAATAGGGATAAAAACAGAACCCTTTATTATCTTAGATGGAAAATAATTTTGATAAAACACTTGAACTCCATTCTTGAGGAAAATATCCTTTCTTCTTCAAAAACATTTTTCCTTTCATAACATGTCATACGACTTTAAATTAAAATAAGTTGATTAAAAATAAACTTGAAAACTTGTAAAGGAAGCTTCTTGGAAATAATGTTTTAAAAATCCATTCATGCCGTATAAGTTAAAAAAAACATTCTTCGTACTTTTGTCGGAAAAGTCAAAAAGTACCTCGTACGAAAAACGACAAAAGATTCCTTTCATATCATTTACTAAAAACTCACTGAAGGGTAAAATTGGATTTAAACAATTGTAGGTGGATGGAAATAATATTAAATATTGAGGGAACATGGATGTGGATGATAAAATACACCCCAGTAAATACTAAAGTATAAACAATCTCGGATAAAAATGAGATTGTGATATTTCCCTTACCTTAAGTCCGATTTTCATTGTAAGTGTCCAAAACTCCTGTATAATGATTTAAATAATGTTATTGAATTATTCCAGAATCATACTTATTTTTATGATATCATATATGGTCATATTCTTAGCTTCTTAGTAGTAATATTTCATTGCTACTTGTTATTCGGGTGTTTATAACTTTTTGTTCTTATACTAGTTTTGTCGAATAAATTCTTATTCTTCTATTTAGGTTATATATACCTCATATACAGAATGGTATTAGTGTAATGTATATCATATTCATTCATTCAATTCATTTATATAATCATTATGAAATGAATATCATGTAGAACGAGTCGCATCACATCGTGGAGACGGTATTCCGTACGTACGCACAAGTGATGATATCGTTCCTATGATCGTGGAATTGTATTGGAGTGTATGTATACTATTTCAGAATCGATATCACTTTTTAATAGTCATATATAGTCATTATTTACACTATTATACCCATCCAAGTAAGGTGGTGGTGGAAAATAGATTACACCACGGCGTGGAGACGGTATTCCGTACGTACGCACGCGCGGTGATTTCATTTTCCGTAGGATGGATAGATGGTTAAATAGGGTTGTTTCACACTTATAATAACATATCAGTATATGAGTGATACTTATGTTATTAATTCATAATGAAACAACTAAAGAAGAAGAAGTTGAAGAAGAAAGAAATTGGAAAGGATCGGTAATGGATATTACCTCTTCTTTGAAGTGCTTCTTTGAGACCTCCTTTTAGGGAACTAAAATTGGCATTTGAAGAAGACCAGGACCTCTAGGATGTCTCTAGGGAAGTGGAGAGGAGAAAATGGCAGGGTTTGGCCGAGCTTGAAGGCTCAAAGTTGTGTGAGGAAGAGAGGGAGGAGGTGCCCTTTTATAAGGGAGGAGAGGGGCACCTTTGGAATAACTAAAAATATTATTTTATTATAAAGTCAAGTTCGGTTTTAAATAGCTCCAAATTGATTTATTTCTAGGCTAAGGTGGGGATGGGTAGAAATCCTCTCATCCAATAGATTTTAGACACGTTTAGGTTCCTATTTTAACCTTATCATTTAGATTTAACATTAAGTTAAATAATTTTAATTTTACCGTGTCTTCTTGTGTTCTTATACTATAAGGTTAATAAACTTACTATATCAAGCCAAAATAACACCAAGTTGTTTATTATTAATATATATAACCTTATCTAAGTCATTTGGCCGAACCGTAGATTTTTAGGAATAAAATAACAATTAATAATATAATATTTGTTTTAAAAACTATTTTATGTCAATTTTGACACTATTTAGTAATTGATTTTTGTGAAAATCATACCAGAATGATAAGTTCGAAAAACGTTAATTAAATCAATACTAACATGTCATATTAACCTAGAAAATTATTTTAATTCATAAAAAGTCTCAAATTATACTTATTTAGGTATTTATAATATCAATTATTCTATTTGTTTACTATTATGGTAATTACTGCATCATCATTGTGTCATACATAAATTAAATTATTTAAAGTCTAAAAATTACAAATAAAATACCATTATGTAGGAAATATTTTTATCTTTCTAATGAATATTTATAGTCGAATTTATCTTATGTATAACCCCATATTAAAAATTATTTAGTTATTAAACTTTGATTTTAACTATTTTAACCCTTCTTTAAATAAATTAATACTAAATGTCCTAATCTAATCCAAGTAGACCTAAATGGTCATATTTTATTACTAAGTTTGTTTTTGGTCAAATTACACTTGTCAAATAGAATTAGGACATGTGTTAGGGTAATAATAATATCATTTTTATCCTTAATTACCCTATTTACTTTTAACCGTGGTAAAAAAGTAAAAAGTTACTATTCACCAAAAAATTATTTTCATCTCATTGAACCACATTTTACTTACTGACATCAACCGTGTTTCTCGGATTTTTGAAATTACACTCACAGAAGCGGTAAAATTAAGTTTTATGAAAAATTCAGTTTTTTTTAACAGCCACTTAGTAGTTTCACTATTCATCAAAAATTGAAAGTTTTCAGAAAAATACCAAAATTTCACCCTAGGCTAATTTCGATATTCTGAGTCCAAAAATGAAGTCCATTTTGAAAAATAAAATTTATAAAATTTTAAAAAGTGGTTATTACTATTCATAACGGTTAGTTTTAATAGTATATCGTTGTTTAGTGAAACTCGGTATTGCGTACGACGCAAGCTGTCGAGGAAGGTCGTGATTTCGTGTAAAGAAAGCTAAGCAAGTGTTGTGTGTAGAAAAAGATTCCTTTGATGATTTATATAACATAAAAGTCTCGGGTGTTACATTCTACCCCCCATAAAATGAATTTCGTCCTCGAAATTCGTCACTTTGTAACAAACAGATGGGGATACCTCTCCCTCATCATATCCTCAAGCTCCCATGTAGCTTCTTCTAATTGGTGGTTCCTCCATAAAACTTTCACCAATCGAGTGGTCTTGTTTCGTAGGACTTTTTCGCTACGATCCAGAATATCTCTTGGTTGTTCTTTATAAGAAAGATCTTGCTCTAGCGGTACAACTTCTAAGCTAAGTACATGTGAAGGATCAGGTATGTACTTTCTCAGGAGAGATACATGGAATACATCGTGAACTTGAGAGAGATTCGGTGGAAGCGCCAATCGGTAAGCTACCTTCCCAACATGATCCAATATTTCTAAAGGACCGATATATCTGGGGCTCAACTTCCCTTTCTTTCCAAATCTCATAACCCTCTTCCAGGGAGATATCCGTAAGAACACTTTATCGCCCACTTTAAACTCTAGGTCTTTTCTTCGGCTGTCGGCATAACTTTTCTATCGACTCTAAGCTGCTCTTATGTGTTGTTGAATAGATCTGACCTTTTATGCCATTTCATCAATGAGATCAGGTCCTAATAGCTTTCTTTCCCCAACTTCATCCCAGCAAGTTGGAGTCCTGCATTTCTTTCCATAGAGAGCTTCATAAGGAGCCATCTGAATACTAGAGTGAAAGCTATTATTATAAGAAAATTCCACCAAAGGTAGGTGTTGATCCCAACCACCTTTGAAATCCATAGAGCAAGCTCTCAACATATCTTCTAGAGTTTGAATTGTTCTCTCAGACTGACCATCTATCTGAGGATGATAAGCAGTGCTGAAACTCAACTCTGTATCCAGAGTATGTTGAAGACTTCGCCAGAACTTTGAGGTAAACCTCGGATCCCGATCAGATATAATAGAAAGTGGAACTCCATGCAATCTTACCACTTCTTTACATATATCCTGGCAAGCTGATCCAGAGAGAAATTCTCTCTAATAGTAATGAAGTGTGCAGATTTTGTAAGACGATCAACTATGACCCAGATAACATTATTGCCTTTGGATGTTTTAGGAAGTCCTGTGACAAAGTCCATAGTGATGTTTTCCCATTTCCATTCGGGTATGGGTAATGGTTGTAACATCCCCTTATACTTCTGTCTCTCAGCTTTAACTTGCTGACAAACCAAGCATCGAGAGACATATTCAGCAACATCTCTTTTCATGCCATCCCACCAGAAGTACTCTTTCAGGTTCCTATACATCTTCGTGCTTCCAGGATGAATAGAGAATGAAGAACTATGAGCCTCATCCAGCAGCTCCTTTTTTAATTCGGGGATGGGAGGAACACAAACCCGATTCCTGAACTTTATTATCCCATCACAATCAAGGTTAAATTCAGGAACATTTCTCACCTTATTTTGTAACTGAACATCTTCTTTCTGTGCCTCTTTAATCTTCACATGTATAGATGGTTGAACATTCATTTGAGAAAGATAATATTTTTCCCCTTCCATTATAATTCCAAGATCCATTCTTTGTAAATCCATAAATATTGGATCCTTTGTGATCCTCATCATGGATAAACTGGCATGGTCTTGTCGACTTAATGCATCTGCCACCTTGTTTGCTTTCCCAGGGTGGTAATTGATTGAGCAGTCATAATCCTTAATCAGCTCCAACCATCTTCTTTGGCGCATATTCAGCTCATTTTGTGTGAAAATATACTTTAAACTTTTATGATCAGTATAAATATCACACCTTTCCCCATAAAGGTAATTCCTCCAAATCTTTAATGCAAAGATTACCGCAGCTAACTCCAAATAATGATTTGGGTAATTTTGCTCATGTATTTTCAACTGTCGTGAGGCATAAGCTATCACCATATCATTTTGCATAAGAACACAACCCAATCCCTTCTTGGATGCATCACTGTAGATCACAAACCTTTCTCCACTACAAGGCAGTGTGAGCACAGGTGCACTGGATAACCTTCTTTTCAACTCCTTGAAATTTTCTTCACATTCCTCCGTCCATACAAACTTAACTCCTTTCTAAGTCAACTTGGTGAGTGGATTAGATAATCGTGAAAAATCTTTCACAAAACGTCGATAATATCCAGCCAAACCAAGAAAACTTCAGATTTCGGTTACTGTTGTTGGTCTCGACCATCTTTCGATAACCTCTGTTTTTACTGGATCCACAGATATCCCCTCTTTTGAGATTATGTGACCCAAAAATGAAACTTTTTGAAGCCAAAATTCACATTTGGTAAATTTGGCATAAAGCTTCTCCTTTCTCAAGGTCATCAATATAATTCTCAAGTAATCGTCATGTTCTTCCTTGCTCTTTGAATAGACAAGAATATCGTCTATAAAGACTACCACAAATTGATCAAGATAGTCTCTAAAGACTCTATTCATTAGATCCATGAAGATAGCAGGGGCATTTGTAAGACCAAATGGCATCACTATAAATTCATAGTGTCCATAACTTGTACGGAAATCCGTCTTTGGTATATCCTCCCTTTTGACCCTTAATTGATGATACCCTGAACGAAGATCAATCTTTGAAAAGTATTGAGCTCCGCGTAGTTGATCAAATAGGTCATCAATGCGTGGGAGAGGATATTTGTTCTTGATAGTGATCTTGTTAAGTTCTCGATAATCAATGTAGAGTCTCATTGATCCATCTTTCTTCTTAACAAACAGAACAGGTGCTCCCCAAGGTGACGTACTAGGGCGTATGAACCCCTTATCAAGATTCTCTTGGAGTTGCTTCTTTAATTCCTGCAACTCAATTGGGGCCATTCTATAAGGTGTCTTTGAAATAGGCAAAGCACCCGGTACGAGTTCTATTGAAAACTCAACTTCACGATTCGGTGGAAGACCCGGTAATTCCTCTGGAAAGACATCATCAAACTCTCGTACAATAGGCATATTCTTAATCGTGAGTTTCTCACCAACCATTTGAGATAAATAACCTTCATTTAGTGTAATCAAGACCCATAAGATGGAAGGAATTTCCACTGGAAGGTTATATTCATCCTTGCATCGATAGACGATCGTAGATTGATCTGGAATATGAAATGTGACTTCCCTTCTTTGGAAATTGATATGAGCTCCATGTAGAGAAAGCCAATCCATGCCAAGAATCACATCAAATTACACTATAGGAAGGATCACAAGATTTGCAGGAAGCAATTTCCCACAAACTTCAATCGGAGAAGAATTATAAACTTTTGATGCGACTGTTGTGCCATTAGGGGTTGTCACAGCTAACTCAACATCTAACTGTTGAGGTAATAAGGTGATATCCTTAGAAAATTCTTCAGAAATAAAAGAGTGGGTGGATCTAGAATAAAATAAAACATTTGCTACTTTATAGTGGATGGTAATTGTACCTTTCACCACATCGTTATCATACTCCACATCGCTGATAGAAATTGCATGTGACTTTCCTTTGTCTTTAGCCTTAAGAGTTGTTGACGTTGACCATCATCATCAATCCTTGGATTAGGGCATTGATTGGCATAATGCCCCATCTCCTTTCACTTGAAACATTGAAGTGTAGTAGGTTCATTCTATGCATCCCTTCCTTTGTTTGCATCATTAGACATCTTCTTCCCATCATTGCGGAATTCAAATGCCCGATGACCTTCCTTTCCACATTTGAAACATTTACTTGTCCCTTTAAGACAACTCCCTCCATGTTTCTTTCCACACTTTGTGCATAAGGGAAAGTTCATCTTCTTTTCAGTGTGCTCTTTAGATTTTCCTTTGAATTCCATTTTCCTCTTCTTATCAAACCCATATGATTGATGGGTTACTCCAATCTCCATCTCAACTTTGAGAGCACATCGAACGATTTCCTCGTAGCTATTGAAGTCCCTTATGGCTAAGGCCCTTCGAAGACTTGGTTTTAAGCCACTAAAGAATCGATCGATCTTACTCTCAGGTTGGATAATAATACCAGAAGTGTACCTTGCAAGTCTTGTAAAATTTGCTTCATAGGTACCAACAGATTCATCATCCTTTTGCTTCAGTTCAAGAAACTCTTTCTCCATATTTGTTCGGAGAATACGAGGGAAGTACTTATTGAAAAATAAGTTCTTGAACTCATCCCATTCCATGGACTCAATTTCATCCCTTTTCCTCGTATTCTTAATAAGATTCCACCATTGATCAGCATCACATTCCAAACGATACACTGCTAAGATGACTTTATCATGCTCAGAACATTGAAGAACTGAAAATATCTTTTCAGTAGTACTAATCCATTGTTCAGTAACTAATGGATCAGTAGACCCGCTGAATGAAGGTGGATTCTATCTCATGAAGGATTCAACAGAATGTTGCTCCTTCCTTTTCTCGTTTGGAAATCCTGCATGATTCATAGCTTGAGAAAGTTGTGTGAGAATGGCTACAAGATTTTTCATTCCATCTCCCATAACGTTTGGTTGCTCAGGGGGACAATCATTGCATTGCCCGTTGCATTCCGCATTAACACGGTTCCTTCGGGTTCCAGCCATTGACTAAAACCAAGAAGAATAGTGTGAGCAACACTAATTATAATAGGAAAACCACATAATCAAGAATAAAATTTCACACTTAAGGTCTTATCCTAGGTTATTCATGGCCATTTCTAAAACACTAAGATTGTGTTCTATGCTTAGAATTATCCTTAGGGTTCTTACAAAGGCTTTCACATCCTAGTTTCCAAAGGTTGACTATACCTTTCCTCTGATACCAACTATAATGACCCATACTTTACATACATTGTTATTACTTCAGAATTGAAGAACACTTATTACAACATTTAACAAAAACAAGAAAGGACCGTATAGGTATAATGTCTTTAGAAACTGGGAAACGTAAACAACTGGTTCATAAAGCATCTACTTTGCCTCCCATTCATTTCATCATATCTAGAGTCCCTTTTTGGCATATTCTACTTAATAACATTCTTCCTGACCTGGGGAAATAAAACATACAAAAGGGTGAGCTCAAATGCTCAGTAAGGGTAAACAAAAGTAATATCAATCACATCATATACATAAGAACATAACTTTTGGAAATCTTATCCTGCAAAAGAGATCGTAATATCATAACATGGGATAAATCATAGAAGTGAAATATAATCCCAATAATCATAACTTAAAACATGAAACCTTGTGGCATACACACATAATCATAGAGAATAATTTCTTATTAGTCAAGACTCATTTCCAAGACTATCTTAGTGGACAAAGTCCATTTCTGAACCGAGTTACCCTCGTTTCAGTCCTGCTTCACTGAACCGGTATAACCTACCATTCTAGCCATGTCTATCTCATGAGATATAAAATCTTTACCCAATTCATTTGAGGGAGATATAGGTCCCACCCTTCTCATAATGAATCCTTTCTTATGTGTGCCACATAAATCATACATCATCACATAACCCATGTAATACAAATGGGAATCTTAAACATCATGACATCATAAAACAATTCATATAAGATAAAAGAATTCATAAAAATAATTCCATCACAACATGATCAAATCAATGTAATAATAGGGATAAAAACAGAACCCTTTATTATCTTAGATGGAAAATAATTTTGATGAAACACTTGAACTCCATTCTTGAGGAAAATATCCTTTCTTCTTCAAAAATATTTTTCCTTTCATAACATGTCATATGACTTTAAAATAAAAGAAGTTGATTAAAAATAAACTTTAAAACTTGTAAAGGAAGATTCTTGGAAATAATGTTTTAAAAATCCATTCATGCCGTATAAGTTAAAAAAAAACATTCTTTGTACTTTTGTCAGAAAATTCAAAAAGTACCTCGTACGAAAAATGAAAAAAGATTCCTTTCATATCATTTACTAAAAACTCACCGAAGGGTAAAATTGGATTTAAACAATTGTAGGTGGATGGAAATAATATTACATATTGAGGGAACATGGATGTGGATGATAAAATACACCCCAATAAATACTAAAGTATAAACAATCTCAGATAAAAATGAGATTGTGATATTTCCCTTACCTTAAGTCCGACTTGCTTTGTAAGTGTCCGAACCTCCTGTATAATGATTTAAATAATGTTATTGACTTATTCCATAATCATACTTATTTTTATGATATCATATATGGTCATATTCTTAGCTTCTTAGTAGTAATATTTCATTGCTACTTGTTATTCGGGTGTTTATAACTTTTTGTTCTTATGCGTGTTTTGTCGAATAAATTCTTATTCTTCTATTTAGGTTATAGATACCTCATATCCAGAATGGTATTAGTGTAATGTATATCATATTCATTCATTAAATTCATTTATATAATCATTATGAAATGAATATCATGTAGAACGAGTCACATCACATCGTGGAGACGGTATTCCGTACGTACGCATGAGTGATAATATCGTTCCTATGATCGTGGAATTGTATTGGAGTGTATTTATACTATTTAAGAATAAATATCACTTTTTAATAGTCATATATAGTCATTATTTACACTATTATACCATCCAAGTAAGGTGGTGGTGGAAAATAGATTACACCACGGTGTGGAGACGGTATTCCGTACGTACACACGCGCGGTGATTTCATTTTCTGTAGGATTGATAGATGGTTAAATAGGATTGTTTCATACTTATAATAACATATCAGTATATGAGTGAAACTGATGTTATTACTTCATAATTAAACAACTAAAGAAGAAGAAGTTGAAGAAGAAAGAAATTGGAAAGGATCGGTAATAGATATTACCTCTTCTTTGAAGTGCTGCTTTGAGACCTCCTTTTAGGGCACTAAACTTGCTCTTTGAAGAATACCAAGACCTCTAGGATGTCTCTAGGGAAGTGGAGAGGCGAAAATGGCAGGGGTTGGCCGAGCTTGAAGGCTTAAAGTTGTGTGAGGAAGAGAGGGAGGAGGTGCCCTTTTATAAGGGAGGAGAGGGGCACCTTTGGAATAACTAAAAATATTATTTTATTATAAAGTCAAGATCGGTTTTAAATAGCTCCAAATTGATTTATTTCGAGTCTAAGGTGGGGATGGGTCGAAATCATCTCATCCAATAGATTTTATACACGTTTAGGTTCCTATTTTAACCTTATCATTTAGATTTAACATTAAGTTAAATAATTTAAATTTTACCGTGTCTTCTTGTGTTCTTATACTATAAGGTTAATAAACTTACTATATCAAGACAAACGAACCCAAAGTTGTTTATTATTAATATATATAACCTTATCTAAGTCATTTGGCCGAACCTTAGATTTTTAGTAATACAATAACAATTAATAATATAATATTTTTTTAAAAAACTATTTTATGTCAATTTTGACACTATTTAGTAATTGATTTTTGTGAAATTCATAACAGAATGATAAGTTCTAAAAAAGTTAATTAACTCAATAATAACATGTCATATTAACCTAGAAAATTATTGGAATTCATAAAAAGTCTCAAATAATACTTATTTAGGTATTTATAATATCAATTATTCTATTTTTTTTACTATTATGGTAATTACTGCATCATCATTGTGTCATACATAAATTAAATTATTTAAAGTCTAAAAATTACAAATAAAATACCATTATGTAGGAAATCTTTTTATCTTTCTAATGAATATTTATAGTCGAAATTATCTTATGTATAACCCCATATTAAAAATTATTTAGTTATTAAACTTTGATTTTAACTATTTTAACCCTTCTTTAAATAAATTAATACTAAATGTCCTAATCTAATCCAAGTGGACCTAAATGGTCATATTTTATTCCTAAGTTTGTTTTTGGTCGAATTACACTTGTCCAATAGAATTAGGACATGTGTTAGGGTAATAATAATATCATTTTTACCCTTAATTACCCTATTTACTTTTATCCGTGGTAAAAAAGTAAAAAGTTACTATTCACCAAAAAATTATTTTCATCTCATTGAACCACATTTTACTTACTGACATCAACTGTGTCTCTCGGATTTTTGAAATTCAACTCACAGAAGCGGTAAAATTAAGTTTTATGAAAAATTCAGTTTTTTTAACAGCCACTTAGTAGTTTCACTATTCATCAAAAATTGAAAGTTTTCAGAAAAATACCAAAATTTCAACCTAGGCTAATTTCGTATTCTGAGTCCAAAAATGAAGTCCATTTTGAAAAATAAAATTTATAAAATTTTAAAAAGTGGTTATTACTATTCATAACGGCTAGTTTTAATAGTATATCGTTGTTTAGTGAAACTCGGTATTGCGTACGACGCAAGCTATCGAGGAAGGTCACGATTTTGTGTAAAGCAAGCCAAGCAAGTGTTGTGTGTAGAAAAAGATTCCTTTGATGATTTATATAACATAAAAGTCTTGGGTGTTACAATCGATCTCCTAAGATTGAGGTAGGTGGGTTGTTTCCTTACATTGAATGTCTTTGAGTTTTTTTGTACCAAAGTACTGGATACCCATGTATCAGGTATATCGGGTTAGGGTTTTTATCCTAAATTATTATATACCTTAGATTTCTTGTAGGATTGTGGCTGTTATATGAATAATGATTGCTTGTTAGCATGTTTGAGGATCACCCCATGGGTGTTTCCCTTGTTTTGGCTGTTTAATGCTGTTTGTCTTAGGCTGCCTGTGAAGCAGACCTTGTTGCTTTGATTGCCTGCCTTGATATAATTGATTGCATGTATTGCCTACTGTTTATATTCTCTTGATGCATTGTGGCTACTATCCAAGTAGTTTTTTAAACTTACTTAGGGCTACTAACAGTCGTTTACGCATGACTAGACTGCTCATGGCTGTGTGAACCTGGTGCGGTATACTAAAGAGGGAATTGATGATTAAGGGCTTCCCTAGAGAGTCAGTTATTAATTAGTATCATTTGTAGGTCCTACGAGAATTGGAATTTGTGCTTCCTTAGGGTGTCCTTAGTTACATATCGAGACTATAGGGGAAATTAGACATAAGTGCTTCCTCATAGAGTCTTTAGCTATCATTGCAAGACCGTAGAGGAATTGATAGCGAGAGCTTCCTAGAGTGTCTGTGCCTTTGTATGATTATTTGACTAGAGGGGTCTGCCAGTATGAGCCACCCAGAGAGTTAGTGTGAATAATATTTGGTTGGTTGTGATGAGTCCACCAAGCCAAAGAACAATCTTGGGTTTTGTATTGCTTGTTGTTTAGGTAGTCTGCTGAGATACCTGTTGTGTTACTTTCTATGCTTTGGGATTTTAGAGCTATTTGATAGATTCCATGGTTGATAAATAAATGATTAAATTTATTTAATAAATGAAGGTAAATGGATATTTTTAGGATTGTTTAATTTAGTGTACTCATGTTTCTCTGTTGCATTTATTTCCTTTACTTTTTCTATATTGCTCACTGACAGTAGGGCACATATCTTATGGTGGTTACCTACTGGGATTAGTCTCACACCTTGTTCGGGTCCTGCTTTTCAGCCCAAATAGGTTATATGGTTGTAGGTGTGGATAGAGACTATAACCCCTCTACTTCAGATACATGATTGCTGGTTGGAGTTGGAGAGCATAGGAACGAGCTTAGGCTTGCGATGCTGCTGGAGTTGCTATTTACTTTTCAAACTTTTTTTCTCAATTGTATTTCAGCACGTTGTTGTGTTTTGTTGCTTTCATTAGATACTTGTACCTACCACATAATTATCATCATTATTATATATTCCGCTGTTTGGTTTCAGTTATTGTATATTGTTTAGTGCTTTCACTATTGACTGTTATTTCCTTTCACTTGTATACCTTAACAAATGAGGGCATAGTTTTTCCAATGACTCACCAAGGCCCTCGCTGCTAGTTGGCAGCCTTTGGAGTTTGATGAAATGTGCTTGAGGTCATGTGCTGAACTAGGTACGGGGCACCATTTGAGTGGCTCTGGATTTAGGTCGTTACAAAGTTGTATCATAGGAGGTACTTTTCTTTTCTTTCTATTGACTTATAGTTTAACGACATTAGACAGGGATAAGATGGAATAGGTAAATAGTAAATAGCTGTGCCCAGGATTTCTAGAACCCATGTATAGGGAAAAAGCAAGGTTACCTTGAATATTGCAATTTTTGAGTTTTGCAAATGTTACAGTTTAATTCATTTCACCTTTGGGTGGTGCACTTTTTTTTTGTTATTACTGTTTATATTATTGTGGTTCTATTTTGTTGCAACCCAATGAGATAAGGGTATTCCATCTCATGCATCATATAGGCACCTGTAAGAAAATCACGTGTCATGCATTTTTCCATGCCATCGAGATTGCATTAGAAGTTGCATGCTGTTGTGTTAGAAATTGTGATAGACTATGCATGCTGTTGTGATAGCTGCTGTGATAGAATACCTACTATATTGATAGGGTATCATTTGATTAGAGCTTCTTTATCATGGATGCCAAACTTTTGTCTTAGAGGTGTTATGGGCCCTCAAGAATCATAATTTTTTGGATCTTGAGTTTTTTATACTGTTTACTGGTTATGTGCATTGTCAAAGATGCCAAACCTTGATTTGCGAGGAGTATGAGCCCTCACAGATCATAATTTGGCACCTTAATGCTTGTTTTCTGTGTTTTCTGGGCTCCGGAGTAGTTTCTGAGTCTACTTTCTAGAAAAATCCAGAATACACGGCGTGTACTTCACAGATACATGCCGTGTAGTTTTTAGCCGTGTCGCTGACTGGGTGGGCAGGGACACGAGGTTGTGAAAGTTCTTGTAGGAACACACTATGTACTAGTTTAGCACGCTGTTTAGTGTGAAATAGGTACCCCGACTGTGTCACGGACAACACGGGTCGTGTTTTCTTTTCACATACACGCCGTGTCTGAATTTTACACATCGTGTCGTTTGACTTAGGAGCTCGGCCGTGTCAAGAACAACACGAGTCAGTGTTATCCTTTTTCATACACACCGTGTCCACTTGAAACATGCTGTGTAGTGTCAGCCGTGTAGCCGACCATGTATCTAACCACAAGGTTTGTTAGGACTTCTTAGTACACATCGTTTCCTTATTGAACACGCCATGTAGTGTGACCTGGGTACACAGGTTGTGTCACTAACAACAAGGGCTAGGTGAAGCTTGTTAAGTACACGCTGTGTATAACTTGAACACACCGTGTAGTTTTGCCTTAGGAGAGCCATGTGGCTTAACCGTGTAGAAGGACTCGGGAAGGGAAGAGAATTCAAGTACACGTTGTGTGTTGGGACAACATGCCGTGTATTTGGGGTGTTACATGACCAGTTAGGTAAGAGTACACACCCATGTAAATGACTTAAGGGAACAAGCTGTGTAGTCTTTATACATGCCATGTAGTCATGTTTTGGTTTTCTTTTGAATGATTCCTTCCCCTGTTCCCTTATTACGCTCCTAGTTTTTAGTTCCTAGTAATGTGATCTAAAGTGTGCTTTTGACCTTGTAGAGTCATGGCACAGAGACCTCCTCCCATTGTCCATCAAGAACCAGGCAGTGACCGTACACCCAATACGACAGATCAGGGACTACCAGTAGTTCCTCCCATCATTCTGGACATGGCACCTGTAGTGATTCCAGACACTGGTGCCAATGCTCAGTTCAGAGAGGTTTTCATGAGATTCATGTAGAACTTCTAGGGAGCTTAGCATCCTGCCCCGTTTATGGCAGAGCTGATGCGGGTTTTTCAGCAGTAGCATCCTTCCACATTCACAGGGGATGTAGGATCTCAAGCTGCAGAGTCATGTCTAGAAGCCATGCTGTCCATCTTCGAGCATTTGGAGACGCCTCCGGAGAGGGGAGTGAAGCTCGCAACTTATATGCTGTGAGATTCCTCCAAGAGATGGTTGGATGTGGTTTTGCAGGCAGGGCGCCAACAGGTTATGGCTTGAGATGAGTTTATGCATACGTTCTATGACTACTTCTACCTGGAGACGCTAAGGGATGGCATAACTAGATAGTTCATGAACCTACAGTAGGGTACTCTCACAGTTATGTAGTATTCCTCTCACTTCATAGAGTTGCGGCGTTTCACTCCCGTTCTGGGGAATGATGAGCTGTTTTTAGCGAGGAAGTTTGAGGAAGGCCTCAGACCAGACATCAGATCGCAGGTGAGCATCTTTCAGTTGACTTCTATTACTCTGATACTCAACCAGACACTTATCATGGAGAGAAATCTGATGGAGACTAGAGCTGTGGACCAGGGCAGTTCAACACCCAGGGCTGATTCATTTCAGATAGATACCAGGAAGCGCCACTGTGAGTCTACATGAGGTAACCCAAGGAAGCGAGGTATTCCTTATAGTAGAAAAGATCTTCCTTCTGGAAACCAAGTGGTATGATATTGGTGTGGAATAAGCATCCAAAAGAATCCTTAGTTCCCGAGAGACCCAGTGGAGTGCCAATCTTGCGATAGTATGGGCCATCTGTAGCATTTCTACAAGGTTATCCATCCAGCGACTAGTGAATGAGGATCAGTTTTGACTCCGCATACATGATCAAGATTACCAGTCCTACAACAAACTGGGGGATAGAGTTATTCAGGTCATTCAGGCCAGGGTAGAGGCCGTGGATGTAGTGTTCAGGCTCATGGAGGGTCATCTCAGGGATCTCAGGCTGCTACATAGGGCCACGGTGCAGGCTAGACTTTTGCGGTAGAGTAGATTCATTAGGAGTAGGATCCTAGACCTTCTATAGTTCGAGGTATGATTTCAGTAGCCTCAGTTTTATCCTCTGAAATTTTCGATATAGGAGCTTCTCATAGCTTTTCTTCTATGCACACTGTGGAAAGCCTTAGACTTACTGTTTATACTTCTGAGGATATGATGACGCTAGACACTCCCTTGGGAATAATAATGGATAGCGTGCGTCATTGCAAGGAGTGACCTATAGAGTTGGCTAGATATCACTTTCTATGGGACCTCTATGTCCTAGAGATGACAGGCTATGATGTCATTCTTGGAATGGACTGGCTCGTTCCATTCTGGGCAGTCGTCGATTTCTATCACCGTAGGGTGAGCTTTACATCACCAGAGGGAGGATCCTTTCTTCACAAGGGCGAATGGGATGTCGAGGTAAGCAAAGCTGGACCAGAGCATCATGGGTTGGGTGGTGTTATGGCCCAGATTTCTAGCTTATATTTGGATGACCATGGGACTTCTCAGATAGATTTTCCTCCAGTGGTTGATCGCTTTCTAGTTGTCTTTCCAGAAGACTTTTCAGGTTTTCCTCCGGAGTGAGAGGTAGACTTCTCTATTGAGCTTGTTCTAGGAGCAGCACCGGTATCCATACCTCCTTATAGGATGGCTACACCTAAGTTATAGGAGCTCAAAAAGTAGTTGGAGGAGTTGGAGGAAAAGGGTTTCATCCGACCTAGTACTTCTTTTTGGGGTTCTCCTGTCCCGTTCGCGAAGAAGGTAGAAGGAACCCTTAGGCTTTGTGTGGATTATCAGAAGCTAAACCATTTGATAGTCAAGAACCGATATCCATTGCCAAAAATAGATTATCTCTTTGACCAGTTACGGGGATCCAGAGTGTTCTCGAAAATCAACTTGAGATCCAGCTATCATTAGTTGCATGTCAGACCATCTGATATACCTCTTACAGCCTTCCAGAGTAGGTATGGTATGTATGAGTATTTGGTTATGTCATTCGGTCTAACGAATGAGCCATCAGTTTTTATGGTGCTGATGAAAAATGTTTTCCATCCTTATTTGGATTCTTTTGTGGTGGTTTTTGTGGACGATATCTTGGTGTACTCTTACACTCGACACGACCATGCAACCCATCTTGAGATCATTTTGAGTACACTGAGAGAGAATCAGTTATATGCTAAGCTCTCAAAGTGCCACTTTTGGATGGATGAGATTCACTTCCTGGGTCATGTCATCTTGGAGACAAAAGTATCAGTAGTCCCAGAGAAGGTGAGAGTAGTAGTTACCTGGGAGCAGTAGAAGAATGTCTTCGAGGTACGAAGTTTCTTAGGGATGTCTGGTTAATACAGGCGGTTTATACAGGACTTCTCATGCTTATAAGAGTCATTGATGGGATTGAATAAGAAGGGGGTGAAGTATGTTTGGCCAGAAGCCCGCGATTCAGCCTTTCAGGAGCTGAAGGGGAGATTGACTTCAACACCGATTCTAGTTTTGCCAGAGCTGGGTAAGATTTATATAGTTTTCTGTGATGCATTTGGCATCGAGCTTGGAACAGTGCTTATGCAGGAGGATCGCGTCATTGCATATGGATATCGGCAGTTGAGGCCACATGAGAGGAACTATCCTACACACGACTTAGAGTTGGCTGTAGTTGTTCATGCCTTGCATTGTTGGAGACATTATCTTCTGGGAGAGTATTTTGTGGTATATACTAACCACAAGATCCTCAAGTATATCTTCACACAGCGTGAATTGAATCTGTGACAGCGGAGGTGGGTTGATTACCTATAATATTTCAATTTTGAGCTTGCTTATACGCTTGGGAAAGGCAACGTTGTGGCAGACACACTGAGCAGAAGGACACAGATACAAGCAGTTTTGGAGGACAACATTGAGTGGAAGCTTATGGCTATGTTCTCTGAAATGCATATGGAGGTGCATGAAAGATAGGGTCAGACTTTTCTTTCTTCTGTAGCTGTTACCTCTACCCTTCTTGACCAATTTCGAATGAGGCAACCATCAGATTCTGAAGGCCTATCCCTATGGGTGGGTCAGGAGAGGACCCTCTTCTTGGATGAACTGTAAGAGAGGGTGAAATCTTGCATTTCCAGGGACGCATGTGGGTGCCAGTAGATATACGTGAGGAGCTGGTGTGAGAATTTAATTCCTCATTTTGGTAAGTTCATCCTAGTATCACCAAGATGTATCGTGATCTACACCGCCAGTATTGGTCGCCAGGTATGAAGAGAGATGTTGCTGGTTTTTCCATGAGGTGCTCCACCTGTCAGTAGGTGAAGACAGAGCATTAGCGACCAGCAGAGATTTTACAGTAGCTCCCCATTCCCGAGTGGAATTGGAATGATGTCGCGATGGACTTCGTGATAGGGTTACCAAGATCACCTCACGGGAATGACGCGGTATGGGTTGTCATTGACAGGTTCATGAAGGTTTCTCACTTCTTGCCGATTAAGGAGAATTTCTGTGTTTATGAGCATAGAAGCTTGTACATTCATGAGATTGTATGCTTGCATGGGGTTCCAAGTACCATCATTTCAGATAGGGACGCCCGCTTTACATCACATTTTTGGAAAGGGCTACAGAGGGCTTTGGGTACACAGGTACTTTTGGGTACAGCTTATCATCCCTAGATAGATGGCCAGTCAGAGTGCATGATTCAAGTGCTAGAGGACATGATACGAGCATATTTCCTTGATTTTGGAGGTTCTTGGGAGAGATATATACCTCTAGTGGAGTTTTCCTACAATAATAGTTTTCAAGCAACTATTCAGATGGCACCTTATAAGGATTTGTACTATAGGCCATGCTGATCACCCTTGTGTTGGATGGAGGCAGGAAAGCCAACTATGCTAGGACCTTGTCTTGTTTAGGAGACCATAAAATAGGTGAAGTTTATTCAGAAAAGGATGGCTACTGCACATTCTCAACAGAAATCTTATGCTAATCAGCATAGACGACTTTTGGAGTTCAAGGTTGGAGATCAGGTCTTTCTACGTGTTACCCCGAGGTTGGGACACAAGAGGATCAGGAGACAGGGTAAGATTTCACCGAGATACATCGGGCCGTTTGAGGTTTTGGAGAGAGTCAGGCTGGTTGCTTATAGGTTGCAGTTACCTCAAATGTACCAGGCCATGCATGACGTCTTCCATGTTTCTGAACTTCGACGCTATTTCTCAGACCCGTCTCATGTTTTTCAACCTGAGGAGGTTAACCTGGAGCAGGATACATCATTTGAGGAGCATCCTATTAGGATTGTTGATCGTAGTGCAAAGGTACTACGTGGCCGGTCTGTTCCTCTAGTACATGTGATATGGCAGCACGACCGTGTACAAGTCAAGACTTGGGAGAGGGAGGCCGATATGCGATCACAGTTTCCAGAGTTTTCGAGGTTTCTTCTTCGCCACCTTGCTAGGGAAATTCAGGGATGGATTTCTATAAGGGGGGAAGTTTGTAAGAACCTGGACCTTCTTTTTAGGTATGTTTTTCCATTTCAGGTCATTTTTGGGAAAAAGAGGAGAATCTTGAAATTTTCTAAGTACACGCCATGTAGTTTATAAGTACACGCCATGTACTTTGATGCCGCTCGAGGCTGTTTTCTGGTCGTGTCATGGATACACACATGGCCATGTAGGGTTGATGTGGAGTCTGCTTAATTCGGAGTATGGAAAATCCTAGTACACACCGTGTACTCCAAAAGTACACACCATGTACTTTATTTTTTTGTTAAACGGACCGGGGTCATGTGTTAACCCTGAAAAAACATTCTTCTCCAGCTTCTTCGACTGAGAGCAAGGGTACAATTGCAGATTTTCTCCGAGCCACCGATCCGTCACTGGTTATCCGAATCAAATGCCATCAGTTGCAATAGAATCGCAGCGGTGAGTTCTTGGTTCTTCTTTGGCCACGTTTCCTAATTCTTTATCTCGTGTGAGTTATCTGAAGTTGAATGTTTTAGACATTTTTGAAGATCTACTCCGTTCTATGCTGATTCACCGGCCGAGGTTCAAGTATATCGATCTCCTAGGATCGAGGCAGGTGGTTTGTTGCCTTACATTGAATGTCTTTGAGTTTTTGTGCAAAAGTGCCGGATAACCATGTATCGGGTATCTCAGGTTAGGGTTTTTATCCTGCATTATTATCTGCCTTAGATTTCTTGTATTCTTGTGGCTATTAGATGAAAAATTATTGCTTGTTATCATGTTTGAGGATTAACCCATGGGTGTTTTCCTTGTTTTGGCTGTTTAACGCCGTTTGGCTTAGGCTACCTATGAGGAAGACCTTGTTGCTTTGATTTCCTGCCTTGATATAATTGATTGCATGTATTTCATATTGTTTATATTCTGTTGATGCATTGTAGCTATTAGCCAAGTATTTTGTTGAACTTACTTAGGGCTGCTAACAATCGTTTACGCATGACTAGACTGCTTAGGGTTGTGTGAACCTGGTGCGGTAGACTAAAGAGGGAATTGTAGATTAAGGGCTTCTCTTGAGAGTCAGTTGTTAATTTGTATCATTCACAGGACCTATGGGAATATGAATTTGTGCTTCATCAGGGTGTCCTTAGTTACATATCGAGACTAATGGGGGATTTATATGTAAGTTATTCCTCAGAGAGTCTTTAGCTATCGTTGCATGAACGTAGGGGAATTGATGGTGAGAGCTTCCTAGAGTGTCTGTGCCTTTGTATGATTATTTGAATAGAGGGGTCTTCCAGTATGATCCACCCAAAGAGTCAGAGTGAATAATGTTTGGTTGGTTGTGATGAGTTCACCAAGCCAAATAACAATATTGGGTTTTGTATTACTTGTTGTTTAAGTAGTATTCTAAGATACCTGTTCTGTTACTTGCTATGATTTGGGATTTTAGAGCTGTTTGATAAATTCCTTGGTTGATAAATAAATGATTAAATTTAATTAATAAATAAATGTAATTAGAGATTTGTAGGATTTTTTACTTTAGTGTACTCGTATTTCTCTCCTGCATTTATTTCCTTTAATTTTTCTATATTGCTCACAGACAGTAGGGCATAGATCTTGTGGTGGTTGCCTATTGGGATTAGTCTCACACCTTGTTCAGGTCCTGCTTTTCGTCCCAAATAGGTTATATGGTTGCAGGTGTGGATAGATACTGTGACCCCTATACTTCAGGTACATGATTGCTGGTTGGAGCTGGAGAGCATAGGACCAAGCTTAGGCTTGTGATGCTGCTGGAGTTACTGTTTACTTTTTGTACTTTGTTTCTTAGTTGTATTTTAGTACGTTGTTCTATTTTGCTACTTTCCTTAGATACTTGTACCTACCACATCATTATCATCATTATTATATATTCAATGCTTTCGCTATTTAGTTTCAGTTATTGTATACTATTTACTGCTTCCGCTATTGACTATTATTTATTTTCCCTTTTATACCTTACCAAATGAGGGCATAGTTTCCCCAATGAATCACCAAGACCCTCGTTGCTAGTCGGCAGGCTCTGGCATTTGGGGAAATGTGCTTGAGGTCATGTGGCGAACCAGGTATGGGGCACCGGTTGAGTGGCTCCAGATTCGGGTTGTTAAAATCTTTAAGCATTATGTTTTAAGACATGAAATTTCTTTAAAATTATAATATTATTAAATGAAACAAATTTCTCACTATGGTTTTATTCTTTTATAAAATGGAAAAAATAAGAGAAACTGTGTAAATAGTGAGAAAAATGAACCAGACACTGATGAACTTCTGATGGAATCCATAATAGAAAACTTCATGATAATGAAGAATCAACTGAATCAAGTCATGAGAAATAAAATAAATCAAGTTGATTGAATATATTCACTTATAAGGGAAAAAAATTCCATTGAGTCCTTTATCCATCAATAAACACTTCTTTCAGTGGATCTACTGACCAATTGATTGATGAACAATAGATAAGCTCTATAGAAGAGATCTTTTTTGTACTCCATTATTCAAAATAAGATAAGGTCACCTAGTATGTGTACCACTTAGAGGGATAAGTTTATCAGTGGTGTAAAATGGTTAAAAAATGAATCCAAGAGGGGGGAATTTAATATGTGAAGTGGGAAGAGTTCATGGGAACCATTTTCAAAAATATTTTCCCCGTTCAATGGAAACAAAAATAGAGAATGAATTCCTAAAGCTGAAATAGAAGGAAAATTAATATGTGGGAATATATGAGATAAACTTCAGAAGAATTTCATTTTAAACATCTAGTTTTTTCATAGATCCTAATGGGAAGGTTGATATATTCTTTGGTAGACTAAGAACTCATCTATGGAAGAATTTAACCAACTTAGACTATGAAAACTCCGAGGATATCATGAGGAGTGCAATTAAAGATGAACTAGAGTTCTAAGAGACATAGTGGCCCATAGATAAAATGAAAATAAGAGATCTTTGGAGCCAAAATTGGGGAGGATATTTGATCATGGAAGTAGAGGAAAGAAAATGAAAATTTATACATGAAAAAAATGTGGGAAGAATCATTCAGGGAACTTACAGACCTGGAGAGGAAAATGTTATAAGTATGGAAGAGATGGACATATTTCTTGTAACTATCATAGGTTGGTGAAGCCTCAACTTCTCAACACTAACAATAAAGGTAAGAGGGTGCAATCCCAGACTAAAGTCTAATGCTTCAACTGTGGATAACTCCAAAACTTATCCAATGACTATACTAATCTATAGTTAATAGAGGGTAATCACCATAAACCTCATCATAGGACAAGGGATCAAGTTCATGCCATTTATATCATAAAGGATGAAGTTGAAGCTCCAAATAATTCAGTGGTATTTAGTCTCATTATTCTCTCAAAGCTAGAAAGTACATTGTTTGATTCTGATTCTACACATTCCTTTATTTCCAAAAAGTTTTCAAAGAATACAGAATCAATCCTTAAACATTTAAAAGCAGAGTTATCAGTCAAGACTTCTATAGGGATTATCCAAGCATCAATAGTGTATAGAAACTCAGGTATTCACTTTTATGAGAACAATCACGTCAAAAATCTAGTAGTCATTCCCATGTTGTAATTTGACATTATACTAGGGATGGATTGAATTTCAAAGTATAATACTAAGATCAACTATAGAAGAAATGAAATATTAGTAGTCTTGAATGGAAAACCTATAGTTGTTTTTAAAGGATAGATATCTCGACCTGATCTTTATCTAGAAGCACCTCCTGTAGCCTTATTTATGTAAATGATAAGTGAAGATAAAGAAGAAAATGAAAGTATGTGAATATATAATTTCCACATCATTTAAAAATACATTTATGTATTTTCTTGAGGATTTACCTATAACTCCCCTAGAAATAGAGGTTGAGTTCTCCTTTAAATTCTTTCATGGATCCAATATGATTTCAAATACCCCTTATAGAATGGAAAATGTGGAGTTGGAGGAATTAAAGAAACCACTCCATGATCTTTTAGATAAGGGTTTTATCTGGACAAGTGTATCTCCTTGGGGGTGCATGTGTTCACTTTATAAAGAAGAAGGATGGATCAATGTGTTTATGCATTGATTATAGAGAACTTAATGGGACCATAATGAAGAATAAGTACCCTCTTCCAAGAATTGATGATTTATTTGAGAAGCTTCATGGGGCTCAATTATTCTCTAAAATTGATCTTTGATCTGGTTATCATCCATTGTGGGTGATGAAATAGAATACTCCAAATACCACCTTCTGATCAAGATATGGGAATTATGAGTTTGTTGTTATTCCCTTCAACTTAACTAATTCTCTTGATATTTTTATGTATTTGATTAATAGAGTCTTTAAGAACTACCTTGATTACTTTATGGTGGTTTTCGTTGATGATATTTTGATATATTTGAAAATTCATGAGGAGAATGAGGATCATATAAGGGTAATATTTTATAATATAAGGAAAGAGAGGATATTTTGAACTTTTAGAAAGTGTTATTTTTGGTTACAACATGTTGCATTCTTGGGGAAAATTCTAACTAATGAAGGAATCTCAGTTGATCCTACCAATAAAAAGGTTATTGTAGAGTGGACTCATCCTATAACAAAAACTGATATTCTTAGTTTCCTTGTTTTAGAAGGATATTATAGGAGGTTTGTGAAAAAAATTCATGACATTAAAAACCACTAACCAAGTTAACTAAAAAAGGGATAATGTTCACATACAAAAATGAGTGTGAATAAAGTTTCCAAGAGATGAATAAGAGATTGGTTACTGCACTCGTGTTAACTATACCCTCTATCGGAGAAGGATTCATTATTTTTAGTGTTGCATCTATGAAAGGGATTGGGTGAATCCTCATGCAAAATGAAAAGGTGATTATGTATGCATATTGATAGTTTAAGCCTCCTGAGGAAAACTATACTACATGTGAACTGGAGATGGCTATAGTTGTTTTTGCTTAAAATATATGGAGGAAAAATATTTATGGGGAGAAATGTGATATATAAATAGAACATAAAATTTTGAAGTATATTTTAATGAAAAAGGAATTGAAAATGATATAGAGGAGATGGTTGGGACTTCTTAAAGACTATGATTGTTTAATTCATTATTATCCCAGAAGAGAAAACAAAGTTGTTGATGCATTAATTAGGAAAGAACCTGTTGTGCTGGCAAGGATGAGGATTCAAAGAGATCCTTTGATCAAAGACCTAGTAAAACTGGACATGGGAATCTAAAGGGAAGAGAAATCATCAAACCTCTCCCAAATGATTTATCAAACATCATTAATATGGAATATCCTTTGTTATACAAAAAAGTTAGAGTCTATAAATAATGGGAAATTTCCTAAGTTCAATATTGACCAAGAAGGTGTACTAAAATTTCATACAGGGCTATGTGTTCCATCTATTCTAGAAATAAAGAAGGAGTTGATGGATTTAGCTAATAGCTCAACTTTCTCTATACATCCTGGAATGAAGAAAATGTATAGGGACCTTCATGATCATTATTGGTGAGATAACATGAAAATGGATATTTTTGACTAAACTAAAAGGTTCCTGGTGTGTCAACATGTGAAAATAGAGAGACAACTTTCTAAAAGGGTATTACAACCAGTACCCATACCTTCATGGAAGTGGGATAATATCACTATGGAATTTTTTATGGGTCTCCCAAAAACATCCAAAGGAAACAATGTGATATTGGTTATAGTGCGATATCTCACCAAGACTGCACGTTTTATATCTATTTGAAAAGATTTCTTTCTTGACCAACTTGCCAAGATATATGTAATGGAAGTGGAAAGGCTCTATGGAGTGCCACTTTCTATCATTTTTGATCATGATACAAGGTTCACATCAAAATTCTAGAGAAGTATACAACATGATTAAAATATTGAATTTAATTTGAGTATGGACTATCACCCTCAAACTAATGGATAATCTGAAAGGACTATTCAAAAACATGAGGACATGATGATAACATGCTCAATTTAATTTAAAGGTGGATGTGATCAACATCTCCCATTAGTTGAGTTCTCATACAACAACAACATCTATTTGAGTATTAAAATGGCACCCTATGAAGATATAAATAGGAACCATTGTAGAAATCTTAATTGTTGGGATAAACTGGGTGAGGAAATGTTTATTGGGCCTAATCATGTTCAAGAGATAAAAGAAAAGTTCATGACATACAAAAACACATAAAGGATTATCAGAGTTGGCAGAAGAGCTATATTGAAAACAATTGAAGGGACTTGGAGTTTGATGTTGGGGAAAAATTATTCCTTTGAATTTCACTTTAGAATAGATTCATGATGTTTGGGAAGAAAGGGGAGCTCCACCCTAGGTAAATTGGCCCCTATGAAATCCTTGATTGCATAAGAGCAATGGAATATTGGCTTGCACTTCCTCTAAAACTTACTCAAGTTTAGGATTTATTCCATGTATCTCTCTTAAATAAGTACATGCCTAGACCTTCATATCTATAGAATTCTAAGGTGGTATAATTGGAACATGACCTCTTTTATGAGGAGTAGCCAGTGGAGATATTGGATCATCAATACAAGGTTCTATAAAACAAGACTACCCACATCGTTAAAGTGTTGTGGAGGAACAAAAAATATGAAGAAGCCACAAGGAAACCATAGGATACAATGATGAAAAAGTACCCATAAATTTTCTCAACTAAGGGAACAAGATGAAATTTTAGGGATGAAATTTCTTAAGGGGGAAGAATGTAATGACCCAAAGTTTTTGAATGATAATTATTTCCGTAAAATGTGTGATATATTATATTAAATATCTATAATAATAAAGTGAGTATATTTTGAAATGTGACCATCTGGTTTTGAATATTATATGACCATTGGTTAATATGACCGTTGGTCAATATGACCTTTGGAAAATATACTCTTAATAATAATTTTAACATATTAATTATTGTTTATAAATTGAAATGACAAAGGAAAATTAATGTAGAAAGAAGATTCAATGGACACATCTAGTATATTTGTGCCATATAAAACCAATTTTTAGAACCTGGGAGTAAGTTAGAATCATCGAGATTCACTATTGACAAACCCTAAGCTAAGCTTGAACATGTTAAGCTTGAATAGAATCACCTATGGGAGAAGTTCAAGTTAGTGGAAATTACCACTCTGGCAATGTTATCTGAGCCACCCCAAGAATCTATCACCATTGCACACCTCACCATTAGCTTGTATGTGGGTTTTATAAGGGGTTGTGTGTTGAGGTCTTAGTTTCTTAATGTATAATTCCATTTTATAAATAAAATATTTTCCCATCATTTCTGTTTTAGTTTAGTTTTTGTTTAAAACATGATGAATTTGATAAATTGATTTTTCAATCAAAAATTGTATTTTTTGAGAAAATATATAATTATTATAATAAAATAAGGTATTATAAATAAATTTTTAATGAAATAGTATGATTAAAACACTCTTATTTTAATTTAAATGATAAAACAATTTTTTTTTTCAATTGTTAGAAATTTTACTATGCATTTTCTATTTGCTATTATTTTTAATAAATAAATATTTTTATATTTAAAATCTGAATTTATCATAATTAGAGAATTATAATTATAAAATAAACATCATTATTGAAATCATAACATTTAAATTAAGTTAGGATGAATTTATGTGGGTTTATGAGAATTTTCTAGAATATTTTGGTTTTCGGTGAAGAGTAAAGATATAGTTTTGAGTTTTTGGTATGTTTAATGACATAATAATGATGTAATAAGTAATATAAAATGATTTTAGACTATAATGTATTATAATAACATAATAGGTGTCCCAATTGGCCAATAACATATGCAATCCCATGGTTTTTCAAATACTACTATCGAGGTGTCCATGGAAATCAATAATAAAATCCCTCAACTGTGCTATAAATACCCACCCACTTCTAAATTATATTTCACCACCAATTCATTCTATAAGAATCTATGATATTTTTACCTCCCAAGGATTCCTCCCAAGGTTTACTCAACCCCCAAGGTCCCAATATTTGAGTTTTAGGAGTTACTCTTCCAGGTAAGGGAAATATCAACTTCTCTTTTCCTTTCAAGTTCCCATTTTATGTGGTATGTATTTAAAATTTACATAATATATTATTCTATATATTTTATTATATCCCTATAATGTATTAATTTTCCTTTTTGAATATAATACCCTTTTCCTCTCTCATTTTAATGTTTTATAAAACCAGGTTTCTTACCCATTATGCTGCCATATTTTCTTCTCAAAATTGCTCTATTTTTCCAAAGAAATTCTCTTATATTCTTTTTTGAATACCCAAACCTCTTTATTTTCCAAGGGTATTCACCTAGATATAAAAATTATATATTTTATTCTGGGATTAACACACATTAAACCCACCTTCCTTTTTTATGGGTTAATAATGACATAAAGATCTTGTCTTTAAGTACTTATTTTTAAAACAACATGATTTTTTTATATAAAACCCATTTATATTATTCTCCACAGGTTATTTATGAAATTTTTTATTATTATATATGTGTATCACATTAATTAATACATATTAAGGGTGCACCCTAATAGCACTCTAATTCATTGGGTAAAAATTTTAATCTCTAGAGATGACATGTTTTATGATACCTTGGTGAATAACCTTGGTAAAATTTATGACACCTCAGTGATAAACCTTGGTGATTGGATTATGAATGACTCAATTAAATGTTTTAGCCACATTTTCAAGTTATGATTCATGTTATTATTATTATTATTATAATAATAATATATTCCTCTTTCTCAGGCCTTTATTTATTTTCTCAAGTTCTTATTGATATCCCTCAAGATCACAAGTAAACTATTTCCCTTGTTTTACTTTACTAGGACTTATGCTCACCCTTTCCTTTGATGTATGTCCCCGAGTTATGAGATGCAGTAATTTTACTTAGTATGAACCTTTTAAGAAACCTTTAAAGTGTAATAGGATAATGTTTTATGTTTTCATGTATTATGTCTGTTGTTTCTAAGAAACTAAACTTTAAAAGATCCCTTTTTTTTGTACAATGTAATGAATGTTATGTAATAAAAAATAGGGATGTCATAAAAACATCCAAAACTAATTTTTTTTTCAATATATCCAATGAATTTTGAGTTCCTTATATCTTCCATATATCAAACCATCCATACTCAAACAACTTCTGGATGATGTGATATTTCAGCTGAATATGCTTCATCCTAGAATGAAATATAAAATCTTTGGCCAAGTGAATTATACTTTTCGAGTCACAAAATAGAATCCCATTATATTTAACTTTTTAAGATATTCCAGCATCCCCCTCATCTATATGAACTCCTTCCTAAATTTTATTAAAGTAATATAACCATCTTCTATTGCTGAGATTTGAATTACAATTTGAAACTTTAAGATACAACTCACAACCATCTATCCAAAATTGAACATGAATCTGGTGGTGCTCTAACAAGTGTCAAAATATCCCCCAAAGTACAAGTTATTAAACCCTTAAACGAGTCATCCATTCTTAATAAAATTGATAGGATTCCAAAACCATTTATTTACTATATAATCCACTTCATATCCTCTTAATTATTTCTTCTATTATTCTAAATGTACCTTGTAACAACTATCACTACTTTTAGAATGGATGGTTGATAAACAACCATTTTATATAGAAATATTCTAACTATAGATGCATATATAAAAATTTCCATGTACTCTACCTCGACTTTAATTCATTGAACATTCTCCCTGGTAAACTTGAAATGTCCTGCTATGGGAGTGGTATTGGTTTTTCCTCACTCATGCTGAAGCACTCCACCACCTTTCGGGTGTAATCCAAATGAGTCAAGTATAAAATATTGAAAGTTAAGTCCCTCAATATATGTATCCCTATGATATATTTAACTAAATTTAGATCCTTCACCTAAAAACTTCATTACTATTTAACCTTTAGATTATCAATTATTTCCTGTACTAGACTGATGATAAGAATATTGTCCATATAGAGAAGAAATATGATGAAGCTCCCATCACTCAACACCTTTGAATAACAAAAATGATCAGCATTGCTCCAGATGATATTACTCTCCACCAGGAAAGTGTTAATATTTCAATTTGATTCACATGGTATCTAAATCAAACAGTAAATGCTCCACTTCATCTTTCACACAAGATCCTGGCTTCAATTCTCTAAAAAATCAGTAGGCTTCTCTATGAAGATTTATTCATCTAAGTCTATATAAAATAATACTGTCTTCACATCCAAATGATTCAGATGCAAAACCTCCTTGGTAACCATACTAACTATCCTCCATATAGTCAAATGTTTAAAAAACATTGAAAACATCTCAAATAAATACACACTTTTTTGTTTTTTAAAACTCTTTATAAATAGTCATTCCTTATACATCTATCTATCATCTTATTCCTCCTATAACTGATATTTCCAATAGTTTTGAAGGTCTTTTATCCTAAAAATACCTCATGTTAGCTCCCATGTTTTCCATGTAAGGAATAAATTTCATCCCTCATGGATAATTCCCATTAATTAGAGTATTTTAGATTTTTATTCCCTTTTAGGATCTAGGGATATCCATCATCCATGAGTAGAGTAATATAGATCACTCCCATAAATCTTCACTTGTTTCTTTACACTGGTAAACCTATGAAACTATCCCTACTACTATTATCCTTCTAGTAATACATATTCCATTGATTTAACTTCTTGATCTATTTCTTATGAAACTCTACCGTGTACTTCTAAATTCCAATAGATTTCTGGTACTTTTGGCTTCAGTAACAGTATAAAAACTTAAACCCCTTGTGAAATATCCTCTAAACAGTCCATTGTATTCAGTACTGACATAATTCCTAAATTATTTTGAACATATATAACTTTTGGATGTTTATTAAGATGAATGTTAGTTTGTGATGATGATTTTATATCATTAGACACCTCATTTAAGTTTCAATCCTTCCATAGGATATCTTCATTGAAGATGAAATTTTGACCTTTGAAAACCTTCTAAGAATTTTTATAAGGGATTCTAAAAAAAATCTCTTTTACCATACCCAATAAATAAACACACTAAAGACTTATACTTAATCACGTCCCTTTTCTTGGAATTAATAGGGATGTATATAAGTGATCCAAATGATTTTATATGGTTAAGATCAACCTTTATTTCATAGAAAAATGCATCTATATGCTCTTTCCCTATCAGAGAAGAGGACTCCTATTGATCAAGTATGTTTCAAAATTCACTTCTTCCACCCAAAAAAACATTGGGTAAAACCATGTGAATTCTAATACTACTTTCCTTTTCAACCAATTTTTTCTTCATCTTCTCCATGAATTTTTTATGTTATAGAGTACCAAAGATGGTATTCTCAAATTGTATTCCTTTCCACTAGAATAATCTCCAACTCTCACAACTTCTATACTCCCCACCATTATCAAACCTCAACACACTAAAGTTTTAATCTGGTCTCCTTTTCTTCCATGGATCTCCATCGAATGTAGGTTACAAACACCACATATTTATTCTTGAAAAAGAACACCCACAACTTCCATGTTGAATTAATGATGAATTTTATATAGAAAAAATAGACCACCATGAGAATGAACCAAATCTGAGCTCCATAAATCCATATAAACCAACTCTAACTTTAGTTTCTTCAGTGTATTACCTCTTTTCTTGAAGTAATTAATCCACTACTTAAAAATATGCAATATTCTCATGTACCAAGATAAATGCTTCAAATATTTAGTATACCTTTAGCAATAAGGGTCTTCATCCCTTTCTCACTCTAGTCACCCATATGGTCATTCCATAACATTACACAAGTTACTTCTACAACATGAATTACACCTTCTAATACTATTATTAGATATAGTGTTCCATAATTCAATTTTATTTAAAAAACCATGAAACCATGTGAAATTTTCTATAGACTATCCAATAACATAGTAAAAAATACATTATAGTTTAATTATACAAAATATAAATTTTTATCTCAATTATAGTATATGATGAACACCTTAAAAATATATTAAACTTCCATTCATTATATGTACAGAAACACCAATTTTCTACAAGAATGTCAAGAGATTCAATATCCGTAAGATAAACCTTATAGAATCTTCCAAAAATATAATTCCTCACACTCTACCTCTTGTATTTTGAGGTAAATAAAGCTCTAGATTTTCTAATCCATGAATTAAGTGAACAAGATAAACATAAAAGAAGACCTCTCATGTATTCTAATTAAATATTAATAGATCAATTTATAGAATCATATATTCTATATTTGACTCTTCACATAGTTCAATCTTTCTTCACGTGACCTTTTTTTCTGAAATATAAACACATGGGGCCACCATCCATTGAGATACTCCTACACAGGATTCTACCTCTTCTTCATTTTCTCTAAATATTCTAGGTTTTTGGGTCCCTTATACCCTATTCACTATAATAATTTTTAAAATATACATGGATCTCCTTTCAACGAAGTTATTTATTCAAGATTGGGTCTCTACAATCTATAAACATGAAGTTAATCTTTCCACTTGAGTCACTAACCACAGTGACCATCATGTCCCATGATTCCAGGAGCGATGAGATTAATAATAATCATCACTATGGATATCAAAATATCATTATCACTGATTGAAACTAACTTATTATAAATTTTAAGTTGTTAATGTGACCTGCCAATAGCCTCATCCCAAAATTCTTATATTTAAAAACCCCTAAAAAAGGAACACCTTATTCATTATGGTCATCTTATCATATATATCAAAAATAAATTTTATAAATTTTGAAGTACTATTCACCTATAAGATGTTATAATACATGTTTCCAAATAATGAAATCTTTACCAGCCCTAATTATTTCTTATATAGCCTTTCCCATTCTTCCTTATCCACATTTTCAGGTTTAATAATCATTAATAGAGGATCAAGGTTTTTATAAATCATAAAATCCTTTATATTAATTTTCTAGAACCCAAAATCATTGTCATCAAAATTATCCACCTATACCTTACACTTATCTAATGAAATTCTTCTAGAAAGTAATAAATTGAAACAAAATCATTTAATACATAATGGAAAACAAGAACTACTTATAGAAACTATCCTATAAGAAAATGGGAAGAATGGATTTTATCAAAATGAGCTCTAAAAAACATTCACTAGAGTTTTTTATAATAAAATCATCCAATATTAGCTATGATACCACTTCTTGGGCTCACGAGTAACTTTTAAATCCCAAAATTTATCCACCAAAACTTACTAAGTGAAACGATGTATCGTAATAGGATCAGACTATGGTGTTTAGAAAATAGAAAACACGCCAAACCTAAGTCACCACACCATAATTATAACCTCATAACATAAATATAAATAATAATCTTAGAAGAAAATAATTAAAATAATAAATAATAAGAATAAAACAACCCTTTTACATTGTTAGAACATTTTTACTAATCCATGAGGGAATTTTCTTTACTTTTAATTAAGGAAATGAAATATGATTACAATAACTCCAAATGTGATCAAATGATCCATACTACTATTTTCAGTAGGAACCAACTGATGAAACTGGTCACTAATTTCTTCTGATCACTATGGTAAGAATTCCACCAGTTTTAATATTCACAGAAATCCCCATATTTTGTCAAAGTATTCCATTTCTAAACCTCCTCTAGGTGAATAGTTCCCACTTCCAAAAATATCATGAGTAAAACCTTACATTCACAACCAGAATAAATTTACACATTCTATTTTACAAGATCTATCAATAGTAAAACATTATATACTCTTTAATAGGAATAACATACACAACCCTTTCACATTTTTTACACTACTTCTATTAGACTTTATCAGGGGTAACTTTTGGTTGTCTGATTCAAACTACCACCATCTATTTTATAAAGATTCCAGGTGTCTAGAGATTCCCAGTTCCACTTCCACATTCTTTATCTAGTATTAAAAATTATAATTCTAAAAATTATCCTCCTTGAATTTCTAACTCTTATGTTAGAAAATGGTTTTCACTGCTATGATTAATAGATTCCACCTGATTATGGTAAAACTATATCGTGTGATGGGGATTTGATGTAGCTTAGATTGAGAAGGCCCCAGAAGGATGTATTCTTTAGGTTTCATGATTTTTCTTATTATTAAGCAAATTTCTTAATTTATTTTGGGGTTTCCATCAAATTAGGATATATTTGGTTGATGATTTAAAGTTGGGTGTCAGGGATTTGGTTGGAAGTGGCCTAAAGGGTATTTTGAGAGTGATCGACACACCGTTTCTTGAGGTTTTTGAATTATTACACGATTAAATGGGTTCTTCTTAAATTATAAATAATGGAATTAATATAAATTAATTTTTTTAATTGGTTATATTATTTTTATAAATAATTAAAGATGATATTTGGTGGAGAAAGGGCCTTGTGGATGTAGTTGAGGGGAATTATGGGATTATAAAATCCTATAAGGTGGTGGAAAATTTTTTGTCATGGGTATACATACATTTTGATATAGGTGGTATTGAAATTTTTCATTGTTTTAAATATATTTTCTTGTTATGAGTGATGTGTGGCCATTCTAACTATGATCACTCGAAACTCAATTAATTATAATGGTTTCTTTTAATCACTTTGTAGGTGGCTTGGGTTTTCTTGTTTTTGGTGTGACATTATAAACCTAAAATAGGTTCTTTGAACCTTATGGGAAAGGTGAAAAAACATAATTAATAAAGGCTAGTGTGATCCATTAACTAGAATGTTTCTTTCACTAATTGAGAGTGAGTATATTCTATTAGGGTTATGATTAGTATTCTAATTGACATAACTTAATTCCATGACAACTGAATGTCATGGGGTGTAAATTAAAGTATTAGGAATTATAAACTTTATAACTAAGAGGGTTTTATCGTTCTTAAACCATAATTTAGAGGACTTTTAATAGGTCTGCTTAACCTCCTTGAGTAGGAGACGTGTGAGTTGTGCAAGGTTGACTCGGGGATTGAACCAAATAAATCATTAGTGATTCATTATTATAATTTTGGGATTATATGACTAATATATGGGGTGAGTGTTCCTTAAAATCCTAGTATGTAGTAACCACGTATTTCATACATCAGTTTTGGATATATGTTTTGGCTAGGAATTTGAGGACTGCAATAGATTAGTCTTAAAGTGAGTTAGAAATTATGCCAACCTAAATATTCCTTACCTATAAAGCTTCACTTAAGATATTAATTATTACATTATGTGTTGTGTTTATCTAATGAGACCCTATTACTAGTTATATTTTTATATTTATGAGGTGGATGAGATGTCCTTTGATTAATATGTTTGTTCAAGAGTTCAAGTGTTGGATGACCTAAAGAGTCACACTGATATTTCCTATTACATTGGATGATATCCCCACTTATGGTAATGACTTATAATGAATGATGTAACATGTTTTATGTGATATTATGACATATCATATGTGATTAATTTCATACTTTCCATATAGTAATGTGGCCAGAGATGCTATGCCCGTTATGTGATGTACTCACGATCAGGGGTGTTTTGGAAATTATAATGGGATTTATTACCCATTACGCCATAGGAAGTATTACCTATGTGGCCATGATATCCATATAGAGAGAAAACTTTTACCATTTACTTCTTATAATCCTTAGAATTATGGTTTAATAACTATAGTTTGATGCTTCCAAATAAGGGTATAGGATACCTAGATGTGAATAGTTTCATGTGGGAGGTGAAGTGGACCTAGACTAGGGAAGATATTCACTTATGGTTGTCCCATGGATAAAAATGTTATTACCTCTTATTTGATGGATTTTGTTTGTGATTACCATTAATATTTTATTAATCAGTAATGATATTACCCCTTAGATAATTTTAATGCTAGGAATCCATTCCCACTATTATATATTGGACATTGGGATGAAATACCCATGCATTGAAACTACAATATCACGTGATACCATGGACACCATTGTGATCTTTTTTTCAGGATGTACTTCCCATGAGTTATTTTTTATATTATAAAAGGATTTTATGCCTATGATTATGACTCAAGGAATGCTTCTTAATCAGTATTCTCATGAAATGTTGAAATACACCCCACCACTAGACAAACCAGGTATGTTCACACTCGGGTGGATGTATAAAACCCATGGTTGTGACATATATTTAATATTGGTGTGATATATTATTGTTCTCTTATGACCATATCACACTATACATGAACTTGTATTTACTGGATATGTTAGGGATTCTATTGGTGGTAGCATATTTAGTTGTACTCCCACCCTTCTCAGGAACCTTGAACTTGAAAAAAATTTATGGCTGTAACCATAGGTAAGAAAAAGGGTTCTATATTAGATGGATTTGTAGATAGATTCTAAATAGATTTATGTGATATTACTTTGTTTCCAATGATTTTCATAGAATAGGTTCACATCTTCATGGATATGTGTGTTTGTTTCCCCACATTACCACTTTCTATAGGCAGAGGACATTCATCACTTTCTTAGTGATGTTCTCTCCTTGATCGAAATGGGATGATGGGATGTCTATTACTCCTTCCATGGATTTATTCTTGGAAATCATCACCTAGTCTGGTTCTCCATTATATATTTGATTCGTGTTCGTGAATCTCATTCCTGGTGCCATATCTTTTTAGATGCTAGTTAATTATGCTGCTTCTATCTTGGAATTCCAAGGGGTCTTGATAGGGAACCAACCCTTTGTTAGAATAGATAGTAACATCAGGCATGTTAGTGCATCTCTAGATGTTGGGTGAGTTAAGAATGTAGTACCTCACGAATCCCACATCGATCGCAATGTATCTTATGCCAGAGGCATGCCGTGTGATATTTTCCTCAAGAATCCCATGTTTAACATGAGATAGTCCATGGGTTTAACATCCTATTGAGTTGAAGTGAAAATGATCATAACACACTATAGATGAGGCTCGATGAAGTACATCCCTAGAGGGGACACATGGAAGGTTTATTGGATGGATGGGTCAGAACTCTTGTAGAGGCAAATCATGGATGGTGTGTCTCAAAAAGAGAAGGTATCACATCATGAATGAAAATTTGGACACCGATTGAGGTGGATCAAAGGGGGTACACACCTATGAGGGAGGCTCCGAGGTTTACCATTGGTTGAGATTGAACCTAAAGGAGGCATCATATGTACCCTATTTAGAATATAGGGATAAAAAACCACATAGTTTAAATAGGTATGGTGTGGGTCTTACACATGGTTAGCTTCACTTCGTAAGATAATTTATCTTGATTAGATGATGGGTGATTTAAGGCTTACACACGATTAACTTCCCAGGTGATAATAGGACAAGTGATGATATTAATGGGGATTATCTGTAAAAACATCCCAAAGAACGAAGGTGGATAATTGTTACGATCCTATTAGGATATAGTGGCCTAGGGATAATCAGGGTGGATAATGAATGATGGAAGATGGATCAGGACACCATATGGAGGTGGATTTGGGGGATATGTACCATAAAGGGAAGGTGTCGCATCATGATGGTACATCACTAAAATATATCACTTGAGTTTACCTGGTGGATGGATTCAATCACCCTATGAGAGCGGACACAGGGTGGTGTGTTTCATAAAGGAAAGATGTCACACTGTGAAGGGGGTGTGTCGCTAGGTGTGAGGCACCAAAGTTTACCGGGTGTATGGATAAGAATGCCCTCTGAGAGCAGACCCAAGGTGGTGTGTCCCATAAAGGAAAGATTTTAAACCATGAAGGGGTGTGTCCCTAGGAGGGAGGCACCAAGTTTTACCAATGGTCAGGATTGAACCTTAGGGAGGCATCCTACTTACTCTATTTAGAAGAAAGGGTTAAAAACCCACATAGTTCAAGAGTCCCATGTAGTTTTATGTCATGAAACAAGGATGATAAAAATGTAGTTTAAAATCATATGGTAAGGATGATGCATGGTATGATTTAACATTGTGTGATCAGGACAATGTGAATCGATGTGAAAAAGTTGGAATGGCTCGACTGTCAGGCTTGAACCTCATGGAGGTTTCCTACGTACCCTAGTATGTTGGGGATAAAAGTCCACGTAGTTATGGATATGGAATTGGGGATTACACCTAAAAAGGTATCTCTATAAGAGTAGAGAATATGTCTAGGGATTGTACCAATGAGGAGGCTCAACCAATATGGGACATGTGGTTGGGGCTTATGCCTGAAAGCTATCCAGATGAGAGAGGCGCGATGGGGATTACACTAGGATGGTTTTCCATTATAGTTAATGGGGATTACATATGGGATCAGGGAAAATATGGAGATGTATTTCATATTCATTTCTAACCTCTAATCCCATGTGAGTCACTCTTAGTGTGAAAAACAAGAGGCAAAAATAGACCCAACACTCATATCATGAAAGATGCGCTGATGAGGGATGGTGTGGGGCTTATGAATGGAAGATACCTGGGGGATATTAGGAGCAGTGAGTATGTGGTTGGGGGTTATGCATTGAAGCTTCCTGGGTGCCACAATGGAGCAGAAATGGTGTGAAGGGGGCTTATGAGTGGGAAATGCTAGGGTATCGCTATGGAGTGGCAAATGTATGAATGGGGGTTATGCATGGATGATGCTCGGGTGCCGCTATGGAGTGACAACAATGTGAATGAGTATTATGCATTCATGAGTGACTCTATAGAGAATAAATAGTGTGAATGATGATTATGCGTGGGAGCTTCTTAGGTTATATTGTGGAGCGGAAATGGTGTAAATGGGGATTAGGAACATGAGTTTCCTGGGTGCCACTATAGAGTGACAATAGTGTGAATGGGGCTTACTCATGGGAGCTTCTCAGGTGCCACTATGAAGAGAAAATGGTGTGAATGAGGCACACACATGGAAGATGGATGGGTTCCTCTATGGAGTATAAATGGTGTGAGTGGGGATTACTTGTGGGAGCTGCCCAGGAGCCTTTACAGAGAAACAAAGGTGTGAATGGGGCTTACACATAGATGTTTCGTGGTTGCCTCTATGGAGCAGTAACTATGTGAATGGGGCTTATGTGTGGGAGCTTCCTAGGTGCCGCTATAGAGAATTAATGTTCTGAATGGGGATTACGCATGGAAGTTTCTTAGGTGCCACTATGGATCATCAACAGTGTGAATGGGGCTTACACATGGGAGATTCCTGGGTGCCACTATGGGGAAATAACGTTGTGAATGGGGCTTACATGTGGGAGCTATCTAGGTGTTGATATAGAGAAAAAATGGTGTGAATGGGGTTTATACATGGAGGTTGTTCGAGTGACGCTATGGAGTGACAATGGTGTGAATGGGGATTATGTGTGGGATCGAAGCAATGGTGTGAATTGGGATTATTCATGGGAGCTTCCCAGGTGCCACTATGGAGCGACAAGTGTGTGAATGGGGATTACATATGGGAGCTATGAGGGTGATGCTATGGAGTGACAATAGTGTGAATGTGGCTTATGCATGGGAGATTCCTGTAGTTTCTTCCTCATATCTGGTCATGAGGGCATCCCATGTGCATTCTATGAGGTAAGAATTCAGTTTAACATCGTGTGAATGGATGAGGTGTATGGGGATTACACATAGAACCATCCCATTCAGGCTACCCTATATTTGGTCATGAGGGCATCCCAACTCGGTTATGGGTTGAGGTATATGATAGGGTCTTACATCATACTAGGAGGCCGATGGTTTTTTTCTGGTGTTCATCTCATGATAATGTCATGAGGAATCTTATTCTTGATGCATAAGGCATATTATGTGTAACATCCAAAGAAAATAAAGAATATGAAATTTTCATATTTATTAATATTTTTGAATTAAATATTAAATTTATTTTAAAGGGGATGTTATATTCAAGGGCATACTTGACACGCAACAATAGGGTTTCATGAAGTCTTATGTTGCAAAAAATGCTGAGTCATACTAAAAAATAATATATTATTATTATTTTAAATGGTAATTAACACCTAGACGTTTTATTAGTGAGAATGAATAGAAATAACTAAAATATTATTATACATATTTTTAAAATGTTTTTACATTTATCCAATAAAATTTATAGGCTTAAAATGTGAATGAATCTAATTTTAAGCATAATTTACATTAAAAGGTTGAATTACCGCCTTTTGATGGAGAACCCTCTTTAAATATAGTTTTGGTCAATTTTATATTTTTTATTTGGAAAAATAAAATTCTTCTTTAGAATCGGGACATCAAATTTCACTTTGGGTAAAATTTTGGTATTTTTCTGATAAAATTCATTTTTTGATGAATAGTAAAAAATACTGTATTTTAATTCAAATATTATTTTTAATATAATTTATTAATATGGTTATATTATATTTTTAATTGGTTTTAAAGTGTAATTAGATTATATTTTTACCATTTAATCCAATGGTGGTCATTGTAATTAATTTCACTTTGAAATTAGACACAAACAATTGTCAATCTTTTGATAGATATTTTTTCTTAAAAACAACCTATTTGTTTTTACAACTGGAATTAATATTAAATTAATTAATGAAACTTCTATGTTTTGAATTTTTTAAAATATACATAATTTTTGAATTTGGAATATCAAATATATCTTAGGCTTAATTTTTGGTATTTTTCTGAAAAACATCAATTTTTAATGAACAATGGAACCACTAAGTAGTAGTTTAAAACTAACCTTTTCATTTAAATGAAATTTTACCACTTTGGGGAATTGAATTTCAAAAATATGACATACATGGTTGTTATTAGTAAGTAAAATTTTGTTCAATAAGATGAAAACATTTTTTTGGTGAATTGTAACTTTTGACTTTTATTTACTGTAGTTAAAGGTAAATAGGGTAATTCAAGGTAAAAATAATATCATAATAATAAAAAATTACCTCAACACTTGTACTAATCTTATTGGATGAGTCATATCCGACCATGGGAATCCTTGGGTGGATTTTGGGACCCCATGGAGCCACTTGGTAGTGATAATGACACTTTAGATTAATTAATTTAAAGTAAAGAAAAAAATGACATAAAAAAATATATTTTAGTAAATTAATTTTTAAATAGGGTTATATAAGTTATATTTTCGACTATAAATATTAATTAGAAAGATAAAAAGATTTAATACATCATGGTATTTTTTTTATAATTTTTAGACATCATATAAATAATATTATTTATGACACAATAATGATGCAATATTTACCTCATTAATAAATGATTTAAATAAATAAGATTGTAAATATTAAAAATATATCCAAAACCTGTCCAATTATTATTGGATGATTTTATTTTGAACATGAGTCATCTTATATTCAAATTTAATAAGTTTTATAACTTTTTAAACCAAAGATAAGTTTATAATAAAATAATTGTTTCAAACTGTCCTAAAGAGCCCCTCCCCTCCCTTATAAAAGGACACCACTTCTAACCCATTACTCACACCTCTCAAGATGCTTTTATCATCCAAAACCTGCCCAAATAATCTATAAATATCCCTATATTACACCTATAATCCTTAACTTAGGAATAAGGCACTTAAATAAGTCCTTTTAGTTCAAACCAAAGGGAGTTACACGAATTAAAGGTAATAGTTTCTCTTAAATTATTTTGTTTTATTTTGTTTTATTTTACTAATAAATCCCCCTAAAATATTTTTATTACTTTATTTTATAAAAACACCATTATAATAAATATACTAGGTTGTTTTTATGAAAATTATTATAACTATACTTACACACACCTCCGTCTAATGGGTAAAGAACATACTGCTTTTGTGGACGACGAACTATTGCCTCACAAAATGATGATTGTTCAAATATCTCCAACCGCCTCTCATGGTGGAAAATATGATGAAACTATATTTATATATGATATATATTATATTTATATTGTTTCTATTTTTTTGTATTTTACATTTATAGAATAACTTTATGGTTTCCATAGTGGGTAAATACAATAATCTCATTTGAGGAAGTGCGGACTACCGCCCTCTCAAAGTGATATGACTCATTCATGCCTTATATGGAATGTATAAAGGTTAGAGTTAATGAAATTATATATGATATTATACTATAATTATAATATACTTATGTATCATTTTGTTTCCATTCTATTACAATACAAAATAGAAATAAAAGTAGTGTTCATGCATACATACGGCTTACCGTCTCCATGAACGGTGCATTTCATTTCTTATCTACAAATGTCATGTACTATTATAAATACATGTATATACTGGATATAAATGATATATATAATACCTAAATTATGAATATAATTCTGTATATAATTAACTTTTGACCACATCAACAACTTGTAATTATAAGAAGTTTATTTTTTAACTCAAGTACCAAATATCGACAAAATGACCATTATTAACATAAATGATTAAATAATGTTTATAACATGCCAATAAGTGATTTAAAAGGAATAATAAACTTAAAAAATTTTCTTAATAAATTATAAAGTGACTTTAGTTTATTATTCTGGATATTAAATAATGAACAGGTCAAGTCAGACATGAGGTAAGGGGTTTCTTATCTCACTTTTAATTCTATGAGATTTCCATTATTCACCACTTATTTATTGAATGTGGTGTATTATGTACTTCCATTTGATATACATTATCATGATTCTCTTTATATTCATGTTATTCTATGAATAATTTTGTGGTTATTAACTTTTGGTCATACAACTCGATTGATTACAATGTGGTAATGGATTTTCATCTCACTTCTTATTTCTGTGAGATTCGTGCTATATTACCACTATTTCCTTTTGTGTGGTGTATATAATACCCATTATTATATTCATTGTGTAATATACATTAATTTATGGGTAATTAAATATTCATTTTATGATCCATCTTTCATATGGTGAATGTTTCATAAGTTACCAAATCGTTAAGGGAACCTTTCACCATCCTCTTTTTTAAAGACTTCTTTTTGTTATGTATTTTAATTTAAAATTTTCTAATGTTTGGATATGTTATTATATATCCTTAATGATGTAAATTTTATTTCCAAGTGATGAGATAACCTTTTCTCTCCCATCAAATAAATTTTCTGAATTTTAAAGTGACGTTGGTAGGCTGTCAAATTTCTGTAAGGGAACTTCTTAACCCAATTTCAATTCTTTGGGTTAAACTTATACCTCTTGATTATGCTGTGTTATAAATATGTGTGAATGTCCTATGATTTTTTTACACTTAATATCCACTTATATTGAGTTTATTCGTATTTTTCACACATAATTATGTAATTGATTTATCCTTAATCTAAGGATACCGTCTTTATAAGGGATTTCGTCTCAATTTACATTCCCTTAAGACTTAATTGTTGTTATGCGCCAATTCCCTTTTATATGGTGTATATACTTCCCTTTGGAATATTATTTCATGAATATCCTTATTCTAATGATATTATAATTTTTTTTATTATATTCTTCAATCATTTTTAGTCTAGTGTTTCTCAAGTGTTACGAGACTCTTCAACTAAAACATCGTTTTAAAAGCTTTAAATAATTACTCTTATAAATATTTTTCATTAATGCACATGTTTTAATATGTTTTTTTAGTATTTATTTATATGGAAACTAATGTTTTAAAACTTTAATTCCTTTAAAAGATTCAAAGTGTTATGGGACACTTTGATTCAAAAATATCTTTATTAAATGTTTTAAATGGTTTTGAAAATGGTTTGATTAAGAATTGATTATTTAAATATATTTTAGTGATATATTGTAATTGAAATTTGGAAATGTTTTATTTCCTTTATACTTTTTGTATGTGTTATGATTTTATAATGGTACTTGGATATTTGATGGGTGGTTACATGATAAACTAAATGATAGGTGGTGCCATGATAAACCAGGATGGATGGTTACGTTATAACCTCCAATGAATTGGGCATGGAAGTCAGACGTATGGCTATTACATTTAGTGATATGTGTGGAAGTCAACCATATGGTTATTCCATTTAAGTATGTTTATGTCCCAAGTTACCTTTATATGTTATGTGTTCTTTATATGGGTTTTATGGTAATCTTTTGGTTACAAAAGGGTAAGCACTGATCTTTTATTCAGTGAAGAGTATTTACTAGTTAATAAAGGTGAAAAGTATTACTTATGATAATGTATTCATAGTTTACTTGTTTTTTTAAAAAACTAACAGTTTTCTATCTTTGTGTATCCCTTACTGGGTTTTTTTCTCATCCCAAGTTTTTGAAATGTTTTCCATAAGGAATGAAGTGGAATAGGGACAAGGATGTGATCATGGAAAATTCATGATGTCTAAAACATGGAACGATACATGTTTCTTTTTAAGAGTTTATATTTTATGAAAAATGGATACTGAGTAATAGTGTCTACTTGTAATATTCAAGTTGTTATGTAATAGTTATGGACTAATTCTCTAAAACTCTAAACTTGAAAATATACTCAATGTGAATTCTTGACATAATTTGAGATTATGTAAGGTTTAAGGCTGGGTCCTTATATTATGTGTGTCACACGAGGAATCATATTCTTGAAAGAAACGATATGTTACATTTTAAATTCAAGTAGTGAGGAATACTAGGTGAATGAAACCTAGCAATGGATGGTGTGGGACTTATGCAAGGGTGACCTTTTGAATTCAACATAACATGAGAGTCATGTATGGGGTTTGAGAAGTTTCTTGAGGTATGGTTCGACTCAAGGTGCTCATGGAATATGAGATGATAACCTAAACTCACAACATGGGAAAGGGACCGAGAGGAATATATTGACTCAAGGAGTTTCATGGAGTGGGGAGGAGTATCTATAATCATGTTATTCCAGGGGTGGAAGCTATGGCCATATAAGGATGTAAGAAAAAATGTCATTGACCCAGTCCATAATTTTTTCGGTGCAACTCTCCATTTTTCAGGGGGTTCAGTGATGATAGTGAAGGGACCGAGCCATAGGCCTGGGACTGCATCCCAACACTGATCTGAAGCAAGAGTTGCATTCTCATGGTATAGACTAGTGACTGTGTTTCTGGATACTGTTGCACATAAGATTGGGTTGTGCGGTGCTGGTGTATTCAAGATTGGTGGCTTGACCCTTCTGAGTGCAATACTGGGAGTCTGGCTCTACTACACTCATGTTCAGAGGCTTGTATGTAAGATCAAGGTTTCATTCAAGAAGAGGTTTTAAACATACCTACCTTATGAAAAAATGAGGTTGGGTGAGGATCATGAAAATACTATCCAACTCAAAGGAGTACCCACAAGGGATCAATCATGCAAGAACTTATTCCTCAATAGATCCATTCTACCATGATGTCACAGAAGATCAGTATTACATGAAACAGAGTAGTGACCGACCTCTAAATCATTACCCTGAAGAATAGGGGGTGAAATTCAATATATAGGTGCATTCTTGTTTGTCGGTGTGCAATATTTCAGGTGAAGAAACATGCCCATTAATGTCACATTGATCATGTAAGATTTTTTTTCATAGATTGACCATTTTTACACGTAGGGAGCACCACTTGCGCGCACCTTACATAACCATTTTTGGGTGTCCAAGGTGGAAGATGACCCTTTGAAGTCACATTAGGTGAATAAGAAATTGTCAAGTATATTTTGGTTTCATGAATGATTCCATTATTGTGTTCATGACTTCTTTCTTATGCACACATTTATACTTTTCCCAAAAATCATCCTGGCTGGCTATTTTCAGGAGTCCGACTTTGAATGACCATAAATTCTAATCCGTAGTCCCATTTGGGCACTACGACTAGTCAAATCCAAGAATACAAAACTTTCTATGCTCTTAGAATAAGTGTGGAATCATTCAGTGCATTATTTAGATGTGTTTTTTCTAGTGCCAATAGACTCAAGGCCCAATTTTTATGTAGTATTCCATAGTTTTTTAAATTTTTGGGTGAACTCTTCACATTCGTCCTATGATTAACCTTACTTTGATTTATGGAATGTGACATCACTATAAATACTATTTTTATTATCACATATGATTTTTTATTTACTAACTGATGACATGTAGTTGTGATTCTCATTTTTTATATTATTTTTTCTTATGATGACGATTGATTTTTATTTCACCCATTGTTATGTATGACTATTTTTACCAAAAATGGTAAAGTATCCCCTACATTATACATTTATGCTCACCATTTTTTAGAAGCCTATAGTATAAAGGGAGTCATGATTGACATATGTGGCACTGAGTTTGGGCATGGTAGAGTTTAAGTAGACCGAGGATGCTATAAATATGGTGGGGAACTGTTTGTATAAATGTATCTAGGGTCAATTTATATCTCAGTATTTAGTGGTAATTATTTGTGGTCTGTAAGTGAGGTATTTTACAGGGTTATAGCTCTAATACTTTATTTAATAACTCCAATGTGATTTTCATTCTTTTTCAAACCCCATTTTAAAAGTTGTGATTTGATTTGTATTAAAATAAATTTGTTCTTACTTAGGGAAAATTGGTAATTAGTTTTCTAAATTTTTTCAAAGGGGTATTATTTTTAAATATAGTAAAAATATTATTAAGTGATAAGTTGTTAATGATTTTATGTGTTTATTTCTATGTTCCTCCACTATATTTGTTTTCCCCTTAAGTGGTGGGGTTATTGTTTGAGAGGTATCTACCTTGGTTTTGTGGTTTTGTGGTGTTGTATAATTAGAGAAGTCTTAGTTTTATATCCCTATATCTCACCTTGATGTTTTTGTAAGTGTTTTAATCCTACTTGAGAGGTATATCCCCATATTTATTTATCTAAAGTCCTTTAATATCTGAGTTTAGTTTAGATTCTCAAGGAAAATAATCATTTGAGATGAATCTAATGCAAATGAATGAGATTTATCAATCCTTTACTTTATGTTTTATAGGTGATGTAGCTTTATGGAGAATTTTTAGGGTGTTTTAGAGATAAATATGTTGGGTTTTCTCTTCAATATTGACAAAACACCCATTTTGAGCATGGCTATTGTTGAATCAAAAGTTTATACTTTCTAGATTTCCTTTCATTTATTTTGAAAACCACAATCAATTTCTTAAAATCTTATTTTAATACATTTAAATTTACTAATTATTTTAGAATTTTTTATAAAAATGATATTTTTATACCAAAAATAGAAATAGTTCTTAAGTAAATGAACATAAACATCATATTCTTTAAGTCTGATATATAAGGATGACTATAGTATGGTCCATATGACCGAATAATGTCTTATATATTGGAGTGACTAATGTTCTATCCATCAGATTGACCAAATACATATCCATCAGACTAAACATAGTTTAGATCATTGGACTGAACATAGTTTAGTTCATTATAATGACAATATTATAGTTATTTGGACTGAAAAAAAGTTTTTAATCAGAGTTTTTGAATTTTTTTATCAGATGGTATTTAATGGTGCTGATTATGAGACCACCAATTTTTAATGGTGCTCATTATGAGTATTGGAGAGATAGGATGTAGATGTCTGTTATTATTATTTGTGTTTAAATTTTTTTTATTTTGATTGGTAATTATAAAATTCTTGAGAAGGAAGCTCCTGATTCTACTAATCAATAGAAAAAATAATATCAGATGAATTATAGGGTAAAGAATAATCTGTTGTTTTCTCTGAATAGAAATATATATAGTCATATATTATCCTATGAATCTACAAATAGTATTTAAAATAAGTTGGATGTAACTCATTTTGGAACTTTAAATTTTATTGAAACTAGAAGAGAAATGCTCTGTGCTGATTATCAAGCTTTTCTTTTTCTACTTAATGAAACTGTTACGAATATGCATCAAAGATTTATGACTATTATAAATATTTTACAATACCTTTGTGAAAATGATCTTAGAGATAAAATCTTAGTGGAAATATTATTGAGATAATGAATATTGAATGGGAATTTAAAAGGATTACTTTGAATGATACAAGAAGAATTACTCATCTAACACTTGATGATTTGATTGGAACCCTTATATAGTACGAGGGAAGATTTCATAAAAAATAAAGAAGATGAATAGAGGAGTTACTTTCACTACAACTTCTAATGTTCCTAGTAAATTTCAATATGCAGAGAAAGTTTCATATTATTCTAAAAAGAATAAAGTTATATTTGAGTCAGACAGTAGTTTATCAGAACAACCTAGAAATAAATTAGCTAATCATGTGAAGAGGATGAACAATATAGATGTAAAGAAGGATTTCCAATATATATATATATATAAGTATAATCATAAGGATAAAATTGATAAGAATTTATATTCATATGTGATATGTTATGAATGTAAGAAAGTTGGACATATAAAATTAGACTGTCTTAAGCTGAAAAGAAAGGATAAGAAGGAAAGAAATTTCGATAGGAATTACAAGAAGCATAATAAAAAAATAAGAAGAATTTGAAAGATTAAGATACTTGGATTTCTATTGGCAGAGATATTTCATCTAAGATTCATCAAATAATTAAATTTTGGATCAAAATAATATCAAAATCTATACAGAAATTCCAAAGTTTAGTAAATTCTACATGGATAAGGTAATAACTGAATCTTTAACAAATCTCACTTTAAATTTAAATTACACTTATATTGATTTTTATGGTAATAATTCTTCATATTTTGATGAATAATATTCTTAATTTGAATAAAATTATTCTTTAATATGTTTTGAAGATATTTTTAAATCTTCTAAATTATTAGAAAATGAAAATTGTAATATTTTAAAACAACTTGATGTTTCTCAAGAAAAACTTGTGAAAGAAAACTCATGAATATTTACATTAATTATAGATGTTTCATATATCTTTAAAAAATTATAAAAAACTAATGTTGAGAAAACTCATATTTCTAATGAATTGGAAAAGTATAGTTTTGAGAAAACTAGTTTCCAAAATGATACAAATTAACTTAGTTCGAATAATTTTTTTATTGAGGATAAGAATTTAGTTGTACAACTAAACTTTGAAATTTCTAGTCTAAAAAACCTTTTTTAGAGTTTACCACTGGTAAGTAATACTTCAATAAGATGTATAATCAAATTATACCTCATTAAGATATATCCAGAATGGGTTTTACTAATATAAAACCAATTTTTAATAATAACTAATTTGCTTTAAAAATTGATCCAATTCTCACTAAGTGCTAAAATGGTGGGAATTGGAAGAATAAATTTCCTTTGAATAAATTTCAATACATAGGATTTCAAAAATATTGTTTTTAAAAATAATTTACATTTTTTCAATATAGTAAAGTTGAAAAAATGTGGATTTCTAAAATTTTACTTTCTAATAATACTGGAACCAAACATGTTTAGGTTCTGAAAATATAATCCATTTGTTTTTAGAAAAATAAGGAATGTACTGACACCAAAAATATCTAGTACATAGATAGTTTTTTTCTCCATAAATATGGCCATGAACAAGGTTTTCATCAAGAATATTATAAAAAGGAAATGTGGAAAAGTTACCTTTGGTGACAATGCTCAAGGAGAAATCATCATAATTTGTAACATTGTTCTTCTTGGAAAATATTAAATTTAAAAGTTTTTATTTGTTGTAGGAATTAAGAAAAACCTTATTAGAACAATACAATTATTTGATGAGGGTTATCTTGTGAACTACAGAAATAAAAAAGGTACTATTCATAGTTCTAATGATGAATTTATTCTTTCTACCAATCAACATGAGATCTTCTACAAACAAAACATATAAGACATTATGATCCAAGATCTACATCACCTTATTAAAATAGAAGTCCAATATTTGTTATCGAATAGATGTTTAGGACACTGTAATGTTAGAACTTTAGCTAAGTTGTCTAAGAAAGGACTAGTTAAGGATCTATTATAAATTTTGTTTGATACTTCAAAAGTTTGTGATCCTTGTCAACTTAAAAAGAAACACAAGTTAAGTTTTAATTATACTAGTGAAGTATCAACTTATGATGCTTTACAATTATTACACATAGACTTTTTAGGTCTCACACAAACTAGAAGTATCAGTGGAAAATAATATATAAATGTTTTAGTTGATGATTACACTAGACATACTTGGGTCTATTTTTTTAAAAAAAAGTTTAAATCCTTTTTTTAAAAAAATTATCCTGAGTTAAAAATGAGAAAACCACTCCTTGATAACTTTACAAAGTGATCACGATGGAAGATTTTCTAATTACAATTTTGAAACTTTTTGTAGTAAAAATTGTATTACCTGTAACTCTTTGACAACTAGAACTTCACAGTTAAATGGTGTAGTTGAATGAAGATATATAATTATTCAAGAGAATACTAGAAACATGCTAAGTAAATACTCAGTTGCTAAACATTTTTTGGATGAAGTAATTTTTACCACATGTTATACTATAAATAAATTTTTAATAAGACATTTTATTAATTACACTCTTTATGAGTTGTGGAACGGAAGGGAAAAAACCTTCTTACTTAAAAGTTTTGGATACAAAGTATTAATTCTGAATACTAAATATAACTTACATAAGTATTCTCCAAAATTTGTTGAAGGAATATTTTTAGGTTACTCTATAACTAGTGAGGCATATAGTGTTTTAAATAAAAATACAAGTACTACTGACGAAATAGTACATGTTAAATTTGATGAAACTAATCCTTTTTTTTAAAATTCTTCAACCCACATATTTAGATGTTATTTTTAAAAAGGATTTTCAACAAATTTTGGAAATTTATTCTCATGAAAGAAAAAATTAAGAATATATTTATAATTTAATACCTCATTAATATTTTCAACATGTTTCTGGGAAACATAGTTGTGTAAATCCAAAGAATTAGTTGTTTCTTAGGAATATCCCTAGTGACAACATTGTTGGTGATGTAGATTAACCACTTAGAACTAGAATCTCTTAGAGAAATAAAATTACACAATTTATGTTTTTATCTCAATTCGAACCAAAGACTTCTAATGAGGCCTTATTTGATAACGAGTGAATAAAATCCATGAAATATGAACTCAATGAATTTGAGAGGATTCAATTTTGGAATTTGGTTGAAAAACCTAAAGATACTTTTATAATTGGAGTAAAATGGGGTTTCTGAAAAAAAATGTGATGAAAATAGAATAATAGTTAGAAATATAGCTATACTTGTTGCTAAGGGATACGATCAAATAGAGGGTATATAATATAAATAAACTTATGGTTAAGTAGCAAGACATGAAGCTATCCATATACTTATAGAATCTACAACATTACTTTATTTTAAACTATTTCAAATGGATATGAAGTTTACATTTCTTGACAGATATGTTTGGGAGGAAGTTTATATAGAACAACCCCTGATTTTGAAAATAGGAAATATCCATAACATTTTTTTAAACTTACTAAGACACTTTAAGAACTTAAAAAGTTCTCTAGATCCCAATATGATATATTAAATAGATTTTTTTTATAAAAAAACTTTGTTAAGGGTGCTTAGAATTTAAATATTTTTATAAAATAAGATTATAAAGAAATATTAATTGTTAAAATTTATGTCAACGATAATATATTTGGTTCAAATGAAAAATATTTAATAAATAATTTTTTAGATCTTATAAATTATGAGTTTTAAGTGAGGATGAGGGGTGAACTTACTTATTTTATAGGTTTTCAAATTTCACAAAAAGTATAAGGAAATTTTATATCTCAACATAATTATATAAAATATATTCTGAAGAAATTCAAAAATGATAATACTAAAAGTATTAGTGATTATATTAGAAACTAAAATAATTTAGATATTGTTGAATATGGTAAACCAGTTGATCAAAATATCTTTAAAAGAATTATTGGAAGTTCAATATACCTAATAATTAATCATTTTGATTTAATGTTTTCTGTATTATTATATTCAAGATATCAAGAAAATCCAAAAGTGTCCCCCCTTATATATATAAAATTATTTTTTCATTATCTTAAGGGAAATATGGTTTTAAGTATCTTTTATTCTTTGGTAAATGATTATAAATTAAAAAGTTTTTTTGATGTTGACTTTGGTGGTTGTAAAATGTATAGAAAAAGCACTTATGGAAATTTTCAATTTTTAAAAGAATATTTATTGTATTAGTATTGTAATAGAAAACACTCAGTATCAATTTACACTACAAAATTTTAATATATAGACACTGTTTAAGAACTTGGATCTTCGTTTCATGTATGTCTTTCCTTTTTCCGGAGTTGTTGAGAAAAATGGAGTTTCTGGAAATTTTTGAAGTACACGCTGTGTACTTTCTGAGTACTCATCGTGTACTCTTTTCCTACTCTAAGCCGTGTGCTGGCCATGTCCGGGCCACACACACGGTGTGTAGGGGTGAGGTGGAGGCCGATTTAAGCAAAGTATAGAAAAACCCACTACATGCCGTGTACTCTAAAAGTACACACCATGTACTTTTTTTCCTTAAATGGACCGGGGTCACACATGATCACCATAAACATCTTCTTCTAGGTCTGGTTTGACCGAGAGATGTCGTGCGGCCGTGAAACTTCTCCAAATTCCTGAGCCTGTATCTGTTGGCTGATTCGACCACCGTCGATTGCATTTGAACCATAACGTTGAGTTATTCCTTCTTATTGAGTTTCTTTCCTTGATTCTTCCTCTTTCTCAAGTTATCATGGTTTTAGCATTTTGTATGTTTTCTCAGATCTATGGTGTTCAAGGGAGAATCAGTCATCATGGTTCAAGTATATCGATCTCCTAGGATCGAGGTAGGTGGTTTGTGCCTTACCGTTCAAAGACTTTGAGTTCTATGCGAAAATTCCACCAATACCCGTGAATGGGGTTTTGTGTGTTTACCTTTTTTCCATTGTTGTTTTCCTACCTTGCTTGTATGCTTGTGTAGAGGAAAATTAATCATGTTAGAGGATATTTTGTTGTTCTTGGATGTTTTTCCATGCTTTGTTCTGGTTACGACCTTTGGGTTTCATTTTCCTTTGGCTGTTACACCTATTTCTATGCCTTATGACCATAGAATGGAGTGAGATCCATAACATGCTTGTTGTCCTGTAGAATGTTTTCCAAGTAGCTCCATAAGTGTACTTTGGTTAGCCAAGTGTCTCTATTGGTGTACTTTGTCCTTATAGAATTACCATGCACTGAATGGCACGAGGCTGTGAGAACTTGGTGCTATAGACTATAAGGGATAGATCGAGTGAGATTCCTAGAGAGTCTTTGACATTATAGACTTCAGGAGGGTTGACCGAGTGAGCTTCCTTAGTGAGTCTTAGAAATTATAAGCCACAGGGGATAGACCGAGCGAGATTCCCAGAGTGCCTTCAGATTTTATAGACTACAAGAGGGTAGACCAAGTGAGCTTCCTCAGAGAGTCTTACCTTGTTTGATTTCTCTTTAAGAACCTTCCTAGGCTAGATGAGGAATTGACCGAGTGAGCTTCCTCAGAGAGTCTGTGGTATACCTAAAAATATAGGAGTAATTGACCAAGATAGTTTCCTCGGAGAGTCTTTATACCCTAGGTCTAAGAGGGTTAGACCACGTGATCTTCCTCAGGGAGTCCCTGACTACCCTATACTATAAGGGGAATTGACCGAGTGAGCTTCCCTAGAGAGTCTCATAAATTTGTATGACCAAGCCAGAGGGGTTAGGCTGAGTGAATTGCCTAGAGGGTTGTGGTACTTCTTGGTTAGGACCAGAGGGGATGGCTGCGGGTACTTTCCAGAGGGTTTCCTATTGTGTTAGTTATTTTTATTCACTATTACTGTTGTTTGTGGGTTGATTGTTGTTGTGTACCATCATGTTTACTGCCTGCTGCTTTGCTGTTGTTGTTTACTGCTTACTGTACTTTTACCTGCCATATACTCATTGATTGTTAGGCAGAGATCTTCAGGTGAATTCCTACTGGGATTTAGTCTCACACCCTGTTTGGGTCATGCTTTTGGGCCAAAAAAGACTATGTTGTTGTAGGTATAGACAAGGGAAAGCACCCTTCTACTTCTGGTACTTGATTTCTTGGAGCAGGAGAGCAAGGGACCAAGCTTTGGCTTGTGAAGCTGAGGAGCTGTTTTTCTTTTCTTTTGTACTTGTTTTGGTACGGTGGTGTTTTCCAGCATTGTGACTTGTTTGGATGCTTTCTTAGACATATATATATATATATATATATATATATCGTGAATCATTTCATATACATATACATGTTTGGTCCAGTTGTTTGTTGGTTTATCCTTCGGCTATTTATTGTTGTTGGTTATTTACTGCTTCTGCTATTGCATGTTTATTTATTTCTGCTGTGTACTCTGCCAATGAGGTAATAGTTTCCCCACTATCACACCCAAGGACCTCACTACTAGTTGGAAGCCTCTAGCGTTTGGGGAAATGCTCTTGAGGCCATGTGACCAACCGGGTATGGGGCGCCTCTAGGTGGCTTTTGGAACCAGGACGTTAAAAAGTGGTATCAGAGGAATTCTTTTCTCTTTATTTACTGTTTGGAGCCTTTAGCTAGGAATAGGATGGATTTAGTATTTGGTAATGAGTTGTGCCCAAGAGTTGCTAACCCGTGTACAGGGAAAATCCATACTACCTTGTTACAACAATTTTATGGTTGTGAGATTTTACGGTTGATATGATTTCACCTAGAGTGATTCACATGACTTGCGTTGTTTTTATTGTTGGGCTATTGCAGTTCTATTTCTATCGTAACCCGATGAGACGAGGGTATGCCATCTCATGCCACATATAGGCACTTTTAGAAATCACATGCCATGCATTCCTTCCATTCCATATAGGGTGCATCAACGATTTCATGTTGTTGTGATAGACTTGGTGTAGATTATGCATGTTGTTGTAATAGATGCTTGATAGAATCTCTACTACTGATAGAGTACTATTTGTATTGTACCTATCTTATATGAACACAAAGTTTTGGTTCTTGAGGTGTTATGGGCCCTCTTGAATCATAAATTGGTCGATCATTGACCTTTATTTCCTTATATATGACTGTAGGAGATGAAAATCTTTGATTCGTGGGGAGTATGGGACCTCGCGGGTCCAAATATGGCACCCCCTTACTTTTTTTTTTAGTGTTTTCTGGGCTTCTGTGCAGTTTCTGAGCTACTGCCCAGAAAAACCTAGAATACACGGTGTGTACTTTCTGGATACACGCCGTGTAGTTTCAGGCTGTGTCACTGACCGTGTGAGAAGAAACACGGTGTCATGAAAATAACTTCTAGAACATGCCGTGTTGGTAAAGAACACACCATGTAGTTTAGAGTCGTGTACCCGGCCGTGTCACTAACAACACGGGCCAAGGAAGCTCGAGTAGAACACGCCGTGTTGGTAAAGAACACGCCGTGTAGTTTTATACCCGGTACTCGGTCGTGTCATGAACAACACAGGTCGATGTTATCTTCCCCTATACGTGCCGTGTTTTTTCGGAACACGCCGTGTAAGAGAATCCATGTAGACGACCGTGTAACTAACAACATAGGCTGAGAAGACCTTGTCTAGTACACATCGTGTCCCTAGGGAACACGCTGTGTAGTCTGGGGTTAGTTTGGACTGTGTGGGTTAGCCTTGTAAGGGGAATTGGGTAGTGGTTTAGAGTTCAAGTACACACCGTGTATGGGAACAAAACGCTGTGTAGTTTGGGGTCTTACACGACCAGTAGTGGCAGGAGTACATGCCCATGTTAATGGATTCAACGGACACGCTGTGTAGTTTTTAATACACTCCGTGTAGTAATGTTTTGTAAAACTTGATGTTCTTACCCCTGTTCTAGTTTTGTACTCCTGTGTTTTCAATCCTTGTTAACCCTGATCTAAGGTGTGCATTTGATCATTCAGAGCTATGCCTCTGAGACATCCTCCAGTCGTACGTCAGTTGTCGGATGGTGACCAGACACCGGAAATGGCCGATCAGGGACCTCTTGTTGATCCTCCTACTGTGCTAGCCTTGGCACCATTAGTTATACCCGTTGCAGGTGCCGATACGTAGTTCAGGGAAGACTTCCTGAGGATGTTGCAGAATTTCAGGGAGCGCCTCCTCCTGCCCAGTAGATGGATGAGTTGACATGGGTTTTCCAACAGCAGCATACTCCTAATTTCTCTGGGTATGGAGGACCCCAGGCTGCAGATTCATGGTTCGAGGCCACCCTAACTATCTTCGAGCATCTGGAGACCCCCCCTAGAGAATAGGGTAAAGCTGGCCACCTATATGCTCTAGGACACCGCCAAGAGGTGGTAGGAGGTGATCTCATAGTCAGGACGCCAGTATGGTATGTCATGGGATGATTTTCGACGCACCTTCTATGACTACTTCTATCATGAGACCCCGAGGGCCGATCGAGCCTGGGAGTTTATGAGTCTGCAGCAGGGTACTCTTTCTTTCATGGAGTACTCATCCCGTCTTATTGAGCCGCAACGTTTCACACCGATCCTAGTAGGTGATGAGTTGTTCCTAGCTAGGAAGTTTTAGGATGGTCTCAGACATGAGATCTGCTCCCAGGTGAATATCTTCCAGTTGACCTCTATATCATCCATCGTCAACCGGGCGCTGATTAATGGGCACAATCTGAGGGATTCTGGAGTAGTGGGCCAGGGCGGTTTGACATCCAGAGCTGGTGTTCCTCCTACAGACAGTAGGAAGCGTCGCAGAGAGTCTTCTCGAGGAGATAGAGGTTCGTGGGATGCGTCTTCTGGCAGCCAGGTTGTATGCTACTAGTGCGGTAGGAGTGGGCATACTAGGCCTCAGTTCCAGAGAGATCCGATGGAGTGCCGATCTTACGGCAAGATGGGCCATCTTCAGCGTTTTTGTCAGATCTTCTCACCTTCAGCTGGTGGTAGGGGTTCCTCTATGACCCCGCGTTCTGGAGATGCTTCGCCAGTTTCCCACCAGTCTGGGAATTGGAGTTCTTCTAGCAGTTCGGGCTGAGGTGGAGGTCGCAGTCGTGGTGGTCAGTCACCAGGTTACCAGCGGCAGCAGAGTGGATCAGCACGGAGTGGTCATCCAGGGGCGCAGGGCCATGGTACTGCCATACTTTCACTGTGGATCAGACCCATCAGGAGCCGGATCCCGACCCTTCTACAATTCGAGGTGTGATCTTAGTATCCTCAGTTTTATCTTTAGCTCTTTTCAATACTAGTTCTTCCCATAACTTTATCTCTGTTGCGGTCGTGGAGAGCCTTAGGCTTTGTATATCTTCTTCCACCGCTTTGTTGACTCTTGACATGCCGTTGGGAACAAGGACATCTATCATACGTCAGTGCAGAGAGTGCCCTCTTGAGGTTGCGGGGTGTCATTTCTTATGGGACCTCTATGTCCTAGATATGATGACCTATGATGTCATTCTTGGTATGGAATGGTTGGTTCCTTTCCAGGAAGTCTTAGATTTCTATCGCCGTAGGGTGAGTTTCATATCACTAGAGGGCGGATCTTTCCTTCATAGAGGTGAGTGGGATGTCCAGGCGGGTAGAGCTGGACAGAGCATCATGGGCTAGGGGAAGTTACAACCCATATTTCCAGTCTTTATCTGGATGACCAGGGAACTTCACAGTTAGACTTTCCCCTAGTGGTGGATCGTTTCAGGGATGTCTTTCCAGAGGACTTCTCAGGATTGCCTCCGAAGCGTGAGGTAGACTTCTCGATTGAGCTCGTGCCAGGAGTGGCACCGGTATCTATTCATCCTTACAAGATGGCTACACCTGAGTTGCAAGAGCTCAAGAAGCAGCTGGAGGGGTTATAGGAAAAGGGTTTCATCTGACCTAGTACATCTCCTTGGGGTTCACCTATCCTGTTTTCGAAGAAGGTAGAAGGTACCCTTCAGCTGTATGTGGATTATTGGAAGCTGAACCAGTTGACGGTCAAGAACCGATATCCCTTGTCGAGGATAGATAACCTCTTTGATCATCTTTGAGAATCCCGGGTGTTCTCGAAGATTGATTTGAGGTCCGGTTATCATTAGTTGTGCATTAAACCATCAGATATACCTCTTACAGCCTTCAGGAGCAGGTATGGTCTATACGAGTATACAGTCATGCTGTTCGGTCTCACAAACGCGCCTGTAGTTTTCATGGAATTGATGAACCGAGTGTTCCATCCATACTTGGACTCCTTCGTCGTGGTCTTCGTGGAAGATATCTTGGTGTACTCTCACACTCGACATGACCATGGCACACATCTTGTGATCTTTTTGAGTACACTAAGATAGCATCGACTGTATGCTAAACTCTCAAAGTGCCACTTTTGGATGGATCAAATTAACTTCTTGGGTCATGTCATCTTAGAGGCTAGAGTATTTGTGGACCCAGAGAAAGTGAGAGCTGTAGTTTCCTGGGAGTAGCTGAAGAATGTCTTTGAGGTACGAAGTTTCCTAAGGCTGGCTGGATACTACAGACGCTTCATTCAGGACTTCTCGTGCCTAGCAGCACTGTTGACATGTTTGACCAAGAAGATGGAGAAGTTTTTATGGTTAGATTCTTGTGAGTCAGCCTTTCAGAAGTTGAAGGGGAGGTTGACATCAGCACCGATACTAGTCTTACCAAAGTCAGGAAAGGGATACACTGTTTACTGTGATGTGTCAGGTATCGGGCTAGGAGCTGTGCTTATGAAGGGAGATGGGGTCATTGCGTATGGGTCTCGACAGTTGAGGCCACATGAGAGGAATTACCCTATGCATGATCTGGAGTTGGCAGCTGTTGTTCATGTCTTAACCTGTTGGAGACACTACCTTCTGGGAGAGCACTTTGTGGTTTTCACCGACCACAAGAGTCTCATGTATATCTTCACTCAGCGTGATCTGAATCTAAGACAGTGTAGGTTGGTTTAGTATCTTCATTCCTTTGAATTTGATCTTTCCTATATGCCGAGAAAGGGCAATGCAGTGGTAGATGTGTTGAGTAGAAGAACTCAGATTCAGGCAGTTTAGGAGGCCAGCAGTGAGTGGAATATTGTGGCTCTGTTCTCTGAGATGCACTTGGAAGTGCACGACAGGCCTAGATAGACTGTCCTATCTTCTTTAGCTATTACCTCTACACTTCTTGATCGGGTACAGATGAGGCAGCTATCATATTCGGAGGCCTTAGTCCTACGGGAGAGTGTGTCAGGAGGGGACCCTCTTGCTGGATGGACAGTGGGTGAGGATGAGATCTTGCGTTTCTAGGGACGCATATGGGTGACAACATACATACACGAGGAGATAATGTGGGATTTTCATTCCTCAATTTGGGCAGTTCATCCTGGCGTCACCAAGATGTATCGTGATCTACACCGCCAGTACTGGTGGCCAGGTATGAAGAAACTTGTTTCTGGTTTTGTCATGAGATGTTCTACTTCTCAATAGGTGAAAGCAGAACATCAGTGACCAGCAGGGATTTTACAGCAGCTACCCATTCTCGAGTGGAAGTGGAATGATGTCGCGATGGACTTCGTGACTGGGTTTACGAGATCGCGTTGGGGGAACGATGCTGTTTGGGTTGTCGTCGATAGGCTTACAAAGGTTGCTCACTTCTTGCCAATCAAGGAGACCTTCAGTGTTGATGATCTGGGATGGTTGTACATCCGAGAGATTGTACGTCTACATGGAGTTCCACACTCCATTGTTTTAGACAGGGATGCGCGCTTTAACTCTCGGTTCTGGCATGGACTTCAGAAGGCTTTGGGTACACAGGTACTTTTGAGTACAACATACCATCCCCAGACTGATGGCTAGTCCAAATGCACGATCCAGGTGCTTGAGGATATTCTCCGAGCTTTCATTCTAGACTTCGGTGGTTCTTGGGAGAAGCATATTCCTCTTGTGGAGTTCTCCTACGACAACAGTTTTCACGTGACCATTCAGATGGAACATTACGAGGCTTTGTACGGTAGGCCATGCCGATCAACCTTATGTTGGATGGAGGCAGGAGAGGCATCTCTGTTGGGACCTCGTCTTGTTCAAGAGACCTCAGAGAAGATAGAGTTGATTCAGAAGAGGATGGCTACAGAACTGTCTCGACAGAAGTCTTATGCTGATCAGTGGAGGAGACCTCTGGAGTTTGAGGTCGGAGATCAGGTTTTCCTGTGTGTCACACCAAGGTTGGGACACAAGAGGATTTAGAGACAGGGTAAACGTTCACCACGGTATGTCGGGCCATTTGAGGTTTTGGAAAGAGTTGGGCTGGTTGCCTATCAGTTGTAGTTACGTCAGAGGTACCGGGCCATGTACGACATCTTCCATATCTCTCAGCTCTGATGTTACTTTTCAGACCCGTCACATGTCTTTCATCCCAAGGAGGTTGAGCTCGAAGCGGATGCATTGTTTGAGGAGCATCCCAACAAAATTGTCGATCAAAGTACGAAGGTTCTCCGAGGCCGGTCTGTTCCTCTGGTATGGGTGCTATGGTAGAACGGGCGAGTACAGGACGAGACTTAGGAGAGGGAGGCCGAGGTTCGATCGTAGTGGCTGGAGCTGTTCGGGGTTTCTTCTTCTATGCCTCTCTAGGGAAATTCGGGGATGAATTTCTTTAAGGGGGGAAGTTTTTAAGAACCCAGATCTTCGTTTTAGGTATGTATTTCCTTTTTCTGGATTTATTGATAAAAATGGAGTTTCTGGAAATTTTTGAAGTACACGCCGTGTGCTTTCTGAGTACACGCCGTGTACTCTTTTCCTGCTCGAAGCCGTGTGCTGGACGTGTCCGGGCCACTCACACGGTGTGTAGGGGTGAGGTGGATGCCAATTTAAGCAAATTACGGAAAAACCCACTACACTCCATGTACTCAAAAAGTACACGCCATGTACTTTTTTCCCTTAAATGGACCAGGGTCACGCTTGATCTCCATAAACATCTTCTTCTAGTTCTGGTTCGACTGAGAGACGTCGTACGGCTATGAAACTTCTCTGGATTCCCGAGCCTCCATCTGTTGGTCGATTCGGCCGCCGTTGATTATGTTGGAACCGTAGCAGTGAGTTATTCCTTCTTCTTGAGTTTCATTCCTTGATTGTTCTTCTTTCTCAAGTCATTGTGGTTTGAGCGTTTTGGATGTTTTCTCAAATATACAATGTTCAAGGGAGAATCAATCGTCGTGGTTCAAGTATATCAATAGGATCAAGGTAGGTGGTTTGTGCCTTACTGTTCAAAGTCTTTGAGTTCTATGTACAAATTCCACCAATACCCATGAACGGGGTATTGTGTGTTTACTTTTTTTCCCTTGTTGTTTTCCTGCCTTGATTTTATGATTGTGTACAGTTAAATTAATCATGTTAGAGGATATTTTGTTGTTCTTGGATGTTTTTCCATGCTTTTTTCTGGTTACAACCTTTGGGTTTCATTTGCCTTTGGCTGTTACACCTATTTCCATGCCTTATGACCATAGGATGGAGTGAGATCCATAATATGCTTGTTGTCTTGTAGAATGTTATCCAAGTAGCTCCATAGGTGTACTTTGGTTAGCCAAGTTTTTTTATAGGTGTACTTTGGCCTTAGAGCATTATCATTCACTAACTGGCACGGGGCTGTGAGAACCTGGTGCTATAGACTATAAGGGATTGATCGAGTGAGCTTCCCAGAGGGTCTTTGACATTATAGAATTCATAAGGGTAGACCAAGTGAGCTTCCTCAGCGAGTATTAGACATTATAGGCCATAGGGAATAGACTGAGCGAGTTTCCCAGAGTGCCTTCAGATTTTATAGACTACAGGAGGGTAGACTGAGTGAGATTCCTTAGAGAGTCTTACCTTGTTTGATTTCTCTTTAAGAACCTTCCCAGGCTAGAGGAGGAATTGACCGAGTGAGCTTCTCAGAGATTCTGTGGTATACCTGAGGCTATAGGAGGAATTGACCAAGATAGCTTCCTCAGAGAGTCTCTATACCCTGTGGATAAGAGGGTTAGACCACGTGATCTTCCTTAGAGAGTCCCTGACTACCATAGACTATAAGGGGAATTTACCAAGTGAGCTTCCTTAGAGAGTCTCATAAATTCGTATGACCAAGCTAGAGGGGTTAGGCTGAGTGCACTACCCTGAGGGTTTGTGGTACTTCTTGGATAGAACTAGAGGGGATGGATTCAAGTACTTTACAGAGGGTTTCCTGTTGTGTTAGCTGTTTTGCTTCACTACTACTATTGTTTGTGGGTTGATTGCTGTTGTGTATCATCCTATTTACTGCCTGCTGCTTTGCTGTTGTTGTTTATTGCTTACTTTACTTTTACCTGCCATATACTCATTTAATTTTAGGCATAGATTTTCGGGTGAGTGCCTAATAGGATTTAGTCTCACACCCTGTTTGGGTCATGCTTTTGTTTCCAAACAGACTATGTTGTTGCAGGTACATACAGGGCCAAACCCCCTTCGACTTTTGGTACTTGATTGCTTGGAGAAGGAGAGCAAGGGACCAAGATTTGGCTTGTGATGCTGAGGATCTGTTTTTCTTTTCTTTTGTACTTGTTTTGGTATGGGGGTGTTTTCCAGCATTGTGACTTATTTGGCTGCTTTCCTAGACATATATATATCGTGCATCATTTCATATATATATACATGTGTGCTACAGTTGTTTGTTGGTTTAGCCGTCCACTGTTTATTGTTGTTGGTTATTTACTGCTTCAGCTATTTCATGTTTATTTATTTCGGCTGTGTACTCTGCCAACGAGGGCATAGTTTTCCCACTATCACACCCAAGGCCCTCACTGCTAGTCAGCAACCTCTGGGGTTTGGGGAAATGCGCTTGAGTCCATGTGACCAACCGGGTACGGGACGCCTCTAGGTGGCTTCTGGAACCAGGACCTTACATACTGGAAGTTGTTTTACTCAAGCGTTGTAGATGCAACACACACCCACAGAATATGGCTTGAGTTTTAGTGAAACTCAAATATTGTGTGATAACACAAGTTCTATTACCTTAAGTAAAAACCTAGAACATTAATCATTAAAAAAGAACATATATATAATATACCGATTCATTTGGGATAACACATAAAAATGAGATATAATTTTTCAATTCATTGGAATGTAATAAAAATATGAAATTATTTTTTACAAACCCCTTAGTTCTGATAGATTTGAATATATTAAACAAAAGTTTTGACTGGTCAATAACAAGTGATCATTCACATATACTTAATTTTTATCAATATCTATACATTAATGAACTACTTCTCAAATGGGAATCATATATGTTTTTTTGTTATAATTTTTTTGTTTCTTTTAGTGCATCAAAACGAAATTTTTTACTAAATTTTTTTATAAAAAAAATATTACAAAAATTTATCAGATGATCTTTTGTTATAATGATTATCAGATTTAATTTCTTATAGAGAAACCATAAATAAAATGTTACTAGATAAAATTTTAATACTAAAAGTTTATTTTGAGTCAAAGGGATATTATTTTAATATTTTAGTTTTTGAAATTATCCTTTACTTTTCTTTTTCTATACTATTTTACATATTATTTAATTTTTACAAACTTCCAATTTGTTAAAAATATTACATTTTAAGTAATTGGGTAATCCTTATGTTTTATGAATAGTTTTTTATATAATAATATAAAACCATTAAGAGTTTATAATATTTATTAAATCATTCAAGGATGAATCTCAACCGTTGGATTAGAACTAAGTTTTAATCTGATTTACTAAATCTTTTTAATTTGAAGGGTTGATCCCTGAGCCTATATATAAGATCATTGAATTTTTTTCCCACATTGATTCTCATAATTTTTCAATCAACCCATATCTTTACTTTTTCTGATCAGTTTGGAAAGTTTGGCATTAGTCTGATTAGTTTCTATAGTCTAATTAGTTCTTCTCAGCATCAGTATTAGTATGTTGGAATCTGTTGAATATTTTTCTAAGTGAGAAGTGGTAGAGGAAATATTTATCAAGAAATCATGGTATGATAAGTATTATTTAATTTTGAAATGATTTATAAAGTTTCGATGTTGGAAAAGGTTTGTATAGTAAAAGTTGATTTTGATCTACATTATCCATAAATTTTTAGATAATTTTATTCTTCGAGGGAATTAAGTGTGCAAGATGATTTGGAAATAATTTTCTTCAATAATTTTGGTGAGATTTTAAAATTAACAATTCAGAAAGACACTAACTTGAATGAAGTTCCATTATAAGAGAGTCTTACCTTCCATCTCACAAGATTCTAGATAATCTAGGATCCTTTGAAAATTCCAAAACTAAATCATATTTATTTTCTTATTCCGAGAATGTAATAAAAGTATATCATCTAACTCTGAATTAAAATTTGTTACTTTTTGGATTCAAGATTATCTGATTCCAAGACAATGAGATAAGGATGTGATGAAAGTTATTTATATTTTCATATTGAATTTCATTATCAATATGAGGAAGATAGTCTTGGTAAATTTTGTTTTTCTATTAATTAAAGAAACAAATAAAAGATCTATGAAGTCAATAATTATTATATTTCTATGTTTTATAAATGAAATATTGGATAATTGTATTGAAGTTATGAAAATAAATAATCAGGCTTATGCGATTTGACAAAAGGTTTCATTGATTGGAGAAGAAACCATTGTTGGGATGAATTTAGTCTTCAATATGAAAGTGAAAGAGTTTTTAGATAAATTGGACAAGGAATAATTCAATACTAAAATATATTAATAGAAAGATTCAGTAAAATAGAAAAGGAAGGAATATTCCTCTAATCCTATAAACCAAAATAAACCAAAAATAATGTCTGATGAGGACTTCAAAAAGTTGATGGCACATAAGGATTAGAAAAATCTAAGAGATCCATGTTCTGTACTTGATAAAGCTAAGGATTTATACTTGAATATAAAAATAGTTGAGGCTATGAAATAGACTAAAAATAAGAATATGTAAAAGAAAAAACATCGATCTAGAAAAGTTTATTGAAAATTTAATGAATGGAGTTGAAAAATATTCAAACAATATTCCTCTTCCAATTTCACCATTGTAAGTAGTTCAACCATTTCTTAGTTCTAGGACACATTCTATTACTAATCAGAATTTTTTAGATCCACCAATTATAATATAATTATATTTTTTTGCAACTTCAATTGTTCCTATTAAATTTGATAAGGGAAATGGTAAAGAAGTGGAAGTCAAACCTCAATCTCAAAAATTATTTAAGATTTCAGTTCAAAAGAATTTTAAAAAATATATTCAAAAGTTTTGAAAGTAGATAAAATATTAGCATGTCAATTGGAAAAACATTTACAAGAAGAATAATAAGTATAAGAATAAGAACAAATAGAAGAAGAAGAATATTAATAAGAGGAAGAAGAAAAATAATAAGAATTCTCTTCACAGTCATCATCATTCAATACATCTTTATTAACCCAATATGATAAATATCCTACCTCAGATATTCTTATAAATGAAAAATCCTCATAAAATGAGAAATATGACGCAAAACACTCCCATACTAAAATATCAGACAAAGTAGAGACTGATATGGATATTGATGTGATTCAATTTTAGGATGATGTAAACGAGAAGGGTAAATAAAAGATAAATGTTGGACCGCCTCTCTAACATATTTTTGAATCTTAATCATATTAATATGATATGAAATTTAATGATGAAAAAAATATAATTGAATTTATTTTTCAAACATTGAAATAGATCCAAGATTCAAACCTTATATTCCAAATATTGAATCCCAATGAAAGAGAATTCAGAATAGTCTGAATAATAAATCATAATATTTGAAGTTATTGAATAGAACCATGGTTCATAATTAATCTAAGATAAATTTTTTCAAAGGTAAATCAAAAGAACAAAAAATATATTTAATCAAATGTTCAAATGGTTTAGAAATGTAGGTGGAGATTTGAAAAACCATGATGAACAATTTAAGGATGTTAAGAAAGTATCTTTTGATATTACTGAGTCTTTTCAGAAGCTATCATCATATGTTTTAGATATATTTAAATTTGTGGAATAGTTAAAATATTTGTATGACTCTCAAAATAAAGAAATCAATGAAATATGAAAGAATATAATCCTAGAATTCAATCTTTTGAAGAGGAATTATAGATTCTGAAATAAGAAAACATAAATATTAGACTTATTGAAGAATAGGTACTCATTTTGAAAGTAGAAAATCAAATTTCTCAGTCTAGGAAAAAAACTAGCAAAAATATAGTTTATGTCTATAGATATTGAGAATAAAAAGGAATATTTCTAGAATATAAATGCTATTATCAAGAATACTTGTAAGAAATAATGAAAATTTTCTTTCTAAACTCATGATGTTTTTATAAATCAAACTTTTTGAATGATTTATCATTTCAATGAATTATTCTCTAAATATTTTTTTATTGTTTTATAATTTTATTTAGATAATTATTATTTCTTTTTATCTTGGATGAACGTTTATTCAAACAAATGTTTTGGTATTATATATTCTATAATTTTAGGAAAATATTTTACTACCCCTATTTCTTTTTGAAAATCAAAAAGGGTGAGAAATTATTAAAAGGTGAAAATTTATTGAAGGGGATAATTTTATAAAAAAGAGATATCATATGAAAGGGGAGAATATTATAAGGGATATTTTATTATTATTCTTCCAAAATAATAATATTTCTTATGGGATGAAGAGTGTTGAACAAAAGGAAGTTATCAAGACAGGGGGATTTAAGATAAAAAATGAGAGATATTTATTATGAAGAATTTATTTAATGTTCTTAAACATAAAAGTTCTGTATGTTTTTAAAATTCTATATATATTTTATTAATTTTATTTTTTTGTTCTGCATTTTTTAAAAATTAGGAGATTGTTGAGTCAAAATTTTATACTTTCTATAAGTTTATACTTTCTACAAGTTTATACTTTCTGAATTTCCTTTATTTTGAAAATTACAAACACTTTATTAAAACCTTATTTTACTAAATTTACATTGACCAAGTATTTTATAATTTTTTTATAGAAAAAATATTTTTCTACCAAACATAGAAATAGTTCTTAACTAAAAAATGTAAACTTTATATTCGTTAAGTCTGATACATCAGACTGACTAGAGTCTAATTCATCAGACCAACTAGTGTCTTTTCAATCAGATTGACTAATGTTCTATCCATTGGATAGAAAAAAGACTTATCCATTAGACTAACCATATTATAGTTCATTTGTCTGACAATATTATAGTTCTTTGGATTGAAACGATCTTATAATCAGAGTGTTGGAATTATTTATATTGGGTGGTATTTATTACAATATTGTAATGGTTCTACCAAACAAAATTGGATGAAGATATAATTTTATGAGATATCAAGTGAAGAACATCCAATTATATTAAAACTAACTCAAAGAATCATTGAAATATTATTATTGGAGGAAATACAATAAATAAGAGTGCATTCAAGGATATTGGTGGGGATGAATTTGCAAGTCAACATGTATGAAGATTTATCTTCCTAAACATCTCATTCTTATGCTTTGTAATTTTTTTTAGAGTTTGTGTTATAAGGATCTTGAGTGAGGAATTTTAAAATCCTAATAATAGTTTCTATTTTTTATTCGCTTGTTCCAATCATGGTGATGATTGAGGGATTCCATAGATAAAGAGACTAATAATACCAATCAGGCTGATCGAGGGTTTCTAGGGTATCAGAAGAAAGAGCTGATACCAATCTTATGATCAAGGGATTCCAGGGTTTTGGAAGATAAATATTATTCTGATCTTTGAAGAGAGGTATTTCCTAATGAGGAAATACAGAATTTGTGGTTTGGTTGAAAATAATGTATATCCTATGTTAGGATTTCTAACTTCTTAACTCTTAAGGTTAAAGAATAGATATCTTTTTATAAAGATTTAGTAATTCATTCTTACTTTTAATTTAAGATTTACTTTAATTTTTTAATAAAGTTTTATTTTACTCTATTAAATTTATATTGAAATTTAATAATAATAAAATATAAAATATTCTGATTTTCTAGATTAACTTAGAGTATGATACATATTACTCTAATCATCAGATACACACTGAGTCCGATAAACATGAAAGAGAGGAATTGGGTTTTTATGTTTGTTTAATTTTTTAAACTACATTTTACCCCCTCTTGCATCCATTTTATAATCTTAAAATCCAACATCTATGCCATTATGGATGTCATTTATGGGCTATAGGCCCAGTGGTATAGTTTTTTCTATGGGTTAAGTGAGTTAGCTTATGAACCTCCCATTTCAAAGTTTACCAGGTCATGGTGGAAGTCAACTATGACTTTTAAATTGGTTAATTATTTAGAATTAAAAGGTATTAATGGATTTTTTAATGAAATAATATTTTATATATCATTTAATGGGGTTTAAACATCTATTTTTTATTCACCTTGTCATGGTGGAGGTCCATGGAATTTATCTATAAATTCGGATCTTCCTCACTTCTATGGCTTGACTCTTATCTTCTTGGGTTGACCTATTGGATCTTTTTTGAACCCTCAGAGGCCTTGGATCTCTTTTTTATTTTTCCTACTAGGTATGGAAGATCTAATCCCCTCTTTTCATGTGGTCAATTTTTATTGATCCATGGTTCTCTTCTTTCTCTTTTTCTTTGTTTATTATTAGTTCTCCTTTTAAGGATTAGTTGAAATAGTGTTTTTGTCTAGTTTTGATGGATTTGGGCCAATGGATTAAAGATGAATGATATGGAATAGATTTTATCAAGATTATCTTGGATTAATCATTAGTTTTTTCTAGTTTTCCTTATCTTAGTGTTGTGCTACTCTGATGAGGTAAATATTACACTCCTTTCTTAGGTTTGGTGTCGTTGGTTTGATCCCAGGAAAGGGATTATCATTTACTTTGTTTGTTCTTATATCATTATACTCTTCCCTTGGGCTTTATGATTTTGGTTTATTCTGGGGGGAAATGATTGTTTTTATACATCATCTTTCCCTATTTAACTAGATCTATTTCATCGGGCTTGGTGATGTGGGTTTGTTCTAGTGAAAGGGGGTGTTAATACATTTTTTATCTCTCTTAATTTTTAGTATTAATATAGTTTCATTAAAACATAGTTACCCTTGTATTTTTATTCCTTCTTCTATGTTATTATAGGTTTATCATTAATATTTTTTACCATTTCTTTTCTTTTTTTCTTTAATTTATGTTTTAGGATAATATTATCTTGTTATGGTTTCTCTTCAAGGTAAAAGTTTATTTAAAAAAGACAATAACTTATTTAATAACTAAACATGGAATTTTATTATGTTTATCCAATTTCCATCATTATATTACACAATTATTATTATCATGTGATATTTATGTTACTGAATTTTTGTTAGAATTATCATAATCATAACTTGGAAGTAAGATAAAAGACAATAATGAGAATGAAAGTAGAAGTATTGGAATAATTTTTGTTAATATAGAATGATGTAATATGATGAAATATGGGTGTTTTCAATGTTAGGTTGTCACTATGGTTAGAATGAGTTATCTTCATGAGATAGATTCATGGTATATTTGGTAGATATAATGTCCATTATTCTAGTTATTTCTTTCTTAGTTCTTATAGATTCGTTTATCTAGTCCTAGATATAAATTTTTTGTTATATAAGAGTTTTGTTATTATTATTTTTGAGTGTAGTTTCTTCCTTGTGGAGTTCTTTCCATTTGGATGTTGATTTCTTTGGGTTCATTGTTATATGTGATAAGAGGAGTAGGTTTGGTGTTCTTTCTTAGGGTGATTTTTTTAGTTTTATTTAAGGGTTAGGTTGTGTATGGTAACTAAGAGTAGAAGGAGGAAGTTATGTGGTTATTTTTTGGAGGTATGCTTTGAGTTTGGGTTTTCTTATAATTTTTTGATAGATATAGATTTGGGGCTACTGGGTAGCTTCTAGAGTTTAATTTAAGTTGTGTTAGGAGAGTAGTACACAAGGTTGTATGGTTTCATCATAGTGTCTTGTAGACGTGGGTTGATATCGAATTAACTTAAAAATTGATTGAAATAAAGTGATATGGAGTAGTAATGGAATAATTAAATATATAATGTAGTAATTGAATTATGGTTTATTATGTAATGGAAAAAATTAATGAAATGAAAAAATAATTAGTAAAATAAGGATTTATGTGGTGGTAATGATTGCGGCATTGGCTATGATATCTTGTATGATGTGGTGATATGTATTATTTTTGGTTATGTCATATTACATGTTTTATTATAAAAAATTTATTGACAATGGTTATGTTATCTATTATATATTTCTTATATTGAAGTAATGATGTGATGTTTAAATGGTATGACATAGTTTTATATAAATAGTCTATGATACCTTGTGGTTATGATATTGAATAACCCATTGGAATTTTTGAAGAATGCTGTATTTTTTTCAACCATGAGTAAGACGCATTGGAAGGTGGTTAAATATGTTTTTGATTTGACATGAACTTTCTTTAAATGATTTAAAGAAGTTATGAGGCAATTCGTACAAGTTCTTGAATTCTAGAAATTTAATATCAATGGAAATTACCTATGTTTTATTTCATAATAGTTATTGTAATTACATAGAATGAAACTTAGTAAAGTGTTGGGAGCCATAGTAAAATTGTAAGAGATATTCCAAAAAGTTTCTAAGACTTATTTCTACTATGGAGTAGAGAAATATTAAAGGCATGGAAATTCTATAAGATTCATTTGACTTTTCATAAGAGTCATTTATATTTTCATATAATTCATTGGATTTTCTGTAAGGGTCATTTGATATTTTTGTAATGATTCATTTGAGATTTTGTATGATTCATATGTGAAATCACAATATTCATCTTCAACAGAATAATAGAAATCTTGTAAAACCAAAAATTTTAAGGGTGATTTTCAAAACCAAAGAGTCATTCGAGATTTTTATAAGAGTAAATTTACTATTAAAAAACAAAATTTAAGTGATAACTTGTAAAAGGCCTGATATTTCATAAGTGTAATGCCCTATTTCCATAAGATTCATTGATGAGTTATGCAGATTCACCGTTTAACAAATTTATAGTGACATTCAAGTGTAAAGATTCTGCATTGGACTTAAAATTTTAAAATATCATAGGGTATTGATCAAGATTTGATTTAGGATGAGAATTATGGAAGTATAAATGAGAATATCATGGAGTGATATTCATGGGAATTTCATATGGGTTATTTTAAATTCATTATAATGGTTAAAGTTGGTGAATTATCAGGAAACTATTGACTAGTTTGAATAAAAGAAATATTGAGGAGATCACATGAACAAAATTCAATAATTTTTATATATTCAAATATAGAAATGATTTATGTGTGATTTTTAATTGAAAATATATTTTGAAATAAAAAATAAGAAATAATTGAGTGTGATGAATTGAAAAGATAATACTATACAATACTATAGAACTACTGTATTGAAGAGAGAAAAGAGAAGATTGAAAAGTATAGAGACTGTATGATCATCTATGTAGAGGTAAGAAAATATTATAATAATCATCTAGTGGATTTAATTTTTAGGAGGTAGAAAATTTAGGTGTGTGTGAATGCTCACATGAAAATTTCGATCATATGAAAGATTGGGAAATAAGTCAGACATGAATGTTATTTTATTAATATTTCTCTAGTAGTCGAAGACCTAATTTTGAATAAGAAGATCCTATTATTAGATTCAGAGACATCTTGGAATTCATTGATGATATTTTTCACACTAAAGAGAAGAAGAATCAGTATCATACCTGCTATCAGAAGACAATCCTTGAGGATTTGATGATACCTTCCCGCATCACAATGTGAAGTGGATGATGCCTACCCAAATCTTATGTGCAATTTTATAGAACTTATCTTCACTGAAAATTAAATAGTGATATATTATATGTCTTGGTAACAAATTGAACACAATAAGGAGTTGATTTCCTCATTAGAGATGAAATCTGTAAAAATTCTTATATGCCTTTAACTTTATTTAAAATTTCATATGGGTGATAAAGATAATAAAGAAGAGTGTATCATTACCTTGAAAAATTATATAGGATAATTTCTAAACAAATTGGTAAGAAAACATACCACTGATTTAACCTTACCTCTCGGTGGTATATAAACTGATCTAGGTTCATCAAGTGGTATCATAGATAACCAGGATACCTCTAAGATCCTACTACAATCAAATATTAAGTATAAATAATATTAATTCTATCGATAACATAAGAATTATGGTATTTTATTGGAAAGAATTTTATGGTTGTAAGGACAAAATGCTTCCCTATTTACTATCACAAGTATTTAAAGTGAGTGATGTTTTAATAGTGGGTTTTCAACCACTTTGGGAGAGATTCTCCCATGGAATTTTTAGATAATAGAAATATAGAAGTATATGGTAATATTTACATATCATTTGGGAATTTCCATCTATCCATGATATCCATGTGGTTGGAGATCAGGTGTTTGATCCCTACCACAACCCCCTTTGTGGGGCAGACCATTAATGATAAAGTAGTGAAGGTGGGGGATATTACATTGATGATGCAATGGAAGGCTGGTCTGAATGATAGATAGAGGTGGATGAGGGTGGCCGAGGCATATGGAAGATCATGTGGGATGAGTGGGTGATTGTGCCATTGATGATGATCGACGATGGTATGGGATCTTTCATATGAGGATGAGGGTGACAATGATGAAAAATGGGGTGGTTCCCTTGATTATGGGATATAGAAGGCTGGGTGATCTATAGTGGTGGGGGTGTGGACCTGTTGGAGCATGCAGTCTGGGTGGACACACAGGGTATAACCTATGGGGTTTAGTCCTTCAGGTCATGTTTTCATGGTCTTAATACCCACTGGGCCTACGAGTCATGCAATGAGATCCCTCTACCCATAAAATTATAGGGGTTTGTTTGGTTTAGTAAAAAAAGGTGGAACATCCCTATTATCTTTTTTAAAAAAATAATAAGATATAAAATTCAATAAAAAAATATTTTTCTATCATCCTTATCCAATAAAGTGTATGAAAAAGTAATGAGGCTAAGAAAACTAAGAAAACATGGTACAAGATTTAGAATATACATGTGGGAAATATGGAAATTAAAAAATTAAAACTATAAATCTAGAGAGGCAAATTAAAATACATTAAAATGGATGAATATAATACGGTTTATGAATATTTCATGAGGGTTAATGAGATATTAAGTCCCATTAGGATCTTTATAGATACATTGGAAGAATAAAAAATAGTCAATAAGTTAATAATAAATTTTCTACACAGGTTTAACCCAATGAATTTTCCTAGAAGAAAAAAGAATATCTATCTCTAGATTAGTTACAAAACACTCTCCTCAATTATGAGATGAGGAAAGATTCTATATTCACTATGAAGTTCATAGATGAAATGTAATTTAGAGACATAAATATACTTAAGATAAAAGTGGTGGAAATTTAATCCTCTACTGAATTAGAAGATGATGAGGGGAAGAATGAATAAAATAATTTAATAATTTATTTTATATCTAGAAATATAAAAGGGTACAATATAAATTAAAAATTATAATCAAGTGCTTTAAATGTGGTGGAATTGAATATTTTTGAGTTGATTGTCCATGAAAGAAGGATTTGGAGTATGAAGTTAAAGAGAATAAAAAAGGCATTGAATAATGCAATTAGGAAGAAGTTCAAAGGAAGAAAAGAAATATAGTTAAAACAAATAAAAATTTCAAAGAAGGAAAAGAAGAATATTGCAAAGAAATGAAGAGGTTGGATAATCTACCTCAAGTATCCAGGCTAATGAAGATTATGTTAGAAAAGTTAGTAACTTTATAGCTCATATTGAAAGAAAATATAAAATTGAAATTAGTAAGGGATAATGAAAATAGACCTGCACTGAACACATTTTAAAAGATGATCTTTAAGTGTTTATTGAAAGGAAAACAATAAAAAACAATAAAATTAAATAATTAAAGAAATGGGTTGTGAAGCTGAAAAAAATATGAATTCCTCAACAAATAAAATATTAGGTTGAGTAAATCAAGACTCTTAATGTAAAACCTACTAATAGAGACTGAATATTGGAAGAGTTTAAAAATGAAATTATTTTTAAGTATAAATAATTAAATATGACATAGTAATGGTTTCAAAATTTAGAGAACACCCTAGGGAAAATGCGGGATGACTATGATAACTCTACTAAAATAAAGGAAAATTCATCACAAAATGATGAGATGTTTGATGCATAATCTTAGGTAAAGAATGAAACCATATCTCATAAAAATTTCAAATCTATTTCATTTAATAGTGAAGGTTCTAAAATACAATATAGGAAATCATAGGTTGATAAAATATATAAAAGGTTCACTTTAACATCAAAAGTTTTGAAGTTATCTTGAGAAGAAAAGTTTCCACATAACTAAAGAAAAAATAAGTAAAAAATGTTCAAGGATAGAAAGTTGAAATCACATATAGTCTTAGTAGTTTCATGGATGAATTGGTTTTAAAGTCTATTATTGGTGTTTTGGATTATATGGGAATAAATATTATGTTTTTAGGTAAAATATGTCTCTCCCATAGATTCAGATAATGTATGAGTCAAGGGAGATCTATCTAGTGAATATAAGGAGAAATTTTATTTTTGACACTTTCCACTGGGGCCGCACATCACACTAGTTATTTCCCTACATTACCATTTTCAAAATGTGGGAATAATACACCACAATAAGGGGTCATACCAACCTAGTGTTCCATGATCCATGGGATCTAGCATAATACCATGATATAAACCTTGGAATCATATGTTTGCGCAACTTTTGGAGTCTCACAAAACCTGGATAACATGAAGATGGATTTTATTATTTGAAATCACATAGAATTTGATGGAAGTTTCATGAGGAAATATCAAAGAAAATCCAAACCAAGTGGGGGCCCATGCGATTTCAGTCATAAAATTAATCTACCTTTGAGAATCCATGGAGTTTCAAAGTTTCACGATGTCACATAATAGGAATTTGCAAGAGCAAGAGATAACTCTTTGAATTCTGAAGATCCATCCCCAAATAGGGGGGGGGGATGTTATATTTATAACTTAAATGGGTGTATTTTGTAACATGACACTCCCTATGGTGTGAAAATATATTTTTTACTTTCAATGCCTTCGTTGTTAGGGAAGGGTCACACAAGGATCCAGTTCAACAATGCCTTTCTCGTGAAATAATATTGCGTGACAACATTCAGGGTTGCATGCATGGGCCAATTTTTTTTTGAAACCCTATATTTTTAAATTTGGTTCTCTTTTAAGATGCCTGTAAAAGAATAACTTTTTAACATCTCCTTTCACATGAAAGTTTGTTTCTTAATGAAACAGATAGTTTTTTATGATGACCTGTAGTTGCATGAAATTCCTCCCTTGGATTTGGGATGGTCCCTTGGATTGGGTTGCATCATTCTTTTTTAATAAAGCCCTTTTTATATGGATGATACATGTTTTAGATTATTATAAATTCCCCCTTGTTATGAAAGCTAATGAGGGGTCGAAAGGTCGAGTTCTAAGGAAGATGTAAATATTCAAGTAACTTTTCCACTGTAGTGCACAACTTCCTACTCATTTCACAAAAACTAGTTTCACATGTCAAAACTATGGGAAACAATCCTTTAAATAGTTGAATAGGGTCATGTATAGTCACATGGATTCTATGTGAGATAAGTTATATCTCATGCACCAAACTCGAGTAATTTTTTCAGACTCCCAAACTTTTCCATGATGTTCTATGAACTCTTTTAGAAGATATTTTTTTGCGCAATTAAGAAATCATTTATAAAAATTGTCGTAGAGTTGCATGATGATGGTATAATTTCATGAAAAAACCCAGTTATGTGTCTTTCTTTTTTTGAATCCTTAGAAACTAAAAATGGTCAATCAATCTCACCAAGTTGCCTCTACCATCCTCACTGCTACCAAGAGAGAAAATTTGGCTAGAAATCCTAAAATTCCAAAGGGCAAGAGAGTTTTTATGAGAAAAAAAGAGATGTTCATCCTGCTTGAAGAGGCTCATGGGGAGTATCTATTGAGAAACAAGCTCCTGTGGTATAAATTTGGTTTGTTGGATGATGTTTCTATCCCAACCATGAAAATGAACATGATAAGGTTATAATTTTCTCATCATGACAAGATGGACCATTGGAATATTACCATTACTAGTCATCTAGTTAGGGATGACGAATATGCTATTTTTTACAGTATTAGTGGAAGGATAAGGTCCATGATGGTGTAATTTCTAGTGTATTAAGAGTTTCTTGGCCATTATACAAGATTTACACAAGCCATCATTTAAAACAACTACATGAGATGGTATGAGTAATGAGACCTATAAGCTGGGGGGAATTTCACTGATGAGTGGATGTGGGCATATTGGGTGGCCTTAAAATGTGAAGAGTATGGGGTTGTGTTGTGATATATTGGTTTATATGAAGAAGTTTGGATGTCTCAATTCCATATCTACCATTAGTAAGAGATACTGCTAGAGATTCTGAGAAAGTGGTCACCATATAAAAATAACTTCCACCTTCATCATGGGGATGTGGGAATCTACCTTTGGGAACTTTATAATATTGGTGGTATCTCCCTGATGGGGTTTTAGTATGAAGAGTTCCTCCTAGTTCCTAATTCTTCGGAGAATAGAGAGAAAAAACTAGTTATGGTGGCGACCCTCCTGGACTTATTGACCCTAGCGTTAAATCATTTTCCCACCTTCTATAAGGATATTTCATTCAACAGATGGTTGGGTCTGTTTCTGAATACACAAGACATGAAAATGTTAGGGCGTTCAAAGAATTATCCAAAATCATGATAGAGGATGAGGTATATGTTATTCTAACTAATATTGGAAGAGGTTCGCTTCTAATATTGGGGATACTATTTAAAGTAATAGTAGCTAGACATCATATATACAGTATTTCTGGACACCTTTCTTAGTGGTTGGATAATATGAGTCAGGGATTCCCTCCTGAGACTATGACTTGGAACACCGGTAATGGTAGTGATCCTGGCATTTGGAAACCATTTGAATTTAGGGGTGCTAGTACTATCTTGAATCTACCATCATTTGGGGAACACTATGAGGGGGGATATGCCTCAACATATCTACAACACATTTAATTTTATACATGGATGGATCCTGAAACACTTGGGGGGTGTTGAGTTTCTGAATTCCATTACACCTTAAATGCTATTATGCGGTCTTTGATCCTCAATATCCCTAGGGTTTTACCAATGAAGATCAATGAGGTTGGGGTGATGAAAAAATTCAACAGCCCTAGGGGTTTTAATTTTTTATCCTTTCTCGACCCCTTTCGGAGAGATGGTCGATAATTGGGAGGGTACACTTGAGTAGAGTGGATATCTGTAGTATTTCTATGGCGGAGTGTTGGTCGTGAGGATTGATGGAAACATTGTAACATCCTGACCTATATTCCACTAAACCGGTTCTCGGAGCCAGTTTCTTACAATCCCTCAAATGCACCTCCATGTAATTCGTAAGCTTCCAAATAGTAGCGAGGGCCAAAGGGTGATAGTGGGGAGACTATGCCCTCATATTAGAGTAATCAAATAGTAGAAATAGTTAGGTTTCATACACAACAGTAAATAAATAGAGTGCTAAAGTAGTAAATAAAATAAAATAGAACATGCTGTAATAATAAATGAAAATTATATTAAACCCCGAAAAATTATTCATATATACATAAATGGTAACCCATTGGGATGACCATACAGAGATAGAAATACAAAATAAACTGAAAAAATCTAAAGGTCTATATGATTAACTCTGAGCCAAATCACGTAACCAGTCTCTAGACACTTTTGAACCACACCATCCCAGTTAGAAGAACCCACATGAGCATCTTCTCTTGAACATGAAACTCTAGGCCTCAAACCTATCCACCATGAAATGATTATCAACCTGAAAAGTAGATATAATTTTTAAATGTACACTGAGGTGCATGTATAGGGGTGGAAAATAATATCAGTAGTCCACACCAATGATGAAACTATAAATAAGCTGCTATAAGTGAATGAAAAATCAATATGCTCAACTTTTCCAAGATACAACTGAAAAGATAAGTTAATCCAATAAACACGAAACCATAGTTGAACCTCGGGTCCATTATACTGGTCAATTTTGTAAGTTCCACCATGGATGTACATATCTATATTCGTATACATGTCTTTTCCCATACCTATACAGATATACATAAATATGAATATTCATGAGTAAGGTGAATGAAATAACATAAAAGAAATCAGTAGTCGATCCTTGGGTCCATAATCCCAATCGCATGGATATCCTATGCAAGGGAATTGAGATGGACATCATGCCACTCAATCCGTGTATCATTAAGTCGATATCTGGGTCTATAATCCCAATCTACATATACCTTCTTTACACAACACGAGAAATATCAATGATCAAGCTACGTACCCATAGGGGAATAATCATCCTAAACCTATGTCCACCTGCACTCACCTCCAATCACTATAAATAAAGATTCCAAGGAAGTACATTCGAACATCTGGTAAATGGTCACTAATCTAGAGGCCATGTTGCTCAGGCCATGTATATCTAGTCCAATGCTGGAGACTTAGGTCCCATTCTGCAGGCAGTCACAACATTCAAAACATGAATAATCCCTAAGGGTCTGACCCTTAGGTGATCTGTAATGAGAACTCATTTTTGAGACACCATTACCACCCCTAGAGTCTATAAAAAGAAAGAACAAAATCATCCCTATCACTCTGAATATCATAGTCATCCCTATCACACAGAATATCATAATCATTCTAGGTATCCAATGATGTGAGATTCCATGCCCAACACTATGGTCAAGTAAGTAATCAGGGAGAGAAAAATCATCCCTCTCACTTAGTAGAGCATAATCATCAATGAGTATAATCATTTTTAAGAGAGTGTAATCATCCTCATAATATATAAAATAGAGGAGAGAAGAATCATCCTTATCACTCGAGAGAGTGTAATCATCCAGGAGAATCATAACTAGGGACTCCATGCCTATATTTCATAATCTTATGTTCAACAGACGGATACTAGGACACACCTTTGGAACTCCCAATAGAGTAATAATCAAATATATAGGCTCAATAGCCTTATCCTAGGTAGTAACTATGGGTATACAAGTAAATAAACAATAAAATGGTTCAGAAACTAGATCCCAAGAAAACACGTTCGAGCATCCTAATAAACGAATATGATGACTCCCAAGATTAATGTTTAAGCATCCCAAAGGGAAATAAAGACATCTCGCATTAGGCTAAAAAACCACCAACCAGGATGAACCACTGGAAATCATGACTGTATCAATAGTAAAAGGGAGAATTTATAAAAAATGAGTGAGGTTAGCCCAACTTCTAAACCGACCACTAATATCACATCCTCATGGGATTACAAGTTTGACATGGGTTCTCACATGACACACATTACCATGTCTACCCAAAACAGACATACTAATTCAAGATCGATCACATATTGGGGAAGACACAGGGTCCCTCAAGTCAAAAACTAAAGAGGAATCCTAATTGGGTTCCTCATTAGAAAAGGTAAATGAGAAATCCTAGATGGGATCCTTGAATGGTATGAAATATTAAGGAAGCCTACATAGGATCCTCAGAACAACACACCAGTGAAGGAATCCTATAGGGGGCCTCTATAACCGTACATGAAGGAAAATGCATCCTATATGGTTTTTTTGGACCGGTAAATAGGTAAATGGATCCTACAATAGATTACCAAATCATATCATAAGCAAAGTAACCCCCTAGGGGATCCTCGATAACTAGTAAAAAGATAAAGGAATCCTACTTGAGATCCTCTAGGTTGAAACGTAAGCATAGTAATACTTCAAAGGATCCTCATAAACAACTAGTATCTCGAAATCCTAGGCTATAAGGGAATATATCACAAGGTATTCATCCTCAAATAAAGATATAAAAAGTTATTGGTCAGGATTGATAGCTCATGGAACATCTATAATCAGGGGGTCTCACTCTTAGAAAATAATTGGAGTTGATTACTGGGGGAAGAACCTATCCATTAGAAAAATTCTTGAAACAAAACCTATGATCTGTAAAATCATCTCATGGGTCTTACCATTGTAATAAATGAGAAAAGATACTCATAATAGACTCCTCATGGGACCAATTATGACTCTAGGGTGAATAGATATGAAAACCCCTAAAAAGTGTAGCAAGGGAGGATTACACAGTGTGTATACCCTAATACATGGTGTGTACCATCAAGATCCCACATGGGTGTGTTATAAAGATGGAGTTGGCATGTAAACACACAAGTATACGGTGTGTTGACCCTATACATTGTGTGTAACCAACATGGGGTACATTTTTGTGTACCACACATGGCCTGGGAAATTATTCTTCCTGGCAGTGTACATCTACATGGTGTGCGATCCACACAGGGTCTGTCTGTGTACTCAACATGGAATGTTCCCCCTTATATGGGTAGTCGAGATGTGTGCTCGGCTATAGGGATGAGTCCTATTACATGGTGTATAATTCCCATACACAGAGTGTAATTAAAAAAATTCATCTTCTTTGAATATGAAGAACACCCAACATGTGTTCCCTGAACCACATGCCCTGTTGATGGGTTTTCCCAAACTGAAAACCCTTCGAAGCACTCGAAACCCTTATTTTCTCCCCGTAACCAAAAGATCAGACCAAAAGGGATCATAAGAATGAAAAATATTTCTTTATAACTCGAAAAAGATTAAAATATCGGTATTTTTTGAAAAAATCAAAAAATGTACTTCCTTGGGCGGAATCCACCAAATCTTTACCCATTTCCACGGTCCACAGTTTCTATACGACGATTCGACACATCCTGAGATCGACAATGGTACCCTTATCACTATCCCAATATTTATATATCTACTTATCCTATTTTATCTCTTAGTCATGCGAAGGGGGTTCCATAGAGGTCATATGCGAGAAGCCATAAGGGTGAAATAAATAAAAAGAAAAGATGAAAAAATAAAGGATAAAAAATAAAAGAAAAAGAAAAAGGGTCTTGGCCGGCCTAGATCCCAACTCAAGTTTATTCCCTACCTAGGAAAACATCCTAATTCTAGACTCAATGGTGTATATAGAATCTAAATATAAAACTTAGTTCCAAAGTTATGGCCAAACAAACATTCATAATAAACTAATATTTAATTCATTAAATATTAAATATTAATTATTCCGTGAAAATTTGAACAACTAAAAATTCCACCAAACTCTTATCCAAAGGTAAAAACAATATTATAGGACCAAAAAAGTGGTAAGAAAAGTTATCTAAGATAATATACTTATGTAAAATTACTATTTTCCCCTTACAAACACATGATAACAAAAATACAAATTTCTGCTCAAATTTCTCTCTGAAAAAACACAGTACCTTACAATATCCCCATCATACAGCTTATAATCCCAAAGAAGCATGTTGGTAATACTAGTATCGATGCTAGAAAACCTTATAATCTACACAACCAATCTATCTGGACTATCCAACAACCAGTCTCATAGTGTCAAAAACTATCTCATATATGGGAGATGTTTAAATGTGACTGATACAATACTCCACACCAAAGGAATACCCTTATTATCACATCATGAGAAAACCATGATATCAACAACACAAAAAGATGTTGTAGTTCAACTAAAAAATGAATATCACCACCCTCAAAGATCCAACAGTGAATTTCCCATGATATGACTTACATTACAACACTCCTCATGTGGAACCTCCCCAGATTTCCTCTTCCAAACCAGGAAAGACATTTAAAATGAAAAAAATATCAATGTAGGGATGACACTCTCTCAAAATACTCAATATGATTTAAATATAGAGAAATATTATCTCTAACCATAATTACACTAAGATTCAATCGAAAGGCATGTGAAGATCTCTTCGATCTATACTCACACCGAACAAGGCTAAATTTCCTTTAGCCAACACCCGACACCTCATATCCCGACAATGTGTGTCTAGGTTCAACTCAGGTCAACCGTCTCACAAAACCCAATTTATTCCTGATGTCACCTCTACTGTGGAGGTACATTCACCAATTTAACTAAAAATTCTGGGAAACCATGCCTATGAAATGTATTGAAACCATAGATCCTTGGATCGCACCTAGCCACTCATCAATTTATGATTTAACAACACCACACACAACTATTTTATACCTTTACCACTCGAATCATACTCCAATGAGTCATTTATATTTTAAATCCAAGATAAACATACTACATGATATGTCATCCCAAACAATCCAGAAGCTCCCTTGGAACTCCTCAATATCAGGTACCTCACATATGCCATGATTTTATTCCATGACCTCCTGTCACCTAGTGTCATTTCAATCATGAGAGTCTACCCATGCTCTGACTATATTAGCAGTAGTGGAAACTTATGTTAACTGGGCTAGGAACCCGAATAGTTCATCCCATTGAATCTAGTCTTGATACCAAAGAACCAAAAGTTATTATCAAAATATTAATTCACCAACCTTCTTATAACGAAAAACTCAAGCACATACTATGCCTAGATTTCAAAATAAGCATACAAATAAGCTCAATACTTAAAAAGGTATCTAAAAAAATGATCTAACCTCTCTCACAAGGGTTCTATTGAACAAAAAATATGTCTACCTACAAGGTTTTGAGCCAAACTAAGGTCATCTAGGTTTCACACCTAGCCCTATATATCAAGTCTCAAAACAGGGTCAAAAGGTCTAGACACATAGTCTAAAATATCAAACCTAGATCACAATAACCTACGAGGGTCAAAACTAAAAACACAACCTACAAAGGCCTGATCCTAACCAAGAATCCTCAAAAATAACTTCTCCCTAGAGGTCACATTACATTGAAAGAATATAGATACTGAACTGACACTCATAGGCATCCATATACAACAATACCCTATGGATGTCCAGTTCATGAGAAAAATCCTAATATCCATCGACATTGTACTCAATGATCCGACTAGATAACCATGACCTAATAAGAAACAACCCAAAAGGGGTACAATAGAAAGTAAATATGTTCTATATCGACCTACTAGGGTCACTGCACCTCTCATGCATGAGGACTAGGTCATTAGACTCTACACCAAATGACTCAATGTAGGTCCACATAACCTTACATCAAAAGAATATATATATTTAATAACCACACACTAGTAGGCCAATATGATGTGAATCATATTTTCCAAAGAGGATGCATGAGATGCATATTTCCTTTGTCAGTTAAGAGTCAAAATCCATCACTGGCCTCTTAAAATTTGTTAAGAGATAGAGATCCATAGTAAATCATAACATCCACACAAAATGTGAGCCGATCAAGGTGAAAATCATATACAAATATAACATCATAGCTCATAAAAACAATCTTATATCCCTAGAAACAAGGACTTCTTAACAAAATAAGTGTTCTTGATGCACCAGTATAATATACATCTTAGGTTATTCATAATTATACTGTCTACCATATCCAAAATTTTAATGACCAGGAAAAGAAAACCTTTGATAGTACTTTGTAATGTATCAATCCATATGCCACTAAACTGGTGATCTGTTCTAGGTTTTTAAGAAGTCTCAAGCATTCCCCATCGTATAATAGAGGTTTTCAACTAGAAAGAGGGCCTTGTGGGTGATATTGGGGAGACTATGGCCTCATATCAGAGTAAGAAAATAGTGTAAATAACTAATTATCATACATAATAGTATATATATAGAGCGAGGAATCGGTAAATAAAATGAAATAGAACATGTTGTAATAATAAATGAAAATTCTAAAAAATCCCAAATAGTTATTCCATACATACAACACTGGTCACCCACTGGAATGACCATACACATATAGGAATACAAAAGAAAATAATATAAAATCACATGGATCTACTACTAATTGTTATCCATAACACATACCTGGTATCTAGACACTATTAAACTACACCAGCCCGATCATAAGAACACACCTGACCATATTTACTCAAACATGAAACTTTAGGCCTCATCTCTATCCACCATGAAAATGTACTCAATCCAAAATGTAGATATAAGGTCTATACATACACCAAGGTACATATACAAGGGTGAGAAATAATTTTGGTAGGACACCCCAATGAAAAAACTATAAATAATATTATACAAGTTCTTGTAAAATCAATATGCTCAGCCTAGCCAAGATATAATTGAAAATATAAGTAAATCCAATAAACGTGAAACCGCATTCGAATCTTGGGTTCGTGATCCTAGTCCACTAGGAAATTGCAACCATGGATGTCCATATCTATATAAATATATATGTATTGACCCATACCTATACATATATACATAAATATTAATATTCATTAGTAAGGTGAATGAAATAACATAAAACCAATCATAATTTGATCCTTGGATCCATAATCTTGATCGGCAAGACATCTTGGGAAAGGAAATTAAGCTGGATGTTTCACAAATCAATCCATGTATCATTAAGTTGATCTCTAGGTCCATAATTCAAATCAAAATATACATGATTCATCTGATGTGAAAATTATCTTTAAGCAAGCTACGCCAATATAGGGGGATACTCATCCTACACCTGGGTTCACCCATACTCACCTCCAATCACTATAAAAAAGGATTCCATGGAAGTGAATTTGAACAACATATAAATATTCACTGATCTAGACACCATGATGATCATTCTATGAAAATCTAGTTCAATTTCTGAGCATAGGCCCTAGTTCATAGGCAGTCATGACTTTCAGAACTCGGATAATCCCTAAGAATTTGACCCTTAATTGATCTGTAAAAATAACTCATTGGTGAGATTACAGGCCCACCCCTTGAGTCTATAATAATGGAGAGAATAAAAATCCTTATCATTTGTAAGAGTGTAATTATTATGGGTATTCAATATCATGATATTCCATTTCCAACATTGTGGTTAAGTCACTAATCCAGGAGATCATAACCATCCCTATCACTTGAGAGAGAGTAATCATCCATGAGTATAATCAGATCAAGGAATGTGTAATAATCCTCATAATATATAAAATATAGTAGAGAATAATCATCCTCATCACAAGGGAGAGCATAATCATCCATGAGTACCATTACTAGGGACATCATGCCCGTATATCATAAATATCATGCTCAATAGACAAATATAAGGAAAAACCTCTTGAAATCTAAATAATGTAATAATTAAATATAAAACACATATGGGAATCCCAATAAATTAATAATATGGATCCCAAGAAGAATGTTTGGTCATACCAAAGGGAAAGAATGAAATCTCTCATTAGGATCAATAGCCACCAACTAGGAAGAACCTATGGAATTCATTGTTACATCAGTAGTAAACAAGTGAATTTATAAAAAAAAATTGAGGGTGGTCAAACACCAAAACCCACCACTACCGTCACATACCCATGATATTAAAAGTTTGTAATGGGTTCTAAAGTGATAACCACTACCAACTCTACCCAAACCCGACATACTAACTCAAGGTTGGTCACACATCGCAACACCCACTAGATCCCTCAAGTCAAACCATAAAGTGGAATCCTACTCACGATCCTCAAAAAAGGTAAATTAAGAACTTTATAATGGATCCTTGAATGTTAAGTAAGACTGAGGTATCCTACATGAGATCCTATAAACAACACACTGGTGAAGGTATCCTATAGGGGACCCTCTATAACCGTATAAGAAGGAAAACACATCCTACATGAGATCCTCAGATTGGTACACATGTAAAGGGATCTTACAAGGGATTCCATAGATCATATCATAACCAAATCCATACCTTAGGGGATCCTTGGTAACTGATAAGAAGACAACATCATCCTACTTGAGATCCTCTAGGTGAAAATGTAAGTTGATGAATCTTATAGAGGATCCTTAGAAATGACTAGTCTCTTGGCCTCCTAGACTAGAAGGGAACATATTTGAAGGGATAAATACTCAAAGGAAGAGGAAAAGAGGCATTATTCATGAGAGATAGATCATGGATCATCTCATATCAAGGGGGCTCACTCTCTTGGGATAACTGAATTCAATTACCAGAAGAATAACCTATCTATTAGAACTACGCTCGAAACACCATCTAGGAGTACTAAAAAACCTCATAGTTCTTACCATCATGATATAATTGAAAAAAATATTCATAATGGACTAATAATGGGTCCAATTATGAATCCAGATTGAAAAGATATGAAAAAACCTAGAAAGGGTAGAAAGGGGGAGTACATGGTGTGTGTTCCCTGGTACACTGTGTGTACCCTAAATATCCCACTTGGGCATGTACTACAACTAGAATTGGTGTGTAAATTCCCAAGACATGGACTGTTGACCCTATACATGGTGTGTGCCCTACATGGGATACCTTCCCTTATAACTCACATGGCCCGACCATGTATTCTTTCTATCTGTGTACATCTACAAGGCGTATTACCCACATATGGTCCAGCCATGTAATCTACCTGAAATGTGGCGCCTTACATGTTTATCCTGGCTGGGTACTCAGTGGTTGTGCCCAAATTTACCCAACAAGTATAAACGGTCTTTTTAGTACATGTAGGGGTTGAATCTACTTGGACCGAAGAAGAAACCTAGAGACACTCGAGTTTTGGAGGGTTTAGATATGAAGTGTTAAACAATTTGGATTGATTTAATTTGAAGAAATGGTGATTTGATATAAAGAAAAAAAACATAATTACTTGGTATTAAGAAATTAATTAAAACGAGTTGATCCTAGGTTGTCTCTTGGGGTAGATTAGATGTATTTATTTTCTTATGATGTTTTTGGTATGTAATTCATGATGTATCCACAAAATGATATAATTCTACAACATAATTTATCAATTTAATCCCTACATTATTCTACAGATAATCACCAATTCACTTATTAGATCACTTAAATGATAAATACAAGTAATTGTATTGTACTAACACTCAAAATGTGTCGTTATTAAAGTTTGTGAAGAAGAATAAGAAAATAAATCATCAAATGGAAATATTAAAATAGTTAACTAAATTTTAATATTAAAGAACATAAAATAACATCCAATATATACCCATGAAACTCCCTTGGATCAACCCATAATAGTTTATTCCTCCATTTATTCTATTCAATCAATGGAATCATAAGTAGACTTATGGGGGTGGAATTGAAGAAGAATAAAAACATTGAAATAAGTGACCAATACAATGTTGTGTGATTGAATTCATAGTGATGGTGTGAATAAATTCACACCTTTATTTAATGGTATCAATGTGTTAATATAAAGGAAAAAATTAAATTAATAATAAGAATAACTTTTATTAAGAAACTAATATTATTGAGAAAACATACTTGAAGAAAATGAAGATGTGATTGCAAAATGAAAGCATAAAATTACAATTAAAAAAAAATTCAAATGAAAAAAAACAAAGATGCTGATTCCCTTCACCAATAGATCCTTATATAGGAATATTTTGAGCCTTAGGATGAACCACCAACAATACATTCCTTCCCCATTAATTAAGAGAGTCAAAAGGAGGGTGATAAAACCAAGGGAAATTTGACGTTTCGAAGTTGACCTGAAAAATCATCCATATTCATCCCCCTTATTGACATGTAAATTTATAACATAAGATGGATAAATATGAAGTGGACATATAAAGAAAATATCTTCATCCATGTTTCCTATAAAATCTGTAAAACTTTTAAGAAAATTGGACTATCCATTCTAAAGTTATGATTGATCTTATGGGATGACTTTATGGGGGTTCAAATATGGCCAAACATTTAAATTTCAGCTTGGGATCCCTTTATCTCTATGAAAACATATGAATTAGCTCTATAAATAGTTTAATTAAAGGTTCCACATATTTTTTATCTCTATAGTTAAAATTTTAACTTTGTGTGGAATGGATTGTGGGTCCCACTTTTGTTTGATGGGCCTAGGCCCATTATGATTTGTCTAGAAAATTTTTCATTCATGCTCAACAATATTAATCTTCCCTTGGGATTCATCCATTTATCCTAAGAGATAAAATGTTCCAAATAAAGTGATCAATCAAATCTGAAAATATCAAATTCAAAAAATAAATAAATTAATTCCAAAAATAGATGAAAGATTGGGCCCAAATTTTCATTTTAAACATTAATTCCACTTGAGATGATAAATGAAGTTTAATTTATATTACACAATAAAAATGATTTTTAAGGACATTGAAACACATTAATATTAAAATATTAACAATGAATATTATCCTCTTTCAGTGGATAATCAGACCCCCCAACTTGGGTTTTTCTAGTCCCGATAAAACAGTATCTCAAAAATATGAAAATGAATTCCATTTTTCGAAAAAAATAACAAACATTGCTCATAAAAACATCATTCAAAATAATCATGAAACCATTCAAAATAATTTCACATAATATAGTCTCACAAGTATATCCCAAGCCAAAGACCATTCCTTTGTTCAAGTTCATTTCCATATTTCATCCAATTTTAATTAAGCATGATGATGTGTTGTGCATCAGAAAATACTTGGGGCCCATTTTCTTATTCAAGGGGAAAAATGGAAGCGCTAGGTGGGATTCACATAAAACCATAAGACTAGTATCCCTTTTTTTATTTTTTTATTTTTTGTTGTTGTTTTCTTTGTATTTTTTGAACCACAATAGATATGAAAAGACTAAATTTGGGGAAGAAATCTATAGAGTCACTATCCCCAAGTGCTAGATGCCATACATTTTTCCAATTTAATGATCTAAAATATAGATATAAAACCCAAATCTGGGTAAGAAAACTATGGAGTCACAATCCCCAAGTTTCAAACGCCACACATTTGGAAAAAACATTTCTCTATGTGGTCATTATTTCAATTTATTTAGGATACTAAAATTAAACTAAAAGTGAACCCAAACCCTATTCTTTGATGAAATAGAACAAAGAACTAAAATTTAAACCCAAGATCCAATGGACATGATTTGTTTCATTTTGATTAAGATGATGAAAATGTAAACATTGAAAAATAACATCAGACAACCACACTTTCCAAAAACTATGCTCATGAACTTAAACACGCATTAATATTATAATCAAGGCATTCAAAATCATTTGATATTCAATTTTCATTTTTCAAAATGTACATTATTTCATTCAAGGATAATTAATTGATTTTTTTAAATTAACTTCTATCAAAAAATCCCAATATGTTTTTTTCAAAATCTTATATTTTCACTCCCTAACATAAAATGAAATTACCCTCAATTTTGAAATAGAATAAAACAGAGATATTATAATTGGGAATAAAGAGGGGATATGTGATTTGAAATTTAACCGTGTAATAAAACCACCCTATTTTCAGTTGATGACCCATCAGTACGAAATTTATTAATTTGTCTTCACGTCACTTGTAGACTCTTTAGAGATGATTGATGGATAGGTTTTAACTTTAGATGGAAATGGTTTTATTTTGAAATGCTGAAATTCATCAAAACCTAAATATAAAACATAAGATAAATTAGATCACATTGGAAACCCTAGGGGGTTTCCATGAAAAAAACACAAAAACACACAAAATAGAATAAAAAATGCAGAAGCAGGGTATCCCCTAGAAAGTGATTAATTTAAAGATGTTAGCTCGACTTAGATCCCCAATATTATCCAATACCAACTTTCAAAATTTTAATGAACCTAATTTTCTTCACATAAAAAATATTTAGATTGAATCCTTTTTTATAATTTGTTTCATGTATAATCCTTTTTTCTACATTGAGTGGGAAAATCCATGTAATATCAGAAATGGTTGATTTAGTTGAATTTCTTATTCTGCCTAAGACATCAATGACCATTCCAAAATTATTGGTTTAATGAGAAGAATGAACTACAACTACAAGGTTTTCTTATCACTTATGATGGGATTATTGAGGTGGTAAGGAAGGAATATAATTTTGAGCTTGAGTTGATTGAAATTTCCTAAAAAATATTGACAAATTGAATCAAAATTAGTTTCTTCTCCAAAAAAATTAGAATGAATTTTTCATTTTGAAAATGCGATTCCTCCAATTTTTTTTTGAATGTCAGGAATGGGTATAGAATTTATGTTTTTGATATCCCCTAATGGTTCAATGTTCACTGGTCCAAAAAAATCATCCTTGGAGGAATATTCAAGTTAATCATGAGAGGTTTGTGGGAAACTAGAAACATCACGTAAGGTTATGGAAGGGATATCCCGTGTTGGGATGGATTCCTCACAATTTTTAATATTTTCTTATTCAAACTATAAAGATGAATTAGAATTCATTATCTCCATTTGATCACACAATTATAAAATAATTTGTTAGGGATCAGTTTGGATAGGATTTTAAACATCAGGGAATTTTTGGAAATTGATTTATTTTACCATCCTTGAGAGGGCTGGAAATATTTCCTTTAAATGTTCATCATTCCAAAGAATATACATGTTATCTGGTTTTGGGTAATCATTCAAGTATTTATCAATGAAGTTCTCTATTTTAGGGGCTTCCAAATGTGGATGTACTATTTGATTCCATCCTAATTTTATGAAGGGATATTGTTGATGATACTCCATTGGATGTATTTGGAAATTTAGATTAGAGATTTTTAGGACCCAGAAAAACAGAAAGGGGAAAAGATAATAGAATAGGTATGATAATAGAAAAATTAGGGAGAAAAAAAGAGGTTATAAGGTATCTTACTTGGTCCCTAGAAACGATTCCAAAATTTGGTTGTGCCAAAATTTACCCTACAGGTATAAGAAGTCATTGTAGTACATGTAGGGGTCGAATCCATAGGTACCAAAGAAGAAACCTAGAGACATTGGAGTTTTGGAGGTTTTGTCTATGAAGTGGCCAACTATTTGGAATGATTTTATTTGAAGAAATGGTGATTTTATTTAAAGAACAAAAAAAAAACATAATTACTTGGTATAAGGAGATTAATTAAAATGAGTCGATCCTAGGTTATCTCTTGGGGTAGATTGGATGTATTTATTTTCTTATAAAGTTTTGAGTCACTAATTCAATATGTATACACAAAATGATATAATTCAAAAACATCATTCACCAATTAAATCCTTACACTATTCTAAGGATAATAAGCAATTCACTTAGAGGATCACTTAAATGATCACTCTAATGAATTGGATTACACTATTACTCAAAATGTATCACTGTTAAAGTGGGAGAAGACAAAGAAGAAAATAAATCATCGAATAAAAATCTTATAATAATAAACTGAATTTAAATATTAAATCACATAAAATATCATCCAATCCATAACCTTGAAACTCATTGGGATCAACCCATAAGATTTTATTCCTCAATTTATTATATTCTATCAATGTAATAATGAAGTAGACTTATGGCGGTGGAATTAAAGAAGAAGAAAAACATTGAAATAAGAGAACACTGCACCGTTGTGTGATTGAATTCACAAGTTCTAGTGTGAATAAATTTACACCTTGATTTAACAATATCAATGTGTTAATATAAATGGGGAAAAAATAAATTATGAAGTTGAAATTTTTTTATTATGAAACTAAAATGATTGATAAAACATACATGGAGAAAATGAAGATGCGATTACAAAATGAAAGTGTAAAATTATAATTAAAAGAAAAAAATTTGATAGAAAAAAACAAGGATTCTAATTCCCTTCACCAAAATCTCTTTATATAGATATATTTTGATCCTTAGGTTGAACCAACATCAATAAATTCCTTCCCTCTTAATTGAGGGAGTCAAAGGAGGGTGAGAAAATTAAGGGAAATTTAATGTCTCGAAATTGACTCGGAAAATCATCCAGATTCATCCCCCTTGTTGACTTGTGAATTTGTAACTGAAGATGGATGAATTTGAAGAGGTCATTGAAGGAAAATATCTTCTTACATGTTTTCTCTAAGATCTGTAAAAATTTCAGGAATATTGTACCATTAGTTTGGATATTATTCTCGATCTTGTGGGATAGCTTTATGGGCGTTCAAATATGGCCCACCATTTAAATTTGAACTTGGGATTCCTTTATCTCCATGAAAACTTTTGAATTACCTCTGGACACAGTTTAATGAAATTATCCTCATATTTTTTTATTTATAAAATTAAAATTTAAGCTTTATTGGGCTTGTATTGTGGGACCCCCTTTTATTTGATTGGCCTTAGGCCCATTATTCCTTTTCCAAAAAAGTTCTTCATTCTTGCTAAAAAATCTTCATATTCCCTTGAGATTCATCCATCTATCCTAAAAGATAAAATGTTCCAAATAAAGTGATCGATCATATCCCAAAATATAAAATTCAAAAAATTAAAGAAATTAATTTCACAAATAGATGATTTATTGGGCCCAATTTTTTATTTTAAACATGAATTGCACTCAATATGAAAAATGAAGTTCAATTTATATAATGTACAAAAAATGATGTTTATGGAGTTTGAAACACATGAATATTAAAATATTAGCAATGAATATTATCCTCTTTCAACGGATAATGACATAGCTATTGGGTTGAGTCCAAGTACATGGTTTTTAATGCCCATACATTGCATTTACTTTAAAATATTCATCTTCCCCAAATATTAAGAACGCATGGTGTGTGTTCCCTAAACGACACATTGTGTAGACGGGGTTTCCCAAACAGAAATCTCTCGAAAGCACATGAAATCCCCATTTTCTCCCCACAAAAAACATATTAGACCACGAGGGGACATAATCAAGAATAAAAGGGCTTTAATACTTGAAAATGATTAAGCTATGGGATGTTTTTTCACAAAACATAAAAACAAACAACCTTTCAATAAAATCTATTGTAGCATCTTCCGTTTCTACAGTCCACAATTGTCACACGACAATCTAGTATATCCCAAGCTCCATAGAGGTACCCTTCTCCCTATCCCAATATTTATATGTCTAGCTATCTCATTTTATATCTAGATTTCATGAAGAGTGAGGCATAGTAAAAATGTGCGAGAAACTATAGGGGATAAAGAAAATAAAGAAAATAAGAAAATAAAAAGGAAGAAAAAGAAAAGAAAAAGAAAAAGGGGCTCAGGATAGCCTTAGATCCCAACTCAACATTACACCTTTCTTAGAAAAAACTACCCATTATGAATTCAACAGTGTAGATGGGATCTCAATCTGATGCTCTATTCAAAAGTTAGGACTAAACAAACCTGCATAATAAATTAAGATTTAATTAATTAAATATTAAATATTAAATATTCCTCTAAAATTTGAAAGACTCAAAATTCCACCAATCGATTATACTAGGGTAAAAACCCTATTTTGGACCAACATAGAGGTCCAAAAAATTATCCGAGATCATCTGTTAGGGTAAACTTACCATTTTACCCCTTACAAGAATTTGATAGAAAAATTCAAATTTCAGCTCAAATTTCAGTTTTGAAAAAACATGGGACCATAAAAACACATACTTCAAACCATACAATCCATCCTAGTTTTCTCATAAATATAGATGCATTCAAGAAGATAGTGAAGTGAGTGTATTTGGGGGTTCGTGAAGAGATCTGCCCATGTATCTTTCATGATCTCTAGTGGATGTTTATGATTAAAGGCACCAAAGAAAACATCATGTTGATGCTAACCAAATTTGATGATAGCCACTCCCAAACCTATACAAGAAATTGGATTGATGAATAATTTGGGAAAATATTACACCTGCATGTAAGGAAGGTGTGCTGATGAACAAGCCATAGCAGAAGAATGGAATGTGGTGGGATTCCCTTTAAGGAAAACAAGGTGTTGTGGGGGAAAAAGATGATATCAGTACGGTGGATTAGGTTCCCACCCTAGATCCTCCCTATGGTGAGGTGGGTATTCCTTAGAAATGGACAGAAGAACAGGCGAAGAGCTCCTGTGTTAGAGCAAGTCATCCCAAGGAACCCTCTAGGAAGAAGATGCTCTACTTGGTGCAGAAAACTGATGATTCCTACTTCCTGAAACTTTAGAAGATATGTGTAATAGTGTGTTTATCCTATTTGGTAGATTATCCATGGTAGAGGATTACCCGGGTGGTGATCAAGATGATTTAGGCCAAGATCATGATAATCACAAATCAAGTGAGATTCTAAGAGCCATTCAAGTACCTGGGGTACATGGATTCATTTTCATTCTAGTGTAGTGATGTTAAACCCACTAGACTTAGGTAAACATAATGTTTGGTGAAATGTATAAGGAGACTGTATTTTTTGAGTCGTTGGCCCATAATGTTCCAAATTCCAATTTCAATGCATTGGGCTCTATTGACAATGAGTCTTTGGGTTCCGAAACTGATGGAACAAGTTCCCAGGTGAGTAGGGAGGTCAATCTTGATGAAGGTGACCTTACTAAGATCCTTTTTGGCAAGGTAAATTTCAAAAAATTTGCATTTTTTCTTTTTCATCTCTAACCTATATTTTTGACTAATGTAGGAATTAAATGGGTAGAGTCAAGAGACCTGTGATGAGGATTAAAAGAGCACCCCAACAAGAACTGAGGAGTACAGCTCAGGGTCTGCTCCCAAGACTCTGATAGAAGAGGAATATATGGAGGAAGGTGGAGGAAAATTTCTTAATGCTTCAGACCTCAGTCATATATGGGGTGATTTTCCCTAGCATCCCAATATCAGCTCCCCATATTAGTTGGGGATGCCTATTGGGATGATTTATCATTGAGATCCCTACAGCTTCCCAAGGCAAGGTTCCAATTCCTATCTACCTAGTTCCTCCTAAAGCATTAATAAATGCTCAGATTTTCCATAATGACCACTTTCTTTTCTCATACAACCTTCAGAAGTACAACACAATGGGATCCCAGGGCATTTGTTGAGTTGATGACTAACACTGAATGTTCTATTGTTGTGGAATCATCATTCAAGCCACCAATAATGGATATATCTCAAGCGCTTTCCTCGGGTAGTCTTCCTTTTTTCCATAAGTTATTTCCACATTTTTTTTGTCATAAGTTGAACTGGTTGAACTACCTTTGTTTAAAGCAGTTCACAAGGAAATTCATCATCAAAAACTAGGTATGGATAAGGTAATCAAGGCACCTAGTCCAAATGCCAAGACAACTCTTATGGAATCATCTATTCAGGGTGATCCAATCTTGATTTCAGAAGGGAAAACCGTTGTATATGAGGATATATCAGTAGGGAGGCCAAGCTCAAAGATGGTTAATTTTACACGTTTTGTAAAGATTAGGACTGGGATTGACCTTCTCTAGACGTGCAGTCTAGTCCATCTAAGAGGCTACCCAAAAAAGACCCTACTACTATATTCCTTGTGGGTTTTCTCTAAAAAATGATCTTGTTCCACCTGTGGATATTGAAAACTCAATCTATGATTTTGTTTAAGAGAATAATTTTATCTGGTTTAGGGTGTAGAGAAGAATTCATACCTTCATCATTGTACCATAAAGGTATATTTAATGAGTTGGGTGGGGTTCCTCTGCAACTGGTTTCAAACCTAGGAACTGGAGGGGTGGATGCTCGGGATCTCCATGCACTAGCCCAAGACTGTCTATCTGAGTGGGTATGTGAAGAGAATCAATATTTTGATGTTTCTTACCAAAATAATAAATATAAAGGGACTAAGGTACTCTGGGAAACCAAAAAAGAGCCTGTGTAGCTGGAGGAATAATCACAAAAGAACAATGAATTTTTTATACTAAAGAAAAGAACATCAACTAGATAAGGGTAAAATTTGTGGTGGATGATGCTGGGACCAAAATGGAAACATCTTGGTAGCTAAATACAAGGTTAATCCAGGTCAAGGGTAGATTTGTGTCGATGAGGTCGACCTCATTTATAAAGAGGAAGAGGTGGATCTTATTATAAAATACAAGGCACTAGAGGATACTTGGAAAAGGATAGTTGAGCTCGAGCACTCAATTTTTGAGGAAGATCCTTCAGAAACATTTAATTATTTATTTTGTTATTAAAACATGGAAAGGCTCTACTCTATAGATTACCCTCCGTGAACTTTTGAAGTTTTTTTCTTTAATTCTCTATTTTATTACATGTGTGTGTGTGTGTGTTTACTACATCTCATTCACATTAATGATAAAACCAATTATTTATCAATAATCCCACATGATTCAAGATCAGTGTGGGAAACAAGGGACAAATAGAAGATTACATACTCAAATGATAGTTCTGGAGAAGGAATGAAAACTCGAGATCTAATTTTTAAATTGGACACCAGGAATATCCTTACTAGGAATTATTTGGTTAGAGGATGTGACACTATGTACAATTGAATTTATTTCTCAATGTTCCTCTAGGGGTTTTGGAATATATCCGAACAAATGGGAAGAATAAGGGGTGTAAATCAAGACACCCAAGATTTGAAACACAAAGTGGACGACAAACCAATAAAGGATTACTATTGAACAAATTTTAAATGTATATTCCATTGTATCACCAAGTATGGGGATAAAAAAAGGGTCAGCTATTGACCATGTTGAAAATAAGATAACAGTCAAATGTTTTTGGGATTCCTTCCTAATGTCTTCTTAGGATGGTAAGTGAGCATGTGTAGCTAAGAACCATTACAATTGGGGGGGGGGGCATTCAGACATATAATATGATGTGTGTCTAAATCAATGAAGTATATAAGTGTGGGATGAATGGAGGGAATTTTGTGATGGATTTCAACACTCTTGGGTTTATTCAACCAAGGCTCTGAACACATAGTATGGGCACATAGGTCTAAACAAGGGCCATAATCTTCTTCCATGGGGAGCATCATCTTTGATTTCAAAAGATGGTCAGGTCACTCAAATGGTGTGTTAGGTGACTAGAACCAAAGGGAGAAAAGGGATACTCAGTAAAGTGTCGGAGATTCTTTATTGTTTTATGTATTTACATGGGGACAAAGGGTGTAAAATTTAAAATATTATAGCAAGGCTTCTGAATTCACAATTTAGAATCTTGTGGTAAGGATGATGTGGTGTATAGTCTGAATTCATTTGATTATGAATTTCATGTCACATTTTATCATCTTTTGAATAAGATGTATGAACCAATGGGGTCTAATGAGCATAGACTAGTTTTTTAAGGGCTAAACAATGAGTCTCATAGGCTTTTCACCTCTTTATTTACAACATCATTTTTTGAAATCGCAAGGGTGACTTGGTGGGTGACTGTTCGACTCTTACTAATATTTCCCTTATGTATTTTCAATATGATAGGAATTTTTAGCACTTTACATGGACAATTTAAGGTCATACCATTCAAACAAATAAGTTTCAAATAGTTTAATGTTGTAATACTTGGTCCAGGATAGAATACTCAAAAGAGTTTTAGAAGATATTATGCGTTGAATCATATTGTGAAAGGAGGAATAAAGAGTCCATTAACCGTACCAATAACGCCCAAGTCCAATCATTAGCATTGGACTGTGGAGGTTGACTACTAATGATGATAGCCTCAACTGATGGTTAATTCATGGATGGACCAAAATAAAAAAGGTCTAGGAATCAGTACTTATCCCATGGGTTGGTAATCAAGAAATAAATATTTATGGGATGTGATGTGGTGGGAGGCCAATGTTAGAAAGTGAAAATTCTCTTGAGCGAGGATAAGGTTAATGGTGGGGGAATTAATTTTTCTAGGCACTATAAGTGAGGAAAATTAGATGAGAATTAGTGGCCATAAGTGGCTATTTGTACATATTTTAAGGTCATAATGCTTCGAATAATGGTTTCTATAGTTCAAAGCCACTTAGCTTTGGAAAGGAGGAAAGAAGTGTCCCATGGATGTTAAGGCGATACAAAAGGAAAGGAAAACTGATGTGAAGAGAGATCCAAGGGTCCTTATGTCAGAAGAAATGTATTCAATAAAATTTTCATATAGTTTAAGGTCATGATTCTTAGACCAGAGATCCTAGTTTAAGGCTGTAGAGTTCAAACCAAAAGGCGTGATGCTCCATTTATGGTATGACTGAACGTCTCAACCTCTCCTAAGGAAATTAATCCCAGAATCCTAAGCCTAAATGAGCCATGATCAATGTGAGAAACATAGAACAACATGAAATTATAATTGTTATAAGGGATATTACAATAAGGTGGAAAATAATCCAACTTTTGGAATTCAAAAATGATACCTAATTACTTAGTAATTGTACACAAGAATATGATAGAACGAAACATAGGGTGATAAATCTCCTAACAGAGAAAAGTAAGGTGTTAATAAAGGTAAATCATTACTTCCAAGATATTTTCTGAGGAAGTGGGTATTAATGGGTAGGGACCACTATTGAACAATTTATACCCCCAGAATAGATTGAACACTGAGGAGTGGGGGTGAATTAGCGGTTTAATTATTTATAAATTCTTTTTTTAATTTAACCTATTAAAATTGTTATGTTTCTTGATATTATTAGTAATATGTCAAAGTCTCACATCATATTCCAATATATTTAGATAGATCACAATACACAATATTTACAATGTTTGGTATACATACATACTCATTTCCATGTTGATTGTTTGATAAGTACATTTATTATATACATTTTTATAATAAAATTCATTGATTATAATTTTTTTTATTGTTAATGCATTCTTATACACCTAATGTTTTCTTTAATTTTTTTAGGATTCTATATGTTATGGGATATGAGAAAAAAGAGTGTAAATAAAAAATATATCCACTAAAACGAAGGTGTTACACAAAGATGAATTATCATGGAGCACTTCCAGGGAACAAAACTAAAGAACTGAGAAAAAAATGAGGCCTCTAGAGCTAAAAATTGACTTTACAGATCATGTAATCATTAAAAATCTTGAACCAATGCATGTTATAAAGGAAATAAAAGTTGCGAAGAGGATGAAATCAGCATGGAGTTAAGACAACATGTGTCAAAGTGTGCACATTTGTGTCATGATGTGACACATGTGATGATAACCTAGAAATCCTACAGGCCATGAATTCGTTACATGTGTTGCAACATTTACACATGGTGTAATAATTAAACAATGTGTAAAGGTCAGGATGAACAAAAAATGACCAGATTCGACATATTTTGGGGTTTTGACCTGCTTTATGAATTGGGTCCTACTTATCACCACCTTTTGACCCATCCTAAATTATATTGATTGGTGCATTATACCATATGGAGTTTATAAATAGAGGTCTAGGATACTTTTATCAGGGAGATCCTAGAAACCAAATCTTGGAGTAATAAGTTGCACTGTATAGGGTCCTCACCAGTTCATCACTGTTTTCTCATTATTCTTTCTTTTCTTTTCATCCTTCCATCTTACTCTCTCGTCACTAGAATGAGGGGGTAGACTAGCCTTGTGCTATGGTTATGTAGTTAAAGGGGGAAGGTGTTATTAGAATTATCTATTTTTCTTTATTCATGTATTTGGATTATCATAGTTTATTCAATACATTTATAATCCATTTATTTTACTTTTATCACTGCCATTGGTATTTTAATCTAAAAGGAACATTATAAATTTTGAAACTAATTACCCTAAATAAGGCATGCAAATTTTCAAGTTCAAGGTAATCAGGTTTAAATATTCTATCAAGAAAATCATGATTTTAAAAAACCCTAAATTATCAGACTAAGAGAAATATGGGATTTCAATGTCAAGAAGGGGATACCATGACCATTGGACCTCCCTCGTTTTGACCCTAACAAAAAAATGTATTAATAAACTTATTTTCTAAAACCCAATTTCACCTAAACCCTGAAACTTCAAAACTCCAACACACTTTCAAAACCTTATTTCAAACCAATAAATATTATTTTCTTTTATCATTTTATTTTATTAAAATCAATCAAACCCATATTTTCCTCAAATGATTCATCAAATAAAATTAATCAATTATTTTGAAAACCTAATTAAAATTATTCGACATCTCTATGGGTTTGACCTAAAAATTTACCAATAATATATTTTAATTAATCAAGTATCATAATTTGAGTTTTTATAAATTTTTTATTTTGATTAGACTCGTAGGGAAATAATGATGTCTGTTAGGCCTATCAAAACTAGAACCATTATTGGGGACAATTATTTTTTAGATTTTAGGTTTTAAATTTCTATTTTTACCACACTGGGTGTTTTTGGTTGTGATGGTAGGGATATAAGACATGATGAAAACCGAGGATAGGTTTTTCTTCCTACTAGAGGATATACCCCAACAACTTAATGAGATTAGAATTATAATAAATCAATCCAATGAGTGCCCACAACAGTACCCAAACATTTAATACACAATACACCATAACATGGAGCTAGAAATTAATAATGAGAACCATGAGAAAACAATCATGGATAACAAAATAGAGGTACATAATAATTCTAAAGTTGATTATTATGATAATCATGATGCCCTTGATTTTTCAGGTTTAAAAGATGATAAATAGGGTAAACTTGCTATAAAATGTGAGTGGCCCGAAGAAAAATTCATCAAAAAACAATAAGAAGAAGAAGAAGAAGAAAACAAACCATAATAGGAGACCTCATCTACTAAGATGCTACAAAGATTCCTCATAAAACTAGGACCACATCCCAAGGAATAAAAAGAAGAGGAAGAACCAACCACAACCTATGATGACTAAAAAAAGGAAAAAAAGAAGCAACAACATAAAATTTTGAGGCGCTAGATATTGAACACAAATAAATTTGACACACGATTCTAACAATTGAAAAATAAGATTTTTACTGAGTTTGGACTGATGCTGAGATCCTATTAGTTAAATCCATACTATCCAGAATATGGTCACCCACCACATAGTTCAATGCAAATTTATTTTGGGAAGATATAAATTGAGCTAGGAAGATTTGAAAGACAAGATTAGACGAACACTAGACAATTATCATTATACCAAACTGTAATCGTCTAACATAACTATGGTTGAGCTAAATGAAATTTAAAAATAGAATCTTTGAGAAAGTAAACCGAGTTTTTTATTTTTCTTTATTTATTTTTTGTATCATTAGGCACATAAGATCTCACTCCAAATATTTAAAAATTCATTTATTATAGATTATTTTTTGTTTTGTATTTTTATTATTTTAGGACCATCAATACCGAGTCTAGTAGAAAGTAGTAGGAAGAAAAATAAGAGGCAACGATACCATTACATGTCAAGAAATAGTACATAAAGAACATGTACAACCAAATTAAATAATAATTGAAAAGGGGAGTAAGAATTAAAATCTTGAATTTTTACATTTTATTACCCAAATTCAACTATTTTAGAATGTTAACTACTAATTTCATGCCATCACTTGATTATTACTTCAATAAAATGAACTAGGAGACATAAACTACCTAGGATAATCACCACACTATGAATTTAAATTTATTTTTCAATAAATTTGAATAGGAAAAAATAGAAAGGTTTGATATGTAAATTTTTTATAATAAAATGCATTGATTCTGATGATTTTTATTTTTAATGAATACCTATGCACTTGATGATTTGTTTATTTTTGCAGGATGATATAAGTTAAGGGAGATGATAAAAAGGAGGGAAATGACAAATATATCCACTTAAATGAAGGGTTTCCACAAATAAAGATGATCATGGAGCACATCTAGAGCATAGAACTGAAGAACCAAGACAAAACGATGCCTTTGGATCTAGAAATTTACTTTACACATTGATTAATCACTACACTTCATGAACCAATATAATCCCTGAAATAAATGCAATTTATTAAGAGGAGGAAATCATATTAGAGAGAAGAAAACATGTGTCACAGTGTGAAACATATGTGTCACACCATGAGACATGTGAGGAGGACCCATAAAGCAGGCAGGCTATGAATTCATTAAATGTGGTTCAACATATATATATATGGTGTAATCATTACATGATTTGTAAAGGTCAGGATGACACAAAAAGGCCAGATTCGATGTATTTCTGGGTTTTGACCTGTTCTATGATCCGAGACCAAATTATGATTACATTTTGACCCATATTAAATGACATTGAATGGTGAACATGCCCATCTAGAGTTTATAAATTGAGGGTCATGCTGCTACTCTTAAGAAGATCCTGGAGACCAAATCTTGGAGTGAGAAGTTGTGCTATCTAGGGTCCTCGCCCGTTCATCTTCTTTTTCTAATTACTAATTATTTTCTTTCCATCCTTACCACTTACTCTCTCATTACTAGGATTAGGGTGTAAAATCACCTTGTTCTGGGGTTATATAGCCAAAGGGGGAAGGTTCTATTAGATTTATCTATTTTTCTTTATTCATGTATTTGGATTTACATGGTTTATTCAGTCAATTACCAATACATTTATTTTAATTTTATCATCACTATTGGTATTTGAATCAAAAAGGAATATTATAAATTACCCAACTGATTAAGCTAAATAAGTCATGACCATTGTCAAATTTAGGGTAATCAAGTTAAAATTTGGTATCGAGATAAACTTGATTCGACAAGACCTTAAATTATTTAACCAAGGGAAATAGGGTATTTCCACTTTAAGGAGGGGATTCCATGACCATTGTATCTCCCTTTTCTGGACTCTAACACTAAACATGGATTAATCAATATATTTTATAAAATACAATTTCACATAAACCCTGAAACTAAAAAACACGGACATGCTTTCAAAACCTGATTTCAAAAAAATTAATCTTATTTTCTTCTCATCTTTTATTCAACTATTTCTTAAAATAAAATTAATCAATTATTTTTAAAACATAAGTAAACGAATTCACCATCTCTATGGGTTCGACCTCAAACTTTCCCAATATTATATTTTAAATAATTAAGCAGCATAGTTTGAGTTTTTATAAATTTTTTATTTTGATTAGACCCATAGGGAAATAACAACACCCTTCGAGCCTATCATTATTACCCCTAATATGAATTCTACACTATAATATTTTCAATAATTACATTAGATAATGAAGTAACTAGTTATACTCCCCAGTAGTTGATCCTCCAGTTGATCTCAGTTATACACCCCAACAACCAACTATTCTTCCTTGGTTGGTTAGACACCACAATAATTGTCCCTTATATTTTTCTAGATTGGTTAGACATCCCATAATAGTTCCTATTTAGTATCTGTTTAGAAACCCCAACCACAAGATCCTTATTCTCATTGTTGTTGATCCATAAATAGTAATATCTTTATCTACATCTAGTTTCTTCTAAAACACAAGTAATATATCTAACTATATGGGTTTACAGGGTCTTCTTTTCTTGTGTATAACTTTATTATATTAAACAAATTCTAGGAATAAGCTTATTAATCATGAAACTAATTCACCATAGATCCAGAATGTTATGGTTCTTCTCAATTTACTGAAGTCTTAGACCTAACTGTGTTAACCTATAATTAAATTATGGATTCATTCTCTTTACCTTCTGATATTCAGTTAATGATATGATATTCCACAATAAAATGACCAGGAAAGAATTATTCATTCTTTAGATTAATTCCCTACCTCAATAAAATGTTCACAAGTGACACAAAAAATTTCTTCAATATTATTTTATACAAGTCTAAACTTACACAACTTATTATAATCTCCCTTCGAATTATTAACTCTAACCATTCATGTAATCATGAGTATTTCATGGAATTCACAGTGGTGTTCTCTAAAAATTCCTTACTTCACCACTATTTCTTACTTCAAATACTATTCTAAATTATTCCTATGTACATAAAATGATAATAACATAGCATATATGATTAGTTGTGTACTGTTGGACTTCTTCGTTGACGCTTAAAATACTGATGCTCGCATAGTATAAAAATTCACATTAATATTCTACTATTTCATACTTAAATAGTATGAAATATTATTCCAGTGTACATCTTATGACTAGAGAATAACGTATATTATTTTTCACATATTATTGGTCTATTTATTTAATTTTTCATAAACTGATGATTGTATCATATAACACTTCACTTTGTTTTTCCATTACATATTCCTCAAAATAGCATTCTATATTGTTCATATAATCCTCATATTACTATAGAAAGCATATATTAATTAAATCATTCTATTGATCCACTTCTTTAATTCTTAGCAAACTGATGCTCACGCCTTATAACACATTAGATTTATTTTCCACTGTATATTCCTTAAGAAGTATGCTATATTTTTCTAATGATCATCATATAAATATATCATTGTATATATGTATTAAATAATACTATTTATCCACTACTTTGATTCTTATAAAATTGATTCTCTTAATATATAATACTTCAGTTCTCTTTTCCACTTTATAATTCTCAAATAATATTCAATATTGTTCTAATAAACACCATTTGAATATAAAATAACATATATGACTTATGTTATACTATTTGTACACTTATTTGATGCATCATGTATCGATTGTTCAAAAGGACTTTAGTTATTTTTAAGTCATGTGGCATTCCCTTTATGAAATTATAGAAAATTTTAATGCCCATAACACTTCACCTGAACATCACTTAGCATATCACTTCACTTTGCATATCACAAAGCATAGAAATTCACTTAGCATAGAACATCACTTCATATATAACCTAGAATAGAACTTTACTTAGAATAATTCTTAGAATATAACATAACATAGCATACATGTCACTTCATAGAATTTTCTTCTTTCTTAAAAGAACAACTTGCCTTATGAAACTCAAATGGAGGAAAATTAGGGCTTCTTATCTCGATAAAAACTTCTCAGAAATTATTGATCATAATTATCCAAGTGTTAACCAGGTATTTATAGGAAATTGAGCACGTAGTTAACATGTAATAATCCTAAAAAATATGGTACACCATTCAACTGTATGTGATGCCAAAAAATACTTCTCCTATATCTGAAAATTAATTTTCTAATGCATATAACATATAACACAAGGTATTATTGCAATAATATTTTAAAAATATATAATCCTTTTCATACTTCTTACCCAAAAAATTTCATGGATTTTTTACAATTCTATTTCACATATAATATGTATCGCATAACATTTTAATTTGAAAATCATTAATCTTTTATCATGGAATTCATAACATACTTATCAGGTACACTTATCAACTATATACTGAACATATAATATTCTAAATTATTCCATTTCACATCACATGAACATAGCATAACATATATTCTAAATAGATTATCGTGACTTCAATTTATTTATGTTTAGAATACTGATGCTTTAAAATCTTACTAAATGTCTATTATTAATTTTTATGTACCTCAAATGCATGGTATTCTCAATTTTTTTCTATGAACCTACTTTTATTTTCCACTTAATTTACCTCAAATATAATTCTATATTTTTTCTATGCACATCACATGATCATAGCGTAGAACATGTGTATTATATCATTCTGTTGGTACAAATGTTTTATGCTTTTTAAACTGTTTTATTTTTATCTGCAAACCATAAACCCTTAATTTCATGGAATCCTCATTTTTAAACACATGTTATAAAACTATTCTTATAGTCTTTGGAAGTCCATACATGGCTGATTTGTATAATTCCATCATTCTTTGGATGATTTTTCATGATAGTTGACTTTATACACTCTAATTCGACATGAAAACCCATCATCAATACGTCATAAAAAATATAGGTATATTTTATGGAATTCAAATAAAATCATCTTGAAAATTTATATTTACATGGAATTTAATAATCTCCCTTGTGTAAAAAACCCTGTCACCATTAAGAAAATTTATTTATCTTTAAGATATATTATAAAATAATCAAAATTAAAATGTTGTTGAAAATTTTTCTTCACTATAAACACTTATCTTAATTTTTCTTTTAAGATCAGTGTGAAAATCATCACATTCTGATATGTAGAATTTTTCAAGAATGACATCCATTTCCATATTGTGAGTCCATAAAAATTATCCAATAATAATTAATTCACTCACAATTAAAATGATAATTTCAGAAACATGACATCCATTATCATTAAATAAATCTATAAAATTTCCAAGAATCAATAGCTCCTCATTTAATTCTTCCATATATATTGACTTCATGATATAATGAAAAAAATACAACATTAATTCTACAATTATGAACTTGTTCTCTTCAATCTCCCTCTTTTTATTTGTTTTTGATACATCTTCACTTTATGAGGTCAATATTTTTATCCCCCATTATTGAAAATAAATGAAAAGGATAGGTGGGGGTCCTCTCATATCATCTTTCTACTCTAAAAAATGTTCTCCTCCATTTGAAAATTATTTCTTCAATACTTTTAATAGAGGTACGATATCAAATGATTCTCTTAGAAAAATCCTTTAGTTAATATAATATAAGTCTACATGCGATAACCTAGTATAAAAAAAGAGATACATAACTATGGTTGTCTAATTTTACCATAAAATACTATGCATATGAAATCATACTCATAACTTCTCAATTATTATTTTGGGGGTTGTAGGTAATCATATTTATCAATAAAATTATAAATCCTTCACATAATTCAACAAATTCATTATAAATTTCAGGTGAAAAAGATATAGATCCCCCTTTATCTAATCTTTTCATCAACTAAGAAATCCCCCTTAATTAATATGATTAATAAAATTAACAATGAGGGATGAAAGTGTGACTGGAATAGCCCATCATCAAATTTTATAAAGTTTTTTAGAAGTTCCACCTCTACTATGTAGTAAATATTTAATAGCTTCATTTCATTAATGCTCCCCCTCAAGGGATGAATCTATATCCTTTAATTCCCCATATGTCAGTAAAAAATCACACACGCACACACACACACACACACATATATATATATATGGGAATAAGGAGGAAATGTTTTGTTTATCGGGAGTAACATTCAGGCTGAGAGATGCCTCTCAACCAAGGCCATTATTTTCATCCAATCTCATTCAACCTCTCAAAAAGTTTGTGTGGAATAACTTTTCCACCTTAGTTTTTTAACCACTTTCCTTTCTTTATATTTAGCAAGTTCTTTGGCTTCCTAAGATTTATTAACCAATTTAATTTAACTTAGCCAAACAACTCAAAATTATTTTTAGACATTCTATATATTTTCAGTATCTCTACAATACTTGCCATTATTTTTCTGTTGAAGAATCTTCCCTTTTATAATGTAGAGAATATCTCCTAAAATTATTATTAGGAATTTGATAGCTTTGTGACCTTTTGATTACATATACCACAAACTTATTCTAAGAATTAATATCTACTATGCATTGAATGATTTGATATATTTTTAGTCACAAAATTATTTCTATAAGAATTTTTTCTCATATATTCACCATAAATTCTCCTTGATTCATGCCTATTTCATGAAAATTAATTATTATACCATAAAGTGTAGGATTGGTTCCCATACCTTTCATAGAACTAACACAAACCACTAAAGTTGAATATTCTATATTGATATTCATTCTATTAACACATTTTTTTATTGTTGTGATTCTTCATACTGAGCCTTATTTTTCTTAAGGGTAGTTATTTTATAGACATATTTATTTCTCCCTTTTATATTACAAAGGTTATCTCATTCATCTTATTGATGGGAGTTTGTTTAATTGTATTATTTTTTTAAATTTCAAGACTACATTTTCACCTTATTTCCTTACATAATGTCCTTTTTGTTATGGAATTCTCTTCACATTATCAAATTATTTTTTCATGATTAGTAAAAACTATAACTAATCATAATAATGACCACTTCTATTGAATTACTCATATAAAATTTTAAAACATTCAAATATATTCTTTGTAGACTGATTCATTTTAGTGATTTTTTTCTTCTTGGGTGTAAGTCTTCTCTTACCTTTATATTTTATCCCCATAAATATAGTCCTTCTATTATTTTATTTAATTTTCATATTATTCCAACAATCCAAATCCCTTTTTCAAAATTCCCAGTGTCACTAACAATAGAATATGTGTAATATTATCTTCTTTTATGGTTTTGTATGTATATATTTCAAATATTTTGAATTTTTTTTCATTTGAGTGGAACCACCACTCTTTAGAACAATTATTATGGAAAAGATATTCAAGATTCTTCTCACATCCACCATTGATGGGGTGAATTTATTATATTTTTTCACCATCCATATTTTCCCATATTTTGGTTTGAAAAATATACCATCACTTGAAACTGCATTAGTACATAAAATAGTTTTTGGGTTATGAAATACCTTTTTCTTGGTGGATTCTACCACTTGGTTAGATAATGATCTCATGATCTTCTTAGAGTCATGATCCTCAAGGAACACTTGTATAGAAGCATCTATTTTTCCAATAGTATGGGATGTTTTAGTTTGGGGTGATTCCTAATTTTTCAATTTCACCTCCATATCTAAACACTTCATGTTGACAGAGTTCTTCTTATACTCAACTAATATCAGTTTATCTACCCAATCCCCTGCCACATTCTTCATTCATTCTTCAAGAAAATTTCTTGATTCTTGAAAATATTTTTCAATCTCCTTTAACTTGTTATCTTTATTCTCTAGTTGAGTACATTTAACAACCATAGATACATTGTAAAACATTTCAAATGCATGTATGGAATATAAAAATAAAATATCAAAGAAATACCTCTCACAATAATTTGTTATTAATTCTTTAACATCTTTACCATATTTTTAATTGCAATGAGAAATTGTTTCCTCAATTGATTTGTCAAGTTTTGTGAGAGTGTTGGATATGTCAACCCTTTTATCGAGTGCCTCTTCCATAAAATTATACTATAATTCTTGTTGTAATTTTTCTTGTTGAAGGCCATTAAAACCATCAAAAATATGATTTACAACTTAATTGGGAACCTTATTTTGATTTTATTTGAATTCTAAAAGAATATCACTAAATGGTATATTATCATCACAGCTTGAACACGCTTTTTTAGAAGAATCATAATCATTAGATTTTTTTGAAAAATATACCAATTTGATTACCTTCTATTAGTGGTGTATATATATTTACTATAATATTATTCTTCATATTCCTCACCTATATTTTATTTCTGTTCATCCAAGTCTTGAAAGAAATATATATATTTGTATCATCATGAGTAAACTCGTTTTTATCCATATGAGTTATTTAGAAAATTTATTAAAATATAAACTTCATAAAAACACTCTTGTATATTTAGAGGTGACATACAATCATATACTAATTATTGTTTCTTCAAGACAGATTGATCACTAAGAGGGGTGGGTGTGAATCACTTATTTACTTTCTAAAAATTATTTCTTTTGAATTAAACCACTTGAACTTGTTAAAATTATTGACCCACTTAGTGATTTCTCATAGTCTCACTTTTTATATAGAAATAATCATTGAGATCACAACACACAATATTTTCAAGGTTTGGTATAAATAACTACTCCTTTCCATGTTGGTTATTCTCCCCAATATGGATTCTCCACTATAATATTATCAATTATTACAATGAATAATATAAAAAATTGTTATATTACCCAATTTTTGATCCTCCAGTTGATCTAGGTTCTATACCCTAGAAACAAACTCTTCTTCCTTGGTGTGTTTGAAACCCAAATAATATTCTCTACAATTGTTTCTAGACTGGTTACACACCCCATCTTTGACCCCCTTTAGTAACTAGTTAGACACCCTAGTCACAACCTTCTTCTTCTCAATATAGTTTATCCACAAACAGTAAGATCTTTATCTACTCCTAGTTTCTTCAGTGAAAAATTTAATAGATCTTTATTCATGAGTATACTGGATATTATTCTATTGTTTATATAATAAGCCATGTGTGGTTGGAATTCTTCCTTGACTCTTAGTGTACTAATTCTCGTATAATATAGAAATTCACATTTCTATTCCACTTTTTCTTACTCAAATACTACGAAAAATTGTTCTAATGTGGATCATATGACTATAACATATTATACATGATTTACCACATACTTTTGGACTAATTTTTTGATATTTCGAAAACTAATGCTTGTATTTTATGGAACTTCACTTTTCTTTTCTAGTGTATATTCACCAAATAGTATGCTAGATTGTTCCTATGATCATCATTTAACTATAGCATAACATATATGCATAAAAAATTAATCGGAAGATAGGATGGTGTGATATTGAAAGTCTAATAAACTACTTAGACATCTTGAAGCCTCATTGTTCTAAGTGATGGAAGGCTTAGACACATTCTAAAGGGTAGGGAGATCAGTAGGTTTTTATACCATAAATTAGATCGATGCAATTCATAATAGAGAGATTGGGGTATGGATTCTCATGAGGGGGTGATGACTAGATAGTGGAAAACTGGGGTTATTTAGAGTAAGGACTTATTCTAATGATGTAGGTATGATTTGGGAATGTATGGTGGCTCTCTAGATCCACCTATTCATTATCTAGGTTGAGATAAGAAATATTTTTCATAGGCAATCTATCCAGTGGTAGGTCATCCAATGCCACGACTCGCTATCCTAAAGGTGCAAGGGAAATGAAAAAGGATACTTTGATCTATTGGTGAGTGATTCAGCTCAGAGGGTGCATTCAGGAATAGTGAATGGTTCAAGGTGCACAAGAAACTCGGATGTACCAATGACTATACTCACACAATTGTGTACTATTGATACACTTCTTAGATGAATAAAAAATTGATGCTTGCATCATATAACACTTCATTTTCCTTTTATATTTTATATTACTCAAATAGAATTATATATTATTCCAATGAAGACCATACGACTATAGCATAAAATATATCCATTAAAGTACACTTTTTATCCACTTATTTAATGATTATAAAACTAATTCTTGAATTATATAACACTTTAGTTTGATTTTCCACTATGTATTCCTCAAACAGTAAGCCAAATGTTTTCAAAAGACATCATTTGACTATATCATAGAATATAAGAATTATGGCATACTGCTTGTCCACTTTTTTGATGCTTCATGTACTAATTCATAAAAATGACATTAATTATTTTCATATTACACAATATTATGTTTGTTATATTAAAGTAAAGTGTAAATTATATAACCCTTCACCTGCATAACACTCAACACATCACTTCAATTCGCATAGTACTTAACATAGCACTTCACTTAGCATATCACTTAGCATAGAAATACACTTCACATAGAACTTATCATAGCACTTCACTTCGCTTAACACTTAGAATAGAACATCACTTAGCATAGAAATTTTCATAATTTTATCCTTCTCTAAAAGCACAACATTCTTTTCATAACTCAAATGGAGAAAAATAATAGCTTATGCTCTTTATTAACACTTCTTTTAAAATTTTTTATCATAATTATCCAAGTTTTACAGGAAATTGAGCATTTGGTTAACACGTGATAATACCACAAAATATCGTACATCATTCAACTTTACATGACACAAAAAAATATTTCACCTCTCTTCTCAAATGACTTCACCATTGCAAACTGAATGTACCACAAAGCATTATTGCAAACTCCTCATACCAGTATGTGGAACTTTTCATACTAATTATTCAAAATTATGAATGGAATTTTTTAAATTATATTTCTCATGTATTTTGTATTTAATAGAATTTTACTTTTAAAAGATTAAATCCTTTAGCATGGAAGTTATAATATTCTGATATATTATGATTCTCAACTATATACAGCACATATAGTATGCTAAATTGTTCAAATGCAGCCTCATTTGAAAATTAAAATTCTGAAACTATAATTATAGTTTGTATAAGTCCATATTCATATGATTTATATAATTCAATCATTATTTTGATGATCACTCATGTAACTTGACTTCATAAATAATCATTCAGCATGAAAACCCATTATCAATACCTCATAAAAAATATAGGGATATTGCATGGCCTTTAAAAAAATCCTCACACAAATGAATATTTATACAGCCTTCAATAATCTTCCAAGTGGTAAATATTATGTCACCATTGACACAAGTCATATAGCTTTAAGATCAATTCAATAATCATCAAAATTGAAATTTTGTAGAAAATGATTCTTCACCATCAACACTTGTCCTGATTTCTTTTGAAGGTTATCATGAAAATCATCACATTCATACCATGGATAATTTCTCATGCATGAAATACAATTCAATCAAGTGATTAAATAAAAATTCTCAAAACATCATCAATTCATCCACAATTACAAGGATAATTTCTCAAACATGAAATCCAATGTCATTAAATGAATCTATAACAATTCTCCAAGAATCATCAGTTCCTCATTTATGTCTTCCAGATATATTGACTTTATGAAATAATGACAAAAAAGACAACATTGATTATTCAATTATGATATTTCTCTATTCAAGCATGTTTAAAACATAGGTTCCATAACCACTCCATTCAAAGATGGGATATACAAATAAGGGTCATCCATTGATCATGTTAGAAACATAAAGACTACCAAATGTCATCAAATATTCTTTGGGGCATGTTCCCAGGATCATAGGTGAGATAGTGGGGCTAGGAACCAATGTAGTTAGGGGGAAAATATTGAAATTTGGATGATGATAAAGATCGCAGTCTAAGGAAGAAAAAAAGTGGAAATGGAGGATGTTCTAGGGAAAATGGATCTGAGGGACAACTCCACCCTCTAATCAAACACACTGGATGAGAATATCGATAGAAAAGGATCAATCCTGAACATGAGGGGGAAGACCCTAAAATAAGTTTTAGGTTGGGATCAACCCAGGATATGAGGTCCAAGAATTTCTACGCATCCCATGGTAATAGGAATCAATATACACATAGTTCTAGGATGTGACATGGTAGGTGACCATTTTCGGAAGGCTATTGTCCTCTCTGGAGTGGATTATGAATCATCTCATAGTTGATATATTATGTATCCTATGTTCATTACATAGGGTAAGGCTATATTTTAAAATCATGTTCGAAGGATGTTGGTTTTGTTCATCAAACATTTTTTACATGTGGCATACTATGTTTATCACATAGGGTAAGGCTGTAGTATAACATCTTCTACTAAGGACATTGTTTTTGGTTGTCTCAAATTTTTCACATGAGGAATCCTATGATTATTACATAGGGTAAGGTTATAGTTTAACGTCATGTTCTAAGGATGTTGTATTTGGTCATCTCATATTTTTCGTATGAGGAATCCTATGTTTATCACATTGTTAAGGATAAAGTTTAGCTTTATTTGCTGGGGATATTGGTTTTGGTCCCATCACATTTTTCATATGAGGAATCCTATGTTTATCACATAAAGTAAGGCTACAATATAATTTCATGTGTTGGGGAAGATGGTTGTGGTCATCTCAAATTTTTTATTTGAGGCATCATATGATTATCACATATGGTACAAATATAGTTTAACATCATGTAATGGGGATGTGTGTGGGGTTTATGTGTTGATAATCCAATTCTTTCTTCCTCATGTCAGGTCATGAGGTCATCCCAATTTATGGACAGGTCATGGGATATGATTGGGGCTTATACCCGATGAGGATTCCCTTTCTATATATTCTTACTCTAGGAAATAGGTTGTGGTGAGCTCAATTCTAAACAAGATAACCCTTCTCCAAAAGAGATAACTTATTATTGGTCCCAAATACAAAAGTTATAGGCATTATTATGTATCCCATGGGTTGGGAGTCAATCCACACATAGTTTTGGAATGAGGCATGGTAGGATAACATTTCCAAGGGGGGATAAATTCATCCTATCTACTGAGGAACCATGATATAATTTATTTTTACATCGTACAATGTGGATGTTAAAACATCTCATATATACAACACGCACTAGTACACATACTACTTTTTCAAGTTTTCTTTTGGATTTTTAACATTGGTTAGTACACGATGTTGTTACAGGAAATGTTCTAAATATTTTTTTAACATTAGCTAATAAAAAAATGTAAATGTTTCTTTTGGAATTTTTTCATGTAATTTATTTAAAAATCGATGTGAAAAATCCTCTAAGTATTGATTTTTCACTTCAGTTATTTGATAACAAATGTGAAAATCCTGTACGAATTAATTTTTCACATCATTTTTTCAATAAATGACATGAAAAATCAATTCTTACATTCTTATTCATGTTAGTTATGAAATAACCAATGTGAAATATCATTTTCCACATTGGTTTTTATAAAAAAACATGATAAAATTTTATCAATCATTTTACACATTGGTTAACAAATAACTGACAAAGAAAAATATTTTTTTAATAAATTTATAATAATTATTCCCCTCCCCATCACAAAAAATCTAAAAACAGTCATAAAAAATTACAAAATAGACCAAAATAGTAGCACAAACACTTACAATTTGAACAAAAACACAAACATTAACAATTTTAATTTTATAATATATATTAAAAATAAAATAAAATTCAATAAAACCTATGAAATTATTTTCCTATTTAATTTTTTAAATGTCTCATCTCTTGTTCTGTATAAGAATGAGGGAAAACAAAGATATAAAAAATAAAAATTATTTATTTAACATATATTGTGAATAAAATGAATGAAATATTAAGGAAAATTTTATAAAGATATATAACCTTATAAAACACTGTAACTCTCCCAATTGAAATTATTTCATACATAAATCTTAATACATAATATCCAAATTCCAGTAATCCTTCTTGTTTATGAAATTTACATTTAAAATTTTTTTAATTCAAAATAAGATTTTTAAGTAATATATCTAAAATTTAATAATTGTTAATGAAAATTTACATTTTCTTTTACATATATGATTTTGGTGCTCTTATTTTTTTGGTTTCTCTAATGAAATTCCATGAACTTTCTGAAAATAATACGAATAAATAAATTCAAATTTCATTATATTATAATAAATTATTTAAATATTCAAACTTATGTATTAAAAACATTCGTACAAATTTATTGCACTTCACCATGGATAGAGCACATCTAGTAAATAATATTCTCTCTTGACAAAAAAACACCCAACATACAATGACCAATGATAATTTCATTTTTTAAAAATATTTCAACAATACAAACTATTATTTTTTCATCGGTCGTTATCCTATTTATATGTGAAATAAATTTTTGGTCCTTAAATCCATATACTTCTATATTGTCACGTTACTTATAAATTGTATAAAGAAACCTAACACAGAATAAACATAAGTATAGATTTTCAATAAAGTAAATGTATGGAAAGATCTTTATTAATCTAATTAGATTTAAAGAACTTAAATCATGTTCATTTCCAACTAATATATAGTTACAATATCCATTATATCATTTTTAAATAGTTCCATAGTTATTTCATGACAAAAAATTATAGCTTTCATTTGATTCTCATAAACATCCAACAACAAATTTCAATATGTTGAAAATTTATCAAGATTAGTAAAAGATGTATCGAAAGTCATGATACGTTTTATTTTTTGTTTTTAATACAATATTTCTTTATCATTAAATTCTTCTTATAAAAATATCGATAAATATTTAAACTTTAAAATTTTAAAAAAAATTAATAGTAAAATAAAATAAAAGATATAATATACACATACCTCTATTGTAACTTGTCAAAAAAAGTTGAGATGGCCAAACTAAAAAATGGTTGATACTTTGTCCAATTGTACTCACCTCATATTTAGGTAATGTTATTCATTTTAATATATATATAATATCTTATAAAATGACCCTATGATGCTCTATCTTTATCTATTGATGATGAATGATATCATTAATATATGTCATCAGCCCATATGAAACAATGTGTTTCTAGGGATCATCAAAATATAACTCACAATACCTAGTAACCTATAGAGGAGGGGTTATAGGAGTAGGATAAAAATTGGGGCCTATAGGTGTAGGTGTATGAGTAAGATAAATAAGAGTGGGATATTTTGGAGAAAGTGGAGGACTAGAATCTGTCAGAGTATGTGGAGGTGTGTAATCAATAGTTTGAAATTGTCTTTGCGTGTATGCAAATATCAACTATACTGAATCTCTAATCATATCTTCCATCATCACATGAATATCCTGAACTTAATCTTCCAAAAATTTTATTTTATATTTATAAACATCCTTCATTGAATAAGCTTCATAACTTTGAAGTGATTTTTTTATTGATAAACCTATCAGGTATCCTCAAACACGACCTAAGTGTTCAGAATTTTCCAATATTGTAGACAAAAATATCATTCATACCCTCAGCTATGAAGACCCTCTATGTTCTCTTCTCCTCAAGATAATCCAATATATAATATTTCAAAATTCATAATGTGTCACAATATATAAAAAATCTATTTAACTTAAATAAATAAATTTAACATCTTACAATCCTCTCAGTTACAAACCTTAACTCTTCTGTAAGATATTTTCCTTTTCTTCTCATCTGAGTCCTCTTTCATTTTTATGTCTAGAGGGAGGGGAAGGAGGGTCAACCTCTGTGGATTCAGAAGACTCAACTCTCAAATTTTGAAAGTTTTAAATAATAATTTGTTCTTTTAATAATGCACACCCTCCTAGAGATAAATTATGTGGTTATACATTTATATATTAGAGCTTCTGATGAGATCTCCATACTATAAATTATGAATAAATTAATCATTAATATGATCATTAATATAAGAAAAAAATTCTCAAGGTAACATTAAACTTAAAAAATGCCTCTCGTCATCTACTTTCATCAAATTTCTTGTATGTATGCTCATCTATAAAAGGATATATATATATATCACATATATTATGATGTTGTCTATGCCCAAAAATGAAATCTATGGTGAGGGTTGATTTAAAATCACTTTATCTCCAGCAACTATTGATAAACATTTTTTTCTGACTCCTTCAGTATCAGTTATATCATATTTCAACTGATAAAAAAAGGAAAACATATATTACTAAAAAAATTTCATGATTTATTAAATAATAACAAATGAGCTTACCAAAATGGTCTCCCAAAAGTAAGATATTGTCATTTTGTCAATAATTCTCCAATCATCAGTCAAAATACTTAAATTTTTTATTTATCTTGCACTGAAATAAAATTATTGAATTGTTTTGAATTTATACCCCGTGGAATATCATTTTCATCAATGTATATTAGTATACTCACATCTTGGCTATAAGAAACTAATAATTTTGTTTAACATATGCTTCTATGTTTACCAACCCTTGAACTATTTCCCCCCCATAAATCTAGATGTATCTTATAAAGAAGGATGGGGAGACTAATCAACAAGAACATTTGTACGTTCCTCAATAGAGGCATGTGTACGATATTCTTCAGAAGTATGTGGTGGATCTAATTATTGATATCTTATTATCCTATAAATAAAACAAAAAACAATTAGTACAAAAATATAAAAATCCAACTATTACAAAAAATGTAAATAAAATTTAAAAACTATGAAAAAAATAAACTAACCTAAACAAATTAATTATTATTGTTTTTAATGGTTAAATAAAATTCTAAAAATATTAATGAGATATGAAATGAAATATAATAATAAAAACAAATCAAAAAAATGTGTGTGAACCACGTGTCCGACTTCAAGTGATAACTATTCCCTAAGAGAAGACATAAAGGTCTACACATCAGAACCCATGTTATGTAAGAAGGTAAGGGTAGAGTCTATTTCCATAGTAGGAATCCTCAATGCCTAAAACATACCAAGTGTTATTATGATAAACTTGATATGAATATAATACATGTAATATTTACAAGTCATGCACATGAAACACACCCATCGGGACACATAAAATGCACATACAAGAATATAAGTCAAGTCATTTTATGATGGATAGAACACTATAAAACCTAACCATACCTGATTCATATCCATACTACAGGGGGGGGGGGGGGGGTGGGGGAGGATTTACCTCATAAAATAACATTTACCACACATAAAGACTCTTTTTAGGGTACTACACCAAGTCTGACCCACACTCAAATATTAATGGAATGGTGTCATAAAAAATCATTATCACTAATTCAAGAAATAGAGTAAGATGTTCACAAGTCCTGAACCATACCTTATCACTCAAAGGGGGTTACATGATAATCACCTAGGTTATACTCTCTCACTCAAGAGATGACACACATGAAGAACACTATTTATCCCTTCTCACTCAAGGAATGTTGAACATCATGTCTAAAGCCACACCATATCACTTAAGATTGTCCTAAACATCACACACTACTAGGACACCATCTCTATTATGGTGGTTCTTTTAGAACCATCACACTCATAACTAAGATAGGTCTAAGGACCCCTCTCCCACATATAAATTAATTTACTATCACAAGTATGTTTCTTGAAACATGTAGGAAACAACATATAAGGCATGAATCTAGTCTCACAACTCACCAACTCACAGCATGGATGCTATCCACTTGAGACATATCCCCATGCCTCAACTCATAACAGTACCCATATCAACAATATATGGGTTCTATAACATAACTCTAGAATAAACATCCACATTGATACCAACTAACATCATGGGGAAAATGAAAAATAAAAAAACAATAAGAAATAAAGTAGACCATAAGGTAATCATGGAAATAGGAACATACAAAATAAATCAATATTTATTAAACAAGGCATCAACCATGGTGTAATTGGGAAAAAAATCATCCATTATCCATGTATTAACTTTGAAAACCAATCAAATCCTTTTTAAAAATCATTCATATAAGGATCCAAATTCTATATTTTATTCACTCTAGGACTTTATTTCAAATCCTAAAAAAAATAATTCTTTAGAAAAATCTCACTTTTATTTTAAAATACCATTTAAAAACCTATTTCTCAAATTATAACATTACATTGAAATTAAATTTATGTAAAACCCTATATTAAAAAAACATTTTAAAAATAAAAGGTATTTCTATTTTTAAACCAACTTACACCACCTAGAAAACCACAATGAGGACCATCCACATAGTTAGAACCCTTATCTATTACACATAATCTCTTCCCAAAGGACTCATCTCTCTCATAATGCTCATTAAGCCTCAAACCAAACTTATGAGGGTGTTTCTCATGAATCTTGATCCATATGGTCATCTTATCCATTTTTTCACTAGTCTTAATCCTCTCATATATATCAAACTAGCCTTAGGGAAACCAACCAAGGATACCCAAATCTAGTCCCACATATAGATACAAACAAACATATGTTTTCAACTTATATAGTACCCTCTAACCATGGTGACATGGTCACCCAAAAATTCTAATAACCTATAGTGTTAAAGAGAACTTATTATGATCTAAATAATCCCAGAAAACATGTATATTTATCTATAGTTTTATTAGACCATATTTATCTACATATCCTCTTGAAACATGAATGAAGGAATGTAATCATATATAAAAAAGTATACTAATTTACATAAACCATAATATTCCCTAATACAGTTTTTCTAAAAAGCAAGATATAAATGGTTTCAGCCTATTCAAACATGGGGAATCATAAAAATTTCATGTGAATACTCTATTCTACAAATAATACATTAACAAACCACCTATTTCCATATTATTTCCAGAGATAAAATAGACTACTAATCACTACTTGATGATGAACTCTGCCCGTCACCCTCTTTATCTATATTTCTACTTCATGTTACCGACACTTACAAGAAAATTATATTTAAAATTGAACAGTTTCGTATATTTATATTTAAACATTAAACCAATAAAATTTTGTGAACTAAATGATTTTAAATTTGTGTGATTTACCTTCTCACCATGATTCATCGATGTAATATCAACAGGGATAGATCTGGTTATCTTCTGATATAAATCAACCAATGATTTCTACAAAGTGGAGATCTGAGCCCCCTATTCCCGAATTCTGTTTTACATAAAAATAAACTCTATCTAAGAACCTCAGGGTAGGGAGTTACTATAATCAAGAGTATATGAAACTACAATCTCTAATGTCCTGCTAAAGAACTCAGATGCAAATGGTCCCAAACTCATCCCGTGCACATGACCAGAATGCTCCTTAACAAGGAATTTACCAACTGGGCAATCCTAGGAGACTGAGAAGGATTATATGGGATTGGAATCCCATAGTTCTTTAATTTTTAACAATAAATAAAATATAAGTCCTATTTGAATTAATATATACTATCATAGTGAGAACTGATAATAAGTTATCATAATGAAAAATCAGTTCATACCCTAACTTCTTTTCCATGCTCATTAACATAACTCCCATTAGATTTTTTAGAAACATCCCAACATTGTTATGTCCTGGAGACCTAGTGACCTAAATTATATGATTGCATTAATTAAATATATATCAACAATTTAATATATGAAACATGTTATATTTTCTTATAAATATTTAAACTAATGAAAATATTATCAGATTCGATCGATTTCTAAAAATAATCTTGGACCCCACAATGTGAGGGATGGTTTTCTTAGCTGAACATAATGTATTTTTCCTTAAAACAACCTAAAACAAAAAAAAATTAATTTAATATTAATGTATGCAATGTTATACCCTTTCCATGTGAATTTATAAATCTAAAATGGGATTAATATAATAATATATATTTAAATACCATGGGATTCTCATCATGATGACTATCAAAAAAAAATTTCATTGCTTTTTAGGTGCCCCATTGGGTACCATATAATATAGTTTTTCAGTGCTCAATGAATTATTGTTTAATTCATTCCATAATCTCCATTTAAAATCTTTCTGTTTCTTACCCAATTATTTATAATGTCCACTTTTGTGCTATAAGATTAGAAACAAAAAAGTTGAAAAATATATGTACAAAGATATTCATTTTAAAAATATTATAATTTAATAACATAACTATATTAAATTACCCCGTAAGATTTTAAAATTACCTTTATATGTGAATTAAAAACTTGATTTTTCCAAGATGAAGGCATATACCTCCAATCATCATACGTAATTGGAAGGGTAATCAAATCTGCTACCAGCTGGACTAGAATATAGAAAAATAATACCACAACATCATCCTTATGGACTAAATAATAGTCAAATGAGACAAATATATTTAGTTCATTCAGATTCCAGACATCAAAACATTCATATTTTTCTCCGTATTAGCATTGCTTCCATCTTTTACAAAAAATAGTTTGTAGTATAAAAAAGTGCAATAACTTTATTCATATTAAAAATTTGACCTATAAATTTTTCACTTCAATATACATATGAGGAATCAGGGGTGGCGACCTACTCCCTCACTGCTGAGATTGATGAATGAGGAGGCATTGATTGAGCTGCTGATGTGACACTGATGGAGGGTGTGAGAGGTGCTGTAGGGGGGAAGCAGAGGGTGTCTCAGATACTGTAGGGAGGGAGACTTATATATCATCATCTATTGGTATGGTTAAGGGAACATTTTCTGAGAGTCTAATGGAATTAGTATAACACTTCATCCTTGGAATTCCTATCATTTAATCAAACAAAATTAACTTTAGAACATATATTTCAAAAAATTCATGCATAAAAAAATATAAATAATAACATATTCATTGTACTGAAAAACAAAATATACATATGTATGAAAATTAATGACCTCACAAATGGAATAAATGGTAGATAAATGAATGGATGACTACACATACAATCATTTTCTCCTTCAATTGTGTCATTTTCCTACTCCATCACTACTTAATCTATTTCATCCACCCTTTCAAGAATAATATTTTCAATATCATGATGATAAAATAGGTTCTCTTTTTTCTATTGATGGTATTCAATGTTAGAGGTCAAATCTTCAACATCATCACCCATATCATACAAGTCTCTTTTTTTTATTCGATAAACTATACTCCACCCTTCATCTATGAAATCTTCCACATAATATACCATTTTTTATTATGATGATAAGATATACGGATAATGTAATTCATGGTCACGAACATCCATCAAATTAGAGAAGTTCAAAAAAGTAAGTTATAAGGAATCTATTTTAACACCCCTAATAATATTGAACTAATTGTATTTGAATAAAACAACTGAAAAATGCCAGTGGTAGTTTTATTTGACAATATCAGTCAACATTCCATAGTATACCACTTCAATAAACATAAATATACCAGTATTATGTGTTTTCAAACCCTCTCCCTAATCAACTATACAAAATTTAATGTTATTCACATTATAAGTGTTGAACTTTCCATTTTTTAGACTACCTCGAGTAAGAAACATCAAATATTATGACAACTCAGCTCAAGTATCAGTATTCAGAATCTATAAAAAGTAATATACATTATTAGATTTACAAAATATATGCATCGACCTAATATCCATATTGATTGAAATATTTATAAATTTACACATTGTGCAAACCATTCTGCCAACTCTTTATTAATAGATTTTTTATATATTTTTCATTACATATTCGGACTATCATTCGTATCTTTTTTTACCATAAAATCATCAATAAATTTATCTTCAAGTTAACTATTCAGCATCAAATATCTATTTTCCAATAATAATTCTATTTCTATCTTTGTAACATTTGAGCTCCTCCCAACTGATCGACCAATAAAAGGAAAGATTTTTGATTACCCATGTAGTTGAGATTGAGTTAAGTGTAGTCAACACATCCAACTCGAATGAATATTTTCTCAATATTATCAAAGTATCTAGGACAAAAGGTAAGACCCTCCTCTTCTAAATATCCTTTAGAAATAGAGCCTTTAGCCTGAGCTTTATTTTTTCACATATGATTAAAAATGCCCAAGATATATATGAAATAGAATAAAATACATAATTTTGTATTTAATTAAATGTCAAGAATTGTTTAATTTAATTAAAAACATATAAATAAAGTATCTCTCACTTTGATACATCCATTGATAATGTATGAGGACTTATAATTTAGCTTCCTCATCCAAATGCATAGTTAAATGCATCATGATAATAAAAAACGATGGAGGAAAGACCATCTATATTACATAAAGTGTTAATAAAAATCTCTCCTAAAGTTTTTCAAGCTCAAATTCTTATATATTTTTATCACATAGTTGTATGAAGAATATGAAAAATTAGAGTATAACAATGGTAACCTTTTTGGGTAATAATTTATATGATTACAATGGTAGTAACTGCTGTAAGAAAATATATGAATTGTGAATTTTCAAAACATGTAACCTATGATGATTTAAGTCAACAAACCTTGATATGTTACTTTAATACCAATTATATTCCTTCACATGTTTTAAAATTTGAATGAATGTATCTTTATCCCTATTTTTCATTACAAAAATTTCCTAAGAATACTTTCCATTCTTATATGGTGAGATATTTTACTTTATGTTCATTGTTTTTAAGTCTTTCTAAATATTAAGATGGTACTTCAATTTTACATACTCATTAAGAAATGTAAAGATCAAATTTTCACAAACATTCTTATGAATATTCATAACATAAATATTATTCCTCAAAAAAATTAAATTCCTAATTTAGAAGTTTGAATAATATACTTTTTTTCTTCCATTGTTGTGTTTCAATTTAACTTCATGATGCCCTTCAAACTTGTTTCACACTATAATTCAAATGAATCACCTTCCCAAATTATATTTCAACATTTCTAAGTTATTCCAATATTTTAGAACCTGTTAACATCTTTAGAGGCGGTCCACGATCAATAGAACCATTGAATTTTTATATGTTCGAGATGCATCTAGAAATATTTGATGACATAAGAAGCACTATTTTTACTATAAGGAAGTCATTCCAGATAAAAATCAAAGTTAAAAACATGACATGCCAAACCTATGCAATTATTCCAACAAACTAAATTCCAAAGTCTAGGGAAGTCACTAATGGTCACATTAGAGAAACTTTCATTTTGAAAATTGTTCAAGAATATACAACATATGTCTTAAAAATTTTTCTTCATAACTCCTATCATTATTCAATTAAAGGCTTAAAGTATACATTAATATCATTTCCAAAAAAAACTCAACAAATATTCATCAAAATGATAAAATATATTTTTTTCATACACATCCATGAAGGTAGATTATAAGGGATCAAAACAACCAACCAAAATCTATAATTTGTACTCAAAGTCCCAAATGGGTTGAATCCGTTGACATCTAATCCCAATAAAACATTACTAGGATCAGATGAGGTATATGGATGTAATGAATCAAATTTCTTCAATGATTAAAAATCTCTTGGATGTCGTATTAACCCATCATTTTTATTATCTATAGAATTCCACTTCATGTGTTCGACAGTTTTTGATGACATGAATAACATTCACAATCGAGGATTTAATGGAAAGTAACAAAAAACCTTTTTATTTGAATTCATTTTCTACATATTCTTTATAGTAATATGTTGATTTAGACTTCCAACATCACCCATTGACTTCTATCAAGAAGAATAACATTTTGTTTCAATCATGTACACTTTAATCCTCTCCCCAATAAAGCATTTAATCATTGGGATACACATGTATTTTTATATAATTCAAAGCAATATTGTTAACAATTTTTTTTCATATCATAAAAGACTTAGGGATATTTGATTTAGGAAATTAATCACACAACAATTCCAATATCACGAACATCACCTTATTTGTAATCACATATAGGCATTTGATATGGTACAACTTCAGCAGAAAAAAAAAGTTTTTAATATTTCAAACATCCACTATACAACTCTTGATTTCCATCATCAACTAAACCATGAAATGAATATGTCTACTCAGTGAAGTTTTTACTTATATTAGTCTCCATAGAATCAAGAGGATCCAATGATATGTTATAATCATAATCCGGTTGTCATATATTATCAAAAACATCACTTGTCAATTTTTTATTTGTACAACCCCAAAATGGTTGTTCTGATATGTTTTTATGTTGATTTCGTTGTCTTGAAATGACGAATTCATCATTTATAAGGTTTTTCATTTCATTTTCCATTATTGATGAATTTGGGAACTCATTCTGTCGATTGACATTATTTCTCAAACTTTTATTAGAATTCAATTATCCATGCCAAATCCAACAGAAATATTGAGTAGGGAATTGCTTCAATATAAAGTGTTCATAAACTTCATATATCTTCAATAATATTCTCAATTTATATTTAGGACATGAATATCTTATTATACCATCAATGAATCATTTGTAAATTGAAAAATCTAAAAACTCCCCCAAACCCTTAGCTTACTGTGGTGTGTTCCTCGGTAATGTGATCCATCTTTTATCCACATCACAATGTTCTTATACTTTATTAAAAAAACTAATACACATAACTATTACTAAGTAGAAAAATAGATAAATGGAAGGAAAAAAAACACAACCCGAGTAGTTATAAGAAGATTCATATAAGTACTAAAAATTTCAAAGTAAAAAAATTAAATCAATCATGGATAGTATTATATAAAATAGAAGAGAAATAAAAATCATACATTCATTAATTTGAAATAGTCATATTGGGAGAAACAACCTAGGGTCACTAATTCTAGGTGAACCTAATAATTCCTTATCACCATAGTAGTGGATTTAGAGTTATAACAGATCTTTTGCTAGATGGGGTGTCACATAATGCTTTACTAGCATTAATAGTGGTGATTTAAGAGATTAAATTTGTATATTTCTCATTTTATTTTCTCTTATTTACATATGGTATATCTCAAACCAACTAGATTGGTCTTAAAATTACCTAACAGATCCACTAAATTCCAAGAGAGAGTATTTGAAGATGTTTTATTTGGAGTGAATAATATGATCTTCCCTACCGATTTTAATGTTTTAATCATAGAGGATGATAAGACCTCTAATTATTCACCTATCATCTTGTATATAACTTTCCTAGAAATATAAAGTGAAATCATAAATTTACATGAAGGTACCATAATAATAAAGTTTGGTTAAAATGTTTTCCACCTTAATATTTCTTATTCCATCATGTACCCATAATAAGAGAACTCAATTTTTTTATATTTTCATATTCTGATGAGTATAATCCATGTGAATAATTTTTTTTTACTATAATAAATTTTTCATTTGGGAAACAAACCAAGATCTGAAAATTTGATAAAAAACAGTAGGGAAAACATAAATATTATATCTAACCTTATGAATATGAAATAAATTTCTATTTATTTGATGGATTTTACTATTTATTCAATGAAAAAGTGTTTGATAATACATCTCTTTCATAGGAAGTGTAAACCATTGAGTTAAGAAACCCAACTCTATTTTTATCTTTAGTCTATCCTATAGATCTAGAATTAAAATACTTTCCAACTAATTTAACATATGTATTTATAATAGAGAAAACAAGACAACAATGATAATTTCAAGAAAAGTTTCTCCTCATAATAAACAAAAGTTGATAGATATTTTGAGAAAAAATGCACAAGTTATAAGTTGTAATTAAGGAGATATTCCTGGAAAGTAGTGTAAATGTTACTAATATAAGTATAACAACAAAGAAACTAGACTTCACTAGAGTGTAACCTATTTTATGGAATTACTACATAAATTATGAAGTGATCTTGTTAACTACATTCCTTATAATTATTTAACAGCCACTATAAATATAATGACCATGAACTAAATAACTGAATAATACTCAGACTACACCTCCATAACACATCATGCGTAACTTCTGATTTCCAAAGGATGGTGTAAATACAATGGATTTAGAAATAAATATGAAAGATATGTATTTCTCTTTTATTAGTGTTAAATAAAAAAATAGAGGTTTATAATAAAATTTCAGAATGACCTTATCAGAAGTAGGAATCACTCACACACATAACATAGTCGTTGGAAAGGGTACTTGGTTATTGGGGACACCTGGATGATAATAAATGAAAATGACTCTATGAAAATGAAATTACACTTGATCACAATCCAAAATATCTATAAATTATATAAATTTAATGAAATTAGAAAAATACCACATATACAGAATTTATGAAAATCCAAACACATACTAAGAACAAAAAATAGAGGTTTAATGAGTGGGATAACATGAATTAAAACTTTTATACAACCCCTGCATGTCTGATCAACTCAAAAATTAAATGTTACAATTTATCTAACTAATTTAAAAGACTCAAAATGGAACTAAATATTTTTCTTTTATTCATTACCCATACATGGATCACATATAAGAAGTTCTACACATGTCCTATGTGATATACATGTAAGGTGTGAGCATAACATAATCAATGTTTGATCACATCCCCATCCCTAATAGCATTTCATAATCCAAATTGTATGAAACAATGATACAAATATAAGGTAATAATAAATATAAAAAATGATATACTTTAAGAAATCATTTTAACATATATTTTAATGATAATGACAAACCCACTATATCGGGAGGATCCGTACTTGATATACCTACTTCATAACTAGCTCAGGATATGATATAAGAAATATAAAATAATTATTTTGAAACATTCATCCCATTTATGGGAAAATTAATCATATATATTAATTCTAGGTAAATCTTGTATCCCATCTATTCAGGAATAAGGAAAGGGGTATGCTAGTGTCAAGGCATAGTGATCCCATCACATACCATCAACCTACCCCTTGAGAATGGGTGTACCTAAGAAAATTTTTCTATATAATCATATAATAACCCTTTCTTTCAGGCTTCATACTATACTAATATAAAATTTAACAAAAAGTTTAACTTGTATTATAATTTAGAGCATACCAAGATAGCAGCAAGTAATATCATAACACATTTTATAACCTAAAAATTATTCTAAATCATGGAGGGTGCCATAATGATATAGATAATAAATAAATTCTATTTTTATCAGCATTAATAACTTATTTAATGTTAAATGAGAACAACCAAACAAAGAAAAATTCAATATCTTTGTAGTCTAGTCTTTCAACAAGATAAGAATAAACCATGGTAAGTAAAATAACTTAAAAACATTGTAATACAATTTGTAAAAAAATTAGTTGAAAAATCTATATTCCAATTGTTTCCTCTTGTACTAAAACCTTTTATAACCCAACCATTAATAATATGTTATGAATAAATGTTTTTTCTATCAATATAAATATATAATTCTACTTTGTGGTCCATAGAAAGATGATAGGAAATTAACAATTCAATTTGAAAAGTATCATATTTAAAATTTTATGGTTTTAGATCCCTTCTATAAAGGATAGAAATTTAGGTATGAGAAACAAAATTATCACATTAGTTTCTCGTATCTTAAACCCCCTTAATAGATCGACTATAAGAAAATTGAGGAAATTGAAGAGGCTCACAATCCCTAAATTAAGAAAAGAAGATATCACACCTAATACAATTAATAAGAAATTGAATAAGAAAGGTTAGAGGAATAACACACCCTTAACTTGCCTAGGGGGTAGAGGAAGTGATAGTTCAGGGGATAGAGGGGCCGACGACTTGGGCTCAGGCTCGAGGAGCTCAGCGGTGAAGTGGGTCGGCAATGAGGTCAGGGATTCACTGGAGTTGAGCATAAAGGGGGATGACGACGATAGAGATGGGGACCAGTGGAGAGGGGGAGAATGGGTCCAATAGTAAGGGGTATAGGGTTCGACATGATCATGGGAAGAGGGGGTGTGGGGGGGGGGGGGATGGGGAGGTTAATAATATTCACTGGTAAAAAAATCTAGTAACAGTTTTCTAAAAACTGCAATATACTTTGACAATTTTTTAGTAGTGGTTTACTAAACCACTGATAATTACTGATTTTGGTGTATTGATTTTGGGTGATGTTGAATATCTTTCACCAAATTAGAAGGTTATATTCCAAGTTTCCAAAGTCACTAAACTATTACATTCCTCAGGTAGGTTTTTATGTAATATATTTAATATTCATCTAAAAAGATGTAATATACATGTATTAGAATCCTAGATCATTGCAGTTGGTATTAGAGGAAAGTTTTAGTTAAACTTTTGAAATTAGGATGAAAAAAACTTAGTGAGATCCCTAAGGACATGTCTAAGGATAGGTATAAGGATGGTTTAATTTATAGTAAAATATCCTATAATTTTGGTAAATGATAGTGTGAGTATTTTCCTAGAAATACATCTGTTTTTGGATACTACAAGTAGATGTAGATATTTCATAAATGTAAATTTGGGTAACAACCCCAAAAATCACTATATTGATATAGACATGATTGGGAACTGGTGCAAGACAATAGGCTTTTCTATACCCCCGGTTTGACACTCCTTGGGAATATGCTTTGGAAATTTACAAATTCTTTATGAACCATCAAAAAGGATTTAAATAGAAGACGATTATAACTGAACTAGGATAAAAATACGGTGTCCTATATTAAAGAATAACTTTTAATGATTTAGACATACAATAAGTGATTTTTAATGTTCATATGGTTACACATCATGATTATTATTTCTTTTATAATGATTTTTGGTTTTAGTCAATGGATGGAACCCAAAGGAACTATGTTAATGATTAATAAAATGGACAATATAATGATTTCCCTATAGAGTAACCAAAAAATATTGGAGATAGAACTAAAATTCTTTTTGATATCATCAAAAAACTTTCTGAAGCTATGAATCATATTTAACATCTAAATGATTAAGAGAGAAAAAAATGTTCTGTTGGGTCCTTTATGAGGAAACATCCATGCTCTTTTAGTGGTTTTAATGATCAACTATTTGCTGAGAAATGGATCGGTACCACTGAAAGGGAATTTTTCTTCTTTTAGCATTCAGATCATGAAAAATAAATTTTGTCCATTAATTTTTTAGATGGTTAATCATATTAGTGGTATACTCTTATTAAGAAAATCAAGGAGTAAGAAAAAATTGAATCCATGGAATTGGGAGAGTTTAAAGGGATATATTTAAGTAATTAATTACCTTATATTCTATGAACAAATATAGATAAATAATTCCTTTATATTAAGAAAAAGGATGATGAATCTATTGGTACCTATAAATAAAATTTTACAATAGATGAAAGGTACGATTTTTGTTTAACCATCAACCCTAAAAGAAAAACTGATCGATTCTTTGGTGGCCTGAAACCAATTCTTTGAAAGAAATTAGATATAAGATACTTTAGTAGATATGAATAAGTCATTAAATGTGAAGCTAATGTATAAATGTAAATTGGATATTCCCACCATTCCTCTGGTTTTGATAAGAAAAGGAAGATCATATCTCATGAAAATAGAAAATGTGGAATGAAATTCTAGGAATCTGTTTTATAGAAATGTGGTAAGAAGCATTAAGTGAACTGTTTGAATAGAAATAGGAAGTTATTTAAATGTGGAATGTTAGGTCATAAAGTTTTTGAATGTAGAAATACAATTAATGTTCTATTTAATGCAAAAGATAAGAATATAATTTCATCTAATGCACCACACACACTTCAGTGTTTCAAGTTTAAGGATTTTGGGAATTATGAGAATCAATGCCCCAATCTAAGGGATAATGTGGATGATAAGACACAAAATTCACTAAAGATAAAAGAAAAAGGTAAATATTATGCAATCATAATGGATTAATTGAATCATGATAATTAGGAAACTCTTATCCGCCATCCTTAGTTGGGAATTTCATGTTTTATTTTTTATGAATGGTCCCAATGAAAATCTTATTTTTCATCCTTTAGTAATGTGATTATATCCATATTTATAGAATAATAATATCATATTTGATATTCTATTGGTAAAAAATGATCCTAGGATTCCAATGGAATTTTTTTTGTATGAGATAAGAGATTATTTAATGAATAAAGGGTGAATTATATTCTGGAAGCATATTTGTCACCTGGTATGATTAACTTAAGATTTATGGATTCCACCATGAGTTTATGAGTTTAAGGTTGATCATTAGTTATAAGATATTGACATACCATTTTAAGGATATATGTGATGAATGTTTATCAATGTTAAGGATATTTTAAGAGTCATTTATGGAAATAAAACCCTTATTATTATAGGTAATGAAAAAGTTATTTGAGGAGAAATTCTTGAAAAATATGTGGACATACCTCATACCTCAATATATATTTTTTATTTTATATCAACCACTTTTAAGGAAAAGTGAAAAACCATAAGTTCAAGAACAAAAGGAATTTACCAAGCCATTAAAATAAAAGTAAATCTTACCAGTTTTAGTCTCCTTAGATAATTTCCAAGAGATAGTGTTCACCTGAGTGTCTGGTTCCCTCTTCAGGAGATCTTCGATCTGAAAAGCCAGCTTGTCCCAAGACTGAATGCACTCCTCTATACTGATTATCTCGTTGTTGAATCCTTGTATTAGGATGAGATACTATTTATCAATCTAGTTGCACTGATCTTAATTTCCAGGCACCCTTATAGTTCTTTACATCATTCTTTCAGCCTCTATAGTAGTAGCATTAATTGTCGGCACAGATTCAGCCACAACCTCTTCCAAGATCAAAAGAAGTTCCAAAGGGTGTCCAATAATAGCATCAAACCTCCCATGCCGGCAAGACGATATGGAGAGGTTGGGGAAATTTTCCATCCTTTTGGCCTTCATCTTCTTCACAGATCTGGTCTCCATAGGTAAAGGTAAATATGAGTAATCTTTTCTTACTTTACGATTTCCCCTCTTGATTTTGCATCTCTGTGGGCTTCGATTCCTACTTCCTTGAGTCCCATCATCTGTGTCACCTATATAAGAGCTATAACGTTCATCACTAGACCCATTCACCTCCTTCTCATCCATGGAGATTTGGACTAAATCTGTAGAGACATGGACCAGATCATAATAGGACAGAAGCTCAAAACGATTACCCAGTATAGGGCCTTCCACCTACTTGTCCTACATAAGGTCTCACCCCTACATCTTGTTCCAGGGCCTTGCAACCTGTATTGGGATTACATGTCAATGCCTGGACACTATCACTTCTATCCTTCCTTAGATACACCACCTCAACATAAGAAGGTCCTGATGGAGTTTTATGACCTCACACATCCACCTTTACCAGTACCCCATCTGAATTGTGCCCACTACCCCCATGGGAGGCCTCAAGCGTAGGGTCCAAGCAACTCTTAGTTGTCTCTACCTCCAACCCCATTTGCACTATTAAAAACGAGATTCACCCTGATCCTTTCTCAAATGACTGAAGACATCTGCAACCAGTGGATTTCCTAACACCCCCTTGCACAACTTTGGTCGAGTTCAATATAGACTCTTTACCAACATTCCCCTGACCAGACAAGCCATTCAACATGATCTTCTATGGATTGACAATAACACCCATGCTCATGCCCTTTGATTAATCTGACTTCCTAAACCCACTCTTACAGACCTTCATCGAGTGACCCATTCGCTTACAGGCAGAACAAAATTCAAACCATGATTCATAAACGACTTCCTGTCTACATTGGAATTCTTCACCAACTGTTAACCAAACGAAATCGGTAGGCACTTTTGAAGTATCAACCTCCACATAAATACAAGGATTAACCAGATGACAGACAGCTTTGGTTCGGCTGTCAAAATAGAAGTATCTTTCCACTATGTTGCCAAGCATACTGATAATTGGAGGATTTTGAAACAGAAGAGGGAGATGAGGGAAGCTTACCCAAATCACTACAGAAGGTGAGTCTCACTTCATATGAAAGTTGTAGGTCCATATGAATAGATAAAAATGGAATCTGTTACAGTTGCGGTGAGTGCTGGAACAGGCTTTAATTAAGTCTTCCTCAGAGGCGAATCGAATCATAATGTTTTTTGAGTCAAGCAAACCTACCGTTTCCCTCTCATACAAGTCCTAAGAACTGAATACTAATCACCGGATAAAAGGTTTTTTGAAAAACCACCTGGTTGAAAAATCTATTTAGGAACTTGAGGATATGATGAGGTATAAGTATCCTCATATGTTTGTATCAGAATGGTGAATTTTGAGGGCAATATTAATTTCAAGTGGGGTAGAATATAACACCCTATGTTTTTATGAATTATTTTAATTTGATGGATTGAGTTTCATGCAAATCCTTGTTGATATTTCATTATATATAACACCAAGTTATGCTTGTCCTATATGAAATAATGGCTTATCTTTCACTACACACAACACTGAGTTTTAACAAAACCATGATATATTAAAAATATAGCTATTTAAATGTGACTTTTATAACCTATCCATTAAACATAGTGATATGAATAATAATCATTGATTTTCTAAATATTAAGCATAATTTTTTTACTAAAATAAAAAATATTTATAATAAAATGCACAATTTTTAGTAAAGTCTATATTTTAAAAAAATGCTATTTTCTCAAAAAATGACTTTTTATATATTTTTTTGAAAAATGATAAAATTAATTTATTTGAAACTTTTAGAAAATTAATTTGATAATATAAAAATTATTTTTTAATTCACAATTTCAAAATTAGATTAGGGTTTTTTTCATTTTTTTCTGAAATGTTTCATTTTTTTATAAATAGTAAAAAATACTAAATTTTTATTTGAAAAATTCCTTTTTGTTTAATTTATTTATAATGTTAAATTATATTTTGAAAATTTTTTAAAGTATAATTAGTCCAATTTTATATCCATTAATCAAATTTATTTCATTTGAATCAATTTCATATTGAATTTGGATATAAAAACATTTAAAACTTTTGAACCTTTTTATCTTTAAAAACCCATTTTCTCATCGCGTCTGCGAGATTAATTTTAAATTAATTTTTGCTACTTATGTGAATTTTATTAAAAAAATGGATTCCATATTTTTAATTAGTATAATTTATAATTTTTAATAAGTTTAAATTAATCCTTGACCAAAATGAAAAGTAAAATTTATAAAAACTATTTGCCAAGGTTAAAGTAAAAATGGGTTTACCAGGGGATTAAACTAAAAAATATAATGGGAAAAATCACCTATTCACTTATATAAAAACAATTTTATATCCATATTTAGACCATTAAACCTATAAGGTTAAATAATTTCATAATTTTGACCCTGGTGAAATTTAAAAAAATATGCGTGGAATTCTCTCTTTCAAAATTTTATAGGTTTTCCACTCACCTCAGGTATAAATGGACACCCCACTCCTCTCTTCTTCACACCTTAAAACCAATTTATTTTAGATAATTCCTACCAAAATAATATAAAAAATTCCCTAACTTCATATTATCATCCTTATTTTTAATAGAAATTTAACCAAGGAAGGCATTTAGTGAAAACATAAGAAGATGTATAAAGAAGAGGTAATGTTCTTCAACGAGCATTTTTATTTTATATATTTCTTAACCTCCTTAAATTATTATTATACCATGATTAAATAATAAAATTAGTATATTACATATAATAATATGTGTTTATCTTTAGTTTACAACCTAAAACATCATAGAATGACACTAAATGGGTTATGGAATCATCGTTCGTGTGTACAGCAGACTACCGCCTCACGAACTATTGTCATTCGTTTTTCCATTATCACCTATCAAGGTTGAGAATAATTATGGAATTATTGGTAATATTTTATTTTTATTATATTTATGATATTATTATTCATTTTTAATTGTTATATCACACATACGTTCATGTATTCCATTTTGTGGGAATACGACAACGCCGTTCAGGATCTTGTGTACGGTGGACTATCGCCTTGTGAAGCGATGTGATTCATCCATTCTATACATGAAATGTATTTAGGATGAGTTTAATAATAATATTTGATATATATATAATTATCATGATTCTTTATTTATAATATATATCATTTTTGGGTCTTCCATTCAATCGAATAAGAAAATGGAAACAACTTTTATGCGTACGTATAGTCTACCGTCTCCATGGATGGTTTATTTCATTTTATATTACTAAATTTTATGGGTTACTATAAATACTTATATAATTAATATATATATTATATTATTTTTATTATTAAATAATTATCCAAGTAATAGGATCAATAATTATAAGTCCAAACATATACAAAAAACACAGATGTTATTGCCCGAAACATGACTATAATATGAAATTGTTAATGAACCAGAAATAAAAGTGGATAAGAAATTAATATTTGGTTTGATATATATAAATATGATTCTTTAATGTAGTTATAATAAACTTATAATTATTATATAGGAGACTGAACATGTGCGGTGTAATTCAAGACTTAAGGTAAGAAATTTTTGTCTCAATTTTCCTTCTTTGAGACGAAAGTTATGTTATACACCAATATTCTTCCATTAGGTGTATATAAAACCAATTTGAAATTTAATATCATGAATTTATTAATTCTCATGATATTGTAAGTTAAATTTTATTTTATTTCTTTAGGGGTATTATGATTCAATGTTACCAAAGTAGTAATGATTTTATTTTACAATCTCATCATTTATCAAGATTTTTAATAATCAAGTCTCCAATGTTGAAATATAATGATCCATATCTCGATAATTCTCATAAATTTTATTTTTATATAGTTATTCACGATATAATTAATTAATTGTTCCATTTTTTCACTCTTTGGTATATAAAATTAAATTTTTGTAAGAAAATCTTACTTTATTTCTCTCTTTAGTCAGAAATCTATTTTCTTTTGAAAATTTGTATTCTATTTTTTTTCAAAAAATGTTTTATTACTATATTATTATTTTTAAAATAAATTTTTACCCCTGATTGAATTTTAGAAAAAAATTAAAAGGAATCTTCATATTGTTTCCCAAAACAATGCCCATTTAGATTTTACCGAAAATTTGAAGGGAATCTTCATTTTAATGTGTATGACATGAAAAAAATATTCCAAATTCATGAACAATAATTACTTAGAATTATCCTTTATAAATTTTCAATGTTGTTTTCAAAGAAAAATGTTTTTAAATTTTTTTATGTTTTAAAAAAACAATTTTCAAAGAGGAAGGGATATTTTACTCAAGAAACATTTTAAATTATTTTTAAAAGTTTCCATTATAAATTTTCAATGTTATTTTTAAAGAAAACGATTTTACTAGTTTTTTATGTTTTAAAAATTTATTTTCAAATAAAATATATTTTCCTCAATAAATGTCCCAAGTAGTCATTGAAAATCTTTTTCCATTTAAGATGACATTATTTGAGGTGACTTATGCTTTATTGGGGATATGATCCATTGATACCATTATTATTATTTATCGTATGTTTATTATGAAAAGATGTTTATGAAACCAATTTATCTTCCAAGAGTTATACTATGATAAAATTCACATGAAACCCGTTTCACTCACATGGGTTATACCATGATAGAATTCTTAATAAACTCACTTTTTTTTCATGAGTTTTGTTATGATGAAATGATGAAATGATTATGAAACCTATCTCTTTTCCAAATTATATAATATAATGAAATTTTTATGTAAAATATTTAATTTCATGGTTTATAATATAATGAATTTTTTATAATCTTGTGGTATACATGTTAATGATTTTCATTATGTGATGGGTGTAAACAATATCTCTCTTCAGTGAATTGGGTAATGATTTATATCTCATTAGGCCAATGAGCCAGTACCAGAGTGGTAAGGGCTCCTGCTTGGCATCTAAGAGACCTAGGTTCAAAACCAGGGGGAGGTAAATTTTCGGGGTACTGTAGCAGTATTGTAGCAGGTACTGTTTAGTACTATAGCAGCTGGAACTATTCACCCAATTTGGGCCTTCAGGCCACCAGTTTGGGCCTACGGGTCTCCAGGGACTTCGGGTCATCAAAGGTCTTCGGGCCTTAGGGCCTTTGGGCCACAAAAGACCATGGAGTAGCCTAGTTCACATAGAGTAGGCCCTAGAAGAGGATCAAAGCAATAAGACTAGCAGTCACCAGAAGTAGAGCTACCAGATTGGAAGAATGAGAGGGTATGGAAACTGCCATCGGGACCAGGCACTATGCAACTTTGTATGGGGAAATGCTAGCCATTTAGCAATGCATGGTGTGGAGCTATGTGATAAATGATGTAGAAGCTATGGGAGAGGCAGTTCCTGTGGGTTGGGTATACAGGTTATGTATTGGGCATGTTATGCCTCTGGGCCTTTGAGTAATGTATTGTGAGTCATATCGGGCCTTGTGCCTTGGGCCTATGGGTCTTGTACGGGTTCCCCTTCATCCCTTAAAAGGGGGATTATCTATAATAAAATAAAAAATAAGACCTTCGGTCCATTCGAAGTATATCTCATTAGAAGAAAATGGGAAACAAGTCAGTAGGATTGATCCACAATGGGTGACAGGTGCATCATGATCCATAAAGGGTAATAGGTGCATCCTGATCTACAATGGGAAATAGGTGAGTGTTAATTCACTATGGGAAATAGATGTGTCTTGATCCACTATATTTATGGTATTGGTAGTTAACCTTGACACATGAAAATGGTTTTCTATATTTATGATGGTTTCACACTTTGAGGACATAAAAATATGGTTCATGATTGATTTATGATGATTTCTCACTCTTATGACTCATGTTTTCTATAATGATAAATTTTTATTCCATGAATCATGTTTATGATCTATGAAAGGTTGGGTATAAAATTTTTAAGTTATGTTCATGATCACAGAACCATATGCTTATCTTATGATTTCATATGATCATAGATTGATATATATCATATTTACCCTTACTGATCATATGATATCTCCATTTCTTCTGTCTCCTTCCCCATGTTCTAAATAAAGTTTTAGGAAGGTTATACCTAATATGAGTACTATGTGAGAATATCATTGTGGAAGATGTTGAATATATTTCACTAAATTAGAAGATTATGTTCTAAGTTTTCAAAGTTACTAAACTATTACAGTCTTCAGTTTGCGTTTGTGTAAACTATTGTATATTCATATAAATATATGTAATATCCATGTATGATAAGTCTTGGTTACTATATTAAAAGGAAATTAAATTCTAGAAAAGAAAATTATCTGGACAACATTTTTTTTCATGGAATTTTTCCAAAAGTTAAGGGATTATTTGAATATATAGATAAATCACATGAGAAAATAAACTTACTTGATTATTTCAATATCATAAGCTTAATATCATCCTTTAATTGCACCTTGATCTATTTCTATATCATCTCTTATGCCATGAAATGGATATTTGAGTTGATTTTTTCATGCTTGAAGAAATTTTAATGAATCAGAAGATCCATAAGTCATTATTTTGGCCTATAAATATTTACCAAAACAAAAATAGTTATCAAAGGTGATACAAAATAATAAATTATTCATTAAAAAAAATAATATCCAAAATTCAACTTAATCCATTCTATAAGTAGTCAATCCCAAAAATCCGAAAATTTAAGTCACTAAATTTCTAAAATTAACTTATCATTAATCCCCCATAAAGTATCTCTTAATATCACATGTAAATACCTTGATAACATAATATCCTAAAACATGGTAATAAATTGAATCTACATAAAACCTTAATGAAATCATTTATGCTTCTAATAATAAAATCTTAGGTTATCGAATATATTTCATTGATCAAAAAATGAAGTAAAATATATCATGAATTACTTTGAAATCAAATCTCTAACCATTTTAAAATTCACCAATAATACCCAATATACTTTTTCAATTTCAATATTCTCTTTATCCCAACTAAATATTATTAACTCAACATCCAGAATATATTAAGGTTTATCTTTCCCTTATTCAAGTATTCTCTAAAAAACTACCTACCATTAATAAAATTTCTTGGTTATTGGTACCATTCAATATATGATTTCAAATCCTTAATAAAAACCTCTACAATATAATATTTCAATGTTTCACAATTCTTATAACCAAAATATATTTGGTAAATAATTATAAAATATAATTGTTGAATCTAAATACATAATCACTTTAATAATTCAACTTCAACTATAGAAATAACATAAGCATGACCTTGATCTATTTTCTTATTCTAATCTATATTCCCTTGTCTCGTGGGGAATTCACATGCATAGTGCACCATCTTCTTACAGTTGAATCATTGAAAATTGGAAGCTTATTTCTTTCTCATGAAATCAGGAGACTGGTGGCCTTTCTCTCTACACTTGTATAAAACTCACATTCCTTTCAAGTAAGGACTAGGGTTTTCTTTCCACAATTATCATATATGGGAAAATACTTCTCTCCCTTCTTACCTTTATCCATTTTTTCTACCGTCCTTTTGTTCTCATGCTTTCCTTTAAGACTATAAGATATGGATAATTCTTTCTATGTATTGATAAAAAAAGATATTATATCTTTATTTGATGATAATTTTTGGTAGACTATTTCCCTTTGAAGGATTTACTTAATCCCATAAAAGAAATGGTAAATATTACTATTTTGATTATATATATAATCTATAGTATTCCTATATAACCATGTAAAGTTAGCTTCATTCTTAGAAACATTTTCCTCTTCCTTTAGTCTTAGACTAAATAATTTTCTCTCCATATAATCTTATTTTTCGTGAGGGGAATATTTTTCAAGAAAACTTCCTCAAAATCCTTCCATTCCATGCTTTAAATTTTCTTCCCATCCTTATTGTTTTTAATAATTGACCACCATTGATCTGCATTCCCTAAGAGATGATTAACTTCCAGAAAACCTTATACCATTTATTACTTCCCAAAGGAAGAGATATCTTAGCTAAGGAAATTATTCATTTCTCAACTACAAATGGATTTATAATCCCATTAAATGATGGAGGTTGTTTAATAATGAATTAGTTTATAATTATGACACCGCATTGCGAATCTGCAGGCTTCTCCATACAGGAAAGGTTGTTGATCATAATATGAGCCAACTATCCCAATATAATTATATTTTGTTCATATATAGATTTATATTCCTTATATTTTCCATGAGTTAAATACCTACATGGATTCTGTTCATTGATACGAATTCTGATATTTCCACTAACCTCTATTTCTAAACAATGTAAAACACTAGATTATATCATAACATTATAAATCACAATGTATAATTTCTAAACTAGCGAAACTAATAACATAAATTGAAAAAATTATGAATAACCAATCTCAAAATTAAAATATTGGTTTATTTTAGAATATTTTCAAGGTTCATAACAAGGTTAAGTTCCCTAATCTATTTTTTTCCAAAATCTAGTTCTCAGGGTTTCTGCTAAACTTTCTATGATATCACCTATAAATAACCCAAATTCAATAGCCTAGAGCCAGTGGTTACTTTATTGAATTAGCACGAGATAAAATCAATCAAATTTTAAAGAACCAAATAGTTTTTTTATTTGTGAACAAGATATATACTTGAATTTCACATTAAATTTGAAAATTTAAAATTTAACATAGTATTTTCTTTTAGAACACCATTTTTTCATTTATAATATCCCTGCATATTAATCATAAAACACTTCTTAATATATTGGTTAAAGAAATCATAGTAAAGGGGTGATATTAGATGATCAGTAAGGGTATTCATATAGTATACCCTAAATAAGTCATAAATAATATGGAAAGAATAAATTATGATCAAATAATTCCATATAAATAATCTCATAATCCAGAAATTGATTTATGGATATCATAAAAAATTAAATAATATCATGGATATCGATAACCAATTTCATAATGATGGAATACATAATTTTGTAAATTTGAAACATACTATAATGTTCTCAACCAAGATATCTGAAAATACCATCAAGGACTTATTACATGACATTTATATAAATGGTTAAGACCTTAGCCAAAACCCGAGCTAGTTTTTCTCATGAGACATACCAATGAATAGAAGGGTTATAGATGGACCCACCCATCACTTACCAAGTCCAATGAATTATTCATATGAAATGGGTGAAAATAATCAACATAAAAAATCATATTGAAACTATTATATGAAATTTTATTAATTTCCCTAATATATAAAAATAATCATAAACCATCAAAGTAATATGGAGAATGGTATCAAAATAGTACATCTCCTATCAAAATAATCATGAACCATCTAGATAAATATTATATATAGTATCATTACAACATAAACTTATAAGATTATAAGTAGAATAAGGGTTGCTAATTTTGATGAATAGAAATCCCATAAGGATATCATTAAAATAGCCTTTAAGAAAATAACCAATTTACTTTTAAAATTAACTTTTTAGAATCTAAAATTCAAGTATTAAAGAAACCATTTATTTTAAAAAGAATCATGCAATATTTTAAATGATTCTTCAAATAAAATATTATTCAAGATGGTGGGAAATTCTATTCATTTAGAATAAGTTAAAAAACATCCCTTTCACAATATTATAAAAAAGTTAAAAAGTATCTTATTTGGAAAACTGTAGGAAGATTCCTTTTAAATTTTTTTGTAAAATTCAGAAATGGGTGAAAATGAACTTTAAAAATCTTATGAGAATATGAAAAAAAATTGAAAACATTTTTAGAAAACATGGATATGGAAAAGAAACATTCTCTGGCGGAGGCTTAAATATAAATAACCCCAAATATTGATGAGATTATGAAATAAACACTTAACTCAGGTGATTCCCTTTTTACATGTTGAAAATTCATGTATAATAAATATTGATTCATTATAAATCTATTCGAAAAAAATTATATCCTATAAGATTTAATTATAATATTTTTCACCCATTTATTAAAAATTCATTATTTAAATCATTGTTTAGGGTAGTAATTGTTTCATTTTTCGTGCATGATTTTGTTCGATTATTTCAGTCTTTGTAGTTTGATCATGGTTACATTATCTAAAGATTTTTAATAATGATATAAATATAATATTTTAGTCCAACTAGGTTAAATAACATGAGGGGGGGGGGGGGGGGGTAGATTAGGGTATGATAAATTAAAACAACTATATCTTCGGATCTTATTTTATTGTTAAAAAATACTATTCTCTCTCCTTCCCATTGAAGATAATAATATGAGAATTAAAACATGCATATGAAATATAAATTTTAATTGGTTCACCCTCACCAGACTACATCCACATGGCATAAAAAGGAAATGTTCCTATATAACAAATCCACTAAAGCTCATTTCCAATATATGAGTGATCCATAATTTCATGTTGTCACTTGAAAGATGAAATCCTATTTTCAATATATTTCTGGTTTTTTAAAATTGCTTTCATGAACTTTTTTTAGTCCATTCATGAACTTCCTTGCACCCTCCATGAACTGTCTTACATCCTCTATGAACTGTATTTCATCCTTTATGAACTAACTTCACTACATGTCCTGAGTGAACTTTGGAATGCCTTGCTTCATGAACTGACTTTACTCTGTAAACTACTAATGCTTTGCGACTACTTCACCTTATAAAGAAATCGTGCCTCAAAAACCCCTTCTATGAAGTAATTCTTTTGCGGAGTTTCTACTTTGTGAACTCAAATCCTTCACAAACCACATACTTCCAAGAATACTTCACAGTATACCTCTTTATGAACCTCTTTCGGACTTTAATGAATTCTTCTAACGATGATGCTCTATAATATAATTAGATCTTTCTAATAATCTGTTTAGGGGTATTTATATAGGAAAATAGATCTGAAAATACTCTAATAATAATTACCAAAAACACTTTTATGGATTATCTATCGCTATGAACTGAACATTCCATGTATTCTACACAACACAATCCATTTGTGGAAAACTGAATTTACCACATTTGTCTGCAAACAAAAATTACTTCGAGGTTCACCTTAAATCACTACCTTCTCCAAATGACGCACCTCTCAAAAACTGATTCCACAACCCAGTTCACATAGCACATAACTATATATGGAATCTTAAAATCACTTCCCTCATACGCAAAATGTCAAGCCCCTTTTTTATTCATGTATCATGTTATGTGGTATGCATAGCACTGCTATGCAGAAATATCGCCATTACCGATTTTCCATCATTGTTATATGTACTTGAAATGTGGTCTAAAAACATTGTTATGTGGTCTATGTAATTTCTATGTGGTCCATGTACATTGATTTTCAGAATCCTCTTTTTTTTCATAAAATAAATCCATGTTTTGAGGCCTAAAAAATATAGAAAATACTGGGAAATTGCACCACCTTAAACACAACTTCTTCGATAACACCAACCATAATGAAACATAGTCATCTAGATTTGTTAACAAATACAATAACCCCAAAAACATCAATATGGAACCTTGAGGTATTTTTTTCCCAACAATATCTCTCTTTGGGTTTATTGAAAACACTTTAAAACGTTGATTATCTATCATTTACTTACAAAACACACACTGTAAGCCCACATGATCCATGCTCGACGTGAGAAATAAGAGTAGCGTGAAAATATCATCATTGGATCACTTCATTCCAAAACCACTCAACAACTTTCATAATGATCCCTATTTGTCATGATATATATTATTTTACATAACATCTTTAACATTATCATATTTAAAACTCTCCCTACTTCAATGCTCCCCCTATTATCCTCTCTCCTATCTTGATATGATATCAAGATACTTTCTCTGCTATTTATAGCCACAACTTCTCCCCCTTTTCAATGAAAGAAAATGTCACTCCTTTGTGGTGAGCCATAGGGTAAAGAACACATATCAGTACATTAGGGAAAACACATCATACCTTGGGTAGAGTGGGTCCTACACCAATACTTTTTCAAGTGCGGGGAGTTGATTGAACTCCAAGAGGTAGTCGATGCATCTCAAATGCAACTTTGGCTATGGCCTTCATCAGAATGTATACAGCCTATATTATTGTGGGAATGTAATCCATATTCACAAGCCTATGCTATAGATTCTACTTAAAAAATTGATACTTGATTTCAATGTTCTTTTTTCCTTTAGTTATGGAATAGATTTTTTTTATGATTTATAAAACATGAATTTTCACAATGGATTTTGATTAAGGACTTTACTAAACTCTCATATCATCAAGTTGTTGCGTTATCCATAATAACAATGTGCATGATTTATTGGCTGTAATATATTCAGCGTCAATGGTTATCAATAAAATGTAATCTTTTTTCCTTCTTATCCATGAAATACACAATCTACTAAGATAGAATGCCCCACCTAACATTGATTTTATATCATTTGTTGAACTAGACCAATATGCATCAGTATAGTCCAATAACTCTTTCTATGATTCTTCATTGTACAGTAAACTGAAATCCTCCATTCCCTTGATATAATGAAGTATTATTTTTATTGTAATTAAGTGGATTTAATTGGGATTAATTTGATACCATGCTAATTTTCATATGGAAAAACAATGCCAGGTCGTTTTTCTATCAAGTATAATAGACTACCAATGATCTAAATATATTATTTGACATTGACCACATTTACTTCATCATCTCATGATAGTTTCATCCAGGTAGCCATTAGATTTATCATCTCCTTGGAATTGTCCATTTCAAATCTTCTCAGAACCTCCTTGGCATATTTATATTGAGAAATAAATGTGTTATTCCTTTCTTGTGACACTTGAAAATTGAGGAAAAATATCAATTCATCAAACATTGACATTTCAAACTCACTTTTAATGAATTATATAAAATATTTGAACTATAAATCATCTAATCTACCAAATATTATGTTTTTGGAATACTAGAACCATATTCTTTTTATTACTATCATTGATGGCATGGATATTGTAATCAAATCCAACACACTAAAAACTAAGCTTCTTAAAAAATTGATCTAGCCTTGAATACCACACTCTCGATACTTTATTCAACCCATATAGTTCCTTCCTCCTCTGAAAAACTATTTTCTCATCTTCATGAATGAGAAAACCATCAGGGTACTCCATATAAAATTCTTATTCCAAAACCCCATTCAGAAATTCTAACTTTATGTCCATCTAAAAAACTTTGAACTTTATTTTCAATAATATGATGAAGAATAATCTAATTATTTATAGCCTCTCAATATGTGAATAATTTTCATCAAAATCAATAACAAATGTCTAGAAGTACCCTTCGCACACTAGTCATTCTTTTTTCCGAATCACTACACCTTCTTAATTCAGCTTATTTTGAAAGACTCATTTGGTCCCAATGGAATTCTTATTTTTTGGTCTTGAAATAATCTTCCATGTCTGATTCTTCTCAATTTGTTCAAGATTTTCATTCATAGACTGAACCCAGTTTTCATATCGTGTAAATTACACAAAAAAATTACACTTTACATGATATAGGAATGGTATCTTATATAAATATTTCTTTCTCCATGTTTGAACTGGTGCTACCTGATTTCTAATTATATTTTTCCTATCAATTTCAGATCGATTCTTCATATTCCATGTAGATGAAAATTTTAATTCCTTCTAGTCACTATCATTATCTTCTTATGAATAATAATTTTTTACTTCTTATCCCCCTGAGTTTCTTACCTTTTCTCACTTTCATCAGGGAACTATTCAATTTGTTATTAAAGATTCTATTCATTCTCTACTAAAGTGACTTCATTAATTTAAAATACTTTTACTAGTCTCTTGTTGAATAATTTATACACATTTCTTTTTCCTGAGTATCTAAGTAAAATCCCCTCATCACCACATGAATCAAATTTAATTTTTTCTTTTTATTAAGAATAAAACACTTTATTATAATGATTTGAAAGTATTTAAATGTTGGATTCCATCCATACAACATCTCATAAAAATTATTTTATTCCTTTGGACACAAAAAATCCCTATTAAATATGTAGACTGATGTTAAGACTACTTCCTTTTAGAATTTTATTGGTAGGTCATTCTCAATAAGAATTGTTATATCCATGCTATTGATGATCAAATTTCTCCTCTTAGACAATCTATTTTTTGAGGATTTCTCACTATTGAAACTTGAGTCCTTATCTTGTTTTTCTCAAGATAATCTTCTACATTACTATTTTTAAATTTTGTACCATTATCAATACAAAACATCAGAATATTCTATCAAATAAATATTTTGTATTCCCTTCAATATTGTTTTATGAAAATGAATATGTAAAACCTATGGAAATTAAAAATTCCCATTCTATACTACTGAAATAATCAATGAAAATAACATAATACCTCTTCCCTTCAATGTATCTTAGTAAGATAGGTCCATACACATCTACATGCACCAATTCAAGTACTCTAGTTGATTTTTGTTCTTTTATTATTGTATGTCTTTATAATAATATTAACATGATGAAAATCATCACACGTGTGAGTATGATCATGTGATATCTTGGGGAGACCTCTAGATACATCATATTTAACCAAATACTATAGAGATGATTGACATTGATGACCAAGCCATTTATTCCACAACCTATTTTATTCCACTCTAGGTAAAAAGGAATGTCTTCTTCTCCACTCACAAGGTAAAGATTCCCCTTAATTATTTTTACATGTAGATAAACTACATCATATATTTCCATTATGATACTCATATTCTTAATAAATATTATATCATGACCTGAGTCACATAGGTAACTGACACTAACAAAGTTGTTATTAAAACATTCAATAACCCAAACATCAACACATCTCATTTTTTTGGACCCAAATTTGGATTTTTCCAAGGTAATAATATTTTGGCCTTTATCATTTCAAAATTTAGAAAAACCTTCCTTGTAATATTTAATTCCTGTAACCAGATCATTATTTCCAATCTTATGGGATGTATATCCACTATTAAGGATCCATACCCCAGAACGATTAGATACTTTGGTAGAAATATTGGAAACCACTTCCTTCTCATATATTTTCTTTTTTATCCCTTTCATTGACTTCATACCTATAGTGGAATAAAATTTATGAGCATCCTCTGAGTGTGATATACATGAATCACCTTACAAAGCTACACATTTATTTTTCATTTTCAACTCACTTGATGATTCATTGAGTTGTTTCTTATGACCAAATTGGTTCTGCTTTAGAAAATTCCTCTATATTGTAGATGGGAAATATCTTTCCATGTGTCTGAAACCTCCACACTAGAAGCAGTTATCATAAAAATTATTCTCTAAATATTGAACTTTATGTGGCTGACTTTTTTGATGTTGTTACCTTTGTTACAATTTAACTATAGGAAATACATTTTGATAATGTCCCATATTTCCATAGCAATAACATATGATGCTAGATGTATTACAATAAATTATTGTTGGGCTGATTCCCCTTTGGGTCTTATGAGTCTTCTAATTATAATTTTTAAACAAATTAATTTTCAACCTTGAAGTGGGCATTTGAAATCTGACATTAATCACCACAACTTTATTTTTGTGATCATACCCCTACAATAGCATAGTAATTTTTATATAAATTTTTCTTCTGTTATTATATACCTCTATGATCTACTACAATATTTTTTATCTCTGGAGTGATCTTCTCTCCTGATGTCATACAGAGAGTCAAAGTTTTTCTTGATCCTTAAATTTTCATCACAGGCCGATGTCTTACTCTTGAAGTTATTCAATATGTTTGATTTGATTATTATATGGGTTATTTAAACCATCGATCACCCTTTTCTATTACTCAACATTGATATTGTACTCAGTAACCGTTTCTGAGTTATTTGGAATTGAAGACTTATGATTTTCAACTTATTCCATTAGCTCAAACTTCTCTTCTTCCTGCTACTGTATATAGAGTTTGACATCATGAACCACTATATTGGATTTATTCATTTTGGATCTCTAAACATCTATCTCTTCAAGAAAATCATCTAATTCATCTTGAAGATTAACTCTTCTTTTGACTTATTCTTCATATTTTTTACTTTATTACCTTTTTTTGGAGCTACCTACAACTACCACCATAGAAATTTATCCATTATACTTTTAGCTTTCTATATCTTCAACCCCTGATTATTCAGAACATTAATTTCATTATGAAATAAGATTATTCTTTTATAATAATATTCTCTTCAAAGTTTTCTTACCTTTCACATAGTATGAAGACATATTAATGAGAATTTTGACATCGTATTCATCATCATCATGATTTTTTGGGAAACTTTCTGTAATATTTCCAACCTTTGTACATCAAAATAAAGTGAGTTTGAGTTTTCCTTTGAACATTCCTTTTCTACTTTATATATTTCAAGAGAGGAATAACATAAACTCATCTCCTTTGGATCATTATCTTCCAATACAATGACTTTGAGATTGAACTGAGGTTGAAGTCTTTTGACAATATTCTTAGTGATATTTATATCTTCAATAGTTTCGCTGAGATGATGTATGTCTTCCATAACTACCCCCACCCAATCAAAGAATGAATCTATAAACTCGATAGGGTCCATTATCATATCCTCATACTTGTTTCATAGAACCTAAAAATTTTATTCTATGAGTTTTGAGTCACCCACATAAATATTTAGCAACATATCCCACAAAGCATGTGATTACCTACACGACATCACCTTTGTATAGATTGTATTATAAAAGAAAACCCCTAAAGTATTTGTTCCTTTATCTTCCGAATCCAATTCGCTTTGGTCAGCTTCTCATAAAGCACCACTACCCACACTGGTCAAAATACCATATATTTTTGTTATAAAGACATCCATTCCTAATGATCGGAAGTAGTTATTCATCCTATTCATTCATAATTAAAAATTGTTTCCATAAAAGATTGGAATACCTTTATTATTAAAAACCTCCATTGAAATCCATGAGATAGAGAAACACTGATGTTAGCCCTTTTATCTTATACAAATTGTTAGTTCAACTAGGTTAAATACCTTAAGTGGGGGTGAATTAGGGTATGATAGAATAAAAAAATAGTCTATTCAAATTTTGTTTCACCATTAAATAAAACACTCTTCTCTCTCCTTTCTATAATAGAGAAAAATATGATAATTAAAAAATGTACAAGGCAAGTCAATTTTACTTTGTTCACCCTCACTAATATATATACAAAGATCATACAAAGTCAATGTTCCTATATACCAAATCCACTAAATCTCACTACTGATACCAGTTTTAGAGAGAACTCACAATCCCTCATAGTTTACAACCAATCACAATTTGAAATCTCACTTTTATCTCCCTTGAAGTGTTGTCAAATCTTTTAAAGGAATATTCTATTATTATAAATCACCACAGAATTTTTTCACACATATATGAGTGTTCCATGAAGTCTTATTTTTACTGGGATGTTAAAATATACTTTTTCCCATACTGTTAGTTTGCAGAAATTTCTTTCGTGTTCTATTTTTATTCCCTTCACAAACTTACTTACACCCTAGACAAACAATCTTTCATCCCCTATGGTTAGTCATGAATCATCTACAAACATTATTAAATCCTTTATGAACTACCTTGAACTGCATGGTGTGATTTCATTGAAAACTTTCTTGCTTCACGAACTGACTTTTCTCTGTAAACTTTTGATGCTTTATGACCACTTCTCATTCACGAGCAACCATGCCCCACAGACCTCTTCCGCAAACTACCTCTTTTGTAGAATTAATCATTTTGAAAACTCAAATCCTTTATGAACGAACTACTTCATAGAATAATTTTTAAAATACCTTGTGAACCTCTTTAGGACTTCACCAAATTCTTCCAGCAATGATGCTCTCAAATCTAATTCTATCTTTTTAAGTATCTGATTAGGGTTCTTTATATTTGAAAATAGACCTGGAAAATCCTCTAATCATATTTACCGAAAGCTTATTTATGGATTATCCATCACTATGAATTGAACATTCCATGTAGTCTGCATAGTGCAAACCCATTGATGCAGACTCAATTTACTACCTTTTTCCGTAAACAAAAAATCCCTCACAGTGCAGCTTAAATCACCACCTTATGTAAATGACACACCTCCCCTGAACTGATCCCAATATGTCGTTCATATAGTGCATAAGCCTATACGATAGCTTCAAATGACTACCCCTCATCCACAAAATGTCAACCCCCTTTGTAGTTCACATATCGTGCTATGCGGTCCGCATAACAATACTATGTAGAAATATTGCCTTTATCAATTTTCCCTCGTCATTTCGCATACTTGCAATGTGGTCTGAAAACTTTTTTATGTGGTCTGTATACTTTTCTAGGCAGTCTGCGTACTTTGTTATTTAGTAAAAAATGGTTTATAAGATAATTCAAAATTAATTTTATTTAAAAATATTGACTAATTAATATTAATATACATTTAATAACAATTTGTTATATCAATGTCATTTTTTTCATTTTGACATATATAAAATCTTTGTATATATACATAATTAATCTCATACGTACATATATGAAATTAATTAAATTTTATATATAAACACACACATGAATAATGAATTTTCAACATCATCGTTTTAGATTTTTATTTATTAATATTTAATATTTAATATATTATGTCTTTTATTATTAAATTTTATTCATTTTTTATTTTTTATTTAATATATACTATTTGTTACATCTAATAATTTTCTTTTAATTTATTCATTTTATTATTACTTATTTAATTAATAATTTTTTAAATATTTTTATAATTTATTCTCATTTAATTTTTATTTGTCAAATTTTTTTATAATTTATTCCACTATTATTATTGAGTTATATATATTTATTGAATAGAATTTAATTTTTTTAATAAAATTTTAATTTAAATAATTAATATACGAATTAATTTTCTTTTTAATATATATATTCATTATTAATTTTTTATATAATTAATAACACCTATTCTATTTTATAATATTTTTTTCCAACTATCGATTTAATAATTAAGTTTCACTCATTTTTAATATTAATTTATTTAAAATTATTTATTAATTAATAATGTTAATTTTTTTAATTTTTTTATAATTTATTCATTTTTAATATTTTTTTTAATTTATTCATTTTTAAGACTTTTTCATAAATATAAAATCATTAATATAATATATAAATATATTAATATTAATATATATATAGTATTTTATTAAATATGATTTATATAATACAAAATATGTATTTACACTTAATAAGTCATACATTTAATGAAAAATGGTTTATGAAATAATTAAAAAATAATATTAATTAAAAATATCAACTAATTAGTATCGAGTAATAGTCATTTTATAATATATTATATAAATGTCATTTTTTTTTCAATATGAAATATATGAAAATTGTTTTATATATATATACATTAATTTCACACACACATATACAAATTTAATACAATTTTATATAGAAACACACAAAGGCATAATATTTCTGTAATTTATTCAATTTTTAAAATTAATTTTCGAATTTTATTTATTAATATTTAATATTTAATATATTATGTTTTCAATTGGTAATTAAATTTTATTCATTTTTAATTAATATATACTCTTTATTATTTTTTAATTTTTTTTTCTAAATTTGTCAATTTTTTATTTTATTTTTCATTAGTAATATTAATTATTTTTTAATATTTGTGTAATTAATTCATTTTAAATTTTTATTTATTTAATATTTTTGTAATTTTATCCTTTTTTAATATTTATGTATACATATTTACTCATTAAAATTTCATGTTTTTAATATGGTTGTAATTTATATAAATAATATGCATTCATTTTCATTTTAATATACATTTATTTTTAAATTTTTGAATAATTTATATAATTGATAACACTTATTCTTTTTTAATATTTTGCAATATTTTTTTTAAAATAATTAAATTTAACATTTTTTAGTATTCATTCATTTAATATTATTTATAAAATAATAATGTTAATTATTTTTAAATTTCTTTATAATTTATTCATTTTTAATATTTATCCATTTAATGTTTTTGCAATTTATTCATTTTTAATATTTATTTATAAATATTTGTTCATCAATATTTAATGTTTTTAATATAGTAGTAATGTACATAGTTAATATGTATTCATTTTAATTTTAATATATATATATATATTTTAATTTTTTAATAATTTATATAATTTATAAAACTTATTCATTTTTAAAATATTTTTGATGTCTATTAATTTTTAATTATTAAATCTAACTCATTTTTATCATTCATGAATTTAATAGTATTTATTCATCAATAATTCTAATTATTCTTTTCTTTTTTTTATAATTTATTCATTTGTAATATTTATCTATTTAATATTTTATTAATTTATTTTAAACAGTTTTTATCACTGCCTTTTTATTTTAACAATGATAAAAGCAATTTTTTTCTATTGTTTTTTTGAAAGCACTGGAAAAACTCTTTTCGGTCATTTAAAACATAACTTAACAAAAATCCCACTCATTTTTGTTATTCAAGATCTTTTGGAACTTGACATTTGTTGTCGCCCCCCTTGAATTTCTCAATTGAATCAACACTCTCAAAACTGAAGGACGTGAGTCTTTGTAATTCTTTTTAATTGATCTTGAATTGTTTCGTGATTTTTAGTTATTCTTTCCTTATAATTGATCTCTGAAACTCTAGATTCAAATGCCAGTTCTGAATAATATTTTTGAATGTGTGTTGAATTTTATTTCTAGATCCAAGGGGTTTTCACTTTGGATCTCTAGGGATCCCTCTCATATTAGTATTTTGGAATGCAGGGATTCCCTTGACATTGGTTTAGAAGACTCTTCTGTTTGTGTTTATATATATACATATTAAAAAATGTATAATAAAATAAAATGAATTGAATTGAAATAAAACTTTTTATATTTAAATATATTTGTATTATATATAAAAATAAATTTATTAAGGGTGGAGTAATTAAACTATATCATCAGAAAACTATTTATTCTAATGACATAACACTATTTCTAGATAAAACTATAATTTTCTATCCTTTTTTCATTATAATTTTTTTCATTACTTCTTAATGTTTCTAGAAATGTAAAAACCACTGAGAAGGGGGGGGGGGGGGGTTAAATTAGTAGTTATCTCTTACAATTTATTTTATCTTGAAATAAACCAATCTAACTTGTTAGAGATTTATCTGTTTCAGCATTATATCTCATACTTGCTTATATGAAAATATCAGGAAGTAAAGAAAAACACACAAGATTTACAAGGTTCACCCCCAATGTGGGTGATTGTATCCTTTCTCAAGCAAGTTCAATTGATATATGGAAGGTCACTAAAATATGAAGTGAATACAAAATGAGAAAACTTACATTTTACTCATTCTATCTTTAGAAAAGTAATTATACTTACTCCTTTTAGGTATATCATTTTCTTATTCCTTAGAGGCAAACAAAAATATGAAACTTTTCTTAAAAACTCACAAAAATGTTTTTCTAGAAATTCTTCATCTAGTACACTCTCCCTCCAATGTGACTCCATCTAATACACTTCTTCTTCACCCAATAAAACTACACCTGGTGTGCCTCAAAACAAAACACCTCTATTATTTTCCTTTATCTAATAAATAAAAAATATGCCCTTGATCGATGTCTCTATTTGACGCCTCTAACTAATAAAACTTTTACCAGTAGCTTTTTCTTCCTCAAAAAAGAGATTCCATGGCTAGAAACTCACACTGCACAAACCTCAGCTCTTATGCTCTTTGTATATTAAATTTATTGAATCACTTCCACTTTATTTCTCATATGAACATTTCTTCTTTTTATGATAGTTTCAACCCTTTATATAGGTATTCTTGCAAAAGAAAATATGGGAACTCAAAAAAATTTCCTAGTCAACTCAAGCTCGAATTTCAATCTTCCCACTGGAAACAATTTACCTAGATCCTTCTCAAATCTTCTATAAATTTATTGAGGCTTCTTAAAAACTCAATGCCTCTAACCTTCTTCAAACTTTCTCTAAATTTTTAGATAAAAAATATTGATGTATCGTTACTGTATCATAATTGTTTAATGTATTTAAAAACCTCTTTAAAGCTTCTCAAAAATCCTTCTATTGGATGTTCATATGGTGATTTAATAAGAAATTCAATTTTTCATGATCTAGATATTTCTACGACCAGTGATCACAGTAAGATATCCTCCATATGATGATCCCAAAAAAGTTTTTCCATTGATATTCTAATATTTCCTCTCTACGATGGACATTGTAAAGATTCATCTGAATAACTTTTTACTCTTCTTCTCATAAGTTTTTCAGGATTGATCTTACCATTGTATTAGAATTTCCCCATTTTTCCATATTGTGTTTATAAAAACGTCATACAAGGTTTTGTTTTCAAAACTCAATATGATACTTCTTCAAACTTCTCAAACCAATAAGAGTTATTTTTTAGTTCAACTGGTAGACACTCAATATTCCTCCACTTTCACAACTTTTAAAATGATCTTGGACCTTCATAACTTCTTTGTTCGATGGGAATTGTAAATATAAGTCTATTGAAACCCTGTTGATCACTAAATCTTTATGATTAATCATATTTACATCCATCCATTTGATGATCTATCTGAATGTATATGTAATGAAACTTTCTATGATCAACTCAAAGAGATGGATTCATCCTAGAGACTTTCTTAGAATATAACTGTGTCTAGTTCACTTCATACAAGTTCATCTATTTCACCTTTAAACTTATCCATCTGATGACCATTGTAAATATCTATATAAACTCACATAATTTTAGAGGGACAACATATTTTTCATACAAAACTTGATCCAGTGGATCTTTTCTGATGGACTCAAATTGATATCTTTTACAAGAAAAAATCCTCCACAGATTCATAAAATCATAATTTATACAACTTATAATGAAATATTCACAACATGAACTTCATATTATCTTTTAGTCTAATCACTATTTTAAACTTCATCAAATCATAGTTTAAACTTCATGTATCCATAGTAGAAACTTCATACTCATATCTGACAGATAACATCATCCCTAGTCCGAGTGGTAGAAATGTACAACTTCATCCTTTGTAATTATCTCCCTTTGTATAAATGCATAAAATATAATCTTGGATCATGAGTATATTCATGACTTTAGTAACTTTAACATCAATAATGCATCATCTGACTTATGGAAATTTTCCTAACCATTATAAGAATTGTTTCTTACACACCTCTAGCAGTATATTATTACACACAAAAAATATAGTCCCAAACAAGATGTTGACAACAAATAAAAAAAATATTACAAAAACATCACAAAGAATATTTAATATCCCCCTTTTTATTTTTTGTAAACATTTATAAAAACTTCGAAAACTTTTACATCAAACCAAAAAATTCTCACAAAGAATGTCCTTACACTAAAATGATGGTTTAATGATTTTTCTAGAGGAATTTTATTCCTCAGTGATAATAAATTTTTTAGACATGATAATATAAATTCCCCATAAATCTCTTTCTCTCCCTAATTTTATTATAACATTAAATTAATATTTACAAAAATTCTCATAGAGAGTTATAATTTCTCTACCCCTTTGAAAACAGAATCCAAAGGATCATGGGTGTGATTTCCTTATGAACTTTATAAAGTCATTGGTGGAGGATGAATATATTGTTGTAGCCTCAGTTCCTCACCCCCTTGGTATAAATGTGGTGAAAAAATCAATAATATGTTCCTTTTTCTTAAATATACTCAAGTATAAAATATCCACCAAAAAATTTCTCTTTTGTAAAATGATATGGAATATCAATGTTCTTTTGATCTGTAATGTTGTACATGGATTTTAGAAAGATTAATGGAACATTTATTATCAAAAATAATATTTAATGGTTTTGTGACATTCACTTAAAAATATTTCATCTAAACTTCCCTCCCCAGCATTTGAATACAAGTTTGTGTGGTAGAAAAAATAGTATTCTTCTATTATACTCAGTGTAATTGAACTTTGTTTCTTACCATTCGAACTCACAAAAAAAATCTCCTAAGAAGAATGTTTAATATAGTGTTGAATTTATATCATTATAATATCCATCTCAGTCTATAATTTTAAGTTCCTTTAACATACCTGAGTATTCACTTTGCTGCCAAAAAATTCGATTCCTTCAAATCACTCAGATATCTTGCATATAATGTAACAACATAAGAAATATCTGGACTTGAAGAGGAAAGATAGAGTAAGCTTCCAATCATATTTTAGAAGTCTTTTTGAGTCACAGTTTTTTAGATTTATCTTTACTTATATTCATACTAATATAAATATGATTTGAAAAATATTTTGAATCTTCCCTTCTAGACTTTAAAAAGTTCCTTATTATAATTTTCTTAAGAGATAAAGATGTATATTTTCATTTATTTAACTTTCAAGATCAGAAATAAATTTAACTCTAAAATCATAGAAATATCAAAATTATTCTTCATTTTATCAAATAATTATTCACAAGTTTTACCCCTATCACCAACAAAAATTATATAATAAACATAAATAATGAAAATCTAGGTAGTTTTTCTCATCTCCTTCACATACATGTCGCTATCAATTTTTCCTTTATAAAATTTCAAATACTTTCGGAAACTATCAAGTTTTGAATACTAGGAATGAGGGGCCTATTTCAAACCATACAAATATTTCTTTAGTTCAAACACCAAGGTTCCATCATTATCAAGTATGAACCCACTAGGTTTCACAATATAAAATTATTTTTCCAATTTATTTATTTAATAAATATTACGTGACATCCATCTAGTATAATTAGTTATAATGATGAAAAAAAACTTCTAATATCACTATAACAGTTTCAAGTCTCACTATAGGGGAAAATATTTCGTTAAAATCAATACCTTCTACCTGTTAGTAACCTTTGCAAACAATATATGCTTTGTTTCGTGAAATTTTTCTATGTTCATTGAGAAAATTTATAAACACTGATTTTGTTCCAATAACTTTCTTTCCTATCAGTTGAGGAAAAAGTTATAGGATTCATTCATCTCTATCTCATCTAAATATTTATTCATCACAAATAACCACTCTTTATATTCAACTACCTTTGTAACTAATTGTGGTTCCACCTATAAGATATGTGATATATGATTATCTTACCAAAATTTCCATCTAATCTGAATTCAAATTTATTATTTTAGATTATGTTATTGTATTAAAACATATTTTGTAATGTTCATAACTATTGTGATTTTATTCCAATATTACCTTCCTTATTGTTGGAATAGTCTAAATGAAATTTTAAAATTTTAGGCTCAAAATAATCTTCCTTCTCATTATCTTCTTTGGAAGTAAACATTATATCTTTTGTAACATATTCCTTATCATATTCAATAAATTTTTAAGGAATTTGAATTATAATTAACTTTCACATCAAAAGAATTAACTAACTTTTTATGTGTTTATTCTAGCACATGAAAATTCTTCTGTCGGATGAATATCCCATCAAAATTCCTTCTTCTAGGTATTCAAAAAACTTTCCTAAATCGATATATTTTATCTTTAGTAAAAAAGGAATCCCAAAAAATATAAATTATTTCACTGTTGTATTTTTCATATACCATATCTCAAAAGGAATCATTTTATATTCTAGCAGAAATAAACATATTTTTTAAATATGAACAACTGTACATATATCTTATCTCTAGAAGAATTTAGAAAATTTTATTTAGTGAGAATGTTTATTCCTATTTCAACTAAACATATCTTTTTTCCTTTACACCACTCCATATTTTTGAGGTGTGTAGGGGAATTGTATTGGTGTTTGATTCCATGTTTCTTTATATATGATTCAAAATATTTTCTTGTCTATTCTTTCCCATTGTCTTTCCTCAACTTCAATATATTTACATCTAGTTATTTATTAGTATATCATCAAATTTTTCTGAATATATCTGAAACCTATGCATTGTGTTTCATGAAAATAATGTTGGTCATCAAATTGAATTCATAAATGAAAGTAATAAAGAAAAAAATAACTTTTTTTATTAATGTGTCATCGGACCATAGAAATCAGAGTTTATGGGAACTATTTTTTGGATTGGATTTCAAATTTATTTTGTTTTACACTAACCATACTTCCTTTTAGGGTATTTATACAAACAACATCATCTGAACTTTTTATTTGTGATATTTTTATTAAAAAGTCTTCCTTAGAAAGTGTGGTCATATTTTTTTGGCCAAGATTCCCTAGTCTTTGATGTCACACCTTATTTTTATCCCCAAAACACAAGTAACGTGAGTTACAAGGATATTTGATCTGAATTTTATTTCCACTAATTATATATCCATTAGTAGTTAATTTTTGATTTTTTAAAATAATAGATAATGAAGGAATATTTTTTGAACACAAATTTTATATCATTATTAAATTGTTAGATAACGCTTAGTTTGTTGTGTTTCATCCCATTAACAAATAGAACTTCATTTTACTTCATTTTATAATATTCAATCTCTGTCATACATATTCCTATAATTTTTAAGGGACCATCATTTCTGAAAGTAACTACCCCTCCTTCACATTCTTCAATATTTTCAATATTTTCACATCACCTTTCATGTGTAAGTGACATCCACCATAATAAATCCCTGGAATATTTTTTTAAATATTTTAAAGGCATCTCAATAGAAAATATCTATCTTAAATTTTTATCTTACCAAATTTATTTTATTTACTAGTATAAGAAACTTGTACTGAAAGTTTTTTAATAAATTCTTCATCATAGTGACCTAATTGGTCACACCTTCCACAAACATTCTCTAGGAAATCAAAATGGTTTTTATTTGATACTTTATAACTTATAAATACTTTTATATTATTTATTCCTGTAATTTACGAATTTTATTTTATTTTTTATTCATTCTTTATCCCCCTCAATTAAGGCTTACTTCCATTGATGTACATGTTGTATGAACAATTATAGTCCTTGTTATAGTATATATGATAAATCCAACAATATTCATTGAATTTCAATCTTCTGTAGGGAAATGGTTTTTCCCTATGATATGTTTACTGAGGTTCAATACATTATTCCGTGTATGATTCCCCCTACTAAGGGAAATATTTCTTATAGAGTTTATTTTTCAACTTTTTGGGATGTGATGTGTTTTTCACATCCTTTATCAGCAAAATATTTCACATTCTTTTCTATTATCCCATCATGGTTAGAATAATCAAATGAAATTTTATGTTTAGTGGGAGTATATGTCTTCAGATTCTTGGGATAAGTTATTTCAGTAGCTTGAGATGTTTCATAATTTACCCTTGAATATTTTTTAAAATTACCAATCATCTTATTTAAGGTACTTTCATACTCAAGAAATACCAATTGAGTTTTATAAGCCTCATATTTCTGACTAGTGAGTTTCTTTAAAAGATCATACACTATCATTACTTATTGTGAAACTTTCAGTTTGGGGATCTTAATATCCTCAATGTATGTATCTTGCTTTTTAAGTAAATCATAATTTCTTTCATTTTTATTATCCATTTTTTTTACATTTTAATCTCTCTATTTAATTTTGTTTTTTTCTCAAAGAATTACACATATTCTAATCTTATTTAGTATCCCCTATAAGTTTTTTCACTATATTTTCCCTTTTCCCTATTTGAGGTATCTTCCTTCCATTCAATGTTAGAAAATAAGGTTCTGAATTTTTTTGTATTTTTATCTTCAAATGATTTTTTTCAGTATATTCATACTAAAATTTCATATTCAACATACTTATTTTTTTTTCAATGAACATTTTATTATTTCTCAAGGGCATCTTATCTTCCTTAGAAGTTTTACACCACTTCTTCCACTAAGTCTTTTCTTCAGAATCATTATCACACTCTCTAAATTTCTTATTAAGATAATTCAAATCAATTCCTTTTCACATAAAAAATTTAAGGGTGATTTTTCCTTTGTACTTACCTCTGGATTTTTTTAGTTTTTAGAGATAAGAGACAAAACATTTTCATTCATTTCAACACAATCATCTTTATCTTTTGAATCACTAAGGTACACTATCTCATTTTTATATTAATGAATATTCAGTTTCTTCTATCCTCAATGGATATATCCTATATAATATTATTCATGAACTTTAGATCTTTCCTCATATCATATAAAATAATAAATTTATGTAATAAATCATGAGATAATTAATATTTATCTTTAAAATTAGATATTTTAGGATCAGACCTATCTGAAAAGTTACTCAAAAATTTCTTAACAATGGTTGAATGTTTTAAGATACAATTTAATCCTTTCATAATGAAAACAATTTAATTAAATATGGAAAAATATTCATTAATATATTCCTCTTCATCTTTCTTGATGTCTTCAAACATGTTTCTCTAAATTTTAAGTTTTACTTCCTTCAATTTTATATTTCCTTCGAAGATAATTTCAAGTATGTCCCATGATTCCTTAAATATCTTGAGACCCATCACTTTTATATAAAAAATTTTGGGAAAGGATATAAGAATAACATTTCTAGATTTAACATTATCCTTGAGACTCTTTTTTTCAACAAATATCATATGATTATCTTTCTCGATGGGTAGAAACCTAATTGTAGTGGTATCAATCACCTCTAGGACAAGAGACATAAGATATAGTGTCATTATTTTGTTAATATAGTATATTTTTTTAATAAAAGACATGAATAACTTTTCTATTTACTATGTTGAGATTATCAATGATAATAAAATTAAATATGTTACATAGGGGACCTGGATGCTCATATATGAATTGAAGTTCCTAGGAATATAAGAACCATTGAGAGGGGTGAATAAATGTTTTTATTTTTTATTTTATTTCCTATTAAAATATACCTATACCACTTAATAGAGTTTATATACTTTTCTTCTATATATCATAACCATACTTATATGAAAACATAGGAATATAAAGAAAGGAACATAAGATTTTCATGATTCTCCCCTACAACAGGTGAATACGTTCTTTCTAAAGATATTCTCATTGGTCAATGAAAATTCACTAAAATATGAAGTGAATAAAAAATGATCCAACTATCATTATAATCATATCTCCAAATTTATAATTATAATGACACCATTTAGTTAAAATGTTATCTTATACCTGTGAGGTAAAACAAGATAAGAAACTTTTCTTAAAAGTTCACTAGAATATTTTTCCATAAATTCTCCATACATTATGATCTTCATCTCCTTGGACTCCATCTAGAGAACTTCTTCTTCATTTGGTATAATTTTTTATAGTTACCCTCAAAACATCAAACCTATGGTTTGTGCCTTTATTTGATAAAAAAAATTGTGCCTCTGATTAGTTTCTCTTCATGATATCTCTAATTGATAAATCTGTTCCCAAAAGATTCTTTTTCCTCAACCAAGAGATTCCTTGGTTGGAATCACTCACTACACAAACCTCATATCTTCTACTATTTGTCTAGAATCTTTATCCAGTAACTCTCTTGTAGAACTATATCTCTATTTCACGTGTGAAAAATGAGTCTTTGTATGGTAGTTTCACCACTTTTTATAGGTATGGTTCTAGAATAAAAGGTGAGAAATCAAAAGTTTTTACTACTCAAATCAAATTCAAATTTTTAACTTCTTATTCAACATAACTATGTTGTATACTTCTCAATTATTCTATAAATTTCTTGAATTTTATTACAAGCATGAAATTTTCAACCTTATTTTAACATAATTATCCTCAATAGATAAACCAATTTTGAAGAATCATCTTAGTATTTTCATTATTAACAGGATTTAAATTTTTTTAAAGCTTCTCAAAACTCTATTTAGTGTAAGTATACCTAGTGATTTTATAAGAACTTATCTAATCTATGAACTGGATATTTCTTTGACTGGTGATCTCTATAAGAACTCTACCATCTGACAATCTGACAAAATTTTATCTGATGATCTTTTGATCTTTCTTCTATACGATGGAACTTATAAAAATTAATCTAGTGAACTTTATACTCTTATTTATATAAGTTTGTTAGGATTGATCTGACTTTTGTGTTGGAATTAATCAATCTTACTATATTTCATTCATACAAACTCCATACAAGGTTTAGTTCACAAAACATAGTCCGATGTTTCTTCAAACTTGCCAGACTTGTAGAAATTATTTTATAGACCATAAGTTAGACTCTAAATATTTCTTCACCTAGAACCCTTTGAAAATGATCTTTCATATTCAACGCCTCTTTTTTCAATGGGAATTATAAATATCAGTATGTTGAAACTCTTTTGATTATAAACTCTCTCTGACCGATCATTATTACATCTATTTATCTTATGATCTCCCTAAAATTATATTTGATGAAACTTTTTATGATTATCTAAAATATATAAAATCCTAATAGAAACTTTATTTGAAAATAAAATTGACAAATACACTTCTTAAATGTTCATCTGATTCACCTTTGAACTTGTCCTTCCGATGATCTTTGTAAATATCTATGAAAAATCACCTTCTTTTAGAGGAAAAATATCTCTATAAACAAAACACGTTCCAATGCATATTTTTATAATGTAATCAGACCAATATCCTTTATACAACAACATCCTCCATGGTTTCATAACATCAAACATTGTACACCTTGTAATGATATATTTACAACTTGAACATTGTACAAAATATCAATCTGGTCACTATTTCAATCTTCATGAAATCATATTTTGAACTTCATAAAATCATAACACAAACTTAATACTCCACTCTGACTGATAACATCATCCCCAGTCTAATCGGTGGCAGTGTACTACTTTATCCTTTGTACTCCTCTCACTTTGTAAAAATTCATACAAACTCATCTTGGATTATTAGTATCTTCACGATGTTAGGAATTAGAAGATCATTATATCATCATCTAACATAAAGAAAATTTATAAACCTTCATAAGGAAAGTTTCTTACACACCTCTTGTATCACATTTTTACTTCAAATAAAAGACTCACAAACAAGTTTTTGACAAAAAACAAAAAACATATTACAAAAACATCATAGAGGATCCTTACTTCCTTGAGTGTCTAAAGTGAGTATGATTTTTTTTAGAAAACAAAAAAAAATTCTTAGAATTATAAATAACTTTATAATTTAATTTTGAATATTCTATAATTATTTAAAACATAATATTTATTTATTTATAGAAAAATTTGTTTATACACACACACATACATAATTTTATATTCTCACTCAAATTAAGATAATTTTTTACATATCAATGTATATATACATTATACGCATAACTTATGTGTATTAAATTATGTTTGTACAAAATGAATATTTTTTAACCTAATATGATGGATATTAATTGAAAATAGATTGATTCTAATAATATGATGAAGTTTTATGGCGATGGAGTTCAAGAGTTCATCAAGTTTTCAACAGAGAAAGCATATGACCCTTCTAAAATCATTTTTCCATGTTTAAATTTTTATTATTAAAAAAAATCATCTAGAACAGTTGGAAGAACATTTTATTTTTTGTTGAATAGTTTAAATCTATAATGGTTGTGGTATAATACTCATTATTATTGAAACAAAAGAAATAACCTCTTTTTTTGGGTAGAGAAGACCCATTACAAGACATGTAGGCCCATTAGGCATTAAAAACCATTACATATCCCTGAAGGCCCATATTTTTTCCCAAAGGCCCTTCGGTGAATAGTACTACTATAGTACCTAGGATTTTATTGTACCTACTATAGTACCATCGCCTCTATAGTACCTACTACAGTTCCAGCCACTGTTGTAGTGTCATCTATGCTATAGTTCCACCACTGTTAAAATTCTTCTACAGTACTGCTATAGTACTGCTACAACAACATACACCAAATGGGTTTAGAACCCCCATCCTTTGATGTTGTATTATAGGGTCTTTACCACAAATCAAAACTTCAACTACTAGTTCTAAGCTATAAATGATGGACTAAACACATAAAAATTGAATGTACGTACCAATTGGGATGATACTATGGTTTATGGATAATTTGATATAAATACTAGTGTAAATGATGATGGAAATTGTATAAAATAAATGATAATGGAAATTAATGATGACCTTCATGATTTTAGAATGTTTTTTGAGAAGTTAAACATTTGTGAAAAGAGACAATTGTATATTGGTTGTACTAATTATACAACATTGTTAGTTGTATTAAAGCTCTATAATTTGAAAGATGAAAATGGAGGGAGTGACACCTGATCTATATATATAATTAGTTTCTTGAATGATATTATAATTGAAGAAAATGATATTTTTTTTAATATATAATTCTTAACACATGCTATGTTTGAAGTACCCAAGTACCAGTTAGGTAACACAGGGGGGGGGGACTAAATCCGTGGTACACTATTTTTACAAATTATTATTATTTTAATTCAACCTCTATGACTGATTAAAGTATAAATTACTAATATTTAATTATTATCCTCACCATGTAATAAATATTAATAAATATAACACAACACAAAAAAATTTACAAGGTTTATTCAAAATACCTGCTTCTTACTATAACCAATTATTCTCCCTGGTTGCAGATTATTCACTATATACATGTGGTTACATCCAGGGAAATTCACATTATCATCAACACTATGGCCCACTTTATTCCCATTATAGAGTAAAAATATATATCACAAGATCCCACCCATACAAGTTATAGACACAGAGTCCCACTGTGTATTCTCATACTCCAGAGTCCCACTAAAGACTTCCCCTTATCGTCAAAGTATTATGAACTGATAGAAAATATATTTGTTAGATTTTGATTGCTTATAAACTATATTGAGGTAAAATTTTCCTCCATAAATAAACTATATCCCCTGATATATTCATGTGAACATTAAATAATTTTTTAAATTGATTAAAAACTACATATTCTTTCTCAATATTCATTAACCTTCAAATGATATGGACTTATCTTGATACACTGATTACTCAGGAATGAATGTTCACTTCTGATTGAAATATTTCTCGGACTTCAATCTAAAATTATTAGGAATTAATTATTTCTCTTACTAATGAATTCCTAACCTTTGTTTACAAGTGATTCACACAATTTATTCAATATTATTTTATGCAATAATAATATTTCACTGCTCAATGCATCTTCCATTTTGAATTCTCAATTAAAATATCTCAATTTAACACCATGAATTTATTGTATGATATAATGAATGGTAAATTATATTTGAATAAACCCTTATTAATAAACATTTTATCATTATTATTATTTTATGTGATTCTAAATATATTTATTTTTTTCAATTATTTTCTCATGTTCTTATGCATTAATGTACTTCATGAATCCATTCATTATCTTCTCCCTTTATTGTGCACTATCATCCTTTTCAAAAATATTCAAAAGTGTTGTAATTATTTTTACACAATTATTTTGTGAAAGAATGCATGGGAATGTTGTTACCTCTTGTTCTTTATGAAAATGATGATCTAAATCACGTGGGTTCTTCTTCTTTACAAAAGTCGATGTTCTTCCCAGAACATCTCAAGATCCTTCACGCAATATAGTGTATACATGGGATCTTTTTTTTTATCAAAAAATATAAGGTACAGTGGATCCTTCTTCTTTAAATTAAAAAAACATGTGGGAGGCCTTATTATTCTTCTTCATTAAATAATGGAGTTTGTGGTGCCCTATTTTTATTCTGAAAAATAAGATCTCACAAAACCCGAATTAAAACAACTCTCTCAATCTCAGATGATATCATTTCATAGGAAAGTTACACCACCACTCCTATAAGTATTCAATATCTTATATGACCAAAAAATAAGTTGTTTTAATTAATGATATTGAATTCTTTACACTTTTGACATTTTAAAATTTACACAAATTACGTGACACTAAAAATAATAGTTTCTTAATTTTTGATTTAGTATCCTTATTCCATGATACTAGACTCATGTTAATTATTTTATAATCACTTTCTAATCATTATTTTTAAATATTTAACTCATCCTTGAAGAAATATACCCAAATTCACTCTTTCAACTTTGTTTTTCATTTAGAAGTATCAAATTATTTGGATTTTCTTCTTGCATGCAAGATGAAGATTTCATGCATGGAGGTTCATGAAATTTTTATCTTGAGAAATTACTTATGAGGACTTATCATAGTAATGGTGTCCCCAAATTTTTATTTATCAATTCATGAAATGAATTACAACACATATATAATCCTTCATAATTCAAAGGTAGGAGATAGTGGTGTGGAGGATATAAGAGCATCTAATATGTGATGATAAAATGACTGAGATTATGTGCTTATAATTTTAACAGAGTTATAGAATCATGTTCAATTTAAATATCCCATATCAAGCTTCAAAAGTGATCACATTCACTTAATAAGGCAAGACATGTGGAAAACCACTCGATTCGACACTAGGGTCAGCACCTAGACATGGTTTTTATAAATCCTTATTCTTTTAATTTAACCTCTATGAATGATTAAAGTCTTGATACTTTATATTTAGTTCTCAACATCACCCTATATGAAATAGTAATTAAGATAGAACAACACATAAGGATTTTATAAGGTCCAATCAAATGGCCTACTCCTTTTTGTAAATAGTTATTCCCCTGGTTACATATTTTTTACAATAAAAAGGTGGTTATATCTAAGTAAAGTCCCATTAGAAAAAATAATAAGTCCCATAGTGTTCCCACTATAGATTCCCACTCGGTATAATAGGATCCCACCTACAAAAGTAATCGACACAGAGTCCTACTATGTCTTCTCCTGCTCTAGAGTCCCACTAGAGACTTCCACTTCTCTTAAAACTATGACCCACTGATAGAAAAGATCTATATCAGCTTATAATAACTTCTAAAATTCCAAAAGATTAATTATTCAACCATAAATAATAAATATCACCAGATCTATTTGTATAAAAATCAAGAACTTTAGAAACTAACTAACAACTTCCTGATCTTGGTCACTGTCCTCTGATCTTCAAATGATCTAAACTTGTCTCAGTACACTGATTACTCATGTATGAATTTTATATTCCTGACAATAGTCTCATATTTTCGGGAAACATTTATTCCAATTTATGATGAATCCCTAACCATAATGGAATGTGTGTAAGTGATGTATATAATTTCTTCAAAATTATTTTACGCAAGAATAATCTTGCACTACTCAATGAAACTTCACTTTTGAATTATCAATTAAAATATCTTAGTTGAAATAAATTCATGTGTTTCATTATGAAATGAATATTGATTGATATTTTAACAAACCATTTCACATATCAACTTAATCATTCTTATAATTTTACATGCGTCTCGTGATATTTATTTTGTTTCAGTAATTTTCTCAAGTTATTATGCATTCACATACTCCATGCATGCATGCACTGTCTTCTCCCTAGTTCACAAACTATCTTCCATAACAAAAATATATATAATAATGATACTTATTATTTTTTCAATTATATCATTCAAGTCGGTAGGGACATAAGGCTACCATCTTTTCTTCATGAAAATGATGATATCAATCATGCGAGTTCTTCTTCTTCACAAAATCAGGTGTGCTTCATAGAATATCTAAAGTTTCTTCACATAAAATATTGTATACATAGGATATTGGTTTCTTCATTAAATAAAAGGATCATGGGATCCTCCAAAATCATTTTAACAAATCACATGAGTGGACATATACTTCTTTTCAAAATAATTAAGTTTTTAGTGCTTTATTTGTTTTTGAAAAATGAGAGCTCCCAAAAACCTGAATGGTTGACACCATCTCTATCTTAAATGATATATTTTTATAAGATATTTATAATTCCTCTACTTAGATTATTCACTAACATAAATACCTAAAAATTATGTTATTTTGATCAATGATTTCTAATTCCCAAATCTTTCATCATTTTAAACTTCACGTGACTTACATGATGCCAAAAAATTATATTGTATCTTCCTCCACACATTAGGATCATTATTCTATGATACTAGACTCATGTTAATGTTATTATAATCACAATATACTTCTTATTTTTAAATATTGAACACATTCATGAAAATGTATACCAGAATTACCTCATACAACTTTTTTTTTTCATTTGACAGTATCACAACCTTTGAATTATCTCATGCATGCAAAATGATGATTGCATGTATGGAGTTTTTGGGAATTTTTATCTCAAGATATCAGTTATTTAGATTCCTCATATTAATGGTGGTGTTTAATTTTGATCGATCATATAGGGACATGATGAAAAACACACTCATAAACCTTTAAAATTAAATGGTATGAGATAATGGAATAGAGGTAGTGGGAGTGTCAGATCCATGATGATCAAATAATTGAGCTTTTATGTATATAATTTTAATGGAGTAATAATGTCATATGAAATTTCTATATCCCACATAAAACATCAAATTCAATATTCTTCACTTAATAAGGAGAGACATTTGATAAACCTCTCAAGCTGACATCAGGGTCGGCACCCAAACACACTATTCCCACACACCCTACATGGGCCACGTCACACCTTTGCCTAGTCCCTTGATCACCCTTTTGTGCACCATGTACGCAGGCTATACATATCCTGTGTGGTTCTTATAGGCACTTTTCATTCCCTCACATACCTCCCATTTTTTTCCATGCTAACTAACCTCCCATGTGGTCGACCAAAGTACCCATATATGGTTGAGGTGGGTCCTTGATTGGCCAAGGTCTATCAATTTTTTCCCTAATAATTAGTAAAAAATAACTTCTAAGTATCTCAATGTTATTTAATTAATGAGACTTATTCATGAAAATAATATATTATTTTGAATATATTTCTAAAAAATTTCATGAAACTTTATAATTCTTCAACACAAGTTTTCTTTCTAGTAAATAAAAAATATTCTCATGGTTATCCCCCATGGTCATCTCAATAATATATTCTCAAGAAATCATCATAAAAAATACTATTTTGAATAGTCTTTAGAATCATTGAAAATTATCATGAATTTTGTAAACAATATGTAAATTATATATCCCCATTGACACGTGTATTTGATATTAAGACCAGTTTATAAGTTGTCACAATTGAAGGTGGGTCAATTAAGAATGGCATCCAATTAAATTTCTTGAATCCATAATAATACTCTAAGAATCATCACAAAATATCCACTCACTAAACACATATTTACTCATTGATAACAAATGAAATAATTACATGGTCTTAACAACTTTCAATGGGTATGGTCTTTCAAAAAAAATAAATCCCTCTCCAAATGATTATATATTGTTTCACAAGGACCATGAATCACTTGAAAAGTTTCCTAAGTGTGGTGTGGATTGATATAAGAAATATGTATCAAGTCCTTATAAATTTTTATGCCACTTTCCTATCATTACAATGTTTATATAACTATATGAGTATTAGTAAACTACAAGAAAATAGACATGACACATAGATATAAGAATTGAAATTGGAAAACTATGTTACCCAAATGAATATTCTCAGTTAAAGAAAATTTATTATGAGTATATGAAATTTTGAAATGGATTGAGAAACCTTTTTATTAAAATATCTATAGGTGGAATGAATCATTTTAGTATTAGAAATAGTACTCACTATACATGACTAACTATGTTAGTAAATTTTAACATTCCACCATGGTTATGAGTGAAGCACAAATAAATTATGTGGTCTCTTCTAATATCTTGAAAAAAACATGGTAATGTATTTATGTGAATTAAAGATGTTCTTCCAACTATCATTCATTGATATAATGGTTCACATGTTCATTAAATTGGTTAGAGTGGTTCATCCATGTATTCTTGTACATTAAAAATGGATGTACCCCATTGACTGATATATGAATATTATGAAAGGATACACCAATAATTGAAATCATATAGAAGGTATTATTGAAAAGATATATATTGTTGAATGATATTTTTAATTTTATATCGATTACCTATCGAATATTGAAAAAATTATTATCCCAAAATCTTATCACAATATACACCTCATGGTTGAAGGGATTTTTAGAAGAGATTTTGTTACAATTACCATTATAGAGTAAGATCAATCTCAAACTTACATTTTTAAAATAATTTAGATTTTTCTCTATAAATTAAATCCCACAAATAATTCCTAGACATTTTAATCAATCAAGGGATGAATGATGGATATCAAATAAATATAATCAATAGATAATGGGATGATTTTTAGATAATAATTTTAAGGATTTATCTACAAATATGAATTCAATTATTAAATGACTTTGATGGCTAGCCAGAGGACTAAGTGTAAATGTATTATCTAAGAATGGTTATGTAATTAATGGTTATACATCCTATATAATGGAATAAGATTAATGCAGAGTGATGGAAACTTGTAGAGTTTCCCTTTTGGTGGAAGTGATGCGCATATTTGGTTCCATGGATATAGATCAAATTTATGTGAATATTTCATAATTTAAAATCGTAATAAAATATACAAGTTGGATTGTATAACATTTCAAGTAATGGTTTTCTTTTGAGAATGGGTCGACAAAAAGAGTGAGGTAAAAATCAATGATTGGGCTTCAAAAAAGTGAATTTAATCATGGATGTTTATAAGGATGAATTATTCATAATGTCATCATAAAAAGTGTAAGTATTTTTTATCCAAGATATTTCAAAAATAAATTGTTCAATTGTTATGTTTGTGACTAAACCAACTTCTTTTTCAGATGAAAATTCAATTAAGGGTGACCCTTTCATTGGGAGATCCTAATCATTTCATGCTGGCCCCAATGTAGACCGTGTCTCATATGTTAGAAGGGGATATATGGTGAGGATTTTGATAATTGATAGAGGATCCAAATCCCTTCAATATTTCAAGAAAAAAAATAGAGTTAGATGGGTAGGTTAAAGTATTTTTTTAATATAATATTATTATAATAATAATATAATTCATTTACCATATTTATGTAATCTAAATTAAATTTTTAACTAATTGTACAGATAATGACTTCTCTACACACTGATGGTACCAATACCAAGGAAAAACACAGTATTGATGTTGAAACTAAAGAATTGTTAGGGGATCAATAACATGTGTATGAAAAAAACAATTGTGATGTTGAATCACTGTGTTAAATAAAGTTATTAAAGAAATAAGGAAATGTAAAAAATTTGAGGTTGTATGGAATTAACATGACCAAAATATTGAACCCATCATGTCAATGTTCATTAGTTTCATTTGGTTCACAAATCAAATGCATGTGCTGATTGATATAGATACATGAAACAATATCATGCCTTAATTAAGGACAATAATTTGGGAAGATATTAGGGAAATGTTATGATATAATTTATCTATTTTACTAAAATAATATATAATAAAATGTTGATGTAATTTTCAATATCCCATATGAAGCTCATTTATTTTTGATGATGTTTATAATAAAATTGTATTAATGGTCATTGGAAAAGATCATAGAGCCTTTCAGACACTTATGAAAAAGTGGCATATCAAGGATACCAAGGGGAAAAAAAATCCGCACCCACCATCTATGTATGAACACATTATAATCCAAGAAACATGGAAATATTTCATTAGTCACCATGATGAAGAATCATTCCTATTAAATCTTAATTGATACTATTTTATTTAAAATCATTTATTTTATCCAAATTGATTCAAAAGTAATAATTTTGGAATAAAAAAGGAAGTGCTAAAAATAAGAAGCATGCATCAAAACCAATGTATCCATACCATAAAGCAAGGATGGGGTATACCTCACTTGAAAAGAAAATGGTATGTATTTTAAATCTATCGTAAAAGTTGTATGTGATAAAAAAATATATGTTCTATTATTTATATGAATATTGGTGAATCAAAATCTAAAACCACTTCCATCCCACATCATTTACTATGGAAGGAGGCTCATGTAAATAAAAAATGGTAAATAGTACATTAAAACACACAAAAAGTAAATGAATATTGTGTAAGTATGACATAATAAAATTCATCATGATTTATAATATTATTAAATAAAAATATATATTTATGTTCATAAGATTTTATATGTTTTAGATATAATAATGTGACTAAAGAATAACCCTTTTCAGTAGCTTTGAAGCGGGTAGAACAATATGGTCATGTTAGAGGTGTAGGTTTTGGAGTTTCACCTTGAACATATTTGGAGAAGATAAGTATATAAGGATATTCATATGATATAATTAAATAAACTAAGACACAAATATATTATTTTAAATATATCATTTTCTATTCTAGTTTGGAAGACAAGTATATGTGAAAGGGTCAAAGAGAATCTATAGTAGAAAAATACTAGTACATAATGAGCAACACCCCACTAGATTTGAGGCTATCTATTTCATTCAACCTCCTTTCTTTGTTGAGGTAGTCTATTTTTTCATAACATTTTCTACTAAATATGAATAAAAAATTTATCAATAGAATTCTATTAGCAAAATCCAACAGCGTGAAATTATATGTGATTTATATCTATTATCACCCACCCATAAACATGTTTTAATGGATACAATGTAAATATTTAATGAGTCATACTATATAATAAAAAACTCTCAAAAGATCATGTGAGAGTGAGTATTAAATGATCTCATAACTGGAGTTTTGATTTGTTTGTTCTATTGATGACTTGGATGTCAACAAGGTCAATAATGACATTGGAATGTTTATAACATGGTTGTTTAATCTTATAAAGGCACATGGAAATAATGAGGTACGTACATTAAAAAAATCAAATGAAAAAAATTTAATAGTTGATGAAAACATTATGAAATGAATTATGGTATTGTAGACAGAAAAAAAATGAAGGGGAAACCAAATGTTAGATAAAAAGAATCTAGTTGATCAACCAGGAAACCAAAATGAACTTTTGAGAGTACCTTTACCCCACTAGTTCCACTTCAAAATATATTAACATTACAAGTTTACATGGATAAAACATTTAAATATTAAAATTTATCCTATATTTAAAATTAAGAAGATATAGTTGGGGAGGCCATTATAGACATGATTAGTCTTGATAGTATAAATGAAATTATCTTGTTTGAATAATTTGGAGTCATGTTTTCAAATTCATACATGAGGTAAATTTTCATAATCTATTTTCCTAAAAATTGATCAATTATGTTTAATATAGTCAACAACTATTCATACTTTCTACAGGTGTGTATATTACTACAATATAAATGGAAAAACAAGCTAAAAATAATTTGGAATCATTAATCTTGCTATCATTTCTATGTTATAAGTTAATTTGGGAATGAAAGAAATATAAAAGGAAGACTAAGAATGGTGTTAGAAAATATAATAACATATAACAGACTTTTCTTGACACCTACAATGCATGGGTAAAACTTTAAGTCTAATCAAATAAAACATATTTTTATTTTTTCAGTACTTATTTTTTTAGGAAGCACTAGATGTTCATCTCACTCAATTTAGACACCATGAATATTTATTTTTTGGATCCAAAAAATGGATTTCCAACAAAACAACCACAAATAATACCCATTGTGAATTTTTAATGCATTACAATCAATATTTTATTGATAAAATCCAAATTATACATCTTCATTTATATTTTAATGATAATTTTGTTATTATAGGGAGATCTATAAATATCATCTAATTCATTATATGGGTCAGTCACATAATAAGAGAGGATTTTAGATTTATACTAATAGAGATGGATTAAGGTATATATAATTAGAGTTAAATCTCAGAAAATATTACAAAATAATTTAATTATTTTGGTAAATATTTTTGTAGTGTCTAGAACAAAATGATGACAATGATTAAACATATTAGGTTTATAATTATATGAAATATATTATACACCATAAAAAAATATCATCCCTAAATAGGTATTTCCAAAGGTAATTATAATTTCATTTAATATATATTTTAATCATTTATTTTTCTATATTTCATTAGTACGATAAGGGTTTCTGACTGTCTATGTACTAAAAAAATAAGTATATTTTTTAGATATGAGTGGGCATAGTATGTGGTGTTAAAATGGTTTCTGACATCATGTTGAGGTGATTACCTATTATGTTTGTAATTTTTTTTTATTTCACAGAGATCACAATTTTTTAAACACATGCCAATCTAACATGCGATGTGATTAGTAAGACTCTAAGTTCATGTTCACAATAAAAATGTCATTTTAATCTAAAACACAATTCATATTTCCAAAATCGAGAAAACTAGCTCATAATTTCTTGATGATTTTGTAAAATGACTAATAATTCATTTTTTACATATAGGAATTGGTTGTACATCAATCCAACACACAACATTGCCGATATGACTCATAGTGCTTGTTTTCAATGTAAAAGTGTTATTTTAGTTTGGAACATGATTCACATTGATAAAACTGATAAACTGAGATCATATTGCCTTGATACTTTAGAAAAAAATTATAATTCATTTTTGACGTGTATGAACTTACTTCATGTCAATCTGATACATAATGTGACCGATATAACGGAAAGTGCATGTTTTCACCATAAAAGTGCCATTTTAGTCTAAAACAAGATTCACATAACCAAAATGAGGAAAAAAACCATGGTTTTTCTTGTTAATTTAGCAAAATGATCCATAATTAATCTTTATGTATATGAATTGATCACATGTCAATCCGACACACAATATGGATGGTATGACTCAAAATGCATGTTTTCCATATAAAAGTTTCATTTTAGTCTAAAACATAATTCATAAATAAAAAACCAAGAAAACAAGCTCATATTATCTTGATACATTATAAAAACAATATATAATTAATTTTTGATGTGTGGTAATTGACCACACATCAATCAATGTGGCCACTATGACTCAAAATACGTGTTTTCACATTAAAAGTTCCATTTTACTCTAAAAGATGTGTTACATATCCAATAATGATAAAAGGAGTTTTTATTATCTTGATAATTTTCCAAAAAATGATCCATATTTAATTTATGATGTATAGGAATATACCGCACATAAATTTGAATCCTGATATGTTTTGTATGACTCAATGTTCTTGTTTTTAATATAAAAGTGCCATTTTAGTCTAAAACATGAATCACATAGAAAAAACTGAGAAAAAGGGCTTTGATTGTATTGATACCTTAGGAAAATGATCCAAAGTTAATTTTTTATGCTTAAGAATTGACCACATATCAATATGACACACGATGTATCTGATATGACTCAAAGTGCATGTTTTCACATTGAAAAACTATTATTTTTCTCTAAAATGCGTATCACATTGACAAAACCAATAAAGCAAGATTGGATTAACTTGGTACTTTCGAAAAATGATAATTAATTATTTTTTTATGTGTAGGAATTGACTGGACATCAATTTGACACGTGATGTGGTCGGCATGATTCAAAGTGTGTGTTTTCAATATAAGTGTTATTTTAGTCTAAAACGTGATTCACATGTCCAAAACCAAGAAAATGAGCTCAAACAGTCTTCATATTTTAATAAAGTAATATATATTTCATTTTTGATGTGTAGGGATTGAATTAATGCCAATCTAAAAGCATGATGATACTGGTATGACTCAAAGTGCATGTTTTCAAAAAAAAAGTGTCATTTTAGTATAAAATGAGAGCCGCATAGACAAAATAGATAAAAATAACTCACATTTTCTTGATACTATAGGAAAATGATTCATAATTCATTTTTTATGTATAGGAATCGACTACATTTCAATCAGACATATGATGTTGTTGTGATGACTCAAAGTGTATATTCTTAATATAAAAGTTCCATTTTAGCCTAAAACATGATTCAAATTGAAAAAATAAATAAAACATGCTCAAATTGTATTAATAATTTAGTAAAATGATCCATAATTCCTTTACGATGTGTGAGAATCGACTACACATGAATATGACATGTGATGTGGCTAGTATGACTAAAAGAGAATGTTTTCACATTAAAAAGTATCATTTTACTTCAAGACATACATCACATAGACAAAACTGAGAACACTAAATCAGATTATCTTGATAATTAATGAAAATGATCTATAATTCATTTGTAACATGAAGGAATTAAATGTATTTTAATCTGACACACATCATCATTGGTATGACTTAAAGTGCTTGTTTTTCATATAAAAGTGTCATTTTAGTCTAAAACCTGATTCACATATCCAAAAACAATAAAATGAGCTCGTACTATCTTGATACCTTAGGGAAACGATTCATAATTCTTTTTTAATGTGTGGTAATTGACCACACATCAATTCAACACATGATGTTACTGATACGACCTAAAATTAATGTTCTTAATAGAAAAGTAAAATTTTATTCTAAAACATGATTCAGAAAGAAAAAAACAAGAAAAATAGCTTGAATTATCTTCAGACATTTGGAGAATGATCTATAATTAATTCTTGATGTGTTGAAATCAACCTCACATCAATCTGACACACAATGTGGCCAGTATGACTCAAAATGCATATTTTCACATAAAAAAGGTTTCATTATAATCTAAAACATGCATCATAGAGTGAAAACTGAGAAAATGAGCCCATATTGTCTTGATACTTTAGCCCAAAAATATATAATTTATTTCTGGTATGTATGAATCAACCACATGTCAGTGTGACACATGATGTGGATGGTATGAATTAAATTTCATGTTTACATAATGTCATTTTAGTCTAAAACACTATTCACATAGCCAAAATGAGTAAACAAGCTCAAATTTCCATGATATATTAGGAAAATGATCCACAATTTATTTTTGTTTAATAGGAATCGTCTGCACATCAATCCAAAACACAATGTGATCAGCATGACATAAAGTTATTGTTTTCAACATAAAAGTGTCATTTTAGTTTTAAACTCGATTCACATAGCCAAAACCAAGTTATAAATCTTGGATTGTCTTGATAGTTTAGGATAAAAATCTTAAATTCACTTATGATGTGTAGAAATTAGCCTCAGATCAATCTGATATATGATGTGGAAAGTATGACTCAAAGTGTGGGTTTTCAATATAAAAGTGTCATTTTAGTCTAAAATGGATTCAGATATCCAAAACTAAGGAAAACAGTTCCAATTATATTGAATCTTTAAGAAAATGATACATAATTCATTTTTTTATGTAGTAATTGACCACACAACAATCTAACACACAATGTAGTCGATATGGATCAAATTTCAATATTAAAGTGTCATTTTAGTTTAAAATATACATCACATTGTCAAAACCAAGAAAAAACATGGTTTGTTTTCTAACTTTATGAAAACAATCCATATATGACAAAAGGAGTCTCAATAAGCGTTAACGGATACCCCCGATAGAAGACGTGAACCTCGTTCATGTATGGTGTACAAGCTTTAATAACTAATAATATAATTAATGTAATTAATTACATCAACTAATAAAAATAAAAAATAACTAATTAATATAATAAATAAATAATAATACAATTAGTATATTACAATTTAAATACAATATTATTAATTAATGATATAATTATTAAAAACAATTTAAGTAATTAAGATATTAACTGACAAAATCATTAATATATTCAATAATTAAAAATATAATTTTTATATATTATTAATTAAAAATACAATAAATAAATCATAGTAAAATTATTAATTAATATTATAATTTCCAATTAATAATATAATAAAAATATAATCATTAATAATTTAATGGAGGGTGGATGTGGGTTGGGAGTTTCTATCTCTAAGAGAACATGGAGATTCATGATTCATCCCACAGTCGTGGATCATGAATTCTATTTTGATCCCAAATATGTTTTCATTGGTTTGAAAAAGATGTTTATTACTCTTAATTATTTCAAATCTCAATGGGTTGCAACATATTTTAAAGAAGGACTTCTCCCTGGTGGGAACCCTTGCTTTTTCTCTGATTTTAGGAATGACTCAAGTCTATTGAATAAAAGAATCACAAAAAATTAAACACTTGCAGTAGTTGAAGAAATTAATGGAATCCTTATGGTGTGGATTGCAGAGTTCAAGAACTCTATTATTATATGTCTAATGCTTCCAATGGAAGGTAAACACTAGACTCTTGGGGAACTGTAGAAGTGTCTTCTCTCGATCTGGGGTTTTGAAGGTTGGCGAATCACCTCTATTGGTGAGGGGAATTTTCCTATTTCTTTTACCTTAAGTGATCTCAAACTCAAGGCTTGGGGAATGAGATTTGTTTCTCTCAAGCCAAGTTTCCTTCGCATTCAAAATTGGGAACCTTTCCTCAACCTTGATCTAGTTACGAATTCCATAACACAAACTTCGATTCGTTTTTTAAAGGTTGGGGCTGAAGCCTCGATTATTATTTAAAGAAAAAACGTTTTTTGAAATGGGTTGAGGGAGACCCATTAAATATCCCGAAGTCCTAAGACCAAGTGGTCTAAATACAAGGCCTAAAAGCCCATTTTTTTGGACCAAAGGGCCCTTCTGTGAATAGTACTGCTATAGTACCCAGGGCTGCTACAGTACCACCCCCACTACAGTTCCAGCTACAGTGCCTCTACTGCTATAGTGCCCCCACTGCTATAGTTCTTCCACTACTGCAGTATTGCTACAGTGACATTCTACAGTGCTACTATAGTACCTGGAAATTTGCCACTACCCAGATTTGATCATGGGTCTTCTGGATTTGTATTCGTGGACTTAGTTGGGTTTTTTTGGCATTTCCAAATTCTTTGGTATATGACATCGACTGTGGGGGTGCCCATAAAATTTTATAAACAAAAAAATCATTCCAGGTGTGGGTGTTTTTCAAGAATCCTTGTAGAAATATATCTTTCAAATGTTCCTCTCATTACTGTGGTTTTACTCAAATCTGATCATAGGTTGGAATTATGAATCAAATATGAGAAGGTCCTTATTTTCTATATAAAATTAAATTGTATTGAGCATGGTTCAAAAAAATATTTCCGAAATCTACAATACATGAATTCAATGAGAATTAAAAACTCAATTGAGGAGTGAAAACACAAAATCTAAACTAATAGAGGGGGTAAAAATCTAAATTCACAAAATATTGGCTATTCAAAAATTCATGTAGCTGTAGATACTCCTGATGATGTCAAAAGGAACTCCTACAATGCACCAGAGGGCCCTTTTAAATTTAAGTGTCATCATAAGAGGTACATTGGTTTGTCTTGGGATGACATTGTATGTGAGGGACATGCAGAGCCTAGTGATGATGATCAATCAGTGTGTGAGGCTGAAGCGCAACTAGTTGTTGATGCTAATTTCTAAAAAGATCATGATATGCTTCCATCCAAAGATTTCAAATACAAAGCAGGTCACCACTTTGGTTAAACCAAGGAAGACTGGGATCATCCCTACTCACCAAAAAAGGTCCCCGGGCGGGGGAGCTCTTCATTAAGTGGACCTGCTTTCACATGTGTCCCCTCAATAAGATAATTATACATCCAACAAGAGCTTAGAGATGGGACTTACCACTTTGAGGGACACTAATCCAAACATAGTAATTGACCGAAAAAAAGAGAATCCTAAGGTTCTTTCTAAGCAGTTTTCTCACGCGACTTCTACACATGTTAATGATACAACATCATCCCTGGACATAAATAACAAGAGGGATCCTCTATCTAATAGTATGAGAGTATACATGGATGAATAGGGTCTCCAAATTTTCATCCCTAATAAATCAAAATCTTGTGTGCCTCTATCTGAACATGCGCGGACCTATCATACACTGTTACAAAATCATACTAGTGAAGTGGCTCACAATATTGGACATGAGTCAGACCATGTGTCCTTGAATAACTCACATAATCTCTTTTCAGTAAGTTTAGCTACCGCAAATTCCCTAGACAATAAGGAATTACATATTTATCTTGATTCCCCCTTACACATGGACTATCCAATTCCAAACAGAATGAGTGGTGATGGTTTTTAGATGATATAGAGGTCTTACCCACCCCATTTTTCCAAATTAATGAAAACTATTTACGATTCTTTTTCTAAGGCCTCATTTGAGTATTGTGAAACTACACAGGTTAAAAACTCTAATGTCAAACCTCTATAGGATCATGAAGGTGACAGGTTTCTTGGAGGCCTTAGAGAAAAAGTGGCATAATGGTTTGTTTCATAGCTTGAATTCATTTTTTCCATGATGGAAACAGATATATTCAGTTATATAGACTACCTCATAGTCTAGAATTTTTGATCAATAAACATTGAGGATGTCTTCTGATCCAACTCATAGATGGACTATTGAGACCTATCCTAGAAATTTTGGATCGGCTCTATCCCAGATGACTCCTCTGATTCATCATCGGTTAAATATTTTGAGTCACCTCAAAATAACCAAAACATGGTGAAGAGTTCGACATCCAAGGGGAAGAGTTTGAAATCCTAAAAATTTAGGAAATAGATGGTCCTACAGGAATTGAATTCTTATGGTTGGTTTTTATTTTTTACATGGGGAATTTTATAGTTTGTTGGACCCCGTCACATACTTCTGTATTATTCTCCTTTTTAATAAATTTTGGGGATGCATGCTTGGGTCTCTAAGTCCATGGCTCAGCTGTCTGGGAATTAATAATATAATTAATAATATAACTAATATTATCACTAATATATTTATTAAATAACAATATAATTTATCATATTTGGATAATACAACATTAAAATTAAAATTTGTTTATTTTTTTTATATTTTCACTAAAATAAAAATTGATTTTATTTTATGGACACACTTTTGTACAGAGTTCAGTTGATCATTAAAAACACGCTATAATAGTTTTTTATATTGGGTAATAATTTTTTTTGATAAATTTTAAATATTAAATCAATGTAAATATTTTTTTTATGAAATTATTTAATGTAAATATTGAATTGAAATGATGGTGAAATGTAATATTTTTATTGAAATTGTGTTTAATTATAATATTTATATTGTTTTTTATATGATTTATAATTTCTATTTTTTCTATTAGGGTTGTTTTCAACACTAAAATAAGTGCTAATAAAGAACGCATAATTTTTAGAGTGATTAACTTATCAGTGTTTTTAACACTGACAATAACAATTTCTAGAACTTACTATGATCATATTTTTATTAGTGCACCCAACCAGCCTTATGCATTGATTTATAAAAAGATGATTATTGGTGGTTAGTTGGTAAAGTTCAATGAAAAGTTCACAAAGAATTTCATGTTATTATTACCTAAAAAAGAATGTTAAATATCGAATGACTCATCAGTTCCTTTCCATTAAATCGACATATATGGGTTAGCCCTTTGCAACCCAATGATATTGAAACCAAAACCATGTATCATCATGCATGTGTTAGTTTTGACCAGAATCTATTAATATTGAATTATTTAATTATATAGAATAAATCCTTTCATTCATGTGGTTTTTAACATTGCACATGTTGATCACATTTTTAAATGCCAATTATGAGCATACTTCCATGTATAATTGATGTGTACAGGTGGCACTACCAAATGATTGAAGTGATAATATTTTATTTATTATTATCCATAGTTTGGATAATAATAACAATTATTGACCTTTTAAAATATTTATAATTATAGAGAACCGAATCTTGACGTACATGAATATTACATTACTTTTGCGGAATACTTAATACATAATAAAAACAAACACACAAGGATCGTAATAGTTTAGTGTCTTTGGAAACTCGGAATAAAATCTTCTAATCGTGGTAAAAGATCTTCAACATCTCCCAATAAAGATCTTCCCTTTTTTTTTCTTACCTAAAACCTTTTTTATATCCTAGGGAAAAGAAAACATAAAAGGGTGAGCTCAAATGCTCAGTAAGGGTAAACAAAAGAAATATCTATCACATCATTTTCATAAGAACATAACATTTTGGAAATCTTAACCTGCAAAAGAGAGCATAATTTCATAACATGGGATAAATCATAGTAGTGAAATGAAATCCCAATAATCATAACATAAAACATGAAACTTTGTGGCATACACACATAATCATAGAGAATCATATCTTATTATTCAAGACTCATTGCCAAGACTATCTTAGTGGACAAAGTCCATTTCTGAACCGAGTCACCCTCATTTCAGTCCCGTTTCACTGAACCGGTATAACCTACCATTCCAGCCATGTCTATCTCATGAGATATAAAATCTTTACCCAATGAATTGGAGGTATATATAGGTCCCACCCATCTCATAATGAAACCATTCTTATGTGTGCCACAAAAATCATAAATCATACATCATTTCATAACCCATGTAGTAAAAATGGGATTCGTAAACATCGTGACATCATAAAACAACTCATATAAGATAAAGGAATTCATAAAAATAATTCCATCACAACATAACCAAATCAATGTAATAGTAGGGATAGAAAAAAAACCCTATGTTATCTTAGATGGAAAATAATTTTGATAAAACACTTGAAATGAATTCTTGAGGAAAATAACCTTTCTTCTTCAAAATCAATTTTTTTTTACAAAACGTCATGAAATATTAAAAGAAAGAGATTTTATTGAAAATAGTCATGAAATATTTTGGAGGAAGCTTCATGAAAATAAGGCTTTATAAAACTGTAAAAATCTGTTCGTGCCGTATAAGTTAAAAAAAACATTCTTCGTACTTTTGTCGAAAAAGTCAAAAAGTACCTCGTATGAAAAATGACAAAAGATTACTTTCATATCTTTTACTAAAAACACACCGAAGGGTAAAATTGGATATAAAATATTTTATAAGAATATAAATATTACATATTTAGGAAACATGGATGTGGATGATAAAATACACCCCAGTAAATTTCAAAGTATAAACAATCTCGGATAAAAATGAGATTGTGATATTTTCCCTTACCTTTGGTCCGATAAGCTTTGTACATGTCTGAACCTCCTGTATAATGATTTAAATAATGTTATTGACTTATTACAGAATCATACTTATTTTTATGATATCATATATGGTCATATTCTTAGCTTATTATTAGTAATATTTCATTACTACTTGTTATTCGGGTGTTTATTACTTTTTGTTCTTATGCGTGTTTCGTCGAATAAATTCTTAATCTTCTCTTTAGGTTATAGATACCTCATTTACAGAATGGTATTAGTGTAATATATATCATATTAATTCATTCAATTCATTTATATAATCATTATGAAATGAAGATCATGTAGAATGAGTCGCATCACATCGTGGAGACGGTATTCCGTATGTACGCACGAGTGATGATATCGTTCCTATGATCGTGGAATTGTATTGGAGTGTATGTATACTATTTCAGAATCAATATCACTTTATAATAGTCATATATAGTAATTATTTACACCATTATACCCATCCAAGTAAGGTGGTGGTGGAAAATAGATTACACCACGGCGTGGAGACGGTATTCCATACGTACGCACATTACCTCTTCTTTGAAGTGCTTCTTTGAAACAACTAAAGAAGAAGAAGTGGAAGAAGAAGAAGTGGAAGAAGAAATAATGATGAAATAATGATACTGATGTTATTACTTCATAATGAAACAACTAAAGAAGAAGAAGTGGAAGAAGAAATAATGATGAAAGAATCGGTAACAGACATTACCTCTTCTTTGAAGTGCTTCTTTGAGATCTCCCTTTAGGGCATATAATTGGTCTTTTAGGAAGACCATAAACTCTAGGATGTTTCTAGGGAAGTGGAGAGAATAAATTGGCAGGGGTTGGCTGATCTTGAAGGCTCAAAGTGGTGTGAGTAAGAGGGGGAGGAGGTTCCCTTTTATAAGGGAGGAGAGGGGTACCTTTGGAATAACAAAAAATATTATTTTATTATAAAGTCAAGTTCGGTTTTAAATAGCTCTAAATTGTTTTATTTCGAGTCTAAGGTGGTGATGGGTCGAAATCCTATCATACAATAGAATTTAGATAAGTTTAGGTTCCTATTTTAACCTTATCATTTAGATTTAACATTAAGATAAATAATTTTACTTTTACCGTGTCTTCTTGTGTTCTTATACTATAAGGTTAATAAACTTACTATATCAAGCCAAAAGAACCCCAAGTTGTTTATTATTAATATATATAACCTTATCTAAGTCATTTGGCCGAAGCTTAGATTTTTAGGAATAAAATAACAATTAATAATATAATATTTGTTTTAAAAACTATTTTATGTCAATTTTGACACTATTTAGTAATTGATTTTTGTGAAAATCATAACAGAATGATAAGTTCAAAAAAAGTTAATTAAATCAATACTAACATGTCATATTAACCTAGAAAATTAATGTAATTCATAAAAAGTCTAAAATTATATTTATTTGGGTATTTATAACATCAATTATGTCAATATTTCATTAATAAGATAATTACTGCATCATCGTTGTGTCATAAATAAATTAAATTATTTAATGTCTAAAAATTACAAATAAAATACCATTATGTAGGAAAGCTTTTTATATTTCTAATGAATATTTATAGTCGAATTTATCTTATGTATGACTCCATATTAAAAATGATTTAGTTATTAAACTTGGATTTAAACTATTTTAACCCTTCTTTAAATAAATTAATAATAAATGTCCTAATCTAATCCAAGTGGGCCTAAATGGTCATATTTTATTCCTAAGGTTGTTTTTGGTCGAATTAAACTTGTCCAATAGAATTAATACATGTGTTAGGGTAATAATAATATCATTTTTATCCTTAATTACCCTATTTACTTTTAACCGTGGTAAAAAAAGATAAAAAGTTACTATTCACCAAAAATTATTTTCATCATATTGAACCACATTTTAGTCCTTGATATTAACCGTGTCTCTCGGATTTTCGAAATTCCACTCACAGAAGCGGTAAAATTAAGTTTTATGAAAAATTCAGTTTTTTAACTATCATTTAGTGGTTTCACTATTCATGAAAAATTGAAAGTTTTCAGAAAAATACCAAAAATTAGACCTAAGCTATATTTGATATTAAGAATTCAAAAATGATGTCTATTTTACCAAATTCAGAACATATCAGTTGCATTAATTAATTTAAAAATTAGTTCCCGTCGTCAAAACAAATAGCGTGTTTTTAAGAGATAATAACTATCAAAAGATTGACACTTGTTTATAAATGGTTTAAATGTGAAATTACATCGAATGACCAACATTGTATTAAATTGTAAAAATATATTCTAAATATACTTTAAAACCACTCAAATTAATAATTTATCACTATTAATTATTTCGATTGAAAAAGTTGTTTTTAATTAAAATTTAGTAATTTTCACTATTCATCAAAATATGTAAGTTATCCGAAAAGTACCAAAATTTCACCCTAAGCTAATGTCGATATTCCAAATCCAATAATGAAATCCATTTTGAAAAATAAAATTTACAAAATTTCAAAAAGTGGTTATTACTATTCATTACAGCTAGTTTTATTAATATTTTAATAGCATATCATTGTTTAGCGAAACTTGGTATTGCGTACAACACACGCTATCGCGGAAGGTCGCACTTGCCTGTAATGCAAGCCAAGTCAGGGTTGCGTGTTGTGCAAGAATCCTTAATTATTTCATAATCCATCCATATTTCATTTATACATTGAATATATATATATACTCAATGTTGCGTAGAATAACTATTATCAAAATTGTGTGTAACACAATCCAAGAATTGTGTTGAGTATACTGCAAGCTAATACGGTGTTGCGTATAACACATGGTAATCTTGGTGTAGCATACAAAAAAAGACATTAAAAGAATATTTTTCATAAAATCTCGGGGTGTTACATTCTACCCCCCTTAAAATGAATTTCACCCTCGAAATTCGTCGGGGTTATAAATGGTATAATATTCGAAAGTTTCTTTAATATAAGCCCATATCGTAAAAAAAGAATACCAAAACCAATCTTTAAAAACAAAAGTATGAAACGTAACGGTTACCCAAATAAACTAATCACTGGGTTTCCACATAGGTGAAAATATGGATATGGAAGAGAAATATAACCATCCTATTCTGACGGAGAGTGGTAGAGAACATGGCTATGGAAAAGCCAGCAATCACAAAGCCATAAATTTGTGACGATATAAGGTACCATCTGATTCATCAGATATAAGAGCACTAGGATAACATTTTTGGTTTTCAAGATCATTTACCTAAAGTTGATGAAATTGGAATTAGAAGAAATACTTTCGTGATTTTGGTATAGTCTCACCATTTGTCGTTCTTTGGAAAATTTTCACTTCATCTCTTAAAGAAATGAAGTTGAATTTTTCATTCGTGATGTGTTAGCAAATCATGTGATAGAATGATGGGTCATTCCATCTGTCTCAAACAAAAGGTTAGAAAAGTTATCAAAAAATATATAAGTCCATCTATAGTGATATTAATCATATATGGTTCCTAAAATGAACTTATACTTCATATATCATACCGCTTAATAAAATAAAACTAGTTTCTAATAAACAGGGACTTCCTATAGGCTAGTGGTAGGCGATAAAGGCCAGTCGCACTTTGGTTGTGGGTTCGATTCCCACGGCCTTGTCCGACGCAATGTGCTGTCGCCCGTCCTGCAGGTTGTCCTTTTTCTAAAACTAAATTACTATAACATCACATAAATAATATCAAAAAAAGTTCTATCCTTAAACAATACTAACTTATGGTTAACATAATCTATTCCAATCTTTAGGCTTATCTAAAATACTTCGGTCCATGCTCATAGTATAAAGAAAATGATTACTTGAAATGTCGTCAACCAAGCATGTGAATACCATCATTTATCCCTCATATATCTTGTTGGTCACATTCCAATCATGTGAATACCTTAATGATGTATTCTCTTGAAAAAATGAATACCCATTAAACCTTAGTGAAAACATGAATGCTGTCAAAAGTTAACTCTTTCCACATACCAAAATCCAAAAATTCTATATACTCAAACCATGATATAAACTTCTCCTTATATCAGTCATGAGCTCATGAATACTATCAAACATTTAATTTCCTCCTTATCCCTTCATTATGCGCATATCATCTACATTCCAAAAATATCTGAATAACCTTTCAAGGATACTGGTAACATTAATCATACACTTTCAAAACTCAAGGAAAGACAACAGTGTAACAATCCGTAGATGTCTCTTTATTCCATAGTACCATGAGATTACTTACACAACGTTACACATGATAAACATGTAATCATTCCACTACATTCTTAAACCATTGACCGAGCTTCAACAATTCTTTCATCTCACATATCATTTTTAGTCTCTTCATCATCATCCACATAAATACTACCCATACGACCATACTGATTCTCTTCATGAGACTTTCCCTTAGGGAATTGGTTTGCATAATGCCTGTACATTCCACATTTAAAACATTTAACCATTGTTGATGTCGTAGCAATACCACTGTCCTCATCCCTGGTCTTAATAGAACTTTTTACTTTGCACTTACTGGCTTTGTGTCCTTCTTTTCCACAACCAAAGCATCTTCCAGTTCCTTTGAAACATTCTCCTTGATGCCTCTTCCCACATGATTTACATAGGGGAAATTGAACATTCTTTCCGCTATGATCATCATGAAACTCCATATTTCTCTTATTATCCGAGTCAGGAAACTTACCAAATTTTACTTTATTGATCATATTATGAGATTTCTGATTCGGCATAATAATGATGTTTGGACTTTCAAATCAAATTTCATTTGGTTGCTCGTGAATAATATCATTCCATTGTCCATCATATCCTCCATTATCGTGAATCATCTTGTTTCCAGCCATTTTCTAAAACCCAAAAAGAATAGTGTGAGAGGTAAAAATCATAATAAAGCGGGAGTAACTTCAATATCTAACATCTTTGGTTTAATCTAATATCGTTACCATAGTTATAGTACTATATCTTATACGTATACTTATCCTTAGAGACATCCCTAGACATACCTTAGAAATATCTCTAGGGATCTCACTAACGTTTTCGCATCCTAGTTTCCAAAGGTTGACTGAACTTTTCCTCTGATACCAACTGTAAAGACCCGAAGCTTGACGTACATGAATATTACATTACTTTTGAGGAATACTTAATACATAAGAAAAACAAACACACAAGGACCGTAATAGTTTAGTGTCTTTGGAAACTCAGAATAAAATCTTCTAATCGTGGTGAAAGATCTTTAACATCTCCCAATAAAGATCTTCCATTTTTTTTCTTACCTAAAACCTTTCTTTATATCCTGGGGAAAAGAAAACATAAAAGGGTGAGCTCAAATGCTCAGTAAGTGTAAACAAAAGAAATATCAATCACATCATTTTTATAAGAACATAACATTTTGGAAATCTTAACCTGCAAAAGAGAGCATAATTTCATAACATGGGATAAATCATAGTAGTGAAATGAAATCCCAATAATCATAACATAAAACATGAAACTTTGTGGCATACACACATAATCATAGATAATCATATCTTATTAGTCAAGACTCATTGCCAAGACTATCTTAGTGGACAAAGTCCATTTCTGAACTGAGTCACCCTCATTTCAGTCCTGTTTCACCGAACCGGTATAACCTACCATTCTAGCCATGTCTATCTCATTAGATATAAAATCTTTACCCAATTCATTGTAGGGAGATGTAGGTCCCACCCATCTCATAATGAAACCATTCTTATGTGTTCCACAAAAATCATAAATCATACATCATTTGATAACCCATGTAGTAAAAATGGGATTTGTAAACATCGTGACATCATAAAACAATTCATATAAGATAAAGGAATTCATAAAAATAATTCCATCACAACATAACCAAATAAATGTAATAATAGGGATAGAAACAGAACCCTATGTTATATTAGATGGAAAATAATTTTGATAAAACACTTGAAATGAATTCTTGAGGAAAATATCCTTTCTTCTTCAAAATCAATTTCTTTTCACAAAACGTCATGCAATTTTAAAAGAAAGATATTTTATTGAAAATAGTCATGAAATATTTTGTAGGAAGATTCATGAAAATAAGGCTTTATAAAACAGTAAAAATCCGTTCGTGCCATATACGTTAAAAAAACATTCTTCATACTTTTGTAGAAAATGTCAAAAGTACCTCGTACGAAAAACGACAAAAGATTCCTTTCATATCTTTTACTAAAAACTCACCGAAGGGTAAAATTGGATATAAACTATTGTATAAGAATATAAATATTACATATTGAGGAAACATGGATGTGGATGATAAAATACACCCCAGTAAATTTCAAAGTATAAACAATCTCGGATAAAAATGAGATTGTAATATTTTCCATTACCTTTGGTCTGATATGCTTTGTACGTGTCCAAACCTCCTGTATAATGATTTAAATACTGTTATTGACTTATTAAAGAATCATACTTATTTTTATGATATCAAATATGGTCATATTCTTAGCTTATTATTAGTAATATTTCATTACTACTTGTTATTCGGGTGTTTATTACTTTTTGTTCTTATGCGTGTTTTGTCGAATAAATTCTTATTATTCTCTTTATGTTATAGATACCTCATTTACAGAATGGTATTAGTGTAATATATATCATATTAATTCATTCAATTCATTTATATAATCATTATGAAATGAAGATCATGTAGAACGAGTCGCATCACATCGTGGAGACGGTATTCCGTACGTACGCACGAGTGATGATATCGTTCTTATGATTGTGGAATTGTATTGGAGTGTATGTATAATATTTCAGAATCAATATCACTTTATAATAGTCATATATAGTCATTATTTACACCATTATACCCATCCAAGTAAGGTGGTGGTGGACAATAGATTACACCACGGCGTGGAGACGGTATTCCGTACGTATGCACGCGCGGTGATTTCTTTTTCCATAGGATGGATAGATGGTGAAATAGGGTTGTTTAATACTTATAATAACATATCAGTATATGAGTGATACTGATGTTATTACTTCATAATGAAACAACTAAAGAAGAAGAAGTGGAAGAAGAAATAATGATGAAAGAATCGGTAACAGACATTACCTCTTCTTTGAAGTGCTTCTTTGAGATCTCCATTTAGGGCATAAAATTGGTCTTTTAGGAAGACCATAAACTCTAGGATGTTTCTAGGGAAGTGGAGAGAAGAAATTGGCAGGGGTTGGCTGAGCTTGAAGGCTCAAAGTGGTGTGAGGAAGAGGGGGAGGAGGTGCCCTTTTATAAGGGAGGAGAGGGTTACCTTTGGAATAACAAAAAATATTATTTTATTATAAAGTCATGTTCGGTTTTAAATAGCTCCAAATTGATTTATTTCGAGTCTAAGGTGTGGATGGGTCGAAATCCTATCATCCAATAGAATTTAGACAAGTTTAGGTTCCTATTTTAACCTTATCATTTAGATTTAACATTAAGATAAATAATTTTACTTTTACCGTGTCTTCTTGTGTTCTTATACTATAACGTTAATAACCTTACTATATCAAGCCAAACGAACCCCAAGTTGTTTATTATTAATATATATAACCTTATCTAAGTCATTTGGGAGAAGCTTAGATTATTACCAATAAAATAACAATTAATAATATAATATTTGTTTTAAAAACAATTTTATGTCAATTTTGACACTATTTAGTAATTGATTTTTGTGAAAATCATAACAGAATGATAAGTTCAAAAAAAGTTAATTAAATCAATACTAACATGTCATATTAACCTAGAAAATTAATGGAATTCATAAAAATTCTAAAATTATATTTATTTGGGTATTTATAACATCAATTATGTCAATATTTTATTAATAAGATAATTACTGCATCATCGTTGTGTCATAAATAAATTAAATTATTTAATGTCTAAAAATTAAAAATAAAATTCCATTATATAGGAAAGCTTTTTATCTTTCTAATTAATATTTATAGTCAAATTTATCTTATGTATAACCCCATATTAAACATGATTTAGTTATTAAACTTTGATTTTAACTATTTTAACCCTTCTTTAAATAAATTAATAATAAATGTCCTAATCTAATCCAAGTGGGCATAAATGGTCATATTTTATTCCTAAGTTTGTTTTTGGTCGAATTACACTTGTCCAATAGAATTAGGACATGTGTTATGGTAATAATAATATCATTTTTACCCTTAATTACCCTATTTACTTTTAACCGTGGTAAAAAAGGTAAAAAGTTACTATTCACCAAAAATTATTTTAATCTCATTGAACCACATTTTAGTCCTTGATATTAACTGTGTCTCTCAGTTTTTTGAAATTCCACTCACAGAAGCGGTAAAATTATTTTTTATGAAAAAATCAGTTTTTTAACTACCACTTAGTGGTTTCACTATTCATGAAAAATTGAAAGTTTTCAGAAAAATACCAAAAATTAGGCCTAAGCTATATTTGATATTAAGAATTCAAAAATGATGTCTATTTTACCAAATTCATAACATATCAGTTGCATTAATTAATTTAAAAATTAGTTACCGTCGTCAAAACAAATAGCGTGTTTTTAAGAGATAATAAATATCAAAAGATTGACACTTGTTTATAACTGGTTTAAATGTGAAATTACATCCAATGACAAAAATTGTATTAAATTGTAAAAATATATTCTAAATATACTTTAAAACCACTCAAATTAATAATTTATCACTATTAATTATTTCGATTGAAAAAGTTGTTTTTAATTAAAATTTAGTAATTTTCACTATTCATCAAAATATGAAAGTTATCCGAAAAGTACCAAAATTTCACCCTAAGCTAATTTCAATATTCCAAATCCAATAATGAAATCCATTTTGAAAAATAAAATTTACAAAATTTCAAAAAGTGGTTATTACTATTCATAACGGCTAGTTTTAATAATATTTTAATACCATATCATTGTTTAGCGAAACTCGGTATTGCGTACAACACACGTTATCGCGGAAGGTCGCGCTTGCGTGTAATGCAATCCAAGTCAGGGTTGCGTGTTGTGCAAGAATCCTTAATTATTTCATAATCCAACCACTTTTCATTTATACATTGAATATATATTTATATATATACTCAATGTTGCGTAGAATAACTATTATCAAAATTGTGTGTAACACGATCCAAGAATAGTGTTGCATATACTGCAAGCTAATACGGTGTTGCGTATAGCGCAAGGTAATCTTGGTGTAGCATACAACACAAGACATTAAAAGAATATTTTTCATAAAATCTCGGGGTTTTACAATAATATTATAATTTTAATTGAAAATTTTGATCATCTACTAATTTATCAGTCTTTAGGGACCTTTTTCTTTGGATGTGAGTTCCCCCTACAGATTTGGAGAGAGAGTCATCCCATACAGGTTGGATGTATCATCACATATCTAGAAGGTAAATGGATGAGGAAATAATATTCCATCTTTTTTTATTTTAATATTATAAACCCTACTTATGAAAATGAGGGAACTCCCTATCGATATTCAGGTTGTGAATGGGATAATCTTGGTTTGGTTGTAGGGTTCATGTGTCGACTTGATCATTAAATCCCACCTCATGTAAAATCATACAAGAAATATCAGTTTTTTATTAGGTTTTATTCTTTTATTGTGACTTGGGATGATCATAATGGCATCCCCATGCTTCTATCACCATTTACTGTGGAAGGGTTTTTACCTACACCCAGAGTATCGCAACATCTGTACTACAATGATAATGTATCAAGATCTCTAAAACCAAGAACTCTATTATCATTTAGAAAAAAGCCATTATTTTCCCACTAAATTTTATCTATAATATAATTTAACAAATTTCAAAAACTCTTTGGAATTCATATTTTATTCATACAAAAATTCAGTGAAGAAAAGACCAATGAATTGATGAGAACTCCTTTACAAGCTTTGGAAAACATTCCCTCCTTCCACCCTTGAGATGGTGACCTACATACACTTAATCAATGAACATATCCTGATACCACCAAGCATTTAATTTCTTGTTTAATAAATATTATACATAAAAATATTCATCGTATGTACCCTAATAACAACTACATTTAGTACCTTTGAAGTGGAAAGATCAATATTAACATGTTAGAGGTGTAGGTTTTGGAGTGTCAGCTTGAACATATTTTGAGAAGAAAGATTCATAAAAATATACATATGAGATAATGAAAGACATAGTGGTAAAAATGTGATATTTAAAATATTTTATTCTCCATCCTAGTTTGGTGGACCGGTCACAACCACAAATCGTGGCTTAGCCAGCAACAACTTTTATCGGTGCTAAATCGAAAGCACTAATACACTAAAAAATGGATTTTAATGGTGCTATAAAAAGTCATCAGTGGAACTAAAAACACTATTAATATAAGCATCAGTAAAAGAGGTTCCATTTTATTAATGCTATCCAATGAACTGATAAAGACCTATTTTTTCAGTGCTAAAATAAAAGTGCTGATAAAAGTAAAAAAATATATTTTTTTAAATCTGATTTTGTTTAAAAAAAATCGGAGGCCGGGGGAACACACCATTTATTAGTGATAAAATCTCTTTTTAGTGCTACTACACACCCCACAACCCCCACCATAATAGTTCTAGGCACACCCCCTTTAATAGAATTGATCACCCACCTTCACACCCCTTCCCCCCTTTGATTCAAACTTGAGATCTCTCTTTTCCGCGTCTAGACCCTTACCACTCCTACATGTTTCTTTGTTTATGATATATCTTTTTATTTGTATATATATCTAGTTATATTTTTTTATCCATATATTTATTGATATATTAATATATATTTATATGATTATTTTGAAAAACATTTATAAAGTAATTTTTGAGTGTGTATTTATAAATCAATTAAAACATACATACATATAATATATATATGTGTATATATAAATATTATTATAAGTATATTTATTTATTTATATTTATTACATATTAGTATTTATATACATATATTACAAATGCATTTCTGATCATGGATTTGGAAACCCAAATCCACGAACCTACAAAATTTTATTAATAAAATTAAAGACAAGAAAACACACCTAGCATGGCCCGTAGACCCACATTCTTGAAAGACCCAAAATCCAACCACAAAAAGACCCAAAGGCCCAAAAAAACATCAATGCCATACGACTATGATGTCAACCGACACCTGCCAACCATGAAGACCATGCACACCCAACTGCATTGGTGTGGTAAATCAACAAAACACCACCTGAGGACTTCATCGTGAATGAAGTGTGATCGTCCAAGGAAGTTAGCATGACCATCAGTGCCTATCTCTTTTGCAATCATGATCGTCCCCAAATACCAATGTCGAAGATGTCGGTCATCACGTCATCAGTAGGAGAAACTCAACGTCAGTGTCCCATACCACCAACAACTTGTGGTACCCAAGAGTGTCGCACCAACATCATCCCATACCATCGTTAGTCATGCCACAACCTCTAGAAAAAATCAGCCCCAATATTTCTGACAGACTCACCTAGTTTCAGCCCGTGGAGGTGAAAAAATATCCAAGAATGGACACAAAAAACATACCCAACATAGGTCACATCATCCACTTGGTAGAAGACCAAAAGTCCTCTCGCCCCATTCCAATGTTGTCGACAGCCGCATCACAAAGTCTTCACCAGTCTTGTTCTTGAATTCATCCTTATCCCAATCCACAATGTCGCCAATAACTAGATCGGTAGCCCCACAATGCCATCAAGTTCATCATCGTCCTCCGTACAAGGTGGTTCAAGACAAAAAGTTCATCGTCCGCCCGTGAAATCTATCCATCAAAGCCAAAAAACCTGCGAATCCCATCGTTGAGGCATTCCCCTATCTTTGGGATGCCACAGTTGCATTATAGTTGACACCTGAACATTCTCACACCGACTTGGATCCTAGAATCCACATCCAGGATCCCACAAAAATATAACATTGAGAGCCATCTGTCAGTCATCCCTAAACTATTCAGCACGTTGTTGTCTTAATGCAGTCCCTCCTGAAGTCATCACATCATCTCCAGAACTGAGGTCAAAAAACAGAGCCTCACATCCCATGGTTTTTGGTGACATCATGAGAGTCTTTTAATATTTTTTAAATATTAAAAAAAATAGTCGGGTTTAAAGTATTTTTAAAAATACATCCTTAATGCGGCAGCGAAGCCGTTTTTGGCATCAGGTGAAAGACGAAATCAACGATGCCACCTTTTTACTAAAACCAAAAAAATTAATTATTTAATTTAATTTTTATTTACTTTTATTTTTTTATATATATATAAACAAAAAAATAAAATAAAAATAAAATTTTCTGAAATTTTTTTCTGTTATTTAAAATCCAGCAGTACTGTCCTTACAACAGTCTGGATTCTGACAGAATCTCTCACCCAGAGCTCCCTTTTATAAGAGTGCTTACCCTGGAAATTATTCTGCATTTTCGATGTGGGATTCTAGTTCTCCTTTTCCAGCGCAGAACATTCTTCATTTCCGATGTGAGATTCTGTTTTAAGTATGTGACTTTAAAAGACTATAAAATATAAACTATAATAACAATATAAATGATACTTAAAACATTAATTAAACATATAAAAATTGTTGAAAAAAATTTTTCATAATAAATATCGATGAAAAATAGTTTATAAGGTTTCAAAGACACATATTTGAAACATAAAAGTGTTTCAAATACGTGACTTTGAAAGCATATAAAATATAAACTAGAAGATCAACATAAATGAAAATTAAAACATGGATTAAACATATAACAAATAGTTGAAAATATAAATAATTTCTTAAAAAATGTAGATGGAAAATAATTTATAAGTTTCCAAAGACACCTACTTGAAACTTAAAAATGTTTCAAGTACGTGACTTTGAAAGTCTATAAAATATAAACTATATGACCAACAAAAAATGAAACTTAAAACATGGATTAAATAGATAACAAATATTTGAAAATAAAAATAATTTCATAAAAAATGTTGATGGAAAATAATTTATGAGCTTTCAAAGGCATTTACTTGAAACATAAAAATGTTTCAAATATGTGCCTCTAAATGCCTATAAATTATAAACTATAAGACCAATATAAATGAAACATAAAACATGAATTAAACATATAATAAATTATTTAATTATTTAACTAATATTATTAATAATTAATTATATAATAATTAATTAGTTAATTAGTAATTATTATTAATTAATTATATAAAAAACAACCAATTAATTATTATATATTGATTTTTAGTAATTACAATTTAATAATTATAATGAAAAATTATAATTTATAATTATATTAATAATTAACTAATAAAATATTATATAATTAATAATTATATTACAAATAAACTAATTAATTATTATATAATAATTTATAATAAATACTAATTAATAATTATAATGAATAATTATAATGAATAATTATATTACTAATTAACTAATTATAAAAAGCACCTCAACTCTATCTTTCTCAAAAAAATTAACTAATTAACTATTATATAATTACTAATTATATTACTAATTAACTAATTAATTATTATATAATTAATGAATAATAATTACTAATTATCTAATTACTGATTATATAATTAATAATTATACTACAAATTAACTAATTAATCAGTATATAATTAATAATTATATTACTAAGTAACTAATTTATTATTAAATAATTAATAATTATAATAATAATTAACTAAATATATTAATAACTAACTAATTAATTTTTATATAATTAATTATTAATAAATACTAATTAACTAAATAATTATTATACAAATAATAGTTATATAGTTAATAATTATATTACTAATCATCTAATGAATAATGAATAATTATAATGAAAAATTATAAAGAATAATTATATTACTAATTAACTAATTAATTATTATATAACAATTTTTAATAATTCTTAATTAATAATTATAAAGAATAATTATATTACTAATTAACTAATTACCTATTCTATAATTAATAATTATATTACCAATTAACTGATTAATTATTATTTAATAATTTTTAATAAATACTAATTAAAAAATATAATGAATAATTATAATTTATAATTATATTACTAATTAACTGATTATAAAAAGGGCCTTGACTCTATCTTTCTAAAAAAATTGACTAATTAAATATTATATAATTGGTAAGTATATTACCAATTAACTAATTAATTATAATATAATTAATGATTAATAATTACTAAATAAATAATTAGTAATTATATTTATAATTAAATAATTAATTATTAAATAACAAATAATCATATAATACTAAGTAAGTAATTAATTATTAAATAATTAATAATTATATTCCTAATTAACTAATTATATTACTAATTAACTAATTAATTATTAATAATTACTAAATAAATAACTAATTATTAGAAAATTAATAGTTATATAATTAATAATTATATGAATAATTAATAATTAATAACTAACAATTAATAATTAGTAATTATAATGAATAATTATAATGAATAATTATAATGAATAATTATAAAGAATAATTATATTACTAACTAACTGATTAATTATTATATAATAATTTTTAATAATTACTAATTAATAATTATAATGAATAAATATATTTCTAATTAACAAATTAACTATTATATAATTAATAATTTTATTACTAATTAACTATTTAATTAAAATATAATAATTTTTTAAAAATACTAATTAATAATTATAATGAATAATTACATTTTATTATTATATTACAAATTAACTAATTAAAAAAATGGCCTTGGTTCTATCTTTCTCAAAAAATGACTAATTAACTATTATATAATTAATAATTATATTACTAATTAACTAATTAATTATTATATAATTAATAATTAATATTAATTAATTAACTAATTAATAATTATATTACTAATTAACTAATTAATTATTATATAAGTAATAATTATATTACCAACTAACTAATTAATTATTAAATCATTAATAATTATATTACTAATTAACTAATTAATTATTATATAATTAATTATTAATAATTTCTAATAAACTAACTAATTAGTACAAAATTAATAATTATGTTACTTATTAATAATTAATAATTAGTAATTAATAATTAATAAATAATAAATAATAAATAATAAATAATAAATAATAAATAATAAATAATAATTAATAATTATAATTAATAATTATGATGAATACTTATAATGAATAAATATAAAGAATAATTATATTACTAATTGAAAAATTAATTATTATATAATAATTTTTAATAATTAATAAATAATAATTATAATGAATAATAATAATTTAAAATTATATTACTAATTAACTAATTAACTATTATATAATTAATAATTATTTTACAAAATAACTAATTAATTATTATATAATAATTTTTAATAATTAGTAATTATTACTTATAATGAATAAACATACTTAATAATTATATTACAAATTATCAAATTAATTATTATATAATTAATTATTAATAATTACTAATTAACTATTTAACTACTAACTAATTAATTATTAATAATATTAATTAACTAATTAAATAATTTATTATATGTTTAATCCTTGTTTTAAATTTCATTTATTTTAGACTTATAGTTTATATCTTATAGGCTTTTAAAGACACATAATTGAAACATTTTTAAGTTTCAAGTATGTGTCTTTGAATGATTATAAATTATTTTTCATCAACATTTATTATGAAATTATTTTTATTTCCAACTATTTGTTATATTTTTAATCCATGTTTTAAGTTACATTTTTGTTGGTCTTATAGTTTATATCTTATAGACATTCAAAGTCATGTACTTGAAACATTTTTATGTTTCAAGTAGGTGTCATTGAAAACTTATAAATTATTTTTCGTCAACATTTTTTGTGAAATTATTTCTATTTTCAACTATTTTTTATATTTTTAATCCATTTTTTATGTTTCATTATGGTGTTCTTATAGTTTATATTTTATAGGCTTTCAAAGTCACGTACTTGAAATATTTTTATGTTTCTAGTAAGTGTCTTCGAAACCTTATAAATTATTTTCCATCAACCCTTTTTATGAAATTATTTTTGTTTTAAACTATTTCTTATATGTTTAAACTATTTTTTAAGTTTCATTTTTATTGGTCTTATAGTTTATATTGTATATTCTTTCAAAGCCACGTACTAGAAACAGAATCTCAAATCAGAAATATATAATGTTCTGTGTATGAAAGAGAGAACCATAATCCCACATCGAAAATGCAGAATGATTTTCCAAGGTAAGACCTCATATAAAAGGGAGCCCTTGGTGAGAGATTCTGTCAGAATCTAGACTGTTGTAATGACAATACTGCTAAATTTTAAATAGCAAATAAATTCTGCTGATAATTTTAATTTTAATTTTTGTTTTGTTTTGTTTATATATATATATATATATATATAAACAAAACAAAATAATAAAAATAAATATAAAAAACATTTAAAATTAAATATATACATATATATATATATATAGTTTTAGTGGAAATGTGGCATCACCAATCTCACCTTTCACCCAATGTCGAAAGGTGGCATCGACGATGCCGCCAATGGGGCGTATTTTTAAAAATAATTTTAACCTAGATATTTTAAAAAAAAATTATTTTTTAAAAAAAATTATTAAAAAAACTCACAACATCACACATCTCATAGATCATGGTTGTCTTCAGCCTGAACCCCACATAGAGGTCCATGTAATCGTGAAAATTCTCCCCAGACCCACCGTCGAGCGGTGTCCCTTTGATTTGTACTTGACATACATCTTCTTCTCCTCATGATATTCCCATTTAGATTGAGTTTCATTTGATGAAAAGATTCCATCACCTTCAAATTCTCAGCCATGAGTCTCACCACTAGATTCAGGCTCATGAGGGTTTATACTACATGCTGAAAACATATCATAATGATAAAAAATCTGGTATTCAAAAATATACACACACACACAAATACACATACACATTATATAGGTATGTAAAATACACACACACAAATACTCACACACATATAAATATATTCAAATATATATGTATATATATATATAATAAAATGGGAATTATTTTTTATTTATATATGGTTTATATACTTATAAAGATATTTTATATGTAAATATGTTTGCATATTTTTTTTATGAAATTTATTTTTTATTTTTAAATATATACAAATACGAGTATATGTGTATATACTTAATAATAAATAATAGTACATTATGAAAAATGACAAAATTTAAAATTCATAATATTCTTATGAGTATAAGCCTTGAAAATAAATTGAGCCTCCACCAAAAAAGGAAATAAGACCCCTTTAAATAAGGATAAAAATCCATCGAATGTTAAAAATTGTGATACCCGACTAAAAACTCGGTTTTGGAGGCTTTTTGGGCCTTTTTGGCCTCGAAAAATATGACCAGGAAAATTTTTAGTCCCGAATAGCTCGAAAACCTTATTTTTATTGATTTTTTGGATAATTCCTCTTTTAATTGGGCTGATAGAAAACCCTTACATGAACCATAATTCCAGTGGCACAAGGCCCAGTACATGATTCGAAGGCCTAGAGACACAATGCCCAAAACATGACCCGAAGGCCCAACCCACTAGAACTACCCCTCCCCAGCATCTGCATCATTGAAGGTGCATAGCTCCCCACTCAAATTGTTGATCAGATGGCATTTATCCATTAAAAATTTCATGGTTCTTGGTCCTAATGGTAATTTTCATACCCTCTCGTTCTTCTAATTCGGTTAGCTCTGCTCTAGTGGCTGCTACTTGTCTCGGATTTATCTTCTGGGTCTGTTCTATGTGGAATATAGGCTTTTCCTTAGTCTTTGTAACCAAAAGGCCCTTTGTCCCAAAGTCCTGTGGGTGGCCCAAAGTCCATGTGGCCCGTAGGCCCAAATCGATGGCTTAAAGGCCAAAACAGATGAATAGTTCCAGTCACTACTGTACCACTACAGTACCTGGTACAATACTACTAATGTAACTCAGAAATATGCATCCACCACGATTTGATCCTGGGTGTGATGTAGGCTGACTGGGTGTGTTAACCACTCGTTTACCACCCCAATTGCAACGAGTAACTTTCCTAGATTTGAAAGAATAGATCTCATTGCAAAATTTGACTTGATATGAGGTAGAGCTCAAACAGACATCAAGATCAAAAGTTATGGTTGTTTGAAGTTAGAGTTATGTTTTCAACTTATTTTAGATCTTTTATTTATTTTTTTTTTATTTTTTTCTTATATTGTTATTAAATGACTATTACACAATAATAATGATAAAATTTTTAATAAAAAATATTTTTTAAAATATTTTTTAATCCATTTTCAATTAATATTTTATATATTAAGTGTAAATGCATGTTCATCAAAATCTAAAACATATTTGAAATATATATTACATTTATATCAATATTAATATATTTATATATTAATATATTTATTTCTATTTTTTTGAAAATATACCATTAATCACTATTTTTAAAAGAACACTAATATAAGGAATACATTTAATAGTGCTAGAAAAAGTGATGATAAAGGGGGTATGATTATCATTTCTAAAAGAAGCATTGATAATGGGGAACTTTTACCAATTTTTTTAGTGCTATAAAAAGTGCATTTTATTATCATTTTTTAATGCTGATAAAGGTACCCCCTTTATAAGCTCTTTTTTAATGTTGTTAAGGGGTGGCGATATGTAAACCCCATTATGTGATAGTGACAAAGGAGTTATCTTTATCATCACTAACTAAAAGTGTTGATAAAGGTATACCTTTTATTAGTTATTTTAAGCACTCATAAAGGTGGATCTTTATCAACACTATTATTAATGTTGATAAAAAAATTTAATAAAAAATATTATTAATATATACATAATTAACATATTTATGTTTAAGGAATAATTTTTATTTGTATACATTAACTAAAAAATGCATTTATATAATTAATATAAATATGAGATATTAATATATGATTTTTAATAATTCACATATATATATAATTCTTAAGAAATATTTATATAATTATAAATATATATATATATATATATATAAAATTAATTATAAAATTATAATAAAGATATTTAGATCAAAAAGATATTTATTAAATTTTGAATTATATATATTTATATATTAATATATATATATATATAATTATATTAACATATTTAATTATATAAATGTATATAAATCTATACATATATATAATTATATAATTTTTTATAATTATATAAATATATATAATTATATAAATATACTTATATTAATATAAAAATATTAAAAATATATTTATTTAAATAATTATAAAATTATAATAAATATATTTAAAGATATATATATATATATTATTTATAATTATATATACTTATATTATATTATGTTCTTGGAGGTACAATTACAATTAAACACACACAACTCACACATAGACTGGAAAGATGTCTTCCCAAGGGGATAACTCCCCCACAAAACCTTATTTATATAGCACATGACCCATAAGCCTAGTGGGAATGAAACGCAATGCAAGGCTCGTATGCCCAGTAGACATGAAAGCCCATTACATGGCTTGTGGAACCATAATTTTGACCCAAAGGCCCACTGGTGAAAAGTGATGATACAATACCCGAGATGCTATAGTACTTGCTACAATGCTATTTTCGCTACAGTTCCTTCTATAGTGTTCACCACCATTACAGTCGTCAGTAATACAACATCGCTGCTTTATAATGCTACATTAATATTATTTCACTACTGCTACAGTACCCATGATCCGTGGGTTTTGAACCCCCAACCTCGAGTAGAATTACGGGGTGCTTACAACTAAGCCAAACTCCAACTAAAAAAATATTTATATATAATAATTTTTTAATTAATATATATAATTAAATATATATATTTATAATTATATAAAATATTTATAAATAATTATATATATATATATATTTATATATATATAATTATAGACAAACATTTATAAATATATTTATTTATAATTATAATTATAAATAAATATATAATTATTTATTTATATATTTTTAAATAAGTTTTATTTTATAATAAGTGTATATATATATATTTAAAGTAATACATAAATATGATTTATATAAATTTTAATAAAAAATGAATCTTATTTTCAAAATTTTATATATAAAAAATCCTCAAATTTATATTAGTCAAAATGTTACTAGTTTATTTATATATGAAAAACGGCGCGAACCATGGATTAAAATCCATGGACCTGAAATGTTTGTTATTGAAAAAGAAATTACAAAGAAGATAAATAAAAAAGTGAGGGGTTGCAATGAGAACAACATGGCTCTGACAACACCCCCATAAACAAAGGGGGACTTTCATCACCTAATTTTATGTCTACTGCCCCTTCGAGAGCCACCCCGGCCTCTCGGGTGCCTACCTCTCTTCCGCAGTTTGGGAGCCTGGCAAGTGACATCATAATCATCCATGCTCGATGATTCATATTCTTTATTGTGAGGATCAAAGCCTCTTGTAAAATAATCTTTCAAGACATCAACAACTTGATATGATGCATCCTTCATTTCAAAATTGTCGTTGTCCATGGATTGTGTTTTTGCCCGAAAGTTGTGAAATTCCTCACAGAAAACATCTTTACTCTCAGATATGTTTAGAATGTTCAGTAAAGTGAAAGAATTAGCATTTGACACGGATCCCATTAAGGTACTTGTGCTCTTCACAGTTGTCGCATTCCCTTATAGTGTATCACTAGAAGAAAAATTCCCAGTTGCATCTTCAATACCAAGCTGAAAAACAGATGTAGAGTGTAATGGAGAATTAGACTGCAAATCATAAAGAGGAAAATACATGAAATCTTCCCAGCCCATCTCATCCTAAACAAGTTCAGGGGGCTTCTCATATCCATGTGTTTCAGTAGACACAGGTGAAGAAACTTTAAACATTCTTGAAATGAAAAATTGAAATCCATCATTATCCATCATTTTGAATTTACATTATTTTGTGATAGATATTTCTTTCCATTGTTCATGATTAACTTCCTCGTGAACAATATCTACACAGTAAGATTGTCCAAAGGAAGCCACTTTTTCCATTGCATCTTTAGTTCTTTTTCACATAACCTCTTTAAAGGAGGGGTTATGCACCGCCTGAACCTCCCCCTATTCCCTAAAAACAACACTTCCTGGTGGGGGATGAACCATCTCGGCTTGCATTAATGGACCATCATCCAGCTGAGGGACCTATGAAGCACCCGATACCCACACACCACTAGCTACAACACTCTACACAATAGATCTATGCACAATCTTCACGACATTCATACAATCCTTTGACAGATATCCTTTTTCACAACAATGATAACAAGAAATAATCCCACGAAACACAAACAGTGAGTTCCCAATGACATTGTAGGCCACAAAAAATGATGTTGCTTCTCATTTTCAACACGTAGATGAATATCATCATTTCCGATGTAGAGAGTTACCTTCTCAATTAGGGTGGCACTGAGATCCCCCTCCACTAACATTCATCCAAAATGACTGAACTTGACCTACTCCATCTTATTTCCCAATATAATTGGAACTCCAATAGTAGTGGAAATTTCTTGTAATATTTTAAGGTGTCGTAGAATCCCATAAATCCTTACCTTGACATGTGAAAATGAATTTTAGACATTTGAAAAATAAAAATTCAGTTTACAATCATAGATTTGAAGGGTGCCTAACTTTAATAACATGGATCCAAAGCTCCATGCTCACTGATTGAGATCATCAGAAGGGAAAAAGGCAGTGGAAAAAACCACGACTTATGAACACACATTTCCAATTAGAAAACCCCCAAATCCAAGAAATTGTACTAACCATATCGTTCAACCACCACAGTTTCTCACCCTTCTAAAGGAACAACCTCAAAATAAGCAAAATCTTACCCAAAGACATTCTTTCTGAGACCACATCATCATTTTTCTCGACGAGAGCAAGAAAAACCTTCTTTATTTAGAAATATATTTATATTAATATTAAATAATTTAAAATATACGTACATGTATAATTGCATGTATGTATGTATATACATTTATGTATATATATACATTTATGTATATAGATGTGTGTGTGTAGATGTGTATGTGTACATATGTATGTTTTTAATTCACGGATATGTCACAAATTCACTTTTTAATTTTTTTTGTAATTTATTTAATTTAATTTATTCATTTATTAATATATATTTATTAATAATGTTAAAAATATATTTAATAATTTATTAATATTAATTTATATATATTTATTTACTATACATGTAACATTTTCAATATGTTGGTAATTTATATGAATAATATTTTTTCTTTTTTATTTATTAAGTTTTAACATTTAAAATATAATTGAAATTTACATAATTAATATATTTAAATTATTTTTTTAATAATATTGTATTTTAAATACTTAATTGTAAAATTTTATATATGTATAATATAAAAAATAAGTATTAATGAAATTATAAGTAAATATTATTATATTTAAATAATTATAAAATTATAATAAATATATTTAAATTATAAATATATTTGTTATATTTAATATAATATATTAATAAATATACATATTTATATAAATATATTTATAATTATATATAAATACGATTTAAATATATTTATTAATAATTATAATTATAAATAAAAAATATATATTTAAATAATTATTAAATTATAATAAATATAATTAAATAATAAATATAGTTATTATATTTATGATTATATATATTTATATATTATAGGTACTTGGGGGGTATAATTACATCGAAACACACACATTCACAGGCTGATGGGCAGGTCATAGGCCCTCCAAAGGATAACCCACCCATCAAACCCTCATTATTTTTATATATATTATGTAGACCCGTATATCCCTTTACTAATATTGGCTTGAAGACTCTTAAAAATTATGCCACAAAAGACCCATTCATACTACCTATAGGGCCCATACCACCATGGCCCATAGGCCCCAATTTCATCTTGGAACTCCTACATAACCCTAGGCACCACCATTACACGCTCTGGAAATCATCGACAAGTAGCCGTGGGTGTTGTTTCCACCGATCAAACCTCTTCTATAGATCAACAATGAACATATTCCACCAAAGTCATGCATTGCACAATCCTCGCACCAACACTACCAAATCCACACCCACCATCATCTCATCTGATGCCATGTCGCTCTGCCATAGATTACTGCCAAACCATCACCCTTACCATCGAATGAGGGTTTTCTGATCCTAATCATAGGTCAACATGCCAACAGTCGCATCAACGCCATTGATTATTTGCAACCGTCATTTCCCAACAACATGGAGACTCGTCTGCTACTGTTGCTATAGTCATAAAACTACAACCACTGCTAGTGAAGGTCCCCACCCACTACAACCACTAACCTTGAGCGTTGTCTCCCTTCAAAGCCAACACAGAAATTAGGGTTCCCGAGTTTTGAATCTTGGGCCTGATGAAGTATTATAGGGCTGTCATACCACTTTTCCAATACCCAAACTACTTATATATATATATATATATTTATATATTGATATTAATATATAATTATATAAGTACATATCATTATATAAATATATTTATAGATATATAGAAATATTTTTAAATATATTTTTATAAAATTATAATTAGAAATAAATAAATATATATTTCAATAATCATAAAATTAAAATAAATATATTGAAATAATAAATATATTTATTGTAATTTTATAAATATATATATATGTTTAACTAATTATAAAATTATAATAAATATATTTATTATATTTATAATTTTATAAATAAATATAATAATATAAATAAATATAATAATATAAATAAATATAGTAATATAAATATATTTATAAATATATACATATATTTATAAAAATATAGAAATATTTTCAATTATTTGTATTTATAATTATAATTATAAATAAATAAATATATTATTAGAATTAGATATTTATTAGGGATTTTTTAGTGTTGATAAAGATGAATCATTATCAGTGCTGAAAAAAGATGATAAAACTCCTCTTTGTCAGTGCTAGAATTTAAGCACTAATAAAGAATAGTTTTATCAGCGCTTACTATTTTAGTATTGATAAAACTAATCTTTATCAAAGTGTTTTTTATATCACTAATAAAAGTATAACCGAATCTTATAAAAAGAACCCTATGAGAGTCTCCTCTCTCGCTCCATTATGTTGTTCTGGAACTCGACTGCTGCCACCACTATCATGAACCCTATTGCTGCCACTAGTCTCAGTCTTCATTGAGTTTCTTGATGAATAAACCCTGTCCAAATATATGGTATGTTGCACCTCATCTTCACGCCTTCTTTAAACTCAAAGTCTTGATTTAGTTGTGACGTCCTGACCTGGGTGCTACTCATCAATTCCTTGAAGCTGGTTGGACACATGGCCTCAAGTGTGCCCCACATCGGCTAGAGGCTACCGACCAGCTGTAGGGGCCTAGGGTGTGTTTGTGAGGAGTCTACTACTTCATTACCAGAGTATAGCACAAAGGATATTTAATAACAGATAAATAGCGGATGCATATGCCAACAAAATAACTCAGTAGAATCAGTCTTTTTATCAATTAGAACACTAACCCATCTTGGTGAAAGTATACATAAACATTCAAACAACTAATAATAATCAAGATGAAACTGAATTGTATACAAAATATGATAATGTATGTCTTGTATCTAGAAAAAATGAAAACAGGTATACTTACAGCAGGTAATTAATGATATACAAAAGAATTATAAAGAAGCCAAAAACTTTCTCACATCCCAAGAATTATCCCAGTCATCTACTACCCAACTCCATCTTAAAGAAAGAAAGAGAGTTCAGGTGTCTAAAGTGGGATGATTCCCCTTATCAACACATGCATACATGTAATCATCCTGAGTACCAATGGAGGCCTAAATAGGGTGTGAGATAAATCTAAGTAGGCCACCACCAACACCACCTACACCATAATCTCTATGAAATATAAACTGATAGCATAGATGTATATATAGAATTAAAGTAGTACAAAAATGTAAATACCCCGATTCCTGCTTCACCCTCAGTTGGTGTATGAACAAGTAATCATTTAATTAATTATGTTCTAATTTATAATAAGTGATGTGAGAGGATCTAAGGTGTAGTAGGAAATCCTTTAATAATAATAACAATAGGGGATCCAAGGAAGTAACCAAGGAATCCTTTATGATAATAATAGTGAAGAGGATCCAAGGTAGTAACCAAGACATCCTTGACCTTAGGGGTTGAGCCAAATTAGTAATAATATCTAGCCTAGCTATATGGGGTCTGTTGTAATCCAAGGGGCATTACCTAATACATTCCACTGTAATATGATTTTAACAGAGTCTAAGGATCTCATCCAAGAAAAAATAGGATAAGCAATGGTTGGGCCCAATTGGTGCATCCATGGAACCACATGTCCAAAGATGACATGCCAGTTCCAAGGACTGTATCCAAGACATCCGAATATCTGAAAGACAATAGAGGGATCCTACAATGTCATTTCATACATCCACAAGTAGAAAATGACCAGTTTTCAAGGTGCGTGTCTCCCTTGGAAACCAGAATCCTTGAATCAGAATAGAATCCACAAGTGCTAAAGGCATTCCCATGAGAATATAAGGCTGGCTCAATTATGAACACTCCTATACAAGTGAACATGTCCATATGAAATAGGCACCTCCTACTTGATTCATTTAATAAATTAGACCATTTAATACTCATGCCTCTTAATAAGTAAATTTGGTTCATTCCATGCCTTTAATTAGTGTGACAAGGAAAATCAAGGACATGCAACCATTTAGAATTTTCATTACATAATCATTAATAAGGCTCACTCTGTTACCTTCCATTAGTATGGAAAGGGGTTTTAAAGACATGAAACCAAGTGATTCAATTAAAGAAAGTGATACATATAAGATACATTCCATTTAAAGTTGAGATACATTTATTATATTTAAGAACATACCTTAGAAGGTTCAAGTAGAAACTACACATGATATCCATGAGCAATTCATAATTCATTTAATTAATAACGGATTACCATCATCAAGGTCAAGAAATGCACCCAAATGTTGCTATAGTTCAACCCACATGGGTCAAAAAGGAATAATTGAGAAAATGACCTACTTGGGGTGGAATGAGTTGATTTCATAACCTCCAATAGTGTGATAAACTTATATATAAAGTCTCTAGAATAACAGAATAATGATTATATGCAAGGAACATGAATCAAATAGGAAACACCTAATTAAATTGGTGTGCACATAATGATGATAGTTTATAAAATAGAAATAATTGAGGTATGTATCATAATATACCTACACTATGCTCGTACAACTCTCCTCATCTACTATTAGCCTTTAGTTTGGCATGAATCTGAAGAAAATGGAAGAACAAATCAACACCCTAAAAATAGGGCATACGATCCTACATCAAAATAGCATCATCAAGGGAAATACAAACAATGAATAGCTCAAGAAGAAAAAATTACTTACCAATGCCCATCTAATGAGACAAACAAAAATTAAATTAGTCTTCATATGAAGGAATAGGATCAAAACCTATAAAAGTAGTCTTGGGAGCACAAAATGGGAGAGGAAGGGCTCTCATTTCCACTGAAACGAGTAAAGGAGGAAGAGGGTTATGTTATTAAATATTTAACATAAATTTGGTCATTTTATCAAACAAAGGGTGCACAGTTTGGCCACATAGTTGGCCAAACCATTTGTCAATTGTGCATGGATCACTCTTTAAAGAGGATTCCCACATAGTTAGGCCACACAATTAGAGAAACAATGTTCCAACCATGTGAAACTCCTCTGCTGCATTTTTCGGAGACACTCACATGGGCGTATTGCCCCAAGAACATGGTTAGGAAAAACTGTGTACCCTGATTAATCTTCTTTCCAACCCCCTATGATTTGAATAATATTGAGACCTACCCTGTATAGTTTCTCTTAACTGTGTGACCAGTCCGCTTTTCCCAAAAATTTGGGCTCCAAGATCCAAAAAATCCTGTGATACCCCTACGACCCTCATGACCTCATTATATATCCATATTAGGTCCATAATAAATAATTAGTCTGAAATTTACAGAATCCAAACATGATAGAAAAACTAGGTTCTTAGAGTCACCCTCCCCCATAAAGAAACTATTCCTTGAGTTCACCTTCCATGGGTTGTGAAACATAGTCTAAGAATAACTCTGGCCCCTAGGCATGTATGTTGGCCTCCCTCTCTAAAGTCTCTTCAAGTATAGGGTTGTGCTACTATAACACCTGTACTAAAGGGATGTATTAGCCTTAGATACCCTTTATTCTTTGATCAATGATGTGTTATGATAAATTTCAAAAAAGAATCAACATCTAACTCTACCTACATAGGATCAAATTTATGTGATGGGTTGACATGATAATGGTAAATATATGAAACATGAAATACTTTATGCATTTAATAATACCTATGATGTAATAACAACTGATATTCTACCAGCATGAATCTCTCTAGAATCTCAAATGACCCCACAAAGGAGGGGAAAATTTCCCTTTCCCTTATATCCATCTATTCCCAATCCTAAGTGATACCCATAGGAAAAAATGATTCCTGACCTCGAACTCCAGAGCTCATCGATGGTGATTGACATAAGACTTTTGTCTAGACTGAGCAGTATACATACACTTATGATCAGTCCAACTGGATCCAAAGTCTCTTAAATGAGATGAGTACTTAGTATCACTACCTCTCATTCCTCTAACTAGAATAGGGTTAAACAACATAACCTAATACACAATGCTTCATAGGGATCTATCTGAATTATCACATGAAAGCTATTATTGTAGGTGAACTTGACGAGAGGGATATGATTATTCCAAGAATGAAAAAATCTAGGACGCATTCCCAAATCATGTCATCTAACACCTATATCATCCATTCCAACTAGCCATCGGTCTGAGGGAGGAAGGTTGTTCTCATAAGAACCTGTGTACCCATGTCCTTCTGCAACCCCTACCAGAACCTCGATGTAAAACAAGAATCACAACCTGACATGATAGTATGAGGGACCCTGTTTAGAAGTATTATCTCATGGAACTATAGTTTTTACACCTCATCAGCTAAGAAAGTCTCCCAAATAGGATGTAAGTGGGTTGATTTGGTCAGCCAATCTAAGACTACCAAAAATATGTTTCTACCTCGAGAAACCTTGGTATGCCGACTAAAAAATCCACAACAAAATCTTCCAATTTCCATTCCGAGACTGGAAGATGCTATAACAAGAATTCAAGTCAATAGTGCTCTACATTAACCTGTTGACAGGTGAAACAACTTGTGATAAAACCTACTATATGAAATTTCATCCATGGCCACCAATACTAGAATCACATATTTTGATACATCTGGAAGATGCTTGGATGAACTTCCAACCAAGAAGAGTAGGACTCTCACATTAGTGCCTCTCTCATATCTATAGAAACCTAAACACATCGATATATCTATAAGATTTCATATCTATCCACAGAAAAATCTAGAAGTGGTTCCTCACCAAAAATACTCTTTTGAAGAACCAAGCCTTCTAGATCTGAAAAATGCCTACTCTTCACCCTATAAAGGAGTGTAGAGTTAACTTTCAAGGGTGATAGATAATAATTATTGTGACTCTCATGAAAGTCTATTTTAAGCGTATAAAATAGGCCCATAAATTTCCATTTATAAATGGCTTCCTATATGATCTGTGCCTGAGTTTTCGAACTCTGCGCATCCACTAATGCATTGCCTCTCCCAAGCATACATGAAAGCTCAAAATCGAAGGACTGGAGATATTCAACCCATTTGTGATTTCTAATATTCAATTCATGTTGTTTAAGGATATATTTTAGGCTATTTTGGTCTGTATACACCACAAAACACTCACCCAATAGATATCGTCTCTAATAGAATAAGGAATGGACAACATCTGCTAGCTCAATGTTGTGCATTGGGTAGTTTCCCTCATAAGGCCTTAACTTCTAAGATCCATATACAAAAAATATATCGTTGTTCATAAGAACTTATCCTTTCCCAATTATATATGCATCATAGAACACTATATATTCTCTGATAGGCTCAAACAGAATTATAATTGGTTCCCAGAGAAGCCTTCCTTCCAACCCCTAAAAGGATTTATTGCACACTTTTGACCAGAGAAACATAACACTCTTATTTTCATGAATTATAAAAGGTGAATAAAGGTGTGATAATTCCTATATAAAATTATTATAATATCCATCCATCCACAAGAAACTCTGTATCTCAAACATGTTCATGGGATACTCCTAGGAAATCACATCACTCACCTTCTCTAGGTCAAAAAATACTATTGATTTTGAGATGATATGACCAAATAAGTGAATTTTTTTGATCCAAAAAGTAAAACATAGAAAATGTGGAATAAATATGATGATATATCAGTGTATTCATAATAATATTAAGTGGTTATTAAATTCACTTTGAGTATGAGAATACACTAAGATGTCATCCACAAAGACTATGAAAAAAGAATCCAGATAGGGATGGAAAATAATATTAATCAAATCCATTAAAACGATGAGAACATTCATAAGACCAAATGATATAATGAGATAATCATAAAAACCATACGTACTATGAAAAGTTGTTTGAGGTATGTCTAAAGTCCTAACTTGCAAGTGATAATAGGCTGATCTCAGGTCAGTCTTTGAGAATACCCTAGCTCCTTAGAGCTGGTAAAAGAGATTATCATTACAAGGTAGTGTATATCAGTTCTTAAATGTAAGTTGTTCAAACCATAAGTGATCCACGCATAGATTGAGGGTTCCATCTGAATTCTTGGAAAAAATCACAGGTGAACCCCAAGAAGTTGTACTAAGTCGGTTAAAGCCTTTAGATTCTAGATCTTCCAAATATCTCTTGAGATCATGGAGCTTAGTAGGTATCATCCTATATGGAAGAATTTATACTGGAGCTACTCCTGAAAAAAGATCAATCGTAAACTTTACCTCTCTATCAAGAGGTAATATAGAAGAATCATTAGGAAATATGTCCCTGAAATTATCTACTACGGGGGGAAAATATATATAAGGAAAACCCTACTCTTCTATGAAAATACTAGAAATATGGGAGGTCACAACACCTATCCCATGATAATATTATATAGATCAACCGACCTGGACATCCCACACACCCTTGTAAAGATAACTACTACCCTTTGGTGATTTAAATGACACCCTATGGAAATATAAGTATATAATGGTGTGATAGGTAACTAATAAATCCATTTCTAGAATTAAATCAAATCCTATCATCTCAAGGATGAATAGATATCATAAGAAGGGATAAATTACTACCTCAAGGGGTAGTCCCTACATTGGTATATGCCCTATGACTTCACTCCTAAAGGAGTTTCTAAGATCATCACACCACAGTAATACTGAATTTCTAGACCGAGACTCTCCATGGTAGGTAAATAGATAAAAGAGTGTGAAGAACCTATATTGAATAAGAAATATACTACAGTAGAGGCTACTTGAATAGTACCACGTACATTAGATGGTACTGCATTTTGATCCCCAGGTATCAGCTATAAGGTATGAAACTGGACTGATCAATGATCCTATGCTATTGCTAGAATATCCTTAGTATGACCACTCTATTTGCATTGATTATCAGAATTATTGCTACCATGACCACGACCACGACCTCAACCTTGATCATTTCTTCCAGTGCTACTCCAACTCCCTGTCTGATGTAGCATAAAACACCCTTCCCCTGACGGTGGTGCTAGTACAAATCCTCTTCTACTAGATGCAAATGTAAAGTTCTAACATAATCTATAAATATTCCACATATAGTTACATACACAACACTTTATTGGGTCTCTATCACATCAAGGCTTCTAATTCTCCTATTATCCAAAAAAATTGTATATATTGAGGCTTCTAGTGTGGTTACTCTAATTTTCAATACTTTAGTAAGAAACCTATAAGGAATGAATCTTGCTACCAGAATAACTATAAGCATTCTGTGGAACTGAACCTATTTTCCCAGTACTATCACATTCTCTCAGGTTGTACTCAATGATAAGATCCTGGTTAACAATCCTAGAAAAATTAGGCGGGTAAAATACATTTACATGAGTACAGATAGAATACTAGAGCTCATCCTCAAAACATCTAGAATTAAATTGATCAACACCAGCTAGAAGTGATACAAAACACTAAAACTCATTAAATAAATCTGAATAATTGATAACCGAAATAGAAGCCTGCTCAAGATGCATTATCTTTTTGTCTTGGATAGCTCTCAGTATCATAAGAAACAAGTTATCATAGAAGTTAGTCTAGAAATCATCTCAGACGATGCCTTGATGATGACCAACCTTGATAATCACATCCCATCAATTATTTTCCAAATCAAGAAGTATGTAAGTAGAATGATTGACCATCCGATCTGGTGGAATGTGCATATTCTCAAATATTGAAAGAGTAGAATCCAGCTAAAACTCATCAACCAGTGGACTTCCATCCACTGAAAATATGGGAGGATACTGCTGTTGGAAATCACACCTCAGATAATCCATCGTAGGTTTGGGTCATGGATAACCCTACATAGACTGCATTAGATGTGTAAAAGTTTCTCTAAGATAATTTTCGATACCCATATTAGGTATAATAGGCGGTTCCTCAAGTGGAAATCCTAGTAGTAATACTATAGTCTAAGGGCCCACCATCTATAGAGTGTAATCTTTGCTACTCTCTTGGAACAAAAAATGAGGATGTATTGGTGGAATAGATCTACAAATTCCAAGAACATTCCATCGAACAGTATTTAAGAGATAATAAAAGCACTATAAAATAAAATCACCAATATAAGGGCTCACTACCCAAGGTACTACCCCAACCAACTTCTTAGAAGTCCAGGGTATTGTTAAGTATTCAAGTTTAGTTTATTGGAGTTACAGTATGTGAATGGTCAACTATACCATTCCTCTTCATTTATTGGAAAAAATTTATTTATAATTCATGCTTTACATTTTAAGTTTTAACTTCCTCTCTCACACACACACAGATATATATATATATATATATATATATATATATATATATATATATATATATTAAGTTTCAATTATAATGGATCGCCATTCATAGTGAATATGGACCCATACAACTTTTCATTGAAAGTGACACCCATTTAATTTCTATTTAACCATGTCTATATTTAGTCTCAGAATGTAATGGGTAATATATGATGGATTGACTTGGAAAATTATTCCTTACAATCCATGGTGGCCCATACACCTCATGAATTGAAACTGGAAATCAATCAATCACAACCAAAAAGTATCTCATGTAACCAAAAGTAATATGTTAGTAACACTGGAAAAAATAACCACCACAGCTCACTCAATGATCACATGAAACAAAGGAAATGAAAGTAGTGAAATCCACCTATATGTCATGGAATATTAATGTAATGTGAAATCTATGTGCCTATAGTGTTTCATGTAACAATTCTCCTTGCCCTTATCTCATTGGGATGACGATAAAATACAACACTTAGTCATAATATTAACTATAACCATCGCTTGTCATGAGCATCACCTAATAGTGAAATGATATCAGCTATAATAAGAAAAAATTAGAACAAAAATTCTAATTTTTGGAAACTTGGTATTTACCCCGAATAGGGGTAAGTTATGCCCAATAATGACTTATAACCTAGTTCCAAAACATTCAAATCTATTTTTTATTGTCTCAAAATGATAAATCAGGAAAGGAACCACTTTTTGATGTCTTGAACCGGGTTCCACTCATAGTTTCCCTAAAGTCAGTTGGCCATATGGCCTGAAGAGCCCCTCCCCATATGCCAGAGGCTTCTAACTAGAAGTGAGGGACTAGGATGAGTTAATGGGGAGACTATTTCCTCATTAATAGAGTGTAGTACAACAAATATGTAATAACAGATAAATAGTGGAAGCATATTCAAATACAAAAACTCCATATAAGTAGACCTTATATCAACTGGATTAGTAACCCACCCTACAGGATGTATTCATAAACATCCAAAAAACATATAATAATCAAGCTGGAACTGAATAATACACAAAATATGTCAACATATTTCATTTCTCTAGAAATCAGGAAAATGTGTATACATGGTAGCATACAATAAATGTTATACAAAAGAATAAATAAAATACAAAAAATATCTATCATCTCGATCATTGGCTTGGTCATATAGTCCCCAGCTCCATCCTAAAGAAATAAAGCAAGATCAGGTATCCAAAGCAGGATGCTTTCCCCTTTCAACACCAACGTACATATAATACACCCATGTAACAATGGTGGCCCAGATAGGTTCTGAGATAAATCTCGGTAGGCCACCGAAAACTACATATATACCATCTTATCTTTGAAATATAAACTATTGGTTTGTAGGTATATGTAAAAGTTATGTAGTACTTTAATGTAAATACCTCGATAACTGCTTTTGCCACAACTGATTTCTGAACAAGTAATTAATTATTTAATTATCTTCCATTTTATAACAAGTGATGTCAGGGAATCCAAGTTGTTGTAGGGAGTCCTATAATAATAATAATAATAATAATAATAATAATAATAATAATAATAACAAAAACAAAAACATAGGATTTAATTTAGTAACCTATGAATCCTTTATAATGATAGTAATAGAGAGGACCCATGGTAGTAACCAGGGCATCCTTAACCTCAGGGGTCGAGCCAACTCAGTAATTATCTGCAGCATGGATATAAGGGGTCTGTGTGTAATCCAAGGTTCATTGCCCCAAATATTATACTATAATATGATTCTAATAGAGTGGACCCATGGTAGTAACCAAGGCATCCTTAACCTCAGGGGTCGAGCTAACTCAGTAATTATCTACAACATGGATATAAGGGGTCTGTGTGTAATCCAAGGTTCATTGACCCAAATATTATACTATAATATGATTCTAACAGAGTCCAATGATCTCATAAAAGGTAAAATATGATAATAAATAACTGAGGACAATGGGTGTATTAATGGTACCACATGTCCAAAGACGTCATGCTGTATCCAAGGAGTATATACAAGGAATCCTAATATGTAAAAGAAAATGTAGGGATCCTATAGTGTCATGTTGGTAATCCATGATTAAATAAGAAATAGGTTCCAAGTTGGGTATCTCACTTGGAAATCGACATACATAAATTAGAATGACATCCAAGAGTGCTCAAGGAATTCCCTTAGGAATCCAAGGGTGTCTTGAGTCAGACCAATTCGACAAAAGTGAATAGGTCCATATGAAATATTGACCTTATACTTGATTCATTTAATAAATTAAGCCATGTAATACTCATTCCTCTTAATAAGTAAATTTGGTTCATTCCATACCTTTCGTTAGTATGACAAGGCAAAGCAAGGACATGCAACCATTTATAATTTTAATTAATTAATCATTAATTAGGTTCATTTATCTACCTTCCATTAGCATTTAAATGGGTTATACAGACATAAAACCAAGTCATTCGACTAGGAAAAGTGATTCATATAATATACTATCCATTTATAGTTGATATTCATTTATTGTATTTAATCACTTACCTTTGAAGGTTCATGTGGAAACCACACATGATATCCATTATCAATTAATAATTCATTTTTGTATAAATGTATTACCATTAGTAAGGTCAATCCACTCACTTGAATGGTGTCATAGGTCAACCCACATGGGTCACTAAGGCGTAATTGAGGAAAAACCCTCCTTGGGGTGGAAAGAGTTCAGGTATCAACCTTCAATGGTTTGATAAACATATATATAAAGGGATCTATAATATTGGGATGATTATTATAAACATGGAATAAAATTAAATAGGAAACAACCGATTAAATCAACATGCACACACTGATGGAAATTTACAAAATGTAGAGACTTGGGGGATGAGTCATAGAACACCAACCTTAAACTCATATAACTCTCCTTGTCCAGTATCATCCTTTAGATTGGTTTGGATCACAATAAAGTAGAAGAATAGATCAATTCCCTAAAAGTATGGCATAATATCTTGCATCAAAATAGAATTATTGAGGGAAAGAAAATCACTGAAATAATCAAGAAGAATAGAGTACTTACCAATGTTCATCTAAAGAGATGAACAAGGATCAAATTCGACTTCAAATTAATGAACTGGATCAAAACCTATGAAAATAAGATTGGGCACTCAAAATGGGGGAGGAAGGGATCTCCTCTCCGCAATAATGAATAAAGGAATAAGAGGGTTAATTTATTAAACATTTAAGGTCAATTTGGTCATTTTATACAAAAAACATGGGTTCATTATTTGGTCGCACGTTCGGCCAAATCATGTACCAACCGTTCATAGATCACTGCTAAAGGAGGGAGTCTTCATGGTTACAACACACGGTTATAGAAACTATGTTCCAACCATGTTAAACACCTTTTCTATGTATTGTGGAGATACTCTCACAAGCATGTGTCCCTAGGTGAACATTTAGGGAATACAATACACCATTCTCACTCTTCTATCTACCCACACGTGGTTTGGGGTAACCGTGCGACTAGTATGTTTTTCCCAAAAAGTTCGGCTCCATGATCCGAACAAGACCCAAACACCATTGAGACACTTGTGACCTCATTATTCATCCATATTAGGCTCATAATAAATAATTAGACTGAATTTTAAAGTATATAAACCTGATAGAAAAACTGAGTTCTTACATCCGTCCTCTTTGATTTTTGTTTTGGGTAAGAGACTTCATGATTTTCCTTTCCTTGTTTGATCGAGTGAATAATGATTTGGTTTGAGGGTCTAAATGTAATGGAAATTACTTGGGTCCAACACCAAATTCATTATACTCAGATTCGAGCATTCCATAGTGATTTTTAATAGGGATAAACTCTATTCCACAACCATGTTTATTCCTCCTTGTCCTCTCCTTTATTTATTTTCTGGATTCTTATGATTCTTAAATATTATACTTTTGTTCCAACCATGAAACCATCCTAGGAGAAAATTATAAATCTAGATAACAGAAGATTATTTACTTCTTTTAACAGTTATGTATTTCAAATTTGATAGTTCCCTCTCACACCCCAGTTAGAAACTACCATCACTATTTCTTATATAATGGTACTTTACAATTAAGTTATTTATCCATCATAAGTATTAGAAAAATATTAAGAAAAACCTAACAAATAAAATACCTTTCTTCTTATAATGTTTTGATATTTAATATTTTATCTTAAATCATTTCATAGATTGAATAATTTTTATTAAATAGGGTTTTATAGGCAATTAGAAAGTTAGTGATGTATGGTAGACAATTTAGGGAAATATACTTTTGGGAGAAATCCAGGCATAAAGCACTTTTATCATTTATTTTTTTAAAATAATCACTCCTATGTGTGTATTTAGAATGTTTTGTGGGAGTGAAAAAATGTTCAATGCATATTCTTTGGGTGATAAAGTTTTTATGATGACCATGATATATTTTCCATGAATATATATGTTTTTCACCATTGGATAAATTTTACATGTCTACATTGATTAGATTTTATGTACATATAATTATTGTATGGCTATTAATTTCATCCCCACCACAACATCCACCATGTCTATCATGGAATTCTACCATAAATATAAAGTCCCTGTCGACCATGAGCACTCAACCCATGAGTGTCTTCAATGATGTTTCAAGTATCTGCGTCATCCATCATTCTATGTGGATGAATTGAACTCCATCAATATTCAAATTTCGACACCCAATATATTTTAATCCAGGTTATATTATTGAATAACATATATCCAAATTTAATTCAAATGATTATATCAAATTAAAAATAAAAAGTTATTAGATTTTAATTTATAATTATTTTTTTAGAAGAATCATTTCCATTGTTATTTTTTCTAGTTTTGAATAATTTACAATCATTTTACATGGTGACATTACCACTTATTTTTTTTATTCATTCATGGGGTTAATTTTTCTATTCAATTTTATTTGAACCATTAATCAAAATTTATTTATTATATCTTTTTTTAGTGTTCAAAATATTTTAAAAAAATATAATAATTTATTTTTTATTTGTGAAGCCATTATTTTATTCAGTAGATAGATTTTATATTATGAAAATGGTTTTCAAATAATATAGCTTTTATTTTTTTTTATTTCCATATATATATATATGTAAATTTTTATACATATTATATTGTATAATAGGTGATATAAGCTTATTAAAAGGGGTTGGATGGTGTTAAAATTTTAAAATATTGGTTAAAAATAGAAAGGAATTGTTTTGAAAATTGTGAGTGAGTTTTATAAGGAATTTTGAAAATGAATTAGATGTTTTATTTTATAAAAATAATTAATGGGTAAAAATTTTGTTAACAAGTGATCTTAAATAAAGGGTAACATGTTTTTTAGCATTGAAAATAATTTTTAAAAACTAATAAAAAGCGTCCCAATGATTTATTAGGAAAATATTCCAAAGTTTTTTATAATTTAAATGTGATTTGGGGATAAAAGGTTGGTTTAAAGTAAATAAATTAGATTTATTTCATGTTTCAGAACAAGGATGATATTTTGGATTTCAGTGATGATCTAAATAATGGATCTTTTAAATTTCACATTGTCTTTAAAATTGTGTTTTGTGATTTGAAATTTGAGTGAATTGATTCATCAGCTTTTTTATAATGTAGTATACCCTATAAACAATGTTTGATCCATCTCAACTAAAATTTTATTGTTCTACTAAAAAATAATATATTATTATGCAATATATGGTGCATTAATTTCACAATGAATAAAATTATTCTCAACATAATCATCAATTATTACACTTATATATTATATACCATTATCTTTGTGTATCATCTATAAGAATAAATTACAATACTTCTTTAATTTTCTTCTAAAACATTTAAACATGTTTAGATCCTGTGATTTATATATCATAAAGAAAATAGATTTAATTCTGGTAAATTTATCAATAATCAAAATAATATACTTCTATCTATTTGTTAATTCTTCCTAATTGTCCCAAAATTATATAAATAAATGATCTTATATTATTGGGTATTTTCTTCTCCAAATTATTCCTTGAAGAATTAATTTTTTTTCCATTTAGGCTAGTTGAGAAAATCATATTCCATTCTCTTTTTAGTATTGGAATGTGATAAACATTTTCTCCTAAAGTTATACTACTCATGTTTTTTTGGCTAAGATGATTAATCTATCTATTCCATAATTGGATTCCTAGGTTAATACATAAGTTTATTAATTTTCCAAATCACCCACTTGAATTATATTTTCACTTTGGTCACTGACATCTTATTAAAATACATCAATAATATTAGGGATTGGATTGTTTTTTATATGATGTATGAATTTATAACAGAAAAAATGTACTACCTTGTTATCATCCATGAAAACCATACAATCCAACCAAACCTAAGTAACGTTGAAGATTATAGGGCAATGATAATTTATCAATGAGGAGTGATAAATAACTAATACACTTTCTTTTACGATTACTCTTTAGAAATTAATCTCTATTTTTGATTAGAGTATTGATCCAATCACTTACTAATTACCTTTTACTTTTCAAAAAATCATTAAAATATGTTTAAAAAAATTGAGTAGTATATATATTTTTAAATTCAACATGATGAGTGGTATCTATATTTATAAATTCATACATGTGTAAGGAAAATGGTGGTATCTATATTTATATGATCATATTAAATTTCAGAGACCTCCTAGATAAAAATAATATCACTTCCAAAATAATATAAATTTTTAATAACTACATGTAAATGTAATTTTAAAAACATCATCTGACCCATAGGATATCCATCATAACCCCACTCCTGCAAGTGGTCAATTGTTCCATTATCGACCAAAACCACTAAAGGGTTAGATGAAAATTCAATCAAGGATGACCCTTTAATTGGGATGTCACAATAAATTCATAGAATTACCAATTTAGATAGGGTATTTTGTGTCATAGGAGACCAGAATTAAGGGATTTTGGATACTCGATAGAGGGTCAAATCCCTTCAACCTTTTAAAAAAGAGAGTTCAGTAACCATGTTACATTTGTTTTGTAATTTTCATAGCATTACCTCGTATTATTATGATTTCACTTCTAAATTCACGTAATCTAAATTAAATATTCAATCAATTATATAGATAATGACTTCTTCACATGCCTATGATCCCAATCCTGAGGATCGATATGTTTCTCAGCCTGATGGTGCTCATAATTCAGAGGAACAAAAACCTTCTGCACATGTTGATACTACTAATCTAGAGGACCAAAAATTGATGATATGAAACCCAAGGAAATGATATATGGTGAACAACCTATGTCCTAGAAAAAGAAGAAGCATCGTAGAATGAAATTTTTAGAAAAAATTATTATTGTGAGAAACAAAGGAATCAAATTCAAGATTTGATGGAATGTAGGTGGTTTGGTTGTTAACACCAATAAGGCTATGTTCAATAGTTTCATTGGGCTCACCACTTGGAATGATGTGATGATTGATATATATTTGTGAAAAAATGTTGTGCTTGTGCATAAGACAATGATTTGGGAAGTGATTAGGGTAACATTATGACATCCTTACATTATTTTACTAAAAAACAAGATAATGAAAAATTGAAATACTTTTCATTATACATTGAAGATTGTATTTATAATAAATGACTTATGACGGAAATTTGTATTAATAATTTATAGAAAGGCTCATGAAGGATTTATCACAATTCTAATGAAGTTATATCTCAAAGATTATAAAGTAAAAATAAACCCGCACCCACCACAGAATGTATGAACACTTGATAATCTAATAAGTGTGGGATGCATTTACAGACTATCATGGGGAGACATCTTTTCAGGCACATTGTGCCTGATAATACATTATTTGAAAATATGTTTATGAATCACTTTTATTTATAATTTTTAATTTATGAAACAATAAATAAGTGATAAAAATAAAAAATGGGCTACAAAACTAATGTACCCCTACCATAAAGCAAGGATGAGGCACACTTTACTTGAAAAAAATTGGTATGTATTTTAAATCTACCGAAATACTGTTTTGTGCCATGAAACATGTATGTATACAAAACTATATCAATGAAAAATACCTTCTTATGTTTATTTAATATAGTATAGATCACATAAAATCACTTATATAACATTTTAAAAACATTATAAATGAATAATTAATGAAATAAGAGGTATTTCTGGAAGTTAAGGACCCTATAAAATAGTAACTTGAAATTAGGAATAAAAATATGGACCTTATGAATTGTAAATCCAACTAATTAATAGTAACATACCCCATGAAATTATAAATAAAATTTATACAGCTTATAAATGAAAGTATCATGTAATTTTATCATAGTATAAGTAAATGAATATTTGAAAAATTGTTAAATTAAGTGTTGGTATTTTTGTAAGTCATAAATATATAATTACAATTTTATAATTATTAAATTGATTAAAAATAAAATATATTAATATAAAATGTATTCATAAATTTACATTTTATTATATTTTTATTTTAGGATAATATTATGAGACCTTAGTTAATTTTTGAAAGTGTTATAAAATCAATTAATGATTTAAAATTTATATTTTTTTGAGTAATTGAAGGTTTTAATTAAAAATTAAATGTATCATATTTAGAAACTTATTTTCCAAAAAATGGAGATTATTTTTGAATTATACATGTTGAAAAATGGTTTGGGATAATTTTCTCTATTTTTATAAAATAATTAAATTTTTGGTGAATAGTATAATACGCTAATTTATGATAAATGATAAATACATGGTTTATTGAGTCATAGGTGATGTTTAGATGATTTAAGCACCCTTAGTTAGAACAAAAATGCACTCATTACTATATTTAGTCACAAGAATCAGCACTATTGGTTGTCTTGATCAATATTATAAAATAATCAATAAAATAATGAGAAATCACCCCTCTCCTCCACTATAAATATCACCCCTTCTCCTCACACCTTCCAAGCTTTGAAACTTGTTAAATTTCTGCCCAAACTACTTTCCAAGCCACTTTTTCATTTCTTTGATCTCTTGGTCTTAACAAAAGACTAAAAGAAATCCCTTTAAGGGGGTTCTCAAGGAATATTCAAGAGGTTGAATCCTATTCCTTTTCTTTTTCATTTCTTTTCAAGATCTTTCCTTTTATTATTCTATCCTCACCTACTCTGTACAAATGAGAATTATAACTCTAGTTTCATATATATAATGGGATGATATCTTTTTAGTGTAATATCCTTACTCAAACTCCTTTATCTCTCTTTATCATTTATTTTTAAAAATGAAATCATCATCCAAGAGATGTCGATTTACAACCTTCATGGATGATGAATTTTTGTTCTTCAATTCCTTCTTCAAGGCTGGTAATAAAAACGTTATTATGGTTAAAAAATACTATAATATATGTATTAAAACCTTTATTATGTTCTAGAAGTAACATATTTATATAATAATAAACGATAAAACAAAACAAGTTCATTATGATCAACAACTGCCATAATAATGTAAACAATTATCTCTAAATGTCTTATCTAATGATTCATACTCATAAAATATAACCAAATTATATATATATATATAAACTTTTTATGTTCATTAATATAATTTAAATTCTATTATGTATAATTACACCCATTCAACATGAACTTCCATACTCATATACAACTGTACCGATCATGAAAACAAAGGAAACGAACTCTCTCGAGCAATAAAATTGTATTTTATAACTCATCAAAAAGGCCATAAATGAACTTAATAAAATTGTAATAAAAAAAATACATGTAGATAGAATTATTAATTAATTAATTAATGGATTTAATTTTATTATTCGGGATGTTAAGGTCAAGTGCAGAACACATTCAGACATAAGGTAAGGGTTTCAACATGAACCTTCATTTTTCTTTTGAGTTATTATTTCACTACCTTTACCCCAATGTAAAGATTATTTAATTTTGTCTAATTATTCTATATTCTATTTATATGTTCTGAAATCATATATCCATATCATTTCATCTTTTTGTGTGTGGTTATTACATGTTTTACAAGGTTCCCTTCTTAATTGTTCCCAATATGCAAGCTTGATTAAAATGATTGTCTCGATTTCTAACCCATTTTCAAGTACCATCCATAATCTATTTTGAGAACCCATTATTTTTATAAAATTAATAATTTTTTCATGAAAAAATACATGTGTTTATTATTGGTTTTATACAAAAAATTATGACATATAAAAATTAATTTTCCCAAAGAAATCTTCTTTGTAAAGTAAAGGGGTATTTCTCTTCATAATTCATCAATGATTTTATTAGAGTATTTTCATCTATTCAAAAACTGATGTTGAATTTTATTCTTTTTTTAGATTGATATATTATTATTGTCATTTACCATATATTGTTAAATGGTTTATGACCTATTTTACTATGGATTTTCTATCTTGATACCATTCACCATGCTATTGAGATTGGTTAGTGATTATGATTACAGATTGGGGAAAGTTATTTACATTTTATATGTTCATGTTGTTTATGTTTATACCCATTTATATGAAGAATTAATTGGACTGATCAATTCATGGGTGGGGCCCTTTATATCCCCTTGATGCATCAGTATGTCTCATGAGAAAAAATAGAATTGGGGTTTGGATGAGGCCTTATCCTAGTATTTTCAGACGTATTGTCCAAGCCCTTAGTTATACATTTTAGATGTATAGAATTATGTATTACCTCATTATGATATTATAAATTGACAAACCATGTGATATTTTACTAGTATAATATCCATGACTATGGTCCATTATCTTATGATTAGTTATACATCTTTATTTACTCAGTTTTCATTCAGGCCATATTATTTTCATGTTTACTTTTAAATGAATAGGGTTTTAGTTATTAACTATGCCTAATGTTTATTTTTATGATAACATCTATAATATTAATTACCCTTACTAAGAATATGATATCACACATTTATTATGTTTTTTTTTCACCAAGATGTGAAGATGAATATTATGAATGACTTGCAGGGATAATCTAGGAGTTATGAATGTTTTTAATGGAATCTCTATATTGTTTTACATTTCATGTTGTAATGTAACAATTATGTATGTATATGGTTTTCTAATGATATTAAACTATTCAGTTCTTCATGATGTGATTCCATGTAATCTTACCAATGTAATAATGTAAGGTATCAGCTCCGAGCTACTGGAGTTGGGGTCCTTACTATTGGCATCAGAGATATTTTAGTATAAACCATGGAAACTAGATTTAGAGAACATATATTAGTGAAAATAACCATAATATTGACTTTGAGGATAAGAATAATAGATTATCCTAAAATTTTTGTAAGGTTGATATTATGTGGATATTCTTAGCAATAATTCCATATCTGGATACTACAAGTGGACATGGTTCTGGCACAGATGTACTTAGGGGTAATAACGCTGACAAGGTTTCACATACCTGACTTGATGTGACCTATTAAATTCAAACGGGACATACTACACAACTCATTTGACACTCTTGGGATATATTCTTAGGATACATCATATTTTTTTACAAACCATTATGAAGGATTTAAAAGTAAGTACACCCCCAAAGAAACCATGTTTATGATTATGAGATTAGCTATGCAAAAAACTTAAATTTATGTTAAGTGTTTTCCTAGTTTGAGATTATACATTACAATTTATAACCTAATGTAGTGTATTCCATTATTTATAAATGGTTCCTATTGGAAGGAATGTAAACTGTATCAATGCACATTTCCCAAGTAGGGATTTTCCTTCTATAGAGGATAATGATGTCGGTATTGGAGTAGCAATTGGTGTTGAGCAACTTATTACTATAGTAGTATACCTGACTCAGGTTATGAAAAATAACCTTACCCATATGGAGCATCCTGATCCAAAACATGGAATAGAAATGTTTTACTACTTTATGAAACAACAAACTCTATTATTCAATTTGAATCCAAACCCATTTTTAGATGAGTAGTGGATAAGTTCCTTAGAGAAGTTATTTCTTTATTAAAGAAGAAATGAAAGGGAGAATGTTTTCATGGTATTTTATCATCTATTGAGAGATGAATATTAATGGTGGTCACTAATCCAAAACAAAAAGGAGGAGGAAGAAATTAAAAAAATGAAATGGAGGGATTTTAAAGAAATTTTCCTAGAAAAATATTTTCCTCATGAACAACGAGTGGATATGGAAAGAGAATTATTGAATCTGAGACAAAAGGAGGATAAAAATGTTTCCAAGTATGAATCCAAATTTACAAGGATAGAAAGGCATGCTACAAACTACATACATAATCCATGGATAAATATTTATTGATTCTTTTATGGTCTAAAACTAGTCATCTAAAGGAAACTAGTTTCCCAAACTTTCTCATCATATAAAGATATTGTAGAGACCCGAAGCCTAACGTACATGGACATTACATTACTTTTACAGAATACTTAGTACATAACAAAAACACACACACAAGGACCATAATAGTTTAGTGTCTTTGGAAACTCAGAATACAATCTTCTAATTGTGGTGAAAGATCTTCAACATCTCCCATAAAGATCTTCTTATTTTTTAAACCTAAATCCTTTCTTTATGTCCTGGGGAAAAGAAAAAATAAAAGGGTGAGCTCAAATGCTCAGTAAGGCTAAACAAAAGAAATATCAATTACGTCATATTAATAAGAACATATCTTTTGGAAATCTTAACCTGCAAAAGAGATCATAATTTCATAACATGGGATAAATCATAGTAGTGAAATGTAATCCCAATAATCATAACTTAAAACATGAAACTTTTTGTCATACACACATAATCATAGAGAATCATTTCTTATTAGTCAAGACTCATTGCCAAGAATATCTTAGTGGACAAAGTCCCTTTCTAGACCGAGTTCACTCCTCGTTTCAGTCCTATTTCACTGAACAGGTATAACCTACCGTTCCAGCCATGTCTATCTCATGAGAAATAAAATCTTTACCCAATGCATTGGATGGAGATATAGGTCCCACCCATCTCATAATGATGCCATTCTTATGTGTGCCACAAAATCATAAATCATACATCATTGCATAACCCATGTAATAAAAATGGAATTCTTAAACATCATGACAATATAAAACAATTCATATAAGAGAAATGAATTCATAAAAATAATTCCATCACAACATAATCAAATCAATGTAATGATAGGGATATAATCATAACCCTATTTTATCTTAGATGGAAAATAATTTTGATAAAACACTTGAACTCCATTCTTGAGGAAAATATCCTTTCTACTTCAAAAACATTTTTCCTTTCTTAACATGTCATACAATTTTAAACAAAAAGAAGTTGATTAAAAATAAATTTGAAAACTTGTAAAGGAATATTCTTGTAAATAATGTTTTAAAAATACATTCATGCCGTATAAGTTAAAAAAAAAATTTCTCGTACTTTTGTCAGAAAAGTCAAAAAAATACCTCATACGAAAAACGACAAAAGATTCCTCTCATATCTTTTACTAAAAACTCACCGAAGGGTAAAATAGGATTTAAACAATTGTAGGTGAATGGAAATAATATTACATATTTATGAAACATGGATGTGGATGATAAAATACACCCTAGTAAATGCCAAAGTATAAACAATCTCGGATAAAAATGAGATTGTGATATTTCCCCTTACCTTAGGTCTGATTTGCTTCGTAAGTGTCCGAACCTTATGTATAATGATTTAAATAATGTTATTGACTTATTCCAGAATCATAATTATTGTTATGATATCATATATGGTCATATTATTATCTTCTTATTAGTAATATTTCATTACTACTTGTTATTCGGGTGTTTATTACTTTTCGTTCTTATGCGTGTTTTGTCGAATAAATTATTATTCTTCTCTTTAGGTTATAGATACCTCATTTCCAGAATGGTACTAGTGTAATATATATCATATTCATTCATTAAATTCATTTATATAATCATTATTAAATGAAGATCATGTAGAACAAGTCGCATCACATCGTGGAGACGTTATTCAGTACGTACGCACGAGTGATGATATTGTTCTTATGATCGTGGAATTGTATTGGAGTGTATGTATACTATTTCATAATCAATATCACTTTATAATAGTCATATATAGTCATTATTTACACCATTATACCCATCCAAGTATGGTGGTGGTGGAAAATAGATTACACCATGGCGTGGAGACGGTATTCCGTACGTACGCACGCGCGGTGATTTCTTTTTCCGTAGGATGGATAGATGGTGAAATAGGGTTGTTTCATACTTATAATAACATATCATTATGTGAGTGATACTGATGTTATTACTTTATAATGAAACAACTAAAGAAGAAGAAGTGGAAGAAGAAATAAAGATGAAAGAATCGGTAACGGACATTACCTCTTCTTTGAAGTGCTTCTTTGAGACCTCCTTTTAAGGCACTAAAATATGTCTTTGAAGAAGACCAGAACCTCTAGGATGTTTCTAGGGAAATGGAGAGGAGAACTTTTCCAGGGTTGTCCGAGCTTGAAGGCTCAAAGTGGTGCGAGGAAGAGGGGGAGGAGGTGCCCTTTTATAAGGGAGGAGAGGGGCACCTTTGGAATAACTAAAACTATTATTTTATTATAAAGTAAAATTCGGTTTTAAAAAGCTCCAAATTAATTTATTTCGAAGCTAAGGTGGGGATGGGTCTAAATCCTCTCATCCAATAGAATTTAGACAAGTTTAGGTTCCTATTTTAACCTTATCATTTAGATTTAACATTAAGTTAAATAATTTTACTTTTACCATGTCTTCTTGTGTTCTTACCCTATAAGGTTAATAAACTTACTATAAAAATCCAAAAGAACTCCAAGTTGTTTATTATTAATATATATAACCTTATATAAGTCATTTGGCCGAACCTTCGATTTTTAGGAATAAAATAACAATTAATAATATAATATTTGTTTTAAAAACTATTTTATGTCAATTTTAACACTATTTAGTAAATGATTTTTGTGAAAATCATAACAAAATGATTAGTTCGAAAAAAGTTAATTAAATAAATATTAACATGTCATATTAACCTATAAAATTAGTGTAATTCATAAAAAGTCTCAAATTACACTTATTTGGGTATGTATAAAATCAGTTATTCTAAAGTTTTACTATTATGGTAATTACTGCATCATCATTGTGTCATAAATAAATTAACTTATTTAATGTCTAAAAATTATAAATAAAATATCATTATGTAGGAAATCTTATTATCTTTCTAATTAATATTTACAATCGTATTTATCTTATGTATAACCCTATATTAAAAATGTTTTAGTAAATAAACTTTGATTTTAACTCTTTTAACTATGCTTTGAATTAAATAATAATAATTGTCCTAATATAATCCAAGTGGGCCTAAATGGTCATATTTTATTCCTAAGGTTGTTTTTGGTCGAATTACACTTATCCAATAGAATTAGGACATGTGTTAGGGTAATAATAATATCATTTTAACCCTTTATTACCCTATTTACTTTTAACCGTGCTAAAAAAGTAAAAAGTTACTATTCACCAAAAATTATTTTCATCTCATTGAACCACATTTTACTTACTGACATAATTAGTATCTCTCGGATTTTTGAAATTCCACTCACAGAAGTGGTAAAATTATGTTTTATGAAAAATTCATTTTTTTAACTACCACTTAGTGGTTTCACTATTCATCAAAAAATGAAAGTTTCCAGAAAAATACCAAAAATTAGGCCTAAGCTATATTTGATATTATGAACTCAAAAATTATTTCTATTTTACAAAATTCAAAACATATCAGTTTCATTAATTAATTTAAAAATTAATTCCCGTCATCAAAACAAATAGCGTGTTCTTAAGAGATAATAACTATCAAAAGATTGACACTTGTTTATATCTGGTTTAAATGTGAAATTAAATCCAGTGACCAACATTGTATTAAATTGTAAAAATATATTCTAAATATACATTAAAACCACTCCAATTTATAATTTATCACTATTAATTATTTCGATTGAAAAAGTTGTTTTTAATTAAAATATATCGTGTTTTTACTATTCATCAAAATATGAAAGTTACCAGAATGATATGAAAATTTATCCAAAGTAAATTTTTATTTCATGATTCCAAAGAAGAATTTTATTTTGTCAAATTGAACTTATAAACATGTCAAAAACTAGATTTAAGGTGGGTGCGGCATCAAAAGGCGGCAAAACTGCATTTTTTGAAAAATACTTATTTTACCCAAATAATTTATTTTGTTCTTATACCATGATTTAGAAAATGTGAAAGATGAATAATAATGTTATAAGATTCAAAATTTAGTTAATAATATTAATAACGGCTAGTTCATAATGATATTATAATAATATATCGTTGTTTAGTAAAACCTGGTATTGCGTACAACACATGCTATCGAGGAAGGTCATGATTGCGTGTAATGCAAGCCAAGTCAGGGTTGCGTGTTGTGCAAGAATCCTTCGTTGTTTCGTATAACATAATCCAACCATATTTCATTTATACATTGAATATATATATATATATATACTCAATGTTGCGTAGAATAACTATTATCAACATTGTGTGTAACACGATCCAAGAATAGTGTTGCGTATACTGCAAGCTAATACGGTGTTGCGTATTGCATAAGGTAATCTTGGTGTAGCATACAACACAAGACATTAATGAAATTAAAAAAATATTTTTCATAAAATCTCGGGGTGTTATATTCTACCCCCCTTAAAATGAATTTCGCCCTCGAAATTCGTCGGGGTTATAAATGGTTTACTATTCGAAAGTTTCTTTAATAGAAACCCACATCGTAAAAAGGAATACCAAAACCAATATTTAAAAACAAATGTATGAAACGTAATGGTTACCCAAATAAACTAATCACTAGGTTTCCACATAGGTGAAAATATTGATATAGAAGAGAAATCTAACCATCATGTTCTGATGGAGAGTGGTAGAGAACATGGCTATGGAAAAGCCAGCAATCAAAAAGCCATAAATTTGTGACGATCTAAGGTACCATCTGATTCATCAGATATATGAGAACTAGGACACCATTTTTGGTTTTCAAAATCATTTCACTAAAGTTGATGAAATTGGAATTAGAAGAAATACTTTCGTGATTTTGGTATAGTCTAACCGTTTGTCATTATTTGGACAATTTCCACTTCATCTCTTAAAGAAATGAAGTTGAATTTGTCATTCGTGATGTGTTAGCAGATCATGTGATAGAATGATTGGTCATTCCATCTGTCTCAAACAAAAGGTTAGAAAAGTTATCAAAAAATACATAAGTCCACCTATAGTGAGATTAATCATATATGGTTCCTAAAATGGACTTATACTTCATATATCATACTGATTAATATAATAAAACTAGTTTCTACTAAATAGGGACTTCCTGTAGGCCATTGGTAGGCGATAAAGGCCAGTCGCACTTCGGTTGTGGGTTCGATTCCTACAGCCTTGTCCGACGCGATGGGCTGTCGCCCGTCCTACAGGTTGTCCTTTTTCTAATGCTATATTACTATAACATCCCATCAACAATATCAAAAGAGTTTTATCCTTAAACAATACTAACTTATGTCCAACATAATCGATTCCAATCTTTATTCTTATCTAAAATACTTTGGTCCAAGCTCATAGTATAAAGAAAATGATCACGTGAATGCCATCATTTATCCCCCATATATCATAAGATATATCTTTTTGGTCAAATTACAAACATGTGAATACCTTAATCATGTATTCTCTTGAAGAATGAATACCCATTGAACCTTAGTGAAAACATGAATGCAGTCAAACGTTAACTCTTTCCACATACCAAAATCCAAAAATTCTATATACTCAAACCATGATATAACCTTCTCCTTATATCAGTCATGAGCTCATGAATACTATAAAACATTTAATTTTCTCCTTTTCCCTTCATTATGCGCATATCATCTACATTCCAAAAATATCTGAATAACCTTTCATGGATAGTGGTACCATTAATCATACACTTTCAAAACTCAAGGAAATACAATAGTGTAACAATCCTTAGATGTCTCTTTATTCCATAGTACCATGAGATTACTTATACAACATTACACATGATAAACATGTAATCATTCCACTACATTCTTAAACCATTGACCGAGCTTCAACAATTCTTTCATCTCACATATCATTTATAGTCTATTCATCATAATCAACATAAATACTACCCATACGACCATACTGATTCTCTTCATGAGACTTTCCCTTAGGGCATTGGTTTGCATAATGCCCGTACATTCCACATTTAGAACATCTAACCATTGTTGATGTCATAGCAATACAATTATCCTCATCCCTGGTGTTAACTGAACCTTTTCCTTTGCACTTACTGGATTTGTGTCCTTTTTTCCACACCCAAAGCATCTTCCAGTTCCTTTGAAACATTCTCCTTGATGCCTCTTCCCACATGATTTACATAGGGGAAATTGAACTTTCTTTCCTCAATGATCATCATGAAACTCCATCTTTCTCTTATTTGTCGAGTCAGGAAACATAAAAAATTTTACTTTATTGATCATATTATGAGATTTCTGATTCGGTATAATAATGATGTTTGGACTTCCAAATCCCATTTCATTTGGTTTCTTATGAAGAATATCATTCCATTGTCCATCATATCCTCCATTATCGTGAATCATCTTGTTTCCAGCCATTTTCTAAAACCCAAAAAGAATAGTGTGAGAGGAAAAAATCATAATAAAGGGGGAGTAAATTCAATATATAACATATTTGGTTTAATCTAATATCATTACCATAGTTCTAGGACTATATCTTATACGTATACTTATCCTTAGGGACATCCCTAGACATACCTTAGAAATATCTCTAGGGATCTTACTAACGTTTTTGCATCCTAGTTTCCAAAGGTTGACTAAACTTTTCCTCTAATACCAACTGTAGAGACCCGAAGCCTGACATACATGGACATTAAATTACTTTTGTGGAATACTTAGTACATAACAAAAACACACACACAAGGACCATAATAGTTTAGTGTCTTTGGAAACTCTGAATATAATCTTCTAATCGTGGTGAAAAATCTTCAACATCTCTTATAAAGATCTTTTTTTTAAAACCTAAATCCTTTCTTTATGTCATGGGGAAAAGAAAACATAAAAGGGTGAGCTCAAATTCTCAGTAAGGGTAAACAAATGAAATATCAATTATGTCATATTCATAAGAACATATATTTTGGAAATCTTAACCTGCAAAAGAGATCATAATTTCATAACATGGGATAAGTCATAGTAGTGAAATGTAATCCCAATAATCATAACATAAAACATGAAACTTTGTGTCATACACACATAATCATAGAGACTCATTTCTTATTAGTCAAGACTCATTTCCAAGACTATCTTAGTGGACAAAGTCCCTTTCTGAACCGAGTTCACTCCTCGTTTCAGTCCTGTTTCACTGAACCGGTATAACCTACCGTTCTAGCCATGTCTATCTCATGAGATATAAAATCTTTACTGAATGCATTGGAGGGAGATATAGGTCCCACCCATCTCATAATGATACCATTCTTATGTGTTCCACAAAATCATAAATCATACATCATTGCAAAACCCATGTAATAAAAATGGAATTCTTAAACATAGTGACATTATAAAAAAATTAATATAAGATAAATGAATTCATAAAAATAATTTCATCACAACATAATCAAATCAATTTAATGATAGGGATAGAATCAGAACCCTATTTTATCTTATATGGAAAATAATGTTGATAAAACACTTGAACTCCATTATTGAGGAAAATATCCTTTCTACTTCAATTTTTTTTTCCTTTCTTAACATGTCATACAATTTTAAACTAAAAGAATTTGATTAAAAATAAACTTGAAAACTTGTAAAGGAAGCTTCTTGGAAATAATGTTTTGAAAATCCATTCATGCCGTATAAGTTAAAAAAACATTCTTCTCGTACTTTTGTTGGAAAAGTCAAAAAAATACCTCGTACGAAAAACGACAAAAGATTCCTTTCATATCATTTAATAAAAACTCACTGAAGGGTAAAATAGGATTTAAACAATTGTAGGTGAATGGAAATAATATTACATTTTGAGGAAACATGGATGTGGATGATAAAATACACCCCAGTAAATGCCAAAGTATAAACAATCTCGGATAAAAATGAGATTGTGTTATTTCCCCTTACCTTAGGTCCGATTTGCTTCGTAAGTGTCCGAACCTACTGTATAATGATTTAAATAATGTTATTGACTTATTCCAGAATCATACTTATTGTTATGATATCATATATGGTAATATTCTTATCTTCTTATTAGTAATATTTCATTACTACTTGTTATTCGGGTGTTTATTACTTTTTGTTCTTATGCGTGTTTTGTCAAATAAATTATTATTCTTCTCTTTAGGTTATAGATACCTCATTTATAGACTGGTATTAGTGTAATATATATCATATTCATTCATTCAATTCATTTATATAATAATTATGAAATTAATATCATGTAGAACAAGTCGCATCACATCGTGGAGACGGTATTCCATACGTACGCACGAGTGATGATATCGTTCATATGATCGTGGAATTGTATTGGAGTGTATGTATACTATTTCAGAATCAATATCACTTTATAATAGTCATATATAGTCATTATTTACACCATTATACCCATCCAAGTAAGGTGGTGGTGGAAAATAGATTACACCACAGCGTGGAGACGGTATTCCGTACGTACGCACAGGCGGTGATTTCTTTTTCCGTAGGATGGATAGATGGTGAAATAGGGTTGTTTCATAATTATAATAACATATAAGTATGTTAGTGATACTGATGTTATTACTTTATAATGAAACAACTAAATAAGAATAAGTGAAATAAGAAATAAAGATGAAAGAATCGGTAACAGACATTACCTCTTCTTTGAAGTGCTTCTTTGAGACCTCCTTTTAGGGCACTAAAATAGGTCTTTGAAGAAGACCCAAACCTCTAGGATGTTTCTAGGGAAGTGGAGAGGAGAAATTGGCAGGGTTTGGCCGAGCTTGAAGGCTCAAAGTGGTGTGAGGAAGAGGGGGAGGAGGTGACCTTTTATAAGGGAGGAGAGGGGCACCTTTGGAATAACTAAAACTATTATTTTATTATATAGTCAAATTCGGTTTTAAATAGCTCCAAATTGATTTATTTAGAAGCTAAGGTGGGGATGGGTCTAAATACTCTCATCCAATAGAATTTAGACAAGTTTAGGTTCCTATTTTAACCTTATCATTTATATTTAACATTAAGTTAAATAATTTTACTTTTACCGTGTCTTCTTGTGTTCTTACACTATAAGGTTAATAAACTTACTATAACAATATAAACGAACCCAAAGTTGTTTATTATTAATATATATAACCTTATCTAAGTCATTTGGTCGAAACTTAGATTTTTAGGAATAAAATAACAATTAATAATATAATATTTGTTTTAAAAACTATTTTATGTCAATTTTGACACTATTTAGTAATTGATTTTTGTGAAAATCATAACAGAATTATTAGTTCTAAAAACGTTAATTAAATCAATATTAACATGTCATATTAACCTATAAAATTAGTGTAATTCATAAAAAGTCTCAAATTACACTTATTTGGGTATGTATAATATCAATTATTCTAAATTTTCACTATTATGGTAATTACTGCATCATCATTGTGTCATAAATAAATTAACTTATTTAATGTCTAAAAATTATAAATAAAATATCATTATGTAGGAAATATTGTTATCTTTCTAATTAATATTTACAATCGTATTTATCTTATGTATAACCCTATATTAAAAAAAATTTAGTAAATAAACTTTGATTTTAACTCCTTTAACTCTTCTTTGAATTAAATAATAATAAATGTCCTAATCTAATCCTAGTGTGTCTAAATGGTCATATTTTATTCCTAAGGTTGTTTTTGGTCGAATTACACTTATCCAATAGAATTATGACATGTGTTAGGGTAATAATAATATCATTTTTACCCTTAATTACCCTATTTACTTTTAACCGTGGTAAAAAAGTAAAAAGTTACTATTCACCAAAAATTATTTTCATCTCCTTGAACCACATTTTACTTACTGACATCAATCGTGTCTCTCGGATTTTTGAAATTCTATTTACAGAAGTGGTAAAATTAAGTTTTATGAAAAATTCATTTTTTTAACTACCACTTTGTGGTTTCACTATTCATCAAAAATGATAGTTTCTAGAAAAAAAACCAAAAATTAGGCCTAAGCTATATTTGATATTATGAACTCAAAAATGATGTCTATTTTACCAAATTCAAAACATACCAGTTGCATTAATTAATTTAAAAATTAATTCCCGTCGTCAAAACAAATAGCGTGTTCTTAAGAGATAATAACTATCAAAAGATTGACACTTTTTTATGTCTGGTTTTAATGTAAAATTACATCCAATGACCAAAATTGTATTAAATTGTAAAAATATATTCTAAATATACTTTAAAACAACTCAAATTAATAAATTATCACTATTAATTATTTCAATTGAAAAAGTTGTTTTTAATTAAAATATAGCGTGTTTTTACTATTCATCAAAATATGGAAGTTACCAGAATGATATGAAAATTTATCCAAAGTAAACTTTTATTTCATGATTCCAAAGAAGAATTTTATTTTTTCAAATTTAACTTATAAACATTTCAAAAACTATATTTAAAGTTGGTGCGCCATCAAAAGGCGGCAAAACTGCATTTTTTGAAAAATAATTATTTTACCCGAAAAATTTATTTTGTTCTTATACCATGTTTTAGAAAATGTGCAAGACGAATAATAATGTTATAAGATTCAAAATTTATTTAATACTATTCATAACGACTAGTTCATAATAATATTATAATAATATATCGTTGTTTGGTAAAACCCGGTATTGCATACAACACACGCTATCGAGGAAGGTCACAATTACGTGTAATGCAAGCCAAGTCAGGGTTGCGTGTTGTGAAAGAATCCTTTGTTGTTTCGTATAACATAATCCAACCATATTTTATTTATACATGTAATATATATATATATATATACTCAATGTTGCGTAGAATAACTATTATCGAAATTGTGTGTAACACGATCCAAGAATAGTGTTGCGTATACTGCAAGCTAATACGATGTTGCGTATAGCGCAAGGTAATCTTGGTGTAGCATACAACACAAGACATTAATGAAATTAAAAGAATATTTTTCATAAAATCTCAGGGTGTTATAGATATAGTCTCATGTACTATCAAGACATAGAAATAATTCTCTAATTCTTATGAATTTATGGTAATTAAAGAGAAAAAATGGTGGTAGAGGAGAGAATGGATAAAGGGAAGAATAAAAAAGGTAGTTTTCCAACTTGTGATACTTGTGGAAGGAAATACCCCGAAGCCTACTCAAAAGAAAAATGATTATGCGACATGTGTGTAGAAAAAATCCATCAAGACCATGACTAAAATGGAAATAAATAAGTGAAAAATATTCCATTATACAATTGTAGGGAGATATGACACTATGAAAATGATAATTCAAAGCATCAATGAAACTTTCTTTAGAAAAGGTCACGAGAGAAAAGACAATCTTATGTGATCACAACAACAAAGGTTGAATTTACTAATGATGTGGTTTTAGGTACATTAATCATCACCTCAAATTTAGATAAATCTTTATTTGATTATAGATCATCACAATCATTTATATCGTCCTGGTTTTCATTAAAAATTTGATATTTACAATTCTCATTAACCATGGAGTTGTTTGTCAAAACCCTTAAGGGAAGTCTCATCAAAAAAAATATGTGTTAGGTATTTCCCATTATGGAATATAAACATGCATTATCAATTAATTTTATCATCATACCTATGGTTGATTTTTACATAATCCTCATTATATATTGGATTTCCAAATCTGAGGTGAAAATTTATAGCAAGAAGAAGGAAATTAAAATTTTTGAGAAAGGTTTAGAGTTCCTTATCTTTATAGAAAAAACATCACCATCGGATTCTCATCTAGATCCACCCCTAGTCACTCTAATAAATTAAATCCTTAAGTAGGAAGAGATAAAATTATCTATGAATCTTTAAATTGAAGATGTACTTATTGTGAAATAATACATTGATGTGTTTCTATAGAATTTACCTAGATATCCTACAGAACCTGAAGTTGAGTTCTATATTGACTTAATTTTTAGTTTAATACCTATATCAGAAAATACATATAGAAATTCAATTGTGGAATTAGTATAACTGAATAAAAAACTGGAGGAATTGAGTGATAAAGGATTTATTCACCCTAGTGTTTCTCCACGGGGAGCCCTTGTTCTCTTTGTCAAGAAGAAATATAGATCAATGTGGCTGTGCATTTATTATAGAGAAATCAATGCTATTAAAATAAATAAAAATTCTCACCTATCTCGTATTGATGATTTATTCAATAAACATCACAGAGCTCAATATTTTTTGAATATTGAATTGTGATCTAGATATCATCAGTTGTGTGTGAGGAATGAAGATATTCCAAAGAAAACATTTTGAACCAGGTATGAACATTATGAGTTTACAATAATTCCATTTGGAGTGACTAATGGACCCTCCATTTTTATGTATCCAATGCATAGAGTTTTCAAGGAATATCTTGAAGGATTTTTTATGGTATTTATTTATTATATCTTTGTATACTCCAAAAGCTACACAGACTATGAGAATCACTTGAGGATTTTTTTAGAAAATCTTATAAGAAATAAATTATATGAGATGTTTAGAAAGTTTGAATGTTGGCTTCAATCAATTTCTTCCTTAGTCATATTGTCTTAAAGGATGGAATCTCGTTTCATCCTTTGAAGACAAAGGTAGTTCAGAAATGGCCTACACCAACCAACATAACCGAGGTACATAGTTTTTCTGGTTTAGGAGGTTATTATTATAGCGACCCAACCTTTTGTTACATTACTATGACATTATTTTAAGATAAAAAAGATAATAGTATTACAAATAAAGGATCCAAAGGTTTAGTGCCTTGGTCAAACTAGGACCATACACATCAATTAAATCATCAAGCATAAAAATTTATTTAATTTATTCTTATCTAGATTTTTATTGTCACTTGAACTCTCTTTAGTATGTGTATCCACCCAAGGATATACAAAAAAAGGGGTGAGCTAAAATTCTTGTAATAGTAGAGACAAGAACAATATATCATGGGGTGAGCATAATCAAAACATGGGAAAAATATCATAAACATGAGAGGAAGCATAAATATAAGACTTGAAATGTGGCAATGCATAAAAAATGAAACATCATGTCTTAGTTGTTAAATACCACACATACTTGTGAAAAAAGCATGAATATTTTCCACATCATTTTAAATTTACTCATGATATTCATCTCTTTACCCAATGCATTGGAGCGTTGTATAATTCCTGGTGCACTCGTCACATTGAAACATTTATATTGTGCTATATAATTCTGAGCGCACCCATCACATCATAATATTATAATTATCATGAATTCCACATAAAACATAAATCAATGATAAACATAACTAATCCATGGAAAGTAATGGGTTTCATCTCATAAGAAAACATTCATAATCTTTGGGCTCCCAAAACAATGGGGGAATAACATACTTGATACAAGAACCATCAACCTTGAATGAGAAGTAAAAGGTGAGTTCTTAGAAGAAGAGTTATTTTGGAAAACATTTTGTTCGACATAAACAATAGTGGTGAACATGTATATCCCAGAAAAGGAAATACAATGATGAACACATGATTTTTATGGAGTAACCATTTCAAAAATGGAGTAAAAGAGGGAGAACCCGAAGGATGAAAATTGGGTTTAAGATTTTCCTCTTACCTTATATCTGAATGCTTCCTTCGCTTTAATGTCCAATATAATAACATTATATTCATTAATTAGAAATTCCAGAACCTTTTATACATGAATAGGTGTAATTTTGTTTTCATTATGTTATTTTATGGGCCTTTTTATAAGTTATAGAGTTTAAAAACATTGTTCAGAAATGTTTATTTTTATGGTTTTTCTTGAGTGGTTCACTTGTATTCATAAATTGATGTTCGGGTAGAACATGGGTAAACATCCAGAAATGATATTAAATGTTATTAATGAAACTCCAGAATTTAAAATTATCTTATAATGAGTTATATTAGATACCATGTGGATGAATCATTAGATAAAATTAAATGATGATTGTTTGTGTTAATATGGGCGGGTTTTCGATCACAACAAACTTGTTTTAATTTATCACTTAGTAATATGTACATAAGTCAGTTACAGAACTTTAAATAAGACATAATACATATAAAATGTTATAGTTCATCTATAAAAATGGTTTCATGACCAGGTATAAATGTAGAAATGGAAGAAGTAAACATGTCGTTCTTGAAGGTGATAAATTAACACCTCACGAACAACGTTCAATTTAATAAAATAAAAGGAAGAGGGAAATTGGTTGGATGATATAATATCCAATTATTATCATAAAATTCCATTATATTCATTATAATAGAGCCACCATACAATTTGGACAAAGATATGTTGGGAGATAATAATAAAATAACTTGAAATTGAAAGGGAATTAAAGAAGAAGAGGGAGAGAAATTACCTCTTGAATCCTCCTCTTGAGATCCTCCTTAAGGGATCTAATATTAGTGTTTTGATGAGACCAAAAGCTCTTGGACGTGGGGGAGGGTCTAAAAAAGATTCTTGGGTAGAGTTTAGACAAGGATTCAAGCTTGAAAGGTGTGAGGAAATGAGGGTGTGAAGAACGGTATTTATAGTAGAGGGGAGACGGGTTTCCTTAATATAAAATTCATTAGTTTATTAATTTCCCCTAAGACAAGGAATAGTGAGTCTTCAATTACCAAGAATAGTAATTTTATCATGTGATCCCGAACCAGGTGGGATTACATCAGCAAAACATCACACATGACTCTATAATTAGCTTATTTAGCTTATTTTGTAAATTATGGTATTTCACTATTCATAAAAAATTCAAGTATCTCAGAAAAATCCCAACAATTTACCCCAACCATTTTTAGACGTGTAGAATCCTAAAATGAAGTCCATTTTTCAAAAATAATTTTCCAAATATTATTAATTTAATATTTAATTAAAATCACGGTTTTTTACTAAAAAACAGTTTTAAAACATTCATTCACTTATTTTAAAATATAGGTACATCATACTTTCACTTGAATATTATTTTTATACTATCATAGGTAAGGTTAATTTTAATTACGGTATATCAATATTTATAAGGGTATGTTACTATTCATAAGGGTAGGTTACTATTTACAAAAAATTATTTTTTTGTTTTATTAGACTCCAAAAATCAACTTGAACACAACTGTGTATGTCAGATTCTAAAAATTCCCAATAAAGAAGTGAATTTTTTTGTTTAAAGGTCACTTAGCAATTAGTAGTTAATTATGTTGTGTTTTCATGTGATTTTATGACATAATTATAAGAAGGGAATTTCCATTGAAAAAATTTGGGACGTTATATTCTTCCCCCCTTAAGAAATTTCGCCCCTGAAATTTCACTCTACACAAAAAGTTGAGGGTACTACTCCTTCATCACCTCCTCTAGTTCCCAAGTATCTTATTCAAACTTATGTTTCTTCCACAACACTTTAACATGGTGGGTTTTCTTGTAGCGTATAACCTTGGTCTCTCTAGTCTAAAATCTCTATTAGCTCCTCCTCATAAGATAGATCATCTTCCAGTTGTACCACTTCTGAGTTTAGTACATGTGAGGAGTCTGGTATGTACTTCCTCAGGAGTGATATGTGAAACACATAATGAAATTGAGCCATATTCGGAGGAAGTGCAAGTCGATAGTCCACAGCTCCTATACAGTCAAGGATCTAAAACGTGCCAATGTACCTTGGGCTTAGCTTCCCTTTCTTACCAAATCGCATGACTCTCTTCCATGGAGATATTTGAGGGAAGACTTTATCTCCAATGTTGAACTCGAAGTCCCTTTGACGGTTGTCAGCATAGATCTTTTTCCGACTCAGAGCAGATGTGATGTATTTCTGGACGACTTGAACCTTCTCTATCATCTCTTGAACAAGATCGAGTCCAAGTAGCTTTCTTTCTCCAACTTCACCCCAACAGGTTGGAGATCTACATCTCTTTCCATACAGAGCTTCATATGGAGCCATCTGAATACTCCATTGGAAGCTATTGTTGTATGAGAACTCAACCAATGGGAGATGCTGATCCTATCAACCTTTGAATTCTAGAGAGCAGGCTCTAAGAATATCTTCAAACATATGAATAGTCCTTTTAGACTGGCCATCAGTTTGGGGGTGATAGGTCATGATGAAATTTAATTCAGTACTCAACGCATGTTGAAGGCTCCTCCAGAATTTAGATGTGAACCTTGGAATACGTTCATAGACAATTGAGAGTGGAACACTGTGAAGTCTCACCACTTCGTTCACATATATCGTTGCAAGTTGTTCAAGTGAGAGATCTTCCCGAATAGCGATAAAATGGGAAGTCTTGGTGAGTCGGTCAACCACAACCCATATCACATTATTTACCTTCTATGTCTTTGGGAGACCCATGAAAAAGTCCATAGTAATATTTTCCCATTTCCTCATGGGTATAGGCAATGGATGCATCATCCCTTTGGACTTTTGTCGCTCTGATTTAACTTGCTGGCATACTAAGCACCTTGATATATATTCCACAATCTCCTTCTATATGTTATCCCACCAGAATTGTTCTCGGAGATAACAGTACATCTTGGTACTCCCAGGATGGATAGAGAAAGTTAAGCTATGTGCATTGTCCAATAGATCCTTCTTTATCCCAGATAATAAAGGCACACAAAGCCACACTCCCAACCGAATCACACTATCATCATCGATATGGAACTTTTTCAGTTTACCTTCCTTTAGTGCATTCACCATCTTTTTTATATATACATCATCCCTTTGTGCTTCCTTAATATTCTCTTGGATGGATGGTCGCACAATAATTTGGGCAAGGTAGGATGTATCCCCTGCCCTTATGATTTCCAAATCCATCCTTTTTATATCTAAGAAGATAGAGTCTTTCTCAATCCATATCATGGATAGAGAAGTGGGTTCTTTTCTACTTAGAGCATCAGCTACCTCGTTCGCCTTTCCAGGATGGTAGTGAATAGAGAAATCACAATTCTTTGTTAGCTTTAACCATCTCCTTTGATGCATGTTGAGATCCTTTTTTGTGAATATATACATTCAGATCTTATGGTTGGTGTATATGTCACACTTCTCACCATAAAAGTAGTGCTGCTAGATTTTTAAGGAAAAAAACACAGTTTCTAGCTCTAGATCATGTGTCAAGTAGTTCTGCTCATGGATCTTCAACTTTCGTGAGGTGTATGAGATCACATTATCATTTTTCATGAGTACACAACCCAAGGCTTTCTTTGAGGCATCACTATATATCACAAAACATTCTCCATTTTTTGGTATTGCGAGTACAGGAGTAGTGATCAACCTTATCTTTAGCTCCTTGAAGCTTCCCTCACATTCTTCCATCCAGACATACTTTACCCCTTTCCTTTTTAACTTAGTTAGCGAGCATGACAATCATGAGAAGTTTCTCAAAAAACTTTGATAGTACCTATCTAATCCAAGAAAAATACTTATTTCTGTGACACTAGAGGGCTTGTATCATTCCTCAATAACCTTTGTATTTTAAGGATCCATAGAAATTCCCTCACTTGTGATCACATGTCCTAAGAATGTGACTTGTTTCATCCAAAAGTCACACTTTCTGAACTTGGTGTACAACTTATCCTTTCTCAACATACCCAACACAAGTGTTAGATGTTATTCTTGTTCATCCTTACTCTTAGAGTAGATGAGAATATCATCGATAAACACTACCGCAAATTTTTCTAGGTAATTTCTAAAGACTCTATTCATCAAATCCATAAATATTGCAGGGGCATTAGTAAGTCTGAACGGCATCACCAAAAACTCATAGTGCCCATACCTAGTATGGAATGCAGTCTTCTGAATATCTTCCTTCTTCAATTTTTCCTGATGATATCCAGAATGAAGATCCACCTTTGAGAAGTATTGATCTCCTCTTAACTGGTCGAAAAAGTCACCAATCCTTGGGGGAGGATACTAGTTCTTTATGGTGATCTTGTTGAGTTCCAGATAATTGATACACATCCTCATTGTTCCATCCTTCTTCTTCACAAAGAGCACTGGTGCACCCCAAGGTGATGCACTAGGGCATATGAACCCTTTTTTCAGATGCTCTTTCAACTACTTCTTTAACTCCTCCAATTTGATAGGAGCCATCCTATAGGGACACATTGAGATAGGAGTAGCTCTGGGTATGAGTTCAATTGATAACTATACCTCACGATCTAGGGGAATTCTAGGTAACTCTTCAATAAATACATCTTCTTATTCCCTTATGATGGGAATTTCTGCAAGGTTGGTACTATCCTTCGACCCAACCATTTGAGAGAGGTATGCGTCTTTGTAGGGAATCAACATCCACATAGATGAAGGACTTTTCAATGGAGATTTATGATCTTCATTGCATTTGTATAGGAGAATGGGATGGTTTAGAATATGAAAAGATATTTCCTTTTCCCGACAGTTTATATCTGCTCTATATAACGAGAGCTAATCCATTCCTATTATAGCGTTGAATTCCACCAAGGGAAACATTATGAGATTTTACTGAGGAATCTTCCCACATACGCCAATAAGAGAAGACTCAAACACTTGGGTTGCAATTATTGCACCACTTGGTGTTTTTACAGATATCTCAACTTCAAGGTTTCATGGATTCGATTCCATTGTTCTAGAAAACTTGCAATATATAAAGGAATTCATAGAATTAGAATCAAATAAGACTTTTGACATTCTTGAGTGAATAGAAAGTGTACCTTGTACGGATTCATTATCTTGCATCACTTCTGCAGTAGTGATTGAATAAGACTTCCCTTATTCCTTTGGCTTTGGTGGTTGCTGACACTGATTACCCTCTAGAACTCAAGGTTTAGTGCACTGGCATGCAAAGTTCCCTAGCTCCCCACAGTTGTAGCATTGAACCATGGGTGGATCTCTCCTTTCTTCCACTACATTATCCTTCCTTTTCAAGTCTTTTAGACACTATTGAGAATTAGGTCCTTATTTTCTACACTTGAATCATTTCCGTATCCCTTTGAGGCAGTTCCCATGGTGCAACTTCCCACATTTTTGGCATGTGGGTCATTGAGTTTTCTTCCCACCTTTATCATTAGACCCACCAGCTAGAAAATGCATCTTCCGTTTCTTATCACCATAGCTGTGAGACCATTCTCCAAACTCCATCTACACTTTGAGAGCACACTAAAAAAATTCTTCATAACTCCCAAAGTCTCGAATTGCAAGATCCTGTTGAAGTTGTGGTTTTAATCCACTAAACAATCTATCAATTTTGCTTTCATTGTTGATAAAAAAACCCGAAGCGTACCTTGAAAGCCTTGTGAAATTCACTTCATAGGTTGTGACATATTCTCATTATTTTTTCTTGAGATCTATGAATTCTCTCTCCATCTTAGTATGAAGGGTTTGTGGGAAATAATTACTAGGAAACATTATCTTAAAGTCTTCCCATTCCATCTCTTCAATTTCCTCCCTTGGCTTGGTGTTCTTAATCAAATCCTGCTATTTATCGGCTTCTATATCTAGAAGATAAATTTCTAGGGTCACCTTTTCTGCCTTAGAATTTTTAAGAACAAAAAATTTATTCTCCATGGATTTGACCCACTGTTCCACAACTAGTGGATCAGATGATCCACTAAACGTTGGTGGTTGTTGCTACATAAAACATCCAATATCTAGTTTCTCCCTCTTGGGTGAAGGAGGACGTTCCACATTATTATGGTTATTGTTCACAACCTGAGATAATTGGGTAAGCATCACCATGAAGTTCTAAACTCCACCTCCCAAATCATTGGGGATGTCGTTCGGGCAATCGTTGCATTGGCCCTCGCACGAGTTGTTGGCCTAGTTTCTCTAGGTTCCCACCATTTTCTAAAATAGAAATGGTTAGAACAATACATGAGTCAACAAGTCATGAATACATAACATATTAATTTTCACGATTTATACTAAAATCATAACATATGGGATCCCTATGTAGAGATTATTGTGTGCATATTTTTATATAGTCTCATGTTAGAGGTTTTCTCTAGGGTTCACTAATCCAAATGTGGCAATGCATAAAAAATGAAACATCATGTCTTAGTGGTTAAATACCAAACATAATTTTGAACAAAGATAACACCTTTTACACATAATTTCACATTTAAACATAATATTCATAACTTTAACCAATGCATTTGAGCGCTGTATAATTTCGGGCGCACCCATCACATTCAAACATTCATATTGCACTATATAATTCTGGGTGCACCCATCACATCATAATATTTTCATTATCATGCATTCCACATAGAACATAATTCAATGATGAACATAAATAAACCATGGAAAAGAATGGGTTTCATCCCATAGGAACACATTCATAAACTTTGGGTTCCCAAAACAAAGAGGGAATAACAAACTTGATATAAGAACCATCAACCTTGAATGAGAAGTAAAAGGTGAGTTCTTAGAGGAAGAGTTCTTTTGAAAAAAAATTTATTTGACATAAACAATAGTGGTTATCAGTTATATCCCATAAAAGGAAATAAAATTATGAAAAACTTATTTTTAAGGAGTAACCATATCAAAAATGGAGTGAAAGAGGGAGAACCCGAATGATGAAAATTGGGTTCGAGATTTTCCTCTTACCTTATATCTGACCGCTTCCTTCACTTTAATGTCCTGTATAATCACATTATATTAATTATTTAGAAAATCAAGAACCTTTTATACATGAATAGGGGTAATTTTGGTTTCATTATGTTTTTTATGGGCCTTTTTATAAGTTATAGAGTTTAAAAACATTGTTTGGAAATGTTCATTTTTATGGTTTTTCTTGAGTGGTTCACATGTATTCATAAATTGAAATTTGGGTAGAACACGGGTAAACATATAGAACTGATATTACATGTTATTAATGACATTAAATAATTAAAAATGATCTTATAATGTGTTATATTATAGACTATGTGGATGAATCATTTGATAAAATTAAATGATGATTGTTTGGGTTAATTTCGGTGGTTTTTCAATCACAACGAACTTGTTTTAATTTATCACTTATTAATTTATACATAATTCATTTCTAGAACTTTAAATAGGACATAATAAATAATACATATTCTGTTTCAACCATAAAATTGGTTTCATGACCAGATCTGAAATTATAAATGGAAGAAGTAAACATGTCATTCTTGAAGGTGATAAATTAACACCTCACGAACAACGTTCTCATTAATAAAATAAAAGGAAGAGGGAAATGGGTTGGATAATATAATATCCCATTATTATCATAAAATTATATTATATTCATGATACTAGAGTCACCATACCATTTGTACAAAGATAGGTGGGGAGAGAATAAGAAAAGAACTTGAAATTGAAAGGGAGTTTAAGATGAAGAGGGAGAGAAATTACCTCTTGAATCCTCCTATTGAGATCATCCTTAATGGATCTATGATTTGTATTTTGATGAGAAAAATAGCTCTTCGATGTAGGGGAGGGGCTAGGAGATTCTTGGGTAGAGTTTAGACAAGGCTTCAAGTCTGAGAGGTGTGAGGAAATAAGGGTGTGAAGAGTGGTATTTATAGTGGAGGAGAGAAGGGTTTTCTTAATATAAATTCATTAGTTTATTAATTTTCTCTAAGACAAGGTATAGTGAGTCTTAAATTACCAATAATAGTAATTTTATCATGTGATCCCAAACCAAGTGGGATTACATCAGCAGAACATCACACATGACTCTATAATTATCTTATTTAGCTTATTATGTAAATTATGGTATTTCACTATTCATAAAAAATTCTAGTATCTCAGAAAAATCCCAATAATTTACCCCAACCATTTTTCAACATGTAGAATCCAAATGTAAATTATATTTAAAAAAAATAATTTTTCAAATATGATTAAGTTAATATTTAATTAAAATCATGGTTTATTACTAAAAAACTATTTTAAAACATTCATTTACTTATTCTAAAATATAGGTACATCATACTTTCACTTGAAAATTATTTTTATACTATCATAGGTAAGTTTACTATTCATTAGGTTATATGACTATTCATAAGTGTATGTTACTATTAATAAGGGTAGTTTACTATTCACCAAAAATATTTTTTTTTGTTTTATTAGACTCCAAAAATCATCTTGAACACAACCGTGTATGTAAGATTTTCAAAATTACCAATAAAGAAGTGAAAAACTTATGTTTAAAGGACACTTATAACTTAGTAGTTCATTATGTTGTGTTTTCATGTGATTTTATGATATAGTTATAAGAAGGAAATTTGCATTGGAAAAATTTGGGTCGTTACAATTATTGGTGTTTTGTTCAGAACTTCACCGGATTTTCTAACCCGTTAACCAAGATTACTTATAAATGGGTTAAGTTTGTATGGAAAAAATAATGATAAGAATGTTTTGAATAATTTAAGATGATATTAGTGAATACTCTAATCCTGACTCCTCAATCGAGAAATGGTGGATTTGTGATTTATAATGATGTATCAAAGAAAGGACTTGGTTGAGCCCTTATGAAAAATGATAGAGTTATTGTGTATTCATCAAGGAAGTTAAAAATTAATGAAATAAACTATCCAACTCATGATCTTGAGTTAGAAGATGTAATCTTTTCTCTAAAGATATGGAGACACTATCTCAATGGTGAAATAAGTGAGATATATATATATCACAAGAGCTTGAAATATATCTTATTACAGAAAGAACTAAGCATGATGAAAAGTAGATGGCTCGATCTACTTAAGGATTATGATTATTCTATACACTATCACTCAGGAAAGGAAAATAAGGTGGTTGATGCATTGAGTAGGAAGGATCATGGAGTTATGAAAAAAATGGCAATTGATAAGGATCCAGTGTATATGGATATAGAGAAGATGGATATGAGAATTATCATGGATAGAGAAACATAATTACTTTTTAAATTGGTTCCCTAACCATATTTATTGGAAAGGATTAAAATTTCTGAGTATAATGATGGGAATATTCAAAATAAAATTAATGTTGTTAGTTATGGTAAGTTGGAAGACTTCGTTTATAGGGATGGAATTCTAAAATTTGGGAAGAGGCTTTATGTTCTCTCTATACCTGAGCTTAAAAGGGAGTTATTGGATGATTCCCATAGTTAGAATTTATCTATACGCCCTGATAATACTAAGATGTATGGATATTTTAATGAAAATTTTTGCTGGGATAACATGAAGTGAGAATTGCTGATTATGTATCAGGATGTTTAGTTTGTCAACAAGTGAAGGTTGAAAGACAACATCCTATAAGTTTCATGAACCCCATTCCTATTACTACATGGAAATGGGATGCTATAACAATGTATTTTTTCACTGGATTACCAAAAAAATCCAATAAATAATGATGCAATATGGTTGATTGTTGATCAACTTATCAAATATGTACATTTAATTGCAATAAGGGAGAATTTTCTACTACAGAACCTCGCATGACTCTACATTAATGAAGTTTTAAGACTTTATAGAGCACCAAATTCAATTGTTTATGACCGTGATCAATGATTTACATCCAAATTCTAGAAATTTTTTCAGAAATCCCTACATACTGAGGTTCATTTAAGTACTGCTTGTCACCCTAAAACTGAAAGGCTGTCAGAAAGGACAATCCAAACATTATAAGACATGTTTAGATGATACTCACTTGATTTTTAAGGTATGTGGGATTAGTATTTACTTTTGGTAGAGTTTGACTACATTAATTGTTTCCATTCACGTATTAAAACGGAACCATAAGAAGCATTTTATTAAAAGAGATGTTGTACACCAATATATTGGGATCAAGTTGGTGAAAGGAATCTTGTAGGCCCAGATCTTGTAGAGGAAACAACAGAAAAGGTAATGAATATTGAAACCCATATCAAAACAGCTCAAAGTGTGCAAAATATTATGCCAATAATCAAAGGAAGGATTTTCAATTTCAAGTGGGATATCATGTTTTCTTGAAAGTATATCCATGTAAGGGTGTTATATGATTTGGGAGGAAAGGGAAAATGAGCACCATTTACATTGGTCATTTTGAAATTTTAGAGATAACTAGAGTCGTGGCTTATTGTTTAGAAATTCCAACTATCCTTTCCAAAGTACACAATGTGTTCCACATCTCCTAGTAAAGGAAGTACATGCCAGACGCAACTCATGTACTCACTTATGAAGGAATAGATTTAGAACATGACTCATCTTACTGTGAAGAGCCTATCTAGATTCTGGACACTAAATAATAGGTGTTGTGTAATTGGATGACTCAGATGGTAAAGGTACTTTGGAAAAATCATAAAATTGAAGAGGCGATGTGGGAGCCCAAGGATCTTATGATAAGGAAATACCCAAAAAAATTTGTGGAGTGAAAATCTAGAAATTTCGAGGATGAAATGTTTGTATGAAGAGAGAATTTAACGAACTAAAGATCTATCAATGAAATTTATCTTCTAATGTTTATTTTATATAGTATAGTTTACATGAAATCACTTATAGAACACAATATAAACATCATAAATTAATAATGAATGAAATAAGTGGTATTTCTAGATGTTAAAGAACCTATGAAATAGTAACTTGACCTTAAGAATAGTAATATGAATATGATGAATAGTAAATAAAACTAATGAATATTAACATCACCCATGAGTGTATAAATTAAATTTAGGTACCTTACAAATTAATGTATCATGTAATTATATCATAATATAAGTAAACAAATATTTTAAAAATGATAAATTATGTGTTGGTATTTTTGTAATTAATAAATACTTAATTAAAATTTTATAATTATTAAAATGATTTAAAATAAAATATATTCATATAAAATGTATTCATTAATTATCATTTTTTATTCTGGTTGTAGGATAATTTTATGAGACATTAGTTAATTTTTCAAAGTATTATAAAATCAGTTATAGATTTAAAATCTTTATTTTCTAAGTAAATGGTGGTTTTAATTAAAAATTAAATTTATCATATTTAAGAAATTATTTTCATAAAATATAATTCATTTTTGAATTATACACATAAAAAAATGGTTGGAGTGATTTTTTTGGTATTGTTTCTAAAATACTCGATTTTTTTGTGAATAATAAAATATAATAAATGAAAAATACATGGTTTATTGAGTCATAGGTGATGTTTGGATGATGTAAGAACCCTTGGTTAGAGATGACATTCACTTATTACTGAATGTAATCAAAATAATCAGAACTATTAGTTGTCTTGAGAAAAATAATAAAATAATGAATAAAATAATGAGAAATCACCCCTCTCCACCACTATAAATATCACCCCTCACCACCCCTTATCCACACACATTCCAATCTTTGAGACTTCTAAAATTACAATGCAAAATACTTCCCAAGACTATTACATGTGTCCAGGATCTCTTGGTCTTAACAAAAGATCAAAAAAAATCCTATTAAGGGGGTTCTCGAGGAGGAGTATTTCAGAGGTAAAATCTTCTTCCTTTTCCTTTTAATTTCTTTTCATGTTAGTTTATTTTATTATTATCTCATCACATACTCTATAAAGATGAGAATTATAACTCATTTATCATATATATACTGTAATTATATCATGTTAATGGAATATTCTTACTCAAACTATTTTCTCTATCTCTTTTATTTTTGAAAAAAGAAATCATCATCCGAGATGTGCCGATTTACAACCTTCATGAAAGACGGATTTTTGTTCTTCAATTTCTCCTTCAATACTGGTAATTAAACCATTTTTATGGTTAAAAAAACTATAATATATGTATTAAAAAATTTATTATATTCTATAAGTAACATATTTACATAATACTAAATGATAAAACAAAATGAGTTCATTATGATCAATAACCATCATAATAAAGAAACTGATTATCACTAAATGTATTATATAATGATTCATGCTCACGAAATATAACTAAATTATATATATAAATTTTTAAACCTTAGAATTTTCCTTAATATCATGTAAATTAAATTCTTTATAATCACACCCATTCCACATGAACTTCCTTACTCATATACAACTATACTAATCATTAAAACTAAAGAAACAAATTCTCCTGTGCAATAAAATTGTATTTTATATATCATCAAAAAGACCATAAATGAACATAATAAAATTATACTAAATAAAGTAAATTTATATAAGGTTATTTGTTAGATAATTAATGTATTTAATTTTACTATCTAGTATGTTTAGGTCATGTATATGACACATTTGGACATAAGGTAAGAGTTTCTACACGAACCTTCATATTTCCATCGAATTATTCTTTCTCTACCTTTACCCAAATGTATTACTTATTTATTTTTGTTTAATTATTATATATTTTATTTATATGTTTGAAAATCATATATCTAGATAATTACATCTTTTTTTATGGGAATTACATGTTCTTCAAGGTTCCCTTCTTAATTATTCCTCATACGCAAGCCCGATTAAAGGGAACATCTCAATTTCTTACCCCTTTTCAAGTACCATCCATAATTTGATACATAATTATTTTTATAAAATTAATAATTTTTTTATGAAAAACTATATTTTTTCATTATTGGATTTATACAAATAATTATGACAAATAAAAATGAATTTTCCCAAAGTACTCTTCTTTGAAAAGTAAAAGGGGAATTTCTCTCAAGAATTCCCCAAGGATTTTATTAGAGTATTTTCATCTATTTCAACACCTCTATTGAATTTTATAATTTATTAATATTTATATCTTATTATTTTAATATATCAAATGTTATTAAATGGTCTATTACTAGTTTAATTGTGGATGTGTTATCTTGATACCATTCACCATGCTTATCAGATTGGTTAGTGATTGTGATTACATATTAGGGAAAGTTATTTATATTTCATATGTTCATGTTGTTTATATTTATAACCATTCATATGAGGAATTAATTGGACTTAGAAATTTATGGGTTGTTCCACTATAGGTCCTTGATGAATTGGTAGGTCTCATGAGTCCAAACAGAATTGGGTTTTGGCTTAAGCCTTACCAAGTATTTTCAGACGTCTTGGCTGAGGCCTTAACAATATGTTTTAGATGTATAGAATTATGAATTCCTCCATTATGATATCAAATATTGATAAACCATGTGATATTTTAATATTGCAATATCCATGACTAAGGTTCATTATCTTATGATCAGTTATATGTCTTTATTTACTCAGCTTTCATTCATGACATATTATGATCATGTTTATTTTTATAGGCAGGTGTTTTTAGTTATTCACCATGATTAATGTTTATGTTTATGATAACATATTATATATTACTTACCATTACTAAGTATCTTAGCTCACCCCTTTCTTATGTTTTGTTTTTCCCCAGGATGAGATGATAAATATTATGAATGACATGTAGGGATAATCGAGGAGGTATGGATGTTTCTAATGAAATATTTATATTGTTTTTAATTTGATGTTGTAATGTAAAAATTATATATGTGTCTAGTTTCCCAATTTTACTAAACTATTTGGTTCTTTAGGATGTGATTCCTTGTAATCATACCATTGTAATAAAGTAAAGCACCACCTCTAGGCTACTGGGGTTAGGGTCCTTACAAAACATAAAAATAATTATGTTCCTCTATTTATATAAAGATTGATGAATAAAAATCTTAAGATTCATCCATACCATGTCATGTTCTATAGATGAAGGCATGTGTAATTAAATATGGTATTATAATAGATGGAAACACACAAAATGTTTGGGAAGTATGTGTTAGTATTACATAATAAAAATATTTACTTTAAATCTGTATCACATAACAATTATCACTTATTTTTATATATTTCTTTATCTAACTTAGGCACAAGAATAATTATTAGCTATACTAGAAGAAAAAATACTATCAGTAGCCTTGAAGCATCCAAAATAGTATTGCCACATCAGAGGTGTGGGTTTTTTGTGGTGAAAACCCGAACATATTTTGAGAAAAGAAATGAACAAATGGATAAAGATATAAAATGGAAGAGATGAAAGAACAATTATTTACTCTTGAATAAAAATTTCATTAGATGTTTGAGTTTTTATGAGATTCTATGGTGAGGAAGAAAAGATAAGAAAAAACTTGAGAATAACCACTACATGAATACCCCCCCAACGTCACCAGTATTAAGGTGATCCATTCCCCTCAAAGAGCTATCTTAGATGATATTATCAATATTCTCATAATTGTTTCTATGAAATTTGAGTCGAGAAAATACATTTCAAGTATTGATATTATATAGGGAAAAAATTATTGTGATTTATATTTATCAACACTCACCCTTTACCCTGTTGTGGGGGCTACCATGTTCAATATCCAAGAAGATACTCTACAAATAGACAACTTTCAAAAAGTCATGTGAGAGTGGGGATTAGCATAGATCATGAGTCAAGTGTCTAGATACCTATTAAACTTAATGAAGTAGATATATATATGGTTGATCGAGATATTGTAACATTCATATCATATCAATCAGATTCTTTAAAAAACTTTTCAATAAGTATATATTCATTTCCAATTTATTTTTCATGCAAAAACATTACTAATTAATGAAAAAATTTCTTAACTGATGAATGTTATTATAAAAAGACAAATAGAAGGGGTGAAATTAAATGTCATATCAAAATGATCTATAGTATCAACCGAAAAATCGAAAAAAATATTCATAAAGCACCTTTACCCCACCTATTCAATATCAGCATTTACTAACATTGAAGGTTCTTGTGGATACAAGGTTAAAAAGTTTTAGTAATGTCAAAGTAGATTATGAAGAAAAAATGTATGAATAGGAAATTAAAAACTACATTTATGTTAATAATGTAAATTAAATCCTAAATTATTACTATATAGAAGTTTTAGTTGTAAATTTATACATGAGGTGTGTTTTCATGATTTATTTTTCCAATATCTGACCTACTCTGCTAATTATGACCAAATAAAATTTATATATTTTTTGAAGGCATCTATATTAATTTTATTTTAATGGGAAACCCTATGAACATAAATATAGACTCATTATAACTCACATCACTTCTATATAACTATCCTCATTTTATTTAGTTCAAATTGATGAAATAGTGGAAATAACTGGCCACAATGTTTGAAAACAAAATTAAGGATGAAAGACTCTTATTATTACCAATGATGCAGATGTAAAAATATAAAATTTAATCATATCAAATATATTTAAATTAATTTAGATACTTATTAATTTTTAGGCTACATTGGTTACTCATTGTGGTCAATTTGGCTACTCCAATGACTTATTTTCTGGATTCACAGTATGTATACCCAACAAACCGACCACACATGCATATTTTTGTCAATTTTTAATACATTACATCCAAAATTTTAGAACTTAAATTCAATTTATATTTTTGATATTATGATTTAATGACAATTATGTTATGATAGGGTGGTTTTTAAATATCAAAAAATCATGTCATGAGGATAGTCCATCTGTACAAGGATCCTGTTGACTTCAACAAGTGAATAAGTATTAGGTATATATAATAATATTTCACTATAAAAAAATATAAGAAGATAATTATTTTTTCTCAATACTTTTTTAGTTTAAAAAAAACCAATTAAAGAGAATATGGTTATTATGTTTTCAAATTTATGAGATATATCATATACTATTAACAAACTAGCATCCCCGAAGAGGCATTTTAAAGATAATTACTATTTTTTTAAAATATTTATTAATAATTTATGTATTTATATTTTTATATAAAAACTATGGATTTAATAAGTCCTCATATTCAAAATATAATAAATATTTTTAATAAATGGATGGTCAATATACTTGGTGTCAGAATGTACACATATATCATGAAGATGTGCCTTCTTACTACTTATTTAGTTTATTTTCTCATCATTTTATATAAAATTTTCAGTTTATTTCCTCATTATATTCATATAATAATTATTTTTTTTAATTTTCATAGAGATTATGGAGAAATTAATTCATTAAAAAAGATGATTTACTCATGTGATATGATCATGCACTCAACATAGATGATACACTCATGATGATTTAATTTTCCTTCTATTCTCCAATGCATTTAGCATTCTGGGTTATCAAAAAACAATATTTTTAGATAACCCATAATGTTGAATGAATTATAGGATACAAATACATGATAGAATAAAAAATTACTCATTTTGATACATGTTTCACCCTGTATGACTCAAATTGGGTTGTTTCATTTTAAAATTGAGATTTTATTAATGTATTATTTCATATTTATTTTTAATTTATTTATTTATAGTATTACTAACATACGATTATTTTTCTTATATAGGTGTATTATTTTACACAAGTTGGGGTTGTTTGTTCAAGGATTCTTATGATCAGGAGATATTGGACGTAGAGGTTGAAACTGGGATAATGGAAACAATGAAATATGTCATGAATGTATACAGAAATCATGAAAATGAAAATTAATACTAATTATTTAATTAAAATTTTCACCATTTTATCTACTATTTTTAAGTTAATTTCCTTAACATTTTTATCTAATAATTTTTTAGTTTTTCATAGATCTTTTAGGATGTCATATTTTTCATTCAACTGTCTACAATAAGCTAGAAAATATAGAACATGGTTCTTATAGATGTAGAATTTTAGGAATCATGGTTTTTACTCTTCCATAAAAATAGAACATATTCTCTCTTTTCTGGATTTTTTTAGAAATTTGAAATCAAAAGACACACCACACACTCAATCATCCATACCTCAATCTGATACATAGTGTGCTTGGTATGAATATAATTGTATGTTTTAAGTTTGTAATTTAAACTTTAGTTTAAAACACACATCACATGCAAAAAACTAAGGAAACACATTCATATTATTTTTATACTTTAGAAAAAATATCCATAAGTCATTTTATACATGTATGAATCAACCTCAGCTCATTCAGACACATGGCATGACTAGTATGACTCCATGTGTGACTTCTTATTGAAAATTGACATTAATTTTAGTAAACAAAATTGACTTACTAAAAACCAAGAAAACATAGTTCGATTGTTTTTATACTTTAGTAAAATTATCCATAAGTAATTTTTTATGTGTAAGAATCAACCTCACCTCAATCCTATACACTGTGTGATTTGTAGGACTCTAAGTGTGTCTTTTTATTTAATATTCACATTAATTTTCGTGAAAATGACAAGTGATTGAATCAAAGTCAAGAAAATACATTCATATTTATTTTTTATATTTTAATAAAATGATCTATAATTAATTTTTGATGTGTAGGAATCATCTTCACCTCATTCTGATATATGGTGTGCCCGGTATGACTCAAAGTGTTACTTTTTTTTAAAATGTCAATAATTTTAGAAAAAAAGGTGACACACTCTAAACCAAGAAAATTAATATTATTTTTATACTTTAGAAAGATGATACATAAGTCATTTTGGACATATTATAGTCTCCATTATTTGTTTAAAATTGAAATTTTTGTTCAAAAAATGTGTCACTCACTGTACACTAAGAAAACATGCTCTTATTATTTTAATAATTTTTGAAAATGAATTATAATTTATTTTTGACATGTACGAATCATTATCATATAAAAATGACACTTGATGTTTCTGTTATGACCCAAAGTGTGTGTTTTCAATTAAAAATGACATTTTAGTCTAAAAAAACAAGTGACATACTCAAAAATGAGATAACACATTCAGATTGTTTTTATACTTCAATAAAATGATCCATAAGTCATTTGTGACATGTAAGAATCAGTTGTATCTCAATTTAATGCATGGTATTACTGGTTTGACTCATGGTTTGGCTTTTTTATTTAAAATTGACATTAATTTTATTAGAAATTACAAGTGGCATACTCAAGAATAATAAAATGAATTAATTTTATTTTTATGCTTTAGTAAAATGATACATAAGTTATTTTTGACATGTATGAATTTACCTCACCTTAATTAGATACACGGTGTGGACAATATTACTCAAAGTGTCCATTATGAATTTTAAATTGTAATTTTAGTTCAAAACGTGTGTAACTCACTGAAAGCCAAGAAAAAATGCTCTGATTATGTTAATAATTTAGTAAAATGATTGATAATTTATTTTCGACATGTAGGAATCAATCTAACATCAAAATGAAACATTATGTGACCGGTATGACTCAAATTTACTATTGTCAGTTTAAAATATCATTTAAGTAAAAAACACAAGGGAAATAGTCAAAACTGATAAAACACATTTGTATTTTTTGATACTTTAGTAAAATGATCCATAAGTCATTTTAGATGTTTAGGAATCAACCATTCCTCAATATGATGCACAATGTGACTGATATGAATCAAAGTGTATCTTTTTATTTAAAATTAACATTCTAGTAAAAAACACAAGTGACATACTCAAAAATGAATAAAAACATTCAGATTATTTTGATACTTTAGGAAAATGATCCATATGTCAATTTTGATGCCTAGGAATCGGCCTCAACTCAATCTGATACACGGTGTGCCTAGTATGACTCAAAGTGTCTGTTATCAGTCTAAAATTGATATTTTAGTTCTAAACATATGTCACTCACTGAAAAAAAAGAAAATATGACCGTATTGTCTTGGTATATTAGGAAAATGATTCATAATCCAATTGTGATAGGTAAGAATTAGTCTCACATCAAACAGACACAAAATGTGGTCGATATTACTCAAAGTGTGTGTTCTCAGTTTAAAATGAAAATTTAGTGAAAAAGACAATTGATATACTCAAAACTAATAAAATTGATTTTTATTTTTTCAATAATTTAGTAAAATTATCCATAATTCATTTTTGATGTATAAAATTCATCCCCACCTCAATCCAACACATGGTGTAATCGGTATGACTCTAGGTGTGTCCTTTTATTTAAAATTAACATTTTAATATTTATTATTAATTTATTATTTTATAGTGTTACTAACATAATAATTTTTTTCTTATACAAGTGGATTCTGTTTCTCGGGTTGGGGTGGTTTTTTCGATAAATGACACCTTGATCGGGATTTTTTGTGAGGGGGTCAAGGCTGCCAAAGACAATGAAACATTGATGTTTTTAAATGTTTTGGATAGTAATTGAAAATTTAATTATACATAACACTATTTGATATATATATAATATTGTTTTTTTGTATTTGTGATGTAAATTTTATTTCAATTAAATTATGAATCTGCATACATGTCTGTTTGAATATAGTTGTATTTGGTACAATGTGCTATAATTTTAATAGCACACTGTAGTAGTAGGTCCTTTATCAGTGCTAATGAAATAACTAATAAAGGGTGACCTTTATTATTGTAAAAAATCAGTGTCAATATAGGTCCCCCTTTATCAGTACTTGTTTAGTGCTGATAAAGGGTTCCCCCTTTAATAGTGCTTAGGAAAACAATGCTTTTTTATTGCTATTAAATCTCATTTTGTGCACTATTAAAGGTCCTATATATGGTAGTGAGTTTATGAGAAAGGGTAAAATATAACCAATAGTAAAATAATGATCTGCACATGGAGAGACACACCCCACCAGCTTTGAGGCTACACATCCCCCTCAACCAAATTCTTTTCTAGTGGTAATCAATTTTTTCATATCATTTTATTCAAAATGTGAATCAAAAAACAACTAATAAATTCATATTACTAAAATTATATAGGGTGGAATTTTATGTGATTTCTATCTATCATAACCTAACAATAACCTTTTTATGAGGGATATAATGTAAAATATCCATGGAGACCTACTACACAATAACCAACATTCAAAATATCATATGAGAGTGGGTAATGAAGAAACTCATGAGTTTAGTGTTGATTTGACATTTCCTCTTGATGATATAGATGTGAACATGGTCGATAATGTTATTATAAATTTCATAGTATGACCGTTTAATATTATAAATATACATGGTGACAATGAGACATGTCCATTATTATTTTTTTCAATTGAAAAAACTTTTAATAGTTGATAAAAAAGGTTTGAAATGAGGTATGGCTTTACAGATGGAAAATATGTAGGGGAAACATAAGTTCGGATTAAAACAATCTAGTGGATCAACCATGAAATCAAAGGGGACTTCTAAGAGTACCATTTCCCCCAGTAGTTCCATTTTTATATATATTAATATTACAAGTTCATGTAGATACAATATTCAAATATGGAAATATGTCTTATATTGAATATAAAGAAGAAATATTTTTAGAGGTCATTGCAGATGTGATTGGAAGCAATTTGAATGGTTGAGAGTATCACTTGTAAATACATAATTGAGGTTCAATTTCATATTATGTTTTCTAAAAAATGATCTACTAGATTCATTATGTGTAAGAACTATTCATATTTTTCTATAGCCATATATATTTCTACTATATAAAGGGAAAACTTTGTGAAACAAAATTTTGACTCATTAATCCTTTTATAATTTCTACATCAGATGTTAATTTGTAAATGAAATAAATTCAAAAAAATATGAACTATGCACAAGATTTGAAAATAAAATAATAGGCAAAAAAATATTTTTAATCCATACAATGTAGGGCTAAAACTCTACACCATAATCATATAAAAATATATATATTGTTTTTCATTACTTATTTTTTTTTTATTTTTTTAGGAAGGACTAGATTCTCATCCCACTAAATTTTGATACTGTAAATGTTTATTTTTTGGATCCAAAGCATGTATTTCAAACAAATAGACCACAAATTATGTCCATTATGAATTTATAATGCACTGCAATCAACATTTTTCAAATAAATTTCAAATTATAAATTTTATTTTATGTTTTAAAAATAAATTTTTTATGATAGGGTTATCTATAAATATCATTTAATTTATGGTATGAGGTTGGTGACTATACATGAAAAGTATATAGATTTATAAAAATAGTGGCATATTATTTTATATATATTAATGTTAAACTATCATAACTTATTTAAAAATATTTTCCTTATTTTGGTAAATGTTTCTGTAGTGTGTGAAACAAAATAACAACAACAATTATTCATATTATGTTTTTCAATTTATGAAAGATATCATATACCATCAACAACTAGAATATGAAAATAGGTATTTACAAATGTAATTTCGATTTCATATAAATTATTTTTTAATCATTTATCTGTCTATATTTAGTAATATGAGTGTTTTTGAAATTTTATTTACTCAAAAGAATAAGTATATTTTCTTAGAGATGAGTGGAAAGCGTTTATCACATCATAATGTTCATTGACATCAAGTTGAGGTTATTAACTACTCTTTTTATAATTTTTTAATTTCACAAAGATTGTGATGAGTTATCCACACATAAATCCACAAGACGATGTGAGCGGTAAGACTTTAAATATTTTTTATAGTAAAAATTGTAATTTTAGTCTAGAAAATAATTCACATAGTCAAAATGAAGAAAAATATCTTTTATTTTATTGATAATTTATTCTAATAATAAATAATTCATTTTTATCATGTACGAATTGACTATAAATCAATATGACCCACGACGTGACCGGTATGACTTGAAGTTATTATTTTCAATATAAAAGTTCCATTTTAGTCTAAAACATTATTCATATAGACAAAACTGGGAAAATGAGCTCATAATTTATTGATAATGTATGAAAATAATCCATAATTTATTTTTGATGTGTAGGAATTAACTGTATATCAATCTGAAAAATGTTGTGCCTAGAATGACTAAAAGTGAATTTTTTAATAAAAAAATGTTATTTTAGTATAAAACAATTTTCACATTTCGAAAAATGAGAAAAAAGATCTAATTGTGTTCACACGTTAGTAAGTTGATATATAATTGAATTTTGATATGAGGAATCAACCACATGTCAATTTGACCCCTGATGTGGATGGTATGAATCAAAGTACATTTTTTAATATAAAAGTGTCATTTTACTCTAAAACATGATTCACATATCAAAAACCAAGAAAACAAGCTATTTTGTTTTGATATGTTTTAAAAACAATCTATAATTCATTTTTGATGTGTGTAAATTGAACGCAAAAAAATCTTACACATGATGTGGTGGGTATGACTGAATGTGCATATTTTTCTTTTAGAAATTTCATTTTAATCTAAAAAACATGTCACATAGGAAAAACCAAGAAAATGAATTTGGACTGTCTTGATATTTTTTTTAAAATTATCCATAATTTATTTTTGACATGTATGAATTGACCAAACATCAATCTGACACATGAGGTAACTAGTATGACTCAATGTGCATGTTTTCAATATAAAAGTGTCATTTTAGTCTAAAACTAAAACCCAATTCAAATATCCAAAATATAAATAAAATGAGATATTATTGTCTTGATACAATATTAAAATAATCCATAATTCATTTTTTATATGTAGGAAGTGACCACACATCAGTCCAACACACTATACATCTAGTATGACTCAAAGTTCATATTTTCAAATTGAAAAAAATGTAAACTTACTCTAAAACAAGCATTACATATCTAAAACCAAAAAATATCTCATATTGTCTTAATTCTTTAGAAAAATGATAAATAATTCATTTTTTATGTGTTGTAATTTACTACATATCAATCCAACACATGTTGTGACCAGTATGACTCAAAGTGTTTGTTTTTAATATATGTATCATTTTAGTCTAAAACTAGATTCACATAGCCAACAATAAGTAAAAAATATTATATTATATTTATATTCTATGAGAACAATCCATAACTCATTTTTTATATGTAGGAATTGCCCGAATTTCCATCAGACACATGATGTGTCACATATGACTCAAAGTGCATGTTTTTAGTAAAAGTGTCATTTTTTCAAAAACATGATCCACATTTCTAAAACAGAGAAAATAAGATTGGACTATATTGATAATTTAATAAAATTATCAATAAATTATTTTTCATGTGTAGGAATCGATCACACATAAATATGAAACATGATGCATCCATTATGACTCAAAATTCTTGTTTTTTATATAAGAGTTCCATTTTATTCTAAAAAGTGATTCACATTGAAAAAACTGGGAAAATGAGCCTATATTATCTTAATACATTAAAAATGATCTATAACTCATTTGTGATGTGTGAGAATTGACCACACATCAAACCGACACACAATGTGATTGGTATGATTGAAGGGGCGTGTTTTCACATTAAAAAAGTGCCATTTTACTCTAAAATATCATCACCTTGCCCAAAACATTAATGACCCAACCCAATGGGACCCACTTATCTAGCTAAAAATTGGGCCATAATAACCCCAATCATACCTCCATATTCCAAGGTCTGGTGACAAGAACCAAAAGTAATAACTATAATGGGTGGATTTTTCCTAAAGTACCTGTAAGCACACACCCAATAATATCCATGTTGAAGTGCAAGGGAATAAAAAAAATAAAAGACAGTAACATCTACAGTAAAAACCAAGCATGAAATAACCTCAAGGGAATACCAAATACAGAAAAAATGCAATCTGAAATTTGAAGGAAAACGTACACACCAAACTATAAAAGATGTACCAACCTAACAATAATTGGGAATGAAATTCTAGGAGTGCCTGGATCTAGATCTCTAAGCCCGACCATCGTACAAAATCTATATACCCTAGTATCCCTAAGATCCTCTAAAATCAAAACTGATCCATTTTTCAATTTCATAATACATGCCACATGTGGGAAAATACCATGCTAGGGTGATTATATACATACCCCTTAGGACCCCCTAAAAACTAAATAAGGTGCAATATGATTCACAATAGAAGTGGTTAGATCAATCCAAACCAAGAAGAAAAATAATCCCAATAAAAATTATATATGATCATATAAGAAACCAAAATTATAGATAAAGGGGATCTCCATCTCACAGACCATCTTAGGTGGATGATTCTTCCTACAGCTCCAAATATCTATCATTGATGCCCAGAATCTCATGTGTCTATGTAAAGAATTCAAGAGGAGGGGCTGCAACTGATCACCACTCCACATCCTGATGGAGCATAATCTGTATGGATATAGGAACCATTCCCTATTGTGATAAGGGAGTACAAAATTTTTATATTTAAAGTTAGTATGGAGGACCCACACCCTAATATGACTGGGGAGTATTATCTCGGTGGATAAAGGACTCATGCCCTAGTGAAAAATGGGAGTACCGCCTCTATACCCACACAAGAAGTATGGATGACCCATGCCATGGTGGAACATGGGAGTACCATCTTTATGGATAGAGGACATGTACCTTGTTGAGACAGAGACTTCCACCTCTATATCTTCAAAAATGAGTATGGAGGACCCACACCCTGGTGTGATAGGGTATTACTGTCTTTCTGGATAGAGGAACTGCACCCTACTATGACAAGGGAGTAAAATCTCTATATCTTTAAAATGGGTATGGGGGACTTGCACCCTAGTGTGATAGGGGAGTACTATCTCAGTGGATAGAGGACTCGATCCCTGGTGTGATAGGGGGATACCACCTCTATATGTGTATAATGCGTATGAAGGACCCGCACCCTAGTGCGATATGGGAGTATTATCTAAATGGATAATGGACCCACACCCTGGTGAGATAGGGGAGTGCCACCTCAGTTTCTATATAATAAGTATGGAGGAACCCCACCCTAGTGAAATAGGGGAGAACAATCTCCTTGCATAGAGGACTCGTAGCCTAGTGCGATAGGGGAGTATTGTCTTTGTAGACAGAGGACCCACAACTTAGTGTAATAGGGGAGTGTCACCTCTATATATTCAAAAAGAGTATAGAGGACATGTACCCTAGTATGACAAGAGAGTACCATCTCTATGGAAAGAGGACTTGTTCCTTGGTGTGATAGGGTAGTGTTGCCTCCGTATCTAAACTCTTTGATGATCCTGCCCAATCACTCCCCTTTCTGGCAACCAACATGCCTCTCATCACTGTACATTGGTCCTAGATCCTAGATTTGTATAAATTATCACCCGTATTCTATAAAAAACCATGATATGTATGAAAATCACCATCCCAATAATTTTTCACCCAATCTTCATGAATCAAGGGGTCTAATCATGCTCAGACCGACTCGATAATGTTGAAATGTGGCCCCATAGGGCAATGGTGAAGAATATGAAGAATAGTGGAAGAAAATCACCATAAAAATGGTGATAAATATCATTATCAATGAATTATAGGCCAATGAAATCAAATCATGGAATCTTGGGTGAGATCCTGGAATAACAAGGATTAATTGAAAGAACATTTTAATTCCAATACATGGGATTATGAGAAGGATTAAATTAATCACAGATCAAATAATAAAAGATATGAAGATGATAAATCTTTTAATCAATAGAGAAAACATCAATTTATTATCTCTACCACAATATTGTATTATGAATTGGTGAATAATTCATTCTCTAGTGATGAGGAATATTTTTTGCATTCGCTGCTTATCAATTCACCTTAATCCGATCATAGGTCATCATCTGATCTTGATCCACTAATGAAGGTCGTCTGAGATCCTCTCAAAAACCACCCAAGCTTATGAAACTAACCTTGGAGAAAATTTAAAATAAAATATTTATAGAGGAATAAATTTTCTCCATTTTATTTAAAATATATAAATTAATCATTTAGTTTGATTTAAATGCACCCTTTAATGGCTGCCTCATCTGGACATCTAGCACTGACCAACATTAGGTCATGCCTAGGGTAAACCCAATGCTCTAGATTCAACCGTGGTCTTATATTTCGGATCCAGGACTCCATTCTATAGATATGTTTTTATTCTACATAAACTATCTACGAGTGGTATAAAATATATTTAATATGTTTATAAAGTTAATTTTGGGATCATCAGGATTTGGAATCACACTTCGTCTTAGTTCATGGCTCCGAAAGTATTCCTTGATATATTTTAAACTCTTAAAAGGAAAAAATAGTCTCTAAATTGTTCACTTCTTCTGATATTTTTGTCTTTGAAAATCATAACCGGAGACAAAAATGTGAGGATACTAAGCCCACATCAACCTATATCTATATCTCTCTCTTAGGATCTCTATTGAATAATCTCATATTGCCACATCAGATGAACTAATGGAATGACCTCTCTATGTAGTATCCTCTCCTACCAATCCTCGATCACCATCAAGTACTCCATGAAGGTGGTTCCATCATCAGTATCCAGCTCTCATAAGTTATTAAATTGTATATATTCATGTGCTTATCTTATTAGGTGTGACACATAGAAGACTTCATGAACTTGCTCTAATAGTGGGGGTAAGGCTAGGTGATAAGAAATTTCACTAACCCTTTGAAGGATCTCAAACGGCCTGATTAACCTCAGGGATAACTTTCCTCCCCAGACAAATATATGCAGTCCCCTTTATGGGGAGACTCTTAGGAAAACATGGTATCCATACTAGAACTCCAAGGTCCTATGAAATTGACTTTCATAGGGTTTATATTATCTATGGGTTGTCTTAATATTCTCTTGGATCACTTAGAAATTCTCTGTTGTTGCTTGCACCATTTTTGTCCTAATAAGAGATGCCTTACCTATCTCATTCCAACATAAGGGTGACCTGCAAGAACTCCCATATAGGTCCTAGAAAGGTTCGATGCTGATATTAGAGTGATATCTATTTTTATAATCAAACTCTACAAGAGGTAAGTGATCCTCCCAACTCTAGAAAAAGTATAAAATGCAATCCCCCATCATATCCTCTAACACCTATATAGTGTTTTTGGTTTTTCAATCCTTCTGGGGGTGAAAATTTTTATTCATCCTCATCCAAATCTCGAATTCATGCTTCAAGACTCTCTATAACCATGAATTAATCCAGACATAATGGTTAAAGACAACCATCAAGGGAAACCCATTGGGACATATGATATCCCATGCACACAACTACCCCAAACTCTTTACCAAACTCTAATCCCTGATAGCAAGGATGTATGTTGACTTTTTAAGTTGGTCAACTATCTCCCAGATGACATCATAGACCCTCTCTATACATGGAATCCTTGTTACAAAGTCCTTGGATATGCTATCCTATTTCTACTCCAAGATCTCAAGAGGCTACAACTAACCTGTCGGAACCTGGCACTCAACCTTCACTTGTTGACATGTGAGACACCAAGAGACGAAATAAGGAACACTCCACCTTATTCTAGACCACCAAAAATATTTATGAAGGTCCTTTTACATATTCCCTACAATAGGATATACATCTAAATGAGAAATGTAAAACTCAATCATCACCTCCTCTTGCATCACGACCAGACCCACTATTCATCCCTAGAAAAGGATGATATGATTACCTCTTTTAGATAATCCATCTGGTGAATCTCTTGAGGATATCTGGTAATGTAAGACCTCATAAATTATGTATCCAAAGATATAATCCATCACATACTATATAAGTAGAGAAGATAACACCATCGAGTTAAGAAACATTTCACACTCATCTAGCAGGGCCAGCTGCAATGAAGCCAACTACTTAGATGACTCCTCTACTAATCTATATTGGGACTTCCTACTAAGGGAATCTACCACCACATATCCCTTACTAGGATTATATACTATTTTAATGTCTTAGTACTTTATTAATTAGAACTAGTAGCTCTGTCTCAGTTTTAGATCTCTCTGCATGAAGACATACTTAAGACACCGATGGTCTAAGTAATCAAAAAAGCGCTATCCAAAAAGATACTGCCTCTACATCCTCAGAGTGAAGAACATCACTGCCAACTCTAGGCCATGGGTCACATAGTTTTTCTTGTGGGGTATCAACTGCCTTGAACCATATTTAATTAATACCTGTCTCTACATCAATATAAAATTGAGACTAGACCTAAAGGTATCAAAATACAATATATACTCTATTACCTCTTTTGGTAGTCTGAGAATAGGATCACTAGTCATTCTCAACCAAATCATCCAAGGATATCTGATAGTGATTAATCTAGGTAAATGGATTACCTTTACTCATTTGGGTGGTCAAAGGGGTGGTAATCTAAGAGAATTCTACCATGAATCTTCTGAATTATCCTACCAAGATAAGACAACTTTTCACCTCTGACATTCTCTTAGGTGTATCCCCAGAAATAATTGTATCAATCTTCACTGGGTCTATAGTTCATCCATGCACAAAACTGAAATTTCCCATAAAGTGAACCTCATGGATCTATAACTTTTACTTTGATAGCATACCATAAATTTTGTTTACCTAAAGAAATTCTATGAAAATCCTCAAGTACTCTACATTCTCCTCCTATGATGCAAATTAGAGGAGTATGTCATCAATGAAGATAACCAAAAATTGGCCCAAGTATGTCTAGAAGATCTGGTTCATCAAAGGTATAAACATAGTGGGGGAAATTCATCACACCGAGAGGCATCACCAAAAACTCATAATGTTTGTAATGACATCGAAATGCTAGATTCAGAGTACTTGCTTTGTGAACCCTTAAATGGTGGTATCCATACATGTGATTGACCTTCGATAACCATATCACTTCTTGCAACTGATCAAAGAGGTCATCAATTTTTAGTAAGGGGTACTTTTTCTTTATCATGGCTTAGTTAAGGTGATTATAATCAATAAAAAGTTTCAATATATCATCCACCTTTTTCTAGAAACAAAAACAGAGCTTCCCAGGGGGACCCACTAGGACTGTTTAAACCCTTCTCTCAATGGTCCTCCAACAACTTCCTTAGTCCCCAAAGCTCAGTTGAGGCCTTATGATATGTTATAGAAGATATTAGGATGGTCCTAGGGTGAATGTTGATGTAAAAATCCATATCCCATCTCATAGGTAGTCCAATAATTTCCACAAGGAATATTTTCATATAATATATCTTGACTGAAGGAAAAAAAATTCTTGAAGAACTTGTTGTTCCAAGGGCTAAACTCACCAATAGATGGATTATTAGTTGTATCTTTCTGCTTACAAGACCCACTAACTCTACCATAATATCTATCTCTCCCATAAAGGATAATATTTTCCCATCTATCTAAAGGCATGTGGCTCATCTGCAGTGAAATTCAATTTGGGCTCAAATCGTGGACAACCATTCTATACCCAAGATGATGTCAAAATGTCTCATCATGACTACTAAGAGGTCCCATAAGAACTCTCTATACCAAGTGATAGCTCATGATTCTAGAAGGTAAGAAATATAAAAGAATTATTCCACATAGGAACCTCAATACAAAGCTACTGGGTTAAATTCTCAACTAGGAGCTCCAATTATCACACTATGAGTCAGTATATGAAGGAATGACTCACACATGTGTTTACTAGTATGAAAGAAAGAGTAAAATAATCATGGACCATACATCTAATAATCTCATGAGTTTCCAGGTAATAAGACTCCATATCTTATAGCTTCCCATGACCATAATCCCTAGGTCCCTATATAACATTTGGAGATTTTAAAAGCAAACATTACATTCAATAGCATACAAGATATGCAACAATGAGCTTAAACTAACAATGAAATATTATTATATGGCCATTTCAACCTAGATGATAATAAGAATTAATGAATAATATTAATGAAATTATGAAATATGTAATTTTAATACTCATTTCTAATTTATTAATTAATTATTGGAAAATGATCACTTTAATGAAGTAATCTTATTCTTTAAAAATACATTTTATTCAAAAATGGGTTTTCATGCTTTTTGGGAGTGAGTATTATAATTAATTTTTGGAAGTTATATAAAATTAATTTTTCAAAATTAATATCATTTTTGAATTCATCCAATCAAAATAAAATTAAAATTAATTTTTGAGAATTTTATAAAAATATTAATTTCCCAATGAAAAATGAAAATACCGATTTTTAGTGAAAAATGTATTTTATTTACAAGGTAAAATTTTGTTTTTGATTATTTTTAAATTTTAATTAGTTCATTTTGATTTAAATTAACCAATTTTTTATTTTTTAGATGGATTCTAAACTTTAATTTTTTTAAAAAAAATTTATATTTTAAAATGGAATATTTCTGAAAAACTGTTTTTCGTTGTGATATGTCAGTTTAATTTTAAATTAAATTATGAAATGTATATGTTTTGAATTTTGAGAAATGGATTTAATAGTTTGAATCCATGGTTATTAATTTAGTAAGTAGTTTCATTTTATTTAAGGAAAATATGAATAGAAAACTTATTAATTTTTGTTACTACAGTAAAGGGTAAATCATGTAATTTATGTTAAAAAATAAAATAATAGGAACCATAAAACGACCCAAACACTTACCTAAATCTTATTGGATGGGTATATATCGATCATAATCACCAAATGGTAAACTTTATGTCCTTTTTTATCCACTTGGATGATATTATGACATTTATAGTATTTTATTTATTTAAAAGTCAAACATGTCACACTCCTGTTTTTAAGAAGTGTATTATTTTTAATATGGGGTTATTTGGAGTATATGTTAGAATATAAATATCATTTTTAAATAAAAAACATTTATATACATAATGGTAATTTATTTTAATTTTTTATTGAATAAATAATTACTTTAAATTATTTCACAACGTTAATTTAGTAATTAATTAATTAATGAACAAATCAAATAAAAGATATTAAAAATATTAAAATAAATATATTATTAAATAAAAAATATCATAAATGATTTTTGTAGATTAATTTTACATATTTAGGATATGTTAAGAAAATATATTTTTTAATTTTAAATGTGGTCTTGATATTATTATTGTCAAAATAATAAATAATTCTAAAAATTAATAATATAGATATTTTATAAAAAATAATATTGTATTAAATGATATAAAATTCCTTAAAATATTAACTTCAGAAAATTTATTATGATATGGTTAAAAACATAATAAATGGTCCATTTATGGGTCTTTTTCATTTTATACTAACTATATTGACCCTCAAAGTGTAAAAAAACCATGTTGTCACGGTAAGAGTTCAATGAGTTAAAGAAGGGTTAAAAACGAATGATAAATATATAAATATAGTAAAAACATGTATAATTTTTATTGGATGAAATTATTTATATACATAATCATTTTATATTATAAATAAATTTATTTTTCTTGATATATAATTGAAAATTAATTTATTTTAATTTAATACTTTGAGAAATTTCAAGAGTACCCCTACCCTCTCTTATAAAAGGGAACCTCTTCTTCTCATTTATTCACCCTTAAAAACCTATTTATTTTTTCTGAAAATATCAACCCAAATACCTTAATATAATAATTCCCCTAATAATATAGGTATTTTTAGGCATAATCTTAATCTTATAGGTATTAAATTGTTAAGAAAATGATGATTTCCAAAGAAGACATATAGTTTTTATCTACATGTCTTAGTTTTGTTTCTTCTTCCACAACCATAAAACCTAATTAAACAATGATAAAAAAATAAATAAAGTATTATATATATACATATACTTTATTATGTTAGTTTAATGACCTATATCCATCTCCTCTTCCATCAAATGGGAAACGAATTCATCGTCTATGTGTATGACGGACTACCACCTCGTGAAATGATGTAATGTTTTTCCATCATAGTCTCTCAAGAATGATTATAATGATACAATTAATGTTTATATATTATATTAAATGAATTTATCATTATGAAAATATAACACATCATTTACCTTATTACTTTTCCATGCATGAAAAAACAATAATTTTATTCATGAATAAGTCTGGACTACCATCTCCACGATGCGATATAATTCGTTTTTCATCACCACATCACATGGATGATATATAAATGTGTATTTAAATAAATAATATGATATATATTATATTATTATATTATTTAAAAGTTAAAATAATATTTAACTTCTTTCGATAATGATCATTTAAAAATGAAAATGTTACTCATGAGTATATATGACCTACTATCTGCATGATTGTAACATTGATTATTTTTCAAAACCATATTTAATAGGTGGAATAAAAATTAAAATTTATATATACAAATTATAAATATGTCATAAATAATATTATGTATATGGAATTTTAATTACCACTTTTAACATAGTGAAATTACTAACTTCATTTTGGACATATATGGTGAATATCATCAAAACATCTGATGTGAACTTAAGTAATTGTATATAACTGAGAAATGAGTGATATAAAAGGAATAATAAACTAGAAAAATTTTATTATGCACATAAATAATTAACTTTATTCTATTATTCAGGAAGGCAAACAATGTATGTGACAAGTCATAATCAAGGTATGTGACTTTAAAAAAAATCCTTTTTATAGTTTCCCTTAAAACTCTCTTTTTCTTACATATCCATATTTTATAAAAATGTTTTAAAGAACTTTTTTTTACTATTAAAAAAAGAATTCATAAATAAATTTTTTTCTCATTCTTTATTTTTTATAATTTTTTTGAAATAAATCTTATTTTCATTTTCTAAATGAGGTACTTGGTGACTTTCGACAAAAATACAAAAATAATGTTTTTTAAAATTATATGACATGAGTGGATTTTCTTGAGGTCATGATGCCTCAGTGATTTTATAATTAATTTATATATTTCCATGATTATTTTCAAAGAAAATGGTTTCTTTATTATGTGGGTAGTTTTTAGTTTTTGAAAATATATTTTTAAAAGAAAATAGTATTTTGATATCCAAATAAATTTTTTCATAGGGGTTAAATATATTTAAAAAGGTTTTATGATGAAAAGTGAAAGAATAAAATGTTTTATTAATTATGTGGTAATTTATAATTATATTTGAAATTGGTGTGTAGAGACCCGTATCTTGACGTACATGGACATTACATTACTTTTGCGGAATACTTAGTACATAACAAAAACACACACACAAGGATCGTAATTAGTTTAGTGTCTTCGGAAACTCAGAACGTAATCTTCTAATCGTGATGAAAGATCTTCAATATCTCCCATAAAGATATTCCCTTTTTTTTACCTAAAAACCTTTCTTTATATCCTGGGGAAAAGAAAACATAAAAGGGTGAGCTCAGATGCTCAGTAAGGGTAAACAAAAGTAATATCAATCACATCATATACATAAGAACATAGCTTTTGGAAATCTTAACCTGCAAAAGAGCTCATAATATCATAACATGGGATAAATCATAAAAGTGAAAATGAGATCCCCATAATCATAACATAAAACTTGAAACTTTGTGGCACGCACACATAATCATGGAAAATCATTTCTTGTTAGTCATGACTTATTTCCAAGACTATCTTAGTGGACAAAGTCCCTTTCTGAACCGAGTTCACTCCTCGTTTCAGTCCTGTATCACTGAACCGAAATAACCTTCCGTTCCAGCCATGTCTATCTCATGAGATATAAAATCTTTACCCAATGCATTGGAGGGAGATATAGGTCCCACCCATCTTATAATGAATCCTTTCTTATGTGTGCCACATAATCATAAAACATACATCATCGCATAACACATGTAACAAAAAATGGGATTCTTGAAACATCATGACATCATAAATCAATTCATATAAGATAAAGGAATTCATAAAAATGTTTCCATCACAACATAATAAAATCCATGTAATAATAGGGATAAAAACAGAACCCTTTTATTATCTTAGATGGAAAATAATTTTGATAAAACACTTGAAATGAATTCTTGAGGAAAATATCCTTTCTTCTTCAAAATCAATTTCTTTTCAGAAAACATCATGCAATTTTAAAAGAAAGAGATTTTATTGAAAATAGTCATGAAATCTTTTGGAGGAAACTTCATGAAAATAAGGCTTTATAAAACCGTAAAAATCTGTTCGGGCCATTTAAGTTAAAAAAAAAACATTCTTCGTACTTTTGTCGGAAAAGTCAAAAAGTACCTCGTATGGAAAAACGACAAAAGATTCCTTTCATATTCTTTACTAAAAACTCACCTAAGGGTAAAATTGGATTTAAACTATTGCAAGTGGATGGAAACAATATTACATACTGAGGGAACATGGATTTGGATGATAAAATACACCCCAGTAAATACTTACGAATAAACAATCTCGGATAAAAATGAGATTGTGATATTTCCCTTACCTTAGGTCCGACTTGCTTTGTAAGTGTCCGAACCTCCTGTATAATGATTTAAATCATGTTATTGACTTATTACAGAATCATATTCATTGTTATGATATCATATATGGTTCACTTATGACATTATATTACCCGTTCTTTTGTAAATTCCATGTTAAAGAAGCGTTTTGGGTAAAATCATTTCATTTATCGTAGGTGTTTTGACTTGTTGCTCTTGACATCATTATTACTTATATCATGATTTACTCGCTTCCAGAATATAAAATATGATTTATATATCATATATATTCAGTATATATATATATATATAATAGGTAGATAAATAAAATGAAAAACACCGTTCATGGAGACGGTAGTCCGTACGTACGCATGAACGCTGTTTTCCTTTCCTTATTGTCTTGAATGGAAGTAAGTTGATGACATACATATATATATATACATAAATCCAGTAACTTTATAATTTCATATATTTCATTATTATTTCTTATATATACTTTATAATCATTCTTAAATGGTTAACATGGAGAATGAATCTCATCGCGTCGTGGAGACGGTAGTCCGTACGTACGCACGAGCGATGATATCATTTCCATAAATACTGAATTGAATTGGAGTGGATTATACAATATATCAGAATCAATATGATGTTTTAATAACTATGTATAGTTATTCTTTACACCATTATACCCATCCATGTAAGGTGGTGGTGGAAAATAGATTACACCACGGCGTGGAGACGGTATTCCGTACGTACGCACGCGCGGTGATTTCTTTTCCCGTAGGATGGATAGATGGTGAAATAGGGTTGTTTCATTCTTATAATAACATATCAGTATATGAGTGATACTGATGTTATTACTTCATAATGAAACAACCTAAGAAGAAGAAGTGGAAGAAGAAATAAAGATGAAAGAATTGGTAACGGTAATTACCTCTTCTTTGAAGTGCCTCTTTGAGACCTCCTCTTAGGGCACTAGAATTGGTCTTTGAGGAAGACCAGAACCTCTAGGATGTTGCTAGGTAAGTGGAGAAGAGATTTTGGCAGGGGTTGGCCGAGCTTGAGTGCTCAAATTGGTGTGAGGAGGAGGGGGAGGAGGTGTCCTTTTATAGGGGAGGAGAGGGGCACCTTAGGAATATCTCAAAATATTATTTTATATTAAAGTCAAAATCGGTTTATAATGGTTCCAAAGGGTCTTATTTCGAAGCTAAAGTGGGGATGGGTCGAAATCCTATCAACCAATAGAAGTTAGACAAGTTTAGGATATTATTTTAACCTTATCAATTAGATTTAACTCTAAGTTAAATAATTTAACATTTACCGTGTCTTTTTGTTTTCTTTCACTATATGGTTAATACACTTACTATAATATGCCAAACGAACCCCAAATTGTTTATTATTAATATATATATCCTTATCTAAGTCATTTGGCCGAACCTTAGATTTTTAGGAATAAAATAACAATTAATAATATAATATTTGATTTAAAAACTATTTTGTGTCAATTTTGACACTATTTGATATATGATTTTTGTGAAAGTCATAACAGAATTAAATGTTCGAACCAAGTTGATTAAATCAACATTAACATATCATATTAACCTATAAAATTAGTGGAATTCATAAAAATTTTCAAATTACATTTATTTTGGTGTTTATAACATCAATTATGTCAATATTTCCTTAATAAGATAATTACTACATCATCGTTATGTCATAAATAAATTAAATTATTTGATGTCTAAAAATTACAAATAAAATACCATCATGTAGGAAATCTTTTTAGCTTTCTAATGAATATTTACAATCGAATTTATCTTATGTATAACCCCATATTAAAAATGATTTACTTATTAAACTTTGATTTTAACTTTCTTTAAATAAATTAATAATAAATGTCCTAATCTAACCCAAGTGGGCCTAAATGGTCATATTTTATTCCTAAGTTTGTTTTTGGTCGAATTACACTTGTCCAATAGAATTAGGACATGTGTTAGGGTAACATTGATATCATATTTACCCTTAGTTACCCTATTTACTATTAACCGCGGTAAAAAACGTAAAAAGTTACTATTCACCAAAAAATTATTTTCATCTCATTGAACCACATTTTAGTCCTCGATATTAACCGTGTCTCTCGGATTTTCGAAATTCCATTCACAGAAGCGGTAAAATTAAGTTTTATACAAAATTCAGTTTTTAACCTACCACTCAGTAGTTTCACTATTCATCAAAAATTGATGTTTTTCAGAACAATGCCAAAATTTCATCCTAAGCTATATTTCATATTCCGAATTCAAAAATGAAGTCTATTTTACCAAATTCATAACATAGAAATTGCATTAATTAAATTTATAATTAAATCCCGCTGTTAAAATAAATAGCGTGTTTTTAGGAAACAATATATATCAAAAGATTGACACTTGATTATGTCTGGTTTAAATGTGAAATTACAACCAATGACCAACATTGTATTAAATTGTAAAAATATATTCTAAATATACTTTAAAACCACTCAAATTAATAATTTATCACTATTAATTATTTCGATTAAAAAAGTTGTTTTTAATTATAATTTAGTAATTTTCACTATTCATCAGAATGTGAAAGTTATCCGAAAAGTACCAAAATTTCACCTTAGGCTAAATTCGATACTCCGAATCCAAGAATGAAGTTCATTTTGAAAAATAAGATTTACAGAATTTTAAAAAGTGGTTATTACTATTCATAACGGCTAGTTTTAATAATATTTTAATATCATATCATTGTTTCGTGAAACTCAGTATTACGTACCACACACGCTATCGAGGAAGGTTGCGATTGCGTGTAATGCAAGGCAAGTCAAGGATGCGTGTTGTGCAAGCTCATTTTGGTGTAGCGTACAACACAAGACATTAGTGAAATAAAAAATAATATTTTTCATAAAATCTCGGGCTGTTACATTCTACCCCCCTTAAAATGAATTTCGCCCTCGAAATTCGTCGGGGTTATAAATGGTTTACTATTCGAAAGTTTCTTTAATAGAAACCCACATCGTAAAAAGGAATACCAAAACTTGGCTTTAATAACTAAAGTATGAAATGTAACGATTACCCAAATAAACTAATCACTGGGTTTCCACATAGGTGAAAATATGGATATGGAAGAGAAATCTAACCATCATGTTCTGATGGAGAGTGGTAGAGAACATGGCTATGGAAAAGCCAGTAATCACAAATCCATAAATTTGTGACGATCTAAGGTACCATCTGATTCATCAGGTATAAGAGAACTAGGACAACATTTTTGGTTTTCAAGATTATTTCCCTAAAGTTAAAGAATTTGAATTAGAATAAATACTTACTTTATTTTGGTACAATCTCACTGTTGTTCGTGCCTTGAACAATTTCCACTTCATCTCTTAAATAAATGAAGTTGAATTTGTTATTCGTGAAGTGTTAGCAGATCATGTGATAGAATGACGGGTCATTCCATCTGTCTCAAACAAAAGGTTAGCAAAAATTATATGCATAAATCGATCTATAGTGAGATTAATCATATATGGTTCCTAAAATGGACTTATACTTCATATATCATACTGCTTAATATAATAAAACTAGTTCCTACTAAACAGGGACTTCCTGTAGGTCAGTGGTAGGCGATAAAGGCCAGTTGCACTTCGGTTGTGGGTTCGATTCCTACAGCCTTGTCCGAAGCGATGGGCTGTCGCCCGTCCTGCAGGTTGTCCTTTTTATAAAACTATATTACTATAACATCCCATCAATAATATCGAAAAAAACTTCTATCCTTAAACAATACTAACTTATGTCCAACATAATCCATTCTAATCTTTAGGCTTATCCATAATACTGCAGTCCACTCTCATAACATAGTGAAAATGATTACCAGAGATTTAATACCATCGTTGATCCCCATAAGATATGTCTTGTTGGTCACATTCTAAACATTCAAAGTCCTTAATCATGTATTCGCTTGAATACCTTAGTGAAAACATGAATGCAGTTTAAAGTTAACACTTTCCACATACCAAAATCCTCAAAATTCTATATACTCAAACCATGATATCACTTAGTCCTTATATCAATCATGAGCTCATGAATACAATCAAACATTTAATTTTCTCCTTATCCCTTCATTATGCGCATATCATCTACATTCCAAAAATATCTGAATAACCTTTCATGGATACTGGTAATATTAATCATACACTTTTCAAAACACAAGGAAAGACAACAGTGTAACAATCCATAGATGTCTCTTTATTCCAAAATTACACATGATAAACATGTAATCATGCCACTACATTCTCAAACCATTGACCGATCTTCAAAAATTCTTTCATCTCACATATCATTTGTAGTCTCTTCATCATCATCCACATAAATACTACCCATATGACCATACTGATTCTCTTCATGAGTCTTTCCCTTAGGGCATTTGTTTGCATAATGCCCATACATTCCACATTTAAAACACTTAACCATTTTTGATGTCGTAGCATTACCATTATCCTCATCCATGGTGTTAACCGACCCTTTTCCTTTGCACTTACTTGCTTTGTGTCCTTCTTTTCCACACCCAAAGCATCTTCCAGTTCCCTTGAAACATTCTCCTTGATGCCTCTTCCCACATGATTTACATAGGGGAAATTGAACTTTCTTTCCTCTATGATCATCATGGAACTCCATCTTTCTCTTATTAGTCGAGTCAGGAAACTTACCAAATTTTACTTTATTGATCATGTTGTGAGATTGCTGATTCGGCATAATAAGGATGTTTGGACATCCAAATCCCATTTCATTGGGTTGCTCATGAAGAATATCATTCCATTGTCCATCATATCCTCCATTATTGTGAATCATCTTGTTTCCATCCATTTTCTAAAACCCAAAAAGAATAGTGTGAGAGGCAAAAATCATGCTAGGGAAAACAACATAATAAAGGGGGAGTACCTTCAATATCTAACATCTTAGGTTTAATTCTATGATCGTTAGCGTAATTCTAGTACTATAACCTATACGTATACTTAACCTTAGGGACATCCCTAGACATACCTTAGAAATATCTCTAGGGATCTCACTAAAGTTCTCGCATCCTAGTTTCCAAAGGTTGACTAAACCTTTCCTCTGATACCAACTGTAGAGACCCGTATCTTGACGTACATGGACATTACATTACTTTTGCGGAATACTTAGTACATAACAAAAACACACACACAAGGATCGTAATTAGTTTAGTGTCTTCGGAAACTCGGAACGTAATCTTCTAATCGTGATGAAAGATCTTCAATATCTCCCATAAAGATATTCCCTTTTTTTTTACCTAAAAACCTTTCTTTATATCCTGGGGAAAAGAAAACATAAAAGGGTGAGCTCAGATGCTCAGTAAGGGTAAACAAAAGTAATATCAATCACATCATATACATAAGAACATAGCTTTTGGAAATCTTAACCTGCAAAAGAGCTCATAATATCATAACATGGGATAAATCATAAAAGTGAAAATGAGATCCCCATAATCATAACATAAAACTTGAAACTTTGTGGCACGCACACATAATCATGGAAAATCATTTCTTGTTAGTCATGACTTATTGCCAAGACTATCTTAGTGGACAAAGTCCCTTTCTGAACCGAGTTCACTCCTCGTTTCAGTCCTGTATCACTGAACCGAAATAACCTTCCGTTCCAGCCATGTCTATCTCATGAGATATAAAATCTTTACCCAATGCATTGGAGGGAGATATAGGTCCCACCCATCTTATAATGAATCCTTTCTTATGTGTGCCACATAATCATAAAACATACATCATCGCATAACACATGTAACAAAAAATGGGATTCTTGAAACATCATGACATCATAAATCAATTCATATAAGATAAAGGAATTCATAAAAATGTTTCCATCACAACATAATAAAATCCATGTAATAATAGGGATAAAAACAGAACCCTTTTATTATCTTAGATGGAAAATAATTTTGATAAAACACTTGAAATGAATTCTTGAGGAAAATATCCTTTCTTCTTCAAAATCAATTTCTTTTCACAAAACATCATGCAATTTTAAAAGAAAGAGATTTTATTGAAAATAGTCATGAAATCTTTTGGAGGAAGCTTCATGAAAATAAGGCTTTATAAAACCGTAAAAATCCGTTCGGGCCATTTAAGTTAAAAAAAAACATTCTTCGTACTTTTGTCGGAAATGTCAAAAAGTACCTCGTATGGAAAAACGACAAAAGATTCCTTTCATATTCTTTACTAAAAACTCACCTAAGGGTAAAATTGGATTTAAACTATTTCAAGTGGATGGAAACAATATTACATACTGAGGGAACATGGATGTGGATGATAAAATACACCCCAGTAAATACTTACGAATAAACAAACTCGGATAAAAATGAGATTGTGATATTTCCCTTACCTTAGGTCCGACTTGCTTTGTAAGTGTCCGAACCTCCTGTATAATGATTTAAATCATGTTATTGACTTATTACAGAATCATATTCATTGTTATGATATCATATATGGTTCACTTATGACATTATATTACCCGTTCTTTTGTAAATTCCATGTTAAAGAAGCGTTTTGGGTAAAATCATTTCATTTATCGTAGGTGTTTTGACTTGTTGCTCTTGACATCATTATTACTTATATCATGATTTACTCGCTTCCAGAATATAAAATATGATTTATATATCATATATATTCAGTATATATATATATATAATAGGTAGATAAATAAAATGAAAAACACCGTTCATGGAGACGGTAGTCCGTACGTACGCATGAACGCTGTTTTCCTTTCCTTATTGTCTTGAATGGAAGTAAGTTGATGACATACATATATATATATACATAAATCCAGTAACTTTATAATTTCATATATTTCATTATTATTTCTTATATATACTTTATAATCATTCTTAAATGGTTAACATGGAGAATGAATCTCATCGCGTCGTGGAGACGGTAGTCCGTACGTACGCACGAGCGATGATATCATTTCCATAAATACTGAATTGAATTGGAGTGGATTATACAATATATCAGAATCAATATGATGTTGTAATAACTATGTATAGTTATTCTTTACACCATTATACCCATCCATGTAAGGTGGTGGTGGAAAATAGATTACACCACGGCGTGGAGACGGTATTCCGTACGTACGCACGCGCGGTGATTTCTTTTCCCGTAGGATGGATAGATGGTGAAATAGGGTTGTTTCATTCTTATAATAACATATCAGTATATGAGTGATACTGATGTTATTACTTCATAATGAAACAACCTAAGAAGAAGAAGTGGAAGAAGAAATAAAGATGAAAGAATTGGTAACGGTAATTACCTCTTCTTTGAAGTGCCTCTTTGAGACCTCCTCTTAGGGCACTAGAATTGGTCTTTGAGGAAGACCAGAACCTCTAGGATGTTGCTAGGTAAGTGGAGAAGAGATTTTGGCAGGGGTTGGCCGAGCTTGAGTGCTCAAATTGGTGTGAGGAGGAGGGGGAGGAGGTGTCCTTTTATAGGGGAGGAGAGGGGCACCTTAGGAATATCTCAAAATATTATTTTATATTAAAGTCAAAATCGGTTTATAATGGTTCCAAAGGGTCTTATTTCGAAGCTAAAGTGGGGATGGGTCGAAATCCTATCAACCAATAGAAGTTAGACAAGTTTAGGATATTATTTTAACCTTATCAATTAGATTTAACTCTAAGTTAAATAATTTAACATTTACCGTGTCTTTTTGTTTTCTTTCACTATATGGTTAATACACTTACTATAATATGCCAAACGAACCCCAAATTGTTTATTATTAATATATATATCCTTATCTAAGTCATTTGGCCGAACCTTAGATTTTTAGGAATAAAATAACAATTAATAATATAATATTTGATTTAAAAACTATTTTGTGTCAATTTTGACACTATTTGATATATGATTTTTGTGAAAGTCATAACAGAATTAAATGTTCGAACCAAGTTGATTAAATCAACATTAACATATCATATTAACCTATAAAATTAGTGGAATTCATAAAAATTTTCAAATTACATTTATTTTGGTGTTTATAACATCAATTATGTCAATATTTCCTTAATAAGATAATTACTACATCATCGTTATGTCATAAATAAATTAAATTATTTGATGTCTAAAAATTACAAATAAAATACCATCATGTAGGAAATCTTTTTAGCTTTCTAATGAATATTTACAATCGAATTTATCTTATGTATAACCCCATATTAAAAATGATTTACTTATTAAACTTTGATTTTAACTTTCTTTAAATAAATTAATAATAAATGTCCTAATCTAACCCAAGTGGGCCTAAATGGTCATATTTTATTCCTAAGTTTGTTTTTGGTCGAATTACACTTGTCCAATAGAATTAGGACATGTGTTAGGGTAACATTGATATCATATTTACCCTTAGTTACCCTATTTACTATTAACCGCGGTAAAAAACGTAAAAAGTTACTATTCACCAAAAAATTATTTTCATCTCATTGAACCACATTTTAGTCCTCGATATTAACCGTGTCTCTCGGATTTTCGAAATTCCATTCACAGAAGCGGTAAAATTAAGTTTTATACAAAATTCAGTTTTTAACCTACCACTTAGTAGTTTCACTATTCATCAAAAATTGATGTTTTTCAGAACAATGCCAAAATTTCATCCTAAGCTATATTTCATATTCCGAATTCAAAAATGAAGTCTATTTTACCAAATTCATAACATAGAAATTGCATTAATTAAATTTATAATTAAATCCCGCTGTTAAAATAAATAGCGTGTTTTTAGGAAACAATATATATCAAAAGATTGACACTTGATTATGTCTGGTTTAAATGTGAAATTACAACCAATGACCAACATTGTATTAAATTGTAAAAATATATTCTAAATATACTTTAAAACCACTCAAATTAATAATTTATCACTATTAATTATTTCGATTAAAAAAGTTGTTTTTAATTATAATTTAGTAATTTTCACTATTCATCAGAATGTGAAAGTTATCCGAAAAGTACCAAAATTTCACCTTAGGCTAAATTCGATACTCCGAATCCAAGAATGAAGTTCATTTTGAAAAATAAGATTTACAGAATTTTAAAAAGTGGTTATTACTATTCATAACGGCTAGTTTTAATAATATTTTAATATCATATCATTGTTTCGTGAAACTCAGTATTACGTACCACACACGCTATCGAGGAAGGTTGCGATTGCGTGTAATGCAAGGCAAGTCAAGGATGCGTGTTGTGCAAGCTCATTTTGGTGTAGCGTACAACACAAGACATTAGTGAAATAAAAAATAATATTTTTCATAAAATCTCGGGCTGTTACATGGTGAGCCTGATATAACTTATAGAATATTGACTGACCCTGATATATATTATATTTTTGGTGTTACCAGATAGCACCAGGTGAGCCTGTTATATCTTTGGGTGTTCCCAGATAGGGCTCCAATGAATTAGTTAATGTACCTTGTATTTTAAATAAATAAGGATGAATTTTCCCAAGGGTTTATCCTAAGGATTTAAATGGACTCTATTTATTTATGATATGGGTGTAAATGTGTTATGAATTAATTCACTAATTTTCAAAAGGGCTTTTTTTGTTTATATGGGTTTTAATGATTATTTTGATCAAAAAGTGTGTGTGTTTTCATATGAAAATTATTTATTTAATTATCTCAAATAAACTTAAGTTAATGGTAAATATTACACAGGTTTTCATGTTTTTCACTAAACTAATGGAGTTCTTCTTTTTATGTCCATTTTTGATCTTTTTTTGATCATACCACCTTTTAAAATATTTTTCACAGTGTTTAAGGAATAGTAGGGACAAGGATGAAGTCAAGATTAAAATTTTGAAGATTTATAATAAATAGATACCATTTTTTATAAAATATTTGTTTGGTGTAAAAAATTTATATTTAGTATAAGTTTCCACTAGTAATGTATGGGTTTACTATATAAGAGTTTGTTTCAATTCTCTAGAACTATAAACTGAAAATATACTTAGGATTTTAAGAAAGTGAATTATATCTCCAAGAATATAAAATATGTAATTCTTAATTCTGAATCCTTACAGTTGGTATCATAGGAGTTTTTGGAAATTTTTTTAGATTAGGTTGTTTTCATGTGAGTTTAAATTAAGTGTTATGGATAACATCATGGTTTTATAAGTTTAAGGTTGATTATAAATTCAATATTTTAGACATCCCTTTTTAGGTTTTAAGTGATGAATTTTTAGTTGATAATGATATTTTTGGATATTGGATTTTGAAATATAATCAACTTAGGTATAAATTATTTGAAGGTTAAAGTATTAATTAATTTTTATGGTTATTGCTTTTATAAGAACCATTTTAAATTTAACATTCCTTTATTTTTTTAATAATGTAATTTTTTATAGATTAAATATCATTTATCAATATAGAAGGAAAATGATGACACAAAACGTTTTTATCCCTTCTAGATGATTTAATCATCACTATCATGGAAAAATATTTATTATATGAAATTGAATGATTTTTGAGTATCCAAATCGCATGCAAGAAAATATGATCTATCACACACTCATTTATTTCTCCAAAAAATTTTATGGAGCATGGTAACACTCTTATTTTATTTCAAAGACTCGACTCATCCACCTCATTCAGACATTAGAATACCACTATGGACTTAACAATTTATTTCTAGAGATATGGACTACATGATTGAATATGAAGAGGACATAAATAATATAAAGGAAGACCTTGATGTCTAAATTTAAGGTTTGAATTTTTTTCCAATGATTTAATTTTGAATCATGATTGAGTGATATTGGAAAATCATAATGACATATTCTATTTCATCATTTATAGAAAAACGTATCATGGAATAAGTTAAAGGATTGTTTATGTATAGAAATTTGACATAGTGGTATTTTTTCAATATTATGAGAATCATGAAAAACCTAAGGAATTTTATAAATTGGAATCTATTTTGAAAATTGGGAAACATATGATAGATGGAATTGATACCTATGAAAAGTGGTGTTGTGAAAAGGTAATAATTTTTTGGATAAAATCATTAAATTTTGATAAATGTTTGAGGTACATATCACCCTTAAGTTTTTCATATGAAAAAGGTTAATTGAGGAATAATTTTGTTACTTTTGGAATCATTTATTTTTATATGATATTGAATTTTAAAGAAATTATGGGTTTTTACCATTTGAAAGAATATTTTTTATTTGAAATTCATATGGTTGTTAAGTGATTATAGTTATTTCATAAGAAGATCACCATAATTATAGAGATAATTATAGGATTTTATGGGATTTTATTTAAGGAATAAAGATTGAATCATATTTTGGATGCATATATGATTTTATTATAGAATTATGGTGATTCATGTTATTTATGAAAGTGGTTATCATATCGTGGAGATTATCTGATTAGGGAAATTACATTTTCTATGAGACTTTAAATTTTATTTATGTTATATTGAGATAACTGTTAAATTTATCTTGGAAAAATATGTTATCAAATCCTTTTAATTTTTTGGGTTTCATTCTTAGAATAAAATGTTTTTATTAATTTAATAATACTTATTTGTTGAATGATCTATGTTGAACTTTTGGTATTACTATGGAATTATGTAAAAAATTAATTTTTCTTATTATAAAGGGTTATTAGTCTTAGGAAAATATCTTACCTTATCCAAACCATTTGGGTTGTGGTTAATGTATAAAGAAATAAAAAATATTTATCACCTTTTTTAGGATAATGTGATCTATTAGAAGTTGATTCTAGTGATTCAGACATGAAAAAAATCATATACAATACTCGTCGTTTGAAAAAAAGATGAGATTATGGTGGAACATAATTTAAAGTTTGAAACTATACTAATAAAAATAGTTTATTTTACTATGATATTAATCTATATTTTAATGGAATTATACATCTCTAGTAAAAATATTTTGAAACAAAAATGTTATATGTTTACTTCTCTTACTGGGAAATCAATGGTCATTTACCCAAATGACTTGAAGGCCTTTATTTTTATTGATTTTTTGATAACCCCCCTTTAGAGGGATGAGGGGGAACCCTTAAAAGGCCTGCATGTTTAGTTATTACATGTATTATAGGCTAAAGAGACATTACATGACCCGAAGGTCTTAGTGAATTCAACCAGACTATAACTACAATGAACTTTCCCTCCCCAGCATCTGAATCGTGATGGTATCTCTCCACCTTCACATGGTCATCTGGCTAAGATTCCTGTGCAAGCACAGGCTAGTCCCGATTACATAGCCATACCCTCTCAGTCTTCCAAATCCATTGGTTCTACTCTGGTGAGTGAGCCTGCTCTGAATCCTCCTCTGGCGCTACTCCTTTTTTGTAGAGTCTGTTTGGGGAAACTACATGTGTCCTGAAGGTCTTGAGGTGGCCCAAAGGCCTTATAAGTGTCCCAAAATCCCTACTGACCCGAAGTAATGGGTGGCCCAAAGCCCTTAAGGATTCCAATCCCAAACCAACGGACCAAGGTGAATAGATTCAATAGATACAATATCGAACATTTCCTACTACAATAACTGCACACTACCTACTACAGTACCTGCACAGTGCTTCTACAGTCGCTGCTATAGTACTTGGAAATATTCCACTGCCTGGTTTCAAACCTAGGCCTCATGGATGCACTTAAGGATACCTTACCAACTAGGCTGAGGCTTTTGTGCAAAACATGTTAATGGTTAACATGTGAATAGGTGTGTCCTTACACCACCAGCGTGCCACACATCCCCTTCGAGGCCCAAAGTTTTCAGACATGGGCTTGGGCTAGTTCCCATTGGGGTAGAGGGGCCCATGAAAGGTTTTTTAGAATATAGTGCATGTTTCCTTTCAAGGACTTTAACCTGGAACCTCCGGGTTAGGACGCCACCACCTTTAACCAACTCACCCATGCCCCATGGGCTAATGGTCTTTTAACCCATCACAGATTTATAGTTTTGTGATGGTTAACTTTCCCTTGACCATGTTCTCCATCACTCTCTATCAGAAATTTGGAGTTAGGAATTTCTTCTATATCCATGTTTTTACTTTCCACTTATGATCTCTTATTTGGAAACATAGTTTGTGTTATTCCAGATGACCTCTGTATTTCCCTTGCTCTCTTTTCAATAAGAGGTTTTATTAATCCTTTTTATGATGTGAGATTTCAATAGAGGTATTTTGAAAATTCAAACCCTGTTTATCAAGCCCGAGTTCAAATTATGAGGAAGTAATTTCTTAGAGGGGGAAGAATGTAACATCCTAATATTTAAAAAACATTACGTTTGATAGCATACAATATATACAACACCGAGCTCAAATGAACAATGAATTATTATTATTATGTGATAGTTATAAAGTAGATATTAATAAAAGGGAATGAATAACATTAGAGAAATTATTGAATATATAACAGTCACACTCATTTAAAATTAATTAATTAATTCTTAGTAAAGGAGAACTTTAGTAAAGTAATTCTATTATTCAAAAATATATCTTCATCAAAAATGGGGCTTCTTACTTTTTATGAGTGAATATTATAATTAATTTATGTAAGTTTTATAAAATTTATTTGTTAAAATTAATTTCATTTTGGAATTCTGAATGATAAAATATTCTAAAAATGAATTTTTTAGAATTTTCTAAAAACATTGATTTTTTCAATGAATAGCCAATACACTGGTTTTTATTGAAAATTGTTTTTTTATTTAAAATGTAAAATTATGTTTTTGAATAGTTAAAATTTAATTACTTAATTTTTATTTAAATTAACCCAATTATTTTATTTAAATTTATTTTACACTTCAATTTAGTATTAATCATTTTATATTTTAAAAGGCAATTTTCTGAAAAACTGTATTTCGTTATGATTTTTCAGTGTAATTTAAAATTAAATTTCGAAAATTATTAGTTTTGAATTTTGAAATATTGATTTTATATTTATATAAAGTTGGTATCGATTTATAAAACATTTCCTTTTAGTTTTGGATAATATGAATAGTGAACTTAGTATTTTAAGTTACCATGATAAATGGTAAATCTAGTAATTTATATTAAAAAATAAAATTACCAGAAGCATAAAATGACCCAAAAGATTACCTAAATCTTATTATATGAGTATATATATACCATAATAATACAAGGGTAAAACTTATGAACTTTTGGGGAATCCTAGATAAGATTTTGACCTTTATAATATTTTATTTAATGAAAATTCAAACATGTCACACTCATGTTTTTAATAAGTGTGTTATTTTTAATTCAGTGTCATCTAGAGAATATGTTTGAGTATAGATAATATATTTAAATATAAAATATCTATCTTCATCATCTTAATTTATTTTTAATTTTTATTGAGGAAATAATTACGTTAAATTCTTGTACAATGCTGATGCAACAATTAATTAATTAATGGAGAAAGAAATAAAAGATATTAAAATAAATATATTGTGAGATAAATAATATGATGAAATAATTTTATAGATGAATTTAAAAATAAAGTTAAAATTAAAAATAATTTATTTCAATTTTAAGTTGTATCTTGAGGTTATTAAAGTCAATGTTATAAATACTTCTAAAAATTGACATTATGGATATTTTATAGAAAATTAATATTTAATTAGATGATATAAAATTATTAATAATAATAAATTTATCCACATGATTATCATAAGGTTTAAAATATCTACAATGATCCATTTATGATTGTTTTCATTTTATAGTAACTATATTTACCCTCAAAGAGTAAAAATATTTGATGTCATGGTAAGAGTTAAAGAGGTTAAATAAGGGTTAAAAATAAACGATAAGGGTATAAATATACTCAAAAAACATAAAATTTTTATTTTATGAGATTATTTCTATCACTAATAATCCTATACTATAAATAAATTATTTTGGATCTATTTTTATTTGAAAAAGAATTATTTTAATTTAATATGTTGAGAGATTCCAAGAGTGCCCCTCCCATTTCTTATAAAAGGGAACCTATTATTATCATTTATTCACACATAAAAGAAACTTTTTTCAGTAAATAATTGAAAAAATCCATCACTATATTTCCTTCCATCATTATAGAGGTATGTTTTGGGAAAAATACCATTCATAGAGGTCTTATGGTGTTATAAAAAGGAGGATTTCAAAATAAGAGATATAGTTTTTGTCGGCACATCTTAGGTTTGTTAATTATTTCACATAACTAAAATATTATTAAACCATGATATAATAATAAATAAATTATTCTATACATACTGATATGTTATTATGTATGTTTCAGGACCTATATTCATCTCCTCTTTCTTAAGATTGGAAAAGAACTTTTTGTCCATGTGTATGGAAGACTACCACCTCGTGAATAGTTGTAATTCGTTTTACATCACCATCTATAAAGACTAATTATAATGATGGAATTCATGTTTATATATGATATTAATGTCATATTTATCATTCTTAAATGTTAATGTATCATTTAACTTCATACATTTTCATGCATAGAAAAATGAGACGTTGTTCGTGCATACGTGTGGACTACCACCTCCACGAAGCGATGTTATTCGTCTTTCATCATCACAAATAATGGATGATATGTATAAGTTTATTTAAATAAATAATATTATATATATTATATTATGAAAATTATTGGAAGATAAAATAATATTTACCATATTTCTATAACAATCATGGAAAAATAGAAATGTTTCTCATGCCTATGTATGACCTATCATCTCTATGATTGTAACTTAGTTCATTTTTCATAAAAACATTTAATGGGTGTACATAAAAGTATAATTGATTTATAAAAATTATAATTGTTTCATTAATATTATTCTGGATATGGTATATTGATGAGCACCTTGAATATATTCAAATTACTAAAGAAATTTTGGACTTATGTGTTGAATATCATTGAAACGTCAGATGTCAACTTAAGTGATCAAGTAATTGTATATAACATGAAAATAAGTGATATAAAAGGAATAATAAACATTAAAAATCTTATTAAGTAACTATAAAATTAAATTAAGTCTATTATTTTGGAATAAAAAGAATGTACATGATGAGTCAGACACAATATAAGGGGATTTCTTTTAAAAAAAATCCTCTTTTAATGTTTCCCTTAAAACTGTATTTTTCTTCCATCTCCATATTTTCTAAAAAAATTTAAATAATATTTTTACTATTATAAAAATAATTTATAAATTTATTTAAACCATTTTTTAATTTTTACAAAATTGTTTTAAAAGAATCTTTTTATCATTTTCTAAACAAGGTACTTGGGGAATTTTCTGATGAAAATACAAGAGGAATGTTTTTTAACTTATATAGAAGGAAAAATTTTTACAGCTATCAAGATGAATAAATGATTTTATGTTTTATTTGAAAGTTTACATGTTTATTTAAAATAAATATATTTATTATGTGCACATTTTTTAGATTTCGAAAAAAATTATTTTTAAAATAAAGGGGTATTTTGATATGCAAATCTGTTTTTCATATGAGTTTAAATGTGTTTTTCAAAGATTTTTTTATTGAAAGTGGAAGAATAAAATGTTTTATTAATGATATTATACTTTATCATTATATTTGAAATTGGTGAGCATGATATAGAATATATGATGGGTTGATCCCCATTATAGCTTATAGGTGATCCTAATATAGCTTATACATTGGGTGCTCCAAGATAGCATTGTGTGATCCCATTTTATATTTGTGTGCACCCAAATATCCCTACAATGAATTGGGTGATGTAAATTACCTTTATAAGTATGAATTATGGAGTTATGGAAAGGTTTATACCATGTATTTAACTGGGATCTTGTTATTTATGACACATGTTTAAAAGTGGTTATGAATGTGATGATTTATATCTCCAAAAAGGGTTTTAATGATTTTATATGAGACAAAAGTGTGTATGTTTTCATGTGAAAATGATTAATTTCATTATTTTAGAATTTTTTTTGATAAATACAATTACTACATGGGTTTTCATGTTTTTTCTTCAACTAATAGATTTATCATTTTTATGCCCCTTACAGAGCTTTTTATGCTCATCAAATGTTTTAAAATATTTTTTATACGGTTTAAGAATGTGTAGGGATATTGATAAGTTTAAGATAAAATTTTTAAAGATTTTTCATGAAATGAAACCATGAGTTTTTTTTAAAAAGTGTTGTTTGGAGGTAAAAATGGATACTGAGATTAAGTGTCCACATGTAATGTAAGGGTTTACTATGTAAGGGTTTGTCCAAATTCTCTAAAACTATAAACTGAAAAGATCATCGGAATTATAATAAAAGGAAATATAGTTATTAGGATTATAATAAAGGGAATTATAGTTTATAAACACTATAATATTTAATGCCTAATGTTGGTTCCTTATTCCCTAAGCCTGGTGTGGGACTCTTGGTGGTGGTGGTGGAAAGAGATCATAACATCATTCACCACCAGAAACTCTTCTCTCTGGAACTATGTATTCTCCTCTGGCAGAATCACCTCCCTGGGGCCACCCTATCCATTCACAATAGAACCTTAATCATAGATCTTCATGTTTCATAGTGTCCCATCCACTATCTATCTACCCTCCTCAGCACGTCGAGTTGGGAAATCACCTACTATGTGACCTTTCCCGTAACATGCATAACATAATCCCTCTCTGGGATTCCCTGATTCTCTACACTGTCCCTAAGCTACATGACTACATTACTAAGTTCGACCATGTGTATGCCTCCTATTCCTCGACACCTGTTGTTTACCAGCTGTTGCATAAGACTTAGCCCTGGGATACCTACTAATGGCACTAGATGCATGAAATACCTCAGATAGTAACCTCTCCATCACCAGTTCTATCTTTAGCACTCCAACACATGTGGGAATAGATAGGGGTGCCAAACTGGCATGAATGTATTTGCAGAGACCTTTCTCTATCATTCAAACCCAAAAGTAACTATCCTGAATTATATCAAGGGAGTATCGATTATGGTAATTGAACCTCATAGTATACTCAGCAACTGTCATAACTCTATGATATAACTCCAAAAGACCCAAAATCTAAACTAATCATAAGCACAAGGGGTATTAATTCTCATGAAACAAATATTTGAAGTTATACCATGATTGTGAAGACTCACCCAACATATATGTGACTAGAATCCACCAGCACCTAGATGCTAGATGGAAAATACTAGTTTCTAGTGTAACAATATGATCATTCAGGATCCACAAAAGTATGAAAACATAGATCACCAACTCAAGAAAACCCTTCACTGCTTGGGGACTAAGCTCACCGAGGAAAATTGGCGGCCTTTGGCATTGGAACTCAGGGAGTGAACTAAGTATGTTCACATCCTCAGCCTTCTATACTGGTATAATTTGCTTCTTGATAGGCATGTGTGTTTCAACCTTCCCACCTGGTGGAAAGATATGCTGAGAAGGCCCATAAATTGAGGCCAAATCATTCATCAAATTTTATTCATGATCCCCATTTGGTAAACTAGCTAGCTATCTTCATAGAGGCATCATAAAAATCAATTTACATCCCATGGTTAGATGATCATATATATATATATAATGATATAACTAAATAAAGACATTTAAATGAATCCATACTATGTGATGCATGAAAAAATGTTCCCTGTAACTAATGTCTTGGTCTTCTGAGTCAACAAGCGGGTAGTTAGAGTCCTGTTTAATAGATACATTGGTCATTGCACCAACACCGGGTTACTTGGATTGAAAGCTACACTTGAGACACTTAGACTCTATTTCCCTAAGTTCCCAACCAAACCTCATAGGGGATAAAATTACAAACATTGTCCTGAGACTGAAACCATCTAATACTAATCTGTATTGACCCAACCCACCAGGTCCCGCATAGACTGTGGAAGACGGGGCCGCCACAACCCCAAGTCTTCCTCCATTGGCAAGGGGATAACTAAAATCATCAAATGACATAGCTAAAATGGTAGGAATTTTCCTAATGTACCTATACACACACAACCAATAATATCCATTCATAAGAGAAGATGAATAAAGAAAATTAAAAGACAATAGCATCTAGAGTAAAAACCATCGATGTAATAACCTCTATGGAATTTAAAATAGTGCGACGGTTCAATTTGAAATGTAAAGGAAAAATACATGCCCAACCTGAAAATAAATAGAAAATAATTGCTGATAGATCCTATTTTCAAACCACAAATCCCAACCACAGTATTCAGTCTATGCACCTGAGTATCCCTAAGCTTCTATAAAATCACCACTAATCTATCTGTAATCTACATAAGACCCAAAACATGTGATAAAATCTCATGTAGGGGTGAGTATTTACATACCTAGTAAGACACCCCAAAAACTAAAGATGGAGAAATATGATTTAGGATAGAATTAGTCATATTGATTCAAAGAAAGAGGGAAACAGATCCCAACAATAAAGATATATGCTCATATAAGAATCCCAAATGAGAAAGAGAAGGGATCTCCATGTCACAACCCATCCTAGGTCGATAACTATGCCTACATCTCTAAACGTCCATCATTGATGCCTAGCATCTTTCATGTCTATCTTAGAAAGTTATGATGAGTTCCTACACCTCGCGACTACTCTACGGCCTGATAAAGCATAATTTCCTTGGTAGAGGACCCACACCCTGGTGAAACAAGGGAGTGTCACCTATATATCTTTACAATGATTATAGAGGACCTACACCCTAGTGAGATATGGGAGTACCATCTTTGTAGATAGAAGACCCATTCCCAGGTGCAATAGGGGCGTGTCACCTCTATACATGCATAACAAGTATAGAGGACCTGTACCCTGATGTGATAAAGTAGTACTGTCTCCATAGATAGAGGACATGCACCTTGGTGTGATAAGGGAGTGTTGACTCTATATCTTCACAATGATTATGGAGTACCCACACCCTGGTGTGATAGGGGAGTACCATATTTGTGTATAGAGGACCCATGCCCTAGTGCAACAGGGGAGTGCTACCACTATACCTGCACACTGAGTATGGAGGACCCATGCCCTATTACGACATGGGAGTACTGCATATATGGATAGAGGGCAAGTTTTCTAGTGTGATAGGGAGTTCTGCATAAATAGTTTCACAATGATTAAAGAAGACATGTTCCCTGGTGTGATAAGGGAGTAAAATCTATGTGGATAGAGTACTAGTGACATAGTGCGATAGGGTAGTGTCACCTCTATATTTGCACAATGAGTATGGAGGAATCACACTCTAGGATGATAGGGGAGTACCGTATTCATGGATATAGGACTCACACCCTAGTGGGACATGGGAGTGATTTTTTTTGCATATGATAAATGATTATGGATGACCCGCGTCCTAGTGTGATGGGAGAGTATCATATCTGTGGATAGAGTAACTGTGCCCTTGTCCAATAGGGGAGTGTCACCTCTGTATTTAAACTCTCTGATGACCCTTCCATATCACTATCATCATCAAGCATTTCCTAAAGAAGCGTCATGCTTAGAGCATATTTCATCATATCTCAAAATCCACTATGAAGGTTACCATTAAATTAGACATAGAATACACTCAAGATAGGATACTCATGGAAAACAATATGAGTCAAAATGAAGGAGATACAAGAGGTAGAAGTTTTAAAAAGAGGTAACAAAATTTAAGAGGTTCCTCATGACATGTCACCTCACCTAGATACTTGGTCGTGTCCTCAACAACACATGGATTGTTGGACATGTTGTACTAAAAGACATATATGGGAACTAGACAGCATGTCTCAACCTCTTAGGACTGAGTCGTGTGATCTTATCTGTTATTGTGTCTATCAATCCATTATGATGTACTCCCAGAGTAAAAGACATGTCCTCCCACATGGGATCCTAGGATTGTGGAGTTAGGACACGACCAAACATCCTGGGGAGGGTCACATAGTGTGTGGCTCAGCTACACGGTTTGTGATCCTAATATTCTTCAAAACCCTATTTTCCATAATTGGGTGGGGTTACATGGCATGTTTTAATCAGACTACAGGCTGTGTAATCCCATTTTTCATAGAACATATTGTTTCATCATACATTCTATAGATCTTCTATCTAGCCACCAAATCCACGATTTGACCACCTAAATATGGTGGTAATTATCTCTAACCATCAATTATGGCCTTCTATTGGCTTAAAATCGAAATAAATCTTCCACCGAGGTCTGTCACATGTCCCACATGCTTCCAGTAACTTTCAGTCAGTCCCAAATACCTGATCCATGGAAATCAAAACCCACACCCCGTAAAAAGCCTCATTCCTTCCACAAATCACTATCCCAATCATTTTTCTCCTAACTTCCATGAATCTGGGGGTTTGATCACACTCAAAACCATCCAAATTTTTTGAACCATGGCCTTTTAGGCCAACAGTGAAGAACGTGAAGAATAATGGGGAAATGAAAACCATAATAATGGTGATAAACATTTTTGACCAAGCATTCTCGGCCAAAAAATTAAAAGTGGGGAAACCAGGATGAGATCATGGTATAAGAAGGATAAATTGAATAAACAATTTTAATTCAAATACATGGGTTCATATAGAGGATTAAATTAATCACCAATAAAAGAATAGAATATAATAACATGGTCAATCTTTTAATTAAGTGAATAAAAAACAATTGACAAGCTCTACCTCAATATTGGATCAATCATTGGTTAAGAATTCATTTTAAAATAATTAGAATGATCTGCTACATTCTCTACCTATCAATAGAACTTGATCAAATCACAAATCATTGTCCAATCTCACTCTACCAATGAAGTTCATCATATATTCTCTCAAAACCTCCTAGGTTTAGGCAACTAACCCTAGATAAATTCAATAATGACATATATATAGAGGATTAGATTTATTTTATTTAAATTAAAATAAATAAATAATTCATTTATTTAAATTTAAACAGACCAGACAATGACTACCTCATCCGAACATCTAACACCGACAAACATTATGTTTAACCTAAAGTAAACCCCACCCTTCAAATTCAACAATGGTCTCAAAATTTTGATATGAGAATATATTACGGAGATATTCCATTTTCTTTGAAAAAATGAACAAATATGGTATTAAATATATTTAATATTTTTATAAAATAAATTGTGGGATCAACGAGTTTGAGAATAACACATTTTCTAATCATTTGGCATCAAAAATATTCCTTGATATATTTCAAAGTCATACAAGGCAGAAAACAGATCTCTAAAAAACCAAACAAACATGCTCAGATTTTCTTGATACTTTGGAAAAATGACACATAATTCGTCTGTGACATATAGTAATATACCACACATCAATCTAACACACAACATGATTGACATGAATCAAATTGATTATTTTAATACAAGTTTCCTTTTAGTCTGAAACATGATTCACATCACCAAAACCATAAAAATAATCTTATATTTTCTTGATACTTTAGGAAAATGATCCATAATTCATTTTTGACATGTGAAAATTAAACTCATATCAATTAAACACATGATGTGGTTAGTATGACTCAAAGTGTAGTTTTTTCAATATAAATTTGTTATTTTAGTACAAAGCATGATCCACACATCCAAAACTGATAAAAAGAGCTTGAATTATCTTCATACTTTATGAAAATGATCCATAATTCATTTTTTATGTATAATAATTGACCGAACATCAATATGATTCATGATGTGTCCAGTATGACTTAGAGTGCATGTTTTCACATTAAAAAAGTGTCATTTTACTCTAAAACATGAGTCACTTAGAGAAATCTGAGAAAATGAGCTTGGATTATCCTAATACTTTAGAAAAATAATCCCTAATTTATTTTTTATGTGTTGGAATCAACCACATGTTAATCCAACACAATATGTAGCTGGAATGACATAAAGTTCATGTTTTCAATATAAGATTCATTTTATTCTAAAATGTGATTCACATATCCAAAACCAAGAAAATGAGCTCGTATTGTCTTGATAATTTATGAAAATGATCCATAATTTATTTTTGATGTATAGGAATTGACCATGTCAATCCAGCACAAGATACAACCATTATGAATCAAAGTTCATATTTTTAATACAAAAGTGTCATTTTCGTCTAAAATACAATTGAAAAACCCAAAATTGAGAAAAACAAAAGATCATATAATCCATAATTAATTTTAGATGTGTAGGAATCAACCTTACACTACCACAGATTTCAGCTTATCCATCATTGGACTTTAACAACATCGGACAAGAAATTCTGAAAAGGGAGACTTTTATTAGTGCTCAGAAAAGTCACTGATAACGTTTCCATTTATCTGCGCTAATAAAAGCGTAGATAAAAGTCACCCCTTTATAGTTTCTTTTTTTAACACTAATAAAAGTGAAACCTTTATTAGAACTTTTTTTCTAACTCTGATAAAGGTCGTAGTGAGTGATTTAATTTATATATAAATATTTATATATTTTTAAATAAGTTATACAAAAATAATTATATATATATCTAAATATAATATATAAATAATGTTTTTATAATATTTAATAAAAATAAATATAATTTCAAAATTTTATATATAAACAATTATCAAATTTATATTAGTCAAAATGTTTAATAGTATATTTATATACATTAATTAAAAAATGTGTATATAATGAAAATAAATAAAACATGTTAATATTTTATTTAAAAAATTATATCATATATAAAGAAATATATTTATTTAAATATATATTTATATTTAAATAAAATAATTCAAAATATATGTACATGTATAACTATATGTATGCATATGTTTGTGTGCGTGTTTCTGTGTGAATGTGTATGTGTGTGTGTAGATGTGTATGTGTACATGTGTACTTATATAATCACATAAATGTTATAAATTCACTTTTTAATAATTTAATAATTTATTTAATTTTATTTATTCATTTATTATTATATATTCATTAATAATGTTAAAAATATATTTTATCATTTTGTAATATTTATTTATATATATTTATTTACTATATAATATTTTTAATATGCTTGTAATTTATATGAATAATATTTATTCATTTTTGTTTATTAAGTCTTAACATTTAAAGTAGTATGCTTGGAGCTTCGGGCTTAGAGCAGACCTGGAGCTTCAACTCTCTATTTTTAAAGCCATAACCCTACTGATTCCTGAATGGAATATGGAATTTGATCTATCCAATGCTCATAATGTGCTTTAATAGGTTTGGGTGAGGATATATGTGGTCAATTGGATCGTATGTTATCCAAAAATACTACATAACATCACCACTTATCTTGGTGTTCTAATTTAGCTAGATCGGGAGATTAAACATGTGAGGTCTAGAAATTATTCTCACATGTTAGTCAAAGTTGATCTAAGTGCCACACTAATTGACAAGGTATTACTATCTACACCTGACGACGATCTCTATCTAAAAATTGAATATGAAAATTACCCTTTCTTCTCTATGTCTTACAAGGTTGTTGGAAACTGTTTGGAATTGTGTGGTTGGAACATTGTTTGATACAATTGCAATGTAGGAGGACATGAAGTAAATGATTACAGGATGACTGATATGTCTATGTAGAGACATGCAGTGCAAGGTATGGCGGACTCTGTTTCCCATGTTCTAGATACTCCAAACTAGATTGTGGAATCTTCAACACTGCATACTGGGTCGGCATCCTCCCCACTAGCTGTGCTGTGAAGTACAAAGAGGTCTAGGAATTTTGACTCTCTTTTAAGAAGTTTTTGTTATTGAGGAATGACTCTGGTGAGAAAAATATAGGGAAGCTAAAGATATTTGATGAGGAGAGATTCCAGATTGTTGGCTCTAGGAAACCTATATTTGATCTAATTGCACCTGAGGTAAATGAGCAGAATTCCACCACTACACAGGCACCACTGGATAAGGAAATTGCCCCTGATCCTCTGTAGTTTGATGTCCCAAGAGATTCTCCACCTTCTTTACTTAAGGGCATGACATATGTTATGATTGGTGACACACCCCAAGAGGACATTGAGCTCAATAGAAATAAACTCAGCCTACATGACATCCCCAATAGCTCGCAATGTAGGGATGCTTTTTGTAAGGAATTTGGTTCCCCTACTTTTGGAGAATAAACTGGGGATACTTTCTCTGAAAGGAAGAATGACACTTCTAATAACACTAAATCTCATCATGATAATGGTTTTTCGAATATGGAAGCTCAGGTCTCCTGGAAAGCTCCCAAGCAATGGAAAAGAGGTAGGCATCTGAGGGGTCAGGGCGACTATTGAGTTAGAGGTAACAAACATAAAAAGTGATTTACGTTGCTACTTTATTGGTGATGGTGATTTTGGTGATTTATTTTTTCTCTGACACTTCATCACTCCATACCTTGAACTTTCATTTTAATAATATTTTTCGGAACCATGGATTTATATACAGTGTTCGAACAATTTTGGTTAAAGAAATATATATTTAAATAATTTTAAAATTATTATATATATATATATATTTAAAAAATAAATATAATAAATATATTTATAATTATATATAAATACTTTTTAAATATATTTATTTATAATTATAAATTTAAATAAATTAATATATATTTAAATAATTTTAAAATTATAAAAAATATATTTAAAGTCATATATATTTATATATTGATATAAATATATATAAATATATAAATATGTTTATAATTATAAACAAATATTTTTAAATATATTTATTTATAATTATAATTAGGAAAAAAAATATATTTATTACAACCTTATAATTATATATATATTTATTAATAAAAAATTATATAATTATATATAATTATATATATAAAAATATTAAAATATATTCATAATTATATAATAATATTTATAAGTATATTTATTTATAAGTATAATTATATATATTTAAATAATTATAAAATTATAATAAATATATTTTAAAAATAAATATGTTTTTTATATCTATACTTTTATAAATATATATTATTATACTCAAAATGGTGTGAACCATGGGTTACCATTCATGGTCTCGAAATTTGTTAAAAATAAAATAAACAGAACTATAAGGGAAGATGACAATTGAGGGCCTGCGACAACCCACTGCCACAAAAAGAAAAGAAGACTGCTGCCCAAGAAATTGAAGTAGATTATTCATCAATGGGATCATCCACCACCCCTACCTCTCGCATGACAGCCACCTCCTCCAGATTTTGGGATTTTGTCATGTCTCATAAACCACTTGTAGATCAATATTGTCATCTTATAGGAGGGTATCCTCGGGTAGCTGAGGATCCTATTCACTATAAGGCCTTAGCCCTCCACTAATACCTGACTAGAATTTCTTATAGGCATGATAGTCTCAGTTCCTTAGGATTTTCCTTCAAATCGAATAAGTCCATGAGCACATAAATTACTCATTCAATGCCTTCCTACTATTATATCTATTTAAGATGTCAAGTAGACTAAATTTCTTGGAGGTAGTGTCAGGTGGAGTCATCTCTCTACCTACTGTGGAACCCTTTTCATGGGTGTCAGAGTTAATACCATCATTTTAATGCCACGCACATCACAATGCTCCCAATTTTTAAATTTATTAACCTACTAACAATTGTAGAACCAACAAGCATTATCTAACCATAGAGAGAATGTGTACAGATACCAGGAATATCCTCTAAGAAGAATGTTTAGGTAGACAAGTTTTTTAATGTGACTAACAATTAGAAATTGTAAAAAGTAAATGAGTTTTTAAAAATAATTAATTAAAACAACTAAAACTATTTAAGAGAACTAAATTAATCTATGGAAGAAACCGGTAGAGATTAATGTGTCAAAGTTGCGACTTCTGTTTAGGTCCATGCAATGAAAATTATTTAATTCTCACATCTGAATATTTATTTATTAAATTATCACTGATTCCATATTCAATCAAAATACTATCATGTCTCATTCTCTGATGTTAGAGAGTGCTATAATTTTCACACAAATCATCTGTTATTTTGTTCTCTAACATGATGAATAATTTTCATGTCATTCTAACATTGAATCACTTGGTGAAATACCACAACCCATTTTTCACAAAGGTGAAGTATTTATTTGTTATAGGTTCACTCACATGAGATCACTTATTCAGTATCAATCATGAAAGTTTGAAGGAGGACACACACACACAATATTAATTTTTCAATTAATATAATTATTTAGACAAAATTCGATCACGTGCGATTTATGATTCTCTCACACGCATGATCGATATCTGGGAAAATAATTTTTTTGATGATCTCCCACTCATTATTAATTATTAGGTATCATACGAATGAGAATCAAATAAAGTGTAAAGGGTCCTAATGAAAATTAATTAAAACATAGATATAATTAATTAAATAAATATCTTGTTAATATTAAATTATTGGAAATCAAATATGGAATGAAAATAAAGGCTTGTAATTACCATCACATTCATCGAAACTCCAAAACCATGAAAATTATCTCAACATCGCAACAATAGAGCACATAAAATAATAAACAGATATCATTGTGCTCGTTTCATCACTGTTTTCACCACAAGAAACTAGTGATGATCATAAAATAATAACATTCACTCCATCGATCTCAAAAACGTCAAACACAACCATTGTTCTGCCAAAAAATGATCAGACCTATGTTCACTCCTAGCATGCACCACCAATATCTAGAAGAAAGTGAATCCACCACACATATTGATCGTGAATGCGCCTAGAATGATGATGGTCACCACATGACCAAAAAACAATTGTTGATCATGCGTAGCAGACTAGTGTTGCTTCCAAGTTGGATCTTGTCCACGGAAGAGGGTGAATCAGGTTAAAAGATTTGGCCTCACGGTGTTCTGGTTCACTTAACATGATAAAATAAGCAGATTCCACCGGTGATTATGTTTTTAGTGGAGAGGAAAGTCTTGTGGCCTGGTGCATCATAAGGGAGGTTAGGTTGGCTATACTTTGTGGGATGGTGATGTGCATCAGATGAAAGGAGTCCAAGTAGGGGGTTGCCAACAGATAGTGGAGGCAGCATGGTTACTCACTGGAGGAGGCGAGGACAAGAATTGGTGCACCTAGTTTTCCCCGGTGGATGATGATTGCTTCTGCTAGTGATGAGAAGCTTGGGTTCAGACAAAGGTGGGGGTGCGCCTGCTTGTCCCCTGTGAGGGAGATGATGTGGAGGAGAGGCCAATAATGTTTCAAGGAGGTGGGTCATCTGGTGTGGTGTTTATAAGAGACAAGAGTAGGAGGCGTCGACCTCTTGGTGTAGCTATTCTGCTGTGTGATATGGGAGCATGCCAGAATGAAGGAGGATAGAGGGAGGTGTGCTGCTCGTGGGGTTGCTGTAGCGAAGAGACAATCGGCCTAGTTTCATGATCACCTAGTTCCTGTGATAGGAGGGTGTCAAGCATCCCTCCTGTGGTTTTCACTGACTAGCTCACAGATAAAGATTTCAGGGAGTTTTTTTCTACGTTTGTTGAGATTTTTTTAAAAATGGCAAAGGTTATTTTTTTTTCAAAATACGCCACAAATGCAGCATCACTGATGCTTCCTTACCAATACCACACCACCTTTGGCCCAGATCAATGATATGGAAAATGTAGTAGGGAGGATACCGCCTTTCTCCTCTGGGTAAGGTGAAATGTGGCACCGCTGATGCCACCTTTGGCCTCATGCATAGGCCAAAGGAAGTATCACCGATTCCTCCCTTGCCTCAGCTCCCATTAAAAGGGCAGCCCGCCTTCTCCTCACTCTATTTTCCCCTCATCTCTCCTAAATCCACTTCATCTCTCTCTACAAAAATCATTTTCTATGTGGTTTTTCTCGAAGCATCATTTAGAGGTATTTTTATTTATTTAATTTAATGTTTTTTTATTTATTTAACTGAATTAATTTTAGTTTTTAATATTTCATTTTTAAGTAGTTTAGTTAGTTCTATATATTTTGTTTATCAGATTGTATAATTAGTTATATATGGTTTGAAATAATTGTTTTTATTAGTATATATTAAGTATAGATTAATTATATATTATGTATATATTCACATAGGATTAACATTGGATTATGTATTGTGAAATTTTGGTAGCATAAAGATTATGTGGTTATCTAAGAAATCAAATCCTTATCTGGATACAAAAAAGTGAATGTGGCTCTGGTACAGATGTACCTAGGAGTGAAAACTCTGACAAGGAGTTTCGGGCTTGACCTGGGGTATCCTGGTACACGACAACGAGCCTTCCTACACTCCTGGTTTGACACTCCCGGGAGATATTCTTAAGATGATTCATATTTTCTTTATAAACTACTAAAATATATAAGAAAATAAAAATCAAATTAGTATATTTATCAATGATAAAAATATAATTTTGATTTTATAGAATGAAATAAGGAAAAAATACTTAACGAATGATAGTTATTATTAGTAACTAAAGATGATTAAGTAGTTTAATTAGTTATATATAGTATAGAAATAATGCTTATTTTTAGTAATGATTAATTATAGATTAATTAATGATAACTTAGGATTAAAAATGAATTCATATGATAAGTTAATTATAATTAACTTGTGAATATAATATGATTAAATATTAAATAATAATTAATTGAATAATAACTTAATAATGATTAACTTGTGATTAAAGAATGATCGATTAGTTAAAAACTGTACTAAAAAGTTATGTGACTTATATTCTAACAAATTTTATATAATGAAACATTACTAGCATATTTTAGGGTATGAAAATGAGTCTAAAATTTTCATTCTAATAAATATTATATGTTCAAACATCATTGTTTATATTTTTTACACTATCATAATTTTAATAAAAGAAAAATTTTTAACGTAGAGAGTCATGATGGCCTCTGTGTACTGCTATGGAGAGGTTATTCAAATTGAGCAAGGAGATTCTTATAGTGCACAACCAATAATGGTGGTTAGTACAACTGATTGTGTAACCATAAGTGACCTTAAAGAGAGAATTCATGGTTCCTTATATTTGGGACCCGATCAAGAGATCAAGTCTATGAGCTATAGACATTTTCAATTCCTGACAACACTGTGGCATTTAGATTGTCCATTGGTTGCGGATGCGCAGTGGGTCCAAGAAGTTAATTTATTTTCTCAATGGTCAGATAGTACCATGATGGAGTTATATGTTGATGTTTCTACTGTACAACAATAAGGAACAGTTGTACGAAGACGTAGAATTACAACAGTGGTTGAAGATTGTACACCCCATGATATTGAGCCTATTTTGAATAATGCAGAAGACGACAACCTAGATGATCTCTTGGATATACATTTCAATCTGAATTTTGATGAGGTTTTTCATAATGATTGATCAGATGGTGACAATAGTGCTGATGAAGAGGGATCATTGGAAGTTAGGAAGGAGGTTTTGAGAAATGCATTAGTTGTACATCAACCTAAACCTACATTAAATCAACCATCACTCCTTGCATCTTGGTCAGAGGAAATGACACATGTGATTGAATTCAACAATAATGTTCTCACTCTGGAAATTGAGTTCCTCAGAGTTGTAAAAGATAGGTTTAGTGAGTTAGACACAACCTTATATGTTGGAAGGAATTTTCCAAGTAAAAATGCATTAAAAAGGATGCTAAAGAGATTTCACATTGGGAGGCACTGCAGCTATATAGTTCACAAATAATGTCGTAGTAAATATGTCATACAATGTTAGAATTATGGGGATGATTGAAGATTTCTCTTGGGGGCTATTCTGGACTTTACATTTGGAGGTTGGATAATCTTGATGATTGAGGTAGCTCATACTTGCGTTCAACTAAGCCTGACCTACGATCATAACTCATTTGATGAAAAATTTGTATCATATATTATTGCGGATATGATTAGGACGTGTCAAGATGTTTTGATATCCCTTCTTCAAGAGAAGAAACAACAAACATTCAGTTATAAGATTTCCTCTAATAAGGCATAGATGGCGAAACAAAAGGAAATTGTGAAGGTCTATAGTGATTGGGATGACTCATATCAGGTGTTGCCACAATTGTAGCAATAATAATGCATTATAACCAAGTTTTATTCCACCTTGATACAAATGAACATGTGTCTCAAAAAAACCTACTTGATCCATCTTGTGTTCAATTTCGTCAGTTGTTCTGGGTTCCTATTTTGTATCTCCTCATTTTGTTTCAGCAAACAGTTCATTCAGATTAATGGAACATTTCTATAAGGAAAATATAGAGGATTATTTTTTATTTTGGAAACCCATGATGGAAACTGTTCACCTCTTCTTTTTTCCTTTTCCATTATATAGAAAGAAAACTATGAATCATGGTGTTGGTTCCTGGCATGTATTAACAACCATTTCACCAAAATTCGGGGTGTTTGTTTGATATCTGATCACCATCGAGCAATTAATGAGGAAATCAATTTGGATCCTAATACATGAAGATAACCAAATGCACAACATTAGTTCTGTATTAGACACATTTCTAGAAATGTGCATAAAAAATTCACAACGAACCAATGAATAAGGCAATCAGGAGTCTTGGTATTCATTTTATCTGTTATTTTTTACTATTTCAATATAAAGATAAATCAAATTATGTCAAATATAATCTATTATGTGTAGAATATGAGTCAGATCAACAGAGGTTTGAAGAACATTTTGAACAAATCCATTAGGCTAATCAAGAAGTTTATAATTATATGATGTTGATTCCAAAAGAAAAATGGACATTGGCATATGATGGGGGGAAGAGGTACGAACACATGACCACAAACATTGTGGAGGGAATCAATGATGTATTCAAAGGGCTTCACAAGCTAACTATAACTACCCTAGTTTAGGATAAATTATATCAATGCGTAAAGTACATTTTTGACAGACAAAAAGTAGCATTAGACATAATACAGTAGAGGCTATGGTATGAAATAAAAATTCAACGAGAGATTGAAAATAATATCAAAGAAGCTTCTAGTTATCATGTCTAACTTTTTCGATAATAAGACTCTCGATTTGAAGTTCAAGAGAATTTAGACCCCATTATAAATCGCATCAGTGAAAAAAATGTGGTATTACTGGAAACGAGGCAATGCAAATGTGGAAACTTTCAAGACTTACAGTTTCTATGCACACACACCATCGCAAAATGTGCCTATGTGAACATATCATGGGAAACATATATTGATCTAGGGTACTGGATGGATACCATCGCTAATTGTTATGCTGCACCGTGGATGCCTATAGGGTAGTATCGTTATTTCCCAATGCCCAAATTCCAACCGATTCTGATACATAACACCAATCATTTAGGTCCTCGTGGGAGACCGAAGGACAATAGGATGCCGAATGAGATGGACTAGCATTAATAACAAGGAAATAGTTTGAGATTCACCATATGTCATAAAGAAGGTCATAATCGGAAATGATGCCCTACCATTGTTGGGTCGAGTTCACACTCTCAGCCAGAATGATGTATTGTCTTCATTGTGATATTCTCATATTGTAAATTAAATTTTGTTATCTATTATTTTCTTTCTTCTATGATTTATAAACCCCAAAACCCAAAAGCACAACACTTACCCCAAAAACATATTTCCTAAACCTCAATATCAAAATTCTGAACCCTAAACCTTGAAACCTAAACCCTAACTCAAAATTCATAAACCTAAACCCTAAAACATTACAAATAATCCAAAAACCTTGACCCAAAAATCAATATCTGAAACCCTAATATCTAAATCCTAAAACCTAAAAGATGAATTGTAAACCAAAAAACATCATCCCTTTACCATGGTTTTTGATAACATTATGTGTCTAATATTTTAATAAACTTTTATATCACGAAATAATAGTATCATAATGATTAGCATATGTTATTCAATATAGATAATTAGATAAATTCCTAAAACATCATTAGTAATTTCCATGGTTTATCTTTATCCAATTCAAAATTTGTTAATCATAAAACTCCTCTAAAATATTTCTAATGAAATTCAAGACCCAATAATTTAGAAATATTGTCTCTATGATTCTAAAAATTAGAATTCCTTTATTCCAAAAATATATATCTTAGTGAAACATACCGAATATCTAAATACCATATTAATCATAAATCCTTAATAAAAACATGCATGATTTCAAGAATTAATTTTCCCCTTATTCCTTAAATAAAATCTTAGATTATAGAATTTTTTTCATAAATTCAAATGCAGAACACTTAACTCATATTCTAAATTATATGTTGCTATCTCTTCTTTTTTTTTCTCAGTTTTCTAAACCCCGAAACCCAAAAGTATAAAAATTAACCCAATAACATCTTTCCTAAACTTTAATATCAATGTTCTAAACCCTAAACCTTAAAACATAAACCCAAACCCAAAATTTATAAACCTAAACCCTAAAACATTACAAAAAATCCAAAAACCTAGACCCAAAACTCAATATCTGAAACCCTAATCTCAAAATTGTAAAACATAAAATATGAATTGTAAACCCAAAAACATCTTCCTTTTACCATTGTTTTTTATAACATTATGTGTCAGATATTATAATAAACTTTTATATAATAAAACAATAGTATCATAATGATTAACATAAGTTATTCAATAAATATTATTAGATAAATTCCTAAAATATCATTAGTAATTAAAATGGTTTATGTTTATCCAATCCATAGTTATTGAATAAAAAAACTCCCCCAAAATATATCTAACCAAATTTAAGACCCAATAATTTAGAAATATATTCTCTACGATTCTAAAAATCATAATTCCATTATTCCAAAAATGCATATCTTAGTAACACATACCTAATATCTAAATACCCTATTAATCGTAAATCCTAAAAAAACATGCACGATTTAAATAATTTACTTTCACTTTATTCCTTAAATAAAATCTATGATTATAAAATTAATTTCATAAATCCATAAGAAGAACACTTAACCCATATTTTAAATTATATATTGTTATCTCTTTTTTTTCTCAGTTTTTTAAACCCCAAAACCCAAAAGCACATCACTGAACCCAAAAACAACTTTCGTAAACCTTAAACAACTAGTTTATAAAGGATCTACATAGTCTCAATTTTTTTTCATATCAACTAACCTTCTTATACACATTAGATTTCATAACATGGGGAAAGAAAATATAATAATGGGTTAAATTAGAAGATCAGTAAGGGTAAACAAGGGACATATCATTTGTTTAATTTTCTCAAAATTATGCACATATTCAGGTCCATCTTCCCTAAATAATGTGTTTTAAATGAGTTTAAATGTTTTACTAAATTACATTTCTTGGCCATTGGTGTCATTCAACATATTCTCTAAAATCCATTATGAAATGGTATTAGAATACAAACCTTATACAATACATTATTCTAAAAAATATAATTTCATTAATAAAATTCTCTCACAACATATTTCTTGGATAAAAATACACAATAATATCAATAATTCCACTTAAAAAGTATCAATAAATTATTACTTACATTAGTGTCTTGGATACTTCTAAGATATATTCCCTTAAAGCATGTATCAATGTTTTTACTTACACAATTATCATTTGTGTAGAAATTCTTAAATTTTTCTTTTACCATTATATATTGTTTTTCTCTTCTTTCCTCTTTTGAATAAACCTAGCATGTATTGAATTCTACAAGTCAAAACATTATGATGACCACAACATTTTATTTAAAGTTTACATTTATGACTCATTTAATTTGTTTATATGTAGATGGATGATACCATACAACTCACTTAGTAGCGTACCCATATTTCTTAGGCTGTGTCAGAGGGTGTTGTGGATTGATCGATCAGGATGCTTCGAGCACACCATTTTCATCACATGGAGCCTCCACATGCCATTAGACCATACTTACATTATGATAGCTTCTATGGACTTGTTGTATCACATTTCACATTTTTATACTATCACGTACTTGCTTCCCTCATTGAGAGGTGGAGACCAGAGACACACACTGTAACATCTCAAGCTTCCACGGTACATTTCTCTTTGAATAATGCAATAGCTCGCATTGTACGCAGCTGTGAGTTTTAGTACACCACGACCAATCAAACTAGCCATTATGAATAGTAATACCCAATTTTTGAAATTTTATGAATTTTATTTTTTAAAATGGACTTCTATTTTGGATTCATAATATCAAAATTACCTTAGGGATATTTTTTGGTTTTTTTTAAAACTTTCATTTCTTGATGAATAGTGAAAAACGCTTCGTTATTGTTTAAACTTGAATTTTTATTTAAATAATTAGTTACTTTATTTAAATTTATTTTCATTCAAAATAGATACATAATACCTCTATATGTTTATGTTAATTCATTGGAGTCAATTTATAATAATATTAGATATATAAAATTTTATTGAACTTTTACCATCTTTTACCCACCTTCTCGGCACATTTTCAAATTTTCATAAAATGTAAATTTACCACTTCTATGAATTTAATTTAAAAAATACAAGAGACATCGTTGAAATCAGTAAGTAAAATGTCATCCAATAGTATGAAAATAATTTTTAGTGAATATTAACTTTTGAATTTTATTTACCATTGTTAAAAGTAAATAGGGTAATGTAGGATGAAAATGATTTTATAATTTACCCTAGAACATGTCCTAATTATATTGGATAAGTTTTTAAGACCAAAATAAACCTTAAGAATAAAATATGATCCTTTTGGTTCACTTGTATTAGATTAGTACATTTATTATTATTTTATTTAAAGAAGAGTTAAAAGTGTTAAATTCCAAGATTAATAACTAAACCATTTTTAATAAAGAGTTACACATAAGACAAATTCCACTATAAATATTCATTATAAAGTTAAAAATATTTCCTACATAATTGTATTTTATTTATAATTTTTAGGGAATAAATGATTAAATTTATTTATGACACAATAATGATGCAGTAATTACTTTATTAAAGAAAGATTAAAATAATTGATATTATAAATATCCAAATAAATATAAATTGATACTTCTAATGAATTACACAAATTTTTTAGGTTACTATGACATTTTAGTGTTTATTAAATAAATTTTTTAGAAGTTATACGGTTTTTATGACTTCCAGAAAAAATAACCAAATAGTGTCAGAAATTGACATAAATGAGTTTTCAAAACAAATACTATATTATTAATTGATATAATATTCCAAAAAAATCTAAAACTAGGCCATATAACATAGATAAGGTTAGATATATCAATAATGAACAACTTGGGGTAATATTGTTTTTTATAGTAAGTTCATTAATCATTTATCATAATAATACAAAAATTTATGGTAAAAGTTAAACTATTTAATAAAATGTTAAATCTAAATGATAAGGTTAATATGGTAAAATAAACCTGTATAAAACCTATTGTATGAGAGTTTTTAGACCCATAAATATATTATCCTCGAAATAAATCCCTTTTTATCCATTATAAACTGAATATGATTGTATAATAAAATAATATTTCTAGCTTTTCCTAAAGTGACCCTAACCTTTCTTATAAAAGGGTACGTCCCCTTCTCTCAAATCTACCCCTCCAATGCCACTTGAATCATCCAAAACCAACTCAAATATTCTCAAAAATACCCTCAATTCAACCTAGAAGAATTATGTTGATTATAAATACAACCTAAGGATCCCTTTTGATCAAATCAAAAGGAAGCACTCGAAGAAGAGGTAATAATTTCATCACCTCTTTAAATGTTCTTTTCTTCTTCCACTTCCTCTTTCTTTTTTGTTCCATACCAAAATAATAACTAGAGTAACTTCTAAATACTATGATGTTATTATAAGTATGGTACAACTAGATTCATTATTTTATCTATCCTATGAAGGAAAAAGTCACCATACATGCGTATGTATGGCTTACCGTCTCCATGTCGTGGTGTAGTTTGTTATTCAACAAATCATTTTTTGGATGAGTATAATGTTGAGTATAATTGATGTAAATAATAAATATAATATGTTAATTATTCCATATATATGATATACCATCCAATTACATAATATTTCACTATCAATAGAATGGTATTGTCACTCGTGCGTATGTACAGATTACCGTCTCCATGAACATCATGAGATTCATTCCCGATCGTAACCATTCAAGAATATTTTTTATTTTATGATTAAAAATAATATTTAATAACTTAATATCATTCTGGATATGAATCAAATATATCATATTAGTAACAATCATGTCTTACTTAACCAATCAAATAAATGAAAATGAATTAGTTAACATTCGAAACAATGATACTACTGAAATACTATTAACAAAGCAATATTAGAAGATCATATGTGATATCATATTTATGTATGTGGTTCTTTTATAATTTAATAAAAATGATTTAACTATTATACAGGTGGTTAACGTACCCTCAATCAAGTAAAAGTACAAGGTAAGGGTTAATTCTACAATCTCTTCATTATCCGAGGTTGTTTATACGTGAGTATCTACTGGGACCTCTTTATCATCCACATAAATGTTTCTTAAAAATGAATTTCATGGCATTTTTACTATTTTTTAAACTATGGGTTAGATTTATTTATACCCTTATTTCACATTTTATAGAATTTTTATAATGTAATCTTTCCATCATTTTCCAAACAAGGTCCTTTATGACATTTTCAACAAAATTAAAGAAATAATGTTTTTTAACTTATATGGTGAGTGCGGCTATTTTACGCCATTATAACACCTTCGAAGATTCACTTAAAAGCTTATAAAAATTTTTCCAAAATAAATGTGTTATTTTATAATTATGTGAATTTTAAATGATTTCAAAATAGAAGGAGATATTTCTCTCAAATAGTTTTTATTTCATATATGTCAATGTCCTTTGATGGATTTTACACTTGTTTAAAGTTGTTTTGTTATGATACAATCTTCCATATTGTATTGCTGGTTTTGTGATATGTTTGAATATGGATGTGTTATTTCTATACCATTCATGGTTTATGGTTAAAGTATTAACATTTCTTATGCCAGTTTTAATATGAATGTTTATGTTATGTTTTAACCTTTTCATATGAGGAATGCATTGGACTTAGTAAGTGACAGGTGGAGCCTGCTATAGCTTCTCAATGTATCAGTAGGTATCATGAGACAAACTAGTGTCTTGGCACAAGGCCTTGACAAAATATAATAATTAGTTTTGGCACAAGGCCTTGACTATTTGGTTATGATGTCTAGCATTATACATTCCATCATTATGAAATTGGATATTGATATTACATGTGATTATTCGACTAGTAGAATATCCATTTGAATAAGTAGATGGAATTATTTGATTTATATTTTCCATATTATGCAGAAGTTTATGTTTAAAATGCTTGTGTTTTAGTCTTATACATTTCCTTAAATGTTTATTCTTATTTATGAAAGTTTCTGCTACATTGTTATCCTTACTAAGCACCTAAGACCACCCCTTTCTAGGTTTTATTTTTCCAAATATGCGAAGAAGTATATTATAGCTGACCTATAGGGATAATCTAAGGGAGATTAATATGTTCAAAATAGATACAATGTTGTTGTTTTTCATTTCATAATGTAATGTAAAACATATGTATGTATCTAGTACTTCCGAGTTTACTAAACAGATCGATCTTTTGGTACTTGATACACTGTGATCATGCCAATGTTATGTAATATTTTACAGACTCTGGGTAACTATGGTCGGGGCATTACAGTTGGTATCATAGGAGATTTAGTATAAAACTTGGAAACTAGATTTAGAAAAACTCTTATTAGATGACATTGCCCTAATATAGACTTTGAGGATTAATATAGAAGAACTTCATAGAATTATGGTAATGTAGATATTTTTAGAGTTTTAAAAGCAATACATCCCTATCGAGATATGAGTAGGTAGTGGCGGCTCTGACCCAAATGTACCTAGGAGTGAAAACTCAAAAAAGGAGTTTCGAGCTTGACATGGGGTATCCTGGTACACAACAACGGGCCTTGCTACATGATTGGTTATGACACTCCCAGGGGATATGATTAGGATAATTATCATTTTCTTTACAAAAAATTATGAAGGATTTATGAGTATATACCTCCTCAAAGAATTTGTTTTATGATTATGGATTATATCCATAAATTGTTCAATTTATGTTAAGCATTTTACAAGTTTTGAATTATGTATTGATATTCATAAACTAATATAGTGTATGCCATTGTTTAGAAATAGCGCCTAGTGGAAGGAATGAAAACGGTATCAATGCACGTAATCCATGTGGGGATTTCCCTCCTACTAAAAATAATTATATCGGAGATTGTGATGCAACTGGTGTTGATCAGCTTATCACCATACTGGGAAAACTCACTCAGGTTATGAATAATAACCTTACCCATATGGAGAATGCTGATCCACAATGTGGAGAATCACTTTTATACCACTTCATGAGGCAACAACCACTAACATTCAATGGGACTAAAAATCCATTTGTAGCTGAGAAATGGATAAGTTCCTTAGAGAAAATATTTTATGCTTTGGGGAGTAGTGAAAAGGGAAAAGTTTTAATGGTATTTTATCACCTCACAGGAGATGCAGATCAATGGTGGTCATTAATTCAAAACCCAAAGGAAGATGAAAAAGTATCAAATATGGTATGGAGGGAGTTTAAAGATGTTTTCATAGAAAAATAATTTCCTCACGATTATCGAGAGGATATGTAAAGACAATTTATGAGTCTGAGGAAAAAATAGGATAAGAATGTCACAAAGTCTGAGGCTAACATTACAAGGTTATCAAGGCATACAATAGATTATATACATAACCAAAGGAGTAAAATTGATCGATTCTTTAAGGGGTTAAAACCATTTCTCCATTGATAATTAGTCTCACAATACTTCTTATCATACAATGATATTGTCTCTTGTGCTATCAAGAAAAAAAAAGAATTATCTAATTCTTCTAACTTTAAATAAAAGAAAGAGAAGAAGAGATCTATTGAACAATTTGTAAATGGAAATAAGGGGAATAAGGGAAAAGTTGAATTTCCATCCTGTAGTAAATTTTTGAAGAAACACCCTGGTACTTGCCTAAAGGGAATGGGAGTCTATTATAAGTTTTTTGAAAAAGGCCACCAAGATCGTGATTGAAAAGGAAAGAAAGTGGCTGTCAATTTTCAATTCTACAATTGTAGAGAAATGGGGCATTATACAAATGAATTTCCTAAGAGCCAAGAAAACGTACCTCATAAAAGGCCAAGGGAGTAAGGCCAAGCTTATGCAATTACTACTACTATGTCTGAAGCTATAAATGATGCGGTGGAAGGTAATTTAATGGGTTCCTCAAGTTTATCCAATGCTTTATTTGATTTTGGATCATCGCATTGCTTCATATCTTCCCAGTTTTCTAAGAAAATTAGATATTTTTAATTTGATTTAGCAGGGGGTTTTCAGTAAAAACTCACAAGGGACGTATCATTGCAAAAAGTTTTGTGAATTAGTTCCCATTAGGGCATATAAATGTTCTTTATCTGCTGATATCATCTTCATGCCCATGATTTAATTTGATATAATCCATGGTATGGATTGGATTTCAGACCATGATGTGAAAATTTATTGTAAGAAGAAGGATTTTACAATTTTTTATGATGACATGAATTCCCTTATCTTTAGAGCAGAAACATCACCACCTAATTCTTATCTAGATCCACCCCCTTTAGCTCTACTAAATTCAATTTTTAGGGAGCAAGAGAGTGAAATAACTATGGGTGAGGAAAAGGAATGTTCAAATATAGGATGCACCTATTGTGCAAGAATATTTTTATGTGTTTCTAGAGGATTTACCTAGACCTCCTCTAGAATGAGAAATTGGGATTTCCATTGATTTAATTCCTAGTTCAAGTCCCATATGAAAGACCTCTTAGAGAATGAACATTGCAGAATTAGTGGAACTAAAGAAACAATGAGAGTAATTGTATAATAAAGAAATTATGTTCCATAGTGTTTCTCCATGGGGAGCCCATGTTCTTTTTGTTAAGAAGAAAGATGGATCTATGAGGTTGTGCATTGACTATAGGGAGATCAATGCTATAACAATAAAGAACAAGTATCCCCTACCTCACATTAATGATTTATTGGATCAACTTCATGGATCTCAATATTTTTCCAAGATTGACCTTCGATCTAGATATCATCAGTTGTGTGTGAATAAGGAAGACATTTCGAAGACAAAATTTTGTACTAGGTATGGGCATTATTACATTAATGACTTTTGGAATTACTAATGCACCCTCTATTTTCATGGATATAATGAATAGATTTTTCAAGAAATATCTTGATGAATTTGTAGTGGTATTTATTGATGATATCTTGGTATACTCAAAAATCTACAAAGATCAGGAAAATCACTTGCGCACTATTCTAAAAACCCTTAGAAGAAATGAATTATATGAGAAGTTTAGCAGGTGTGAATTCTGTCTTCAGGAAATTTATGTTTCTTGGCTATATATTCTCTAAGGATGAAATCTATTTCGATCCTTCAATGACCAAGGAAATCTAAGAATGGCCAGCACTGACAAGTATAATTGATGTACACAGTTTTATTGGTTTAGTAGGTTATTATCGGTGTTTCATCAAAAAAATTTCTTAATTGGCTAACCCATTAACCAAGCTCACACCCAAAGGGGTTAAATTTGTTTGTAAAAAAGATTGTGAAGAATATTTTGAGGAACTGAAGATAAGATTAGTCAATGATTCTATCTTGACTCTACCATCGAGTAATGATGGGTTTTTTTATTTATAATGATTCTTCAAAGAAAGGACTTGGTTGTGTCCTTATGTAGAATGATGGAGTTATTTCCTATGCATCACGATAGATAGAAATTTATGAACAAAACTATCCCACTCATGATATTGAGTTAGCATCTGTAATATTTTCATTGAATATATGGACACAATATCTCTATGGTGGTAAATGTGATATATATACCGATCACAAGAGTTTGAAGTATATTTTCTCACAAAAATAACTCAACAGGAGGTAAAGGAGATGGCTTGAACTACTCAAAGATTATGATTTCACTATACACTACCACCCAGGAAGGCAAATAAGGTGGCAAATGCTTTGAGTAGAAAGGGTCATGGAATTTTGAATAAGATGAGAGTTGAAAGGGATCCTATGCTCATGGATCTAGTAATGATGGATATGGGAATAATCATAGAATGTGAAACATCAATACTTTTTCAAATTTTTTCCAAACCATATTTACTAGAAAGGATAAAAGTATTCAGACTAATGATGAGGAGTTTTGAATGAAAAATAAAGCTGTGAATGATGGGAGATTTATTGACTTCATATATGAAGATGGAATTTTGAAATTTGGGAAGGGAATTTGTGTTCCTGAAAAACCCAATCTAAAAATGTAATTGTTGGATGATTTTCATAGCTCCAATTTCTCTATACATCCTGATAGCACTAAGATGTATAGAGATCTGAAGGAACATTTTTGGTGGGACAACATGAAGGGGGATATTGCTGATTATATGTCAAGATGTATGGTTTATCAATAGGTGAAGGCTGGAAGACAACATCCTAGAGGATTCATGCAACCTCTCCCCGTACCTAAGTAGAAATGGGATGATATTATGATGGACTTTGTCATGGGGATACCAAAGACCCTTAGAAGAAATGATGAAATATGGGTCATCAATGATCATCTTACCAAGTCAATACATTTTCTTTCTATAAGAGAAGATTTACCACTTGAACATCTAGAAAGACTATATATTAATGAAGTTTTAAGACTTCATGGAGTACCCCTATAGATTGTTTCTGATCATGATCCCCATTTTACATCAAGATTATGGAAAATTCTTTAGAAGGTCTTGGATACTAAACTTTGTTTGAGCACTGCCTACCCCCCCTCAAACTGATGGATAGTCAGAACAGACTATTCATACCTTAGAAGACATGTTGAGATATTTCTCACTTGACTTTCAAGGTATGTGGGATCAATATTTACCTATGGTAGAATTTTTCAATAATAATAGCTTCCATTCAAGTATTCAGATGGCACCATATGAAGCATTATATGGAAAGAGTTGTCACACAGCAACATGTTGGGATGATGTTGGTGAACGAAAACTTGTAGGCCCATAAATTGTTAAGGAAACAATAGAAAAACTGAAGATTATCCAAACCCACATCAAAGCCACTCAATGTAGACAAAAGAGCCATGCTGATTACCGAAGGAATTATTTGGAATTTAAAGTTGGATATCATGTTTTATTAAAGGTATCTCCATAGAACAGTGTTATACGATTCGGAAAAAATGGAAAATTAAGTCCCAGGTACATCGGGCATTTTGAAATTTTATATCGAATTGGAGTTATAGATTATCGTTTGACAATGCCACCAAGTCTCTCCAAAGTTCATGATGTGTTCCATGTATCACTGTTGAGAAAATACATGCCTGACCCAACGCATGTACTCACCTATGAAGAAATAGGACTGGAACCTAACCTGTCTTATTGCGAAGAGCCTGTCATGATTCTTGATACCACAGAACAAGTGTTGGGAAACCATACAACTCGTCTCGTAAAAGTTATATGGAGAAACCATAAGATGGAAGATGCAATGTGGGAACCTGAGGAACTTATGATTAAGAACCACACAAATCTTTTTATGCAGTAGTATTCTAGATGTTTGAGGATAAAATTACTTGAAAGAGGGAAGAATGTAACACCCTAAGCTTCCACAGTACATTTCTCTTTATATAATGCAATAGATAGCACTGTACGCCACTGAGAGTTTTAACACACCATGACCAATAAAACTTGCTGTTATTAATAGTAATAGCAACTTTTTGAAATTTTATATATTTTATTTTTTAAAGTGGACTTCATTTTTGGATTCAGAATATCAAAATTATCATAGGGTAAATTTTTGGCATTTTTCTGAATACTTTCATTTTTTTCTAAATAGTGAAAAACAATGTGTTATTGTTTAAAATAGAATTTTTATTTAAATAATTAGTTACTTTATTTAAATTTATTTTAGGTCAAAATAGATACATAATACCTATATTTTTTCAAAGAAATTCATTGAATTCATTTTATAATAATATTAGATATATAAAATTTTAGTGAACTTTTAATGTCTTTTACCCACCTTCAAGACACATTTGCAAATTTGCATAAAACATTATTTTAATGATTCTAAGAATTTAATTTCAAAACCTAAAATACACGGCTGACATCAGTAAGTAAAATTTGGTTCAATAGGATGAAAATAATTTTTGGTGAATAGTAACTTTTGAATTTTATTTACCATGGTTAAAAGTAAATATGGTAATTAAAGGTAAAAATGATATTATAATTACTCTAAAACATGTCCTAATTTTATTGGATACGTGTTTTTAGAAAAAAATAATCCTTATGAATAAACTACTATCCTTTGGGTCCACTTGGATTTGATTAGAACATTTATTATTATTTTATTTAAAGAAGAGTTGAAAGTGTTAAATTCAAAGTTCAATAACAAAACCATTTTTAATATAGGGTTATACATAAGATAAATTAGAATATAAATATTAATTAGAAATATAAATATATTTCCTACATAATGGTATTTTATTCATATTTTTTACACATTAAATAATTAAATTTATATACGACACGATAATGATGCAGTAATTACCTTATTAAAGAAAGATTAAAATAATTGATATTATAAATATCCAAATAAATTTCAATTGAGACATCTGATGAATTACACTAATTTTATAGGTTAATATTACATGTTATGGTCGATTAAATAAACTTCTTTATATGTGATAAAGTTTTTATGACTTTCACAAAAACAAAATACCAAATAGTGTCAAAATTGACCTAAATGAGTTTTTAAAACAAATACTATATTATTAATTGATATGATATCCATAAAAATATAATTTTTATCCAAAGGACTTATATATGGTTAGATATATCATTAATTAAATACTTTGGGTTCTCTTTTCTTTTTATATTATGTTTATTAACCATTTATTATAATAATACAAGAATACATGGTAGAAGTTAAACTATTCAACTAAGAGTTAAATAAAAAAGATAAGGTTAATATGGTGACCTAAACCTATCTAAAACCTATTGGATGAGATTTTTTGGACCCAAAAACACCTTATCCTATAAATAAATCTTTTTGGAGACATTATAAACTGAATATGATTGTATAATAAAATAATATTTCAAGATTTCTCTAAAGTGACCCTCACCTCTCTTATAAAAGGGTACTTCCCCTCCTCTTAAATTTACATCTCCAAAGAAATTTTTCATCGCTTAATCCTGCTAAAATATATTCCCAAAAACCATAATTTAATCCTATGGCCTTACATTGATTATAAAGGCAACCTAAGAAGCCATTTTGATCAAATCAAAAGGAAGCACTCGAAGAAGAGGTAATAATTTCATCACCTCTTTCAAAGTTCTTTTCTTCTTCTACTTCCTCTTTCTTTGTTGTTTCCATACCAAAATAATAACTCTAGTACCTTATACATACTTTTATGTTATTATAAGTATGGTACAACCATATTCATTATTCTTTTTATCCTATGAATGACAAAATCACCATACATGCGTACACACGGCTTACCGTCTCCACATTGTGGTGTAGTTTGTTATTCAACACATAATTATTTGTATGGGTATAATAATGAGTAAAATTTATTTAAATAATAAATATAATACGTTAATGATAATTTATATATTATATACCATCCAATTACATACAATTAAACCATAAAAAAATGGTATTGTCGCTTGTGTGTATGTATGGATTACCATCTCCAAGAATGTGAGGATATTCATTTCCCCTCGTAGCCATTCAAGAATAATTTTCATTTTATGATTAAAAGTAATTCTTGAGAACTTAATATCATTATATATATCAATCAAATAACTCCTATTCAAAACAAAAATGGCTTACGTAACAAATCATATAAATGAAAACGAATTAGTTAACACCCAAAACAATGATACTAATGAAATATTATTAACCAAGAAATATTTGAAGATCATATATGATATCATATTTATGTATGTGGTTCTTGAATAATTTAACAAAAATGATTTAACTATTTAAGAGTATTCTAACATACCCTTTATCAAGGAAATGTACAAGTTAAGGTTTAATTCTACAATCTCTTAATTATCCAAGGATATTTATATGTTATTATCTACTGGGACCTCTTTATCATCCAAATCCGTGTTTCTTAAAAATGTATTTCAAATCTTTTTACTATTTCCTAGACTATGGGTTAAAGTTATTTATAACTTTTTTTGACTTGTTATAGAATGTTTATAAAGGAATCATTCTGTCATTTTCCAAACAAGGACCTTTACAAACTTTTTGACAAAATTAAGGAAGGAATGTTTTTTAACTTATACGGCGAGTGCGGCTATTTTCCACCATTATAACACCTTCGAGGATTACCTTACAAGATTATAAGAATATTTTAAAAATAAATATTTTATTTTATAATTATGTGACTTTTAAATGATTTCAAAATAGAAAAAGATATTTCTCTCAAATTGTTTTGATTTCATCTATGTCAACATCCTTTGATAGATTTTACACTTGTTTAAAGTTATTTTATTATGATAAAATATTCAATATTGTAATGAAGGTTTTGTGATATTTTTGAAAGTGGATGTGTTATTTCTATACCATTCAAGGTTTATGGTTAAAGTATTTACATTTCGTATACTAGTTTTAATAGAAATGATTATGTTATGATTCAACCTTTTCATATGAGGAATGCATTAGACTTAGTACATGACGGGTGGAGTCCTCTATATCTCCTCGATGCATCAGTAGGTCTCATGAGACAAACTAGTGTCTTGGCATAAGGCCTTGAAAAATTAGTATTTGTAGTCTTGGCATGAGGCCTTGACAATGTGTTTATGATGTCTTACATTATGCATTCCATCATTATGAAATCAGCTATTGACATAACATGTGATTATTCGACTAGTAGAATATCCATGTGAATAAGTAAATGCAATTATTTGATTTATCTTTTCCATATGATGCTAATGTTTAGGCTTAAAAGGCTTGTGTTTTAGTCTTATAGATTGCCTTAAATGTTTATTCTTATTTATGAAAGTTTCTGCTATTTTGTTATACTAAGCACATGAGTTCACCCCTTTATATGTTTTATTTTTCCCAGTATGTGAATAAGTATATTATAAATGACCTATAGGTATATTCTAAGAGATATGAATGTGTTAAAATGAGACACAATGTTGTTGTTTTTCATTTCATAATGTAATTTAAAACTTATGTATAGTAACCTAGACTTTTCTTTCATTAATATTACATCATTTCAAAGATGAACAACATAATATTATTACACATAGAGGATCCATAGGTTTAGTGTCTTGGGAAAACTAGGACAATACATAACAGGTACAACATCATTTATTTAATTTCTTCTTCACTAGCTTCTTAGTGGAACTTGTCCCCTCCTTAGTACATGTAGCCACCAGAGGATATAAATCAAAAGGGGTGAGCTAAAAGCCCAGTAAGAGGATATATAAGAACAATATATCATGGGGTGAGCATAATCATGACATAGGAAAAAGATCATGAATATGAGAGGAGCATAAATAATAAACTTGAAATGTGGCAATGCATAAAAATGAAACACCATGTCTTAGTGGTTAACTAACACACATTCTTGTGAACAAAGATAGCATCATGTTCACACATCATTTCACATTTACTCATGAGATTCATCACTTTACCCAATGCATTGGAGTTCTATATAATTCCTGGCGCACCCGTCACATTTAAACACTCATATTGCGCTATATAATTCTGGGCGCACCCGTCATATCATAAAATTATCATTATCATGCTTGCCACATAGAAAACATATCAAACATGTACATAAATAACCCATGGAATGGAATGGGTTTCATTTCATAATAACACATTCATAAGCTTTGGGTTCCCAAAAGAAAGAGGGAACAACATACTTGATACAAGAACCATCAACCTTGAATGAGAGGTAAAAGGTGAGATCTTGAAAGAAGAGTTCATTTTGAAAACATTTTGATGGAAATAAAAACCAGTGAAAATCATGTATATACCATGAAAGTAAAGTAAATGATGAAAAAATGATCTTTTAGGAGTAACCACATTAAAATTCGAGTGAAAGAGGGAGAACCCAAAGGAAGAAAATTGGGTTCAAGATTTCCCCTTACCTTGTACTCGAATGCCTTTTTCTCTTTAATGTCCTATATAATGACATTATATTCATAAATTAGAAATTAAAGAATCTTTTATACATTAATAGGGTTCATTCTGGTTTCATTATTTCATATTATGTTCATTTGGATGACTTATAGAGTTTAAAAACATTGTTTGGGGATGTTCGTTTTTATGGTTTTCTTGAGTGGTTCACTTGTATTCTTAAATTGATGTTTGGGTAGATCATGGGTAAACATACAGAACTAATATTACATGTAATTAATGATATTACAGAAGCTTGAATGATTTTATAATGATTTATATTAGATCCATGTGGATGAATCATTAGATAAGAATTAAATGAAGATTATTTGGGTTAATTTGAGCGGTTTTTGGATCACAACGAACTCATTATAACTTTTCACTTCGTAATATGGCCATAGGTTATTTCCAGAACATAAAATAGAACATAATACATATAAAATATTATGTTTCAACCATAAAAATGGTTTCATGACCAGATTGAAGGTATAAATGGAAGAAGAGAACATGTCGTTTTTGAAGGTGATAAATTATCACCACATGAACAACATTCTCTTTAATAAAATAAAAGGAAGAGGGAAGGGTGTGGGGTGATATAATATACCATTAGAATAATAATATTACAGTATATATATAATACTAGAGTTACAAAATAGTTTTAATGAATATAGGTAGGGAGAGATCAAGAAAGGAACTTGAACTTGAAAGGAAATTAAAGGAGAAGAGAGAGAAATTACCTCTAGAATCTTCCTCTTGAGATCCTCCTTAAAGAAGATAGTATTGGTCTTTTGATGAGACCAGAAGATTTTTGACGTGGGGAAGGTGCTAGGGAATATGTTTGGGAAGAGTTTAGAGAAGGATTGGAGGTTGAGAGGTGTGAGGAAAAGAGGGAGTGAATGGTGGCTTTTATAGTTGAGGGGAGAGGGGTTTTCTTAATATAAAATTGATTAGTTTATTAATTTCACAAAAGACAAGGAATAGTGAGTATTGAACGACCAAGAATATTAATTTTATAATGTAATCCCAAACCAAGTGGGATTATATCAGCAGAACATCATCGATGACTCAATTAATACATTATTTAGCTTTTATTGTGAATTATCGGATTCCACTATTCATCAAAAACTCAAGTATCTCATAAAATTCCCAAAAATTTACCCCAACCATTTTTCGATGTGTAGAATCCAAAAATGAAATCCATTTTTCAAAAATGATTTTCTAAATATTGTTAATTTATTATTTAATTAAAATCATAATTTACTTAAAAAAACAGTTTTTAAGATTAAAACTGAATTTATAGTTCTTTAAAAAATTACGTAGGGTCATATAAAATTATCTAACAACTATTAGAAGTTGATTCAATAATTTATGAATACATTATAGGAAAATAAATATTCTTTTAAATTAATTAATTATTTATTTATGACTTATAAAATACCAAAAATGTTTACTAAGGTCAAATTGTCACTTTCTAAGATGTCTAAATTCTATTTTATTATTCATAGGTAATATTACTTTTATTTACTATTCATAAGGGTCATATTACTATTAATAAGGGTGGGTTACTATTCATAAGGGTAGGTTACTATTCACCAGAAAATATTTTTGTTTCATTAGACTCCAGAAACTATCTTGAACACAACTGTGTATGTTCGATTTTTAAAATTCCAAACATAGGGGTGACAAAATTATGTTTAAAGGTCACTTATCACTGAGTAGTTCATTATTTTGTGTTTTTATGACATAGATATAAGAAGGGAATTTTCTATTGAAATACTTTGGGTTGTTACATTCTTCCCCCCTTAAGAAATTTTGCCCCCGAAATTTTACTTTACACAAACAGGTGTGGGTACTTCTCCTTCATTGCATCTTCTGGTTCCCAAGTTGCTTCCTCAAAATTATGGTTCATCCACAACACTTTGACAAGGCGTGTTGTCTTGTTGCGTAGAACCTTATCACTTCAGTCCAGAATTTTTACCAGCTGCTCCTCATAGGAGAGATCATCTTCCAACTGTACCACCCCTGAGTTTAGTACATGTGAGGGGTCTGGAATGTACTTCCTTAGTAGTGATACGTGAAACAAATCATGAACTTGAGCCATATTCGGTGGAAGTGCCAGACGATAGGCCACGACTCCTATACGATCAAGGATCTCAAAGGGGCCAATGTACCTTGGGCATAGCTTCCCTTTCTTCCCAAATCTCATGACTCTCTTCCATGGAGATATTCGAAGGAAGACTTTATCTCCAACGTCGAACTCCAAGTCCCTTCAACGGTTGTCAACATAGCTCTTTTGATGACTTTGAGCAGCATTGATGTGTTTCTGGATGACTTAAACTTTCTCTAAAATCTCTTGAACAAGATCAGGACCAACTAGCTTTTGTTCTCCAACCTCATCCCAACAGGTTGGAGTTCTACATCGCTTCCCATAAAGAGCTTCATACGGAGCCATCTGAATACTCGAGTGGAAGATATTGTTGTATGAGAACTCAACCAATGGGAGATGCTGATCCCAACCACCTTTGAATTCAAGAGAGAAGGCTCTTAGCATATCTTCGAGTGTCTGAATATTCCTTTCAGACTAGCCATCAGTTTGGGGGTGATAGGCCGTGCTGAAATTTAATTCAGTACTCAAATCATGTTGAAGGCTCCTCCAGAATTTAGATGTGAACCTTGGATCATGGTCAGATACAATCGAGAGTGGAACACTGTGCAATCTCATAACTTCCATCACATATATCCTTGCAAGATGTCCAAGTGAGAGGTCTTCCCGAATAGCGATAAAATGGGCAGTCTTGGTGAGTCGATCAACCACAACCCATATCGCATTATTTACTCTTGACTTTTTTGGGAGACCCATGACAAAGTCCATAGTAACATTTTCCCATTTCTACATGGGTATAGGCAATGGCTGCATCATACCTTTGGACTTTAGCCGCTTAGCTTTAACTTGTTGACATACCAAGCACCTTGATATATATTCCGCAATCTCCTTATTCATGTTATCCCACCAGAAGTGTTCTTGGAGAACACGATACATCTTGGTACTTCGAGGATGAATAGAGAAAGTTGAGCTATGTGCATTATCCAATAGCTCCTTCTTTATTCCGGGTGATGAAGGCACACAAAGTCGCGTTCCAAACCGAATCACACCATAATTGTCGATATGGAACTCTTGCAGCTTCCCTTCCTTTACTACATTCACCCTCTATTGTATCTCCACATCATCCCTTTGTGCTTCCTTAATCTTCTGTTGGATGGATGGTTGCGCAATCATTTGGGTAAGGTAGTATGTATCCCCTGCCCTTACGATTCCCAAATCCATCCTTTGCATATCCAAGAAGATAGGGTCTTTCTCAATCCTCAACATGGATAGAGTAGCAGGTTCTTTCCTACTTAGAGCATCAGCTACCTTGTTCGCCTTTCCAGGATGCTAGTGAATAGAGAAATCGTAATCCTTGATTAGCTCTAACCATCTCCTTTGACGCATGCTGAGCTCCTTTTGTGTGAATATATACTTTAGGCTCTTGTGGTCGGTGTATATGTCACACTTCTCACCATAAAGGTAGTGCCGCCAGATTTTCAAGGCAAAAATCACAGCTTCCATCTCTAGATCATGCGTCGGGTAGTTCTGCTCATGGATCTTTAACTGTCGTGAGGCATAGGATATCACATTATCATTTGCATGAGTACACAACTCAAGCCTTTCCTTGAAGCATCACTGTATATCACAAAACTTTCTCCACTTTTCAGTAGTGTGAGTACAGGTGCAGTGATCATCCTTCTCTTTAGCTCCTTGAAGCTTCCCTCACATTCTTCTGTCCATACATACTTTACCCCTTTCCTTGTTAACTTAGTTAGCAGGCTTGACAATCATGAGAAGTTTCTCACAAAACGTCAATAGTACCCAGCTAATCCAAGAAAACTACGGATTTCGGTGACACTAGAGGGCCTGGGACATTCCTCAATTGCCTTTGTCTTTGAAGGGTCCACAGAAATTCCATCGCTTGTGATCACATGTCCCAAGAATGTGACTTGATTCATCCAAAAGTCACACTTGCTGAACATGGCGTACAACTTATCTTTTCTCAATGTCTCCAACACAAGTCATAGATATTCTTCATGTTCCACCTTACTCTTAGAGTAGATGAGAATATAATCAATAAACACTACCAAAAATTGTCGAGGTAATGTCTAAAGACTCTATTCATCAAATCCATGAAGATTGCAGGGGAATTAGTAAGTCCGAAGGGCATCACCAAAAACTCATAGTGCCCATACCTTATACGGAAGGCAGTCTTATGAATATATTCCTTCTTCACCTTTACTTGATGATATCCAGAATGAAGATCCACCTTTGAGAAGTATTGATCTCCTCTTAACTGATCGAACAAGTCATCAATCCTTGGGAGAGGATACTTATTCTTTATGGGGATCTTGTTGAATTCCTGATAATCGATACACAGCCGCATGGTTCCATCCTTCTTCTTTACAAAGAGCACTGGCGCACCCCAAGGTGATGCACTAGGGCGTATGAACCCTTTGTCCAGATGCTCTTGTAGCTGCTTCTTTAACTCCTCTAGTTCGATAGGAGCCATCCTATAGGGGCACATCGAGATAGGAGTAGCTCCGGGTACCAGTTCAATTGAAGACTCTACCTCACGATCCGGGGAATTCCGGGCAACTCTTCAGGAAATACATCGTTGTATTCCCTTACGAGGGGAATTTCCTCAAGGTTGGAACTTTCCTTTAACTCAAATATTTGGGCGAGGTATGCTTCTTCATAGGGAATCATCACCCACACCATTGAAGGATTTTTCAAAGGATATTCATGATCTTCCTTGCATTTGTAGTGGAGCATGGGATGGTTCAAAATATGAAAATATATTTCCTTTTCCCGATAGTTGATAAGTGCTCTATATAACGAGAGCCAATCCATTCCCATTATAGCATCAAATTCCACCAAGGGAAGTATTATGAGATTTTTCGGAAGAATCTTCCCACATATGTCAACAGGAGAAGATTCAAAGACTTGGGTTGCAATGATTACACCACTTGGTGTTTTTACAGATATCTCTACTTCAAGGTTTCGAGGCTTCGATTCTATAGTTCTAGCAAACTTGCAAGATATAAAGGAATGCATAGAACCAGAATCAATTAAGACTTTTTCCATTCTTGACTGAATAAAAAGTGTACCTTTTACGACTTCATTATCATGTTCCACCTCCACAGTAGTGATGACATAAGCCTTCCCTTGTTCCTTTGGTTTTGGTGGTTGATGCCACTGATTACCCTTGAGAGCTCGAGGTTTAGTGCATTGGTTTGAATAGTGCCCTAGATCCCTACAGTTGTAGCATTGAACCATGAGTGGTTCTATCCTTTAATCGGCTACAATATCCTTCCTATTCATGTCTTTTCGACATTTGTGAGCTTGGTGTCCTTACTTCCCACACTTAAAGCATTTCTCCGTACCTTTGAGGCAGTTCCCCTGGTGCAACTTTCCACATTTTTGGCATGTGGGTCGTTGTGTTTTCTTCTCATCTTTATCACTAGATCCACCAGCTTGAAACTCCATCTTTCTTTTCTTATCACCATAGCCATGGGACCATTATCCAAACTCCATCTCCACTTTGAGAGCACGCCGAACAACTTCTTCATAACTCCCAAAGTCTCTAATTGCAAGAGCCTTTCGAAGATGTGGTTTTAATCCACTAAAGAATCTATCAATTTTGCTATCATTGTTGACAACAAAACCCAAAGCATACCTTGCGAGCCTTGTGAAATTTGCTTCATAGGTTGTGACAGATTCTCCTTCTTTTTGATTGAGCTCTATAAATTCTCTCTCCAACGTCGTGCGAAGAGTTCGTGGGAAGTACTTATTGAGAAACATTATCTTAAAGTCTTCCCATTCTATCTCTTCAATTTCCTCCCTTGGCTTGGTGTTCTTAATCAAAGCCCACTATTGATCAGCTTCTCCATCTAGACGATAAACGGCTAGATTCACCTTCTCCGTCTCGGAACAGTGAAGAACAGAAAATATATTCTCCGTGGAGTTGACCCACTATTCTGTAACTAGTGGATCGGAAGATCCACAAAACGTCGGTGGTCGTTGTCGCATAAAACATTCGATTGCTAGTTTCTCCCTCTTTGGTGAAGGAGGATGTACCCCATTATTATGGTTATTATTCATAACCCGAGATAATTGGGTAAGCATTGCCATGAAGTTTTGAACTCCACCTCCCAAATCATTGGCGATGTTGTTCGGGCAATCGTTGCATTGGCCCTCGTAAGATTTGTTGCCCTGATTTCTCCTGGTTCCCACCATTTTCTAAAATAGAAAAGGTTAGAATAAAACATAAGTAAAAAAGTCATGAATAACTTATCCATTTAAACAATTATACCAAAAACATAACATATGGGATCCCTAGCTAAATATTCTTGTGTACATATTTGTACTTATTCTCATGCTAGAGGTTTTCTCTAGGGTTTACTAATCATAATTCCCAAATTAACTAAAACTTTGCCTCTGATACCAACTATAGCAACCCGAACTTTTCTTTCATTACTATTACATCATTTCAAAGACAAAAAACATAATAGTATTACACATAGAGGATCCATAGGTTTAGTGTCTTGGGAAAACTAGGACAATACATAACAAGTACAACATCATATATTTAATTTCTTCTTCACTAGCTTCTTAGTGGCACTTGTCCTCTCCTTAGTACATGTAGCCACCTGAGGATATACATCAAAAGGGGTGAGCTAAAATCCTAGTAAGAGGATATATAAGAACAATATATCATGGGGTGAGCATAATCATGACATAGGAAAAAGATCATGGACATGAGAGGAGCACAAATAATAAACTTGAAATGTGGCAATGCATAAAAATGAAACATCATGTCATAGTGGTTAACTACAACACATACTTGTGAAAAAATCTAGCATCATGTTCACACATCATTTCACATTTACTCATGAGATTCATCACTTTACCCAATGCATTGGAGCGCTATATAATTCCGGGCGCACCCATCACATTTAAACATTCATATTGCGCTATATAATTCCGGGCGCACCCGTCACATCATAACATTATCATTATCATGCTTGCCACATAGAACACATATAAAAAATGTACATAAATAACCCATAGAAAGTAATGGGTTTCATCTCATAATAACACATTCATAAGCTTTGGGTTCCCAAAAGAAAGAGGGAACAACATACTTGATACAAGAACCATCAACCTTGAATGAGAGGTAAAAGGTGAGATCTTGAAAGAAGAGTTCTTTTGGAAAATTTTTTGATGGACATAAAAACCAGTGAAAATAATTTATATCCCAGAAAAGTAATGTAAATTATGAAAAAATGATCTTTGAGGGGTAACCACATCAAAATTGGAGTGAAAGAGGGAGAACCCGAAGGATGAAAATTGGGTTTGAGATTTCCCCTTACCTTGTACTCGAATGACACCTTCTCTTTAATTTCCCGTATAATGACATTATATTCATTAATTAGAAATTAAAGAACCTTTTATACATTAATAGGGTTCATTCTGGTTTCATTATTCCATATTATTTTCCTTTGGATGACTTATAGAGTTTAAAAACATTGTTTGGGGATGTTCGTTTTTATGGTTTTCTTGAGTGGTTCACTTGTATTCTTAAATTGATGTTTGGGTAGATCAGGGGTAAACATACAGAACTGATATTACATGTAATTAATGATATTACATAATCTTGAATTATTTTATAATTATTTATATTAGATCCATGTGGATGAATCATTAGATAAGAATTAAATGAAGATTATTTGGGTTAATTTGAGCGGTTTTTTGGATCACAAAGAACTCATTTTAACTTTTCACTTAGTAATATGGCCATAGGTTATTTCCATAACTTAAAATAGAACATAATACATATAAAATATTCTGGTTCAACCATAAAAATGGTTTCATGACCAGATTGAAGGTAGAAATGGAAAAAGAGAACATGTCGTTTTTGAAGGTGATAAATTATCACCACATGAACAACATTCTCTTTAATAAAATAAAAGGAAGAGGGAAGGGTGTGGGGTGATATAATATACCATTAGAATCATAAGATTACAGTATATGTATAATACTGGAGTTACAAAACAGTTTTAATGAAGAGAGGTAGGGAGAGATCAAGAAAGGAACTTGAACTTGAAAGGAAATTAAAGGCGAAGAGAGAGAAATTACCTCTAGAATCTTCATCTTGAGATCATCCTTAAGGAAGATAGGATTGGTATTTTGATGATACCAGAAGCTTTTGGACGTGGGGAAGGTGCTAGGGAAGATGTTTGGGCAGAGTTTAGAGAAGGCTTGGAGCTTGAGAGGTGTGAGGAAAAGAGGGAGTGAAGCGTTGCTTTTATAGTGGAGGGGAGAGGGGTTTTCTTAATATAAAATTGATTAGTTTAATAATTTCACCAAAGACAAGGAATAGTGAGTCTTGAATGACCAAGAATAGTAATTTTATAATGTAATCCTAAAACAAGTGGGCTTACATAAGCAGAACATAATCGATGACTCAATTAATACATTATTTATCTTTTATTGTGAATTATCGGATTCCACTATTCATAAAAAACTCAAGTATCTCAGAAAATTCCCAAAAATTTACCCCAACTATTTTTCGACGTGAAGAATCCAAAAATTAAGTCCATTTTTCAAAAATTAATTTATAAATATTTTTAATTTAATATTAATTAAAACCATAATTTACTTAAAAAAACAGTTTTTAAGATTAAAACTGAATTTATAGTTCTTTCAAAAATTACGTAGGGTCTTATAAAATTATCTAACAAATATTAGACATTGATTAAATAATTTATGAATACATTACAGGAAAATAAATATTCTTTTAAATTAATTAATTAATTATAATTAATTATAATTAATTATTTATGACTTATAAAATACCAAAAACGTTTACTAAGGTCAAATTGTCACTTTCTAAGATGTCTAAATTCTATTTTATTATTCATAGGTAATGTTACTCTTATTTACTATTCATAAGGGTCATATTACTATTCATAAGGGTAAGTTACTATTCATAAGGGTAGGTTACTATTCACTAAAAAGTATTTTTGTTTCATTAGACTCCAAAAACTATCTTGAACACAACCGTGTATGTCGGATTTTTAAAATGCCAGACATAGGAGTGACAAAATTATGTTTAAAGGTCACTTATCACTTAGTAGTTCATTATTTTGTGTTTTTATGAAATACATATAATAAGGGAATTTTCTATTGAAATACTTTGGGTTGTTACATTATGTATGTACGAAATACTTACAAGGCTACTAAATTGGTCGGTCTTTTGGGTTTTGATCCCCTGTGATCATGCCAATGTTATGTAATATTTCCCCGACTCTGGGTAACTATGGTCGGGGAATTATACACATATTCCACCTGACTCAGGGAGAGATTACCATCACCCTCTAGGATGTGGTAGTGCTTCTCAGTCTCTCTATCCAGGGGAGACCCGTTATTGGACTCACTCGTGTAGCTTGGCCAGACCATGCTCAACGCTTATTAGGAATTGAAATTTTTTCTGAGTGTAGGGCTATACATGGAGCTTCCATATCTATTCCTTGTTTGGAAGCAAATATTCTACATTTACACGATGATAATGAAGAGAAGTCTATCATATGTTATGCCGATGCATATATATTATGGCTCATTGGCAGGACCATGTGTACTGATCACTCGGGGATGTACGTGCACATGTCTTATCTACCCATACAAGAGAAATTTGATTGTGCCGGGATGTAAAATTGGGGATCAAACTTCTTGGCATACACAAATAGAGAATTATGTAGGTTATCCCACAGGGACCGCACAAGTCTCGGGGAATGTGTCATCCTTATTCAGATTTGGGCATGGGAGCATATCCCCACATTCTGCCCCTGAGCTCGCTAATCTGCCGATCGAGAGAGAGGTATTGTATGATGCTCCATGTGGACACTGGTATGATCAGTCATTTCTATTGGTTTCTTATGCTACTATGAGTTATTGACTTTAATTTATCAATATTTTTCATTATCAATGATGTATTTTATAGGTGGTGTTAGTGACACAATTTTGATACAGTTCTGAGACATTATTTGGGCGTATATCGACTCCAGTTGGACTGTATCTTACCTGATTAGGTAGGTATATACAATCTACCACTGTCTAATAAATTAAATAATAGCATCAATTTTGGTTTTTTGTTAGGAGATTTTTTGAAAAAGTCACATGTCATTTCAGATTTCATGGATTCCATACTGGAGTATTATCAACCAGTTTCCAGCTTACTACACTGTTGAGAATGAGGATGTTATGGCTATATTTCCCCTTATTCACTTCCATATTATTGAGTGTCAGTAGCCTACCTGAGTTATGCACTATTTTTATGTACATAGCTGATTCCATTACCGTCGAGACAGGCAAAAGAGCTTCATGGGATAAAGCTGACAGGGAGGATGGATGAGGACTGGCCCCAAGTACATGCCCGATTTATCAACTGCTAGCACAGACACATAGAGTTTTATATTCAGGGTGTTCCTACGAATCAATTCTCTCATTCAGATTAGGTTGAGTATGAGCCATGGTATATACTGAAGTCTATACTGTTTCTTATCCGACACGAAAAAGAGATATAGAGGATGGTAAGTCAATAAATTTCCATTAGTTTGTATATTGAACTATTATCTCATTCAATTTGAATCTATTTAAAGATAATTCACACAGAGCATCCTATTCTCATGAATGATGAAGAGGAGGAGGGGGTCTTTAGCCGAGAAACCATCCATACTGCAGCGCTGGAGGTGAGGGCATATTTTTATACACTTTTCGAGAGCATCTTGAAGTGTCTGGCCCGAAGAGATGTGGTTCCTACCCCAGAGGAACATCTTGTAGTTTCTACTGGTGCTGAGGAGCCATGAACACATCAACATAGATAGCGTCGTGCTGCACATGAGGCCTCACCTATTCCACAGGCAGTGGTCGACCCTCTTGTTGTCTAGGATCAACCAACTCAGGATGTGCCTCAGGTGGCATGAGATCTGTCTTTCCTGATAGGATATTCCTAGTTCTCTCTATATTGGGGTCCATATCCATCGCAACCTTAGGGTCCAAATCCTTGGGATCTAGATCCATCTCAACCTTGGGTTCATGATCCATCATAGTCTTGGGGTATATCTCCATCGCAGGCTTGGTTCCCCATTGTAATGATGGCAATTCCTTCTACCACCCTAGTGGGAGAAGGATCCACAGGGCAGTACGATATGCAGTTGACAACTACTCCCACTGACACACATATCGAGGATGCGCCATACAACGTTCTATTTCTTGGGGATCATCCCTCTCCAAATCATCAGACTGCACTGTGCACTCGACGAGGACGTCCTATTCGTAGACTACCATGTGGGATATAATATCCTTGCTATAGACATAGAAATTGATTGTACATGTTCATTTAAATGTTTTAAATCTACTAAAATAAAAACACTATCATTACTATTATCCCTTCTTATATTTTTATCATTTATTTCAGTTTTCATTTATATATTAGGCACATTTTATATTTTACAACTTTCAAAGTCGACTACTTAAAACATAGAAATAATTATTATATTTCAAGTAAATAACTTTAAAAGATTAAAAACATCTACTGTATAAATACAATGTAAATAAACTTTAGAAGATATCCTAATCATCAAAAATGTTGTTTAAAATAAAGAGTTTCATAAAATAAATAAATAAATGATAATGAAAGGAATGAATGAAAAGTAACTTAGAAGTGAGAGTGAAAAGAATGAATGTCGAGGAGGATCCTAAGCCACCTACTTGAATTTGAATGCCTATAAAATATAAACTATAAGAACCATATAAATAAAATTTTTAATGTAAACTAATAGTTATATGTTTAATCAATGTTTAAAATTTCATTCATATCGGTCTTATAGTTTATATTATATAGGCTAGCAAAGCCAAGTACTTGAAACATTTTTATGTTTCAAGTAAGTGGATTATAAATATTATAAATTAGTTTTCATAAACATTTTTTAGTAAATTATTATTTTTTGACTAATTATTATATGTTTAATCAATGTTTAAAATTTCATTCATATCGGTCTTATAGTTTATATTATATAGGCTATAAAAGTAACATACTTGAAACATTTTTAAGATTCAAATAGGTGGATTAAAAAGCTTATAAATTATTTTTAATCAAAATATTGTAAGAAATTGTTTTTATTTTAGAATAATAGTTATATGCTTAATCATTGTTTAAAATTTAATTCATATCGGTCTTATAGTTTATATTATACAGGCTAGTAAAGGCAAGCACTTAAAAACATTTTTAAGTTTCAAGTAGGTTTATTAGAAACTTATAAGTTATTTTTCATAAACATTTTGTAAGAAATTATTTTTATTTTAGACTACTAGTTATATGTTTAATCAATGTTTAAAATTTCATTCATATTGGTCTTATAGTTTATTTTATATAGTCTAGAAAATTCATGTAATTGAATTTTTTTAAGTTTCAAATAGATGTATTAGAAATATTATAAATTATTTTTCGTCAACATTTTTAAGAAATTATTTTTATTTTCAGCTACTTGTAATATGTTTAATAAATTTTTAAATTCTCATTCATATCTGTCTTATAGTTTAATTTATATATGCTAGCAAAGTCAAGTACTAGAAAAAAATTTAAGTTTCAAGTAGGTGGATTAGAAAGCTTATAAATTATTTTTCATCTACATTTTTTAAGAAATTATATTTATTTTAAACTACTTATTTTATGTTTAATAAATGTTTAAAATGTCATTTATATCGGTCTTACAGTTTATATTTTATAGGTCAGAAAAGTAACATACTTGAATAAAAGATAAATTATGTTGAAACATTATGTTTTATTTATATATATGTATATAACCATAACAACATAAGAATAAAACATTAAAATTTTAAATATATAAAGAACATAATTAAAATAAAAAAAATTTATTTTTTTAGGGAAAAGGTGACATCCCCGATGCCGCCTTTTTGCATTAACATAAAGGATGAATCATCGATGCCTTTTTTAAGGTGTATTTTTTTGAAAAAAATTAACTTAGGCTATTATAATTTTTTTTCTTCAGAAAGCATATAAAAAACTCATATTTCAGGTGTTTTTAATGATGTTTTTAATTTTTTTTGAATGTTTCTAGTTTAGTTTTTTTAAGTTGTGTTGGAAAGGCGGTAGGGGTGCTACCACATTTCCGTATTATTGAAAGGTGGAAGACCCTCACCTACCTTTTCCAAGGATTGTTGACATGGAAAAGGCATGGGGTGCCTTTCACCTTAAAAAAGAGAAGGGTGTATGGGGATGTGCCTCCTTTCACTTAACATAAAGACGAAATCACCCCTATTTTTTCCTTTACTTTAAGTCCCTATAAAAGGGTACCCCACTCATCCTCGCTTCAAATTTCCCTTATCTCTCTACATTACACACCCTCTATCTCAAAAAAATCCATTTTTGTGCATGGTGGTTCTAGTGGCCTTAAAGAAGTCCCAATTTGTTTTGCAAAGTATCATTTAGAGGTAATTTTTCTTATTTAATTTAAATTTATTTATTTATTTAATTGAATATTATTCAGTTAGTTTAAAATATTTTATTTATTCAGTAGTTTAGTTAGTTATATATATTTTAGAAATAATATTTATTATTACAAATTATTAATTATAAATTAACCAATGAATAAATTAGGATTAAAGAATGATTACATATAATTATTATCTAATAATAAATAACTAATTAATATTATATAATTAACTAATTATTAAGGCATAATTAATTAAGGATTAAATATTTTTTAACTAATTTTTATAGAATGTTTAAATAATTATTTAGTAACAATTAACTAATGATTAAGTATTGAATAAATTTATGATTAAGTAATGATTAAATATTGAATAAGTAATTAATAAAGAAGTAATGATTAACTAATGAATAAGTAATGATTAACTAATGAGTAAAAAATGATTAAATAATTATTAACTAATGAATAAGGGATGATTAAATAATGATTAAATAATTATTAAGTAATGGTTAACCAATGATCAAATATTAATTAAGTAATGATTAAGTAATGATTATGTATTGATTAAAGAATGATAAATGATTGCCTAAAGAGTGATTAAAGAATGATTAAATAATGATTAAGAAATTAATAAAGAATAATTAACTAATTATTATCCAATGATTAATTAATGATTAAATAATAATTATGTAATGACTAAATAATGATTAAGGAGTGATTAAATAATGATTAAGTAATGATTAAGTAATGACTAAGGAATGATTATGGAATGATTATCAAATTATTAAATAATGCTTAATTAATGATTTAATAATGATTAAACAATAATTAACTAATGGGTAAGTAATGATTAACTAATTATTAAGTAATTATTAACTAATGGTTAAGTAATGATTAATTAATACTTTAATATTGATTCAGTATTGGTTAACTAATGATTAACTAATGGTTATATAATGATCAACCAATGATCAACCAATGATTAACCAATTATAAACCAATGATTAACCAATGATTAACCAATTATTAACTTTGTATTAACATAGAATGAACATAGGATGAAAGAGAAAAAACCTGGATGACAAAGAGGGTTAACTAAACATATGATTTGTTACTCCCATGAAATAGATGATTAATCCCTTATTGCATGCCTATTTTGTTAATGTCAATGAATATGTTTTATATGATTCAAATTCTCTATATAAATTAATTAAAATATCTTTAATAAAGTTAAAACTTTTACTACAAAACTTTTAGTTTCATCTTTTAGGATATAAGAAAATGTTTTAAAATTTTGGTAGCATAAATTTTATGTGGTTATCTAAGAAATAAAATATATTTCTGGATAATACAAGTGGTAATGGATTTGTAAAATGTTTAACTAGGAGTAACAACTCCAATAAGGTGCATCAGGCCTGACTCGGCATAACCTGGTAGATGACAACGAGACTTGCTGCACACCTGGTTTGATAGTCCCATGAGATATGATTTATATGATTCATATTTTCATTATAAACTATTGAAATATATTTAGTAATATTATAAATTGTACTATGAAACATTAGTATCATAATTTAGGATATAAGAATATGTTCTAAAATTTTAATATCAAAAAGATTATATGGTTAACCCTCATTTTGAATAGTATTTATAGATAGGTTTGGAAACCAAGGTAAAAAAGAAGTGAAAACAAAAAATAAATTTATTTATCAATGATAAAATGAAAATTATGATCATATAAAGTGAAATGGACAAGAAAAACATATTAAATAATAGTTGAATGATTTAAAATAGAAAATAAGTACCTTGAAATTTTTCAAAAGAACAAAGTTTGGATAATATGAGCCTAACTTCATAAGTGTTGTAAAATACATATTATTTTTATGTATTAGATTAATGACATCTTCCAAAGATATGAAATAGAAATTTTAATTTTCAAAAGCATTAAAACATCTAATGATGTATAAGATAAAATATAAGATATGTTATTAAATAGTCACATGATTTTAAAAATTTAAAAGTTAAGTATATCTCTTTGGAAGATGTTATTAAGCTACCACTTGAAAATAAGTAGGATTTTAATTAACTTCAGAAATCAGGCTCATGTCATCTAAACTCCATTCTGTAAAAAAATTCCAAGGACTTTCTTGTCTATTTTAAATCATTAATGTGTTATTTAATGTGTTTGTTCTTTTACATTTCACTTTATATGATCATAATTTTAATTTTATCATTGATAAATAAACTAATTTTTTGTTTTCTCTTCTTTTTTACATTGGCTTCCAAAATATTATGTGACTTATTTTCTAACTAAATTTTATATAATGAAACATTAGTATCATATTTTAAGATATAAAAAGATGTTCTAAAATTTCGGTTTCATATAGTTTATATTGTCAACACTCATTGCCAATATATTTTACACTATTAGAATCTTGATCAAAAAACATTTTTAATATAGAGAGTCATTTTTTCAAGTTTCTACTACTATATAGAGGTTATTGAAACCAAGAAATGAGATTATTATAGCACACAAACAATAACAATGGTTATGAAATCTGATTGTGTATCCCTAAGTGAACTTTATGGAAGAATTCATGGTTTATGAATTCAGGTACCTGATCAAGAGAACAAGTCTATGAGATATAGACTTTTGTAATTTTTTACTACACTATAGAATCTTACTTGTCCATTAGTTACTGATGAGTATTGGTTCCAAGAAATAAATTCATTTTTCTTGTGTTCATATGGTTCCATGTTGGATTTATATATTGAGGTTTCTACTACACAACAACCTCATTTGATTTTACGTAGACATCAAATTAAAATAGTGATTGAAAATGGTCTACACCATGAAATTAAGGCTCCTTCATAAGACGTGGAAGAGGGAAACCTAGATTATCTCTTATATATACATGTAAATATGACATCCAATGAGGATTGTTTCAATGATGGAACATACAAGTACAACAATGCTGATGAGGAGGGAGCAACAAAATATAGGGATGATGTTTCTAGAAATGAAGGAGTTATACAATAGCCTCAATACACAATAAATCACCCACAAAACTTTGCATCTTTTTCAAAAGCAATGGAACATTTTCCTGAATTAAACTATATTTTTATCACAACTAAAATTGATTTTCCTAGAGTTGTAGTGGATACATTTAGTGAGATAGATAAAACATTATATACTGGAATGGATTTTCCATGTAAAGATTCATTGAAAAAAATGATAAAAATATTTCATATAGGGAGGAACTATAGATATTTAGTTCAAGAATGAATTTTCAAAAAATACATCATACAGTGTGACAAGTATGGGGATGATTGTAGATTATTCTCGATGGAGATTTTGGACATTTCATTTGGAGGTTAGATAATTTCTAAGATTGAAACATCTCATACTTGAATTGAACCAACCTAACATAAGATAATACTTCACTGGATAATGAATTTGTGTCATCTAATATCGTCAAGACGATTAGGATATGCAAAGATGTTCTAGTATCACTTGTGCAAGAGAAAATGAAATAAAACTTCAATTATAATATTTCCTGTAATAAGGAATGTATGGAGAAACAAATGGTATTTTTGAAGGTCTATGGTGAATGTGAAGACTCTTATCAGGTTTTGATGCAATTGCTAGACATACTGAGGCATTCTGACCAAGTAGTCTTCTATATTCATACAAATAAACATGTGTTTCAAGATAACTGACATGATCCATCTCATGTACATTTTATCGGTTGTTCTAGGCATTCCTCCCATATATTTACTCATTTATTTTTAGAAAATAGTTCATAATGATTGATGTAATTTTTCTATACATAAAATATGAGGGAGTATTGTTGATTTTAGAAACACAAGATTGAAACTGTTCACCTCTTTCTATTTCATTTTCTATTATAGAGGTAGAAAACTATGAATCATGCAGTTGGTTTTTGGCTTGTATCAGCAACCATTTCAACCATATTCAGGGTGTTTGTTTGATATCTGAATGAGATGGAGCAATAAATGAGGCAATCAATGAGAACCTTGATATATAGAGACCCCCAAATGCATATCATCAGTACTAAATAAAAAAAATTCTAGAAACATGTGAATAACATTCCATAACAAACCTATGAAGAATGAAATCACAAGGATTGGTATGAAATATTTTTTTACTATATAAATATGAAGATAAAATCAATTTATGTGAAATATGATCACTTTTGCATAGCATATGATATGGATCAATGAAGGTTTGAAGATCATTTCAAACAAAAATGAAAGTCTAATCCAAAAGTGTATGATTATATGATGTAGATTTTAAAAGAAAAATGGACATTGGCATATGAAGGGGGAAGAGGTATGGACACATGACCACAAAAATTATGGAGGGAGTCAATAGTGTCTTCAAGGGGCCTCCCAACATACCTATAACTACCCTAGTTTACGATACATTTTATCATTGTGTGAAGTACTTCCCAGGTAGACAAAAGCTAGCCTCTGATGTGGTTAGATAAGGGATAAGGTATGAAAGACACTTTCAATGAGATATTTAAAATAATGTTGAAGAATCTTTTGGTTATTTAGTGTTCCATTTCCATCGAGAAGACTCTCTATTTGATGTTCAAGGGAGTATGAACCCTATCATAATTCATAGTGGTGAAAAGATGGTGGTATTACTGGAAGAAAGGAAATGTCAATGTGGAAACATTTAGGTATTATGGTTTCCATGTGCTCATTCCATAACAACATGTTCCTTTATGAACATATCATGGGAAGCATATGTTTATATAATGTACCGGAAAGACACCATTGATAACTTTTATATTTCACCATGTATGCCTATTGGGGAGTTTCAATATTTCCCAATGTAGGAAGTACAATATATAGTGATACCTGACATCAACAGGTTATATAAATGAGGGAGACTAAAGTATCTCAGGATTAAGAATGAGAAACACTAGCCTCAAGGACAAGGGAAACATTTGAGATTCCACATATTTCGTCAAGAAGGTTATAACTGGAAACGATGCCATAACATTACTGGATCGAGTTCATAATCTCATCCATAATGATGTATTGTCTGCACTGTGATCTTCTCATATTATTAATTATATAGTGTTAATATAAGATCCTTCTTTTTGAAGATTTTTTGACATTTATGAATACTTTTATAGTCAAATAATAATAATAATTTCATATTCACATTAAATGGAATATGAAAAGTTCTTGTGAGGTGACATAAAATCATAATCAATCTGTCTATGGCTAAACTATAAAGAAATCATGTGATAAAATTCTCATGAAACATATCATCATGTGATAAATCATACATAAATTATAAATCACACCATTTTCGAATAAAATTTTAGATAATGAAGACAAAATGATTATATATATTAATATATAAAACCATATCTTACAAAAAAACCCATTCCCAGGTAAAAACATATCTAAAAAACACTTTATGAATATTCTTCGAGAAATATAAATACATTCCCTTTTCTTTTGTTAAAAAAACTCATAAAAAATGGGAATAAACATTTAATGTCTTACATTCTACTAGTCATAACATTCTACTAACCATAATGTTATATTTATATTTTACACTTACGAATAATTTAATTTTTTAGATATAGACCAAGGATAATACACTACTCACTGAGCATGCTACACATGTTTTCCACAATATGATAGAGAGTCTTCTGGTTCAATGGATCGTGGTGTTCCAAGCACACCATCATCATCACATGTCACCCCAACCACCATTATACCATACATGCACTGTGATGGCTTCTACAACATTGCAATATCCAATTTCACATTCATTGATCATCACCTACTTGTATCCCTCTTAGAGAGGTGAAGACCAGAGACACACATTACACCATCCTAAGGGAGAGATAACCATAACCCTCAGGGATGTGGTAGTCCTTCTCAGTATTCTAATCAAGGAGGAAGTAGTTATTGGACCCACCCAAGCATACTGGCCTGATTTTGAACACTGATTATTGGGCATCAGCATTTTGTTTGATTATGCTTCTACAAATGACAGGTCAATATCTATGGTCTGGTTTGAGATTCACTTTTCACATTTACCCAATGACGCTGATGAGAAGATTGTCATGCATTATGATCATGATAAAATATTATGGATCATTGGAGGGACATTGTGCATTGATCAATAATGTAGGCATGTGCACATGATGTATCCAGAGATATTGGAGGGCTTTTATCAAGTAATGGTATGAAATTGGGGATCTGTGTGCTCAGCTAACACTTACAAAGAATTATGCACAAAATTCTACTATGATCATACAGATATCAGGGGATGCATCATCCTTCTTAAGATGTGGGGATGAGAGAACATACCCTCCCTCTACCCTGATGTTTTTGGTCAGCCAATTCCTATAGAGGTGCTTTATGACGCTCCGTGTAGATGCTGGTATGATCACTCTTATCTATTGGTTTCTGAGACTAGTAAAAGTTATTTAATTTAATTTCTTATTATTTATCACTTTCATTTTTTTATTTTACTAGTGGAGTCAGGATCACATCTTCACCAGCACTCTAACTCACGATTTGAGTGCATACCATATCATGTTGGACAATCTCCTATCCGGCGAAATAAGTATATACAATCATTTATTTACTAAAAAATTTCATAATATCATAATTTATTATTTTTAGTAAGGATTTTTTTTGAAAAATATCTTTTGTCATTTTAGATTTCATGGATTCCATACTAGTCCTTGTTGGACCAGTTGCCTGTATACTACCCTACTAGACTTTATGATTCCAAGAATGTAGTTCGACTCATTCACATTAATATTATTAAGTGTTACCATCATGAAAGAGTCATGTTCCATTTTGGTTGTGTTCAGCGCATACCATTACCACCGAGGTAGTTAAAAGAGCTTCATAGATTGAAGTTAAAGGGTAGAAAGGATGTTGACTGGCACCAACAACATGCCCATTATCTCGAACTCTAGGGAAGAATAGAAGTGCTTAATATCCAGGGTGTACCTATGATCCAATTCCATCTATCACAATAGATCAAGTATGTTCCATGGTATACACTGAATTCTATATTGTATCTTAATCGACACATCCTAAGTATTCAGGATATGGTAGATCAATAAAATTCCATTATATTGTTTATTTTATTATTATTTTTAATTCATTTTTATTATCTTTAATGAATACTAGAGAATAACATATTATTCACATTAGTCGTCCAGAGGAGGAGGAGGTTGATATCCTGACAATGATCTATGTTGTAGCACTGGGTCTAATGCCATCTTATCATGTTGTTCACAACTTCATCTTTTATTTTCCACCCTATGAAGATGATGTTCTAGCCTGGGAGTGGAGGTTTTTGCTCAGGAACCTCCTCCATGAACTGCTGATGTTGAGGAGCCACGACGATAGCGACCTCTACCACGTCGTGCTCCATGTGAGGCATCACATAATCTATAAAAAGTGGTCAACCCTCTTGAAAATACACGTAAATTTCAAGGAATTTATTTTTCTTAATTTTCTTTGAAATTTTACAAGAACGCAGTTTCTGACGACACCTGATTTCGAGACCCGGTGTGCCGAGAATCATTTTCCGGAGTTTGGCTCGGGTATGTTCAGTGAACGGACGAGCGGGTTTTTCTAACTTTTGAACCGGTGCTCGGAATCGAATTCTGAGGGCACCGATGAAATCGCAGCATCAGTATTCGCTTAGAAACGCCTATTCCGGAGTTGCGTTTGCTCGGGTGTGGTTTTTAATTTTTCATGCTTAAGGTTAAGAAATAAAATTATTTTTCGACAACTTTATTTTTTTTCATTTAAGTCACTTGGAAGCCACTTAAAGCCACTTAAAAGCAGCTTAAACTGAGTTGAACCAGATAGGGGACTATCCAAAAATATCCTACCCTCTTGGTAGGATATTTGTGAGGTGGGGCCCGCACGAGCCCCACCGTTTCTTTCCGCCAAGTAACGCACCCGCGAAAACCCGTCATTATGAAATTCAACTGACGCGTTTTCTTAAATTCTTAACAGGCCATTTAATTGGGTGGTTTATTTCGTAAATTAAATGAGCTGTTTATTTCGTTGAATTAATTCAACGAATTGATGGGTCGTTTCTTACCCGTTTTCATTTTTTGGCATAATAATAAAATAAGACCAACCTATCTTTTGGAGGATTACTCGTTGAGAGAGGATCCTTGAACCTTCATCCTCCTTCGCGAAGAACGCGAAAAACGTGAAGAACGCGAATAACGCCGAACCCAGAAATCGACGATGTGACGCCGTGATCCGCGACGCCAACAACATTCTTCTGCGATGTCTCTTCCTCCGCGACGGATCTTCGATCGGCTACTTGAGGTAAGAGTCTCAGACCTTCTTTTTAATCTCCTTTGTGGTTTTTACCAAAACACGGGTTTAATGATTTAATTAAACTAAACCTGTTGTTTCATGGTCCGTTGAGTTCGCCGACTCAACGCCGTGTTCCGCGACGACGCGACGCCTTTCCGCGACGACGCAACGATCTCCACCTTCCGTGACGAGCAATTCCGCAAAGAACACTCACGCACGACGACCAACGAGGTAGGGATTTTATTTCTAGAATTGCCCTTTTTCCCATGTTATTTCCATTCAAGAATGAAGAACCCGGACATAAGAACAATTTTAATTTATTAAAATTTTTTAATTCATGTGTTGAATTTTAGTTTCTTCCCGTTGTTTATCTCTAACGCGGAGGGTGCGGGCCAAACGAACACGGCCCGACAACCCTCCGCCGTTCTTCGTTTTTGTGCGGATTTGACAGGCGACGACGGGACGTGCCGCAACGGAAGTTGGATGATTCCGCAGTGAAGGACGAGTCCCGGGAGGAGCAACGGCGCAGGCGGGAACAAAATCGGACCACCGGAGCGATCCCGGTGGCCCGAGGAACACGCCGGCGGCGGCACCCACAGACCCGCGGCCGCGCGGGTCCGGTGCACTCGGACGTGGCAAAGCCACGTCCTTGAATCAGCGCGGCCCCACGCGGGAGGCCGTGACACCACAAGGCCACGGGGACAGTGCCCCGCGGCGCCTTGGCCGTTCGGCTGCTCGGCCGAACCGGGCTAGGTCGGTCCGACCGGCCGGGTCACGCCCTGGCCGGACCGAACCGGGTTAGGTCAACCCGGTTCGGGTCGACCTGGTTCGGCTGACTCCGGGGGGGGGGGGGGGGGTTGGGCCGAGTCTGCCCGGACCCCCATCTTCGGACGGTTTTCGTTCAAATGGCCGTATCTTGAGCTACGGGCCTCCAAACGACTCTCCGTCAGCGGCAACGCGATCCTTGGATCGAGACGGTCGTTTCGGAATATCGCACTCAAGGTTTCCGAATACTTTGTGTTCGGCCGGGTTGGTTCGTACACGAAACCAACCGGGCCCTCGGAGCAGAAACACTCATATCTTGAGCTACGGACGTCCGATTGACGTGCCGTCAGCTTCGTTGAATTCCTCTAAGTGAGACGGATCTTTTGGCATAATCCGTCCGAGGTTTGGACGCAGGTGGAGTATGGTCAGGTTGGGTTTTCCTTAAAAACCAACCGGGCCCCTGGGATGAAAAAGCCAATAACTCTCAGACCGGGCGTCCGATTGACGCGCCGTCTGCGACGTTGAGTTCCTGTTGACAATACGGAACTTTTGGATACATCAACTTTGGACATTGTGCCAGTTGATGTATCAGCCTCTCGGCTCGTGGAGCGGACCCTCCCGAACGAGCTTGCTGTGTGCGGGAACCCTAGTGCTGGCTGCGACTGCTTCCTCGACAGCGACGACTGTGCAGAGATCCTCCGTGGAATCCGACGACGACCGTGCAGAGATCCTCAGTGGACTGCGGCGACGACTGTGCAGAGATCCTTAGTGGACTGCGACGAATATGACACTTAGCGATCCTATGTGTATCAGTGCTACAGGTCCTGTGTGGGCCCGATCCTGTGTGGGTCCGATCCTGTGTGGGTCAGCGCTCAGTGGTTCTGTGTGAGCCAGCGCCTACAGGTCCTGCGTGGGCCCGGTTCTGTGTGGGCCCGATCCTGTGTGGGTCTGATCCTGTGTGGGTCATTGCGGGGGTTAGTTACCAATCGATCCTTCGTGGGTCCGATGACTTAGATGGATCAGTGATCATCTTTATCGTCATCCGAAGAAGTATACCTGTGTGAGCTGAATCTTCTGTTTACTCTCCTCTGTGGATTGTGTTGAGCTATCCTGTGTGGGTTTACTGTTTACTCTCCTTTGTGGATTGTGTTGAGCTATCCTGTGTGGGTATACGTTTGCTTTCCTGTGTGGACTGGGTTGTGCTTGGGCTCGGACGTTGGAGCCGAACGGGAATTGGTGACTTAGGTATATGTATGGGCATATACCTAAGCCGGGTCAGATGTTACTTCGTGATTGTATCATTCCTTTGTGGATTATCATTTGTGGATTTCGGGAGACCTTCGGGGGTCTCGGGGTCCCTACTGAGTAGCTTATACTCACCCCTGCACGGGGTATGCCCGCACTTCATGGTGTTGGTTGCAGACGACAGACAACGCTGATCGTGGAGGAGGCGTGTACAGCAGGACGGTACCTGGAGGTGGACCACTGGGCGGACGTACTCAGAGCGCTCAGGTGGACCCGAGGAGCAGTGGAGGCTATCTGTACCCACCCTTCAGGTGGGATTTCCAGTGGACAGCTCGGCGTAGCGGCTTTTGCTTTTCAGTTGCTGTTTTCCCCTTTCAGTTGTACTTTACAGTTGGGTTTGTATTTCCGGCCCCTTTTACTTTCAGCACAACTTGTACAGTTTTTACTTAGTGTTTACTTTTCCGCTTGTTTACTCTGTGGTGCTTGTTTACCTTTCAAAGGCAATGCCTTCGCTTTTTGTTGGGATTTACGCCTTGGTGCTAGTCGCCAGCCCCTGGCCTATGGAAGGCGGGCTTGGGGTAGTCACGGCACGGGCCCCGAGGACGGGTCGTGACACCTCTAGTGGTCAAACCTCATCTAATTGGGGATGTGCATTAGGATGTTTGGGATCTATCTATATTGGCAGGATATCTATAGTTTTTTCTGTGTGTAGATTATCTGAGCTTCTATCATGGGTCATTTCCCATGAATCCATCTTTTGTTCCAGATCCTTCACTGCCTGTAGGGTTACCCCTTGTGATGATGGTGGTTCCTAATACTACCCTAGTGTGAGATGTATTGGGTGTGAAGGATGGCATCTATTTGACACTTCCTCTAATTCATACATGGACAGAGCATCTGAAGGTCATGGTTCCTATGCATGAGGATCAGCCCTCTCCAGGTCATTAGATTTCACACCAGCATAGAGCTCGTTGATCTTGATACGAGCATTCCATTCACACATCACCATGTGGGAAAGAACCTAACAATATAAATTGATTGTACTCATTCATGTATATGTTTTATTTCTATTAAAATGAATAAATTCTTTTTACTATCAACCATTTGTACATGTTTAGCCACTATTTTAATTTTTATATATATTTTAGGTATCGTTTATATTTTATAAGCTTTCAAAGTTGACTACATAAAACATAGGAAAAATTATTAAATTACATGTAATAAAATTTAAAATCTTATAATATATAAACCATAAAAACAATATAAATAAAATAAAAAACATATCCTAAACATCTAAAAAGTTTCTAAAAAGAAAAATAATTTGACAAATATAATAAATAATTTAAAAAGAATGGAATGTAAAATAATATTATAAATACCATTGTAATGGTTTAAAACAAAAATTTATTATGCTAATAAAATTAATTTTCAATAAAATATTGATGAATTTGGAACATTAATGATTCAAACTAACCCTAGATATTTAACCCTGCTAAAATGAATATGTTTTACTCAAGTTACACCTATTACTAGTATACTCTAATTCCATAAAATAGGATGACTTAAAAAATCCAAAAAGGGAGTAATATAACATAATAATAGTCACGAACATTATAAAAAAATATTTTTAGCTAAAAGCGCTTACAGTATAATAGAAATAGTGGATGTATAAAATATCCATAGTTCACATGTCCTTCATTCAAGTCACATGCTGCTTTCTTCTAAGTTCCATTGAAACAAATGAATTGAAATATTGAAAGAAAATAATATAGTAAGTATACAATAAAACAATATATATTAATATATTTATAATGTATATATTTATATTGAATAATAATATTATAATAATGTAATAATTAAAAAAGTAGTTTTCAACTAAACAAAATGAAGAATAAAACCATGTATAAGTGATTTCTAACAAGATAAATAAAAAAATGATTAGGTTATTTAGATTAGAAATTAACGATACATATATAAATAGACTTGAAAATAGAACATAATTTAAAATTTTAAAAAATCATAAATACAATAAGTAAAATATTATATACATTTCACAAAAACAGTTTCTAAAAAACATAACATTTTCACTTTCAAATATTAATGACATGATTATAAAAAAATAATACATAAACATTATATGTATATATATATATATCATAATATACAATCCCATATATTTATAAATATAAAAAATGTATAATTTAACTATTTTTTTATTTTTTCTGAAAGGAGGTAGGGCCTCTATGGCCTTTCAACTTAATCGAAAGGCGGTAGTAGCCCTGCCTCCTTTTAGACACAGTTTTTTTTTTAAAAAATTGACCTAGAAAAAATTAATTTTTTTATTCAAAAAATGCATAAGAAACTCAGATTTCAACATCTTCTTATCTCCCTACAAAAGGTGTTTTTTAAAATTTATGACACAATAATCTCCTTTGACACAATTAAAAAGACAATAAATAATAATAGAAATAAAAGAAATATAATTAATGAGTTATTATTCAACATACGTACGTATAAATGTAAATAGATATTAAGGTAACATGTCAAATGAAATAAGTTAATTAAATAATAATAATAATATAAATAATAATAAAAATTATGATAAAAATTAAATAAAAATATACTAAATTGATTATAGACAAAATTAAAAATAAACAGAAAGTGTTATATATAAATATATATGTGTACATATATTTAGGTTTATTAATATAATACTATTAAAATATAAATAATTAGAAAAAATTATAATTATAAATAATGATATAGTAATAATACTACTAATAAATATTAATATAATAATAATAATAAATGAAAAATATTAATTCACTATTATAAACATTACTAATATTTATAATGATTTACAATAATATATAATATTAATATAAAATATTAATATAATTACTAATAAATAAGATAAACAAATAATAAAACTAAAATTAGTGAAACTACTAAAATAAACAGTGTTAAATATTATATAAAATTAATATAGACTAATAATAATCCTAAATTTCTAAAATTAATATATAATTAACAAAAAACTGTATGAATAACCAAAATATTAAAAATACTATGAAAATAACATAAAACACAAAATTGGTTAGAAAAATAATTAAAAATAAATAATAAAATTATTAAAAACACATTTATAATCCATGTGCATCAAATCCATTATAGTTAAACCCTTTCCCTCTTGTAAAAAACAATTAAAAAGAATATAAAGCAGCACCTGATGAAAATAAAAGCATCAAAATTAATAGTTAAAAATATTTCAATCTCTTTTTAACTAAAAAATATCATTCGTAATTTTAAATTCTAATTTTTTAAATCAATTTCTCTTACTATTTTATTCTTTTCAAAACAAGTACCTAGACTCATGCTACACGAGATCTACCTTTCCATCACTCTCATTGCTCAAAACAATTTGATCAAAGCCATGCTCAACTATCATACACGTGCATTCTTACAATAGGCTTTCCATTAATTTTACAACTCTACTAGTGGAAATCAACACAATACACCAATCTCAAGGATATCACATTAAGTTCAAATGTATCTAAGGCTATGGGACGGTGGGTCAAATAACATGACTATTTTTTTTTCAAAAATAAGGGCTGAATCATGAAATAAATACATGATAAGTATCAATCCAACTATCTCACTCAAAATATTCCCCCACACTTAAAAAAAATGTTTTCCCCAAGCATATGATAGTCTAATGTTTCTCTTTTTTCCTTTTTTATTCATTTTCTAGGACACAACTCACTCAAATAAGATGGGAAGAAAAAATTGGTGAGTATCAATTCCAAAAACCCATGAAATAAATATAAGACAAAATCCAAAATAAATATACACAAGAAGTGAATATGTTGTAGTATATAAGTGAAATTAGGTCATATAGAAAACTCTTTATATCCTAGAGTAATAGATCATCACTTTTATAGGTATCTTGAAAAGATAGGGTCACCACATAATGAACACCAAAGTACTCGTTGTTGGAACCAAAAAAGAATCTACCTTCCCATATCAAAATACATGTAATGAATATCACTACTAAGAAATATAAAAAAATATGATCATGATGATATAATGTCAATCTAGTGCATCAAATGCCTCAATGTGTCTCGAATAACCCTTTCTATGAATAAATCTCTCCCCCAGACTTAGGTTGAAAATTATCATGGAAAAAAGGCAAGAAATGAGTAAGGAAGGGTATCAGATATGGGATCATCCTAAAATGGATTATTTATGGTTTCTAGGGACTTAAAAATGGAGAAAATTTATAGGTATCTTAGTGGGTCTAAGGGGAAAAATAATCAAATAGATTCCTTGTTCATCTTAGTGCAACTTTCAAAATTACTATCGCTTTGATAGAAAACCTGGAAAGTTCTAGAATACATAACTTAGTGTAGATTCCCTCAAGAAAAATAGAAATGGGAGATGATTTAAAAAGGGGTCCAAATCATCATAGGTATGAAAATAAAATTTTGGAAATCATAGATGATCTTCAGTGCAAACAAGTGTCACACAAATAAAAAAAATTCCAATTTTTTTATGCATGAAATAATATCAACAATCTTCTAGGTAATGAGATCAAGGATCAAATCATGTCAAATAAGAATCATGTGCTCAAAATTATTAGGGACACAAGTGGTATGCCTCTGACCAAGTTACTTTAAAAATGAAACCAATTTCATGTGGTTTCAATAGATGATAGAAATGTTTATTATTTTTTTCATTTTTCAAGATTTTTTTATTTTTTATGTTACTTATTTTACATGGTGTTTCTGGGAGAAAAAAATATAATAGAACATAAAAAACTACCTTGTGTTAGTACAAATGGAATAAGTATGGCTACATTTATCCTATGAAGCTTCATAAATGATGTACCTATAAAATCTACACATAGAACAACACATACCCACATCATATCAAAGAAGTCACACCAAAATATAAATCACGTGGATGATAAAAAAATTTATGATGAATTCAAATCTACTATAGTTTCCGAAGAGAACATATTGAGATAAATGCATTCCATTTTATTACCAAAATAAATAAATAAATGAATTAATTGAAACAAAATTCACTGAAAGGAAAACAAACTAATGATGGGTTGGCTCCCATTGAGCACTATGTTTACTTTTTTATCAGCCAAACTTTGATAAAACTCCACCTAGATCGAACAATAATGTAAACCATTCATCTCTTTCATTACTAAGAGGAGTGTTTCTTTTATCGATTGAGAAAACACTTATTTTTCAAGAATCAAAAAATCTTAATAGAAAGTTGTCAGAAATATGGATGGGTGGAATGAAATGGAAATTGATAAGAACATAAAGGAATTCATATACCTTATTTGAAGAAATACTCACCTAATAATTGAAATTTGTAAAAAGGGAATCATCATAATGATTAAGAATATTGTATTTTTGAATTTACATAAGAGAAGAAATGCCCTTACTAAACTCTTTTATTAGTCAACTTATATCCATAATATCCTTGAATTCAGTATTTGGGTTGATGATGTATTCAAATTTATTTACACCACTAACCAATAGAAAAATAATTCCACCGGTTTCTAACTCAATTAATGCTCAATTCATGTCAAAAGTAAGGTGGGATCAATTGGTGTAGGTGACTAAATTGTGTTAATAATGACATCTATTTCAAAAGTTTCTTCTATTCTTACCTCTTTATATTTATCCATTAGTATATGTGACACCATGAACATAGGATCCTACATGCAATCCCATTATTCCATTATGTATAGAATTTTATGAGTGTTCACTACCAATATCAATAACTAATTTTATAACTCTTGAAGTTTTTCATATGTCTTTATTTTTTAAAAGGTTTTAAACTCGTGAATATTTTTAAAAATAGGTGATTCAATTTTCTTTGAAGTTATGTCCTCTTGTGTATAGAAATTCATGGTTTCTTTGATCAATTATAAATCTATCATGGTAAAGAAGGCTCCCAGTTCATTGTCCTATTCATCCTCAAAGGTGTAATTAAATAGACATTGAATGCATACTTTTTACTTTGGGATTGATAGGTTGTGATATCATAGAATAAGGACATGAAATCTCATATTCTGAGGAACTATTATATTCAACATATTATAAGAATAAGATCTTATATTATTGAAATATGATTACATTGGAAAAATTAAATTGGGATAGAGAGGAGTCATCATTGGTAGAATAAGAAGGAAGGTCCATTAAAGCAGTCTCATCCTCAGAATTAGACAATGAATGTTGTTCCAATGGATAATCCACTACACTTTCCTCAAAATAAATATTCTGAATTATATCATCAAGTGGAAATTAGGTAGATAATTGGAAAGGATAAGTGAACTGATTTTCAAGAACATTCATTAAATAAATCAACTTTTCATTATATTCATCTTGATGTTCAAACGCCCTATTTATCTCAGGGATAGCAGAAACCAACATGTTCTCAATTATTGAATCATTTGTTTCACATGAATTATCGAGTTGAAAATTTTCATGAATTCTTTGAATTTGAAAACATATGGCCATGAAATAGTAGTAGAATATGGATCAAAACATAGACTTGAATAATAATAATTAAAATAAACATAATTTCCTGAAGATCTCATGTGTGTTGTGAGGTTGTATTTCATACCATGCAATGTTGGTGGGTATTGGATATAACTGTGTGGCATAGCCCACACCATCCTAAAGTTATAGGTGTCTGAAAATTTCCTACAATGATAAAAGAAATACCGAGAGTATATACGAACTTCTTTTTTTCTGTTTTTTACATGAATCACTCTTTTTAAGGAACTAATAATGCTACTCTTCTCCCTAGAAAAAACACCAGAAATTTTTCACGTATGTCCCAACATGTCCAATTTGAAAATTTATTAACCTAATGGCTACTCTAGAAGTGAAGAGAAGGATCAAACCATAGAGACAATGTGCGTCAACATTGGGAATATACTCTAATAAGAATTATTTGGGTGAAGAGTTCTTTAATGTGATTTAAAATTAAAAATTCTAAATAGTAAAAAAATATTTAAAAATAATAAACTAAATTAACTATAACTATATAAGTGATCTAAATTAATCTATGGAAAAACTAGCAGAGATAGAAGTGTCAGAGTTGTGATGGCCGTTTAGGTATATGCAATGCAAATTATTTAATTCTCACATCTGAATATTTATTTATTTAATTATCAAAATTCCAAATTTAATCAAAATACTATATGGTTTCATTCTATGATGTCATAAAGTATTCTAATTTTCACAAAAATCATCCATCATTTCATTCTCTGACCTGATTAATAATTTTTGTGTCATTGTAGCATCGAATCACTATGTGAAATACCACAATCTTTTTCTCACAAAGTCAAAGTATCTATTTATACCAGGTTCAATCACATGAGATTAGTTATTAGGTATCACTCAAACAAGTTTAAAGGAGAACACACAAAAAATATTAATATTTCAATTAATATATTTATTTATTCAAAAATTGATAACGTGTGATTTACAATTCTCTCATGCGCGTGATCGAATTCTGGACAAATAAATTTTCTAATGATCTCCCACTTGTGATCACTTATTATGTATCACATGAAAAAGAAACAAATAAAGTTTGCAAGGTCCAAATAACACTTAATTCAAAAATATATATATTTAATCAAATAATTATCGAGTCAATATCAAATTGATGGCAATAAAATATGGAATCAAAATAAAGGCATTCAGTTACTATCACATTTACCACAACTAGAAAACCATGAAAATTATCCCAAAATCATGATACCACAACACAAAATTTAATAAATAGGTATCATCATGCTCATGTGATTTTACATATTACCGCAAGGCACTGGTGATGATCACAAAATAGAAATCATCACTTCCTCGATTGTAACAACGTCGAACCAAACCATCATGTCACCAGAAAAATGATTGGACTTTTGTTTTCTCTTGGTGCATAGCGCTGATCTTCAAAAGAAAGCCAATCCAACCTTGGTTCCCAACACTAATATTCAGAAGGAAGTGAATACACTGCGTGCATCGATTGTAAATTCACCAAGAATGTTCATTTTCATCGAGAAACCAAAAAAAACTGATGATGATGTACAGTAGTGGCATGTTGAATATTTTTGTTGCGGCCAAGATGGATCTTGTCATCAGTGGAGGGTGAAGTATCAAAGAGAGGGAGGTCTTTCAGTGGTCTGGTTTGCTGGACCAGATAGGAGAAGCAGATTCCAGTGGTGCCTGTGTTTTCAGTGGATAAGAAAGGCGTGTGGCCAAGTGCAGTGTGAGGGAGGTCGGACCAACTATGTTTCACGTGCCGCTGGTGTGCAGATAAGGTTCAGATGTGGGGGTGTGACTGCTGGTTGCCAGCCTAAAAGATGAAGTGGAGGAGAGGCTAATCGTGGTTGAGGGAGGCATACCGCCTGATGTGGTGTGAGTAAGAGGAAATAGGAGAAGGCATAGTCTTATTGGGGCATCTGGTCTACTGCATGAGAGAGTGGCACACTGGAGCAAAGGATGATGGAGGGAGTTGTGCTGCTCATGGGGTTTCTACAGTGGAGAGCCAATCATCTTGGTACGGTGCTCTCTTGGTTTCTATGAGAGGAGAGTTTGAAGTGAGTTTTTTTATTTTATTTTTTTAAATGTGTTTTTAATCAATAGCTTTTGTGGCGCTCAATTTTTTTTTTCAAATACAAAAACCAAGTAGATTTTTAAAGATCACATGAGGAGAGGTGAATTTACATGTTTCTAATGGAAGGAGGTTGGTTTCTATATCCATTAGAGCCAACCGCTAAATATTTTTAACATGACTTATTTTGATTTTAAATAACTATTATTATATTCTCAGTTTTACCACGAAAATCATATCTGTTTCATTCCATGACATGGAAAATTTATTTTCATCTTTTAAAATAAATAATGCTACTGTTATAATAATAACATTTGTTGTGATATATCAAAACTCAATAATGATGTTTATATATTATATTATGAAGCCCATGTATTGTCAATTAATAAAAAATTAAGATTGCATAACTCATTTCTCACCCAATTGTGGAATCTGCATATTTATTATGTAAAAAATAAGAATTTGACAATGTTTTATGAAGATGACTACTTAGTATTTTTGGGCCTAAAACTAAATGAAAAATTTAACACTTGTTTACAAGGAAAAATAACCAAACCATCACTACTACAAAAAATAGGCTTTATCAGCTCTCAAAACAAGCTTTAACTGCTCTAAAAAGCACTCTAAAACTCAGAACTGATAGGGAGGGGGTCCCCTTTTTCAGTGCTAAAAAAGAACTGATGAATTCCCTGCCTACTGTAACATAAAATTCTTCCGCAGCACACCCAAAAAAGACTTGAAAAAAAATCATCAAATCAATAAGTATAACCATACAAAATTAACACATAATTCATAGGGTAATTACTACAAGTATTCACATACAACAAGTATACCCATACAATAAGTATATCCATACAAAAAGTATACCCATACACCATTAACATATAATTTATAAGTTAATTAAATACATAAATAATTCAATTCATAATTTAGGGGGTTGGGGCTGTTCAGGGGTTTGGGGTGGCTGTCCAAGGGGGGTAGGGGGTGTTCAGGGGGTGGGGGTATCCGGGTGGATGGGGGTGTCTAGGGGGTGGGGGGCTGTCCAAGGGGACTGTCCATGGTGGTGTCCAGGGGGGTGGGGTGGTGTCTAGGGGGTTGGGGAGGCTTTTTAGGGGGTGGGGTGTCCACGGGGTGGGGGTGTCTAGGGGGTGGGGGTGTCCAGGGGGTGGGGGGTTTCCAGGGGTGGGGGTGGTCCAGGAGGTTCGGGGGGGGGGGGCTGTCCAAGGGGGGTGGGGTGGTGTCCAGGGGGTTGGGGGTGGCTGTCTATGGGGGTGGGGTGTCCAGGGGGTGGGGGTGTCCAGGTGGTGGGGTGGTATCTAGGAGGGGTGGGGGGGGGGTTGTCCAGGATGGTTGGGGGGCTATCCATGGGGGTGTCCGGGGGGGGGGGTGAGGTGGTGTCCAGGGAGGGTGGGGTGGTGTCCATGAGGTGTGGGGATTTAATGGTTTTAATGGAATTAATTTCATGGATTTTAAGATCATTTATTTTTAAAATGGTATTGGAATATTGTTTATTACAATATTATGTGTTTCTTTAGGAAAAAATGAATGCTTTTGGGGTTTATGGTAGGAGTGAGGGTTGTTTGTACGTCAGTTGTTGTTTTCACTTAAAATTATGTCCATTTTAAATAAGAGATATACACTTTGAGTGATACCAGCCACACCGTGCCTTGGATTGAGGTAAGGTTGACTCATAAATGTCACAAATGACTCATTTATCATTCTCCTAAAGTATCAACACAATATGAATGCGTTTGTTCAGATTTCCGTACGTCAGTTGTTGTTTTCACTTAAAATGTTGTCAATTTTAAACAAAAGAAAGACACTTTGAGTGATACCATCCACACTGTTCCTCAGATTGAGGTGGGGTTGAATCTTACACATCACACATAACCCATGGATCATTCTTCTAACATATCAACTCAATCTGGATGCGTTCGGTCAGATTAACTTACGTCAGTTGTTGTTTTCACTTAAAATTCTATCCATTTTAATCAAAAGAGAGACACCTTGAGTGATACCGGCCACACTGTGACTCAGATTGAGACAAGGTTGACTTTTACACATCAGAAATGACCCATGGATCATTCACCTAAATTATCAACACAAGACAAATGCATTTTATTTGTTTTCTGTATGTCAGTTGTTATTTTCACATAAACTTCTGTCCATTTTAAACAAAAGAGAGACCCTTTGAGTGGTACCGGCAACCCCGTACCTCAGATTGAGGTGCCGATGACTCTTACATGTCGAAAATGACTCATGGAATGTTCTCATAAATTATCAACACAATCAAAATGCATTTGATTGGGATTCCTTATGTCAGTTATTGGTTTCACTAAAAGTTCTATCCATTTTAAACAAAAGAGAGACACTTTGAGTGATACCGGCCACACTATTCCTCGTATTGAGAAGGTATTGACTCTTACATTTCACACATGACTGATGGATCATTATCCAAAAGTATCAACACAATACAAATGTGTTTGGTCACATTTCCGTTTGTCAGTTGTTGTTTTCACTTCAAATTATTCCATTTTAAACAAAAGAGAGACACTTTGAGTGATACCGCCCACACCGTGACTCTTATTGAGGAAGATTTGACTTTCAGATGTCACACATGACCCATGGATTATTCTCCTAAAGTATCAAAATAATAATAATGCATTTGGTTGTATTTTCGTACGTCAGTTGTTGTTTTCACTTAAAATTCTGTCCATTTTAAAAAAAAGATAGACACTTTGAGTGATAGCAGCCAAAAAGTGCCTCATATTGAGGATTAGTTGACTCTTACATGTTATAAATGAACCATGGATCGTTATAATTAAGTATAAACAGAATCCGAATGTGTTTGGTCAGTTTTACGTACGTTAGTTGTTGTTTTCACTTAATATTATGTCCATTTTAAACAAAAGAGAGACACTTTGAGAGATATCAGCCACACCGTGCCTCATATTGAGGAAGAGTTGAATAGTACATGTAAAAAATGACCCATATATCTTTCTCATAAATTATCAACATAATCCTAACGTTTTTGTTGTAATTATTTTACGTCATTTGTTGTTTTCACTTAAAATTTTATCCATTTTAAAAAAATAGAGACACTTTGAGTGATACTGGCCACACCGTGTCTCAGATTGAGGCGGGTTTGGCTCATACTCGTCACACATGAGCCATGCATTATTATACTAAAGTATCAACACAATCTGAATGCGTTTGGTTGGTTTCCTGTACATCAGTTGTTGTTTTCACTTAAAATTCTGTCCATTTTAAACAAAAGAGAGACACTTTGAGTGATACCAGCCACACCATGCCTTATATTGAGGTGGGGTTGACTCATACATGTTACAAATTACCTATGTATAGTTTTAATAAAGTATAAACCCAATACTAATGCGTTTGGTCAGATTTCCTTACGTTAGTGTATGTATTAACTTAAAATTCTATCTATTTTTAAAAAAAAGATAGACACTTTGAGTGTTACCGGGCACACCATGCCTCTAATTGAGGCAGGGTTGACTCATACATATCACACATGACCCATGGATATTTCTAATAAATTATTAACACAATAAGAATGAATCTGGTTGGATTTCCATAAGTTAGTTGTTGTTTTCACTAAAAAATCTGTCCATTTTAAACAAAAGATAGACACTTTGAGTGATACCGGCCACACCATGCCTCAGATTGAGATGGGGTTGACTCATACATGTAAAAAATGACCCATGGATCATTCTACTAAAGTATCAACACAATATTAATACATTTGGTGAGATTTCCTTACATCCGTTGTTGTTTTCACTTAAAATTTTGTCAATTTAAAACCAAAGAGATGCACTTTGGGTGATAACGACCACACCGTGACTCAGATTGAGGAGGGGTTAAATATTAATCGTCCAAAATGACCCATGGATCATTCTCATAAAGTATCAACACAACCCCAATGCGTTTGGTCAGTTTTCCATATGTCAGTTGTTGTTTTCACTTGAAATTCTGTCCATTTTAAACAAAAGAGAGACACTTTGAGTGATACCGGCCACACCATGCCTCTAATTGAGGTGGGGTTGACTCTTACACATCACACATGTCCCATGGATCATTCTCGCAATGTATCAACACAATATGAATGCGTTTGGTTAGATATGGGGTTATTTTGGATATTTTTCTAGTTTTTATTATCCAAATCGCAAAGAAAAGTGGTTCATCATTCTTGCATGTTGCTGGTGCATTTCATCTGTTAAAATGAAAAAATGAATCATTGGAGAAAGGATGTTTTATCTAATTACTTTTACAATTTTCTTACGAACATTTACAAACAACAATGTTTCATATTTTGATCTCCTTAACCCCTCTCAAAAATGGCCACCAATTGTACGCGTCCCAAAGTCAGATCTACATGCTATTTGTGTAAAATCTTCCATCAGGTATACAGAACACTCATTTCTAAACAAATATATATGGTCTTGTGAATATGAGGCATGTGCTGATGGTTTTTGGACCTCATCACTAGGAGTAAGAATAGATTCAAAAACTTGTTGTTGCTCTACACTGTGAGCAGCAGCAACAGCAGTAGAAACAACTTGAGAGACTTGTTCAACCTCGAGGTTAGAAGCACCATAACATGCAGAAGTCGTTATCTACAAAATTAGTTGAATAGTTAATTTATATTAAATAAATTCAGTAATGATAAGATAATAACATGAGGTAACAATATCTATATTACGAATACAATATAACATATTTATTGAAATCTTTTTCTTTTTTTCAAAGACTGGAGGGATTTTCCACCTCTATCTATTATCAAAATCTTTTTATTGTATTCTCTTATAACATAAAAAACATCATCCACATTAGGACTACTGCAAAATTATTGCAACGTACCACTGAAAGGATCGTCCTCAACTAGATTTTCATCGGACCCATTAGTAGTTTTGGATGATAACATAACAATTTACCACTTTTGATTTGCGGGATGTGGAACATAAAACACTTGTACCACTTGTGATTCCATTATAAACTATTCATATTAATACACTTCTTTAATAAATCAACTTTCACAAATCCCAATTCATCTATTTTATCACGACTATTGTTATCAACCCATTTTCATGGAAAAATGGGCAATTGGAATGTCGTATAATCCAACTCCCATATTTTTTTGATAATTCCAAAGTATGACATATTCACATAAATTGAATTTATCTCTTTACTACCAGAAACATGCATCGCTTCAACCACATGTGTAACTCCACTATTTTTCATGGTACAATTTTCATCATGTTTTTCTGTATATAATGTATAACCATTAATTACATAACCATTGTAAGATAATACATACACACTTGGTCTAGTGTCTAGCCATCAAAGTCCTTCTAAAATTGTATTCAGATTTTCAGCAAACTCCTTAAAAATATGGTCCCAAAACCATCCTATAAACTGGTCATTATGTGTATTTGAAATCCATTTTCAGCCCATTTTGGATTCAACTACCTAAGAATTTCTTTGTGGGTTTAAATATATGGAGAAACCACCCAACTGTTATACAAAACATAAAGGTGGGCCTGCTCTCAATCTGTAATATTGATAGTCAAAACGTCTCTTCTAGAAATTCCCTCACCCTCAATGCGTCCAATGTGAAAAGATTTCGGGAGACCAATGCTTTCCACATCCGATAAGTATTTGGTATATAATTCAATGGATTCCTCAAAAATATATCACTCCATAATAAAACCCTATGGCCTACATTTATTTTTGACATACCCTTTCAAAATCTCCAAATACCGTTAAATGGGGTACATCCATCTATAGTGCACAAGACCACAAAGTCGAATCTCTCTCACCAAGTCAATCATCAAATGAACCATCATATCAAAGAATGATAGAGGGAAGAGCATTTCTAATTCACATAAAATGATGACAATTTTTCTTTCCATAATTGGAAACTTCTCCATGTCTAAAAAATTGCTACATATAGCTTTGAAAAAGGAAACAAATGTTGGTTAATGTATGACGAACATTCTTGGAAAAAATGCAATGTAAAGATGTAGGAATTAAATCTTTCATCAAAACATGGTAGTCATGTGATTTCTATCCTTTTATCTTAAAATCATTTATTGACACAATGATCTTGATATTTGATGAATACCCCTCTGGAACCTTTACATCATTGAAGAAGTTGAAAACTAATATCTCTCCTCCTCGGAAAGAGTGTATGTAGCTGGAGGAAGAAACATTTGATTTTCACCCTTCACAGGAGCCAACTCTTCTCGTATTCCAATGTCAACCATGTCCCACCTTGCCTTAATTACATCCTTTATTTTGACAGGTGAACTTAGCAACATTCTGATAACACTGTCACATAAATTTTTTTCCACATGTATCACATCAAGAAAGTGTCTAACATACAAACAATTCTAGAATGGTAATTCAAAAAAATTAATCTCTTTTTCCAACTGATTTTCGTAAGGTTTTTCAAAAATGGTTTACCAAAAATAGTGTTCACATCTTTTACTTTCTAAACAGCTGATCACCTATTTGTGGAGATGGTGTTGTGCATTGTTCTGAACTTCCATTGAATGATATTGTCAAATATTGGTACTTATGCTGACGAGGTATAAATTTACGATGTCCTAGAAACACATATTTTGATGAATGTTACAACCTAATTGGTTATGTATCATCTTCACACATGGGACACCCTTGAGTTCCTTTAATTATATAGCATGAAAATTTTCTGTAAGCAAGGAAATCATTTATCCTCCCATACAATGTCTCTCTCAATGTGAAGTATTCACTTTTATAAGTATCATACAACATAACACCTAAATACCACAATCACTCCAAATAATCAATTAAAGGATACAAATAAACATCAATATCGTTACCTGGTTGTTTTGGTCCTGATATAAGGATAAATAACATGATGAATTTCCATTTCATGCATATCCAGGGTGGAATGTTTTAATTTACCAACATAATAGGCCATGTACTATGAGTTCATGTTTGAAAACCAAAAGGATTCACTCCATCTATAGATAACGCAAGAAGAAGGTTTATCAACTCATTTCCAAATTCATGATACTCATGATCAATTCTCTTCTATTGAGGAGAGTTGGACGGGTGATGTAATTTCCCCTCTTTATTTATTTTCTCTTCATGCCACGACAATTGTCTTGCAGATTCTTCACTTCCATATAGACGCCTAAACCTTGGAATGATTGGAAAGTACCATACAAATTCAGTAGGACTGGATTCATCATTCTTGTATCGAGAAGAACCACACTTTGGGAATTCTTTAAGTGATTTTTTCTCCTTGAGAAATAATATACAGTCTTTCATGCAGGCATGTATTCTTTCAAAAATCAGACCCATCAAGCGTAGCATTCATTTAGCTTCATATGTCCAGCTTGGTAGATCATTATCTTCTGGGAGCATGTCATTCAAGAGAGAAAGTATTTCTATAAAACTCACATGAATCCATAAATTTCCTATTTTCAATTTATACAACTTCAGTACAACTGAAAATGCTGTATATTTAGTGCAACCATTATACATTGGAATCTTTTCACAAATATTTAACTTGTCAAACAATTTTGGGCAATCACAGAGTTCATCTTTAACTGTCCTTATCATTTCCTAAAAATGATCTTCATCGTCATTGACATTTGTAATCACATCCTCCATACGGTCTTCTTCATTATCCATATTTTTAATCATTGTTGATCCATAAAATGCAGTTTTATCACATCCCGTAGATATATTTTCTTTTTCTCTATGTTTATTCCAATATTTATAACTATGATCTATTCCATGACATATCAAATGTTCTTCCAACTCCTCTAGAGTAGTTTTTCTATAATAACAACAATATAAACATGAACAAACTATTTGAGAAGTATCCTTTGTGTGATCCTTTTCAAACATGATGAACTCTTTCACTCCATTCTCATACTCTATTGTCAAACGATTAGAATGCATCCAATATTTATTCATCTCTATTCTATTTGAATCTAAATTATTACTATTTATGATTCAAATACACAAAAAAATACTTCCAAATATAGTAGAGAAGAACCACTTATAAAAATAGATATTAATAGAGCCTAACTATTTCCAATAAATATTTGGATATCAATAGAACAAGGATATACCACCATCAAAATAAACACACTTTCCAGCCCCCTTACCAATAGTTATATAACCCACCACCCTTGCAGCAAAACATTAAACATCCTTTTAACCGCACCTACCAGCCACCTCATTCATAATAAAATAATAACATTAAACAGCCCAAAACTAGTGACCAAACTCAAATGAAATGAAAACAAGGACACAATTTTGATGAGAAAACTAATATAGTATATAGATTTATAAACACAAAGGGGTTCATGGGGGAGACAAATAAACTAGGTTTATCCAAAATTAATATGGAATATCATAGGTTTTGTTACCCAAATTAACATAAGAAATAAATAATTGAGGTTAGTGAACATAAATTCTATCATGACCATCTAAAGGATATGCAATAACATTCCCTCACCTTCCCCAAACTTGTAACTAATACCCACAGACATTTCTGACATCCATTCTATAAAAAATCACATTCCCATACAAAGAGATAAACAACAATCCCTTAGTGTTAAAAAAACTCACACATGAGGGAGAAGGACCACATTGTCCATCCCTATACAAAACTCAAACCTCCTCTCAAACCTCTACTCTCTAACTATTAATACCTTCTATAATATTAATTCCTCCCATAAATAAATTATTTCCCAAAATAATGACCTTTAAAATATAAAAATTTCCATCCATTTAAGTAAAATAGAAATACGCTTCCTTTTTTTTCTTATGAATCATTAAATTTGGACGAAAAAACTAAACAAATCAATAAAATTTATATTTTCACAAGAATTTGAACGTAAATAGAGATAAATAATTCCATTGAAAATAATTCAACTGAATCTTTTAGTATCAAATGAATGAGGGTATTTTTTAATAAAGGGATGAGGTCAATAAATCAGGACATAATCCTACCTAGACTCTCAAAACAAACTCACCACATCCAAAATATTTATCAACTAAAACACGACCATTTGACTAAAAAAAACTACACCACAATGAATATTAGCTTAAGAACAAAAGGAAACAGATGAGGATGAGAAGAAAAATTAAAAAAGATCAAAGATGGGAATCCGAGAATCTACCCTCATTGAAAGGAATCTCAAACACTTGAAGTAGGGTTCACAGAGGGTAGGGTCCAGCGGGAAGGAGGAGAAGTAGGGTTCACGTGGAGGAGGATTCATGGAAGGGGTTCAAGGGGGAGGATAAGGAGTAGGGATAGCAGTGATGGAGTAGGGTAGGGCAGCGGCAGTGGAGAAGAGCTAGCGGCGGTGGAGTAGGGAAGTAGTGGTGGAGTGGCAGCAGCAGCGGGGTGGCAGCGGCGGTGGAGTAACAGCCGACAAAGAGAAGATCGATGGGCAGGGAGGGGAGTTGTCGCATGGGTACAGTTCCCTGAGAGCTTAAGGTCATGATAAATAGAGGTCATTGTGCACCCTATTTTATAAAATTGGACTATGGTTTTATCAGTGATAGAAAATTGCTGATAAAGGATCCCTTTATCGGTGCTAAAATTTAAATGCTGATAAATGGTTCCTTTATCAGCGCTTTTCTAGGGATGATAAATATTACCTTTATTAGTTATTTTTTTCTTAGCGATGATAAAAGGTGGTGCTTTCCTTTCCCATTTTTGTAGTAGTGCATTATTTGGTGGACAATGTAAATGGGCTATAGATCTTCTATAATTGGTACAAATTGAAGTTGATTATGAGTTATGCAAGTATTTCAGTATCCTTTTAGAGATATTCATTAAAAATTCAAACATACACACTAAAAATTATGCCAAAAAAAGTTCCAAATGGTATCCCATATTAGTTATATATGGATTAGGATGGAAGCTATTTTTCCAAACATGCATGCATAGGGATTTGAGATAATTTTTAAGGACTTCACATGAAACAAATGTAGTCCCTAAAGGCATGAAGTGTATCTTTATAGGATATCCTAAAAAAACTAAAATATATTATGTATACAAACATTTAGAGAAAATAATTATGGTCACCAAATATGGTGACTTGTTATTGGTTGAAAATAATGACCCTCTTTCCTATAAGGAGGAAATAGAGAACTCATAGGCTACAAGATAGAAAGTATCCATGAATTGAAAAGTAGATTATGTGTATCAGAACTAAGTATGGGATCTATTTGATATTCATGTTTATAAAAATATCATTTGGTGAAAATGAGTCTTTTTGAGAAAATGGTCATGGAAGTCCAAGGGAATTGATGTAAAGAAAGAGTAGTAACTAAAGGGTTTAAACAATAATAAGGCATTAGATACAATGAAAACATTTCTCCAATTTCCAAGTTTAAATCCCTCAAAATTTTTCTTTCCATAAAAATTATTCATGTTACTAGGGTTCAATATCTAGGCTTAGTTTGAATCTATAATGTTCCAACTTCATCAATATTTTATTAAAAATAAATTTTAGTATTATTTTAAACCATTACAATGGTATTCATAATATTTTTTCTACATTCCTTTAATTTTCATTTATTTATTATATTTATGAAATTAATTTTATTTTTGACAACTTTTTAGATGTATAGTCTATGTTTTGAATTTTATTTATATTGTTTAAATAATGTATATTTTATAATATTTTATAGTTACCTATAAATTTAATAAGTTTACCTATGTTTCAAGTAGTTGACTTTGAAATCTTATAAAATACAAACTGTGACAAAAATATTATTGAAAATTGAAGCACTAGATAAACATGTAAAAATGGATGATAGTAACAACAATATATTCATTTCAGTAGAAATAAAACATATACATGAACAAGTACAATAAATTTATATTGGGAGGATATTCTATAACACATGGTGGTCTACAAAGGGTATGCCCGTATCGAGATCACTGAGGTCCATGCTAGGGTGGAGTCTGATGACCTGGAGAGGGTTGATCTTTAGAAACTAGAACATCAACCATCACATGCTCCACCTGTGTTTCAGTGGAGGAGGTGTCCACTGCAAGTCATACAGTGCTCTTGATCCTTCTCCCACTAGGGTAGCATAAGGAACATCCATCATCACAATGGGTAACCAATGATACAATGGAAATGGACCCCAAGTAGGAAAAAACTATGGACATCCTGTTAAGAAAGAAGATTCTCATTCTAATTGATGCACATCCATAATCGGCTGAGGCTGGACTGCTAGAGGGACGACCTCTACCTATAGAATTGGCGAGGGCTCACATGTAGGATGACACATTATATGTTGTCATCATTGTGGCTCTTCAGCATTAGTAACTACTGGAGGATGTTCTTGAGTTGGAACCTCCACTCCCAAGGGAAAAACCTATACTCTCTAGATTGGAAATCTCGAAGATGGTCTCATAAATTGTATAATAATATGAACTTAGCTCCAGCACCATAGCATGGACTGATTCCCAGCTAAAGAACCCCTCCTTCTCTAGATCACTCATGGGAATAATATTCTCTAAGTGAGTATCCATAAAATAGATACAAAATTAATTATAAAATAGTTTAAAAAACAAACTAATGGAAATTTATTATCTTACCATAATATGAAGCTCTCTGCTATGTCGGGTAAGATGCAGTATAGACTTCAGTCTATACTATGGCTCATACTCAACCTTCTCTGAAATATAGAATCACATCATAGGTACACCCTAGATATGAAGATATATTTTTCATCACTAGAGGTTGATATAGTCGTCATATACTCCGCTCTAGTCCTCATCCTGCCTCCCTACCAGCTTTAAGTGATGAAGCTGAACTGTGTGTCTCAGTTGTAATGTAATCGACTGAACACAACCAAACTGTCACACGAATTTATTAGAATTCTAGCACTCAATAATATGAATGTGGATGAGAGGAACTAAAATAATAATATCAGGAAGTTTATCAGTGCAGTATGATAGAAACTAGTCCAGTATAGCCCAGTATAGAATCTATGTAATCTGAAATGACATGTGTCCTTTTGCAAAAAATTTACTTACTAAAAACCATAATTGATGCAATTATTAAATTTGTTGGTTAGTGATATATTTTATATACTTACCTGGTCGGGTAGGATACTATCCAACTTGAAGAGGTATAGACTCAAATGGTGTGTTAGAACCTTGATGAATTGGTGTATTTGACTCCACCTATAAAATACAACATCGAATGTGATAAATAATATGAAATTAAACTCAATAAATCCTACTAGAATCATAAACCAATAGAGACAAGTGATCATACCAGCATCCATACAGAGCATTATCCAACACCTCTAACAGTATTATAAGACCATCAATCACATGGAAGAATGAAGGGATGTGCTCCCATTCCCACATTTAAAAAAGGACGATGCATCACCCAAGATCCATGCGCTCTCTACGACATACCATGGAAAATTCTCTGTATGTTTATACTATGAAGGATGATCCCCAGCTATACATCCCACAAACTAAAAGTCCTACAGTAGGCCTAGATACATCCTATGCATGTTTATCCCCAAGTGATTGTTGGATCGAATAGTAGATATAAAAGTCTATTAGATGGAATAATACAAGAGGGGGGGGGGTGAATTGTAGGTTTAAAACTTTGAGTTTTAGCAACAAAGATATTAGTTTAAATGAACTTAAACTAATACAAATACAAACACCCACAATTGTACTGAAAGTAAAAGGTATGATGTATTGTAATACTAATGTAAAGTAAAACAATTGTATTCAAGATGAACACAATAATCAGAGTAATACAAATATGAATGATTCTACCTTAAAGCGTATAGAACCAATCAATACAATATGTAATAGAATGATTGTAATTGAAACAATTACAATTGAATATGTAAAGAAGAAAGGAAACAATACAAATCCCTTTCTAATACAAGTTAACAGCGGAAATGTAAAAGTAATACAATTCTTTTAACCCAAAGAGAAGGGTTATCCTTTCACCTAGGATAAAAGGTCTGTCTCACCAACACCTTGGTGAGCCCTCGATACGATGATCGGCACGTCTGTCTGCCTATCCCCGGCAGCCCTCGATACGATGATCGGCACGTCTGTCTGCCTATCCCCGGCAGCCCTCGATTTTGCAGGTAATCGACACCTCTGTCTTTCAATTACTTGAAAGCCCTCGATACGATGATCGGACGCACAAGGCTGGTGAGAGAAGTCACAGTGTCTCTCTCTAGAATCTTTGTAGCTCACAGAGTCTCTTCATTCGTTCTCTTCATTCATCGTTCTGTTCTCAGCTTCAAATGACCTCCTATTTATAGGCCTCGGGTTCCAACGGTCATATTGCCTCCAACGGTCATATTGAAACAGAAAGCACGACATCGTTTTGATTAGTTTGTAACTAACTCAACGACATCGTTTTGTTAGGACAAGAGATATATAGAAATGTAAAACATGAGTACGATTCATATGCAGAGAGAGTTTTTGACAAAGTACCAAAACAAATAATGATCATCTGAATAGCAGAGTCAGTACGATACGATTGACAGAGTCAGTACGATACGATTGACAGAGTCAATACGATACGATTGACAGAGTCAGTACGATACGATTTGGTCGGTACGATCAACATCGTACGATACGATAAACATGGTAAAAGACAATTGTAATTTTCAAACATATGATAGAATACATTTGTGATTTCCAAAACATGATATAGAAGTCAAAAGAAGACTTTTGACTTAACAATCTCCCCCTTTTTGGAAAGCAAAAACACTCAAAGTAAATGAAACAAGAAATACTTATCTCCCCCTTTTTGCATTACAATGCTCTGAAGGAAAATCTTCGAATACAATCCTTAGGAAAGTCAATACCTAAGGGGGAGTTAGTTGTATTCAATTTTCTTATTCAGAAGAGTTTTTAAACTCAGGGAGAGATAAGTATTTATTGTTTCATTTACTTTGAGTGTTTGTGCTTTCCAAAAAGGGGGAGATTGTTAAGTCAAAAGTCTTCTTTTGACTTCTATATCATGTTTTGGAAATCACAAATGTATTCTATCATATGTTTGTAAATTACAATTGTCTTTTATCATGTTTATCGTATCGTACGATGTTGATCGTACCGACCAAATCGTATCGTACTGACTCTGTCAATCGTATCGTATTGACTCTGTCAATCGTATCGTACTGACTTTGTCAATCGTATCGTACTGACTCTGCTATTCAGATGATCATTATTTGTTTTGGTACTTTTTCAAAAACTCTCTCTGCATATGAATCGTACTCATGTTTTACATTTCTATATATCTCTTGTCCTAACAAAACGATGTCGTTGAGTTAGTTACAAACTAATCAAAACGATGTCGTGCTTTCTGTTTCAATATGACCGTTGGAGGCAATATGACCGTTGGAACCCGAGGCCTATAAATAAGAGGTCATTTGAAGCTGAGAACAGAACGATGAATGAAGAGAACGAATGAAGAGACTCTGTGAACTACAAAGATTCTAGAGAGAGACACTGTGACTTCTCTCATCAGCCTTGTGCGTCCGATCATCGTATCGAGGGCTTTCAAGTAATTGAAAGACAGAGGTGCCGATTACCTGCAAAATCGAGGGCTGCCGGGGATAGGCAGACAGACGTGCCGATCATCGTATCAAGGGCTGCCGGGGATAGGCAGACAGACGTGCCGATCATCGTATCGAGGGCTGCCGGGGATAGGCAGACAGACGTGCCGATCATCGTATCGAGGGCTCACCAAGGTGTTGGTGAGACAGACCTTTTATCCTAGGTGAAAGGATAACCCTTCTCTTTGGGTTAAAAGAATTGTATTACTTTTACATTTCCGCTGTTAACTTGTATTAGAAAGGGATTTGTATTGTTTCCTTTCTTCTTTACATATTCAATTGTAATTGTTTCAATTACAATCATTCTATTACATATTGTATTGATTGGTTCTATACGCTTTAAGGTAGAATCATTCATATTTGTATTACTCTGATTATTGTGTTCATCTTGAATACAATTGTTTTACTTTACATTAGTATTACAATACATCATACCTTTTACTTTCAGTACAATTGTGGGTGTTTGTATTTGTATTAGTTTAAGTTCATTTAAACTAATATCTTTGTTGCTAAAACTCAAAGTTTTAAACCTACAATTCACCCCCCCTCTTGTATTGTTCCATCTAATAGAATTTTATATCTACTATTCGATCCAACAGTGATTGGCACACAGGGTCCCTCTAATTAGTCGTCATATATATGCAGGGCATAATTCATGATAGTCTGGTCATCAGTGTCATTGGGTTTATGTGAAAACTGATCCTCTATCAATTTTATAGATATCGTCCCGCTATCTGTAGCCCTATGGTCTTCCAAAATGTCGATTCCTAACAATCACTGAACAAGGTCAGACCAAGATGCACTTGTGGGTCTAATAATGGATTCCCCGTGGATAAGAAGGCTGAGAATCACTACCACATCCTCGAGGGTGATGGCCATTTCTCCATCAGGAAGATGGAGCGTGTCTCTCTCTTATATCCACCTCTCCATGAGGATAGAATGCATTTTATGGTCAATAAATGTGAAATCAAATACTATGATGTCATAGAATCCATCACAACGTATTTATGGTATAATGGAAGGTGGAGGCAGTGTGTGATGAAAACGGTGTTCTTGATGCACCCTAATCTCTCTAACATCAACATCATCTAGAACAACCTGGGAAACATTCCTAGCTTTCTCAGTGATAAGTATGGTATCATCCATCTGTATGTAAAAAAATAAAATGAGTCGTAAGAGTAAAATTTAAGTAAAACATTATGGTCAACATAATGTTATGACTTGTAGAATATAAGATATGACATGTTTATTCAAATTTTTTTATGAACTTATTTCTTACTAATAGAAAATGGTCTGTCTTCATGTTTTTCAAAGCATATTACTAAACTATTTTTAAGATATATTTTTACCTAAAAACGTTGTTTTGTAAGATATGGTGTTAAATATTTATATATATAACCATTTTGTCTTCATTATTTAAAAGTTTACTAGAAAATTGAGTTCTTTTTAATTTATGCATGGTTTTACACATGATGGTATGTTTATTGATTATTTTCTAACATGTTTTCTTTATGGCTTAGCCATGTATAGATTGATTATGCATTAAGTTTTCATCAAATGCACTTGTCATATTCTTTTTAATGTGAATATGAAAGTATTATTGTTATTTGATAGTAAAATTATTTAGCGATGTCAGAAAATTATAATAAATGAATAATATTATAATAACACCATATAATTAACAATTTTAGAAGATCACATATGAGACAATATATCATTGTAGCTGAGAGTGTGAACTCAATCCAATAATGTTAGTGCATCATTTATAGTTATGACCTTTTTGATGACATAAGGGGTATCTCAAAATTTTCCCTTGTTCATGAGGATAGTCTATATAATTCCACATCCTACTAGACTTTGGTACCCTTGTTTCCTATCATTAGGAGGCCAAAACTTTTGAAAATTCAAAAGTTTTGTACATTCCTTTCCAAGATGTAATTAATCTACCAATTAAAAATATGTTGGATTTTGCCTTACTTTCAAAGTGAGGCTCACCTCATCCAAACCATGTTCTATTGAAAAATGTCAAGGTATTTCTTGAATGTTATAAATAATTCATGTGTTATTTAATGTGTCTGTTGTTTTCCATTTCATTTTATATGATCATAATTATCAATTTATCAATGGTAATTAAACTAATTTTTTGTTATCTTCTTATTACATCTATTTCCAAAAACATTCTATGAGTCATATTCACAATGTGGGTTGACCATATAATCTTTATGAAACTAAAATTGTATAATATCTTCTTATATCCTAAAATATGATACTAATTTTTCTTACTATGGTTTTTAATCATCCTAAAGGTATTTAAGTAGTTTATAAAGAAAATATGAATCATATAAAGCATATTCCAAGGTGTGTCATACCAGGATGTAGCAAGGCCCGTTGTCACATATCAGGTTACCCTGAGTTAAGCCTAGGACACCTTGTTGGATTCGTTACTCCTAGGTACATATGTTCCAGAGCCACATCCACTTCTTTGTATCCAGACAGGGTTTTGATTGCTCAGATAGCCACATAATCATTATTCTTGCAAAACATTAGAAGATTTTATTTATATCCTAAAAGATGGCACTAATCATTACTTAACCATTATTTAATCATTAGTTAAACATTAGTTCATCATTAGTTAACCATTAGTTCATCATTATTTAATCATTAGTTAATAATGCCTTAACCATTAGTTAAACATTGGTTAATCATTCCTTAATCATTCATTAATAATACTGTAATTAACCTTTAATCATCCCATAATCATTTTTTAATAGTCCCTTAATCAATATTTAATCCTCACCCAATCATTCTTTAATCATCCAATAATCATCCTTTAATTGTCCCTTAATCATTTTTTAGTCATCCATTAATAATTAATTAATCAATACTTAATAATTCTTTAATCATTACTTAAGCATTATTTAATCACTACTTAATTTATATTTATGCATTACTTAATCAATAATTAATCATTACTTATTTATTCATTCGTTAATCAATCTTTAATCATTACACAACCATAATTTAATCAATATTTAATCATTACATAATCATAACTTAATAATAATTTAATCTATACATAATCATTATTAATAATAACTATTATTTATAAACTATATATAACTAACTAAACTACTTAATAAATGACATATTTTAAAATAACTTAAAATAGTTCAATTAAATAAATAATGAACATTAAATTAAATAAGAAAAATAACTCTAAAAGATGATTCACAAAAAATTTAACTTCTTTTAGGCCAACAGATCCACCGTGCACAAACAAGACTTCTTCTATAGAGACATAGTGCTATATTGTAGAGAGAAGGGTGGATTTTGAACTGAGGAAGATTGGGGGGGGGGGCTTCCCTTTCATAGGGAATTAAGTGAAAGGTGTGGGGGGGGGGGGGGGTGCCTCTTTATTATACTGTAGGAAAAAGGCACCCCAACCACCTTTCGCATTCTCTTTAGGTGAAAGGTACCCCTACCACCTTTTTTCATGTCACCGATCCGAGGCCAGGTGGTTAGAGGGGAGGAGATGAAAGGTGGCACCCCCTACCACCTTTCAAGCATACTATAAAAAATCAACATACACACATTAAAAAAATTAAAAAACACATAAAAAACTCATGCCAAGTGGCCCTCCGAGGGCTTTCACAGAGCTACTTTAGGATAAATACTTCAGCCTCTGCTTCTCTCCTTGCAAAAAAGGTTTTTTAGAATTTAAAACATAAAAACCCAAATAAATTAAGATGAAAATAAATATTAATTGTGATAAAAGAAATATAATTAATGAGTTATGAATCAAACAACATATGTATAAATCTAAACAAATATTAAGGTAACAAGTCAAATAAAATTAAGTCAATTGAATAATAATAATAATAATAATAATAAATAATAATAATAGAAATAATAATAAAAAGTAAGATTAGAATTAAATAAATATATTTTGAAATAATTATAGAAAAATAATAAAAATTAAAAGAAAGTGTTATATATATATTCACTTATAATTTGGTATATTAATATAATACAGTTAAAATATAAATAATTAGACATAATTATAATTATACAAATAATGATATTGTAATAATACTACTAATAAATACTAATATAATAATTAAAATAAACTAAAAATGTTAATAGATTATTACAGACATTACTAATATTTATAATGATATACAATAATATTTAATATTAATATAACAAATTATTCCAATTACTAATAAAATGTAATAAATATATAATAAAACTTAAATGAGTAAAACTATTAAAATTAACAGTGTTACATATTATATGAAATTAATATAATCTATTAATAATACTAAATTACTAAAATTAACCTATAATTAACTAAAAAATATACAAATAACTAAAATATTTTAAAAATATGAAAAGAATATCAAACACAAAAATTAGTTAGAATAATAATTAAAACTAAATTAAAAAATTATTAAAAATGCATGCATAATCCCTGCACATCATTCAAGTAGTAATAGGATCCTATGAATAGATCTCATTTACTACCTTACCGTTAATAAGATTTCCCACTACATTCTCAACTTCTTCATCCTTGTCATCTCTATTTCTGGTCTGACATGGCATGATTATAGGATGGTCACCTGCCTCCATCTTAGTTCTATTTTTAGGTTCCAACAATACGATCACTCCACATCCCCTAGATGATAGAAAATCCAGCCATATTTCTTGGATCTTGAGGGATACTTGTAACATAATTATAAGCCTTCTGAAATTTCTAAGGCTTAACCCAAGGATCATACATTCCTTTTCTATTACAAGAATTTCAGTAATCATCCCCAATGACATTTTAGTATCCATCACATCCTCAGAATCAGATAACTCATTTACTTGATAAAGGCATGGGATACTAGTCCACAATTCAGGCTACCCAATAAATAATCATTCACTAGCCAACTATTAGTGCCACTAGGAATACTATCAGTGACAACATCAATAAAAGAAATAGAATCCCAAACTAGAATATCCCCACTCACAGGTTTGTATATTCTATTTTCCAACATGTTCCCCTCATTTCCAGCATCCTCAGTAGCCTACATAGATGATAAACTTATAGCCTGTCATCATCATTAATCTGTATCATTCCAAGGGTCCTTATATCATTAGATGGGTTGGATCCTTCTTTCACAACACCTGTATATGGAATCTTGAGCTTTCATTTCTCAGTCAAATGTCCAAATTTTTTATAATTTACACAGTGCATGACTTTTTAGAATTTTTCAATAGTATACCCAATTTGGAACATTTTTTACAAAAACCAAGATGTTTTTCAACTTAAATGGGTAGTTCAAATATGTGCTGATTTTCCACCAGTATAACTATGTTGGTGAGAAGAAAACTCATATGAATCTCAATTATAATTTGTGAAAAATGCAAAAAAAAATCATATTCTGTTTCTTTGTTGAATCTGTTTGGGATACCAATCATAGAGGTTGTGTCCCATAGGATTTGAGGGTGCCATAATTACAATTGAGGCTAAAACCATGAATCTAGACCTGGGTGGTCAAGTTTCCAACAATGGATAGATTAAAATGAGGGTCCCAGTCATGGATTATTATAATTCCATGTTTGAGAGAGATGAATCAAATTCCCTACACTTTATGTAACACCCAGACCTCTCTAGACCAGAGCCAGTGCATTAATTATTACATTGGCCTGATTAAAAGGAAATAAATCTTTATGGAACAATTATTTTAGTAGTCTTGAATAAAATAAATACATAGATGTAACTCAAATTACATTGGGAATGGTAATAAAATATAATACAGAACAAAAACTAATAAACTGCAACCATATGAACTCAATAAATTGTCTCCTTTTCATAAAATGGTAGAGTTAAACAAATGAAATGGATGAGATCAAATGATCAGTAAGGATTATATATAGTGGACACATGAATCAACAATGAGTGAAGCATAAACAATTTGAAATAATCGATATGACATGGTGAATAAATACAAAACACAAGCCATTAATAAACTGAGTATGAAACTGCATCCATAGATTTTGTCATAGGGATAACCTCATGGATAGTAATAAATGAAAATGAATAAAGATATATAATTATTAATTGGATTTCATGTATATGGAACATGATGCCACTATACCATCGAAACGATTTAAGCCTATGGGTAGAAACCCGTCTGATTTTTGGTAACAAACTCGAAGGGTTTGTCGCAAACTGATTTGTCTCATGAGACCTATCGATGCATCGAGAGAATATATAAGGCCACAACTTCAACTGAAATTCCAAATCATTCTTTATACATAGATTTTATACAAGTACAATATTCCTTTTCAATATTCGTATAGAGTAGAGGATATAGATTCATCAATATTCCCATTGATAAAGCAACATTCCAAAACACAATATGTAAAAGGGTATATGGCTTGAGAAAATAATCATATCAATGAAACAAAAATATGGATATATATTATAATTAAAATTTCAAATGAAAAATGATATCAAAATGTTTTGTTGATATACCTCATAAGAAGTATTAGTTTCACAATACCAGGAAGGTATCAATGAAATGGAAATCGAGACAAAGTCCCTTTCTATATTATAATCAATTGAATCGTATGCCCAATACGTATTAACCATAAAATGAATCATTTAATAACATGAATATAAATATAATCATGATATTATATGACAAATTTCAGTAAAAATACACCACATACAATAAATAAGTAGTGAATAATGGAAATCTCACGAAAATGAAAGTGAGATGAGAAACCCCTTACCTTATGCTGGAGTGTGTTCTTAGATTGTTTAAATGACATGAATAATAATATTTTTCTTCATTAATTAATATTTATATATCTTCCAATACATTTAATTGATTTATTATAACCTTATTAGGTTCATTCATGGATTATTTATGGGTTTAAGAAGTTCAGTTTTATTGTTTTAGAAGCATTTTGCTTCCTTGGTTTTCATGATTGGTTTACTTATATTCATGAATGGAAGTCCATTTGATGTGTGGTTAAACATAATTTTTTTTTAATATATATTATTAAATAAATTACAAAGATATAAATTATCTTATAATTATTTTGGATTATATATCATGTTGATGATTTATTAGTAAAATGTTAATTACAAACGTTTGGATTAACATGGCAGTTTTGTTCATAATGAAATTGTTTTGTATTATTATTTTATATTATGAGTGTGTAAGGATTAACAAAAATTTAATAAGTTAAAATTACTATATTATAATATTGTTCAACCATTAATAAAATTGCATTACCAGTCTTGTATATATTAATAGAAATTGAGAACTCGTCATCCTTGAATGTGATAAATTAACACATCTCAGATGGTGTATTCATTTTTAGTATAAGATGAGGGGGAAAGAGGGATGGTGGTGAAATATTCCATTTGAATAATATAATTATAGTTCATGTAAGGTAATTTAATTTTTATAGAATTTTGATTAGGGGAGATGAGGAAAGAATACGAAATTAAAGGAACTCAAAAATAAAAGAAAAATTGAAAAATTCCTCACAAAAATTCGGCAGCCTAACGGTGTCACATAAAAATTCATCAAATAATTTGATGAGAGAAATTGGGTATCTCATCAATCTTAAATAATATTTACATAAAGGGGAATATGTAATTCCATATCCCAACATAATAAAATTTTATATAAAATAGAAAACATAAAATTAACGTTTTAAGAAAAGAGAAGGGTGGTTGATTCTCTTAACTTATAGAGTAATTCCAAAAACATGATGGTTGGGACCTTGGGGGTTTGAGGAAACCATGAAAGGACTAATAGGGAAGTAGAGATACCAGATATTTGAGGATAATTATTTTTGAAATGATATAAAAAGAAGGGGTGAGTGGGTATTTATAGTAAATGAGAGGGAGTTTTTTATTAATTAAAAGGGACACCTAATTAGTGTTTTTTGAAACACCATGGCCTTCCCCAAGGTATTTGCACATGTTTTTATCCACTTGAGACACTTCATGTAATAGTTTACTATAAATAAGTCGATCAGCCTTTTATATTATCTATTAAATCATTATGATGTCATTAAACTACTAAAAACTCAAAACTGTATTTTTACTATTCACGAAAAATTCAAGTATTTTAGAAAAATCCAAAAAATTCACCCTAACCATTTTTTGATGTGTAGAATTAAAAATGAACTCTATTTTTTGGAAAAAAATCTATGTATTTTTAATTTAATTTTTAAATAAAATCATAATTTATTCATAAATAACAATTTAAAATCTATAACTCATTCTTTTAACACCTTGAAAAATTAATCAACATCTCATTACTCTATAACCTTAAGAAAATAATATAATAATTTGGTTTACTATTTATAAGGAACATATTACTATTCATAAGTGTATGTTACTATTCATTAATAAAACAAGTTGGTTCTATCAAACTCCAAATACCTTACTGATCAAAACTGTAGATGACTATTATTTTTGAAACTCATAACATAGAAGTGGAAAATTTAAGTTTAATGCATAGGTTATAAGTTTATACTATAAAGTTTTGTTTCATAGAGACTTAGTGCTTCATGCAATATAGGCAATCTAATAAATAGAAGGTATTTAAAAAGAACATACCATAAAATGTTTGTGCGTTACATTATTCCCTCCTTTAAAAATTTCATCCTTGAAATTTTATGTATAATTCTCCCTAAAAAGATGTGGGTGGTTATTATTCATTACATACTCAGGTTCCCATGTTGCTTAATCCATATTATGGTTCCTATAAAGAACCTTTACCAGATGAGTCGTCTAATTTTGTAATACTTGTTCTCTGGTATCAAGAATCTTGATATGATCATCACAATAAGACAGATCAAGCTCAAGTTTTCATTCTTCATAGGTGAGTACATGTGTTGGGTCTATAATGTATTTCCTTAACATTGATATGTGGAAAACATTTTGAACATTGAAGGGACTTGGCGGAATTTCAAAACGGTAAAATAAAACTTCAATTCGATCTAGAATTTTAAAAGGTCTGATGTAGCTGGGACTTAATTTACCCTTATTACCAAACTGTATAATACTATTCCATGGAGATAATTTTAATAAAACCCGATCTCTTTCTTGAAATTCCAAATCCATCACTCGTTTATCATCATAGATCTTTTTCCTACTTTGAGCTGTTTTAATATGAGTTTGGATAATATTCACCTTTTCTGTTGTTTCCTCAACAATATTTGGGCCTACGATCTTTCTTTCACCCACATCATCCCATCAAGTTAGTGTACGACATCTCTTTTCATATAATGCTTCATATGGTTCCATCTTAATACTTTAATGGAAGCTATTGTTATCGTAAAATTTTATGAGAGGTAAATACTGATCCCACATACATTGAAAGTCAAGTGAATAATACCCTAACATGTCTTCCAATGTTGGAATATTCCATTTTGATTGTCCATCAGTTTTTGGGTGGTAGGTAGTGCTCAAATGAAGATTAGTATCGAGGGACTTCTAAATAATTTTCTATAATTATGATGTAAAATGGGGATCACAATTGGAAACAATTGATTAGGGTACACCATGAAGTCTTAAGACTTCATTAATATATAGTCTTGCTAAATGTTCAAGTGGTAAATATTATCTTATAGTATGAAAATGTGACGATTTTTTAAAATGATCAACAGTGACCCACATCACATAATTATTTCTTGGAGTCTTTGGTAGCCCCATGACAATGTCCATCGTAATATCATCCCATTTACACAAAGGTATAGGAAGGGGTTTCATGACTCCTCCAGGATGTTGTCTTCCAGTCTTCACCTATTGACAAACCAAAGATCTTGACACATAATCAGTAATCTCCCTTTTCATGTGGTCCCACAAAAAAGTTTCCTTTAGATCTCTATACATCTTTGTTATACCAGGATGTATAGAGAAATTAGAGGTATGAGAATCATCCAATAGTCCCCTATTTAGTTCAGGAATAGCAGGAACACAATGCCTCTTTACAAATTTCAAAATTCCACCTTCATATAAGAATTCAATCAACTTCCCATCATTTACATCTTTAATTTTATTTGGAAACTCCTCATCATTAGTTTGAGAAATTTTTATCCTTTCTAGTAAATAAGTTTTGGAAACCATTTGAAAATGCAGTGATGTGTTACCTTCCATGATAATTCCCATATCGATATTTACTATATCCATGAATACATGATCCCTTTCAACTATAATATTTTTTATAATTCCATAATACTTTCTACTCAAAGAATCATCCACCTTAATTTCCTTTCCCTGGTGGTAGTGTATTGTGAAATCATAATCCTTGAGTAGCTAAATCCATCTCCTTTATCTCATGTGGAGTTATTTATGTGAGAAGATATATGTCAAACTCTTATGATCTGTATATATCTCACATTTTTTTCCATATAGGTAATGTATCCAAATCTTCAGAGAAAATATTACCGTTTCTAACTAAAGATCATGAGTTGGATAGTTTTGTTCATGAATATTTAGCTGCCAAGATGCATAGGCAATCAATATATCATTCTACATAAGTACACATCCATTTCCTTTGCTTGATACATCACTATAGATCACAAATCAATCATTACCTGATGGAAGAGCCAATATTGGATCATTCACTAATCTTATCTTCAATTCTTGAAAACATTATTCACATTTCATTGTCCATATGAACTTAACTCCTTTTGTGTCATCTTGGTCATTGGGTTGGCTAAACAAGAAATTTTCTGAATGAAACGCCGATAATAACCTACTAAATCAATAAAACTACGTACCTCAGTTATGTTCATTGGAGTAGGCCATTCTTGAACAACCTTTTTCTACATATGATCAACAGATATTTCATCCTTATAGGCAATATGGCCAAGGTAGGAAAGTGACTGAAGACAAAATTCACACATGCTAAAATTTCCATATAATTCAATTCTTTTAAGACTTTTCAGAATAATCCACAAGTGATTCTCATGGTCTTCATATCTTTTGAATTATACCAAGAAATCATTAATAAAGACTAAAATAAATTCATCAAGATATTCCTTGAAAACTCTAATAATTAGATCCATGAAAATAGAGGGTACATTAGTAAGTCCAAAAGGCATCACTATATTCTCATAATGATCATACTTGGTTTAAAACACTATCATTGGAATATCTTCCTTCCTCACATACAACTGATGTTATTCAGATCGAAGGTCAATCTTAGAAAAATATTGTGCTCCATGAATTTTATCAAATTAATATTCAATTATTGGTAAATGATACTTATTATTTACTGTAATAGCATTTATTTTCTTGTAATGAGTGCATAGACTCATGGATTAATCTTTCTTCTTGACAAAGAGGACAGGGGATCCCCATGGAGAAATACAAGGTTGAATCAATCCTTTGTCACTAAATTTCTTTAGTTGTTTATTTAGCTCCACTAATTCTCCAGTGGCCATTTCATAGGGAGTCTTTGATATAGATCTTGAACTAGTAATTAAATCAATAGAGAACTCAAATTCCCACTCTGGAGGATGTCCAGGTAAATCATCTAGAAATATGCCAATGTATTCTTGGACTATATTCACATCTTCAATTTGAAGATTTATTTACTCACACATAGATATTGGGTTCTCTTCCTATCCAAGAATTGAATGTAGTAGAGCTACTGGGGGTGGATCTAAATAAGAATCTGATGTTGAGGTTTCTTCTCTAAAGATGAGGGATTATACACCATTTTCATGAATTGTAACTTCATTATTCTTGCAAATGATCTTCACATCATAATTTGATAGCCAATTCGTACCGATAATTATATCAAAGTCAATAATTGGTATGATGATAAGGTTAGAAACTAAATAATGTTTATGTTTCATTATGGGGACTGATCGATATGCCTTTGTTGCAATGATACATCCTCTAAGAGTGTTTACTAGTAACCCCTTTATTAAATCAAATTGGATATGTATAATTTTATTGGAAAAATAGGAAGATATAAATTAATGTGATGATAAAGAATCAAATATTTCATTGGATGAATTTAAGGAAATAATTATATTACCTTCCACCACATCATTTGGAAATTCAACCTCTACTGTAGTAATTGCATATGCTTTGCCTTGATCTTATGGCCTTTTCTGAGGAAAGTTTCCTTGGTGATGAGGACACATATTTTCATAGTGTCCCATATCTCTAAAATTATATCATTTAACAACATCAAAATTTTTATACTCCTTGCATTCATTAGATCAATGAACCTTTTCTTAAAGCTTATAGTAGGCTCCCATGCCTTTCAAGCATTTCCTGGGATGATTCATTCCACAGTTCTCGCATAATGGGAATTTCTTCTTTCACTTATTCTTCTTTGGAACTCCCCATTTTACATGGTTAATAGAGTAGTGCTTCTTATCTTGGTTTCCCTTGAACAAATTTGATCTAGCAAATTCCTTCTCTATTTTTATGGCACATGATAAATTTTCATCATATGATGAAAATGCTTGAAAAGATAGTACCCTTAGAAGACTTGGCTTAATACCTTCAAAGAAATGAAAAATCATGTCTTCTGAGTCTCGTACATAATATATGGCATAACTGTCTTGTCTTGTGAAGGTATCCTCATACTCTGCAACACTGTCTTCTTCCCTTTGCTTTAAGGTAAGTAATTTCCTCTTCACTTTAGTTCTTTCCTCACAAGGGAAATATTTTTCAAAGAATATAACCTTAAAAGAACTCTATTCCATATATTCTATTTCTTATTCTTTAGTGGTATTCTAGATCAAGGACCACAATTGATCAGTGTCACCCTTGAGACAATATACTACCAGCACTACATTTTCATTTTCATTGCATCTTAATGCTATGAATATTATTTCAAGGTACTTGATTCACTGCTCAACTACCACTAGATTAGTAGTCCCACTAAATGATAGGAGATTCTACTACATGAAATGATCCAACATAGTTGTAGCATGGTTATTCGTCACAGCCTGAGTATGTTGTCCCAATATGGTCATGATCTGATCCACTCCAACATTGAATGTGTTGACTTTCTTAGTGGGAAAATCCCTACATTTCCCATGAGTATAGATTCCCCTTTTTCCATTTGGTTTTATCTCTAAATAATGGAATATAGTAGATTATCTAATGAATCATAATTTATAATATTGACTATAAAATTACTTATCATAAATTAAAATTTTATGGAATGCTAATCTTATAAACATGGTTTCTCTAAGGAAAAATTTACATTAAAATCATTCATAATGGCCTATAAAGAAAATATGATTTATCCAAGTCATATCCCCTAGTATTTTCAATACCACGATTGTAGAAATTCCCATTTTCATGTACCAGGATACCCCGAGTCAAGCCTAAAACTCCTTGTCAGAGTTTTGACTCCTAGGTACTTCTGTGCCAGAGCCACCTCTACCACTTTGTATCCATACATGGATGTATTTGATAGAATAAGACACATCATCTATCCCTTATCAAAATTCCAAGACGTTATTATATGTTTGTCCTCAAATACTACCTTAGGTATTTGTTCCCTAATCTACATTTTCTAATCTAGTTTTCAAGATTGCAACTACACTTCCTTTGATACCATCTATAACACCCTGACCCCTCTAGGATGGAGCCAGTGCATTACTTATTACATTGACATGATTAAAAGGAATGAAATCTCAAAGAAATTATTAGTTTTTAGGTCTGTAAGAAACTAGATACATATATTTAAGTCAATTTACGTTTTTAAAGGTAACAAAATACAATACATAACAAAAACTAATAAACTACAACCACATGAGCTCAATAAATAGTCTCATATTCATAACTTTTTGAAGGTAAAAAAATTAAATAGGTGAGCTCAAATTCTTAGTAAGGATTACATATAGTGGAATCATGAATCAATAATGAGTGAATCATAAAAAAGTAACATAATCAATATGGAATGGTGAATAAATGGAAAACAAACATCGTTAATAAACTGAGTATGAAACTGCATCCATAGATTATTTCATAGTGAAAAACTCATGGATTGTAATAAATGAAAATTAATAAAGAGATATGATTATTAGTTGGATGACATGTATTTGGAACATGAAACCACTATACCATTTAAACACTTTAAGTCTGTGGGTAGAATCCCATCTGATTTTTTGTAACAAACTTGAAGGGTTTGTCGCCAAATGATATGTCTCACGAGACCTGTCGATGCATCAAGAGGATATAGAAGTCCCCACCCAACACTGGAATTCTAAATAATTCTTTATACATAGATTTAATACAATTAAAATATTCCTTCTCAATATCCGTATAGATTATAGGATACTGATTCATCAATATTTCCATAGTTAAAGCAACATTCCAAAACACTGTATGTAAAAGGGTATACAGATTAATACAATAATCATATCCATGAAACCAGAATATGGATATATAATATATTTTCAATTTCAAATGAAAAAATGATCTCAAAATGGGTATTAGATACACCACATAAGAAATATTAGTTTCATGATACCAAGAAGGTCTCAATGAAATGGAAATTGGGACAAAGTCCCTTACCATATTGTAATCAATTAAGTCATATGAAAAAAACTTAATAAACATAAAATGAATAATTGAATACCATGAATATAAATTAAATCATGATATGATATTAAAAATGGAAGAACACATACACTACATACAAGAAATAAGTGGTGAACAATGGAAATCTCAAGGAAATAGAAGTGAGATGAGAAACCCCTTACCTTATGCTAGAGTGTGTTCTTAGATTTTTTTAATGACCTGAATAATAAAATTTAGCTTCATTAATTAATAATACCAGAACATCCTATACATTTTATTCATTTATTATAACCTTATTAGGTTCATTCATGGCCCTTTTTATGGTTTTAAGAGGTTCAATTTTATTGTTTTGGAAGCATTTTGCTTACTTGGCTTTCATGATCTGTTTAATTGTATTCACGAATGGAAGTCCATTTTATGTGTGGTTAAACATCCATAATTGTTAATATATCTTATTAAAAAAATTTAATAGATATTAATTATCTCATAATTATTTTTCGGTATATACCATGATGAATATTTATTAGTTAAAAGTTAATTACAAACGTTTGGATTAACTTGGCGGTTTTGTACATAATGAACTTTTTATGTATTATTATTTTATATTATGAGTGTGTAAGGATTACAAAACATTGAATAAGTTAAAATACGTATATAATGATCTGGATCAACCATTAAAAAGGTTTCATGACTAGTCTTGAAGATATTAATATAAATTGAGAACTCGTCGTCCTTGAATGTGATAAATTAACACATCTCGGATGATGTTTTCATTTTTAGTATAAGAGGAGGGGGGGAAAGAGATGATGATGAAATAATACATTAGTATAATATAATTATAGTTCATGTGAGGTACTTTAATTATCATATCATTTGAATTAGGTTATATGAGGAAATAAGAATAAAAGAAACGAACTCAAAATAAAAAAAAATGAAAAATTCCTCATGAAAATTCGGTAGCCTAATGACATTACTTAAAAATTCATAATATAGTTTGATGAGAGAAATGGGGGTCTCCAATCACACGTAAATAATATGGAAAGATAGGGGAATATGTAATTCTATATCCCAACACAATCCAATTGAAAATAAAAGAGAAAACATAAAATGAAATCTTTGAGAAAAGAGAAGCGTGGTTGATACTCTTACCTTTTAGAGTAACTCCCAAAAATGATGTTTGGGACCTTGGGGGTTTGAGGAATCCTTGGGAGGACCATTAGAGAGGTAAAAATACCATATATTCAAGGATAATGTGTTTTAAATGAAATAAAATGAATGGTGTGAGTGGGTATTTATAGTAAATGAGATGGAGTTTTTTATTAATTAAAAGGGACACCTCATTAGTGGTTTTTCGCAAAACCATGAGCATGCCCATGGTTGTAAAATTTTGGGAAAAATCATGTCATATGTTACTATACATAATTCTACTATACTTTTATATTAATTGTTACATCATTAGGATGTAATTAAACTACCGAAAACTCAAAACTATATTTTTACTATTCATGAAAAATTCAGGTCTTTTAGAAAAATCCCAAAATTCACCCTAACAATTTTTCAATGTGTAGAATTAAAAGATGAACTCCATTTTTTGAAAATAATTTTCTAAGTATTTTTAATTTAATTTTAAAATAAAATCATAATTTATTTAAAAATAACAAATTTAAATCTATAACTAATTCTTTTAACACCATGAAAAATTAATCAACATATCATTACCTTATAACCTTAAGAAAATAAAATAATAATATCATTTACTAGTTATAAGGGTCATATTAATATTATTTTTACTATTCATAAGGGTATGTTGATGTTCTTCAAAAAAAACAAGTTGGTTCTATCAGACTCTAAATACCTTACTGATCACAACCACAGATGCCCATTTTTTTAAACACAGAACACAAAAGTGGAAATTTAAGTTAATGGATAGGTTATAACTTTCTCCTATGATGTTTTATTTCATAGAGACTTAGTGCTTCATGAAATATAGGATATCAAATGAATATAAGGTATTTAAGAAGAACATACCATAAAATGTTTGGGGCGTTACACTTTAGCCTTCAGATCAGATAATGAAAAAATAACATAGAAAAACATATTACCAAGAGATATGATTTTCTATCCACCAAAGCCCCTAAAATGGAGAAGATGACTTCATAGATCCTCAATATTCCATGGATTGGACCCCTTTCGGATCACGAACGAAGCAATTATCAAATGTTTTCACTCTGAAATTCATTGTGAGATAATCTAATGATTTAATTTGTTGTTCTCAAGTGAACCATTTTTTGTAATCCTTCCATTAGAAGAGGTCCAAAAACAAAAATCATTGAAAAACCTAGAAGAAGAGCTACAAACACTATTTTATTCATCATTTCAAGCCAAGGATGGATCACCATACACTGCAATATTCTCATCACCAAGGGAAACTTCAATGCCACCAGATTTTGAGCTAGTTCCATCCGAGCTCAACTTTATAGAATGACCAGTATTTGATGGAGTTTAGACTAGGACCACATTTAATGATGAACCAGATCCATCAGTATTTTTCAGGGAATTAACAAGAACTCTTATAGAGTCAATATTTGAGTAGATATCTAGGGTTTCCTCCTAGAATCCCTCAAGGTGACACAAAATCACTCCTGAACACTGACTTATTACCCTCTATCCTTTGGGTCTTTTCCCTCAAGGGAAATGATGTATCTGGCTTCCACCCTTCCTCAACTATGGACTCTCCATAGACAAACTCTTGAGTCATCATATATTTTCAAACATTACCCTCATGTGATCCGCCTAGTGAAATCAGACCCTTATGATTGTTTCATCATAATCCATCAAGTCTAAACCCTTACTACATTGTCGAAACTAATTTCTGAGGCCGAGTCACCATTGGTCAAAGGACTAAAATACTTATTCTTCACAGGCCACCGAAGAATAATACAAATTGTTAAATAAATATATATAATTATAAATAAATATATATTTATTTAAATAATGATAAAATTATGATAAATATATTAATTAGTATGATGAATGATAGGTTTTGACATGTGCTCTATTATTAGTGAATCTAATGGAGAATTAACCCTATATTATACAATGACATTTTCTCATGATTTAGTGGTTGGTCTTGATAAATGACTTATTGGAGGAAGTTTGGATAATCGACTATGTATTGCTAACACACACGAGGAGGGATATTTTTAAGTGAACCAGGAAGAAGACTCTGAGGTTGGCTCTTGGACCTTTTCATATTATCATGGTTTAATCAGTAAGATTATTAGAAATGGTTTGACGGTCCATGTTGAAGATAATTCTAGTGCATTCTCCAAAATATTGGATATTTTCAAGAACTCAATAGTTGAACATCTCATACTTTCCAAAGGAGAAATGTCATGGAGCTAGGACGTACTAGTACGTAGAATCTCAGTAATTTATTTTCTTTCAAACTTGAATTGTGTTTCATTAGGGAATAGATTCTATCACTACCTCTTTTCATATGATATTCTCAAGAAAAATCCTTGGAGACTTGGATATATCTACTTGAATTCAAGTCTATTTCAGTTCTAAGAGTGGTTGTTGAATTATAACATATACAATGTAAAGAATACATCTTCATAGATTTGGATTTTTCTTTAAGGTCTCAATTAGGTTTTATAGCATCCAAAAAATTATTATGACATTACTACATTCATTGGGGTTCCTATTAATCTTGAAAAAGAAATTAAAATGGTTAGATTTGGAAATTATATCAGGATTCTAGTGGAGATTGATCTTTGTGAGACCTTCATTGACCATTCAATTATATCAACATTTCTTGATGAGATAAATATTAGAGTGGAATATGGAAAGCTTCCAAATCTTGGTGAAGAATGTAATTTAGTGGGACACCTGAATAAAACATGTCGTCGATTTCTTGTTTTCTTGAAATATTTAATGCGAGGGCACATAGAAAACTTTTGTAAGAGAAAATATAGTGCATCCAAGACTAGGGAGCCTATGATATATGTTGGAAATGATAATATCCTTGGGAATTCAACCACAATGGTGTGGGTGCCTACATAGGATGGAATCAGTTCATATTCCAAGGCTTTGAAGCGAGGACTGAGCATAATCCATGATGAATTTGATAATGTAAATAGGTTTTGTCCACCTGGATTACAACAACATACTATAAAAGAAAATTGTTTTGCAGCCTTAATAGAGCTTCCCTCAAGGTTTCGTGTAGGGTATTTCTTATCACAATCATGGGAATCCTCAAGAATTGGTGGATGGTGTTGTTGGTATCTTGGTGGAATGTATAGAGAATTCCCTAAACCATTCAAACTATGAAAAATATATTCAAGACTCTATTGATTGTTATCTATTTCAAAAGAGGCATTTATTTACCTCCAGTCTGTGGAAGGGGAAACACAAAGTGGATAACTCACCCTCACTTTAGACTTACAAAGGACTATCAAAGTGTGCAGTGGAGTTTTTGATCCAAAGTACTAGGCTGACAAAATCAGTCAATTCTGCTATAACTCTTACTACAAATCCTAAAGATGGGGTGAAACACCTTTCTTCCACCCCTGACCACGGGAAGATCAAAGGTTCTATAGTTAGTCACCATGGAAGAGTTATGGTTCCACTAGATTCTAATAAAAAAATATTTTAATTTTCTTAATATTTTAAATAGGCCACAGATAAAGGAGGTTTTCCTTATAAATTTGGAAATGATCCTAGTTATATATGATCTGAAGGATAGTCCCTAGATACTAGGATTTTAAAGTAAAGCTGTAATTCTAATTTGAGGGTGTTATCAGAGGACATGAGTTAGGCTGTTGAATAGGATCCTTGGACCATTAAGGATCCCACCCAAGTAGACAACACTTTTGTTCCTCATGAGGATGATGGGACATGGAAAAAACCCAAAAACTGGAGGAGGGGCTATCAACAAAGAGGTAGGGGTGATGTATAATCCCATATATGATTATATTTTCTTTTTCTTGGGAAATTGTCTGCCTTTTTCTTTATGGTAGTATTTGGTTACTAGTTTATGTTTTTCTTCCCCATTTATATTGTTTTAGTTTTATTTTCAATAAATTTTGGGACCATGGTCTATAAATCATGGTTCGAAACATATTGATTATAATAAATATATTTATTATTTATATAATTATATAAATATATATTATTTTTTTAATATATATAATTATATAAATATATATAATTATATGGGGATGCAGTGTCAGGAGATTCTCTCTACATCATGATAGTGATTAGGGTTGTGGATTTATGGTGACTAATCTGGATGAGTTATTTGATCCCAAGGATTTTTTTGTTGGCCCTTTAAGGACCCTGACTAATATGGTTAACTCGAGTGAGAAATTGAAAATTGCTCGATAGGGTTTTATGCATGAGATGATGTGACCCAAATGCATCTACATCAGGAATAAAATAGAACCTCCCTTGCTAATAAGTATCATAATTGTTGATTTTTTTCTGATCTAAATGGATAATCCAAAGCAGTGTAGAAACAAATTTTTAAAAATAGATCATTGGCCTTTATGGAGGCAAATAAAAAAATTATAGAAGATCTACTTGAATAATGTAAATATCTGATTATTGGGATACTCACGATGGTAACCAATGATCATCAATGGAAGTTAGATGATCTTTGAAAGAATATGAGAAAGGTACGTGGCTTTGATTATTGGTGCATGATTTTTTTTGGTAAGGGTTTTTTTATTTCATGTTCCCTTATGATGATCTCAAATATTGCTATGGCGATGTGGGTTCATCTCCCTGAAACCATGAAACATAAGGTTTCAGGATAGGGATCTCCTCATTGATCTATCCAAGGTCAAAAATTCTACTACGAATGTTTGGATTCAGATCAGGGGTCTCATTTTGTTTTTATGTAAGTACCATGTCCTCTGGGATAACACATCTGTAGTGGGAATTCCTATTAAAATTGATGATGACATGGAGTGAGCTATATATGGTTATTTTGAATGGTTTTTTATTGAAATTGAAATTTTATCACCACTAATTAAGGCCATCTACCTTGTTTCTGGTAATTTTAGGCAAGAGATATCAGTTGAGCTTGAGAGGAAACCTATTTTCTGTAGAAAATTCCCATGCATTGGACATTCACCCAATCAAAGTTTTAGGAACCTATTTTTTGATAATTAAAAAAAGGTTGGCCACAATATGAGCAATTTCAAAATAAAATTGCATGTGGAGGAAGAACGTGTGAGAAAGAGTATGAAACAATAGTTAGTTCGAAGTCATTAAGTAGGCAAGAACTCAATTGTAAATGTGGTTGGGGATCATTTCACTTTAGCCCCATTAGTTAAGAACATAGAATTTTTAAAGAACCATGATGTATCTGTTGATGAAATAATGGTTCAAGGAGAGGCATCAATTTTGAAATGGGGTGACATGATTGAAATCCCTAAACATCATGGTATTATGTGTTTTTTTGAAGGCGATTTAACTCTACTAATGGAGGAACAATTCCTCTAAATGTGAATGTTGTATATTGGCATACTGAATCCCAAATGTGGCCACTCATAGGTGGCAAATGAGGTGAAAAAATGGGATGTTGAGACTAGATGTGGATGGGTAGTAGGTTGAGTTGTAATCTAGGATTATTCGAGATGTGGAGACTGATTTGGTTTTAGATCAATGTGCAGGCCTAAACACTAGGCATGAATCTATTATGGGTGCCTCTACAGCTTTTACAGCAGAGGTAATGGATATAGTGTAGGCTTGTTTCATTGGGGGTCAGGCTCCTGACATAGGGGTTGTTCGGTCTAGACATAAATCAGAGAATATTTAGGTTGGTATTAGTGGGAGTAAGGGTGTGGTTTCACCCAAATCTGACCATATACATGCCCTTGTAAGGGGTAGCTACAAATTTTTATCTTCTAAAAAGAAAACCATCACTATGGATGAAGAAGGATTCTGACTGGTCTCCTACAAAAAATACTCACAAACGGAAGAATCTCAGGGGTATGATATACCACTTTTCACTGATATACAAAAGGATGACCATGAAGAGTCTACTGGAATGGGTTCTACTAGGATTCTTAATCAGGATGCTGAAACTCCTTTGCAGGGGGAATAGTCTTGGACTCCGATGAACATGAAGTGGTCTTATCCACCCCACTTTATTGACCTAATGAAATATTATTATTTCTATTTTGGAAAGGCCTCAAATGAGGAATATGATACAACAAGAGTAAAAGACTCTATTATCATACCTCTAGAGGATCAAGAAGGATAAAATACCATTGAAGGCCTCAGTAAAAAAGTGAAAAAATCATTTCTTCACTACTTGGAGTCATTTATTATATGATGGAGTTGGATGTATTTGCTTTCATTGACTATTTAACAATTCATAAGTTTTTATCAATAAAAATTGAGGATGGATTTTGATCCAATCCACAGATGGAATTTCATGATCTATCTTGAAAATTCTAGGTTTTCTCCACTATGAAGGACTTTTTTGAATCATTATCAGATAAAGAATATGAGGCCACACAAAGGAAAAAACATGGAGGATAGGTAGACATACAAAGGGTAGAGGAATATATCCAAGGAATTTGGGATCCAGAGTGACTTGGATGGATTAAATTAGTTTAATAGGCTTTTTTTCAACTAATGTGGGCCTTTTATACCTCATTTGACCCACATGCTCTCTTATACTCTTTCCTATTACTAATAAGTTTGGGGTCATGGGTTTAGTTTCCAAATCTATGACTAAGATGTTTTGGTATATAATTATATAAATATATATAATTATATACAAATATTTATAATTATATAAATATATATAATTATATACAAATATTTAGAATTATATTCAAATATTTATAATTATATACAAATATTTATAATTATATACAATTTTTTAAAATATATTTATTTATAATTATAAATATAAATAAAAAATATATTTATTATATTTATAATTATATAAATATATATAATCATGTAAATATATGTAATTATATAAATAATTATAATTATATAATTATAATTATAATATTATTCAAATATTTTTAACTATATTTATTTATAATTTTACATTCTTATATTTCTTTATAATTACATGAATTTAAATATTTTAATTATATAAAATATATTATTAAATATTTATCAGTGCTATGAAAATATTGATAAAGAGGGATTTTATGATCACATTTTTATTTTAGCGCTGTTAATCCTTCTTTATAAGTGTTTTTTAGATGCATCGATAAAAAAATTACGATGCTATATAAATTTAACCGTAACCGAATGTGATTCATTCATGCCCTCAAGCTCCCATTGAAGTGAATCCCTCACCATCGCTCTCCCTCCCTCATTACTAATCTCCCACTCCACCACTCGCCCTCTTGGTCATCATGGACCGCTGCCGCTCTCCCTCCCTTGTTGCCACTCTCCCTCACCTCTTCCCTCCATCCCCCATTGCCTCTCTCCCTCCCTCACCATTCTCCCTCCCTCATTGTTTCTCTCTCACACTCATTGTTTTCCTCCATCCCTACCATTTTCATCTGTTCTCTCCCTCCCATCCACCATCATTGCCGCTCTCCCACCATACCACAGTCACCACCGCGATCCCTCCCTGTCACCACGTGCACTGCCACTCTCTCTCACCATTATGCACTCTTCCTTACGTACCTCTCGAATGAACTAACATTCAACATTAAAGGTTTTAACATTTATAATTTTTATTTGAGTGATTTTAATGTTTTACCAATTTATTTTAATGTCATGTCACTTCCTATATGCATTTGGAAGGAGTATGAAAATTCAGGTGACTCACACTTGTCATACATGACATTTCGCCACCAAAACTTGTTGGTCACCCAAATTTTGCCACTTATTCTAAAACATTTCTAAGAACATCTGTTGTGACCTAGATTTTTAATATATAATTATATATATATATTAATTTTCAATTAGTATAGAAATAATATAAATGTTATACTTTAAACTAGTTTTACATATTACTAATTTTTATTTTAATAATATTAGTCTATATGAGATAATATGTTGTTATCCACATTAATTATTTTTAATATGTGTATATATTGTATAAGGTGATTATATTTACATATAAATAATTTAAAAATATATTATTAATCATAAAATCATATTTTATATCTTCTCATATTAAATTTATTTATTTATATTTGTATAATAAATATATATTTATAGTTTTCATGTATATATATAAATTTTATGATTTCTGTGTATAATAATTTCTCAAATTGTTACTTTATAGTACAATATATATTTACATTTTTTATATGATACTTATTATGCAATACAATTTTTTAAATAAAGTGTTTATGTTGGTCATTTCTTGAGTTAAATAATATACTGGATTTTTAAAGTGAGACAAAGTTATTATTATTAATAAAGTCTCATTTATGTATTTTAACTTAATATTACTTTCATATGTATATAAATTTTTATCTAATGGGATATTTTAATGATTTTTGAAGTGTTTATAAATTAAATTTATGGCTGTATATTTTTTTCGAGATGTTTTATTTGGAATAAAAAGGTTTTAAGGCTTTTGATGTGAAAAATTTATTTATTTTTGGTTTCAAAGGTTTTTGTATAAATTAATGAGTTTATTTACATTTAATGAAATAAATTTTATTGTTATTGAACCATTTTAGGTTTAATGTCTTATTTGGGTGAGTATAATTTTTTTAAAAGAAATCATTTTATGATATTATAATTATAATTTTTTTATTTTGTGTAAATATAATTGGGTTGTGATTTGTTTGGTTATATGAAAATGGTTTTGTTTATGATTTCATTCATCATGAAATTGTTTTTTTTGGGTAATGAAATCTATTAGGTATGAAAAATCTTTGAGTTATAATGTTTTTGGGTTATTTAATTTAGTATGAAATTTCATATATTAAATTAGTTACAAGATGATTGAGCGGTATAGATTAATTCAAGTGTTATATGGAATTAAAACTGATAATTCATCTTTATAACATGTGTAATATGATTAAATGGTCATATTTTTTATGGGTTTGATTTATTTTTCTTATGAATTTTGAAAATTGCACATTGGGTTGCTGAATTTCAATAAAATTTAAGACATTTTATAATGAAACTGGGGATAGAATGAGTAAAAATGATTAATTTATAATAATAATTTTGTATAAATTTAAACTATATACATTAAATTAAATATATATATATGGATTATGTAAATTATTTTAATGAATTTTTTAAATCACTTTTGTTTAATTTTTTTTTTAAAATTTAAAATTTATAATAATATATTTGTCTTAGTTTAAATTTTATCTAATTTATTTCATTGAAATTATACTAATATATTAAAATCAAGGTATGTGATCAATTTTTTTCCACTACTCCCCCTTGAACATATTTTTTAAAGGCCATACATTGACCCCCTCTATGTTGGGTTCTAATACTAGGGATGTCTCTCTTCAGTTCTGAATTAGTGAAGGAGATGGTATATTAGGTTCATATAATATAGAAAAGATTAATGAAAACCAACTTTAGTAAAAATCATAGCCATTAATAAACAAATTTATGTATTTCAAATCATAACCATTGATAATATTCCCTTACAACAACATTTTAATCATAAGATAAACTTTTTCTTTGAAATTTTTTTATGATATATTTTTTTGTTAAATATTAATATTACTGAATCAACTTGGATGAATATGAATTGAAAATGGATATATGCCAATCACATGAGAAAATAGTATTAGGATGAGGTGACTGAGTTCATCATGTTTTCAAAAGATCATTCATATGACCCTTATCAAGTCCTTTTTCTGTGTCTACATAGTTTTTATTCAAGGCTAATTTGTCTAAAAGAGTTGGAAGAACACTTAATCTATCATGTAAGGGATAAAAGTTATTAATTTTGTATTAAAAATAGGAAAAAATTAATATAGATAGTTATTGGGATAATACTATGTTTTACGGATCATCTGATATGATTATAATTGTGGACAATGATTAAGACCATATCAAGGATTTTATTATAGGTGTGAATGATGATGAAGCTCAAATTGGGGAAATGACAATGATAGTTGAAGTTGAACTTCATGATTTTCCATCATTGTTTGAGAAGTTAAAAAGTTTTAATAATATTACATTGTATGTCGGTTGTACTAAGTATAAAACATTGTCATCCATACTGAAGATGTATAATTTAGAAGCTAGTAATGTATGGAGTGACACTAGTTTTATAGAACTACTTTCCCTCTTAAATGATATTCTCCCTAAACATAACGAGATTCATTTCCAAACAAATGAATCTAAAATAATGTTACGTTCAATGTGTATGAACTCTGAAAGATTACATTCATGTTCAAATGACTATATACTATTTTTCAAGGATAAAAATCACTTAAAAAATGACCACAGTGTGGTGATTCTCAATACAAGAAAGATGAATTGGGTCTTACAAAATTTGTATGGTACATTAAAATCATTACAAGCATTAGTTTACTATATAGAAGTGAGGATACTAAAATTCAGTTTACATGAAACACATATAGTAGAAGTAAAGATTTGAAACTTCATCACCCAACATATAGTCCTCAGTGGAAGAGAGTTGATCACATGTATCTTGAATTTGGAAACAATCCAAGTAACCTTTGTCTTGATCAATCTAAAAATAGAGTGAAAATTTTGTTTTTTAAAGAAACACACACAATACATGGCCAATTATGTTGGTAAATTATAAATTTCCACCATGATTACACATGAAACAAAAATTACTTTTGTTATTTTTTATTATATTAGGATTAAAACAACCATATAATGATATTGATGTTTATTTGGATCCATTCATTGAAGATTTGAGATTATTATGTTATTTGAGTGTTATATTGTAGGATACTTATAGAAATGAATATTTCACATTGAAATCCATATTGTACGGGATGATAAATGACATTTCTACTTATATAAAATTTTCAGCATATAGCATTAAAGGAATATAAGGGTGACCCATTTGTGAACAAGGTACACAATTAATTAGTTTGAAACATTCATTGAAGATTGTTTTTCTTGGACATTGTATATTAATAACCCGATGAAATAAGTACCAATCTTGGAAAACATCATTTAATGGGAGTTCAGAAGAACATACAAAACCATCTCAACTAAAAGTTTATCAACTATATGAGAAAGTAAAAGATATGGACACTATTATTGGTAATCCTTTTTTGATAAACCTTACAAAAACCTGTTAAAAAAAGAGATCATTTTTTTAATTACCATACTATATTTTTTTATACGTCATGAATTTTATTGATATGATGCATGTTGAAAAAATCATTGTGAAAGGTTCATTGGAATATTACTAAATGTATATATGAAAATGAAGGATGAAATTATGGATAGGCTGGACATGATTAAAATGGGAATATATGAAGAGTTGGATCTAATGAAGGGTGAAAAACGTACATTTCTTCCTCCATCTGCTTACACTCTTTCTAGGAAAGATAGATACTAGTTTTTCAACTTCTTAAATGATGTAATGATTCTAGATGGTTATTCATTGAATATCAAAAATATCATGTTGATGACTGATTTAAAGATAAAGGGTCTGAAATCACATTAATTTCATGTTTTGATGTAAGATTTAATTCATGTAGATTTACATTGAATTTTTTCCATGAATGTCAATCATACATTAACCAATCTATATTTATTTTTTAAATCTATACACAACAAATATACAAACTTGGAGAAATTTTGAACTATGGAAAATGAAATTTTTGTCATATTATGTGAATTGGATATGTTATTCCTGCTAAAATTATTTGATATGATGGATAACATGATGATTCATTTGGTGAAAGAGATTCCACTATGTGACTTCTACATTATAGATGGATGTACACCATTGAATGGTATATAAATTTTTTAAAGGTTATGTCAAAAATATAATTTTTCTAGAAGGTTGTATTGCAGAGTGATATGTTGCTGAGGATGTCATTGAATTATGTAATGAATACTTGTATGGTGTGGAAAGAATTGTCCTACCAAAATCTCACCACACCAGGTGGCTTGTGGGTGAAGGAATTTCTAGAATAGACATTGTCACAATAACTATTACATATCAAGAAAAGAATTACCTTTATTTTTTTATAATAGTTTAGTGGTTTCCCCATATGTTTAAATCCACAAAGAAATTCTTAGTAATTTTAATCTATCATGGGATAAAGGATGTATATAAAATACACATAATTAATAGTTTATAGGATGGTTTTGAGACCATATTTTTATGAAGTCATCTGAAATCTAGATTCAATTTTAGAGCAAATTCTATGACTACATAGAAGGACAGTTGTGCATGTATTATCTTATAATTATTATGTAATTAATTGTTATACATTCAATAAAAATGGAAATGATGAATTACAATGAAGAATAGAAGAGGTACACTTCTGGATAAAGTGATTCATGTATATGGTACTAAGGAAGGATATCCACTTATGTTAATATGTCATACTTTGGAATCATTAAACAAATATGGGAGTTGGATTATACAACATTCAAAGTGCCGATTTTTTAATGCATGTGGGTTGATAAAGGGAGTGATATTATAATAGATGAATTGGGATTCATGAAAGTGGATTTCAATAAGGAAGGGTAAAAAGAAATACAATTTATAATGACATAACAAGTAGTATAATTATTTTATGTTCCAGATCCCGCAAACTGAAAGTGGTCAACTATTCTATTATAGACCAAAACCAACAAAGTCTTAGATTTCAATTCTACTAAGGATGAAATTTTCCTTGGTACATCAAAATCATTTCATATTGGCCCTAATATATATGGGGTCTCTCATGATAGAGTAGACCATAATTAATATATTTAGATACTCGATAGGTGGTAAAATCTCTTCAAACTTTAAAAAAAGAGTTCAATAACCAGGATACAACTTTTTTGTAATATAATTTTTGTTACCTTATATTATAATCTTTCCATTGTTTCATTTATGCAATAGAAATTAAATTTTCAAAAACTTCTACAGATAATGATTTTTTCACATGTCGATGCCCCTAATCATGAGAAACAATAGGTTTCTCAACATGATAGTGTTCCCAATATAGAAGAACAACAACCTTCTATACATACTGATACTACCAATCCAAAGGAATAAAATATTTATGATATAGAATCTATGTAAATGATATATTTTGAACAACCAGTGTCCTAGAAAAAATAAGAGTGTCGTAACATGATGGTGTGAGGAAAAATTATTATGGTGAGAAACAAAGGCATCAAATTCACGGTTGGATGGAATGCATGCGACCATCCTTTTAATACTAAAAGTTCCATATTTAGTGTTTATATTGGGCTCACCACTAGCATGTGCCTTCTGATTGATGTAGATTTTTGGTACAATATTGTGCCTGCACTTAAGAAACTAATTTTGGAAGATATTAGGGTAACATTATGATATAATTTTTTATTTTACTAAAAAAAACAAAATAATGAAATTTTTACTTAAACTTTATTATCCCTTGCATAGTTTATTTATAGTATATGAGTTCAAAATGATATTTTTTTTAATGCTCACTAGAAAGTCTCATAGAGGCTTTTTCGGAATTCTTAGGAAGTTTCATCTCAATGACTCTAAAGGAAAAATAAACCAACAAGCACTAAAAATGTATGCACCCCTAATAAACCAACAAGCATTGAATGCATTTATTGGTCATTGTGAGGAGAAAACTTTTCAGGCACATTGTTACATGTATTAAATTACTTGAAAATACATGTATTAATCACATTGATTAAAATTTTTTAATTTATTAAAAAATAAATGAGTGATGAAAATAAGTAACGGGAAGTGAAACCAATACACCCCTATCATAATGCAATAATGGGGTATGCTTCACTTGAAAAAAATAGTCAATATTTTAATTCTATAACAATAATTTTATGTGACATAAAATAATAACATAATTATGTTCTTTATTTATATAAATGTTGAGAAATCCAAATCCAAATCCACTTCTATCCCACATCATATTCTATAAAAGAAGGAACATGTAAATAAAGAAGGGATACTTATAGATGAAAACACACAAAAAGTATGATAATCATGTGTATGTATTACATAATAAAAAATTGTTTTATTTTAAATTGGTGTTACATAATAATTATTTCTTATTTTCAAATATTTTTTATTTAATGTAGACACATGAATCATCATTAGTTATACATGATGAAAAGACACTATAAGTGGCCTTAAATTGGGAAAAAATTATTGTCGTGTCATAGGTGTGGGTTTTGGGGTGTCACCCTAAATATATTTTTAGATAAAAATGAAAAGGTGGATAAAGATAAGAAAATAAAATATTAACAGGAACAATTAGTTTCTTTAGAATAAAAACTAAATTGGAAGTGAAATTTGTCAGAAAATGTTTTCTAATGGAATCAAACATAATAAACACAAGAACAAACACTATATGAAGATCCCTCACCCCCATAATCTTTTAGGCAATCCATTCACCTCAAAGAGTATTCTTAGAAAAGGTAATCAATATTATCATAATTTTTTCTAGGAAATTTGAATTTAGAATACACTGATACCTTTCATATATTGATATTATATAGGGTGAAAATGATTATGATTTATATTTATCAACACCCATCCATCTGCTTGTTTTGAGTTCAACCATATTCATTATCAAAGGAGATAATCTATAGAATAGACAAATTCCAATGGGTCATGTGAGAGTTGGGATTAACGTATCTCCTAATTTGAGAAATTACCTACTTTTTTTACTTAATGATGTAAATATTTATACATTAGAACAATATTTTAAAACATTCGTGGAATGTCCGTTATATCTTTTTTTAAAAATATGTTAACAAGGACGTATTCATTTCTAATTTATTTTTTATGCAAATCCATTAGCAATTAATGAAAAAAGGTATGAACCAATGAATTTTATTATAGCAGGACAATGGGAAGGGGGTGAAATAGAAGGGAAAATCATAATGATCCAAAGGATCAACCAACCAATCAAAAAATGTCTTCAAAAAGTACCTTTACCCTTCCTATTCAATATACACATTTACTATCATTAAAGGTCCGTGCAGATATAATGTTAGTAAGTGGTTCTATGACCATTATTAATTTTGATGAACGGTCTTATAGAGAGTCCATTATAGAATATATTTTTCTTGATAATGTAAATTAAACCCTCATGAATGAATATCTAGGAGTCTCAGTTGTAAATGTAATCATGAGGTGTGTTTTCCTGATTTTTTTGTCCAATAGATAATATACTATATTATTTATAACTGAATAATATTCAAAAAAATATTAGGTTTATATCTCAATACTATTTTAATGGAAACCCCTATGAATAAAAATTCAGACTCCATAGTCCTCACATCACTTATACAAAACTATTTTCATTATAATCAAAGAAAAAATGATGTAATAGTGTAAAAATGGCAATAATGTTTGAATGTAAACATACAGATGATATAATATTCTAAATACCCATGATTTAGGTGTAAATCTCTAGAATTTAATCATATAAAAATATATTTTTATATATTTAATTACTTATTCATTTTTTACGGAGCATTGGTTACTCATTGCAGTCAATTTGGATACTCAAAATATTTATTTTCTAGAGTTAATGCATCGATACCCCAAAAACCAACAACATGTGATGATTTTTATCAATTTGTAATACACTAAACTAAACTTTTTACAAATATAATTCAATTTATATATATTATATTATGTTTTAATGAAAGTTCTATTATGATAAGGTGGTGTTTAAATATAATCAAAATCATAGCATGAGCATTGTCTAAGAGCACAAGGAGCCTATTGACTTCTAAAAGAGGACAATTGTTAGGGTATATATAATGTTATTTCACTATCTAAACATATATCACAATAGATTATTATTTTTCTTAATGTTTCTATAGTTTCCAAAATAAAGCAATGGAACATATTGCGGTTATCGTATTTTAAAATTTAAGAAAGATATTATATACCATTAAAAAACTATCATCTTCAGAGAGGAATTTTCATATATAATTATAATTTCATTTAAAATATTTATTAATACTTTGTTTATTTATATTTTTCCAATACTACTAGTACTTTAGATAGTCCTTGTATTCATAATAGGAAATCCATTTGTTTAAAAATGAATGCACAACATACCTAGTGTGAAATCGTATACATAAATCATTAATAAGTTTCTTCCTACTACTTATTTAGTTGATTTATCATCATTTTATGCCCATTAGGACACGAATTTTATGTTTAGTTTAAAATGAACATTTTAATTCAAAACATAAGTCACATAGTCAAAACTAATAAAATGCATTCATATTGTTTTTATACTTTAGTAAAATGATCCATAAGTCATTTTTCATGAGTATAAATTATTCACACTTCAATCTGACGCATGGTGTGTTTGGTATAAATCCAATTGTGTCTTTTTTATTTAAATTTTACATTTTAGTAAAAGAGAAAAGTGACATGCTTAAAACCAATAGAAAAAATTTGAATTGTTATGATACTTTAGTAAAATTATGTATAATTCATTTTTTATGTGTAGGAATTTTTCACAACTCAATCTGATACATGATGTGCACGATATAACTAAAATTCATCATTATCAATTTAAAATTGACATTTTAGTTCAAAACATGTGTTACTACCTAAAAATAGAAAAAATATGATTGTATTGTCTTGTTACATTGGGAAAATAATTCATAAGACATTTTATACATGTAGGAATTGGTCTCACATAAAACTGACACACGATGTGACTAGTATGACTCAAAGTGCATGTTTTTCATTTAAAATGAAATATTATTAAAAAAGAAAAGTTACCTACTCAAAACCAATAAAACACATTCATATTATTTTTATAGTTTATGAAAAAAAATATATGAGTCATTTTTTATGCAAAGGAATCATCTTCACCTCAATTCGATGCATGATGTGATCGGTATGGATCCATGTAGGGATTTTTATTTAAAATTGACATACTTGTAAAAAAGAAATTCTAAAAAACTAGAAAACGCATCGAATTTTTTATACTTCATAAAAATGATCTAAATGTAATTTGTGACATGTAGGTTTTAGTCTCACCTCAATCTGATGCATGATGTATTCGGTATGACTCAAAGTGTTTGTTATGAGTCCAAAATTGACATTTTAGTTCAAAACATGTGCCACTCATTGAAAACTAAGAAAATGTTCTTGTATTTTATAAATAATTCAGAAAAATGACTCATAAGTAATTTTTTATGTGTAATAATTTGTCTCACATCAAACAAACATACGATGCGATTGGTATGACTCAAAGTGCATGTTTTTAATTTAAAATGGAATTTTAGTACAAAAGACAAGTGATATACTTAAAATTGAGCAAACACATTCTGTTTATTTCAATACTTTGTGAAAATGATTTATAATTCATTTTTTATGTTTAGGAATTTGCTTCACCTCAATCCAATGCATGGTGTGACAAGTATAACTCCAAGTGTGAATTTTTATTTAAAATTGAAATTTTAGTTAAAAAGAAAATTAACATACTCACAACTAAGAAAAAAACATTTTAGTTGTTTTGATAATTTAGTTAATTGACCTTTAACTAATATTTGACATATAGAAATTATTCTCACCTCAATCTGATCCATGATGTTCTCATTATGACTCAAAGTTTCTGTTAGCGGTTTAATATTGGAATTTTAGTTCAAAATGACTGTCACTCACTGAAAAAAATACACTTGGAATTTCTTAAAAGTTTGAGATAACGATTCATAAGTCATTTTTTATGTTTAGGAATCAGTCTCACTTCATGTTGACACATGATGTGATCAATATGTCTCAAATTGTGTTTTCAGTTTAAAATAGAATTTTAGTAAAATACACAGGTGAAATACTCAAAATTTAGAAATTGAATAGTACTTTTGTAAAGTAATCCATAAAAAATTCATGAAATGTATGATTCAGATAGACCTCAATCCGACACATGGTGTGACTAGTATGGCTCAAGGTGTGTCTTTTTATAAAAAATTTACATTTTAGTAAAAAGAAAAGTGACATATTCAAAACCGAGTAAACACATTAGGATTTTTTTGATTCTTTAATAAATTGATCCATGAATCATTATTGATGTTTAGGAATCATCTGCAATGAAATATGATACATGGTGTGCCTGGTATGAGTCAAAGTATCCATTATCAGTCCAAAATTGGCATTTTAGTTCAAAACATGCGTCACTCACCAAAAACTGAGAAAACAAACTCAAATTTCCTTGATCATTAAGAAACATTATTCATAAGTAATTTTTAATGTGTAGGAACCAATATCATGTCAAACCAACACATGATGTGACTAGTAGGACTAAATTTTTTTGTTTTCAGTTTAAAATGACATTTTAGTAAAAAAACACAATTAGTATACTCAAAACTGAGAAAACACATTCAAAATGTTTGAATAATTTAGGAAAATGATCCATAATTCATTTATAATGTGTAGTAATTTTTTACACCTCAATCTGACTCACAATGTGACCGATATAACTCCAATTATGTCTTTTTATTTAAAAATTACATTTTAGTAAAAATGAAAAGTGACATACTCAAAATTAAGAAAACATATTAGGATTCTTTCGATATTTTCTAAAAATAATCAATAATTTATTTTTGATGTATAGGAATCGAACAAACCTCAATCCAATACACAGTGTTCCTGGTATGACTCAAAGTGTGTGTTATTAGTTTAAAATTGGCATTTTAGTTCAAAACATGTGTTACTCACTAAAAACCAATCAAACAAACCCAAATTTTCTTGATAATTTAGGAAAATGATTCACTGGTCATTTTTGACATGTAGGCATTAGTCTCATGTCAAACCGACACACGATGTGACCAATATTACTTAAAGTGTGTGTTTTTAGTTGAAAATGACATTTTAGTAAAAAACAAAAGTTGAATAATAAAAACATAAAAAATTCATTTTTATTATTTTTAAACTATAGGAAAACCATCCATCAATCATTTTTGATGTGTTGGAACCAATCATACCTTAATCCGATGCAAAGTGTAGCCAGTATTACTGTAAGTGTATATTTTTATTTAAAATTGACATTTCTGTAAAAAAGGTGACATGCTAACAACTATAAAAACACATTTATATTGCTTTTATACTTTATGAAAATGATCCATAGGTCATTTTTGATGTGTAGGAATCGAATGAATCTCGATTTGACACACAATGTTCATGGTATGTAACATCTTGTTACTATTTTTAGGTATTCCAAAAACCCTCTTTTGATTATTCCCTGGTTGGGTTTTTTTTTGAGATGCTTTAGGTAAAATTTTTGGAAATTTTGGATGTTTCTAGGCTATGCATGGTTGGCGTATGTTTTTTTCCAAATTGTGAGGCCTCTCTAGGAAGACTATGCAAAACCAAAAAATTGGATTTTGCATGTCTGGTGCTTGGTTTGAAAAACCATTCACCCACCTAGGAGAAATAGTAAAACCCCACTAAATGTGGTACACAATTTGCCTAACTATGTGACCCTGTCTAGCTAACTATGCATAGAAGATTTTTTAATCTGAAAATAATTTCCTAAATTCTTGAAACCCCCTTTTTAGGTTCCCAATAGACTTATTCAATCCCCTGTTGTTTTATTCTTCTAGGAAATCTACCAATAAATGATTGTGTCCCCTCTACACCCTCCTATAAGTGGATTGAATCTAGGAGAAAAATGTTTGATCTTCTCCCAATTAGTTTCCTCTTCACATTATCTTTTTCTCACTCTATTTTCTTTTTCTCCCTAGGGTATTGTAGATATTCATATTGGCTGGAGGATCAAATCCTTGCTATTTCAAATATTGAATATTGGTGTGATTCTTGGATCTTGGTTTTCAACATTCTTCATAGGATTTACCCGATTGTGGTTAGTGTTTTGAGGTCATGTGATCCTGAGGTATGTGGTTCCATTATGATGGCCTATTTTTATTAACCCAAAATTGCTTGATTTTAATTCAGTTGTTTTATTTAAATTCAATTTCTTTATATAAATTAAATTTATTTAGATTGGATGATTAAAAACCCAATTCCATTTAATAGGGGTTTTTAAATTGAAATTGGAATTAAATTGGGAAAACCCTCAATTCCATTGAATTAGGGTGTAATTGTGAAATTGATGGATTTTTTGAAATTTAAAATTTTTAATTCAAATTGTGAACTTTATTTGATGAAACTGATTTTAAATTGGTATTTTATAAGAATGTATTTAAGTGATTTTAATGAAAACCCATTGGTTTTGTGTTGAAAAAAGCATGATTTAATTAAAAACCCATTTTGGGTTTTAAATGGAAAATTGGCATGATTGAAATGGATAATGGGATGAATTGTATTTTAAGCCGTCTTAAATTTTTTTCCATTGTTGATTTGTATTAGAGAACATTAAATTCAAGATAGTTAATGAGTTATTAGGACAAAAAATAGATGGAATTTCCCTATCAATTTATTGAATATTTATAACACTTATAAAAATATTATTAACACAAATTATACCTCAGTAGAATGAAGATGAGTCCTCTATGGATAGTGTTAAGGGGTATGAGTACAAAATATTGTTATCATCAAAGGAGTGTGTGAGGATCCCATAACATGGAACTATCGTACCTCTTCTAAGATAACCATTTTGGTAATTGTTTGTAATTTAAATGTAAAATGCCAATGTTTGTAAACTATTTTCCATGAATTATGAATTTATATAAACTATTTTATATAAAATATTTATTGAACCATTTGTTTAACGTATTTCCATCATTTGAAATATAAATCATGATTTGTTTAAATATTATTTGAAATTACAAACCTTTTTATTTAAAATCTGAAGCTTTATTTAGTTAATTAAATATAGGCATATTATTATGGAATCCTTGGTGATACCCTAATATCCCTTTATCTCATACCCCACCCATGCCTTTAGGTGTTTTTATATTATTTTCTTATTGGTTTGAACAATGGTAAGACATCACTTGGAGGGAGTAGTAGTTATTGATCCTTGGGATTAGAGAGTTGAGTCTATTGAGATTTTTGGTGGTTTCCTGTTTTTCTAGTACATTGTTGTAGTACTTTGGGATGTTTATGCCTGTTTGACCTATTTTACACTTCTCCATATGAATTTATTCTTATATACATACTGAATTTTTTATCTTATTTCCATGATATTTATGGAAAATTCGTTCCCACTTTCATTTTGTATGATTCCAGGTCCTAGTTGCCAACCCTTGGGAATTGGGAATTCCCTTCAGTCCATGTTGGTTCTGGATCAGTTATTAGGTTACTAGGGTACCCAGGTATATTTGTGACAAAGTTGTATAAGAGATCTAGATTGATCTTTTTTTATGTTAGTATGTAGTTTGTGTGCACTTTTTGGGAGTTAGGAGGTAGTTGCAATTGAGTTTCTGGAGATCACTCACTACAATGAGCCATAACTCACTAGGGGTGTTTAGGGAAATATGTATTTAGGATTATTTATAGTATTTCACATCCTTTTTATTTGGATATATTGAAATAAAAATCTTGTTTTTATATCCATTTTGATTAGTTTCCCATTGTTTCTTAGTTTGATTCTTAATATGAGGTCTTCAATGTTGTCTACTGATGTTGTGTTGAATCATTACTTTGAGAAGACATGTGAATGAGATCTAGGAGGAACCTAATGCTGAACCACAATGATCAAATTGTCCCCTGGACCCAAGTTTATTTGAGGTGATTGTGTATACTGCCCATGATTTGAGACAAGCACCACCACCCATTCCCGTTCTGGATCCAACTCTGGAACCTCATAGAAATGTTCTCTGGGATCATTATCAGGATTTTCTTTACCAGAATCCAGCAAAGTTCAAAGGCTTCAATGATCCTTAAAAGGATGAAAAATGGCTGAGCAGTATTTAACATTTGTTTGAGTTCACAGAAACCCCTGCATAAATCAAGGTGAACTGTGCCACCTTTGTGCTGTAGGGACTGAGAAGGAGATAGTGGGACATGATGGTGAGGGAAAAGAAGCATGAAAGATTAGAGTGGAAAGACATTAAGGCTCTTTTCACGGACCAATTATATCCAAATTTGATGATAATATCCAAGGATTTAGAGTTCTTAAAACTTGAGCAGGCTGATAGAACCGTGATAGAGTATGCAAACTATTTTTCCAAGCTTGTACAATTTCCACCTAAGGAAGTATCAAATGAGAATATGAATACATGAATGTTCAAGATAGGACTTGGATCTGATATTCACTCTCAAGTTTTCTTTCTAAAACAACCTTATTATCCTGATATGATGGATAGAGAGTTCATTGCCGAAATAGACCAGGATAGTAAGTCAGGGTTGACAGGATATTCTTTCTCTTATAGTGGTAGTGTGAATTACACTAAGGGAAAGAGGAAGTCTGAATATTCTCATGGTGTTTCTCTACAGAAGGGTTTTTTATGGACTTCCAATAGTGCATGTAAAAGTCCCTTTTATTTTATACCAGTGTGGAAAGCATGGACACTCTAATAGGGCTTTCACTGAGGCACCCAAGATATGTGGTTCATGTGGATACTCAAGTCACTTTAACAAGTTTGGTTGTGTCTTTTAAACTCCACGTAGTAGTATAAGATCATCAAGACCCTGAAAAATTGAGGTTCAATCAGATTCTTCATGAGCATAGGGGTTCCAACCAAAGGCATCTAAAATGAAGGTTCTTCTCATAGTGGAAGCATCTCCAGAGGAATCAGATACGGGTCGAGTGACTATGAGAGGTACCATCACTATAGCTTCATCATGGGTGAATTCTTTATTTGATACTAGTGCATCTTATTTATTTATTTCAATATGTGTTTTTAATATGCTAAATCTTTCTAGAAATATTTTACCTTATGTGATCGATATTACTGCACCCCTTGGAATGAAGTGAGATCTTGTTCTCTATAGTCCTCCTTGAATTTTATCCCTATCATATGTTAAGCTTGAATGGAATGTTCTGATTCTTGACATAAATTTTCTTGAAGTCATATTCATGATGGACTAGCTCATTGCTAATATATCCCAGATTTATTATTATCTTTAATGGGTCTCCTTCGCAACATCTGATGGGGTGTGTCATATATTTCAAGAAGAATGTGACCAAATTTTGAGTAGAGATTGACCTTCTTATCTAGTGTTGGGGGAAGTAATTTCATTTTTTTATTTTAACATGGAGAGAGAATCTATTACCTATGATCTATCTCCATTTTTCATTGAGTTTACTAATGTTTTTTCTTATGACTTATCTTGTTTTCTACTATTAAGGAAGGTAGTGTTTTCTATCAATTTAGTTCCTGGTACTCATCTAGAATCTATTTTTTCTTAACACTTAGAACTAGCTGAAAGGAAAGATTTGAAGATTCAGTTGGACAATCTTTTAGAGAAAGGATTTATATGCCTGAGTGTGTAACCTTGGGAAGTGCCGATTCTGATTTCTAAGAAATAAGATGGTTCTATTTTCCTTGTGTTTATTAACAAAAACTAAATAGAGTCACAGTAAATAACAAGTGTTCATTGCCACAGATTGATGATATGTTTGATCAGTTGAAAGGGGAAATGTGGTTATCAAATACTGATCTTTGTTATGGTTACCAATAGTTGAGAAATATATAATAAGAAATTCATAAAACCATGTTTCAGAGAAGGTACAACTATTATTATCACCTTATCACGCCTTGTGGTCTAACTAATTCTGTTGTAGTCTTTATATATTCATAGAACATGATTTTCCATGAGAATATTGATAACTTTGTGGTTTTTTTGTTGTTGTTGGAATCCTCATTTACTCTATGTTCAAGGAGGATCATGTGAGTCATGATAGAGAAGTTATGAAATTGTTGATAAATCACCGAATTTATGACATGATTTCAAAATGAGATTCATGGACTTGATAAGTGATGTTATTGGGAAACATGGTGTCAAAACATGTCATTTCAGTTCATCCTAAAAATGTGGAGGCTATTTTGACATGGGAACAACCGTGAAATGTTTTTGATATTCAGAGCTTCTTAGGTTTAGCATGGTATTATTGTCAGTTCATTAAGGACTTCTCAAAGTTGGCTTCTCTGATGACTGCTCGAACTTGAAAGGGACTAAAGTTTTATTGGGGTGAAATTTTTTATAATTCTTGAGATGAAACATCTTTTGACTACATTGTTGGTGTTTAATCTTCCATGGGCTGGGCATGGCTATGTGGTTTTATGTTATGCGTTGGATTTCGGTTTGGGTTTCATCCTTATGTAAAGTGATCATGTCGTTGCTTATGGATATCATCATCTTAGACCACATCAGAAGAATTATCCAACCCATGACCTTAAACATTTAGCTTTGTTGCACACACTTAAGAGTTAGTGGAATTAACTTTTCAAATAAATATTTACCATGTATTCCGACAATAAGATATTGAGTTATATTATCTTTCAAAAATATTTGAATATACTCTAGAGGCATTAAGTGGAATATGAGAAATCTTTTGACTTTGATATCACCTATACCATAGGGAAAGGGAATGTTGTCATGGATTATTTGAGTAGGAAAATTTCAACCCAGTCTATGAAATAATAATCAGAATAATGTAACATGATGAATCTCTTTGTAAAATTTTATATTGGAGTCTAAAAATAAGGAGATGAGGTTTCATTGAAAAGTGTTCAGTTTAACTCCACTCCACTTGAAATTATTCTTTAGGAACAACGGATCCATGAAGATTTATATAGCATTAGAGACTCTCTTTGTGGTGGGGATTCCATAGTAGATTGGTCATTCTCAACTCAGGGGAATTATTTACTATTAGAATCATTTTTTTGTGTAGTTAGTAGTAAGGAAATCTTTGATGGGGGGGTTACCATGATTCCCAGTGGGATGTGCACCTAGGAACCATAAATACGTTCTATGACATGAGTCATAGATTCTAGTGTCCAAGAATGAGACAGAGTGTTGATAAATTTTTCTCTCATTCTTATTCATTCCAATAGGTCAAGGTTGAGCACTTGAAACCTTCAGGTTTGCTTTAGCCACTTCCATTTTATACTTGGAAGTAGGGTGATATATCTATGGACTTTGTGGTTAGGTTTCCACATACCTAGAGAAATAAGAATGTGATATTGGTTTTGATTGATCAAATCACTAAACTGGATCACTTTATACCCATTCATGATATAATAAAAATTGAGGATTTGGGAAATATTTATAATAAAGAGAATTTTTTTCCATAGAGTTCCATATTCTATTGTATATAATAGGGATCCTCAGTTCACATCTCAATTTTGGATAGGCCTTGAAGAGGCACTAGGATCTCATGTACATTTGAGTATGAAATATCATCCACACTCGGATGGCCAGATAGAAAGAGTTATATAGATTCTTGAGTATATGCTCTGTGACAGAATTCCCAAATTTTTTGGGGCTTGGGATGGATATCTAGGGATTTTTGAGTTTTCTTATAATAATAGTTAAATTTTTGTGATTATAGTGACTCATTTTGAGGCTTTTAGTGGTCGACCCTATAGATCTCTTTGTACTAGTTTTATATTGGTTAAATATCCTTAGTTGGACCAAGTTTTGTCCAATAGATGACAAAAAATATTTAGTTGATTCATTAGATAATGTTGATGAAATAGAAACAATATAATTATTATGTTTTTCGTCACTATAGACTGAAGGAATTTTTTTTTTGTGAACATGTGTTCTTCAAAGTTTCACCTCATTTGGGTCGTTGTTGGATTGAGAGGAAATGGAAGCTTTCCCCTAATTTCGTGGGAATTTTTGAGGTTATTGATTAGATGGGGAATGTTTCTTACCATTTATAACATCCACTATAGCTGACATCAATACATAATGTGTTCTATGTATCGAAGCTTCAAAAGTATCTATATGATCCATCTCATGTGTTGAGATGGGGTGATCTCAAGGTTGAACCTGATTTATCCATGACAAGACATGTAGTCAAGATAATTGATTGTAAAAGTAGGGAACTTAATGGGAGGACGATACCTTTGGTTCATGTGCTATGGAAGCATGGTTCTGATTATCCTGAGATGTGGGCGAGGGAGGAAGTGATGAGAGAGAAGTGGCTTAATATTTTTGATATGAAAGCTTTTGAGTAGGATTTATGGGTACAAAATGTTTCTATGGTCGGGAGTTTGTAACATCTTGTTACTATTTTCAAGTGTTAATAAATCCCTATTTTGATCATGTTATTGTTGATTTTTGTTTCGGGATGCTTCGGTGAAAATGTTAGAAATTTTGAATTTTTTGGTGTTGTGTACGGTTGGAGAACATTTTTCTTAAAGCATGCACCCTCTCAAGAAAAACCATGTAAACCTAGATAGTGGGTTTTTTTTACAACTGTAACAAAGTTTAAAAAAACATGATCCCACATCGGAGGAACCTTGAAACTACATTAATATGGTGCAAAATTAATGTGCGTAGTTTATCTAAACATGTGACCCTGCCCAGCTAACCGTGCGTATGGTATTTTTTAATGAAAAAACTACTTTCTAAAATCCCAAAACCCCCATTTTAGGTTCCTGGAAGACCTATTTGACCCCAAAACATTTTATTCTTCTATGAGATCTCCCAAGAGGTGATTTTGGACCCTCTACAAACTCCCCGAATTGGATCAATGTTAGGAAAGTAGACTTCAATCTTCTATTGGTTAGTTTCCCCTTCCCATTCTCTTTCTTCGACTCTCTAATTTTCTCTCTAGGGATTTATAGATCTCTAAGTTGGTTAGAGGATATAATCCATAGTATTTTAAATCATGAATCTAGGTATGATTCTGGGATTTTTATGTTAGCATTATTCATAGGATTTCCCAGCTAGGGCTTAGTGTTTTTAGGTCACATGATCTCGAGGTAGGTGGTTTCATATGATTCTAAAATTTTATTAACCCTAAATTCCTTGATTTAAATTCAATTTTTTGATTTAAATTAAATTTCATGATATAAATGAAATTAATTTCTATTTTTTGATCAAAAACCCAATTCCATTGAATTGGGGTTTTGAAATTGAATTTAAAATGAAATTGGGAAACACCCCCAATTCCATTGAATTGGGATGTAATTGTGAAATTGATGAAATTTTGTGGAATTTAAATTAATAAATTTAAATTTTAAAATTTATTGGATGAAATTGATTTCAAATTGATATTTAATAAAAAATGTCTTAAAATTATTTTTATAGAAACCCATTTTTTATGTTGAAAAAGGCAAGGTTTGATTAAAACCCCATTTTCGTTTTTAAAAGGAAAATTGGAATGAATGAAATGTAAGGGTTCTAGACATAGGAGAATCATGTGGAGGAGGGAAATATATTAAAATTTATTTTAATAGTAATTTCTAGAAACCAAGAGGAAGGATCATGCATATCAAATTTATAATTAATTTAATTAATATTTAAAGAAATAAATACCCGGGCTTAGTAACTTTCTTTGTTGGTGAATGTTGATCATTAGAAAGGACCCTTTCATATTAAATCCATTGTGCTATGAGGATCCAAGGATCAAATCCCTCTAGTTGTGATCCACACATTCTCCTATGATATTTGAGAAACACCACTTGATCTCTGGGTGCTAACACGATGAGTCGAATGTCTTGCACTTGTCGTTTTTGATTACTCATTCTTTGGTCTTGAAGAAATATCTCTTTCACTTATCATTATTGAAAGGGATAGATAAAGAGGAGTTGAGAGAGAATTTTGTGTGTGTAATAATCCTATATTCTCAATTTTGGATACTCTACACAATAGATATACTTGTCTATTTACAAAGTTATGATTTAAGGTAAAATATTGTTTAATTACATATCGTCTATTAAATAAAATTTATTACATTTAATTATCCCCATGCTGCATAATAATAATTATATTATTATTATTCTGTGGTGTGCTCCAACTTTCAAAATAAGAAATATTATGCAATGGTCTTGTTAATTAATATTTTTCACCAGACTTAGTCTTGGCCGATTTGAACTCCTCTATCATTTATTAAACAACCAAATTAATATTTTATACATAAATAAATATTTTATTAACAATCTAGAAAATAAATAAATATTAAAATATTCAATAAATAAAATAAATATTTTATTCACATGCCAGAAAATAAATATTTATTAAATTTATGAGATCAAAATAACATGAATAAAATCATTCCTCAGACTTTTGAATAATATTTTTCCCTTAATTAAACTCAAATAGAATTTAGTCAAGATCAAATAAAAAACACTTAGTGTATGACCCTATAGGATTCTTTCTTATTGGCATTAGGTTGGCTTTCCAAAATTCCAAGATTACTATAAATAAACTGGTCAAATCACCGAAGAGAAATAACTTGATGTTGAAATGTTTATAACCACATTCTATCTCTTACTATGTAATATAATCCCTTTATCACAATATATCATCAAGCATGTTGCATAACCGTGTCACCAAACTATATGCTCGATATTTATTTCTTTGACTATCTAAAATAAACATGTCATTACACCATGGACATGGAATTTAATGAGATGGTTCTAATCCAATCAAAGGATAGATATATTAGATTCCAAAAATATGGAAGGGACAAATCCTCTATCGACTTATTCATGAATGATATGTCACTCATGATGCACCTAATGTATCCAACTTCTCTATGAAATGTTATCATCATGGTTTACAAAATACATCAATGTATAGGATTTGTGACATAAAATTATAATAATCTTAAATTCTAAGAACCATCCCATGCACTCATAGATCAGAATATCAATAGACACAAAAACATATAGAATTCCTACCTGTGGTTCTATTCTCATAATCTCCCATATTAGAGATTACCAACTATGAACTTCCTGAGAAGAAGCCTTATCTGTTTATGAGTACTCACACCCGATAGTATATGTACTATGTGTCACATCATAGTATGTTATCCAGCCAAAAAACATTATTTTAGAATATTTCATAGCACATCAAGTTGCTCATCATAGTGAGAAAATACTATGACCTTATCAATGCAATGTATAATATATTATATTATTACATTAGAGTCATGAATAACAAAAAACAATATGTAATAAAAAGTTTTATGGATATTTAATACATCAAATATTCAAGTAATAAAAGTAAAAATAGTTAGTCCTAGGACACCAACTCCAACAAACTCCCACTTGGACTCAAGCCAACTACCTATGACATTCATTCCGCTAGACCTCACATGACTGTCATGTTTCTGCTAAGTCGAGGCTTTAGTAAAGGGGTCCACCATGTTGTCTTATATGAAAATACTCCTCACTAAAACCTTACCTCCCAGAGAAAAATATTTCAGGGGATGATACTTCTAAAGTATGTGCTTCGTTTTCTAATTCAACCTTGAATGTTTTGCAAGAGCCACTACTGTAGTATTATCCCAATAGAGTGTGATAGGATCTTTACTACTAGGCGCCACATCAAGATCTTGGATTAAGATGTGAATCCATAATTCTTATTTTTCTACCTCATAAGCTGCAATATACTTGGACTCTAATGTAGAATATTCAACCACAACCTTCATTGATATCGCCCAGCTTACAACACCTCCATTAAAAGTGAATATGTATCCCATTTATGAATTTATGTCATCTTGAGCAGTTTGGAAACTAGAATATGCATAACCTCTAATGACTAGTTCCTTATCTCCTTCATAAACTAGGAATATATCCTTAGTACGCCTCTAATACTTAAGGATAGTCTTGACTGTCATCCAATGGTGGTCACCTAGATCAGCTATATATCTACCTAAAACACTTAATTCATAGAAGACATCTATCCTAGTACATATAATTGCATACATGAATGAACCAATAATTGATTCATATGGAATCATTATCATTTTTTTCTTTAATCATGTGTCTGAGGAAACATTTTCCTTGAAAGATGAATTCTATTTGACACTAGAAACAATCCCCTCTTGAATTTTTCTATAATGAATCTCATTATTATCTTGTCAATGTATTTACTTTGACTTAGGCTGAGCAACCTCTTGGATCTATCACAGTGGATATTTATCCCAAGAATATATGTTGCCTCACCCAATTCATTCCTATAGAACCATTTATTAAACCACTACTTAATAGACTGTAAGTCTAGTATTTCATTTCCAATGAGTAATATGTCATCTACATATACAATTAAGAAAATTACTGCACTCCCACTAAAGCATTTATAGACACATGTATCACATTAATTCTTTAAGAAACAAAATTTATTTATGGGCTCATCAAAATAAACGTTTCATGACCTAGATTCATTGTTTAATCTATAAATAGATCTTTCAACTCACATACCTTGTTTGAATCTTTTAGAGTCAAAAAACCTTCAGGTTGTGTCATATAGAAAACTTTCTGAAGGTTCCTATTAAGGAAGGGTATTTTGAAATCCATTTACAAAATCTAATAATAATGGAAATCAGCAATGGTAATTATAATTATAATATATTTTATCATTGTAAATGGTGAAAAGGTTTCATCATAGTCAATACCTTAACAATTTTTAAACCCTTTTGAAACTAGTCATTACTTATAGGTACTGACTTGTCCTTCCATGTCAAGTTTCTTCTTGAATACCCATTTGCAACCAATAGGATTTACATATACTATAGGGTATACCAAAATATAGACTTCGTTTTAGTCCATGGAATCCATTTCAGAATACATGGATTCTTTCCACTTGGAATGATCTGTTCTACTTACTGCTTCCTTCAAGGTTAGAGGGTAATTATTATCAAATAATAAAGAGTCACCATAATTGGTGACTACTAAACCATATCATTGTATTTCTCTAACATCTTCAGTACTCTTACCTAGTAATTCTGTCTCTGTAACAATTTCTTATTTCATAGCTATTAGTGGAATTTATTCATGTGCCAACTCTTGTGTATCTTGAGCCTCGACCACATCAAAGTCTATCTCACTCCCACTATCTCTTTTAGATATTAGATCCTCCTTAAGAAACATGGCACTTATCTCAACAACAAACTTTTTGTCTGAAAGATTTTATATATAGTATCCCATTGTTTCTTTGGGATATCCTATAAATATACACATTGTTCCTCATAGTGAAATCTTGTTACCTGAAGAGGCCTTAACAAATGCTTCACAACCCCACACAAGTAATAAAGACAACATGAGTTTCTTTGCATTCCATAATTGGTATGGTATATCACATGTTTCTTTAGTTGGAACTTGGTTTAGTACATATGTTGTTTTTTGTAATGAATATCCCAAAAAGGATAATGTAAGACTCACAAGACTCATCATTGATTTCAACATGTACAAAAAGGTATAGTTACACCTTTCCCTTACACCATTCCATTGAGTTGTATAAGGAAGAGTGAGTTGAGAAAAAATTTCGAGCTCTTATATATAATCAATGAAATATTGATTAAGATATTCTCTACAATGTTATGAGTTATGTTTCTCAATATTCATACCAAGATGTTTCTCAAATATGTTCTTGTATTCCTTTAATTTTTCAAAAAAATCTGATTTATACATCATTATGTATACATTTCCATATATACTAATGTCTTTAGTAAAAGTTATGAAGTATGATTACCCACCCATTTCTTCAATGGGAAATGGTCCAGACACATTGGTATGAACTAATTTAAGAAGATATTTAGCCCTTCCTCATTTCCAACTAATTTAAGTACTTTTCATTTACATGACCTTGCAGGTGACGCCAAATTTGGGTGTGTTATGAGTCATGTGAAGTAACTTCTTTATCAATTTCTATTATTTTTTTTGTGTAATACAATGCATAAAGACAATTATTTAAATGCTCATTAACAAAAAAATGTTATCTTTATAAATTAAGCAACATTTATTCCAAAATTTAAAAATAAATTCATTTTTATCACGTTTGGATATATAAATAATGTTTGTGGTTATTGAACACACATAAAAAAAATCCTTTAAAACCAAGATCATTTGCAACATGAGGTGGTAACCCCTGATAGTTACAACAATAAGTTTAGCTCTATTGGCTGTTTGAATATCTACATCTCATTATTCAATCATTCTGAATCTACTTGGTTTCTATATCTAAATACACATGTGATCACGACAATCTGTATCTAATACCCATTTTTTAGAAACAAATAAATTTCACTCGAACAAAAATGCACCTAAATCTTCCTCTTACTTATTTAGCTGGGTGAAATATTTCTTCAAGTGGCCATTCTTTCCACATAAAAAATAGACTACATCTTATTTCCTTTCCTAACACATGATATTCCTCTTTTTAGAAAGGTTTGAATAATATTTGGGTTCAAATCTATTCGCTTTCCCTTTAAATTTGTTGACCATAAGTATAGAAGGTTTTGCACGCTTTGTATCTTTATATACTTGGAGAAGAAGAGTAAAACGATCTAGAATATACTTCCCAATGTTTTTTTATTAAAATTAACAAAAAACTAGAGAATATATGAGGGAGTGATTCTAGAATGAGGTTAGTTCCCAGTTCTTCAGGGAGTTTAAACCCCTGAACCTCTAAGCACTCAATGTAGCCAATGATCTTGAATACGTGAGGCCTAATTGGGGAACCCTCTCTAATATATCTATGAAAGAGCACCTCAGAAATACCAAACCTTTCTTATCTAGATATCTCCTGGTAAACACCACAAAAGTGATCAAGCATGCTATAAAAATCCATGTTTTTGTGATACTTCATTAGTTCAATAGACATTGATGAAAGCATCAAAAATTGAATGTCAACCACATCACTCAATTTTTTTATAAATGAGGAACTCTTCATCAATCGCCTCTTTAGAAGGAAGATCATGCATTGATGATTCTAGTGCATAAGATTTTTGTTCATGGCATAGAACAACCCAAAGGCATCTAAACCACACCGAGAAGTTACTACCAGTTAGAAGGTTATATTTCTCTAATATTGATCATAGGGATAGTGTGAAGGATAAAATTTTCATTTTATTTCATAATTAAAAAGAATATTATTAATACTTTTATTGATTAAAAAAATATTTTAGATATAATAAATTGAATGTTTATTTATTTATTTTTTTAAATCTCCCACTATTCTTAACATTATAGTGGCAAGGATCCCCATTATTTTTTTATTAATTCATAAGTTTTTCATGAAAACCATAATAAAGTAATTAGGCAGGCAGTCTTGCCTACCGTGGACTTCCAGCTCCATGATCTATTATGTGTATTCCCATATCCTAAAATCATGAAATATATTTCCTCAACACTTGCCTCCAAATTTTTATTGAATATAATTTCTCTATTAAAATCAATACAAATTTGGTTAAGTCAACCCAAAACTCTCATGAGAACTCCGTGATAAAGGTAAGTGTCTAGACATTGGCCATGTACTACACTCAGTTCTATGGTTTCATTACCAATAATTTAATTTAATCCTTAGTCTGACTTAATATTTACTTGGGGCATTTTAATTTATTATGCATTAATTTTTATATTTTTTTATCCTTTACATGTATTTTTAATATTAAGTGGATGTTACTTAATTAATTAACCATGTTAGATAAAAAATTTATGCATAATTCATTTATTTAATTTACATATTTTTACATTAATTAATTTATTTGTCATCATGGCCTTGAATCCATAAAATAAATAATTTTATAGACATAAATATATAATTGATTAAATGGTCCATCCATGAGATTTATATAATTGTTGACTTAATGAGCGATCATTAAATCAACCTTTGACCTAGGAGAAATTACTCTTCCAGTCTTGGAATAAGTTACAACATTCAACTTATCCACTTGTATATCACCTAGGTTGGAATTATTATGGTTCCATCTTGAACAACCTCCACACGCCACAGGATCCTCCATTAATTAGAAATATTTATTATGCACAAGCAGGAGAGGGGAACCAATGAATTGGTTAAAGGGGGTTAAATAAATATCCTTGGAAACATAGGTCCTACATAATAATGGAGGGATGGATAACTAATGAGACATTATTTAATTTAATATTAAATAATTTCAAACTCATGAAATAAGTTAATTTAAAATATCCAATACATACACATGTCTTAGACAAGGTTGTGAATAGTCATACATACAATGAATATGAAAAAGTAAATGGCTAGAATTCATTTCATTATTCATTCTTTTATTATTTAAGATAAACATGATTTCATTAATTATTTAATTCACTTTCATATTAATGATAATGCAATAATATTTATAGATACACACTATTATTGGAATAAATGGAAAATAAACAATAGAACCAATAATGAAATATTAATAAAAATAAATTAATTACGAATTTAAAATTATTTAAAACCATTATTAAATTTTCAAACACACAACGATGTGCCAATAAAAAAATGATGTTTTAATGATGAAATTATAAAACATAATGCAATTTTAATTTTTTTCATTAATGGGAGACTAAATGGTGTGTACATGAAACTACACTCTATATACCTCAGTTTCTGTATATTCAAGTCACACATTTGGGGCTTCAGCATGTTAACTCACCCAGACTACGTGGTGTGTACATGCCAACTACACTCCATGTATCTTCTTGTCATGTATCAGGTTGTCCCGGTCAACACACAGTGTGAAATAAAAGCACTACGTGTAATTAATTGATCGGAACATCTAGATAAAATGTTCATGGGTATACGACATGTACTCTGGCCACACGTTATGTAACCTAGTTTTACTAGCCAATTATTTAGCACTTCCTGATGGAATCTCTGGTCATTCTTTATTTTCTCTTAAACCTTTAATAAAATGAAACACTGAAGGAACATGATTAATATATCAATAACTTGTTAATTAAAATTGGATTAAAGAAAAAATAACATGAATTGAAAATCTTACCACAATCTATCATATATCAACAATCAAATAAATAATTATAAATTTAAATATGACCGCTCAGATACTGCTTAGTTGTTCCTGGCATAGAGAAAGTGTGTAGAGGTGGGAAATATATTAAAATTTCTTTTAATAATCATTTCCCCTAACCAAGAGCGAGGATCTTTCATGTCAAATTTGTAATTAATCTATTTAATATTTGAATAAATAAATACCTAGGCTTTGGAACTTTCATCATTGGTGAATTTTGATCATCCTAAAAGAACCTTTCATATTTCCTTCATTTAATTTTGGGGATACAAGGATAGAATCCCTCTATTAGTGATCCACAGGTGCTCTTATAATCTCCAAGCAACACCACTTGATCTCTGGGTGCTAGCATAGTGAGTTGAATGTCTTGAACTATTCTTTCACGATCACTCATTCTTTGATCTTGAATAAATATCTCTTTCACTTATAATTCTTGAGAGGTATAGATAAAGAGGGGTTGAGAGAGAATTTATTGTGCTAAAAAATTATCTAGTCTAAATTTTTTGATACTCTACACAATAGACATAGACATCTATTTATAGAGTTAGTATTTAAGATAAAATATTATTTGATTTAACACTAACAATTAAAAAATAATTATTACCTTTAATAAACCCCATTCCACATAATAATAAAATTATTATTATTTCATGGCACCTACCAACAAGTGTAAAAAATATATTATCTAACGGTATTGTTAATTAATATTTTTCACTAAACACAGTCATTGTCTGTTCGAACTCTATTATCATTTATTTAACAACTGAATAAATATATTATTCCCTATGTAATGAATAAATATTTATTAAATTATTCGATAATAAAGTATATATTTTATTCACATCCCAGGGAATAAATATTTATATAATTTTTACCATCAATATAAATTGGATAAAATTATTCCTTAGACTTGAGAATAATATTTATTCTATTAATTAAACTCAAAAATAATTTAATAGAGATTAATGGAAACACTTATTGTATGACCTCCTAGGACTCTTTATCGTTGGAATTAGGCGGGATTTCCTAAAGTCCAAGAATACTGTCTAGAAACGGGTCAAGGAACCCAATAGAAACAACTTAATGTCATAATTTCGATAACCACATACGGATTCTCCCTGTGTAATATAATCCCTTTTTCACAATATCTCATCATGCACGTCACACAAATATGTCACCAACCTATATTCTTGATATATATTTCTTTGAATATCTGAAATAAGCATGTCATTACATTAGGGCCATGGAATTTAATGTGACAGTTATATTCCAATCGAAGGGGAAAGATATCATCTTCCATAAATATGGAAGGTAAAGATCCTTCCTCATTTTATTCATTAATGAATTTTCACTCATGGTGAACCAAAAGTATCCAAATCCTCCATGAATAGTTATCATCATGGTTCACAAAATACTTCTATGTATGTGAGTTGTAACATTCATTAATAATAATATTAAAGTATAATACCATCAAAAACACTCATAGATAAGAATATCTGATGACCCCAAAACATGCCGAATTCATACTGGAGGGCTTGTTCTCCTAATATCCTGCCTTGGATATTACCAAGTACATACTTCATGAGAAGAATCCTCATATTCTTACGAGTACTGACACCTGACAGTCTATGTAATATGTCTCCCATCACAGTATGTTATCCAACATTGAAACATTATTTGAGAATATCGTCATAGCACATCAAGGTTATCATCATAGCGGGGAACTAATATGACCCTATTAAGGTGATGTATACTCTTATACATTATTACATTAGATTCATGAAAAAAATAAACTAAATGTAATAATAAGTTTTATTGATATTCAATACATCAAATATTAATGTAATCAAAGTAAAAATAGTTGGTCTTAGGACACCAACCCCAAAATAATAGAGAATGGGATGAATTTTATTCTAAGAAGTATTAAAATAATTTTACCATCATTGATTTCTATTAGATAACATGAAATCCTAGGTATTTAATAAGTTATTGAGACTAACATGCTATGTTGTAATTTCTCTATAAATGGATTGATTCATTTCAACACTAAAAAAATGTTATTAGAATATCTTATTCATCAATATGCTGCAAATGAATTCTATTTAGCTAGTGTTTAGGGACATGCATACACATTTCCATTATCATCATATGAGTGTGTAAGGATCCCATAACCTAGAACTATTGTGCCTCTTGGAAGATGACCATGTTTTTCAATGTTTGTAATTGAAATGTATATATGCTAAGGATTATAAACTGTTTTCTATGCCTTTTAAATTTATATAAAATATTTTATATAAAATGTTTATTAATCTATTTGTTTGAATTATTTCTATAAGTTGAAAGGTAATGCAATATTTGTTTAAATATTCTTCGAAATTACATGCCTGTTTATTTAAAATTTAAATCTTTATTTGGTTAATTAAATGTTTTCATCTTGTTATGGAATCCTTAGCGAGACATTAATGTGATTTCATCTCACACCCTACCTGTGACTTCAGGTTCTTGTAGATTATTTTCTTATAGCTTCAAGAAAGGGTATAACACCACTTGGAGGTGGTGGTAGCTATTGATTCTTGGGCTTATATAGTTTAATCCATTGGGACTTTGGATGGTTTATTATTTTTTTGATAATTTTATCTAATAATTTGGGCTGTTTATGCATGTTTAACTTATGGTACACTTCTATTTGTGGAGTTATTCTTATATGCATACTGATTTGTTTTTCTTTCTTCTATAATATTTTTTGGAAAATTTGTTCCCACTTTTATTTTTTATGTTGTTAGGTACTTGTCACCAACCCATGGGGATCAGGAACACCCTTCGTGCCATATTGGTACCATCTCGCTTATTGGGTTACCAGGGTACTATGGCCGGTTTATGACATGATATGAATAAAAGTGTTCATTATTAGTTTAAAATTGAAATTTTATTTCATAAGATGTTTCACTCACAAAAAATCAAGAAAACATGCTAGTATATTCATGAAAATTTATTAAAATGATTCATAAGTCATTTTTGGGGTATAGGAACTAGTCTCATGTTAAACTAGCACATGATGTGGCCAGTATGACCCAATGTGTTTGTTTTTTGTTTAAAATAAAATTTTAGTAAAAACAAAAGTGACATAATTAAAAATATTCAAACACATTCTAATTGTTTTGATACTTTTATAAAATGATCCAAAGGTTATTTATAATGTGTTGGAGTCAACATCTCCTCAATATGATGTACGATGTGACTAGTATAACTCATAGTGTTTATTTTTTTTAAATTGACATATTAGTAAGAAAGACAAGTGACATACTCAAAAGTAGGAAACACGTTTTTATTGTTTTGATACTTTTTAAAAATAATCCATAAATAATTTTTGACTTGTAGGAATTAGCCACACCTGAATCTGATACACGTTGTTCCCAAAATGATTCAATGTGTTTGTTATCAGTTCAAAATTAAAATTTTAGTCCAAAACGTGTATCACTCACTGAAAACTGAGAAAACATGGTTATATTTTCTTGATAATTCAGAATAATAATTCCTATGCAATTTGTGACATATATAAATTTGTCTAATGCCAACCGACACACAATGTGACCAGTATGACTCAATGTGTGTGTTTTTAGTTTTAAATGACATTTTAGTAAAAAATAGAAGTGACGTACTCAAAAAAAGGGAAAACAAATTTATATTGTTTTTATACATTGGGAAAACAATCTATAAGTGATTTTTGACATGTAGGAATTAGTCACACTTCAATCTAATGCACAACATGAATGATATGACTTCAAATGTGTCTTTTTTATTTAAAATAGACATTTAAGTAAAAAATACAAGTGACATACTCAAAACCAATAATTTTTTTTTATTTTTTTGATACTTTAGGAAAAAATTCCATAAGTCATTTGTGACATCTAGGAATCAACCACACCTCAATCTAATACACAGTGTACCTAGTGTGACATAAACTATCTATTATCAGTTTAAAATTGACATTTTATTAATTAATATTTTAATATTTATGTTTAATTTTTTTAATTATAGTATTACTATCAAAAAATATATTTCATTATATAATTGAAAATCTTTTTCTAGAGTTGGGGTGGTTTGTTTGGCAACAGATACCACGATCATGATTTTTGAGAGGTGGTCGGGTGCCAAAGATAATGAAACCATTGATTATTTTGGGTGTTTGTGATAAATTGCACTTGTTAATGTAATTGTACATAAAAATATTATAAATGTACATAATATAGAGTTTTTTTTTGTATTTGTGATGTAATTCTTATTCCAGTTAAATTATTTATTTTCCATATCCTATATTTGTTGCTGCTACTGCTGCCTGTATTTGTTTCATGTTTTCTATAGTGTTTAGTAATATCAACAGCACACTGTAGAAGCATAGGATTTATTAGCACTAAGCTAACACTGATAAAGGACCACCTTGATCAACGCTTTTCTAGTGCTAATAGGGCCCCCTTTTAAAGGCGCTTAGGACAACTTTTCATTTTTAACGTCATTTAAGGATTTTTCTAGCACTATCATTACCCCAATCTGTAGTAGTGTAACATAAATATATTTAACACACGAAGTGGAAGATATGACTCAAAGTGTGTGTTTTTAAAATAAAAGTTCCATTTTAGTATAAAACATGTTTCACATTACCAAAACCAAGAAAATGAGCCCCGATTTCCTTGAACATTTAGGACAATGATACATAATCCATTTGTGGCATATAGAAATTGATCACGTGTCAATCTGATACACTATATGGTCAGTATGACTGAAAGTTCATGTATTCAATTTTAATGTGTCATTTTAGATTAAAATACTTCACATTGTCAAAAACAATCAAACAATCTTGGTTTGTTTTTACACTTTAGGATAACCATCCATACGTGGAAAAAGGAGTCTTAGGAAGCATGAATTGAGACCCTTGAAAAAAGGCATGGACCTCGTTCATGTCTGGTATACAAGATGTAATAACTTATAATATAATAAATTTAATTAATTATATCAATAACTAACAATAAAAAAACTAATTAATATAATTAATAAATAATAATTCAATTATTAATATAATATATAATAAATAATGCAACTAACATAGTATCAATTGATGATATAATTTTTAATAACTTTTAAGTAATTATGATAATTAATAACTGATAATATCATTAATATATTAAGTAATTAAGAATATAATTAAAATATATTATTAATTAACAATGTAATTAATAATTCATAGTATAATTAATCATTAATAGTATAATTAATAGTTAAAAATATAATTGACAATATAATCATTAATAATATAATTAATAAGATAACATAGAATATCATTACCAATACAGATGTGTTTCTTATGTACTATTACTAAGATAAACATTATTTGTATTATAGGGACACACTTTTATACAAAGTTCAATTGATCATTGCAAAAAGACTACTATAAGAGTTTTTGTTTTTGTATTGTGTTGTATTTTTTTTGATAAATTTTAAATATTAAATCAATGTAAATATTTTGATTAAAATTATTTAATATAAATATTGAATTATTTTTTCTATTATTTCTATCAACCCTAATAAAATTTTGGATAAGGTCCATGATCTTTTTTGGGTGATTGACTTATCAATGCCTTTTATCACCAAAAATGGTCATTTCTAGCACTTACTACGACCCTATCTAAAGTAGTGTACCCTACCAACCTTATGTATTGTATTTAAAAAGACGATTGTTGGTGGTTAGTTGAAAATGGCCAAACAAAATATTACACTACTACATATATTCCCTTTTAAAAGTGTGCCAAACAATGTTTAATAGTGCTAAAAAATCATTATGAACATTAACACAGTTAAAGGGGGTCCCCTTTATCAGTAATATAAATAGCATTGATAAAGGCCCCACATGCTGGAATGTTCTATTTATATAACATTACACTACAACAACCCATAACCAGTACAAAAAATATATAATTTAATTTAAATAAATTTTACACCATGGATACAAACAAACACTACTATATTCATTTCAATCAATGTTTTGTATAATTACATTTACAATTACTAGCCCCAGACATTAAAAACATTAATGTTTCATTATCTCTGGAACATATAATCTACCATAAAAAAAGTTTTCCCATGGTATCTGTTGTCAAACAAATCATCTCAACCTAAGAAAAATAATCCAAATATATAGGAAAATAATATTATGGTAGTAATATTATAAATAAATAAATTAAAAATTAATATGAATGTATACATTAAAAAAATGTCAAATTTAAATAAAAAGACACACTTTGAGTTATACCGGTCACACCATGTATTTTTATGAGTTTTGGTAGATTCCAACAGGACACAAATGAGTTATGGATCAATATCCTAAAGTATCAAAACAATTTGAATATGTTTTCTTAGTTTTAAGTGTGTCAATTTGTCTTTTTAAGGAAATTAATGTCAATTTTAAATTAATATGAACTTAGAGTTATATTGATTACACCGTTCGTGGGATTAAGGTGAATCCAATTCCTACATGTCAAAAATTACTTGTTGATCATTTTCATAAATTATCAAAACAATATAATTTTTTTCTTGGTTTTTAGTATGTCACTTTTGTTTTTTACTAAAATGTCAATTCAAACTAGAAACTTGTAGTTTGAGTCATACTTGTCACATAATGTGTCTGTTTGATATGAGACTGATTCCCACAAATCACAAATTAATTATAAAATTCTTTCCTAAATTATCAAGAAAATCAGAGTTAATTTTCTTGGTTTTCAGTGAGTGACACATGTTTTGAACTTAAATGTCAGTTTTAAACTGATAATGGGAACTTTGAGTCATACTGGTCACACCATGTGTCAAATTGAGGTGAGGGTGATTCCTACACATCCAAAATGACTCATGGATTTTTTTCCTGAAGTATCAAATTAAAATGAATGTGTTTTCTTGGTTTTTAGTATGTCACTTGCTCCTTTTTCTAAAATTAATGTTAATTTAAAATAAAAATATACAGTTGGAGTCATATTGGTTACACCTTGCATTTTATTAAGATAATAATAATTACTAAAAATCAAAAATGAATTATAGATCATTTTTATAAAGTATTAAATCAATATGAATGCATTTGATTGGTTTTGAGTTGGTATGTTGTCCTTTTTACTAAAATTGATTTAAATTTTAAATAAAAAGATGCACTTATGATCATACTGGTCACAATGTTCATCATACTAAGGTGAAACTGATTCCTACATGCCTCAAATAAATTATGGATCATTTCCCTAAATTATAAAAACAATTTTAATGTGGTTTTCAGGTTTTTAGCATGTCAAATTTCCTGTTCACTGAAATTGATGTCAATTTTAAATGAAAAGATGCACATGGAGTCATACTAGCCACACCATGCATCATATTTAGGAATGTGTGATTCCTACATGTCAAAAAAAACTTATGGATCATTTTACTAAAGTATCAAAATAATCTAACTGCATATTCTTAGTTTTTAGTATGTCACATGTGCGTTTTTCAAAAATTAATGTCAATTTAAAATAAAAAGACACACTGAGAGTCATTTTGGTCCCACCATGCATTGGATTGAGGTATAGTTGATTCCTACACATTAAAAATGACTTATGGATCATTTTCCGAAAGTTTAAAAACAATCTAATTGAATTTTCATGATTTTGAGTATGTTGTTTTTTTTACTAAAATTGGTGTCAATTTTAAATAAAAAGACACACTTGGAGTCATACCAATCACACTATTTCTTATATTGAGGATTGGTTGATTCCTACACATTTAAAATCCCCTATGGATCATTTCCATAAAGTATCAAAACAATTCAAATGTATTTCCTCAGTTTTGAATAGGCCAATTGTCATTTTTACTAAAATTGATGTTAATTTTAATTAAAAAAGATGAACTTGGAGTTATACTGGTCACAACATGCATCAGATTGAGTTGTGGTGAAGACATACATTCCTTAAATTACTCATGGATCATTTTTTCAAAGTAATAAAATAATATTTATGTGTTTTCTATGTTTTCAATATGTCAGTTGAGCTTTTTTACTAAAATTTCATTTTAAACTAGAAACACACACATTGACTCATATCAGTCACATTGTGTATCAGGTTGACATGACACTAATTCCAACATGTCAAAAATGATTTATGAATTAATTTATTAAATTATCAAGACAATCCAATAAAATTTTCTCAATTTTCAATGACCGACACATTTTGAACTAAAATATTGATTTTAAACTGATAACAGAAACTTTAAGTCATATCCAGAACATCATGTATCAGATTGAGGTGCGGTTGATTCCTACACATCACAAATGACTTATGGATAATTTTCATAAATTATAAAAAAATATGAATATGTTTTCTTATTTTTGAGCATGTTAGGCATATTTTTTACTAAAATTAATGTCAATTAAAAAAAGAAGAACTTGGAGTCATTCCGGTCACCCTGTGGGTCATATTGAGGTGCGACTGATTCCTACACATCCCAAAGTCTCAAAAGAATCCTAACTCCTAACGTTACCAATATTATCATTTCCTTTATTTATTGAACTTCCAACACTAAATATTGAGTCAATATTCTTAGATAAAAAAAGATTCTTATTGTTTAAAACAAGGAGAGTATAAGAGGATCTTATGCCCATTATATTACAAGATGTCACTACAATGGGAACAAAAGATTCCTCCACTCTTTTGGTTTTAAAAAATGAGAAAGGGTTTTTGGGTATGAACATCGACTCAATATGTAGTGTTGGAAGCTCAACAAAGAAAATCATTCAAAATTATGGTAACATTGGCAGAGAGTAACATGTTATCTCTTCTGTGGCTTATTGTAGATAGTTGGAATCAAAATATGGCTTTCCAAAATATCTGTGAAAACAACTAAATAATTATTAGATAAAAATGAAAGGAAAAATATTTAAAAATAATAGATAAAATTAAGACAATATTAATTAAATATTTATTTGGAATTTTCTGGGTGTATACATTCTCGACCCATTTCCTTATTTTCATTATCTCATTTGTAGCCTCAAAGTCAAATATCTCATAAGCTTGACCAGCTTCAAAAAAACCCCCAAACTCGAAAAAATGTATCCTATTATAAGAGAAAACAATTATTATGTGAGTAATACTGAAAATAAATAAATTAAACAAAAGTATGAAATAATTAATTACTTATATGGAAGTCACATCTTTATGTTATTTGTGTAAATTCTGCCATCAGGTATGTTTCCCATTCATTTCTAAGAAAATCTATATTGTCTATTAAATATGATTATTTTTGGAAGACATAGTAGTTTTGTAAAAATATAAATACACAAAGTATTAATAAATATTTAAAATGAAATAGTAGTTTTCTTAAAAAATACCTAATCAGGGATACAAGTTTGTTGATGGAATATGATATCTCTCATAAATTTACAAACAAAATAACCACAATATTTTCCATTTATTTGTTTCATACACTACAAAATCATTGACAAAAATAAGTAATTTATTTTTACATGTGTTTGGATAGTGAAATTTTATTATATATACCCCAATACTTTTCTAGTTGTACAACTTGTTAGGATCCTTGTACTTATTTATTGTCTTCATGCCATGAATTTCATGACATTTAACCATTTCCATATCATAACAGAATTATCATTAAAACATAATATTAATAATATAACTTAATGTTTATTTATAAAAAATTGGATGCAGTTTATTAAAATTTAATAAATGGCATCATGTGTGGTTAGTTTTTTTTGTATCGATGCAGTGAATATTGGAAATAAATCTTTAGAGTATCCAAATTGATCACAATAAGCATCCAATGTTTCCTAAAAAACAAAAAAGGAATAAGTGGTGGAAGTAATGAAAATATATTTGATATGATTAAATTATATATTTTTACCCTTGAAACATTGGTATTAAGAAGTGTCTATTATCTGTAAGTTTTTATTCAAACAATTGGTCCAGTTTTGTCACTATTTCAGTTAATTTGTTTGAATCTATTTTAGGTTGTTCTATAGAAGTGACTTGAGGACTAATGAGTCTTAATTTATGTTCATGGGGTAATCCTTTTAATTGGTATTAATATATATTCCTGAAAAAATATGAAATGTATTTATTCATAATAAACATAGTATATCATCTTTTGGAAAAAAAATCATGAAAACATACAACATGTATACATGTACAGCTGAGGATCCTAGCCATTAATAGTGGAGGATTTCATTTACATTTTAAAAAAAAATGAATCCTGTGATGTCATCTTCATATATTTTTTCTTCAAAATAAACTATGTGATTACTCCCATTTTGTAACTTTGTATTCACATGAACCTTCAATGTTAGTAAATGTGAATACTGAATGAGTGAGGTAAAGGTGTTTTTAGAATATCTTTTTGATCAGTTGGTTGATCTTTTAGATGGTTTTGATTTGATCTTTCATTTCACCCCTTCCCATTGTCCATCTATAATATCATTCATTGATTTATACCTTTTTCATTAATTATTAATGGTTTAGCATAAAAAATAAATTTTAAATGAATACTTCCTTGTAGACATGAGTTTCTAAATGATTTTACAGCCATGAAACAAATGTTTCAACCATTTGGTTAGCCATATTAATATCATTCTCATCAAGTGGAACTGGTATCTTGGCACTCGGATCATGAGCTACGCTAATCACCACTCTCACATGACCTGTTGGAAGTGGTCATTTGTGTATACACTCTTCTTCAATATTGGACACCATATCCCTTACTACAAGGTGATGGGTGGGTATTGATATAAATAATTCACATTTATTTTTACACTGTATAATATCAGTACATGAAAGGTATCAATGTCTCTATGATTCATATTTCACTAAAAAAACTATTAGAATATTGATTACCTTAATTAAAAAAGATTTTGGAGGGGAATGGCTCACCTCAATGATGGTGGTGTGGAGCAGGATCATCATGCAATAGTTATTCTTGAGTTGTTTCTTATTTTTTATTCCCCCCCAAAAAATTACTAGGAACTAAATATTCTAATTATATTGTTCTTCACAGGAAGAAAATCTTAATTTTATCTCTTCCATTTCTTTATCTTTATTCTCATGTTTTTTTCTCAAAATATGTGTGGGGTGTCACCCCAAAACCCACACCTCTAATGTGACTATACTGTTCTGGGTACTTCAAGGTCACTAATATTAGGTGTTCATCTGATATAGTTTTTGATTATTCATGTGACTAAGTCAGATAGAAAATATGGGATAATAAGAAATCATTGTTATGTAATAGCGATTTAAAGATATTTTATATTTATAATGTCATACTAACATATGTTTCCTAAACGTTTTGTGTGTTTTCATCTATTAGTTTCCCATATTTATTTACACATGCCTCCTTCCATAGCACATGGAATATGATAGAAGTATATTTGGATTTGGATTCATCAATCTGTATATAAATAGAGGAACATAATTATGTTTTTTTTTCATGTCACATAAAAGTATTATGGTATATTTAAAATCCATACTAATTTTTTTCAAGTATAACTTATCTCATTCTTGCTTTATGATAGGTATATGTTAGTCTTACTTCCCATTCCTTGTTTAAATCACTCAATTACTATTTCATAAATAAAAAATTATCAATAAAATAGATGAATACATGCATTTTCAAAGAATTTATTACCATCCACAATGTAATTGGAAATACATATTCATGCAACAGCTAGTAAACACATCCCACACCTCTTGGGTTACTAGGTGTGCAGACATAAGTGATGGGTGCAGGTTTATCTTCCCTTCAACATATTTAAGATAAAATATCATTAGAATTTTGTGAAATCCTTCCATAAAACATTATTACATATTTCTTATGCGAGTCATCTAATATAAATGAACTCTTCAAGGGATGATGAATAGTAAGCCAATGTTTCCTTATATTATTGTTTATTAAAATAATGAAATGATATCATAATGTTCCCATAATCTATTTCCACATCAATGATTTAAGATTGGATGAATCATGGTGCCATAAATATACATCAATCAGTACACATTTCCGACTTACGAGTCCAATGTAACTACTGAACATGGCCTTATTGGGGTCAACATGATGGCCACATAAATTCCATCTGACCACAAATTTGATTCATTTTATTTTCCCCTTAGAATTTTTAAAAATCCTTCCATCAAACATTAATACATATTTCTTATGTGAGTCATCTACAATAAATGAACTCTTCAAGGTATGATGAAGAGTAAGCCAATGTTTCATTATATTATTGTTTATTAAAATAAAGAAATGATATCATAATGTTACCATAATCTATTTCCACATCAATGATTTAAGAGTGGATGAAACATGGTGCCATAAATATACATCAATCAGCACACATTGGTGATCGATAATTCCACTGTAACTACAGAACAAGGCCTTATTGGGATCAACATGATGGACACATGCATTCCATCCGACCTAAAATTTTATTCCTTTTATTTTCTCCTTAATGATATTTACTAACACCATCAAACTACAATGCTCCTATTTTTTCTACATCATCATTCCATTATAACCTACTATTTCCTAAGATTAAACATTGTTAATATGTTATTTCTATGGATTAGTAGAATCATCATGTGTATAAGGTCATTGTACATCTATACTAGGAGTATCTAAAGGTTGAGAAACTTGTTGTTCCTCAGGATTGGGAGCACCAACACATGCAGAAGGTCGGCATTCCTCTTCCTTAGTAAAAACAGTAGGTTGAGAGACCTATTGTTCCTCCGGATTGGGTGCACCATCACGTACAAAAGTCATTATCAACAGAAGTAATTTAAAATTTAATTTATATCACACCTATAATCATATCCTTGATGTGATCTTATTCATTTTCCCCACTTCTAATCATGTCATATGATCCGTAAAACATAGTTTTATCCCAGTCACTAACTACATTAACTTTCCCCATGCTTATTCCAATATTTATAACTTTTACCAATTCTATGAATGATCATGTGTTCTTCTAACTCCTCTATATTAATTAGTCATGAATAAAAATTTTGTAAACATAAAAAAAAAGATTTGAGAAGGGTTATATGCATGATATTTGGAAAAATTGATGAATTATTTCCTTCTAACTTCATTCTATTTTGTCACATGATTGGAATCAATCAATTATTTATTCATATTCATCCTATTTGATTTGGTAATATTAATATTTAACAAAATAAATACCCCAAAAGGGGTCATTCAAATAAGAGGTACCCAACATTTGAATGATAATTATTATTTCACTTTTTCACTGAGACTCGTCCCCTTAGAAGCTAACACCAACCCAGAGAGAAGATTTAGTTGTATAGAATTCCCCAAATTAAAACCATGCGAGTGATTTTGGATGCAATATGGTTTTAAGAGTTGGAATGGGGTTAAACATTAATTCAAATTTTATGGGAGGGAGGTCATGATGAATAATCTTTGGGTTGGATAGAGTTAGTGGGATTCCCTTTCCATGATGTTATTATCAATCTATATTTTGTAGAAGGTGAAGATAGTGCAAAGTGAAGGCTAAGGTTTACAGTTTTGGTTTATGGTCAACCGAGCTGAATCATTTCAATAAGGGATTTGAATGAGCCTGATGAATATTGAGGAATAAAAAAAGTTACATAGTGCTTTTATAAAACTATATAAAAGTACATATATGTTATACAAGTAAAAAATAAATTATAGAAGTATATAGTTTTAAAAATTTATAGAGGCCTAAAATTATAATATATAAAAGTGAAATTTATGAAAGAATAAAATTATAATAATTAATAAGGGATAAAACTATAATTGCATATTAATTTATAAATCTAGAAAACAATGAATGTATAAATAATTAATAATATTTTATATTTAAAAAATATATGTAAGTATGATATACTATAAATTGTATAAAAGTATATTATTTTATAAATGAATAAAACTATAAAAGTATAATTAATATTTTTCCTTATTTGATGCATATAAAATATTGTAATAGAAAACTGTTTGTTGTGAAAAATTACTTCATTTAATATAAAATATTGTTTTTATGAATTTTTTAATAATGAAAATATATTCACCATAAACCAACACTATATAAATAATAAAAAATCGAAAATAACAATATTATATATATTGAATTCCCATCCTTTAAAATATATATGAAATACTCTTCCATGGAGGGAACCATATTTGTAATGAACAATATAAAATACATTAGGGAATTATAAATTAAATTATAAATTCAATTTTTAATGATTTTCTTTATTGAAATATCATATTTAGTTTTATTGGGTCATCCAAAGCCATTTAAACTTTATTAACTAGTTATTCCATCAATACATGAGATCTAGAAAAATACAAACTCTCTCATATCATCAATCAAATAACATTAAAGGCACCTAATCAATATCCATGGAAGAATATTTTCACATTCCAATTATCAAAGAACCATGCCGCATGGGAAAATAATTTTTCTTCTTATGGTACAAGGGTACGATAAAAAATATTTTGTGTAATTATGTGGGGCATGGTCTACCTTTCCGATTCATAGTGGACTTAAAAAAATTCAGACATTGTGAAATTATAAAACAATTCTAATAAAAAAATAATAAATTAATTTCCCCTTACTAAAAAAAGAATACTAGAAATTAATTTGAAAATGATTTCACATAAAACTGAAAAATTTAAAATATGAGAGTAATGAATAAATTATTTAGAAAATTAAAAGGCTTCAATATTTCACAAAAAAAATGTTTCCTAAAATAATAAAGAATCCTCATGGAGAAAAATTAAGAAATTAAAACACCAAAATACTCATTTTAAATAATAATTTCAATGAATACTAATTTTTTCAACAATTTAGAAAAAATATCTATTAAAAACATTTCATAATCGAAAAATTATTATTTCACAAAAAAGTGATGTATAAATATGTTTGAAACATAGGCTATATAAATGACATTTAGATACCAATATAGAGGTTGGATTTATATTTAATTTTATACTATTTAACATAATTTTTAATGCGATATCAAATAATCACACCATAGCATGATGATAAACCAACCATATCATTGCCTCCCCAAAATGCACATTGTCTTTCCACAGATAACTCATCAACCCAAATTGCACCCAAGTATCATCAAAATGTAGTCCAACTCAAACCACAAACTAAAAACACACCACCGTAGTGGATCATTTGGAGAAGAATGGATGAAAACAAATAAGTAGAATAGAAAGTCTTATAATCGATCACCAATGAATGTCCATAGGAACCAACAGATCAAAGCTAGGATAGTGAGAAAGCGAAGAAAAGAGAAAGAGGACTAAGACCCATGCAAATACACAAGGATGATAGTTTGGTTCATTGAGAAAAAGTGAATCGCAAGCAGGTGATGTGTGACTAAAAAAAGATGCAAGCAAGATAACATAACTTAAATTTGGAGGTCTGGTGGCTGTAGAAGGGTCAAGTGGTGGGCGCAATGGCAAGAGAGGCATTTATAGTGGTGGCGGTATTGACGGCTGTGGCAATAGGGTCCGGGGGTGGGGGTAGTGGTGGCTGTGATAGAGGCAGCAGTGGAGAGGGAGGAATTTTGGTTCTGTGAAAGCTTGAAGAGCTAGCGATGACAAAGTTTTGATAGGGTTCCATTTATAAAATCAGGAAAGGCTTTTATCAGTGTTTTTTTGAAAAGCACTGATAAAAGTATGTTTTAAAAGCTCTAAAATAGAAAGTGTTGATAAAAACAACCTTTATTATTGTTTTTAACGCTGATAAAGATACCACTTTACCAACATTAAAAAAATTCTGATAAAACGTGTCTTTATCAATGCTAAAATTATAATGCTGATAAAGAATTGTATTATCAACATTTTTTTAGCACTGATAAAGGACTCTTTATCATCACTAAAAAAAGTGTTGATAATGATCTAATGTTAATAATTTATTTATATTATTATATATATTTAAAAAATTATATGTATAATATATATATATATATATATATTTATAATTATAACAATAAATAATTAAATATATATTTGTAATTATATATATATATGATAAACATATTTATAAATATTTATAAATATTTATATAATTATATATATTTATAAAATTATAAATAGTATTAATACATAGTTCTTTTTTATAATTATGAAATTATAATAAATATATTAATTATATTTATAATTATAATTATAAATAAATATAGATATATTTAAATAATTATAAAATTGTAATAAATATATTTATTATATTTATTTATAAAATTATAAATATAATAAATATATCTATTTATAAAATTATAAATATGATAAATATATTTATTAATAATTATATATATATATAGTTATAAGTATATATATATAATTATAAACCTATAATAAATATATATATATTATATATAAATGTAAATATAATAAATATATTTGTTGTAATTTTTTAATTACTTAAATAAATAAATATTTATTTATTTGGAATGATTGGGGGAAAGCCCCTTTATTAGAAGAAAAGAAAACATGAACCTTTTTGTAGATAAGGGAAAACCCAGGACACACCCAACTCGTAGGCCTAGAGGCATAGTGCCTTATAAAACAGTGACATGAATGCCCAATGGGATAAATCCCATTACAAAACCAAAGCTCATAACAAGAAAACGAACAAGCTTAAAGGCCCAGGGACACACAACCTTATGAAAAATGACCCATTATTCAATATATATATATATATAATTATATGTATAAATAAAATTATTTTTAGATATATTTATATAATTATAAATATATTTATATTTATTTATTTATTTATTAATATAAATAAATAAATAAATTTATTTATTTATAAAATTATAATAAATATATTTATTGTAAATCTATAACTATTTATATTTATTTTAATTTTATGTGTATTTATGAGAACATAATAGGTACGTAGGTATAACATGAATGAATCATATACCTAGTAAAATATATATCATAAAAACCAATGTATAAATGAACATTCATGATAAATACATAACATATGCATGTGTCATCATAATATAGGTAATATTATCATTTAGCATCCCACTCAACCAGCTACTTTTTATTAATTATAAACATGCGTTTTTTAATTAATATATATAAATAAACATTATTTTTTAATATAAATATAATAACTTTATATATATTAACAATAATTTTTATTAAAAACATTTATCTTCACTAGGAATAACACTTATAAATCTCTTCTTTATCAATGATAAAACAAGCACTGATAAAGGATACACCTTTATCACCATTTTTTTGTGCTGATAAAAGTGAACTTTATTAGTGCTTTCTACTTAGCAGTAATGAATGAATATGCTTCCCTTACCAGGGAATCTATGGTAGTGTCACTAAGAAATGCGTGTTATGATTACAAAAACTAGAAAGTAAAATATCAAATGACTCACCCGTCCCACACCATCGAGTCGACATTTGTGTGTCAGGCCTTTTTTGATAGCAGTTGGAGCCCAACATGTTAACTATAACATAAAAGGATATGTGTTTTATGGTGATATTGAAACCAAAACCATGTATCATCATGTGTGCATGTGTTGGTTTTTATTAGAAGTGTTTAATCCTGAATGCTCTGATTATATAGAATAAAGTTTTTCATCGGTGTGGTTTTGACTGATACACATTTTAGATGACATTTTTAAACGTCAATTATGGGAATATTTTCATGTATAAATGATGTGTCCAAGTGGCACTACCAAACGATTGAAGCGATAATCTTTTATTTATGATTAATCGTTGACTATGGCCCTCTGAAATTCTGTTGATGATTACAATTTGGATTAAATATTTTGATATAATAATTTGTCAGTCCATCAAAGTAGGGACCATTTGTTTTGGTTGTGAATTTCACCAATAGTTTGGAGAAAGAGTCCTTCCATATAGGAAGGTATATTGAAGGGAAACTTCCAAGGGAATAATATTCCATCATCAAGGGTTTTTTCTCTGAATATTATCAACTCCAGTATTATAAAAATAAGGGAACTCCCTGTCAGTATTGAGGCTGTGGATGGGATAACCTTGGTTTGGTTGTAGGGTTCATGTGTCGACTTCTTCATTAAATTATAGCTCCTATAACATCATGCAAGAAATATTGGTTTATTTATTAGATTTTATTCCTATATTATTGTTTGGTATGAGCCATGCTTCTCTCTCTGTTTACTATGGAAGGATTTTTACCTTCTATAAGAGTATCACATCATCTTTACTCGAGCGATAATGCATCAAGATCACTAAAATCAAGACCTATATTATCATTATCCTAACAAAAACCTATTCTATTTCCCACTAAAATTTATCTAGAGAATCAAACACTATTTGGAAGTCATATTTAACTCATATCAAAAGTTAGTGGATACAAGACCAATGCATTAATGAGAAATTCTTTATTAGCTTTGGAAAAAACCCCCTTCCAACCCTATAGATAATGATACTTAATCTTGTGCACCCCCACAAACCATTTTCTCCCATTTTTAATAGTTAAAATAGTTTTTTAACTAAAAACTTTCTCGAATTCCTAATGTTGGACTTCTAGAGACCCCTTATAAAAGTTGATTTTCTAAAATAATTGCCTCCACTGATAAACAAAATGCACTACTACAGAACCTGATTTTATCGGTGTTAGAAAGGAGCTTTATCAACACTTAAGCACACTGACATTCTTAGAACAGTAAAAAGTCGTGAATTTTATCATCACAAAAAAACGCTGATAAAAAGTGTATTTATCAGTACTAAAACAAAAGTGATGATAAATATCCCCGTTATTAACGTTAAAAAAATGCTTTTATATTATATATTTATCAACACTTTTGTTTTAGCACTAATAAAGAATATTATCTTGACTGTTGGTAAATTTTGATTTTTTTAAGGCACACCCTCTACGCTCCACACACACTCACACACCCATACTTTATCAATGCTCGCCCACACCCTTTTCTTAGTGCTCACCCAGCTCTTGTTCACCCCCTTGCTTCCACATTCTCACACTCCAATGTTTTCCTCAACAGTCAACCAGCTTCCTATTTGTTTCTGCGTGTGGTTGGGCTCGATCCTATGACCTCCATTATAGAATTCAAACCCCTTTACCACACCTCCAACCTTGTTTAATTGTATATTTTACAATATTTCTATTTCTTTATATAAATTTATGAAAATGTTTTTTATTTATATATTTATATAATTATTTTTAAACATATTTATAAAATATATGTTTGTGTGTCTCTGATATATATATAATTATATTTATTTAAATATGTTATATATTAATATTCATTAACCTATATTATAAAATAAATATAAATATATATCTCTTTATTAATACACACACATCTTTATATATAAACATTATATATATATATATATATATATATCTGTATAAGTATTTATATAATGATAAATTTTTATAATGTAAAAAATGGTTAGATATTGTTATAAATAAAATGGAAAATAATTAATTATATATTATTTATTTAATTGTATTTAAATAAATTTTAAAAATATGTCTATATATTTAATATTTAGATATAAATTTTTTATATTAAATATATATTTATATGACTATATATCTACATATGAATTTATATATATTTATATATAATTGTATATTTGAATAATTTTTTATAATATATTTATAAATATTTGTTGTAAATATATTTATATACTATATTTAATGATAATGATATATTTATATAAGATGTATTTAAACAATTTTTTAGTAAATAAATATTTACACACACACGTAAACATTTATATTGTGCACATACACCGAAAAATATTTACAAATATATGTTTATTTACATATATTAGAATATACACATAAATATATATATTTTTATTGACAAACACATATTTATAAATAAAAATTACATTTATAAGAATTTATGTATTTATATATATTTTGACAATGTAAGATGATATATTAATCACAGAGATCAGTAGTAACAAAGTCACACAACCATGGAGGAAAATTATCAAGGCATAGATGATTCGCGCCATAAAATCCAAAAGAGGCTAGACTGTGTGCTGCTTCATTTCTTTCCCTTTTGATGAAAGAGAAGGAGTAGGCTGTGAAGATTTGACTGATAGACTGGATTTTCTGGATGTGGAAGCCAAAATATTGGAGGCCACTATCATTAAACCAGATAGCATTGATGATGGTGAGACAATATGATTCAATGTGAATAGAATCCCATCCAAAATCACTTGCAAAATTCATCCCAGTAAGGTCAGCAGAGGCTTCATCAACAACATGCTCCCAAATAGTGTGGTTTGATTCATGTTTGGAAGCAATAATTTTTCCATGATGGTCTCAGTCCAATAGTACAACTCCAACAAATCCAACCTCGAATAGAGAAACATCAACATTATTCATAAGGATCCCTTTCGGGGGAGGGAAACATCATGAAAAAATTGTGTGAGTTCCAAAGATCCCTTGCTGATTAGAGTCCTGATTCCACCGCTCAGTCCATGAGGTAGCCCGTTCAGTCCAGAAATCAGAAGGCTTTGCTGTGTGATTAAATATGAATTCATTTCATCGAACCCAGATGATCCAATCCACAATTCACAATGAGACAACTTTATCAATAGTTAATAAAAAAGAACACTACATAAAAAGTGCGGGAAGACCCGACACCATATCCAACATAATATTTGTAACAGAGCCCCAAGTGGTTTAGATCTTCTCCACCCCCAGGCACTGGATGATCGCATGTAGAGGAGATTCCAGAACACCTGAGCAAAGGGGACATAGCTTGCCATTCACAACATGGTGGAAAGAGACAAACTTCTTGATGGGGAGAATGATAGTGCAAACCTGAAACCAGAAATAACATATTTTTAGGGAGACATTTAGATGCCAAAGAGTTTTTCAAATCCCTTCCCTTTCCATGGACTGATCATAAAAAACAAGCCTATATCCTGACTTCACTGTATAGGATCCAGAAATGTCGTTGCTTGAAATGAAACAGTCTTCCCTACATCCATCACACAAAGGATGCTAATAATATTCATTTTTAACTTTTATTGAACCATGAATTGAATTTATCCACACACCACCTAGTCCGATGATCATCAAACAAGCAACAAATAGAGGCATTCTCATAGCTAGGAAGAGCTATGGATGTAGCACGTATACCGTCTTTGTCAATCATCCCGAGATCATTCTAAATGTAAACTTTCATACCATCCTCAATCCTCCAACCTAACACTTTATTAAGTAAATTTCCTCATCCCTAGATACTTCTAAATATAAAACTGGGGCGAGGGGCAAGAGAGGAGTTCTGGAAATCTGAGTAAGAGAAATATTTTTCATGAAGAATCCACACACAGAGAGAAGATGTATTAATCATGAGGCACCAAACCTTTTTGGCCAAAAGGGCATCATTAAAAAGATGGAGATCCTAAAATCCTATTTCACTGTATGTTTTAGGGGTGCAGAGTGACTTCCAAGCAATCTAGTGTATTTTGTTTCTGCCATTATTACGACCCCACCAAATTTTAGCCGTTTGGGAGTAAATTTAGTCAAAAATCCCACATGGAAGCTTAAAAATGACATGATATATGTGGGGATAGAATAAAGAGAGGCCTTGATGAGAGATTTTTTACCCACTTTAGAAATTCTTTTCAGATTCCAACCTTGGATTTTTTTCTCGATTTTATCCACCGTAGGTGGTTTTTTTATCGTCCAACTAGCATGGAAATCCCAAGGCATTTTTTGTGCTCATCGACCATTTGAATACCATTATTGAGACAAATCCATACTCTCTTGGTTGGTGGGACACCATTACTGAAGGATATTTATGAATTTCCCTGATTGATTGATTTTCCTGAGGCCCTCTCATAATGGCGGATCACATAGAAGATAGAAAGATATTCATTATGGGTAGCTCTAGAGAATAACAGACAGTCTTCTGCAAGTAAAAGATGCAAAACAGATTTTTTGGCCTAACAAACCCTTTCCCCATGAATCAGATTAGAAGATATTGCTATAGAAATGAGGTTATAAAAAAAATCAGCCACCATGATGAAGAGAAATGGGGAGAGGGGATCTCCCTGACAAAGGCCTCAGGTAAGTGAGAAGCCTTGGTGATTCCACCATTGAAAATAATTCAAAAAGAGATAGATGAAACACAGTGCATGATCATATATATCCATTTTGAGAAGAGACCCATTTTTGTCATAACGAACTAGATAAAGTTCCATTCCACTCTATCGTAAGCCTTGGTCATATCTAGTTTCAAGTCCATAATACCTATTTTCACAACAGGTCGTATTTTCCTAGAATGGAATACTTCATAGGCCAATATGGAATTATCTTTGATAAGCCTCTTTTCTACAAAGGCACTATAATTTTTAGAGATAATTGAAGGTAACCACGTGTGCAAACGATTGACCAAAATATTTGAGAAGATCTTGTTGGAGACATTGCAAAGACTAATTGGACTAATGTCCCAAGCCAAGAGGGGTTTTTTAAAATTTGGTATGAGGGAAAGAATTGTCTCGCCAATAGATAAGGGATTGATTACCCTATCCCAAATAACTTTCATAAGTGTGAAAATGTCAGGGTCAAGAATGTGCCAGTATTGCTTGAAGAAAAGAGAATGGGAACCATCAGGAAACATAAATATTTAGGAATGGATATGTTTAATATCATGAAGAATCTCATCATCCAAAAAATATTTTGTGAGTTGATGATTCATTTCATTGATGATCACATGTTTGAGGCACATCTCAACCTCAAAAAAAAATGGTGGAATCTCTTGTAGTATAGAGTTTCTGAAAATAACATGAAATAGTATCATGGATACATTCAATATTGGAAATAGTTCCTCCATCAGGGTGAGAGAGGAACAAAATATTGTTTTTTCAATCCCTAGAAGAAGCCTTCTGATGAAAGTAATGAGTGTTTTCATCCCCTTATTTAATATGGGTTTCACCCGCACACATTTTCCATAAGATTTCATTAATTTGATAAGTTGCATTCAGTTCACTTGGGATAACACCATTTTTATAGATAATATCATCAGTTGGGGATCAGGAAAGTAGGGTGTTATGCTGTCTCTATAAAGAGTTACAATGCTTGTTGGGTTGATGATATTTTTTATTGCTCCAAGACCTTATATTAGTATCCACCTACTTGAGGTTAAAACCAATGTCTATATTTCCATCCTTCCAAAAAGATTCGATAACTTCTTCACACTCGTGGTCTTTTACCCAGAAGCTTTCAAACCAAGAGGGTTTCCCATATCTTGGGTTTCAGCCACTGTGAGAGAACTCGATAACAATAGGGTAGTGATCTGAACAATTTGACACTAGGTGGGTGATATGAAAAATCTTGAACATGTTGGTCCATTCTGTCAATCCCATAAATTTGTCTAGATGCTCTACAATGCATTTATATTCTATGTTCCCTTGAAACCAGGTTAATGGACTACCTCCATATCCCAGATTAACCAAATCAACCATAGAAAGAGAATCCCTAAATTCTAACATTGAGGAAAAGTACTGACACGCTCCTCTATATATTTTTAATCTAGAACAGAATCTCATTGAAATCACCACCAAAGAGGATAGGGATAGGAATTCCTCATCATAGTGAATAGATAATGTACCAAGATTTCCATTTATCATTTTGTGATAGCCATCCATAGAAACCTGCAAATGTCCATGGTGGAGAGAGGTCATCATGGATAAATGCATCCACATGGTTCAAAGAGTATGAGATGATTCTGACATCATCCTTATCCTTCCAAAGGAGACACAGTCCTCTTGAGTGGCCTTGGTGGGGGATCAGGAAGAAGCCCTGAAAGCCACAGGTTTACGCTATACCAGTATTGTCCTTGTTTTTTCAATATGGTTTCGAATAGAAAAACAATATCAGGGTGACTTTGTGTGCAATGGAGTTGGAGCATCCAAAATGTTCATGGGTTTCCAACCCCCCGATAGTTTCATCATAAGATTTTCATTACCCAAGGTAGGGTTGAAACATACCCACCTCCGCCACTGTATCTTCAATGAACTATCCATCGCCAACCTCCTTCAACCTTTTTAAAGGGTTTCAGTCAACTCAGAAGCCTCTAATCACCATTTATGATCCCCGTGATTTTCATTAATAGGATCACCACCCCTATCTCTGAAGTTCACCCTTTTCCATGTACGATTGTTTAAAAGACCTGGTGATGTTATTCCAACCATATCAGTTTCTTCCTGGGAGGTGATACCTGGAGCAACAAAATATGGACCAGGAGCAGCCTCTAGTAGTTTTATACAAAGTTGTTGTGCCTCAAAACCTGAGTATGGTGGTTTCTTACATTTTTACATCAGTATAAATTGTGGTAACGCAATGTATTTCTTAGAAGTAGGATCCCATCTAGATAATATCTAGGTCTATACTCTAACTCACATGCTTTTCCCCAGTTTTGATCACAACCATCGCGTTGCACATAGGACATCCTTCTTCCCATTGGTTCCCAGGGTTTCCCTCAGAACAATATGTTGGTCCAAGAATGATGACATTATTTTTCTTTGGTTCAACTCACTTAGATAAAGCCTTCAAAATTTGGTCTCGATCCTTTTGTTTTTCCACTTCAATAATGAACTCGGGTCCTGCAGTTTTTACATAGAGCTAAGGAAAATATTACAAAATGATGTTTCCTTGTTCATTATTCTTCTTTGAGTAAAAAATATCTCTAGGTTTCCAATAAACCCACAATAAAAATAGAAAATTGAAATCTTTTCAAACTCAAAATATATCCAGGTGTTAGAATCTTCAATTGATAAGAACATAACCCTCATTAGTGGATATGTCACATTGACCAAGGCTCAGATCTTCACTACGAGTCCCCAGTGAATTAGATCAGATCGATCCCAGTCTAGAAAATTACCAATGAATTCTACAATTTCCCCCATAACACATTTTGTTCTCCCATCAAATATGATTCCTTTGATTCATATCCAGAAAGGTGAGCAAGTCAGGTTAATTTTTTGAATATCATCCCCATCTATAATGTTATCAATGAGAATGATCTGGATATTGAAAGAACATGACATACCTTTTATAAACTTTTCTTTATCATAGCATTAAATAATTAAACAGTAATAAATCCCTCTCCCACTTCTCGTATGGAAATGCCATCCTCCAATCTCCATAAATTTTTCAGAGTGTTTTTCTGGCCCCCTGATTGAATGAAGATGTATATAAATTTTTCCCAACCACTTGAAGTGAATACGTTGTGATAGAAAGGTGTATTCATCTTTTCATGTGGCAATCAACTCTTTCTCTATATCGGTCAAAGAAAGATTCTACCACTGATTCACCCGATCTGATTCCATATAAAAAACCAAGGTTCTTATTTTTTCTCTTCTTTTTTTAAGTGATTAAGGGTTGTATCCTAAGCATAGCCCTTCAGGAGAACACCCATTTCACATAAAAAATTCCCATAAGTGACCAGAACTTCCCTATGTGAACCAAAATAACCCCTCTTTGCAAACTGAGAATCATGCACCAGCAAAAATCCCTACTCGTGAAGAAAGCTCTACTATGCAAACCAAATTCCCCACACAAACTGAAATTAAATTCGACCAGAAAAAATTCTTCATGAAGAAAACGACTCACCTATCCAAACCAGACACTCCCTTTAACAAGTAGCTCTTTATAACCACTTCTTGCATAATCGTACACTCCCCGAGCACCACATACCTATGCAACCGAGATTCCCACCACGAACCTCCTTTCGTGAGCACTCCCTATACAAACATACACTCCCCTGCCCAAGATCTCACATTGAAGATCAGACCTGAAAATAAAAACACTTCATGATCCTACTCTCCACAAAAACCACTCCTCGCGGCCATGAACGGTGAACCCACCGAATGTGAGGCTACTCTTTGTGAGCTGCAATGGAGAACCAAAGCTCAATTCTTTGTGCACCCACCCTTCACGAGCCCACTCTTTATGATTCCACACTTCATGTGATGCTAATGGAAAAAAAACTCACCAAAGGAAATTGAGACACATATGGAAATGAAGTCCCATAAATAGAGATAGATCTTCAGCTAGGGAAGAAACAGGAGGTCCATCACCAGCATAAGACTACTGAGAAGGGATTCATGGATGCAAGAATACTGAGATCCCTAGAAACCCTAGGAATCCCTAGAATTTTAGCCTCTCCATGGAAGATCCACATTTTTCCACCACCGCATCACTACTGTACAGAAGAATAACTACCACACTGGCGATGCACTGCCGCTGCCTTAGAACCACCACACCAAGGGAGAACTGAACTAAGCCAGGACCTAGAAAACCCTAGGGGAAACTAAAATATGAAAAATGACAAAATTTATAAACCATAATATCTATATGAATGTACAATCTGAGAATAAATTTAGTCTCCACTGGAAAATGAAAAAAAACCTTCTTTATCCAAGCTAAAATCCCACTGAATATTAAAAAATTTGGGTATCCCAACTAAAAACGACATTTTGGAGGCCTTATGGGCCTTTTCGGACCATAAAAAATAGTGACCAACCCCTTAGGTAAATAATATTCAATTTGATTTGTTGTAGAGCTCATACAAACACTAGAATCAAAACATATGGTTGTATAAAGTTCAAGTCTCATTTTCAACTTATCATAGATCTTTCATTAGTTTATTGAATTTTTATTTCATCCAATGTTTATTAAATGACTATTACTCGATAATAAATAGAAAATATTAATTAATATTTTTGTAAATATTTTATACATAATTTTACCTAAATATATATAATATATTATGTGTAAATACATATTTAGTCTTATATAAATAATTTTAAAATATATTATATCTATATCAATATATTTATAGCATCCCGCCTCTTTATCACATAAACTTTCATTACATTTTACAAAACAGAGGATCTTTAAGGTTTAGTGTATTGGAAACCATGAACTTTAAACATGAAAACATAAAACATTCTTCTAAAACACTTGAAAGGCTTCTCCTCATGTTCATCCTCGGTTCATTACTACATCACATAACCTGGGAGCATACATCAAAAGAAAGGGTGAGAAAAAAGCCCAGTAAGGGAAACGAGAGAAACATTTTACATGTGAACTTGAGATACTTCAATAAGGTCATGAAATGAACTTTAAGGCATGAGAATGAAATCATGAGGCATATCATAATAAAAATAACATTTTCATAACTTGAAGATGTGGCTACAACATTAAATATATAAAATCATGAACATATCACCAAGGTCCATCCCCAAGGTGTCATTTGAAAATTACCATGGTTATTCACCAAGGTATCGTGAAAATTGTAATCTCTAGTGGTTACATCATTACCCAATGCATTGGAGCGCTATCAGGGAGCACCCTTAAATTTTCCTTTATTATCATGTGAGCCACATATATCATCATAACTCATTTCATAAACAACCCATATAGAATAAAATAAATTGGTTTCATTTCATAATCATAACGGTTTAAAAACTGCTTTAAAGACATGATCTTTATGTTACTTTAAACCCACGGAAATGGAAAGAGGGTTTCCTGTTTGTAAATCCCAGAATTTAAAATAGAACATTTTGGTATATATGTGAATACTCCTGTAGAAATAAGAGATTTGAGTATTCACTTTATAATATAAAATAATTTTGAGAAAAGAGAGAGAGGCACTTTGAGACGAAAACTCTGCAGCATAACGGCTATGTTTTGGGGTTTTAGAAAACATTGAGAAGAGAGGGGACAAGGGTCAAACACTCATAAATGACCCATAAAACAGTATAGGGACAAAATATAAGGGATTTAAGAATATGGGAATGAAATTTGAAAATATACCATATGAAATGAAGAACATGAAAGGAAGAAAAAAATAAGATTTCTCTTGTGAGAATTCGGCAGCCTAACGACGTCACTTAAACTTAAACAAAATTGAATTGACAAGGTCAAATGGGGTATATCATAATATGAACATAAGAGTCCAGTATGATAGATATAGAGATCATACCCCAACATAATATAAAGGAACTTGAAAGAATTGACATGAAAGTAGAACTTCGAAACGAGAAGGGTGAAGAACCACTTAAAAATTCGGCAGCCTAACGGCGCCACTTAAAACATCAAAATACTGAATTGAAGAGATAAAATCGGGTATCTAATAATATGGTCATAAAATATCATTATGATAGATATAGAGATCATACCCCAACATAACAAAAAGAAACTTGAAAGAATTGACATGAAAGTAGAACTTCAAAACGAGAATGGTGAAAAACCACTTAAAAATTCGGCAGCCTAACGGCGCCACTTAAAACTTCAAAATACTGAATTGAAGATATCAAATGGGTTCTCTCATCATATGATCATAAAAGATCAGTATGATAAATTTAGAGATCATACCCCAACATAACAAAAATGAACTTGAAAGACTTGACATGAAAGTAGAACTTTGAAAAAGAGAAGGGTGAAAGAATCCCTTAAAAATTCGGCAGCCTAACGGTGTCACTTAAACTTCATAAAACGAAATAATGAGAGTAAGATGAGATCTCTAATTATATGAACAGAAAAAGGGCAGTAAGAGGAGTAAAAAATAACATCCTCCAACATAAGAACATGGAGCATAAAAGGAATGACATAAAAGAGATCACTTGAAAAGAAAGAGAGGGGTCAGATCCCTTACCTTAAAACATAACTCTTAAAACTCAGTGTTTGGGACCTTGAGGGCTTGGGGGCACCATGGGAGGACTCCTTGGGAGGTAATGAGACCAGAACTTCGTTGGGGGAGAGTGGGGAGTGGAATGGATGAGAGGATGGCTTGGTATTTATAGGGAAAGTGAGGGGACAAGGCATTAATGGCAAAGGGACACCTCATTAGTGGTTTTGGCAAAACCATGGGCTTGCCCATGGTATTTGCCCATGGTATTGGCCACTTGGGACACCTCATACCTTATCTCACTATTAATAATTCGAACATATTGATTACAAACTTAATACATCATTTAATGATGTCATTAAACACCCGTAACTTAAAAACTGTATTTACACTATTCATCGAAAATTCAACTTTCTCAGAATAATCCCAAAATTTCACCTTAACCAAATATCAATGCTCTGATTAAAAATATGAACTCCATTTTATAAAAATAATTTTCTAAATATTTTTAATTCAATTTTTAAATAAAAACACTATTCACCGAAAATTCATTTTTTTCAGAAAAAACCCCAAAAATTACCATAGCATAATATCGGTGCTTTGAGTTCAAAAATGAAATACGTTTTATAAAAATAATTTTCTAAATATTTTTTATTAAATTTTTAATTAAAAAACATTATTCACCCGAAAAAACTAATACTTGAATAATAATTTATGAAACCGTTATTTAACCATTTTATTGAATCACATTACATAATCAAGGTGCCTAGATTATATTAATACTTTCTTTAAGTGAGATTACTAATCCATTTGGACACATTACTAATCCTAATCATAAAATCACTATTCATAATTTACTATTCATCAAAAATTAAGTTGATCTTATTAGACTTTATATTTCGTACTGAACATAATTGTAGAAGACCATTTTTCGAAAATCTTTACACATTTTTAATTATTTATGGTTTACACAACCATTTTTAAAATATCCTTTTTCTAAAATTCATCAAAAATATGCATACTATATTTATCCGGTCATTTGAAAATTCATAAACTTCATCATAAGAAGAAATCCCAATTTTTATTTAAAACAAAAGATTACACAAGGTAGTTACAGTCTCCTTACATAGCCCCTTATCACACCAGCATATGACCTAAGTGTAAGGTGTGCTAAGGTGAGAGAATCTGAGGGAGGCTCGGCTAACATCGCACGAGTAGTAATTTCTATTAGTTTGAACTTCTCGCAAAGGCGATTCCGTTCTAGCTTCACACGATGAATTTCGGCTTGGGTTTGGTCCAGAGCAAAGCCCAGTGGTGCTACCTCCTTCCCAAGTTCTGTTAGATGGGCTTCGATCGGTACAAGACTACTGGGTGGGGCCATCGAATCTTCTTTCTATAATAATTAACCAAGATTACTTGTATTTAGAGACAATAATCAAAACGTTTAGTTTCCAGCGGTCATATTGACCAATGGTCATATAACCGTCTAAACCCAACTGTATCATTTTAATTATACTCATGTTATCAAATAAAACATTTTTGTTGAGTATAAAAAATAAAATAACACATGAAATTAAGAAACAAGATTTATTCAAAATTTCGGGTCGTTACAATCTTCCCCCCTTAAGAAATTGCGTCCTCGCAATTTTTAAAAAATTGGGTTTTGAAATTTCATTGAAAGTCCCACATCAGAAAAAGAGTCAGTAACACTATTACTTTAAAAGAAAGAAAAGGAAGTACAAAGGCCACCCGAGTTTACTCATACTAGGATTCCATGTAGGAAACATGGACATGGAGGAGAAAACAAAGGGACACGTTCTAAAGGAGAGTGATAGAAAATATGATTAAGAGAAAGTTAACCATAAGAAAATCCCAAACTTAGGATGTGTGTAAACGATCTTTGATTACCTAGTAGAAAACGTAAACCAACAACATTTTTGTTTTATGTTCCTTTTCATAATTTTGAGGAATTCATTTACAACATAGAACAAAAACATTAGGAAATATATCTACCTTCATGTAGAGTTTCACCCTTTAATAAGTTTCTACCAAAACTAATATTTTCTCCTAAAGGATGAGCATTCAAAACTACTTGGTCTCATCAAAACACAAGAATCATCTTCTAGAGAATCACATAATCCACAAAAGATTAACTATCTATTTCTTCTATCTTTAAACATTATCCCAAAAACAGAAAGGGTAAGGTTAAACAACTCTTCAAAAAGGAAGAATCCCATAGGAATGGAAACTAATTTTAAATCTTCAATGTTCCATGGTAATACCCAAAGTTCATCATAGACCATTCCATAAATAACGGTCCTTAAAATTCCTCAAAATAAACCAAACTAAGATTGAAACCCAAATACAAGAAGGATTTGATAACATAGTCTTCCAAAATAAACTTCATTGTTCATCTCCAAACAACATCAACCACTCCTAACATCTTATAACAAAATTATCTAAACTAAACATATTTTACCCAAGACAGGTTAATCATTCCCATAAGTAACCTAAATTACTATAAGTCCACCATAAATTCATCGATTCTTCAAAATATAAGTCAACCTTACTCCTCAATGAAAATACCGTAGTAATCTATTTACCTTGATCATATAGGGTCCCCAAAATAGTGAACATATTCCAAAATAATAATCATTTTTGACCCTTTAATCATCTATTTCATATTAATACGACAATCGTCGCATTTCCTATCACATTGGTTTTTGGGACATGTTCTTCCATTTCCCGCCATTAACTAAGAAAAGAAACTATAATTAGGGGCTTAAATACTTAGCTAATAATCATGAAAAGGAAACTTTATGCATAAAAGGATAAACATGTAGAATAAAAGTATATCCTAACTTGTGATCCCCTAGGTTCCAATCTAGGTTATCCATGATCATATATTCTTATGTGAATCTTTATTTTGTTTTATCTTTATTCCTTTAATAATGGTTCATACTAAGCTTATGAATTTACCAAAGCATATCCCCCTAGAGTGTCGTAACCAAGAGTGGAGCAAGGCCGGTTGTTGTGTACCAGTTCCCGTTCGAGTCTAGCTCAAAGCGGTGTTTTCAGGTTTTACCCCTATGTACATCTGTGCCAGAGCCACCTCTACCTGCTCGTATCCAGACATGGATGTATTTGCTTGGAAACCCCTTACTCAATACTCACCAAAATACCAGGAAGATTTCCTATATTTAAACTTTTCTATAGGGTTCTTCCTATATTTTTCATATCATAATTACCACAAATAACTAAACCATCATTTGATACCAACTATAGCATCCCGCCTCTTTATCACATAAACTTTCATTACATTTTACAAAATAGAGGATCTTTAAGGTTTAGTGTCTTGGAAACCAGGAACTTTAAACATGAAAACATAAAACATTCTTCTAAAACACTTGAAAGGCTTCTCCTCATGTTCATCCTAGGTTCATTACTGCATCACATAACTTGGGAGCATACATAAAAAGAAAGGGTGAGCAAAAAGCCCAGTAAGGGAAACAAGAGAAACATTTTACATGTGAACTTGAGATACTTCAATAAGGTCATGAAAAGAACTTTAAGGCATGAGAATGAAATCATGAGGAATATCATAATAAAAATAACATTTTCATAACTAGAAGATGTGGCTACAACATTTAATATAGACAATCATGAACATATCACCAAGGTCCATCCCCAAGGTGTCATTTGAAAATTACCATGGTTATTCACCAAGGTATCGTGAAAATTGTAATCTCTAGTGGTTATATCATTACCCAATGCATTGGAGTGCTATCAGGGCGCACCCTTAAATTTTCCTTTATTATCATGTGAGCCACATATATCATCATAAATCATTTCATAAACAACCCATATAGCATAAAAGAAATGGGTTTCATTTCATAATCATAACTTTTTAAAAACTGCTTTAAAGACATGATCTTTATGTTACTTTAAACCCACGGAAAGGGAAAGAGGGTTTCATGTATGTAAATCCCAGAATTTAAAATAAAACATTTTCTTATATATGTGAATACCCCTGTAGAAATTCGTTCTTTTAGTATTCACTTTATAATATAAAATAATTTTGAGAAAAGAGAGAGAGGCACTTTGAGACGAAAACTCTGCAGCATAACGGCTATGTTTCGGGGGTTTAGAAAACATTGAGAAGAGAGGGGACATGGGTCAAACATTCATAAATGACCCATAAAACAGTAGAGGGACAAAATATAAGGGATTTAAGAATATGGTAATGAAATTTGAAAATATAACATATGAAATGAAGAACATGAAAGGAATAAAAAAATAAGATTTCTCTTGTGAGAATTCGGCAGCCTAACGGCGTCACTTAAACTTCAAAAAAATTGAATTGACAAGGTCAAATGGGGTATCTCATCATATTAACATAAGAGTACAGTATGATAGATATAGATATCATACCCCAACATAATAGAAAGAAACTTGAAAGAATTGACATGAAAGTAGAACTTCAAAACGAGAAGGGTGAAGAACCACTTAAAAATTAGGCAGCCTAACGGCGCCACTTAAAACTTCAAAATACTGAATTGAAGAGATCAAATGGGGTCTCTAATCATATGTTAATAAAAGATCAGTATGATAGATATAGAGATCATACCCCACCATAACAAAAAGGAACTTGAAAGAATTGACATGAAAGTAGAACTTCAAAACGAGAATGGTGAAGAACCACTTAAAAATTCGGCAGCCTAACGGCGCCATTTAAAACTTCAAAATACTAAATTGAAGAGATCAAATGGGGTATCTCATCATATTATCATAAAAGATCAGTATGATAAATTTAGAGATCATACCCCAACATAATAAAAAAGAACTCGAAAGACTTGACATGAAAGTAGAACTTTGAAAAAGAGAAGGGCGAAAGAATCCCTTAAAAATTCGGTATCCTAACGGCGCAACTTAAACTTCATAAAACAAAATAATGAGAGTAAGATGAGATCTCTAATTATATGAACAAAAAAGGACAGTAAGAGGAGTATAAAATAACATCCTCCAACATAAGAACATGGAGCATAAAAGGAATGACATAAAAGAGATCACTTGAAAAGAAAGAGAGGGGTCGGATCCCTTACCTTAAAACATAACTCTTAAAACTCAAAGGTTGGGACCTTGAGGGCTTGGGGGCACCATGGGAGGACTCCTTGGGAGGTAATGAGACTAGAACTTCATTGCGCGAGAGTGGGGAGTCGAATGGATGAGAGGATGGCTTGGTATTTATAGGGGAAGTGAGGGGACAAGGCATTAATGGCAAAGGAACACCTCATTAGTGGTTTTGGCAAAACCATGGGCTTTCCCATGGTATTTTCCCATGGTATTGGCCACTTGGGACACCTCATACCTTATCTCACAATTCGTAATTCGAACATATTGATTAAAAACTTAATACATCATTTAATGATGTCATTAAACACCCGTAACTTAAAAACTGTATTTTCATTATTCATCGAAAATTCAACTTTCTCAGAATAATCCCAAAATTTTACCTTTACCAAATTTCAAAGCTCTGATTACAAATATGAACTCCATTTTATAAAAATATTTTTCTAAATATTTTTAATTTAATTTTTAAATAAAAACACTATTCACCGAAAATTCATTTTTCAGAAAAAACCCCAAAAATTACCATAGCATAATATCGGTGCTCTGAGTTCAAAAATGAAATCCGTTTTATAAAAATAATTTTCTAAATATTTTTAATTAAATTTTTAATTAAAAAACACTATTCACCCAAAAAACTAATACTTGAATAATAATTTATGAAACCATTATTTAACCATTTTATTGAATCACATTACTTAATCAAGGTGCCTAGATTATATTAATACTTTCTTTAAGTGAGATTACTAATCCATTTGGACACATTACTAATCCTAATCCTAAAATCACTATTCATAATTTACTATTCATCAAAAATTAAGTTGATCTTATTAGACTCTAAATTTCGTACTGAACATAATTGTAGAAGACCATTTTTCGAAAATCATTACACATTTTTAATTATTTAAGGTTTACAAAACCATTTTTAAAATATCCTTCTTCTAAAATTCATCCAAAATATGCATACTATATTTATCCGGTCATTTGAAAATTCATAAACTTCATCATAAGAAGAAATCCCAATTTTTATTTAAAACAAAAGATTACACAAGGCAGTTACGGTATCCTTACATAGCCCCTTATCACACCAGCATATGACCTAAGTGTAAGGTGTGCTAAGGTGAGAGAATCCGAGGGAGGCTCGGCTAACATCGCACGAGTAGTAATTTCTATTAGTTTGAACTTCTCGCAAAGGCGATTCCGTTCTAGCTTCACACGATGAAGTTCGGCTTGGGTTTGGTCTAGAGCAAAGCCCAGTGGTGCTACCTCCTTCCCAAGTTCTGTTAGATGGGATTCGATCGGTCCAAGACTACTGGGTGAGGCCATCGAATCTTCTTTCTATAATAATTAACCAAGATTACTTGTATTTAGAGGCAATAATCAAAACGTTTAGTTTCCAGCGGTCATATTGACCAATGGTTGTATAACCATCTAAACCCAACTGCCTCATTTTAATTATACTCATGTTATCAAATAAAACATTTTTGTTGAATATAAAAAATAAAATAACACATGAAATTAGGAATCAAGATTTATTCAAAATTTCGGGTCGTTACAATATGTAACGAACTGACCCGGATGCCATGAACAAATGTCCTAATTCGGTTCTCGACAAGACCTCAAGCACACCTAATTGTAAAACAAAGGTTGAAAAATAACAACAAAGGACTATAGTGGAACTATGAGTAGACTATACCCTCGTATTAGAGTGAAAAACTAGAAGTAAATAACCAAACATCATACACATTAGATAAAGTAGAGAGTTTAAGTAAACTAAAATAGAAGCATACGATAACCAAATGAGATGTAGTGGAGGCACTACTAGAAAAACAGCCTATATCAGTGGCCAAAACAGGCTTTAATAGTACTAAAAAGCGATGTAAAGCTCAGTGCTAATATAGGGGGGTCCCATTTCTCAGCGATTTTAAAAATTGATGATAAAAGTCAAAAATAAAAAATAAAAATAAAAATTAAATAATGTATGGAGAGATTTTAACAGGGCTTGACCCCCCATTTATTAGCACTAAGAGGTCTCCCGTGTGCTGCCCTCCCGTACATCCTCACACGCGCACACCCGTTTGTGCTTCCACATGAACTTGAACCCACAACCTCCCTCTTTCGCGGCTGCACCTTTACCACTAAGCTATTTCATTTTTTCTCTATTTAATGATATATCTATTAATATATATATATATAGTAATATTTATTCGTATATTGATATATATTCATATTAATATAAATATATTTATTCATATATTAGTATATATATTCATTTGTATATTAGTATATATTTATATATATATTTTTAGTTATAATTTTTTATCCCTATATTTATTTGTATATCAATATATACTTATAAGATTAGTTTTAAATACATTTATGAAATATGTTTTTTATGTGTGTTTATAATGAAATAAATAAATAAATATATACATATATACAACACACACACATAGACACATATATATTTACAAATAAATACTATATATGTGTATTTGAAAATCCATAGAATGTTAAAACGATCATAACATATAATATAGAAGCCTGTTTCAACTTCACAACTAGTCAATTCAAGGAAATGAAACAATCTTGGATATAATATGTGTTACATGGCAAACGGACATCCGGATCAGAAGTTATACCTCTTTGAATGTTAACAAATCGGGGTATACCAACTGAAAACTCAGTTTTGAAGGCCTTTTAGACCTTTTTTGGCCTCAAAAAATGTGACAGAGGCTTTTCCTAGATTACAATTATGTAGAGATCATCGTAGGATTCAATTTGATATGTTGTAGAGCTCAAACGGACACCCAAATCAAAAGTTATGGTCGTTTGAAGTTTGAGTCACATTGTCAACATATTTTAGATATTTTATTAATTATTTTGATTTTTTGTGTCTTAAAAATGTTATGAAATGATTTTTAATCGATAATAATTATCAAATTATTAATAAATAATATTTTTTAAAATATTTCAAATCTATTTTCATTAAATTTCTTATATATTAAATTTAATAGTCTATTTATACGTATCTAAAACATATTTTAAAAATATATATTATATTTATATCAATATAAATACAGTTATATAAAAATAATTTATTTTTCATGATTTTTTTAAACATAAAATTTATCACCGGTAGGAAAAAGCGCTGATAAGTCCCCCCTTTATCAGCGCTACTAAAAAAAGCGTTGATAAAGGGATTGCGCTTCCCTTGCCCGTTTTTGTAGCAGTGAGGCCTGAATAACTATACAATCCATACAATGACACCCCACTGGGCTGATTACCCAAAGATAAATAATAAAAATAAGAACCATGATAAGCCACTACCATAAATGCGAGTAAGGGAATCTCTTAGGTTTTATCAGTGCTATTCAGAAACCGCAGATAAAAGGGGGACTTGTTTCAGTGCTAGAAAAAAGCACTGATAAATCTATCCTTTATTAGCACTGATAAAGTCCCCCCCTTTATCAGTGCTAAAAAAAGAGTTGATAAAAAGGATACTTTATCAATGCTAATAATACTAAGGATAAAATTTTGTAATAGAAATTATTATTAATTTATATAAAAACATTTTAATTATATTAAAAATAATGTTTATATGTATACATTAAATAAAAAATGCATTTTTATTATGTTTATTAGTTTTAGTTATATCTTTATTATATATTTATTAAAGTATATGTTTATAATATTATATATAAATAATTTTTAATATATATATATATACAAACACTTATTATATATATATAAATAAATTTTTGTTTCCAAATGAATGTGTCAGTTGATGTGTACGTTCATATTTTCATGAATATATGTTCATTGTTTACCCTAATGTTGGCCATAGATACCATAATACTATATATAATTGGTTTATTCATTCATTTAATATATACATGAAGCTGTATCTTCTCATAAATATATAAAGCACGATAAATATATTTAAATAAACAATTAATGTATTTATTATGTATAAAAATATAATTATTTAGTTATATATAATTTAATTATTTTTAAATATATTATATATAATTATAATTATATACAACTAATTAAATATAAATATGTTTAAATAATTATAAAATTATGAAATATTTTTTTAAATGATAAGTATATATTTATGAATACCATTTGAATATATTTTTTTATAAATATATGTCTTTAATGAATATACACAGACACACACACACACACATATATTTATATTCAAATACTTATGAAATTAAAATTAAATTAAATATATCAATTTATATTTATATATATTTAATTATAATTTAAATTATAAAATTATATATATATTTATTTATAATTTATACATAAACACAAACACACAGACACAGACACACACACACACACATATATATTTAATTATAATTTAAATTATTTAATTATAATAAATCTATTAATTATATATATTTATAAAATTATAAATGTAATAAATATATTGTTCATAATTTTATAATTATGAATAAATGGTTTGTTTTATTAGTGCTAATTAAGAAGCGCTGGTAAAATATATATTTATTAGCACTTTCAATTGTAGTGCTGATAAAACATTCTTTTATCAGCGCTTTCAATTGAAGCGTTGATAAAACATTCGTTTATCAGCCCGTTTTTAGGGCTGTTGAAGATTGAACTTTACCAGCACTAAAAAAGTACAGACAAAGCCATGTTTCATCAGACCTTTTCAATTAAAGGGCTGATAAAATATAATTTTATTAGTGATTTTTATTTAGCACTGATAAAAGTGTCGTAGGGTTTTACAAATAATCCCTAGGTTTCTCCCCCATCCTTGAACCCCTTAAGATATCACAGAAGCTAATACCTCCACTGTTGCATCCTCTTCCTCCTCCTCAGCTGCTGACTCCTCCACCGCCACAAACCGAGCTTTACCGTGCAACTCTCCTCTTCCGCGCCTCTCCTCCACAAGTGGCTCTCCTTTTCCGCAGCTCTCCTACGCTATGACTCTCCTCCGCTATTACCTCTCTCTTGCTACGAATCTCCTCCATCATGCCTCTCCTACACCATGAATGCAGCTCCACCACATGTTGAACCACACCTCCACAATTATTTTTCTCGTCTTTCTCATTTGGTCCACTTATTACAGCTTGATATTGATGGTGATGTGTTGAATTGTACGAGCTAAATGCCCTGCTGAAAATTGTGGTCATTGGTGGTCCTTGTTTGAGCACTAGTTATATTTGGTAAAATTCCATTTTCCCATACCATATATTTAATTGGTTGATTTAAAAATATTTAATGCAATGTGGTTTTTCATCACAGTTATTTTCAAAAATTCAAAAAAAAATTCCATACATTCAAAAATAAAATTTTTATCATCCACTACTATTTTTTATTACTGTTATATATATTTTTTGATTATATTATTAAATATTCAATTGAAAATTAAATTTATTCAAATTATTTCTACCTATTATATAGAATAAATTATATATTTTTTATATTTGTATTATAAAAATTATTTTTTAAAGTAAAAGTATTCAAATTATTTCAACTTCATTTAATAAAAACATTATATATTTCTCAATTTTCCATTATCTATGAATGTTTTTAGCAATTTACCTCCATGATCCTTCTCAAAAGCTTCTCTGAGAACCTAAAATGCTAACGAGGTCCCATTCCTTATCTAAAAACATCAACTTGATATGTCTGAACTATAACACCCTAAACTAAATCACTAAGACTGACCCGAAGTGTCACATGACCCCATGTATTCTTCCCTGTAAAAAATTTGTTTCCAAAATAGTGGTGAGGGAAGAAGTGGAATTGTGGGAAAACAATCCGTTTTGTAAATAATATTAATTAGAGTACATAATATTAGAAATAATAATCAATGTAAAATATTAGAACTTAAAAGGAAAAAGAAGATCATATAACAAAAACGTCAACCCATGCTATAAAAATATGACATATAATATCCAGCGGAACAAGTCAAGAGATATTAATATGTTGTAGAACCATAAACAATAAACAAGGAAATATAAATAAATAAAGATCTATCTCTATAAGAATCCTAGAGTCTAGCCTGATATCACCTCAATTAACCTACTCCTCTAGTATAATTTTCTTAAGTAGGGCCACTACCCTCATTTAAAATCCAGGTTAAAGAAGTTTGCACATGCATCAAGATTCCCGTGTTGGGTGTGAGTATAAAACTTAGTAGTAAACCATTTAAATGTTCTAAACATAAGAGAAATTGTTATATATAAGTGTATACAATGGTAATAAAGTAAATTCACAAGTAAAAAATCTCATGTTGGGTCATCATACGCTAACATGGCTTCCACGAACCCCAAGCCTACTAGCTTCGACCCCATATCAGAAGAAAAGCAATATCTGATTGCCACAAATCTCAAAATAGGATATATGGATAATTTATGTCTCATAATAGGTTATAATTACACAATGACCTGGGTTAATCCATAAGTCCATCACACCTCACCAATTATCGAAAGTCAATCCATAAAGCTATAATTCCCCACAAAATATCTCAGGTCAAGTCACAAGTCCATCATGCCTTGCTTCTAGTATCAGGTTAGGTCACAAGGCTATCATGTCCTGCAATTTTTCATTCAATAACCCACCATAATCATCACTCATCACATTTCACATTCTACCCCTCAAAGGGATTAACCAAAACATGAAGGGTCTATATGTCACCATGATAACAAATAACATAAGTCTACATCTATACATACATATACAAATATAAGCCATAAAAAGAAATTATTGATCTATACACATGAATAAGCATTTAAAATTAAGAGTGGTATCATGGGTCATATAAAAAAAAGAATGTATATTAGGAGATGTCTCTTGGGTCACAGACACACAAGAATGTCATACCATGAAAAGTATTATGGTAACACACCCAAACACAGAAGAAGTTTTTATCATAAAAATATATTTAATATTTATAACATGGAAAAAACATCATTCTTTAAGAGTATCATATCCTAACATCATGGTTATTCAACTAAAACAATCTCGGACACCAACGATCCCTATAGCCAATCCCAAATCACCAAATAAGGATTTGAGAGTGATGATACAAGAAGAAGAACATTTCACGTGCTAATATTGTTTTATACTTACCCAGAAACATCCTACATAATGATCATATCTAGATAAATCTGATAAAATTCTAGAAAAAATGTATTTCTACCTTCCTTTTCTTAAAATATATAAGGAATCACATTAGATCATATCAAAATTACTAAATCTGGCAATGACAGTCAAGATCTTGGGTATTTCATAATGAGAAGAGAGAAGTTCTTATATGAACAAGAAGAATGGAGGGAAAAGGGATTTCTTAACTTGAAATCCCTAGGAATGATGTCTATAGATCTGATAAAAATTCTTTGTAAAGGTAAGGAATTCACCAAGAAAAACCACTAGAGTACCTAAATCTGAGATCCCTAGGTATAAGAGGATGAATGAGGGGTTTTAGGGAGCTTTTGAGTTAAAAAACCCAATTTTTGATTAATTAATCTCACATGATTGGTTTGGTCTCACGGTTTATCAAACTATATGCCAACCATGTTGGTATCATTGCCTCTTTTGGGTACACTCATGGTTTAGTTGAATGGTTTAGTTAACTATGTCCCAATCATGTTTTTGTTTTTGTTTTGAGTTACATGTTTACCTGGAGAATGTTACATGGTTAGATCTAACTGTGTTATAATCATGTTCCACCCTACATTACTCTCTAATAGGATACATAATTTCCTAGGTAAAATCACATGGTTTACCTTAGCCATAATCCCCCCTTAAAGGCCTTTAAAATCACCTAAAACCACCTATCAAATACCTGTGACTTCACCCAAACAAATAATAGCTAAAATCACTTAAAAAGGATTAAAATAAAAAATAAAACACCTAAAAAGTTCAAGTCCATTACAATCTCCCCATATAAGTACTTATCATCCTTGAGAAGTGTCTCTAGAGGTCTTTCTCGACTATCTTGGGCCACTGAGCCTGTGCATCAGACTCCCGATTCAAATATTCTTATTGAATACGCCAATGATTAAAAAAACTCAAATATTAAGCACTGTCTTACATCTCAACACCTTTTCAATTCAATCAATAATTCATAGTATATGTTTCTCAAACAATGAATTTAACTCCAATTCAAATTCCTCACTATCAATCACATATGAAGTATTCAACTCATACATTCTAAGTTGAGATACATGGAACACATCATGCCCATGTCGATGTCATGGAGGAGGATCCAATTAGTAATACACAATCATGATCTATTCTACTATCTTGAATGGTCCCACAAACCACAGTGCCAACTTCCCCTACCTCCATAATCACCAATTCCCCAACCAAGGTGATACCTACAATAAAGCTTAATCCTCCATAGAGAACTCTAAAGTTATCCATCATCAGACTATATAAGAACATTGTCTGATATAAACGATAACGAACTACTCTTTTATTAATTGCACCCACTCTGAGGTTTCCTACACTAAAATAAACTTGATAACTACTGACTCTATGGATTTTCTACTAACAACTCACACATTGGGTCCCTCTCATGCTCACAAGAAAAAATACCATGTTTTCTTAATCTCGTAAGTGTTGATGTCAAAATAAAACTTCATTAAGATTTGTCACATGATTCAACCCATGACCTAAGTGACAAACCATACTATCTCCCATCACCAAGTTCCCCTAACAACCCAAGACCTGCTATATAGGTTGACATCCGTGATTCATTATTGATTTCTTCAAATAGATACCCTTACATGAGTATCTATCATCTACCAGTGCAACTCAGCCACTTATGTGCACACACAAAACCAACCACCTCTTCCTATAGGTTAGGTTCACCTACACACCACTCCTAATGTTTACTAAGAAATTATATCACTAACAGAATACAAGTATGAACATATCTCATTATCAGCTTAATATCGACACTCACACTCATTTACAACAACTCCCAAACATGCTCACATCCCTTAACCCAATTGAATAAATCAAGGACCCATACACTTACCCATATATGACTCTTACACATTGACTATCCACATCCTCACATGGTCTTGATAGTGACCAAAAAATTTATAGGATTTTCAAGAACCACGACTAATCATTACTCAAATTACAAACTATCATGATGAGCTAACACCCACAACGAATTTCTAAACTTGGATTTCATCACCACACTACTCATCCCTTGATAGGTTATAGATAATTACCTAAATGAACATATTGTCTCCCACACCTACAACACCATGAATTAGGGGTTTCTTATTTTCCAACATTATATAGGCCTTTCCCTATGAATACATTATTTCCTTTTCAAGTTTGAATTATTAAGGACTCTATTAAAAGTAGTCATTTTAAATTATTTATACTTCTCATTTTTATAACCTATGTGTCTATTTAATAACTTTTTATTAGGATCTATTTATAATAATGTTTTCAGTAGTAATTTATTCCCATTAAAAAAATATAAATTTAAATATAATTTTCACTTGAATGTTTTAAAATGTTGTTACGAAAAGGTTTTTATTTAAACATTATATTTATAGTCATAGGATTTTTTTTCAATGTAGTGATATTTTAATAACAGTTTTTATGTTATTATGATATGATTTATTTTTGAAAAATTAGAATTATAATATCCTATGATTTCTTAAGTTCGTGTTATGTGAGTTTTTTAAATTATTTACAAAAAAAATTATTTTTCCATTTCAAGCATTCTTCCCTCTTTCTACTCTATCTCTGTCATACCTCTTATCTACTATATTTACCAATGGTTTCTCCTTCTCCCAGTAATATAAATTCAATTTTCATGAGGATTTAGGGCTTTAGGTTTTTTGAGTTCCTTCTATGGAAGGTTTCATGTTGTGTGTTGGTAACAATTTTTTTTAAAGTAGGTGTTTATTGTACATTCCTTTATTTTATAATTCATGGAATGTGTAACATTATAAATTTAATTTCAATTAATGTATATTAATTTAAGGGTTCTTGGTTGAAATTATAAATTTATTTCTTATATTATAGTCTTAGAATAAGTGGTTTTTCAGAAGAATTTCATGTACTATTTTTAAATTTTGATTCATTCTCATGAAAAGAAAATTTTAAAAGGTTAATAGAGTAATTTAAATGTTTTTATAGTAAATTATGGTTTTATTACTTTTTTGGTTTTTTAATGGAATTTTCCTTGTTCTTGGAGAATGTTTTGGAATGAAAAAGGTACTTTTTTGAAGTTCTTCCAAAATCTTTGAAATGATGAGACTTTAAAGAAGATGAGTGATACTCTATATACTAAGTTGGTTTTCATGTGAGGACTCGTTTTTCACTTTAAAAATTAAATGGTTTATTTCTCATGTGACCCCTAATGATTTCCACTATACTTGTATTATCATTTATGGGTTAATGATTATTTAAATGATGGATGTATGATGTGAAAAAGAGATTTTATATGTGATGGTATTGGAGGTTAGGTGTGATCATTTTTTTAGTAATTATATTGATTTACTTCTCACCTCCATGGTTGTTTGCTTATAGTAACTTGGGTTTCTAGGTGGGAGGTCTTGATTCATGCTCCCCTAGTTTGTAAACACACTTCTATGGTCCCCCTAGTTGTGTTTAAGACAAGGATAGTGGGAATGTTCCATTATGATGAGTTAAGTATTGTTTAATCAGATGGATCATGTTATTGTAGGATGAAACATATATCAAATGTTGTTTCATGTTGTTATAATATCGTTTTTTGATCATCACACACTAGTACCTAGGGTATATCCCATGACATTTTGTTCCTTGACCAGAGGATCTATATAGAGGATTAAATTATTATATTGATTACACCCCCTTTATTCTTGTTTTATTAGTGTAAATATTAATATTGGTTTTATTTAATATTATATTCTTCCAGGATCACATGGTTCTTTTCATCATTGTGAATTTATTTTCTCTGGTTGATATGGGTTCTTTATGAGATAATGAATGTTTTAATTTCTAGTGGAGAACAAATTTATCTATTATGAGATTGGTAATACCTATATTTCCCACCAATGAATTTGTTAAACTATTATATATCATGATATATAAATGTTGCGGGAATAGGTTTTTATGACAATAGGTTTAAAAAGGGAGAGTGTGATTGCATAAAGCTATACTCATAATAATACATGTGAATATGTTAGGATGTTTCTATGTTCATAGGTGAATGTGATGGCGTTAATCTCTAATAATAAATTTAAATGTGAATATATTTTTGAGTAGATAGTAGGGGGTGGAACCCTAGAAAAGGATTTCACTGACCAGTGATGGGTTGGCCAGTCTGTAAGGTTGATGGGAGGAACACTCAAAACTAGTGACCAAAGCTAGATAGGGGGTGTCACAAGAAATATAAGGTGTGTGACCATAAATTATTTTTATTGGATAGACCAAGGGATGTGACAATGCCATCTAGTGATTTTTTAGGGGTTCATTTTTAAAATGATTCAAGGGTTTTGAAATGTTTCTGAAAAAATTATATGTGTTCAACATACCCTTTTTTGGTTTTAAATTTCTTTAAAATGGTTTAAAAAAATCAATTAGGGTTTTTAGAAAGGATGTTTGGAAGTAATTGGTTTATTTTAAAAAGGGTTTTCTATTTTAATGATGAATATTTGTAAATGGTTGGTTTTTTAAAGGGATTTCAATGGTGATATTATAAATAGTTTTCAAAGAAGATTTAAATTCTATAACTTTTTTATCCTTGGTTAATTTTTATATCAACATTTTGTGTATTTTTTTTGTTAAATATTAATATCACTAAATCAAATATGATGGATATGAATAAATAATGGATAGATTCCAAATGTCTGACAAAAGAGTATGAATATGAAGTGAAAGAGTTCATCAAGTTTGAAAAAGATCATGCATATGATGCTTTCAAATCATTTTCTATGTTTATGGTGTTGTTATTCAAGACAAGTTAGTCTATAGGAGTTAGAAGAAAATTTTATTTGTCATGGAATAGATCGAAGTTTTAAATTTTGGAATAAACATGGGGAAAAATAGAATATAGCTTGTGACTAGGATAACACTGCATTTTATGGATCATTTAATATGATTACAAGTGTCGAAAATGAAGTAAATTGTATCAAGGATGTGATAAAAGATGTGAATTATGATGAAGGTATTATTAAGGAAATGACAAGAATAGTTGAAGATGAACTTTGTGATTGCCCAAAATTGTTTGAGCAGTTAAAGAGTTGTGAAAGAATACACGCCTACCCAAATGACGGTATACTATTTCTCAAGGACCAAAAAACACTTAGAGAATTCCCAAAGTGTGGTACTTCTGGATACAAGAAAGATGAATCCAGTTCTATGAAAGTTTCATGGGACTTTCAAATCATTCCAAGGTTTAGGCGCCTATGTTGAAGTGAGGAGACTGAAGGGAAATTGACTTGGAACACAGAAATAAGAAATAAATATGGAAAACTATGACATCCAACAGAATCTTCTCAATGGAATAGAATTGATCATGAGTATACTGACTTTAAAAACTAACTGAGAAACCTTCATTTTGTGTTATCTACAGATGGAATTAATCCTTTTGGTTTTCAAAGCATCACTCATAGTACATGGCCAGTTATGTTGGTAAATTATAAATATCCACCATGGTTATGCATGAAAAAAAAATCATGTTATCTATGCTTATAAAAGGACCAAAACAACTGGGTAATGATATTGATGTTTATTTGGCTCCACTGATCGAGGATTTTAAATTATTGTAGGACTTAGGTGTTGCAATATATGATTATTACATTAATGAAGATTTCACGTTGAGAGGCACATTATACGGGATGATAAATGACTTTACTTCTTATAGAATTTTTTTAGGATATATTATTAAAGCAACTATTGGTTGTCCCATCTATGAACAAGGTACACAATCAATTAGGTTTAAACATTCATTGAAAACTATGTTTCTAGGAAATCACAAATTTCTACCCCGATGACATTAGTACAGATCTTAGAAGACATCATTCAATGGAAGTTTACAAGAACCATACCACCGTCTCTATTAATATGTGATCAATTGTTTGATAATGTTAAATATGTGGACATTGATTTTGGTAATAAGTTTTAGAAAAACCTTCTGAAAACCGGTTGGGAAAAGAAATCACTTTTTTGGAATTACCATCCTGGAATTTTCTGTTCTTCATACATTTTCTTGATGATATGCATGTTGAAAAAAATGTATGTGACAGTGTCATTAGAATGTTACTACATGCACCCATAAAAAAATATGGAATTAAGGCTAGGTTTGACATGATTGACATGGGAATATGAGAACAGTTGGAACTAGTAAAGGATGAAAAAATGAACATTTCTTCTTCATGCTACTTACACTCTTTCTAGGAAGGAGAGATATTAGTTTTTCAACTTTTTGAATGGCATAAAGGTTTCAGAGTGGTATTCATCAAATATAAAGAACATCGTGTCAATGCATGATTTAATTTTAAAAGGTCTTAAATCACATACGACCATGTTTTCATGAATGATATAATTTATATAGCTTTACGTTGCATTTTTCCCGAGAATTTCCACCATACATTAACAAAGATATATTTCTTCTTCAAAGCTATATGAAGAAAAGTTATAAAACAAGTGAAATTTCCAACAATGGAAAGAGAAATTGTCATCATATTATGTGAATTGGAAATGTTTTTTATGCCGGTATTCTTTGATATAATGGTTCATTTGATGGTTCACTTGATGAGAGAGATTCATCTATGTGGTCTTATGCACTATATATGGATGTACCCCATTGAACGGTATATGAATATTTTGAAAGGTTATGTCAAAAATTGAAGTTGGCCAGAGGGTTTTATTGTAGAGTGATATATTGTTAAGGAAGTTGTTATATTACTTAAAAAATACCTGTCTTCTGTGAAATGAATTTGTCTAAAAAAATCTCATCACAATGGGCTACTTGCGGGTGAAAGAATTTTTGGAAATGATGTCGTCACAGTCAGTATTATAGATCAGGAGAAGGTCCACCTTTACATTTTGAATAATTTTTTTGACATTGAATCATCATTTTAAACCCAAAAAAATTATTAGGCATTCGAATCCATCAAAAGATAGAAAATGGATATCAAATAAACATAATCAACAGTTTATAGGATGGTTTTAGAACAATATTTTTAAAAAGTCAAATATAATTCCAGACACAATTTTAGAACTAATTTGATGGTTCTACAGAGGACCAAGTGTGTACATATTATCTTACAATGCTTATGTAATTAATGGTTATACATTCTATACTAATGAACATGATGAAGATAATACCATACAGAACAATGGAGTTACACTTGTGGCTGAAGCGATGCATGTTTACGGTTCTAAGGATAGAAATCCAATTTACAGTAAAATGCCATATTTCGGAATCAACAAAAAAAATGTGGGAGTTGGATTATATGTCATTCTAAGTGACGATTTATCAATGCAAGTGGGTTGATAACAGAAGTACTGTTAAAATGGATGAGTTGGAAATTTTGAATATTTATTTCAGTAAGGAAGGGTACAAATATGAACCATTTATAATGGAATCATAGGAAGCATAAGTATTTTATGTTCCAGATCCTACAAACCAAAACTGTTCAATTGTTATATTATCGACCAAAACCACTAAAGATTCAGATGAATATTCAATGGAGGACGAGCCTTTCATTGGGATGTTGCAATAATTTCACAGCGGTCCTAGTGTAGACGGTGTTTTTTATGTCATATGAGACCATAATGAAGGGATTTGTATTATTGATAGGGGGGTCAAATCCCTTCAACCATTGAAAAAATATTTCAATAATCTGGTTATATTTTTTTCTAATATACATCATGCTACTTTATGTTAATATATTTCCACTACTAATTTTATGTTATCTAAATTAAACGTTAAATTTTTTTTGCAGATAATAGATTATGCACATGATGATGCTCCCAATCCTCCGGCATAATAGGTTTCTCAACCTGCTGCTTCTCGCAGTCCAGAAAAACAACATGTTTCTCAACCCATTGCCTTATGTTAATATCTGGTTGCTGCTGCTTTTATGTTATCTAAATTAAATATTGAACCAATTTTTTAGATAATGAATTATGTAAGTGATGATGCTCCCAATCCCAAGGAACAACAGTTTTTTCAACCTACTGCTGCTCATAGTGTAGACGAACAGCAAGTTTCTCATCCTGTTACTTCTCCCAGTGTAGAGGCACAACGACCTTCAGCACATGCCAATACGATCCCTTTGGAGCTGGGAGAGCATATTGATGGTGGTGGATCAGAGGAAATTAAAGGTGAATAAACACTAACACCACGGAAAAAACAAGAGCGTCGTAGTTTGATGGTATTAGAAACAATAATTAAGGCTAAAGAGAAAGGCATCAAATACGATATTGGATGGAAGAAGTGGGGCCAACATGTTAACCACAACAAGGCCATGTTCAGTAGTTACATTGGAATCATCACTTAAAAACACGTGGAAATTGACGTAACTTCATGGAACCATGTTGTGGCTGAGATTAAGACATTGATGTGGGGAGATATTATGATAACATTACGATATTATTTTTTTTAATCTACTAAAAATTAAATAATAAAACATTGAATTACACTTCATCGTCTCTTGTAGAGTGCATTTATAGTATACAACTCACAAAAAGACTATGTCTTAACGATTTTTGGAAGGATTCACAAGGTTTTTCACACAATTTTAACAAAATATCATCTTAAAGATGGTGAAGGGAAAATAAAACTACACCCACATCTTATTTATGAACACCTGATAACCCAAGCACTGTGGGAATCTTTTACTATCCATCATGTGAAGAATTTTTTTTAGGCACATTGTGTCTGGTAATACATTGTTTGACGGTATGTATATTCATTAATTTGATTTAAAATTTTATATTTATGAAACAATAACTGAGTTCTTATAATAAACAACGAGCATCAAAACCAGCATACCCCTATCGTAAAGTAAGTATGAGGTACACATCAATTGAAAAAAATGGTATGTATTTTAAATCTACCATAATAATTATAAGTGACATAAAACAACACAATAACTATTTTCTTTTGTTTATATGAATCTTGAAGAGTCCAAATCCATTTCCACTTCCATCCTACTCCATGTGCAATAGAAGGGGGCACGTGTAACTAAAGGTGGAAAACTAATAGATGAAAACACACAAAAAGTGTGGGAAACATGTGTAAGTATTACATAATAATTTTTTATTTAAATCACTATTACATAAAAATTATTTCTTATTTTACTATTTTTATATCAGGCATAGTCACAAGAATCAGAAACACCCACACCAGATGCAGACATACTTTTAGTGGCCTTGAAGTAGTTAGAATAGTATGGTCATGTCAGTGTTAGGGGTTTTGTGGTGAAACCCCAACTATATTGTGAGAAAAACTAACAAGCGGAGGATAAAACTAAGGAATTGAAAATGATGAGAGAAACATTATCTACATTTGTAAGAATAATTACAATACCAGAGACAAATGATATGATGTTTGATGGGCGGGAGACAAAGAGAAGAAGAAACTCAAGAAAAAAACATGTGTGAAGATCCCACCCCACCCCCAGTAGTTTTGAGGCGAGCCATTCCCCTCAAAAACAATTCTTACTTAAGGTAGTCAATTTTATAATAATTGTTTTTGTGAAATTTGAATCAGATAGACACTAAACACTGATACCTTTTCTGTATTGATATTCTAAAAGGTGAAAATGACAATGATTTATATCTATCAACACCGACCCATTTATTTATAGCGAGGGATACAGTGATCAATATCCAGAACAACATGCTACAAAATAGACCAATTCTGAAAGATCATGTTAGAGTGTCAAAAGTTGTAGCCCTAGAGCTGAGCAATGAGCTACCTGTTCTAATTAATTATACAGATATTCATACAGTTGATCAAGTTATTGGAACATTCATCACATGGTTGTCACATCTTGTAAAAAAACATGTCGAAAATGAGGTATTCGTTTACAATTTAATTTTCAAGATAATCCTAAAACATTTAATGAATAAATATATGAATAGTTGCATGTTATTACTGATAGATGAAGGGAAGGGGTGAAATTAAGGAACTATTAAAAACCATCTCAAGGATCAACCAAATGATCAAAATGATCTACCCAAATCAACTTAACCTCATGTTATATATCCACATTTATTATCATTAAAGGATCATTTGGATACGAATTTGAAAGATGGCGGAAATCACATAATTGATTTGGAAGAAAATATGTTGGAGGGGAAGATCCGAAATTCATTGACGATGAGAGTGAAACTGAAATCCTAAACTATGAACGATTATGAGGCTCAGTTGTAAATGATTACATGAGGTATGTTTTTAGGATTTGATTTTCCAAAATATGATATATAATGATAATTATGACTAAATACATTTCATATTTTTCACAGGCGTATATATGAAAAACAATTGAATGGATTTACCCATGAACAAAAATTTGGACCCCTTAGTCCTCACATCACCTCTACTAAACAAGAAGATATAACTTCCATGAAGGAAGGTGAAATAGTGGCAGGACTACTCAAATTGTTTAATAAAAAAATTACAGATGAAAGACTCTTCTTAATACCAATGATGCAGGGGTAAAACTCTAAAATTTAATCATATCAAATATATTTTAATTTATTTCATTACTTATTCTTTTTTTTTTGTTCTTGGACAGCATTGGATGCTCATTACGATCAATTTGGATACTACAAAGATTTATTTTCTAGATCTAATGCATGGATATCTAACAAACCAACCACACATGATGATGTTTTTCAATTTTTAATACACTAAATCATACATTTTATAACAAAACATCTAGTTATATAATTTGTATTATCTTTTAATTAGTATTCTATTATGACAGGGTGGTGTGTGAATATTGTTTACATTAGGGAATCAGGCCAGGGAAAAAAGAAAAGAAACATGAAAAGTACTATGAATGGATAAGTATCAGTGTATATATAATAATATTCCACTATCCAAACACATATAAACAAATTAATTATTTTTCTCTATGTTTCTATAGTACTTGAAACAAAAAATGGTAAAGACTGTGGTTATTATGTTTTTAAATTTATAAAAGAGATCATATTCCCTAAATAAACCAACATCCTTAAAGAGGTATTTTTTATGATAATTGATATTTCATTTAAAATACTTATTAATCCTTTGTGTATTTATTTTTTTCTGTACTACCATGACTTCCAAAAATAGTCATATTCACAAGATGATATTGATATGCATAGAAACAAATGAGAAGAATACACGATGGAAGAATGTAAAAATATAGAATGAAGATAGAAACTTATCAAATAATTTCAACTTTAATAATCTTGTCTACTTTATCATTCTAATTTTTTGACGGTAATGTTGTGATTTTTACGAGCTAAATGCCCCAATGAAAATCCGGGCCATTGGAGGTCCTTGTTTGTGCACTAAATGAATTTAACGTTGATTGGTTTTTTAAAAGAAATTGGTGGTCCTCATTTACCAGGTATGTGTTGTTGATATACCTCAAAAGATAACAAGTATCGAGAAGGGGTTTTCCTATACCTTGAGTTTGTTGTGATTTCTTGAGACATTACAAGAACATTATCTTACTCCACTCTTCTTCATTTCCACAACGAGAAGGGTTTTTGTCCAAAAAAAACAACAATTCAATATGCAACATTGGAGCTTCCCCTCTTTAGTCAACCCAGTGAAGATCAAATTGTCATATATTCATTTGGAGGTCTTGAATATATGACAGTTTGTTGTTTACTGGGTAGCTAAAATCTAAGCTACAAAAGGAGGATGTTATTCCATGTCAACCATACAAGGATGAAACTGATACATGATGTGACTGGTATCATTCAAATTTAATGTTTTTGGTTTGAAATGAAATTTAGTAAAAAAAACATAACTGACATAATGAAAAATGAGGATATTCATTCTGATTGTTTTGATTCTTTAGGACAATGATCTATCAGTCATTTTTGACATGTAGGAATCAACCGAAACTTAATCTGACGCACAGTGTCACTGGTATGACTCCAAATGTATCTTGTTATTTAAAATTGACATTAATTCATGTAAAAAAACACCATTGAAATATTGGAATTCAAGAAAATGCATTCATATTGTTTTCATACTTTAGGAAAACGATCCATGAGTCAATTTTGATGTATAGAAATCAACCCCACATCAATATGATTAACGACTTGTTTGGTATGACTAAAAGTGTCCAATATTAGCTTAAAATTGATATTTTAGCTCAACACTTGTCACTCAATGAAAACAAAAAAAATTCACTCTTATTGAATTCAAAATTAATAACACCGATTTTCAGTCTTTTTTGACGTGTATGAAATATTCTCATGTTAAATCAATGCACGATGTGACTGATATGACTCAAATTTCATGTTTTCAGTTTGAAATGACATTTTTGTAAAAAAAACAAATTACATACTAAAAATTAAAGAAATTCATTATGATTGTTTTGATACTTTATGAAAACAATCTATCATTAATTTGTGACGTGTAGGAATCAACCACACCTCAATCCAACACATGGTGTCACCGATATGACTCCAAATGTGTATTGTTAATAGAAATTGACATTAATTTAAGTAAAAAACACAACATAAATACTGAAAAATGAGAAAATTCATTCATATTGTTTTGATACATTAGTAAAATAATACATGAGTTAGTTGTGATGTGTAGGTATCAACCCCACCTCAATCTAACAAACAATGTGACTGGTATGACTAAAAGTTCCCACTATCAGTTTAAATTTGACATTTTTTCTCAAAATGTTTCACTTGCTAAAAACCAATAAAACTCACTTTTGTTGTCTTTAAAATTAGGGACAATGAATCATTAGTCTTTTATGACATGTATGAAGCAGTCTCACATCAAACTGATGCACGATGTGACTGATATGATTCAAATTTCATGTTTTCAGTTTGAAATGGAATTTTAGTAAAAAAACAACTGATATATTGAAACCTAAGGAAATGTATTATAATTGTTTTTATACTTTAGAAAAACTATCTATCAGTCATTTGTGATGTGTAGAAATAGACCACACATTAATCTGATGCATGGTGTCATAGGTTTGACTCCAAATGTTTCTTGTTATTTAGAATTCACATTAATTCAAGTATAAAAACACAACTGACTTACTTAAAACCCATAAAACACATTTTATTGATTTTATACTTTAGTAAAATCATCCATGAGTCAATTGTAATGTTTATGAATCAATCCCACCTTAATCCGATGAATGTTGTGACCAGTATGACTAAAAGTGTCCGCTAATAGTTTAAAATTGACATTTTAGCCCAAAACATGCAACTCACTAAAAACAAAGAAAATGACCTCTAATTGTATTCAAAAATAAATAAAAAATATTCATAAGTCGTTTGTGATGTGTATGAAGTAGTCTCCCATCAAACCGACGCACGATGCGACCTGTATGACTCAAATTGCATTTTTTCAGTTTAAAATGATATTTTAGTAAAAAAACACAACTGACATACTGAAAACTAAGAAAACACATTAGTATTGTTTTAATATTTTAGGAAAACTAATTTTTTATTCATTTGTGAAATGTAGGAATCTAACAACACCTCAATATGATGCACTATGTGACCAGAATAACTCCAAATGTGTCATTTTTATTAAAAATTGACATTTTTAGTTGTATTCTTCATATTATTGTTTTATTTATTTTATTATAGTATTACTAAAATAATATTTGTTTTCATATATATGTGTAAAAGTTTTCTTGATATGGTATGATTGTTTTGTGATATTACCATTGGAGGAAATTTGTTAGAGGGGACCATAGATGTCAAAAGAGAAAACATTAATGTTTTTAACTGTTTGTAGAATAATTGTAAATTAATTTTACAAAACATTTTTCAAAATGTATATAATTTTTTTGGTGTATAAAATGAGTGAATATTTGTTATTCATGATGTAAATTAAATTTATATAGCATTGTTTTCCAAACCTTGGTATGCACTACTTGTTTTTTCATCATTTGCATCGTATATGTGGTTCATTTGTATATACTATGGGTTGTTATCTTTTAGCAGGTTTTTGTTAGTTTGTGCAGGGTATTTTCGCTGGTTTGGTGCTTTTTAATTTTTATAGGTTGTCTAGGTGAACTGTTATATAAACATAACACCCAGGTAGAGAAGCCTTTATTAGCACTAATTGAAGCGCTGATAAATGGGGACTTTATTCATGAATTTGAAGCACTGATAAATGGGGACTTTATTAGTTATTTGAATAGCAATGATAAAAGAGAACATTTATCAGCACTTTTAGGAGCACTAATAAAGGGGTTCCTTTATCAGTGATAAAAATAGCACTGAAAAAGGGCACCCCTTTAATATCATTTATATTATGAACACTTTTTTACCACTGATAAAGGCCTTTTTTAGCGCGGATAAAAGCTTGTTTTGTGGTAGTGAAGAGGATCCACTGCATCAAGAAGTCAAACCTAATCTAGTCTCTTGATACCATCCAAGAAATATTTCCCGATCATTCATAACTCAATATGGACTTAGAGAAAACCTTTTACTTTAACAAACATGTGAGTGGGAGTTGTCGGGAATCCATGTGCAATTGATGCCTAAGCAAGTTGCGAGTACAACTCAGTAGGTCACCACTAATAGTTTTTAAATCAAATCACTATCAAAGAAATAGTGTATGTAGGTGAAAAATGAAATAAATAACCAGTACAAGAATAGAAAATACATCTCAAAAGAAACATAGTTTATCTAGTAACCTTGTGGATTTGGGGTTCAAAAAGGAAACACCTGGACCAACTAGTATGCATCGATCAATACCAACTATCTAAAATCATAGAATAGACCAATATGTACTATGAATAACAAATAGGGATTTTTATTTTTTTCATTTACTCTTGGAGGAAACACACATCATTATCATCCATGCCTAGAACCTCAGTCCATCACTTAAACCATATACAATAAAATAATAGTGTAACACCCCATTACCTTTCTATCACGTATGTTTCAAAAAAAATTTGTTATTCTCTTTTGTTGTATTATTAATGTTGAGAAGGAACTAGAAAGATACCTATAACAGTGATGTCATGGATTTGATAGAATTTTCATCAAAAATAGTACAATTTCTACAGTCTTTAGGGGATTTACACGCTGTGTAATGGGGTTATATGATGTGTATTCACCACCTGACAGATTCCTTGGAATGTGCACACAACATGAATATTAAATGACATGCATAGATTACACATTGTGTAAATATTAAAAATATGATTTACAGTAAAAGGTGATAGATTTTTCAGTGAATGCGGGACACCACAATTACATGTCGTGTAATTGGATTACATTCCATGTAATATCCTAGGTGCCAGTTTCAAGCATGTGGTTTGGATGAAATTCTTATCTCATTCCTCCAATTTCTCTTGTTCTCAACCTAGAGACTCTTCCTAGGAGATTTTTGAGTCCCCCTCTTACTCTAAATCCTTCATTTGGAAATTTATTGTTTTTTGGGTCGAGGTGTATCTCTTTGGGTTGTGTTCCTAGATCTTTTGTGGATTCAATTTCCATTGAAGAGTCTCATTGCGGGAATTATGATTTCATGAAAGGTTGGTGTTTTCATTAAATATTTTCTAATTAATTAAACCTTGAATTGATTATTTATTTGAAATTGTTATCAATTTATTTTTTAAAACATAGTTTGATGCGAATTGGGATTGAAATTGATATGGTATGGATATTGTGAAGACCCCCATTTCTAATGGAAATTGGAATTTGGGGCATGTTTTAAAATTGGTTGAAATTGAGAAATGATTTGAGTATTGATTTTATAAAATTGATTAGATTAAATTGATAAATGCCTATGAAAGGTTTTATTTGAAAATGTCATGAAACGAAGAAAAATACATGATTTTTTTGAATTTAAATTGATATTTTGAAAATGAAAATTGGGAAATTGAATTGTGAATAATGATTGATGTGAAATGAAATTATTTCCATTTTTTCTAATTATTGACTAAGAATATGTGATCTTGGTTAGTAACTGAGTTATTTTGCACAAGCATTCTATGATGTTAATTTACTAGCAATAGATTGATGATGAGAACTCAAATAAAGACTAGTTTAGAAAATCTTGTCCCAGATGGGATTTTTATAAGTCTTATTCAGACTAGGACTGAGGGAAGTGTGTACACATATTATCCATGATCACTGATATGATATGTGAGAGGATCCTTTAAATAGATACTATCATATCACAGGGCAGATAAGTTTGTTCTGATGATTTTGATTATAAATTTCATTGATTTTGAAACTTCATTACTCATGAAAGGTGATTTATATAAACTATTTTATATAAAACATATATTTAATCCATGATTGAAATGTTTTCCATCATTCTGAAATGAAAAACATGTATTTTAAATATTCAATTGTATCTTCATGACATATTTTATTGAAATTGAAAGAATTTTTTGGTTTGTTATTATGGAATATTATTATGGAACACTTGATGAGACCCCACTCGTATTTTTATCTCACACCATACCTTTTCTTTTGTGTGTTTGTAGATCATCTCCTACTTGGTCCGAGCAAAGGGAAACCACATCTTGGAGGAGGTGGGTGTTATTGATCCCATTGGTCTTAGAGTGACATGTCCTTTGGGGAATTGAGTTTTTATTGGAAGACATTGAGTGTATTGATGATGTACTATCTAGTATTTGATATATCTATTTGGTTTATGTGATTGTCCCCCTGAGGATTTCTTAGCATACTGATATGTATCTTTATATTCTGCTGTGTTATGGAAAATTCATTCCTAATTTTATATTGTATGATGCTAGGTGGTAGTCACAAACCCATGGGTATCGGGAACGTCCTTCGGGCTATGTTGGTGCGGACTCAGTTATTAGGGTTCCAAGGTATTCGATATGGTTTGAGAAAAGTGGGTATCAAAGTTGCAGGTTAGACATCTTTCCTTGAAGTTAGTATGTAGTTTGAGATCTTTCCAAAAATTAGGAGGTATTTATGAGTGAGTTCTAGGCTATCTTTCATTGTAATGATCCTTAAGTCACCATGGGTAGTTTGGGAAAGGAATATTAAGGATCAATTGTAGTCTTTTACCTACTTTATATTTGGATAGGTATGATTTTAAATCTTATTTTCTTGTCTGAGGGGATTAATTTCCCAATTTTCCTTGTTTGAGTTTTTTTTATATTAGAAATATTATGATGTACTTTATATTTTATTCTTATGTTTCATAACATGATTCCTCGAAGAATACGTATGAATAATAACCTGGCAGAAGATTCTAGTGAAACACAATGAAGAAATCCTCCCATGGACTAGAATCTGGTTGATGTTGTTGTGCATACTGTCCAAGATCTGAGACATAAACTTGAACCTATTCCTATTAAGGTTGAAACTATGATACCTCATAGAGATTAATATTTGAATCTTTCTTAGGAGTTCCTTCTCCAGAATCCACTAGCGTTCCAATGATCTAATGATCCTCTTGAGGATGAGGATTGGTTGAGTAAGATTGAGCTCCTGTTTGATTTCTTGGATACTCCTAAAGCTATTAAGGTAAAGTGTGCTACTTTGAAGTTATGGGGACCTACCAGTAGATGGTGGGACTAAATGGTGATGAAAAGTAATCATGAAGTTTTAGAGTGGAAGAAATTTATGTTTTTCTTCACTGACCAGTTTTATCCAGAATCTATGGTACTGAATAAGGCTATGAATTTTTCAAACTCAAGTAGGCTGGGAGGACCTTGATAGAATATGTGAAGCGATTCACTGATCTTGTTCAGTTTTTACCTGATATTGTATCTAATGAGAATATTAAGGGTCTATGGTTTGATGTGGGACTTCGATATGATATTCATTATTAGGTTTTCTTATGAAATCTCTCTTCTTATACTGACTTGATGGATAGGGTGTTTCAAGTTGAACTTGATTTGGCTAGTAAGTCTGGGTTGATGGGAGTTCCTTTTTCTCATAGTGAAAGTTCTTTGAGTTCCAATAAAGAGAAGATAAATCCTGATGAGTCTCATAGTGGATCAAAAAATCAGGGTTCTTTTAGACCTCCTGTAGTTCCCAGCAGAGTCCCTTTAACTTGCTTCAAGTATGGAAAGCTTTGACATTTGTAACAGGTTTTCATTAAGGCACCAAAGATATGTGGTTCTTGTGGATATTCAAGACACTTGAAAAATACTATTATATATTCTATACTTTATAAAGTGGCATGGTATCATCATCACCAAAAATTATTATGGTGAAATTATATTCTTTAAGATATAAGTGGTTCTAGCCACATGCATCTGGAATGAAGCTTCTTCACACAATGGAAGAGTCTCCAGAGGAAGCAGATATGTGTCCAACAACTGTGAAAGGTACCATCACTATAACTTATCCTTTAGTGACTACTTTATTGATATTGGTGAATCTCACTCATTTATATCAACTTATATTTTGAACATGTTAAATCTTTATATAAATATTTTTTCTTATGTGATGGATATTACCACACCCCTCTGAACAAAGCGAGAGCAGGGTATCTATTGTCCTTCTCGTGTGTTCTCTTTATTATATATTGATCTTACTTAGGATTTTTTGGATCTCAAATATGAAACCTCTTGATGTAATTTTTTGTATTTATTGGGTCATTAATAATAAAGCAATAATTTATTGTTATCTTCAATGGGTCTCTATTACCATGCTCGATGGGGTGTACCGTATCTTTCAAGGAGAGTGGAAACCTAGGATGAGTAGAACCATACTGTATTATCCAAATTTTGGGAACATGACATTATTGTTTTCTATTGATTTGGAGTGGGAATCATTATGTATTGATCTCCCTCTAGTAGTGGTCGAGTTTCTCAATGTTTTTCCTTTTGACTTCTATAGTTTTCCATCGATAAGGGGGTAGAGTTTTCTTTTGATTTTCTAGATATTACTCAACCAATATCTATTCCTTCTTACCACATGTCACCAAGTGAAATGAAAGAGTTTAAGACTCAATTGGGTGATCTATTTGAGAACTGATTTCTAGGCCTGTTTATCCTTGGGCGGTGTCCTATTTGATATGAAAGATGATGGTACACTTCGCCTATGTGTCTATTACTAAAAACTAAATTGAGTTATGATAAAGAACATGTATTTGTTTCCCTAGATTTATGATTAGTTTGACCAGTTGAAAGGGAAGAAGTGGTTTTTGAATATTGATCTTCAACGTGGTTATCACCAGTTGAGAATATAAAATTATGAAATTCATAAAAATACCTTATAGAGCTATTTTGGCCATTATGAGTACTTTATCATTCCATTGTTATAACCAATACTCTTGTAGTATTTATAGATTTGATAAATGGGATAATCCATGAGTATCTTGATAAATTCGTGGTGGTCTTTATGGATAACATCCCACTTTACTCTATGTCTTAGGAGGATCATGTGCATCATTGGAGAGATGTGATTGAATTGTTGATAAATAATTGACCTTAAGAGAAGCTATTGAAATGTTATTTCAGAATTTGGGAAGTGAATTTCTTGGGACACGTGGACTCAAAACATGGTATTTTAGTTGATCTTGAGAAGGTGAAGGATGTTATGGAATGGGAGAAACCATGTAATGTTTTCGAGATTCATAGATTTTTGGGTTTAGATGGATATTATCAACGGTTCATAAACGAATTTTTGAATATGGATTCTTCGATGACCAAAATAACATAGAATGGAGGGATGCTTTATTGGGATGAGAAATTTTAGTGTTCTTTTGTTGGGATGAAACATCTTTTGACTTATGAGTAAGTTTTGACTCTTCTTGAGGTTAGGAAAGGCTATGTGGTATTCTGTGATGCATTAGTTTTGGGTCTGAGCTATGTTCTTATATAGGGTAATCACATCATTTCTTATGTATCTCTATAGTTTAAGCCATATTAGAAGAATTTTATGACCCATGGACTTGAACATACATTTGTGATGCATAAACTTAAGTGTTAGTGGAATTACCCATTCAAATAAAGGTTTAATGTGTATTCTAACCATATGATCTTGAGTTATATCTTATATAATTTTTTTTGAATATCTTTCAAAGGAATTGGGTGGAGTACCTAAAATATTTTGATTTTGGTATTTTCTATTCACGGTGGAAAGGTAATTTCCTTGATAATGTGTTTAGTAGGAAACTTCTGACCAATACTACAAAAGAAACTTCAGATGAGTGGAAATTGATGAATATTTTTTCATAGTTACACATTAGAGTTCAAGAAACAATGGTCGAGGTTGTCCTAAAGAGTGTTCAGTTGACTTTTTCTCTTTTCGAGATGGTTATTAATGAAAAAGATGTTGATGATGAATTCCATATCATTAGATACTCTCTTTATGGTGGGGATACAATTCTTGATTGGTTGTTCTCCACTAAGGGTGTGATATGTTTTCATAAAATGTTTATCATGCCTTTAACCATGTGAAATGTTGTGATAAGGGATTTCCATAATTCCAAATGGGCTGTGCACCAAGATAATTCCAAGATTTTCTATGATATCTAGAAATTATTATGGTGTCCAGATATGAGATGAGACATTGGTGGCTTTGTTTATCACTTCTATACTTGCCAACAGGTTAAGTCCAAGCATCAGAAGCCTTTGGGTTTATTTTAGACACTTCTTGTGCCGACTTAAAAGTGGCATGAGATATTTATGGAATTTGTGGTTGAGTTTCTGAATACCCAGAGAAATAGTATTGTGATATGGGTTGGGATCAATAGGTTAACCAAATTAGGTCACTTTATACACATTACAGATACAACCAGAGTTGAGGAGCTAGGAAATATATTTGTGATATAGATTGCTCATTTTCATGGAGTTCCATATTCTATAGTTTCTGATAGAGATCCATTTCATTCTTATTTATTTTCTAGAGGCCTTTTGGGGGAACTGGGATATCATTCTTGTTTGAGTATGTTATCCCATCCATAGATGGATGGCCAAATAGAAAGGGCTCTAAATATTTTAGAGTATATGCTTTGTTCCAATGTCCTCAATTTCAGTGGAGGTTGGGATGACTATTTAGGATTGGTTGAGTCTTCTTATAACTATAGTTACTATTGTATGATTAGAATGGATCCTTTTGAGGCCTTGTATGGAATTCCTTGTAAATATCTATTTTGTTGGTCGGAGATCAGTGAAATGTCTTGGGTTAGACTGATTTATCTTCAAGAGACATCAGAAAATATTTAGTTTATTCTTCTGAGGATTTTAACACCATAGAGATGATATAAAACTTTTGATGATTGTCAACATAGACTGTTGGAGTTTTTGGTTAGTGATCAGGTGCTCTTTAGATTTTCCCCTCGTTTAGGCCATTGATGGCTTGGGGGAAAGGGAAGCTTGCTCCTCATTTTGTGGGACCTTTTGAGGTTTTTGAGCAGGTGGGGAGAGTGGATTATGGTTTATAACCTCCTCCATAATTGACATCGGTACATAATGTTTTCCACGTATCATAACATTTAAAGTATATTTTTGATCTATCTCGTGTTATGATCTGCTGTGGTCTTGATGTTGATCCAAATTTATCTATGACTAAGAATCCATCCAATATTTTTGATTATAAAACAAAGGTACTTCGTGGGGGGATGATACCTTTTGTCATTGTGCTATGAAAGCACAATTTTGATTCAAAAGAGATGTGGGGGCATGAGGGACTGATAAGAGAGAAGTGATTTATCCTTTTTGATATGAAAGATTCTTGAAAATAATTTTAGGAACACAAATTTTTTATAGTGGGGCAGTTTTAATACCTCATAACCTTTTTTCAGGTATGTTTTAACCTCTATTTTGGTTTTCCTTTTTTGGTAGAGTAATGACGAGAAGGATCTGGGAGGATACTTGTAAAAGTAAAGTTAGATATTTATTGGAATTTCTAGAATAAAACCTATAGTTAATGCAGTATACTGGGGATTTTCACATCATGTAATGGGGTTTCGTGATGTGTAATCATCACGTAAAATATATTAAATGGGTACATAGAATGAAAGGTTACATGCCATGCCTAGATTTTAGACCATGTAAATATTAAAAATTATATTTTTAATAAAATGCAGTGGGTTTTTCAACATATGTGGTACCTAATAGTTAGATGTCATGTAATTGGGTTACATGTCATTTAATATCCTAAGTGATAGTTTTAAGCAATAAGTTTTCCAAAAAGTCTTATTTCATTCCTCTAGGTTCCCTTGATCTCAACCTTAGACACTTCCTATGTAATTTTGGAATACCCATCTTCCTTAATATCATACATTTGATAATTCATCATTGTGTTGGTTGCGGTGCATCTCTTTGAGTTGTGTTCTTAGAACATCTATGGGATCATTACCCATTTGCAAGTCTAATTATGGGCATTGAAATTCCATGAAAAGTAGGTTTTTTTGTTTAATATTGGTCGATTTATTAAACATTTAATTTTGTTTTGTTTTAAATAGATTTTAATTAAATTGTGAAATCCCAATTTTATGTGAATTGGGATTGAAATTGATACGGTATGGAGTTTAAAAATAATGTACAATTCCAAAGGAAATTGGAATTTGAGGTGTGTTTTGAAATTTATGGAAATTGTGAAATTATTTGAGGATTGATTTTAGAAAGTGTCTCAAATTGTACTTATAAAAGCATATGATTGTTTTTATTTGAGAAAGGAATGAAATGATGAAAAATATAAGATTTGATTTTGAATGAAAATTGGCATTTTGAAAATGTAAATTGGGAAACTTAATTTTGAATAATGATTGATGTGAAATGAAATTATTTTCCCTTTTTTATTGATTTATTTAGACCATTTGAGCCTGGGTAGTTATTGGTTTATTTAGGAAAATAATTCCATGAAGTTAATTCCCCAACAATAGATTTACGGTGATAACTCTCAAAAAAACCTAGTACAATAGATATTATCCCTGATGGGATTTCGATGAGTCCTATTTGGACTGAGTCTAAGGTACATGTGTACACATATTAGCCATGATCCCTGATATGAGATGAGTGAGGATCCTATGACTAGAAACTATCATACCTCACGACAGTTGACCATGGTTCTTTTTGTGATTATTATGATTATAAATTCCATTGAATATAAAACTACTTTACTCATTCATAGTGATTTATATAACCTATTTTATATAAAATGTCTATTTAATCCATGATTGAAATGTTTTCCATCATTATGAAATGAAAATCATATATTTTTTAAAATATGAAATTGTATCACCATGCCCAATTTGATTGAAATTAAAATAATTTTTATGTTTATTTTTATGGAATCTTTTTAAAGAACACTTAGTGAGACCCTACTGGGGTTTTTAGCTCACACCCTGCCTTTTCCTTTGGGTGAATGTATATTTTCTCCTCCAAGGTCTGAGAAAACGGAAAGTGACTCTTAGGTGAAGTGGATTTTCTTCATCCCCTGGGGATTGGATTGACATTTCATCGGGGATGTTGGGTTTTTATTGTCAGAACATGAGTGCTTGGATGATGTACTACTTTAGTTTTTGATATACCTGTTTGTTTTGTTGTACTATCTGCTTGATAATTATTGACCATAATGATAAATATCTTTATCTTCCACTATGTTGTGGAAAACTTTGTACCACATTTATATTGTATGATTCCAGGTGCTAGTCTCTAACCCATGGGAATGGGGAATTCCCTTTGGGCTATGTCAGTGTAAGCTTGGTTATCAGGGTATCGGGGTATCTGGGCTGGTTCATGACAAATAATGCATGGAACATTAGTCTATAAATACAACTGGAGGTACAAAAGTCAATTTCAAATAATCCAAAATAATGATGTGGACCGCCTTTACCATCAACCCAACGGCGACGTGGACCACTATGACCAATATCTTAAACCATGACTGTGGACCACCTTAAGCAAAAAACCCAAAAAACATTGGAACTTCATGACCAAAATATTCTCCCATATGTGTGTAACACCTTGACAAAAACCTTTAAACATTTCAACAATAATCATTTTCATGGTTCAACATCTTAGCCTTATAAAACATTCTGAAGACACAACAATTTTTTTAACCATTATCCTTTTCTAAGGACTCTAATATCCATTCAGACTAAAACAAGGCCAAAGACTTCCCTTCCATCAAAATTATGAAAAGTTCCATCAAGTTATTTTAACAATGGGTTGACCACACACTCATTTGAAATCAAAATTTCAATCTTTTTATAAGCCCCTTCTTATAAACCACATGGAGGACAATGCCAACTTTTAAAATGAGAACCATTTTAAAACATTGATTTCCACATTTGACACCCAATACTAGGTAAAAACCCAATGCACACATTTAAAACCATTTCAAAATACTCATATCAATTTTAATAAAATCATAATTGGTAGAATAATTAAAAAACATCATTTCAACATATTTTTAAAACATTAATTCCCAAGTCCTACCAAGTTTCCATTTATTATTCAATCATGAAAACCATAATGATAAATCTAGTTTCGCTAATAAAACACTACCTTTATCCCTTTAAACTACACAAAAATATTTCCATGAAATGATTCTTCCTATGGGTGACCATATGTTTGGTTTTATAAACACCCATGGATAAAATAGAATTCGTGGAAGGTCTAAACAATTACTCCTAAGACCAAAACCTATTTACTTAATATAATGAAGAAAACACGCAACACATGGGATTTAATGAACATACTTCATACATATGGAAATCATTTAATAAGATTATGGGTAAATCTATTAAACCTCTTACCTCATTAACAATGATTTCAATAACATTTCCAAGGGCTGATAGTCTTTCCATTGCCTGTCCAAGTCCCATCCATCCTCTTTAAAATCTAATAGAGATCATTACGATCACCCAGATCCAACCTCACGCCCAAAAAAAATTAATTAATTAAAATGATTAAAATTAATTAATTCATTAACCCCAAATTGGAATATTTATGAAAAACTCATCAGGTGCTCACCTCTTATCAAAACTCTAATAAAATTCCATGGAAGGTCCACAAAAAACTCTCGACACCATCCGCTAGAAAAGACCTATGAGGTGATACCATTAAGAAAATTAATTAAAATTACTCAATTCAGAAAAACTATGAAAATTCACCATGAACTTATACCTTAATTTAAAATTACTCAACAAAATATGAAATTCGTCTGGGGTTCTCCTGTAATGCCCCCGGATTCTAATATAAGAACATTATATTTGATAGCGTGTATGAAACGTAACACCAAGTGTAGAAGGTAATATAACATCCTAATAATTTACAATATATTTAATATTTTAAATTAAATTCAATATATTTTATATCTTTCAATGCATGCGGTACTGATTTATCTTGTGTTACACGCAATAAAGACTTTTTTGGATAGCTTTCATTACATACAAGACCGAGTTTTACTGAATATTGTTTATATTATTATTTAATATAATAAGAGATAACCTAACCATTAAATTAGGGGTTATAAACAGGGTTAACTAAATTATGAAAATATATGTTTTAAAAAAATATAAAATGAATTCATTGGTAATCAATTTATTAAAAATGAAAATAAAAATCAATTTAATAGAAAGTATTTAAAAAAAACTATTTTTATGCTCCCATTGGCTTTTTGTATTAATAAATTAAATTAAATACTATAACTGAATTATATTAGTGAAATATATATGTTATATATTCAACAAAATATCATTAACATTCGTGCAAAATATTTGATACGCATTGTAATGTCTCGACCCAACTCACCAATAAGACGGTGGCTGGACCGATCACCACATGACCTTAGGTGCACCTCCCCATATGCCAAAGGCTACCGACTAGCCGCGAGTGTATACAATTAGTTATTGGGGAGAAAATACCTTCTTATTAGTGTTGCACAATGATATTATAGAGTAAATAACATTTAACAGTAGAAGCAGTAACAGTGATAATAATGCAGCGGAAAGTAGATTTCATACAATTGAACAAAAGTGGACAATGACAGTTTATACGATAAATAAATTCATGACAAGGCATTGATACATTACGGGAAGCAATAAACCATAAAACATGATTCTCAATACAATGCAACATGATTCATATGTAAAGAAAGTACTAAAATCCCAAAGGTAATATCCACAATTATCCTGAGCTACATTTCAGTCTTTTGTCCCTAACTCCCAAGTACAAGAAAACATCATCAAGAAAGGTCCAAGGCCCTGTGAACAAGGAAGGTACACTCAGGTACCTTAGTGTAATGGAGGCCCATGCAGGGTGTGAGATACAAATCTTAGTAGGTCGGAACCACGAGTTTCTCACCCAATCCCTATAGTGTAATATAAATTAAACAGGGTGAAAACATGTATAAATAAAGAAGTACAATGTAACTAATCACCCAAGTACCTACTTCATCCATCTACTAGTGTCTAAAAATGTAACTAGTTCATTAATTGAGTATTACCATTTTATTTATAAGTCACATGTGAGTTAGTCGCCTACCGAGTCTAAGGAGTTTCTGCCAAGGTAAAATGCAGCTAAGCATTGACCGAGCCCGATGGGCTTTAACCATGGCACCAACTTGTCGATACTCGACCCAAGGAGTGTATCCAAGGCATCATGTGATAGTATAAGTAGTGAAGGTTCCAAGATGTAAAAGAAAACCTGTAAAAGATATCCATTGAGGGAGTCCTAGGGTAAAGACCAAGGTAACACAAATTCAAAGAAAGATAACTCAGTAGTATCCGAGTCTAGCTAAGGGATAAGAGTGTAATCTAAGAAGAAAAATCCAAGGAATTCTATAATAAGTCACCTATAGAGACCAAGGTGATCGACAAAGGTAAAACGGGGATAGGAAAAGACATGTCCTAGTGGGATTTAACCAAGGAACCTACTAGTCAACGCTAGATCCAAGGAGTTTATATGAGGTATCTTGAAAGAAGAAGGGACCCAACGGTAGTATACTGGGCATCCAAGGAATAGACAAGAACCCGATTCTAGGTGGGTATCAACCTAAGAAAACCGTATCTTGAATCGGAATGGGGTTACTGAGACCCAATGTATTATCCTATCAAAATCCAAGGTGAAGTCAAGTCAGTCCATTCTTATTTGATAGAGAAGTCATGTAATGATTCATCTGGTTCAAGTTTTCCCTTCTATTAGTGGGGATAGGTCAAGTAGAGTTGAAACCATTATTTATTGGTCCAATCCTTTCCTTTCATTGATGTGGAAAAGTAAATTAGAATTTCAACCATTTATTTATTGGTTCAAGCCTCTACTTCCATTAGTTTGGAAAGGTCAAGTAGCATTGCAACCATTTAGTAAAAACCATTATAGAACTTTCAATGGGAAAAGTTCACACTGCTACCTTCCCTTAGTGTGGTAAGTATTTCCACAGACGTGGAACCAATCCTTGTCTAATGAACCTGGGTCCATCCATGAAATTCCTACTTGGGAATCCATGTATCTCCTAGGGTATTAGAATGGAAACCCATTGAGTCCATAATGGCATTCCTACATGGGAACCCACATGTCACATAAGGTGTTATCGGTATTAAAAAAATTGTAAACAATTTGGTAACTTGTTTGAGGGTCAATCATTAATCATTAACCATTCATTTAACTCAATTAATTCCCTTTATCAAAAATATTTCAATTGCATTTATAGGGCTTCAAGTATCCAAACAAAGGAAAATTACCTACTTGGGTAATTCCAATCCAAAATTGTACCGAACACTTAAATGATTCTTCAGTCCTTTAATCATTTTAAAAAGGAAACACAGTGTTTATAATTTCATTAAGGTAATGTCCTATTAATTCTACACCACATCATGGAATACGAATTATAAAAATGACAAATCAATCAAACAAGGTCAAGAAAATACTTTCTATCTTTAAGGCACTGCACCTCCGTTGGAGGGGTTTTATTATAAAAACATGATATTTCTTATCACACAAATCATTTACTACATTTAGCATATTTAAGCAAAACATGCTAGATTTACATTTAAGAGGAATTCAATATAAATAATTCACTACATTTTTTTAAATTATATCTAAAGTGTAGTGATTAATTAATTAATGCATTTATAAAATTGAGGACTTTGAAGGGGACCCTACCTTGGAGTGGAACCAAGCTGTCCACTTCAGCTACGAACAAAAAAAAGTGAAACCTCAATGTAAAGCTCAACAAACTGTAAGAAACATGCCAGGGACTCATAAAAACAAAAATAATTGAAACAAAACTAGGGAATGAGGAGAAATCATACCCTAAAAAAAGCCGGTGGACTGAAACCACCCGAACCACCTTGCCTTCGGCGGTGGTTGCCGGAACGTGCATCCAAAGGTCCTGAGAGACCTTTTGGTACAACCTAGACTGAATGAAAACTAAAATTCAGAAATCCCAAAAACCCTAGGGTTTAGATATTTCCCATAGGGTGCTGATTAGGTTGAAGTGAAGCCAGAAGAATGAAGGATAACGGAGGAGAGGAATCACCATGACAGATCGGACAAAGAAGATGAAGGAATTCAGCCGAAAATCAGAGGAGGAGGGGGCCGAGGGAGGAGGTCCATCTGTCGAAGGGGGAGAGCCCTTTGGTGGTGCATCAAGTATGAGAGGGGATAGGGAGTTGTTTAGGTTTTATGTTTAAATTTAATATAATTAAATTAAGAAAAATTTAAAAATTTAAAAACTGTCCATCGTGCACGGTTTGACCCATATAGTTTTTCAAATTGTGTGAAAACTGTGCGGAGTCTTCTCCCTCCAAGATGCACCCCACACAGGCTGGGTGTACAATTTTGGAAACCATGTGCAGGTTGTGCACAAGCCACTATCCATTTTAAAATAGGGCTGCACCATTACCTGCAATGGGTTTCATGGTTTAGCAAGCCATGTGCAAACTGTGCGCCCTTTGATGTCTTTAAAAACATGAAGTTTCTCTGGTCCAGAACCCCTGAAACTTATCGAGCAACTTGAGAGACTTCTCAGGATTTTAACCATGCCAAAAAACATAACTTAAAAATGATCCAAATCTATGAATTAAGTTACGAATCTCAGTTTTAAAAATGACCAGTTTAGTAAATGAAAAAGTTCAAAAACCATCATATTGTTGGTCTGGTTCAAAACACGAGTTTCTACAATCTACCAACCTTAAAAAAATCTCATCCCTGAGAAGCCTTCAAGAACAACATAAACATTACTCAACATAAAAGGGTCATGCAGGTTCGTTTAGATGGTAGCATTATGTTACCCACACTCAATTCAACTTAACCATTTCCAACGTACTATGCACTTTAGGCCATACAACCTAAATCAATGCTAAAATTTCATCATAAACACATAAACAGAGCTTACATGAGACCATTTAGATAGACACATGATGACATAAAAGTCTCGATATACACTCAACCAATGGTACTTCGCACCATCAGTCTTAACATGAGAAGGGGATAATTCCAAGCCACGGTACCTTCCCCATTGGGATTTAAAAAAATATATTAACTCTTAGTGTTATTACGAGTCTCCAAAAATGATTTAATTAAAAATAAATGGTCTAATTCTGATCAACCTAACAAAACTAGTCGAGCAAGATCTCTCAAAAGACATTGTCGACCTTGAGACCATGATTTCCTTTACCTAGAAATGTTCTTTAAAATAACTTCTTACAACTGTAAACATCAACCTAGATGAAAGAGAATGAGTCTATCCACTTTTTCAAAGTATCTTTAAGAAGTATGGCTTATATGGCTAGAGAAAACTAAAAGAAATAGATGAAGTCCATGATTCTATGCAAGGAATTCCTACATGGAAGCCCAGGAATCACTGAGGACATACCAAGCCTATAAGAGAACCACACATAGCATGAAACACTGACAAAGATCATCCAACAAGCTCAAGAGCTTTTAAGATTTAGTGCGATATAAGACCGATGCTCTCTTAGTGCATCAAGGACGATGTAAAGATAGGGAACATGCTTGTATCTTAAAAAGAGTACACTAAGAGAATTAAAGATGGGGATTCTAGTTTCTCACACCCAGAAATTGGAAGATAAACATTTAAAACAAAACAAAGCAGTGCTTCAAAGAAAGCACCAACTCGATTTAAGAATTGCAAGCCTCAAGGAAAAACAAGAAGTAACCAACAATTTTCCTATGGTTCTCTTAGGTTGTGCTCCTTTTACCAGGAAGGAAACATTAACAAACTCTAGAAGACATTAACCACCTTAAGAGTTTCCTGATAAAAATAGAATAAAACTAACCTCTCATAAGTGCACTAGATTATTACAACGAGACCGGCATGTCAAAAAAACTGAGTTTTTTAAAAACAAAACTGATGATTGGAATGGAACTTATTCATTAACGCTCAAGTCACTCTACATGGATATGACCCGAGACCATAAAAAACAATACAAGAATATTTATTAAGGATTCATGTTTCCTCATACGACTATCAACCTGGACGATGCCATAACTAGTCGCCCATTACTAAGAATGAGAGAGGGTAAAATGACCAAAAAGAAGTTTGTTATTCCCGAGGCATGTCTAACTAGCTAAAATTCATCATCAATCGATGATCAAGCCCATAAAAGATCAATAATGACACAACAGCCCATCCAAACAAGTATTTCAATTTAGAACGGAAAGTCTTACTTGATACAGTGACACCCAAACAACACCAAGAGTGAGAAAGGTTGTTGCACTAGCAAGGCATTTATGTTCTGAGGGTGCTACCTACCATGGGTAATCCCCTTATGAAGAACAAGTTTCATCCTTGACACCGGGTCTGGTCCGACAAAAATATTAGTAGGATCAAAAGCCGATCATTACACCATTGATACAAAAAATAATGCCTATGGAAATTACTCATTCTTCTATTCCAAGGCAACTAAAAGAGAAGTCTGAACTACCCTCGCACGAGGGTTTTTAAATAGTGGGCACCGCTATAGGTTCCATTTCCCATCCTCTTATATTTAATCACATTTAATCTTTAATCATAATCAAATATAATAAAAAAATCAAAGTAAAATTTTCAAAAGAAATCACAAGGTACTTGATTTTAACCAATACCCCAAGGGAAAAACATGCAAGTTTTATAAAGATCCTTTTTTAAAAACATTTTAAATTAGTTGAAATTCTATCATTTTTAGGAAACTTATCAAAATAAATTCCTTTTAAGAAAACAAGTTTACCTATGAGAGTCTCATTTTAACTAACATAGATTCTCTATAAAGAAACCCAATAGTAAAAACACAACTATTAATATTTAAACACCCAAACGGATCATCTCAAAAAAAAATTCCCCTACCGACCTACTTGGTAAAAGTTGAATTTTTAAAATCTAATCATTTGATTTTAGATTGAAGCCATTATTATTTTATAATTATAATCATTTCAGAAGGCATCATGTAATCACATTTAGTACGAGTTGTCATTTCCCAACACATGAAGGGCCCATACATTCTATGGATTGAAATTTGGATCCCATTAATCGATAATAATGTCAGTTAAGAATTTAAAATTGTCAAAAATGACGGTCCAAATTATATGGGAGGCCATTTACCAAACTAATAAGTGCCCATACACTCTACAGTTTGGCATTTGTCTCCCTTCACTCAAAACTAACTTACTTTAGCAATTGAATTTAGCAGCCTTTTACAATGGTTCAGTTACACGGGATACATTTTCCTAGATTAAGGCACCTATAGACCTTACAACTAAAAAATGGCTCCCGAAATAACCACAACCAAAAAAATTAGCCCAAGAAACCATTTACAGGTATTAAAGTAAGCTAGTATGTCACTACAAGTAGCTAAGACGATGCAACAATATAAAATCAAAGAAGCATAGATTTTTAATCATAAGAGCATGCTATAAGAAGAAGTAAGCACTGAAGGATTTCTAGTGTAGTACCTAAATAGGTATGAATCTACGAATGTAATTTTCAATTGGAAACCTACTAATTCAACTACAAGTCATGGAATATAGGCATGACATGGGAATTTCTAAGTTTTTAATATGATACATGTATTTTTCATCCTTGCCATAATAGGCCAAGGGTAATATTCATAATTCTATAAATCATAAGCAACATAAATCACACCAATCACTCTAGGTGAAATCATATCAATTATAAAAGTGAACAACAAAAACAACATTCCCAGCCCGGGTAACTTGGTCATTCCATGTATGTGGGGTGATTTGTCCCAAGCACAACTATTAACCAAGAACTGACACTTTCCTAGTCTCATGTATACCAACCCAAAGTAGTAAGAACAAAGGAATCCTCCTCTAATACCACTTTGTAAAGTCCCAACCTGGGTCACCACTAAGTCGGTGGTTGGACAAGTCACCACATGACCTCAGGCATGCCTCCACATATGCTAGAGGATGCCGACTATCAGCGAGGGTGTAAGGTTTGTCAGTGGGGAGACTATACCCGCTTATCAAGGATGTGCAGTGGTATTACAGAGTAAAAAAATTCAATAGTAGAAGCAGTAATAGTGATAATACAGCAGTGGAAAGCAGATTTCATACAATTGAACAAAAGTGGCCAACTCTAGTTTATATAATAAATGAATGTGTGACATGGAATTGATACATTATGGAAATATATAAACAGTGCAACATGCTTTTTAATACAATGAAACATGATAAACATGTAAATAAAAGAACTAAAAGCCCAAAGGCAATCTCCACAAGCATCCTAAGCTCCAGCTCAGTCCTTTTCCCCTAACTTCCGAGTACAAGCAAACAACAACAAGAATGGTCCAAGGCCCTGCGAACAATTAAGGTATACTCAGGTACCACAGTGAAATAGTGTCCCAAGTAGGTTTTGAGATATAAATATCAATAGGTCTGCACCACCAGTTTCAAACCCAATCCCAACAGTGTAATACAAATTAAACAGGTTAAAAACATGCATAAATAAAGTAAGTAGTACAATGTAAATAAATACCCTAGTACCTACTTCATCCCTTGGCTGGTTATGAACATGTAACTAGTTCATTAATTGATTATTACCATTTTATTTATAATTCACATGAGAGTAATTCACCTATAGAGTCTAAGGAGTTTCCACCAAGGTAAAACATGGCTAAGAAATGACTTGGCCCAATGGGCCTTAACCATGGAACCTACTTGTCAATGCTGGCCCAAGGAGTATATCCAAGGTATCATATGATAGTATAAGTAGTTAAGGTTACAAGATGTAAAAGGAAATTTGGAAAATATATCCAGTGAGGGAGTTATAGGGTAAGGACCAAGGTAACATAAACTCATGGAAAGTTAACTTAGTAGTATCTGAGTCTAGCTAAGGGGAAAGAGTGTAATACAAGGAGGATAATCAAAGTCATTCCACAATAAGTTTCCTGTGAAGTTCCCGGTGATTGACCAAGGTTAAACGGGGATAAGGAAAGACAAAGCCTCTTGGGATTTAACCATGGAACCTACAAGTCAATGCTGGATTCAAGGAGTGTATTTGAGGATTCTTGTATAAAGAAGGGACCTAACAGTAGTATATTGGGCATCCAAGTAATAGACAAGAACTGGAGTCTAGGTAAGTATCAAACTAATAAAATTGTATCCTTGAATCAAAATGGAGTTCCCGAGACCCAAGGTATTCTCATCTTAGAATCCAAGGCGAGCTCGAGTCAGTACATTCCTATTTTATAGAGAAGTAATGTAATGATTCATCTGGTTCAATTATTTCCTTCCATTAGTGTGGATAAGTCATGTAGAGTTGAAACCACTATTTATTGGTTCAATCATTTCCTTCCATTAGTTTGGAAAGTTTAAGTAGAATTGAAACCATTTATTGATTTTTTCAAGCCTCACCTTCTATTAGTTTTGAAATGTCAAGTAGCATGACCATTTAGTAAAAACCATTAAGTCATTTTCAAAGGGAAATGTCCAAACCACTACCTTCCCTTAGCATGGTATGGGTTTACATGGACAAGGAACCAATCCTTGTCTCATGAACCCAAGTCCGTCCATGGAATTCCTACCTGGGAATCCATATACCTCCCAATGTATGAGTATGAAAACCCATCGATTCCATCATGGAATTTTTACATGGGAACCCACGTGTCACCAAAGGTGTTATTAGTATTAAAAACATTTGTAAACAATTTGGTAACTTGTTTGAGGTTCAATCATTAAACCTTAACCATTAATTTAAGTCAACTCATTCCCTTTATCAGAAACACATCAATTGCATTTATAGGGCTTCAAGTATCCATACAAAGGGAAATTACCTACATGGGTAATTCCAATCCAAAACTAGACCAAACACCTAGACAGCTATTCGGTCCATTAATCATTTTAAAAAAGGATATTTAATGTTTATAATGTCATTAAATCCATGTCCTAAGCATGCCATATTTTAACACAATGTCAAGGCATAAGAATTATAAACATGAAATGTCAAGCAAGCAAGGTCTAACCACTACTTTTTAGCTTGAATGTGGTGCACCTCCGTTGGAGGGTTTTTATTATAAAAACATGATATTGCTTATAAAAAAATAATTTACTAAATTTATCATTTTAAAACAAAACATGCTAGATTTATATTTAAGAGGCATTCAATATAAATACTCCACTACATTGATTTAAATTATAACTAAAGTGCAGTGATTAATTTATTAATTCATTTATTAAATTGAGGACTAGAATGGGGACACTACCTCAGGGTGGAACCAAGCCTTCAACTTTAGCTACGAACCAAAATGAACTGGAACCACACAGTGAATCTCAACGCACTACAATTAACATGTTGGGGACTTATAAACACAAAAATACCCAAAACACAATTGGGAAAATAAGAGAAAACTTAACTCGAAGAAAAGTTGGCAGACCAAATCCACCCGAACCACCTCGCCTTCAGCGGAAGTTGCCGAAGATTACATCCAAAGGTCCTAAGAGACATTTTGGTTCAACCTAAACCAAATGAAAACCAAAATTCATACCACCCCACAACTCTAGGGTTCATCCGATACTCAGCAGGCACCGATTAGGTCGAAGTGAAGCCATAAGAAAGGAGGAGAAAGAAGGAGAAGACTCACCATGATGGATCAACCAATAAAAATAAAGGAATTAGGTGAAAAAATAGAGGAAGAGGAGTTTGAGGTAGGAGGTCCTTCTGTTGAAATGGGAGAACCACTCGAGCTGGTGCATTACATATGAGAGGGGAGACGGGGTAGTTTTGGTTTTACGTTTTCATTTAATTTAATTTAATTAAAACAAATTAAAAAATTTAAAAACAAGGTGTCACACACAGTTTGACCCACACAATTTTCCAAACGGTGCGAAAACTGTGCGGAATCTTCTGCCTCCAAGACACACCCCACATGAGCTAGGCACATGGTTTAGGAAACCATGGGCAGGCCGTGCGCCAACCACATTCCCTTTTAAAATATAGATGAATGGTAACTTACAATGGGTTGCACAGTTTAGCAGGTCGTGCACAAAATTTGTTCCCCCTACTGTATTTAAAAACTTTAAGATTCTCGGGTTCGGCACCCTTGAAACTTTTCGAGCCACTTGAGAGACTTCTCGAGCCTTTTCACATCCCTAAAAACATCACTTAAGAATGATCCGACTCTCAAAATTAAGTTACCAAGCTCGGTTTTATAAATGGCCGATTTAGTGAACAAAAAAGTTCAAAAAACTGTATACTTTTGGTTTGGTTCAAAACACAGGTTCCTACAGGCATTATTTAAGAACAAAACCAATTTTATGCATAAGAACCTATATTTTTTAATGGAAATTGTTTCGCCCTATAATGGAGAAACTACTTTAAATAAAAAAATTTAGAATTTTATGAACCTTATTTTTTAAAATAAACTTATTTTTTTAAATAGTGACATCAAAATTAGTTTAGTGTGAATATTTGTAGTGTTTCTGAAATATTTCATTTTTTGATTAATAATGAAAAATATTGGATTTTAATATAAAATTAATTTTTCATCTAATTTGATTATAAGGTTAAACTATATTTGTTTTGGGTTTAAATTAATATTAGATCAATTTTACATATATTAATCCTATTTATGTCATTGGAATCAATTTCACTTTGATATTGGATATAAAAACATTTCAAAAATTTAAACATTTTTACTTAAAAACCCACTTTCTTATCCCGTATGCAGGATTAATTTTAAATAAATTTTGGCCACATATGTGATTGGAATATGAAAAAATAGATTAAATATTTTTAATTAGAATGACTTATAATTTCTAGTAAGGTCATACTTTTTTTCACCAAAAATATTAGTGAAATCAATTAAACTTAATTATAATGATTAAGAGAAAAACTAGCTTAACCGGGGACTAAACCTTAAACTAAAAGGCCAAAATGACATAGAAACATGTCAAAAACCTATTTTTTGGACATATATAGTTCATATCCTACCTTTTATCTAATGTTTTACATTATTGGAGGCACATGATGTAAGGGAGACATCTCAATAGTGCCTTTTTATATTTACAAGTATGCCACTCCTCCACTATAAAAAGTCACTCACCCCCACACTTATTCACTCTTAAAAAGCCATTTGGATCATTAAAAACCTGACCAAATAATCTCCAAATTTTCCTCTCCTAATCTAATAATAATAAATTTTTGTATTATTAAAACCAAGAAAGAATTTTAGTATAAACAAAAAGGTGTTACCCAAATAATAGGTAACATTCTTTAACAATCAGTTTTGTACGACCTACCATTTCATTGAACGGTGCATTTCATTTCCTTTATCCAAATTTTATGGATTATTATAATTACATATATAATGAATATATATGATATTTAAATCATGTATTACATCCCATATATGATTAAATAAAATTATACATGTGTAGAACAATGATAACATGTCAAATCATACTCGAAAAACATGACAATTAGCACCCGAATCGATAAAAATAATGAAAGATTGTTAAAAAAAGGGTAATAAGATATTATAAGTAGATAATATATGATAATATAAATATTATTATGACTATTTTATAAGTTAATAACATTTATAAAACCAATATACATGAGGTTAAAGGAATTTCTCAAAAAGGAAACACATGGTAAGAGATTTCATCTCAAATTCATTTCGTTGAGGTATATTGTAATGTTATGCACATAGTTTTTTTATATGGTATATATACTACCACTTTTTCATTTAATATAATAAATACTTAATTATTCATTTTTTTTAGTTTCAATTTTAATTATTTCATCTAAAGGGATTTTAATATAAAGTTACCATATGTTAAAGAAATTTCATGACCAAATATAAATTTTTATTATAAAGACACTTTAAGGGAAAGTGGGAAACCACAGTCCACTAAACAAGAACCACTACGTGCTAAAAGTGCTCACAAAAATATTAAACACCGGACTAAGATTATTTTAGTAAGAAACTCTATATAATTCACAGTGTAGATTACTAGCCTAGATGTATGGATCCTCTTGGATATGTTCTTCAAGGTGAGTAACCATTCTGTCAATTTTCTGAATGAATTACTCTACGATTATTTCCCCTTGATTAAAGCCTCGGGTGATGATTTGGTCTTACTTGTCTATCCAAGATTCTTGCTATTCAGATTCCTCAACTTGCAACCTTCTTTCATAGTTTCTTAAAATATCCTCATTTAAGGTGCTGGGCCGAAGAACTTCATCTATCATTTCTTCCTTGGAGTGGAATATGAGCCTTAGACACTCTTCTACCTATTTTCCATCACTCTTGGTTCTCTGCTTGGATCACCCATTTCCTTGAATTGTAGGCCTTTGCTTTCCTTGCACCCAACATTGTTGGATGACCTGGTTTCCATCGGTTTACGCAAGTAGGAATAGTCTTTGCGTCCGTTGGGTTTTCCCCCTGAGCTACAATGCATTTCCATGAGTCACACTTTCCTTTTTGCCCCTTCTTCCATCTTGGGATATGTGGACCTTTTCCATGGAAATGGTCCAAACTATCCACTGAGAGTTGGCTATAACATTTATCATCAGAATCAAATTACTCATTCATCAATGTTTGGTCTTTGACCGCCAGACCTTCAAAATGAATTTTCAACTCAAACCCCGGGGCTTCTTTGAGAGGCCTCAACCTGCACAAAAAATCCACCTTGCATGTTTTAGCCTCCATGACATTCTTCTTTACCACACTTCTAGACTTCTGGATGGAAGAGGACTGAGAAATGGGAATGTTTGGGTCTAAGGGACCCAATACACTAACCCCATCCTGCATTCCTTATCCACGAGACCCTGTAGCAGCGAGTAAGAAGGACTTCCCCTAAAATGGAAATATAGAAGGCTCGGCCTCCTATCTATATCCACTCGCCTGAACATCATTACACGGAATGTATGAAGCTATGGGAAGCTCATTTCCTCAGCCCATGAATTGTAGTTGCATGTAGGAGTCCTCCCATCCCCATCCTTGACGGCCCCTGGGGTTGTGCACATCACTTGCAGAAAAATTAGCCACTCCATTATCAATAATGCTGACTGAGGCTGGGTGTTTCACCAGATCCACATTCAAGGAGACCTCCTTATCAAATCCATCCACTCGAACTGCCTCCACTCTACCCACCTATTTGGGGGTGATCCCCAGATCATGCAGTAAGCAGCTTAGGACATCCACGACTCACAGCTAGGGTGCCTTTTCCTTAACATCCTTCACTGTAGCTGGTGGCACCGAAGAAGGGTACTACATAAGCTGAGCCTCCCATGAACTGAATTATGAAACAGACCTTAACACCTCACCTATGCAGCTTTGCAACTTGTCTGTAACCCCTTCCTCTGAGACCACCCCACACTCCTCTGCTAACCCATCCAAACTGTCCTGAGTCTGCTGGACCACAGAAGGTTCAACCACCAGCTCTGACCCTTCTGGGTGAGGAAGAAACATTTTCCAAGTACGTATCCCATGATGGAATCCAAGGTCTGGATGTCCTAAATGTTGATAGCTTGAGCAGTATGCTGGCCAAGATTCAAAAACCACCCATTGTTTCCATCTGAATTCATCTCCAACTGAAATTGAAATCCAATCTGTAGGAGGATTTGAAACTTCAGCCTCAACACAGACGCGGGGGGAGATGGGATGACATATTAACGATGTCCTAATATCAGAGAAGAAATATCTACCTACCAAGTTCCCCATCATTCTTAAAATCGAGGGGTTCTGAAAGGGAAGTGGCAATTCTAGGAAGCTAACCCACACCACTGTATTCGGATCATCCCAGTTCATGTTGAACTCAAAGGACCAGTGAAAGAGGTAGAAACTACAACCATGTAGAGATCGTGGAGCGCTGGACCAAGCTGTAATGAGATCTGTCTCTGAGGAGAATCGTATCATCAAATGGCACCGATTGAGCAGACCCACCATAGTGTGATCATAAATCCCCCAAGAATCAAACACGAATCTATCAAAGGCATCAACTGAAGGGTGACAGCCCCTGAAACACGCCACCAGCGTCGTCCTTTAGAGATCCCAAGTGGTGTTGAATTCATTCATGGTACTCAAAATATTTTAGATTTTTTAATGAAATCTCAACTTCATTTGTCTCATTAGATGGATATCTATTTTCTCTCAAAACCATGTTTTATAAAAATGTTTTAAAAATGTCTTTAAACATTTAAAAATGATTTATTATTGTAATTTTTCCAGATTTTTCAATTGATTTTTTTCTATTGAATATTCTTCTCTCTTTTCTAACAAGGAACTTTTTTAACCATTTTAAGATGTAAAATGAATGTTCTTTTTACCTTGTATGACATGTACATAATTACCCACAATCATTTATTTGAAGATTCCTTTGAAAATTTTCAAATATATTTTTAATGAAAATGTTTTTAATTGTGATTTTAAAAGAAAAGGCATTTTAAAATTGTTTTTGCAAAATAAAAATTATATTTTCCTCAAGAATATTCTAAATATATTTTCAGGGTATTTCTATTCACCACCAACAACAAATATTTATCGTTAATCCACTTGGTATTTTTTATGTTGATACAATCCTTATCCTTCCCCTAGTTGTTTTATGATTTCTTTGACGAAGGATAGTATTGAAATTTACTAACTTGATTCATTTTTTATTCCCCTTAAAATATTCAATTTCAGTGATCATTAAAAATAACATTTTCCATAAATATCCATATAATTTATTATGGATATAATTATTGTATAAAATGTAAATAATTTTTACTTATGGTATTTACATTTAATGTTATTTTTTAACTTGGAAAATATTGATAAATCCATATCCTTTACTCAATATGGATAGTTGATGATAAGGAACATTGTTCTCTAATTAAATCAATTATTCTACATATGATGAATTCCTTGTACATGCACTATATGGGCTGGGGAATGGTCAATGCAGGCCCCTCGATGCTTTAATAGTGTCATGAGACGAATTAGTTGGCTAGACTAAGATAATGGGTCTTCACCTAGTATGTTTTAGACCATCTAGAGGATAAATCTTTACATTAAAGGAATCATGTTCCTAGGAAACATGATGTCCAATAATTAATAATTTTTTTTATTGAGAATGTAGTTACTATTATTATCTTTGAGATTTTTTCTTTGATATTATCTATGGATTCATTTTCATTCTCAGTTTTGTGATTTAATAGAAGTTGTATTAATTTATTTACCTTTCCATATTAATAATTTTTTCCATTTATTTTAAATGGAATTTTTGTTCATTTATTTAGTTTTCCATATTGTTTATGAACCTCCTCTATTTTTATTGATTACATGAAAAGTTTGTTCAATTATCAACCATTCCATATTAATTTTCCTCATTGGTTCACTATTTTGTCTATTGTATACAACCCTTACTGAGAATTTGAACTCACCCATAATTTTTTATTTTCCCCAATAATCCATTAAGTGTATTAAGAAATATATATAAGGATATGATAAGTTGAAATAAAGTTATTTTTTTGAAAAAAATCATGTTGTAATTAGTATATTCATTTTTAATATCAGACTCAGGTATGTATTTGGATTAAAAAGACTACTAAACTCTTCAGTCCTTTGGGATTTGATTCTTTGTATTCATGCTAATGTAATGGTAGCAGACACTGACTCCAGGATTACTGGGGTTAGATCGTTATAGTTGGTATAATGCGTTATTTAGTAGAAACCTTGGGAACTAGATTTAAAAAAACATAGATTAGAGAACATAACCCTAAGGTATAATTTTAGGGTAAGTATCAAATAACATCCTAAATTTTTTGTTAGATATATATTATGTGGTTTTCCTCGAAATAAATCCCTATCTGGATACTATAATTTTATGTAGTTCTTGTCTATATGTACCCATGGGTATCAAATTATAAAAGGCGTGTTGTCCCTGACTTGAGCATAACCTGGTACACGATAATGGCCCTTAATATGCACCTAGGTTGACACTCTGGGCCTACACTTAGGATAGTTCACATCTTTATTAAAAACCATTATGAATGATATAAAAGTAAAGATACCCCCAAATAAACTAAATTTTATGATTCTAAAATTTATGACGCCTAAATTTTTTATTTATGTTATGAATCCCACTATATTTTTAATTATACAGTATAATTTAAAAATCATAATTTTATTACTAATTTTTTATATTCCATTGTTTAGAAATGGTTTCAAGTAGATGGAATTGCAACATCACCAATGCACGTGATCCAAAAGGGTAACAATGATTATTTATTTTATTGTTTTAAACTATTTTTTAAAGGAAACTAGTCTCCCAAACATTCTAATCATATAGGGACACAATATCACGTGCTAATGAGACTGAGAAATAATTCTCTATGTTTAATGGATTCAAAGGTAATCAAGAGAGAAAGAGGATGATAGAGGAAGAGATGGATACTGGGAATAAGAGAAAGAAGTATTTTCCCACATGTGATAATAGTGGAAAGAATCTCGTTGGGAAGTGATTAAATGATATATTTATCAACACTTTGGTTTTAGCACTAATAAAAATGAATTTATCATCATTTTTAGCACCGGTAAAAATTGATTTTTTTTTTAAAGGCTCACCCCCCACACTCTATACACACCCACACACCTCCCTTTTCTGAGCTCTCACCCACCCTTTTTTGAGTGCCCGCTCAACTCCTGTTCACCCCCTCACTACTATACATGCATATACCAACCCTTTTTTGAGCACTCACCTGACTTCATATTCATTCATGTGTGCATATAGGCTTGATCATCTAACCTTCCTTGTGAAATTCAAACCCCTTTACCACTACTTTATACTTGTTTTTTGTATATTTTACAATTCTTCTATTTATTTATATATATGTATGAAAATATTTTTAATTCCTATAATTATATAATTATTTTAAAATCCATTTATAAAATATATCTTTGTGTGTGTGTGTGTAATATATATATACATAATTATATTTATTTAAATATATTATATATTCATATTCATTTACATATGTTAGATTATAAATATAAATATATATCTTTTTATCAGTACACATGCACATATATATATATATTTAAACATTACATATACATATGTATGAGTATATATGTAATGATATATTTTTATAATGTTAAAAATGGTTAGATATTGTTTTAAATAAAATGGAAAATAATTAACTCCATATGATTTATCTCATAAATTTTAAATATATTTTTAAAATATGTCTATATATTGTATATTTAGAAATAAATTTTATACATTAAATATATATTTATAGGTCTATATATTTATATATATATACATATATTTATACATATTTACCTATAATTGTATATTTAAATATAATTATTTATTATTTATTTATAAATATATAGTGTAAACACACTTATATACTATATTTAATGATAATGATATATTAATAAAAATACATTTATATAGGATGTATTTACACAATATTTAAGTACACACACATACACACATATTTACACAGACACATAAGCATTTATATTTCACACATACAATCAAAAATATTTACATATATGTATTTATTTAAATATATTATAATATACGCATAAATATATTTTTTAAGTGAAAAATTTATATTTAAATATAAGAATTACTAGTATAGGTATTTATATATTGATGTATTTTTATAATATAAAAAATGTATAATTTCATTATTTTAAATAAAATGAGTAATAAATATTTATTTTCATATGGTTTATATATTTAAAAATACATGTAAACTTGTTTAAATATTTATTTTTGAAATTGATTTATTATATTTAATTATATGAAAATATCCATATATTTAATTATAAATAAAACTACAAAATGAAAAATGAAAAATTTTCAAAACCATAAAAAAATTAGGGTATCCCAACAAAAAACTATATTTCGGAGGCCTTTTAGGAATTTTTTATCCTCAGAAAATATCAACCTACCCCTTAGATCAATATTGTATCGATCTATTCCCAAGTTTCAATTTGATAGGTGGTAGAGTCCATACAGACACTCGAATCAAAACTTATTGTCCTTTAAAGTTCAATTCATGTTTTCAACTTATCTTAGATCATTCATTAGTTTATTGAATTTTTATGTCATTCAATTGTAATTATATTACTATTACTCAATAATAATTAAAAAATTATTAATTAATATTATTTTTAAGTGTTTTCTAAATCATTTTTCAGTAAATATCTTATAGATTAAGTGTTAATGCATATTTAGGATTCGATAAATTATATTTAATAAAATATACTATATTTATATCAATATATAGAACATCCCGAACTGGTGCCCCAAACCAGTGCGCCAAGATGGCTCACCACAAGACCTCAAGCATTCCTCCTCGTACACCAGAGGCTTCCAACTAGAAGTGGACGTATATGGTGGAATTTTGGGGAAACTATACCCTCATATCATAGTGAACAACTAGAAGTAAATAACCTAACATCATACACATCAGAGTAAACAAAAATAATAAGTAAACTAAAAGAGAAGGATGCTGTAATAAAATGAAATTCTGTATAGGACTGAATATCTATACAATCTATACACTGACTGACCGCTGGTCTAGTTACTCAAATATACAAAAAAATAAAAACCATGACAAAGGGGCTCTCCCTCATCTCTGAGCCAAACCTAATCTAGTCACTTGATACCATTTGATATTCTGATCGATCATGAATAACTCAACATGGACCGAGGATAAAACCATTCCTATAATAAACATGTGAGAGTGGATTAGGCACCAATGTGCAGTAGGTGCCCAAACATGGTGCGAGTACAACTCATTAGGCCACCACTAATGATGTCTAAATAAAATACCTATCATAGAAATAGTATATAAAATTGAACATTGAAATAAAAAACATCTTGAGAGAAACATAGTTTATCTAGTAACCTAGTTTCTCTAGGGTTATAAGGTGACACCCAGACCAACAAATATGCATCAACTAGTACCATCCATCTAAAACCATAACATAGGGTGATTCATATTGTGAATAAAAAAATAAGGATTTTAATTTTTTCATTTACTCTCTGAGGAAACACACATAAGCATCAAACATTCCAAGAACCTCAGTCCATCACCTAAACTATATACAATAAAACAATAATGTAACCTAATATTACCTTTCTATTAGGTATCTTTTAACTTTTTTTTGGTATTCCATTTTTGTTGGTTGAGTAAAGTTGGGAAGGAATTAAGAGGATACCTGTAATAGTGATTTCAGAGATTTGTTTGAATTTTCAGCATAAAACCTTCAATTTGTGTAGTCTACTGGGGATTTACACATCATTTAATGGGGTTGCATGATGTGTAATCATCACCAAACATATGATATGAAATGATTATATATTGTGAAAGGTTAAAAATCGTACAAATACTACATGCCATTTAAATATTAAAATTCATATTTTTATTAAAATTTGATGGATTTCTTAGTATATGTGGGACTTGAAAGTTACATATTGTGTAATTGGGTTACATGCCATGCAATATATTGAGTATCAGTTTCAATTAGGTGGTTTACCTAAAATTATAATTTCATTCCTCAAGGTTCCCTTATTATGTAAATAGAGACTCTTCCTAGGTGATTTGGGATCTGCCCTCTACCTCTATATCATCTGTTCAGTGATTAACCATCATGTTGGTTGCGGAACATATCTTCGGTTTGTGTTCCTAGATCTTCCATGCCTTCATTTTCCATTGAAAAGTCATGATTAGATTATTGTGATTATGTGAAAGGTTGGAGGTTCCATTTAATATCTTCCAATTGATTAAACCTTTAATTTCTTATTGTTTGAAATTTATTTCAATTTATTTATGAAAACCCAATTTGATACAAATTGGGATTGAAATTGATATGGTTTGGATTTTGGGGAAACTCCCCAATTCTAATGGAATTTAGTATTTGGGGAATGTTTTAAAATTCATGGAAATTGTGAAACTATTTGAGGATAGGTTTTATAAAATGGATTAAATTCAATTTATAAGAAACTATTATTGAATTTATTTGAAAAAGGCATGTAATAATGAAAAATCCATAATTTGTTTTCGAATGTGAATTGGAAGTTTAAAAATTAAATCTTGACAATTAAATTTTGAATAATGATTGATGTGAAATTGAATGATTTGACCTTTTTTTATTTATTGATCGATCACCTATGATCTTGGGAACATAGTGAGTTATTTGGGACAAGAATGATAGGATGATAATTTCTTAGTGATGGATTTATGATTAAAACTCTAACAAAAACCTCGTTTAAAAGATCTTAAATCTGATTGTATTTTTATGAGTCTTATTCAACCTGATCCTAAGGAACTTGTGTACTCATATTAGTAGTGATCACTGATATGAGATGTGTGAGGATCCTATAATTATAAACTGTCATACCACAAGGTAGGTGACCATAATGCTCATTGTGATTATTTTGATTAAAAATTCCATTGATTTTGAAAATGATTAACTCATGACTAGTGATTTATATAAACCTTTTATATATCATGTTCATTTAAGACAAGATTGAATTTTTTCCATCATTATAATGTAATAATGATGTTATTTTTAATATTAAATGGTATTTTCAAGCCCTATTTTTTTAAAATCGAAAGTCTGTTTTGGTTTATTATTATGTATTCTTATTATAAAAAACTTTGTGAGAACCTTTTGGTCGTTTTAGCTCCCACCCTACCATTTCCGTTGGGAATTTGTTGATTTTTTCCTACATGGTCTGAGTATAGGGAAATCACCACTTGGAGGAGGTGGATATTCTTGATCCCTTAGGGCTTAGAGTGACATGTCCTTTAGGAAATTGAGTTTTTATTCTCATACTTTGAGTTCTTTGATGACATAATATTTTGGTTTTTGATATAAATGTTTGGTTTCTATTACTATCTCTTTGTGGTGTTTTGAGCATACTGATATGTATCTTTATCTTCTACTATGTTTTTGAAAATTAATTCCTACTTTTATATTGGATGATGTCAAGTTCTAGTCACTAACCCATAGGGACCAAGAACTCCATTATGGCTATTTCAGTGTTGGATAAGTTATCAGGGTATCCTAGAGAGTTCATTCCAAAGAGGTATCAAAGGTTCAGGATGTGCATCTGTCCTTGATGTCAGTATGGATTTTGAGATCTTTTCAGGACACAAGAGGTAGTTGTGAGTGAGTGTCTTGCCAGATCTCATCATTATGAGTCTTAAGTCAACATGGGTTGTTTGGGAACGGAATATTTAAGATTATTTCTATTATTTTACATACTTTAGATTTGGATAAGTAGGAATCCAAATATTTTTTTCTTATCCAATGGGATTAATTTCAGTTTTTACCTTATTAGAGTTATTTATCCAAGTAATCTTATAATATGTTTAATATTGTTTATAGATGTGTTTTATAATCATTCCCTCAAGAAGACATGTGAATAGGATCCCAGTGGAAGCTGCTGATGAACAAAAGTGAGAAAATCCTCCCATAGACCAGAATATAGTTGAGGTTATTGTGCATGTTATCAAATCTTTAGTATATTAACCTACACCTTCTCCCATTTAGGATCTAGAAATAGAACATAAGATGGATGAATATTGAAATAATGATCAAGAGTTCATTCACCAGAACCCACCATCATTCCGAGGATCTAATGATCCTCAAGAGGCTAAGCATTGGTTGAGAAATATTGACCTCCTATTTGATTTATTAAAAACTCATAAAGCTATTAAGGTAATGTATGCTACTTTTAAGTTGGATGGACCTAACAAGAGATGGTATAACATTATGGTGGCCATAAGATGCATGAGTGTTTAGAGTAGAAGTAATTTAAGGTTCTCTTAACTGACCAGTTCTATCTAGAATCTATGGTTCTAGCTAAGGCTATGGAGTTTTTCAAACATCAGTAGACTAGACAAACCATGACAGAATATGCCAACTGATTCAATAATCTTGTGAAGTTCAAACCTCAGATTGTATCAAATGAGAATATAAAGACTTTATGGTTCAAGATGGGACTTTGATCTTATATTTGTTTTAATTTTTCTTACTTAAGATATCTTCTTATGTTGACGTACTAGATAGTGCGTTGAAGGTATAACTTGATCTAGCTTGTATATAAGGTTTGATGAGACTTAATTTTTCTTCTAATGGATGTTATGTGAGTTCCCATGAATTTATGAGAATGCATGATGAGTCTCATCGTGGATATCAATAGAAAAGTTCTTCTAGACCTCATATAGTTCATAGTAGAAGCCATTTGACTTTATTCCATTGTGGCAGGCCTGGGAATTTAAAATTTTTTTCACTGAAGAAACCAAGATATGTGGTTCTTGTGGTCATTCAGGACACTTAAAAAAATTATATTATATCTTCTCTACTCCATGTAGTCAAATGGGATCGTCAACACCAATAAGTACTATAGTGCAATCATAATCTTTAAGATATAAGGGGTTTCATCAACATGAATCTAGAATTAAGGTTCTTCACACTGGAAAAGAGTGTCTAGAAAAATTAAATACGAGTATAATGACTATGAGAGGTACCATCACTATAGATTCAACTTTAGTGACTACTTTATTTGATACTTTTGCATCTCATTTGTTTATATTAACTCATATTTTGAACTTATTAAATCTTCCTATCCAGATTTTGTCTTGTGTGATGGATATTACTACACCCATTTGAACAAAGAGATAGTTGGGTATCTGTTGTCCCACTTGTGTGTCCTATTTATCAGAGAATGATCTTAATTGGGATTTTCTAGTTATCGACATGGAACTACTTGATGTCATTTTCAGGATGGATTGTATCATTGCTAATAAATCATAAATTGATTATTATATTCAACATGACTCATTTATTGTGCATTATGGGATGTTCCATATCTTTTGGGGAGAGTGAGACCTTAGATCAAGTAGGGTTAGTCCTTATTATCCAGAGTTAGGTAAAGTAATATCAGTGTTTTCTTTTGATCTGGAGTGGGACTATTTTAATTTGATCTCACTGTAGTGGTCATCTTGTTTCCCCACATTTTTCATTATGACTTCTCTAGTTTTCCCACAATAAGGGGGGTAGATATTTCATATTTATTTATCACTAGGGAATCCACTAGTATCTATTACTTCTTACGTTATAGAACCAACTTAAATGAAAGAGTTGAAGACTAAGTTCGATGATATGGTAGATATAGGCTTTATATGCCTGAGTGTGTAACCTTGGGTGGTGCCTATCCTCTTTTCTAAGAATGTTTTTGGGACACTTTGACTATGTGTTGATTATTGAAAAATCATCTAATTTATGATAAAGAACAATTATATATTTCCATATATTGATGATCTTTTTGAATTCTTAAAATTGAAAATTTTGTTTTTAAGATTTATGTTCGATCTAGTTATCACCAATTGAGAATAAAATATTTGAACTTCAGAAAACTACATTCTAGAGAAGGTATGAACATTATGAGTACCTTTTCATGCCATTTGGTCTAACCAACTCTCTAGTAGTCTTTATGGATTTGATTAACATGATCTTCCACAAGTATATTAACATGTTCATGGTGGTCTTTTTGGATAACATCATGGTTTACTCAATATTCAAGGAGGATCATGTTCATTATGTGACATAAGTTTATGAATTGTGGAGAAATAACTAAATTTATCCCAAGATATTGATATGTGATTTCTAGATTTAGGATGTAATGCTCTTGGGACACATGGTATCAGAAAATGGTATTTCAGTTGATCCTGAGAAGGTGAAGGATTTTATGAAATGGGATCAACCACATAATGCTTTTGACATTCGATGATTCTTGGATTTAGATATGATCTCTTGTTCGTAAAACATTTATTGAAGTTGTCTTCCCCAATGACCACTATAACTCATAAGTAAGTGAAGTTTACTTGTGATGAGAAATTTTAGAGTTCTTTTGTTGAGATGAAATTTCTTTTTTTACTTACGAGATAATGTTGAATTTTCCAGTGATCGGGAAAGGATACGTGGTCTTCTGTGACAGACTAGGTTTGGGTTTTGTATGTGTTCTTATTTTGGGTGATCACGTCATTTAATATGGATCTTTGAAGATTAGGGCACATGAGAATAATTATCTGACCTATGACCTTGAACTCATAGATGTGATGCGTTCAATTAAGAGCTTGCGACATTATCTTCTCAAAGAAAGGTTTACTGTGTATTCCACCAAAAATATATTGAGATATATATTCTCTAAAAATGATTTGAATCTCTATCAATGGAATTGGGTGAAGTACCTACAATATATTTATTTCGATATTGCATTTACCATGAGTAAAGGGAATGTCGTTGCTGATGCATTAAGAATGAAAATTCATACCGAGGCCATGGAAGAATCATTGAAAGAGTGGAACATGAGGGATCTTTTTCCACACATTCATATTGGAGTTTGGGGAATAGGGTTTGAGGTGGTATTGGATAGTGTTCAGTTGATATCATCTCTTCTAGAAATGATTTTTTTGGAACACCAACATGATGATGAATTATGTAGCATGGGAGACGCTAGTTATGGTTGGGAGACTGTTGCTGAATTTTCATTCTCTAATGGGGGTGTGATATGTTTTTGGAATTGGTTCATCATTCCTTTATCCATGAGAAAAGATGTGATGAGGGATTCCCAAAGTTCCCATTGGGTGTTTCACCCAATAACCACAAAAATTTCTATGACATGCGGTGGTGATTTTTGGGGAAATGTATAAGACGAGACATTATCGACATTGTTTCACACTACTATACTTGCAATCTAGTCAATTCCATGCATTAAAAGACTTTGGGGTTGCTTCATACCCTTCCAGCACTGATATGGAAGTGAGATGAGATATATATGGACTTTTAGGTCGAGTTTCTATGTACCCATAGAACGAGAAATGTGATATGGGTTGTGATCGATAGGCTAAACAAATCAGATCACTTTATACCCATTCAAAACACAATTGCAGTTGAGGAGCTGGGAAATATCTATCTGATAGATATTGGTCATTTTCATAGAGTCCCATATTCTATATTCTCTAGTAGATAACATCATTTTACTTATTTATTTTAGATAGGCCTTTATGAGGCACTGGAATCTCAGGTTTGTTTGAGCACGACTGTAAGGACCTGTGTTTTTCTTTACAACAGTTTTGAGCAGAATTTTGAATTTTTGTTGTTGGATTCTTGTGAGTGGTAAAATGGTATTTTAACCTATTTTTTTTATCTTGAATAATCTTTTTAACTACTTTGTTGGTCCTATAATATGGGTTTTACCCCAGGACAAGAGTTTGGGGGAAATATGAACTGTTTGAATTTTCATGGAATATTTAATATTTAATATTTAATATTATTAAATTAAATATTAAATTATTTGCACAGGTTCATTTTGAAATAAATTTTAAATGGAGAATTGGATTTATATTATTTCTATTCCATTGAGTTTGAAATGGGGAGTTTAGCCTAGGCGAGGCATAAACTCAAGTCGGACACCGGGGCCGGCTCGAGAACCTTTTTCTTTATTTATTTTTCTTATTTTCTTTTACTTCTTATTCTTTCATCCTCCTTAATGTAAATTCTTAATGTGTGGATCCTCCTTAGACATATACTATGGGATAAATAAGATATGTAGAAATAGTGAGATAAGTAAGGGAAGTTTCGTACTGTTGTGAAGCCCTCAACACGTTGAGTCGACATGCAGCATCCGTGGACGGTGAAATCAATCGTAGATTCAACAATTTCCACCTGAAGGTAGGTCCATTTATATTTTCACCATATATCCCCTTTAAAAATGTTGTATTATGTTTTTAAAGACTTATTATTCATTACTGTGGCCTCTTAAGTCTGAATCTATTGTTTCGGGGGCGAAAATAGGTGTTTTAGGTGTTTTTAGGGTTTTCCAATTAGAAACCCAGGTTACACGGCATGTGTTCTAGGGGAACACACAATGCATTATTCTTATCCAGGTAAAAAGATGATTTCTTAAGTACAAGTCGTGTACTCTTACTGCAAGTCGTGTTGTGGTTGGTCGTGTATCCGACCATGTAAAAAAAGAACACAAAATAGTCGTTTTTGAATAGTACACGTCATGTAGTGTGAGTACACGCTGTGTAGTGGCACATTGGCGTGTGTATAGGTGAAAATTTACATTGGATGGAATTTTGTAAATAGTAAATTCCATGTACAGTAACATACATGATGTGTAATTTTACATGGGTAGGACCTATTTACTCCAGAGTACATGCCATGTACTTTGTCCCGCCTGTTTTTTGTCCAGGGGTTCTTTAAACCCAAGTAAGTTTCATTCTAGGGGTCTATTCCATGTTCTATTTGTAGCCACATGACCCTTTCTTTGAGGCAGACATTTTAGGGAAATTGGGAGAATGTTTTATACCGAGCACATTTCTCAGTGGTAAGAAACATCCAAAATAATAATAACAATAATAATAACAATTTCAATTATTATTATTTGGCGATTATTAAATTGGATGTATCTTCTGTGTACGATGTTCATTTGATGCACCTTAAGTGGAATTGAAACCCTTAATTAAAGGAGGAAGTGTAGAGACTTATTTCATGTCCTAAAATATAAATCAGGTGTGGGCCTTACTCGGGATCGTTATGGTGAATAGTACATTTTTCACCGGTTGACCATTTTGGGCGTGCAAGTAGTCCATTTTGAGTGTTTCTCTACGTAGATCACAATGGAGGGATCCTCTTGAAAATTATAGGTCATATTAATTAGGTTTTTGGGGTTCTAACTAAATAGTCAGGTTCCTCCTCCACTTATCAAGTTTATTTGTCACCTGGGAGTGAGACTCAGCGTGGATGATAGATTGGGTGTTTAGACCTACCTAGTTGAGAACTTTGACCTGATATGAGCTATGAGCTATTTCCTAGTACCAACGAATTTGAGGAAATTCCCTTGTGAGAAATTCCCTTCTGGCCTATGAGGTCGTGATACTGGATGCTTCTATGGACCCCATGTAGGGTGCCTTCGCTCGTGTTACTTGGAAGATCCCAAGTAGTATGTCTCTAATTGATGACTTGAGGGACCCAGTGGGTGCTCGTGGCTTAACTGAACCTGATATTTTATGTAGGGATTGGTAATATATGGTGATCAGGTGTCACCTAGAAATTGTGTCGAACTTTTAAGCCCATGGGGTTGTGGATGTAGTGTTGGGTTGGGCGTTCGGGCCACCTCACTCATTTGTTTATATCTAACATGGTTTGGCCGAGGAAGTAAGGTTTACCGAAGATGATTACTTATGGGTGGTTGTTGCGCCCGATGTGAAGAGTCTTTCTATATTTTTTTGGGATGCATAGACATGCTCTCTTGGGATCCGGCTTCTGAGCCATGTTATTTTTTATATTTACTATACCCAAAGGTATTACCTGGGAATTTTTTGTTGAGCCTTACTTGATGAAATTGGTTATATAAATGTTTTTCCCATGTGAGTTGATTATTGTAAACAATGTAATAGTTTAATTTACATATGTTTTGATAAAGGATTAAATGCTTATACACCATGCTTGGCCCAGATACAATATGAAATGTTGATACACCGAGCATGGCCTTGATACATGATGAAATGATGATACACTAGTCTTGGCCCTGATACATGCATAAATGATTATATATCAGGCTTGGACTAGATACATGCTGAAATTATGATACATCGGGCTTGGCCCTGATATATGTTGAAATGCTGATACACCAGGCTTGGCCCTGATACATTCTGAAATGATAATACACCGAGCTTGGCCCTGAGACGTGCTGAAATTATTATACACCAGTCTTGGCCCTGATACATGCAAAAATACTTATATATCAGGTTTTGACACTGAAACATGTTGAAATGATAATATACTTGGATAAACCTTGTTGATTGATATGCCTGCATGAAAGGTTTTCTGAGTCACAGTTGGATTCATGGGATTATGCTCCATATTTTCCGACCAGTGACCTTTAACAGGATTGAACATCAGTATATGGTATCCTTATAGGATTTAATTTTAGTATACAGTATCCAAGATAGTGATTGGAGGTGAGTATGGGTAAACCAAGGTGTAGGAAGAGTATCCCCCTATGGTGACGTAACTTGCTTAGATATGTAATTATGGCATTGGCTAAAACAGGTACATGTCGATGAGATTACATACCCAGAGATCAGATTAACGATGCACAACTTGTGTGGCACGATGTCCAACTAAATTCCTTTATAGAGGATGTCCAGGTGGTTGGGTTTATAGACCCACAGATCGATTCCTGATGTAGTTTCTTGTTATTTGATTCACATACTCATGAATATTCATATTTATGTATTTGTGTATAGGTATGGGACTATACATTTGTACACATATAGATATGGACATCCATGGTGGAACTTTCCTTGTTGACATGGATTAGAGACCCTGGGTTCGACTATGGTTGCATGTTTGGTTTACTTCCTTTTGTTGTGTTCCATCTTGGCTGAGCACGTTGTTCATGCATACACATTAAACATCACAATTATAGGTTACTTGTCAGGGTGTCCTACTGAGATTATTTCTCACCCCTTCACGTGAACCTCAGTGTACATGTAGACCTTATGAATGTTTTTTTAGGTTGAGCATGAGTTGCATGGTGGATAAGGCTAAGGCCCAGTGTTGAATGATCGAGCGAACATGCTCGAGTGTTTCTTCTGATCAGGCTGGTGCAGTTCGACAGTGTTTGGAGATCATGTAAGTGGGTCAGCTTGAAGTTAGTAGTTTAGCCCTACACATTTACCTTTTGGTTCTTTTGTTCTTGTATCTATATAGTTGGACTAGTTGGTGAATAGTGTTTTATTGTATTGTAAAGATGTCCGGGCTTTTATATCATTTTACTATTACATGTTGTTCTATTTCAGTTGATTATTGGTTCCAAACTCTTTTTACATTCTGATGTGTATGAAACATAGTTATTTATACTATTTTCTTAATCTGGTATGAGGGTATATTCTCCCCATTATCACACCTAGACCCTCATTGCTACTCAACAGCCTCTAGTGTACGGGTAGGCATGCTTGAGGCCTTATGGAAAACCGGCTCAAAGCATCGGTTTAGTGGCTTTTGGGTCAGGTTGTTACAAAGTTGTATCATAGGAGTTTCTTTTCCTAGTATTTAATATATGAGACATGGTATACAATAGTATTAGTAATGTGTTGGAAATTGTGATGGATATCATACTAGTGCATCTAGAACACTTGTTCTAGTAGGAAGTTCTGGTTATCAGGGTATGGGATTATTGTCCTGATTTTGCGATGTCAAAATTTTATATGATTTTCTCCTAGAGTGATGCACATGTTGTGTGGGTTTTTTGATTTACTATGGATATCTATCTCTTGGCCATCTATAAGAGTCCAGAGACAGATTTTGACTCTTGGTCAACAAAGGCAAGAGGCAGCTCATCCATCCTACTAGGCACGTAGTATTCACATCATACAGGCCTACTAGTGTGTGGTATTATTGATGACTGAGACCTTTGTATCTACATACACATGTTTTTTACTACGATTTAAGGTTATGTGGATCTACATTGAGGAATTTTTTTATGATGATGACGACTCAGTCCTCATGCATAGGTGGCATAGGGACCCTAGTCGGTCAATACGGCATCTGATGCCTTTCTATTTAACATGTTGTGGGGTGTTGTTTTCTCAGGTCTGTGGTTATCTAGTCATATTTATGAGTATGATGCTGATAGATACCAAGGATATTCTTTTGAACTATACCTCCTTTGGGTATTTCCATATAGATACCTGATGAGTGTCAGTTCAACTTTTCTCTTCTTCTTGGTTGTGATCTAAATGAATTAGTTTATTATGAGGATGCTCGGAGAGGATCAAGGCCCTCATAGGACATGTTTTTCATCTTTTAATCTCATTAGTCATTGTTATATTTGACTTATTTTGATACTTTATGGATATTTTGGGCTAGTTTGGAGACCTAGAGACCTTTGGTTTTGACTCAAACCCATGTAGGTTGATATCTGTTTTGTTCTAGGGAAAACTGGGTGAGAGATGGTTGACCAATGGCTAAATCCTAGATAGGATTTGACAGGATGGTGATTGTGGCTTGGAGTGAACTGGACACACCTTTTTTGTAGAATCTCGGTGTAATCTTGTTAGATATGATCATGTGCTATCATCATTCTTCTTGAGTATACTGAGAGATCTTCGACCCTACGTCGAGATCCTTTTTCTTTATGTAAAATATTTTTTCCCGTTGAGGAAGGAACCAGTTAATATTTCACTCAAGGAGCAGTTTAAGTTAATACATATGGTGGGGAGTGAACCATTGACCATTTGGGAGTGTTTTTTCTCATTTCTATTAAGCTTTAGTGTTTTTTTGTGAGCTTTTGAGCTCATAGGTTTCTTCTGAGATGACGATAGGGCTATTCATTTGGAAAGGAGTACCATATCAGTCGTAGTTAAATATATTCCATATAGAAGATAGTGGTAGATACTATAAGGCTAGTCTTTGGACAATCCAGATAGCTTGGTTGTGAAAATTCTCGGTTTGGAAGCATGGCTACTGGTCCTTTCACTGGGATTCTCGAGGATGTGAATGTTTATGGTGGGGAGTTTTTAAGGACCTATGTTTTTTCAGAATACAGTTCTATGTAGAATTTTGAATTTTTTCTATTGGTTACTTGTAAGGGGTAAAATGGTATTTTAACCAACCAGTTGATCCTGGATAATATTTTTAACCACTTCGTTGGCCACATAATAGGGTGTTTACCCAAGGAAAGGAGTTCGGTAGAAATCTGAGTTGTTCTAATTTTAGTAGAATATTTAATATTTAATATGATTAAAATAAATATTAAATGATTCACAGAGGTTTTTTGGAAAAAAAATTTAAATGGAGACTCGTATTGAGATTATATCTGTTCCATTGAGTCCGTAATGAAAAGTTTATCCTTGGCGAGACATAATCTAGAGTCGGGCATGAGGGATGGCCCATGTCCCTTTTTTCTTTCTTTCCTTTTCCTTATTTTTCTTTCCTCCACCTTATTTCACATAGTCCATGTGTGGCTCCTCCTTGTCCATGTCCTATTTGAGAAATGGTCTATCGAGAAATAGTGAGAGAAGTAAGGGATGTTTGGTACCATTGTGAAGCCCTCAGCGCACTGAGTTGGCGTGCGACATCCACAGACGGTGAAATCAACCGATGCTTCGGCTGTTTCTGCCTGAAGGTAGGTACATTTATGTTTTTACCATAGATGCCATTTAAAAAAGTTGTTTTATTTTTTTAAAGCCATTTTATGCTTTCTTGTGTCATCTGAAGTCCAGATCTATGTTTTAAGAGGTGAAAATTGGTGTTTCGGGCATTTTGAGGGTTTTCCCATCAGAAACCCAGGCTATAGGACGTATGTTCCAGGGGAACATGCTATGTGTTCTTCCCATTTAGGGAAGAAGTTTTTTTCTCATGTACACATCATTTAATCTGAGTAAACTCCATTTTTTGGTTGGCCATGTGTCCGAGAGTGTGAAAAAAGTACACGGAATAGTCATTTTTGAACATTACACGTCGTGTACTGGGAGTACACGTCGTGTAGTGGCACATGGGTGTGTGTCTGGGTGAAAATGTACATAGGACAATATTTTATGAACATTAAAATATTTGTATAGTAACTTCCACCCCATGTAATTTTACATGGGTAGACCCCATGTACTCCAAAGTACATGCCATGTACTTTGTCTAACCTGTTTTGGTCCGGGGGTTCTTTAAACCCCTATAAGTTGCAATCTAGGGGTTCTATTCATGTGTCGTCTGCAGCCACAAGAGCCTTTCTTTGAATCTAAACGTTTGAAGAAATTTTGAGAATATTTTGTGTTAGGAATGATGCTAGGTGGTACGAAACGTCTAAAATAATAATTATAATTTCAATTATTGTTATTTGGCTATTATTGAAATAGATGTATCTTCTATGTTTGCTGTCTGTATGATGCATCATCAGTGGAATTGCAGCCTTGAATTAATGGAGATCGTATAGATACTTATTTCAGGTGCTAAAAATGATTTCTGGTGTGGGCCCCACTCGGGATCATTACAGTGAATAGTAACTTTTTCACCGGTTGACTGTTTTGGAAATGTGAGTAGTTCGTTCTGATCATTTCTCTATGTAGATTGAAATTGGGGAATCCTCTTGACATTTAAAGGTCATCTAAATGATGTTTTGAGAGTTCTACCTAAATAGAGAGGTTCTTCCACCAGCTATCAAGTTATGTAGTCACTAGGGAGTGAGACTCGGTGTGGATGATTGGTTGGGTGTCGGACCAACCTAATTGACACCATTGACCTAAGATGAGCTATGAGATATCTCCCATGACCAATGCTTTTGAGGACGTTCCCTTGTGAGACTTTCCTTTCCGGCCTTTGAGGATATGTGGCCAGATACTTCTAAGGATTCCATGTAGGATACCTTTGCTCGTGTTACCTATAGGATCCCAAGTAGGATGCCTCTTTGTGTTGACTTGAGGGACCCATCAGGTGCCCGTGGTTTAACCAAACCTGAGCTGTTACATCAGGTTTGGGTAGATATGGTGTTTAGGATTCACTTATAACTCATGCCGAACTTGTAAGCCCATGGGGCTGTGGATGTAGTGTTGGGTTGGGTATTCTGGCCTCCCTCACTCATTTTTTATATCTTACTTGGTTTTGATGATGCAATAGTGTTTACAAAAGGTTCTTTCTAGTTGGTGGTAGTTGATCCTGAGGCTAGGAATCTTTCTATATTTTATTGGAATGCCCGAATGTGCTCTCATGGAGACTTCTTCTGAGCCATATTATTTCTAATATTTACTATACCTAGATGTATTACCTGTGAATTGGATGTTGATCCTTACATGATGAAATTGGTTATATAAATGTTTATCCTAAGTGAGTTGATTATTGTCAACCACATAATAGTGTAATTTACATGTGTTCTGATAAATGATGAAATTCTTATACACCGGGCATGGACCTGATACATGCTGAAATACTGATACAATGATATTGGCCCTAATACATGCTGAAATACTGAAACACCGGTCCTGGACCTGATACATGCTGAAATTCTAAAACACCAAGCTTGGCCCTAATACATGCTGAAATGATAATACACCAGGCTTGGCATTGATAAATGCCGAAATGATGATACCCAAGGCTTGACCCTGAAACATGTTGAATATTTTATACACCAAGCTTGGCCCTAATACATTATGAAATGCTTAAATACCGGGTTTTGACCCTGACCCATGCTGAAATGATGATATACTGGGTTCAAACCTATTGACTGATATGCCTGTTGGCAAGGTTTTCTAAGTCTATATTGGAATCATGGGATTATGCTATGTGTTTTCTGACTAGTGACCTTTTACAAGATTGACCGTCGGTATACGGTATCCTTCCTTATAGGATTTACTATTGATATACAGTATCCGGGTTAGTTATTGTATGTGAGTATAGGTGAACCAAGGTGTAGGAAGAGTATCCCCCCTATGGTGACGTAGATTGCTCAGAGATATAATTCTGGTGTTGGTCGTAGAAGGTACATATCGATGGGATTACGGACCCAAAGATCGAATTAATGATACAAAACTTGAGTGTCGCGATTTCTAACTCAATTCATTTGCATAGTATTTTTAGTAGATTGGGATAATAGATCCAAGGATCGACTGCTAATGTGGTTTCTTGTTATTTTATTCACATACTCATGAATATTCATATTTATGTATATGTGTATAGGTATGGGACTATACATGTGTACGTATATAGATATGGAAATCCTTGGTGGAACTTTCCCAGTTGATAAGGATTACATACCCTAGGGTTGACTGTGGTGGCATGATTGGTTTACTTCCTTTTTTTGTGTTCTAGCATGGCTGAGCACGTTGTTGTTGTGTACACTTTTATCAGTATAATTATATGTTACTTGTCGAGGTGTCCTACTGAGATTATTTCTCACCCCTGAACATGCACCTCAGTGTACATGTAGACCTTTTTTATGCTTTTTTAGGCTGAGCATGAGTTGAATGGTGGATAGGGATGAGGCCCAGTGTTTCATGATCGAGCAAAGCTGCTCGAGTGGTTCTTCTGATCGATCTGCTGCAGTTCGATAGTGTCTAGAGATTGGGTACATGGGCTGGCTCATAGCTAGTATTTGAGACCTGTAATTTTACTTTTTTATTATTTGGTACTTTGATCTATTTGGTCGTCCTAGTGGGTGACCGATGTTGTATTTTATCCCATAGGTGTATAGGCTTTTACAACATTTTACTATTACATCTTGTTCTATTTTTGATGTTTATTGCTTCCACACTCAGTTTACATTCCACTATGTATAATACTTAGTTATTAATGATTTTTTAATACTCTGGTATGAGGGAATAGTCTCCCCACTATCACAACCTAGGCTCTCACTGCTAGTTAGTAGCCTTTGACATCCAAGGAGGCGTCCTTGAGGCCTTGTGGCATATCAGCTCGGAGCACCGGTTTAGTGGCTTCTGGGTAAGGACATTACAATGACATCCCATATGTCGATGGACGGATATACATAAAGGGATAAACATATTCTTGAGGATATGCCTCATTCCTGTGTCCTCAATTTTGGTGGAGCTTGGGATGACCATTTAGGACCGGTTGAGTATTCTTATAATAATAGTTACCAGTTTGAGATTCGAATGGATCCATTTGAGGCCTTGTATGGAAGGACATGTAAATCGCATTTTTACTAAGCATAGACTAGTGAAAATTTCCTGGTTGGACTAAGCTTGTTCCAAGTGATGTCAAAAAAGTTTTTGTTGATTCATCATAGGATTTTGAACACATAGATTCGGTATAAATCATATGTTGATTGTCAGAAGACTACTGGAGTATTCAGTTGGGGACTAGGTTTTATTGAATGTTTCACATCATTTAGGCCATCAAAGGATTGTGAGTAAAGGTAACCTTTCTCTACATTTTTTGGGACCTTTTAAGACTCTTGATCAGGTGGGGAGAGTGGATTATCCTTTAGAACTTCTTCTGTAATTTACATCGATACATAATCTTTTCCATGTATCACACCATTGAAAGTATATTTCAGATCCATATCATGTTCTGAGATGGAGTGATCTTGTTGTTGAGCCTCATTTGTCCATGAAATAGAATCTATATAATAATTTGGATTCCAAAACTAAGGTACTTCATGGGAGGATGATACCTTTTTTCAATGTGCTATGGTAAAAAAATGATGATTTTAATGAGACATGGGAGAGTGAGGCACTAATGAAAGATCAGTGGCCTCACCTTTTTGATATGGAATCTTCTTGACTAGATTTCTAGGGAAAAAGTTTTTATGATGGGGAGATTATAATGCCCTGTTACCTTTTTTTCAGGTATTTTTTAAACTTGTTTTTGGTTTTCCTTTTTTATTGGTTGAGAAATATCGATAAGGAATTTTGGGGATACCTGTAATGGTGAAGTCATGAATTGGTTGGAATTTTCAGCATAAAACTTTCAATTTCTGCAGTCTTCTAAGGATTTACATGATATGTAATGGATTTACATGATGTGTAATCATTTCAAGGAAGATACCATGAAATCGGTACACAATGTGAAAGGTTATAATCCGATCATATATTTAACGCTGTGTAAATATTATAATTCAAATTTTTTTATAATAGTTGATGGGTTTTTATTCATATATGGGACTGAAAAATTACACATCATGTAATTGGTTTACAAATCATGTAATATCCTGAGTGTTAATTTTAAGAAGTTGGTACCGATGAAATTATTATTTCATTCCTCTAGGTTACCTTTCTATAAACCTAGAGACTATTCCAATGAAATTTTGGAGTCCCCCTCAATCTCTGGATCATCTGTTTGGCAATTTTTCATCATGTTGGTTGTGGTTCATCTCTTCGGGTTGTGTTCCAAGATCTTGTATGGGTTTGTTTTCCATTGGAGAGTCCCTTTTTGGACATTGTGATTTCATGAAAGGTAGGTGGTTCTATTTAATATTGGAAAATTTATTAAACCTTTAATTGATTCTTATTTGAAATATATTTTAACTGATTTGTGAAAATCCCATTTGGTGTGAATTGGTATTGAAATTCAAATGGTAGAGATTTTAGGGAAAACCAAATTCCAATGGAAATTGGATTTTCAGTTGTGTTTTGAAATTGATGAAAATTGTGAAATGATGTGAGGATTGATTTTATAAAATGGCTTAAATTGAATTGATAAAACATGACGATGTTTTTTATTTAAAAAATTCATGGAATGATGAAAAATCCATGATTTGGTTTTGAATATGAATTTTAATTTTGAAAAGGAATATTGGGAAATTGAATTGTGAATAGTGATTGATGAGAAATGTAATTGTTTTCCTGTTGTCTATTGATTTATTGAGAACATGCGAGCATGGGTAGTTAGTGGTTCATTTTGGACAACAAAACTAAGATGGTAATTCCCAAGAGATAGATTGAATGTGACAACTCTAAAAAACCTTTTTTCAGGAGATCTTATGCTGATGGGATTTATTGAGTCATATTCATCCTGAGCATGAGGTATATGTGTACACATATTAGCCATGATCATTGATATGTGATGTGTGAGGATCCTAGAACTACAAACTATCATACCATAGAGAACATGACCATGGTTCTTCTTGTTATGATTTTTATAATAATTTCCATTGATTGTGTATCTTATTTATTCATGCATAGTTATTTACATAAACTATTTTATATATAATTCTTATTTAATCTAAAACAAATTTTTTTTCAATAAATATGAAATGAAAAGCTTGTTTTTTTTAATATGAAATTGTATCTCCATGCACCATTTTATTGAAATTGAAAAAATATTGTGGGTTAGTATTAAGACTTATTATTATGGAACACTTAGTGGGACACTATTGGTCTTTTTAGCACACACCCTACCATTTACTTTGGGAGTTTGTGGATTTTATCCTCCCAGGTCTAAGAAAATAGAAATGGCATATTGGAAAAGCTATATGTTCTTAATACCTTAAGGATTGCAGCGATGGTTCCATTTGGACTTTGAGTTTTTCTTGTCAGGGGTTGAGTGATTTGATGATATAATATTTGGGGTTTTGATATACTCATTTGGTTTTTGGTGCTGAATCCATGAAATTTTTTGAGTATACAGATATGTATCTTTATCTTTTGATGTATTGTGGAATTTTTTTCCAACTTTTATATTGTATGATGATGGGTTCTTGTCTCCAACCCATGGGGTTAAGGAATTACCTTAGGAATATGTCAGTGAAAACTCATTTATTAGGGTACCAAGGTATCTGGGTTGGTTCGTGACAAATATTTCTTAAAGAATCTGTCTATAAATCTAAAAGGGGATACAAAATGCCATGTCCAATAATCCCAATCAATGGTGTGGATCACCCTGACCGATAACCCAAAAACAATATGGAACACCATGAACAAAATCCTAAACCATGGGTGTGGACCACTATAAAAAACCAACGATAAATGTGGACCTCCATGAATAAAATCCCTTCCCATATGTCTGGAACACCATGACCCAAACCTTTAACAATTTCGCTAATAATTTTTTTTTCAAGGTTTAACATCTTGGAATTAAAACAAATTTAGAATCCCTAAAAAACCCTGTTTAAACCATCATCATTTACTGTGGTCCCAATAGACCATTCACCCCAAAACAAAGACAGATAATTCCCTTCTATAAAAATTATTAAAATATAAATCAATAAATTTTTAAAAAGGGGAGACCAAACACTCATTTAAAATAAACACTTTATTATATTTATAAACCCCTTTATATAAACCCTGTGGAGGTATACACCTCATTTTAAAATAAGAACCATTTCAAAACATTTCTTTCCACCTTTGACACCCAAAAACAGGTCAAAACATAATGCAAACATTTAAAACCATTTCAAAAGTCTCATAAGAATTTTATTAAAATTTTTACTCATACAAGTATTAAAAATAATCCATTAAACTTATTTTTAAAACATTTAATTCTAAGCACTACCAAGAATACCTTAATCATTAAATCAATCCAACCATAGAGCTAAACTGGGTTAAGCTCATAACCCACTCTCTATATCCCTTTACAAACCCACTTTACCATTTCCATGAAATGATTCTCCTCATGGGTGACAATAGGTTTACTCTTATAACCACCATTGGATCCAAAAGAATAAATGGAAGGTCTAACATATACATCTAAATACCAAAACCTATTTAATTCAGACAATGAAGCAAAAATGCAACACATGGGACTTAAGGAACATACTGAATTCACATGGAAATCAATTAAAAATATTATGGGTAAAGATATTAGACCACCTAACTAATTAAATAATATTTCCATAACATTTATAAGGACCTAAATCCTTGAAAAATCCTATCCAAGTAATGCACAACCTCTTGGACATCTAACAGAGCTCATCATGATAACCCGACTCTAACCTAACAAAAAAACAATTAGTTAATTATAATTATTATAATTAATAAATTAATTAATGAAAACTAAGAATATTTCTGAGAAACTCATAAGATTATTAGAAATTAACAAAACATAAATAAATTACCATGAATGTTCCACAACGAAATCTCGGCACTATTCCCAATAAAAGACTTAATAAGTGATACCATTACAATAATTAATTAAAATTATTCAACTAGGAAAACCTAATAAAATTCACCAAGAACACATAACTTAATTAAACGTTAATCAACAATGTAATTAAGTCATATTGGGTTCTATTATATGCATTCCAACCAAATTACCATGAGAGAGGTATGATTCCCCCTATGCACTGGAGGAATCCCCAACGACAACTAAACTGTAGAACCTAAAAATTTGAGAGAAAGAAAGAGAAGATTAAAGAAAGAAATTAGAGGTTGAATATCACCAAAAAATTCAAGATAATCACAATGTACATGCCTTAAATCATAGCCGGGAAGAAGGATTAAGGGGGTTTGGAGCCCCATGGTTTATGTGCACTAAATGGGGGATGAAGAGGGGGAACCAACCTAAAAACCTCTGGGGTGAATTTTGGTAAAATATCCCTGTTAATGATGTTCTGGGTAGATGCACAATTTTCTAAATTGTGTGACAACCACGAAGTTGACACTTTCCAAACCAACACACCTACATGGTTTGACCACACTATTGGACAAATCATGCACTAACCGTGCATACCTCACTGGACCTCCTTTGAAAATAGGTGTATGATTTGTCTAAAATTGTGCACAAGGTGGACATCATGTCTTAGGTCATTCCCACCATTATATCATTTTCCCTTGAACTCTGAACATTTTTTAACATTATGTTAAACATAACCTCAACTATAATCAATTAAAAATGAAATTAAAACCCTCTAAGCATCAAGGTGTTTCACATTTTCTCTAAACTGTTTACACCAAACCATGCACACTGGCCAAAAAACTCCAAAACTCTTAAAACATAAACCAAACACTTAAAATATCACACAAACACTTGATCTACCTCCAAAGACTCATTACTCATAAAAAATCATTTTGATACATTCCAACTCTCAAAATCTCACTTCTGAGTCTTAATTCTCAAAATAACCTATTCGGTAAAAAAATTCAAAATCCTTCTAAAACATCCAACTCCTCTTGATGTAGGATCTTAAAAACTTTCCACCATAATACTTCTCCTCCCTTAGAATATAATTTTTCATTCATCTGCATCACCAAACCTATTTTGTTCACAATTTTTACCCCAAAACCTCAATCCATTCTATTTAATTCTTGAAAAATAACTATGAAACCACCTCCATTCCAACGTGCTTAACCATCCAAAAATTGATCCAACACACATTTACAAAACTAAAACACAAATATGGAATTTACCCTATCCCATCCTATGGAAAAATGATCATGTCACAATTCAACCACTCATCGGAGCTATGATGCTCCCCTTTATAAACTCCATCTCAAAATCACTAAATAATGATGCTTGGAACCTACACCATTGGAAAATCTGTAAAGAACCTCAAAAAACCTTTCCGACAATGCACCCAAAATGGTTCCCAAATTACCATGTCCATACACCCATAAAAATTCCAATCATTATTGGTTTCTAACCTCATCATCGAAAACCAACGAGGCTGGACGCACACTCACCACTCATCCCCGAACTAAGAACATACTAGATTTTCCTAGAAAGCCCAACTCATTTTCCAAAATGTACCTATCATTTCAAAAATTACATACTAGATGTAATATAAAAATTTATTCACCCAATATGTATACTAACCAATGTTGGACTATCCATGGCCGACTCGTCCCAAAAATTCCCAGCTCCCACTACATAAAAATCAACACTCATCTGATTACAATTCCTTCACATATAGAAGAAACCCATAATCATATGAACACACCCACTAGAGTCCATACCTGACACATGGTGGGACTCTATAGTCTAATCCTCCACTAATTCAACTTCATCGTCCTGCTTCACCACACCACCGTTTCTTCCCAACACCCATACTTCAGATTACTTTTTAAAACCACCTCAAGTTAAAATCTAACACTCAACTCGATCTTCCATCACTACCAATTTACCATTACCATTCCCTATGAAACTTATGCACACAACAAATAGTTTTCTCACAAGCATCACAAAGCCACCATAATTGATTCACACCCAGTCCTATACACCTGTGACCCTTCATGCATGAGGGTCACACCACCATGTCTAACGTGTCACTTACCACAATAGGAGTGTCATTATCATCACCTTATTCAAACAACTATAACCACTAAGGTCCATGATCCAACCACTATTTACCTAAGAATTGGACATGTCCATTTCACTATATCTAGAGTGAATAAACTAAAAGTCAACTATCTCCCATTCCCATTTCTAAGAAGGTCACCCATAGTATTATCCAACATACATTCCATCCAAAGGATACTAACAAAAAATGGATGATAGTGAACTAACAACCATACATCTCCACTTATACTACTTCTCGAGTGCAACTCTATTGATTCCCTTCATCTAAACAGAATTGTTTTTATGTATATAGGCATATTATCGATTCTCCCTCAATGTATCTATGATGATGTCAAGATATTGGGAATGATTCTCACTAATTAAGGTCATAATAATATATTTTTGAGGAGTAATACCATGATCCATCCATCTTCAATATCACCTATAACTCTTGGGACATGTCAAAACTATTAAAAATTTCTAGGACTCCTAGCATGCATGCATCTCATCACACCGACACTATTCTTCAACCAACTCATGGTTGCCTACATAACTCAAAATCCTTGAGTGTACTCTCTTATAAAGTTTGATCCACAATACATATAATGTAGCGTGTCACCACATGATCATTCCTCCAACATCCCATTATCACTTAACCCCTACACACTCTTGGGTTACCTAATCATATAACCTTTTTATGATTCTTGAAAGTCACATCTACTGAAAACCCAACTCACAGGACTAATCTACAGGTCAGCCCTATTAGAACATCTCGTTACTTGTTTTAGGTACTCATCAAAACTCCCTTTAATAATTATTTGGTTTGGTAACATTTAGGAATGTTTTTGGTCAAATATATAAAATTTTGGAAGGCTGGTAGGCTTTGCATGGTTGGGGCCTGGTTTTCCTAAACCATGCGCACTACTAATGAAAATCATGAAAACCTAGGAAGTGATATTTTTTACAATTGGCACATAGTTTAACAAATATTTTTCCCACCAAGTAGACACTATGAACCCATTTAATGTGGTACACAATTATGGAGAATCAATTAGAAAACTTTGAAATATTACCCCGCTAATCATGAGAATGAGAAAAAATAATTCCAAAAATAATTTTAAAATTTTAGAAACCCTGTTTTGGACCCCCACTCAAACCTAACTTGGGATGTCTCATTTTATATGGTGGGTTCAAGGACCCATTTTGGATTCTACAAACTCTTTCTGAAGTAGGCTGATGTTAGGTGAATTTCATTTGATCTTTTCATAGTAAGTGTTATTATCTTGATCCTTTTTGCTGGCTCTCTTCCTCCACACCCTTATGATTTATTAGATATAAATTCTATTGGAGGATCTGAAATCCTTTGTTTGGAAACATGTATCTAGGTTTTATTCTTGGATATCTATTACTGACATTATTTATTGGAGTTTCCCATTATAGGGTTTGTGTTACGTGATTCCATGATCTATTATAGGAGGTTAATTTTATGATTGGACAATTAATTTAACCTTTAATTACTTGATTATTTTTAGTCAAAATTCAATTAAATTGTGAAAAAAACTCAATTCTAGTAAATTAATATGTGGATTTTATTTTTCATGAGAAATTGGGGAAATTTCCCAATTCTAGTGAATTGGGGTGTGATTTTGATATGATGGAAATTTTGGAATTTGATTTTTTGGAATTGAATTGTGAAAAGTGTTTTTTGAGAGAATGGATTAAACTGTTTTTATTAGAACCTTGGATATTTTAATCCTGAAAAATGAATGAATTGATTAAATACCTATTTTTTTAAATAGGAATTGGCATATCGAAATATAGAAATAAAGCAGTTGTATTTTAATTAGTTTTAAAATAGTTTTCCCAGTTTTTGATTGTTGATTAAGCACATGAAATCATTGGTATTTAGTGAGTTATTAGGGAAAAATGATAGAATCGGAATTCTTCAGAAACATATTGATACTTTATGACTCTAACATAAACTTATTAGAAGATATTATCTTTACTAGGATGTTGATTAGTCTTCTTTGACTAGTTTTTAAGGGACATGTGTGAACATTTCCATTATTATCATATATGTGTGTGAGGATCCCATAACATGGGACTATCGTACCTCTTGGAAGATGACCATGTTGCTCATTTGTGATTATTTCAATATATATTGTATTATTTGTTAAAAAATGTACATATTCCATGTAAATGTATATAAATTGTTTTATATAAAATTATTATTAATCCATTATTTAAATGTTTTTATAAATTGAGATGAATGCATGATTTGTTAAATATTCTCTTGAACTGACATTCCTTTTTTATTTAAAATTAAAATATTTATTTGGTTAATTAATAAGGAATCTTATTATGTAACACTTTTCACAACCCTACTGGGATTTTATCTCACACCCTATGTTTACATTTGGGAATTTGTATATTTTCTTTTGCCATTTTTGAGAAAGGGGAAAGTGGAACTTGGTGTTGGAAGTTGTCGTTGACTCCTGTGAGCTTGTAGTGCCATGTCCATTGGGACTTGGGAAGTTTTATCTTGTTATTTTTCATACTTTATGGTTGTACTGTTTGGGTTTTGTTATACCTATTTGATTTCTAGTTCTGTCTCCTTCCATAGTTTTCTTTTATCATACTGATATGTGTCTATTTTTTCTAGTGTTTATATGAAAAAAACATTCCCAGTTATATCTTTCAGGATGTCGGGTGCCTGTTTCCAACCTGTGGAGATCGAGAATTCCCTTTGTGCCATGTCAAGATCACCTCAGGTGTCAGGGTACTAGGTTATCAGAGCTGATTTTTCAAAAATTGATATCAAGGCTGAAGGTTAGGAATCATTCCTTGATGTCAATATGCACATTGTAATCTTTTTTAGGACTTAATAGATAGTTATAAGTAAATTATTTAACAACTCTCACTGTAATGATCCTTAAGTCACCAGGGGTGGTTTGGGAAAGACATCTTGAGGATTAGTTTTAGTCTTTTACCTCTTCTTTATTTGGGTATTTGAAATCCAAATCTTGTTTTATTATCTGATGAGGATAATATCCCTATTTCTATAGTTTGAGTGTTGTTCTAGGTAGCCTCTCTAACATCCTTTTTGATGTGTGTCGATATTGTGTAACATCATGCATTTAAGAAGATGTGTGAATCAGATCAAAGAGGAAGATGATGATGAATGAAATTGATAAAATTCTACCATGGACAAGAATCTAGTTAAAGTTATTGTACATGTTGTCCATGTTCTGAGACATACACCTGCAAACATTCCTATTCAGGATCCAGCTATTGAACCTTAGAAGGATGAGATTAGAATTCATAATGAGGAATTCCTACTATATAAGTTGTCAGTGTTCCAAAACACAAATTATTTGTAATATCTTGAGGATTAGTTGAAGAGAGTTGAAATTTTATTTGAGTTCTTCAAAATTATGGATTCTATCAAGGTGAAATGTGCCACATTCAAGCTAGAGGGACCTATCAAGAGATAATGGGACATAATGGTGATGGATAATAATCAAAATGTCTTAAATTATAAGGAATTTAAATTTATTTTCATCAACTAGTTTTATCCAGAGTCGATGGTGTTGGCCAAGGCTATAGATTTTTTCAAACTTGAGTAGGCCAACAGGACCATGAAAGAATATTCAAATAGCTTTATTGAGATTTTGTAGCTTTCACCTGAGAATGTATTAAATGAGAATAGGAAGAATCGATGGATAAAGATGGGGATTCAATATGATATTCATTATCTGGTTCTCTTGCTGAATCTTACTTGTTATGCTGATGTGTTGGATAGAAAATTGATGGTTGAGATGGACTTGGATGATAAGTCAGGGTTAATGGGAAGTTCCTTTTTACCCAATGGCTATGTGAGTCTCATAAAATGGAAAATAAATCATTATGAATCTTGTTGTGGTTATTGATAAAATAATTCTTATAGGCCTCCTACATTCCTCTAAATGATCCTTTGATTTTGTACTAGTGTGGAAAGACTTAACATTCTAAGCTGATTTTCACTGAAGCACACAAGATATGTGGCTCCTGTGTATTATCAGGTCAATTGAAGATGTTTTTTCATATCTATTTGTCTCCATATAGTGGAATTATAAAATCAATGCCTAAAAGTGCTGTGGTGAAATTATATTATTAAAAAACATAGGGGTTCTATGAATAGGCATCCAGAGTAAAGTTTCTTAACATAGTGGAAGAGTGTCTAGAGGAAGAAGATACAGGTCCAATGACTATGAGATGTACCATCACTATAGTTTCATCTCTAGTGAATTATTTATTTGATAAAAATTAATCTCATTTTTATTTCAAATGTTGTTGTGAATATTCTAAATATTCATATATATCTTTTATATTATGTGATGGATATTAATACACCCCTATAAATGAAGTGAGAGAAGGATCATTGTTGTCTTGCTTTTGTTTTCTCATTTCTGATATCAAGTTTTCATGGAGTTTTCAGGTTTTCAACATGAAACCTCTTGACACCATTTTCAAGATGGATCATATCATTGAAAATAATGACCAAATTGATTGTTTTCTTCAATGAGTATTCTTTAATGATACCAATGGAATATTCCATGTCTTTTAGGGAGAATGGGTCTCGGGCTCTAGTAGATCTAGACCTTTTTATCCATAGTTTGGAAAAGTAATTTCTATTTTTTCTTTTGATATGGAGTGATAATCCTTCAATGATGATCTCCTACTAGTTTTTGTCAAGTTTCTTGATGTTTTCCCTTATAAATTCTCTGGTTTTCCACCAGTAATAGTGGTAGAGTTTTTTATTCATTAATTACCTAGTACTCGGCTAGTATCTATTCCCTCTCACCACATGGAACCAACTGAAATGAAATATTTGAAGACATAACGGGATGATATTTTTGACAAAGGCTTCACATTCTTGAGTGTTTCATATTAGGCGAGGCCTGTTCTCTATGATAAGAAATGTGATGGGTCACTTTACCTTTGTGTGGATTACTGAAAACTCAATTGAGTTACTGTAAAGAACAAGTATCTGCTTTCATAGATTGATGATCTATTTGATCAGTTGAAAGGGGTGAACTAGTTTTCCATTATTTATCTTTAGCCTAGTTATCACCAATTGAGAATAAAAGAATCCATCATTCAGAAAACTTCCTTCGGGAGAAGTTATGGCCATTATGATTACCTTTTCATTCCATGATGCATACGCTCAACAGTTGGTGGAATTACCTTTTCTAAGAAATTTTTACCATGAATTCTGACCAAAAGAGATTGATTCATGTCTTCTCTTAAAAATATTTTTATCTCTTCCAGAGGCGTTGGGTGGAGTACCAACAATCCTTTGATTTTAACACCACCTATACCTCAAAGAAAGGGAATATAGTTTCTAATGCTTTGAGAAGTAAAATTATAACCCAGACCATGAGAATATCATTGGAAGAGTATAATCTAATGCATCTCTTAGAATAGTTACATATAAAAGTTTGGGAATTCGAGTCCAAGGTTTTATTGTCCAGTGTTCAATTGACCTCCCCTCTTCTTGAGATGATTATTCAACAGCAACAACTTGATGATAAATTGTGTAGAATTAGGAAATCTCTCTATAGTGGGGATACCATTTGTATTTGTGAATTCTCCACTAAGGGTATCATTTATTTTAAAAAATGGTATGTTTTACCTTTTCTAGTGAGAAAAGTTGTGATGGGACAAATCCATAACTCCTAGTGGTATGTTAACAAAGAAAATTTATGTGCATATTTTTAATCCAATAATAATGAATTGTTGATGTTTTTAATTGATAAAACCCATGTATTTAAATGTTCTATTAAAAGAATGTAAAATTTTAATTATATAATGAAAATGATCTAAATTGTGAAAAGTGCTTAATTCTGAATTTTTGTCAGATTTTTACATCAAGGGTATTTTTTTCATTTATTGAAAAATATAATTCCAAATTGAGTGATTATTATTTATAAAATATTTATTTTATTTACTTTATATGTTTATTTAGTACCATGGGCATAATCGGTCATATAAAAGACTTAAAAATAAATGAAGTTAAAGATGTTTACGGGCAGAGAGTATGGAACCCACACAATAACGGAAGTATGTATCATCATACACACCATCAATTGAAGTTATTCTACCTGTAATAGAACAAGGATACAAATTTATGTTTCTCCACTAAATTCCATGGAGTTTTGAATCCATTAAGGTAGCCATTGAAGGACATATTTTTGAAGGAAGCTTCCTAGATCCTTCGTTCTGAAAAAGAAACTATTAATTAAAAAATCATATCATATACATATGGTTTCCAAATGAGTTTATATTTGTAGGGTGAATGGCCAACACATTTATGAAAAACATTCATGAATGTGTACATGCATGAATCATACAATTAATAGGTCCAAAATACAACAACTTGTGGAGGATGAAATCATCCTATAAAAGGAGAAGGGGTTCCTACATCTCAAATCATTCCTCCCCATCACCACACTATCTAGGGAACCAAGGATATGAGTCCAAGATATGTTAGGTATTTTATTTCATTATTTCCTTTTTATTTTAGTTTTCTTTTACATGTAACACAAATATATTTTTTATTAAAGTGTTTCCCATTTTCTTCTTCCACACATTTTCTCTTCCGATATAAATCTTATTCTCTCTCTTCTATATTTTAATTGTGATCTCTATGTACTTCAAAATAGAAAGTGTCTAACTCAAGTCTTAAACCCAAGAAATGTATTACAATGTTATTTATTATTTATCTTCAATTCAAAATGTTTTGATTCTATTTGTGGTGGAATTTGGAATATTGCACGGTTACGATGGTTGTCCACCACAACACTATTTCCAAATCCATTTATTTTATTGGATTCATCATTTTCCCTCCCATATATTAGTAAAACCCTTTACACGGTGTAGTTGGGGTTTCCATAATGGAAGAAACAACATTCGATGGAGTCAGGACTTTTTGGAAAAGCATTTTCGGTCAAGGTGATATCTTATTTGACTATTGGAGGAGGTGTGGTTTGGTGTGTCAAAGGCATGTGAAAATAACACACTCAATAAATAAAAGGAAATTAATTCATTAATTATGTTTCACTAAATGGATTATAAAATTGAATTTAGAAAATAAATAAATAATGGATGAACTTATGTTATCTAACCTTAGGACCAAATTCTTTCATCCTCAATTTCATTCTTTCTGCATATTCATATTCATTTTTATTTAATGTTTTAATGTCATTATTTTGAATTTCATATTTTAAAAAACTCATGAAAACTTGTTTTTCAATAAATATTAGAAAAACCAAAAATAATTAGAATATGTGAACTAGAATAAGTGATTGAACCAACTGCAACTCTCATCAAGTGAGACGACCCAAGTCAGCCACTGTTCTGTATTTGGAATATAAATTTTTTTTACCTTTTCATATGGAAATAATGTGTCAAAAAATCGTGCCGCTGCTATAGAGCTAAGCAGTTACTTCGATCATTTTTTTAAATTCACATTTTCTTTAAATATTTTTCTTTGTTTTTTAGCAAAATATAAAAAACAAAAATTCATTTCCCATGATTAATCAAATTCAAATTTTTATGCATGGGAAGATTACTCACATGTGAAATATCAAGAACCAAAAGTCTATTATAGATATCCAAATTACTGGGTGTATGGGATAAGCAATACTCTAGATGAATTGGGGAGGAAAATGGAAAGAGCATTTGACTATGTTTGTGCATTAATGGAGAAACCTAACCCTAAACCAGAAAAAGAACCTGAGGTAGTGGTAGAAAAAACCTCACCACTAATCACTGAAGAACCAGAGAAGAAAAATGTGGAGGTACCTAAAGACTCATTCATCATCACTCAACCAATTCTACCTGAGATAGATGAAAAGAAGGATGAATTGCCTATAGAGCCACATGTAGGAGATCAACATAAGGAGGGTGAATTTTGGAAGGAATGTGAGGAACATCTTGATATCACCAATCCTTTCAATGTAGAAGAATCATCACCACTAAAAGAAGACACCACCCAAGTAGTGGAAAATGAAGTTAAAATAGAGGATCCCGACTACCTACCTCGATCCAGTGATAATCAGCTCCAAGAGGCACTTTAAACTGAAGAAGTTATTGAACCAAAACCAAATCCTAGAGATGATCCTTCTATTAACTATACCATTTATAATTTCATTAAATCTAATTTTATAATCACTCCTTATAATTTTGAATTTTCATATTTGGTTAATTCTTACCTTTCCTTATAAGAAGATGAAAAAGAAGATGAACCTGTTAAGGAACACATGGATCTCCCTGAAGACATTGAATATTTATTGGAGGGAGTACATAAAGAGATACCAGTGGATCTACCTAAATAACCAGATACCCATACTACTTCACATATAGAGAAACCACTAGATGGAGATGGAGATGTTACATAAGTAGAAATGAAGAAGGAGGAGGCTTTTGTTACTTCATCCTACCCCGTCATGAAAACTATACAATATTTTGAAGGGGAAGATTTGGTGTACTCTATCCATGGAGTCATCCTCAATAAGAACAAAGAACAGAAATTTGGGAAGAAGAACTCGTGGTGGTTGATGTCAAAAAAGATCCACCCACCATTAGATTATGAATTAAAACTAAAACTACACACTGTAGAAAGTAAAAATTCAAGTCCCACTTGGGGTATCATACCATGATTTTTCTTCTAATGATTTTTAAATATCAATTCAATTTTTTAAGAATTACTTTAGCATTCATCCCACTCATCCATATCTTTTTGAGATTTAATGACATGATCCTTATTCTTAAGTGAGTAAATCTCTTTTCTAGGTTCATAAATTTGAAAAGGAATCCTTATATAAATTAAGAGAACTGAATATTTATTTAAAAAGAGAGTTCAATTTCAATGTTTAAACTTTTAAACACATTACATTTTTTGGTCCAAAAATGATTTGATCATTAAAGATAAAATTGCATGCCCACACTTGATTTATGCTCTACTTGACATATCTAGGGGAAACGAGTTTCTTAGGAATCCAATGATTCCATGTTTTAGATTTCAATGTTAATAATATTTAATGAGTGAAATGGAAAATTAAATGTTAATAGTGAATCATGGATATGGAAATGATGAACCATGATTTGAGGGAATTTATTGACTCGTGTAAATGAAATTTCTCAAAAAAAAATCATGATAATAATTTCAAAAATTAATTGGAATTGATTATTTATTATTGATCATTTCTTGAGTGATTGTCCAAATTCATATGTCTCATTCTAGAGAGTATTTATAGACCAATTACATCTTATTTTATCTTGACCATAATTCTTGAGTGATGTTGGGATATGTCACCTACCAGAACATGAATTGGAACTTGTTGATTCTATGACTGTGCAAAAACATGTTTAAAATTATTGAGGCATCTTTTGAAAATACCTTAACCTTAAAATACCACATTTACATCAATCATTATTTTAGGCCATATAGACCATGAATGAAATTTATAGGGATGATCCATGTTTCATTACATTTTTATCCATTCATACCCTACTCTTGGTATTTTCATGATATTTTAAAAATGAAGTGTGGGGGTGACGGGAATCATGGTGGAATGTATATTATATATTGTAAGGAAAATGTGTGGTGGTGATATTATGGGAATTGTAAAAATTTGTGGAATCATTCTTTATACTTCATTTTCTCCCTCTTGTATTAAAATAAATAAAATATGACAAAAAAGAACCAACAAAAGGAGAACAATGGGTTGTGATTTCAGAAAACCAAAAAACACCATTTTCTAGACCAACGGTCCTCTTATCATATGTGTTTAGGTTATGGATGTGAGGTTTTGTCTAATAATAACTTTAGAAAATAATAATAGAAATACAAAAAATTATAAAAAATTAATATAAGGCATTAATCAGTCATTATTCATAACTTTGATCAGGACCTTACTTTGAGTTTTGGGGGAAGTTGGTGCTGCTACTTTGAAGGGGATAATTTCATTAGACTTTTTGATATCATGCATTGTACTTAAGAGATAACCCTCCTCCTTGAGGCTTAATCATTAAAATATCAAATCCTACCAACGTTAATCCTCAGAGTTCATTGAACCTTTATTGAAAATTCCTCAAGTTTTTATGTTCCTTTTGTCTTTAAAAAGTGGAGAAAATTGTTCTTTTACAAGCTTATGGATAAGGTGCATGTTCTTATGATATGAGAATAAATAAACATGAATTTTCTCATGAGATATGAGAGTAAAAAACTCAATGGTGAGGATAATCATGATGTAGTATGTTTAATAATATTGAATTGAGAATCTTAAACGAATGAAAGAAGAAGTTGCATCATTTTTCGAAAGGGGAAAAGTAAAATATATGAATTAATTGTTTCGTTAAAAATTGGGAAATTAAATATATATTTTATGTGAATTTTTGAAAATCTTATTTCATAATTATTTTATTTTTATTTTATTACTTTAGAATTTGAATATTGGTAACATTTGTGTCCTCTGAATTCCATGTTGAGATTTTATACTTGAGGGCATGCAAGGTTAAAGTGTGGTGGTATCTGATAAAGAAAATTTATACTCGTATTTTTAATCCAATAAAAATGAATTTTTGATGTTTTAAATGATAGAACCCATGTATTAAAATGTTATATTAAAATAATGGACAATTTGTATTATAGAATGAAAATGACCTAAATTGTGAAATGTACTTAATTCTGGATTTTTGACAGATTTTTAAGTCAAGGGTATTTTTGTCATTTATTAAAAAATATAATTCCCAGTTGAGTGATTATTTTTTATAATATTTATTTTATTTCAATGATTTATTTCTAGACCAGAGGATGAATCGATCATCTAGAGGCCTTAAAAAATCAATGAAGTTGAAGTCTTTTCTGGGCAGACAGCGTGGACCCCACCACCATAACAGAAGTACATATCCTCATAAACACAATAAATTGATGTGATTCCACATGTAATGTAACAAGGATACATAAGATCATTTATACATTAAATTCCATAGAGTTTTGAATTCATTAAGGTGGCTATTGAACAACATGTTTTTGAAGGAAGCTGCATGGAACCTTCATCTAGAAAAAGAAACCTTTAAGTAAAAATCATAACTCATACATCCCGTGTCAAAATGAATTGAAATTTAGAGGGTAAACCGACAACACATTGATTAACAACATTCATAAAGGGTCCACAAATGAATCCTCCAATTATTGTGTCCAAAACGCAACAAATTGTGGAGGATAAAATCTTACTATAAAAGGAGAAGAGATCCTACCTCTCAAATCATTATTTCTCATCCCCACACCATCCAGGGCACCAAGGATAGAAGACCAAGAGTCATTTAGTAATATTATTTCATTATTTTTTTCTTTTTTTTCTTTTACATGCAACACATTGAACTTTTTTATTAAAGTGATTCCCATTTTCATCATCCGCCCATTTTCTCTTCCAATATCAATCTCATTCTCCCTCTTCCATCTTTCAATCATGATATCTGTGAACTTATACATGGAAAGTTACTAACACTAGGATTGGACCCAAGAGAGGTTTTACGGTGTTCTTTATTATTTCTCTTCAATCCAATTTTTTTATTTTATTTGTGGTGGAGGCAGGAATATTGCATGGGTGTGGTGGTCATCCACCACAACACTATTTCCAAATCCATTTCTTTTCCTAGATTCATTATTTACCTTCCTTATATTAGGTAAACTCTTCATATGGTGGAGTTAGGGTTTCCATAAGGGATGAAATGGAATACGGGGGAGCCAGGTCTTTTAGGAATAAAATTTTTGGTTGAGGTACTCTCTTATTTGACTATTGGAGGAGGTGTGGTTTGGTGTGCACAAGGCATGTTAAATCAAAAACTGGATAAATCAAAGGAAAGTAATTAATTAATGATATTTCAATAAATTAATTATCAAATTTAATTTAAAAAATAAATGAATAATGAATGAACCCGTGTTATCCAACCCAAGGACTATGTTCTTTCTTCCTTAATTTAATTTTGTCTGCATATACATCTTCACTTTAATTTAATGTTTTCATTTCATTATTTTGAATTTCATGTTTTCAAAAACCCATAAAAAATTATTTTTCAATAAATATTATGAAACCCATAAATAATTATAATTGTTGAACTAGAATAAGTGATTGAAATGGATGCAAAACTCCTCAAGTGAGACGACCCTGGTTAGCCACTATTCTGTATTAGGAATATAAATTTTTTTTTTCCATGCCCTACGATAGGCGTGAATCATTTGTGCCCCCAAGAACCACAAAGATGTTCTATGACATGAGTGATGATTATGGTGGCTGGGTAAAAGAGAGAGAATTTATGATTTTGTCTCACATTATTATACATTACAATCGGTCAAGGCCATGCACCAGAGGCCTTCGGGTTTTCTTTAGCTACATTCAATGCCTACATGGACGTGGGATGAGATCTTTATGGACTCTGTTTTTGGGTTGTCGCATACCCATAAAATGAAGAATGTGACATGGTTTGTGATCAATAAGATGAATAAATCATCTAACTTTTCAACCATATATAATTTTACAACGTTTAGGAGTTGGAAAATCTCTATGTGAGAGAGATTTTTCATTTTCATGGAGTTCAATATGCTATAATCTCTGATAGATATCCTTGTTTTTCTTCTCTTTTTTGTAGAGGCCTTCAAGAGGTAGTGGGATCTCAAGTTTTTTTGAGTAAATTGACCAAAAACGTCATTGAAGCTGGTCAAAATTAAAATTTATAATCCTAATACATACAATATATGTGGAAAGAAAGGTTAATCCCAAAGAGAAGGAAATTTTGACAACTATTCTTCTAAAAAACTAACAAAAAGTCCCCAATGTTGTCAGAAGTGGGGTTGAGTTTCTATTTTTCTACTCTTTTTTTAATTTTTATTATTATAAGGCAAAAATGAAACAACAAAATATTTTTGAAATTTTATTCTAAACTATATTTAACAAGAAACATGTTAAAAATAGTAAGTAACAGAGAAATAAAATTTTGATTGGTGAAAAAACTAGAGAAATATGTTCGGGGAGAATACCAGTTCTTTTGGTTTTAAAAACATTCCTTTTTACGATAGTGTTTACAACTAATATCACTAAAAGGAGTGATTTATTTCCCTCACCAAGAGATAAATCACTCAATATGACATATCTTGGAGCTCACATCTCTTAGATTAATCAACTTTGAAAATTCTTGTTTGATAAGGATTACAGAATAAACTCGCCGTATGTTCTGTAGTTTTAATTTCAATCAAAATGATTAAATAAATTATTCTACAATCAAACTCACTGAATGAATGTGGAATACCAAAATTAAGTGCTGGTGATATGTTGCAATTGAATGCAACCAGAACTGATCTTTCCAATCAATGCCGATCACATTTAAAATGATAAAGAGAATGAAGAAGGAAGATTAACCAGTATACTCGATTTTAACCCCAAATAAGAATATTTAGCCTAACATTACCTCAATTACGTAAACTAAAACCATACAATTACAAAGGAAGAGAATTTAAATAAAATAGTGGAAGAAAACTCCCTCTTATATCTTGAATTGTCGCTACTTCAGGCCTTCAGATCTCCAAATATTGGATCTCTAAGAATTACTCCAAGGTTCACCTCCATGTTCTCACTCTGATTCTAAGTGAATTATTGAATTACTTTCCCTTTAAAAATTCAGGTTTCTCTATTTTTTTGTATCCTCCATCATCTACTACATATCAACACTCACTTCCACCGACTTGAAAAAGTATTTCACATAAGCACCGTACGTGTGCGTTTTTTCATAATTGGCATGTCACAGTAATAAAAATTCTATAAATAACTCCTGATGAGTTGCTTAGATGAATATAGACGTATATCCATCTCTTGAATGAAATTTTGCAATAAGTTGTGGCAGCAGCAGACTCTAGCAGCTCTGATATTATCAGCTCCGATATCATCTTCAGCTACTCCTCCTAACACAATCAAGTGATGGCTCCGACCGATTACCCTCCTCCCTTCGGTATAACAATCCACGATGACTTCCCTTCTCGAATCCTCAAATGGCGGAACACAAATGATTCGGTTCCGCACTTCTTCGACCTCGGTTCTGCCTCCTCATCCATGAATCAGAATCAGCAAGGTGAATTCATCCTAGCGACTAAGTAATGTGGGTTCTTCTTTGAAAAAGGGTGGCAGTAGAAGGGCTGGTAATGTGTTGAAAATGGGTTGAAAACTGGGAAAAAGTGGGGTTTTTGGATATGTCATTTTAGTTTATATTGATATGGTTTTGGATAGTTTAAGTAAATTTAGACATTGATTGATGGTTTGGTATGAGTATTGATCTATTTTGAGTTCATGATAAGTTTAATGAAATTCTTTAGATGTGTGTGTTGTGCTGCTTAGTGTCTGAGATTCGTGAGATGAACGGATGTGCAATGGGCGTGAGAAATTGATGGATCAAGGCTTGATGCTCCATAGCTTCATCTTCTTGGAGAACTAAGCTCGGCGTTGGAAATCAGTACTCAATTTCATCCTCCACTATGTTCGTCACTTCATAATTCCATCAGGTGTATACGAGGGCCAATGGAGAAAGATGAAATGGTGGCAAGGGTGAGACGATGCGACAGTTTGGAATGGCATTGTTTCAAACCGGTAGCAGAAGACACCATAAGAGGAAAACGGTGAATCAATTTGAATTGGCACTGTGAAAAGTGGGATGAGGCAGGGACTGGAATTAGTGGCACAGGTGATATGGAGAACCGTGTCAAGAGGTTACGGTGCAACCGTGAACCAGCAAGATAGAAAGAGAAAAATAAATTGAAACTAAAATAAAAAATCGAACAAGATAATGAATTAAAACTAAATATAAAATAAAACAATTGAAAATTTAAATACAACATAAACTTTCATAAATTTATGTAACCTAATAAACATAAGTTAAATTATTATTATCTTCTAAAATAAAATGATTTAATTTAATTAATTATAAAACAAAGTTAAACTATATCTAATTTAACAAACCAAATTATTTATGTAACAATTTAGATAATTTGTTATAATCTACTTAAGTTAATTTAAGAAATTAGATTATAGAGTTTTAACAAAAAAAGAAAGTTAAAAACTTAAGTTTACAATTAATGAATTATTATAGGATAGGTAGAAATTATGTTGTTCTAAATTCTTAAAGATTTAATACAAGAAAAGATAAATCAGCACTATATTATTTAATGAGCAGAATCTGAATTAATCAATCAATCAATTAATTCTTAACTATTAGATAATCATACAAAATAATCAAAGCAAATAAAAACTCATTAGTCTATAAAATTAAATTTAGAAATAAATTAACTATTTTAAAGATAGAAATACACAATTAATTATAAAAATTGATAAATTGATGAATTTATTTATAATAATACAAAAGTGTTAATATTTAGTAAAAAGTGTTAGAATGAATAATTAAATTGATAAAAATTATCTAAAAAGATGTGGCAAAACATTTGTTTTTCAGGCCACATAAAATTCCCCCACACTTAATCATTGTTTGTACTCAAAAAATCCCATATTTTACTATCATTGAAAATAGAAAAATGTTTTTATTTCATTGCTCAAAATATAACATGTCCAGAACTTTCACCAGAGGACTTCAAGATTTTCAATAGGCTTAGAAAATAAATTGCTCATATGAATATTTCTTAGAAAAAATACTCAAATGGTAATCAAGATAACTATGAATAATCATGCAATGAAGATGTCATGCATCATATGTGATACTGCTTAGTGACTAACTTTAATACAGACTTAAGTCCAAATTCCGAGAGTGAAAAGTGGTAAAATTTATGTGGAATTAAGAATGTAACAATAGGAAATTTATACTTCAACTTTTCTCCTATGTTCCAAAAATAAATAATTTTTTTTGTGAATCACCCTAATGATACAACCTAAATGACTCATATAAAAACCAGTTGACCCCTTGTTCATTTGGTATTCATCATTCCCGTCAACTCAATGAACTCATTTTTGACCCTAAACACATTATTTAATTTTTCCCAAGCTATGTATCATTGTGCTGAGCACTGTGAAATGCACTAATTCAAAGTGTACAGAGGGCTTATAGTAAACAAAAAACACACCCAGCATCTAAGGTCTTAGAGACTCACCGTGGGATCCTAAATGCCCAAAATACTCTAGTTTGAAAAGATTTATATGGAAACCATTTACATTGTCACATTAAGGTAATTAATTAAATAAATAATAAAAATAAAAATGAATTCCCTATAATCAAGACCAAACTTCCAGTTCCAAGGGCTATGATCATAATTCCATTAAAAGGGTACCCATATTAATCTCAAAAATATACTCTAAAATAGATTTCCATTAAATAACTAAGTAAGACCACTCAATTATCATCCAACCATATTAATTTCAAATTCAAAACAAATAATAACAACTAGAAAGGTACTCATACTAAGTCAAGACTCATTTAAGAACAGAGTAAAGCCTAAAATTAAGGAATATTTTTGATAAAAATTTAACAATTTTCAACAAGAAATTTAGAGTTGCAGTGGGAATTGATAGGATTTCAATTAAGAATAGTTTAGCATTGTCAAGAATTGACACCCTCCCCCACACTTAAAACCCATATTTTTCCCCAAAGTTGAATTCTAAATATGGAGAAGAACAATTAAAAAATTAATGTTCAAAACAGATTTTCAATTTAGTAGATAGATGACTTGTATAAAGGGGTCTCTTTGAAGTTCAAAAATAATTGTTTGCCATGAAAATTAACTTACTGTAGGTTCACAAGAAAGTACATGCATTAATATTTATGTCCAATGAATAATTTTCAATACATCTCAAAAGTATCATGTAAAGTGTATGTGCACCATTAATATGGGGTGAAATCAAGTCTAGCAGAATTAATTTAGTTGGGTATTCCACACAGCAGACAAAGTACAATCTAAACAGCATGACCCAAAGTAGATTTAAAAGAACAGCAGCATGTACCCCACCAAAACTTATTTTAAAGCAGTGAATTGTTTTAAAAATATGGAAATTTAGTTTTCAGTAGTGAAGTACATACAGAATTTTTTATTTGCACAGTGACATGCAGCAGAAACGTTTTAGTAGGAAAGTCATATAGAAGATTTTTCAAGAAAGCATGTAGCAGATTTTCTAAAACAAGCATATTTTATTAAATTAATAGTCACTGTCTCACCGATAATAATTACTGTGACTTTGCAGTGAATTTAATTAAATTGAACAGGAGTGAAAAAATGAATCCAAGAATTAATACACTTCCTTGAATATGTTTTTCATTAATCCACATCTTGGGAAGTCCACTCCATAATTGACACAACAACATCCTGGAAACACAGAGTATGTAATCCAAGTACAATGAACTAGCAGAGACAGAGCATACATAAGACAACAAAGAAACACTTTATTCAAAGTAAAAATAGAACATAAACAAAAGTAAACACAAAAGAAAGAACATGGGTTGACTTCCATGAAGCACTAAATATAAAGTCTTCAGTTAGACTTTATTTAATTATTTTTTTTATTTATAAACACAACAAAAACCATGGGTTTCCTCCCATGAAACACCAGATTTAAAGTCCCCATCCTAACTTAATTTCCCTAGACATTTCTATCCATGATCATTTAATGGGAATGAATTATTAATAATGTGAACTTCACTATTTTCTAAAGATTCAAAAATAGGATCAACCAATACATTCTCATCTACAATTCCAAAAACAATATTCTCAAATGTTCTTTTAACAAAACTATTGCTAATATATTTTCTAGCATATTTTGGCCACCAGTAACCACTTCCTTAGCTCTAAAAATGTTTAACAACTTCTTATGAAAATCACCAATTTGACAAAGAATACTTACATAACTTCCCCCACACTTCGAGGTCAGCTCCAAAGTGGAATCCCAAGAAAAAACATTAGCAAAATCTCTAGTATTTTCATCAAATGTTCCCAGCCCAGCTTACACAAAGGACAACTCAGAAAACTCTCAGAAGAAGGAATCATATTCAGGTTCCAAAAGGTGGTACCGAATGTCCACATATGACTAAAATGATGTGAATCATTCAAGTTAAGGTTTGAAGTCATTATAAACAACATAAAATTGAGAAGGGAAAAGGGTTCCCCAAAAATACACTTGATCATAATGGGCACAATTTATTTTTTATCAGGGCTCAGCCCATAACATTCTACAACTTTCGAAACCCTTAGACAGTCGACTTCATAAGGAAAAATTTTAAAAACGTTTTGAGACAGTTTAGTTCAAGAATGTGACTCACTTTCTAGAATGGGTTCTAGGGAAATATTTTAATCATCTAGAGGAAGGAGTTAGATAGGAATAGAATCCTGAAGAAAATTTTCCATAGGATGCGGAATCAAAATCTCTGTGACCTCAAGAGGAAAAAAATCATACTCATCTCAGACCTCAATTTTAAAATATTGATTCTCAACAACATCTATCAAATAACAACCAAACACATGTTTAGTCTTTTCAAACACTAAAAACTCCTCCACATCATCAATAGATTGGAGAGTGAGTTTACCCTTGGACACATCTATGACATCACAAGATGTAGCAAGGAAATGTCTCCCAAAGATGATTGGGACTTTTTCATCACACTCTATATCTAAGATAAGGAAGTATGTGGGAAGTGTCGGTTTTACTACACTCACTGATAGATCATCCACCCTCCCTGAAGGGTGTCTGAGTGACCTATCAATAAGTTGATGACAAACAGAAGTTGGTTGCAATTCCCTCAGACCCAACCTTTTAAATAGGGAGTAAGGAATAAGATTGTTGCTTGCTCTTAAGTCACAAAAACAAATAAGCTACACACTTTCTCATATTTTACATTGAATAATAAAGCTACCAGGGTCCTTAAATTTTGGGGGAAACTTCTTTAACAATATAGAACTACACTCCTCATTGATATTATCTTTTTACCACTTCTTACAATAATTTTTATTTTTTAGAAACCTTTTGGTAGAAGAAACATATGAAGGGATTTTATCTAAAGCTTAAACAAATTGCATGTTGATACCAAAGTTTCGAATCATTTTAAGAGACCTCAAATAGTCAGGTTCATTATTCTTCTTCACTCTTTCAGGGACGGGAATGGGAGGGGCACAATTTTTTAGAACAGGTTGATTATTCTCCTTCTCCTCAAATACATTGTTTTTCTTTTCTTATTTAATTAATTCCCACTTCATTTTGCTCAATTTCTGAACTTTTTCAGATTTAAGTTCAACGCTATGTTCAGGTTGAAAAAAGTTGCCTGGATTCCCAGATTCTGTTTCAAGAAGATTTTTCTTTCCAGATTCATATTTTTCATCAGTTTTAGTTTTCCCAGAGCATTTCTTAACTTGTTCATGGATTAGAAGGCCCGATATAGTGGTTATATCCATGATATTCTCTCTTGGATTAAGAATTGAAGTTATTAATAGCTTTATCTTTTCCATATCACCTTGATTTCTAGCCATTTGAATTATTTGATGTTATAAGTTGTGAATCTTACCATCTTTTTACTTCCTAATTGAACTCATCTCTCCCAAAACTTGTTTTAACGGCCCCTTTAACTCCCATCGAGAATTATAAGATTCATCCCCATATTGGTTTGAGTTATAAATTATAGGGTGTGATTGGTAGCTTGGGGAAGTGGTATGCTTTATGACACCTTGTTCTTTCCAGGACAAGTTTGGGTGATTTTGATAACTAGATGTGTAATGATTGGAGAATTGATCATTTGTCCCTTGGTTCCTAGCTCTAAAATCCACAAATATGGTACTCTAATCAAACTGGATAGGGAGATAAAAATTAGGACAACAAGTATGAGTGTGACAGAACATCCCACAATGATTACATTACTCTCTTAAGACCCTATCATTAATAACAACAGCTTGAAGATTATCATTACCCTTATGGATGACCCTCTTACTAGAGAACTTGTGCTGAGATTTTTGTGAAATATTGTCATACACAAGTTTCATCTCATCAGTAGTGGAGTCAAAAAAGTCACCCCCACAGAATTTATCAACTAAATTTTGGTTGTAAGGGGTGAGAGCATTATAGAAGGCCTCCACGAGTTAATGGGGAGAAAACTGGGGATTGGGAATTTTACTAAGGAGACTTCTAAACCTATCCAAATCCTCATGAAATAACACTCCCTCATCCTTGATAAAACTAGTAATTCTATGCCTAATCTCGAAGGTGGTGTTCCTAGGATAGAATTTTGATACAAATGCAGTGAACTCCTCTTCCCAGGTCTCAAAAATTTCTTCATCTAAGTTATGAAACCAAGTTATAGCCTTCCCCCTTAGACACAATGAAAAAATTCTCAATCTCAAATCCTCTTCAAAAATATCTCTCAGGGGTAATTGTTGTAAAAAACTATAGAAATATCTAATGAACTAAAGATAATCCTCTCCTGGAAGAACATTGAATGAAGGATGTTGAGAAAGGTGAGACTGCTTAATTTCATAGTTTCTAGACCTAGGGTTCAACCTAATACAAGATGGGTTACTTGATACAATTGGAATTTGAAACTCCCTAAGTCTCTGTAACTGAAGGGCTAGGACTATGGGTTGTGGAACATTCATGTTTTATCAACTCTATTATTTTGATTCTCCATTACTATGTTTTTAGGAGTAGAAAATTTTGTCTAATTCAGAGTTTGAAGACTCTAATGTAACAATGAATTCTCTTGTGATCAAAAACAGTGTAATAACAGTTCAAAATATCACAACAGCTGAACTAAAAAGAGTTTAAAACTACAAAAAACAGTATCAATTCAGTAGTAAATGAAGAAAAAAATTTACAGTATTAAATTTTTTATTTTTTTGTGTTTTATTATATGTTTTTTTTTAAATTTTAGAAAAATAATGGATTGTGCCTTCCCTGGAAATGGTGCCAAAAACATGAACTAAACCATCATTAAATCCAATCAATGTTTAAAATTTATAATCCAACTAACTACAATATATGTGGCAAGCTGGGTCAAATCTACAGAGATTGATATTTTGACCACAATTCTTCTAAATAAAACTAACAAAAAGACCCCACTATTATCAGCAGTGTGGTTGAGTTTCTATTTTTCTAATATTTTTTTAATTTTGATTATTATAAGGAAGAAATAAAGCATCACAATCTTTTTGATATTTTTTTTCTAAACTATATTCAGCAATAAACATGCTAAAAATAGTAAGTAATAGATAAATAAAATTCTGATAGGTGAACAAACTAGAGAAATATATCTGGGGAAAATACTGGTTCTACTGGTTTTAAAAACATTTATTCTCATGATAGAATTTACAACTAATATCACTAAAAATAGTGATTTATTTCCATCTCTAGGAGATAAATCACTCAAGATGACATATATTGGAGTTAGCTGCTCTTAGATTAATAAACTTTGAAAATATTGGTTTGATAAAGATTACAGAACAAACTCGCTATATATTCTGTTGAATTAATTTCAATTAAAATTATTAAAGAAATTATTCCATAATCACACTCAACGAATGAATTTGGAATACCAAGATTAAGTGATGGTGATATGTTGAAATTGAATGCAATCAAAACTGATCACAACAATCAATGTTGATCACATTTAAAATGATAAAGAGAAGGAAGAAGGAAGATTGACTATTAGACTCGATTTTAACCCCGAACATGAGTATTTATACTAACATTTCCTGAATTATGTAAACTAAATCCATCCAATTACAAAGTAAGATAATTGATAGAAAACAGAGGAAGAAAACTCCCTCTATTAGCTTGAATTTCCACTGCTCCAGGCCATCGGATCGCCAAAGAATGTCTCTCTGAGAAGCACTCCAAGGTTCACCTCCATGTTCTTGCTATACTTTCAAGTGAATGATAAAATTAATTCCCCTTAAAAAATTCAGGTTTCTATGCCTTTGGTATTCTCCGTCTTCTACTGTATGTCATCGCTCACTTCCACTGACTCCAAAAAGTCCTTCACTTAAGCACCGCACACGTGCATTTTTTCAGGACTGGCATGTCGTGCTAGTCAAACCCCCGTAACTAACTCTCGATGAGTTGGTTAGATGAATATGGATGTATAACCATCTCTTGAATGAACTATCACAAGAATCCACTATGGCGGAAAACCCCAGTAGCTCTGATATTCTTGGCTCAGACATCGTCTTCTACTCCTCTTCCCAATGCAATCAAGTGATGGCTCTGACTGATTACCCTACTCCCTTTGGCCCAACATTCCATGATGATAGTCCTTCTTGAATCCTCAAATGGCAGAAGATAGATTATTTGGGTCCTCCCTTCTTCGACCTCAGTTCTGCCTCCTCATCCTCAAATCGGCCTCAACAAGGTGAATTCATCCCAGCGACTATGTAAAGTGGGTTCTTCAATGAAAAAGGGTGGTGGCGGAAGGGCTGGATCTGCATTGAAAAATAGTGGAAAATTGGGAAAATGTGGGGTTTTCAGATCTATCATTTTAATTTATATTGATATGGTTTGGATAGTTTAAGTAAATTTAGACATTGATTGGTGGTTTGGTATGAGTATTGATCTATTTTGAGTTCATGAGGAGTTTAATGCAATAGTTTAGCTTTTTGATTTGTGATGCTTAGTTTATAATATTGGTGAGATGAATATATGCGCAACGGGAATACGAAATTGATGGATCAAGCCATGATGCTCCACAGAATCGTCTTCTTTGAGAACTAAGCTCGGAGTCGGAAATTAGTACTCAATTTCATCCTCCCCTAAGTTTGGAGCTTCATAATTCCATCAGGTGTATTTGAGGGCTGATGGAGAAATATGAAACTGTGGAATGGGTGAGAAGATTAGACAATTTGGAAGGGCATCGTTTTGAACAGGTAGCAGAAGTTACCATAAGAGGAAAAAAGTGAGTCAGTTTTGAGTGGCACTGTGAAATTTGGAAAAAGGTAGGGACTGGAATTGGTTGCACAAGTTATATGGTTTGACCATGTCAAGATGCTACAATGCCACCGTGAACCTGCAAGATAGAAAGAGACAAATAAATTGAAACTCAAATAAAAAACTAAACAAGATAATGAATTAAAATTGAAAATAAATTAAAACAATTGAAAATTGAAATACAACAGAAACTTTAATAAATTTTTGAAACCTAATAAACTTAAGATAAATTTTTATTATCATCTAAAAAAATTTAGTTAATTATAAAATAATGTTAAACTATATCTACTATAACAAACTAAATTATTTAAGTAAAAATTTAAATAATTTGTTATTATATAATTAATTAATATAAGAAATTAGATTAAAAAGTTCTAATAAAAGAAGAAAGTACATAAACTTACGTATACAATTAATGAATTATTATAAGATATCTAAAAATTATGTTTTTCTAAATTTTTAAATATTTAATACAAGAAAAGATAAATCATCACTATATTATTTAATGAACAGAATCAAAATTAATCAATCAATTAATTAATTCTTAACTATTAGATAACAAGACAAAATCATCAAAGTAAATAAATAGTTATTACTATATAAAATTAAAGTAATAAATAAATTAAGTATTTTAAATCTAGAAATATAAAATTAATTATAAAAATTAATAAAATGAAGAATTTATTTATAAAAATAAAAATGTGTTAACATTTAGTAAAAAGTGTTAAAATGAATAATTAAATTGATAAAAATTAACTAAAAATATGTGGAAAAACATGTGTTTTTAAGGCCACATCATACATCATACCATCCGAAGTCAGATGGATAGATAGAGAGAGCTATACATATTCTTGAAGATTTTATCCATGCTTGAATAATTGATTTTGGTGTTGGGAATACCATTTCAGTTTGGTTGATTTTTCTTATAATAATAGTTACTAGTCCATGATTGGAATAGTAATTTTATTGTACTTGTATGGTTGTCCTTGTAAATCTTCATTGTGTTGGTTAAAGATCAGTGAAAGTTTATTGGTTGGACTAATTTTTGGTTCAAGTGATGATAATTAAGATTATGTTGATTTTTTTATGAATGTTGATGAGATAGAGCAGGTATAAATATTATGATGATCATTATAGAAGACCACTGGAATTTTCAGTTGGTGATTAGGTTTTCTTGAAAGGTTCACCTCATTTGGATCATCGACGTCTTGGGAGATAAGGGAAGATTTCTCCTCATTTTGTGGGAGTTTTGAGTTTGATGAGTAGGTGGGGGGAATGTATATTATAATTTAGAACTTACACAATAATTTACATTGATACATAACGTATGTGTTCCATGTGTTTCAATTATGAATGTATCTTTCAGATGCATCTCATGTTCTGAACAAGAGTGAACTTGACATCATGCCAGATTTATCCATGATTGAGAATCTAGTCAGGATGGTTGACTTTGAAACCAAGGAACTTCATGGGAGAACTATAACTTTGGTTTGAGTGTTATGTAAGAAAGGTTCTGATACTCATGAGACTTGGGATAGAGAGAGAGAGACACTGATAAGAGAGTAGTGGCCTCATATTTTTTATACGAAAGATTCATGATTGAATTTCTGGGGACATAAAGTTTTTTATGGCAGGGAGTTTTTAAAATCCTATTACTATTTCTGTAACTCCCCAACCCCAGTTACCCAGAGTCAGTGCATTATTACGTAAAATGTTTAGGATCACAAAAGTTCATGTCTCGAAAGACCGATTAGTTTAGTAGCCTTGCAAACACTAGATACATTCATAAGTCTTACATTACATCATAAAGTGAAAAATTACAACACATCTTGTCTTCATAGACCACACTCATATCCCCTCATACTATCCCTTCAGTTCATTCATAGAATACTGCTTCACATCCTGGAAAAAATAAAACATTGAAAGGGGTAAGCTCAGATGCTCAGTAAGGATAACAATATAGTGGAAACTTTCATAAATAAACATAAACTTTTATGGAAATGTATAACTAAAACAATAGCCTTTTAAACTTGAATGTCAGTATAATATGGCGAATATAAAATGAAACAATGACATTTACTTATTCACATGGATATTTTACTAGTCGAATAATCACATGCAATATCAATAACCAATTTCACAATGATGGAATTCATAATGTCAGACTATCATAACCACATAGTCAAGGCCTTATGCCCAGACTACAAATAAGATTTTGTCAAGGCCTTGTGCCAAGACACTAGTTTGTCTCATGGGACCTATCAATGCATAGAGGAGCTATAGTGTCCCCCACCTATCACTTACTAAGTCTAATTCATTCCTTATATGAAGAGGTTTAAACATATCATAAATGATGCCCATGAACCATAACATAATCGTATCACGTAAAACATGCATAAAGGAAACATAAAATTTCCACATTTAAATAACAAGATATAAATACAAAACATTGATATACTAAAAACATTATCAAAACCATTTTCAATACCAAAATAATAGAAAAGTAAAACATTGTATTTATTTTTCATTTTAAAAAAGTTATGCCTTGTAGAGGAAGATGAAACTCAAATAATGGTCACGACAGTGGAGAAGTCATTGTCACCGCATACGTAAGACAAAACATTCCCTTTTTCGTTTAGTAAAATGATTTGTATAAAAACATTCCTTTTTAATTAAAGTAAATGTCAAAGCGGTTTATACATCGAATAAAAGAATGTTGTGTTTAAATCAAAATATGCCACAATGAAAGGAGATTGAGACGAAGTCCCTTACCTCATGTTCGACTTGAATCAATCGTTCTTTAACCTCCTGAATAATAAAATATAGTTAATTTTTTTTCTTAATTACCTTTTTCAAGTTCATTATTCCTTTTACATCACTTATTACAATTTTATAAACATTATGTAATCATTTAATTTAATAACGGTTATTTTGTCGATCCTTAGTACTTGAGTCAAAAATAAACTACTTATAATTACAAGTTGTTTATGAGGTAAAATATCCATTATATACAGAATTATATTCATGATATAAATATCATATATATCATATTTATCCAGTATATATAAGAATTTATAATATTACATAACATTTAGAGGTAAGAAATGAAATGCATTGTTCATGGACACAGTAAGCCGTACGTACGCATGAACGCTGCTTTCATTTCTATTTCATATTTAATGGAATGAAATCATAATTATATAAATGTATATTATAATTATAGTATAATATCATATATAATATCATTAACTCCATCCTGTATACGTCCCGCATATGGCATTAACGATTCAAATCACTTTGAGGGGGCGGTAGTCCGCATTTCCTAAAATGAAATTATCATGTTTACCCATAATGGAAACCATAAAGGTATGCCATAAATGAAAAATACAGAAGTATAAAGAAAACATAAACATAATATATCTCATATATAAATATAGTTACATCTTAATGGAAACCATTAAAGGTGTGAAAATAATATTGAACAATCATCATTTCGTGAGGCATTAATTCGCCACCCACAGAAACAGTATGTTCTTTAACCATTATACGGGGGTGTGTGAAAGTGTAAATTAAATAAATCTCATAAAAACATCCTAGTATATTTAATATGCTGTTTTTTCTACAAAATAATGGAATAAAAAGGGTTTAAGGGGTTGCAGAAGCAAAATAAAACAAAAGAACATAAGAGAATATATTACTTTAAAATCCGGTAACTCTTTTTGATTTGAGCCAAAGGCATCCTAGGGAAGACTTATGCCCAACGTGAGGCTTCTAAGAGTAGTATTGGGATGTTGAGAGAGTATTTGGGCAGATTTTGGCCGAGCTAAATGGCTTTGATGGTGTGAATAAGGTGGTAGAGGTGGGGGCCTTTTATAAGAGGATAGGAGGGGCTCTTTTGGAAGGATTGAAATGTTACTTTATTATGAAATGCTTTTCGGATTTGAAAGGCCCCACAATGATATATTTAGAGGATAAGGTGATAAGGGTTCGAAATCCACCCATCCAATAAGATTTAGTCAAGTGTATGTCATATATTTTACCTTATTTTTTTATTTTATTTAAATCGTTCATTAATGAAGTAATCATTGCATCATCATGGTGTCATAAGTAAATTTATTTATTTAATTTCTAAAAATTATAAAAAAATACCATGATGTAAGAAATATTTTTATCTTTCCAATGAAAATTTATAGATTAAGAGATCATTTATGTGTACAAAATTAAAATTGTTTTACTTAGGTGTTACATACTTTTGTTATATTTTCCTTTCTTTTAAAAAATAAAATGATAAAATGTCACTATCACACAAAAGTGATTACATGGGGTCTTTAAGTTGGTACAAGGCATCTCATGGTCGTACATGACACAACCAATATAATTAGAACACATTTTGGGGTCATTTTATATTATTATGAAATTATTTCATTACCCTTAACTACCCGATTACTAATTAATCATGATAATTAATGATAATTGTCGTCGTTACTATTCATAATGTCAAAAAAGAAAAGAGTATTCATTACATAATTTGGACCTTCTGATTCCAAATATGGAATCCATTTTACGAAATTATAAACACAGAAATTTCAATAATTAATTTAAAAATAATTCTTGTTGTCAAAACCAATGATGAGTTTTTAAGAAGTAAAATCTATTAAAAGATTCACTTGTTTTTACATCCAATTGAAAAGTGAAATTACTTCCAATGAACAAAATTATATTAGGTGATAAAAATATATTTCAATTATACTTTAAAACCAATTAAAATGAAAATATAACTATATATATAAATTGGATGAAAAGGTTGTTTTGAATTAAAATTCAATAGTTTTCAGTATTCATTAAAAAATGAATCTTATCAGAAAAATACCAAAAATTTCAACATTGGATATTTTAGATATTCTAAATCCAAAAATGAAGTCCATTTTGAATATAAAATTTATATAATTTCAAAACATGGGTATTACTATTCATAATGGCTACTTGGATTGGTGCGGTGTGTTAGAATATCGATCTTGCGTACAATGCAAGCTATTGCATTATTGAAAGAGAAGCATATCGTGGAAGCTTACAGTGTTATATTCTCGCATCCTTCAATAAATTGATTTCTAACAATTTGAATTTTTTTTTCGAAAATTATAATGTTGAAAATAGAAAATACCTTTGTGGAAAACCTATATTGGTAATAGGGTTAATAAAAATATAACTTTAAAAGAAAGAAAGATAAGTACAAAGGTCACCTCAGATATTCCATACTAGGATTCTATGAAAACATGGATATGGATGAGAAACAAACCTTAAAGGTTTGATAGAGAGTTGTAGAAAACATGATTAGGAGAAAGTTAACTATAAGAAAATCACAAACTTGTGATTGGTTAAACGATCATTGATTCCCCAGTAGGAAAAGTTAACCGAAAATGTTTTTGTTTTAATTTACCTTTCATAAAGTTGAGGAACTTATTTAGGAGATTTACTGAGATCATAAGGAAATATACTTACTTGTCATGTAGACTTTCATTCTTTAATATTTTTTTACCATAATCCCATATTTCAATCCAAAAGGTAATAGAACTAAAAAATATTATATTTATCCTAATCGTACACGGTTCCAAATATTAACACAAACCATTTAGATTAGGAAAACAATTTTATAATAACCAGGGACTTCCTGTAGGCTAGTGGTGGGTAATAAAGGCTTGTCGCACTATGGTTGTGGGTTCGATTCCTGCAGCTTTGTCCAACGCGACGGGTTATCCCCCAACCTGCAAGTTTTCCTTTTCCTAAAACTATAGTATTATAATATTAAAAAAATAATCATCAGAAATGTTTTAACCATAAAAAATAATATCCAAATTTCAACTTAGTACATTCCAACCATTGTAGTTATCCAAAATACCTATATCCAAAATTTCTCCAAAATGCCTCTAAATTCCAAAATCAATTGTAACATCAGATTCCCCAAACAAAGTAAAGTTTTTCTTATTGACACATACTAAAAATATGATTAACTTCATCATATTAAAACCTTAATGAAAACAACAAGTACTGCATTACAATCCTTATATATATCAGATTATTCTTATAACCATAATATTGTTCTTGAGTCCAAAAACACATATACAATAATTATTGAACTTCATCTGTAGTAACAACATAAGCTTGGCCTTGCTTCATTGGCCTTTTCTGAGGCAAGTTTCCTTGGCGCTTAGGGAATTAATTTTCATAATTACCCATTTCTCTACAAATTGTAGCATTCAACATTGACCGCATATTTCTTTCCCTTGCAATCATGAGTCTGGTGACCTTTTTCTCCACATTTGTAACAAACACCCATTCCTTTTAGGCAAGTACCGTGGTGTTTCATACCACAATTAACACATAATGGAAAATCCTTCATTCCCTTTTCCCTTTATCTGTCTCTTTCTCCACCATTCTCTTCTTCTATTGCTTTACTTTGTTGTCATAAGACATAGAGAATTCCTTTTCTGTCTTGATAGCACATGAGACAATATCTTCATACGATGGAAGGATTGTGATACTAAAGATCGATAGAGAAATGGTTTTAACCCATAAAATAAATGATCAATCTTACTTCTTGGGTTACGTATATAATATGCATCATGTCTTGCTAACCTTGTAAAGTTAGACTCATACTTTGCAACATTCTCGTCCTCCTTTTCCCTCATACTTAGAAATTGTCTTTCCATAACCGCTCGATGCTCATGAAAAAATTATTTTTCTAAGAAAATATTTTTAAACTATCTCCATTCTTTACTTGATACTCTTTCATATTCTTTTTTATTTTGAATCAATGAAAACCATTGATCAAAATCTCCAGTGAGGCAGTAAACTGCCATGAAAACTTTTTCCCTTTCACTACTCCCTAAAGCCTGAAATATTTTTTCTAGGGAATTTATCCATTTCTCAGCTACAAATAAATTTGTACGCCAATTGAATGTTGGTGGTTTTTTCCTCATGAACTGATTTAACATTGATACTTCACATTGGAGATCAGGGTGCCCCATATGAGTAAGGTTATTATTCATAACCTGAGGGAGTTGTCCCAGTATGGTGAGGAGCTAATCAGCACCAGTTGTATCACCATCTCCACTATAATTATCTTGAGAAGGAGGGAATTCCCTACATGGAGTGAATGCGTTGATACAGTTTCCATTCCTTCCACTAGGCGCCATTTATAAACACTATCATAAACTAGATTAGTTTATGAATCAAAATACATAATAACAAACTTGAAAAACACCTATCATAAATTGAACAGTTTATGGATATAATCCGTAATCATAAAAAAGGTTTCTTTGAGTAATTATACAATCATTAACCCTTCATAATGGTTTTTAATGAAGTCATGAATTATCCTAAGCATATCTCCTAGGAGTGTCATAACCAAGAGTGCAGCAAGGCCCGTTGTCGTGCACCAGTTCCCATTCAAGTCTATCTCAAAGTAGTGTTTTCAGGTTTTACCCCTTGTTACATATATGCCAGAGCCGCCTCTACATGGTCGTATCCAGACAGGGATTTATTGATTATAAAATACTCAAAATCTAAAATTTAACGAAATTCTAGGATGTTTTTATATACTAATCCTCAAAGTCTATCTTAGGGCTATGTGCTCTAATCAGAGTTTATCTAAATCTAGCTTCCAAGATTAGTACTAACCTGCCTAAAATACCAACTGTAATGCCCTGACCCCAGTTACCCAGAGTCATAGAATTATTATGTAACATTGGCATGATCACAAAAGATTAAGTCTCAAAATACCGATTAGTTTAGTAGCCTTAGAAACACTGGATACATTCATAAGTCTTACTTTACATAATAAAGTGAAAAACTACAACACATATTGTCTTCATAGACCACACAAATATCCCCTCATACTATCCCTATAGGTCATTCATAAAATACTTCTTCATATCCTTGGAAAAATAAAAAATTGAAAGGGGTGAGCTCAGGTTCTCAGTAAGGATAACAATATAGAGAAAACTTTCATAAATAAACATTAACTTTTAAGGCAATCTATAACTAAAACAGAAGCCTTTTAAACATTAATGTCAGTATAATATGGAAAAGATAAAATAAAATAATTCCATTTACTTATTCACATGGATACTCTACTAGTAAAATAAATACATGCAATATCAATAACCACTTTCATAATGATGGAATACATAATTTCAGACTATCATAACCACAAAACCAAGGCCTTGTTCTCAGACATCACATAAGATGTTGTCAAGGCCTTGTGCCAAGAAACTAGTTTGTCTCATGGGACCTACCGATGAATCAAAGAGCTATAGCGGGCTCCACCCATCACTTACTAATTCCAATGCATTCCTTATATGAAAAGGTTTAAAAATATCATAAACAATGCCCAAGACCCATAACATAATCGTATCAGGTAAAACATGCATAATGGAAACATAAAATTTCAACATTTCAATCAAAAGATATCAATACAACACATTGATATAATCAAAAAATTATCAAAACCATTTTAAATACCAAAATAATACAAAATTAAGACATGGTATTTATTTTTCATTTAAAAAAGGTTATGTCTTGTAGAGGGAGCCGAAACTCAAATAATGGTCACGACGTCGGAGAAGTCATTGTCACCACACACGTAAGACAAAACATTCCTTTTTTCATTTAGTAAAACACTTTTTATAAAAAGATTCCTTTTGAATAAAATTAAAAGTCAAAGGGATTTATACACCATATAAAAGAATGTTGTGTATAAAATATAATAATCCTCAATGAAAGGAGATTGAGACGAAGTCCCTTACGTCATGTACGACATTACTCAATCGTTCTTTAATCTCCTGAATAATAAAATATATTTAATTTATATTTTCTTAAGTACCTTTCTCAAGTTCATTATCCCTTTTACATCAATTATTACCATGTTATGAACATTATGTAATCATTTAATTTAATAACAGTCGTTTTGTCGATCCTTGGTACTTGAGTCAAAAATAAACTTCTTATAATTACAAGTTATTTATGTGGTAAAATATCAATTATCTAAAGAATTATATTCATTTTTTAGATATCATATATATCATATATATCTATTATATACATGCATTTATAATATTACATAAAATTTAGAAGTAAGAAATGAAATGCACCGTTCATGGAGACGATAAGTTGTACGTACGCCTGAACACTACTTTCATTTATATTTCATATTTAATGGAATTAAATCATAATTATATAAAGGTATATTATAATTCTAGTATAATATCATATATAATATCATTAACTCCATCCTTTATACGTCCCACATATGGCATTAACGATTCAAATCACTTTGAGGGGTCGGTAGTCCACACTTCCTAAAATAAAATTATCATATTTACCCATAATGGAAACCATAAAGGTATGCCATAAATGAAAAATACAGAATCATAAAGATAAAATAAACAAAAAATATATCATATATAAATATAGTGACATCTTAATGGACACCATGAAAGGTGTTAAAAGAAGATTGAACTATCATCATTTTGTGAGGCAGTAATTCACCACCCACAGAAACAGTATGTTATTTAACCATTAGACGGAGGTTTGTGTAAGTTTAAATCAAATAATTCTCATAAAAACATCCTAGTATGTTTAATATACTGTATTGTTTACAAAATAAAGTAATAAAAAGGGTTTAAGGGGTTTTAGAAACGAAATAAAACAAAAGAACATAGGAGAAGACATTACCTTAAAATTGGGTAATGCTTTCTGATTTAATCCAAAGACTTCCTTGGGAAGACTTATGGAAAAAGTGAGGCTTCTAGGAGTAGTAGAGAGATGTTTAGAGAGTATTTGGGCCGAGTTTGGCTAATCCAAATGGCTTTTAAGGTGTGAATAAGGTGGTAGAGTTGGGGGCCTTTTATTAGAGGAGAGGAGGGGCTCTTTTGGAAAAGTTGAAATGTTACTTTATTATGAAATGATTTTAGGATTTTAAAGGTCACAAAATGATATATTTATCGAATAAGGTGATAAGGGTTCTAAATAAACCCATACAATAGGTTTTAGAGAAGCATAAGTCTTATATTTTACCTTATATTTTCATTTTATTTAAATCATTCATTAACAAGGTAATCACTACATCATCATGGTGTCATAAATAAATTTATTTATATATTGTCTAAAAATTATAAAACAAATACCATGATGTAAGAAATCTTGTTATCTTTCCAATGACTATTTATAGTCTAAGAGATCATTTATTTAGACAAAATTAAATTTTTTTTACTTAGGTGTTACATACTTTTGTAATATTTTCCTTTCTTTAAAAAAATCAAATGATAAAATGTCACTATCACACGAAAGTGATTCCATGGGGTCCCTAAGTTAGAACAAGGCATCCCATGGTCGACATGACATAAAAAATAGCATTAGGACACATTTTGGAGTCATTTTGTATTATTATGATATTATTTCATTACCCTTAACTACCCAATTACTAATTAATCATGATAATTAAAGATAATTGTCGTAGTTACTATTCATAATGTCAAAAAACAAAAGAGTCTTAATTAAATAATTTGTAAGTTATGATTCCAAATATGGAATCCATTTTACCAAATTCTAAACAAAGAAATTGCAGTAATTAATTTAAAAATAATTCCAGTTGTCAAAACCAAAGACGGGTTTTTAAGAATTAAAATCTATTAAAATATTGACTTGTTTTTACATCCAATTGAAAAGTAAAATTACTTAAAATGAAAAAAATTGTATTAAGTGATAAAAATATAATTCAATTATACTTTAAAACCAATTAAAATAAAAATCTAACTATATAAATAAATCAGATGAAAAGGCAGTTTTGAATTAAAATACAACAGTTTTCACTATTCATTAAAAAATGAACATTATCAGAAAAATACCAAAAATTTCAACATAGGCTATTTTCGATATTCCAAATCAAAAAATGAAGTCCATTATGAAATATAAAATTTATATAATTTTAAAAAGTGGGTATTACTATTCATAATGACTACTTTTATTGGTTGCGGTGTGTTAGAATCTCGATCTTTCGTACAATGCCAGATATTACATTATTGAAAGAGAAGTGTATCGTGGAAGCTTGTGGAATTATATTTTTCATGTAATCCTCAACCATACAACTGATCATTCTTTTGTTTTTATTGTTTAGGGGTTCTTCAGGGGAAATTTTGACATTTTTCGAAGGCTCTTGGGTTGTGCATGGTTGGAGGATGGTTTTCCCAAATCGTGCGCCCTATTAATGAAAACCATGAAAACCTAAGAAGTGGGTATTTTCATGGATGGGACACTATTTGATAAACTATGTTCCCAAATATTAGAAAATATTCCCCTCTTTAGAGGGATTCATGGTTAGGGAACACTTTTTGATAAACCACACAGCCCTACCCTACTAACCGTGTGACTAGGAAAAAACAATTCCAAAAATTATTTTAAAATTTCCTAAACCCTATTTTGGACCCCTGCTCAATCCTAACTCCTTGTATCTTGATTTTCATGTCTTATAGGCCTCTCAAGTAACCATTTTGGATCCTTTAAACCCTTTACTAAGTGGATAAAATCTAGGAGAACAACATTCGATATCTTATCAACAAGTGATCTTCTCCCGATCCTTATCTCTTGCTCCATTCCTCTCTCCTCCTTAGGGTTTTTTAGATCTCTATGATGATAGATGTAATAAAATAATTTGTTGGGGATCTTTAATCTGGGATTGAATCTTGGATATCTATTATCAATTTTCTTTCATTGGATTTTCCTATTGCAGGTGTTGTGTTACATGATCCTGTGATCTATGGTAGGTGGTTCAGTTTTTGATTAGAAAATTAATTTAACCATTAATTACTTGATTATTTTATATATCATTCGATTTAAATTGTGAAAAAACCCAATTCTAGTGAATTAGGATTTGAAATTTATTTGGTATGATAATTGGGGAAAATCCCCCATTTCCAGTTAATTGGGGTGTGATTTAGATTTGATGGAAATTATGGAATTTGATTTTGTGAAATTGAATTGTGAAATTAATTGTTTATAAATGGATTAAACTATTTTTACAAGAACCTTGGATTTGGTTTTATCTTGGAAAAGGCATGAAATTTTTTAAAACCTATGTTATTGTTTTTAAATAGAAATTATAATATTTAAATTGGAAAATGGATATATTCTATTTTAAAATGTTTTTAAATAGTTCTTACATTGTTTAATATTGTTTGAGCACATTAAATACAAGGTAGTTAGTGAGCTATTAGGGAAAAACATTCCAGGATGGGGATTCCCTATCAATTTATTGACACTTTTCCACTCTAACATAAACTTATTAGTAGATCTTATCCAAAGAAGTATGTTGATTATTCATCTTTAACTAGTTATTGTGGGACATGTATGCACATTGCAATTATTATCATATAAGTGTGTGAGGATCCCATAACCTGGAACTATTGTACCTCTTGGAAGATGAGCATGTTGCTCATTTTTGATTATTTTGATATATATAACATTATTTATAAAACATCAATAAATATGAATTTCAAATTTATTTAAACTATTTTTTATAAATTATTTATTAATCCATTTTTTAAATGTTTCCATCTATTGAAATGAAAATAATTATTATTTTTAAATATTCTCTTGAATATCCATACTTGTTTTATTTAAAATTGAATGGTTTATTTGGTTAGTTAATGTTAAATATTAGTATGGAACACTTAGTGAGAACCTAATGGGATTTTAGCTCACACTCTACCATCGCCTTCAACTTTTTTTAGATTTCCTTCTATCTGGTTCGAGTAAGGGGAATGCGCCACATGGAGGTGATAGTTTTTTTTTGACTCCTTTGAGCTTGGGGTGTTGTGTCTATTGGGAATTGGGCTATTATATATTGTTCATTATATTACATTTTGGTTGAACTATTTAGGTTTTGTTATACTTGTTTGATTTCGAGTACAATATTCTTGGGGGATTTCGTTGAGCATAGTGATATGTATCAGTTTCTTCAATTTTTTATATGGAAAATTCATTCATAGTTCTATCTTGTGTGATGTTCGGTGATAGCCGCCAACCCGTGGGGACCGAGAATGCCCTTCAGTACATGTCAGGATTAGATCGAGTATTAGGGTAATAGGGTATCTAGGTCAGTTTATAACACTTAATATGTATCCCCTTATTACCCAATGTAGAGAACCCTTGGTGCTTTCCAAAACCAGAGGAAACTCACCAAGACAAAATCACATTCATGACCACTCAGAACTCGAGCATCATTCTAAGGATTCCACTAATACCATTTACACTATCATTGTGTTCCTATAGATGCATCCATAGCTCATGAGCTAGGCCACTAACTGGTCCAACCCTAAAAATTACACTCATTATCGAAGCATAAAAACTCCAAGAGATTTATATCTTAAAAAATAGACATCTCCAGGAAATTTATATAAAAAAAATCTCTCCCACATGGTCACCACCAAAAGAGAACCCAAAAAACTAAAACCACATTATTCAAGCACTTCCTATTCTCCCGGTCCAACTCACAACCAATAAGAATACCTCACATGAACAACCATTACCTAGGCTAGGCACTCAAATTAGCCTGCCCCTATAGAAATCATCCACTAGGCTGAACTACAAGAACACAAATGGTCTTTCCCAAAAAACCTTTGGAATCCAATTTACCTAAAACTTATACTAGATTTCACCCTTGATGCACCAATTTAAAAAGTCCCAAAACATCCACCCATACCTCACACACCCAAAGGCACTTTCAACTCAACCAAACCCTCTCATGGGTCACCCTCAGAAGCTATACAAAACTACCTCCCTAAACTGGAGTCATATTAAAAAGGTCATTGGGATCTCACGCCTATACACACAAGTAAATTCTCACAAAAATTCACTAGTTTCCACCACCTAGGACAATGCCAACTCATATAAAGCCACAACCCATGAGGAATTAATTTTTTTTCACAACTTCACATAACATCAATATATCAAATCACACATCTATAGGGCCTCATATATAATGTAAATGACAAGCCAAACCAACCACCCACAACCATATAACCTATACTCTCTGATCATCTGCACATCAGAACACTCTCTATCAGACTAGGTAAGACAAAACACCTAAAAACCCACCTAAAAGGGTCCATTGACTATATACCAACATCGTGAAGTCCCACCAGATTCACTTCCCCAACTATGGATGAGGACCACACCAGTTTCATCATCATTTATCATCTCATCGTAAATCCAAAAAACCTTCCATCAAAATAAAATCCATAAATTCCACACTATAAGGCCTATAACATATCGATCCTATATGCCTTCCATGGTTCATGAGATCTCTCTTTCAACTATAGTCCAAGAGTTAAAAACAAATCATATTCCTCTAGATAATGGGCCAAGATCCATAAATCCATTATGAACCTTCAAATCCTAGAAAAAATTGGCATTTCTCGATGAGAAAATAAAATACAATCATAACATCTCAAACCTATTACATCAATCCTAGACTTCGTAACACAGACTTCCTAGCAAAACAATTGTACATGACACACTAGTCTCATGTCCATCATAGGATCTAAAACATTTATATATCTCAAGTATTACAAAACCCAAAGAGTACAATAATTGGAAAGTAAATTGTAATGATACCACTTTGTAACATCCCTACCTAGAATTAACTAACGGATTCCCTAAGTCAGTTAAACACAAGACCTCAAGCATGACTCCTCATATGACAGAGGCTTCTAACTAGAAATGAGGGTCTAATATAGAACTGTGAGGAGACTATACCCCCATATCATAGTGAAAAACTCGAAGTAAATAACCAACTATCATGAACATCATAGTAAGAGGAAACAATAAGTAAACTAAAATAGAAGCAAGCCATTAAAAAATGAAATGCAGTGGAGTCCCAAAAAACCATATAATATATACACTAACTTCCCACTAGTTTGGTTACCCAAAGATATATAAAAAATAAAAACCATTAAAAGGGGATCTACTACATCACCGAGCCAAACCTCATCCAGTATCATGATACCATCTGGGCTATCCTACGAAAACCTACATAACTAAATATGGCCTCAACCTAACCCAGTTCCTACAATAACAATGCGAGGGATGCTCAAGTACCAATGTGTAATTGTGGATCAGGAAGGGTGTGAGTAGAACTCAGTAGGCCACCACCAACAATTTCTAAAGAATATACGATTAAGAGCAATAGTGTATATAGGTAAATAGTGAAATAAATTACTAGTACAATAAAAGAAAATTTGTATAAAGATAAACACAATTTATCTAGTAAGCTAGTGGATCTGGGGTTCTAAGGCGACACCAAGACCAACTAATATTTATCAACCCAAACTGATTATCTAAAATCATAGTTTAGGGTGATACATACATTGAATAAAAAACAAGGATTTTATTTTTTTAATTTAATTTGGGAAGTAACACACATCAGTGTCAACCATTACTAGAACCTCAGTCCAATACCTAAAAAATATATAATAAAACAATATTGCCTAGAAAATCAGTCTATAAATCCAATTGGGGAAATGAAATTCCATGTCTGATAATCCCAATAAATGATGTAGAACACCATGAACAAAAACCAAACACTGATGTGGACCTCCATGACCATCATCCCAAACAATGGGTGTTGACCGCCTTTACCGAAAACCCAACAATGATTTGGACTTCCATGAAAAACATCCTAAACGGCATGTTTTGACCTCTATGACCAACAAACCAACAATGATGTGGACTTCCATGACCAACATCCCTTCCCATTGGTGTGGAATTCCATGACCAACACCTTTAACCATTTCACCAAAAATAAAATTTCAATGTTTAACATCTTGGCCTTATAAAACATTCAAAATCCACAATACACCCCTTTTAAATCATTGTCATTTACTAAGATCCCCATAGGTATTTCACACCAGAACATGGCTAAGGCCTTATTTTCCATCAAAATCATAAAAACTACCATCATGTAATTTTAACAAAGGGGTGGACACATAATCATTTCAAAATAAAAATTTAAATCCATTAATAAAACCTTCTCCTTAAACCATGTGCAGGTAAACACCTCATTTTAAAACAAGAGCCATTTTAAAACAAGAACCATTTTAAAAGAAGAACCATTTTAAAACATTACCTTTTCCCTTTGACACCAAAAAATAGTTCAAAACCCAATGAACAAATTTAAAACATTTCAAATGCCTCATATTAATTTTCATAAAATATTATATAACAAAATAATTACAAATCAAAATTTCATTATATTTTAAAAAAATTGATTCCCAAGTCCTTCTAAGTAGCCCTTAAATATTTAATCTAGACAACAATCGAGCTAAACCATGTTAAGATTGTAACCCACTCAATTAATCCCTTCACAACCCAACTTTAAAATTTCTATGAAACAATGCTCCATATGTGAGATCATAGTTTCAGTCCTATTAACATCCTCAAATCCAACAGAATATTTGAAAGGTCTAAGTTATCATTCCTAAGGCCATGTCCAATTTACTTGAGATAAGAAAGAAAACATGTAACACATGGTCTTTAAAGAACACACTATATACACATGAAAATCAATTAACATGGCCATGGGTAAAGCTTTTAGACCACATATAACATCAAAAAATATTTCAATAATATTTGCAAGGTCCGAAAGCATTTCCAAGTCCCATCAAAGCCTCATCAAACCTCTTTAACTTTTATTTGATCTCTTCATGATCATCCATGCTCTAACCTCATGCTATGAAGAAACAATTAATTAATTATATCGATTATAATTAATTAATTCATCAAACCCAAACATGGAATATTTTTGGAAAACAAATCAAGAACTCTAATATTATTGAAACTCCAATAAATATCTACTAAAGGCCCACATCGAACACACAACACCATTATTGGGTAAGGCTCTGAGGGGAGATATAATCAAAACAGTTAATTAAATTTAATTAACTGAAAATACCTAATAAAACTGATCATGAACAAATACCTTACCAAAACGTTACACAAAAACATAAATAAGACGTTTTGAGTTCTCCTCTACACAATTCAACCAAAATTACTATGAGATATAGAAGATTCCACCATGATCTGGTTGAATTTTAAACAAAACCTAAACTGTAGAATCAAAAAAATTGGAGAAAGAAGTAGAAGAGGAATAGAAAAGACTCAAGGACGAATCTCGACTCCATAATCTGAAGAACTACCATGAACACACCTCAAATAGAAGTGAGAATAAGGATGAAGGGGGTTGGGAGCCCTTTGGTTCATGCACACCAAATGGGGGAGGAAGAGGGGGAAACAACCTAATAACATGAGGGGGTATTTTGGTAAAATCACCATTTAAATGAAGTTCTAAGTAGCCATATGATTTGGCTGCATGGTTTTTCAAACCATATAAAAAACAGTTATTGGAATTTTCCCAGCCAACACACCCACATTGTTGGACAAACCATGCGCCAACCATGCACACCCCATCAGACCACTTTTACAACAAGACACATGGTGTGTTTGAAAATGTGCAAAATCCATGCACCATGTCTTGGTACCTATTCATCCATGAATGGTTTTACCTTGAACCCCACCCAATTTTTCCTTAATCATGTGGTAAGCTTGCACCACAACTACGATCAGTTAAAAATGAACTAAAAACCCTCTGAGCATTAATGTTCCACATAGTTTCTCTTAAACTATGCACACCAAACTGTGCACCCTATCTAGAAAACTCCAAAACTCTTGAAACATAAAACAAAGACTTAAAATCTCATCCTAAAAACTGAGATACCTCTCGATCCTCATTCCCCATCTCAAAAAATTATTTTGAGGCATTCCAAATCTCAAAATATCATTATAGGTATTAATTCATTATTTAACCCATCTAGTAAACTAAAATTACAAATCCTTCTAAAACATCCAAACCATCTTGTTGTGGGATACTAAAATATAAATATATTTATATATTTATATATTATTTTTAATGATATATTTTTTAATGAAATTATGTTTTATTTGTGCTAAAAAAACAATGATTAGAATATAATTTATTAGTGTTAGAAAAAAGCATTGATAAATTGTAATTTTAGCAATGCTAAAAAACACTAATAAAGGGGGTCTTTTATAAATGTTTTTTAGCATTGATAAAGGTACCCTTTATCGGTGCTATAAAAAATAATTGATAAATGTTACTTTTATTAATGCTAAAAAATGCACTGATATCAACATTTGTTTTCTAACACTGAAAAAATGTATCCCCTTTATTAGATATTTTAGTTATCATGGATAAAGGGTTGCAATTGATATTACATAGTCTATATTAGAGATTCAACAAGAAGAAATTTTTAAAAAAGAGAAACACAAGGATTATAGTCCCCCAAATCAGTTCAAAATACCTTTACTATTCAATCAAAACATATACATAAATCTTGTGTATAAAGAAAAATGGAGAAAGAGGATCTCTATGATGAAGATCACTCACTAACCCTCAAAACAAATAACCTAAACATTAATATTAAATGAATATGCAATAAAATAAATAAATTATCATAATAAGTTACAAAAAACCCCACCACAATAATTAATAGGTCTTGTGCGTATCCAACTTCAATGTTTTTCCCCTAACCACTTCCACTTTTTTTAAATTATGAGAATATTCTAAAATAATAATAATATTATCAAAAACATTTACAACAATAATGAGATCACTTTTCCCTGGAAAAATAGTTCCTAGAAAAACATTCTAAAGATTATTAGAACCCATCTTTTCAAAAAACATAAAAATCACATTTCCAAAATAATTAGGTAGGAATCCTCAACCGATATTGGATTTTTGAATTTAAGGATTAATACAAGATCAATAGATTAATTATTATTATTAATGATACCTAAATTCTGAAAACCAATGCCAAAATTTGAAAAATATCTCTCTATACAATATGTTAACAATTTTTAAATAAGGAAGACAACATATTATTTAGTCTAGAAGATCTCATTGAATACATATAAAAATAATTGTATGGATATTATTCATCTAATAATGAGAAATGAGGAGAGGATTAATATTAAAAATCACATTGAAAAAAAATATATCTAGCTTCTCCATAACCCTATGAGTTTGAAGGTAAAAACATATCAGAAAAGGGAAACAACTAGCTATTAAATTCCAAAAATATCATCAATTCAGCAAAAAACTTCATATTTAAAATGCCAAATATAAATAATTCACTTCCTATGAGTTTCTTTGGAATAGAAAATTAAAGTATTGCGGTCACCCCCCCTCAAAACATAAATACTCTTTCCTGATGTATCTAGGGAACCTTCTCACACTCCAATTAATTTCTATATTCAAACATGCAAAGCCCCTTCTAGAAGAATTCACCACTTTCAAGTCACAATGAATTAATTGACTTAAATTTCTCCGTATTCTATGAGTCTTCCTCAAAATTTTATCCACTTAAGCCTTATCACACCTAAAATAAATTAAACCTCTTATAGTTTAGATTCATGTTAGTACACCTAGAAAATAAAAAATTCAACTTTATCTTCCTTGAGTTTTCATGACGATTGATTTACAATTTGGCCCACACGACTCAAAAATTTCGAAGCCAAATAATATATTTTGTTCATAAACATGAATCTTATCTAGGTTAATCATTAATGAAATTTTGTTTAATGAGACCTACTTATAACCATAATAGAAAAAATATACCTCCCAAATGTTGCAGAAATTGCTTCATCTAATCAAGATAAACATAGTTGATAGCTCCAAATTTATTTTACTTGGTGAAATAATTATTAATAAAACCCATGTTATACATCTTGAAAGATACCAATGCCAAAAAAATTCTACAAAATGTGTGTAATATTTCCCTTACTTTAATATTCTTCATATTTATTGTAATATAATTTAAATATCCATAAAAATCCAACATCACTGATTCTAAGATCATAAATACTATACCAGGTTCTATGACAAACAATTTTGTTTGGAATCATGGCACTTTTATAAATCATAAGTCTTAAAAAATGTCTCTCCACGTTTTTATGAACAAGTGAATCAATATAACAATTAAAAAATATCAAGAATACATATTAAAAATCTTCCTCAATAAAAATAACTAAATCAACCAATCATCCTTCAGAAGAAACACATATAACAAAGGGCCACCCTAATCATATTCTTGTGACAAATTTAGTTTGAAAATTTTTTTCTAGGAGAAAAATAATATTAACACATTCATTATTATATATAAATGAACATTCACCAACAATTCATGGGTGTCCAAACTCTTGGTAGTTCCAACTTAAAACCTTCATTTCTATTAGAGTGGATATCTTGTAACCTCACCCTTTAGATTCATAAAAAAACATAAAGATCCTTTATATTTGAAAAAAACAACTTCTTGGTTTGAGATAACATACTAACACTCGACACACCCCCAAAGTAATGTTAAAAATATTAAGTATTACAAATTAAAAGAAAAATAAAAAAATAAAATAAAACACATAAAAAGGGTTAAAATATTTTGATCAAGATTAAATTTTCAAATATAAAATTCCTTTGGTATCCACCAATAATTTTAATCATCAATGCCTTGGTGATATCCTCTTCCAATCAATTTTATTCTAGCTACTATGAAAATAAAATGATGTAAGAAAGAAGGATAATGACAAGATATAATTTCTCATATGAGGAGAACTTGAGAACCCTTCGATTAGAAAAACTAGAGAATATTATAAAACACATTTTCTTTCTCTCAATGGGATATAGATGAAACCATCCTCTTTTCTATTTACAACAAGAGGGAAATTGAGTTGCCTATAAGGAATCTAATCCTTTAACAAGCATAATGTGGTGTAATAAAGATCCCCTAAATGATATTTGAGGCATTAAATAGTCTTCAAAATATTTTTATTTATGAAACCATCTTTGAAGGTTCATTAACAAGACTCTGAATGGGTTAAAAAAATCAAATATATTATTAAATTAAATCCTTGGATAGGCCTATGAATTTCCTTCATGTAATGGGATTTTAAATCCCATTACTCGAAGACCATGGACAAATTCTATGTTGGATTTATTATTTACTCATGTTTATATTTTAATAGTATAAGCCAATAATTATTTATAATTCCATATTATTTATTTAATTAAATATTTCATATGTATAAATCATAAAAAAAATTTGTTTATAATAAACCTAAACATTTTTATAAATTAATTTATCACATTTTTCCAAAAAAATACCAATTATCATATCATATTTGTGCTCCCATGACCCCTTTTCAAATTTGGAAATGATTATGAATATCATTTATAATCATAAAATCTAATCAATATTTGGAAAAAAAATTATAGCTACCAAAATTGAAAAGGGGTTTTCTTTGATTTAATTGACCACATGTCCATTTATTATTTTTCCTTTTTTATTGACATAGATATTAAGACAGAACACGGATAATATCAACCATGTATAGTTTATCTATTTTACTCAATTAACAAGATAAATAAATCTTATATAATTTAAACATATGTAATTATATTAAGATGAACGTATACTTAGCCAAAAATCAATTGGGGGCCATGGTGTGTTCACCCATTATATGGGTGGACACAACCTATATTAGTTAATTAAATATATTTGATTAATTACTATAATACCCAATTACTTTCCATTAAAATAAATTTTAAAATAAATTTAAATAGGTATCAAAGTATGATATTTAATAAGTAGGGAATTTATTTTACAACATTGAGTCAAAGGATCCATATATAATTTTCACTTGAGTAACAAGTAGGATATATATATACATACATACATTCCATGTGGTTTACTCTATGTGGGTCAATCATGAAACATATTCTCTAACTTATATTCCATGAGTGATATGTAACACCTTGTGTATTATTTGAGGTTAATTTTTTATCTAATTTATCTATAACCTCATGTATATTTTTAGATTACTGGTGGTAGAAGTTCTAGAAGGGGCTTATAGGTCTATTTTTGGATAAAAAACATAGTGCTAGGACATATATGAATTTAAAACTGTCACTGGGTACTCGTTGGATTAGTAATATTAGATATCAATTAAAATAGGGGTATATCATATTTTATAAGATACCTTGGTTTTATACTATGATATTCATATGATGATTATTGTATTATATAGTATTATTATATCATAATAAGGCATGTGCTGATTTTTTTATCCCTGTCATAGAGTATGACAGTCTTATGAAATGGGGATCTATATCCATACATAACCTACATGTTCTGTCACATAGTTTAAATTAATTATAAATCATATAATTATCCTCTTATATCCTTAAATATTAATTTAATAGTTTAATGAATATAACTTAAATGGATTGAAATTCATGGATGTTATCTCAAAACAGCCAATGCTCCAGTACTTTGATGCTCTTTGGGGTGGCCATAAAAGGGATACAATCCCTCATTTCAGGGTACAACTTGATGCTTTCATGCCATAATTCTAATATTCCTTCTTCCTAGTTATTCATTAATTTTATTCAAATAAATTATGGTGACTGAATCTAAATAAACACATTTATATCATTATATTACATGAGAAAACATTCCATATCACAAATTGTTGTGAAAACTAGAAGACTATAGGTTTAGTTTCATGGAACATTAGCTACATTAACAACTTATCTTATAATACTCATAAAAATTATTTCATAACCAAAAAACTATAACCCCATTATAAAAATATCACATGTAATACCAATATTAAAATATATGGGAATAATAACATAATAAATGTTTGATCTCAGACACTTTCTATGGGAAAAAATAAAGAGATCAACATGTCAGAAAGGATGAGATCAAAATAATACGAGCCAACATAAGCATAGGGGAAATTTTATATCATCATGATTAATAATCATAAGATACACGTGATCATCAAAGTACATGACATAAGAACATAAATCCACAAATAATCAACATGGAAGAATAATATCTATAACATATATTTGAAACATTTAACACAAATCTTCAATAATTTGATCATAAGATAAGAATATATAACATGCTTAAAATATAGAACAAACACAAGTATATAGAATGTTACTTTCATGAGCCACACTATCATGCACCACACTTACAATTATATAAAATAAAATCAAAAAACTTATATCATGATACATAAAATTTTAACCAATTCATTAGAGGTTGGTATAGGACCCCACCCAATTTTAATCCATACTTTCATGTTCCACATGAAAATCAATCACTTTTAACATCATAATGAACCAATGGAAATAATGTGGGTTTTATAAAACATTTAATTAAAGATAATACACTTTTTATAAAGAACACATGTAAATAAAAAAAGTGTTTCATAAAACTTACAAATGGTAATAAATAACATTTTATATCATAAAGGACCCATAGAAATGAAAATGGGTTTCGTAAAATTTCAAAATTGTATAAAATAACACCACGAATTAAATCAATTGACAATGAAAACATAATTCCTTAAAAATAGTCACATAAAAAATAAAACATAAGGATAAAATAAGAAACATAAATCCATTGAAGATATAAATTTTTGAATCTATAGAGTAAAAGGAAGAGTTTTGTTGAAAAATATTTTTTTAATCATTGATATAAAATTAATAGTTATGATTCTTTTCCCAAAAATCACCCTTTTCAGAAAGTTAAAATAAAAGTATTCATGGAAGTTTATTTCAGTTAAAAACACCTTTCCCCAATATATATGATATTAAATCAATTAAAAAGTAAAATAAATGAACTTAGTGAATAAAGAGGAAATAAAATCAAAAAGAAATCGTATAACCCAAAGGAATGAATTTGAGTTACCAAATCCCTTACCATGACTCTTTATTTACACCGAAGTGATTAACCTCATGTATCATGAAAACTAACACCTCAATAACATATTTTATAACCTTATTAATGTCTATAACCTTTTATAAACTTAATTTATAACCATTCCCTATATTTATATTAGTTAGTTCTTATACATTTTCAATATTCGGTGTTTGTAATCTTGGTCGTTTTGAAAAAGTTTCTTAATATTGGTAGTTTATTAATTATGCTAAGAAATTTAATAATTACTAGATCATAAAAGGTACAATAATTGTTTATTTTAATCTATTTTTAATTTTATAATTTCATTTCATCATTAAAGAATATATCTGCAAGGGGAATTTTTTGATAATTTTTAATGAAGGGAAATTGGTATTTAATTAATGAGTTCAATATTAACAATATCATTAAAAAAATATTATCTAATTATTTATATCATATATTATTATTAAATAATTCTTCATAATCATCCATGATATTATTTTATATCTGTATTTAACTAGGCAGTTAGATCATCCAAATCAAGAACATACCATAATTAATGGATGATTATTATTATTATTAAAATAGTCTATTTTGGAGTAATAACATTATTAATGAATAACCATGATATTATTTAGATTCATTTAAGGTATTTAAGTATATTTTAAGAGGGTTTAAAAAATAAAAAAATAGATGAAAAATGAGATATATTACTTTAGAAAGGTGGTAGTCCACAAAATGCATAGTTAATATTTTTATTTCTAGAGGAATGAGAGGGAAATAAAGAGAATTATAATTTTTCTCTTCATAAAAATAAATATATTATATATTTCACATTTCTACTTAAATTTAAATCATATAGTCACTTAATAGAATTAGTGGTGAAAAAAATAAAAAATCATTGCTTCGTGGTGGCGGTAGTTCACACAAAACACAAATAACAATTTTTTTCTTAATAGAAAAGGAGAAATGTTGTTAAAAGTTATTAAATTAACATAATAAAATATTTCACAAAAAATAATTATTTAATTATATAGTAATTAGAAATATAGTTTGGGTAAAGTAAGAAATAAAATAAAATAAGTTACGGAAAAAAGTACTAATATGGAGGACTTGGGATTTATCTGGGAGGACCCCTTAGAAATAGAGGTATTAATAAAATATATTTTGAAAAATTGTTCTTTGAAAATTTATTTGATTATAAATTTAGAAAAATTGAAAAAAATTTATGTAGAAACTGAATCATTTAAGTGGTATTTAATGGGTGGTGAGGGGGGACTTTTATAAGTGCTGAGAATGATAATTTTTTAAATTGCAACCACTTAATGTAAGGGATCACCTATTCAAAATGTAAAGGGACTAAAAAATGGTTGATAATGGATTGGGAGATTATATAAGTTCAAAAAAACATTAAAAATTCCTTTTAACACTCATTTTAAACATGTTTCTAATCTTTTAGTCTTAGAATTTTTTCTTTTACCATTTTTAGTTTTACCATGCCAACTAATTTTTACCTATATAATTTTTTTTAATTCTAAAAAATGGTCATTATTAAATAATTTATACATTATTACTTCAAAATATAAAAACCATTTTATCAGATAAAATTTCTATATGTAATAATAATTAATTTTAACATTAGCACATGTAATGCATAAAAACCAGTTTTTAAAAAAAAAAGTTTATTTTTAAGCTTAAAATTTATGTTTAGGGTAAAATTATTCATGTATATTATTCTAATGATACAAAATAACTTATTATTATAAAAATAAAATATATATTTCATTAAAATAAAGATAAAACCAAAATTTATCATAAAATTATTTCCTTAAAATAGAAGTCGAAAATAGTTTTTTAAATATTACTTAAGTTTCTATAATGTTAATAATAGGTTTTAAAAACTCAACATAGTTTTTTTAAAAATATATATATTTTAATTATTAAAAACTTATTTTACAAATATAATGGGTTTATACACTTATAATTCTTTTTTATATGGTCATAACATTTATAGTTTTGTAAAAACAATATTTTTAACTATACACTAAAAAATTAAATTATTTAAAAAAATCCCAAAAATTTATCATAATATTATATTATTATTATATATAGAAAAAATTAAATTTGGTTATCAAATTCATATCCTATAATTCAAAAATTTAACTTTTAAATAAAATCATAAATTTTGGAAAAACTATTTTTATAAGGAATCATCCATTATGTATGTTAACTGCTCCTATGAAATTAGTTATAATATATTATTTATACCAAATATATTTAATAATTAATATATATATATATATATCAATTCTAGAAAATAAATTCTATGTATAAAAATATTTTATTCACTACTTAGCTACACTGGTTGAAACAATATTAAAAGGGACCATTATTTCATAATCTGGTTACAACTTTTTATAGTCATTTATTTATTAGGTACCATAAAATAATAAATATCTATTTTAATAAAATTTTTCAGGGTTTATTTTGTTTCAATTATTTATGGGGATAAAGATATCAAACAAAATATTTCATTAAGGAATATAAATGTTCAAATATAGTATTATTGCATTATCCCCCCATAAATAAATTACATTTTTACAATTTCTATTATTCCTAACCATGGAAAATATCCACGGGTGTATAAATGATAAATTAAAATCAAGATATAATCCAAATATATATTTAAACCTTAAAACTTATAAAACATATCATTTTTTTCTAATAGTGTTATCCCTAATATTGAGTTTTTTCTCCAACCGTTTTCACCAAGATCCTATCATTTTTTGATATCAAGTCCCACATTATATAATTAACTTTAAAAGGGTGTTCATAATAATTATTTCATAAAATATAATATGATGAAATTTAATGAGATCTCATTATTCAAAATAATTCTTCCTCTAATTTGTGAAAACCAATCCATTTACAAAATCAAAATAAATTTATCTAATGCAAGAAAAATAAAATTTGATGAAGCACATTTACACAAACAATTAATTGAGATGTAATATTTATACAACTAGAAGATTTATTATATAGGGAAATCATCTAGATGATGATTTAATATTATTAGAAAACATCCTAGGTTTACTAGCATGGATATAATATATTCTAGTACTTGAAAATTTGATGTAGACGGTGGGTGTACATTTTACCCTTTGTTTTTAAGACCTAATTTTTTTAGTATAGTTCTTACTTATGTTGATGAGGTCATTTATTCCTATTATCATTGGTAGTCTAGTGTTAGGGAATCTATTTTCATAATTTCTAAACTCCTTTTATTTGAATAATTTAAGTGTTGATGATTTATTAGTTGGTATTTTTATACCTTCCACAATATCCATTGACCTATTTATCAATCTTAGACAATCACAAACTTGATGTCCAATCCTTCTAAACTTGGAACGTTTCTTTGTTCCTTTGAGAGATTCCCTTGGGTTTTTATTCCTACATTGTTTACATATATGAAATTGAATATTGTTTCCTTCATCATATTTGTTATGTTAAACTCCCAGAGACTCCATAGTTATCTTCTATCAGGTGTTTTGGAACTCAATTATGTTCATGTTTTAATCACAATTCTTGATAGTTGGATTGATATAATCACAAAATCTCTCACTCCATCTCTTATCCTGTTATGTTTCTTGTTGAAACATCATCTTCATTTTCCATGGAACAAATTATTAACCTAATTTCTTCTTTCTCAAAGAATTTATAAAATAAATAAAAGTTAAGGACAATAATACTTAATATAAAAATAAAACTATTAATATAGAACAGATGAATCATAAATAAAATATGTGCCTTAAATTATATATTTTAAGGCTTCAATATAGGATATTAATTATCTACATCCTATTATGATCCATAAAAATACCTTAATAATGTTCTAAAATACTTCTTAATGGTTTAAAAACAATTTAAATCAAAAAATTAGCCTTAGAATCACTCATTGTGCATAGAGTGTGCAGATCATGTTGATAGTCCATTAATATTTTTTTGGGTGATTATCTTTAGGTGCATATGTTCCACATTTGTATCCACTTTCCAATATCCAAAAAGAATTTTATTTCCATGAATGAAAAAACAACATAATATATATTAAAATATTAGGAAATTATCCAATAGGGTTTTCACAAAAGTTCACTAAACTAATACCTACAATAACTAAACCCTCATTTGAAACTAACTGGAGAAACCCTTGATAAATAAACAAATTTATATAATTATTTTACATGAAAAATTCCATCTCATATTGGTCATGAAAACTAGATGATAAGGTGGATCAGTTTCCATAGGATTATCTACATAAAAAACATATTTTAAAATACTCATAAATATTTCTTCATTAAATCTTAGCACTAAAACCCATTCTAAACATCTCTTATTTAATACCCATCATCAAATATCCTGGAATGAAAACATAATAATGGGTTAGATTTAATAACCAGTAAGGGGGAAAAATAAACACATCAACATGTCATCATGTATGAGATCATAAGAATATGATACAACATGAACATGAGATAAATATCATATAAAAATGAGTTTTAATCAAATGAAATAAGTGAGCATCAAAGTGTGTGAAATAAAAATATAAAACCATAAAAGATAAAAATAAAAGAGAAATAAATATAACATGGATTAAAAAAATAACCTAAATATTAAATCCTAAGACCATAAGATAAATTTTTATAAAATCTTTTAAATATGAAATAAGCATTAGTATAGGGATATTACTTTCATGAGACATACCATCAGTTCCCATACTTACAGGAGTCTAAAATTTACCATCTAACACTTTTATTATGAGTCATTACCATTTAGAAAATGTATTATAGGGTGATATAGAACCCCTTCTGATCATTCCTATATACTTATATGTTCGAATTTAAAATAAATCACTTATCACATCATAAATAATCCATGGAAATAAAATGGGTTTCACAAATCATTTAAATGAAAATAATTCACTTTTCATAAAGAACACATGAAAATTAAAATGGGTTTCATAAAAAATTTAAATCATAAAAAATATCATTTTATATTATAAATAACCCATATTAATAAAAATGGGTTTCATAACATTTTCAAATTTTATAAAATAGCTCCATGAGTTAAATCGATTGACACCAAAAGCTTGATCACAAAAAATAAATCACACAATCAATGAAAAATGGAGGATGCCAAAAATAAAAAGTGGAGATATATATTTATGAATAAATAGAGTAAAATTAAAACTAAATCAAAAATATGTTTTCCTGAAAACCGTTTTTTAATCATTGATAAAAAATTCATTGTTATACATTTTTTTTAAAAATATCATTTATTTTTAAAAAAAATTAAAAGGGAAAATTCATAGAAATGAATTTTAATTAGAAAATACTTTCCATAGAGATATAATATATAAAATCATTTAAAATTCAAATTCCATGAATGTATTGAAATTAGGGGAAATAAATTAAAGAAGAAATCATAAAACCTAAATGACGTATTTTGTGTTACTAAATTCCTAATTACCTTTACACTTGATTTCCATGGAAGCTATTTAAAAAACTTGTTTCACAAATATAAACATATTAATTACCTATTTAATAAACTTATTCATATATATAACCATTTATAAATTTAATTTATAATTTTTATTTATATATACAATAGTTAGTTCTAATCCATTTTCACTATTAAGAGTGAGTAATATTTATCGTTTTGAACTAGTTTTGTAATTTCAATGTTTTTATTTTTTATTCACCCAAATTTCATCATTTAGAGATGATACAAGATTCTATTATTGATTATTTTTTAAAAAAAATTAAAATAAAAATTCCATTCTAAGTTATTTATTGTTAAAATCCTTAAAGATAAAATCAACAACAAGAATGTTTTGGTGATTTTTAATGACGTGAAGGTTGTATCTTAATTAATGAGTTCGATATTATATTTATCACACTAGAAAAAATAAAATCATTATTTACATAAATATATGATATATAATCAGTAATTATGTTCTCATAGTTATCCACATTATTATTTTTATCACTTTTCATGTAGGTGGTTAGAACAACCCAAATATGAACATACCATAATTATTGGATGGTTATGATTAAAAAAGTGGTTTATTTTTAAAATAATATCATTATTATAGAAGTATAATGATATTATTCAGATACTATTAAGTTTATGAATCATATTTCATGTTATTTTAAAACATTTTAAAGAAAATAAATGAAAAATAAGATATGTTACTTCATTGAGGTGGTGGGCTACACAATGCACAATTAAAGTTTTCATTTCTCAAAGAATGAGAAGGAAAGAATAAGGATTACAATTCAAATAATAATAATATTATTATTATTATATATTTCACATTTATTTTTTAATTTCACTTTTATAATAAGGGATGTTAAGAAGTGGCGTAAAAAACAGATTTCGTTGCTTCGTTGAGGCGGTAGTCTATACAATTCATAAATGATGGTTTCATTATCATTAATAGAAAAAAGGGAAATGTGGTTAATAGATACTCCATTATCATAATAAATTTTATTATACAAAATATAATGATTTAATTATATATGAATTATAAAATTATTAATAAGAAAATAATAAATAAAAGAAAAGTTAGGGAAAAATACTCAATTCAAGGTACTGTATCAGTACTGTAGCGTTTTTGTAGCAGGAAATGTGTGGCACTATAGGAGGCCCTATTTGGCCCTGTAGCATCCAAGAATATTCACCTTGTCTAGGCCTTTGGGCAATTGATTCGGTCTTTGAGTCATTTAGGGTCTTTGGGCCACCCAGTCCTTCGGGTCAGTAAGTCCTTCTTGCCACCTCAAGGCCTTCGGGCCACGTCAAGGCCTTCAGACCACATTAAGTGCAAGAGGAAAACCAGACAAGCTACAAGGATCAAGCATTAGAAAGAGGATGAGAAAGGATATTTTAACCATAGAAGAAGCTAAATGGGTTGGAAGAATGAGAGGGTATGACACCTGCCATTGGGACAATACTGTGAGTGCACGGGAAAGCCTAGCTGAACAACCAAGCGAAGGTGGAGAGCTGATTTCACGTTAAAGATGCTGGGGAGGAGCAGTTCAAAGCAGTTAGTCTTGGTTTTGTGTAATGTTTGAAGCCTATAGTCATTGAATTCCTCTAAGGCCTACAGGCCGTGTAATACTTACACAACCATGCATTGTAAGGGTTCCACTTTACCCATTGAAAGGTGTATTATCAAAATCAATAAAAAAATGAAGGCCTTCAGGCCATTGGAGGACTTGGGTATTCCCTTAGAAGACTCCTTTGAACAGGAAGCCTTAATAAAATATATTGTGACTATAGGATTAATTAAAATAAATATAATTATATGTTTTAAAAATGGAAAGATTTTTCAGTGGAAAAAAATTCCTTGAGTTTTTTTGAAGGGGTGGTGAGAGGCACCTTTTATAAGTGGTGAGAATGATACTTTTATAATTACATAAACTTAATATAAATGGTGAACATGTAAACATGTAAAGTGGATCTAGAAATGGAAAATAATGGATTGAAGTAAGATATATGGTCAATAATACCTCAATAATTCATTTTCAAACTTGTTTTAAACATATTTTAAGCCCTCTATTCATAGAATTTTCACTTTTACCATTTTTTCTTTTATCGTGGTAACTAATTTTTACCTAACTAATTTAATTTTAATGAATAAATATAAAATTAACATTATTAAATAATATATAAATTTTTTTTCCAAATTCTAAATCAATTTTATCATATAAAATTTTCATGATTAATAAAAATCCATTTTACCATTACCACATATAAAGCTTAAAAACCAATTTTGAGAAAAAGTGAATTTTTAAGCCTCAAATTTCTGTGTAGGTAAAAATATTCGTGTATTTTATTTTAATAATATAAATTTATTTAATATAAAACATATAAAATTTATATGTCTTTCAAAACAATCCAAAACCAAAATTTTCAAAAATATTAGTTAAATAAAATAAATGGCCAAAATACTTTTTATTAAAAAATATTACTTATGTTCCTAAATTGTTTATCACAGGTTTTATTAATTAAATATATATTTTTTTAAAATATATAGTTTTTATCATTAATTACACATATTACCTATTAAAATATTTCATACACTCCTAGGTCTTTCTTATAAACACATAGAATTTATATTTTTTTGTAAAATGTATATTTTTTACTTTTCACACACAAATTCAATTATTTAAGAAAATCTAATAAAATTATTCTAAGATAATACTATTTTTATAAGTACAATAAATAAATTATTTTTTTATAAATTGTCATTCTATATTTCATAAATTTAATATATAAATAAATAATGAATGTTTGGCGATAAAAACATCTTTTTATAAGAAAATACCCATTAGGTATATTATTTATTCTTCTAAAATTAGTGATAATATATTATTTATTCTAAAAAAATATTATTCTTGAAAAATATCAATTCTAAAAAATAAATTTTTTATATAAATTTTTTATTTACTTATATGTACTAGTTGAAATAATATTTAAAGGGTTTATTATTTCAGAATGTGGTTACAACTGTTTGTAACATTTTATTTAACGACAACATTAAATCATTCAATATATATTTTAATATTGTTTATTGAGGTCTATTAGGGTTTGGTGTTGCATATAGTGAAATCTATCTAGCATTATATTTCATTAAAGACAATATATAGTGAAAAACACAGTTGTTATAGATGGAGATAACACCCATTCAATGAAAGCATGACCCTCTCGATACTATTAATAATCCACTAGTCGATGTACTACCTTTATGTACAGGAGGAATTCTGATTTTAATTTTTTGCTGAAAAAAAATATATATTACATGGTAGTAAATTTATGCCTAATTTTTATGCTTAAATTTTTATGACATGTATAAAATATTGAATATATATCTATCATTTCCATGGTTTAATTGCATTAAAAATGATAATTAGATGATATCCCTAAATGCCTTCTTAGTATCAAACCCATTTTTTTAATAGATCAAAATGTTAAGATACTTTTTTTTCAATGAAAATATTTATTATAAGGTAGTTAGATCATATCATAAAATATGATATGTTTTAATTGTTATGTTTAGCTTAAACATAGAGAATGAAAACCATATATCATAAGGAATTATATGCTTGAAATGATTTGAACTATTCTATATGATATGATAAGAGATATTATAAAATTTTATTGAGTCTTGAGTTTTGAAAAAATATTTCAACATAGTATATTTATGAAATCAGTGATATCATAAAATATGATTAGAGCCTTATAATATAGCTTGTTATAATCAGTGATATCAATAATAGAGTGTTGTTGGATTCATTTCATAAATTATGATTGATATGTATGGTTAATATTACTTATAACTATTAGTTTATAATTGATATGTCCTAATATCAGTTGTAAAATATGATATAATATTTTTTTAAAAAAGATTTATATATTTTATTTGGTTTATAAAATATTAATAAATCATAATTGTTACTCCATGTAAAATGATATTTTTCATTCCTAAACTAAATATGAAAATTTCATATCAGTATCTCTTATTTTCAAAATAAATATAGGGTTTATTTATTTTCTATTCATATTAATATTCATGTTTATAGATTCTTTATGAATTATTAATATCGTGTATGTTCAATTTATATGATAAATTACTTCTTAATGATTTTTATTCGATGCATTACATGCATCGTCTGAAAACAAAAGATTCATTTTTCATCTACATTAAATTCTTATTACAATTGATGTTATGATCTATAATTTAGTTGATAAATATAGTTTGTGCATATGAGTTTTTAAAATTTTCATGAATTAGATTCTCCTTTGAGTAAAGTTTCCATAGGTAGAGGGAATTTGCGTCAAACTTCCCACCATCCTAGTGTCTTATTCATTATTTTAAAATGGTGGGGGTTAACAATATTTGGATTTGGTCTTACTAATACAGATATTGGAAATTTTATATAATTCTAAATCAATACTTGAATAGTTATAATTTCTCATGTATGAGATGCACATTCACATGTATGAATATGTTTGGATTTTATTTTTGGATGAGTAATAAAAAAATGTGGATATTGTAAAGATTTAAACATTAATATGGTGTGAAAAAATTAATTTCATTGATAGAATACGGATTCCAAAACCCGGTCATTATAAACATCCATGCACAAAAAAAAAATCATGAAAAGATAAAGACATCATATGATATAATTGTAATGAATTTAATATTTATATGATTTATATTAAATCAATGAGAATTTAAATAAAACCTCCTGAAATACTAAGTGTGAGATTAATTTTAAAGAAAACATATGGAAATACCTTTATTATCTAACTAAGAAAGATATTTTAAAGAAGGGTACCCATGGATTATCTTTTATAAGGAACAGAAAAAATGGACAACCCTAAGAGTTAGGTTACCAAATACCATTATAATATTTGGGTGAAACTTAGTAAGGAAACACTAACAGATATGATTCTAGATAAATATTGTTTAGTTTATCCATATGATGAATTTGGATAGATATTTATCCACTCAACTATCCTAGAATCATAAATTTTATGATTGAGATGATTCTCTACTTAAATAACTTAGTGGTGAGAAGAATTAAAAATAGGACTCATTACATAGTGAAATATGGATATTAAATCACTAAAAGTGTATAATATATGATCTCACCATTTTAAGTGGGAGTAAATTCATTGAAATTACATGATTAATAGAAATAAAACATGATACTCACCCAAAGATGCATATTTTTTCAGATTATTATATACTTATTAATAATCATTTTGAGATATATTATAGGTATGACCTATAAAAAAGTTCAATATTTGTATCTAGTTTCATAATTATTTGCAAAGACATGTATTCTAAGAATCTTAATGTGAATATTATAAAGATAAATTTCAATAATGTTGACTCATGTGTGTTAGATATTGGATAAGGATAACACATTTTTTCGGATAAACACTAGCTCAAAGATATGAGGGAATTGAAAAAGGGTGAGGTAGATTTTCATGATTGAAATTGAAAAGGGTTTCTATATTATAAGTATGCACCTATAATTATATATTACCAAGTGGATCAGTTCTGTAATTATATATATATATATAACTTTGTTTACAAGATAACCAATAATTTTATTTATGTATTGTGTTTCGATAAGATGGCATTTTCATTCAATATTAATAACAAGAGTTGTTATATATATAAGAATTATTTTTTTGGAATTGGGAAAACATTAACAGTTTATGTATTCTGGATATAGATAATATAATTTATAATATTCAGATTAAGAATGTCATGGTTTATTATAATCCCACCTACATTTGGAATTGCCTCCTTGGATATATATATATATATATGATAAATTCACCCAAGGAATCTATATAGATATATTTTCAGAAACATTTTAATATGAATTGTTTCATACATGCAAACCTTTTTGATTAGAAAAAATGACTAATGATAATTTTAGTGGAAAAAGGGAATGTGGGATATTGGATCTCATACATAGTAATGTATGGGTACCAATGAGCATTTAATCAAGTGATGGGTTTAGAAAATTCATTACTTTTATTGATGATTTTAGTCGATATAGTTATGTGTTCTTATGAGGCACAAGTATCAGACCCTTGAAAAGCATAAATATTTTTAGAATGAAGCATAACATCAACTAGGAAAAATTAATATGATTATATAATTAGATCAGTGTATTGAATACTATATATAAGAATTCATTAATCACGTAAGGTATTTTAGAATTATTTTCTAACTCACTCCTCAAAGAATAATATAATTGGATGGTGAGTCTAAGATGATGAATCGTACCCTGTTGGACATGGTTTGATCAATGATGAGTTAGTGTTACCTTCTTATGTCATTATATGGAACATTATACTATGATGAATACTTGATTCCTACTATAATAACACAGTTTTAGGATCCATTTTACTTCATTAAATTATATACATATAATTCTAATGTATGTTTTTCCATTCTTCCAAAAAAATTAAAATTTATTGGAAAATGAGCCAGAGAAGATATAAATCAAACAAACAACACATTATTCATTCATAGTGGATCATTACAACAAACAAAAATTAAATTTTTATTACATACCATTTAATATTCATTATAATTGAATAAATTATAATGAGACAATAAATAGGAAAAATAAAATATTTAAAAATAGTAGATCCCCTATATCATCTATTGCCATAAAGATCCACATTAATAGAACTAAATCTACAACGAGAAAGAAAAACATCAATTGAGAAATCGTTTTATGAATTATAACATAAAATAAAAAGGAGTTAGAAGTTACATTTAAGAGGTAATAATGTAATGAATTTATATGTAGTAATTTTTGGGCATACTAATATTGTTCTAACATATCTTAGTATTTCATACGTTTCAATGCTCCCAAAAACCCCCATTTATTTTAGTAATAAACTTATCTTATATTTTTATAGGAAATTATGATTTTTCATATGTATTATTTCATTTAAATTATTTTAGTTAAAATTTTTATTTTAAGGTTAGAATAATTTTTCTATGGATAATATCATTCGAGATGAAAAATTATCATACGAGATGATAATTTATTATACGGGCAGTAAATTTTCATATGCTACTATGTAATTTCATTTCTATTAAAGGAAAATATATTATGAATAGACATACATCTTCATACTAGATTTTTGATTATTGAAAAATTAAATTATCCTATATAAGTCTTATGTATAAGGATTATTATATGTGGAAGAAGAAATTCTTATGATACAAAATTTTGTAAAAGTATTCTATCGTAAGAAGAGAAAATTATAATACAAAGCACCATTTTTTCATAAGCACTTCAAAAATCATAATAATGATTTTTTGAAAATGTGAAATATTATATAAAGTGTATAATTATCATATGTAGATGAAAAACATCATACGATGACACACATTATCTTACAGAACAATGCTTCTAGTTATTTTGTCTTATGATGATTTGATTATCTTACAAAAGGATTAAATATCATACCAACCAATTATCTTATGAAGTCAAATATTTCTATCAAATTAGAAATATTCTTTAAAATTTTACTTATGGTATTTAACTATGTTTTATGTATTTTTAAATTTATGATTGACCAATGAGGAAGATAATTACCTTCGAGGAAGTAGTCATTCAATGTATGTATTTTAAGACAATTTATTCTCTCTTTCAACGATTTTATTACTGATGTAGGAATTTGGAGAAATTACAAACCTACTTTTCTTTTTTTTTGGAAGTTGAGATAGATGGATAAGAAATTATGAATTATATAATATGTCCATTTTTTATAATTCTATTTATTTTAACGACGACCATGGTAACAATCAACACCAGTATCTATGATTTCAATTTTTAAAATCAAAAGTAACATATGAGAATATAGTCTGAATTTTTGGATTGTCCAATATAATATTGAGAATTAGAGTTTTTTTAGTGTTTATAATTCAAAATAAAAATTAATAAAATAATGAAAACTTGATAAATAGGGTACTACCTAAAGAACAGATACGATACTCTACTTTTATATACACACAACCAATTATTTTTTTTATATGGAGAAGAAAAACATGCAGTATATATTCTTTAAAAAACATATCAATTGTAGTTAAGAGATAATTTGGAGATAAATGTTGAATCCTTAGTGTTTTTTGGAAAAACCTCTTCTTTTTTTCAAGTTTCATCATGAAATTGGGAGCTAAATCCATTTCTCTATTATATATCTCTCTATATTATGTAAAGTGAACAATTCTTATAAAGATTATCTAAAGGCCATGGATAGGTCTTGTTAAAAAGGGATATCCCTATAAATATTATAAGCACATTTTCATAATAAGTTGTAGTTTCTTGAATTCAACTATTAATGTGAGTAGAAAAAAGGAATTGCATAGTGAATTTTACCAAGCTTATAGAGAGAGCGTTGATGGAGTGGAATATCGGATTCTTGTGCCATGAAGCACTATAAATCCTTTGTGTTATATTTTTCCCTTTTGTATTTTTATTTCCACTATTTATAAGATAAATGTTTTGAGAACATTTCAATGACTAATTTTAATTTAGATTACAATTTTAAGAACAATATTCACCGCCTCTCGGGTCTTTGTGTAACTCCCTCCAGGTCAATAATTTGTATTAATGGATAAGACCCTTAATTTATTAATACTAAATGTTTTAATTCATGTAGAAAATTTTCAAATGGATATAGTGGATGAAAATAGAGAGTGAATGTCTATGGTTAGGGATATCTATTTCAATGGAAACAACTATGGATGTTGAAAGGATCAAATTACAATCTATTTGAAAGATATTTGTTTACAGGTTTATTTCATATTTATCATGCCCTTTAAAGTTTATGAATGAGAACTAGAGAAATGGGATTCTAATATATAAGTATAGAATGAATTTAAATCTGATGTTATGAATGTTATTATATGTGGATTAGGTCTTGATGAGTTCAACTAAGTTTCACATTATAATACAACACATGAAATGTGGAAAACCATATCTATAGCCTTTCAAGGTACTGATAATCTAAGTAAACTGAGATAGAACACTATTAAATTAAACCTTGACACATTTAGGATGCTTTATCATTACAGAATCACTCATATGAATATAAGGATAACTAAATTGTAAAAAATTTGTCTTCCTTAGGAGATCATATTCCAAAACATGACAAATATATAAAATTTATTATTGTTATTTCATTAAAATATAGTGAACTTTTATCTCTTATCAAGAAATATATTTCTCTGAAAAATATAAAAATAAAACATTTTATTAACATACACATGATATATGAAGCTAATATTGAGGCTGATGTACATGAATATAAGATGATAAAAATGGAGAATGTTGTTTTATAAGAATATCCTTCAAAAATATGAGAAAAAATAGAGACATAATTTTAAGTCTAATATGATGAATGAGATCCATTCAAATAAAAATCAAGTGATGAACATTCTTAATTTTACAATAATTTCAAGAATTTATACAAGAAATGAAAATGATTAATGAAATCCTTTTATAAGTATAAAAATTTGATGGAAATACTATATAAATAAGATTCTATGAGTGAAATAATATTGGGTATATCAAGCCTCTTTTCTCCAAGATTAAGGAGAAGAATAAATATTAAAAGAATTTTAAAAAGAAATATGACAACAATAAAGAGAATAAAGTAATGAAATCTATTTAGAGTACCTTAAAGGAATCCATTAATGTCACCAGTTCTAATTATAAAGTTGAAGTACCTAATAGTTATATTAATATATAATTTATAGATCAAATTGATGTAACACATTATTATTATTATTATAATTCTGAATCTAAATATGAAAGTTAAACTTATTAAAAATTAAATGTGTATTGTTTAATATTATATTACCACTATGAGTCCTTGATGAAAAATAAAAAGACTCTTAAGAAATCATAGGGTGATGTTTTAAATTTAAAGGATGTCTTATGTAACAATATTTAGGAATTAAAATTTAAACTAGATGAGTCCACTTCTAGGTTATCTGTCCTTAAAAACAAAAAAAATATTTAATGGTTGAAGTTAAAAATCTAAAGGATGTCACAAGTGTTTTACATATTGGGGAGAACTGCCTAAATGGAATCCTTGAAAAAAAACAACATAATAAAAAATATGGTATAAAAAGTAAAGGGGAAAACCCAAATTATTTTGTACCAAGTTCCAAAGTATAAATATTCTTAATATCACCGGTTTTCACTATGGAAGAAATATTAAATTTTCAAATTATTGTTTCCTAAAATTTACTCAGATATATGGAATAAAGCAGGTATTTTTTTAAAAAAATTACCAAACATTAATTAGGAATTTTATTTGAAGTATATGCATATTTGGGTTCCCAAACCCTTTATAAGTAACATTGTTAGACCCACGATTATTTGGGTACCAAAATATCTTCTTTTTTAATTTTATACTATAGGGAACATGCCACATAATCAATAATAAAAATTGGTTTAGGGATAGTGAGTGTTTAGGACATATGAATTGATATTTTTCTAACATTCACTCACAATCCAAAATTGATGGAGGACATGACACATTTGGTGATAATTCTAAAGGAAATTTTGTAGGAATTGCATCTATTAGAGATACCTATTAAATCCTTATCAAAGAATTACTTTATTTTGAAGGCTTAAAACATAGGTGGATAATTATTTCGTAACATTTTAATGATGAATGTTCTGTTTATTTTTATAATAATTTCGATTATATTTTTAAAAATAACATGCTCAAATTTAGTGCACCAAGAACTAATAATATTTACAAACTATATCTTTATTCCTCATGTAAACAAAATATTAACTATTTTAATGATTAATTTGATGAATCATTGATTTGGTATATGAGGCTAGAACATTTTACAATTCTTCTACTAAAGAAATTTACTTCTAGAAATTTTTTTTTCTGATTTTCATCAACTCAAATTAAATAAAATTAAATTATGTGATGCATTCCAAATGTAAAAAAATCATCCTTTAAACCAATTATTGATGTTTCTTCTTTTAGACCTCTTAAAAGTATTCACATGTATCTATTTAAACCCTCTAGGATAAAAATTCTAAATGGAAAATCATTTTTTATGTTTTTATTGATGATTTTTGAAAATATGCTTGATTATATTTCTTGAGAATTAAAATTAAATATTGTGGTTTTTTATTAACTTTTGAAATATTTTTCAAAATTAAAAGGGATCTAAAATTTTTTCCTTAAGAAATTATCCTAGAGAAAATTTTAGAACCCTGAATTCAGTTCATTATGCTAAAAATATGGCATTAAAAGTACCTTATCGTCCCCCTAGAACACCTCAAAAAATGGTGTTATTAGAAGAAGAAATAAGACCATGTTTGAAATTACTAGAAAAATATTGTGTGTATCTATAATACCTACTCATTTATGGTTTTAATCTATTAAAAAACTAGTTATTTCATAAATATAGTTTTAATAAATTATAACATAAATAAAATACCATATGAGATATAGAATAATTAAAAACCAAAGGTAGGAAAATTTAAGAGTTTTGGGTGAAAAGTGTATATCTTGAACACCCATGGTAATCATGGAAATATAGATCCAAATACTTATATATTAATCTTCCTATGTTGTTTTAATTTTTCTAAATATTGTAATGTTTTTTGTAAAAATTCAAGGACGATTGAATAATCTAATCACCTAAAATTTGATGAATGTGATCCTTTTGATTACAAACAATATAAATTTTCTGAATTGAGTGATTAAATGGATAACTTGATACTTGAGAATCTCTATAAAATTCAAGTTGATAAACTAGTATATGATCATAAACTGTAACATCCCAAGTAAGTAATGAATAATAGATATTTTTATCTATGTCTATTAATGATTAAGATTGTGTTATAGAGGCTTAAAATGAAAATAAATACAATCTTATGCATGGAATACACTAATATTCTTAAAAGATTGTTTTACTGCCTTTTGATGGCAAAACATTTTTGAATCTATATTTTGACAATTTTATAAACTATGTTTGTCAAAATAAACTTATTCTTTATGATTGGGACATCAAAATTTACCTTGTGTGAATTTTTGGTATTTTTCTGACAATGTTCATTTTTTATGAATAGTTAAAAATACTGCATTTTACATCAAAACTACTTTTTAACCTAATTTATTTATATGATTAGATTATGTTTTGAATTGGTTTTGAAGTAAAACTAGAATATATTTTTACCATTTTATCAAATAGAGGTCATTGGAATCAATTTCACTTTAAAATTAGACTTAAACTGGTGTCAATCTTTTGATACTTATTGTTTTGTAAAAACACGCTTTTTGCTCTGGCAGCAGGAATTAATTATTAAATTAATTAATGTGACCTATATGTTTTGAATTTTGTAAAATAGACTTCGTTTTTGAATTCGGAATATCAAATATAGCTTAGGGTAAATTTTTGGTAATTTTCTGAAAAACTTCAATTTTTGATGAATAGTGAAACCACTAAGTGGTAATCAAGCAAACTGATTTTTCAGTTAAATGAAAGTTTACCACTAATGTGTATTGAATTTTGAAAATCCGACATACATGGTTGTCATTAAGAAGTAAAATGTGGTTCAATGAGATTATAATAATTTTTTGGTGAATAGTAACTTATTAAGTTCTTAATCGCGATTAGTGGTAATTAGTGTAGTTTAAGGTAAAAATGATATCATAGGAATGTGAAAACACCATGACACTTGTCCTACACCTATTGGGTGAGTCATGGCCGACCAAGACAAGCCATGGGCCAACTTGGGGACCCCATGGAGCCACTTTAGTTGGAAAATGACAATAATATATTTTTATTTAATGGAAAAGTAAAATTGACACAAACATGATATGTTTTACTAAAACAATTTTTAAGTAGAGTTATAAAAGTCATATTTTTGATTATAAATAGTCATTGGAAAGATAAAAAGATTTCCTACATCATAGTAATTGTTTTATAATTTTTAGACATTAAATAAAGTAAATTATTTATGACATAATAATGATGGAAAATCAATTACTAAAACAATTTTTAAGTAGAGTTATAAAGGCCCCCACCTCTGCCTCATTTCACACACTTCTCAAGCCTTTGGCTCGGCCAAACCCTGCCCATTTACTCTCTCTACATCCCTCTACTCATCCTAGAGGATTCCCTTTGGGCATAATCCTTTCAAAGAAAGCCTTTAGGCTCAAATCAAAAGGAGTTACACTTTTTAAGGTAATTCATTCTCTCATGTTCATTTGTTTTATTTTGCTTCTCCAACCCCCTAAACTCTTTTTATTTACTTCTTTTGTAACAACACCAGTATATTCAATATAATAGGATGTTGTTATAAGATATATTTGAGCTACACTCTCACACAACTACATCAAATGGTTAAAGAACATACGGTTTCCGTGGATGGCGAAATTCTGCCTCCCGAAACGATGATTGTTCAATACTCATTTAACACCTTCAAAGGTGGCCATTATGATGTCACTATTTTTATATATGATATATAATATGTTTTTGTTTTCCTTAAGCTTCTGTTTTTTTCATTTTGGGCATACTTTTATGGTTTCCATTATGGGTAAACACGATATCTTCATTTTAGGAAGTGCGGACTACCGCCCCCTAAAAGTGATTTGATTCGTTAATACCATATGTGGGATGTTTAAAGGATAAAGTTAATGATGTTATATATGTTATTATACTGGAATTATAATATACTCTTATATCATTATGATTCCATTCCAGAAAATATGAAATAGAAATGGAAGTAGCGTTCATGCGTACGTACGGCTTACCGTCTCCATGAACGGTGCATTTCATTTCTTACCTCTAAATGTGATGTAATATTATAAATGCATGTATGTACTGGATATATATGACATATATTATATCTACATTATGAATACCATTCTGGATATAATGAACCTTTGACCAAATTAACAACATGAAAGTGTAAGAAGTCTATTTTTGACTTAAGAACCAAATACCGACAAAATGAACATTATTAACTTAACTGATTACATGATGTTCATAACATGGTATAAAAGGAATAATGAACTTGAAAAAAGATTCATAAGCAAGTAGAGATTAACTCAAGTTTATTATTCAGGAGATTAAAGAACGGTCGGGTCAAGTCGTATACGAGGTATGGTACTTCGTCTCAATCTCCTTTCGTTGAGGCATATTTTATTTTATACACAACTTTCTTTTATACGGTGTATAAACCCCTTTGACTTTTACGTTTATTCAAAAGGAATCTTTTTTATACGAAGCGTTTACTAAACGACAAAAGGGAATGTTTTTGTCGTACGTATGCGGCGACAACGACTTCTCCGCCGTCGTGACCGTTATTTGAGTTTCGGCTTCCTCTACAAGCCATACCTTCTTTTTAAAAGAAAAATAAATTCCATGTTTTACTTTTCTTTTACTTTGGTATTGAAAATGGTTTTCATAATGTTTTTATTATATCAATGTGTTGTATTGATATCTCGTGATTGAAATGTGGAAATGTTATGTTTCCTTTATGCATGTTTTATGTGATATGATTATGTTATGGTTCTTGGGCATTATTATGAAGACGGGTGGTTCCGTGATAAACTAAGGGAGGGTGAGCCCGTTATAGCTCTCCAATGCATTGGGTAACGCGAAGGAGTGAAACGTTAAGGTTTCTCCGAAGAGATTTTAGGGAATATACTGTGATGGTTATTCCAAACGTAACCAAGAGGGTTACTCCCTACGTAATAATGTTATGAATGCCTCAAGTTACCTTTATGTCTTATGATTTCTATGTTTTATTCATGATTTTATGAGGTATGTTAAAGTGCGTATGTTTTATGGGTAAAGTATGATTTCATTCTTATGTATATATGAACTCATGTTTCCTTTCCATGTTTTTTTTAACACCCATACTGAGTTTTATGCTCATCCCAAGTTTTTGAAATGTTTTTCACAGGTCAAGGGAAAGGTACATGATAAGATGATATAGTCAAGGATGTGTCAAGAAATAATCCATGTTTTATTTTAAATGTGTTTCCATTGATGGGAATGAAGAATAATATCTTTATGTAACCACTTTGTTTATATGTGGAATGTAATGCAAGTTTTATGATCTAATTCTCTAAAACTCTAAACCCGAAAAGATCCTCAATGTGTAATCTTGTAATAACTCAAGATTAAGTAAGGTTTAAGGCTGGGGCCTTATAGTTGGTATCAAAGGTCGGTTTAGATAACTTTAGGAGTTATAATTCTATTAAATGATTATCCAAAAATATTTTTTTGAAATGATATAGCATTTAAAGATTACCATGTTGCTTCATCTAAGACATGTTTGTTCAGAATGGTTTTCCGCAGAGGAAACAGGGAAGCAGTGCTAGGAAGGCATACAGAAGGAAATAACCTTCCGAATCAGCATCCAGAAATGGTCGGAATTGGAACTGAATAGTTTGTTGCAGTGATGGCGCAGTTGACTCAAGCGATAAATGGCGGTGGTATCCATGCACGAGATCAGCCAGATCAACCGCAGAGGAACATGTCAGTGGTGGAACATTTCATGAGGCAACATCCACCATCATTCAGAGGATCATCTGACCCTGTGCTAGCTGAAGGGTGGATTAAAGCACTGGAGAAGATTTTTGATGTCATGGGGTGTTCAGACAATCAAAAGGTTAGTCTTGCTATTTACCATTTGGAGGGTGAAGCAGATCAGTGGTGGTCTATGGTTAAAAATATCAGGGACGCCGATGAGATTGATGCTCTTGACTGGGATGAATTTAAAGGTATGTTTCTTGAGAAGTATTTTCCTAAGGCTGTTCGACTTAGGATGGAAAATCAATTCTTGGAATTGAGGCAAGAGGAAGACTCAGTGGCTGCTTATGAAGAAAGGTTCACTCGATTGGCAAGGTATGCTCCAAATTTTATCCGGGACCTTGATAGTAAAATCAATCGTTTTTACTCAGGATTAAAGCCAAAGTATCGAAGGGCATTAGCTTCTCGTGAGTTTAAAAGTTATGAAAAGCTTGTTCGATGTGCTGAGAAGGTGGAAATGGAGTTTAACGATGACCAAGTTTTCTATAACAACCAGCAGAAGAAGAGACCGAGGTGGCAGGAGAAAGGTAAGAATTCATCAAAAAAGTCTGATGGTAAGAGAACTAAGTTTCTAGTTTGTGATAAATGTGGCAAAAGGCATACTGGGGAATGTCTTCTGAATTCTGGGAAGTGCTACCGATGTGGTAAGATGGGACATAAGGCTCGTGATTGCACTGAAAAGGATCAAGGTGAAGGTAAGAACAAATTTGATTTACAGTTAGTGAAATGTTATAAGTGCAATGAGATGGGTCACTATGCAAACGAGTGTCTGACAAGGAGCTTGAGTGATGGGAAGTAGTTAGACTGCAAGCAGAAAGGGGTGGTGAAATCCTTTTCAACTACTTCAACAGATGTCGGGCCATCAAATGAAGTGGTATCAGGTACTTTGTTTGTTTTTTCAGATTATCCCAGTGTGTTGTTTGATTCGGGGTCTACACATTCTTTCATCTCTGAAACCTTTTCTAGTAAAATGGGAATACCATCTCAAGAAATGACTCCTGAACTATTGGTAAAAACACCTGGGGGAAGTGTCGAGGCAAAAAGAATTTATAAGAATCTTCCTATCCTTATCTGTGGAAAGAACCTACTTGCAAACCTTATTGTTCTACCTCTAGTAGAGTTTGATGTTATCCTGGGTATGGATTGGCTCTCTATTTACCATGCTAAGATTGACTGTAGAGCTAAAGAAGTTTCTTTTCAGAAAGACATTCAGTTTGTTTACAAGAATGAACCCTTACTTTTGATAACATATCAAGAGGCCGAGAAACTTGTAAAAGATGGAAATGAATGTTACCTTGCACACGTCGTTGAAAATAAAGGAACTGTTCAGATTAATGATGTGCCAGTGGTAAATGAGTATCCTGATGTTTTTCCTGATGAGTTGCCTGGAATAATACCAGATCGGGAAGTTGAGTTTACTATTGACTTAGTTCCTGATGCTAAGCCAATTTCAAAACCCCCTTATCGAATGGCACAAATTGAACTTTTAGAGTTGAAGGAGCAATTGCAAGATTTATTAGAGAAAGGTTTCATTAGACCAAGCACATCACCATGGGGTGCTCCTGTTTTATTTGTTAAAAAGAAAGATGGTTCTATGAGAATTTGCATTGACTATAGAGCCTTGAATAATATCACTGTTAAGAACAAATATCCTTTGCCTCATATCGATGATTTGTTTGATCAGCTCCAGGGAGCTCAGTTTTTTTCAAAGATTGACTTGAGATCGGGGTACCATCAGCTGAAGGTAAAGGAGCCAGATATTCCGAAGACCGCGTTCCGTACGAGATATGGCCATTATGAATTTGTAGTAATGCCTTTTGGGCTAACCAATGCACCTGCTGTATTCATGGACTTAATGAATAGAATTTTCCTTTAGTTCTTGGATAAGTTTGTGGTGGTTTTCATTGATGATATTTTGGTGTTTTCTAAAAGTAAAGAGGAGCATGAAAAACATTTAAGGGTTATCTTGCAAACCTTAAAAGAAAAGAAACTGTGTGGGAAATTCAGCAAGTGTGAGTTTTGGTTGCAAAAAATTTCTTTCCTTGGTCACATTGTTTCTAAAGATGGAATAACTGTTGATCCCGCAAAAACAAAAGTTGTGGAAGAATGGCCAAGACCCACAAATGTAACCGAGATTCGTAGCTTCCTTGGTTTGGCGGGCTATTACCGAAGGTTTGTTAGAAATTTTTCACGGTTATCTAGTCCAATGACTAAGCTAACTCAGAAGGGTGTTAAGTTTATCTGGACAAAAGAATGTGATGATTGTTTTCAGGAATTGAAAAAAAGATTGGTGAATGCTCCAGTTTTGGCACTACCTTCTAGGAATGGTGAGTTTGTCATATACAGTGATGCTTCATTGAAAGGACTTGGTTGCGTCCTAATGCAGAATGATCAGGTAATTGCTTATGCTTCACGACAGTTGAAAACTCATGAGGTAAATTACCCTACACATGATTTGGAATTAGCTGCTGTTGTTTTTGCTTTAAAAATTTGGAGGCATCATTTGTATGGAGTAAAGTGTGAAATATATACCGATCACAAAAGTTTAAAGTATATATTCACTCAGAAAGAGTTAAACATGAGACAAAGGAGATGGCTGGAATTAATCAAGGATTATGATTGTACAATTCATTACCATCCGGGAAAAGCAAATAAAGTGGCTGATGCTTTGAGTCGAAAAAGTAATGCTTCATTAACAATGTTGCGGTTGGAACGTGATCCTTTGGTTAAGGATTTGATGAACTTTGGCATAGAAGTTGTTGGTGCAGGGAGTCCTTCTGTTTTGTTTCAGGTATCAGTGAGATCATCTCTATCAGATAGAATCAAGCAAGCACAGAAGCAAGGCAGTGAGTTGCAGAAAAAGGTAGAGCTGGTTCAGAAAGGTAAGTTTCCTGAATTCAACATTGATAATGATTGTGTTTTGAGATTTGGGAAGAGATTGTGTGTGCCTTGTGATTCACAGTTGAAGAGAGAGTTGTTATGTGAAGCTCATAGTTCTCCATTTTCAGTTCATCTGGGCATTACTAAGATGTATAGAGATCTGCGGGAGTATTACTGGTGGGATGGAATGAAAAGAGATATTGTTGATTTTACTGTGAAGTGTTTGACTTGTCAGCAGGTTAAAGAAGAGCGGCAGTTACCGAAAGGGATGCTTCAGCCTTTACCAGTGCCAGAGTGGAAATGGGAGAATATATCCATGGACTTTGTTGTTGGATTACCGAAGACATCTCGAGGTAATAATGCAATCTGGGTTATTGTTGATCGCTTGACCAAATCTGCTCATTTCCTTGCTATACGAGATACTTTCTCTCTTGATCAACTTTCCCGTTTGTATCTTAAAGAGATAGTCAGGTTACATGGAGTTCCTCTCTCCATTGTATCGGATCGTGATCCCAGGTTTACTTCTAACTTTTGGAAAGGCCTTCAGAAGTCGTTGGGTACTGAATTAAATTTTCGTACAGCTTTTCATCCTCAATCGGATGGGCAGTCAGAACGAACAATTCAGACATTGGAGGATATGCTACGAGCTTGTTCTATGGATTATCAGGGAATTTGGGACCAACATCTTTCTTTGGTTGAGTTTTCATATAATAACAGTTTTCATTCCAGTATACAGATGGCACCATTTCAGGCATTATATGGGAAGCGGTGTCGAACTCCAGCTTTCTGGGATGAAGTGGGTGAAAGGAAGTTAATGGGACCAGAATTGGTAGAAGAGATGGCAGAAAATGTTCAGCTGATACAGAAACACATGAGAACAGCTCAGAGCAGGCAGAAGAGTTATGCGGATAACCGGAGGAAGGATCTATCTTTCGAGGTAGGTGATCATGTTTTTCTCAAGGTTTCTCCTTGGAAAAGTGTGATGAGATTTGGTAAGAAAGGAATGTTGAGTCCAAGGTTCATTGGACCATACGAAATTCTGGAGAGAGTTGGATCAGTTGCATACCGAGTGGCTTTACCTCCAAGTTTATCTCAGTTACACAATGTTTTTCACGTTTCGATGTTGAGAAAGTATATGCCAGATCCATCTCATGTTTTGAGTCCAGAGGTAGTTCAGCTGGAAGAGAACCTATCTTACGAGGAACAATCGGTCCAGATTCTTGACCACAGGGAGCAAGTGTTACGGAATAAGGTGATTCATCAGGTAAAGGTTTTGTGGAAAAACCACATGATTGAAGAGGCAACATGGGAATCTGAAAATGCAATGAGGGATAAGTACCCCCATTTATTCGATAAGTAAATAAATTGCAGGGACGCAATTTTCTAAAGGGGGGAAGGATGTAACATCCCAAGTAAGTAATGAATAATAGATATTTTTATCTATGTCTATTAATGATTAAGATAGTGTTATAGAGGCTTAAAATGAAAATAAATACAATCTTATGCATGGAATACACTAATATTCTTAAAAGATTGTTTTACTGCCTTTTGATGGCAAACCATTTTTGAATCTATATTTTGACAATTTTATAAACTATGTTTGTCAAAATAAACTTATTCTTTATGATTGGGACATCAAAATTTACCTTGTGTGAATTTTTGGTATTTTTTTGACAATGTTCATTTTTTTATGAATAGTGAAAAATACTGCATTTTACATCAAAAATACTTTTTAACCTAATTTATTTATATGATTAGATTATGTTTTGAATTGGTTTTGAAGTGAAATTAGAATATATTTTTACCATTTTATCAAATAGAGGTCATTGGAATCAATTTCACTTTAAAATTAGACTTAAACTGGTGTCAATCTTTTGATACTTATTGTTTTGTAAAAACACGCTTTTTGCTCTGGCAGCGGGAATTAATTATTAAATTAATTAATGTGACCTATATGTTTTGAATTTTGTAAAATAGACTTCATTTTTGAATTCCGAATATCAAATATAGCTTAGGGTGAATTTTTGGTAATTTTCTGAAAAACTTCAATTTTTGATGAATAGTGAAACCACTAAGTGGTAATCAAGCAAACTGATTTTTCAGTTAAATGAAAGTTTACCACTAATGTTTATTGAATTTTGAAAATCTGACATACATGGTTGTCATTAAGAAGTAAAATGTGGTTCAATGAGATTATAATAATTTTTTGGTGAATAGTAACTTATTAAGTTCTTAATCGCGATTAGTGGTAATTAGTGTAGTTTAAGGTAAAAATGATATTATAGGAATGTGAAAACACCATGACACTTGTCCTACACCTATTGGGTGAGTCATGGCCGACCAAGACAAGCCATGGGCCAACTTGGGGACCCCATGGAGCCACTTTAGTTGGAAAATGACAATAATATATTTTTATTTAATGGAAAAGTAAAATTGACACAAACATGATATGTTTTACTAAAACAATTTTTAAGTAGAGTTATACAAGTCATATTTTTGATTATAAATAGTCATTGGAAAGATAAAAAGATTTCCTACATCATATTAATTGTTTTATAATTTTTAGACATTAAATAAAGTAAATTATTTATGACATAATAAGGATGCAGCGATGACATCATTATTTGAGGATTTAAATAAAATGGAAAGACAATGTAAAATCTATATACTACACATGGCCAAAACCAATTGGATGAGCGGATTTCGAACCCTTATAACCTTATCCACGAATTATATCAATGTGGGACCTTTTAAAACCGAAACACATTTTCAAATAAAGTAATATTTCTTTACTTTCCAAAAGTGCCCCTCCTCTCCTCTTATAAAAGGCCCCCACCTCTACCTCATTTCACACACTTCTCAAGCCTTTGGCTCGGCCAAAACCTGCCCATTTACTCTCTCTACATCCCTCTCCTCATCCTAGAGGATTCCCTTTGGGCAGAATCCTTTCAAAGGAAGCCTTTAGGCTCAAATCAAAAGGAGTTACACTTTTTAAGGTAATTCATTCTCTCATGTTCATTTGTTTTATTTTGCTTCTCCAACCCCCTAAACTCTTTTTATTTACTTCTTTTGTAACAACACCAGTATATTCAATATACTAGGATGTTGTTATAAGATATATTTGAGCTACACTCTCACACAACTACATCAAATGGTTAAAGAACATACGGTTTCCGTGGATGACGAAATTCTGCCTCCCGAAACGATGATTGTTCAATACTCATTTAACACCTTCAAAGGTGGCCATTATGATGTCACTATTTTTATATATGATATATAATATGTTTATTTTTTCCTTAAGCTTCTGTTTTTTTCATTTTGGGAATACTTTTATGGTTTCCATCATGGGTAAACACGATATCTTCATTTTAGGAAGTGCGGACTACCGCCCCCTAAAAGTGATTTGATTCGTTAATACCATATGTGGGATGTGTAAAGGATAAAGTTAATGATTTTATATATGTTATTATACTGGAATTATAATATACTCTTATATCATTATGATTCCATTCCAGAAAATATGAAATAGAAATGGAAGTAGCGTTCATGCGTACGTACGACTTACCGTCTCCATGAACGGTGCATTTCATTTCTTACCTCTAAATGTGATGTAATATTATAAATTCATGTATTTACTGAATATATATGACATATATGATATCTACATCATGAATACCATTCTGTATATAATGAACCTTTGACCAAATTAACAACATGAAAGTGTAAGAAGTCTATTTTTGACTTAAGAACCAAATACCGACAAAATGAACATTATTAACTTAACTGATTACATGATGTTCATAACATGGTAAAAAAGGAATAATGAACTTGAAAAAAGATTCATAAGCAAGTAGAGATTAACTCAAGTTTATTATTCAGGAGATTAAAGAACGGTCGGGTCAAGTCGGATACGAGGTATGGGACTTCGTCTCAATCTCCTTTCGTTGAGGCATATTTTATTTTATACACAACTTTCTTTTATACGGTGTATAAACCCCTTTTACTTTTACGTTTATTCAAAAGGAATCTTTTTTATACGAAGCGTTTACTAAATGACAAAAGGGAATGTTTTTGTCGTACGTATGCGGCGACAACGACTTCTCCGCCGTCGTGACCGTTATTTGAGTTTCGGCTTCCTCTACAAGCCATACCTTCTTTTTAAAAGAAAAATAAATACCACGTTTTACTTTTCTTTTACTTTGGTATTGAAAATGGTTTTCATAATGTTTTTATTATATCAATGTGTTGTATTGATATCTCGTGATTGAAATGTGGAAATGTTATGTTTCCTTTATGCATGTTTTATGTGATATGATTATGTTATGGTTCTTGGGCATTATTATGAAGACGGGTGGTTCCGTGATAAACTAAGGGCGGGTGAGCCCATTATAGCTCTCCAATGCATTGGGTAAGGCGAAGGAGTGAAACATTAAGGTTTCTCCGAAGAGATTTTAGGGAATATACTGTGATGAGTATTCCAAACGTAACCAAGAGGGTTACTCCCTACGTAAGAATGTTATGAATGCCTCAAGTTACCTTTATGTCTTATGATTTCTATGTTTTATTCATGATTTTATGAGGTATGTTAAAGTGCCTATGTTTTATGGGTAAAGTATGATTTCATTCTTATGTATATATGAACTCATGTTTCCTTTCCATGTTTTTTTTGACACCCATACTGAGTTTTATGCTCATCCCAAGTTTTTGAAATGTTTTTCACAGGTCAAGGGAAAGGTACATGATAAGATGATATAGTCAAGGATGTGTCATGAAATAATCCATGTTTTATTTTAAATGTGTTTCCATTGATGGGAATGAAGAATACTATCTTTATGTAACCACTTTGTTTATATGTGGAATGTAATGCAAGTTTTATGATCTAATTCTCTAAAACTCTAAACCCGAAAAGATCCTCAATGAGTAATCTTGTAATAACACAAGATTAAGTAAGGTTTAAGGCTGGGGCCTTATATAAACAATTCATCCCTAAAAGAGAAGAAACAAATGAACCTAAAATTATGTATCCTAGAAAGGCTCATAACTTTAAAATCCATCCTCTAGAAACTATAATAGGAAACCTAGATAAAAAATTATGAACTAGAAGAAGTATAAGAAATATTAATGAGTATTCTAATTTTTTTCCAATTTAGAGCTAAAACCAAAGAATAAGCCTTTAGTGATGAGAGTTGGTGGTTTGTATATAATAATAATTAAACTATTTAAAAAATAAACAAGGAATAAGAATTAGTTAACATGCCCTTTGATTATCTAATTATTAGAACTAACTGGATATTTAGAAAATCATAGGATAATCAAGGTATGATAACAATGAAAAAGTATATACTAATTTATAAGTATTATAATCAAGAAGAATTAATAGATTAGGAAAAAAGCTTTTCCCTAATTTCTAGGATAGAAACAATTAGAATTATTTTATTCTATGCATCATATGAAAATTTTAAATTATATCAAATGGATGATAAATCTTCCTTTCAAAATGAATTTTCAGTATAAAAAGTATATGATGAAAATCCTCAAGGTTTTGAAGACCCCTATTTTCAAAATTCTATTTTTAATGTTACCAAAGCTTTGTATGGTCTCATAAAATCACTTAGATCTTGGTATGAAAGACTAAGATCTTTTATTTTATCAAAATAGTTTAATTGTGGGTTTGGAAGACCAAATTTTATTTAATAAAAGGCTTAAAAATGTATTTCACTGAGGAAAATATATTTTGATGATGTTATTTATGGTTCTAAAAATTTCAAACATTGTAATGATTTCTCAAAACTAATGTAAAAATAATTTTAAATGAGCATGAGGTGTGAGTTTAAATTTTTCCTTGGATTTCATATTTACCAAAATGATTTTAGGAATATTTTAAACCAAAGTAAATACACACATGATTTATCAAAAATATTTTTACTTGAAACCAGGGATACTTATTCAACACCTATGACTTCCAATATAAATCATGACTTGGATGAAGTAGGAAAACCAGTTGATAACATGTTGCATAGAGAAATAATTGAGTGCTTGATTTATCGATCTACAAGTAGACTAGATATTAGGTTTTTAGTTTTTTTATGTATAAGGATTCATGAAAATCTAATGGAATCTCATATAATTAACTAAAATAGAATTTTAATTTTTAAAAAATGAATAGTCTCATTATCTTTAATTTTTCTATCAAATTATAATTTTGAATTATCTTTATATTTTGATTTTAGAAATAGTCTAGATAAATAAATTATATCTAAAACCTATTTCTTTTTTATAAAATTTATAGTTTCTTTTTAAAGAAAAAAATTAACATTCTATTACATTATCAATTTCCAAAGCTGAGTACATTGTATATGATAGTTTTTATATTCGGGGGTTATTGATGAATCACCCCTTATTAGACTTCAGATTTAATTTTAAGGATATACCAATAAAACGTGATAAAACTAGTGCTATGAAATTTTTTAAAAATGTGATAAATCATTCGGGGAACAAACATATTAATTTTTGAAATCTTCTATTAAGAGATCATTATAAAAAAGGTTATATTTCATGTGAATTTATTTTTACTAAAAAATAATTAGTAGACACTTTTAATAATCTATTTCCTTCGGATCTATTTTATTTTATTAGTGTGGAATTATATTTATTTTATTTTAAATGATTTTATTTCAAATTTTTTTATTCTATATTTTTTATTTAATATTTCATGATCTTTATTATTAAATAATTTATGTTTAATGTTAATGTTTTATCATTTGAGTAATAAAGAGAAAAGTTACCGTATATTTTTTTATATGTTTATTTATTTATTTTATCATGTCACCTTATAATAATAATCTATGTATTCCATAAGAAATACTTATTCTCTTGAAAACATTGAACCTTCCCAAACCATTACAATAATTATTTCCCAAATCTAAACCCTCCATTCCCTAACCAAATATTTAGTACCTCAAGATAATTCATTCTTACAGATAATAAGAAATTTGAAAAGAGATTAAAAGATTATTCCATAAATTTTGAAAAGGGAAAAAATTTGATCAATGTTCTGGGTGGAAAATCTATTAATTTTTCCATGGATATACCAAGAATAGTTGTCTTCAAAAAATCTTTTGAATTCCTTGGATGATATTTTGTGTTTGATGAAAGGAAAATAATGTTCTTCAATTGGAATGAAGTTAGAAAGTTCTATGAAAATTCTATGTTCTTATTTTAAAATACATAATATTTGGTTATATTAAAAGTCAACGGGAAGATATTTTTGATGTCATCTATAGGGTTTGCAGAAGTGCATCATTTCCCACATAATGGAATCTTTGCATTTAACACATATCTAGTTAGTATAGATGATGTTCATACTATTTAGTTAATTAAATATATTTTTTGATATCCCTTTATATAGAAAAATAAAATCATCTATTTGTATGCTAATAGACTGATTTTGGTTAAGTTTATCCAATCAGATTTCATTTAGATAAATATTGAATTTTAGAAAGTAATTTATCTGAATAGGAAAATTCTTTATATATAACTTGTTAAGAATAAATTGAACCAAAAAAGATAAATCCATAGATATATGTACTATTATTACAAAAAGTCTTGTATTTTTTATCATTATTGAAGAATTCTCACTATTTGGTTTCAAAGGGATAGAATATACTTTAGTGAGGTTATGAAAAATAAGTTCCACGGGCTGAATAATCTTAGATCTAGGATGATTAATATTACTGGATAATTTTTTAGACACATTTGAAGTTATCTCCCATTATAGTAGAAGAGAAAAAGGAAATACATACTTCGGTTTAGTGGGGAAATCTTACTATTACTACTGTTGTTTAAGATGAATTGGGGTACTCAATGGATGATAAGATGCTGGCTGTGAGAAGAAGAGAAACAAGAATTTATTCTAAATAAATTTCTTATCTCATTGTTTATTTAATTAGAATCATGGAGTGAAATGATGTTTATGTAACATATTCTGATAAAGATGAGGTTGGATAATAAATTGAAGCTATTTTCCATCAATATGAGCATCAAGAATATATTTTCAAGGTTGTTTCACCTCAGGAAAATTTTAATGAGATTTTTTTGGTGAAATGAGCTATAATGGGAACAAGATAAATTATCCATTATTGATTCTCCTAAAAAGATATTTTTTATTGTTTGGTGAGTCAATGATGCCTTCATTCCATGAAAATGTTTACTAAAATCTGTTCCATCCCAATTTAAAGGACATTAAACACCATGAAGAATTTTTAATCAATCAATCTCATTAATTTATCATAATTAAAAATGGATAAAGTCTTAAAAACTTTAATGATGTTTCTTTAGAATAAGAAGAAGTTGATGAAAAACATTCATCGGTTATGAATGATATAAGAATAAAACCTCCAAAGGAACCTTGTCCTCTTGTTTTATACAGAAATATTAAAGATCCTATTATGGAAGAACCAAAAATATCTGATGTTAATGAATACATAGAAAACAATTATAATATGGTTCTTTATGATTTTAAATAAATGAAAGACTAATATTGATTTGATAAATATCCAAGTGGTAGATCTCAGAGAAAATTATATTTCAAAGTCAGAATTTGATGAGGTTGAAGATATGTTACAAGATCCAATAGAGATGATGAAATCTTTATGTTGTTAAATAAAATATAACTTATCTAGTTATGGATGAAACTAAATCCATAAAAATATAAATTGATTATCTGAAAAAGGTTATAATCCATAACATCGAGTTTATAAAGAAGTTTATATCTTCTATTGCCTCATACTTAGTTGAAAAGAAATCCAATGCTTCTTTTTGTCATTTAAAGTATTTATCCTTAGATTTGATGATGTTAAATTGGAGAGATCAAGAGATGAAATATGATATCGTATATTTATACACCATTCAAGACCTATTATAATATATCATTTATGAACTCCATCTCATCAAAGATGTTTTTAGAGAGGTTAAGAAAGCCTTTAGAAGAATATGTATGAGATAATGGGGTTTTTTGAATATTTTTTTCCTCCTTAAAAGAAACATAAATCCAATCCATTTATCCAACTAAGAAGGGATGAGCCTTAATTTTCCCAGTGGGTTTATGATATAAATAATATCTTATCAAACATGAGAGACTCTATAAAGAATATCTTGAAGAAAGTGTACAAATTTTATTCATATGATTCTAAATTTACCAAACCTAATAATGCAGTTCCACCTAGTGAAAATTATAACAGACTTACAAAGGTTGAGATAATTACAAGAAAGGGAAAAAATTGTCTATCATCCAATAATTTATAATAGCTAAATTAAGGTTATCAAAAATTTAGTTGAGTTATTTTCATTAAAATGAAAAGAAAATTATGTTTTGAAAAATAACATGAATAAAAAAATAGAATCTCTAATGATGATATCACTAATATTTCAGAATACATTTGAGAAGAGATTAAGAAAATAATTTTGAACCTGATGGATTTTTTTCAAGATGTTCTCGTGTCCTGTATAAAAAAGTATGTTAAAACCTTGTTTTTAGTTTAGAGTAAGGGTACCTTAGTAGGATAATCCTATAATATATTTTTTGTATATTAATGAGAGGATTCATAATCTATTTCCTTCTCCAATGATTATAAGAGACAAAAATGCAGTGGAAGAATAAATTTAGAAGGAAGCATCTACCTCTGCTCGGTAGATTCATTTTACCATATTCAACTTTCTATTCTCTTCCAATGATAAAAAAATAACTTTTCATGATGATATTATTGTTTTTTCAGAAATCATGTCATACGTACTACTAGATTTTTTCCAGATAGAACTGTTCTTTCTTTATCTATCCCTAACCTTGGGAACTTTTATCCGGTCAGTGCCTCTCCAAAGCCTAACCCCACAAAATTAGGCTGTTATATTTTTCTCAGTGGTTTATATTTTTTTATATCTTATAATGTGATATTTTAATTCTATTCATTGACTTAATGAAATTTAGTACATTGAGGTTTCTTTTTACTTACATCAATTCTATTCTTTACATATTATTTTTTCATTATATTTCTCAAATTAAATAAAATTATGTTTAGTTTAGAGGTCTATATTCTCCCAGTTCATCATTTACTGTGATATATTGAATATGTTTTGTCTCATTTGAATTATTTTGCCTTTTGATATCTTAATAATGGGGATACTATATTCAAAAATTTTTGTTATAATTCATGCTTTATTATAAAAAATAAAATTTTACAAAATTAAATATTTTATATTTATAGTTTCATGGGTTTTGGGATCATTAACTGGGGGAAACTTCTGGACACACTAATTTTTTTTCCAGTATATCTCAATATTTCATTTGTTTTAAAGCGTACAAAATCAAATTTTATTTATTAACAAACTTATCTTATTTATTTTTATGAAATTATTATTTTTACTAAGTAGTATTTCATTTCTGATTATTTTGGATAAATATATGTTTCTTTTAGTTTGAATAAATTTTCTAAAGATAATATCATACATGATTATAAAATATCAAATAATATGGTAATTTATCATATGAGCTGTTAATTTCTATACATTTATTGTAAATCTATTTTTATTAATGTAAATTATCTTATGAACAAAGAGAGATCTTTGTACTGAATTTTAGATTTTAGAAATAGTAAATTATCTTTCAAAAGTTTTATACATGAGTATTATCATATAATTCATCAAAAATTATTATGAGTCTCTGTCTGAAAAAAATCATTTTATCATAAAAATATAATATTAACACACGAAGTTTCATATTTTCATATGATCTCAAAAATTAAGAATAAATATTTTTTATAGTGAAAATTATAATAAGAAGTCCAAAATTATAGTATGTGGATAAAAATTATCATAAAAGGAATAAAACTATCTTAAAAAACTATGTTTTTGATTATTTTATCCCATGGTGATAGGATTATAAAATGAAAGTTATGAAATATCATACACAACTAAATATCTTAGGAGGTTAGAGATTTCATTCAAAGTAAAAAATATTCTTTGAAGTTTAAATTTTTAAATTTAGCTAATTATTATAAAATTTCGAATTCATAAATTACCTATAAGGAAGATAATGCCTATCGAAGATGTATTTATTCAAATTAATCATAATAAGAGTATTTATTCACTATTTTCAGGAATTTATTTTAGTTTTAGGAACTCAATTGTAGTCTATTCCTATTTTTTTGTAAAATTAAGTTGGTAGGATAAAGAATTATGAATTAAATAAAACAGCTTTTTCCAAGAATTCATAATGTTCCAATGAATACCATGGTTATAGTAAACAACGTTCTCTGGGATGGCTACTTTCGGAATAAAAGGTCACATGTGAGATCAGAGCCTGAATTTTTAGATCATTATATCTATTACTAACCATTAAAGTATATATAGAGTATTTAATTAAAATTAAAAAATAATATAATTATGGACACTCGTGAAATAAATTACTACTTAAATAATTCATACAATACTATACTTTTATGTACATAAAAATATCTTTATTTTGAATGATGAAGAAAAAATTCATTTTTATATTATTTGAAAAACACATCAATTATAGTTGAGAAATATCATAGATATAATCATTGAAGCCTTATTGTTTTTCTATAAGAACATACCACCTTTATTATGTTCCATCGTGAAATTAAGAGTTGAATATGTATCTTTATTCCACATAACATTTTCTTATATAAATGGAACACTCCTTGTTCATAGTGTTAGAAATCTATGTATTGGTATTGTTAAAAAGGGAGATCCCTATAGAATCTATTGACACCTTTTTCTATTAATTTGGTATTTTTTTCTCTAAATTTTCAAGGTCCATGAAAAAAAGGAATGCATAGTGAAATTAACCAAGATTACAGAGAGAGCTTGGTGGAATGGACTAGAGGATTCTTGTTCCCCAAACCACAATAAATACTCTATGTTATGTTCATTTATTTTCTATTTTTATTTTCACTATATATAAAATTAAATATTTATAAATAATTAAAGTATTTATTTTAATTGAGATTAAAATTTCAAGAATGTAATTCACCCCAATCAGGAGTCATTGTGTAACTCCCTTTGGTTCAACAGTAATAGGAGAAATAAAACCATTATAAAGGGTAATATGGTCCCTAAGAATATGACCATTGGATATACAGGTATCTTATATGTATATTGACTTATTCTATTGTTAGTAATAGCTATAAAATAATATAACCTACAAATAATAATGAATGAAAAAATATATTGTTTAATTAAAATAATTATTCAGAAAATTATTTTTATGCATTGAATGTTATTATTATTAATGTATGATATGGTTCATTTATAAAGTTCAAATAAATATGTTAATACCAATGTATTTTTGAAATTTTACTAATGCTTATTAAATAAGTAATTGATCTTAAATAATAGTGAATAAAATCATTTAGTGATAAAAATGAATTTTTCAAAGAATTATATTTTTTATATATTAATAATATATATAAAAAAAGAAATAAATGTTTATAAAAATATTTCCACTTAGAATATAATTGGAATAAATTAATTTTATACTATAAAATACATTTTTTGCTAAAAAATGTTTTTATGCGCTATGTGCACCTATACTAAAATTAATTTATAACATATTTATAAATTGAGTCGAATAAAATGGTTTTAATGTTTTTAACCATAATATCCGAATTTATTAATAATTTAATTTTCATTTTTAACATATAAATAAGTTACCAAATTAAATATTTGTTACCACAGTAAAACCATAATTTTCAAAAAAATTGTTTTTATAATTATTATGTAATTTTTAATGAAATAAATTAAAACAATTTTTATGAACCTAATATGATATTTTACCATAAAAATAAATAATATTTTAACATTAATTTAATTATTTTTTGATAATAAATATTAATATAAACTCTTAATTTATAAGAAGTCATTTTTCTAAAAAACAATTTTTTCTATATATATTATGTTTTAATTTAAAATTAACTCTATAATATTTAAAAATTGAATTAGATAAAATGGATTCAAAAATCCAAATAATAATGTAAAAATTTGGTAAAAGTATTCATCTTATATTTTTAGTGATAAAATCATTACCGTGGTAAATATTTAGTTAAGGTTAACTATGGTAAAAATTGGTAACCCAAAGTGGCATTAATTTTGTTTAAGTTCACTTAAAAATTAGACCTTATATATGAAATTCTTTAGGTTTCAAATAAATAACCACCTGTAAAACCAACTTTTCCTAACATAACTCATCAAACTTCCATGTGATTCCTTCTTTACCCCTCACCTAACCTTCAATTGTAAAGAAAAGTCGGTATTTTTCACAGATAAAAGAATCCCAATTCCACCCACATCAAGCCACACTTACCCATATAATTACTCTTGAAACCAACCCATTTTACCTATACTAGAGGATTCTTATAGTTTTGGAATTCCTTTATTATAATAATGTTTCCCAATTCCACTATTTCCCGGAGGACTCTCAAGAGAAGACTCTATCTCTCAACAAGAATATTATCAACTACATATTGTTCTATTATCTATTTTTATCATTAAATATCCTCTAAATCTATTATAACCATAATATTATAGTTAAATAAATATAATTATTATTCTAAAATATTATTATATAAACATAAGAATCATTTTCTAACTTCCTCCCATCTATATGGAAAATGAAAATGTCACTCATGTTACGTGCAGACTACTACCTCCATGAACGAGATGTTTCATTTTTCATCCCCAATTTTCATAGATGGTATAAAAATGAATTTAATGAATCAATATTATATTTATGATATTATTAATAGATTCGTATCAATCATATTATTTCGTTCATAACTCTTACCAATTAATATTAATAAAATTAATAAAACCTAAATAAATCTATTTTACTACTTTAAAAATTATATTATTACTAAATCACTTCATAATTATACTTATCCAATAATAGTAGAAAAGACTTGTTTGGGTCAGTTTGACCACACACATGAATGATGTGATACATTACCATCATGTATGAATATAAAATATTAATTAATGTTAATATTAGATATTAATGCATAAATAATTTTTTGTTCTTTTTCTAGAAAGTTACGATTAATATTTAAACTTGTTATTAAGATACCACCTTTTATTTATTGACATTTCCAAAACAAGATCATCATCGATTTTATCATCATGATTTTTAACTAAAACTCTCCTAGAATGAAATTATAATTTTATAAATAATTATTTAAAATCTATTATTGTACTTAGATAATATAATAATTATGAATTCTTATAAAATAATTAGGATCAACATTGACATTACAGATCTTGTGGAAAATAATCAAAATCACAAACATATGATGATGGAAATAGATACTAACTAACTAATAAATTTATAATAAATTATTATAAATGAAGATTTTATAATTTAATTGATATAAATAGGCTTAATAAATAAGTTATTTATATTTTTTGTTTATTATACATGGGGATAAATCACTTTTATTGAAGTTGAGGGTAAAGGTAAGGGGCTTTGTTGTCTCTATTTTATTTATTTTAGACAAATGAAATATTCACCACTTTTTTATTTTTGTGTGCTATAATAATACCCTATAAATGGTTTTTATCTTAAATCTAATGAAATAAAACTGATTCAAAAATCTATAAAATGATATATTTATCAAGGGGGTTTTTTATTCAAGTGTTATTAAATCCATAAGAGGTTTCTTATCTCTATTTCAATTATATAAGAAATATTCCATATTCAATGATTGTTTTATATTATGTGGTATATATACTACCCTATATAATAATGTTTCAATAAATTTAATTAAATTTAATTTATTTAAAAAATCCATCACAAGTTCTCTTTTTCAAAGGCATTTAATATAAGTTATACTTAAGTCATAAGTTTTTTTTAATTCAAATTCTGTTTTTTATTTGCGATCATTAATCCTAAAAAATAATTTTATAAGTTGGGAGAAATAAATTTTATTATTTAATTACATTGAACTTATCCAATTTTTTTGGGGATTTATATTTCATTATCAAGAACACCTTTTTAAAGGATTTTTTACATCAATTCTTCTTCTTTGATGTATTTCTTCCTTCATAAAAATTTAATATTGTTAAGAATAATTCCCACCCTATTCAAAATATATTTTTCCTCTATGTATTTATTATTTAATTCCCAAAATAATTTCCCTATATTAATTTAAAATCAAATTATTTAATATATCTTATGATTTTTATAGTTCTCTTTACCAATGTTCAAAAGGGGATTTTATTATCCTTTTAATTGATGTTTGTTACAATAAAGGTACTTTAAAATATTAAGTATGTTCCTATAATTTTAATATATTTTATCTTCCAATAAAAAAATTTTGACTTAAAATTTATGGATTTTCAAGTTTCCATTATTGGTAAATATCTCTAAATAATGTTTTAAATTTTTTTTCAAGAAACGTCTTGATTGTTTTGAAAGTAACTCATAATATCTTCTTTTTATGAAACTGTTATGAAATATTATGAAATCAATTTTTTTTTATTTCATTTACATCGATTTATCTCCATATAATCTATCTATATTGGAGTTATTTTTCATGAAATTACCTCTAAATTACCTTATAATGTTTCTCAGTTTGGGTGATTTAATTTTGGTAATGACAGATAAACTATTGATATCATATAGGGATACAATTTTGAAATGGTATGAAACCTATTTTCCTTTCATGTGGTTTTCAGGGTATGGTATATAATTGATTTTATACAACACATATATGTATTATTGTTTATTTTTGGAGTCCTATATCACCCTCAAATCCATTGGTAAAGTTTATATCTCATGAGATCAAAAGGGGTACATATGAGGTTATCCTAATCCAAAAGTACATGAGAGGATATCCCAAGACTAAGGTTACATAGGTGATAAGCCCAAGAACAAGTGTACATATGTGGTAAGCCCATGATGTCACAGTCCAATGTGTCTTCTGTCTTAATTTTATTTAATGTTGGTTCTTTTAATGTTTTTATAGTGTTTCTATGTGTTTTCCTTCTATTTCTAGGTGCTTCTGGTGTCTTGGGTGGTTCTTGATCTGGGAAGGTGTAGACTATGCCACATCATAAGGCTCTATGGTATGGTGTGTGTGTGTATAGGGAGAGGACTACACCACAATCAAGGGATTTGTGGGGTGTAGAAGGGGTTTTTTAAAAGTATAACATTATAAATAAAAGTTTATGGGATTAATCCATGAAAAAAGTCGATGGGTTTTTGTGTGGATGGAATGATGTAAGTGCTATTTGGGTGTTTCAGAATGTAAATACACACCATAGTGACGTGGACTTATTGTGGAGGGAGTATTGTATGGGTTAACTTGAGGCTTCTTAAGGGATGAATGACATGCCACAATCCATTGATAGTGCCATGGTGGATGTCCATGAGGGTTCTGGTTAAAGGTAGAGGGTTTTTACAGGGGTTACCCTTACATGGTTTACTCTTTGACACAGTTCATGGGCCATGTTGTTGAGGTTCTGTTGCACCATGGTCCTTGAGGGAACGACATAAAGGAATGGAGTGAGGGATTGAGGACCCTATGTCTTTTTTAGGTTAATTATGTCATGGTCCATAGACTACTCCATAACAGAGCCTCCCTGAGTTACATTACTCCATGGTGTTCACAAACATTCCACAACCCCTATCGGCTAAATTTTTAAAGGGTAAAAAATCTCATTTACCCTTTCCAATTTGTAGGGGTTTCCACCCCTTTGTTCTTTTGTTCATTAGAAAAATATAGGGAACTCTCAAGGGGAACTTTCCATCCCTTAATACTCTGTTTTAATCCTCCAATAATATTTTCCAAGTGATTTCCCAAGGTAAAACAATTTTTCTTCATATTTCTTTTCCGTTTCATTTTTATCCCTCCTTTCTTTTGGTTTCCTCTTCCTCATAAAACCATATCCTTGATGGATGTTGTGATTTAGGGTTGCAGATGGTTTTCATTTTGGAGTTTTTATGTATATGACCTATTGACGGATCCCACATACTTGATTTATCATTCTCCATTGTACCTTTTTATGAGGGAATTTACTATTTATTTAAGTTAGGTGTTTTTGTTCAATTTCTTTGAATGAAATTTCATTGTGTGATTGAGGATTTTAAATGTTTTATTTGTTATATTACTTATATATATGATAGTCTTATTTTGTTTAAATATGGGTTCAAAGTTATTTCTTATTTTAAATAAATGTGTATTTAATGGTTTATAAATTTTTTGAGGGATGTTGAATGCCATTTATCTTATAAATGTTTTTCAGAAATATTTTTAAAGGAATAATAAAATTTTTAAAGGTATTTAACCCCATTTGGATCATAAAATGGACAATGGGTGATTTTTTTTATTTTTAAAAAGGTTATAACATTGGGAATTGGTTGTTTAGATTATTTTAAGTGATTTTTATGTAAATTATTATAAATGATGTTTAATAATGTGGTTTTGAATGGTTTTAAAATGAATCTTCATCCCAATTCAGTATCCATAAAGGCGTATTTGACACTTATAAATGGTTTCAAAAATGTATATATATATATATATATGAGACCCTCCTGACACACAATTTTCTTATTTATATTTACGGGTTGTGATTGTAGTATGTGGAGATTCAGTTATGGATAAAATGAGGTTGTTTTTATAGAGAGTTAGGTGCAAGTGGGTTATTGTTTAAGATTTATGATGGTTATACTAATTACTTGCTTTCGCAACCTAACTTTTTTTGGTCATGGGTACCTGGATAGCTAAATGGGAAGTCGAAATTTATACTACACTAGAAATTCAAACACTACTAGTGTCCCCCTAGTTGGTTTCTAGGCTAGGCTAGTGGGAAGTACCCTTGATGATAGATTAGTAATGACTAGTCTGGTGGATTTTGTTATGATGTAATGTAGGTCGTTAGATGTTCCCAATTTAGAAAATACATAGAGAATAATTGTTATAAACATTTATTTATTATTTACTATTTTATATTTTTTATCTCTTTTTCTTATAATTCTATGTTGTGGATAGTTTGGGATACGTTTGGGGAGTTTTTGGTCAGTTTCTAAGAGTTTTTAGGCCCTTTTGGTGGTGTGTGGTTAGAGCTTGGTATCCGTAAACCATGCTATTTCTCTAAAAAACCATGTGGATAGTAGAAGAGGAACCTAAGGTAGAGAACAGTCGAGGAACATAGTTTATCAAACCATTTTAAACTCAACTAACAAACTGTGAATCAGATTTCATTGGTTAAAATCATATTTGGTACACTATTTGACAAACTGTGTGAACAAATTATGTGGGTGCCCATGAGAGGAAGAAAACCCTATCACAGTTTGAGCATAGTTTGAAAAATCTTATGAAAAAATCATGTTTCCATGATTTAATTATTTGAAAATCCACTTTAATGTCCATATCATACTTATTTTAACATATTATTCTTCTTATTGATGTCTCTCTCAAACTTAAAGACTCTATATCCATTCCATAGTGAATTACACGTCCTTTAAGAATGATATTGGAAGATCTAAGCATTTTTATAGTTATAAATTTGTTTATGTGATACAAAAACCATAGTTATTTAGGTTTCTTCTAGATATTCCCTTCTTCACTCGAGGAGAATCATAAATTCGGCATTCCATTTCTAGATCTATGTATTTTTATGCCATCTAACAATTAATTATGGAGACTTTTCTAGAAAAATTCATTGTTCGTATTTTTGGTGAAATTTACATTGATCAATCTAAATTCCAGCATCATTGGAGGATCCTGAGAGGTATATTGGTGTCGAAAAATCTTTATTTTTTTGTAATTTTATTAGATACCATTATAAAACCATTATGTGTCTAAAATGAAATTGGATCTATTAGTTATTTTTTTCATATCTAAATCTACTTAGATCATGGGTGTTATCTCTCATCATTTTTGGTGTTTTTCATTAACAAGATTGAGGTTGGAAGTTTCCAACAATCTTGGGCCCTTATATAATCTTGATTCCTTGATGTGATACTTGTGTTGGCATAGATTTCCTAACTATGCTTGATAGTGATTGAATGTGTGAGTGTGTGTATCTTATGAGACACACATGTAATGCTTGATTCTATGAGTATTTTAGTGTAACTTGTTATACCATGTTTGATGTTTTATAACATGAACATGTATATTGCTACAGATTCTTATAATAACATGGTATGTTCTACCTTAATATGATATACCCTGTTATGCATAATTACCATTCCATTGGAGGTATTAATCTTGAAAATCAAAGTGGGCATACCATAAATATATAGTTATCCCGTATAGGGGGAGTTCTCATGACATGAAACTATGATGAAAAATTAATTGAACATAGGGTAGGCACATTACAGAGTTGAGGCCTGACCTGAGAATATAGAATTTTTGGTATAAAGACCTTATGGCCTGAACAAATGTATATATAGGATACAATGGACTTAAGGCCTAACCTATAGCTAATATTGGGTTTGAAAACATTGAGGCCTAACGTGTGATGGATTTGGGAATTGAAGAACTTGTGACTTGATATAAATTGAGGACTTAAGACTATAGAGATACATGTTCAACATCCCTATGTATAACTATTGATCACGCTCATTATCCTTTTTTATTATCTTTCAGTCATGGATCTATGGAATGTATGACTGTGGCTGATGGTATATTATTTAACACTTGAATGATCAATATATGGTTTTTATGATTTATTGTGAAATTTCTTTTATCATGGAATACACTTATTAAATTTGTTCACTCATGTTATGGATTCATTTGTGGTATCCTATTAGGTTTTATTACTCAAAACCTACATGACAATTTTGATATGCATGAAGGAAACGTACGTGGGGATCTAGGTAAGGTATATTCTCCAACATATAATGTTTAATATAAAGATCATGGGGTTGGTAGTAGTACTCGGAAGGACCGTGAGAATTTCATAGTGGTTCTTTGTTTTTTCTTCATACACATTACATACTATATTTTATATTTCAACATTGGGATCCTGGTTTATTTATATGTATAAAATGGGTGACATTTATTTTTATATTAGGTTACTTAGTCTTCCACATGATATTTTGGTTCTATATTTATTTGTGTTTATGGTGTATAACTATGATTATTTACGGTACAGTATCCCCACTAATAGTGTTTGGACCCTCACTGCTAGTAGGAAACCTCTTGCTTACAGGAAGACATGCATGAGTCCCTAGAGTATCTCATATTGGGTGATATTAAAAAAAACCCCAGTTGGGGAATTACAAAAATGTTATCAAAGGAGATAAGTTGTGTAGAACTTGGGTATGGTATTTTAAATGTGCTTGGCCAACATATGTGTAACAGACCTCAGATCTACTATTTACGGAGTTTTTGTCATAGTTTTATGAGATTGGGGTACATTCATGCATCAGAATTTAGAATGTAGGATCAAATTTCATATATATACCCATTTATTTTTTCATCGAAGTTATTTGATATAAGGTATTATTTTGTGATATTTGTTCAGGATAGACTCTTTTAAGTGATATATATTTGTTTTTTATATTTTGATATATTAGTTCTAGAATTAGTTAGTTAAACTTGATCATTCTATTGTGTTTTTTATATTTATGATTGTCACTAACATATAGTCATGGAGGACTAGGATGAGCCTTTGGTAGAACGAGGAGGGTTATACCCAATGTATGGGTGTGTCTTAGGATATGTATTCTAATAAAAACACCTTAATTATACTTCAACTACATAGTTTTATATTATAACAATGTTATTAAAGGTATTCTAAATTTCCACTTTGTTTTAGAAAACAATCCTTATTAAAGACACATGAATGCTCTTACTAGGGATGGAATTCCAGTTTTACCATATGTTGTATAGGAGGATACACTTGATCATTCTCCTATACCCTATCGAGTAGATCAAGAATTTGAGCCACACCATCTCATAATCTTTTGGATAATACCTACACATGGTAGAGGAGTAGAAATAACCATGGTTGACTTTACCTATGAAATCTACATCTTGTATCCACCAGCCTTTCAGGGAACTATGGGAGCACATGTTTTTGATTATCAAATAGTTAACATTGATATAATATTTCACTTGGCTGAGAAACCAAAGGACCGATGGGTCAATCTAAAAGCTTTAATACTTTAGGGATTGGCTTTGAGATGGTGGGGTGTTATGGGAAAAGAATATTGACGTGAGTTTATTTCATAAGAGGAATTCAAGAAAATATTCTTTTGGGAATTATTTCCTAATATTATGAAGCTATATCATTCATATTAATTCATTGAGATTATAAAGGGTTCTATTAAGTCATCTATATACTCTTTTTATTTCACCAAACTATTTTGCTTCACTCCTTTCATGGTTTAAAATAAGGTATAAAATTCAAAGAGGTTCGAGGTCATTCTTCATCATGATATTATATGGTAGGTTATGAGCTTCAACCAACTGAAATACCTATATGTTCTACAAAAGGCCTTGACTATTGATAATTTCTTGGAGTATGACCAAGAATCTAGTCTTCTTCCATCCATTAATACTTAAGTTGGTGGACCACTTACTATTGTGTTAGTTTCTCTTTTTGTAGCAGGTAGAGGAAGTTAGATGACATGCAATAGGGTAGTTGTAAGAAATTTGAGTAGATAATGGGTTATAAATTCTCCTTAGAATGAGTTCGAAAGTTCATTAATTGTGGAGAGTTTAAACATTAAAATAGGTCTTTCCTAATACCTTAGATCATGTGTCGGGGGTGTGGTATGATGGAGAATCACTAGTAGTTCTACTCCAGATATTGGAGGACATATTTACAAAGAGGTTCTAGAAATACATGAGATACAACCTAGGGATATTCATAGGGTCATCAATAATAGATTCATACTCCTTAGATGATATTGAATTAGGGGAGTCATTCGGCTTAGGGTTAGGGCCACGAAGCCGAGGCATCTTGAGTGTATGAAATGAACCATGTTTCTGTTGACTATGGGGAGGGAGAATTGAACATTATAGGTATGTTCTTGATCACGTATTCTATTTATACATATATTTCATTTGATATTGGTTATTACTATTATTTTTTATCTTATCAAGTTTTCATTTTTCTCTAATTACTAATTAAGTTATCTTCTAAGTTTCTCTTTCCCGAAACACCCTTGGTGAAATTTTTTTTCATCACCAGAGATATCTATAGCATCCTATAGTTATTTATAGATATAGAAATATATGGTATGTCATGATCTGTGTGATGAATAGCTTTGATAGGATCCTTGTAATAGACTCACTGACTATATTTCATGTTCACATTGACTATTATCAAAGGTAGGTATCCTTTATGTCACATAAGGGGGAGAAGTTTGTGATGAATGGTGAGTGGGATGTCAAAGATAATAGAGTAGAACCATATTTGATTCATATTGGACCCATCATAACTTAGGTATGAGTCTTATCTCTCAAAGTGTAACTATCTATCGGGTCATCTTCTTTTCCTTGTGTTTTTATCTCTACTAAGATGCCTTTCCAAAAAACTTCTTAGGTTTTCCATCTAACTGAGTAGTATATTTTTGGATAAAACTCATGCTTAGACAACAACCTAATTCAATTCCTCATTATGGTATGGTGATGTAATAGTTTATAAAGATTAGGATTAAATATGATGACATATAGATAAAGGGATTCCTCATAACAGGCGCATATCTATAGAGTGATCCTATGTTGTTTTCCAAAATGTCAAATGGTAGTACACCATGATGTGTGGACTATGTGAAGCTAAATCTAGGGATGGTAAAGAATTAGTATCCTTTACCTAGGATTAATGATTTGATTGATCAATTATAGGGGGATTGATGGTTCTCCAATATTGATATTCATTTAGGATACCATTAGTTTTGAGCTTAAGAGATGGGTAATCCTAAGAATATTTTCAATATTATATATAGATTCATGAGTAACTTGTCATGCCTTTTTTATTAATGAATTCCTTCAAAGTGTTAATGGATCTCATGAACAAGATATTCCACCCATATGTCGACTCTTTTTTGTGGTATTTTTTATGATATCTTTATATATTCAATGACTTTTGAATTACATTCCATAAAACATGATATCGTGTGGAGTACACTCTAAGGGCATTAGAATTATAAAAAGATTTAAAAGTGTATCTTCTAGATCCGAGAGGTATGTTTACTTAGTCAGGTGATCTCTATGTCAGGAATTTCTATAGACCTAAAGAAGGTTGAAGTGGTGATGTCTTGGGCTGCCCCTAAAAAAATTACATTAGAAGTTTTCCCTGGTTCCATAGATACAGTCAATGGTTCATTCATGATTTACACCACATAGAAACAAAAATGATAGTTCTTATCGTGAAATGGGATAATTTTGAATGTATTGATCTGTGTAAGGAGGATTTTGTTTATATTAATAGAATATTGATGATAACTTTATTTTTTATTCTTATTGATCATGTGATTTGATACAAAGTGTGATATGATTCTTTAATTGTTGGTCTAGGAGCTATAATAATATAGATATATCACATAGTTTCTAATGGGTCATATCAGTAGTGACCTATTGAGTGTAACAATCCAATGTATGACATGGATTTAGAAGCTATGGTCCTTGCATAGAAATGTTGGTGACATTATCTATTTGGTAATAGGATTATTTTTTACACAGATGAAATATCCTTTGATATATATTCTCTTATAAGGATCTTAATTTGAGGTAATTGTTTGGGTAGAGTACCTCCAGACATTTGACATTGAGATGGCCTTTTTTCCAGGAAAAGGTCAAGTCTTTGTAGATTTCCTTAAAAAGAATAAATTGTAAATATAGGATCTAGGTGAGATGAAATCACTAGAGGAATGGTGGCTTATGATTTTGATATAAGAATGGATTATGGATTAATTTTGGGATCATGGAGTCATGAAATGTGTGACCTATATTTTCACATATTCTTTAGTGGACTAGGTGAATACTAGAAATGATTCAGATCCAGAGTGTGTAGTGATTTAATCATGATTGGAAAGTAATGGCCAAATTCTAGGATGGATAGTAGATGATGGTGATGAGATCAACATGTATAGAAGGATTATAGTTTCATCATCCTTGAGAGGGTAATTGATGAGAGAATATCATTATTTAAACTAGTAAATGTATCTAAGGTAAATAAAGATGTACCCTGAAATTCATATTCAATTATGGTTACCTAGTATGAAGACATACATCCTTAGTTTTATTTCATGATGACTTACCTATCATTGGTTAAAGGCTAAGCATCATAATATTGGTGTTTTCCTTCAAAAACAACCATTTTAGTTGTGGTAGTTGGATGATGTTCTGATAGACTTCATGAAGAGGTTTACTTGGACCCTAAGGAGTCATGATGTTGTTTGGGTAATAGTTGATAAGCTGCAAAAAATTACTTATTTATTTCTTGATCAGTGAGACAAATTCAGTGGATGTGATGAAAAAAATTATATTCTTACATAGAGTTCCAATGATAATTTCACCTGAATGATAAATGAGTTTTAAATTATAGATTTTGAAGATTTTATATAAGTATTTAGGTATTAAGATTAAACTGAGTATAACCAATCAATGAAAGATTGATGTTTAAACACAAATGATGATCCTGATATCGGAGGATATGTCTTGGTCATGAATCCATGAATTCTATAGTTTTTGGGATGATCAACTATTCTTGGTTGAATTCACATACAACAAAACAATTTAGGCTTCTATTCAGATGGAACCTTTTGAGGTTCTCTCTGTACATATGTGTTATATACCATTTTATTGGAATGAGGTAGGTGAGGTAACTATTTTGGAGATAATCATGGTACAAGAGACCTCTAATAGAGTGTCGATAATCTGAAATCGATCTACCACCACTCAAATTATGCATTGATCATATTACAACTAGATGATATAAACTTTGGAGTCCATTATTAATGACATAGTTTTCTTTTGGGTGACTCCTCGGTTAGGGCATCGACGATTGAAAAACAAAGAAAAATTGTCTCTAAAATTTATTGGATCATTTTAGATCTATGATCATATTGGGACTGTGGATTACTATTTGGGATATTAATCCTTTATACTGAGGTACAGACAATGTGTTTCACATGTCTCATCTTTCGAGGTACTTTATGGATCCTACCCTTGTGTTCGACTGTAAGGATATTGAGTTGGAGCCTCATGCATACATGGAACCTCCGGTGTGGATTATAGACCAATGTGAGAAGGTGGTATAGTGGGTGAAATGGCACTTTTTTGGATCCCATGGTGGCATAGAAATATCTAGGAAGAATATTGAGAGTGGGAGTCTGATATCCATGCTTAATGGCCTGATTTTTTCAAGAAAGATTTGAAGAGATTCTTCTCGAGGATGAGAAGTCTTTAGAGAGATGTATTGAAGTAGCCTTAGATTTTTAGTTTCATTACGAGTTATCAATATCTTATTTTGTTGGGTTTATGAGACATTAATTGTTTGGTTTGAGTTATTTGGTTTCATAGCTGGTTTTATATTTTTTGAGGCCTTTTTTGAGGTTCATAGTTGGCCTAAGACATGAAGATTCTCCAAGAAACCCTGTGTCTAGTGGTATAAGAACTTGGGGGGGGGGAGCACGATTAAGGTGAACTATTTTTCACAACATGTGGCCTCAAATAAAAAATCATGAAACATATTCTCATTTTCAAATGAACGGTTGAAATATGGTTTTATAAACCATGTGAAAAAACTGCATAGTTGCCAAGGAGAGGTAGAAAGCCATCACATGATTTTTTAAGGCATGGAAAACCTTGAAACCAAACCATGTGCATCAGATTCAATATTTCAAAAAAACTTTAACAATATTAATTTCCCATTTTGAACCATTACTAATTTTATTGATATCTCTATTTCACCTAGACTCACCACAACCCTTCCTTGTTAAATTTATTCCCTTATATTCTCTATTCCAGTGGATCCATGTGTAAATACCCCGATTCTAGTACCCCAAAATCAATGTTTACTTTATTATCGTGGAATAAAATAAAAGAAATCACATCCCAAATAACTGATTAGTTTATTAGACTTGGTAAACAAGATATATACTAGAATTACACATTATATTTAAAATCATAACCTAAAATATAGTATTTTCGTTGATAACATCATTATTCACTTTACCACATCCCTTCATATAAATCATAAAATGCTTTTTAACATTTTTGGGTTAGGAAACAAAAGAAAGTGGTGATATTAGATAATTAGTAATGATATGTATATAATAAAATATAAAAATCAATGAATAATATAAAAATAATAAATTATTATCAAGTAATTCCATATAAATAATCACATGAGCTAGAAAATCATCCATAGAGAGTAAATCAAATAATCACATGGACATCAATAGTAGAATTTAAAATGATGGAATGCATAATGATGGTCATCTAAAACATACCATTTTGTATGTAACACCCTAATATTGTAAAATAATAACCTTGTATTCAATAGCATATACAATATGAAACAACGATCTTAAACAACCAACAAAATTTATTTATTTAACTTTAATCTCTTCGATAGCTTGAAGAACATCCATCCCGGAGCCTAAATCAATCATAATATAGTATACCATTAAAAAATATCCATTAAATTAGTGGGTATGAATAATATTAACCAAATTATTAAAATTATGGTTATATTTTTGTTATCAGTAAAATAATAATCATTTAAAAGAAAACAAAATGGTTTCTGAAAAAACTGTATTTTTCTAAAAAACAGTTTAGTCATGCTTTACGCAGATAATTTATAATTATTTTTTACTAATTTTAGAAAATTTAATTAAAAGAATTATCTTAATTTTTTTAAATCACCATATAAATTTTTTTTCAGGGTGATTTTATTGGGATTTTTTGGAAAAGTTTCATTTTTCGATGACAAGTGAAAAATAAAGATTTTTATTAAGAAATGATTTTTCATTTAAATAATTTAAAAATTTATATTATATTTTAAATTAATTTTTAATTTATATTAGTTCAATTATTTTAAAATTTATATAATTTAGGTCATTGGAAAAAAATTTATTTAACTTTTAAATTAAAACCTTATATACGTATGAGAAGTTTCTCTTTGGAAACCCGCTTTGTCACCGCGTTTGTTGATATAATTTTAAATTATATTATCCCAAATCTGTGAATTTAATTTTAATAAAATGGATTAAATATTTTTAATCATATTAATTTATATTATCCAACATTTCCATCTTAATTTTTTACCATTATGAATAGTAAAATTAGAAGAAAATAATTACCATAGTTAAGGTAAAAATTGATTTACTGATGGTTAATTTAAACATATAAGGGTTTAAATGACCTATAAACTTTTTAAAAAAACTTTATGGATATTTTATTACCTTATAACCTATAATATTTTATAATGAACCATTTTGGTGTATTGTTTCATGACCTAAACATGGTTGTACTTGTTTCTTTTAAAAAAATCAATATGTGTCATCTCCCTCACTTATAAAAGTCCACCCCATCTTCTCCTCTGTTCACACATAAAAATACATTCAGTCAAGACAATACCAACCCAAATAACATCCTTAATCACATCCAAAAATCATAGAATTCTTTTTTATCATAAATTAATACTAGGATGGATTTCGTTGAAAACATAAAGAAGTTGTCCGATTAAGAGGCAACATTCTTAATTAAGCATTTTTATATTTTTTCTTCTTCCAAATCCTTAATAAATGATTAAAAATGATCATATAATAACAGAATTCTCTTAAATTTTTTTATATGTTATTATATTATTTTAGTGACCTATATCCATCTCCTATTCCATTAAATGAGAAATGAAACTATTGATCGTGTGTATAATAGATTGCCGCCTCATGAACTGTTGTAATTTTTTTCCATAAAAAACATTATAGAATAGATATAATGATGAATTTAACACATTTATATGATATTTATTATATTATTATATTTCATGAATTTTAATATCACATATACCTTATTATTTTCCATTCTTTTTAAAATACAATAATGTCACTCATGTGTACGACCGACTACAACCTCACGAAGCGATATGATTCATTTTTCACATACAATTTACATGGAAGTTAATAAGAATAAATTTAGATAATATATATATATATATATATATATTTATAATGATTATTTACAATTAATATATCACAGAATTCCTTACCTATTCATCGATTAAGGAAATGATAATGTTTCTCGTGTGTATGTACATCCTATTGTCTCTACAAAGAGATGTGATCCATTCTCCATTATCATATTTCAACAATGATTCCAAAAAAATATATAATGAACAAAAATTATATTTATAAAATTAATATCATTATATATATGATATAAAATTATATTACGCACAAGAACCAGAACATTCATGAAAAACATGCATGAGAAGAGAAGGCAGTTAACACCTGAAACAATAAAAATAATGAAATATGATTAACAAATGGGTGGTGAAATGTTATAAGGGGATCATATATGATATTATAAATATGTATATGGTTTTGGTATAAATTAATAACATACTTAAAACCATTATATAATATTTTAAAACATGTTCAACCAAAAGAAAGTATTAGGTAAGAGACTTCATCTCAATTTCCCTTCATTGAGGCATATTGTAATAATATGCACCAATTTTTTTGATATGGTGTACATGCTACGAGTTTGACATGTAATACCGTGATTCCTTAATAATTTATTGAATTTTAGGTTTCAATTTGAAATATTTTATCCTTGTGGATTCGATATAAAAGTTACCAATCGGTAACAAATTTAATAACTCAATTTCTTTTCATTGGGTACTTCTTCATTATCTTTGAAATTATAAGATTTTTTGTGTGATTAATTTTTATTATATTATGTTTTATATTAACTTATTTTATGTGTATTTACACTTGATACACATAATAAATTTATTATTTAATTATCACTTCAACTTTGTGATCTTTGTAATGGTTTGTTTCTGTAGAGACCCGAAGCTTGACGCACATGAACATTACATTACTTTTGCGGAATACTTAATACATAACAAAAATAGACACACAAGGACCGTAATAGTTTAGTGTCTTTAGAAACTTGGAACGTAATCTTCTAATCGTGGTGAAAGATCCTCAACATCTCCCATAACGATATTCCCCTTTTTTTCTTACCTAAAACCTTTCTTTATATCCTAGGGAAACGAAAACATAAAAAGGGTGATCTCAAATGCTCTGTAAGGGTAAGAATGGATAAAATAAAACATAACATATACATTTGAACTTAAAAACAAGAACATAATGTTTAAACATAAAAATCTTGAGCAATGACATAAAACATGGAAGTACGTATGGAATGGATCATAAAGAAACATTTAGAATGATAAAATATCATGGGAATAAAACATGTAATTGTGGCAACCATTAAGCACATGATATGATTTCCATATTCGCCAAGGCATTGCTCCCAATACCATATTAGTGGACAAAGTCGCTTTCTGAATCGAGTTCCCTCCTCATTCCAGTCCTGTATTACTGAACCGGTTTAACTTGTCGTTCTATCCATGTCAATCTCATGAGATATAAATATTTACCCAATGCATTGGAGGGAGATATAGGTCCCACCCATCTCATAATGAAATCATTCTTAATTGTGCCACAAAATAAACATACATAACCCAATAAATAAAATGGGTTTCATAAACATCATCCCATCATCAAATAATCCATAAAAAAGAAATGGATATCATTTCATAATAAAAAAAGTGAAACCATATAAATTAGAGAGACATGATACTTGAAACATACACATATGAAATAATGTCATCTTAGATGAAAAATGGTTTTGATAAAACACATGAAATTAATTCTTGAGGAAAATATCCTTTCTTCTTCAAAATCATTCTCTTTTCACAAAATTTCATGAAATTTTAAAAGAAAAGGATTTTGTTGAAAATAGTCATGAAATATTTTGGAGGAAGCTTCACAAAAATAAGGATTTATAAAACCGTAAAAATCCATTCGTGTCGTATAAGTTAAAAAAAATTCTTCTCGTACTTTTGCTGGAAAAGAAAAAAAGTACCTCGTAACGTAAACAAAATAAATATTCCTTACATACCATGTAGAAAAATTCAAAATGGTTAAAAAGGACTTCAAACATACATGAAAACACTTTTAAAAAATCATGTACAAGGATGATAGAAATAACCCCAGTAAATACTTACGAATAAGCAATCTCGGATAAAAATGAGATTTGCAAAATTATCCATTACCTTAGGTCCGATATGATTCGTACGTATCCAAAAATCATGTATAATGATTTAAATAATGTCATTGACTTATTAAATAATCATATTCATTGTTATTATATCATATATGGTTCACTTATGACTTTATATTACCCATTCTTTTGTAAATTCCATGTTAAAGAGTGTTTTGGGTAAAATTGTTTCCTTTGTCGTCCGTGTTTTGACTTTTAATTATTGATATGATTACTTAGATCATGATTACTTAATTATAGAATATAAAACATGATTTATATAAAATATATATTCATAATATACATATATTTAATAGATCGATATATGGAAAGAAATACACAGTTCATGGAGATGGTAGGCCGTATGTACGCATGAACGAAGTTTTCGTTTCCTTATTGAATTGAATGGAATTAAGTAGATGACATAAATATATACATAAATCCAGTAGCATTATTATGTCATATATTTTATGATTACTTATTATATATACTTTATAATCATTCTTGAATGGTTATCATGGAGAGTGAATCTCATCGCGTCGTGGAGACGGTATTCCGTACGTACGCACGAGCGATTATATCATTACCATGATCATCGAATTGTATTAAAGTGTATTTATAATATTAAAGAATCAAAATAACTTCAAAATAATCATATATATTCATTACATTCACCATTATACCCTTCCATGTAAGGTGGTGGTGGAAAATAGATTACCCCACGGCGTGGAGATGGTATTCCATACGTACGCACGGGCGGTGATTTTGTTTTCCGTAGGATGGATAGATGGTGAAATATGGTTGTTTCATAATTATAATAAAATATCAGTATATTAGTGATACTGATGTTATTACTTCATAATGAAACAAATAAAGAAGAAGAAGTTGAAGAAGAAATAAAATTGAAAGAATCGGTAACGGATATTACCTCTTCTTTGACACGCCTCTTTGAATACTCCTCTTAGGGTACTATAATGGATCTTTGAAGAATACCATGACCTCTAGGATGTTGCTATGGAAGTTGATAAGGGAAATGGGCAGGGTTTGGCCGAGATTAAAAGCTCAAATTGGTGTGAGTAAGAGAGGGAGGAGGTTCCCTTTTATAAGGGAGGGGAGGGGCACCTTTGGAAAAACTAAAAATATTATTTTATTATAAAGTCATATTCGGTTTTGAATAGCTCTAAATTAATTTATTTCGAAGCTAATGTGGGTATGGGTAGAAATTCTCTCATCCAATATAATTTAGACAAGTTTAGGTTCCTATTTTAACCTTATCATTTATATTTAACTTTAAGTTAGATAATTTTACTTTTACTGTGTCTTTTTGTGTTCTTACACTATAAGGTTAATAAAATTACTATAACATGCCAAACGAACACCAAGTTGGTTGTCATTAATATATATAATCTTATCTAAGTCATTTTTCCTAACCTTAGATTTTTAGGAATAAAATAACAACTAATAATATAATATTTGTTTTAAAAACTATTTTATGTCAATTTTGACACTATTTAGTAATTGATTTTTGTGAAAATCATAACAGAATTATTAGTTCTAAAAAAGTTACATAAATCAATACTAACATGTCATATTAACCTATAAAATTAGTCGAATTCATAAAAAGTTTCAAATTACATTTATTTGGGTATTTATAACATCAATCATGTCAATATTTCATTAATAAAATAATTACTAAATCATTTTTGTGTCATAAATAACTTAAATTATTTAATGTCTAAAAATTACAAATAAAATACCATTATTTAGGAAATATTGTTATCTTTCTAATGAATATTTATAGTAGAATTTATCTTATTTATAAACCTATATTAAAAATTATTTAGTTATTAAACTTTGATTTTAACTATTTTAACCCTTCTTTAAATAAATTAATAATAAATGTCCTAATCTAATCCATGTGGGCCTAAATGGTCATATGTTATTCCTAAGGTTGTTTTTGGTCGAATTACACTTATCCAATAGAATTAGGACATGTGTTAGGGTAATAATAATATCATTTTTACCCTTAATTACCATATTTACTTTTAACTGTGGTAAATAAAAATAAAAAGTTACTATTCACCACAAATTATTTTCATCTCATTGAACCACATTTTACTTACTGAAATCAACTGTATCTCTCAGATTTTTTAAATTACACTCACAGAAGTGGTAAAATTATGTTTTATGTAAATTTGTAAATTCTCCTAGGAGGTGGGTAAAAGACGGTGAAAAGTTCAATAAAATTTTTATACATCTAAAATTATTATAAAATGACTCCAATGAATTTCATTGAACTTATATAGGTATTATGTATCAATTTTTCCCTAAAATAAATTTAATTAAAATAAAAAATTATTTAAATAAAAAGTCGGTTTTTAAAAGTAACCCAGTGTTTTCACTATTCATCAAAAATTGAAAGTTTTCAGAAAAATACCAAAATTTCACCCTACGCTAATTTCGATATTCCGAATCCAAAAATGAAGTCCATTTTCAAAAATAAAATTTATAAAATTTCAAAAAGTGGGTATTAATATTCATAACGGCTAGTTTTAATAATATTTTAATATCATATCATTGTTTAGCGAATGTCGGTATTACGTATAACACACGCTATCGTGGAAGGTCACGCATGCGTGTAATGCAAGACAAGTAAGGGATGCGTGTTGTGCAAACTTCTTTTGGTGTAGCGTACAACACAAGACATTAATGAAATTAAAAATAATATTTTTTGTAAAATCTTGGGGTGTTACAGTTTCACTATCTCATTTAAATAAGGATTATCTATGCTTGAATTTCCATTGAAGGAAATCATTTCATCATTGGATAAAACAACATATAGTTTTATTATAATTTGGTTATTAATTATTTTTTCATGTAATAGTACGATTTTCCCACTCTTTAGTACTAAAAATGATTGAAAAAATATTTTTAATAAAATCTGACTTCATTTATCTCTTTGGTCGAAAAAAAATTTTCTTCTAAAACTTTTATAAAAAATATAAAAAATGTTTCTAAAAATACCCAAATGATTTTTATTGAAATTTTTACCCATGTTTTACTGTTTTCAAAATGTTTTTAAATGAATATTCATGTCTTTTTCAAAACATGTATTGATTGGATTTTACTAAAAATGTGGAAGGGATATTTGTTTTAATGTGTATGAAATATATTAATTTTCCCACCATTATGACCATTAAATGTTTAAAGATTACTTTAATGTTTTCAAATGTTATTTTAAAAATATTTTTTTACTTTTAGTTTTAAAAATATTTTCAAAGTAAAAAAGGATATTTTCCGCAAGAATGTTTTTAATGACATTTGTATGGTATTTATATTCGTCAATGATAACAACCCATTATTTTACATATAATAAATTTGGGATATATTGTTTTGATACTATAATTATTCATAAAATGGATGGTTTATGATAATTTTAACCAAGGATTGTATTTAAATTCATATTTCTGATTCATTTTTGTAGCCATTAACTTTCATGTGATAATTATACATTAAATTTTCCTTAAATATCCATATTATATATCATAGATATATTTATTTCATAAACTATATATCATTTATATATATTAGGTTATACATTGAAAGTTATTTTTTATCTAGGGAAATATTGATAAATCTATATACTTAACTCAATGTGGACATTTAATGATAAGATGCATTGTTCATTAATTAAATCTATTATGCAATAAAAAATGAATTATTTATACATGTAGTGGTGGGAGGGGCCAAGAATTATTTATCCACATGATGCATCAGTAGTATCATAAGTAAAATCATTAAGATATCATTAAATGGGGTTTAACCAATTATTTTGAACATTATTGTGAATAGTCTTGACAGTAGAAGTATAATTATGCATGAGATCATGAAATAAAATAATTAATAATTCTCGTTTTTAATAATTTAGTAATTATTATCCACGATATTTTCATAATGATATTATCTTTGGATTCATTTCATTCTCTATTTTTGATTTAATGGCATGTGTTTTTTGTTTTTACCTTTCCATATTGATTACACCTTTTCATTCATGATGATCATTCTATTTAAATGGAATTTGTGTTTAGTAATTTACCTTTCCATATTAATTATTATGTACCTATTCATGAAATTAAAGTTATTTAAATGGAATGTGTGTTAAGTTATTTACCTTTCCAGATTGATTATTCCATATCTAATTAGGACAGTAATGTTACTAATTAAATGGCATGTTTTTTCCATAAATTTACCTTTCTTTAAAGATTTTTCTTTAGTTACATGTGATAGCTTCTAATTTAATTAACCCTTACTAGTCATTTAATCTCACCTTATTTTGTTCCCTTTTCTAGGAATCTAGATTGATATTTAAGGGTATAATAGAAGAAATAATGACATTCTTGAAAAAAAAAGTTTTAATTTGTATATTCAAATGTAATATGGGAGTCCTGTATGTATCTAATTTACAAAGATTATTAAACTATTATGTCATTCATGAAAAAAAAATTTATATATTATTTCAATATAATAAATCAGACACTGACTCTAGGTTACTGGAGTCTGGGTCATTGTAGTTGGTATTAGAGAGTGTTTAATAGAAGCCTTGGGAACTAGATCTAAGAAAATATAGATTAAGGACTATAAACCTATTATAGACTTTGAGGATAAGTATAGAAGAACATCTTAATGTTTATTATGGTATATATTTTGTGGTTATTCATGAAAATTAATATATTTATAGATACTATAAGTGTATATGGTTCTAGAATATATGTGCCTAGGGGTAATAACTCAAAGATGGAGTGTTGGGATTGACTCGATCATTAACTAGTATATGATAATGAGCCTTACGGAACACCTGGTTTTCCACTCCTGGGGTATATTTTTCTGATAATTCACATTTTAATTACAAACCATTATAGAGGATTTGAAAAGATGATGATAATGAATCGACTCATTTAATATTAAGGCGTGTTAGATGAAAAATAAGGTATCATGATTTATACATCCTATAAATAATTATATGGGTTTCCACTTGATTATTAATGTTCATGCGATGCGTTGTAGTTTTAGTCAATGGATATAACCCAAAAAAACCATGTTAACATTTGATATAAAGGAAAATGTGGAGACTATAAGTAACCAAATGGCATGATGATTCAAGAGAATGATATCATGATTATTCTTAATAAGTTTTACTGAAACATGATTAACAACCTACAAATTAACCAACTCATGGAATCAATAAATAAAATAATGATGTAGTTTAATACGATCTCATGTGATGGAGGACATAGAGGAAAGAAGGCATAGTTTACTTCATGTTAGAAATTTTTAAAGATATACATAAAAAAGTTCCTCAAAGGTAGGGGAAAAATTTCTATGTTTGGAAAATAAGGGAATAAAGAAATGAAAATATAAAGAGAAATACAGAGTATAATAGAAGGAAATAATTTTCACCCAAGGGATCCATTTACGATTCTTTTCCTTAAATTTGGGAAACATTGGAATTATCCAATCCAATTTTCTCTTCAAAAGGATAGACCCTAGACCAATGAAACACTTGTGCTGAAGTAAAAAAGGGTTGATGTTTTTATAAATTTTGACTGAATAACTATGTTGTAGAATTTTTTTGTTACCAATGGTATTTTGGTTATAAGAATCATGAAACATCTAAGGATAGTTTTAATTTGGGAAGAATATATGTATCCAGGTATGATTAAATTTGTAGTTATGGATACCATCATGGGTTTATCAGTTTATGTTTGATCATAAGTTTAAATTCTTAAACACCACTTTTGAGAATTTGTGTGGTGGGAATATAACATTATTAAGGATATCTTTGGAAATCATTTATGGGAATAAAACCGATTGGTTTTGAATATGAACAAGTTATTTGAGGAAAGAATTTATTTACATTTTTTAGAATTAAGATTAATGTTATTGGAAACCTTTTTTTTATTTTTTATTTTATGTTTTATTAATTATGGGTCATAGTAATTTTGGAATGTTATAGTAATTATATTAATATAGTTTTAGAAAAAGGAAAACCTATATTCTGGGTGACAAACCATCACATCTGACAAGGCCACATGGATTGAACCCATAACTGATGTGTGATAAGGGTTTAACGCCTACCAATAACCTATGTGTTTTTCTGGTTAATATTTCATTTTTTACTTAAATGGTTTGGTGAATAAATATTAATGATGAACCAGTTTTATTAATATTGAGGTTTAGAGATTAATGAATAATATTGGATACCTTTTGCTAACCGTATTGGTTTTGGAAAATAGTTAAAGAGAATAGAAATAATTATCACTCTTTTATGGATATTAAAATCCATTAAAAGTGAATTATAGAGATTTAGGAATAAAAATTTCTTTTTTTGGAAATTCAATTCTTAGAGTAAGAGATGAATCATAAATTTATTAGGGCACAACCAAAGGATGAAATTGTGCATATGAAATAGAAATATAACATTTAAATATATTTAATTTTATTTTTAGATAGTAAAATATTTCCCCAACTTTATAAACAGGATCTTTAAAAAATAATTTATCATATTACCTTTATATATGATTAAAAAAATTTTATTTTAAATCATTATTGATTTAGGGTATTTAGGTCATCAACTTTCCATTGTTCATTCACTTTATTATGATCAATAACCTCTATCACTCGCTAAAATTATTTATGATTTTTTTCCATATCAATATATTAACTTTTCCCCAATTTTCTATTTATTGGAAATTTATTAATGTTTTATTTCATATGTATGTCATATTTCTATTTATATCTTATCAAGATAAAGTTTTATTAACCCTTTTAGGATGTGGGGTTCTCAATAATGGAGTTTCCAAATATCAAACCCTTGACTACCAAGATCATGTTCAAATTAGGATGACACAATTTATTTATTATGAGGATAATATAAAACCCTAATATTTTAGAATAATAACATTTTATTTGATAACATATGCGACACACAACACCAATATTAAACAAATCATAAAATATATTTGGTTAAATTTAATCTTTTCGATAGCTTATATACCACAAAAAACCCAAGAATAATTGAAACGTAATATATAATACTATTATAAAATAGACATTAAATCAGTGGGTATGAATACTAATTACTAAATTATAAAAATTAAGGTATTCTATTCATTTGAAATAAAATAAAAACCTTTTAAAAAATAAATGTTTTTTGAATAAATGAATTTTTCGAAAAACTGTTTAGTAGAGATTTACACAAATAATATACAAATAATTTTTACCACATATAGAAAATTTATTTTAAAAAATTAACTTAATGTTTTAAATAATCACATAAAATTTACTTAGGGTTATTTTTTCATTTTTTTATAAAATTTTCATTTTTCAATAAATAATGGAAAATACTTTCATAATTTAAAACCACATTTCAGTTTAAATAGTTTAAAATTTTTAATTATATTTTAATTTCTTTAGAGTAAACTTTTTTCAATTATATTAAAATTTAAATAACTTACTTTATTGGAATAAATTTAAAATTGAATTTTGATATTAAAACCTTCACACTTATAAAATGTTTTTCTTTGGAAACCCGCTTTTTCATCACGTCTATGAGTATAACATTAAATTTTATTCTACCAATTCAATGAATTTAATTTATACAAATGTATTAAATATTTAGAATAATAATAATTTATATTATCTAATAAGTTAAACTTATTTTTTTTAACATTATAAATAGTAAAAGATGTAAAAATTAGTTATCGCAATTACAGTAAAAATTGATTTACTAATGGTTTCAACTGGAAATATAAGTGTTAAAATGACAAAACAACTTCTCATAAACCCAATAAATGTATTTATTTAGACATTATAGCCTCTAAGGGTCGCTAATTATCCATTTTTTTAGGATTTTAGGATGATAAAAACATGGGTGTAATTGATGTTTTCAAGAATTCCATGTGTGCCCTTTTTACCACTTATAAAAGGTCGCACCTCTCCAGACCTATCCACACTTAAAAAGACATTTGTTTCATGAAATAACTAATAATATAAATTCTTTAATACCCTAAAAACATCTTATATCCCTATTTATATCATAAATCCAAACTATAATGGCTTTTGATGAAAACCTAATGAAGTTGTCTGAGGAAGAAGTTATGTTCTTAAATAAGTGTTTTTATTTTGATTATTATTCATCCTAATTAAAATATTATTAATCCATGATAATATAATATCCTAATTATATTAAATTAAATTATATTTTATTATGTTGTGTTCATGACCAATATCCATTTATTATTTTATAAAATGGGAAATAAAACCATCGATCGTGTGTACGGCAGACTACTGCCTCACAATCTGATGTAATTCGTTTTCCATCACCAAATTTAGAAGATGTATATAATTATATATTTAACACTTTTATATGATATTTATGATGTTATTATATTTATTAATTTTTAGTATGACATATACCTTCTTATATTCCATTCTCTTTAAAATATGATAATGCCGCTCGTGTGTACAATGAACGTTCGCCTCGTGGAGCGATGTGATTTTTTTCACATAAAATTTACATGGATGGTAATAAAGATAAATTTAGTTAATATATGTGATATATATTAAATTATATTTATTATTTATAATTAATATATCACACAATTTCTTACCCTTTCACCCATTAAGGAAATGATAATGTTGCTCATATGTACGTACAACCTACCGTCTCCACAAAGCGATGTGATCCATTCTCAATGTTCAAATTTAAATAATGATTATAAAAATTTATATAATGAAAAAAATATTTATAACCTTAATAAAATTATTTATATTATGGAACTATATAATATACAAAAGAACCAAAACTATCATGTCCAAACAGCTAGAGAAAACAAGGCAATTAACACCTAAAACAATGAAAATAATGAAATATTATTAACAAATGGGTGGTAAACTGGTATAAGGGGATCATATATGATGTTAAAAATATGTTATAGTTCATTTATAAATTAATAAAAATCTTAAAACTATTATACATCTTGTTTAAGTATGTTCAACGAAAAGGAATTGCGAGGTAAGAGCATTTATCTCAATTTACATTTATTGAGGCATATTGTAATTTTATGCACATAATTTATTTGATATGGTTTATATAATTCCCATTTGACTTGTAATATTATTATTAATTAATAATTTATTTTATTTTATGTTTTAATTAGAAATATTTCATCCAATGGGATTTTCCTTGAAATTTACCAAGTGGTAAACAATTCCACAACTCAATTTCTTTTCATTAGGGTATATTAATTCTTCATTTCCTTCGATATAATAGGATTATGTGTGTCATGAATTTTGATTAATTTTTTTTATTTACGATTTTTTATGTTTCTTTAAATTGGATACACATAATCAATATTATGGTTCATTATCACATCAATGTTACGATCTTTGTAAGGGTTTGTTTCATAATCTCATATTAATCGAGATTATTTATGAATGAATTCTCATTGAAGGAAATTATTTGATCATTATATAATAAACCATATTAATTTTATTACAATTTGATTATTCATTAATTTTTTATGTAATAGTACCATTTTCCCACTCTTTGGTACCTAATATGATTTAGAAAATGTTTTTAATAAAATTAAACTATATTCCTCTCATCAGTTGAAAATATTTTTTATTTCAAAAACATGTTTTCTAAAAATGTTTTAAAAAATGTTTAAAAATTATCGATATGATTTATTAAAAACATTTTTAATTTTTTTTGAATTTTTAATTTTTTTAAATTAATCTTCATGTTTTTTTCCAAACAAATCTTGTTTTGATTTTATAAAAAATGTAAAATAAATATTTTTTTAACGTGTACGATAATTATATAATTTATCACTTTCATGACAAATCAATTGTTAAAAGATTCTTTTATATGGTTCATTGTTTATTTTCAATGAAAATTATTTTCAAAATATTTTTCTAACTTTTATTTTTAAAAATATATTCTTAGTAAAAAAATATATTTTCTCCAATAATATTTTTCATGAAATTTTTATGGTATTTATATTGATCAATAATAGAAACCCTTTAAGTTACTAATACTAATCTGGGGATATGTGGTATTAATACCATTATTATTCATTATATTAATGTTTTATGATCATTTTGATCATGAGAAGTATTTACATTCACTTCATTGATTCATTTTTGTGGTGATCATCTTTCCCTTGAAATATTCACTTTCTTATGATCATTGAACTTTAAATTTCCCCTCATTATCCAAGTTATTTATCATGGATATATTTATTTATTAAACCTTATATCATTTTGACATATAATTTTATAAATTGAAATTTATTTGTTTATATTGGGAAATATTGATAAATTTATCTTCGTTACTCAGTACAGATATTTGATAATAAGAAAAATTATTCATGAATTCAATTAATTATGTTATATATTGAGAATTCTTTATAAATACAGAGATAAATGAGCCTTGAAATTATAGATCCTTTAGATGCATTATTAGTCTCATGAGGTAAAATAGTAATCTATAATTATATGGTTTTTTACCCATAGTTCTAAAATATCTTGTAAAATGTTTTAATGTTATAGGTATTATGATGCCTTAGACCATTACATACAATAATTAATAATTTCATTCATTAAGAAATAACTTATTATTATCCCTGATAATTTTTAAATGATATTATCTCTGTATGCATTTAATTCTCATTTATTGATTAAATGACATGAGTTTTTTTAGTTATTTAAGTTTTTATATTGATTAGTCCTTATCTATTCATGATAGTCATGTTATTAAAATGGATTGTGTTTTTAGTTATTTAAAATTACATATTTACTATTCCTTATCTATTCATGATAGTTATGTTATTTAAATGGAATGTCTGTTTAGTTATTTACCTTACCATATAGATTATTCCTTATCTAATCATGATAGTAAAGTTATTTATTAAATGGAATCTGTGTTCAGAAATTTACATTTCCATATTGATTATATCATATTGATTTTTTTTCATTTACTAATAATAACTTTTTATTTACAGAAATCTTACTGAGAATTTGAGATTACACTTTCTTTTTCATTTCCTAGTAATTATGGAAGTGTATTGTGAATTATATGCAAGGATATTCTAGACGTAATAATGATATTATCAACTAAAATTAAGATGTAATTTGTTTACTCAAATATAATATGAGAATAATGTATGTATATAGTTTAACAATATTCCAAGACTATTCAGTACTTTATGATATAATTTGTTGTATCTTATATCAATGTAATAAATTAGACACAAAATTTTGGTTATTGTAGTCATGGTCATTATAGAAGGATATGCCGTGAAATTTGAATATAAATGGGAAAGACCTCAACCAAACCCTAGTATAGTTTGTCTAATGAAAACTACCAATGTATTGTGGGGATATAGAGGGACCCACCTTCAAATTATTTAGTATAATACATTCCTCGTATGAATAAATAATATAACTGAATCAATATGCCTTAATAATAAATAACTGTCCATTTTGGAAGAACTATGATATGGATTGTTAATACATTCCCCCATTCAAAAGGTTAATAAACCATTTTATAAAATATGGTGGATGGTATAATTAAGGTGTATACTTAATATAAGATTCAAAAATGGATTTTTAAAAACATGAAAATACTTTAAAATTTTCATAGGAAAAATTCTTGAGGTAAAAACCCTCTCTACATTGAAAATCACTTTTTAAAATCTCAAAACTACACATATAATAAAGAAATCATTTTCTCTGAAATGATCCTTGTAAAACTGTAAGGAAATCTTCAAATCATTGAGGATTCGTGACAGTGGGAAATTATTTTCATGTCATATAAGATTAAAAACATCCTTTCACTATAAGCTATTTTCATTTTCAAATAAAACACTTTACGGTTTGGTGAGAACATTGTAAGGAAAATAACCGACAATAAAGTCAGGGTACCCCCACAAAGATCCTCCATTATAGGAATGATTCTATTAGACCTCATGACCACTGCATACACTAATCAATGAGCCACTAAAATGTCCCATCTAACCATGTTTCATTCTAACACACCACATCACTCGTCATTCCCCAGGACACAAAACACTATAACACCCCCGACATGATAATAGAAACAACCATGGATGCCTACAAGTCACCAAAGACATCCAAAACTAACACTACAATATCTTGAACATGCTATCCACAAAAAATAACCATAATCCCAAATATTTGGACCACTATCACAAGATCTAACAACCCCATTACAAATTACCATGGAAATCATCGAACCTAACCAGAGTGGGGTTGTGTGAAGAGGAAGAAGATAGAAGGGCTAAGGATAACCCGCTATGCATCAGAACCATTGAGGCCAACTCCAAATTCCAATACAAAGATGATTCAAATGATAACTTGGAATCCACCACACAATCGAGAAATATATTAACCACAAACAAAAAACCCCAATAAAAACCACCATTAAAAAAGACATCCACAACCCAAGTCATCAAGGATGTGATTCAACTAGACCGAAGTGGAGACTAGATAGAGGTATTTGGGAGAAATGGTAGAGGGTACTAGGTAACAATGGAACTAATCCAGTGAGATAGAACATGGAAATCAGTCTACAATAAGGAAAAAAAATTAGAAAATAGAACCTACGATAAAACAATTGGAGGATATTGAACGATTATGAAGGATTATTTGATAGTGCTCCTGAACATGGAACCACAAGTCTGCCAAATTGATAGGCATTCTATGCATAAAGAAAACTACCAATAGTGAATGAGAGACAAGGGTCTATTAGAGTTGGACAAATAGTAAAAGAGGTTGTAGTGGGGGAATGAACAACGATTGAAAACATGTTTCATAATATGAGGGTGAATGACGATAAAAACATAATTAATAGAGATTAAGAGATGATGAAAACTCAAGAAATGATGGGTCCTCTAAGTTTAACACCACACTGTTCCATCAAAGCCATTTGACCAAACCATCAACAATGACATGGCTAGGAACAAGAAGGCGATTAGGTGAAAAGTGGGGAAGTAGAGTGGAGGTAGGGAAACCCTAAACCATTGATAATAGATATCCCTATAGACTAAATCACCACTATTATACTCCTTCCAAACACACTGACACAAAAAACATTCCTTTCAAACTTTTTAAAGAAAAGTCAAGAAGTACCTCATTTGGATAACGATATGAAGATTCTTTTTTAAAAATTTTTTAAATACCAATTAATTGGAAAAAGACATAAAAAACATAGAGTAATAGTAAAAAACTATAATAACATATTATAAAACATATACATGGTATAAATATATTCCTTGACTGATAATTAAAAAATAAATAATCCTGAATAAGGATGAGATTGTGAAATAAACCCTTAACACTTTGGTAACTTCATAATCATAAGCACCATGAAAGATAAAATTCAAATGAAATTTTAAATACCATTAATATAATTATATTCATGATATAAAATATTATAGGGTATTAAATACACCATTGAAAATAAATAAGTGGTGAATATGATATATATCCTACAAAAGTAAAATTTAGATGAGAATACCATAACTTAGGTTCGACTTCCTTCGTACGTGTTCAAAAATCCTATATAATATATATTTATATATATATATTATAAACATATTCCATAATAATAATAATATATATATCATACCATTTATTATTTACGTATAACCTTTTATCAATTGTTTATTAACAACTTTTTTATAAAAACATTGTTCTAGGTGATAATTGAGGGTCATTTTTTATGTATGTTTTGATTTAGTAGTTCTGATCCTTGTTCATTTATTATGGTTACATCATCTCCAGAATATTATTCATGGAATAAATATCATATATATATATATATATATTAAGTATATAGATATTTTTAGTCACCCATAAAAATAGGGATAGAAAAATGAGTTACACTATAAATGAAGATAATAGGTTGTACGTACGCATGAATGCTATTTTCATTTATCAACGTATCTAATGAAATAATGGTAAAGAATAATTAAATTTATACAATAACTATTAACTATTGTATATATATATCATATATATTCATTATTTTTATATTAATAGTCTTCCATTTAAAGTGGGGGTGAAAAAATAATTATACCGCTCTGTGGAGACAACAATCCGTATGTACGCATGAACAATATTCCAAATTTTTGTTGGATTTAAAACAGAAGAATTATGGTTGTAACATAACCATAATAAAATAACATTTTACTTATGTTACTGGATTTATTTTTTTATGATCATTGCAATATATGAATAGAAAGTAGAAGAAGAAATAAACATGAAAGAGTTGGTAAATACGATTACCTCTTCTTCTTTAAACTCTTTTTAGATATCTTGTCAAGGGACCTAGGGTTTCTATTTTGTAAGATAAAGACCCTTAAAAAATTATACCATTATTTTTATAAGATTAATGGAAATATTTTTGTTGGTATATATTTCTGAAAGTGGTAAAAATAAGTAATGGTGGAGGTTCCCCTTCATAATCGAGGTGAGGGGTACTTTTGAAGTTTATAAAAATAATAAATAAATATAAATTATTTATTATGTAGAAATGGATCCATATAGATATAATTAGAATAAAATATTGAGATAAGTTGAAAAATATTCATCCAACAAAATTTGGATAAGTTTTAGATATGTTTTCACCATTATCGTTTATTTGTAATCTCCCGTAAACCCATTTGGAAATTACTATACTAGTAAAATGTTTTAATCTATATGTGTTAATAATGTTACTAAAATAATAAAAAAAGACTCATAAATCGACCAAGGTATATTTATTTAACGATATATAATTCATTTGGTCAAATATATTATTTTTATGAATTTTGAATCATTTAATAAAACATTATTTTCATAAAATATTAATAATATCAATTTGTGAACTATTCATTTAGCTTGATTTTAATAACATCAAGAAAACAATGTAATTAAAATAATTACTACATAAACATTATGTAAGCATTTAAGGTAATTATTTATTCTCTAGAAATTAAAAAAATTAACATGATGAATATAACTAATTTACTATCTTTATAATGTTATTTATAATACACCATATATTTTTTTATCCCTATGTTAAATGTAGTATAGTTATTAAAATCTAGAGTGTGACATTTTTTACTTTTCTTTACATAGAATATTATAAATGACATAATCTCATAAAATGTTAAAAAGGTCATATATCCGAATATTTGATGATTTTGGACTGATTTTACTCATCCAATAAAATTTATGCAACTATTTTGGGTTATTTTTTAGTCCTTATTATTTTATTTTAAACCTTAATTACTCGATTTCTCATTTATTGTGGTAACAATAATTACTATGGTCACTATTCATAATGATAAAAATAAAAGGGTGATATTTATCCAATTTGGAACTACTGATTACAATTATATAATCCATATTTAAATATTCAATTCATGTAAGTTGATGAAATTAATTTAATATTAAAATAGAAAATGCAACAGAGAGTAGTTTTTCAGAATTACACATTCTTTAGTATAAAAATATTTTTAAACAAAATTAAATAATAAAAATGATTCAAATTAATTTAATTTGATTATAATGAATTTTTAATATATAATATTACATTAAAATAATTTTAAAATAAAATTGGACTATGTAAATGCTTAAAACAAAAATATAGTTTTCAATGAAAAAATGTATTTCTCACTATTCAGTGGAAAATCAATATTTTCAGAGAAATACCAAAAAATAAATATAAGATAATTTTGATATGAATAATTATAAAATTATATTAATTTTATAATATAATGTTTCTAAAATTTCCCAAATATAATGATAATATTACCTCATAAAATGTAATAAATTTCATTTATGAAGAAAACGTATTATTGATGAATAAATTGATTTTACTAAAAATTCAGTGCTTATTTCCTAATATATAACCAATACATTTTTCTTGAGAAGGAAATATATATATTTCATAATATTGGTAATCATATTCATAACCTCCAATTGAACAACTAATTTATAATGATCATATTTTAATAATAATATTTCTCAGTTTGTTGAATGTTGGTTTCCATGTTTTATATGCTATCAAATATAGTGTTTAAAAAAATAAAATTTTCATGACCTGAAATATATCAAATATATTTAATTTTTTGAAAAAATTAAAAATAAAATAAAATCATGGGGTTCTACATTATCCCCCTTCTATAAATTGCATCCTCACAATTTTGGCTTGTGGTTGAAAATCAAGGGTATGAAATTTGAAAATTCTTTTGTGGTAAACCCACATTGAAAAAAGGGTTCATAAAAGTTCCTCTTTAAAATAGAAAAACTGAAGTATGATGGTCACCAAAAAACTATGTTACAAAATTAGATAATATCAATGTGAAGTGGAAATATGGATATGGAAGAGAAACTTAACACCCATGATTAATAGAGAGTGGTAGGGAACATATTCATGGGAATGTTAAACACCAAAAAAAATCTGTGATGGGTTAAAAGAAAATTGATACATTGATAAAAAAAGTAAATATGAAACATTTTTAATCAATGTCCTTTTCTGAAATTTGATTGATTATTTTTTCTATCCATAGAAATAACCCATTAAAATAAAAGTACTTTATTTCTTTCCATGTCATAAAAAATCTCATCCTTTAGTTGTGCTTAAATAAATTTTTAACTTTATAACCTTTTCCAAGAAATGGTTATGATGTATGTATTTTTTTATTCTAAAATCACTGAAAAGTATTTTAACAAATTAAAAAAATCTATAAGTCATTTCTCCAGCTTCTGAACATTTACAAAAATCATAATAGTTAACACAAGTTATCCATTAACACCCAAATTTCAACTTAATCTGTTCCATAAATTTTTAACCTTAAAGAAACTCCAAATTATGTATTACCAAATTAAAAACTAAAAAATAAGGTCATTAAATTTCAACTTAACTTTAGTTACCAAAATGGCATAAATAATATCATACTGAAACATAAAAAATATTTCAATACCTAGATCATATATTCTTTTCTAAACATGGTGATCACCGTAAAACATTATTTAAAACATGAAAGATTTTAGAAATTAACTATCTCGTTATAAATTCTCAGATCATCAAATATTTTCCAAAAATCTGAAAGTGCAGTAAACTCCATTATAAATCAAATAACTAACTATTTTTTAAGGTCGTGAATACTATCCCATTTTCTTTTTGAATTTAAATCTTCACATAATCCCCACTACAAAATTTTAACTTAAAAAAATTAAAATATTACGATATTTCTTTCCATTATTCACGTATTCTATAAAAATATAACCTTACCAATAAATCAGTTTTCTTTTTTATCTATATTGTTCAACATATTCTTTCAAATTATTAATAGAAACATTATTGGATTATACTAATTATATTTTTCATTATACTTATAATTAGAATTTCCTGGATAAAATAATTCTATAACACAATTATTGAATCCAAATACACAAATACTTCAATCATTCCACAATAGAAGTAACAATAGCATAAGGATAACCTTGATCCCATAGTTTCTTCTAAGTTATGTTCTCTTGATGCCTAGGTTATTAATTTGTGTGGTTTCTTATATCCTTTTATTTAAAACATTTGACATTAAGGATTTATGTAACCTTGAATTCACATGTCTGCTAGAGTTTCAAACCACACCTAAAGAAAACACCCATTCATTTTAATCATCTGCTCATACGTTTCTTTCCATAATATTAATAAGTGGGAAGATCTTTCTTTCCCTTCTTCCCCTTATCCATTTTTTCTAACATCCTATTATTCCCTTTCTTTCCTTTTAATACCTAATAATTGGTTAATTATTTCTCTATATTTATAACACTTGATACTATATCCTCAAATGATGATAATTTTTAGGATACTAGTTGTATTTAATGGAATGACACAACCCATAAAATAATTGATCAATATTTCTAGTTGGATTACATACATACCTTGCAAAAAACCTTGATAACCTTGTAATGTTGGGTTCATACTTAAAAATATTTTCTTATTTCTTTAATTTGAGACTCAAGAACTATCTCTCTATATTTGATCATTGTTCATGAGGAAAATGTTTTTCCAAGAAGTGTCCCTTAAAATTATTACTTTCTATGATTTCTATTTCATTATCATCCTTAGCTTTTTAAATAAATGTACACAATTTATTTGTATCCCCTAATAGAAAATGAACTTCAATGACAACCTTATCCCTTTCATTACATCCCAAAGTGAGAAATGTATTTTCTGTGAAAATTATCCTTTTCTTAACTACAAATTGAATCACAGTTTCATTGAATGATTGAGGTTTCTAATGCATGAAGCAGTCAAAAAAATTTCTACCACATTGTGGATCAGTAGGATGCTCCATATAGTAATGTTTATTGGTCATAACCTATGTTTTCTTCTTAAAAATAGTTATAATTTTTTTATCTCCAGCTATATATGTAGCTCTGACTTCATTATCTTTCTCATGAGAGAAATACCTACATAGATTACTTGAATTGATACCATTTCCATTTATTATTCTAGTTTCAATTTTAAAACAATGTAATATACTAATTAGATCATAACATTATGAAACATAATATATAATTTTAAAAATAGTGATGCATTTAATATGAATTTAAATTTTTTATATATAACTAATCTCAAAATTATAAGATTTGTTGCTTTGGTAATATTCTCAATGTTCTTTATGGGTTTACATTTCCATAATATATGTTTTCCTAAATCAAGTCACAAAACGATTCTACAGAACTTTAAATCATACCAAATGTAAAGACCCTAATTATAGTAGCTAAACATTATTGTTTACTTTATTATCGTGGCATAAGAAACAAGAAATCAAATTCAAATGGAATGAATAGTTTAGTAGTCATGGTAAAATAAATATATACTAGAATTACACATTACATTTGAAAACATAAAACACAATATATTATTTTCTTTTATAACACGATTATTTATTTATAAAATCCCAAAATATCAATAATAAAGCACTTCCTAGCATCATGTAGATAAGAAAAAATGAAATGAGTGAGCTGAGATACTTAGTAAGGTTATGCGTATAAAAAAAGCTAAAATGTATGAATAATATGAAAGTAACAAATGTTGATCAAGTAATGACATATAAATAATCCCATGATCTTGAAACTCATCCATGTATAGGACATTTAATAACCACATGGACATAAATAAATGAATTCATATTGAGTAATGAACAATGTCGGACATCTGAAATATAACGTCAAAGCCTTGGCCATGACATCTGAAATAAATGTGTAAGGCCTCAGAAAAAACCCTGTCTAGTTTATCTCATGAGACTTATAGATGAATCAAGGGACTATACCTAGACTCACACATCACATACTAAATCCAATTCAATCATCATATTAATAAATCAGAGAATTGAATCAACATGCCATAACAGTGAATAACTATCCATATTGTAAGAATTATCATACAAAAAGTCAATAATTTACTAAAGTAAAAATGATCATAATCGACCCAAGTAAATATGATATATGGTATCATTAAATTATTTCCTCATAATAATAATGAAAAAAGGATTTTGACATAGATGAAAATACTTTAAAAAGTTCATAGAAAAATTTCCCGAGGTAAATAACCTTTATACTTTGAAAATCGCTTTTAGAAATAAAACAATTGTGAAAATATTAAAGAAATAGTTTTATTTGAAAAAAATAGTAAAATTGTAAAGGAAGGATCAAATTATTGAGGCATAATGAAAGTGTTAAATTCTTTGCACGCTGTATAATTTAATAATAACATTCCTTTCACAATTTCATAAGAGAATTCAAAACTACCTATTTCAGAAAATTAAAAGAGGATTACTTTTAAAACATTTAAAAGAAATTCAAACATGATAAAAAATGAATTTAAATAATAATTAGAGAATATTTAAAGATAAATAATTTTTTTGAGAAAACAAGGATATGGAAGAGAAATATTCCTCATTTGAGGCTTAAAAAATAAACAGTCTCAAAAAATGATGGATTGTGAAATAAACCCTTACCACTTTGGTAACTTTTTAATCATAAGAACCATTAATGGTATAACTTAAAATAAACATTAAATTTCATAAAGATAAATATATTCATGATATAATATATTTTAGGGGATGTAAATTCACCATAAAAATAAATAAGTGGTGAATATGAAATATATACCACACAAGTAAAATTGAGATAAGAAACCCTTACCTCAAATATGAATTCATTCTTACGTGTTTGAATATCCAATATAATAAATATATAATTATTATATATATATATATATATATATTAAATAACCATTATCACACACACTAACACACACACACATATATATATATTATACCATTTGTGATATATGTATAATCTTTAATCACTTATTTATTAATAATTATTTATTAAAAATTTATTCTGGGAAAAAACTACTATGTTTTTCATTTATGATTTGATTCGATGGTTAAATTAATTATAATTTTATTATAGTAACAAAATATCTAGACTATTATTATTTTTATAAATATATTATATTTTTAATATATATATATTGAGTCATCCATAAATATAGGGATAAAAAATGAGTTACACTATTCATGGAGATGGTAGTTCGTATGTACTCATGAATACTGTTTGAATTTTTCAATAGATGTAAAGAAATAATTATAAAGAATAAATAACCTTCATAGAATCATTATAAATTAATATATATATATATCTTATATATTCATTAGTACCAAATTTATAATCATCCAAGTAAAGCAGTGATGAAAAATAACTTACACCGCTACGTGCAGACAATAAGCCGTACGTATGCACAAGTGATGTTTTCTCTTTTCATAGGATGGAAAAAATATGGAATATTGTTATAATATAATAATAATATAATATAATTATATTTATGATACATGATATATTATATTACGACAGTTACAATACATGAATAAGAAGTATAAGAATAAATAAATTTGAATGAGCTAGTAAATATGATTACCTCTTCTTCAGTGAAGCCACAATAGATATATTATTATGGTACATAGGGTTTTATATTACTGAATGACCATAACCTTGATAACTTGTATAAGTATTTTAATAAGATTAATGGTGTTACATCCTAACCCCAGAATCCCAGAGTGGGTGCATTACTTATTACATCAGAATGGTTAATAGGAATGAAATCCTGAAGAAAATAAAATACGTAAAGTTAAGGGTGATGAACCCAAACCTTTTTTTCAGGTATATGACCCTTGTTTGATTCCTTTCATGGTTATAATGTTAAGGGTGATGAATGGGAGATCCGGAAGAACTTTGAATGATGTTTTGTGGCAAAGGGGAAGTCGCACGGGCGACGCACGGTTTTTCTAACCATGCAGCCAAACCGTGCGTGGAGGGTCTGTCGAGGCAGTGGCTAACGCACGGTTAGTGCATGGTTTATCTAACCGTGCAGCCAAACCGTGTGTGGAGGGTTTTCCGAGTCAGTGACTAACACACATTTAGCGCATGGTTTGTCTAAATGTGCGAGCAAACTGTGTGGGCACTTAAGTGAGATCCTAAAAAAGTGGATCTCACAGATTTTTGCCTCTAAGTGGCTCATTTTTACTCTTAAGAGGCCATAACTCAGGATTTTTCTTCTCCTAAGCTCAAACAAGGTTCTCCCATTGATCCAGAATAGACTCGAAGGCTTATCTGGGAGAATTGAAGTCGTATTCTTGAGGTATGTAGACGTTCTTCTTCGTTATTGTTCGGTTTCATAGATCTACTTAGATCTACTTCTCCTCTTCTCTCGGTTTCATAGATCTATGCCTGTTATGGGTAGATCTATGTGTGTGGATGACAAGTTTGATGATTTTTGGTCTTGGTCTTGTTAGGAGAAGAGATCTAAGGTGGTTTCTTAGAGAATCATCCCGGTTTTCTTGTGCATTTTTTGTTTGTGGGGGTTTTCATCAAAACCTTTGAGGTTAGTGGTTTGTGCCTTTCAGTTAAAAGTCATTGAATGTTTTGTGAAAATTCCATGAATACCCTTGAACGGGGTATTGCATGTTTACCATTTTAGCCTTTTTGTTTCATTCTTTTCATATATGGTAGAGTAGAGGATATTGTTTTTGAATAGGCTGAATTGTTGTGCTTTGGATGTTTTTCCCATGCATGTTTTCTTGTTTTGACCTTTGGGTCTTGTTTGCCATTAGGCATCTATTTACTTTCATTGCCTAGTATTGTAGGATGGTATGAATGTAGTTATAAAGTGCTGATATACCATAGAATGCTAGCCAAGTAGTTCTTGAGGTTTACCATTGATGTTACACACACTATACTTCTTTGACTTACACTGGTTCATGAGAACCTAGTGTAGTAGACCACAGGGAGAATGGACGTAAGGGATTCTCCAGAGAGTCTTTATAATTTTATGATGTGAGACCATACATGGAATTGAAGTCGAGTGCTTCCTCCGAGTGTCTGTAGTTCCTCGATGTGGGCCACGGGGGGATTGAGACATTGAGTGCTTCCCCAGAGTGTCTTTAGTACGATATGAGACTATAAGGGGAATTGACATTTAGTGCTTCCCAAGAGAGTCTATTCTAAAGCTGAACTATAGGGGTGAGACTGTGTGTGCCTCCCAGAGGGTTGCTAGTACATGTTGGTTAAACCATAGGGGTTAAGCTGTGAGAACTACCCAGAGAGTTACCTGTTTGTTTCTACATGATTGAGTAGCTGATTAATTGTTTTTGAATTAAATGTTTGAAGCAGTAGATTGTTTTTTGTTGAATACATTCATTATTTGCTACATTTTGTACTTTTACGTGCCATATATTCACTGACTGTTAGGCATAGATCTTGTGGTGATTTTTTACTAGGATTTAGTCTCACACCCTGTTTGGGCCATTATTTTGGTCCCAAACAGATTATATTGTTGTAGGTATATAAATGGGAAAGCACACTTTGACTTTAAGTCATTTATGGCATTGGAGATGGAGAGAATAGGACCAAGATAGGCTTGCAATGATGATGAGTTGCTTATCTATTTTCCTTTTTTATTTTGGTTTATTAATATATTCAGAATTGTGACTTGTTTGGCTGCTTTCCTGGACATATATATATATATATCATGCATCTTTATATATATATGTGCTCTATTTTTTTACAATTTTAGTCATTAGTTGCTTACTCTTGTATGGATGTTTACTACTTCTGGTATTGCTTTTGTTTATATTTCATGGTTTACTCTGCCAGTGAGGGAATAGTTTCCCACTACCACACCCAAGGTCGTCGCTACTAGTCGGCAGCCTCTGGCATTCAGGGAAATGCACTTGAGGCCATGTAACATCCCAGTTCCGGAAGCCTCTGTGAGGCCACAGGGGGAATTGACCTTGAGTGCTTCCTTAGAGTGCTTGTAGTTCCTCGATGTGGGCCACAGGGGAAATGAGACGTTCAATGCTTCCCCAGAGTTCCTTTAGTACAATAAGAGACTATAGGGGTAATTGGTGGTGAGTGCTTCCCCAAAGAGTCTATTCTTTAGCTGAACTAGAGGGGTGGGACTATGTGTTCCTCCTAGAGGGTTTCTAGTACTTGTTGGTTGAACCATAGGGGTTAGGCTGTGAGAACTACCGAGAGGGTTACCTGTTTGTTTCTACTTTCTTGAGCATCTGGTTGCTTGTTTGTGAATTAAATTCTTGAAACTGTTTATTGTTTTCAATTGAATACTATCCTTGTTTGCTAGTTTCTGTACTTTTACCTTCCATATATTCAATGACTATTAGGCAAAGATCTTATGGTGGTTTCCTACTGGGATTTTTTCTCACACCCTGTTTGGGTCATGCTTTTGGGCCCAAACAGATTATATTACTGCAAGTATAGGCAAGGGGAAGTGCCCTTCAACATCAGGTACTTGATTGCATTGGAGCTAGAGAGAATTGGACCAAGTTGAGGCTTATGATGCTGAGGAGTTTCTTATATGCTTTCCTTTTTAACTTTGGTTTAGTACTTTATTCAACATTGTGACTTGTTTGGCAGCTTTCCTAGACATATATGTATCATGCATCTTTATATATATATGCTCTATTTGTTTACACTTGTAGTATTTTGTTGTTTACTCTTGTATGGATGTTTACTGCTTCTGCTATTGATTTAGTTTATCTTCGGCTGTTTACTCTTCCAATGAGGGCATAGTTTTCCCACTACCACACCAAAGGTCCTCGTTGCTAGTTGGCAGCCTCTGACGTTCGGGGAAATGCGCTTGAGGCCATGTGACCAACCAGGTACTGGAGGCCTCTAGGTGGCTTCCTGAATCAGTACTCTACAAAATGGTATTAGAGGGTTTCATTTCTCTTGATTTACTATTTGGAGCCTATATCAAGGGATAGGATGGAATAGGTACTTGGTTATAAGTTGTTCCTGGGAGTAGCTAACCTGTGTACAAGGAAAAGCCATACTACCTCGTTTATTGCAATTTTACTACTTTTCAATTTTACAAATAAGTTGATTTCACCGTTGGGTGATTCACATGTTTTGTGTTGTTACTGTTGTTGATATTGCCGTTCTCTTTCTTTCACAACCCGATGAGATGAGGGAAGTCCATCCCATGCATCATATAAGAACTTGTTATAATTCACATGTCATGCATTCTTTCCATGCCATCTAGGATGCATTAGCAACTGCACGTTGTTGTGAAAGATGTTGTGTACAATATGCATGGTTTTGTGATAGATGCCTTGATAAAAATACCTTCTGTTTGATAGGGTATTGTTTGTGAAGGATTTATTTGAATGAACAAAAAATTTTGGTTCTTGAGGTGTTATGGGCCCTCATGGACCAAAACATGGTGGATTATCACCTTGTCTTTGCTTGTTTTTAACATTTGTAAGATTCCATGATCTGATTCATGGGGAGTATGGGCCCTCACAGATCAGAATTTGGAAATTTCAATGTTTGCTTCAGTGTTTCTCTGGGACCTGGAGTAGTTTCTAAGGCATACTATCTAGAAAAACCTTGAATTCATGCCATGTGGTTTTGACTAAATTACTTGTGTTCTTCTGTTTGGGAAGAAACTGTCTTTCTCTTTACATGACGTGTACTTTTATGTTCCATCCCCTGTCAAGATCGATCTGAGGTGTGTGTTTTAACTTGCAGAGTCATGCCACCAAGACATCCTCTAGTTGTACACCAGCCACAAGGCGGTGATTAGACACCATATATGGCTGATTAGGGATCTCCTGGAGATCCTCCTACTATGCCAGCCTTGGCACCCGTAGTTATACCAGTTGAAGGTGACGATGCGCAGATTCGGGAAGGGTTTCCAATGATGATGCAGACCTTATAGGGTGAACCGCCTCCTGCCTCATCCATGGCAGACTTGACGTGTATTTTCCAGTAGTAGCATCCTCCCACCTTCACAGGGGAAGGAGGACCTCAGGCTGTAGATCCATAGCTAGAAGCCATTCTGACTAACTTCGAGCATCTGGAGATGCCTCCATAAAGGTGGGCTAGGATCACTACTTATATGCTTTGAGACTCTACCAAGTGGTGGTGGGATGTGATCTCACAGGCAGGTCATCACCAGGTTATGGCGTGGGAGGAGTTTTAGTGTGTATTTTATGACTACTTCTATCTGGAGACCTTGAGGGCCGATCGAGCCTGGGAGTTCATGAGTCTAGAATAGGTTACTCTTTTAGTTATAGAGTATTCCTCTCATTTCACTGAGCTTCAACGTTTCACACCCCTCAAGGGCGGAGACGGGGTTTTCTTGTCAAGGATGTTTGCAGATAGTCTCAGACAGGAGATTTGCTTGTAGGTGAATATCTACAGGTTGACTTTCATAGCTTCCATCATCAACCAGGCACTGATTGCAGAGCACAATCTGAGAGATTATGGAGATGAGAGCTAAGGAGGTTCCGCTTCTAGAGTTAGTTCTTCACCTGCTGATAGCAGGAAGCATCGTAGGGAGTTTACGCATGGTGATATGAGATAACGAGACATATCTTCAGGTAGCGAGGTGGTATGATACCTGTGTGGAAGGGCTGGACATACGAGGTCGCAATGCTAGAGAGACCTAGAGGAGTGCCGATCCTGCGACAAGATAGGCCACCTTCAGTGCTTCTATCTGGTTTTCTAACTAGCAGCTAGTGACAGGGGCTCATCCATGACTCCTCGTTCAGGTGTAGCGCCACTATTTTCTCACCAGTCTGGGAATAGGAGTTCTTCGTCCATTCGGGCTGAGGTTGAGGTCGAGGTCGTGGTGGTCAGTCACCAGTATTTTAGCGACATAAGGGTGGATCAGCTCATAGCGGTCAAGCAGGGTCACAGGTTCATGGTACATGTCAGGCTTTTGCAGTGGAGCAGATCTAGCAGGAGCCGGATTTCAGACCCTCTACAGTTCAAGGATCGATCACAGTAGCATTAGTTTTATCGTATGATATCTTCAATACAGAGGCTTCCCATATCTTTATTTCTATTACTATTGTGGAGAGCCTTGGGCTATTCATCTTTTCCTCGACTGATACTTTGACTCTAGACACACCATTGGTGACTAGGACGGCTAGTGTACGTCAGTACAAGGAGTTCCCTCTAGAGGTGACTAGGTATCACTTTCTATGGGATCTCTATGTCTTAGAGATATCAGGATATGATTTCATTCTTGGAATGGACTGGCTAGTTCCTTTCCCGGAAGTCTTCAACTGTTTTCACCGTAGGGTGAGTTTCATATCACCATGGGGTGGACCTTTCTTTAATAAGGGAGAGTGGGATGTCCGGGAGAGCTGAGCGGGTCCAGAGCATCATGGGATGGGGACAGTTACAGCCTAGATTACTTGTATTTATCTATATGACTAGGGGATATCATAGTTAGACTGTCCTCCAGTGGAGGATCGTTTCAAATATGTCTTTCTAAGGAGTTTTCAGGTTTTCCTCTGGAGCATGAGGTAGACTTTTATATTGAGCTAATTCCAGGAGCGGCATCGGTGTCCATTCTTCCTTATAATATGGCTACACCAGAGTTACAGGAGATCAAGAAGCATTTGGAGGAGTTGCAAGAAAAGGGTTTAATCTGAACTAGTACTTCTCCATGGGTTTCTCTTGTTCTGTTTGCGAAGAAGGCATACGTTACCCTCAGGATTTGTGAAGATTATTGGAATTTGAACCAGTTGATGGTCAAGAACCGATATCCCTTACCTAGGATGGATGACCTATTTCATTAGCTTCAAGGAGCCCGGGTGTTCTAGAAGATAATCATGAGGTCCAGTTATCATCAGTTGTGTATTAGACCATCAGATATACCTCTTATAGTCTTTAGGAGTAGCTATGATCTAAATGAGTACATAGTTATGCCATTCGGACTCATGAACGGGCCAACAGTTTTTATGGAATTGATGAACCGAGTGTTCCATCCATACATAGACTATTTCATGGGGGACTTCGTGGACGATATCTTGGTGTACACTCACACTTGAAAAAACAATTCTACCCATCTTGAGAATGTTTTGAGTACACTGTGGGAGTATCAGTTATATGATATGCTCACGAAATTTCACTTTTGGATGGATCAGATCCACTTTTTGGGCAATGTTATCTCAGAGACAGGAGTATTAGTGGACAGAAGAGAAATTGAGATCAGTAGTTTCCTAGGAGCAGCCCAAGAACGTCTTTGAGGTCCAGAGTTTTCTGGTGTTGGATGGATACTACAGACGCTTCATACATGACTTTTCGCGCTTGGCAGCACCGATGACAGGTCTAAATAAGAAGGGTGCGGGGTTCTTATGGTCATATTCTTGTGAGTCTGCCTTTCAAGAGCTAAAAGGGAGGTTGACTTCAGCACCGATACTAGTCTTGCCATAGCCGCGGAAGAACTACATTGTTTACTATTGTGCTTCAGGTATTAGGCTGGGAGCTGTGCTTATGCAGGGAGATGGATTCGTTGCATACGGGTCTCGGTAGTTAAGGCCACATGAGAAGAACCACCTGATGCATGATCTCTAGTTGGCAGTTGTTGTTCATGCATTACGTTGTTGGAGACATTACCTTCTGGGAGAGAATTATGTGGTTTTCACTGACCACAAAAGTTTCAAGTACATCTTCTCTCAGCGTGATTTGAATTTGAGACAACACAGGTGGGTCGAGTATCTTTAGTCCTTTGACTTTGAGCTTGCCTATACACCTGGTAAAGGCAACGCAGTGGCTGACGTGTTGAGCAGGAGAACTCAGATACAAGAAGTTTAGGAGGCCAGCAGTGAGTGGCAGCTTATGTCTCTGTTCTCTGAGATGCAACTGGCGGTGCATAACAGACATGGGAAATAGTTTATTTCTTCTATAGATGTTACCTCTATGTCTCCTGACCGAGTTCTAATGAGGCATCTATCAGATTTTGAAGGCCTAGTCCTGCGGGAAAGCATGTCAGGAGGGGACCCTATTCCTTGGTGGACCATAGGTGAGGATGAGATCTTGCGTTTCTAGGGACGCATATGGGTTCCAACAGAGATACGTGAGGAGGTGATGCGGGATTTTCATTCCTTAGTTTGGGCAGTTAATCCTGCTGTCACCAATATGTATCGTCATCTTCACCATCAATACTGGTGGACAGGTATGAAGAGTGATGTTGCTAGTTTTTTCTTGAGGTGTTCCACTTTTCAGCAGGTGAAAGCGGAGCATCAGCGACCAGTAGGTCTTTTGAAAAAGTTACACATGCCACAGTGGAGGTGGAACGATGTCAAGATGGACTTCTTGACCAGTTTTCTGATGTCTCCTTGAGAGAATGATGTAGTATGGGTTTTCATTTACAGGCTTACGAATGTTTCTCATTTCTTGCCGATCAAGGAGACCATTAGTGTTGATGAGTTGGGACGGTTTTATGTCCGAGAGATTGTTCACTTACTTGGAGTTCCACACTCCATTGTTTCATACAGAGATGCACATTTTACTTCTCGGGTCTGGCGGGGGATTCAAAAGGCATTGGGTACAAAGGTACTTTTGAGTACAGCTTACCACCCCCAGAAAGATGGCCAGTCTGAGCGTACGATTCATGTTCTTGAGGAAATTTTTTGAGCATGCATTCTAGATTTTGGAGGTTCATGGGAGAAGTATATACCTCTTGTGGATTTTTCCTACAATAATAGTTTTCAAGCAACTATAAACATGGCACCTTATGAGGATTTTTATGGTAGGCTATGCAGATCACCCTTATGTTGGCTAGAGGTAGGAGAGGCAGCTTTGCTGGGACCTCGTCTTGTTCAGGAGACCAAATAGTAGATAGAGTTGATTTGTAAAAGGATGGCTACTGCACAGTCCTGTCAGAAGTCTTATGCTGATCAGCGGAGAAGACCTCTGGAGTTAGAGGTCAGGGATCATGTTTATCTATGTGTCACACTGAGGTTAGGGCACAGAAGGATCAGGAGAAAGGGTAAGCTTTCACCGAGGTATGTCGGGCCGTTTGAGGTGATGGAGAGGGTTGGGAAGGTTGCCGATTATTTGCAGTTACCTCAGAGGTATCGGGCTATACATGATGTCTTTCACGTTTATCGGCTTTGATGTTACTTCTAAGACCCGTCTCATGTCTTTCAACCCGAGGAGGTTGAGTTACAGGTGGATGGATCATTTGAGGAGTGTCCTATCCAGATTGTTGATCAATGTAAGAAGGTTCTTTTTGGTCGGTCTGTTCCTCTGGTACGAGTGCTATAGCAGTAAGGGTGGGTATAGGATGAGGCTTGGGAGAGGGAGGACGATGTATGAGCACAGTGGCCAGAAATATTCGGGGTTTCTTGTTTAGCACCGCCTTATTAGGGAAATTCGAGGACGAATTTTTTTAAAGGGGGATGTTTTTAAGAACCCAGACCATCTGTTTAGGTATAAGACCCTTGTTTGATACTTTTCATGGTTATAAAGTTAAGGGTGATGAATGGGAGAGTCGAAAGAACTTTTAATGAAGTTTTGTGGCAAAGGGGAAGTCGCACGGGCAACACATGGTTTGTCTAACTGTGTAGCCAAACCGTGCATGGAGGGTCTGCTGAGGCAGTGGCTAATGCACGATTAACACACGATTTGTCTAACCGTGCAGCTAAAACATGCATGGAGGGTCTTCTAAGGCAGTGAATAATGTACGGTTAGTGTATGGTTTTTCTAAATGTGTGAGAAAATCGTGCGGTCACATAAGTGAGATCCTAAAAAAGTGGTTCTCACATGTTTTTGCCTCTAAGTGGCTCGTTTTTCCTCATAAGTGGCCATAACTCAGGATTTGTCTTCTCCTACGGTCAAAAAAGGTTCTCCTATTGATCCAGAAGTGATATGAAGGCTTCTCTGGGCGAATCGAAGGTAGATTCTTGAGGTATGTAGACATTCTTCTTTGTTCTTGTTCTGTTTCTTAGATATACTTAGATCTACTTCTCCTCTTCTCTCGGTTTCTCATATCTATGCCTGTTATGGGTTTATCTAAGTGTGTGGGTGAGATGTTTTATGAGTTTTGGTCTTGGTCTTGTTAGGAGAAGAGATCTAAGGCAGGTTTCTTGGAGAATCAACCCGGTTTTCTTGTGCGTTCTTTGTTTGTGGGGGTTTTCATCAAATCCTTTGAGGTAGGTGGTTTGTGCCTTTACATTGAAAGTCATTGAATGTTTTGTGTGAATTCCACCAATACCCTTGAATTATGTATTGTGTGTTTACCGTTTTAGCCCAATTTTTTCTTGCTTTACTTATATGGTAGAGTAGAGGATATTGTTTTTGAATAGGGTGAATTGTTTTTCTTTGGATGTTTCTCTGATGCATGTTTTCTTGTTTTGACCTTTGGGTCTTGTTTTTCATTAGGCTTCTATTTACATTCTATGCCTAGTATTGTTATATGGTATGAATATAGTTATAAAGTGTTGATATTCCATATTAATACTAGCCAAGTAGTTCTTGAGGTTTACCTTGTCCGTTATGCGCGCTATACGTATTTGACTTACAAAGGGCTGTGAGAACCTTGTGTAGTAAACCACAGGGAGAATGGAGGTAATGGCTTATCTAGAGAGTCTTTATAATATTACGATGGAAGACCACATGGGGAATTTATGTTGAGTGCTTTCTCAGAGTGTATGTAGTTCCTCGATGTGGGACACAGTGGGAATGAGACGTTGAGTGCTTCCCCATAGGGCCTTTAGTACTATACGAGACTATAGGGGGAATTGACGGTGATTGCTTCCCCAGAGAGTCTATTCTTTAGCTAAACGAACCAGAGGGGTGAGACTGTGTGTGCCTCCTAGAGGGTTGCTAGTACATATTGGTTGAACCATAGAGGTTAGGCTATGAGAACTACCCAGAGGGTTACCTGTTTTTTTCTACTTCCTTGAGTAGCTAATTATTTGTTTGTGAATTAAATGCTTGAAACTGTGGATTGTTTATTGTTGAAAACATTCCTTGTTTACTACTTTCTGTACTTTTACCTGCCATATATTCACTGACTATTAGGCACAGATCTTGTGGTGGTTGCCTACTGGGATTTAGTCTCACCCCCTATTTGGGATATGCTTTTGGGACCAAACAAATTATATTGGTGCAGGTATAGACAAGGGAAAGAACCTTTCGACTTCAGGTACTTGATTGAATTGGAGCTAAAGTGCATATGACCAAGCTGAGGCATGCAATGTGGAGGAGTTGCTTATCTGTTTTCCTTTTGCACTTTGGTTTAATACTGTATTCAGCATTGTGACTTGTTTAGATTATTTCCTAGACATATATGTATCATGAATCCTTATATATATATGTGATCAATTTGTTTGCACTTTAAGTCTTCCACTGTTTACTCTTGTATGGATGTTTACTGCTACCGCTATTGATTTTGTTTATCTTCCGCTATGTACTCGACCAATGAGGGTATAGTTTCCCCACTACCACACCCAAGGCTCTCACTGCTAGTTGGCATCCTCTAGAAATCTGGGAAATGCGTTTGAGGCCTTGTGACCGACCAGGTATGGGGCACCTCTAGGTGGCTTCTAGAACTGGGATGTTACAGTAACAAAAACTGATAAACTGAATCCATGAGAAATCAATAAATGTTCCCCTCTTCATAACCTGTTGAAGGTAAACAAATGAAAGGGTAAGCTCAAATTCTTAGTAAGGGTTACAAATATAGGAAGCATGAATCAAAAATAATTGAATCATAATCAAATTGGCATAGTCAATATGGCATGGTGAATAAATGAAAAAAAAGACACCATTAATAAACTGAAAATGAAATCGCATCCATTTATTTTTTCATAGTTAAAACCTCATGGAAAGTAGTAACTAAAAATGAATAAAGATAATTCTTATTAATGGGATGTCATGTATCTATCACATGATACCACTATACTCTTGAAATAGTTTAAGTCTATGGGTAGATACCCATCTGATTCTAATTGGGAAACAAACTTGAATGGTTTGCCACCAAATGATTTGTCTCATGAGACCTATCGATGAATAAATGGAATAAAATGGGGCCATACCTTCACTAAATGTCCAAATAATTCATTATACATAGATTTAATAAAAGTATAATATGAATTTTTAATATCTATATAGAGTAAAGGATACAGATTCATTAATATGTCTATAGTTAAAATAACATCCCAAATTAAAATTGTATGTAAAAGGGTATAAAAATTAATACAATAATCATATCCATAAAACTAGAATTTGATATATAATATATTTAAAAGGTCAAATGATAAAGGATCTCAAAGGGGTAGTTGGTACACCACATATTAAAGATTAGGTGCACAATACCAAGTAAGTCACAATGAAATGGATGTCAAAACAAAGTCCCTTACAATATTGTAATCAATAGAGTTAATTGTCATATAGTGAATCACTAAATACCATAAATATAAATAGAATCCAGATATAATTTAATTAATTATAGTAAAAATTCACCATATACAAGAAATAAGTGGCGAACAATGGAAATCTCATGGAAATAAAAGTTAGATGAGAAAACCGTTAACCTATGACCAAATGTGTTCTCGATTGATCATAATGATCCAAAAAATATAATTTATCTTCATTAATTAATATGTTCATGGGATAATATATATGTAATTGATTTATTATAACATTAGTAGGCTCATTCATGTCCTTTTTATGGGTTTAAGATGTTTAATTTTATTGTTTTGGAATCATTTTTTTCTTTTCTTTTTAATGATCAGTTTACTTGTATTCATGAATTAAAGATTATTTGAAAAATGGTTAAGCATAAATAATTGTTAATATATAGTATTAGTGAAATTAAAAAAATATAAATGATATTATAATTATTTTGGGTGATATTACATGATGATGGCTTGTTAGTTAAAAGTAAATGATAAACGCTTGGATTAACTTGGCGGTTTTGTGCCTAATGAACTTATTTTGTATTATTATTTTATATTATGAGTGTGCAAGGATTCCAGAACATTTCATAAGGTAAAATATATATATTATGATCTGGTTCATTCATTAAAAATGTTTCATTACTAGTTTTTAATATAGTAATGGAAATTTAAAAACGTGTCGTCCTTGAATGTGATAAATTAACACATCTCAGACAGTATTGTCCTTTTTAGTATAAGAGGAGGGTGAAAAGAGATAGGATGATGACATATTCTATTATCATAATAAAATTACACTTCATGTAAGGTACTGTATTTATCATAGAATTTGGATGTTTGGAGGTGAGAAGAGAGCAATAATAGAATGGGACTTGTAAAAGAGGTTGAAAGAAAAAGGAAGAGAGGTTCTCCACTTGAGCACTCCTCCTTGAAAATGTCCTTAAAGCCTTTGTTTTTGGACTTTTGGTGAGATGAGAAGGTATTGGATAAGGGGTGGAGGGATTGTGAAGTTTATTTGGAAAAACATAGGCAAGGCTCAAATCCTGAATGGTGTGGGAGGAAGAAGGGGTGAGGGGTTGTTTATATAGTGGAGGGGATGAAGGTTTTGATAATATTTTAATCATTAGTTTCTTATTTTATCCTAAGACAAGTAATAATAATTATTCCAGGACAAAACCCAATAATAAGTCCATGTTATTTTAAACTAATGGTTACTTACATTAGAGATGATGCAGGGAATAGTGTATTTATCTCATAATGTATTTATACCATAATTACTGTATTTTACTATTCACCAAAAATTTCAAGTATTTCAGAAAAATCCCAAAAATTCACCTTAACTATTTTTTAACATTTAGAATCCAAAAATGAACTCCATTTTCCAAAAATGATTTTCTAAATATTAGAAATTTAATTTTTAACTAAAATATTCATCTAATCGAAAGATACCAACACTTAATATATTAATCTTCATTTTTAAGGTGCCTAAATTTTATTTACCCGTTAATGGGTAAGATTACCATTTATAATGGATATATTAATATTCATAAGGGTATGTTATTATTCATAACGGTATGTTACCTTTCCTATGGGTAAGTTACTATTCAATGGTAATTAACTTGATTCTATCAGACTCCAAATATCACACTGATCATAAAAGTGTATTTGAATTTTTCAAAATCCAAAACACAGAAGTGGAAAATTTAAGTTTAATGGCTAGGTTATGACTATCTAATATAATAACCAAGTGTTTCATCATAGAGACTTAGTGATTCTTTCAATAAATACTATCAAATGAATTGAAAGTATTTAATAGAAATATACCATAAAATGTTTTGGGTGTTATAAATGGGTAGGGTTTGGTTGAGTTTTATTGATCAAAGTTGTGCAAAGAAGTAAGGGAAGAGGTTCTCATTTATGTTTTAGGTGAGAGACTTTTGGAATTTCTTAAAATATTAAACTAATATAAATATGTATCATGTATAAGTACTTATAAATTGATATAACTATAATATAATGTGGATAAAAGTTTAAATAATTTCATAAAATAATATTCGGGCTAGTTTTTTATATTTCTTCTCTCTTATCTTTTAGTTTTAACTCCTCATTAACCCTTTTGACAAATACCGTACCATTAAAATTTTATACTCTCTAAGGGTCAATAATGTTACTGTAAAATTCCATACATACTACAGATAGTCCAATGTAGATTTAATAAATTATATCTGATTCATTTGGACAATTATAATATTTATATTAAATTTAAATCAATTATTAAATTATTATTTTCATAAAATATCAATAATAAAAATTTTAGAACTATTCATTTAGTTTGAATTTAATAAAATAAATATAATAAATAGAATGAATAAAAAAAATTGGTATATGTCATTTTTATCTAAAAAATTATTGGTCACTTTATTTATTTAAAATTATACAACTTTTATTGATTTTAAATTAATTAATTTTACTTTTCCATTAATTAAATAATTATCATATTAGTTTGTGTAATAATTTAAGGTAATTAATTCTTCAAAAAATTAAAATTAAATCACTATTATGAATATAAATCATTATATTTTAATGTAATATTTATATCCTAACACATACTCTGGTTATACCTATGTTAAAAATAGTATTGTTATTAAAAATAAGACTATGACATTTTTAACCATTCTTTAAATAAAATATTATAAAGGTCAAATCACATCCAAATGTAAAAATTCCATATAACAAAATATTGGATGATTATGGATGAAATTTAATCATAAAATAATTTTTTTTCAATTTTTAGGGTCATTTTAGTCCTTATCAATTTATTTTTATCCTTAATTACATGATTTACCCTTTATTGTGGTAACAAAAATTAATATGGTTACTATTACTAATGACCACAAATTAAATTGTCCTATTTAAAAAATCTGGAAACCCTACTTTAAAATATGGAATCTATTTTTAATGATTCATTTCCTATAAGTGTGATAAATTAATTTATAATTAAAATGTAAAACACAATGGAAATTTTTTTTTATAAAAATGCCTTTTTTATTATAAAATGTTTTTATTCTAAATTTAAAAATAAAAATGATTTTGATGAAATTAATTTTATTATTAATTATATTTAAAAGATAATTTTACTTTTAAAATATTTTAAAAAATTGTACTTTGTAAATGTTTGATACAAAAATTCTGTTTTTAATAAAAGTGGTATTTATCACTATTCACTGGAAAGTCAATATTTTCACTAATAAAATCACTGTAACATAACTTTTAAATGAATATTTCAAAAATAATATTTATTTTATCTTATAATTTTTTTAATTTTCTAAAAAATAATTATAATATTTTTTCCAAAAAGTAAAAAATAAATTTCTGATGAAAATTTATTTTTAAATAATAAATTGATTTTACAAAAAAATAAGTTTTTATTTCCTATGAATTGATATATAAATTTTAATTGAGTATCAACTATATAAATTTCATAATACGATTGATCCTATTCATACCCTCCAATTTAATGGATAGGTTTTAATGGTCATATTTAAATAAAAATACTTCGTGGTTCGTTGAAGCTCGGTGTTTTATGTTGTTTACACTATAAAACTGAGTGTTCTTTTAAAATATTTTGTTTTAGTAAACCATATGATATCAAAGATATTAAATTTATTTAAAAATAAACATACTATAAAATTATTAGTTGTTACAAGGTTTGTGATCCATTAAACTCCTTTATTCAGGTTTCTTTAGGATCTATCCTTTTTCCCTTGAGAAGAATCATAGATTTGTCATGTTATTGCCAGATATATAGATTTATATTCCATATAACATTAAATTATTAGGTCATTGAAATATTTATAGAATAACAAGAGTTTTTGAGACATCTCTTTTGATAAATTTCATTTTTAGAATCATTGGACGATCCTGAGAAGTATGTTGGTGTAAAACATTCTACGTTGGTTTGGAATATTCTTGAATATCATTATAGAACCATGATGTTTTATTATTTGTAATTGATTCAATGTATTCTTTTTGTGTATGATGAATTCATTTATAGCTTGGGTATCATCTCTCATTGTGTTTCAATGTTTTTTATCAACATGGTTGAGGTAGGAATTTTCTTACCATCTAGGTCCCTTGTATATAGTCTTATTTCCTTGATGTGATAAGTTTTTTGAATTTTTTTAACCATGTTTGATAGTGATAAATTTTTTGTGTGTGTGTATCCCATGAGACCCATATATGATTATTGATTTCATGAATATGGTAGTATAACTTATCCAACCATGTTTGATGATTGATAACATGCACTGGTATATTGATATTGATTCTCATGATGACATGCTATGTTTCTCTTTTATATTATCTGACCTATTACGTGTAATTACCATTATTTGGAATTATTACTCTCAATAATCAAAATATTTATAACTTCATTATATGGTTATCCCATAGAGGGGGACTGTACCTGACATGAGATGATAGTGATGATGGACCAAAACTCCAGGTAGGATCATACCGACCTTGAGGCCGAACCGGAGGTTGTAGAAGTGGGTGTATGATTAACTTATGGCCTAACATAAAACTGAGATAGAATACAATGTCCATGAGTCATGATCTATGACCAAGATAAGGTTTTACAACCTTAAGGCCTAACCCGTGATGTAGCTAGGATGTGATAACCTTTTGGCCTGATCTGACTCGATTCTTTGAGTTGATCGAGAGAAATGTTCACCAGCCTTGGGAATATCTCTTGGTCACTCTTGAAATCCATTTTAATTATCCTTGTGACATGGAGATGATTCAGGTACGGTTTAGGATCACGGTAGATTGGTTACCACACAAACACTCTATATATGATTATTATAATTCCTTTCACATTTTATTTTATCATGGAATACACTTTTTATATGTGTATACTAATATTAAGGACCCATTAGTGGTGTACTATTGGGTTTTATTACTTATAACCTATACCAGAATCTTGATGCACATGAAAACTTTATTATTCGATATCTAGGTAAGGGAAAAGGGCCCATGATATATAGTTTATTTGAGGATAATAGAGCCAGTAATGGTACTAGGACAGGCCTGGAGGATTCTGTAGTGTTTATTTATTTTTCACTTATAATTTATATACTCTTGTATATATTTTCCACATTGGGGGCCTATTTTATTTATATGTATGAAATGGGGTTCATTTGTTATTACATTATATTACTTAGTCTTTACACTGATATTATATTTTTTATATTTATAGATATTTATGGTGTATAGTAATGATTACTGAGGGTATTGTCTTCCCACTGAAGACGTTTAGACCCTCACCACTATTCAATATCCTCTAACATTAAGAGAGGTGCACATTAGGTATTGTGTCATATCTAATTGGGTTTTTTTGGGAAAAACTTTGTTGGGGCATTACAGTTGAACATTAGGGCCTATGGTAGAGCTCAGGAAACGTATTATTTTATTGGTGGGTTAATATAGTAGATTCTACGGACATTTTTTATATCCCCTATTAATTAACAAGTGTGAAGATTATGTATTTTTCTTGTTTATTTATTGATTAAATAGTGCCATTTTATTGGAAATACCTATTTATGTTTTGTGTGTGGGATTTTTAAATAATTTTTTAAATAATTTTAAGACGGATTTTTTAAAGGGTGAGTTTTAAAGGAATGTTTCATTTTAAATAATTCTTTTCAAAGTGTTTATTTTTATTTATAATTGTGATTTAAAGTGTTATTAAAAATAATTTACTTGCATTTATTTTATTTAAATAAAATTATATTTTTACAAAATGTGAATTTTTATTATATTATATATGAAAACTGTTCTAGGAATGAAATTATTTTATTATTATATTTTACACTAGAATAATTTAATTATATTTTTAATGTAATTTAAAAAACTCTATGATGAAATCATACATGCCTCATTTTCTTACACCTTTCATATACTAATGAGGTGATTGTAAGTGTGTTGTATTTGGGTTTTTTATTTTGGGATGTTCATGTATCAATTGTTTTGGTTCAAAACATGTAAATTTTATTTATTTAGACATTAATAATTATTCTTTTAGTCATTTAATTATGTACTTGTTTAATTTTCAAGTTTTTTTATTATTTATACTACATTATTATAATATTATATGTTTCTTAATGTTTTATTATTGATATAAAATGTTCCCAAGAGTTTTATTTGATGCATATGAACAAGTTTCTAGTCCATGGGGACTGGGAATACCCTTTCGGTCCATGCCGTATGTTGGGTCAGGTGCTGGGTCAGGTCGAGCCATGTTTATTTATAATGAAATTATATTATAGACTAGGTTATTTCATGGTAACATAGTTAATTGAAAATACCATTTGTTATTTGGAGGTGTAAAGGTATAAAATAGAATAAAATAATGATAGAAATCATACGGTAGATCATTGAGAGGTGATTGATCATCACCAATTGTAACGAAACATGAGTTTCCTAGGATTTTGGGGTTTTGATTTTGATTTAGGATTCATTTTGGATGATTTTATGGATCTTGTACATTTTCATGGATGTATTTTATATTATTATGATATTTGGGGTGGAAATTAAAGGATAAAAATGTTTCTTAGGTAGCTCACATGGCCTAGAAAACTGGATGGAGCCCAGGGCACATGGTTCAAAGTTTTCATAGAGGTTGACACAAAGTTGGTACTTGGTTGGAAACACCATGTAGCCAAACTATATATATCTATACTCATTTAGAATTATTATTCAATCTTTTTTGGTTATTAAATGAGTTGTGGTGGTGTCCATCATTCATCTGATGTAAATCCATGGTAATTTTGGATTGTGTTAATGTTATTGTATTTTGTTTTTGTTAGTTTGTATTCCTCTTTTGGATTTTTCTTTTAAAGGGTGGTTTAATATTTAGGAAACTGGTTTTAAGATTGAGAAATTGGGTTTCTAGGGTTTCCTTTAAGATTTATGGGTTTTTATGAAATGCTTTCAAATGGTGGTGGTGTGTATTTCAAATAATTTTTTTTCTTTTTAAAGTAGAATTTTGAATGTATTTTGAAAGGGATGTGTTTTTTAATTAAAATTTAGATTTTTATAAAGCGTGGGTATTTTTAAAAAGGATTTGAAATATTTTTTAAAAAAATTGATAGGATTTTTCACTAAGGGGTATTTATTTAAATGATATATTTTCATGGGATGTTTTTAAAGGTTTTTTTCTAAATTTTTATTTGGTTATGTTTTTATTTATGTTTCTTAGATTATGCCTAAAAATATAGTTTTAAAAGAAGATTTGGAAGTCTATTTGTTAGGTTGATCTATAGGGTGTTTCTTCTCATCTCCTAGGAGTGGTTTTCCCACTTTATGACTCTATTGAGAATCATAATTCAGTAGTGAATCTTGAATCCTTCCAACACTTGTAACCCATCCATGTATTTCGAAATCATTTAACACATCCTTTTCATGGTGAAAATGGTACCTTTAAGGAAATGGAGTGGTTAGAGTAAACTGATAAATCCTTTAGTTCTCCTAAAACTCCCATGAATTCAATGAACAAATTCCATGTTAGTTGAGTTTGAGAAGATTGTTATGCTTATGGTTAGTGAGACTTTGGTTTTGGTTTATTTGGGTTAAGATGTTTCATTTAGTGAGAAAAAGGATTTGGCTGAGTAAGATAAATTTTCTTAGTAGGGGAATAGATATCTAGTGTTATTTATGTATAGATTACATAGTTTTTTCAAAGATATCATGTTTTAAATCTCTGAGGTAACATTGTCGATGTGGCCACTTGGTCTATCTTTGATATCATGTGATTTGATGTATGGTAAGAGGAAATGTCAGGGGTGATTTGTTTTCCTTGAGGTTTTTTTGTTTTAGATTTTGGGGTTTCACGAATATGTAATAGATGTTTTTTGGATTTTTTCTTCTGGATATAATTATTTTTTCTTATGAAATTCCCCAATTTCTATAGTTGTTGTGGTTTCATGGAAGTTTTTTTTGATTTTTTAGATAGTCTTGGGTGATTTTGGTATTTAGAAATAGAATATTTACCAAGGTTATTTCTATTGAGGTTCATATATGTTGGTGAGTCTTCCTCATAAAAGATGGTTTCATAGTGGATTAAACATGTGGATACACTTAAGACAATCATTATCTAAGTAGGACTAGCTAGTTTCTTTCTAGGGTGAGCACCTAAGGGTACATATTTTTCTTGTTAGGATCTTAATATGGTTTTGTTCTAGCTTGAGGTTTAGTGTACCTTCTTTTGTTTTTATCACATAGTGACTCTAAAACCTCTGTAGTTTTAGATAAGGATTTTTAGGGTGTTTTTTTCTCTATGGTTTTAGAGTTTTTTCCTTAATGAATGTTAGTTTTTGTTTGGTTTATATATTTTTATGTTTTTTTGTTGAATTTTTTTGGTTCTGTTTCATATTGAGGGGTATATTTCATTCAAATTTCTACATTCTAAATGAAAGATAAATGGTGGGGATACCTATTCTAGGTCACCATATCTTTTGGGTCCCATTTACTTTATTTGTGGTTGTGATTTTCTTGGAGACATTAAACAATTTTTATGGAATGATTCTGTTATCTTATAGCAAGGTTCATGTTTGGTGGATTCTTTCTTTAGGAGCCTCTCTAGTTGTTTTATTACCCACCTACCTCCAGACATGCGGTGTTGTGGTGTTCATCCTTTTCACTCAGTTTTATTGTAATAAATAATTTTTTGCTAAGATAGTGGTACGAAGGGAACAATTATCACAAACTGATGTGACTGTTTTCTTTGATTATGGTACAATTAAGCTTTTTCTAGTTTTTTAGGTGTTTTAATTTTGTTTTTTTTTTGTGTTTTTGATGTCTTGGTTGGTTCTTAGTTCTAGTTTTTGTAGGCTTTAGTAGTATATTTTAGATGAAGGATGTAGACCACACTTTAGCCTTTGGTTATATAGTATGTTGTGCGGGGGGGAGTACCCTTATATAGTTAAGGGTTCTGTGGAATGTAGTGGGGTTTTTTTAAGGGCACAACCTTATATAATCTAACTAGGGGCATACCTTACACTATAGGGTTGTGGAATATAGGGTGGACGGTGTTGTATTAGGGTGGAATGAGTGTGTGTAAAGGTATGTTCATGCCATAGGGAAAAGGATACATAGTGGAGGGAGTTATGTAAGGGTCAGCCCGAGGCTGTGTAAGGGAGGAAGGATGCACCAAAGTCTATTGAATACACCATGGTTTATGTGTGTGAGGGTTTTACATAAATGTGGAAGGTATTTTCAATGGTTACCCATACACATAAATTTACATGGTGTACTCTACATCATAGACTATGGGTTATTCCATGAAGGTACAACTATAATGCAGTCTTTGAGGACACATAATAAGAGACTAGATTGATGGGTCAAGGCCCCTAGGTCATTTTAGGATAATTAAATCATGGTCCCTAGTCCATGATACACTAAGCCCCACCCAGAAACACTACTCCCTGGTGGTCAGGGACAAACTACAACCATTATCTACCATATTTTTTAGGTTAAAAAGTGTTCAATATCCACTTTTATTTAGGGTTTCCTCCCTTTTCTTCTTTTTTATCATTCGAACAATCCATGGAACACTTTATGTGAACATTTTATAACTTCCTCCTTCATTTTTAGCCTCTAATATTTGTTTCTAATTGATTCTATAACATTATTGTTAGTTATTATCCTTTATTTTTTCTCCTTCCCTTTTTTTGGTTCCCTCTTCCTCTTCACACCCTAGCATCTAGGGGGTGGTTAATTAGGGTTAGGAATGGTTTTAATTTGGGGTTATGATGTCTAATGATCATAGATGGATCCTACCTTCCTCATTTAGCATTCTCCATTAAAGGAAATGTTTTTTAAATTACTATTAGGGACACAATCTTGATTCAATTAGGAATTTTTATGCACTTTCTAAAATGTAATGACATTGCGTACTTGAGATTTTTAAAATTTCTATTGATTAAATTAATTCTATAAGTGATAGTTTTATTGGGTTTTAAAAAGGTTTCAAATTATTTAACACTTCACATAAAATCTACTTTAGAGGATATTAAATGTAATGTGTTTTATAAATGTTATTTAAAAAATATGTTTAAAATAAGTTCTTATATTTTTAAATGGATTTTACCCATTTAGGGATATGAAATTGATAATGAGTGATGTTTTTTTATTTTAATAGGTTTATAAATTGGGTATTCGGTTCCTTAAATCATTTTATGTGTGGGATTATGTAAATTATTTAATATGATGTTCGATAAAGGGATTTTAAATTACTTTATAAATACAATGCATCTTGTGTCTGTTTACAAGAAGGCATGTTCAAAACTTTTAAATGGTTTCCAAAATATGTGGGTGTGAGAGAACCACTTAGTTCCCAATTTTATTATTTCTGTTTATGGTTGATGTTTAATGTATGTAATGATTAGGTGATTCATTGAAAGGGTTTTTTTCTTGTGAGAGAGTTATAGGTGAGGGTGGTTTATTATTTATACTTTAAAATGGTTTTAAATATTACTTGTTTCCTCATCATTATTTTTTTTGGTCAAGGGAACTCATTGTAACACCCTAAACTGGGTTCCAAAGAATGGTTCCATGAGACAGTTTTTCACATGACCTCAGACATGACTTCCTATAATCTATAGGCTTCTAACTAGCAGCAAAGATCTAATATGAAAAATGGGGAGACTATACTCTCTTTATCAAAGTACCACACTAGATGAAATCAAAATGAAATATAACTAAGATGCAAAATTAATCATTAATCAACCAAACAACTCATTAATAAACCCAAAATAAGGAAAATGACAACAATCCAAAGCATTAAATATGTCATGAAATAAAAGTGTGATGTTTTTAATGAAAATCCAAAATAAAGACACACTGAAAACTCCCAAGAGGTTCCCAATATTATGTCTAGATCCCATATCCATGCTCAATCCCAAATCCCAACCTATCTATCTATCATAGGGCTCTTGATATTTTCTTATCCTATAAACATAATTTCTATTTGGGTATCAAATAAAAAATCACATGTATGGTGTGAGTACAACTCTGTAGGCCACAACTAATGACATATAAAGAATAATCTAGTCTATAATATTTTATTCAGGTATATAAAGAATAAAGAACAAATTAAAAAATTAAACAGGCTTCACATTTATTATTCTTTAATCAACCATAAGGGGATCTGGGTTCACGGTGACACATGAACCAATCATACCTTCATCATCCATGCTGGAGTATAAACTATACAACATAGGGATATCCCAATACAATATTCAACGGGCTTTCATTAATCATTTAATTCCAATTTCATTTCTAGTAAATTGGAGCATTATTCTAGGTACCAACATCACAACTACTAAGATCATCAGTTAAAAGATAATATATTTGGGGGATTGAGTTTTAGTGTTGAATCCCATGGGTATTCTAAGCATCAATCCATGATCCACAACTCATTTTTCACATGCATTCATTAGTGTCCTAGAGTAGTAGTCTAGAATACCATGGGTATTGTGAGAAATAAACCATGTCCCACAACTCATTGATCAATCATTCACAAATAGCAAACAAACACCCAAACATATATATATATATCAAGGTTAAATATCCTTAACATTATTATTAATCATTCATATCACAAATCACCATTTCATTTATCAATTTTAGCCATGGTTCTTTTCATTTATCACAAGGGATAACATAAAAAAATCCTCATTAATTCATCCATTCATCAATTAATACACAACTCATTATCCCTTTAGGGATAATCCATTTAACCATTTAAATACAATTATCAAACATGAAATAATATTTTAGTTTAATTTAAAAAACCAAAATTTACCTTATATGTTACATTTATCATCATTTAAAGGTAATTTGAATACCCCAAGGGTATCCATCAAGCAGGAATCATAATAACCAATAGGTCCAAAGAGATCCATGAAGGGTATCTCAATTTCATGGGAATTAAATCATTTTTTCAAAATTAAAATTAATTTAACAACATTGAAATGAAATGGAACAAGTAAAAATGAGATCATGGTAAAGACTATGGGAATTAACAATTAGACCACCTACCTAAAGATCGCTGAAAAACTCTCACCAAACCATATCCCTTAATCCAATTTAGAATGATCAAATTCACAAGGGAGGTAGATATATAGGATCAGAACCTAGGATCTGGATCCAAAAAAACAAGATCATTTACAACCTCGATCTAAACCATCAACAACAAAGGAATTCATTCCACTCAAAGGGGATAGAAATGAGGGAGAAACAGATACATATACTAAAAAGGAATCACAAACTATAAAGGTGTAGCTTCTTCCACTGGATCTTCAATTCATAAATAAATGGGTTATAGAGGCCTAGTAATCCTCTCAAGATCCTCTAATAAGAAAGAAAATTGTATTATACCAATATAAATTGATTAGGGATAAAAACTGAGTGTTTGATAAATTTTAATTAAATTTTTTGGGTTTTAAAATCTTGGGTATGTGGTTGCCTTGGAAAGTTGTACAATTTCAAAAACCATGAGCTCTAACCATGTGGCCATACTATCTGAGGTGAAAAATTAGTTATATGTGGTTGCAAGATTTTCCAAACTGATCCCCTTCCACAAACCCCCCTATATCGAATACTATACTATTTGGGAAGGGTGGATGCACAATTTGGTCAAACCGTGTGCTTCCATCCTATGGCTCAAAATAGTGTGTACATTTTTTGGGGGAAATCAGAATAGTTTTCCCAAACCATGCACCAACCGTGTACAACACCAAAGGCTTAAAAAATTATGTAAATTCTCCTGAAATAAAACTAAAGCAATACCCAACCAAGGTATGATCAAAACAAAGGTAAAATAATAACTAAAGTGGAGTATGATACATATCAAGAAAAGTTGAGATATTACACTCATGTAGATAAGTGGTAAGTATAGATTTTTTCATTAATAGACCACCACACACTACTAGTGTCTCCCTATCTATGTTCCAGGCATGTTATAGTGGGGAGTTCCCCAGATGATGGCTTGGTTAGGGCTAGTAAGGTGGATAATGTTATTATGAAATTTACTGTAATAGTTAATCCCCATTTGGTTAATTCTTGGACTATATCACATTAGGGACCTAGGAAGATCCCATGAAACATATTAATTTATTGGTGGGTTGACATTGGGAATTCTATTGAATTTATTTTTATATCTCTTCCTGACTCACATGTGTGGTACCTAGGTATTTTTAATAATTTTTTATTGGTTACATGGTTCCTTTCAATTTACCCTCACTATTTTTGATGAACGTGTGCAGGTTTTATAAAACATTTTAGAAATGTTTTTGACAAGGGTGCTTTTAATGAAAAAATGATTATTTTTTAAGCCATGAATGGTTTTAATGAAATATTTTCTAAGTGATTGTTTTAATTTAAGGAAAACTCGTTTAAAGTGTTCTTAAAAAGAAATTATCTCACCGTGGTTCTCTAAAAAGAATTAGATTTATAGAATTATAATATTTTATTAATTGGTTTGTGAAAGTTATTCTAGGAAAAACTATTTTACTATAACATTTCAAACTAACATAAAATAATTTACCATTTTAAAGGAATTTTCAATATATTTGGTGAAATATTACTGGTTTTATTTTGGATTACACCATGCATATTCCAATGGGTATATTCAACCCTTATTAGTTCACTTTCAAGTATCTCATGATATTATTCATTGCATAGTATTTGGGTTGGACCAATTGGAGTTGGTTTATATGGGATGAGTGACCTTGGGTTGCATGGATATTTTTATTAGTGTTTTGTTTTTAGATTTTTATTTTGGGTTGTTTTTAATAAGTTAATTTTTTTCATACCTTACATGATTAATTTATATAGAATATGATTACCAAAGAAGGGTCTAGGACTCAGGCTGGCCCGATCATAGAAATTAAAAGAAGAAAAATAAATTACAAAATCATGCGTTATAGGGAAACATGCATATCCAGGAGTGAACAAGCCCACACATATCATCAAGGACAAGAGTGTTACAATGATCAGGGGTTCTGAAAGACCACATTGATGTAGACTCAAGAACCGCAATCTTTTACAAGGTTTCCGCCACTTGATTGTCTTTTATATACGTATGTGTGGCCTGTAGGTTGATGCGATGGACGAGCCTTAAACACTAAACCCAATGCTATAAGAGAATCCATGGATCATTCCCTGTTTTCAAATACACGGCAGTGACTGCATTCTTGGAGTCTGATTTGAGCCAGAGATCACGCCAATTATGAAACACATCATACTTGACCACATAAATGATGGCCCACAACTTAGCTTCATAGGCAGTCCTTATTCCAATATAATGATGAAAGTAGCCCTCGATAAAACTACGATGTGTTCGAAAAGTACCTCTATAGCCCGAAGGTCCCGGTGATCCCAACGCCACACCGTCAACATTCACTTTGATCCACTTATCAATAGGGGGAATCCATCAAACAGATTTAAGAACTAGGGGTGCCTTATACCTTCCCACCACTCAAAGCCTCCGGAGTATGTTCAGATCATGCATGTTGTTATGCGTCACACCAACCTGAACGTTGGCAGCAGCATGGACCTTCTGATGTATGGATAGGATGCCATCGCAATCAGAAGGACTCTACTCTTCAAACAACCTGAGATTCTAAGCCATCTAGATGGCAGAAAAGATTGCTGCAATGGCTAAAAGCATTAGGTGATGCACTTACTCATTCTACCCAGTGCTACCAATGATGGGCAGAAGGCCCTCCAGCGAGCGCCCAGCGCTGAAATCCATCTCAAAGACGGCCCCTGCATACTCTCAAAGGGATCTTGATAAGGGGAATTTAAAGAACAGGTAATCAATATCCTCAATAGCCCTCGTGAATAGGCAAAAAACAGAGGCAATGCACAACCCATTTCTTCTCAGCGGATCACAAGTGAGAAACTCCCCCTTCCACAATTTCTATACCAGAAAAAAGCACGAGGGTGGAATGAAACTGACCTTGGTCTCTACAATCCAAGAAGGAATTCTACTGGAGCATTCAGTACTGACACGATAATAATCCTTAGAAGAAAAATTTCCATTGACACTGATCTTCCAGACAAGCATTTCAACATCCATGAAGGTAGCATTCAGAACATCCAGGGCCACCGACATGGGGATGAAGCTTAATGCATTGAACTACTCTAGGAACTTCGAGATGGTCATCTGCATTTTCTCGGGAAGAATCACCATTTTGTTCTGAAGGGGATGATCAAGCCAGCATATAGTCCAGCAGTTCAAGTCTGAGTTCCTGCTTACCAACCATTTAGTATGCTAAATGATATCCTTAAAGGAGTTCCTAATTGCAGGCCAAACCTAGGATCCAAGATAGTGCGGGTAGCCATTGAGGAGCTTCTCTTTGAACATGAAAATCAGAAAATCACTTGAAGGATGATTATTATTAAGCAAGATCCATGTAAATTTTCCAATCACGCTGTCATTGAAAACTCTCAGATCCTTGATGACTAGTCACCCCTTCTAAAGAGGCTTAATAAATTCCTTCCGACCGAGAGTAACCGAATTCCTCTCATTCATGAAACCAGTCCACAGAAAATTCAGAATCATGCTCTGAATCACTTTGAGGAGACCCCGAGGCCATCTATAAAGAGAGAAAGAATACACCAACTTAGATAGAATGACTGAGTCCACAAGGCACACTCTTCTAGCCTATGAAGTGGACTTCCCATTCCAGTTGGTCAATTGATTGATGATCCCTGTACTAATTCTTCTAAGAAATTGGCTCTTAACCTTTCCCCAAAATAGTGGCACTCCAAGATAAGTGAAAGGGAGAGATCCTCTACGCACCCCAAGTTTCCTTGCCACTCTATTTTGCCTCCCCACAGAGGGGAAATCCCCAAATACAATAAAATATTTTCCCCATCTAATGGCTTGACCCACCACATCCTCATAATGATGAAAAAGAGATTGAATAGATGAAATGGTTCCCTTGGTTGCTCTTCCAAATAGAAGGATATCATCTACATAGATGAAGTGAGAGGGATAAAAGGTTATGCCCTACTTTAACCTGCTTGAAGAGCCCCACTTGAGAAAGGTCATTTATACATCTACTAAAATAATCCTCAACAATCACAAAGAAAAGCCTAGAAGGAGGATCACCTTTTCTAACACCCCTAGTGCATGGAGAATATCCTCTTGGGGTTTTATTAATGAGAATAGACATCATTGAAGAAGAAATAATACCTATGATTAATCCCACAAAGGTTATGGAAAAATCAATATTAGTATGGATGTATACCAGGAAGTTTCACATCAGGGTATCAACGGTCTAAAAAATGATAATATTATGGGAGAAATTCCCCTCCTTCGTATGCTTCCTCAACAGATTAACACCATATGAGATTGTAAAGAGACAGTTCTAAATTCATCTCCTTGGAACAAAACAATACTAGTTTGGACAAATGTGGTCACTAACAATTTCACCCAATCTAGAAAAAAATAATCCTGGTGATGACCGTAAGAATAATGTTTCCAATGGCCACCAGGAATAAATCCTTGATTTCCAAAGCATTATCCCCCTTGTGGATCAAAGCAACAAAGATGGAATTAATACCATAAGGTAGAAAAGCATGATAAATAAAACCCCTCACTGCATTAACTAAATACTCTTGAAAAATATCTCAATAAGTTATAAAGAAACTGTTAGTGAAACCCTCAGGTCTAGTAGTGCTCTCTATGTTTAATGAAAATAGATTGTTTCTAACTTCTTTTCTATCTAGAACCATGACATGCTCCGGATTCTGCTGATCATCAATGTAGGGGGTGATATTCCCAACCATCATCGATGTGTTATCCAAACCATCATCATTGTAAAGGGAACAAAAATAATCACCAACTGCTTGTGAGAACACATTGTCCGAGGTATATAATATGCCATTGATACTAATAGAGTGATTTTTGTTTCTGGCCCTTTCTCATCATGAAGTCTATGAAATAATTTAGAGTTCCTGTCACCATCCTTCAACCACTTCACATTCAGTAAGCCTCTGTCCATCCTTTCTTTGATTGCTAACAAATTATCAAGTTTCATGTGCACAAGAATTACCGCCCCTTCAAGAGTTCCATGATGTTGAAACTAATTCTAAATGCTTTCCAGATGCTGCTCAGCATGCTGAATGTCAAGATAAAGATTCTAAAAGGAACTTTCACTCCACTCCCTTAAGATCCTCTTAGTGTGCTTAAGTTTCTCCATGTTCTTATGTAGAGGACTGCCCAATGGCATGATTTTCCAGGCCTCCAGAACTGTTTCCCTACAACCAGGAATTGTGATCTAGCCATTATTGAAATGAAACGGGATGGGATATTTCCTTCCCATTACAGAAAGCTCGACCACAATATGGTTGTGATCCGAATGATGCTTGGGGAGTATATGCCTGAAGATCCCATTTTTTTACTTCTATCATCCAATTGAGAAAATAATCTATCAATATTACTTGCTTTCCAACTGTTCCATGTGAATCTGCACCAAGTATGATCTAATCCAGCAAGTGGGGCCTCAAAGATGTTGCAATGATTAATGCACTGCAAGAATTCACTGGCTTCTGTCCTGTTGAAGCTATCCCTAGTTTTTTCATATGGGGAGAGAATGGTGTTGAAATCTCCCATCACTACAAATTTGTGATACACATACCCAGAGATGTATTCAAGCTCCCTCCAGAGATCTCTTCGTATAATGTAAGAATTCGAAGCTTACACAACGGTGGCCTTCACACACTGCCCTACCACAAAAGTATGAATAGTGATTCTCTGCTTTCCCTGAACAATGGTGGAAATGAGAAATACCTCATGATTAAGTACCCATAGATGATCCATTCTGCCACTATGAAGATTTTGGGAGATGAAGTGATAATCCAGTGAGGACCACTTAAATTGCCTCCAATCTTCAATGATTAATTTAGGCTTAGTAATACCAATGAGTGTTGGTTTATGGGCCATAACAAAATGCCTCAGGGCTCTGGATGTTGGAGAGTTTCTAAGACCTTGGTAATTTTATAAACGAAGCTTCATTTCTTGGGGTCCCTACCCCTAGTTGTGGGCCTCTCATTTAGCACCATCATGCCATGGCCTTTTGATTTTTCCTTTCTGCCTCTCCTTATCTCATCATGAGGGCCAGTGTTAGCTTTTAAGACATCAATCCCAACCTACCCAATGCAGATAATGGGAGATTTCAGGGCCTCATCTTCCTCAGCCTCCATAGCCCAAAATTTTCCACCCAAGGGGGTGAACATGTTCTGAGAGCGCATGGGTTCAGCTTGCATAGCATGTAACACTTTCTTGCATGCTTTGCTACTAGGAACCTGAGTGAAGGGGTCTGAATCCCCATAAGATTTTTCCATTCCAAGAAATCCTTGTCAATCGACTGAGTGATCACCATTGAGAGCTGAGGCCTGCGGTAGAGTAGGGTTTGTCATGCCAGGGCATCCTTGTCCATCAACTGAATAACCACTATTGAGAGATGAGACCTACGGCAGAGTGGGGCTAGCATGCTGATCATCCATAACCTCAGTCTGCACAGTTATCAACAATCCACTGTTGAGATCCCCAGCTAGTGTCAACCCAGAGAAGTCCTTCTCACTGGAAGTCTCAGTAGAGATAGAGTGAAAGATAGCCCTGTCAGAGGGAGGGAAGACCAGTTCCATATCAGAACCGGTGATGCCAATGGAAGGCAGAGCAAAGGCCCCATGATCCTCTGGGGGTTCCTGATTAGTTAGGACCTGCTCATTCCTTCCATATAGCATCACAAGGGCACCCTGAAGGTCATCAAGGGCATAAAGCTCACTGCCAGGATAAGCTACACGGTCAAGATCAGCCCCAAAATCTTCAGAGCGATCCAGAACCTAGATACCATCCACTGAATCATCTCCTTGCCTGCCATCCATGGGGATGTCATCAGGAAAAATCACGCGGGCGGGGCCAGCAATGGCTTGGACCTTCAGATCGGTGGATGAAACTTTCTCCTTGGACTTCATATTTCAACAATTTGACAAATCATGCCCCCTCAAACCACATAAGGATCACTCCCTATCCCTGTTGCGGCCAAGGAGAAGATGGTCGAAGACCATACAGTTCATACAGAACTTTGGCTTTCTCTCATATAGTATCAGCTGCTTGTAACTGTCATCTCTTTTGGTTAGAAAACAATCTTCCACAAGTGTGGTTTCCATGTCCACTTCAACAAGAATACAACCATAATTCCAAAAGGAGGGGTTGTTAATCTTCAAATCCATCCGAATAGGAATACCTACGACAGACACAATGTCCCATAGGATGCATGGATTCCAGTTCATCCAATTCAGCTTACAATTATGAATCCAGACCTGTGTATGAGTATTTCCTACCAGGTCCAAATCTAAATTCCTGTCCCTTTATTGAATTCTCAGAAATACAGTCCGCAGGGACTACGAACCAAAACTCTAGGATCGTCCTTTGAGATCATCATGGGGGAAAACCACATGGTAAAGACCACATCCCATTGTGGCCATCTTCCAGTCACCAAAACCCCAGAGCTCCGCCATTCTCTGCGTGAGCTCAATGAATTTCCAGGGATGATCAACCTTTAGAAGATTATTATTAAACCATTATTGATATGATTATGTGCTAGTTTACTTTCTGATTTGATTTATTTTTCTTTATTAAATATTCTATGATCGGATGTTTTTATTAGTTAAACAATTTAGTAAAATTATTCCCAACTGTGTTCTCTGATTACCAAATTTTTTTTATCCCATGGAGAATAGGAACACCCTTCATACCATGTCTCAAGATGGGTCAAGTGATAGGTAAGGTTTTTTGGGACCATTTCATGACAAAAGGCCAGGGGTACACAGGTGGTAAGGCCAAGTCTAATAATGAACACTGGTGGTTGGCCCAAGATTACAGATGTTATACATGGATATTTTTTATGTTTGACATGTTCATAATGTAATTAATACCTATCCTTATGCTTATTCTTATTTCACATTTATATGTTATATTCTTATGTTATTCTCCATGGACCATGATTATTGTCTCGGGTTTTTTCATTCTTATGTTATGGTATATGTTTGTTCACATAAGATTAAATTCTATTTTATCTTTACTCGTGGAATACTCTTATTATTACTTGTTATTTTAATATGATATTTCTCCCATGAGATATATTTTCTCATTTTCTTCTGATACAACCTTTGATGGTGTGTTAATAAGTTTTTACCTTACTAAGAATTAGATCTTTCCCATCTCATGTTTTCTATTCCCTAGGTCATGAATATGAATATAGCATATAATATATTTATAACAAGTCCTATCATGGTTCAATTATGGAAAAATGTTCACAATTATGTAAAATAAGAATTTTATTAAGCTAATCTCCAAATACAGTAAACCTTTGGGTTCTGGGAGTGTGAGAATATTGTGATTTTTAATGTCTAAAATTTTAAAATATTTTGAAATATATTCAATTCTATCTTGATTCATATCATTCAGCATCAAATATAGTTAGTAAAATATGTTTTTAGCACCAAATCTAGGAATGTGGGTCCTAGGAAATAATATTTGGTATCATATAATTGTTTAGTTAATATCGGGGATTATAACTAGATAACTTTAGTGAAATTCCATATGAATAATCCCAAATTTATAAAAACATCGCAAAATTTTGGTAAAATCTATAGTGTTTGATTTCTAAAAAATCAATTTCTTATCAAGATATAAATAATTGGAAAAAGAATTAAGAACAAATTAACACAGGGGAAATAATCCTAAAAAAGGTTGGTTTAGGGTTAACTTAATATTCACTTGTTCAACAACTAATGAGATTAGTTGAATACCTAGTTTGAAACTCTCAAGGGATATGATGGAGTTATTTTAAATTCTCTTTATAAACCATTATTAAGCATTTGAATATATTTTTTTGCTCCGCTTGGAGAAAATCATTTAAAAATTACTGTGGAAACCTAGGTTAAATTTAAGGAATTATAGGTTGGTCTAATTACATCACAATCAAATTGAAAGTATCATAGGATAAGAGGAAGGTTTCATAGGAGAAGACACATTAGGATTGAGTTTTTATATTCATATAATCATTTTGTTTTATTTTATTTTATTTTATATTATCATATCCATTTTGGTTTTAGTATTTGGTTGGAAATAAGATCATGAAAATGATGTTGTGAAATGAATGTTTCATTAAACTCATAAGATTTATTGACATCTAAAATAAAATATTTTTAAAAAATGGATAAAAATATAAATATATTAAAATTATAATGGAAAATATGAGATTCATTATCTTACCAACTATAAAACTGTAATATTTTAAAATAACACTATTTTTGATAGCATACAAGACATTAAACACTGAACACAAAAAAACATGGAATATTATCATTATGACCTAGTTGTTGAATTTGTGGGTATGAATAGGATTACATGAGTTATAATATATATATATATATATATATATATATATATAAGACCAAATAAAAAACAATTTATTGATTAATTATTAGAAAATGTCCATTTATGTTTTATTAAAGTTAATTTATGCTTCAAAAAAAATAATTTCTTACAAATGTTATATATTTATTTTTATGAGAAAATATTAAAATTAATTTATATTAATATTAGAAGTTTTATCGGATAAAAATAATATAATTTTTGAATTCTCATATCAAAATAATCTTGTAATTAAATTTTTATAATTCTTTGAAAGGTTTGATTTTTTTAATTAATAGTAAAAATATTGAAATTTATTGAAAATTGTGTTTTATTTTTATGTATTTAAAAATAAATAAAAATTATTTTGAATTTGTTTTAAAAAATAATTATATATTTTTAATAATAAAGTATAATTATGGTCTTTGTAATGAATTTTATACTTTAATTTTACATAAAACTACTATACATAAAATGAAATTTTTCTAAAAAAATCAATTACATTATATGTTTTAATGTTAAGTTAATTTAAACCAATTATATGAATTTAATATTGAAAATTTTATTACATATTTTGAATCAAGATGTAAAAATTTGGTAAATAGTTCACAATTACTTTTGGTCATAATTAGTAGTATCGAAACTAATTTTTTTTGTCATGGTAAAGTTAAAATGGGTAAATTATTTTTAAAACTAATATAATAAGGTTTCAAAATCAACCAAAAACATTAATATATCCTATTAGATAATTTTTTCTCATCCATTTCCATAAAATTAATTGATATATGGAATCTTTTCCCATTTAAACTTGATAATGACCTTTAAAATATTTTTGTAAAAGAAAAAGTAAAAATATCATTCTGTTGACCTTAATATCTCTTAAATTATTATATAAGGAAAAAAGAGTAAAATCTTGATTCAAAATGGATGTTTTAAATATAAATGATTTTTTATCATGATAATGTATTTATAATTTTTAGGAATTAAATAATTACCTTAAATTCTTATGCAATAGAAATACAATATTTATTAAATTAAGAGAAAAATAAAATAAATGATCTAAAAAATATTAAAAGTAATGTGATTTTGAAAAAATAGTGCATAAAAAGAATTTTAATGATAATTTTTACTGATTTTGAATGTTTTAATGGTTTATAATCGAATTGAATATTTTTTTAATGTCATTAAAAGTCAAATTAATTGAATAGTGTCATAAAAGACATTAAAGATAGTTTTAGGAAATCAAATTTTATTAAATTAATTAAAGGTTATAAAAAACATGAGGGTCGAAAATTAATATAATATATGTTCTAAAATTTCATATTTTCCCATTTATGAGTCAATATTTACCTTAAAATCAAAATTACAACCTTTTATGTGTGTAATAGCTATTATAGTGGAAAATGTTAAAATTGGTCAACTAAGGGGTTAAACCAAAAGATAAGGTTTAAAAAACCATAGAAATATATCCAAATTATATGGGATGATGGGTTTAAGACCAAATCTTTCCATATAGTTTAATATATTTCCATTTAGATTCATGTGACTTTAGAATTACTTTATTTTAAATTAAAATTTAACTAAATTCCACAAGTGCCCCTAACCTCCATTATAAAAGGGCACCTGTTTCCCTCACTTATTCAAAGCTTTTGAGACATATAGATAAAAAACCAAAAAAAATCCCTCTAAAACATAATTATACATATTATAGAGTTTTTTTCTAGAATAAAAAGCCTTGGAAACATAGGATGAAAAATAAAAGGGTTCTTTCAAAGAAGAGGTAATCGCCTTTGTCAATCACTTTCGTTTTTAAATCATAATTAACTCCTCTGAAAATATTGTATTTATCAAAAAATTATAAATTAATTAACTATAATATACATAAATTTTATTATGATTATATAATTATCATTATCCACCCTCATTCACATCATATGGGAAGTGAAAGTATCGTTCATGCGTACGTATGACTTACCGTCTCCACATAACAATACAATTAATTTTCTAGCACATTATTTCTTAGATGGTATTAATGACGGGTTGAATTAATATATATAAAAATTATAAAATAATTACTATTATTTATTTATAATATATCATATGACTTATTACTTTCTAATCTGTAGAAAACAATAACCTCGCTCGTGTGTACGTGTGGACTGCCACATCAATGAAGCGATTCAATTTGTTTTCAATTTTTGTTTTACATGGATTGTAATAAGGATAAATTTAATTAATATAAATTATTTATATGATATAATAATATTTATTTAAAGGTTAATTTTTATTTAAATTTATCTTATTACATCTTTTAAAATGTGTAAACAACGTCCTTGCGTACATACAACCCACCGTCTCTATGAATGTTGTAATTCATTTTTTGATATATAACTTTTATGGATGAATCTAAATATATATATATATATATATATAATGAATATATATGATATTTATAACACTATTAAAATTATAGATATGGTTTATCCATGATCAAATTATAAGGAACGAAACTACTTAACTAAAATAATCATGACAAACGAAACTATTAACATCTGGAAACACTGATTTTAATATGGAATTATTAATAACTATATATTGAAATGTTTTAAAGGGATTGTATATGATATTTTATGTATTTAAATTATTTTATTATATAATTATAATAAATTTATATTTATTATACATGAGGTCATAGTTCTCTAGAAGAAAGTGTCACTTGAGGTAAGGGTATATCATCTAAAATTATTTTATTTGAGACATATGTTATGTCATGAATAGATCATCATTTATGAGGTGTATACAGTAACATTTTACATGTTATGTCATTATTTTCATCATTTTCATGATTTTTAAACTTTCATTTGATGTTATAACTTCATGATTTATGCGATTCAAATTTTATCAAATCTGTAATGGTTTTATGTTACAATATGGTTGTTTACCAAGTTTATTTATGATCAAGTTTACGATGATGAAATATTATTATATACCTCTCAATAAAATAAATATTTTCTATTCTAATTTTATTTATAGAGAAAAAAAATTTCCATTCATTTTTTTATCTCTATGTAGCCAAGACATTTAAAAAATATTTTTAATGAAAAACCTACTTTATCTCTCTCTTCGGTCAAATTTCTTTTTTCTTCGTTATCCATGTTTTCTAAAAATGCTTCAAAGAATGTTTTTATTATTATATTATTATTTTTATAGTAATTTTTACCCAGGTTTTAATTTTTTTCAAAATTATTTTAAAGGAATCCTCTTTTATTTTTCTAAACAAGGTATATTTTGACTTTTTCAGTAATGTGAAAGGAAGGTTTTATTTTATCATATATGGCACAAATAGAATTTGCATCCATCATGAACAATCAATAATTTAAATCATATTTTATATGTTTCTCATAATATTTTTAAGTAAAAGAATTTGAACAATATATTTTGAATTTATAGCTTCTTAAAAGTGATTTTAAATGTGGAAATGGTATTTCTCTCAAGAATGTTTTAATGATATTGTAATGGTGTTTATATGCACCAATAAAAAACCCTTGATTTTACTTATTATTTACTGGGAAAATGATCCACGTATAAAATCATTATTCATTCTATAAATGGTTTATGTTTATAATTAAAATAAAATCATGAATCTCATTTCTTTTTTGACAGGTTATGGAACAATTAAATGAAGAAAATTTTATTTTCTATTGGTTATGCTATGATGGAATTTTTATAAACCACATTCATTTTCCTAGGTCATGACAGGATGCTTTTTATGATATTATGGAACACATGTATATTATTTTTATAATGTTATGGGTTGTACCGATATTATATATCCCTCCAATGCATTCAGTAATGTTAGCTATCTCATGAAATAAATATGACTTGAAGGGGGAGTTAACCCTATCCAGTAAGGGACTCTATAAACTATGATAGTCCTGGGAGTAAACCGTGAATACTATGCTTTTTTGGTTATATAATGCAATCCACTTTTATAGTCTTGTATTGAATCCTTGACTACTAATGAAATAATTTTTTTGCTTATATGTATATGAAAAACTCATGTATTATGATAATTTTATACTCTCATGACTTCTGTTCATTGATTCATATATGATTCATGTTTTATGAATTACATAAATATATTCCATGAATTAAGATTATTGTATTTGATAATCAAGGTAGGGTTTTTAAATGTCATTCTCAAGTTCACATACCCTTATGCTCATGTTATTTTCATGTGATCATTAATATCTCCCTTGTTTACCCTTACTAAGTATACGAGCTCACCCTTTTCTTATGTATCATTTCCATAGGTTATAAGAAATGTTACCAAGTATGATATGTCTATGAAGGGTTATAGTTTGAATATTTTAGTGAGATATGATGTTTTAAACTTATAAACCAATTGTTTATGTATCCATGTCTCTAAAGGCATGAGTCATCTATGGTAGTGGCATGGATTATAACACTATGTTAAGTATATTGATATAAAAATTTGTGATATCTATGTATGCCAATTATTGGTCGGTATAGTTGGTATCAGAGTAAGGTTTAGTTAGATTTGTAAACTAGGATGATGAAACATTATTGGCATCATTGAGGATAAGTCCATGTATAGGAAAACATACTAAATTTTTGTTAATGATCATTTATAACCAACATTAAATCTAATGTTCCAGAGATTTAATATGATTTTCCACCCATTAAATGATTTTTCATGATTCATAACTATGATTATTGTTTCACACACTATACCTATTTCTATTAGTCATCTAATGGAACCATCCACTGATGGAAAAAAGAATGATTGTATTAATGTGTAACCAAATGAAATGGGAGATATAATGAAGAACATTATGATTATACCTAATAAGATATCCCATTATATGATTTACAACCATGACATGGGTCTGTTTCCTAACAATATTAATAAGATAAAAAATTAGTTTAATGTAGACCATAGATGAATTAAGAGAATGTGAGAAGATGAACTCAAGAAAATGTATCAAAGAAATAGGAAGACTTTTTTAGTGAGAAGGAAAAGGGTATATAATAAGTAATTTGTAAGGAAAATTAAATATTTTTATAGAGGAAAATAATGTTCTTCATATGGTACCATTTTTAGTAAAATGTATCATTTGTGGGGAATATAGACCATAGAGGAATGAAGAGAATGTGAGAAGATTAACTCAAGAAAATGTATCAAAGAAACCTGAAGAATTTTTTAGTGAGAAGGAAAAGGGCATATAATAAGTAATTTTTAAGGAAAAATGAATATTTTTATAGAGGAAAATGATGTCCTTCATATAGAATGATTTTTAGTAAAATGTATCATTTGTGGGGAATATAGACATTCTATGATCCAATGCTCAAATCCAATGGTTTAATCATATACTAATAAATAAACTTTACTTTAGAGACCCTCTCTTTAAAAAAATGAAATTACATAACTTTTTTAGCATAAATAAACATTATAAAAACATATTCCCAAAGACCATACTTGGTATAGTGCCTTTGGAAACATGGAAACATAAACACTGGTACATATGTGAGCTACATCATTTCCCTCTAGGTTCTTATTTACTAAAACCCTTCTTAGAAATATCAAACATAGTACATATCATCATATCTTGGGGAAAAGGAAACATCAAAGGCATGAGCTCAAATGATCTGTAAGGGAAACCAAGTGAGACATGTAAGAATACACATGAGCATATGGGTATGAGAATTTGATCATGAAAATAGAAGATCATACCCTGCATGTCAATGATCATGGAACAAAGATTAGAAGTTTATAAAACATGAATCGTAATGAAATAAAGAACATAATCCATGAAATCATAACATAGGAATAAAACATTGAATTGTGGGAACACATAAACATATAATGATTTCTATATTAGACAAGAAATCACTTCCAAGACCATCTTAGTGGAAAAAGCCCTTTATTAAACTGGGTGAACCCCCATTCTATCCCTGTATTACTGCACCGAGTAAACCTTTATTCCAGACCTATATTACTAAACTGAGTAAACCCTTATTTCAGACCTATATTACTAAACTGAGTAAACCGTCATTATAGACCTATATTACTGAATTGAGTAAACCCTCGTTCAAGCCCTGTATTACAAAAATAATTAAACCCTCATTCCAGTCTTATATTTTTGAACCGATTGAACACTCATTCTAGTCCTTTATATCTCATGAGATATAAATCTTAACCCAATTCATTGGAGGGATATATAAGTCCCAGCCATCTCATAATTAAATCATATATACATGTTCCCCAAAATATATCATAACCCACAATTTGAAATGAGTATCATAAACATGTAAAAATTTCATAACCTATGGAAATAGTTATAGCTTTCATAATTATAACATCAAAAGAATAAACTAAAAAATAGAAAAATATTTAATATATGTATAACCCATGAACGATAAATGAGTTTCATAGACATGATGATGTCAATCATAACTCATTTATAGAAGGGATATGAATGGAACCTTTTTATCATTTCTTAGAAGCTATGATTGACATCAATAGTTTTCATATTAAATGGAAAATAATTTTGAAATATTTTCTAAAAATGATTCTGGAGGAAAATATCCTTTGTTGATTGACAAAGTATTTTTAATATATAAAACAATTTGAAAATAATTTTCTTAGAAAATAAAATGAAAAATTATAAGGAAGACATGATATCATTTTGAAAACATTTTTCCTTGAAAATATTTAAAATAAGCTTCAAAACATTTTAGAAACCATTTTATTTTAAAATACTTGAATAACTTTGAAATAACACTTGAAAATGTTTTGAAAACATTTCTTTGGAAATACTTTGAAAACTCATAAAGAATGATTGAAAATGTTTGGAAAATAATTTTTTAGTAAAATACAATAAAGAAATATAAATAAATATTAAAAAAGTTTTTGAAAACACTTATTTGAAAATAATCTGAGAACTTATAAATAAATCTTGAAAAAAAATTGAAAATGATTTTTCTTGAAAAATTATAAAAGAATCTTCAAAACGTTTTGAAATGCATATCTTTGAATGAACTTGGAAAACATATAAATAAGACTTGAAAACATTTTGAAATTTGTTTTCCATGAAAACATATAAAAGATGTTTGAAACCATTTTCAAAAAAAATTTCCATGAAAATTACTTTTAAAAACATTTTCTTAAATATTATCCTATTTAAAAATGCAAAGGTAGCTTTGAATAAATTATTCTAGTTAAATCTGTATGAGTTGTACAAGGTCGAAATAACATTCTTTTTTCACAGTAAAAAAGAGAGAAAAGTTCCTTGTTCAAAAATTGATAAGAATATTCAATTTATGATATGGGTAAAATAAAAAAAGGTTAAAATTTTATTTTAGATATTATAGTGTATTGGTATAATATTCTAAGAAACTCATTTTTGAAAACATATATATCTGACCGAAGAGAGGGTTAAGTTGGGCTTTCCTAAAAATACTTTCTTAACAAAAATACGTAATAAAGAGTATAAAATGGTACCGATACATTAGTATGTAATAAAATAATATAGGATAAGTAAACTCATGAATATTATTGATATATTTATAATAATATCTAATTAAATGGAGCATAAACATAAAAATCTTAAAAGGAAATGAGATTGTCTCAATAAACTCTTATAACTGGGTATCTTGGGATTATACTCTCCATGTAAATAATGGAAATTAAATGAAGTATATAATATCCAAAAAATATTTAGATTCATGATATGGAATGTAAAATGGATGTATATTCACCTTGACAAAAAATTGAGGTACAAAACAAAACACGAGTCTTAAAGAAGACAAATTGAGAGAACACATTTTATTAATTTGGGAGATTTTGAAACTTAAACACCTTGAACGAAAGATCATAACATGTGAATATAAAAAAAATTATTTATAAGATACATAGAATAAAATCACAGGTAGTTAATACATGACAGAAAAGGAAATATTGGCAAATATAGCTTGTATCTCACAAAAATGAAAAGTGAGATGAAATCCCCTAACCTTGTGTCTTGAATCTCTTTGTACTTGTACGAGCTTCATGTATAAAAAATATAAGTTTATTATAAAACATTTATATAAAAAAATTGTTATAAATAATACCATATATGTTTTTATTATGAACCAATATTACTCTCTTTTTAAAGATCCTATGATAAAGTTTCACTTTTGGTAAAATTCACTTTGTTCTTCACATGTGTCTTAATTTGTTACATCTTTGGTCATTATACTTACATAATAATTATTGAATGTAAAAAATTATATAAATATCTGGTATATAAATTAAATTTTTATTATAATAATCTACATAATATAGGAGTATGAAATGGAATACACCATTCATGGCGACGAAAATTCGGACATATGCATGAATGCTAAAACAGTCTTTATTGTTTTATTGAAAGAAAGTATGTAAATGACACACACAAACATATATATATATATATATATATTATTCAATTAGAATTAATATATCTTATATATCATACAATTTTATTAAACCCATCCTTAATACATTCCATGTGTTGTGTGAACGAATCACATTTCTTTGAGGGGGTGGTAGTCCACACTACGTTAAATGAGGTTATCGTATTGACACCAAATAGAAAGTAAAGAGATGTTTGTTGTAAAATGAATAAATAAATTTAAATACATAGTATATATAATATATTGAATATATAAATATATTTTCCATCATATTGGCTTCCATGATTGGTGGTAAATGAAAAATGAACAATCATCATTTCGTGAGGTAATAATTACCCATACACAGAAACATTATGTTCAATATCCATTAGATTGATGTGTTTGTAAGTGCAGGTCAGAATATTTTCATTAAAAACACTAGTATATGTAGGATAATAGTGTTTTTACACTATAATGGAATAAATATAGTGTAGGGGAGGAAGAAGGAAAATAATGGAAATGATCTTGAGAGAAGACGTTGCCACTTAATTAGGAAACTCCTTTTGGTTTATACCAAAAGGCTTCTTGGAGATTCTTTCTTCCCAAAGGGAGTCCTCAATGTACAAGGTAAGATTTTTGGGAGGGTACTTGGTCAGATATTAGATGAAATTAAAATGTTTCATAGCTATTAAAAATGGGTTTATGTGGTGGCCTTTTATAGGGAAGGAAAATGACTCACTTTGAATTTCTCAAAACAAGTTAGGTGTGTATATGTTATTACCTAAAGAGAGTCTTACCAAACCAGCAAAAATAAATAATGTGAGGTTTATGGACGAAATATGGATATTAAATGCGTATTTTACATGATTCTAGGTCATTTGGGCCCTTAATTTTAATATTTAGTCCCTAATTATGCTTAATTTGGCCTTAACTGCTGTGATTAATTTTAATCATTTTTACTAAAAATTTTGGTCAAACATTTACATTGTCTTATTATAATATAAATATTACACTGAATATAATGGGGTATTTTGGATTTTTTAAATTTAAATAATAGATGCAGAAAAATTAAGATTAGTGTTAATCCTACTGACGGGACGAAATAAAGGGGTTTTAAAGTAAGAAAAAGTTAAAAATTTTGTTAAGATTTTATATTCAGTTAAAAAGTGGAATTGATTCTAATGAATTAAATTTTATTAATATATGTAATATTTATATATTGGTTTCCTTAATGTATATTTATAAAATCTTTTATCATTAATAATTAATTAGGAAAAATGCAGTTTTTAATTAATAAGCGGTATTTTTTACTATTCATAAAATGAAGTTTCTCAGAAATATCCTAAAAAATAACCCTAGGATAATTTAAAAATTATGAATTAAAAAATTAAGTGTTTTTTATCAAATTTATTTTCTAAATGTGTCTAACATTACTTTCATTATTAGAAGATGTTTATTCGAGAACACAATGTTTTAAAACATTGAAGGACTTTACCAAAAATCATATCTTTCATTATCAATAAGTTTTATTTATATAAAAAAATTATTGAAAATATTTTTAAGTTGTTATTACTATTAATATAACTATTTTTAATGTAAATTTTATAATTATTTCATTTAATAAATTATATATATATAATGTTTCATAGAGACTCAGTTTTGCGTGCTTCGTACGCCAAACCGGTGTTGATTGTTGTGCAAGCCAAGTTGGGATTGCATGTATCACACACCAAGTTGGTATTGTGTGTGAAATGAATTATTTAATTAGTGTTTAATACACACACAGATATATATATATATATATATATAGAAATATTTCCAATTTCATGTGAAATGAAAAATATTGAAAGGATAAATTACTTCAAAAAATTATAATTCTCAAAATATTGGGATGTCATATTCTACCCCCGTTAAAATGAATTTCACACTAGAAATTTATTTGGGTTATAAAATGGTTTCTACATGAAAGATTCATTCATATAAATCCACATCATATAAATGGACACTAATACTTCCCTTAAAATGAGAACTTTGGAACCATAACAGTTACCCAAAGTAACGTATAACTAGGTTTCCACATAGGATAACATAGGTTGGGAGTGAATATTGAACATGGAGAAAAAGAATAAATATTTATATGGGTGATTGAGTTAATAAATCACAAACAAGTGAATGATTACAAAAATGTTGAGGGCCTCAAATTCCTAAATCTATGATGATTCCTAAAGTCATTGGTTCAACAAAATTTAAGGTATTAAGAAAACATTTTCTGTATCACTTTCAAAAAGTTGAGTAATTTTTCATAAATGTATATAAAAATTTTTCTTTCTTGGGTTGTGATTTATAAAACTTATAATACATCCATTACATCATGGAATGAATGGAAAAAAAATAAAAATTGATGAATAAAGCACTAGATTACAGTTTTAACATCTCTTAAGGCCCCTAAAAGAATAAAAAGTCTAACTACTTGTCTCTTAAAAACAACATGCGTTGATATATAATAATAAAAAGCAACACTAACAGTTCATCATAAATATTTATTCATTAAAAATAAATTTACATTAACCATGATATTGTGTAGGCTAGTGGTAGGCTTCAAACCCTTACCATTCTTTGGTCATGGGTTCAAGACCCGCGGCCTTGCCAGACTCGATTGGTTGTCACCCGTTATAAATGATGTACATTTTTTAAATCTGGACTAATATAATTTAGAAGATAGAAATCATTGATATATGGTTAATAACTGATTAGCCATTTAACCAAGTATTTCAACACAGAATCAGTGCACAAATACTTCCTTTGAAGCTAAAATTAGAATTTTCATGAACGGTTAACAATATAACCCTTCTCAAATGAGAAAATCCTAAACTTAAGAATGAGAATCATGAAATTAGTTTAATATTGATTCCCTTGTATAAAAAATATTATCTCTTAGTTTTCACATTCCAAAAATGTGAATTCCCCCATCATATATTAACCTGAAATATGGTAATAACCTGAATTACTATAATTCTTTTTGGAAAACATGCATGCCTTCTCATTCCAAATTGTATTCAATCTATTCTTTAAATCCAAAAATGTTTTAAACTTAATTTTTGGTAGCATAAACCACCTATAAACAAGTCCTTACATAGTTCCATGGTAATAAATGATTTCCAATTTACTTATTCATATCCCTTATCATTATCCATACAACATTATCTTATCATAATTAATATATTAAGGGTTACCTTCACACAGTAAAAAATCATATTATCATTAAATAACATCACCAGTTCAACATAAATTTTTAAATACTGAGTACAAAACAAAAGTAGAAAAATCCTTATATATTTCATCTTTCATAAATTTTGAATCCAAATACATAAATACTTTGATTACTTCATCCTTAATCCATTTACAATAATACCTCTTTCCTTTCAAATTTCATCTATAGTCTCGTTATATTCTACAATGTAACCATTCCTCCCACCACCTTGATTATTCTCTTCAGGATCTATCCTCTTGGGACATTGATTTGAAATTTACCATTATCTCCACACATAAAACACTTAACATTCGATAAGGAATTAGGTAGGCCAAAATTCCCATCCATTTTATTAAATGAACTCTTAATTTTCCCCTGTAGTCACTTACTTTGTGTCCTTATTTTACACATTCAATACACATTCTTATTCCCCTAAGACATTCACTTAGGCGATTCTTTGCACTTTCTTGACATAAAGGAAACTGAATATTCTTTCCTTCATGGTCACTATTACCCAACTCTCAGAAAACTCCTTCTTTCTCTTCCTTGTTGAGTCCAAGAGTTGGTTAAGGAAGACATTGTTAATCATGTTCGGTGAAAAATTATATGGCATGATCATGAAATATTTCACTCCAGTGATCATACCACTTAACTAATCTTTAGAAAATATTCTATCACATTCAACATTAATCCAGTTCCTTGTGGTTCCTTCCTTTGACTAAAACCAGAAGCATAGTGTCAATATTACTTTTTATAATGGAAAACCACATTGTTAGGAAAATAATTACTTATATGATGTTTTAATCAAGAAAACATCTATAATATATGACACCTTGGGTTTATCCTAGGTTATTAATAGCTAAATTATATCTAAATCCTTTATGATGGTTCATGATGAGTTTCGGAATTCTCAAAGTATATCTCCCAAAAGTCTCAAATCGGTTGTGAAGAATGTCTCGTTGTCGTGTACCAGATTACCCCGAATCAATCTCAAAACATCTTGTTGGAGTTATTACACCTAGGTATATCTATACCAATGCGATATCCACTTGTAGTATCCAGTAAGGGATGTATTTCTTTGAAACCACTCACTCTTTCCTTTACAAAAATTCCATAACATTTTCATAAATGTTAACTCATCCTTATACTAATCCTTAGTGACATCACTAGATATATCCTTAGAAAAAACCTAGGGATCTCACAAATATTTTATTATCCTAGTTTCCCATGGTTAATTGTATCATTGATCTGATAATATCTATACTGAACCTCTCTTTACAAATATTTAAATTACATAACTTTTATGGAATACATAAACATTATACAAACATCTTCCCAAAGACCATAGTTAGTATAGTGCCTTTGGAAACATGGAAGCATAAACACTGTTATATATGTGAGATATATTTTCTCCCAATTGGTTCATCTTGATTAGCACCCATCTTAGACATGTCAAACATAGTACATATCATAATAACTTGATGAAAGGTAAACATAAAAGGGCTGAGCTCAAATTTTTAGTAAGGTTAAACAAGGGAGACATGTAAGCATAAAAATGAAAATAAGGTTATGATAATTTATCATTAAAATAGAAGATCATACCCTACATATCAATGGTCAGGGCAGAAAGATTAGAAGTTCAGAAGACATGAATCACAATGAATTAAAGAGAATAACCCATGAAATCATAACATAGGAATAAAACATGGAATTTTGGAAACACATTAGCATATATTTATTTCTATAGTATCCAAGGAATCATTGTTAAGACCTTCTTAGTGGAAAAATTCTGTTATTGAACTGGGTGAACCCTCATTCTAGGCCTGTATTACTAAACCAAGTAAACCCTCATTCCAGATCTCTATTACTAACCTGAGTAAAACCTCGTTCCAACCCTATATTACTGAACTGAGTAAACCCTCATTATATCTCTATAATACTAAACTGAGTAAACCATTATTCCATCCCTTTATTATTAAATCGATTCATCTCTCATTCATCCCTATATTACTGAACAGAGTGAATCCTCGTTCTAGTCCTATCTATCTCATGAGATATAAATAATTACCCAATGCATTGGAGGGATATATTGGTCTCATCCATCTCATAATGAAATTATACATACATGTTCTACAAAACTTATCATAACCCATGAAATGAAATGGGTATCATAAACATGTAAACATATCATAACCAGTGAAAATAGTTATATATTTCTTAATCATTTATTCATAATCCTAACCCATAAAAGTTGAATAGATTTTATATATGTATAACCCATTAAGGAGAAGTGGGTTTCGTAAATACCATCACATTAAGAATAACTCATTCATAGAAAGGATATGAGTTAAACCTTTAGATCGTTTCCTATAAAGTATGAGTAACATAAATATATTTCATCTTATATGGAAAATATTTTTAAAATATCCACTAAAAACTTTTCTTAGGGAAAATATCCTTTCTTGATTGAAAAACAGTTTTTTAATACATAAAACCATTTGGAAATAATTTTCATATAAAATACCTTGAAAACTTATAAAGGATACATGAAATCCTTTTGAAAACCTTGTTCCTTGGAATATTTTGAAATAAGCTTCAAAAAATTTTAATTTTTTTTAAAACACTTGGAACGCTTTTAATGAAATATTTTAAATGTTTTGAAAACCATTTCATTGAAAATACTTTGAATACTCGTAAATAAATCTTAAAAACTTTTTGAAAATAATGTTTCTTGAAATTAATTTGAAAAATATAAATAATGCTTGAAAACATTTTGGAAACCATTTATTTTAAAATAATTTTAAAACATATAAATAAATCTTTAAATTTTTTTATAAAATCAGTTTTCATGAAAATTAATAAAACAATATTGAATTTTTTTTTGAAAACCAATTCTTTTAAAGAACTTTAAAAACTTGTAAATAAGACTTGAAAATATTTTGAAAAAAGATTTCCATAAAAACATATGAATGAATTTTGAAACCATATTGAAAACAATTTTCCTTGAAAATTACTTTTAATTTTTTTTAAAGACTAACCCTTTTAACAATGAAAAGGGAGCTTCAAAGAAATTACAGTAGGTAAATCTGTACATGTCGTATGAGGTCAAAAGAACATTCAATTTCCACAGTAAAAGGATAGAAATGTGTCTTATTTGGAAATTGAAAAAAATATTCCCTTGTATAGATTGGTATAAAATGGTAAAAATTTAATTTATTTGTTATAGGGTAATGGTGATATATTCTTGGAAAAAAATTTCAAAATAAAGATTTCCTACTGAAGAGAGCATAAAGTCAGGCTTTTTAAAAACACTTTCTTAACAAACATATGTAAAAAAGTGCATAAAATGGTACCAATACATTATTATGTCATAAAATAACATATTTTAAGGAAACTCATGAATATTATTGAGATATAGATAAAAATATTTCATCAAATGAAGCTTAAACATAAACAATATTAAAAAGCAACTAGATTGTCTCAATAAACTCTTATAAATTGGTATCTTGGGATCATGATCTAAATGTAGTGAAATGAAAATTACATGAATTATAGAATATCATGAAAATTTTGTGATTCATTATATTTCATGTTAAATGGAAGTATATTCACTTCGAAGAAGAGATTAGGTTCATAAAAAAACTGAGTCTGAAAGAGGCTAAATTGATAGAAAACATTTTTTCTGATTTGGTAAATTGGAAACATAAACCCCATGAAGTAAGGATTTTAAAATGGGCATGTCAATTACCCTAAATTTAATTAAATTTTACATAGAATTCAATAATGGGTAGTAAATAAACCATAAAAATGAAATATTGTCGAACATATCTTGTATCTCACTGAAATTAAAAGTGAGATGAAATCTCATTACCTTATGTCTTGACTCTCTCCATACTCATAAAAGATTCTTGTATAATAAATATAATTTTATTATAAATATTTTACGTAAGAATATTATTATAAAAAATTAAATATATGTTTTTTTATGAACTTATATTACCTACTTGTTAATTATCCTATGTTTACATTTCACTTCTGGTAAAATTCACTTTGTTCTTCGCATGCTTCTTAATTTGTTACATCTTTGGTCCTTAAAATTATATCATGATTCCAAAATGTAAAAAATGATATAAATATTAGTTATATATATTATATTCTTATTATCATAATATATATAATATTTTAGTATGAAATGGAATACTCCATTCATGGAGATGGCAAGCTGTACATACACATAAATGATATTTCTATCTTTATTGTCATATTGGAAGAAAGTATGCATGTGAAACACACACACACACATAGACAAATATCTATATATATATTTACATTAGGATTACAATATAATATATATAATATAATTTCATTAAACCCATCCTTAATACATTCCATGTGGTGTGTGAATGAATCACATCGCTTTGAGGGGGTTGTAGTCCTCAATTCCTCAAACAAGATTATCATATTAACACCAAATGGAATGTAAATAGATGTGTTTTTTAAAAGGAATAAAGAAATTTTAATACATATTAAATATAATATGTGTCACAAATAAAAATATTTTCCATCACAATGGCCACCATGATGGGTGATAAATAAATAATGAATAATCATCACTTCTTGAGGCAGTAATTCTCGATACATAGAAACATTAGATTTGATATACATTAGATGGAGTTGTTTATAAGTGTAAGTCAGAAATTTTCCATAATAAAATCCTAGTATATGGTGTATAATTTTGTTTCACAATAATATAATAAATAGTGTAGGGGATGAAGAAGGAAAATAATGAAAATGAGCTTAAGAGAAGTTATTACCTCTTAATCAGGTAAGTCCTTTTGGTTTATGCCAAAAATATTCCTTGAGAATAATTCTATCCAAAGGAAGGACATAAAGTTGAATGGATGATTTTTTGGAGTATACTTCGTCATATCTTGGATAATCTAATTTTTTTTAGAATAATGAAAAACGGGTATAGGTGGTGGCTTCATAGGAAAGGAAAAGTACTCCCTTGGAATTTCTAGAAACAAGTTATGTGTGCACATGCTCTTACAAACAAAAAGTCTTAACAAACCTACTAAACTTAATAATGGATAGTTTTTGGAGTACATTTAGACCAAAAACAGGTGTTGGACATGTGTATAGGTTGTTTGGGCCCTTAATTTTAAGGTTTATTCCCTAATTAAGATTAATTTGGCCTTAACTGCATTTATTATTTTTAATCACTTTTACTAATAATTTTGGTAAAAAATTAACATGGAATTATTTAAATATAAATATTAGAATTAATAATATTTTTTATGTTTGATTTTTTAAATTCAAATCGTAGAAGATAAAAAATTAAAATTAGTGCTAATCATGCATACATGACAAAATAACGGGGTTTTAAAGTAAGAAAAAGTTCAAAATATTGTTAAGATTATATATTCAATTTCAAAGTGGAATTGATTAATTATAATTAGTAATATTTTATTAATAGATGTAATATTTATCAAATATGACCTCGAATTATATTTATTAAATCATTTAACATTAATAATTAACAAGAAAAAGGTAGTTTATAAATAAAAAGTAATATGTTTCCCTATTCATAATAAATGACGTTTCTTAGAAAAATCCCAAAAATTACCCCAAGGATAATTTTGGTGTTATGAATTCAAAAATAAATTTTATTTTATCAAATTAAATTTCTTAAAGTGATTAAAATTACTCTTATTATTATAACCAGATTATTGGAGAACATAATGTTTTTAAACATAGAAGGAGTTTAACAAAAATCACATCGTTTATTATAAATATATTTTATTTATATAAAAAATTATAAAAAATAATTTAAAATTAGTTATTTCTATTACTATAACTATTTTTAATGTTTATGTTATAATTATTTCATTTAAATTTTTTTATATAAAAAGAAGATTAATTAAAACACAGTGTTGTATGCATCGTACGCCAAGTCTGTGTTGCTTGTAGTGCAAGCCAAGTTGGTATTATATATAGCACAAGAAAAGTTGGTATTTGATGGGAAAGGAATGTTTGACTTATTGTTTTAATATATATATATATATATAACCATTTACTGTGTCATGTGAAATGAAAAATATTGAAAAGATAAATTAATTCAAAAAAATAATTCTAAAAATCTTGGGGTGTTACATATACTAGGACACTATTTGAAGTAAAAAGATTTAAGTAATTATATATTGGATTATAACAATAATATAATTTATTTTTTGGATATAATAATCATAAAACTCTTAAGGATTGTTCTATAGTAGTTTTGTTAAAGGATGTTGGAAACATATGATGAATGGTTCTGATAAGCAAGAAAAGTGATTTAGTGCTAATTTCATAATGTTTAGTTAGTATAAAGAGATGATTGAAATTAATGAGATAGTATTTATAACCTATAAATTGGGTAAATATTTTATGGAAAAGTAATTTAGGTAAGATTTGATGAAGTTTATTACATTTTTGGATTTATGGAATATATTCAATAGTCAATGATGTTATTTTTTAAGAATAAAGATTACATTAATTTTGGAAGGATATATTTTTTCATGTTATGTTAACTTAAATGTTATCGATACCATAATTGTTCTATAATATTAGGTTTTATCAAATGTTAAAAGGAATCAACACCACATTTTTAATGTTTTAAGTGATGAAATTTTGATGTGATTTAAAATTTTTAATGGATTTTTGGAATAAAAAAAATTATGTTTAAATAACCCTTTTGGGTAATGTGATGTTAATATAAATATGGTCAATTGGATAGTAAGACATAAATAATATTGATTATTGAAAATTAATTCATTGATATAGATATATTTTGAAGATATTTGTGGTCACACTAATGAATAACATTGATATAAGTATCTAAATTTGATTCATGATATTTTGGGGAAGTTCAACACATTATAAGATTATTTACCATAATGATTAATGAGATTTTTGTAAATATTTCGTTGGGTTGAGGTATATAGAACCATTAGGTTTATATTGTGATACTATTTTGATGAATACAAATTTTTTTGAATAATTATGTTAAAGGGTATGAAATAACCTATGAGGATAAAAAATTATTTAATGATAAGGATACATTTGAGGATATTCAATATATTTTTGATAACATTTTAGAAATTATATTAATATAGTTTATTAAATGGAAAAATCATAGGTTGAGAGATAACCCATCACATCTGGCAAGACCAAGAGGCTTGAAGCCACAACCGAAGGGAGATAAGGTCGTAGAGGATACCACTAGTCTACATGATGTCCTCATTAGTATGCCGTTGATTTTACATAAAATATAAATATTAAGTTGGTATTAAGATCATTTTATGATTAATGTAAATGGAAATATATTTTCTAATATGGATTTTACCATAGGGGTAAATTTTGGACAATCTTTTGGGAGCATATATGATTTTAATCTAGGTTTACAGAAATTTAGTATATTTATGGTAATTATTAGAAAATTTTAGAGATTATATGATTATGGAATATTCATTTTAGGGTACATTATGGAGAAAAATGTTAAATCGATCTTGGGAAAATATACGAATCACGTTTCTATGATTTTAGGGGATTGAAATTTGTGTATTATATAGAGTTTTATATTGAGTAATTTACGTTGAACTTTGGGTGTTATTATTTAGGCATTGGAGATTAATATTGTATTTATTTATGTAATGATCTATTCATTTTGGGAATTATCTTACCTTGTGCTAACCATTTTTATTGTGTTGATTAATTTCTATAGATAAGAGGATTATCTGGATATAATTTTTAGATCCATTAGAATTTTATTTTAGTGCTTCAGGAAAAACAATTCATCTCAAACATTCAATATTTGGAGAAATAGATTAAATTATATTGGAAATTGATAAAAGGATAAAATTATACTTTACAAGTAAGTATATTATTTTATGCTCTTATTCTAGATGGTATTGTATTTTTTCAAATCTATACATAGATCTTGAAATCTTTTTTTCTTATTACCTTCAATTCCAATAAATTAATAGTTTTTTCACACCTCATAGATTTATGGTTTTGTGATCATTAACTTTCTCATGATCATTAACTATCTTTTGATCAATATTTGTTGTCACTCACCATCATTATATAGACGTTATGGTTTTCTTCCATGTCCATATTTTCCCATCCCGCTAACATTAGCCTATTTGGAAACCTATATATTTTTTATTCTAGATAAACTTTGTATCTATTTTTTCATCTTTTCAAGATGAAGTTTTATTAACACTTTTCACAATATATGTTTAAAAAAAAGAAATTTTCAAATATAAAACCCTTGATTACCAAGGAGAATTTTTAATTGAAAGGATATAATTTATTAAATTGAGGATATGTAACACAATGATATTTTAAAATAACCCAATGTTTGATATCATACATGATATGCAACACCATGGTCAAATGAACCATGAAATATTATCATTATAACATAGCTTTTGAATTAGAGGGTATGAATATGATTAACGACATTATTATATATATATATATATATGAAGTACAAAATATTTTTTTATAAATTCATACAAAATGAGTATTGAATTTTTAGTAAGGCCATTTTATGCTTCAAAAATATTTTTTCTTCAAAAAATATTATTATTAAATTTTATGAGAAAATAATAAAAATAATTTATGGAAATTTTAGAAGATCTATTTGATAAAAAATATATTATATTTGAATACATAATGTCAAAATAATCTTATTATTATTTTTTGAGCATTTTTTAAAGGTATCATTTTTCAATAAATAGAGAAAAATAGTTATTTTTATTGAAAACTATATTTTATTTTTATGTATTTAAAGTGTAAAACTATATTATGAATTAGTCTTAAAATATAATGAGATCATTTTGATTAAAAAAAATCTAATTATGGTATTTGGAAATAATTATATACATTAATTTCATGTAACAATATTTTCAAACTTAAAATGAATTTTTTATAGAAGAACTATTTTTCATTGTGTTTTTATGTTATGTTAATTTCAACCACCTATATGGAAAAATATTGAAAAAGGATTCAATTTTTTTAATAAGGATGTACAATTCTAGTAAATAGGCAACTTTTACTTATGCTCATAATTAATTTCAACCACATAAAATTTTAATTATCACTATAATGGTAAAATCAGTCAATTAACATTAAAACTAATATAATAAGTTCTCAAAATCAAACAAAAAATTGACTTTTTCATAATTTTTCCAATTAAAACCAATTTTCAAATATATGTTATTTTGGTTATATTTTCATATGATAATAACCTTTATAAAATTTAAGTAAAAGATAACGTAAAAATGTCATTCTCATGATTTTACTATCTATTAAATTTGTACTTAAGGACAAAATGAATATATGTTCCATTATAGATGGGTATTCTAAAAATAAATTATTTTTTATATTAATTGAAATTATTAAAAAAAATGAAATGAAATAATTACATAAAATTCTTATGCAATACTAATACATTATTTATTCAATTAATAGAAAAAAATAAATGATATTAAAAATATTAAAAGTAATATAATTTGGAAAAAACAGAGCATCCCACAAATTTTTAGATAATTATTAATTAATAATAATTTTTTAGCGGTTAATATTTTAATTCAATCTTTTTATTGAACTCATTAAATGTTATATTAAATTAATAGTTTCAAAAATAACATTAATGATATTTTTCGAAAATAATATTTTATTAAATTAATTTAAAATTATTAAAATATTGAAAGAGAAAAATTATGATAATATATGATTATAAATTTCATTCTTTTCTCAATTTATTAGTCAATATTTACCATATTGATAAAATTATATCCCTTTAAGTGTGATAATCTTATTATCAGGGTTAAGGTTTCAATGGGTTAACTAAGGGATTAAACCAAAAGACCAGGTTTAAAAAATAAATTAGACCTGTAATAATTATATTAGATTGTGGTATTACAACTATGTAAAATATTATATTCAAATATATGTCCTTTTTAAATCATGTAGCTTGAGAATTAATTTATTTTAATTTTATCTTTTAAAAAATTCTAAAGTTCCCCTCAACTCAATTATAAAAGGGTACCTCCTCCCCTCACTTCTTCACATATTTTAAGCCATATAACTCAAAACAAACATGAAAAAATCCCTCCAAAACATCACTATACACATTATAGAGGATATTTGCTTCCCAAAATATTGAACCTATGATCCTTAAGATGATACCTAAAGAAGTTATTTCAAAGAAGTGGTAATCACCTGAACTAGAGACTTTATTTTATTACTTCTTCTTTACCACCTCTATATATATGGTATTTGTAATAAATTAATAAATTAAGTATGTTAAATATAATTAATTTTTATTATTATTCTATAATCAACATTATCCCTCATCTTTCAGACCAAACGAGAAGTGAAATTATCTCTCTCGCATAGGTATGACTCACCATTTCCACAAAGTGATTCAATTCATTTTCCACCACCGTAATAATTGGATAGTTATTGTGAGGGATTTAATGTTAATATATAACAATTATGACATAATTATACTTTTTTAATTATGAAATCACATCTTACTTCTTATCTTTTTATCTATCAAAAAATAATAACGTCACTCATGCGTACGTATTGACTACCATCTCCACTAAGCGATGTGATTTGTTTTTCATTTTCATTTTACTTGGATGGTAATAAAGATAGATTAAATTAATATAAATTATTTTTTATGATAAAATAATAATTAATTAATTTTTAAATATTATTTACCTTTCATTTATTATATATGTTCAAAATAGAAAATAGTGTTCCTATGTTTATGAAACTGATCGTCTCTATGAATGGTGTAGTTCATTTTTCTATATCTAATTTATTTTGATGAATCTAAATATATTTATTTATATGATTTATATATATTATATTTATATCATTATTAAAAATTTTAATATAATTTAACAATGATCAATTTTTAAGGACCAAAACCACATAATTGAAGTACTCCAGATATAAGAAACTGTTAACACTTGGAAATGATGATTTTTTGAGGAATTATTGATAAATGGATGTTGAAATGTTATAAATGGATCAAATATTATTTTTTATGTATTTAAATTAATATAGTATTTATTTATAATAAATTTAAATTTATTTCAAAAGATTTTAGAGTCTTTTTGAAGCAAGCGGAACTTGAGGTAAGTGTTTATCATCTCAAATTATCTTATTTAAAAAATATATTTTATAATGAACCAATATTTTTTTATGAGGTGTAATAATTAATTTTTAAATGTTATATCATGATTATAATTAATTAAATGTTGAATAAATTTTCATTTATGGGGCTTACGATTCAAATGTAACTATAGAAATAAAGGTTTGATGATACATTCTCATTATTTACCATGATTGTTTATGATCAAGTTTCTGATGACGAAAATTTTTACTGATAAAGAAAATGTTTTAATTATTTATCTTAAATATTTAAATGATTTAATTCCCTAAAATTTTAAAACACGAGATGGTTTGCAACTTTTTTTGTATTTTTTAGGAATTTTGGCATTAATGTGAATATTAATTAATTCTCGAATTTAAATAGTTTTTTCTCACTTATGTATTTTAAGAATATATTTTTCACCATTAATAAAAATATATTTATTATTTGTTTAAATTATTAATTTATTCATGGTAATAAACTTCTTAATGATGACCTAGATCTAATTCTAAATTAAGGAGGCCCAAAAAAATAAATCAATTCAAAAAAACAATTCGCCAATAGAATGGACCCATCCCCATTAAATGGGGAAGATCTGAAGGTATAGATAATAAAATGAAGTTCTTCCAGCTAGAATTGAAATAAAATTATATGTATCATCTGAACATTAAGTTTAAGGGGGAAATTTTATCTTTAAGGTAGATATTGAAGGTACCAATGTAGAGGAAGGTGGAGGGTCTCTTTGGCCAGAAAAAGTTTTATTGAATAATTCAAGATTTTTTTTTGTAAAAATGCACTAATTTTTTAAAATTATGAAGGTTTACATCCAAATAAATTATGAATGACTTTTAATAAGTAACCTTGGTGATTTTCATCCTTTTAGTGGTAAGAAATGTAGAATTCCTTAGGTGGTCATATTCTAGAGGAGATATTTACATCTATTACTTTATTCAAATTTATTCTTATTAGTTTGGTAATGGCTTCTTATTCAACCTTTTTCATGGATAAACTTCACATATAGGGTTAAACATATGAGTGATTAGGTAATGGGTGGTTTTCGTTATTTTTAATGCCTTATTTCATGAACATCATTTTATAAAATCTTTTCTATTTTTTGTTATATTGATTTCAATTTCTAATAACGGTTCTTATCATCAAGTACGATTATATTTCATTTTAGATTATGTTGAATATTTTTATTTGTTAAAATACCATTATCTCCCACTTATATGTTCTGGTTTATATATTATATAATGGACTAGATCTTAGTGGTGAAATACTTAGCAATATTCACTATGTGTGGGAGGGGAAGTGGATATTATTGATTTTTTTTGGATAAAAAAGACTCAATTAACAATTTAATATTTCAAATGGGGTTATTAACTGCAACTATCTCACACATTGGAAGGAGTTTAGACCAAGATGAGATTTTATAAAAGGTATATTCTCACAACCACTATTTAACCAAGTGAACGAAGATAAGTGATTTTCAAATCTCATATTAATTGGATTATAAGAAGATGATTGGATAAATTGGAAATAGGATATAATTACAATTTGAAGACTGAACCTGACCTGGTAACCCAACTCATATCACGATTTTAAATGTGTTCCTTCCTAATTTTTTTTAATTTTTTATGAATTTTTTATTTTTTGGGTTTCTTTCTTATTTTTTCAAAATAAAACTATTTAAAAAATAGTCACTTTTTCCTCAAATTCATATTTAAAAACATGATTAATATGTGAAATTATCTAGAGAAAACCTAGGCTGACCACTGTTATGCATTTTAACATAGGAAATAATTTTTTTACACACCCCATGATAGGCTCATATCAAAATTTAGCACTGATTTTAGGGAAGTAGTTCCAAAATTATAATTATAAATTCAATTTTTAAAAAAATAATAGAATATTTAAATCACATTGTTATATAAAGGGTAGAGTTTATTAATTTTATAAATATATTAGGGGTGCTCGATGATAAAATTTCATAGATAATAATTTCCTGGATCTCATCTAAGACCTTAAATAAAACCTTAAATTCCCAGTGTTGGAGACATTGGCCAAAGAATTAATTGAACTATAATAGAACTTCCTAAATTTTTATCAAAAAATATTCGAGGTAAAAAAGACTATTCCTTAGTTTCCCACAATATTTCTGAAGGAATTCCATATGTGGACCCAAAAAATGATATTAAAAATCATACTTGTAAGGACTTTGTGAAGAAATAAAGGACCTCGAGATAAAAGTTTAATAGATAATTTAATATGTCTTCAGATACCAAGAAGAACCCATTCATAATCCTAATACAGTGGTGGAAGTGAATTCCCTACTCATCTTTGATGTTAAAGATCATAGGGATACCATGATAGAATCCAAGAACATCCATTATTCACTACTCAACCATTGCAATAGATGATTGAGGAAGAAGATTTTCCATATGAAGTACATAAGGGAGATCAATGATATTTGGATGAATTTGGGAATAAATATGATGTGTAATATGATCTTCCCATCACTTATGAGGAAGTACAATTGTCACCGTTGTACCTATATCTATCTTTTTATGTAGATGAAATAACTAAAGTGGTTGAATTTTAAGAGAATATGGAGGATCTTGACTACATAACTCTATACAGTAGAAATCAAATCTAATGGGCACATTAAAATGAAGAATAAATTAATGATGAATAAACATAGGGATATGATCATTTCATAATCTCATTATCTTCTAATTTTATTGAAAATTATTTTTCTATTACCTCCCCATATTTTAAAATTTAAGATTTATCCAACACTTTTATTTACTTGTAAGATAAAGATTAATAAAATGAATATTCATTTGAATAGAAACATATAGATCCCTAGAACATTTTGAACATTTAATGGAGGGATTAGATGATAAGATCAAAGTATAATTTCTTAGGGAAACCAAGACAAAATATGATTAAATTTAAGGATAATAATTTGATATTTACTCTAAATTCTTTAATTTTGTTCAAATATAATTACACTCTCACATTCCCTTAGATTATTCCATTGATACAACACACCTAAATAAAAAACTGATGAATGAAATAGAGGATGTACAAGTGGAAAAAAAGAATGTTTTGGACTCCTTATTTTTCTTATCACCACCATAAGATTTATATATCATTGTTATGGGGTTTGATTTGGAATATTCAATCCCTGATGTCTTTATAAAAAAGGAAGAAGTGAATATGAGAAAGAATAAGTACCAGTGGTTAATCTCAATGAAACTCCACCCACCATCAAATTGGGAATTACTAACTAGAACTACACATGTGGAGGTAGTCAAAATCCATGCCCTGTATAGGGGTTTAACTAGGATCTATCCCTATTTTCTTCTCCTTTATCATTATATTTATATTTTTTCTTCCAATAAATTTTTTATGTATTTTTATTTTTTCAATTATAGGTTTTTAGTGTGTAGCATTTAGGATCTTAACACAATGTTGCTCTAATAATATGTCAGGTTGAGCATATACAAAAAAATTTATTTATATGACTTGATTTAGAATAATATTACATCTTAAATCTTCTTAAATTAATTTAGGAAACATTATAATTTATATTTGGGGGAGGGAAATCTCGATGTTTAGGATTTGAAAGTTTCTGTATTTTTTTTAAAAAAAATGTGTTTTCAATTTTTTGTGTATCTTTTTTCAATTTTTTTATTTCAAACATGTGAGATAAAAGGATTATATTTTCCATCTTTGAAACCCATTTCTATGAGTGAAATAATTTATCCAATGAAATCGAACTTAAAAGAAATCTAAAAATGACTTTTTTTTATGTTCAAAACTTTTGAAATTTCCATAATAGTGTTATGATATTTGAATCACATGCCATATATCATTGTATTTATATTTTAAATCACTTTTCAATGAGGCATAAAAACTAGTTTTTTCAAATTATTTATATTTGACTCACTTATTAAGAGACTAAAACATCCATTATTTATCCCAAATTTGGTTTATTATTATTAAAATATAAGAGTTTAAGGTACTTCTGTTTTAAATAGTTATAGTATATCATTGGTTTTAAAATAACCATTTTTATGAAAAAAAAATTTATTCAAACTTACTTGTGTATTTAATCCTTGTAGGCCTTAGAATCCATGAATAACCTATTATATTATCCACATTAGATTCCAACTTTACCTATCTAAGCAACTCTTGTATTAAAATTACATCATCTAGTCGATCTTATGTGTGGGGGGGGAAGCATTCATTTGGGCTACATAATTTCTAAATACATTAAGTGGATAATAGAATAATTCTTTATTATAAAAAACTATTATATTTATTGTACTACCTTTCTATATCTTTCAAGATAAAATGACGGGCCTTTATGGATCTTTTAAGTAAAAATGATCTGAAACTTTAAAAATAATTTTATATGATAAAGATGTAAAATCAGAGAATGTATGGTCTATCCATGTAAAAAATTATTTTATATTTGATATTATTTACTAAAATGTGTAATAAAGAGGATCTATACTTGTGTAAAAATTAGAATCATGTGATTTTTCTTCAAAAAGAGCAAATCCCTCCTTATTCGGACTCAGAACATTAAATAGATAAATCCTACCAAAAAAAATCCACTAAAAAAATGTGAAAATATTATATGATAAACAAATTTCCATGACACACATATAGTGGAGATTTGGGAATTTATTAAGCCTATGGTGACTCTTTAATGAGTTTACATGAGAAAATCCTTATTTAAAATTGGCATTTGTGAGATGATGGATAATTCATGTGAGGTAGTTGTTTTGTGTCCATGGGAGGAGAGATGAATTGTAAATTGATAGAATGATATGAATGGAGAACTCTTAAGAATGGGTTTTAAGGAGTCATGATTCATTTTGTTTCTTTTTGTCATATCGGTTGGTTTCATGGGTATGTGTTTTGAATTTTCTTTGATTTTACTTTGATGGTTACATGTAGAGGTGTACAAGTGATTAGTGTGGGGAAATTAAAAGATCTGATATTTTCATGATTCAAGAAATGTATTTAAATTATTTAATCCCTTCCTATTTTACAATTTATTATGATTTTCATCATTTTTGTTTTTTTGGGGAATTTTCCACTAAAATGTGAAAATTTCTTAATTCTGGATTTTTTTTCAGATTTTTATCACATCTATATTTCAAGAACATATTTTTTACTATTCATACAAATAGTGTAATTATTTTTTTAAGGATTCATTTATTAGTGGGATTTATCTTGTTCTACTAGACGTAGATCTCACTCAAAATTAAATAGGCCCAAAAAAATCAATAAATTTGAAATTTAAATCTAGACAATAGAATGGACCCCTCTTCATTAAATGAGGAATATCTCGGTCTATATATATATATATATATATATATTCAAATGATGTTATTTTAGAAGTAATTTAAATATTTCTCTAAGTTTCATGTTAAAATTTAAGTTCATGGAAAATTATCTCATTAATAAAGACATTGAATACACTAAAGTGGATAAAGATGAAGGGCCTCTTCAACTAAAAAGAGCATTCTTGAGTAATTCAGTCTTTGAGTTTTCTAGACATGTTCAAAAGTATTGAAATTTTTATTGTTGAAATCTATATCAATCCCAAAAAAAATCAATAATTAAACATGGTGGTATATGACCTTTTTTGGTAAAAAATATAAAACATTTTGGTGGATAGATTTTGGTGGAAACATTTCTACTCTTCCTTTTCACTCTTTTGTTCTTCTTAGTTTTAAAATGGATTCCTTTTAGCTTTCTTCACAAATACCCTTCACATGGAGGGTAAACTTCTGAGTTTTTGGGGAAGGGGATATTTTTTAATTCTTTAGTTACTAAAAATCATGGAATAAATTTTTTTCTTTCTTCTGGGAATCTAATTTCAATTTCTAATAGAAGTTTTTATTACCATGTATGATCGTATTAGATTTTAGATTCTATTGTAGACTTTTCTTGGTTAAATGATCATTATATCCCTCTACTAGGTTCTAGTTTATATATGATGGAATATACCTGGTCTTAGTGGTTAATTAGTCATAGATATTCAATATATATATGGAAGGGGTAGTGGATATTCTTGATTTTTTGGAATAAAAAAGACCTGATTTAGAATTTCCTAAGTTAATTGGGGTTATTCACTAAAAATATCTTACCTATTGGAAATACTGTATAAAAAGATAAGATTTTTAAAGGTTTATTCTCACCATCACCATTTTAAAAAAGGAGTGAGAGGAATAAATTTTTGCGTCTCACTTTAATCGTCTTCATAGAAGAGGATTAAACAATTTAGAACTAGGATAATATTACATTTAAAAAACCGAAGCTAACATAGCCACCCAACTCATATAAGTATTTTCAATCATTTTCTTTTTAAATTTGTTTTCAATATTTATATTAATTTTTTCTTTTTTTTCTTTTCTTTTGTTTGTTAAAAAAAACAATTTCAAAAATTGCAACTTTTTCCTATAATTCAATGTGACAAATGTGATTATTGCACACTCTTCTCTAGATACAACCCCAGTTGAACACTATACTATGTTTTAACTTAGTAAAAAATTATTTTTCCACAAAAAAATTCAATAATGTGTTAATTATATACAAATTGAGAAACTCAATAATATTTATTATCCTTTAGTTTTCTAAATAAACATTTCCCTATTATTTACCCCTCTCTATGTGCATAGGTGACTGGAAAAATATTTTTAAGGAAAATTGACATTATTTATCTCTTAGTTTGTAGATCCTTTTTCTTCCAAATCCATGGTTTCTAAAATAAATTTAATAAATTTTATTATTATTATCTTATAGTTTTTAAAATTCATTTTTCGCAAGATTAAATTATTTCAAAATGGTTTAAAAGTAATATTATTGTCATTTTCGAAACAATATAATTTTTTTTCATTTCATAAAAATTTAAAAGTAATTTTTTCTTTTAACTTATATAAAATGAAAAGATTTTCCAACCATCACGACTGCAAATACTATATATATTAATTCATTGATTGAGTTATGATCATTATTCATAAACATTATTCTTATAAGTTTGTAGAAATTAATCCTGTAATTTAATTCTATTTTACATTATATCGTATCTATATAGGTTTATATTTAATTATCATGAACTCATTTTTAGAGCATTGTTACATCAATTATTTTTAATTGACGGATTTCTTCCTTCATAAACATTCTACATTGTTAGGAAATATTAAAAGTAATTTGTTTAAAATTTTATAAATATCTTTCTAAAAACTAAATTTCTTCTATGTCCAAATTATTTCACTCCAAATTTTTTCAACTTCTTAATTTTAAAGCCAAATATGTAATATCTCTTGCGATATTCATGCTTATCTTTACAAATTTTCAGAAAGAAGTTTTATTATATTTTTTAATGATGTTGATTTCAGTAAATTTATTTTAAAATATTAAAAGGATTGTAAAATCACGTTTTTATATCTTATATTACACTCTATAGTTTGTAAATAAAACATTATTCTATTTTCAATGTAATTATATTAGGAAATCTTTTTAAATAATTTTTTAAAAAGGTTTTCCAAGTACATTCTTGAAAATTATTTTTTGAAAGTTATTTATAACATTGTTTTTGTGTGTGAAAATGTTAAGATATATTATGAAACCCATTTTAATTATTTTTCTTCCATTTTACAATTTATCAAAAATATATTTACTTATTTTTGAGTTATGTTTCATGAAATTCTCCATAAATGGACTTATGAGATTTATCATTTAAGGTGATTGAATTTTTAAAATTACTAATTTACTCTTGATGTCATATTAGGAAGTACCATTAAAAAATTATATGAAACCCATTTTCTTTACAAGGTTTTATTCATTGTATAATATATATTAATCTCATATGGAACACATATTTATATATTCTTATAGTTCAGGTTTTATATCAACCTATAATGCATTGGAAAATTTATATCTAATTATCTTAAAACAGGGTACACCAGAAATTATGCCATGATAAAGCATATAGATGAGATTATCCTAAGCCCTAAGGTACATGGGTGATAATCCAAATTCCAATGTTAAATGGGTTGAAATCCCATTCCCAAAGGTGAATGTGTAGTAAGCCTAAGCCAAAGGGTGCATGGATGGTAATCCCAATCCCAAGGGTACACAAGTGGTAATTCTAATCCTAATGGTAGAAAAGTGGATATCCATATCCCAAGGGTACATGGGTGATATGTACAACTTAATAAGGTACATTTTTTGTTATACCAAGCATAAATATGTTATACATGGATTTGTTTTAAACTTTAACATGTTCAAAATGTTATGATTACCTATGTTTATGCTTATTATTATTTTTATGCCACATTTCTATGTTATAATCTGTGACCTATGATTGATATCTCACGTTTCAAAATTATTATGCCAAAATATATATTTTTTCATTTGAGATCACATATATTTTTATCTAAAATCATTGAAAGATATTATTATCCCATACTCATTTAATTTGATATTTATCCCATTCTCATGATTTTTTCAAATGTAGATAATCTAATACTTCATGGACTATTGATATGTTTTTCTTTTACTGAGCATTTGATTTTGCCACTTCGGTTTCATATTTAGTATGTTATAAATATGAGTACAACATACTAAATATTTTTGAATAAGGTATAGTATAGTGAAATTATAGATAAATGTTCATAATGTTTTGAAATGATACTTTTATATAGAGAATATTTAAAGACACTAATCCTTTAGGTTTTGGGATTCTGTGATCATGGTGAGTTTTAATATTTAATTAATAAAAATTACGTGAAATATATACATCTTTATCATGGGTCATCCCACTTGGTAACTAAATTGATACTTACATTATAAGTTCTTAGTTCCAAATCTGAAAGTGAAGATCCCATGATGTCTCAACTATTTAACTATCTAAATCGGTCATGAAGATTGTGTATAAATTATAAATTGGAAAACATACCAATATTAATTTTATAAATATTTTTTTTCATTTTAATGAATAATTAAATTATTTGATTCTAATAAGATTGATCTTGAGTTTGAAATATTATTTTTTGGTTATCCCAAGGAAACTAAGGGATATTATTTCTTTAATTCTATTAAGAACAATGTTTTTGTAACAAGATTTTTTATATTCCATGAGAAGGAATATATTAGTCATGGAGCTATTGGAATGAATATTTAACTTTGATAATTTCAAGACCAACAAACTTGATGAATTCCGAAGATGAAATATAAGATGGTTCCATAAAGAGATATGGAATAAAAACTAACCAATGTTATATAAGAACCTCGATTGTAAGGAAAGATTTATCAATAACCAGATAGATATTAATTTCTCATAGAAAATTATGTTGATTCAATATTACATGGATTTAAATATTCTATCTACTAAGTGTACATTTATAGTTTTGATTTTGAGAAATGATTAAAATCCATAGAACTGTAAACGTACTATATATAGACTAACTATGTTTAGAACATGGTGGATGCACCTAAAGGGGTGAGACCTAGTTGTTGTAACTAGGTTTTCTGTAGGAAAATTCACATGGTTTATAGAGTGTGTACTTATAAATAATTGATTATGGTAATGTTTATTAGTAAAATTAATGGTATTGACTATGAAGAAACCTTTTCACCTATAGTGATGATAAATTACACTAAGATATTTTCTGTCATGGAAGCTCATTTTGATTCTGAATTTTTTTTAAAGGGATGTAAAAACCAATTTCTTGAATTCAATTTAGTTTATAATGTGTGTATGATACAAAATAAAGTTTTTGGAATTCAAAATTAGTTTTCTAAGGTATGAAAGTTGAAACAGTCCATTTATGGATTGCTGAAAGATTATAAGATTTGGAATATTTAGTTTTATGATCCAATCAAAGAGTTTGTTTTCATAACAAAATGGATTATTCTTGTGTATATATGAATATTAGTGGGGTTTATATTAATTTTTATGTTTTATGTGGATGATATACTACTTATCAAAATTGATATCTCTTGTTTACAATCTTTAAATATGTGGTTGGGAAATTGATTCCCTATCAAATAAATGTGTGAAGCAGCCTATATACTGTGTATAAATATCTACAAATCGATATATTAGTGGTTTATTGGACGATGTTTGTCTATAAACTTTATTAAATTATAAAAGTAATTTAACATGGAGAAATCCAAAATGGGGTCTTTACCTGTATAACATGGAATAAATCTTATAAATATTCTATATCCTTCAAAAGAGTTCTAAAGGATGGGTAAAATTAATTATGACTATGCTATAATATTTTTCATGTATTTCATGTTGTGTAGTCAACTTGATACCACCTATGATCTTATAAAATAGTTAGATACCAATTTTTCCTTGATGAGAGTCCCTAAAATACTTTAAAGAACATCTTAAAGTACTTGAGGGGAACTAAATACAACTTTTTGTTCTTTGGTGGAGAGGATGAGATTTGTTTAAACAGTTATAAAGATGAAAATATTCAATATGATAGAGATTATATGATTTCTAAATCTAGTTATTCATTTTTCTTGAATGGTTGATCTATCAGTTACATGAGTTCCAAAAAATCCAACCTAATATAATTAAAAATTGAGACAAAGTAAAATGTTGTATCAGTGCTATGAATAATGTTTTTCTGCTCAAGATGTTCATTTCCAAATTAGTGGTGATTATCATAATTAAGGGAGAAATCAAAATTTACTATGAAAACAATATACCCATTACATAGGCTTAGGAAACTTGATCTCACCAAAGGATAAAACAAATCCTTCAAAAATACCATCTCATATGAGAGATCATTGAAATGGGTGATGTTGGGACCTATTGGGTGGCTGCAAAGAAAAATACAATGGATATATTAACGAAAACATTATCATAAAATAATCATGAGGTTCATGTTGAATCTCTTATTAGATGACACATGTGATATTTTTTATAATGACTGTAAATGTATCATGATTTTATAATAAATAAACATCGATTTATCATTATTGCATGTCTAATGTTATTTATATTCCATTAATTATTTAATGGTAATATACCCTCAATGTAGAAATCTATTTTTTCCCTAATTGATGATTATCATGGAGTATTTTGAGTTGTGATTATATGTTAAGATTAACATGAGTAATGGACTAATGAGATAATAAGTGAAGACTTATTATTTGATCTCACCCAACAAAGTATATCCAATGGAATATTATATAGTAATCTATATACAGACCCACAAAACATGTGAAAAAAACTATTTATCTATTCCGAACTCATAGGTTAGATTCTCTCTTAATCAAATTAAAATATTTTTAAAAAATACACACATTACCAAAAATATTTTATGTATATCTAATATCAAATAAACAACATATTTTCAGTTGGAGAAATTGATTTCTATAATATAAACACGTGATGTGATTAACCCATCACCACAATACATTTTAAGAATATCTAGGTATTGAGGAAAATTCTTCTTCCAATGCCCACTTTATTTTCAAAATAAATGTTCTCCTTCAATTTCAATACTAAATTTTATATTTTTTAACACTAAGATTAAATATTTTAACATTCTAGTATTTTTATTTTTGTTTTCATTGACTTTATCATTCCCCTAAATCATCATCATGACATGGACTGACCTTTTTAGATTTTTTTCTCAGCATATTAGTGCGGTCAATAAGGGTAAAATAAATTTTATTCATATTAAAATTAATATTGATATAATTAATTGACCATTTTAATGATTGTAGGACCACATCAATGGAAATATCTTTCTTAATAAGAAACTCTTGCCTCTCTATGTTATTTATGTCCCAAAACATTTTTATTACATGATTAGAAATTGAGGTTCCTTCAAACATAGTTTTATGAAAAATTGAATTTGATTCCCCATACTGTTCAATTATAATTTGCATTTGAATAATCTATTTAAGGTATTAAATCATATTGAACTCCTACAATGATTAATGTAGCATCTAAATAAATAGAATCACGGAATCTTGAATCAAATGGATACAAATAATTAATCTTTCATATTCTTATTATATTAATCTTTATCAGCATGAGGTACAATGCATGTTGGTTAAGCTGGGATAGATTTCTCTAATAAATGTAATTATCCTCATCATTTATAAAAAATTAAAATTATGATACTAGTATGTGAAATTATTACCATTTAATTTTTTCTCCTCAAATATTGATCTCAATTATAATTTTTGAGTTTGTGTTTGATGTTGTATTTCTCTATTATTGGAACCCTACTGCCGGCTGAAGCCAATGTACCACATAACCTCATATACACGTATTTATATTCCAAAGGCTTATAACTCATAGTGATATTCTATAAAAAAAATTTGGGGAGAAAATACACTTGATACCAAAACATACAATAATAGATAAATAAAAAATCATCATAACACATCAATGTATGCACATTAATTTACTATAAATGGATAAACATAAGAAAATAGATATAAATTACATGATAAAATAATTATGCAAGCTAGGATCAACATACACACATAAATACAAACGTAAATAATTATACAATATCCCAAAAAATTAAATAATAATCAAAATAATATAACAATGGAAGCATCACCACATCTCCAAGTATATCCTTGGACTAATCTCCCAACCATATATCTAGATAGTATATACAAATCCCCTATATGACTTACCGTTTAAAATTAAACACAATGGTTTTCTTGTGAACCAAGGTGCCTGTATAGGGTGAGAGAATATGAGACAATAGAAAACCACCAATTAAACCCTTATATATTCTATTATATATAGTATAATTCCCCAACCATAAACCATACATAATCTTGAGTTATATAAATAATTTACATTAAGGATATTTTTAGGTTTAGAGTTTTAGAGAATTAGTCCATAACTACTATATTACATCTCAAATATTACAATGTAGATAATTCTACTCTATCCAAATTTTTTCATAACAATAAAACTCTTTAAAAAAGAATTCTTTTCATGATAAAATCTTTTTTAATTCTTTATTTCTCTTACCCTTCGCATTTCCCTATGAAAAAAAGTCAAAAACTTATGATGAGAATAAAAATCTCAACAAAGAATAAAAAATAACGAAAGAAAACTCTAGTCCATGAATACTTACAAATCAATAAAAAAATTACTCATAAAACATATGCTCTTTAACATTTCTCATTAAATCATATGATTTATGAATTACTCATATAAATCATAAATCTTAATTGTAACTTCTGGCATCCTTAACATACTTACATTATATCTTTCATAGCCATATTGGGAGTAACCTTCATGGTTACATTTGGAATACCTGTTATAGTATATTTCCTAAATCTCTTAGGAGAAACCTTAATGTTTACCTCTCTCTTGTTACCCAATGAATTAGAGACCTATCAGAGGCTCACCCACCATATGTTTATCACGGAACCACCCATATTTGGTTTATCATCTAACCAAATTTCAAATTTCCAAGTACCATTACATAACCATAACACATTAAATACTGAAATTATAAAATTTTTCTTATCAATCACATGAAATCAATTCAAGATATTTAAATCTTCAATACATTTCTAAAACCATTTAAAAATTTAAAAAATATAATTTTTGAATCAATGTGTCCCATAAAAAGTTGAACATTTTTAATGAATTTCAAGAATAAAAATTTTAAAACATATACTTAAATATAAATAAATCATTGAAACTATTTTTAAAACATGGAAATTAATGAGATATATTTAAAAGAATGAATCTTTAAAACTTCTATAAAGATGTTTTAGTTAATGTGCCTTGTAACACTTGAGAAACACTTGTATAAAATAAATAAAGAATAAATTCAAAAGAAACATTAAATATCATGAGAATATAGAAATTCATGATATAAAATGTCAAAAAGGTTTTGTATACATCTTATAAGATATTAAAGGTGCACAATATCGAGATATGCCTCAATAAAAGGAGATTGAGACGTAGTCCTTTACAAAGATCATATAATTAGATTAAGGATAAATCAATGACATAATTATTTGTTAAAAATATAAATAAACCCAATATAAGTGGATATTAACTGTAAAAAAAATCACACATCATTCACACATATTCTTGAAAAAGACTAAGGATACGGATATTTTTAACTCAATGAATGGAGACGGAGTTAAGATTTTCATTAAGATCTTTGTATAAATGAGGTAAGAATTTATCAATGGGGAGATTGGGTGTTGTAAAAGTATATCCACATAATGGAAATTTTAAATTAAAACATAAATAAATAAACTGTGATTTCATACATAATCATGGCATAATATGACCAACAAAATATGTGTAACACCCAAGGAGTGGAAATTGAGTTTAGAAATTCCCTTACAAAGATCATTTTGTAAATAAAATAGACTTATTGTGTGTATTAACTATAAGTACACATAAATAAAGTTTAAATACAAGATAATATGTCAAAATTTATTTCTCACATAATCATAGCATGACATAATCAAGAAGTAGAAGATTAACCCAGAGAATTGAAATTGGGCTAAGAAGTTCCTTTACCTTGAGTCTGACTTATATTGTTCCTTCATTAATTTCATGAATAATATACATAGGTAAATTTATACTTACTTAAGATCCTTTTTTATTTTTATTATTAATTATATATCACTTGTTACCATATTATAATAATTATTTAATTATTTGTGTTCATATTAGATGTTTTTTCGATGTTTGGTACATGAGTAAAAATGAACATGTTTTGATGTAAATTGCCCATGTAGTCAAAAATAAATTATATCCATAATTATATTCCTGATTTAAATATCATATATATCTATTATATATGTACTTACAATAGTACATAACATTGTTAGATAATAAATGAAATAAACCATTCATGGAGAGGGTAGGTCGTACGTACGTATGAAAACTACTTTCATTTCTTCTTTATATTAAAGGAGTGAAAAATAAATGATAAAAAGGTATATTATTGTTACAAAATACAAATTATGTTATATATGTTACATAAGATTATTAAATACGTCCTTTATATGTTCCATGTATGCCATGAACGAGTCCTGTCACTTTGAGGGGGTAGTAGTTTGCGCTTCCTCAAATGAAATTAGCGTATTTACACATTATGGAAAGCATAAAGGTAAGTTGTAAATATAAATTACACAATAATATAGACAATATAAATATAATATGTATCATATTTAAATACAGAGACATCATAATTTCTACCATGAATGGTGTTAGGGGAAAATTGAACAATCATCATTTTGTGAGGCATTAGTTCCCCGTACATAGAAACAATATGTTCATATCCATTAGGTGGAGGTATGTCTAAGTGTAGATTGAATAATTTTCATAAAAACATACTATTATATTTAGGATATTAGATTTGTTATGTAATAAAATAATAATAAAATCATAGGGAGTGGATAAGGAAAATAAAGGAAAGTAACTTGAGAGAAGACATTACCTCTAAATCGGATAACTTCTTTTGATTTCATCCAAAAATCATTTTTGAATTGCATTCTTCTAGAGTTTAGGCTTATAGGATGAATTTATGCAATATGGGAGATTAATTTATTATAATTTATATGATATAATGGGATTTAGAGGTGCGTGTAAGTGGGTAGAGGTGGTGGAATTTTATAAGAGGGAGGATGTGCACTTTAGAAAAGTCTTGAAATATTATTTTATTATAAATTCAATTTCAATTAAAAATGGTAATAAAATAATTTAACTAGAAAATAATATGATTTTGGTTCTAATAACCATCATCCAGTAACTTTTAGGAATGTTTTGAATATTTGTTTATCCTTATCTTTTTTTAAACCCTTATTTTACCCTTTTTAATCTTACTGTGATATCATGTTATTTACACATTGCCGGTTAATGAAATTACCATATCATTTCAAAATACCCACAAAAAATAATTTTTGAAATTATTTTAATTTTATTAAATATTTTTTATAATATTCTATTTTCAGTAATCTTAAATCCTTTAATAAAATATTTTATATTTTAAGTTATGAATTATTTCAATATTTGACACCATTCATACTTGAATTTTTAAAAAACCCATAGAAGAAAGATTACTTCAATAAAAAGGAATTAATTGATCCATAACATGTAAATGTAATCTAAAAAAGTCTTCTATGTCATCAAAATATTTAAATTATTTTTATTTTAATATTTATAATATCATTTGTTTGAATCGTTCATTAATAAGGTAATCACTACATCATCATTGTGTCATACATAAATTTATTTAATTAATGTTTCAAAATTATAAATAAAATTCCATGATGTATTAAATCCTTTTATTTTTATAATTACGATTTATAGTTGAATATATGATTTATATAAACCAAATTAAAATTGTTTTAATAAAAGATACATGGTTATGTTATATTCCTCTTTACTTTAAATTAATTCTTATAACATGTCATTATCTTACCCAAGTGGCTTCATGCTGTCATAAAATCGACCCAAGGACTCCCATGGTCTGAAATATCTCATAAAATAGGAATATGACATGTGTTAGGGTAGTTTTATATTATTATAATATAATTTTTTACCCTTATTTACAAGATTTACTCTAACTATGGTAAATAAAGAAAATTACTGAAGTTACAATTAATAGTGTCAAAAAATAAAAGGTACCTATTTAAATAATTTTTTACCCACAATTCCAAATATATAATTTGTTTTTCCAGATTCAAAACACTAAATTTTTAGAAATTAATATAAAAATAATTTCCATTGTCAAAACCAAAAAGCGGGTTTTTAAGAAATAAAAACTATCAAACGATTTACATGTGTTTTTGTCCAATTTCAATGTGAGAGTACTTAAAATTACCACAATTGGATTAAATGATAAAAACGTAATCTAATTAAACTTTAAAACTAAAAAAAATTATAGTCTAAATATATTAATTAATTAGATGAAAAGGTAGTTTTGCATAAAAATGTAGTGTTTTTCACTATTCATTAAAATATGAATTGTATCAGAAAGAACCAAAATTTAATCCAAAGTAAATTTTTATGTCCTGATTGTATATAATATGTTTAATTTGTAAAGTAGAACATGTAAAAGTATAAAAACTATTTATAAAATGGTTTCTACATCAAAAACCTGTAAAACTGTATTTTTAGAAAAACAATTATTTTATCCAAAAAATTGAATTTGTTCTTATATCATATCTAGAAAACATATATGATGAATTTAAAATATTATATTGAATATATAACATATATTTTTCATTAAATAAAAATCCATAAAGTGTGATATTATTTTATAACCACAATTATTCTATTTTCAATAGGTTTTCATAAAAACACATCTTATATATTCAATTGGTTTTTATTTCCATTTATAATAAATTTTGTAACCAATGAATCATTATTTATACATTTAAAAATAATATTTTCATAATTTAGTTGATACTATTCTTTCTCGCCATTCTAACAGCCATGTTATAACATTAAAATTTAAATAATAAAATTTAGTTGTTCATTTAAGCTCGATATAGAATATCATGTATGCTATTAAACACAGTGTTTCTTTATTAAAACATAGTATGTTACAAAAAGTGTATGTAGGTATAATAAAAAAGAATAGGAAATTATATAATAAATCACATCAACTCAACATGTGCTAACTAGGAAACCATTCTAACTAAACCCACCTACATATGTAGTTTCTATAATTATATCTATTATAACCACAATAGATATTAATTTTATTTTTGGATAGAGTAGAATATCTAATATCATGTAGAGTAATATCATCGATGAAAGGTGTGACATAGTTATAAATGATCATAAAAATACAACATCTCATAGTAAACATATATCCCAAAGTCATAACATAGTTGGGCCAAGGTATAAAGATACCATATCTCATAGGAAACCCATCATGTAATGAAATAATATATATAGACTCATGAGTATAGAGTGATTAAGGATCCAATTTTGTGGATCCATCTAACTCTCTATAATTATAAGCACCTAAGTGGTAATATCTTCACACCTTGACCTCGATTACCCCATGTCAGTGCCTAACATGAAATACATCATAATTATCAATATAAATTATTAAAAGTTCATCTGAGAAAGAAATAACATATCCTAATTCCCATAGTGGAGCAACTTGGGATCATCTCATTCCACTAATGATCATCCTAGAACTTGGAAGGAATGCGATCCTATGCAGTGTAACTCCACACCCTCATCCCTAGGTCTCCATGTCACAACCCAATCACTTGGAGTTGCAAAAACATGGTAGATATATACAATAAGAATCACATGGAATAATTATCCCATACCCTATCTCTTGGCTAACTGTAAATCCATACCATGGGCACCACTAGAGGATAACACATAATAACTCAACATAACCATCACTTACTAGAATCACCATACACAACCATATTAAATATAACTAATGCTTCACGGCACCATAATTATCTTTATCCCTTAAGTCATACAATTCCATCCAAATCAGAATTCCCCTATCATGTTATGCACTACCCCATAAGGACTTATGGAAAACCATGCCAATATTTTTCCCATCACCAACACATCATAAGGGACTAAAAAGTACCCCATGTAGCCTCACACGATGCTTTGATTTACTTTAAAACAACTTTCCATGTACTAAGTCCACTCAGGGACTAATGAAAATCACAAATTGGTCTACCCAGATGTTTCAAACCTCAAACCTCAAAACTAAACCAACCACCAATATACACAACCTTTTCTATGCACGCTAAGCCTCACGAGGCATCTTTCTAGAGGTACATACTCATTTCATACTCCAATATCACTTCCAAAGAGCTCCATTCTCCAAAGAGACTATGCCTCCACATTAAAATAACTATGTTCCCCTAGAAAACCTCTAGGATGGTGATTTCTCCCTATCATAACCTAATAACATGGGTGATTCAAGCCCAATGGATTAACATATTTCTTTAAATCAAATCCAAATATTTCAATCCCCTTACTCAAGGAGCCTTAAGGTTTCAAGTCTAACCCTTATCATTTTACACACAATTCCCAACACTTAACTCCATTTAAACCATTCATTAAGGGCTGACCACATGGAATCCCTTATATTTTCTAAGTCTCATATAATTCAATATACATATCTTTTCAAGACACAAGATCATGTATGAATCCATCATGTGATAAAATACTCCATTCTTCTTGGTTTCATAATATTTTTGTGTCTCTAAAATATTCATATCAAGAACGACCTACCCAAATCACTCTAGAAGGATTTACCTAGGCCTGATACACAATTTAGAACTCACTCAACCCCTTTGTAGAATCTCCGAACCTATAACCCAAGTACAGATTCATCCAATGAATATACATACATATATAAATAGTTTAGTATGAAAGGACCCATATATCTCACGCATATAAGGGTTAGCTCCTTTTATATCATGTCCTTATTAAACATTTCTCACCTAAAATCAAGAGATTTTATAAACAAAACCTAAAATGAGGCTTATATCAACATAAAAGAGAAACACGTGAAACAAAAAAGAGAGGTTCTATGGCTTACATTATCCTTCTTAAGGGGAACCTATTTCTTTGTAATATGGAATAATTATCTAAGATATGGCCATACAGGTTCTTGAAGATTGAATAGAGTTAGGTAAAAACAAGAGGATGAAGGGGTCTAGGGTCATAGTTATGTAGGCCAAAGGGAAGTTAGGAGGATTTTATTTGGAAATATTAGTGAAAATATTAATGAAAACCATTCATGGTTTTGTTGGGACATGGCATAGGGTGTCATGATGTAATGGTTCCCATGAGAATACATTATGGTGGGACCATATGAGTCATGTCACAACACATCCCCTCAAGGTAGAACCAAGAAAACATGAACAAGTTCTTATAGACCAAGTCTAGACATTGTGATCTTATATATCCCCCTCAATAATATCTCATGATATAGCAGCCTAGGATGAAGTATGATCTCTATTGACTCTATAATTTAATCTCCTAAAACTCATATGTAACATCTCAATGAATCCAATTGTAGTGTCAACTTGTAATTGTAGAAAAATGTTTTCATGTGACTTGGAAAACTCCTCAAAACAAAGTTCTTAACTCAAATAAAAAACCTAGACATATATAAGAAATATTTGAAATATTTTATAACTCTTGGAGATAAAATAAAACATCAATACACTATGATCATAACTTATAATCCATATCATGACACCTCAACCTAGAAAACATCATGAAACACATGTGTTCTACCCAGCCCATTGACTAGTATATTCATTCTTATAAACAAAATGCATTGATGGTACAAGTGACCATAGTTGAATCCCAAAATATAGTATGGTATTGTAACCAAACATGATTCATTATAACTCTATTTTAGATCTTTATAAACAACATCATCCCAATAACCATACATTCCATTCAAAAAAATGAAAACTAGACACTACTAATATTACAAAAGTTTTACTCACCTAAATACTGGTAGGAAACTCTTCACCATAGGATAATTTATATCATTTCCCCACTGATAAAATATTACTAGAAATTGACATCATTTCAATATTTCCCCACATAATCCTTGATCATGAAAACCTAACAACCTCATCCCATGTTCCAAAATTCTGGATCTTATAATGTTACACTAGACTGAATAACTCTTTGTTGAACCATTAAATCCTTGGTAATCACCACCAATAAATGAAACACACCATTCCCTAATGGTTTTCCAATGTTCCCCCCATGTAACCAAATTGAACTATCCCAGTGACCTTCAATATGTAATCTCTTACAATCACAATAATACCTAGTGCTAAACCACATCTATCCTATAGAGAGCCTAATATTTTTAGCCAATATCCTATCTCACTCTAGGTGAGACGTTATCTTTATCCATTCAATCTTCTCACCGAATATTCACTTATTGAACCATATTAAACATCATGCAGTCCTCTGTGAATAAGGAATGATTTCCATGAGAACCTAAATAAAAAATACCATATCTATCCCAACTTCACCTCCCTAAGGACATCTAAAGATTCATAACATAATCTATCCCAGTGTAGTTTACTTGAGTAACTAATCATCAAATATGTTCTCTAATCATTCATAACATACATAAATAAACTTTTTATCAACAATTTTTATTGATACCAAGCTACTCACTTGATATTTATCCTCAGTTAAACCACCCATTTCCTATTATACTGTCACTATCCTAGGTCTCATAGTTACTTGAACCTTTATATACAAACCCATGACATTCCCAACACATGATTTTCTAATAATGTTACATCTTCAAACTCCTAAATCCACCATGTATCACATGTTTTTACATTTATCAATCAATATAACTATTCTCTAACCAAACCTATAACACAAATTTGGATTCGAAAAAAATGCCATAAGACAATAACTATAGTGTCCAACTATAAGGAAATAAACATATCCCTTTTAAATAATCAATGATTCTACTAATCCTAACAAAATAAAGAAAAATCCCAAAAAACCAAACACTGAACCCCCAGTGATTGAGTGTTATTCTAATTTCAAAGTATATACCCTTGATCCTTTCATATTAGGTAATATTATAACATGCACCTAACACCCAACACAATAACCACATGCTTTCCTCCATGGTAAGGGATGACATCCCACTAACATACCAACCTTCCAAAGGGGCCAATTATAGCGTGACCATAAGATTCACATTGTGATTCCCTCATCTAAAGTAACATTTTAGCATGCCCCTCCCCGTCACGATGTAATAACACCCTTTTATTCTATAGGACCAGAAACCTCATGGATAAACATTGTATCAGGACCTAATACCTCATGTATTTAAAATCATCATCACAGTGTAACTACTCACACTACAATGTAACCTTCCGTGATTATAAAAATTTAATCACACATAAGAACCATACAATTCCACAATATCACTTACTATTCCATGATCTTCTTCCTACAGAATAAATCCATTATTATCCTAATACAATTATCTAAATATTGAACTAGCCCTCCACCAATACCTATAATATCTAATGAGAATAACTATCAACTATTCCCTATTACTAACTTGACTAACACTTAAACAGTCATATATCCTCATTACATAAACATCACACAATAACCTGACAAGAACAAGGGAATCTTTTCAAAACACTAGTCCCTACTAAAAAACCACTATATATCCCATAATGGAACCATCATCACACATACATGAAATAAATATCTATTATAATCACCTCCCAATCATAACATGAATGTACTCACAACCCAAACCTACACACTATAGGCCTATCACCTACAATGAGCATAAATATAATCATTTTTTGAAAAGAAACACATAAAATACCTTTTGAAGTTTTAATTAAAAAATTTTACACTAATAGATTATTTTATAAAACATCTAATAAATCATTGTTTATATTTTAGTAATTTGTAACCTTTATACTCAAACATTTCTCAAAACATTTCTTTCTTGAAAACCATCTTCCACAACAATTTCCCCTTTTCGATGACCATTTCATAACAATAAGAAATAATTCACATATCTAAAATACTATATTAATAATAATTATGCATGGACACACACCAATTACCACCTTTTTCCAAGAATAAAACAAAAAATAACAATATAACAACATAACAAAATGATTGAATAAACATCTTAATCCAAAATAATGAAAAGAAATGAAGAACAATCTTATCCTTGGTAACTGGAAATTTCCCTATATATGGGTTAGTTACTACTAGAAATAAGGTCAATACAAAGATTCAAAAGTATCATACCTCCAAATAACACATTCCAAATAGAAATTCAACTAAAAAATGACCTAATTCAATTTTATGATGCCCTAGTACAGAAAATCGATCGTTTACCCAAACCAAAGAGCCACATGACTAAATCTGTTCTTCCACATATTATAGATGCCACCAACTAGTGTGTATAGTCTATAATAACATGGAGTGACTATATAACATTAGAGTAAGAGAAAGAATTTTTTAATAAATAAAAACTGTCAATAATAGATAAAAAATGACATATTATAACATTAATGGAACCCAAGATAAATATATAGACATACATAAATGTGCTCCAAATATCTCAATAAATAATAAAATAAAAAACCATAAAATAGTGGAGACATAACCATAACTCTACATCCCACATCAGAATTTTCTCTCAACCATCTATCCAACTACTCGAGCCCAGATCCCTTATGTGACATATCACCTAAAAGTAAACAAAACATTCTCTATGTGCACTAAGGTTCCCTTACCTGATGTGATAAAATAACTCAATAGGTAGAAACCCTCCCATACCTTGTATAATTCATCGTATAAAATGTAAATATATAAGATAAATGAAGATGAAATAATAGAATAGATATTTCTAGGTCACTATATGCTAATTAGGCCATTGTGATACCTAATCATAACTAATTTGGATAGTGTCAGTAATCATAAATGTATTAAAGACATCACATAAGTAATATATATGAGGAATGCATAACATAGAAAACCTAACATAGATGAATCCATCTAGGAAAAGATTCAATATAGATATACTCAGGTGTGAAAATATCATATCCCATAGGAAACCCATATGGGAAAGGTGTAACACAACCATACCCAATAATTTGTGCAATGAACATGTCCTGAATACCTGTACGGTACCCAATCTGTGTTGCAACAACACATATGGATTAACTAATGATGTACTTTGTATGGTGTAAATTATAAGGGATAAATGATCATTTTAAAGGATATTATTTTACCTCAAAATATTGTATAAATAATGTAATAAGGTACACACTAATACTTGGTACTGCCTACATGGAAGAAGATCTATAAAATAAAATGAAACTAAATTCCTGCGATAATTCACATGAATTAATACTTTACTATAACCTAAAAAATTCAATGAGTAAGAAAAAGTGATATGATATAAATAATGAATTATATACAATGTGTGAAAGAAAAACATGTAACTAAGGAACCAAAAGTGGTGACCAAAGGGGATAAACTCCCAATAAGAACATCACAAACACCCCCAACATCATTTAATGACCTTCCATCCAAGAGACTATAAAGATACCACTCAAGATGTATGCTCCAAATTATATTATAACACATTCTTAAGTTCTTTATCTTTACCCGGGTCATGTATAAAAAGATATATATATATGTGTATCTATATGGTCTAATGTAAGGTGTGAGTACAATATAACCAGTGGATGTTCACCATGATAACCAATGTGTTTTATATACCTTAATTAATTATCTATTACTAATGGATAGACATAATACAATCCAATATGATTTGTGGGGCCTTGTGAATTTGGTAAACTAGGTACAAAACACATTAACTTGAATCATGGGTACAAAAAGATTATTTAAAAAACTCCAAAATATTCACTTCTATCCCATTAATCTTCTAATACTTCATGGGATAACCTAGAGATGTACATAAGAAATGGGTGATATATAAATCTAGGTAAAAGAATAGTCAAAAATTAAAATGATTAATGTAAATCAGGTTAGTCAAGATACATATCAAGGTGACATTAAATTAGTTATAATCATAAACATGATCATAAAATCATGATATGGGATTCTAACATCAAGATAACCTAATAATTTGACACTAACATAAAAAATAACACCATAAGAATAAATCATGGCTAACCAAAAAGACATCAAAAAATATTGTTCTTAGAATAACCTCCTATAAAACATACATGACTTCTTGGGAGATGAAAACATTACCAAATGCATTATAGGGCTATATAATTCCAGAACGACCCATCACATTCAAATCATATAAATTTATTTATGATTCAAATAGAGTATAAAACATAAGATAATTATTCATAACATTTAACCCCATGATTAAGGAATTTAATTTTTATATATATGGATGTTACCAATCAATTAAGGATAGATAAATATAGTGTAATACCCATTATTGGAAATGGGGATGTGTATTTACTACACAACTGGTTGGTATAAAAAAATTTAGGATAATTTTGGTAGTATGACGGTTGTATATAAAGAATAATTGAAGGATTTAATGACAGTGAAATGAAATGAATTATTACATGAAAATCATATGGATAGTAAGGGGAAGTGTAAAAAATATTACAATATAAATAATTAAAAATCAAAAAGAATAATACAAAAAAAGTGGTTGAGTAAAGAAGAGGAGAGGATCCCTTACTTTTACATAGTAATGACCTTTCTAAAGGTTATAAATAGAGGCATAAATGACCTCTAATTATTTGAACATAAATTGGATAGTTTAGGGATATTTATAAAGACATGACAACATAATAAATTTAGATTAAAAAGGCTAAATATAAATATGGTTCTTGAATGGAAAAGAAGAGAGAGACCCCTTACCATGAGTGGTTGCTTCGAAAAGCATGGGAGAAGATTCTGAAGAGACTGGGAATAAATGGATAGGTATTTAAAGAGATATAAGGGGATTAAATTCATTATAAATGCGTTTTTAGTGAATATAAGTGGAAGGTTGGGTGGAAATTTATAACAAAACATAGGGGAATTCTTCATTATTTTCTAAACATAGGTTTTGGATTCTTCATATAAAAATAATTAAAATCGAAAAATTTACCATGGTTATTACACATGATTTTGGTCAATGACTGGTGGTTTTAAATATTTTATCATTATAATAATCCATATTAATAAAATAATACCCTTGGTGATGTCGAGGAGATTCATGTTAATAAACAATTTGTTTTAAAAACCTAAAATATAATAATGGTTTTGGAGGATACATTAAAAGATTATAAAGTTAATCAAAATAAATTAAAAACATGTTATATTAAAGGGGGAAATAATTTTGATTTTCTATACTATTTATAGTTCTTATTACATAAATTTTGGGCTTTTATGATGTCATAATACATAATGTATATTTATAATATATTTTATTTTTACCAAAAAAATCGATTGTCTTAGAAAATTATAAATGTTAACCATTAGATAAATTCAATGTTATAATTTAAAAAATAATACTTATGTCATAAGAATAATTCAATAAATTTTTTAATTTACACTACTAAATTAAAATTTGTAATTATTTAAAAATACTTTTTTTATAATAATAGATGTTTTTTGACCCTTATGAATACTACATTGGGATTAACTAAATGAAATTTTCAGTTTAATATATATAAATATTATTTAATAAGAATATTATATGAAAATAAAATTTATCTAAAAATCATGAATTTATCAATTTTTTTAATTAAAGCGATATATTTTCGAAAAATACAATTTTGGGTTATACAAATAAAATCCAAATTTTCACCATCATACATATAATTGTATATATAAAAAAATAATCAAAAGGGGTAAATATAATCATTATTTGGTTAAAATTAAAAAATATAAAAATTCATACTTTGAGTGTCCATATACAAAACCATGTATTATACCAGTGTAAAACTTAAGGGTAAGGTGTCTGATGGTGAAAATTTCTTAGCGTGGTTTGGTGAACATGGTTTAGTTCATCATCTTTATAAGCATGAAATTAACTCATAAATGGTTTTGATTATAATTTATTTGTTTATTATTAGCTTGGTATTAGTCAATAAAAAATATTATTCATACCATATCTCTTAGAAGCTCTGATAAATGGGATTTATAGGGTACAATCCTACCAGTCGAGGACATCACTTCTTCCATCTATGTCAATTGGAATTTATAATAACCCTTAATATATACAAATATTAATATTCATTATAAAATGAATATTTAATTAATGGTAATCATTATTAGAGTTCTTTTAAAACGGATAAGATATAACGTATAATAGTACAACACAACCAAATTAGTGCATGTTCTATCTATAACTACATTACTTAATTATGAATTTACCCACTTAAAATGTAATTTCATTTATAAATGTTTGGGATGTTACATTATTCCACCTTTAAAATGTTTTCCCTCAAAATTTAATTTCATACACTAAAATAGATTAGGGTAATTCTATTTCCTCACCCCTTTCGATTCCCAAGTTTCTTCGTCAAACTTATGATTCCACTATAGTACTCTGACCATGTGAATTTTATTAATTCATAGAACTTAGTATCTATAATCTAAGATCATAACTCGGTTGTGATAATATGAAATAACATTATCCAATGTTACCACCTCTAAATTCAGTATATATGAGGGGCCGGGTATATACATCATTAATAGAGATACATAGAACACATCTTGTACTTGGGGTAGTTTAGGAGGGAGTGATAGTCAATAGGAAAAAACCATTATGTGATTAAGGATATCAAAAGGGATGATGTATCTTGTACTATGTTATCCCTTATTCTCAAACATCTTAACTTTCTTCCAAATTGATATATGAAGTTACACTTTATCTTAGACCTCAAACTCCTGGTATCATCGATGATTGTCTACATATATTTTATATTTAATTAATGTTGATTTCATATGAGATTGAATGGATTGAACATTATCTATCATGATATATATAACATATGGTCCCATAATATTTTTTTCTCCAACTTTATCTTAACATGTAGGATTCCAACACATCTTTTCATATAGAGACTCATAGAGTTCAATTTGAATAAAACAATGGAAACTATTTTCATATAAAAACACAACTAGGGGAATGTTTTGATCCCAATATCCTTGGAAATCCTTTACAAAATATCTTAGCATTTCCACTACTGTATGAATGGTTCTCTCTAACTATAATCTATATAAGGGTGATAAATAATATTAAACATTAGATCTTTATCCAATTCTTGATAAAGTATTCTCTAAAAACTCATGGTAAACCTTTCACCTCAATCAGATACAATGTAGAGTGGTAATCCATTTATTATTTCAACATGTCTTATGTATATCATAGAAATTCTGTCTAGAGAAAATTCTTCCTTAATAATAATGATATGAACTAAACTTTTAAGGTGATCACCTACCACCCAGAAGGATTTATTTCCTTTATATGTCCTAGTCATTTCTCTTATGAAATATATGGATTTTTTTCCCATTTACATAATGGTATGGGAAATATTTTCTTCATACCATTATAATTCTATCACTCAGCCCTGACTTGATTCCATACCAAGAATTGAGATACTAATTCTAAAAATTATCTCTTCATGTTATCTAAGTATAATTTTTTCTTTAAATCTCTATACATCTTACCGATTTATAGATGAATAGAGAAGGATGATATATTCACATCATCTAGAAGTCCCCTCTTCAGCATAGGTTTTTATAAGACGTATGCGTGGTTTCCAAACCTTATAACTCTATCTTCAATAAATTTGATCTTTGGAATATTCACTACCATTTCCTATAGAACCTCATCATCTTTTTGGGCCTCCTTGTTGATATTAGAAATATATGGTTGAGAATTTATTCGATCAAGGTAGGATGGATATCCTTTTATTATTATCATTTTTATCCTTTGCATGTCTAATAATATTTGACACCTTTAATTCCTTATCTTGGATAGGGTTATAGGATCCTTTCAACTTAGACCATCTAACTCTTTTTTTTGCTTTCTCAGGGTATAAATGGATTAAAAAATCATAATCCTTTACCAACTATAACCACCTTTGTTGAAACATATTGATGTTTTTTTATATAAATATATACTAGTGTCTTTTTTTATCCACATATATGTCAGACTTCTCCCTATAAAGATAATTTCACCAAATATTCAATTAAATGATCACTACAGCCAATTATATATATTATATTGGGTGGTTATTCTCATTGATATTTAATTGGAGGGAGTAATTGGATATCACTTTATCATATTTCATTAGTACAAAAACGAAACACTTTTTGGATTCATCAATATAGATCAAAATTAATTCCCCACTGGTGGGTAATATGAGTAAATGAAGTTATTGTCTTCTTCTTTACGTATTTAATGCTCTCCTTATATTCATAAATCCATACAAACATGTCTCCCATTCTATATATCTTAGTTATTGGGATTTAAAATAATATGAATTTTATCAAACACCGATTATAGTGCTGATCTAATCTAAGGAAATTATAGATCCGCATCACAGATGTTGGTCTGGTCCATCCTTTAATTATATCTATTTTTAAAAGATCCAAGAATATATCTTTACTCATGAAAAAATTCCCCAATATTATTACTTACTCTATCTAAAACACACGTTTATTTTATATCACATATAGATATTTTATTCACAAGGTCTTCAGTGCAACATTAAAATGCTCCTCATATTTTCCTTACTTATAGACTAGATAAGAATTTTCTTTATAAATACTTACAAAAATTTATTTAGCTAATCTATAATGATGATATTCATTAATTACATGTAGATAGTTGGAGAATTAGTGAGTCAAAATGGAATCACTATAAACCTATAGTGCACATGCCTTATACAAAAAATTTTCTTGGGGATATCCTCAATCTTCACAGTTACTTTATAATATCATGAAAAAATATCTGCTTTAGAGAAGTATTGGGATCCATATAGCTGATCTAAAAAATTAAATATAAGTGGTAGAGGGTGATTTTTCTTTATATTTATCATATTGAGTTCTAAATAATCAATACAATTGTGTATTGACACATCCTTCTTCTAAATGAAAAAGACAAACACACCCCAAGGTGAAGAACATGGGTGTAGAAAATCATTATCCAAATTTTCCTGAATTTTATTATTTATCACAGAAAGTTCATAAATGTCCATTATATATGGAGTCTATGATAGTATAAAATCTAAATATATAAGTTTAATAAAAAAAACTCAACAACTCAATTAGGAGGAAGACCATACAATTCTTCAAGAAACACATTAGTTAATTCCTTAAAAATTAGCATGTAATTAAAGATGATATTTTTCTTATTCTCTATAATTTAATCTATATGGACTTGGTCTTAAGGTAATAATATCCAATATTGAGATGATTATTAAAAAGAAGATGTATCCCCTCTTTCTCTTGTATAGTATTAGAGGGCGATTTTTGACATAGAGGTAGATTTCATTTTATCGATTATTTATGTTAGATCAATATAAGAAAAGACAAACCATACCCATAATATCATAAAATTACACAAAAGGTTGTATCATAAGGTTTTATTGGAATTTAATCCTACAAATATGGACTTGAGATATGTTATATACTTGGTAAGTAAAAATTTCTACATCTCCACTTTCAAGTTTTGAGGTGTTGTTCAAACAGTTCTATTAAACTTGTGTGATATAAAGTCATCATAAAACTATGAATAATAAGCCAAACTTTCACTATTTAATTATGGTTCTAATAATTTACTTCATCTAAACTAGACTTAAGGGTGATAATATTTCAACAATTCAACATATAATAGGGGAACTATGAACAGTAAAGGGATAACTCATAAATGACATATACTCTTCAACCTATGAATTTTTAGGTTTCAATCTAAGTTATCTATGATCTATTTTCTAACATAAAATTTTATGGGTATTTCTATTACCTTCATAATGGTTCATAAATAGATTGTAAAATTGTTAAAGAATTTTTCCTACAGTGTCAAACCAAGTGTGAATCAAGGACTTTTTTTCAAGAACCAGTTGCTGATCGAGTCAAATCCAAATGTTAACTTTTTAGGGTTATTAACCCTAAGTACAACTGTTCTATAACCAAATTCACTTGTAGTATCCATACAATGATTTTATTAATTGTAAACCACTTAATATATACTCTAACGGAATTTAAAAATGTTTTCGTATGTTTATTCTTATCCCCAAGTTTTTAACTAAGGTTTTCTAATCCTAATCACTAAAAATAACTAGACTTTCTTTTGATACCAACTATGATCAACCATGTATTATATTTACCTTAATTCATGATTTATTACATGAAGATACACAAAATATAATCCCAGTAGTTCGTGAGGCATAGTGTATTTGTGAAATTAGGTAACTAATGTATTAATATGAAACACATGTACAAAAATATTATTTAAAGACTCCAAAACATTCCCTTATACTCCATCAATATTCTAATACTGCATGAGATAATATGGGATTACACATAAGAAAATATTCAGCTATAAATCTTAGTATGTTAATAAAAAAAGAATAAAATGATCATAGTAATACATGTTAGTCAAGAGGCACATAAATGTAAATTCAAAGGGGCGATAATCATGAATGTGATCACCTAAATATGATATGAGATGCTAACATCAAGGTAACATAGTAATGTGGTAACAATAGAAAAAAACTCATCATAGGAATAATTCAAGGATAAATAGAAATAAATTATAACATATTTTTCTTAGGATAAACTCTTATAAACCATATGTTTCATATCATGAGATAAAAACATTACCCAATGAATTATAGGTCTATATAATTTTGGTCCCACCTATAACATTTATATCATGTATAAGTATTTTTTTGCCACATAGATCATACAAAATAAAGAATTTATAAATAATATTTAACCATATGATTAAGTAATATGGGTAAAATACATAGAAGTATCCAATAAATGAAGAATGTGTATATATAGGTAAATACCCTTGAGTGTAAATGGGGATGGGTATTCACTGTGAAAATGTTAGTCATGAAAAAGTACAGGATAATTTCGATAGCACAATGGGTGTACATAAAGATTCATAGAAGGGTTTAATAAGAGTTAAAGAGGTTATCTAATTACATTAACATCATATAAATTGTAATAAGTATGTGTAAAAAAATTCACACATGAAAAATAGGAAAGGAAAAATACAAAGAAAGTGGTTGAATAGAGATGAAGATTAGAAGATCGTTTACTTTGAGATAGTAATAACTTAGGTAGAGGTTACAACGAGAGGGGATAAATGATGTATTAATCATATTCATTAAATTTTATATTAAAGGTATATTTATGAATATATTAAAGTTTAATCAAATGATATTCAAAATGAAAAATACAAAGAAGGTGTTTGAATGGAAAAGAAGAGAGAGATCCCTTACCTTGAGAGGGAATATCTAAAATCTTGGTAGTAGATTGTTAAGATATTAAGAATTAATTGGGTGGGATTTAATTAGGGGTAAATATAGTAACTTCAAAATAAATGGGTTTTTAGTGAAGATGAGTGGTATGTTGGGTGGGTATTTATTGAAAAATAGAGAAGGATTTAACATTAATTTCTAAACATAGGTTCTGGGGTCTATATAATAAAATAACCCAGAAAATATTCCCATGGTTTTTTCCAATGTTTTATGAAGAAGACAATTTTTTAAAATATTTAATAAGTATTATTTCCGAAATCCTTAAAATAATACCCCCAATGATGTGTAAGTGAGTCATTTTCATAAAGAATTGATTTTCAAGACATAAAATATAATATAAGTTTTTGAGGATTAATTAACAGACTCTAAAATTAATCAACTAATTTAAGAATCACATTATTTTATAGGTAAAATATAATTTTGTTTTATTTGTATCAAGATATAATTTTAGAAACTCATTTATTATTATATTTAAAAAATAAGAATGACTAGGAATCAATATAATCATTATTTAATTAAAAATAAAAATAAAAAAAATTCTATTTTTATATTCTAGATATATAACTTCTTATTACCCCAGAGTACGTTATAAGGGTAACATGTGTGATGGTGAAACTTTAATGGGGTGGTTCGTCAAATGTGGATTGGTATTAATCTTGATCATCTTGAAATTATCCCATAAGTGGCTTCAATCGTGATTTAGTTATTGAATCTTGGCTTAGGATTGGTCAAGGATAAGGCCTAGTGATGTTATCTCCCTTGAAAGATCTTTTAAATGGATTTCATACGGTATGATCCTATTGGTTGAGACCATTGATTCTTTCATCTATGTCTGTTGGATTTCATTATAACCTTTGGTATATAATAATATTAAATTTCACAATACATCATCTATATCATCAATGATTATGATGATTATTGGTCTCTTAAATTAAATAGGATATAAAATATAATCTTATAAACTAACTAATGTTGTGAATGTGTTTTCTATACCTACATTTCATAATAAGAAATTTTCTCAGTTAAAAATGGTTTTTCATTTATAAATGATTATGTCATTACAATAAACACCCACCCCTTAAAACTTATCATAAGCTAAAGTGTATAAAAAACAAGGCTGTTAGAGTAGGTAGATTATTATCAAACTTCATTAACAAAGCTGTTTAATTTAATGATTATTAAAAATAACAAACTACTTATATTGGGAGGGTCCATACCTATCATACCTAATTCAGGTTTAACCTAAAATCTGAGATGAATGATATTAAAGAGTCAGCGTGAAACACCAATAACATTCATGGTAAAGTGGAATGTGTATACTAAATTCAAAACAACAAAACTACCCATACAATTTAGGGAAATAGAAAGGGGTATATAAAAGTTAGGGAATTATGAGCCTATCCTATTACATCAACATATCTTTCAACATATCAGTAAATATAAAGCAGGTTATCTCACAACAGTCCAATAAATAAGAAAAATTAATTATTTAATTTAGGTATGTTGTATAACACTCAAAACAAAACCATTCTCATAATATAAATTAAATACTTTAACTTGATTTAAAGAATTATTAATAATAGTTCCATCTTGGAATATAAAAATCCATTATTTAATCAAAAAATTTAATATGAAAATAAAATATAATAAAAAAATAATGCTAGGTTTTTAGAAAATCATTTATAGGAAACATTATTAGTGAAAACCCCCACTTGGTTGTGTTTATATTCAGTCGACCATATTCCATTGATAGCCCAACTCATTAATAATATGAGAGGTAGAAGGGGTTTTCCTACCAAATAAATAGAAAAATATTTATTAGGTCTTTAAGGAAGTATAATAAGACACCAATTGAGACTTTATAACAACCCAGGATAAAGGAAAAAATAAGGAATGAGGCATCATTAACATGGAAAATGAGATTGAGGAGAGAAAACTAATGAATTATAATGACATAGTGTAAACCAATCACATATAATTACTAGACTAGAAGAGGAGTAAATAAAGAGAAGTATTTCACAAGACTTAACACTGGATAAAGAATAATTTCATCTCCTACCATAAATAGAGGGTAAATAAAGGATGTTTAGAGGATAAATATATACTTACGGGGAAAAGAACAATATTACATGACCAATCATAGTATCTTGAGACCCACCCTGATAAATTATTCATGAGAGATAATGGGGAGCATAGGGGAAGATTGAGAGAAACCCCCATGAGTAAAAATAAAGGCCAAAACCTGATAAAGACCCAGTATAAAGGTTAAATTTAAATTGAATAAACAAAAACACCCAAATGTCTAAAAAGATTAACCAACATTTCTCAGAGGTATACTGAGTCCAATAACTTGGGATACCTTGTGGTGTTGATTATGGTGTTGTAGCCCCAGTTATTCCACTGAGTACCTAGTACCAGTTCATCATGTACCCAATGGTATCTTGCACCATGTGTAACATCCCCTTCTATTTTTACTTCATCCTCAAAACTACTATATTTTTTTATTCCAAATATTACATGGGATTTCACTATAAGATAATATGAAAAATAATTAGCTACAAATAAAAGTCAAAATCATTATAGTATGAATAAAATATCTTATAAGAATGGAAAGCCATTATGAAAAGGTGTAACATTACACATTATAGGTGTAAAAAATGATTTGGGACCCTCTCTTGGTAATTCATCCAGAGCTGAGAAATAATGGGCACTTGGGTAGTGTAATATCTACACACCACACGAAAGGGCCCCATGCCAATCCCAATCCCAAACTACCTCATCATCATTAATATGATGTATAATAATTTATCTAGGAAAGTTATAACATATCCAAAACAGTGTAGTAAAGAAATAGGAAATCAACTCACTTTGATTATGATCCTCCTAGAACTCAGAAGGAATGAGAACTTGGGTGGTGTAACTACACAAACCATTCCTTAAGCAGCCAAACCATAGAAATTTCAATTTTAACTTTATAACATGGTCAAGATATATAATAATCAATGCATGTTATACATATAACATACCCTATCTCTTAGCTAGTAATAGATCCCTATCTGTCACATCATTAGAGGATAACACATAATAACTCAATATAACCTTCCCTGGAAAACATCACCATACATAACCATCTAAATAATAGTTGTTGTTACGAAATTTGCAGATGATATCAGGCCTTTAGGCTATATTAAAACCACACTCCCAGCCCTTAGGAAATACCAAGACACTGAACACACAATGCCCCTCTCAGGATATGCACTATGACATATGGCCTCAAGGAAACACTTTTAAATATCCAAACCCATTACTAGTACCTAAAAATAACTTTATGAGGATGATATAGTGGTTTTTGTTCCTTTCAAACATCTTCCCACATACCAAGTCCACTCATTGACTAACAAATACCCTAATTTGGCATACTTCTATACCCCGCACCCAAAAACTAAACTACCCACCCACAAGTATCATCCTTACCATATTAGAAAATCCTTAGATGTCTTCTTTCTAATTATACATAGTCATCCAATACTCAAAAATTTATTCCAAGGATCTCCAAGATCCAAATAACCCATTACCCCACTCTACTATAATCATATTCCACTAGGAACCATCCTGTAAAATGATTTCCCTATCTCATAACCCATTAGCATGGGTGAATCAACCCGGATTAAATAGTATCATTGACCCATTAAAATTATTTTAATACCCTTAATTAAGTAATATCAAGGTTTAATGGCTAACACCAAGCCTTTCCCAAAAAATGAAAAATTATTGACACATACTAATCTGTGTTCCAAGGGCTAAAAATTTTAAAGCCCATTCACTAAGGCCCATATTATACTAAAAACATCTGTTCACATGATCCCAATATGTGTAGGGGTCAATGAAGTGATATAAGACTCTATTCCACTAGGAATTTTATCCACATTGAATCTATAAAATCTCAAGACCAAGAAAAAATTACTCGAATCACATATAAAATTATTTTCCTATGCTCGATAAACAATTCAGAGTTTACGTAACCCCTTTACATAATACCTAAACCCAAACACCAATATAACACAAATACAGTGCACATACAAGCACATGTATATGGTTCAGTATGGAAGGAACCATTCACATTGATCTTAAAGGAGTTAACTCCTATGATATCATGGACTGATATGACCTTGTTTTCGTAAAATTGATAATCTAAAAAAAACAAGGTTTATGAAAAAACAATGAAAAATGAATGAAATAACATTATAGGTTTTAAAACTAACAATTTATTTAACCATATGAACCTCTTACTTTATAAGGACAATAAATTCTATAAGATATATCCCAACGAGAGAATATCTGATGAATGAGGTGAGGGAGAAAATGAAAGGTAGAGGGAGAAAATGAAAGGTAGAGGGGGCTGGGGATATGGTCATGCAGGTCAAAGGGAGGGGCATGGGTTTTATTTTAAAATAGGAATGAAAATATTAAAAAACAATATACGGTTCTGTAATGGTGTGACCTAGGGGTTATTGATTCAGTTAATCCCTAAGTAATGTATTGTGACATAACCATACAGATTACACTGCAATGACCCTCCCCCAAGAATAACTAAGAAAACAAAATTCAGTAATGCATGGTGCAACCCATACATTACATCATGACATATCCTACTTGACCATCTCTCAAAGTGTAGTGAATTATGATATTAAATTATTTATCTTGACTATAGAATTTAATCTCAAGAAGTCCCTACTGCATAAAGAAATTCCTCTTGTTGTAGTATGGGATTTTTCCTACAAATCTCCTATGAATTTACCAACTTGTAATGATGCAGGTCATTATAGATATCATAAATATCTATAAAAATCTATGTCATTAGTAGTATCATTCATGATAATATCTAATATGGTATTTAATTGAATATAATCTCATAAAATTAATGACCCTCCATATTATAAATTTAGTGGGCTAAAATCCATATTTCAACATGTCTTATATTAGATAAACACATCTATTAATCATGTATAGTTAGGAAAACAATTTAATAGTATCACACGTAACTCGTGTATTTTTTTATTGAAAAAACTATTGATCAATTAATATCATGAATATACTGAGAACTATTCTTTTAGGCACTAATAAAATTGGGTTACCTAGTCATGTTTCACCCGACATTCACATTAAGATAACTATTACAATTCTTACATAACACAATATGGATAATTGATATTTGGGTAAGAATGATCAATCTTTTTGAAGAATAATTATCTTGATAAACATGATTATTATTAAAATACATTTGAAACATAGGTATTTGATGAATTTTTTTTATATTTTGTCTCACCATTAACATTATATATATATAAAACATACCTCGAATGATAATATTCCATGTAATCCAATAATATATATCATATATATAATCAATTAATATTTTAGATATTAATTATTTCATTCATTTAAATCTTTATCTCATAAACAATTAAAGAAACTGGTCACATTACAATGAAAAAATATATGTCTATATATTGATTTCAATAAGATGCTAATATCTGATATTCTTATAGGGTCCAATAAACTAGTGCAGAGGGTATGTTATATTTGACAATGGGGTTGATTGAAAACCCACTGTAGAGAATTACCCTTAAGATGAGTGATCAATGCATTAAAATGGATATCAATGTTTCATATGATTCTTAAATGAACTTTATATAGTGTTAATATATCATAAGATTATATAATATTCTAACATTTAGCTTATAGAGTTTTTATTTATACAGAATGTCTCTAATACCACTTCAATGTTTTAGTAACAATACTGATACTTAACATAAAATAAAAGTAATAGTAAAAACAATAAAATATGATAAAAAGAACATGAAAAATCTAATAATAATACCATAAAATAAAAAATCCATTATTAAAGTGGTTTGGAATATTTTTATCATGCATGAATTTTCAAATTCAATCCTCTTTTGATATCCACTAATAATGGTTATTACAAACTCTTTGGTGGGATCCTCCTCTTATCCTAGTAAAGTTTGTCACTCTAAAAGACAATGGATGAAGTAAGTAAAGGAAATAAATGAGATAAACTATAAAATGAGGAAAATTGGGGAACTCTTTTGGATCATGAAAACTATAGAAATCTTTCTCAAATAAGGAAAATAAGAAAATATCACCACCTTTTCTTTTTTCAATGAGATGAAGATTGTACCACTCCTCATAACTATTAATATAAATGGCTTTTTTAGTATCCTACAAGGAATATAATATCATATAAATCATAAAGAGGTGTACTAAATATGCTATAAGGATATTTGGAGCATTTAATAGCTAGAAAAGGTGGGTTATGTTACAATCAACATTGGTAGGTGTATTAATGAGAATCCAAATGGATTAAAAGAAGCAATGTAGGTTCTTAAATGGCATATTTTGGTATGGAAATGAATTTAACACATGTAATGTGAATGCTTGAACGTCATTGGGCACTGGTGAGAAACTAAAATTTATACCTACTTACTACTTAGGACAATGGCAAGATAGGGTCGAACCACAGGGAGGCATGTTGTTGTGTTTGGTGTTCTAAAAAAATTAACTAAATAAAAACACACTTGAAAAAATCGATCAAGACAATTGGTGGTGGTGAAGTGGAGTGAATGAGACTTAGTGTGTGCAGAAGTGAGAGTGAGATGGTGAGCGCAATGTTAGTAGACAGAGCAGCAAGAGAAACTGGGGTGCAAACAACCAATAGATGAATATGGCGAAAAGTCCACTGGCCGATTTGATGTTGCTTAGCCTTATTCATGCACTGCAATTTTAAGAACATGGATCAGATTAAAAATAACCATCAGGATTTTTCGTCTGGTTAGTTAGTGATGAAATATCTCTTGCAGTCCTTTGAGTGTAAGAGCCATTCCAACCAATGGTGAAGAAAAGTCAGAAGTCACCAAGATCAACTTTTCAGTTGAGTTCGGTGTGTCTCTCTTATTCGAGTATAATTCAGTTGTCAGTGAGTTAAACAGATTAGAACAGTTTGAATTATGGTACAAACAATATTGGTTTCCACACGATCTTATTGTTTTGAAAATAAGCTTGTCTTTAAAAAATGAGAGAGACGATCCAAATAAAAAGGAACAGCACATGTATAAGACTAAACAACCCTAATCAACCAGCTTATTCCCCCCCCAAAGGAAATTAGTCGGAAATAGGGATTGGTTTTAATGAATTAATAGGGTAAGAAATAATGAAACTCATATTATATTGAGTTGTAGAAAAACAGAGCACAAGACAACTAAGAATGTTTGTCTCCCTGCTCGAGCTCTCAGAACTCATGCAGCTTGATAGTGGATGCAATGATGGAACTCACTCGATGTCCCGCCCTGGGAATCGAGGTCTGAAAATGCACTGGTCTCTCAGTACTCGAAGATGCTTCAGGGAAGATCATGAATGTTATGTCTGCTCCCCCCAGTCTGGATCAAAGTCCCACTGCTTGTCTCTCCCGATGGAAGTGTGTCCCAACTTACTGTCCACCGCTCCTGCTCAGCGTTGTTGATCTATGACTCTCCCACCTCTCGTGCATTCATCACCCAACTGAATCCTCTGGAATCTCCCCCGGTGAGTTCCCTAGCCTCCACGTGGAGCTTTCACTGTACTGCTTCTCCCGCGCTGGTCACCGGAGCAATGGCTCCTCACTGAGTGAAAGTTATATGCACGCGGTGAACTAATTTATTCCATGGACACAACCAATCCACGTGGCATTCTTTTATGATCATGTCACTCTCTTTTTAATAAACTCCAAGTGAGTGTTGCCCACCTCCTACAACGAACTCATGAACTCTTCTCGCGCTTTCCCACTAACTGCTTCTTTCATCACAACTTCAATGTGTTTCTCCCCCTACACGGAACACCAAACAAAACACACGTGAGTCGAGTGAAAAATAAAATGAAGTTATTGTATTCTATATATTATTACTTGCATAAAAATACTTATTAATATATATATAATACTCAATATTATTATTAATATTATATGTAAATATAATAACATATATTATTATGAAATATTAATACTATATATAAATTTTTATACATTTAACAAAAGACCTATTATTATTATTATTATATGTAAAACTTAATATATATTATATTATATGTTATAATAAACTAAAATAAAAACTAACTAAAAAGAGAAAATAGAAATAGAAAGGGGGGAGGAGGGTTTGTCGATGGGAGAGGACAGTGATGTGGAGGGGGTGTGAGGCCGCGGCGGTAGGAGGCAGGAGGTGAAGCGGATGGGGGTTCTAGTTCGGATGATGTTCCAGCAGGGAGCGATGGCTTGGGGTATCGAATGGGAGCGGCAGCTTGGAGATGGTCGTGGCGAGGTCTTGAGGTGGGGTCGGGTGTGAATCAGGGAGAGCGGCGAGGTCAGGGGATTCACTGTAGGGTGTTGGGATTTTCGTGGAGGACGAAGGCGGCTTTGGGTTCTAGGAGAGGGGTGCGAGGCAGCTCGAGGCAGTGTCGTCGAGGTGGTGTAGAGCTGGAATTCAGGGGAAGGTCGGTGCTTTGCACAGTGGCATGGTGAGCTAGGGTTTGGTGACTGGTTTCCGGTGCCGGTTCAGAGATAGTGCGGCGTAAATTCAGGTTGAATCATAGAGAGTTTCAGGATTTGGGAAAGATTTTGGAATCTGATTCTTGATTTTGATTTATTCTATTGTTATGTTCTTCAAATTCTATGATTTGTAGGATTTTTCTGTTTGCTGCTTTGAATTTGTTGCTCTGTGAGGATGAGGAGGCTGTAGAGGAGTAGTGTGGGTGACGGTGTGTGGAGGTGGGGTGAGTAGTTACAGTGAGACAGGAGATTGCTGGGTTTGGAACGGTGAGACAATGATGAAACGGTGAGACAGTAATAGAGATACTCAACAGTGGTACAACAAAAAGAAGACACGGTGACATTGTGAGTGTTTCTCATGGTCTCACAGTGTGGTATGGGAAACGGTGGCACCGTGATGTGTGTTCACGGTGGGATAGAGGAAGCAGGAAGCAAGGCACCATGAGTGTTGGTGAACTGGTGGCAAAGTCACCGTGAGTGTTCCTCATAGTCTCACCGTGACTGTGAGTGTGGGATAGAATGGGTGGACCGGTGCGACAAGTTGGAGCCAGTACGGTGGCACCGTGACCATGAAGAAATCGTGAATCCTGCAAAACAAACACAACAATTAAATTAATTAAAAGTAAATAGTTTTTTAAAACTTAAAATAGATTAATCAGTTAATAAATTAAATTAAATATAATAGAATTAAATAAATAAAACAAAGTTAGATAATAAAATTAATTGTGTTTTATTTAAATGAATGAATTTATTTGGGTTAAAAATTATAAACAAATTAATTAAAGAACTACTTAAAATATTTACAATAACTTTGATAAACTATTTAACCAACTAATTGACCAAAGAATAAAGTAAATAATAAATCAAAGAATAAAGATGTTAATTGAATAAAATTGGTAAGTTAAAATTAGTTAAATTTTTAAATGAATTAAAAACTAACTCGTGTTATTTATTTACAATTTAAAGAATAAATAATTAGTTAATTAAATTAATACACTACTAAGATAACTAGATTGAAAAATTATAAAAATAAAAGAATAAATAAATAAAAGTCTAATTCGCAAGTCTAAGTAAATTTAAGAATTATTTAAAAAGACACAAATGACTAATAAAAAACTTATTTAAACAAAAATTGATTATTTTACACAGCAAGTACAACAACACAGTAATTACCAAATATTTACTAAAAAAAATCATTTTGGAATAAAAAATCAATAAAAATATAAAAAGATTGTGGAAAACTGTGTGAAAACACCGCCACATCAAACTCCCCCACACTTAACGACTTGTTTGTCCTCAAACAAGCACATGCATTTGACTTTAAAATAGAAATAATATTTGTGAAGTTTATCTCAAAAAGTGCATGTTTAAACTTAAATAACCAGAGGAACAAGACCATACAATGAGTCATGTTTTTCAAAGGTATTCAAAAATGATGTCCTTCCTAGCTTCAAATACTCACTGAAAGTCAAGAGCATCACAAATTCGTACGTTGTCAAGCATGTCATGCCCCCTATGTGTATTCATTAACTATCCTACTTCACCTTCCAATTCAAGTTCTAATTCAAGGAGTGTTAACTGGTTAGATGAAGTGGAACTCAAAACATAACCAAGTCCACCTTCTATTCTCACCTTCCTCTAGGTTCCAGAAATTAATTTCCATTAAATTGATCACTTTATTGATTCAACTCAAATGAAAATTAACCAAGTCAATTGCTCCCTTCTTCATCTGGGTTCAAAATTCCCCTCACCTTAATGAGTTCATTTTTGATAAGGGCATTTTATTTTACTTTTTTCCCAGCCATATTCCATGTGCAGAGCACTGTGCATAGAACTTATTAAGATTGAAATAGGCTTAATTTATTCACAGAAACGCACCAAATGCACCTTGTCTCAGATACTCACTGTGGGATCCCAATTTCCCATTTTACTCCAGTTACAAAGAATATAATTAATAATAATTCAAAAGGACTTCCTAAAGTGATTGAATATTATATTATAAAAGAGTGACTCCCATAGGTTCTGGTGAGAACATCAAGTTACTCCAAGTCATGATCCTTACTCCACAAAACCTATCATGTCATACTCTTATCCTCAGTTCCTAAACAGACAGATCCATATAGATGGTGAACAATTGCACTCAGCAATCATTCATACTTAACAGTTTCTGACTAAGTACCACTCTCAACATCCAACAAACACTTATCCACTAAAAAAGGAAATGATTGAAATACCAATGAACCTCCAATGACCATAAATTGATGAAAGAATTTTCAAAAAAAATTAAAGGAATTTTGAACAAATTTTTTGGAAAAATGAAAAAAATTTGACCATCTTAAAACAAACTCAGGTTCAAGAAGGGGGAATTCGACATGACACTCAGATGACCCCTCTACCCCACACTTAAAACCCAACATTGTCCCCAATGTTGAATCTCAAGGTGAGAGACAATTGAAGTACAAAAAAGATATACATTTCAGCTTAAAAAGGATATGGAGGGGTATCAATGAAGTTTAAAAAATTTCTTTGCCACGAAAAAAGTGAATGAAAATAAAAATAAAAACAAACAAAAACATAAGAGCCCCACCCCACCAACCATCACTAGAAACCAAGTGAATTTATATTCCTAAACTATCAATGCATGAATCATTGTGAGGAGATGAATGATTTTCTCAATTTACTTTAAATTGTAGCATGATTAACAGTGTTGTACAGCAGCAGTAACATAATGAAATTGAAAGCAGTGGGTGCAAGCATGTTTCACAAATCTGCTCAATATAGTTTTTCAAAACTCTAGATACTAGCTACTAAACACCCATGCAAGAAATATAGTTCACAAGTTTCAAAAGCCAGTGGGAAGTCCCCCACACTTAATTCACAACGGCATGAAATAAAAATGTGAAGAGTAAAAAATTGAAACATAAAAAAAAACTCCCCTGAATGTGCAGCTTCTCAAATTTTAAATTGTCTCCCTTTGATTTCCAATTGCATGAACTCTGCCTACTCCAGTTGGGCACCTACATGATGAAACAAGTTGACATTATTGTTCAAGATTTAAGTTCAAATAAAAAGAAACCACGAAGTATGAGTTAGGGAGTGTTATCCATGATCTTCAGTGTACTCTTCCTTTGGGACTTGGATGATAGCCATGTGGATCTGCTGCCTGTTAGTTTAGTTTTCTGTTTTTTGTCTCTAAATAAGAAGACATGCGACTCCTCTTGAAAAGCCAGGACCATTATACCGGGGGGGGCATCATTCAGTAGTGATGGAGGAGACTCCACCCCCATTCAGGCACCATTCCATACCACTTCATTGGACTGGAACTCGTCTTCGACCTAGAGACGGGTTCCTACTCCTCCATTTCATCCATCCTCCCGCTGCTCTGTTTTCGGTGTTTTGTTGGGTCTGTAAATAATCCTATAGTGTTCCATGTTTTGTTAATTGAATTGTGATGTTTATTTCATTTTTTTCCCTTTATTCATCCTCATTTCATGTCGTGGTCTATAATCTGCATAAATAGAGATCTAATTTGCAGGGTTGGATCCAGTTTATGAAACCCAACGCAATCTGGAGATCCGCACATTAATGCAATCACGTTATTTCTATCTGCCTTGGTAGATTGAGACTGTGATTTAGATTTAGCGAGAGTGAGATCTTGTATAGGATGATTTTCTACTCTCTCATCTCATTTATTCTCCCCTTCCTGTCTTGATTTCTTGAACTGAGAATCAAGGTAAGTTGTGCGATGTGACGATCTTAGTGGAATCATTATGGATTACGAGAAATTCTATCCAGAATGACTTTTCTGGGTGAATCACCTTGCAGTTCGGTGGAACGCTTGGGTATTAAAGAACCTCGATGCTTGAGTGTTTAATTTCTAGGAGAGACTGGTGTGTGATCCGAGACATCGATCATGCACTGTGCGAATTTGAGAATTGTTCGTGTTGATCTAGGAAGGTGAGTAGGGGGTGGATTAACCTGGGTCCGGCCTTATTCTCAATGTCTTTTGTCTTCTGTGTCTTGGTGTCTTTTTTTTGTTCTGTGTCTTTTGTTGTATTTGCGCCTGTTTTTTTTTCTTGGTTTTGTCCCGTGTCTCTTTGTTTTTGCACTTTTATATCTCTGTTTCTCCCCTATCTGTTCACTATTCCACATCCACTGTGCACTTCAGCACTGATTAGTGTTTCCTTAGGAGAGTGTTTGTTTGTTTTCAAAGTATTTAAAAATACAAAAAGATTTTCGGAACAGACCACTTAAGCTCTCGACACTTCTTCCTTGAGAGCAACCCCGAGGTTAGCCACTGTGCACTATCTTGGGTCTTTATAAATGTAAGCTTGACCGTCCTCGTCACAAGGACGCTCCATCAAATTTTGGGAACATGCGAAAAACTAAAATTTATACCTACATACTACATAGGACAGTGGAAAGATAGGGTCGAACCACAGGGAGGCCTTTTGTTGTGTTTGGTGTTCTAAAAAAATAAACTAAACAAAAACACACATGAAAAAATTGAGCAAGACAATTGGTGGTGGTGAAGTGGAGTGAATGAGACTTAGTGTGTGAAGAAGTGAGAGTGAGATGGTGAGTGTAAAGTGAGTAGACAGAGCAGCAAGAGAAACTGGGGTGCAAACAACCAATAGATGAATAGGGGAAAAGTCCATTGGCCGATTTGATGTTTCTTAGCCTTATTCATGCACTACGATTTTAAGAACATGGATCTAACTAAAAATAACTAGCCAGATTTGTCGTCTGGTCAGTTAGTGATGAAATAGCTCTTACAGTCTTTCGACTATAAGAGTCATTCCAACCAATGGTGAAGAAAATTCAGAAGTCACTGAGCTCAACTTGTCAGTTGAGTTCGGTGTGTCTCTCTCATTCGTGTATAATTCACTTGTCAGTGAGTTACTCAGATTGGAATAGTTTGAATTATGGTACAAACAAGATCAGTTTTTACATGATCTTGTTGTTTTGAAAATAATTTTGTCTGTAAAAAATGATAGAGACGATCCAAATCAAAAGGATGCAACGCATGTATATGAATAAACAACCCTAATCAACCAGCTTACTCCCCCCGAAGGAAATTAGCTGGACATAGAGATTGGTTTTAATGCAACAATAGGGTTAGAAATAATGATGCTCATGTTAAATTGAGTTGCATAAAAATAGAGCTCAAGATAAATAAGAATGTTCATCTCCCTGCTCGAGCTCTTAGAACTCCTGCTGCTTGATAGTGGATTCAATGACGGAACGCACTCGATGTCCCGACCGGGGAATCGAGGTCTGAAAATGCATTGGTCTCTCAGTACTCGAAGCTGCTCCGAGGAAGATCGTGAAAGTTTTGTCTGCTCCCCCCAGTCTAGATCAAAGTCCCACTGATTGTCTCTCCCGATGGAAGTTTGTCCCGACTTACTGTCCACTGCTCCTGCTCAGCGATGTTGATCTATGCCTATCCCGCCTCTCGTGCATTCATCACCCAACAGAAGCCTCTGGAATCTCCCCCGGTGAGTTCCATGGCCTCCACGTGGAGCTTTCACTGTACTGCTTCTTCCGCGCTGGTCACTGGAGCAATTTCTCTTCACTGAGTGAAAGTTATATGTGTGCGGTAAACTAATTTATTCCCTGGACACAACCAATCTACATGGGGTAATTTTATGTGCACATGACACTCTTTTTAATGAACTCCAAGTGAGTGCTGCCCAACTCCTGCAGTGAACTCGCAAACTCTTCTCGCACTTTCCCACTAACTGCTTCTTTCATCACAACTTCAATGTGTAGCTCCCCCTGCACGAAACACCAAACAAAATGCACCTGAGTCGAGTGAAAAATAAAATGAAGTTATTATATTCTATATATTATTACTTGCATAAAAATACTTATTAATATATATATAATACCCAATAATATTATTAATATTATATTTAAATATAATAACATATATTATTATGAAATATTAATATTGTACATAAATTTTGATACTTTTAACAAAAGACCTATTATTATTATTATATTTAACACTTAATATATATTATATTATATATTATAATAAACTAAAATAAAAACTAACTAAAAAGAGAAAAGATAAATAGAAAGGGGGGGGGGTTGGAGATGGGAGAGGAGAGCGATGTGTAGGGGGTGTGAGGCCGCGGTGGTAGGAGGCAAGAGGTGAAGCGGATGGGGATTCTAGTGTGGCTGTTGTTCTAGCAGGGGGCGACGACTTAGGGAATAGAATGGGAGTGGTGGCTTGGAGATGATCATAGAGAGACCTTGACGTGGGGTCGGGTGTGAATCAGGGAGAGCGGCGAGGTCAGGGGATTCACTATAGGGTGTTGGGATTTTCTTGGAGGATGAAGGAGGCTTCGGGTTCTAGGAGAGGGGTGCGAGGTGGCTCGAGGTAGTGCCGTCGAGGTGGTGCAGAGCTGGAATGCAGGGGAAGGTCGGCGCTGTGCACAGTGGCAAGGTGAGCTAGGGTTCGGCGACTGGTTTGCAGTGTCGGTTTAGAGGGAGTGCAGTGTAAATTCAGGTTGAATCACATCGAGTTGCAGGATTTGGGAAAGAGTGCGGATTTTGATTCTGGATTTTGATTTATTCTCTTGATATATTCTTCAAATTCTGTGATTTTTACGATTTTTTTGTTTGCTACTTTGAATTTGTTGCTCTGTGTGGATGAGGAGCCTGTAGAGGAGTAGTGTGGGTGACGGTGTGCAGAGGCGGGGTGAGGAATTACAGTGAGACAAGAGATTGTTGGGTTTGGAATAGTGAGACAGTGACGAAGCAGTGAGACAGTAATAGAGACACTCAACAGTGGTACAATAAGGAGCAGACACGGTGACACCGTGAGTGTTTCTCACGGTCTCACCCTGTGGTATGGGAAACGGTGGCACCATGATGTGTGTTCACGGTGGGACAGTGGAAGCAGGAAGCAAGGCACCGTGAGTGTTGGTGAACCGGTGGCAAAGTCACCATGAGTGTTGCTCACGGTCTCACCGTGACCGTGAGTGTGGGATAGAAAGGGTGGAGCGGTGCGACAAGTTAGAGCCAGTATGGTGGCACCGTGACCATGAAGAAATCACGACACCGGCAAAAAAAACACAACAATTAAATTCATTAAAACTAAATAATTTATTAAAACTAAAAATAGATTAATCAATTAATAAATTAAATTAAATTGAATAGAAATAAATAAATAAAACAAAGTTAGAAAATAAAATTAATTGTTATTTATTTAAATTAATGAATTTATTTGGGTAAAAAATTATAAACAAATTAATTGAAGAAACACTTAAAATATTTACAATAACTTGGTTAAATTGTTTAACCAACTAATTAACCAAAGAATAAAGTAAATAATTAATCAAAGAATAAATATGTTAATTGAATAAAATTGGTAAGTTAAAGTTAGTTAAATTATAAAATGAATTAAAAACTAACTCATGTTATTTATTTACAATTTAAAGAATAATGAATTAGTAAATTAAATTAATACACTACTAAGCTAACTAGAATGAAAAATTATAAAAATAAAAGAATAAATAAATTAAAGTCTAATTCTCAAGACTAAGTAAATTTAAGAATTATTTAAAAAGACACAAATGACTAATAAAACAACTTATTTAAACAAAAATTGATTATTTTACACAGTAAGTACAACAACATAGTAATTACAAGATATTTACTAAAAAAATGATTTTGGAATAAAAAACCCAATAAAAATATAAAAAGAATGTGGAAAAGTGTGTGAAAACACCGCCACATAAAACACCCCCACACTCCAAGACTTTTTTGTCCTCAAACAAGCACATGCCTTTGAATTTAAAACAGAAATAAGATCTATGAAGTTCAGCTCAAAAAGTGCATGTTTAAACTTAAATAACCAGATGAACAAGACCAAACAATGAGTCAGGGTTTTCAAAGGTATTCAAAAATGATGTCCTGCCTAGCTTCAAATACTCACTGGAAGTCAAGAGCATCACAAATTCGTACGTTGCCAAGCATGTCAAGACCCCTATGTGTATTCATTAACTATCCTACATCACCTTCTAATTGAAGTTCTAATTCAAGGAGTGTTAACTGGTTAGATGAAGTGGAACTCAAAACATAACCAAGGGCACCTTCCATTCTCACCTTCCTCCAGGTTCCAGAAATTAAAGTCCATTAAATTGATCACTTTATTGATTCAACTCAAATGAAAATTAACCAAGTCAATTTCTCCCTTCTTCATCGGGGTTCAAAATTCCCCTCACCTTAATGAGTTCATTTTTGACAAGGGCATTTTATTTTACTTTTTTCCCAGCCATTTTCCATGTGCAGAGCACTATGCATAGCACTTATTAAGATTGAAATTGGCTTAATTTATTCAAAGAAACGCACCCAGTTCACCTTGCCTCAGATACTCACCATGGGATCTCATTTTCCCATTTTACTCCAGTTACAAAGGATTTAATTAATAATCATTCGAATTGACTTCCTAAAGTGATTGAATATATTTTTTTTATAAAAATGTGAGTCCCATGGGTTCCAGTGAGAACATCAAGTTACTCCAAGCCATGATCCTTACACCACAAAACCTATCCTATCATACTCTTATCCTCAGTTCCTAAACAGACAGATCCATAAAGATGGTGAACAATTGCACTTAGCAATCATTCATACTTAACAGTTTCTGACTAAGTACCACTCTCAACATCCAGCAAACACTTGTCCACTAAAGAGGACATGACTGAAATACCAATTAACCTCCAATGACCATAAATTGATGAAAGAATTTAAAAAAAAATAAAAGGAATTTTGAACCAATTTTTTTAAAAAATGAAAAATATTTGACCATCTTAAAACAAACTCAAGTTCAAGAAGTGGGAATTAGACATGACACTAGAATGACCCCTCTCCCCCACACATAAAACCCAACATTGTCCCCAATGTTGAATCTCAAGGTGAGAGACAGTTGAAGTACAAAACAGATAGAAATTTTAGCTTAAAAAGGATATAGAGGGGTATTAATGAAGTTTAAGAATTTTCTTTGGCACTAAAAAGTGAAAAGAAAATAAAAACATAAAAAAAAACAAAAACATAAGATCCCAACCCCACAAACCATCACTAGCAACCAAGTGAATTTCTATTCCTAAACTATTTGTGCTTGAATCATTGTGAGGAGACAAAAGATTTTATCAATTTACTTTAAATGGTAGCATGATTAACAGTGTTGTGCAGTAGTAGCAACATAAAAAAAATTGAAAGCAGTGGGTGCAAGCATGTTTCACAAATCAGCTCAAAATAATTTTTCAACTCTCTAGATACGAGCAGATAAACACTCATGCAAGAAATATAGTTCACAGTTTTCAAAAACCAGTGGAATGTCCCCCACACTTAATTCACAATGGCATGAAATAAAAATGTGAAGAGTAAAAAATTGAAACATAATACAAAACACCCCTAAATGTGAAAATTCTCAAATTTACAAATGTCTCCCTTTGATTTCCAAGTGCATGAACTCTGGATTCTCTAGTTGGCCACCTACATGATGAAACAAGTCAACATTAGTGGTCAAGATTTATGTTCAAATAAAAAGCAACCACAAAGTATGAGTTAGGGAGTGTTATCCATGATATTCAATGTACTCTTCCCCTAGGACTTGGATGATAGCCATGTGTAATCTACTGCCTGTTTATTGTCCTAAGAAAACAATACTAAAATTAAAAACAACATTAAAAAAGAAACTAAATCGGGAAATTAAAGAGGATAATCATGGGATAACCCCCCAGGGGGTGCTGTAGTTTGACTGTCCACAGCTGGGTAGTCCTCGGATCAACCCCAGTCGGATGGGGGATTTAACTTCTTGCTTAAGAACCACTGGCTGCTATTCCTTCCAACTTCAGTCACTTGCCATCTTTGGAGTACACATTGTACTGCTTCAACCAAATTCCACTCCTCGGCAATGAAATGCCTCATGTTGAGTGATGGAGGGGAATAAAAAATTTATGGGTACTTGCCTACTTCTTCTGCTTGAGGTTGAGTGTGCACATGTTATAGAAATGAATATCTTGGATCTAACTTATCCTCTGGCTTAGTCCAAAGAAATTTCTTCTATAACAAGAAAAGATATGTCATCATCCACTTCTGTTCGAGTGCACAGCTCCAAAAATTCCTCTTCAAAAGTAACTCTCAAACTGTAAGTGTCTTCCAGAATTGGAAGTTCCATTAACTCTTCAGCAGAAGCAACCACATCTTCCTCACTCTCTAGGAGATCACAAAAATGAGATGCATCTTCAATACCTATATAGGGAGAAACAAAATTAAAATCAGCTTCGATGTAATCTAGGTTGAATAAAAATACATCTTCTTCCATAAAATTTTCAACTCCCTTTATCAGTGATGCTTGTTCCTCCTCATGAAGGAATAATGATCCTAGGAGAGGGTCTGGGGCAAGAGTGGGGTAGTCAAACTCCTCCAGCCTCTCTTCAAAACAAACCACCTCACTTGCTGAGTCTTTTAAGGAGAATGATATAATGTCATGTGCTGGCTCCACCTGTTGAAGCATTGAGAAATCATTAAAATAGTTATTACAAGAAAAATAATTAGAATAGAAATCAGGGAAAGAATGATCCTAAAAGAAATGACTAGCATCATGAATCATTGACAGTTCTGTCTCCTGCCAGCCCTTGAGAAAATCCTCAGATGTTGGTTCTGGAATTTCCAGCTTTGACTCTTGGGTATAATCCATATCAATGTTAAGAAAATCCAACTTTTTTCATCTTTTGATTCTTTTCTCTTTCCTTCTCAACTGTTTTCCAGAATCTTGGGCTTCAATGGGAGGTGGTGGTACTACACTGTTGTCCTGGTATCCCTTAACCTTATCTATGGCTAGTTTCATCAATTGCATGATCTCATGAGAATAAGTTGTCTCCTCATCAGTAAGTTCTTGATGCTCCCTTTAATGCATCCAACATTGAAACTTAACAACAGCCTCCTCAAGATCTAAAACCAAGTCAAACAGTGACACTACATCATATTCATTAGAGTTTATCACTGTGTATGAGCGTGTTTCTTTTTTTTTTTGTTATTTTTTGTTTTAAAACAAAATAAAAAAAATTGGAAAAAAACCACTGAGACACTCGTTGCTTCCCTGGAAATGGCGCCAAAATTTGACAGAGCTTCCTTGTAGTAAGGACGATCAAGCTTACATTTATAAAGACCCAAGATTCAACAGAGTGGCAAACCTCGGGGTCGCTCTCAAGGAAGCAGTGTCGAGAGCCTAAGTGGTCTATTCCAAAAAATATATTTTATTTTTAAATACTTTGAAAATAGAAAAACACACTCCTAAGATAAAACTAATCAGTGCTGAAGAGCACAGTGAATGTGGAACAGTGAACAGACAGGGGAGAAACAGAGATGGAAAAGTGAAAAAACAAAGAGACACATGACAAAACCAATAAAATAAAACAGGCGCAGACACAACACAAGACACAGAACAAACAAAAGTCACCATGACACAGAAGAAAAAAGACAGTGAGAACAAGGCCGGACCCACGATAATCCACCCCTACTCATCTTCCTAGATCAACACGAACAATTCTCCAATTCGCACACTGCATGATCGATGTCTCGGATCACACACCGGTCTCACCTAGAAATTAAACACTCAATAATCAAACTTCTTCAATACCCAAGCGTTCCTCCGAACTGCATGGTGATTCACCCAGAAAATTCATTCGAGAAAGAATTTCTCATAATCTAGAATGATTCCACTAAGATCGTCACATCGCACAACCAACCTTGACTCTCAGTTTGAGAAATCAAGACAGGACGGGGAGAAGAAATGAGACGAGAGAGTAGCAAATTGTCCTATGCATGATCTCACTCTCACTAAATCAAAATCACAGTCACGATCTACCAAGTAAGATAGAATGAACGTGATCGCATTAATGTGCGGATCTCCAGATTACATCAGGTTTCATAAACAGGATCCAACCCCACAAATTAGATCTCCATTTCTTGAGATTACAGATCATGACATGAAACGAGTATGAATAAATGGCACAAAAAAATGAAATAAACATCACAATTGAATTAACAAAACATGAAACACTACAGGATTGTTTACAGACTCAACAAAACACCAAAAACAGAGCAGCGGGTGGATAGATGAAATGGAGGAGCAGGAACCTGTCTCCTGGTCGAAGACGAGTTCCAGTCCGATGAAGTGGTATGGAATGGTGCGTAAATGGTGGTGGAGTCTCCTCCACCATTACTGAACGATTCCCCCCGATACTATGGTCCTAGCTTTTCGAGATGAGTCATGCGTCCTCTTATTTAGAGACGAAAAATAGAAAACTAAACTAACAGGCAGCAGATCCACATGGTGCGGTTTCATGTGCACATCACCAGTTCCCGATTGAACTCCATGTGAGTGTATCCAATTCCCCTACAACTAAATCGCTATTGTTCTCACACCTTCCCACGAGCTACTTAATTTATCCTCGCTTCTATCAGTAGCTTCCCCCTGCACAAAGAAATGCACATGAGTCAAATAATAAATAAAATGAAACTATTATACTATATATATTAATATAATTTCTTAAAAAATACTTATATATATATAATACTTGAAATCATTATTACTATTATATGTAATGGTATTTATTAATATGATATACTAATATGATATATAATATTATATACAATTATTATTAAACCTATTATTAATATAGAGTGTATGATATATGTATATGTATATTACAATACATAGATTATATGATATGATATAATAAAATAAAAATTAAAAACTGAAGAAGAAAGAAAAAGAAAAAAAACCAAAAGAGGGGGGAGAGGAGTTCGGTGAGGATGAGGGGGAGAGGATGGAATTCATGCAGGGGAGCCGAGGGCAAGGGGGCGATGGCAGCGCAGGCTTCGAGTGGTGCCAAAGAGGCTTGGTCCGGCGGTGGTGCATCAATAGCAGTTCGGCGGCGCAGAACATGAGGTGAACTTGTAGCAGTTCGGGTGTTCCAAGAGGGGGCTACGACTTGGAGGGGACGACTAGGCTTTAGGAGCAGTGACTTCAAGTTAGTGGTGCGGCGCATCGGTTCGAGCAGAATGGTGAGGGTCAGGGGATTTGTTGGAGAGCAGGGGATGCAATGACGTTGGTGAGTGAAAGGGTGAGTTGTGTTTGGTTCGTGAGCAGGGGTGGAAGAATTTTGAAGAATAGATTTTCTTGAGTTTGATTTGGGGGTTTCATTTTTCTGAGATATGATTGTGCGATTCTTCTTCAAATCTTGGGTTTGCTGGTGTCTGCTGATTTTTTCCCCTCAGAATCTTTGATTTTTTATGGTTAGAATTTAGTGTTGAATAATTGATTTCTGTTATTGAGGATCTGTAATTCCCTATTGTAGTATTGATTGGTGATTGTGGTTGTGCTACTGTGGATGAGGAGAAAAAAAGAGGAGTAATGGGGTGGCAGGGTGTAGTGAGAAGCAAGGAGGAACTGTGAGAAAGAAGGTGATGGTGGCACCATTAGAGGCTGGGGATTACAGTGAGTAGAATGCAGTGATCCCTTGAGTCTATCTCACGGTCTCACCGTGAGCAGTTGAGCAGAGACAGTAAGAGAGTAACCGTGAAGATAGGTGGTTAGAGATGAAAGAGACACCGTGAGTGATGCTCACGGTGAGACACTAATGGGGAGGGGTGTGGCAGTGAGACAGTAAGAGGATACGGTGACACTGTGAGGGGAAAACGGTGGGTAAGGATCGGAGGCACCATTATTGAAATGGTGCGACATGCCACCATGAGTACCTGTACCTAGAAATTAAAAAGAACAATTAAATAAATAAATAATTTAAACAAAACCAAAAATTGATAAACAAAATAAATTGAACAGAATTAAAAACTAAATAAATAAAACAAAGTTCAGAAAATAAAATTAATTGTGTTTTATTTAAATGATTGTATTTATTTGGGTTTAATAACATAATTTAAAACAAATTAAAATAAAAACTGTTACTTGATTCAATTAATTAAGCAATTAATTAAAGAATTAATAAACTAAAGAGTTCATTAACATAGAGAAAAAAACTTATTAATTAAATAAATTTAAATTGTTAAAATAAATTAAATTACCAAAGCCCAAAAACTAGTTTGAGTTATTTATTTACAATTTAAATAATAAAGAATTATTTAATTTCATTAATTAATTAAAAATTATTGAAAACTAATACCATAGAGAATTAATTAAATTAAAATAACAACTTAATTTTATTATTGAAAAACAATAAAAAATAACAACAAAAAAACATTTTTAATAAATAAACACATTTATTTCTAAAATAATTTACAAAATACAACAATTGCTAAATTTTACATAAAATACAAAGGTTTGATATTAAAAAGTAAACAAAAATATAAAAAAGTGGGTGGCAAAGAGCATGAAAACACTGCCACATCATAATGGGACACAAAATCCCATAAATCAAAGATAATTCTATAATCTAATTTAGACCTTATTATTCTCTCAGGTTTATGCATTAATAATATAAATAGATCATTATTTATAATGTTAATTTAATTATCGAATTAAATAACAATTTTTTAGTAAAATATTTCAAAGGTGTAAATAGAAAATCCAATTTGTTTTTATAATAAACATAAATATTTTTAAACATGATGTTATTAAAATATTATAAAACAAATAACAATTAGAATTATGTTATGTTTAACCACAAGGTCTCTTTTTAAAGCTTTAAATGTTCATGAATCTCATTTATAATCATAAACTAAGAGTCGTATCCAAAAACACATCATAGTTATCCAAATAAAAAATGTTTTTTGGTGTGAAATAATTTACCACATGTCCATTAAAAAAGTTTTTTTTTCCGCGACATTCATAATAATCATGATAAATTTACAATTTCAATCCCATAGGTTTATCTCTTGTTATCAATTCCCATGATAACTAAATAATATATAATTACATTACATGAAATTATATTAACATTTCCATGAACTTAGTGAATACTTGATTAGGGTTCATGATATCATAACCCATCATATATTTAACACCCCAAGACTATACAATATATTTACTATAAAATAAATTTAATTTATTCGATAACTTATAATGTACACAACACTGGGTTTAAAAAAATATTGTTTAGCAATGATTTTCACACTTAATTTAGAATTAATTTTCGACAATTTTATAAAATTTTATTTGAAAAAAAAAAACTTAATTTTTGAAATCATAATATGTAAATTAACCTATGGTGGTTTTTTTGAATTTTTATGAATAGTCTCGTATTTTCATGAATAGTCAAAAATATTTAATTATAACTGAAAACAATAATTTTATTTAAATAATTTATAATGATATTTTTTAACTGGTTTCAAAGAATATTTAGTTATATTATATTTCAATTAATACAATTTTTTTCATTAGAATAATTTTCAATTTCAATTTTTATTAAATACATTGAAAACTTTTGAACATTTTCTCTTAAAAAAATAATACTCATCCTGTCAGTGGGATTAATTTTAAAATAAAATTTTCCACTTTGAGGAATTGAATTTGTAAAAATGGATTCCATATCTAAGATAATCATATTTTTTATTTTCTAATAAATTCAACATAAATTCTAAACAAAATTAATAGTGAAAATAGTAAAAATTATTTAACATGGTTAAGATAAAAAATGGTTTTACTATGAATTGAACAAAGATGATTACTGTTAAAAATTTCATACCAATTTTTTCAACACCTTTTGGATGAAAATATTTCAACCCTTTTGACCTTAGGCTCTATTTTTATGTATTTTTGGGTCATGTTTCCCAAAAACCGACCCTTATAATAAGTTTATTAAAGAAAAAGACTAAAATGATCCTTCCATTATTTTGAAATATATAAATACATGGGATATGAACAATATAACATATGTTCAGCTATATATATCTTTGTCAAATATATTTGATTTGTTTTTAATAGGATATATTTTTTATTTTTTTGAGATTTTACAGTTTCTTTAAATGCTTAAAAAATGCCAACACAATAATTATTTAGTTAAAAATATAATAAAATAAATGATAATAAATATATTTAAAGTGATGTAAATTGATTGAATTATTATGTTCCAATTTTTTTTAGATAAATATATAATTTTAAATATGTGTCATAATATTATTTTTAAATTCAATCATTGTATTTATATTTTTAAATTAATTTAAATCAATATTGGAAAAATTGGCATGAATATTATTTATGATAAATCATATTTTATTAAATGACTTATAATCACTATAAAATCCTATATTCTTCCATGTGATTTTTAAATGATAATAAATATCAACAACATTCCATTAATGGAATAATTTTTCATTAATATTGAATATATTGACCCCTAAATAATAAACACTTTTTTAATATATTTATGGTTAAAGTGGTGCTTTTTCAAGTTATATGTACTTATGTTAAAATTAATTTGCAATAAACATTCGATATATATTTTTTAAAATTAAATATCATATTTATAATAAGTTGGTTTAAATTATCTAATAAATCTCACTTTATTAAACACGTTTATTATTGTGTGGTGTATGTGTGTCGTACCAATATAATCCCTACACCAATTTAGTTATAAAATTTGGAGAAACTTGAGGTAAGATTGACCTCCCAATAGTGAACAATTTTGGGTATTTACAAAAATGTCACTCCTCTTCAATTATAAAAGGAAACTCATTACCCTCACTTATTCACACCTTAAAACCTCTTTTTATTAGCCAATACCTTCAAAAATTACTTTAAAACATCCCTAAACTCATACTATAATTCATATATTGGGAAGAAAGCAAACCTAGGAAGGGTTTAATGCAAACCTAATGAGGATACCCGAAGAAGAGGTAATGTTCTTCAATGAGCATCTTTATTTTTTTTCTTTATCCACCAAGTTAAATTACTATTAAACAATTATTATATAATAAAATTTCTATCTTAGATATAATTGGATGTTTTTATAATAATTTCATTACATAAAACCATATATTCTTCTTTCAAATGGGTTATGAAATCATAGTTCTTGTGTACGATGGACTACCACCTCACAAACCAATGTCATTCCTTCTTCCATTACCACATTTAATGGTTGGTTAATATGATGAATATAAATTATATATATAATATTTATAACATATTTATGTACATTTAGTCATTATATCATATATATCTTTTTTACCTCCCATTCTGTAGGAGATACGATAATGTCGCTCGTGTGTACGGTGGACTAGCACCTCACGAAGCGATGTGATTCGTCTTTCACTAACAATTCACATATAGGGTGATAAGGATAAATTTAATGATTATATGTGATATAAATGAAATTATTATCATATTAATCATTAATTAAATACAATATATAATATTATTTTCACTCACTTAAAGATGACAACGTCATTTGTCTACTTGTGGACTACCACCTTCACAGAGTGATGCGACTCTCTCTTTTCATAATCACACTACATGGATGATATATATAATTATATAATATAGTATATATGATATCAATATCATTATTAAAATATTATATATTTCTTATCTTCATTCCAAAAAGATCCTTGGAAAATGGAAACGTTACTTTTGCGTATGTACAACCTACCTTATCGAGGATTATAATGTACATAATTTTTCAAAAACATATTTCATGATTGGGTTTAAAAGTATAATTGATGTATGAATATGATAATTATGTCATGATTATTTTTATATATATGATATAACTATGTAATATGCACAATAACGGGATATTTCATAACGAAACATGCACAACAAAACAAGGTAGTTAGCACTCGAAACAATGAAAATAATAAAAGTTATTAACGAATGGGTGATAATATGTTATAAAATGATCATATATTATATTATAAATATTAATATCGTTATATAATAGTTAATTAAATCTCCAAAACCACTATAAAAGTGGTTAATTCACATTAAACCTAAAGAAAGATTGAGGTAAGGGATTTCATCTTAATTCATTTCATTGAGGCATATTATAATGTTATGAACCCAGCTTCATTTATATGGTGTATATACTACCCATTTGACATGTAATATAATTAAGCATTCATAATTCATGGTATTTAAAGTTTCACTTTGAATCATTTCAATCTAGGGGATTTAACATGAAAATTTTCAAGTGGTAAAGTTGTTGTACTATATCACTTTCTTTTGGGATTTTTAACTTTCTCTTAAAATAATTAATTTATTATAATAAATTTATATTTGAAATTAAATTTATATTATTTATACATATTATTTAATTATTTATATGATTATTTAGTAAATTGTATACCATTTTTACATATTATTTTTAATTTAAAAGTTATTTTATTAATTAGGTAAATATTATTAAATTTGTATATTTTAATCAATACAGATATTGAGGATAAGACATATTGATTCTTGAATTAAATAGATTTTTGGATATATAAGTATTTATTTAGACCTATAGGGATGGGCAGAGCCTAGTATAATATATCCTTTTTATGCATTGATAGGTCTCATGATACCAAATATGTTGGCGTAATTAAATGAGTTTATACCAATAGTATTTAAACATTCTTGTGAACAGACTTGACAGTAAAGGTATCATGATGATTGATATCATGGAATACAATACTTAAAAATTTCCTTTATTAAGATTTTAGCTATAATTATCCATGAAATTATCACAATGATGTTATATCTGGATTTATTTAATTCTTAGTTTATTGATTAAATGGCATGAGTTTCAGTTATTTACCTTTCTATATTTATTATGCCTTATCTATTCATGCATCAAATTTATTTAAATGGAATGTGTGTTCAGTTATTTATCTTTCAATATTGATTATTATTTAATGATTTATGAAATATTTTTCTATACATAACCCTTACTAAGTATTTGATTTCACCCCTATTTTTTTTCCTTTCCCCAGGTTATGAATATTAATTCGTTAAATGAGTTTTCAAGGATGCTTAGAATTTTATTTTCTTATGTACTATGTTCTATTTTATACTAATAATGTAAAATAGGTATCATGAATGAATTTGGATATCCAAAAATACTAAATTGATCTATCCTTTGGGATTTGATCCATTGAGTCTATGCCAATGTAATAAACTAGGGTACCGACTTTGGGAAACTTGTGTCAGGGAAATTATAGTTAGTATCAGAGAAAGTTTAATAGAAACCTTGGGAATTGTATTTATGAAAAAATATACTAGGGAACACAACCCAAAGATATAAATTGAAGAAAATTACAGATTAATTTCTTAAATTTTTGGTAACGTAGAGTTTTTTTGTTTTTCCTAGTAATATATCTTTGTCTGGATGATATAAGTAGGCATTGATCTATCATAGAGGCACCTAGGGGTAATAAATCATAAAAGGGAACATTGATCTTGACCTAATCATCACAGAGTTCATGAAAATGGTCCGTATATAAAACATGGATTGACACTCCTTGGGGATATGCCTAGGATAATCCACATTTTCCATATAAAGTATTATAAAGGATTTTTAAAAAAGATATCCCCAATGAAGATATGTTTCAGAGTATGAGATTAACAAAGAATAAAATTTTCAATTTATTTTTCACTAGTTTTGTATTATACAATATATTTCAAAATTATATTATCTAATGCAGTGTATTAATTAATTTTGAAAATGGTTCAGAGTAGAAGGATTGGGAACCGAATCAATGCACATTGTCAAAAGAGTAAGAATGATTATGTTTTAGATGGAATGAAAAAAATATTTTGTAAGGAAATTAGTTTCCCAAAAATTCTCATCCTATGAGGAAATAGTTTTTTGTGATAACAAGAAAGAGTAATAATTATCTAAGTATTTTGGATTATAAGGGAAGCAATAAAAGAAGGGGAAGGCATAGAAAAATTTGAATAAAGGGAATAAGGGAATGAAGGATTTTCTGACATGTTATGATCTTGGAAAGAAATTCCCTAGTGATTTCTTAAAAGTAATGGTAGTTCTCTACAATGTTATAGATAACGTACACCATTCTTGTGATTTCAAGGGTAATAAAAAAGTTTCCAATATACAATGTTTATGCTGTAAATATATATGACACTACACAAATCAATGTCACAAGTGTTAATGGAATATACCTCAAGAGATGTTAATGGATCATGGTAAATATTATGCTATAACCCTAGAAGAATTGGAATTCAAAATTATATTGAGTTTGGATTCAAGAATTATGTCATTTGAGTATTATATCAATGATATACTTGTTATAAGAATAATGAAATATGTAAGTATTATATAGTAATACATTTTCATTAATGATTTGAAACCATATATTATATGGAATCGATGAACAATAAAAATGATTTAGTAGAGAGTTGAAATTCTTATAAAGTACATGATTTATAAAAATTTAACACTTAATATATTCTTGATGTTTAGATAATGATAATAGGAAAAAGAGATGATATATATGGATAAAGTAAAAGGAATTTTACTAATTCATTTGGATCTAACTAATGATTTTTTTAACAATGTTGTTTATTATATTAATGATGAAATTGATTACAATTTTGGTTTCAAGTAATATAACTAATAAAATGTGGTTTGTTTAAGGATTGAATAAGCAAGCATGTTTTTATTAAGGTTTTATGGTAATTCAGCTAATTACCAAGTCTCAAAAAAATATATGATGATGGTATTCACATGTTTGGTTTGTGAAAATTAATAGATACATCATATTGTTTAAGGGATTAATGGTAAGTTTATTTTGGAAATTTAGTGACCTTTGTTGGAAAAAAATTCCTCAAGGTAACGTTGCAACATTCTTGAGTCGGTTGTTTTTGTTGAAAAAGGAGGTTTTCATGATGAATTGTCGAATTCCAAAGATTTCACTGACAATACATTTTGACAAAGAACCATGGAAAAGGAATTGAAGATCTGGAGGTAGTACAAAAGAACAGATATAGGGTGGCGCTGTTTTCCATCGTTTTCCAAATCATTGGGATCCAAAATTTGGAGTTTGTACAAGTCATTGATATAAAGGATTTTCTTGAAGTTCTAATCAAAATATTGTAAAGGATTGAGTTTCACAAAGATGGGATTTTCTAGGTGTGTTTCGTGAAGACACGAAAGTCTTTGACAGTGATCTTCGTGATTATGAAAAATCTTTTTCAAAGTGGATTTTTAGGAAATCCATATAAAAATAAATAAAAGGAATGAATTTTGTGATGCTAGGTATTTCACAAAGTTTGGATCGCAAAGGCACAAAAGATTTTTACGGTGATCTTCGCAATTACGTTAAATATTCGTGAAAGTGGTTTTTCTTGAAGGCATTATGAAAATATGGCTAAGTCATGAGTTTCGTGAAAAATTGGAGTTCGCGAAGGGTGTTTTGAGAATAAATAAATGTTTTTACCAAAGTCTTCATGAAAAAGGGAGTGACGTGAAGGTAAAGAAGGTGCTTCTCAAAATGGTGATGACGTCCCCGAATGGTTTGGTGGAAATGCCTATAAATAGGCCTATACCCCCTTGAAAAGTAGAGTGATCTAGACATAACGAAAATCATAACGTTCTGAATTCACAAAGATGTTCGTGAAGGTGGTTTGTGAAGACATTCACAAAGGATGAAAGCGAACTGAATGTTCTATGATTTGAAAAATATAATTTCTTCATGAAGGAAATGTGATTTTCAGAGAAAAAAAGAGATTCTTGAAGGCTATAATATCAGACCGCCTATTCTAAGTTTTGTTGAAGTATATGAGTTTCACAAAGATCATTTATCATTACGAAGGGTCTTTGCGAAGTTCTATGTGAAGAAGATTTGCGAAAGAGGGTTTTTCTCGACGGTTGTGGGAATCAAGAAGGGTTATTAGAAGGCATTGCCCAGTGAATTTTTGGAAAACCGATATTCATCTGTGGATGAAAGTTAAACTTCAATAGATCTTCTATCTATAACTAAGGATATATTCATTATTGATAATTAAGAGTCCTACACGTCTATAAACGTTGAGTGGATCTTCTGAAGTAGAAGTGATCTCACATTAGTTGAGAGAGTAGTGTGTTCTAAAATAGTTTGTGGTTGCAAACAAGGAGGTAGAGTGAGTCCACTTCAAACTTGTAAATAACAGTGCACTTATAGTGGATTTTGTACATCGGCACATTGTCGGTGTATGATCCATGGACATAGTCTAGTGAGAGTGAACCAAGTAAAATTGATGTGTCCTGTGTGTGCTTTAATATTCTTTTATACTCTACAACAGGAATGAGAGAGAGAAGAGGGTTTTTTCTAATGACAAAACATGATCAAAATGGGCAGTTGTTTTTATTTTTCATACCCTAATTCACCCCCTTTTAGGGTATCTAGACTATTGGACCTACAAATTTCTATTAGAGTGAAATGTTTATATCATTGTTTCTATATTAAATGGAGGTCACTAATCATTAAGGGATTCCAATCTTCAAAAGGAAAAATTTTCAGCTATAGAAGAATCAGATGCAACACTACTTCCGATCTTTGGGAATGGATGTGTTTACAGTAGCAATGCATGGTATAACAACCGATATTAATTGTGGTGCATTATCTAAAGATGAGTGTATAGAACTATATTTTGATTCCAAGTGAATTAATTATTTAGGGGGATCCCTATCCAATTATATCAATATAAAGTTTGTGTCATAAAAAACATCACATGCTATGTCAGAAAAGCTGTTGAACATATATGAATTAGATTCAAAGGTCAGAGAAGAAAAGCTGTAAGTGTTGTGGAATAATTATAAAAATCTTAGAATGAACCTGAATGAGTATTTTGATGAATTTTTTGATAGGTTAAATGTTTTAGGGGAAGAAATGTGAGGCCTTGGAGAATTTATTATAGACATAATGATTGTGGAGCATATATTGAGGAAACTTCCACCTCAGATCAATCCGAATGTTTCAATTTTGGAAGATAATGACCTGAAAGAGATGGCATTGGATAACCTCCACAAAACCCTTATTGCATATGAAATGAGAAATGATGATAATGGCATTGTGTAAAAGGTGAAATCAAAAGATGTGGCATTTAAGTCCATGAAGAAGAACACCATTGATGATTCTCAGGAAGAAGAAGAGATAGATGAGGTGATTTTATTAATTTACTCAAATATTCAAAGAGGAAAATAAAAGTTCAAAATGAAACTTCTTCATTCTTGCTTTAGATGTGGAAAAGTTGGTCACCATTGTAATGCCCCGACCCCAGTTACCCAGAATCAGTGCATTATTACCTAAAATTTGCATGATACAAGGAATCATGTCCCGAAAGACCAATCAGTTTAGTCGCCTTGGATGTACTAGATACATTCATAAGTTTTACATTACATCATGAAATAAAAAACAACATTGTGTCCCCTTTGAACACCCTTATATCCATTAGCCTATTTCTGCAGGTTAATCATGATATACATATTTGCATATTGGAAAACATAAGACATAGTAAAGGGGTTATATCAAATGCTTAGATAGGATAACAATATAGTAGAAACTATCATAAATAAGAATAAACATTTAAGGAAATGTGTAAGACTAGAAAACAAGCCTTTTAAACTTAAACTTTAGCATAATATGGAAAATACAAATAAAATAATTCTATTTACATATTCACATGAATATTATACTAATCTAATAATCACTTGTAATATCAATAGCCAATTTCATAATGATGGAATGAATAATGTTGGACATCATAACCACATATTCAAGGCCTCGTGCCAAGACTATAAAAAAGATTTTGTCAAGGCCTTATGTAAAGACACTAGTTTATCTCATGAGACCTTCCAGTGCATTGAGGAGCTATAGCGTGCTCCACCTATTACATAAAAATTCCAATGCATTCGTCATATGAAAGGGTGAAATATAATCTTGAAATTCGTATTAAAACTAGAATATGAAATATCTATATTTTTACCACAAACCATGAATGGTGTAAAAATATCACATCCACAGTCAAACATAACACATTAAATACAATATGGATGATTGTATTTTGATAAAACAACCTCAATCAAGTATAAAATACACTGAAGGATATTCAAATATATGAAAATAGTCATTAAAACTATTTGAGAGAAATATACCTTTTTTTCTTAAAAACATCTAAATGTTGCACTATTTATCATTGAAGTCATTTAAATGTGATTTTTAATTCAAAGTGTCCCATAAAACTCTGACAATTTTAAAAGGAAATTTAATTTTAAAACTTTTATGTCCATATAAATAAATTCACAAAACCATTTTTTAAACATGGACATTAATGAGAAATATTTAGAAGAACAAATATTTAAAACATTTAAAAAAATATTTTAGTTAAAGAGTTACTAACCAAATAAGAGACACTTGAATACAAGTAATTGAGGAATAACATTAATAAAAACATTATAATATCATGATAATAATGGTATTCATGATATAATACGTCAGAGGATAGTATATACACCATATAATAGTGAATTGTTGCATAACGACAAAGAGGTATCAAAGGAATGCTAATTGAGACGAAATACATTATATTGAATGAATCCTTAGATTAAGGATGAATCAATGAAATAATTATGTGTGAACATTATAAATGAACTCAATATAATTGGATATTCCATGTAAATCAATCATATTACATTCACACATATTCTTTTTAAAACAAAACCAATGACTTGGATCTTTAAATCAATGAATAGAAATTGAGTTAATATTACCCTTAAAAGGTTCTTATCAATGGAATGTGAATTTATCAATGGATTGATTATGTGTATCAAATGTATATCCACATAAAGGGGAGTGGAAATTACTACATAAATAAAAAATAATGATTCTTCACATAGTCTTAGAGTAAAATAAACAATAATGTATATGTAAAACCCAATGAGTGGAAATTGAAATTTGAAATTCCCTTACCGATTTGGTAAAATAAGAAACATACAGCCCATGAAAGATGTATCATAAAATTAATATTTAAATACCCATTAATTGAATTATATTACACAAATAATAAAATTGTGGGAAGTATATGTACCACAAAAAAGTAAATAGTCACAATATAGCATGAATTTCACAGGAAGAAGATGTGAGATGAAAACCCCTTACCACGTTGTATTAAATTGATTCATATGACCAAAAGTCAATAACCACCAAATTAATAATAGAATAAGCTGAATATAAAGATAATAATGATAATATATATCAAATAGCAGTACAAAATACACCATATTCAATTAATAAGTGGCGAACAAAGCAAATCTCACGGAATTAAAAGTGAGATAAGAAACCCCTTACCATGTACTTTTTTTAGTTGAGGGTACATTAACCTTTTGTATAATAGTTAAATAATTGCTATTAAATTATACATGAACCAAAAAAATAATTATGATATCATATTTGATATTCTAATATATTCTTTGTTAATAATATTTTAGTTGTATCATTGTTTTGGGTGTTAACTAATTCATTTTCCATTATATTTTTTCTTACGTAAGTAATTTTTGTTATGGATATGATATATTTAACTCATATAAAAAACGATATCAAGTATTTAAACATTATTTTTAATCATCAAATGAAAATTATTACTGAATGGTTATGATGAAAAATGACATCTCATCGCGTCGTGGAGATAGTAAGTCGTACGTATGCACGAGCAACAATATCATTATTTTAATTGTGAAATCGTAAATAATTGGATGTTATATAATATATAAAGGATCATTGAAAGGTTATATTCATTATTTAAATCATTTATACTCATTATTATACCCATCCAAATAATGATGTTTTTGAATAACAAACTACACCACGGCGTGGAGACGGTAAGCCGTACGTACGCACGTATGGTGACTATGTCATTTACAGGAAGGATATAATAAAGAATATGGTTGTACCATATTTTTAATAAGATCAAAATATGTAGGAGGTGCTGGAGTTATTATTTTGGTATGGAATCAACAAGTTAAGAGGAAGTTGAAGCAGAAAAGAACTTGGAAGAGGGTGGTGAAATTATTACCTCTTCTTTGGGTGTTTCCTTTTGATTTGATAAAAAGGGCTCCATAGGTTGGCCTTATGATGGAATGAAGGACTATAGGATGTAGTTACAGTATTTTGGAGGATATTATTTCAGGTTTGGATGATCCAAATGGATTTTGAGGTTTGAAATTAAGAGAAGGGGAAGTACCCTTTTATAAGAGGGGTGAGGGTCACTTTAAGAAAACCGTGAAATATTATTTTATTTTAATAATATTCGGTCTCTAATGGATCCAAATTAATTTATTTGGAATATAAGAGGGTATGGGTGTAAATAATCTCAAAAAAATAAGTTTTATACAAGTTTAGGTCACCAAATTAACCTTATCTTTTAGATTTAACTATTAGTTAAATAGTTTATCTTTTACCATGTCTTCTTGTATTCTTACACTACATGGTTAATAAACATACTCTAAACATCCAAGAGAACCTCAATTGGTTCATTAACGACATATAAAATATTATTTAGGCCCTTTTTCCAATCCTCATATTTTTAGTAATACTATATCAACCAATAATATAGTATTTGTTTTAAAAACTCATTTAGGTCAATTTTGACACTATTTGGTATTTGGTTTTTGTGAAAATCTTAACAGCAAGATTACTTCATCCAAAAAAAATTTAATCAATCTTAAGAGGTCATATTAACCAATAAAATTATTTTAAATATTCTAAAGTCACAAATTACATTTATTTGGATATTTATAATATCAATTATTTTAATCTTTCATTAATAAGGTAATTACTGCATCATCATTGTGTCATAAATAAATTTAATTATTTAGTGCATAAAAATTATAAATAAAATACCATTATGTATGAAATCTATTTATATTTCTAATTAATATTTATACCCTAATTTATCTTATGTATAACACTATATTAAAAATAGTTTTGTTATTAAACTTTGAATTTTACACTTTTAACTCTTCTTTAAATAAAATAATACTAAATGTCGTAATCTAATACAAGTGGACCAAAAGGATCATATTTTATTCATAAGGTTTTTTTTGATCAAATTACACTTATCCAATAGAATTAAGATATGTTTTAGGGTAATTATAATATCATTTTTGCCTTTAATTATCCTATTTACTTTTAACCGTGGTAAATAAAAGTCAACATTTACTATTCACAAAAAATTATTTTCATCTTATTGAAACACATTTTACTTACATATGTCAACCATGTCTTTCAGATTTTTGATATTCAACTCATAGAAGTGGTAAAATTATGTTTTATGCATATTTGCAAATGCTCCTCGAAGGTGGGTAAAAGACGGTAAAAAATTCAATAAAATTTCATACATCTAATTTTATTATAAAAATGAGGCCAATGAAACACATTGAACTAATATAGAAATTATGTATCTATACTGAATTAAATAAATAAAATAAATAATTTCTTAAATTAAAAGGCAGTTTTTAAACCATAACACAGTGTTTTTCACTATTTATCAAAAAATGAAAGTTTCCAAAAAATACCAAAAGTTTACCCAAAGATAATTTTGATATTAAAAATTCAAAAATAAATTATATTTTACCAAACTAAAAACATATAAGTAGAATTAATTAATTTAAAATTTATTTTCGTTGTCAAAACCAAAAAGCGGGTTTTTATGATATAAAAACCATCAAAAGATTGACATGTGTTTATGTCAAATTTATATGTGAAATTACATATAATGACATAAATTGTATTAAATGGAAAAAAATAATTTTATTATACTCCCAAACCATTAAAATTAATAATTTAAAACTATAAATTATTTTTAATTAAAAAGATGTTTTCAATTAAAATCTATTATTTTTCACTATTCATCAAAATATGAATGTTATCAGAAAAGTACTAAAAATTTATCCAAAATAAATTTTTATGTACTGATTATAAATAAGAATTTAATTTAATTAAATTGAATATATAAAAGTGTAAAATATTGGTTTTAAAAAGGTTTTTCTATTAAAAGGTGTTAAAATTGTATTTTATGAAAAATACTTCTTTTACCAAAAAAATGAATTTGTTCTTATATTATGTCTATGAAACACATAATATGGATTCTAAAATTATATGGAGTATAAAAAATTGAAAATTAAGTTAATAGAATTCATTAATTCTTTTTTAACTGCTAGATTGGTAAGTCATGGTGTGCTTGAACTCAGTGTTGCATGTAGTGCAAGCTATTGAATTACATTAATGAAAATAACTTATTATCAAGTCTTGGGGTGTTACATTATTCCACCCATTTGGAAATTGCGTCCTCACAATTTTAAAATTGGGCTTGGGAACTTCATTAAAATTCCCACATCAGAAAAATATTCAATAAAACTATCACTTTAAAAGAAAGAAAGAGAAGTACAATGGTCACCTGAGATAACACATACTGGAATTCCATTTAGGAGAACAAGGATATGGAAGATAAACTAAGTGTCATGTTATGATGTAGAGTGATAGAAAACATGATCAGGATAAAGTTAACCACAAGAAAACCACAAACTTGTTATGGGATAAATGGTCAATAGTTTCCCAGTAGGAAAAGTAAACGGACAATTTATTTTTTTTAAGTTCCATTTCATAAAGTTGAAGAATCTATTTATGAGATTGAATAAGAACATAAAGATATATACTTACTTTTTAAGTAGAGTTTCATCTTTTAATAAATTTCTACCACTAACTCGTCTTTTTTTTAAATGATGAGTATTCAATATGAATTGGTCACACATGTAGCGGTAGAATCAACTTATAAAGAATCACATTATCCACAAAATATAAACTATATATTTCTCTTGTCTTTAGTGATTAACCAAAACCAAAATTATTAGTACAAGATCCGATGATCCTCAAAAATGATAATCCATTAGAGAAAGAAATACTAATATTAATTTCTAAAATTAAACCAACAATACCCAAAGTTCAAGAAATAAAAGCCAATAAACAACTATCCTTAAAATCCTTCAATATAATCTAAAATAATATTGAAACCCAAAACATATTATAAATTTATTATGAGGTCTTCCATGATAAAATGTATCTTCAAATAACTTCTACTACACATAAAGTCACATACTTAAAAGTAATTAAACAAATCCCATATTCTCTATGATAGGCTAATCATTTCCATAAATAACAAAAATCCCTATAAATCTACAATGAAAACATAAATAAAAATCCACAATTACTCCTCAAATGAAATCCTATTGTATTCTATTTTCCTTAGACATATAGTGTTCCCAACAAAGCGAACGTCTTCCTAAATAACAATTATCACTTAATCACCAAATCATTTTCCTATACTAAGTATAACCTTTTTATAAGACATAAGATCTCAAATAAACTTATTACTAATCAATAAAATCCTTTAACTAAAAAAAATTAGTCAAACTAACCAGGGAATTCACATAGTCCAGTAGTAGGCAATTAATCACAATTGCACTCTAGTTGTGTGTTTGATTCCTGCAGCATTGTCTGACGTGACAGGTTGTCACACGGTCTGCGTGTTGTCCTTTTTCAAAAACTATATTTTATATCATTCCCAAAATGAGATAAATTCCTCAAAATAATAATAACATAATTTAACCACATATTTTATCTCATAACTCACATTTTCATCCCAAAAATTAATAATCTGTAATTTCCTCAAATTCAAGGATCATATAAACCCAAATTATTCTTTATAAATATATCCACAAAAGAATAGATCATCCTTCTTCAAATATCATTTTCACATAACAATCTTCATGGTTAAATATACAAGAGAATAGTATTCTAAAGTAATCCCATACTTTTAAACATTTTCCATCCTTTTATTTCCACATAGGTTCTTCCTTGACTTAGAGGTTATTCTATAGTATAGGGAATTGACTCAGGTAATTCCACGGTGCCTAACATTTATAGAAAATGACTGTAATTGGATTCTTAGGATCATTTTTATTTTCTTCCATAGTACACTTTATTTTTCCTCATAAATTCTTTACTTTATGTCCTTATTTCCCATAAATAAAGCATTTATTTGTTCCATTGAGACACTTTCATAGGTATCTCCTTCTACATTTCCTCCATAATGGAAATTGATCTTTTTTTCTCTATGGTCTCCACTGCTGGAGCTCTTATCATTCACTACCTTTTTCTTCTTTGTTGAGTCCTGGAGTAGGTTAATATATATGTTTTCTATCATATTTTTAGAAAAATAATTCGGTATGAACATGATATCTTTTACACCTATCAACATTCCATTTCATTACTCATTTCCACCACCGTGCCCACCTTGTACATCATCTTTAATGTTACTATGACTTCTTTGGAATCCATCCATTTAATAACACAAGAAAGCATAGTGCGAGTCATAAAATCATTTATAGAATATCATAGCACCTTATTTTTAATATAAAACACCTTAGGATTTACCAAGGTTATTTATTCTCATTTTATATTAAAATCATTCAAATTGGTTTGTAAAGAAAATGTTAATTAACCTAACCAAATCCCCTAGGAGTGTCATAACCAAGAGTGCAGCAAGGCCCATTGTCGTGTACCAGGATACCCCGGGTCAAGGCTGAAACTCCTTGTTGGTGTTTTCACTCCTAGGTACATATGTGCCAGAGCTGCCTCTACCTGCTCATATCCAGACGGGGATGTATTGCTTGTAAAACCCATATAATATTTACATTACCAAAATTTTTGGATGTTCTTCTATACTAATCCTTAATGTCTATCTTAGGTTAGTGTTTTCTAATTAGAGTTTTTCTCAATCAAGCTTCCAAGGTTTGTACTAAACTTCCTATGATACCAACTATAATGCTCCAACCCTAGTTACCTAGAATCGGTGCATTATTACATAACATTGGCATGAAACTAGGAATCATTTCCCAAAAGACCGATCAGTTTATTATCCATGGAAGTAATAGATATATACATAAGTTTTACATTAGATTATGAATAAAAAACAACATTGTGTCCCAATTGAACACACTTATATCCCTTAGACTATTCTTTCAGGTTAATCTTAATATTTCTATTTGCATCCTGGGAAAAATAAAACATAAGAATGGGGTGAGCTCAGACACTTAGTAAGGATAAAAATATAGCATAAACTTTCATAAATTAGAATAAACATTTAAGGTAAGGAATAAGACTAGAACAAAATTATTTTAAACTTAAACTTCAGCATAATATGGAAAAGATAAATCCAATAATGCCATTTAATTATTCACATGGATATTTTACTAGTCAAATAAACACATGTAATATCAATAACAAATTTTATAATGATGGAATGCATAATTTCAGACATCATAACCAAATAGTCAAGGCTTGTTCCAAGACTAAAAATTATATTTTGTCAAGGCCTTAGGCCAACACACAGGTTTGTCTCATGAGACCTACCGATGCATTGTGGAGCTATAGTGGGCTCCACCAGTCACTTAATTAGACCAATGCATTCCTCATATGAAAGGGTGAAACAAAATCTAAACATTTGTAGTAAAACTACCATACCAAATGTCAATATTTTAACCATAAACCATGAATCGTGTAAAGATAGCACATCCACAGTCAAACATAACTCATTTAGTACAATATGGATGGTTGTATTAGGATAAATCAACCTCAATAAAGAATAAAATATACGGAAAGAGATTTACATAGATGAAAATAGTCATTAAAACTATTTGATATAAATATCCCCTTTTTCTTGAAAACAATTAAATGTCACACTATTTATCAAAGAATTCTTTTATAAGAGATTTTTGAATAAAAGTGTCCCATAACAATTTGAAACTTTTAAAAGGAATTTTAATTTCAAAAAATTTATTTCCATTTAAATAAATAATTAAAATAATTTTTAAAACATGGACATAAATGAGAAATATTTAGAAGAATAAATATTTAAAACATTTAAGAATATATTTTAGTTAAAGAGTTCCTAACCAAATAAGAGATGCTTGAATTCAAGTAATTGAAGAAGAACATTAATCAAAACATTATAATTTTCTTAGAATAAAACGATTCATGATATAATATGTCAAAGTATAGTATATACCCAATATAAAAGAAAATTGGTGCATAACGACAAAGAGGTCTCAAAGGAATGTAAATTGAGATGACATACCTTATAAAGACTGAATCTTTAGATTAAGAATGAATCCGTGAAATAATTATGTGTGAAAAATATAAATACACTCAATATTATTGGATATTTAGTGTAAATAAATATGATTACATTCACACATATTCTTCTAAAAACAAAACCAATGACTTGGATGTTTAACTCAATGAATGGAAAATGAGTTAAGATTTCCCTTAAAAAGTTCATATCAATAGAATGTGAATTTATAAATGGAGTGATTATGTCTATAAAAGGAATATCTATAGAAATTAGAGTGTATATTACTACATAAATAATAAATAGATATTCCACACATAATCTTGGAGTAAAATAAACAATGAAGAATGTGTAAAGCCCAATGAGTGGAAATTGAAATTTGAAATTCCCTTACCGATTTGGTAACATAAGAAACATACAACCCATGAAAGAAGTATCATAAAATAAAGATGTAAATACACAGAAATTAACATATATTAAACTAAGAATACAATCATGGGTAATACATACACCACACAAAATGAAATAGTGGCAATATAGCATGATTCTCACGGGAATAAAAATTGACATGATAACACCTAACCACATTCTAATCAATCGTGTCGTAGGACCAAAAGTTAATAACCAAAAAATTAATCATTGAATACCATTTATATAAAGAGAATGATGATAATATATATCAAATGGTAGTACACAATACACCACATGGAATAAATTAGTGGAAAACAATTGAAATCTCACAGAATTTAAAGAGAGATAAGAAACCCCTTACCTTGTACCTTTCCTTAGTCGAGGGTATGTTAACTTCCTGTGTAATAGTTAAATAATTTTTATTAAGTTATAACTGAACCAAATACATAAATATTATATCATATATGATCATCTAGCATTTCTTTGTTAATGATAGTTTAGTAGTATCATTCTTTCGGGTTTTAATTGATTCATTTTCCTTTATATGTTTTATTATGTAAGCCATTTTTTATGGATATGATGTATTTGATTCATATAAAAAATGATTTCAAGTCTTTAAAAATAATTTTTAATCATAAAATGAAAATTAGTATTGAATGGTTATGATGGGGAATGACATCTCATCGCATCGTGGAGATGGTAAATCATACGTACACACAAGCGACAATATCATTATTTTGATGGTGAAATCATATATAATTGGATGGTAGATCATATATAATGAATATTTAAAATGTTATATATATTATTTACATCAATTATACTCACTATTATACCCATCCAAATAATGATTTTTTTGAACAACAAACTGCACCACGACGTGGAGACGGTAAGCTGTACGTACGCACTTATGATGAATTTTTCATTTATAGGATGGATAGAATAACGAATATGGTTGTACCATATTTATAATAACATCATAGTATATATTAGGTACTAGAGTTGTTATCATTGTATGGAATAAACAAAGAAAGAGGAAGTGGGGGAAGAAAAGAACTTGAAAGAGGGTGGTGAAATTATTACCTCTTCTTCGGCTGCTTCCTTTTCATTTGATCAAAAGGTCTCCTTAGGATGGTTTTTTAATAAAAGGATGTACTATATGATGTATTGAAAATAGTTTGGATGATTTTTGGGAAGGGTTTGGCCAAGCCAAATAGCATTGGTGTTGTGAAATTAAGATAAGGTGAAGTACCCATTTATAAGAGCAGTGAGGGTCACTATAGGAAAACCGTGAAATATTATTTTATTTTAATTTTTTTCGGTTTCTAATTGATCCAAATTTATTTATTTGGAATATTTTGTGGGTATAGGTCTAAAATATCTCAACCAATAGGTTTTAGACAACCTTTGGTCACCATATAAAACTTATCTTTTAGATTTAACTATTAGTTAAAAAGTTTAAATTTTACCGTGTCTTCTTGTATTCTTACACTATATGGTTAATAAACTTACTCTAAAATTCCAAGAGAACCTTAATTGGTTCATTGATAATATATATAATATTATTTAATTCCTATTTATGAACCTTATATTTTTAAGAATTTTATATCAACTAATAATATAGTATTTTTAAAAAAACTCATTTTGGTCAATTTTGACACTATTTAGTATTTGGTTATTGTGAAAATCATAACAGCATTATTACTTCAAAAAATTTTTTTAATAAACCCTAAAATGTCATATTAACCTATAAAATTATCAGAATTCATCAAAATTCTCATATTACCTTTATTGGGATATTTATAATATCAATTATTTTAATCATTCATTAATAAGGTAATTACTACATCATCATTGTCTCATAAATAAATTTAATTATCTAACGTCTAAAAATTATAAATAAAATACCATTATTTCTGAAATATTTTTATCTTTATAATTAATATTTATAGTTGAATTTATCTTATGTATAACCCTATATTATAAATATTTTTGTTATTAAACATTGAATTTAACACTTTTAACTCTTCTTTAAATAAAATGATAACAAATGTACTAATCTAATCCAAGTGGACCAAAATAATAATATTTTATTACTAAAGTATTTTTGGTCTAATTACACTTATCTAATAGAATTAAGACACCTGTTAGAGTAATTATAGTGTCTTTTTTACCTTTAACTGGCCTATTTACAATTAACCGTGGTAAATAAAAGTCAAAAGTTAATATTCACCAAAAAATTATTCTCATCTTATTGAACCAAATTTTACTTACTGATATCAACCGTGTCTTTCATATTTTGGAAATTAAACTCACATAAGTTGTAAAATTATGTTTTATGCAAATTTTCAAATGCTCCAAGAAGGTGGGTAAAAGACGATAAAAAGTTCGATAAAATTTTATACATCTAATTTTATTATAAAAATTATTCCAATGAATCACATTGAACTAATATAGGTATTATGTATCTATATTGACTTAAATAAATAAAATAAATAATTATTTCAATAAAAAGATAGTTTTTAAACAATAACGCCTTATTTTTCACTTTTCATCAAAAATTGAAAGTTGCCAGAAAAATACCAAAAATTTACCCTCAAATAATTCTGATATTCCAAATTCATAAATGAATTATATTTTAACAAATTTAAAACATAGAAGTATCATTAATTAATTCAAAATTAATTCCCGTTGTCAAAACCAAAAAGAGGGTTTTTAAAAAGTAAATACCATCAGAAGATCAATATGTGTTTATATCAAATTTAAAAGTGAAATTACTTATAATTACCTATATTGTATTATATAATGAAATATAATTTAATTATACTTCCAAAACATTCAAGTTCATAATTAAATAGTATAAATTATTTTGATTAAAAATATTGTTTTCAATTAAAATTTAGTATTTTTCACTAATCGTCATAATATGAATGATATCAGAAAAGTACCAAAAATTTATCCAAAATAAATTTTTATGTCTTGATTCTAAAGAAGAATTTAATTTCATTAAATTGAATATACATAAGTGTCAAATGTTGGTTTTAAAAAGGGTTTTCCATTAAAAGTTGGTAAAATTTTATTTTTTAAAAAATACTATTTTATCTAAATAAATGAATTTGTTCTTATAGTATGTCTCAGAAACACATAATATCAATTCTAAAATTATATGGGGTATATAAAATTCAAAATTCAGTTAATACAATTCATAACCGCCTTTTGAATGACTAGTTTTATAAGTGGTGGTGCGCTCGAACTCAGTGTTGCGTGTAGTGCAAGCTATTGAATTACTTTAAATAAAAAAACATATTATGAAATCTTGGGGTGTTACAACCTTATCCTGAGGTTCCCCAAGAAGTATTAAGAAGATGAAGAGCATGAACTTGAAATTTCCAGGAAGAAGACTTCATCATATGTAAAAGGCAAGAAACAATTCAAGAGAAATTTCTTTAAGAAAAATAATCTTCTATGACAAAAATTTGGTAGTTCAGATGAGTTTGAGGTTAAAGAGGTTTAAGAGATAGAGAACATAATAGATCAAGGAGATAATTTTGTGGTGAGAGCTGTCAGTGGCTCTCAGAAAAAGGAAGAAACTGATGTTGATGAAGAAAAAGAATGAATTGAAGGAAGTGTCGACATGGAAGCTGAATTAGAAGCAACTCTTGAGGAGATAGTTGTCTTGATATAAAAAACAATGAAAGCCAACAAGGTGGTACATGATGACAAACTCTACATGCAATAGCAGGAATAAGAGAAGTCTGAGATGATAAAAGAAATTTAAAACCATAAGTCTTATAGGCTAGAGAACTCAGAAAAGGTTTATGAATATAAACTCAAGGTTAATGAACAGAAAAGGGAGATCGATGGATTGAGAAACACAAGGAAAGATCAAATCAAGAATATTTAAGAACATGAAGGAGAATTTATCTATTTGTAGAAATGGGTTAAGGATCAAGAAAAACACTTGACTCCTGTTGAGACATCAGGAAAGTAAATCACTCAGAAAACCAAAAAGATAAAATTGGAGCATAGCGGTTTAGTAGAAAGGAAGCATCAATTATGATCAGATGCTAAGGCTGATGGGGAGCTTGATCGAAAACAAAATGATGTGAAAATTGAAGTTAGAACGCAAGCACCCATTTTGATATTTATGATTGATTTTTCAATAATGCAGAATTAGAATATTTAAAGATCCCAATGGAAAACTAGCAGTGCAGAAGTGATACAAAGGAATGCACCTTATATCAGGTGTTATTGTTGTGGAATGTTGGAACATTCATAGTATGTGTGTTCTATATCTAAGAGATATAGAAGTGCACCATAATAGAGGTGGCATAAAAACAAAGATCCATTATCTAGAACATATTTTGAAGGAAAATATTTTTGTTGTAGAGGATTAGGGAACATGGATTGATATTGTACATAGACCATATAAAGGCATGTGCTCAAGTAGAATCAAAATGTTCTCAAGCAGCAGATCAATGAACCAACAGGTGATTTGAAAATGAAAAATATATTTGTATCATAGCAAGATGAATCCAATCCATCATACTCTAATAAAGATCATAATTGTCAATATGTTGAGTGTGAAGGTAAAAATATAGACCAAGAAAAAAGGGATGAGAAGGCAGTGGTGGCAGAAATTTCACTTAAAGCATCAGACTGTTCTGGTGTGTAGATCCTTGACAGCGGTTGCACATCTCACATGACATGTAATAAAGATATTGTTACAGGATTAAAATATTAAAAGGAAGGAGTTTTTAAGTTAAAAACAATTATGGCCTGAATATTATTGGGTCAGGAAAGGCCAGGTTTGGGGGTAAAGGGATGAGACATGCAGATGTCTTAGTAGTAGAAGGACTCAGCCACAATTTTCTCACTGTCAGTCAACTATGTGACTCAGTAAATTATATAAGGTTTACTAAGAATATTTATATCATAAAAGGAAGATATGGGGGAGTAGTTATATAGGGAAAAAGAACAAAGGGTAATCTCTACCTGGTAAGTGGAGAAAAAGACATGTGCTTTCAGTCCAGAGAATGAGAAAACAAGTTGTGGAATAAACAACTTAGTCATCCATGACAAACATCGGTAGAATATCTGGTAATGTGTGATATAGAAAGATACATCCCTAAGCTATCACAAGATTGTACTCACATGTATGATGTATTCCAATAGGGGAAGATCATTAGAAAGATGTATATAGAAAAGGAAAATAATTCAACAATAGTGTTCAAAATGGTTCATGATGATGTTTATGGGACTATCACACTAAGAGAAATTGATGGAAAAAGGTAATAAGTTATTTTCATTGATATCAATAGAAGAATGGCATGGGTATTTGTTATTGCCCATAAGTCTGATGTGTTGAGATGCTTAAAACAGTACCGGAGGGTGTGTAAAAGGATTCTTGGACAGAAAATTCTGATGTTTCATACTGAAAATGGTATGAAATTACAAAATAGTCTGGTGGAAGACAATCTCAAGAAACACAAGAAAATGTGTCATGTTTCATCAGTAAGAATCCTCCAACAAAATGAAGTGGTTTAAAGGAGAAATCAGATCATCAACAACATGGACAGAATAATGCTTATAGAAAAAGACTTTCTAGAGGAATTATAGATGGAAGTAGTATTGACATAGGTCTACATCTCTAACAGGTATCAGTTGGGTTAGATGTAAGGAAAGACTTTATATGGGATGTGGTACGGTAAGAATCCAATGGTGAAGTACTTTCGAATCTTTGGATGTAATTTATTTATACATAATAAAGTACAACACATGAAATTTGAGTTACATGAAGATGAGGAGATATGTTTTGTCTAATTTGGAAAAAGAAAAGAAAGTAAATGATTTAATAAAAGGCTATGAAAGGTAGATGAGAGAAATGACACCACTATTGTGGAAAATGATGAAAATATTCAATGGAATAGTGAACAATTTCATGATGAAAGTGATGATGAGGAAAACAATATAGGAGGATCAGAGTTGGCCAATACTGATTCAGAAGAAGATACTGATGATGAGCCTGAGGAAGTAAAATCCATATCTGCACAAAAGATAAGGATTCGAGCTAAAATTGATAGGCAGAATATCATTCATGATCAGCCAGCTCTAGTTTATACAAGAAGAATGAAATCTTGGCCATAGAAATCTTTCCTATCTCAGGTAGAGACTAAATGTTTTGCTGATATAACTGAAGATGAAAATTGGGTTCAGGCTATGAATGAAGAGCTAGATCATATTCAGAAGAATCAGACGTGGGAGATTTTTTCAAGGCCAACAGATAAAAATGTCATCGGGAATAAATGGTTCTATCACAAAAATATTAATGAATATGGAACGATGATTCAAAACAAAGCACCAAAAATGTGAAAAGGATACTCCTAGATAGTGGGAATCAATGTTGATGAGACATTTTCACTGGTTACAAGGATTAAGACAATCAAATTATTCCTATCCATTGTAGTGCAATGGATGTTCAAAGTGTTCCAAATGGATGTCAAATGACCATTATTGAATGGGGTTCTGGAGTAAGAAGTGTATATTGAGCATCCAAATGGTTTTCTCATTCATGAGGATGTGAACAAGGTTTGAAGACTGGAGAAGGCATTGTATGGGATGAAACAAGCACCAATAGCATGGTAATCAAGGATTTATGAGTATTTAAATAAGCTTGGTTTCCAAAATGGGGGAGTTGATTACAATGTCTATTTCAACTGTGATATTAATCAAAGGATGATGGTGTTGTTTTATGTTGATGACATAATATATTGCGGATCAGATGAATCTCAGTGTATACAGTTTTCCAAATTCGTGAAAATTGAGTTCGAAATGTCAATGATTGGAGTGCTGATGTTTTTCCTTGGTTTACAGGGGTCATAAGGAAGGAATGGTACTTCAATATCTCAATCCAAATATTCTGAAGAAGTTCTGAGGAGATTTTAAATGGACAATTCCAAGGAGATGAAAACTTTGGTTGCTACCTGGATGAAACTATCCAATTTTGAGGATGGAAAAGTGGTTAATATCACAAAATACATGAAAACCATTATAAGTTTGATGTACTTGACCAAGAAAAGGATTCTAATTGTATTCTTCACATGCCAGTCAAAGAGATATCAGAGTAATCCAAAATAAAGCCACATGATTTCAATGAAATGACTAATTTGGTATATCAAAGGAACTGTGGATTTTTGTTTGAAGTGTACTAACAAATATTAGTCAGAGAATTTGGGATATACAGATGAAGATTGCACTGGATCAGCATATGATAAGAAATCTACGTCAGGAGGTTCTTTCTATCTTAGTTGTTTTTGTATTTATTGGATAATAAATAATCAAGATTTAATTTCATTGAGCACCGTAGAAGTTGAGTATATTTCTACCACTCAAGCATGCACACAGTTATTGTGGATGAATCAACGACTTCACGATATGGGAGTTGAGGTGAAGTCTCTGATTAAGATTTAGTAATATAACTCAAGTGATATAAATCACTACAAAAATACCTTCCATCACTCAAGGAAAAATAAAATTGAGAAAAATTATCATTTTATCAAGAATAAAGTTGAGCAGAGAATTGTGAAGTTGGACTATGTACCTATATAACAACAAGTTGTAGTCATTCTAACAAAGGCCTTACCCATGGAAGATTTTGAGAGTCATCAACTGGATCTGAAAGTTTAGTTGACACCCCTCACTTAAACAAGTGTGGATTTGGACCACCACCTCTCCCCTAGGTATGGTGTGTTTTTATCTAATGTGATGATACGTGTTCTCTACTCCATTGAAGACCACAAAAGAGTGCCCATTAGGTTTGTTTTAAAAGGTGGAGAAAGAGTTCCTCAGGGGGGAATGTGGCTAAATAAGGGAGAAAATGTCTAATTCAAAGACACTAGGAGAAGCTTATAGGTGAAGCAGTGAGATAGGGGGAGTATGATTTTGAAATATAATGATGCTAGAAGTGATCAATCAATGAATAGATGTCACGATAGCTAAGGATCATGATAAAAGGATTAGAGCGATGTTAGAATTGTGTTAGATGGTTTCCGTCAATTAGTAATTGGTATCAGTATGGTATCAATGATTGGTGTCAGAAATGAATTGATTCATTGATGAACTTTTCATACTACTATGGATTCTCATTCCAAGCATTGCTCATGTGGTCATAGGGTATGTGTTGAGTGATTCTTTGGACACTATCTGAATCACAAGAGGTGAAGAATGGTAGATGATGTAAGGAGTCTCAGTGAGGTATCAAAGTTCCAAAAATCATTCTAAGTAGAGTTGTCAACAAACCAAAAGGGGGAGATTGTTGGGAAAATCCCTCAAGGTAACATTGAAGCATTTTTGAGTTGGTTGTGCTTGTTGAAAAAAGTTGTTTTTCATGATGAATTGTCGAGTTCTTGAGATTTCATTGACAATCCATGTTGAAAAAGTACCTTGAAAAGGAAATTAAAGATCTAGAGGTAGTACGAAAGAATAGATACAGGGTGGCACTTTTTTCCAGTATTTTCCAAATTTTTGGGATTCAAAATTTTGAGTATGTACAAGTCTTCACAAAAGTGGATTTTCTTAAAGATCTCATCAAAATATTGTAATGCCTTGAGTTTTTCAAAGATGGGAATTTTCAGGTTTGTTTCGTGTATATACAAAAGTGTTTGACAATGATCTTTGCGATTATAAAAAATCTCTGCAAAAGTGGATTTTCTTGAAGGCCATATAAAAATATAGTAATGGCATGAATTTTACAGAGACTGGGATTTCATGAAGTGTGGTTCATGAAGATGAGATTTTTTTGGACGGTGATCTTCACGATTACGTAAAATCTTCATGAAAGTGGTTTTTCTTGAAGGCCTTATGAAAATGTGGCTAAGGCATGGGTTTCACAATTAATTGGAGATCACAAAGGGGGGTTTGTAAAGATGTGAATGTTTTTTATTGTGGTCTCCATGAAAAAGAAAGTGTTGTGAAAGTAAATGCGGTACTTTATGAAATGGTGATGATGTGGCTGAAAGGTTCGGTGAAAACACCTATAAACATGCCTATACCCCCTTAAGAAGCAGAGTGAGATAGACCTAATACAAATATTAAGGCTCTGAATTCACTAAGACATTCTCAAAGGTGGTATGTAAAGACATTCATGATGGCTAAAAGCCAAATGACTATTATGAGCTTTGTGAAATAGATTTTCTTCAAAAAAGAAAAGTGATTTTCAGGGGGAAACAAGAGATTCATGAAGGCTAGAAAATACAACCACCTATTTTGGGGTTTCTTGAAATATATGAGTTTTGAACAGACCATTTTTCTTTACTAAGGGTCTTTGTGAAGTGATCTACAAAGGATCTTTGCAAAAGAGGGTTTTTCTCAGAGGTAGTGGGAATCACAAAGGGTGCTTAGAAGGCATTTTCCAGTGAATTTGTTAAAAAGTGATATTTGTCTGTGGAAGAAAGTGGAACTTCAATAGAGAATCTATATATAACTAAGGATGTATTCATTATTTAAAATGCAGAGACCTACATGTCTCTAAACTATGAGTGGATCTTCTGAATAAGTATTGATCTCACTTCAGTTAATAGATCACAAGGTTCTCAAATTGTGAGTTGTTGTAACCCAGGAGGGATAGTGAGTCCACTTTAAACAAGGAAATAGCAGTGCCCTTATATTGTATTTTGTATATCAACACATCGCCATTGTATTATCCTTAGATGTATCCCAGTGAGGGTTAAATATTTAGATTTTTTTAGCCATGTTCAGGATTTAAGATTCTCTTATACTCTGCAATGGGGAGGAGAGAGAGAAGAGGGTTTTGTCTAACAACAAAAAAATATCAGAAGGGGCAGTTGTTTTAATTTTTCATATCGTGATTCCCCCCCCCCCTCAGGGTATCTAGCCTATTGGACACAAAAACCTTAATTATAAATTGGTGTATATTTATCTTTTTGTAATGGTCATATGGTCAACCATTTATGAAATTTTATAAGTTGAACATTGGTTGAGGCTTTAGAAATTAATGTATTACTTCACCACATGAAGATTTATACAAATTAGATAAATTGTGCTAACTATTTTGTCATAATGATAACTAGATATCAATGGATTGGATTATAGTAATATTATGGATATTTATATCCAATAAGTGCTTCATGTATAACTAATTCGCCTTTATTTCTTAGAGTAAGAGATGAATTAGAAAGAAATCAAGGCACTAACAATGGTTGAGATTGTGATTATGAAATATAATAAATAAAGATGGTATATATTCTCATAAAAATTCATAAACTTTAGGAAAATGAAGTTAAAATAATATTTAATCATATTGAGATAATTTCTAATGATATAAATGACATTTTCACTCTTTTTTTGGTATATGGTTTTTTGGTCTTTAACCTTCTCAAGATCACCCACTTTCTTATGATCAATGATCTATATCACTATTTACAAATCCTTGGACGTTAGTATTTTATTCAATATTTATGATTTCATTTCCCACCTCTGTTATAATATTTGGAAACATAATTATTTTGTTTTATATATTACCTTTTTACTTCCCTTTCACTCTTATTAAGAGGATATTTTGTTAACCATTTTACGATGTGGGTATTTTTCAACAATAGTGTTTCCAAATGTCAAAATCATGATTACCAAGATAAATTTTAAATTGATAGGATTATATTTATTTATGTTATGGAGAATGTAACACACAAAGTTCTTATAATATATTTATTTTATAATATTTTTTTTGATAGCTTGTAATGCATACAACACTGGGTTTATACAAAACACAATTTAGTTATGATTTGAATAGTTAATTTAGAATTAAATTTTAACACTTCTATAAAAGTTATTAGTAAAAATAATTTTCATTTTTTTAAATCCCTAAATAAAAATTATCGTAGGTTTAATTTTTTGTATTTTTTGAAAATGTATCCTTTTTTATGAATGGTGAAATGTACTGATTTTTACTGAAAACGAAACTTTCATTTCAATAATTAATAATATTAGATAATATTTTAAATTATTTTTAATGTAAAATTTGTTCAATTATATATCAATTAATAAAATTTATTTAATTAGAATCATTTACCTTTTTAATTTTTATATAAAATCATTATAATCTTTTGAACATTTTCTCTTTAACAAACTCAATTTCACATCATGTTAGTGGGATTGATTTTAAATTAATTTTTTTCAATTATGTTAATAGAATTTTTAAAAATGGATTCTATATATGGAATAAAAAAATTTAAAATGAATAATAGTTTTCACTTAATTTGTGAATAATGTGAACAGTGAAAACAAAAAAAATAATTACTGTGGTTAAGGTAAAAATAGTTTTATTGGGGTTTAACTAAGACGATTGGGTTAAAATGACCTACCAATTTGTCCAAAAACCATTGGTTGGAAATATTTCAACCCTTATGACCTTATTATCAAATTTAATGAGTATTGGGACACTTTTCCATGAAAGTGACCCATATAAAAAGTTAAGTAAAAAAAAGAAAAGAAGGAAACTTTCTTATTTTTAAAATCTATAAAGCCTTGGGATAGAGAAAAAAATACCATATGTTTGGTTGTATATATAATTTTTAAAGATAAGTTAGTTTTTTTATGCTGATAATTTATTTTAAATTTTTATATTAAATAATTACTTTAAATTCTTAAGAAAAGACAACACAATAATTATTTAGTTTACAATAAAATAAAATAAATGATACTAAAAATATTAAAAGTATTGTAAATTTAATGAATTATTGTGTCAAATTATTTTTTTAAGATGAATATATATTTTTTTATTTTTTTGAAGAATATATATTTGAATTCCATCATTTTCATGATATTTTAGAAATTCAATTTATATGAATACTGTCAAAATAAAAATTAATATCATTTTATGATAAATAATATTTTATTAAATTATTTAAAATCATTAAAAATAATAATTTTTTCTAAGTTAATTTAAAATGATAATAGATATATTATATATTCCATTAATGGATAATTATTTCTTTTATAACTAATATATTGTCCCATAAAGAGTAAAAACTCTTTTAACATGGTTAATGTTAAAGCTATGTTTTTCTTCAATTTACATATGCTTATGTTAAATTAATTTTCCAATACATATTGGATTTATAATTTTTATAATTATATATTATATTGTTAACAAATTTTTATAAATCATCTAAAAAGGATCAATTTAATATAATCATAAAATATTAGTTACCTAGGTTAGAACTTGTTACCGGAGTGAAAACCCAAAATGGTTAAAGTAGGATAACATAGAAGGTAAGGGAAAAAATGGTCAAATCAAGTGTCTCATTGATTTTAATTGGTTTCATAGAATTTATAATCCCTCAATAATTTTAATTATCAATTTTAGAGGCACTTTAAGTAATATTGACTACCCAATAGTAAACACTTTTGGCTATTTATAAAAATGGCACTCCTGCTCGACTATAAAAGGGAACTTGCTCCCCTCACTTATTAACACATAAAAAACTATTTGGATAGGCCAATACCTACCAAAATAACTAGAAGAATATGTAATGTTCTTCAATAGGCATCTTTATTTTATTTATTTATACACCTCCTTCAATTATTATCAAACCATGATGATATAATAAACTCAATATATTACATATATTGGAATATGGTAATTTTAATTTCATGATCTACAATTGTCTCCACTTCTATTAATTGGGTTATGAAATCATCATTTATGTGTATGGAGGACTACCGCCTCACGAACCGATGTCATTCGATCTTACATTACCATATTTCATGATTCGGTATGATGATGGATATAAAATATAAAGACAAATATATTATATTTAGAAAATATTTATACCATTAGAGTTATTATATATAATATATCTTTTTCCCTTCCATTTTGTAGGATATACGATAACGTCACTCATGTGTATGGTGGACTACCACCTCATAAAGCGATTTGGTTCGTCATTCACTAACACTTCATATGGAAGGTGATAAAAATAAATTTATTTATTATATTTGATATAAATTAAATAATTATGATATACTTGACATATTTATCATTCTGGAAATATAATATTTCATTTTCTTCTCACTCACTTAAAGGTGATAATGTCGTTCATGTATTTGTAGACTAATGCCTTCATGAAGTGATGTGGCTCTCTATTTTCATCACCAAACCATGTGGATGATATAAATATAAATATATATTTATATTTATATAACATGGTATATATGATATTATTATCATTATTTATAGATTATATATTACGTACCTTCTTTCCATAATTATCATTGGGAAAATAAAACCATTAATCATGTGTACGTAAGACCTACCGTCTCCACAATTATAACAAACATCATTTTTCATAAAAAAATTTAATGATTGTTTTTAAAAGTATAATAAACATATAAATATGATAATTATTTCATGAGTATTATTTTGGAGATTATATAAATATATAATATGAAAAATATCGGTATCTTTTAAAATGGAGAACGCGTGATAAAACAAGGTAATTAATACCTGAAACAATGAAAATAATAAAATATTATTAATTAAAAGGTGATAAGATGTTATAAATAGGATTATATATGATATTATAAAAATTAATATGGGTATTTTATAAGATATTAACAAGTTTAAAACCACTACACAATATGTTAACATGTGTTTAACTAAAAGGAAGCATGATTTAAGGGATTTCATCATAATTTCATTTCATTGAGGCATGTTGTAATGTTATGAACCTAGTATCATTTATATAGTGTATATTATTCCCTTTTGACATGTAATATCAAGATTCAATCATAGTTCATGGTATTCCAAGTTTCACTTTCAATAATTTTCTTCTAAGGGGATTTTACTTGAAAATTTATAAGTGGTAAAGTTGTTGTGCAATATCTCTTTCTTTTTTGATTGTTAACATTATCTTGAGAAAAAAAATTCTCATAATTTTTTTTCATTGGAAATTAAATCTATATTAAATATCAATATCAAAAAAATATTTATATTATCATATCATAAATGTTTTAACATTTTTACATATGTTGTTTAAATTGAATGTTATTTGATTAACTAGGTAAATATTAATAAAGCATAACCATTTACTCAATATAGATATTTGATGATAGGGGATACTAATTCATGAATTAAATAGATTATTCCATTCATGAGTAATGATTTTTAATTTCCATTAAATTTGTTCCCAGTATTATATATCACCTACATGCATCTTTAGGTCACCTGAGACAAAATAAGTTGGCCAAATTAAATAGGTTTCTTCCTGTAGACTATTAACCATCATTTGAAAGGTCCTGATAGTAGTGTTATAATAATTATTGAGATCATGGAATCCAATAATTAAGAATTTCCTTAACTAATATTCCATTTATTATTATCCATGGTATTTTCACAATGATATTATCTCTGGATGTATTTTATTCATAGTTTATTGATTAAATGGAATGAGTTTTATCTATTTACCTTGCAATATATTGAAGACGGTGTGAATAATAGGAAATCCCATGCTTCCAAAATTAATTGAAAAAGATACACAAATTAAGACATAAGATGGGGAGTGAAAGCATTTGAAAAGTCACTTCACAACAAAAAGAAATCAGTTATGGTATTGTCCACCGCCTATACCTCTTGGGTGACATCCCCTTCGCCATGTTTTTGTCTGCTTCAATGCCCCATCATCAGCATCAGATAGTGGAGGATCATCCACTAGGCTCGGGACCACTGTTGACTCTTCCATTACAATGCTTTCACCTTGCTGAACATTCAAAAACTCTATAGAAAATTCCTCCTTTCTATTAGACCTATTCAAAATGTCAAGGGTGATGGTGGACACGGATTTTCAAAATCCTATACCGCACAATCCCATTATTGTGGTTAATGGGGAGAGGCTTGAGATTAGTTTTGAGTATGAATTTATTCCTCATTTTTTTGAATACTAAAAAGATATTGTTCACATTGTATCTGATTGTAGACATTTTTCGAACTTGTAGATGAATAAGACTGACCATCTAAGCAAAAGGATTCAACAAGGGACACGACATCTGTGAAAATCCTTCAATTTCTACTCAGAATGATTTTGATGGGAAAACAGTGTGTAAAGAACCATTAGGTGGTGAGAGTAATGTGGGTGATAAGACATTGAAAGAGCAATAAGTTAATGAGATTGGTCCTAACGTGGTGTTGAACAAGGCTGGGGATATGGCTAGCATACCTAAGTGACATATGTTTGGAACGTATTAGAAAAATTGGGTAGTAGGTGATGGAATTTCTTCTGACCACATTAAATCTGAAAATGAGCTCATTGTGAAGGTAGATATTGATAACCAACTGTGACATGAGATAAGTCTAACTATATCTTTTTACCATAAGGGTAAGTAAAAATACTTGATGAAATCTACAATTTCAAGTATGCAGGGACAAGTCACTAGCCATGATTTCTTTTAGTAAAAAGGGTTTCTTGGACAACATCTGGATCTCTTAAAGAAAACCAATAGATGGAAAACGTTTTACCTTTCCATATCAATTATGCATTTTCTATTTATATATTAATGTTATTTAAATTACATGTGTGTTTAATTATTTACCATTACATATTTATTATTATTTAATGATTGATGAATGTTTCTATTTTACTTAACACTTATTAAATAGTTGAGCTCACCCATATTTTGTTTCTTTTCCCTTGGTTATGGAGATAAATTATTTGAATGAGTTTTTAAGGATGCTGATAATTTTATTTTATTATGCACAATGTTTTATTTTCAATTCCCAATGTAAATTGGGTATTATGTATATATTTGGTTTATCAAAACTACTAAACTGATTAATAATTCTAGATTTGACCCAATGTATCTATGCTAATTTAATAATGTAAGGCACCAGCTTCTGTCTAATAAGGTCATGGTCATTACATTATAGGTGGACACATAATATCTTTTATAATTAAATCCTTCCTCTTTGTTAGTGTTATACATAATTATTTTCAATTAAGATAATTTCTATAATGACATTGTATAATTATCAAAATATGATGCTTCATAAGTAGGGAATCTACTTTACACCCACAATTCATAGGATTGATAACCAATGTTCAATTATAAAACACCAAGTATATATATGTGACAGTCTCTATAGTTAACTTGAAGAAATTAAATTAAAATAAAAGGTCACCAAATTTTTTCCCATGAGTGATTATATGTATCTCTATACAAGTGATCATACTCATATTGATCTTAATACATTTTCACAACCCAATATGATGATCATCAATTAGGGATAACCTAGAAATAAATATATTATGGGACATTGAAATCATATCCTATCCCATTTCAATGCAGTAAATGTAAATTAATGATAAGTTACTTCCATTAATATATATCACTAGTTACAAAATGTTCATAAAAAATATCACATGAATGATTTTATGGAAAAATAATCAAAAACAAAATCTTATCTGATCCTAAAAACTCCCTTTGATGAGCATCATCGAAAGATAATCCTTTCACCCAATCTCAGAGACTATATGATTGTTATTTTTTCAAGCCACCACCACTTCACTATAGAGAATAAGGTTCTCTAGATCTAAAATTTTAGATTTGGGACTGAAAATACATTATTTACACACTGTATTTATAAACATGTGAGATGCTTAAAAATAAACAAAATTTATTCAAATAATTAAAACATATTACATAACAACAATCTAAAAATCTATGAAATGTATTCTTAATGTATTCGAGAACTAACTACATAATAAACTTATTTGACATAACTTGTGATCAGTTATTCATAATAGAGCCACATTAGAATCCCTTATATACTTCTCATAAATTATACTAATATTCATAGACTCTGGAATGAAAACATCATAAAGGGGTGAGATCAAATTCCCATTAATGGAAAAATAATCAACATGTAACCAAGTGTTTGATCCTAAGAATATGAAGAAACATAAGCATGAGATAAATAGCTTATTAAAAAAACCACGAACAATACTTTTTATCCATAATATATGATAAAAATATGGGTAATATAAAATGATAAAACATATACCATGGAATAAGAGTGAGGATGCACGAGATAAGAAACCTGATCCATGAAATATAAACATAGTAATAAAGATATTTCAAGTCATCAAAATTTATCATATCAGTAGATTATGTCACAACAAAAAGAATGTGGAATCATTAAATAGTGGATTAGGTATCACATACCTATGACCCATCAGTTACTTAGGATTCAAAAACCTATAGTCTTTAATTAACATAGGTTTAAAAAACCAATGGCCCGTTAGTATCTCATGAGATACAGAACATTAAAAATGAATTGGAAGGTGATATAGGACCCCAAAAATATATATACATACATACATGTTCCAATTGAAATCAATCATTAATCATATCATAAATAATGCCTTGACATAAAATATGTTCATATCAATTCCAAATGGTACCATACAAACTTAAATTAGATATTAGATCAATTTATAACAATATTAAATCACCCAAATATATTATTTCAAACAGGCATTTGTAAGGTGATTCATGAAACATAAATCCATAAGAATTTGATCTTTTAAAGACGTAAATGGGAATAAAACCATGAAATAGTTATTATAGAAAACACTTCTTCTAATTTTCATAAAGTAAATAAATTATGAATGAATTTTGAAATAATTTTCAATAGGCAACATTATTTTTTTTAAATGATTTTAAATTAAATGACAATAATGGATCATTGAAAAATACATAATGGGTTTCCATTGGAAATATGGAGTGGAAGGTAAAAATATGAACCTAAAATAGAAAACCTTTTTGATATTTTGAAAAAAAAAATATTTAAAACTAAATCACAAAGATAATGATAAATAATTCATTTGGAAAAGGTAAAAAGAAACATTATTATTAATAAAATTAAACAACTATGGACTTCAAAAATGAGAAAGGAGAGTATTAGTGGGGTGATTCAATATGCATATATAAGTGAAAAATATTATTTTAAGTGAATGGGAATTATTATTAATATAATTAACTTTTAACATTAAATAAATCAATGAAATCCCAAAAAATATAAGCATTAAAGGATTTACAATATCGTCAATTACTATAAGAAATAAAAAATTTATTACCTTATTCAAAGAGGAAAAAGTATGACTCATGAAAAGAAGTTTAGTTAAGAACACCCCTTAAAACATCATCATATTTCAATTCATAAACCCAGAAAAGGTATAACATAATAAGAATTTGTAATTGAATTTAATTTCATGAATTACATGATAAAAATAAATAAATGGAAATTATATAAACGATACTAAATTAATTAAGTTGAATATATGGCATGCATAAAAAAGAATGAAAAATGAGATGACAAACACTACCAAATTAAGAAATGTTTTAATAAAAATATATCAAATGATAGAGCTTGAAATTGAATAAAAATAACATGAATAAATTATTATTTATTATATTATATATCTAATATGAATTACACACACCATTTAAATGAAATTTGATATATAAAAAAAACATTTCCCAAAAAAGTAAATTGAGATGAGACACCCTAACCTTTTCTTCTCTCATTTATGAATATGATCAACCCTCATATGTAAAAAATAACTGTCTTAATGAATAATTTCATAACCATTTGAAAACCCATAAACTGTTTAAAAATTTATTTATAATTATTTATTAAAAATATATCAGTTAAATAATTTTTATTTTCATCATCGGTTGTTATGAGCTTCAATTGCTTTGTTTAATATGAGATTTGTAATGGAAGTGTCGATTATTATTTAAAGATTCAAATTTAATAATTTAAATATATTTAATGTTATTGTAATAGATGTTTTATAATGATTTATAATTTTATAATTTCATTTATTAAGTATTTTAGTTATGATTTGTGATGATGAAGTCGATGGCGAGCTTGTTTTGGTCATTTTCATAGACCATGGTAGTATATTAATAGTGGGTTAGATATTACAATTATCATTCCATAAAAATCATTATTTACTTGTTACTTTTTAATGACACTAATAATTATACTTCCTTAGTTACCCATGATATAAATTTTTATCATTGTTTATATAGGTGGCTAAGCCAACCCAAACATAAACAAGTTATAATCTATGGGTGACTATGGTTAAAAAAGTGAATCCTTTTGCATAATATCATTTTTTATGAATAATAATGATATTATTTAATTTTTTTTGATGTGTTGAATCAGGATATAATATATATTTATAAATATGAAAATACTAGAGTGAAAAACTAAATATGTTACTTTTGTGGTGGTGGTAGTCTGAATGAACTCATGGGTGACATGTTAGTTTTCCATAGATAAAATAGAAGATATTGAATGGTTTATAATTTAAAACTATTTATAATGTTATAAATATTTTATCAATCCTGGAAATAATATATTATAATCATCCTTTTTATCGTGGTGATGAAAAATCAATCATGTCATTCATGGAGGTGGTAGTCCACACGTTCGCATAATGACATCTTCATTTTTTAAACGGTTTTGGAGGTGGGTAGAAAATTTATATTCCATTAGTATGATGAAATTTCAGAATATTAATAATAATCATATTATTATACATCAATTATATATAAATAAATTAATTTAAAGATCATGGATGAGAATATAACCTCTCGCTTTGGATGTTATCCCTTAGGTAATATCTTACAACTCATTATCATGGTATTTTGGAAATACCAAGGACTATAGTCAATGGGGAGAGAGTTGAGGGGAAAATATATTTGATTTATGGTCTAGATAAGTTTTCATAATTAGTGGATAAAAGGGGTAATGGTTATCTTCTTTTATTGTTAAGGGAAATTGATTTTTTTTATAAATAATGTAAATGACGTGTCACTGTTCACGGGTCAATAGGATTCAATAAATAAAATTAAAATAGTGTGGAAACGTTATGCTATAGATAACTATAATAAACTCATTTAAATAAATATTATTTAACATTTTTTTATGTTTCTTACCCTCGGTTCCACTAATTTTAAATTAATTTAACTTTATTGTGATAACTAATTCTTACACAAGGAATTGATTTTGTATGAATAAAAATAAAATAGAACTTAATAGATAAATTTTAGCTCAAAATTATATATATAAAATCTATTTTATCAGATATAATTTCTATCTATAAGAAAAATTAATTTAAACATTGTCTCATGTTATGCACAGAAACCATTTTTTAGAAAAAAGAATATTTTTAATCATGAAAGTAATGTATAAGATATAATTATCATTGTTGTTGATTTCCATGAAATTAATTAATTTATTATTACATATATATATTTTATGTGATTTAAAATAAATCCAAACTCTAATATCATCTATTTTAAAGTTAATTAAAATAAATATAATAAATTTGTTTTTATTAGAAAAATATTGTTTATGGTTCAAATTGTTAAACATGGGTTTTCTAAATTAAACATAGTATTTATAAATTCATAATTTATCACCATATATAACTTTTTAATCATGAAATTTTAAATATCTTTTTAATTTATAATTATTGATAAATTCATAATCTCTATGGTTTTGGTAATTTTTTTATTTTTCAATATTCACCTAAAAGTCTATTATTTCTGAAAAATATGAAAAATTCACCATATGATACTTTTGAAATAATGGATTTAAAACATTTGATCATTTATAAAAATAAAATTTATAAATTTATAAATTTATATTTTAAATGAATATAGAAAATATGAATCAAAAATGATTTTATTGGAAAATGACATTTTTAAACATTAAGTGGTCTTAGTACTATTTCATATCAAATTCTAATTTAAATAATTTTAATATACTCATTCATATAAAATATTATTTTAATATTATTAAGTTTAATTTCTTAAGATAAACTATATAACATTTAAAATTTTTTATTTGAGAAAGAACAATCCTTTTTAATATTAAATCATATTAATCATTTATCCTTTTAGTGTTGGGAATTTTAGTTGAGTAATAAAATTTTATTTACTAGAGGTTTTATTATTATTAAAATATTTATAATGATAATATAATATTTCAGGAATAATTTTATTTTTGTGTTCCATGTGAAATAAGTTATCAAAAAATATATTCCAAAATATCATGGTTTTACATTCTCCCACTTAAATAAATTGTATCCTCACAATTTTAATTATCATTTGATAATGAAATAAGATAATAGATCTAAAAGAAACTCACGATATGTTTTTTACTCAGATATCAACCTCACAATATTAAATAATATGAGACTTAATATTTCCCATATAATAATAATATATTTAAGACTTTCCTATTTCTTAACAATTTATACTAAATATTCTTCCATAGTTGGTTATAGGAATTTCTAAGGACATGCCTTGTATAAATTAATTTTCATTATCCTATTTATAGAAAAATACCAAAACAAAAATGGTTATGATAATATCTAGTAAAATAATAAAAAACAACCATATGAACATGGAAAATCTATCCTATGATGTATTCTCTAACGAAACCATATTTTCAACATATGATACTTTTAATTCAGCTTTTATATAATTGGATCAGCCTATAAATCTTTTAGTTTACCTATGTTTTTCATATTCATATTTCTTTTATGTAATCCAACATATTAAATTCCATTATAATGGTTCATAAATATTGAGTGAATTTCAAAATAATATCCTTCTAGAGTGTCCAGTTAAGTGTGTAGTTTTAGGACCACTCATCATGCATCGAGTAAAAATAAATTTAAAACTCAACCATCCTTTTTCAAGATAATTATTGGTAGTTGAATCGATGAAATAACCAAATCCAATTGTTAGTATCTAGATGACGATGTAATTACATGAAAACCACACAATCTCTACCCTACCAAAACACCATTATTTTATCATATACATAGACTTCTCTCTAGAGTTTTGACTAATTTTATTTTATCCTAATCCCTAAAATAATTAATTAATCCTATAGATAACTAAAAATTACTTTGACAATAACAGAGGAACCCAAGACCTATACTTCTGGATCTTGTGCTAAAAATACACACTTTACACATAGGATTTAATACAAAGTGTGATATCTCAAAATAAAAATACATATATTTAAATTATTTAAACATTAAATCTAATAATAATATCAAAATCCTAAGAATATAATTTTTAATTTCTTTGATAACTAGATACATAAAATTAATATTTTACAAAACTTATGATAATTTATCCTTAGTTTAACCACACTAGACCCCCTACTAAGACTTCTCATAAATTATACCCATCTTCATAACTTGCGGAATGGGAACAAAAGAAAGGGGTGAACTGAAATATGTTGTATAAGGGAGAACCATAAATATTTCATCAAGGGTTATATTATAATAATACAAGGAAACATATTAAGTGTATAAATATCTTGCTAAAAATAATATGGAACAATAAGAGATATATATAACCCAAGATAACAAGATATGTAATATTAAATGAGAAAAAATATACCATGACATAAGAGTGTGAAAACATTTGGCAATAAACATGAGTATCATAGACCTATATCCCATTAGTGAATTAGGTTTAAAAAACCTAATATTCATAATTGACATAACATTAGCAATCCTATAGTTCAGTAGTATCTCATCTGATGTAGATCCTTAACCAATGAATTGGTGGGTGATATAAGAACCCCTATCAACATAATTATATATGTGATCCATTTAAGATCAATCATTTATCATATCATAAATAACACATGAAAATAAAATGGGTTCATGTCATTTCCAAATGTTATCACATAAACTAAAATTTTGGATGAAATAATTTAATAAAAATATTCAATAACCCAAAAATATTATTTCATATAGGTATTTATAATAATATTCAGGAAAAAATACATTAGAGTTAGATCTTTTAAATCGAAAAATGGAAATGAAAACATGAAAAAAGGATTTTAGAAAACACTTCTTAACATTGTTATAAAGAGAAAAAATTATGAATTATTTTCCAAATCATTTTCAAGAGTTAACATAATTTTTAAAAAAAACAACTTTAAATGAAATCCAAATAATAGATCATTGAAAAATACTTAATGTCTTTCTATAGTAAATTTGTAGTGGAATATAAAAATATGAACATGAAAAGGAAAGCATTTTTAGTATTTTTAAAATAATTTTATTGAATCCTACATCGTATGGAGAGTGATAAATATTTCATTTGAAAAGAGGTATGGGTAAACATGAATATTATTAGAATAAAGAAATATATGGATATAAAAATAATAAATGAAACCATTAGTGGAAATATTTTATATAGACAAGAAAAATAAAGAGTTCATTTAGAAACGATGATAATAATTCTTAACATCGACAAATTTTTTGAAAAATGAAACACATTAACGTAATTCCCTATTAACGAAGGAGGAAAAGATTAAAAATATCATAAATTTACAAAATAAATTAATCTTTTATAACCTTATTCAAGAGGAATAATTATGACTCAAGAAAAAATTTGAGTCAAGAAAACCCATTACAACTTCATTGTCTCTTGAATTGTAAACCCATGAAAGGTATAATATAAGATATATTTATAAATACCTTAGACGTCATAAAAAATGACAAAAATATAGAAATGGAAATTATATATGTAACATCCTAATATTTTATAAAATATAATTTTTTCAAATAAATATAATTTCTTTGATATCTTGCATTACATGAAACATCGAGTTTAAACAAACTCCGTTTTACAATTAAAATATAATTATTTAATGTAAAAAATACAACCTATCCATTAAACATGGTGATATGATTAAGAATAACATTTTTTTAAAACTGATTATAAATTATTTATATAAAGAAAAAATATTGATAGGTAAGTACTTTATTTTTAGTAAAGTCCTTATATGGTTCAAAAAATATTATCTTCTAAAAAATTGATTTTTATTGATTTTTATGAATAGATTATAAAATTAATTTTTTCCACTTTTTGAAAATTTATTTGAAAAAATGAACTTCATTTTTTTAAATCAATATTTCAATGTTATCTAAAACTGATATTTTTATAATTTTTCAGAAAAGATTAGTTTTTTCGTAAATAGTGAAAAATACTGATTTTTATTAAAAATTGTCTCTTCATTAAAATAATTTAAAAAATTGATTTCTTTTTCAAAAATAATTAAACATAATATTATATCAATTGTGTTATTACTAATCCAATTTAGTTCATTGGAATCAATCCCTTTATAAATTTTGATATTAAAATTTTGTATACTTGTGAGTACTTATTTTCTCGAAAACCATTTTGTCCTCATTTCTATGGAATTAAATTTAAATTAAATCTCACCAGTTCAATGAATTTAATTTTATATTTTTATTCAAAATTTGTAATTAGAATAATTAATATTATATAATACGTTTAACTAAATTTTATATCATAACGAATATTAAAAACTATACAAATTTATTATTATGGTTATGGTTAAAATGAGTTTACCGATGGTTAACCAAAAAATAAAAATGATAATATAACCTAAATACTATTAAATTACAATTTTATGTCCATATTTTGACTGTATATCATCTATTTTTCTATAATGATCTATTTTTAGCCTTTTTAAAAGTGTACAACATGGGTATATTTTAATCTTTTCAAAAATTTCAACTGTGTCCTCTCCCCCACATATAAATGGGAACCCAATCTCCTCTCATATCAACTCATCAAAATACCTTTTCCAAAAAATACCAGAAAAATACCTTTATTAATTTCCTCCTCACATCATAATGGCCTTATTTTGATTATTAAACCCTCTAAAGTAGTATTTTGGTGCAAACCTAAAGAGGTTGTCCAAAGAAGAAGTATAATTATTAACTGATCATTTTTTGTTTCATTTCTTATTACAAATCCTTAAAATATTCCTAAAATTAATAATATAATAACTTAATTATATTAAATATTATTATATTTAATTATGTTAATTTCATAACCAATATCTGTATCCTCTTTCATAAAATGGGAAATGAAACTGTCAATCGTGTGTACAGCGGACTGCCGCCTTGAAAACCAATATAACTCATTTTCCATAACCGATTCTCACTAAGGGATACAATGATGTATTTAAAGTATACATAAAATATTTTTGAAATAATTATACATTTATAATTATAATATCACCTCTATCTTCTTACCTTCCAATTAGTTAAAAAATGAAAATGTCTCTCTTGTATAGTGTGGACATCTGCCTCCACCAAGCGATGTGATATGTTTTTCATTTAATTTTGACATGCATGATAATAAGGATAAATTTATTGAATATATATGATATATAATATATAAAAAATATTTTTAAAGATGATAAATTATTTACCTTTCCTTTGCTCCATTTGTGCAGAAAATGGAAACAACGTTAATACGTATGTATGACACACCATCTTCATGAACGATGTAATTTTATTCAATATAAAATTTTTATGGATGAATATATATATAATTAATATAAATGATATTTATAAAATTATTAAAATTATATTTATGTTTTAAAAATAATCAATGTACATGAACTAAAACTATCAAACAAAATTGTATATGAAGAACGAAATAGTTATCACCCAGAATAGTGATTTTAACAAAGAACTATTAATAAAAAGTTGGAGAAAGATTATAAGTAAATATTATATGGTATTTTATTACTATTATAATTTAATTTTTGTATAAAAACTATATTTTTTATATTTTAGGTTTGAAATCATATGATGAAAATCGAGACTTGATGTAAGGGATTTTCATCTCTATTTCTTCTTATTTGGTACAAAAGTTATGTTATGCAGCTATCTTCTTTTATGAAGTGTATATGAAGCCATGTTTTCAAGTTATATCATGAATTTATTTATTTTCATTATATTTAATGTTTTATTAAAATTTATTCTTCCATGAGTCTTACGATTCAAAATTCACAAAAGTGGTAATGGATTTTCATCTCACATTAATTTTTGTAGGACACATTCCATATTCATTACTTGTTTCATTTATGTGATGAATAAACATACCAAGAATATATTTTATAATTCTTATTATGAAATTTATTTTGATTTAAATATACATATATGATAATTTCATTCATGGGTATTATGATTCAAAAGTTACCAAATTGTTAATGGTTTTTTGTTACAATCGTATTGTTTATCAAGACAATTATACTTATAATGATGAAATAATATAAAATAACTCCCAAAAATCTATTCAAGATTGTTATAATATATTTATTTATATAAATTACATGTTTTACATTCATTTTATTCTCTTTATGTACTTAATATTCTAAAATATTTGTTTAGGAAAAACTGACTTTATTTCTCTCTTCGTTCGAAACTATTTTCACTTCTAGTTAAATGTTTTCAAAAAATGTTTTAAAAAATGTTTTTAATATTGTTAAAAAAATAAAAAAATTAATTTTTACTCTTTTTAAACTTTTAATAATTGCTTGAAAAGTAATATTATTTTAATTTTCTAAAACACGGTACTTTTGACTTTTTACAGAAAATGTAAAAGTAATGTTTACATTACCATGTATGAAATGAAGGATATATTCCACCATCATGAACACATAAAAATTTAAATATTACATTATATTATTATAATTTTATTTTCCACGAAATGTTTTGATTTAATATCATGGAAATTTTTGAATTTTAAAAATTTAATTTTTAAATGGAAAGGATATTTTCTTCTAGAATGTTTTAATGATATTTTTATGTAATTTATATTCATACATAACAACATAATTTAGTGTTTCTTAGGTTTTACAACGGATGTGATCAAATGGTACCATCCTTATATTTTCCTAGATGGTTTATGATTATGATGATGAATTTTTTATGAAACCCATTTATTTTCCATGGATTATACTTAGATGGATTTAAGAAATGTTTATAAAACCTTATTTCTTTGCATGGGTTATAATATGATGATATATTAAATTTTTAATGAGTTTTTGTCACACATATGTATGGTATACATTATGTGATGGGTGGATATATAATTTTATACCCCTCTAATTGATTGAGTAAATATGGATAACTCTTGAGTTAATTATGTTACGTGTGGAGCTGAGTTCTAGTTCATAATGTTATGTGTGGACCTAGTTTCATGTACATAAAGTTATGTTTGGACCTAGTTTCATGTCCATAATGTTATGTGTAGACCTTTTTTCATGTTAATAATTTTATTCATAGACCTGGTCTCATTTCTATAAGTTTATGTGAGGGGTTTATTTCATATCCTAAACTTAATGAGTGAAAGGTTTTCTATTTATACATGTTCATAGTGTTATGATATTATGTTTTTTCGACATTTATATGTCTATGTTATGATGTCAAGGATTTTTATCATTTATTTCCATTATGATTCATGTCTTATGAACCTAAAAACATTATTCTATTATTCAGTATTATGATCTATCTTATGCAAGGTATGGTTTTTAAATTTTAAGATCATGTTCTATGTAACGTCCCGGTTCTGTGTGCCACTCAACAGGTGCCCCGAACTCGGTTCGCCACGTGACCTCAAGCGCATTTCCCCAAACGTGAGAGGCTGCCGACTAGCAGTGATGACCCATGTCTGATAGTGGGGAAACTATGCCATTATTTGTCAAAGTGCAGCGTAGCGGAATACAAATAAAACATACAACGATAGTGGAAGCAGTAAACATACACAACTGAAATAAACTATAGCAGTGGATATAACCAACAGTATATAAATGTTGATTCTACATGTTTCAAGTTCTCTCAAAGCAGCCATAACATGTTATACATCAATACAGTACAACAACATACAGAGTACAACAAACAAGAAAAACAGCTGGTGCAGCATCGCGAGCCTAGGCTCGGTCCCATGCCCTCCTACTCCTCAGCGATAGTCAAGTACCTGTATAGGGACTCTTGCCCCTATCTACACCTACAACAACGTAATCTGTTTGGGCCGAAAAGCGTTACCCAAACAGGGTGTGAGAAATATATCCCAGTAGGCACCCACCAAAGGCTCGTGCCCAACTATGTACTATCATGCAACAATAGTGTGCAGTCATAAAATGCAATAAAGTAAGCAGTACTCAAAAGTAACTAATTACCAGTTATACTGCCATTTTATTATCCATTTAATTCATTTAATTTAAAATACCACCATAGTAAATATTCTAAATTACCAACTAATGTCATCAGACATTTAAACCCCCACCATCAGGTAATGAGTATCCAACAAAGAATCTTCCCTCAGGCATAACAATGTTTTTCCCTCAGGCGTAGGTAGTGTCGCCATCAGTCATAGAGTCTATTTCCCTTAGGCATGAAAGAAGTTTCCCTCAGGCCGAAAATATCTACAGCCCTCATGCTTAATAGTGTAGTACCCACAAGCTAATCACAACAACGCCCTCAGGCTAAACCGGTAGCCGGGCCATGCCCAACATGTCAAAATAAAGTAAACAAGAAATTCCTCTCAATGCAATTCTACAATTACTACATTAAAGGCATACCCTCGGGTATCCTGGCCAAACGGCTAAACAGTGAAACACACCCCTAGGGTGGTTCCAGATCCAAGAAACAATCCTAACCAGCATTTTAGTATCACAATTTAATCACCTATGCAATTCTAGGCATTAAATATAGCAACGGCCTCAGCCACACGACACCCCAACATGGGTTCATGGGACAAAAATGCACAAAAAACACACGACAGTTGGAAATTTACACCAAGCCACCAACTTTATATTCCATAGAACGCTATACCAGAACGCCGACTCCAGAAATGCCCAAGAACAACGTAGATCTAACAAAGAACAAAACCCATTAAAACGCAAATAACTTCAGTTAGGAGAAGAATTGGTAAGAAAGGTACCAGGAGAGGAGAGGGATTACCCGTGCGGTCCAACGGGATCATCCAAGGATGAAACTGATTCCAGACAAACCCCTGGAAGATCATCAAAGGTCTGGCCTCCTCCTTTGTCTTCAAATCGGCTCAAGTGTCTCCTCTACCAAATGAGGAGGCTACTTCCTGTTTTAAGTTGAAAAAATTACATGGCATGTACTTATGAGTACACGGCGTGTACTTCTTTCATTTAACTATTCATTTGGCGGCACCACTGCACTGTTCATCCATCAACAAGATTACACGACATGTACTCCCGAGTACACGGCGTGTACTATCGCCCAGCTGGCAGCTGCTCCACCGTCTTACTGTTTAAGCATGTTGACTGACTACATGGCGTGTAAGGCACCACTACACAGTGTGTAGTTGGTTCCTACACCCTTTGTCGACGACAAGGCTACACGCCCCGTGTACCCATTCCACACGGCCAAAAGTACACAGAGTGTGGAAAAGTACACAACATGTAGTTCCAAAATTTAAGATTTTTTTCCATTTTCCATATTTCTCAAAAACACTTAAGGAAAATGAAAAAGAAGAAGCCCGTACCTCAAAATATGAAGCGGGTTCTTACAAACTTCCCCCCTTATAGCAATTCGTCCCCAAATTTTCCTTCCCAGGGTGGCGAAGAATAAGCTCAGAACAGCTCTGGCCACTGAGCACATACGTCGGCCTCCCGCTCCCAGGTCTCGTCCTGCACTAGCCATGCTTCCATAAAACCCGTACGAGAGGAACTGACTGGCCTCTGAGAACCTTCGTGCTCCTATCTTTGATATGAATCAGATGCTCCTCAATGGACGCTTCTGCTTCTAGCTCAGCCTCCTCAGGATGAAAGGTGTGAGAAGGGTCTGAATGGTAGCGATGCAACTGAAACACATGGAAGACGTCGTGCATGGCTCAGTACCGCTGGGGTAACTGCAACCCATAGGCAACTAGCCAGACTCTCTCTAGAATCTTAAATGGTCCCATATACCTCGGTGAAATCCTAACCTATCTCCTGATTCGCTTGTGTCCCAGCCTCGGTGAAACACGCAAGAAAACCCGATCCCCGACCACGAACTCCAAAGGTCTTTTGCGGCAATCAGCATAAGTCTTCTGATGAGACTGCACGATAGCCATCCGCTTCCAAATCAACTAGACCTGCTCAAATGTATCATGTACAACCTGTGGCCCCAGTAAAGCTGCCTCACCTACCTCTAACCAGAACAAAGGTGATCAGCATGGCCTACCATATAAATCCTTGTATGGTTCCATATAAATAGTTTCCTGAAAACTATTGTTATAGGCGAACTTGACTAAGGGTATATACTTCTCCCACGAGCCCCCTAAGCCTAGGACGCATGCGCGCAGCATGTGCTCTAGCACCTGTATCGTCCGCTCTGACTAGCCATCTGTCTGAGGGTGGTATGCTGTGCTCAAAAGCACCTGTGTACTTAGCGCCCTCTGAAAACTCTTCCAGAAACAAGACGTAAAGCAAGAATCCCTATCTGAAACAATAGAAAGAGGGACCCCATGAAGACGTATGATCTCTCGCATATATAGCCTTCTGAGCTCATCCACACCATAGGTCTCCTTTATCGGAAAGAAGTGAGCTACCTTCGTGAGTCTGTCAACAAAAACCCACATGGCGTCGTTGCCTCGAGGTGAACTCAGCAACCCTATCACGAAATCGATTGCGACATCATCCCATTTCCACTCTGGAATGAGCAACTGCTGTAACAGCACAGCTGGCCTCTGGTGCTCTGCCTTCACCTGCTGACAGGTGGAACACCTCGTCACAAAACCAGTGATCTCTCTCTTCATACCTGACCACTAGTACTGATGTCTCAAGTCACTGTACATCTTGGTAACCCCGGGATGAACTGCCCAAGGTGAAGCATGAAACTCCCGCATCAGCTCCTCGCATATATCCCCTGGAACCCATACACATCCATGGAAACGCAAAACCTCATCATCACCTACCATCCAACCGGGAGGAGGGTCCTCACTTGACACCGACTCCCATAGAACTAGGCCTTCTAAATCAGATAGTTGTCTCATCCTCACTTTATCCAGGAGGGTAGATGTCACAGCCAAATATGAGAGATAAGTCTTCCCCTGACTGTCATGCACCTCCAGATGCATCTCAGAGAACAAAGCCATGAGCTGCCACTCACCACTGGCCTCCTACACTGCCTGTATCTGAGTCTTCCTGCTCAGTGCATCATCTACTGCATTACCTTTACCAGGTGTATAGGCAAGCTCAAAATCGAAGGACTCTAGGTACTCAACCCACCTTCACTACCTCAGATTCAGGTCACGCTGAATAAAGATATACCTGAGGCTCTTGTGGTCAGTGAAAACCACAAAATGCTCTACCAACAGATAATGTATCCAACACCGCAACACATGCACAACTGTATCCAACTCGAGATCATGCATCGGGTAATTCCTCTCATGTGGCCTCAACTGCTGAGACCCGTACGCAAAAACTCGGTCGACCTGCATCAAAACATCCCCCAGCCCAATCCCTGATGCATCACAGTAAAATTTATAGCTCTTCCTTTGCTCTGGGAGTATCAGGATTGGTGTTGATGTCAACCTTCCCTTCAGGTCCTGAAAAGCTATCTCACAAGCTTCTGACCAAACGAACTTCACACCCTTCTTAGTCAAACCCGTCAACGGTGCTGCTAAGCGGTATAATTCTTGTATGAATCGTATGTTGTAACCAGCCAGCCCTAAGAAACTCTGTATCTCAAACACGTTATTAGGCTTCTCCCAGGAAACTATTGCCCTCACCTTCTCTGGGTCTTCTGCAACTCCTACATCTGAGATGATATGACCCATGATGTGAATCTGGTCCATAAAAAAGTGTCACTTCAAGAGTTTAGCATATAGCGGATGCTCTCTCAATGTACTCAATATGATCTCAAGATGGGTGGCATGGTCGTGTCAAGTGTGAGAGTACACCAAGATTTCATCCACGAATACCACCACAAATGAATCGAGATACGGATGGAACACACGATTCATCAGAGCCATGAAAAATGTTGGCGCACTCGTGAGTCGGAACGGCATAACCAAGTACTCATACAGACCATATCTGCTCCAAAAAGCTGAAAGATGTATATCAGATGGTCTAACACGCAGCTGATGATATCCGGATCTCAATTCAATCTTCGAGAACACTCATGCTCTACGAAGATTATCAAATAGATCATCTATCCTCGGCGAGGGATATCGGTTCTTAACCCCAATTGGTTCAACTTCTGATAATCCACGCAAAGTCTGAGGGTACCGTCTGCCTTTTTCGAAAAAAGGACCGGAGAACCCCAAGGAGAAGTACTAGGTTGGATAAACCCCTTCTCCTGTAGCTCCTATAACTACCTCTTGAGCTCCTGCAACTAAGGTGTGGCCATCCGATAAGGAGGAATAGACACCGGTGCTGCTCCTGGAACAAGCTCGATAGAGAAATCGACCTCACGCACCGGAGGAAGACCTGAAAAGTTGTCGGAGAAGATATCCCTGAAACGATCAACAACTGGAGGGAAATCCGTCTGACAAGTCCCCTGATCATCCAGATATAAGATCGAAATCTGGGCTGTGACTCCACCTCACCCATGATGCTTTGGTCCAACTCGACTCTCCTCAATATCCCACTCTCCCTTGTATAGAAACTCTCCGCCCTCTAGTTACGTGAAACTCACCCTACGACAATAGCAGTCTACAAAGGCTCGAAAGGGAACCAACCAGTCCATCCCGAGAATGAAATCATAGCTCGTCATCTCTAAAACATAGAGGTCCCAAAGGAAGGGAAACCCTCCAACCTCAAGGGGTCACTCCTTGCACTGATGCACACCAGCCGTCCTAGTTCCCAACGGAGTGTCTAGCATTATGATATCAGAAGAAGTAGAAACACATAGCCCAAGGCTCTCCACAACGGGTACAGATATGAAACTATGTGTAGCACCCATATCAAAAAGCACTAAAGATAAGATAGAAGCTACTATAACAGTACCTTTTACTATAGAAGGTCCGGGATCCTGCTCCTGCTGGGTCTGTTGCACTGCATATGCCTGCCTAGTGCCACGGCCCTGCGACACAGCCTAGCTACCTTGAGCTGTCCTGCCCTGCTGCCTCTGTGATCCTGGTGTCTGGCTACCACGGTCATGACCACCATCTATGCTTGCACTCCCTGACATATTCCAGTTCCCTGAATGGTAAGAAGCAATTGGTCCTGCTCCTGCATGCGGAGTCTGCACAAAACCCCTCTCACTAGCCACTGGTGGAAATACCCCGAAAAAGTGTTGTAGATGACCAATCTTGCCACAATCGTGACACTCCACTAGGTCTCGTGGACACTACGGCCTCTTGTTCCCCTCTCTACCACACTGGTATCACATAACCTGGCCACCTGAAGCATTGTTCTGACTGGTACTGCCTCCCTGAGAGGAGTCCATATGTCTATTCCTCTTGCCAGCAGAAATAATACCAGTCACTGGTGCTGAACTGCCCTGGCTCACACCACTAGATTCCCGCAGGTTCCTCTCTGTAATCAATGCCTGGTTCACAATTGCGTGTACAGTAGGAAACCTGAAAACAATCACCAGTGCTCATATGTCATAACGATGACCATCCTCCAAACGTCTGGCTCTCAACGTCTCATCACCCACCAGCACGGGTTCAAAATGATGAAGCTCAGTAAAACGAGAAGAATAGTCCATCACCGACATAGTGCCCTACTGCAGATTCATGAACTCTCGAGCTCTATCTGCCCTCAGCGTCTCGGGAAAGAAGAAGTCATAGAAGACTGCCTGAAAATCTTCCCACGACATGTCCCTGTGATTCTCTGACTGGGTGGTAACATCCCACCACCTCTTGGCAGAATCACGCAGCATGTAAGTCGCGAGCTTGACCCTCCACCCTGGAGGTTTCTCAAGATGGTCGAAAATAGTCTGCATCAATCCTAGCCAAGAATCCACAGCCTATGGTTTGCCATCCCTTGAAAACGTAGGCGGATGCTGCTACTGAAAGATACATGTCAGCTCGTCCATAGATGTGGTAGCCTACTGTGCTCCCTGAAAGGTCTGAATGAATTGCATTAAGCCTTCATGGAACTGAGCCTCCGCACCTGTGTCCGGTATAGCAGCTGGCGCCGCATCTGGCTCTGCTAGAGGATCAACTGGTAGCCCATGACCCACCATCTATAGAGTATACTCGTCACTGCTCTCCTGGAGAACAACACGCGGTCGTCTAGGCGGCATGACACTACAAGGTGAAAGACAGGACTTAGATTCAAGATTATTAAGACTGAAAGCGAAGGAACCACAAAGGGAACAAGAGGAAGAAGGCATTTCAAAAATTTCAAAACAAGACTACACAGCGTGTACACTGACTACACGGTGTGTACTTGACTTCTCTTCCCCTGCCCGGGTCCATATACACAGCTAAGCCACATGGCTCCCGTTGAACAAAAAATACACGACGTGTATAATATCTACACGGCATGTAAAGTGTTATTTTCCAACTGCCCGTGTCGTCTGTGACACGGCCGACTAATCGGCTTACTACTACACGGCGTGTTACACCCATTCATGGCGGGTACATCACCCCGTTTCCCAGCCACACGTCTGACACCAAATGGGTTGTCCTCAGACAAGACTACACGGCGTGTTCCAAGGAGAGGTGACACCGACCCGTGTTGTTAGTTACACGGTTGAGTCCCCGGGTCACACTACACGACGTGTGCATCACTAACACGGCGTATTTTGTACAGGATTTCACCAACCCGTGTTGTTAGTTACACGGCCGGTCTCCGAGTCAACTCTACATGGCGTGTACAAAAGCTACACGTTGTTTTTTACCCAAGCCTTTCCCTACCTCGTGTCGCCGCCCACATGGTTTGTGACCAGGTAAGAAACTACACGGCGTGTACTCAAAAAGATCATTTTTCTTCCTGAGCATAAGGTCATACACGACGTGTATAAAGATACTACATGGCGTGTATACTGTTTTTATGGATAGTATGCCTTAGAAACTTCCCCGGAAGCCAGAAAATACTGAAACTAACACCTAAATGTCAAATTCCGAACTGTAGGGGGCCATAATCTCCATGAATCAAAGTTTGACATCTTATATGTGTTATAACCAATAAACAGTCAATGATCCACCAAATTATGATCAATGGGGACCCATACTCCCCAAAAACCAAAGTTTGGTGTCTATTCTATAAACAAGCTCAAACAAACATACCATATCACAAGGCAGGTATTTATCAAGGAGCTATCACAACAACATGTTTTTTTAGCACAACAACTATCACAACAACATGGAAATTATAATGCAACAACATGGAATGGAAACTATGCATGGAATGTGATATCTAGCATGTGCCTATATGATGCATCAGATGACATACCCTCATCTCATCGAGTTGTAACAGAATAGAACCCATAGATAAAATACAAACTGTACAATCTCAAAGTGCGTCACCCAATGGTGAAAACATATCAACCATAAAATTGAAAAAACAAAAGAATGCAAAATACTAGGTATACTGGCTTTTCCCTGTACATGGGTTAGCTACGCCCGGGCACAGCTTATTTCCAACTATCTTTTCATCCTATCCCTGACTACCTCTCCAAATAGTAAGTCAAAGAAAAGAAACCCCTCAGATACCATTTTGTAACGTCCCAATTCCGGGTTCCACTCAACAGGTTCCCCGAACCCGGTTCGCCACGTTACCTCACGTGCATTTCCCCAAACTCCAGAGGTTGCCGACGAGCAGTGAGGTCCCCGGTCTGATATTGGGGAAACTATGCCCTCATTTGTCAAAGTGCAGCACAGGGGAATAAAAATAAAACATACAACGACAACGGAAGCAGTAAACATACACAATTGAAATAAACTACAACAGTGGATATAACCAATAGTATATAAATGATGTTGCTACATGTTTCAAGTTCTAAGAAAGCATCCAGAACATGTTATACATCAATACAATACAACAAAATACAGAGTACAACAAACAACAAAAATTGTTGGCAGCAGCATCGCGAGCCTAGGCTCGGTCCCATTCCCTCCTACTCCTCAGCAACAGTCAAGTACCTGTATAGGGACACTTTCCCTTATCTACACCTGTAGCAATGTAATCTGTTTGGGTCGAAAATCATGACCCAAACAGGGTGTGAGAAATATATCCTAGTAGGCACCCACCAAAGACTCGTGCCCAAATTTGTGCTAACATGCAACAATAGTGCGCAGTAGTAAAATGAAATAAAGTAAGTAGTAATCAGAAGTAACTAATTACCATTTATACTACCATTTTATTATACATTTAATTCATTTGATTTAAAATACCACCACAGTGAATATTATAAATAACCAGCTAATATCCTCGGACATGTAAACCCCTACCCTCAGGTAATGAGTATCCAACACAGAATCTGCCCTCAGGCATAACAGAGTTTTACCCTTAGGTGTAGGTAGTGTCGCCTTCAGGCACACAGTCTATATCCCTCAGGCACAGAAGAAGTTTCCCTCAGGCCGAAAATATATACAGCCCTCGGGCTAAATAGTGCAGTTCCCATAGGCTAATCACAACAATCCCCTCAGGATAAACAGGTTACAGGGCCATGCCCAACATGTCAAAATGTAGTAAACAAGAAATTTCTCTCATGGAAATTCTACAATTACTACATTAAAGGCATACCCTCAGGTATCCGGGCCAAATGGCTAAACAGTGGAACACACCCCCGGGGTGGTTTCGGATCCAAGAAATGATCCCAACCAGCATTTTATTGTCCCAATTTAATCACCTATGCAATTTTAGGCATTAAATATAGCAAAGACCTCAGCCACACGACACCCCAACATGGGTTCGTGGAACAAAAATGCACAAAAATGCACGACAGTTGGAAATTTACACCAAGCCACCTACCTTATACGACAACGAATGCTATACCCGAACGCCGAATCCAGAAATGCCCAAGAACGGCATAGATCTGATGAAGAACAAAACACATTGAAACATAAATAACTTTAGCTGGGAGAAGAATTGGTAAGTAATATACCAGGAGAGGAGAGGTCTTACCCGTGCAGTTCCAACGGGATCATCTGAGGTGGAAACCGATTTCAGACGAACCCCTGGCGGATCTTCAAAGGTCTGGCCTCCTCATTTGACTCCAAATCGGCTCAAGTGCCTCTACTGCCAAATGAGGAGGCTACTGCATGTTTTAAGCTGAAGAAAACAAAGTACACGGCGTGTACTTCTTTCATTTAACTGTTCATTTGGCGGCACCCCCGCACTGTTCATCTGTTGACAAGATTACACGGCATGTACTCCTGAGTACACGGCATGTATTGTCGCCCAGCTGGCAGCTGCTCCACCACCTTATTGTTTATGCCTGCCGACTGACTACACGGCGTGTAAGGTACCACTACACGGCATGTATTCAGTTCCTACACCCTTCGTCACCGACAAGGCTACACGCCCCATGTACCCATTCCACACGGACAAAAGTACACATTGTGTGGAAAAGTACACGACATGTCGTTCCAAAATATAGGAGTTTTTCCCATTTTCCATATTTCTCAAAAACACTTAAGGAAAAGAAAAAATAAGAATCATGTACCTCAAAATAAGAACTGGGTTATTACATTATAACACCCTTATGCATATGCCATGTTTAAGGGATTATTGATATCTACCTTGTTTTTCCATACTGATCATCTGAGATCACCCTTTCTTATGTTTCTTATCCAAAAGTTATCAAAAAGGGTTTTAAGTAGGGTATGTCTATGAATAGTACTAAATGGGTAGATATTTTATAAAAATATTGAGGATCATTCAGGACATAATAATATTGTGTATCCAGTCTATAAAGAGATTAAACCTATATTGTCCTCGAAATATTATTTTAGTATTTTATCACATATTAATCTAATAATATAAAATATCTATGTATAAAAATCAGGGTTATTTATAGTTGGTATCATAGAACATTTTTAATTAACCATTAGAGATTTAGGATAGAGGCATTTGGTAAAAACCCTCAAAATAGGTATAATTATAGTATAACTTACAAAAGTTTTTGTAGGGAATATATTATGTGATATTATAGAAATTCATATCCCCATATAAATACTACAAGTGGATGTGGATATAAAATAGTTATACTTATGGGTAATAATTTTGGAAAGGGTACATTTAAATTTTCATTGATCAGTAATTGGTGTACAAAAATAGACCATATTTCACACCTAATTCGACACTCTCAGGGGATATTATTTGGTTAATCCACATTTTCTTTAAAACCCATTATGAAGTATTTGAATAGATTATTATCATGGATGGACTTGGTTAATCCTATGGTTTCTTAGATTGAAAATAATGTGTCATTATTTCATCATATTATTAATGTTTTTTCATGATTATGTGGTTTCCTATAATGAATATTGCTTCTGAAACTATGAATTTTAGTTTTACATAAAAGAGGGAACTAGAAGGAACTTGTTTAAAATTTAATGTGATTTAAAAAATTTTATTGAAAAACAAAATGGTATGATTATAAGAGTGAAGTATATTGTGATTATGTATAATCAGTAATCGTGTTACTTGATTAATAACTTACACCTTAACCAACTCTATGACTCGCCAAAAAAGAGAAAGATGGAGTTCACTGAGAGATCGGGTGGTGGAGACAATGAAATAAAGAAGATTCAATTTCATATATGTTGAGTATGTGAGAAGAATAACTCATGGGAATGTCTCAAATGAATGAGAAGATGAATTATGTGTGGATAATAAGGGAATGGGGTAAGAATTTACCAAGAGAAAATGATATGTATAGTTAATAAAATGGTTAATAATAATGGTTTACCTATGGCATCATCAATGGTTCAATTATTCAAATGTGAAAAGAATGGGAATTATGAAAATCAATGTCTAGGTGGGAATCTAAAGAAGAGAATCAACAAGGTTGTATGATTAATTTTTTTTATTGATGGTGAAGAGGCTACAAATGACATATGAAAGTAAGGAGGTATTAAGGAATAAGATTATGATGCCTCGTTACCAGTTTATGAATGAAGTGGAATTATTAAAGTGTTTATGCATTGAGACTGAATAATTATTTGATATGAATCATGAAAAATATAAATATTGTTCTATAGAAAATATTCGTTAAGGATTTTCAAGAATATATTAAATGATAATGATGACCTAGATTTTTTTAAATGGAAATGTGATATTTTATGGAAAACACACTATTAAGGGAAATATAATCCTTAATATGTTTAGGATGTTGAGATAATTTGGTTTATTTGGTATAAATATATGATTGACATGTATATAGTAAATTTGATAGTATTTATGACCTTAGAACTTATTAATTAATTATGGTATAGTGGTTAATTTTTTCATGGATGGAGTTTTTAAAATTTTTGGTTTTATAGACTATATTCAATAATCCCTAGTTTTATTTTTGGAATAAGGAGGAATGTCTGTTTTCATGGTAATTTTATGGTAATTATGGTTATTTATATGTTTTATGAGAATATATGACCAATGTATTAACATATTTGGTATAAGATAATTAATAGATAATTTATGATATTTGGGGGACTAATGTTATGTTGATTTTTGAACATTAGTGACCTTCGTTTAAAATTCTGTTAATTTTTGAAGGGTATTAAGGCTGACCATTTATGGAATGGTTTTATTTAATATTTGGATAAGGTTTTAGATATTAATTTATTATTTCATCAAATGAATATTTTCCTATATTTACTATATTATGATAACCATTTTAGTTTTGAATATAACTATAGATTGAAACAATGACTTATCACTCTTTTGTAGATCATGTGTTCTATTTATTCTTTAGGCATGAACAATTCATCTTCATTTTATAGAGTGTAAATTGATTGAAGAAAAAACAAAGGATATTATTTTTCTTATGAAATGGAATAAAATAAAGGAATTATAATTTTTCATGTTTTTATCTTGAGAGTAAAAGTTACCTCAACTTTAGTAAAAGGATCTTGATAAAAATTTGTCTTGTCACTTTCATTTTTGCTGAATAAATAGTATTTTAAATCATTACAAATTTATGGTTTTTTTTGGTTAACTTTATTATGACCATGTTCTCTAATCATTCTCTATTTCCCTTTGGCCATTAATATTCTCATAAATCTCCATATTTTCTCTTCTTACTAATGTTCTCATATTTGGAAACCTAGTTATGTGTTATTACATACGACTATAATAATTTCATTTACCTCTTTTTATGTGGAAGTTTTATTGACCCCTTTTATTATATGGGAATTACATAAAAGAATTCTCCAATGATAAGACCTGTATTTCTTCGTAGAAGTTTAAATTGAGAGGATGAAACGTATTAAAGGGGGGAGAACGTCACACCCTAAGATTTTATGACATCTTTTTTTAAATAAATTTAAATTTTCTTCAATAGCTTATATTACACAAAAAATCATGTTTGAATAGAGTTATAACATTAAAACATTATTATATAATTTTTCAATTATAACACATAATTTCCCGACCTAGGTTCCACATATCGGTCACCCATGTCGGTTGGTTGTGTGACCTCAGGCATGCCTCCACATATGCCATATGCTTCCAAGTAGTAGCGAGAATATATTATATATCATGGGGGGATATGATATCTTTATCAAAGAATCAAAATATTGGTAAATAAATACTGATAACCAAATTATAATAAACAATAACTAAAATAATACCATAATTAGTACGACCAAAATCACATGATAATCCAAATACATGGGTAAATGACCTTAAATCAAAACAGTAGATAATTCGTGCCATATATGGGTCATGTGTCAAATTAAAACCCAAAATAAATGAAAAATTAAAATAACCTAAGTAGGTATCGATGTCATGATAGGTTCCCTCGTCCATGATCCATCTCATATCCCGACTAAACCATCTATCATAGGGATCTTGCACTTATCTTGTCTAGAAAAGATAATGTCCTTTCAGTTGCGAATTAGGAATCCCAAGTATGGTGTCAGTACAAATAAGAATTTCACCACCAACTGTGTCTAAATAAATATATTGTCTATAATAGTGTATAAATTTTTATAAAGAATAAGGTGCAAAGATAAAGAAAATGTTTTTCAAGTTAGATTATTCTTTAATCAACCATGTAAATCCTTGGATTCTTGATGACACCTAAACCAACAATACCCACCTCAGGTTTATCATGACTATGAACCATCCACTAAGGGATATCACATTACATTCCATAATGGGTTTTCATTATTCATTTATTCTCAATTTTACATTCAAACAATGGGGGTGTAGAGCAGTAATCGGGAACCCTATTGGTATTTGGAGCAGTAGTCTCTATCCCACAACTCAATCATCACAAGATATATATATATATATTGGGGCCTAGAGAAGCATTTTGGATCCCTATTTTTATTTGGGGTAGTATTTACTACCATGGAACTTTGTCAAAAACATCACATCTCATGGTATCACATTATCAAACCATTTATCAATCATTTCTATAAACCATGATTCAACCAATTTCCATTATTTAAATTATAAACCATATTCACATTCTTATTTATTCAACCATGCATAATTAATATTTCATCATCTCAATCATATTGGAACACCCTATAGTTTTCCCTCAATTACATAATCTAATTAATAAATCAATTTCATAATCTCATTATCCCACAATTCCATAATCCAAGCAAAATAAATTAATCAATTAACTCAATTGAAGATGTAACTACCTAGTGTTGAAATTTAAATTTCACTATCACATACATAATTTTAATTAAGAGTGTGATAATTTGATAATTATAAAAGCTTCCTTAGTGTCATTGATAAACATTATCGAAACTAAATTCCCCAATTAATGAGGAACGATCAAAATCTTGATAGCATAAAATATCTAGGAACAAAAACAAAGATCCACATCCAAAGGGAAAATATCCATTTAAACTTATAACTAAACCATCACCAATGGAGGAAAAAATAATCCATTTTCAATAGGAAATAGAGATTAGATAGAGGGAATACCAAATGGGGAAGAAATCACATATCGTAGATGAGATGATCCTTAAATCAAATCTTCTATTCATCACCAAAGGGGTCTATGAGCCTTGGAATCCTCCCTGAAGCTTCCAAAATCAATGGAATTTTATTAGGGTAAATATGGGTTGATTTGGGATTAAAACAAGGGGTTATGATAATTTTAAATAAATTCTTAGGGGATTAAAAAATGATTTCATGGTTTCCGGTGTTGAGGAGCATGATTTTCCAAATCGTTCACCTATACATAGGGTCTATATGGTTTTTACTAAGTGACGCGCTATTTGACAAACCATGTTCTAACTATGAAAATACCTTATTATTAGAGGGTGCATTGTTTGAGAAGGTGTAACATCCCAGGTAAATAAAGGCTTTGATATTTTCATATTTATTAATATTTTTGAATTAAATATTAAATTTACTTTAAAGGGGATGATATGTTCGATGGCATACCCGACACAGAACAATGGGTTTCTCCGAAGTCTTATATTGCACACAATGGTGAGTCATACTAAAATATAATAATATAATATTATTTTAAATTGTTGTTAACGCCTAGTCGTTGTATTAGCAGGAATGAACAGAACTAACTATAATAGGAATATACATGTTTGTTAAATTTCTTTGCCTTTATTTAATAAATTTTAGAGGCTTCAAATGTGAATGAATCCAATTTTAAGTATAAATACACTAATATTCTTTAAAAGGTCGATTTAATACATTTTGATGGAAAACCCTTTTTAAATATAGTTTTTTTTCACTTTTATATGTTGTGTTTGAAAAAATAAAATTCTTCTTTAAAATAAGGAAATCAAAATTTAATTTAGATGAAATGTTTGTATTTTTCTGTTAATGATCATTTTTTAATGAATAGTAAAAAATACTGCATTTTAAATCAAAACTTCCTTTTAATATAATTTATTTATATTGTTGGATTATCTTTTTAATTTGTTTTAAGTTTATTTAGATTATATTTTTACCATTTAATCCAATGTTGGTAATTTTAAATAATTTCACTTTGAAATTAGACAGAAACAAATGTCAATCTTTTGGTAGTTATTTTTTCATAAAAAACACAGTTTTTGGTTTTTACAACAAAAATTAATTTTAAATTAATTTTTAAAACTTATGTGTTTTGAATCTGGAAAAAGAGATTCCACATTTGGAAACAGGAGGTTCAAATTTTGTAAATAGTTAACTTTTATTATTATACATTATGAATAGTAACTTTAGTAAATATTTTATTTACCAGGGTTAAAGGGTAAATATGGTAAGTAAGGGTAAACAAATAATATTATAATAATATTAAATTATCCTAACATGTGTTTAAATCCTATTTTTGGATACATTTCCGACCATGGGAAACCTTGGGTCAATTTTGGGACCCCATGGAGCCACTTGTAAGTGAAAATGACACTTTATAAAAAATAATTTAATGTTAAGGAAAATATAGCATAAACATATATCTCTTAGTCAAAATTTTTTTATAATGGGTTATATAAGAGATATTTTTTACTATAAATAATACTTATAAATCTAAAAATATTTCTAATATCTTGGTATTTTATTAATAATTTTTAGACATCAAATAAATAAATTAATTTATGACTTAATGATGACTTAATGATTCCCCCATTAATAAATATTTTAAATAAATGATATTATATATATTAAAATAAATTTATTTTGAAACTTTTTATTACATCCACGAATTTTCTGGATGTTTATAACATGTTATCCTTTGATTAATTTAGGTTTTTCTAAAGAATTAAGTTTTAATAGGTTTTTAAAAAGTCTTGAAATGAATAGTTTATAAATTGACATAAATGAGTTTTTAAAATGAATACTATTTTATTAAACGATAAAATAGTCCTAAAAATCTAATATTTTTTCAAATGACATATATATTGTTAAAAGTTTTATTAAGGATACATCTTGGGTCACTTTCATATTATAGTAAATATATTAACCCTATAACATGAATATAAAAGAAGACATGGTAAATGTTAAATTAATTATTTATAGGTTAAAGCTAAAAGATAAGGTTAATTTTTATCCACTAAAATTGTCAAAAACCCATCGGATGAAATGATTTCGAACAATACTCACATTAAAATTGAATTAAATGAGTTGGGGTCCTTTTGAAATCTATATTATGTTTATAATCAAATAATATTTTCAAACATTTTTAAAGATACCCTCCTCCCCATTATAAAAATACATCACCTCTAACCATTACCGAAACCTCTCAAGCCTACTTTTCTCATCCAAAATCTACCAAAATAAGCTCCCAACATCCCTCTCTTTTCCCTATAGGCCTTAACTTATGAGGAAGTCACATAAAGAAAGCCTTTTGGTTTAAACCAAAGGGAGTTTCCCAATTTAAAGGTAACATCTTCCCTCATGTCCTCTTCTTTTATTTTTCTTCTTCACTCCCTATGATATTCTTATTATTTTTTTACATTACAACACCAATATCATAAATATAATAGGTTTTTTTATCATAATTATTATAACTACACTTCCATACACCTCCATCTAATGGATACAAACAAACTGTCTCTATGGATAGGAAACTACTTCCCCACAAAATGATGATTGTTCAATTATCTCATATCGCCTCTTATGGGGGCCATCAAGATGGAATTGTATTTATATGTGATATATATTATATTTATATTGTCTTTATTCTTCTGTATTTTTCATTTATATAATACCTTTATAGTTACCATAATATATAAACACAATAATTTCATTTGAGGAAGTGTGGACTACCGCCCCCTCAAAGTGACATGAATCATTCATACCATACAAGGAACGTATAAAGGATAGGTTTAATGAAATTATGTAATGTATATAAAATATTATATTATACACTAAAAATTATATAACTATGTATCATTTGTATTTCATTCCTTTAAAAATGAAAACAATGATATGAAAGTAGCGTTTATGCATACAAACGGCTTATCATCTCCATGAACGGTGCATTTCATTTTCATATATCCAAATGGTATGGACTATTATAAATACATATACAATGGATATATATGTTATATATGATATATAAATCATGAATATCATTCTTAAGATAATAGAATTTTGACCAAATGGACAATTTTTAATTATAACAAGTTCATTTTTTACTCATGTTCCAAACATCGAAAAATGTCCAATATGAACTCAAATAGTTAACTAATTGTTATAACAAGGGAATAAGTTCCATAAAATGAATAATAAAATTAAAAAAAGTTCTTAATCATGTATAAATTAAGTTAATTTTGTTATTCATGTAATTAAGGAACAAACGAGTCAAGCCTGACAGGAGGTAAGGGACTTTGTCTCAGTCTCCTTTCATTAAGGTACGTTTTGATAATATACACCACATTATTTTATATGCTTTATAATAAACCCCCTTTGAATTTTAATTTCACTCAAAGGGAATGTTTTTTCTATGAATCATTTTACTAGATGACAAAAGGAATTTTTTTAAACATTTGCGGTGATAATGACCTCTCTACAACCGTAATTGTTATTTGGCTTCCTCTATAAGCCTTAATGTTTTTTAAAAATGAAACAGAAACCTATTATTCTGTTTTTTGGTGTTTTGGTATTGAAAAAGGTTTTTGAAATGGATTGATTATTTCAATATCTTGGAATGATTTTTTGTGATTGTATATGAAATGTTATGAGTGAAATGTTTATATTTGCAATATTTTATGTGTTATGATTTTATAATGGTACTTAGAAATTTGACGTGTGGTTATGTGATAAACCAAATGACAGGTGGTGCCGTGATATACCAGGATGGGTAGTTACAATAAAACCTCCAATGCATTGGGTATGGAAGTTAGTCGTATTGCTATTCCATTTATTGAAATGTGTGGAAGTCGATTGTATGGTTATTCCATTTAAGTATGTTTATGTCCCAAGTTACCTTTATATATTATGTGTTATTTATATGGGTTTTATGGTAAATTTTTGTTAAAAAAGGATAAGAAATGATCTTTTATTCATTGAAGAGTATTTACTACTTCATAAAGGGAAAATTATTACTTCCGATAAAGTATTCATGGTTTATTTGTTATTTTAAAAAACATACCATTTGCATACTTTGTGTATCCCTTACTACGTTTTTTATGCTCATACCATGTTTTTGAAATGTTTATTACAAGACATAAAGTGTAATATGGTCAAGGATGGGATCAATGAAATTTCATAATGATTAAAACATGGAATTAAATATGTTTCTTTTCTTTTAAGAGGTTTTATTTTATGAAAAAATGGATACTGAGTAGAAGTGTATACATGTAATATTCAAATTTTTATGCATATGTTATGACCTAATTATGTATAGATCTATACCTGAAAAGATCATCAATGTGAATTATTAACATAATTCAAGATTATGTAATGTTGAAGACTAGGGCCTTATATTTGGTATCAGAGGTCAGTTTAAACAACTTAAGGAGTTAGGGTATTATTAAATTAATATGAATATATTATTTTATGGTAATATTGAAATGATATAGAATTTAAAAATTACTTTGTTTCTTCACCTAATATATTTTTGTGTTCAGAATGGTTTTCCATAGAGGGAACAGGGCAACAGTGCTTGTAAGGAATAAATAGAAGAATAACCTTTCGAATCAGCATATCGATATGGTTTGAATTAGGAATGAAGATTTTTTTATAGTAATGGCACAGTTGACTCACCATATAAATAGTGGTGGTATACATGAATGAGACCAACCAAATCATCCCCAAATTAACATGTCTATAGTGGAGAATTTCATGACGCAACACCCCCCATCATTTAGAGGATCATCAGACCCTGTTCAAGATGATGGGTGGATCAAATCATTGGAAAAGATTTTCAATGTCATGGGTTGTACAGATAATCAAAAGGTTAGTCTTGCTATTTATCATTTTTAAAGAGAATTAAATCAGTTGTGTTTGATGGTTAAAAATATCAGGGATAGTAAGAAGATTTATGCACTTGGTTGGGACGAATTCAAAGGTATTTTTCTTGAGAAATATTTTCCTTAGGTGGTTCGACTTATGATGGAAAAAAAATTCTTAGAATTGAAGCATAAGTATGATTTAGTGGCTACTTTCGAATAAAATATCACTCGACTAGAAAGGTATGATCCAAATTTCATTTGAGATATTGATAGTAATATAAATCTATTTTACTCAGGACTCAAGTCGCGATATCGAAGAGCATTAGCCTTTCATGAATTTAAAAGCTATGAGAAACTTTTCAGATGTGCCGAGAGGGTAGAAATGGAGTTTTTTTATTATAAGGTGTTCCAAGAGAGCTTGAAAAAGAAGAGGTCCAGTTGGAAGGAAAAGGGAAATAATTCATCAATGAATCCAATAGGTAATAAAATTAAATATTCATCTTGTGAGAAGTGTTGTAAAAAGCATCCTAGAGACTATGTATCAATGTTTGGAAAGTGATTCCAATTTGGTAAGACTGGTCACATTTCTTATAACTGTAATGAAGATGATCAAGCATGTAATGAAAAGCCAACTAGAGGATATTTTAGTTGCAATGATATTGGGAATTTGCCAATTTGTGTCCAAATTTGATTACCCAGGGTGAGAACTAGACAGATCAAAAGCATAAGGGTGGGGGAAAATATTTTTCTAGTACTATGGTTGATTTAGGACCTTCAAATGTAGTGGTATCGGGTACTTTGTTTGTTTTTTCAGATTATGCCAACGTGTTGTTTGATTTAGTATCTAAACATTCTTTTATTTATGATAAAATTTCTTGTGAATTGGGAATTCCATCTCAAGATATCCGTAATACCCCAATATTTTATGAGAAATAATCATTTTAATTTCTTTGATGTCTTGTGTTGTATGCTACACCAAAATTAGCTTGCGCTATACACAACACCAGGTATAGATTTTGATCAAGGTATAAATGAACTCTATTTTTATTATGTTATATGCAACACCAAATAAAGCTTTCATTACACGCATCCCTGACTTGGCTTGCATTACACGCAATAGTGACCTTCCTCGATAGCGTGTATTGTACACAATACTGAGTTTCACTAAACAACGATATATTATAATAATATTATTTTGAACTACCCATTATGAATAGTAGTGACTAAAATTTTAATTTTATGACATTATAATTCATCTTACACATTTTATATAACATGGTATGAGAACAAAATAAATTTTTCAGGTAAAATAAGTATTTTTTTAAAAATGCAGTTTTTCCGCCTTTTGATGGCCCACCCACTTTAAATCTTGTTTTGACACATTTATACATTCAATTTTATGAAATAAACTTATTCATTTCAATAAGGATATAAAAATTATCTTTGGATAATTTTTTAATAATTTTCTACTAGCTTTCATATTTTGATGAATAGTAAAAATACGCTAAATTTTAATTAAAAACAAAATTTTTCATCAAGATAATTTATATGGTTAAATTATAATATTTAATGGATTTAAAGTATAAAAAGATTATATTTTTACCATTTAATATAATTTAAGTCATTAGCATTAATTTTACACTGAATTCAGAGGTAAAAACATTTCAATCTTTTGCAACATTTTAACTTTTAAAACCCATTTTCTCAACATCGGGATTAATTTTCAATTAAATACTACCACTTATGTGTATTGAATTTGGAAAAATGGATTTCATATTTTAAATCATTAGGTCTAAATATTGCTAATAGGCTACTTTTATTTTTTAGACATTATGAATAGTAAATATGGTAAATTTTATTTACTATAGTTAAAGGTAAATCGGGTAATTAAGTACAAAAATAAGATTATAAAAATACTCTAACACCTACCAAAATTCTATTGGATGAATAAAAGTCGACCCATATCACCTAAGGGTCATAATAGATTCATTTCCTGGACTTTTGACCATGAAAAGGATATAATTATTATTAAAACCAAAGAAAGTTACAACATGTCACTCTCTTATATCTTATAAGTTTAATAATTTTTATTTAGTGATAAACCTCATAAAACATAGAATATAAATAGTCTACATAATTCTAATAAAATTTTCTACACCATTAGAATTTATTTATAATTTTTAGGTTTTAAATAATTATCATTAATGATGACACAATAGTGATGTAGAAATTATTTTATTGATTGAAATATCAAATAAGTGGTTTTAAAAATATTAAAATAAATACTATATGAACTAATTATTTTTATAAAAAATATAGATTAATATGGAATGTTAGGAGTATATTAATTTTCTTGTTTCAAATATATCCTTTATGTATATTTTATTTAAATTCAAATAAATGAATAGTGTTAAAATTGACACTATTGTTATTTTATAGAAATAACATATTATAAAATTGTTTACAAATCACAAAAATATTTAAAAATTATAAATTTAACATTATATGGTCTAAAATGTAATCAATTATCCAATTATTTAAAATCCCAAAAACATACGTAATTATTTATAACAATTTAAAATTTAGAATTTTATTACCACAAATAAAATTAAAAAAGATTAAATAAGGATAAATCAAGTTGATAAGGTTTAAAATAAATTACCAACATGTCTAACTCTTATTTGTTGATGATATTACAACCCTATATCATCAAAGATTTGGATTTGAGTCATTTTTTGAGGTTTTTAAGAGGGGTTTGAGTTTATTATATATAAATATTTTAGAGGTTTCCAAAAGTGCCCCTCTTCTTTCTTATAAAAGGGCACCTCCTCCCTCTCCTACTCACACCACTTTGAGCCTTAAAGCTCGTCCAACCCCTGATAATTTATATTCTCCACTTACCTAAAAGCATACTAAAGGTTCAGGTATTCTTAAAATACCAACTTTAGTGCCCTAAGAGTAGGTTTAGAGGTGGCGCATTAAAGAAGAGGCAAATATCCTTTACTAATTTTTTCAAATTTATTTATTCTTATAATTTCTATTCTTTATTAGCTTCATTATAAAGTAATATCACAAGTATAACTAATATACTGAAATTTTATTATAAATATGAAACAACCCTATTTCACCTTCTATCCATCCTATGGAAAATGAAATCACCACGCGTGCGTACGTACGGAGTACCATCTCCACACTATGATGTAATCTGATTTTCCACCACCACCTTACTTTGATGGGTATAATGGTGTAATAATATATATATTATTATTATAACATGATACTAATTCTGAGATATTATATCATCCACTTCGATTCCACTCAATAATTATGAGAATTGTATCATCGCTCATGCGTACGTACGGATTACCGTCTCCACGACACGATGAGATTCATTCTGTATGTTAACCATTCAAGAATGACTGTAAAGTATATATAATAAATAATCATGAAATATGTGAAATAATAATTATACTTGATTTATGTATATGTTATTTACTTCAATTAAATTTAAAAAGGAAACGAAAATAGCGTTCATGAGTCCGTACGGTCGACCGTCTCCATGAACGGTGTATTTCATTCCATTTATCGATCTATCATATATATTTATATGCTGAATATATATTATATATAAATAATGTTTTACATTATGGAATTATGTAAATCATGTTTTGAGTAATAATATCAAGAACAACAAGTCCAAACACCTACGATAAATGAAACAATTTTACCCAAAACGTTGCTTTAACATGGAATTGGCAAAAGAACGGGTAATATAAAGTCATAAGTGAATCATATATGATATCATAAATATTATTATGGTTCTATTAAAAGTTAATAATATGTTTAAACCCACTATAACTATTCTCAGACACATATAGAATAAATTGGACATAAAGTAAGGGATAATTTTTTAATCTCATTTTTATCTGGGATTGTTTATACGTAAGTATTTACTGGGGTTATATATTTCATCCATTTCCATGTTTTAGAGAAATGTTTTCATAAAGTATTTAATATTATTCCATGTATGTTTAAAGTAATGTTTACCCCTTTTTTACTTTTACTATGTATTATGGAAGGAATCTTTCTTTTGTTTACCATATGAGGTACTTTTTCACTTTTTTGAAAAAAGTACAAAAAGAATGTTTTTTTAACTTATACGGAGTGAATGGAATTTTACAGGTTCATAACGACTTATTTCAATGAATCTTCCTCTACAAAATTTCATGATTATTTTCAACAAAAATAATTTTCTTTTAAAATTGATTGTAATTTTCTGAAATGAAAATGATTTTGAAGAAGAAAGGATATTTTCCTCAAGAATTCATTTCAAGTATTTTATCAAAACTATTTTCCATCTAAGGTGACATCATTTAGTATGTTTACGTTTCAAGTATAATGACTCTATTATTTACAAGGTTTTGTTTTTCTTATGATGAAATGATATCCATTTGTTTTATATGAATTATGTTATGATGGGATGATTTTTATGAAACCCATATTATTCTTTGGGTTATGAAGAATGATTATGTTTATTTTGTGGCACATAAAATAATGATTTCATTATGAGATGGGTGGGACCTATATCTCCCTCCAATGCATTGGGTAAAGATTTATATCTCATGAGATAGACATGGATGGAACGGAAAGTAAATCTGGTTCAGTAATACAGAGCTGGAACGGTAACAAAACTCAGTTCAGTAATGGACTTTGTCCACTATGATGTTCTTGGCAGCAATGCGTTGGATATTATAGAAATCATATCATGTTCTTAATGGATTTTTACAATTAAATGTTTTATTCCCATGCTATATTATCAAGATTAATGTTCCTTTATGATCTATGCATTACGTACTACCAAGATTTATTTCACGACTCAAGATTTTAATGTTTAAACATTATGTTCATGTTTTTAAGTTCAATGTATATGGTTTGATTTATTTTCTACATTCTTACCCTTACTAAGAATTTGAGATCACCCTTTTTATGTTTTCTTTTCCAGAGGATATAAAGAAAGGTTTTAGGTAAGAAAAGAAAAGGGAAATATCTTTATGGGAGATGTTGAAGATCTTTCACTATGATTAAAAGATTGTGTTCCAAGATTCCAAAGGCACCAAAATATTACGGTCCTGGGATGTTTTTTTCATTATGTATTAAGTATTCTGTAAAAGTAATGTAATGTCCATGTATTTCAAGTTTGGGTCTCTATAGTTGGTATCAGAACAAAGGTTAAGTAAACCTTTAGAAACTAGGATGTGAAAACATTAGTGAGATCCCTAGAGATATTTCAATGGTATGTCTAGGGATGTCCCTAAGGTTAAGTATAAGTATAGGTTATATTCCTAGAATTACATTTACAATAGTAAACATAAACCTAAACTATTAGTTATTGAAGGTACTCCCCCTTTATTATGTTCTTTTCCTAGCATTATTTTTGCATTTCACACTATTCTTTTTGGGTTTTAGATGATGGCTGGAACCCGAAGGAACCGTGTTGATCAATGTAATGGACAACTCAATGATTGTCCTCCTAAACAAACCAATGTTGTGGGAGATGGGGTGAAAAATCTTATTTCTATACATACACAAGCTATGAATCATTCTGGGATGCCAAATGAGTAGATAAGGGAACAATATTCTATTGAGTCCTTCATGAGGCAACATCCTCCTTCTTTCAGTGGGTCTTCTGATCCAATTGTTGCTGAAAAATGGATCAGTACCATTGAAAAGATAATTTCCATACTTCCCTGTTCAGATCATGAAAAATTAATTCTGTATATTTCCCATATATAAGGTGAGGTAGACCAGTGGTGGTCTCTAATTAATAATACGTGGCACCAAGATGAAATTGAATCCATGGAATGGGATGAGTTCAAGAAATTATATTTCAATAATTAATTTCCTCGTATTCTTCAAACAAAGATAGAAAAGGAGTTACTTGAGCTTAAGCAAAAGGACGATGAATCTGTTGGTATAGATGAAGCGACTTTTACAAGGCTTTCAAGGTATGCATGTGGATTTATCATCCAACCTAAAAGTAAACTTGATTGGTTTTTCATTGGATTAAAACCAAGTCTTATAAAGGCATTATCTATAAGATACTTTAGTAGTTATGAAGAGATTGTGTGTTTTTCTAACAAGGTAGAATTGGAAGTTGGTGTTAAATATCCATCTCCTGGTTTTGACAAGAAATGAAATATGGAGTTCAAAGAACAATCTCAAAACTATGGTGAAAAGAAGAAAAATGTTTCGTTATGCTCAAAGTGTGGAAAACATCATGGTGTAGATTGTCTTAAAGGGACTAGAAAATGTTTTAAGTGTGAAAAATAAGGTCATCGAGCAGATGAGTGCCGAAGTAATGGGAAAAAGGTAGTTAATAATGTGAATGGAGAAAAGACTGCAGAGAACGCACCACCAACACCTCAATGCTATAAGTGTAGGGAAATGGGGCATCATGCTAACCAATGCCCTAATCCAATGGTTAATGATGATCGAAATCAACATCCTCTTATGAAAAACGACAAAGGGAAGTCACATGCGATCACTATTGGCGATGTTGAATATGACAACGAAGTGGTGGAATGATTAAGTGTTTATGTAACGAGATTCCAAAATAGTGTTATTGAATCTCATTTATAGTATCGTGGAATATTGGAATATCTATGTATTGGTTTGTTGTGGTTTTCAATAATTATATGGTATAGGTAACTATGAAAAGTGATTGAAATGTTTTTGGAAATCACCTAATATGTGCATAATGAAGGGATAAGGAGATAATGAAATGTTTGATAGTATTAATGAACTGATGATTGATATAAGGAAAAAGTGATATCATGGTTTAAGTATATAAAATTTTTGGGATTTTGTTATGTGGAAAGTGTTAACTTATGATAGTATTCAGTTTTTTACAAAGATTATATGGTAATTCATGTTTCAAGAGAATTAATGATTAAGGAATTCATATGTTTAGATTGTAACCAAAAAGAAATATCTTATTATATACGGGGGAAAAATGATGGTATTCACATGCTTGGTTGATGGCATTTATAGTAATCATTTTCTTTATAATATGAGCTTGGATAGAAGTATTTTGGATAAGCCTAAAGATTTTAAATGAATTATGTTGGACATAAGGTAATATTGTTTAAAGATAGAACCTTTTTTCGATATAATTTTTGGAATGTCATAATGGTGTATTTTTAGAAAAAGGAAAACTTGTAGGATGGGTGATGACCTGTTGCGTCGGACAAGGTAGCGGGAATCGAACCCACAACCGAAGTGTGAAAGGCCTTTATCACCTACCACTGGCCTACAGGAAGACCCTGGTTAGTTGAAACTTGTTTTATTAAGTGGTATGACAGATGAATTATAAGTCCATTTTTGGAACCATATACTATTAATATCACCATAAGACGGACTTATGTATATAACTTTTGCTAACCTAATGTTTGAGACAGATAGAATGACCTATCATTCTATCACATGATCTGATAACACTTCACAGAAGACAAATTCAACTTCATTTCTTTAAGTGATGAAGTTGAAATTGATCAAGGCACAAACAATAGTGAGATTGTACCAAAATTAAGTAATTATTTCTTTTAATTCAAAAATTATTCAACATTAGGGAAATGATCTTGAAAACCAAAAATGTTTTCCTAGTGCCCTCATATGTGATGAATTAGATGGTATCTTAGATCATCAAAAATTTATGGCTTTGTGATTGTTGGATTTTTCATAGCAATTTTCTCTACCACTTTTCATCAAAATATGATGGTTATATTTCTCTTTCATATCCATATTTTCACCTATAATCCCCTAGGTGGAAACCCAGTGCTGAGTTATTTGGGTGACCGTTATGTTTCTAACATTACTTTTTAAAATTAAGTTTTAGTATTACCTTTTACGACATGGGTTTCTAGGAAAGAAACTTTCATGTAGTAAATGATTTATAACCCTGATTAATTTTGAGGGCGAAATTCATTTTCAGGGGGTAGAATGTAACACCCCTATATTTTAGGAGAAATAATATTTTCAATTTCTTTGATGCCTTGTGTTGTACGCTACACCAAAATTAGCTTAAGCTATACACAACACCAAGTATTTATTTTGATCAATGTATAAATGAGATATATTTTTATTATTTTATATGAAACACCAAGTGAAGCTTGCACTACATGCTACCCTGACTTGGCGTGCATTATACGCAATTGTGATCTTCCTCGATAGCGTGTGTTGTACGCAATACAAGATTTTCTCTAAAAAACAATATATTGTTATAATATTATTATGAACTAGCCGTTATGAATAGTAGTAACTAAATTTTTAATTTTATGACATTATAATTCATCTTACACTTTTTATAGAACATGGTATGAGAACAAAATAATTTTTTTGGGTAAAATAAGTATTTTCCAAAAAAATGCAGTTTTGCCGCCTTTTGATGGAGAAACCAATTTAAATCTATTTTTTGACACGTTTATAAGTTCAATTTGACAAAAAAAACTTTTTCATTTCAATAAGGATATATAAATTAACTTTGGATAATTTTTTAATTTTTTCTGTTAACTTTCATATTTTGATGAATAGTGGAAATACCCTAAATGTTAATTAAAAACAATTTAATTCATATAGATACTTTATATGGTTAAATTATAATATTAAATGGTTTTAAAGTATTAATAGAATATATTTTTACAATTTAATATAATTTAAGTAATTAGCATTAATTTTACATTGAATTCATAAGTAAAAACATTTCATTCTTTTGCAACATTTTAACTTTTAAAACCCATTTTCTCAATCGCGGGATTAATTTTAAATTAAATACTACCACTTATATGTTTTGAATTTTGAAAAATGGACTCCATATTTGGAATCAGTAGGTCCAAATAATTTTAATAGGCTACGTTAATTTTTTAGATATTATGAACAGTAACTTTTGTAAATTTTATTTACTATAGTTAAAGGTAAATCGGGTAATTAAGTGTAAAAATAAGATTATAAAATTATTGTAACACATGCCAAAATTCTATTGGATGAATAAAAGTAGAATCATATCATTTATGGGTTATAATAGATTAATTTCATGGACTTTTGACTATAAAAATGATATAATTATTATTAAAACCAAAGAAAGTGACAACATGTCACTCTCTTATATATTATAAGTGTAACAATTTTAATTTAGTGATAAACCTAATAAATTTTAGAATATAAATAGTCTCCAAAAAGATATTAAAATTATATATATCATGATAATTTATTAATATTTTTTAGTTATTAAATAATCATCATTAACGATGACACAATAGTGATGTAGATAGTTTTTTATTGATTGAAATATCAAGCAAATGGTTTTAAAAATGATAAAATAAATATTATATGAACTAATTAATGTTATACACAAACTTTTTAAAATAATATGACATGTTAAGAGTCTATTAAATTTTTTTTTTCAAATATATCCTCTGTGTGGATTTTATTTAAATTAAAATAATTGAATACTGTCAAAATTGACACTATTGTTATTTTATAAAAATAACATATTATAAAATTGTTTAAAAAACACAAAAATCTTTAAAAATTATAAATTTAAATTGAAATAATCTAAAATTACATAAAGTATCCAATTATAAACAATTAACAACACACAATTAATTATTTATACTAATTTAAAATTTAGAATATTATTACCACAAATAAAAATAAATAGATTAAATAAGGATGAATCACGTTGATATGGTTTAAAATAAATTACCAACATGTATAAATCTTATTGGTTGAGGATATTAAAACCATATACCATATAATATTAGTATTTTAGTAATTTTTTGGGGGTTTTTAAGAGGGGTTTGAATTTATTATAAATTAATATTTTAGAGGTTCGCAAAAGTGCCCCTCTTCTCTCTTATAAAAGGGCACCTCCTCCCGCTCCTACTCACACCACATTGAGCATTCAATCTCATCCAAACCCTAAAAATTTATCTTCTAAACTTCCCTAAATACATACTAGAGGTCTTTTTATTCTTCCAAGACCAACTTTAGTGCCCTAAGAGTTGGTTTAGAAGAGGCACATCGAAGAAGAGGTAATATCTTTTATCGATTCATTCAAATTTATTTATTCTTCTACTTCATCTTCATTATTTTTTTCATTATAAAGTAATAACATTAGTATCAATAATATACTTATATGCTATTATAAATATGAAACAACCCCATTTCACCTTCTATACATCCTACGAAAAAAGAAATCACTGCACATGTGTAAGAACGGAATAACGTCTCTACACTGTGGTGTAATCTGTTTTTCCACCACCACCTTACATGGATAGTTATAATGGTGTAATTAATAACTATATATTATTATTATAACATGATAATAATTATTAGATATTATATCATCAACTTAAATTACATTTAAAAATTATTAGAACGATATCATCGCTTGTGCGTACATACGGATTACCGTCTCAACGACGCGATAAGATTCATTCCCTATGTTAACCATTCAAGAACGACTATAATGTATATATAATATATAATCAGTAATAATGTGACATAATAATGATACAGGATTTATGTATATGTTATTTACATACTTCAATTAAATTTAATAAGGAAAATAAAATAGCGTTCATGCCTACGTACGGCCTACCGTCTACATTAACGGTGTATTTCATTCGATTTATTGATCTATCATATATATTTATATGATGAATATATATTATATATAAATCATGTTTTACATTATTTAATTAATTAAATCAGGTTATAAGTAATATAATCATGAACAACAAGTCCAAACACGTACGATAAATGAAATGATTTTAACCAAAATGTTGCGTTAACATGGAATTGACAAAAGAACGTGTAATATAAAGTCATAAGTGAATAATAAATGATATCATAAATATTATTATGGTTCTTTTACAAGTTAATAATATGTTTAAATCAACTATACAGGAGTCTCGGACACATATGGGAGAAATTGGACATAAGGTAAGGGATAATTTTGGAATCTCATTTTTATTTGAGATTGTTTATACGTAGGTATTTACTGGGGTTATATTTATCATCCATTTCCTTGTTTTAGAGGTATGTTCTCATAAACTATTTAATATTATTACATGGTTTTTAAAGTCATGTTTACCCCTTCTTGAGTTTTACTATGTACTATGGAAGGAATCTTTCTTTTGTTTATCATAGGATGTACTTTCTTACTTATTTGCAAAAGGAAAAAAAGAATGTTTTTTAACTTATACGGTGTGAATGGATTTTTACGATTTTATAACGACTTATTTTAATGATGATTCCTCTAAAAAATTTCATGATTATTTTCAAAAAAATAAATTTCTTTTAAAATTTCATGGCATTTTTTGAAATGAAAATTATTTTGAAGAAGAAAGGATATTTTTCTCAAGAATTAATTTCAAGTGTTTTATCAATACTATTTTCCATCTAAGAAGACATTATTTAGTATGTTTATGTTTCTAGTATAATGTATCTATTATTTACATGGTTTGATTTTTCTTATCATGAAATGCAACCCATTTGTTTTATATGGATTATGTTATGATGGGATGATGTTTATGAAACCCATATTATTCTTTGGGTTATGATGAATGATTATGTTTATTTTGTGGCACATGAAAGAATGATTTTATTATGAGATGGGTGGGACCTGTATCTCCATCTAATGCATTGGGTAAAGATTTATATCTCATGAGATAGACATGGATGGAATGGAAAGTTAATCTGGTTATGTAATACAGGGTTGGAACGACAAGTAAACCCTATTCAGTAATGGGATTTGTCCAATATGATGGACTTGGTAGAAATGCCTTTGATACTATGGAAATAATATCATGTGATTAATGGTTTTCCACAATTACATGTTTTATTCCTATTCTATTTTATCAGGATTGATCTTCCTTTATGATCTATGCCTTACGTACCGCCAAGATTTATTTCACAACACAAGATTTTAATGTCAAAACATTATGTTCATGTTTTTAAGTTCAAATGTATATAGTTTGTTTTATTTTCTCCATGTTTACCCATACTGAGAATTTGAGCTCACCCTTTTTATGTTTTCTTTTCCCCAGGATATAAAGAAAGGTTTTAGGTAACAAAAAAAGGGGAAAGATCATTATGGGAGATGTTGATGATCTTTCACCATGATTAGAAGATTGTGTTCCAAGATTCCAAAGACACTAAACTATTACGATCCTTAGATGTATTTTTTTATGTATTACATATTCCAAAAAATAAATTTAATGTCCATTTACATCTTTTTTGGGTCTCTACAATATGAATCCTGAATTTATGGTAAAAAACAGAGAGGAAATGTTGAGACAAAAAGAAATTATATGAACTTTCTTCTCCTTGTGTGTGTAAAGAATCTACATGAAAACCTTATTGTTTTACCTCTAGTAGTGTTTGATTTTATTTTGGGTGTGGATTGTCTTTATGTTTATCATGGTAAGATTGACTATACAGCTAAAAGGTATCTTTTCAGAAATAATTATATTTTGTGTACAAGCATGAACCATTACTTTTGATAACATATCAGGAAGCTGAGAAACTAATAAAAGATTGAAATGAATTTTACCTTTAAAATATTATTGAAAACAAAGGATATTTTCATATTAATTATGTGATAGTGGTAAGATAATATCTTGATGTTTTTCCTGAAGATTTTCCTAGTATAATACCAGATCAGGAAGTTGGATTTACAATTGACTTAGTTCCTGATGCTAATCCAATTTCAAAACTTCCAAATTGAATGGCTTAAATCGAACTTTTAGAGTTAAAGAAGAAATTGTAGGATTTGTTAGATAAAGTTCTCATTTGACCGAGCACATCACCATGGGGTTCTTCTGTCTTGTTTTTTAAAAACAAAGATGGTTCATTGAGACTTTTCATTGGTTATAGTGCATTTAATAATATCATTGTTAAGAAAAAGTAATATTTTTCTCATATCGATGATTTTTTTGATCAGATCCATGAAGCTCAGTATTTTTCAAGGATTCACTTGAGGTCGGGGTACCATTAGTTGAAAGTAATGAAAAAAGACATTCTAAAGACAATGTTTTGTACTAGATATATCTATTATTAATTTTTAGTTGTGATTTTTTGGTTAACCAATGCACCTATTGTATTGATAGATTTTATCAATAAAATTTTTCGTGAGTTCTTGGATAAGCTTTTGGTTGTGTTTATGGATGATATTTTGGTATATTCTAAAATTAAATGGATCATGGAAGTCATTTGAGGGTCATCTTGAAAATATTGAAGAAAATAAATTGTATTAAAGTTCAGAAAGTGTGATTTTTGGTTACAAAAAACTTCATTACTTAGTCACATTATTTCAAAAAATGGCATAAATATTGATCCTTCTCAAACAAAATTTGTTGAAGAATGGCCAATACCTACGAATTTAACCTAGATTTGTAGTTTTCTTGGTTATGTAGGATATTACAGAAGGTTTGTTGATAATTTTTCATGGTTATCTAGACCACTAAATATGTTATTTCGAAAAGGTGCTAAACTTTTATGGACAAAATAATGTGATGATTGTTTTAAAAAATTTTAAAAAAAGATAAGTGAATGATCCAGTTTTGGCACAACCTTTCATAAATGTTGAGTTTTTTATCTATAGTGATGCTCCATTGAAAAGAATTGGATGTGACCTTATACAAAATGATCAGGTAATTTATTATGCTTCACATCAGTTGAAACCTCATGAGTTATATTACCCTACACATTATTTGGAGTTAGCTACTATTGTTTTTTCCTTCAAAATTTAGAGGCATCATCTGTATAGATTAAAATGTGAAATATATACTGACCAAAAAATTTTTAAGTATATATTCACTCAAAAATAATTGAACATGAGGTAGAGAAGATAACTGAAATTAATTAAGGATTATGATTGCACGATTAATTAATATCCAATAAAGGAAAATAAATTGGTGGATGATTTGAGTTGGAAAAGTAATTCTATATTAAACATGTTATATTTGGAATAAGTTCACTTGATTAACAATTTGATTAACTATGGCATAGAAGATCTTGGTGTAGAAAAATCTTCTATTTTTCTTCAGGTAGAAGGGAAATCACCTCTATCAGATAAAATTAAGAAACTGTAGAAGGAAGACAGTGAGTTGCAGAAAAAGGTAGAATTGGTTTAGAAGGGCATGTTACCTGCGTTTAATGTTAATAGATTCCGTGTTTTGAGGTTTGTTAAGAGATTATGTGTACTTTTTGATTCACAGTTGAATAAAGAGTTGTTATGTGAAGCTCATAGTTTTTTGTTTTCAGTTCATCCTGGAAATACTAAGATGTATAAATATCTTCAGAAGTATTACTTGTGGGATGGAATTTAAAGAGATATTTCTAACTTTACTGTGATTTGATTGGACTTGCCAACATGTTAAAGCCGAGCGACAATTACTGAAAGGAATAATTCAGCCTTTTCTGGTGCCAGAGTGGAAATGGGGAACTGTGTCCCGGAATTTGTCCATGGGATTACCAAATACTTCTCTAGGTAATAATGTAATTTGGGATATTGTTGATCGATTGACTAAATCTGCTCATTTCTTTCCTATTCGAGATACTTTGTCCGTAGATAAACTTTCTCGGTTGTATGTTAAAGAGATATTTATGTTGCATAGAGTTACCATCTCCATTGTATCTGATTGTGATCCCAGGTTTACTTATAATATTTGGAAAGGCCTTCAGAAGTCATTGGGTAGTGAATTAGATTTTAGTATGATTTTTCATCCACAATCAGATGGGCAGTCAGAACAAACAATTCAGACATTGGAAGACATGTGACATGATTTATCAATGGATTACCAAGTAAGTTGGGACCAACATATTTCTTTAGTTGAATTTTCTTATAATAATAGTTTTCATTCCAGTATACAGATGGAACCATTTTAAGTCATTATATGGAAAGCGGGGTCGAACTCCATCTGTTTTGCATAAAGTAGGTGAATGGAAGATGATGGGACTAGAATTGGTATAAGAGATGGAAAAAAATGTTCAATTGATTTAGAATCACATGAGAATAGCTCAGATAAGGAAGAAAAGTTATAAAGATAACTGGAGGAAGGATCTTTATTTCTAGTTAGGTGATCATGTGTTTCTCAAAGTTTCTATATGGAAAAGTGTGATGCATTTTGGTAAGAATGGAATGTTGAGTCCAAGGTTCATTGGACCCTATGAAATCCTGAACAAAGTTGTATCAGTTTCCAAAATAGTGGATTTAACTCCATTTTAATCCCAGGTACACATTGTTTTTCATGTTTCAATGCAGAGAATGTATATGCCAGATCCATCTCAAGTTTTGTGTCCAAAGGTAGTTCAGTTGGAAGAAAATCTCTCTTATAAGGAGCAACCAATCCATATTCTTCACAGAAGAGAGCATGTGTTGCAGAATAAGTTAATTCATCAGGTAAATGTATTTTTTTTAAAAACATATGTTTAAAGAGGCAAAGTGGGAATCTGAAAATTATATGTTGGATAAATACCCCCATTTATTTGATAAGTGAATAAAATTGCGAGGACATACTTTCCAAAAGGGATGAAGGATATAACATCACAGGTAAATAAAGGATATAATATTTTCATATTTATTAATATTTATGAGTTAAATATTGATTTTAATTTAAAAGAGATTCTATGTTTTATGGCTTACTTGACAAACAACAATAGGTTTCTTCTAAGTCTTATGTTACACACAATGGTGAGTCATAGTGAAAAATAATAATATAATATTGTTTTAAATGGTAGTTAACACCTAGCCATTGTATTGGTAGGAATGAACATAACTAACTAAAATATTATTATACATGTTTATTAAAGGACTTTACCTTTATCCAATAAAATTAAATGTCTTAAAATGTGAATGAATCCAATTTTAAGCAAAAATACTCTAATATTCTTTAAAAGGTCAATTTACCGCCTTTTGATAGTGAACCCTTCTTCAATATAGGTTTTGTCACTTTTGTATGTTTTATTTGAAAAAATAAAATTCTTATTTAGAATCAAGACATCAAAATTGACTTTGGAAGAAATTTTGGTATTTCTCTAATAATGTTCATTTTTAATGAATAGTGAAATACACTGCATTTTAATTCAAGACTACCTTTTAATATAATTTATTTATATGGTTATATTATCTTTTTAATAATTTTTAAAGTGTAATTAGATTATATTTTTACCATTTAATCCAATTTTGGACATTTTAAGTAATTTCACTTTAAAATTTGACATAAACAATTGTCAATCTTTTGATAGTTATTATTTCTTAAAAACATGCTTTTTGGTTTTGACAATGGAAATTAATTTTAAATTAATTTCTTAAACATATGTGGTTTGAATTTGAAAAAATGGATTCAATATTTTTAATCAAGATTTCTAAATTTTGTAAATAGGTAACTATTATTTTTAGACATTATGAATAGTAACTTTAATAAATATTTTATTTACCATGGTTGAAAGGTAAATTTGGTAAATAAGGGTAAAAAAATTATAATTATAATAAATTACCCTAAAACATGTCCTAATCCTATTGTCTAATACATTTTAGATCATTGGCTTCCTTGTGTCGATTTTGGCAACCCATGGAGCCACTTGTAAGTGAAAATGACACTTTATAATAATTAATTTAAAGTTAAGGAAAATATAACATAAACATATTAAAATTATTAAAAAAATTATATTGGGTTATATAAGTGATATTTTCGAATATATATAGTCATTAGAAAGCTATTTCTATTTCCTATATCATACTGTTTTATATATAAATTTTAGATATTAAATAAATTTATTTATTTTAGATACAATGATGATGTAATGAATTCCTCATTAATTAATGTTTTAAATAAATGAGAATATAAATATTAAAATAAATTTATATTGAAACATTATATGCCATAAAAGAATTTTATGGATGATTATATGTTATTATATTTTTATTAATATAGTTTTTTAGAAATAATCATATTGTTATAGGTTTTTTAAAAGTCTTGATATGAATAGTTTATAAATTGACATAAATGAGTTTTTAACATAAATATTATTGTATTAAATGATAAAATAGTCTTAAAAATCTATTATTAGGCCAAATGAAATATATAATGTTAAAAATGTCTTTAATGATCCATTTTGGGTTTCTTAGAATTTTATATAAATATATTAACCATATAGTACGAATATACAAGAGGACATGGTAAAAGATAAGTTATTTAAATAAATGTTAAAGCTAAAAGATAAGGTTGATTTTATGCCCTAAACCTATCTAAAACAAATTATATAGTATTATTCCAAACAATACTCACCTTATATTAGAATTAAATGAAATCGGGATCTTTTGAAATTGAAATTCAGTTTATAATAAAACAATATTTTTAATCTTTCTTAAATGGCCCCACCTCCCCCTTATAAAAATCCATCACCTATAACCATTACTCAAACCTCTTAATACCTCTTGTATCATCCCAAATCTACCCATATATAATCCCAACATCCTCATCTTCCACCTAGAAGCCTTAACTTAGACATAATTCACTTCAAGAAATCTTTTTGGTTCAATCCAAAGGGAGTTAATCTACTTAAAGGTAACATCTTCCCTCAAGTTCTCTTCTTTTATTTTACTTCTTCACTACCTATGATCTTTTTATTAATTTTTTATTTAAAAAACCATAATATAATAATTTTTTTATGTGAATTATTCTAAGAAAACTTACAAAAACCTCCATATAATGGATATGAACATATTGTTTCTGTGGACGGTGAACTACTGCCTCACAAAATTATGATTGTTCAATTATCCTCTACCACCTCTTATGGTGGCCATTAAGATGGAACTGTATTTATATGTGATATATATTATATTTTTATTGTCTTTGTGATTCTTTATTTTTCATTTATATCATGATTTTATGGTTTCCATAATGTGTAAATATGATAATTTCATTTGAGGAAGTGAGGACTACCGCCCCCTCAAAGTGATATGACTCATTCATGCCATACATGCAATGTATAAATTATGGTGTTAATGAGCTTATATAATGTATATAAAATATTATATTATAATGGAATAATAATAAAACCATCTACCATTTTGTTTTCATTCCTTTAAAAATGAAAAAAATGAAATGAAAGTAACGTTCATGCGTACGAACAACTAACCGTCTCCATGAACAATGCATTTCATTTTTTAAAATATAAATGATATGGACGATTATAAATACATATATAATGGATATATATGATATATATGATATCTAAATCATGAATATCATCCGATAGATAATTGAATTTTGACCACATGGACAATTGGTAATTATTACAAGTTCATTTTTGACTCAAGTTCCGAACGTTTACAAAATGCACAATATGAACTCAAATAATTAACTAATTATTATAGAAAGGTAATAAGTGAAATAACATGAATAAAAAACTTGAAAAATTTTCATAAGAAAGTATAAATTAACTTAAGTTCATTATTTAGGAAGTTAAATAATGAATGAGTCAAGTCGGACACGAGGTAAGGGACTTTGTCTTAATATTCCTTAATTGAGGAATGTTTTGATAATATACTCATCCTTCTTTTATACAGTGTATAATAAACCCCATTTGTCTTTTAATTTCATTCAAAGGGAATCATTTTTATATTAATTGTTTTACTAAATGACAAAATAATTTTTTTTAACTTTTGTAGTGATAATGACCTCTCCACCGCCGTAATCATTATTTGGCTTCCTCTATAAGCCTCAATGTTTTTTAAAAATGAAAAAGAACCCAATTATTCTATTTTTTGGGTGTTTTGGTATTGAAAATTGATTTTTAAATAGATTTATTATTTAAATAGCTTAAAATTATTTCTTGTGATTCAAAATGAAATTTTATTAGTGAAATGTTTATATTTGTAATATTTTAGGTGTTATGATTTTATAATGGTACTGGGACATTTGACAGGTGGTTACGTGATAAACCAAATGATGTGTGGTGCCATAATAAACTAGGATGGGTGGTTAATTTATAACCTCCAATGCATAGGGTATGGAAGTCTGTCATATGGAAATTCCATTTAGATATATTTATGGAAGTCAATCGTATGGTTATTCCATTTAAGAATGTTTATGTCACAAGTTACCTTTATATGTTATGTGGGATTTCTATGGGTTTTATGGTAATATTTTGGTTACAAAAGGGTAAGAAATTATATTTTATTCAGTGAAGAGTATTTACTACTTCATAAAGTTGAAAATTATTACTTATGATAAAGTATTCATGGTTTATTTTTTGTTTTGAAAGACTGACAGTTTTTCTACTTTTGTATCCCTTACTCTTCTTTTTAGGCTCATCCCAAGTTTTTGAAATGTTTATCATAGAACATAAAGTATAATAGGGTCAAGGATGTGATCAAAGAAATTCTTTATGATTAAAATATGGAACTAATCTTGTTTCTTTTCTTTTAAGAGTATATATTTTATGAAAAAATGGATACTGAGTAGAAGTGTCTACATTTAATAGTCAAATATTTATGTATATGTTATGAACTATTTCTCTAAAGCTCTAAACCTGAAAAGATAATCAATGTGAATTATTAACATAATTCAAGATTAGGTAATTTTTAAGGCTGGGGAATTATAGAAGGAGGCTGTATGGTTTGGACCAACCATGCACCACCTCCCATCTCTCCAAAATAGGGAACATATTTTCCCAGGGCAGTCCATATGGTTTTACCTAACAGTGCTCCAACTGTGCATTGCCCCATGGGCTTCCAAAAAATTTCCATCTTCACTCGAAACAACCCCATATAAAAACCCTAGCATAGTGTTAACAAAATAAGGGTAAAAATGTACCTAAAATGGGCATGATACATCTCTAGAAAGGTCTTGATCTTACAATCAAACTACATTATAATAGATCTTTGTCAAGACGTGCTCCCATGAATCTCTATGATTTTGAGGTAAAATGGTCAGGACATAGAGCCCATATATTTTCTTCCCTATACCATGTTTCCACTAGAATAAGATCATGTTTACACAACACTCAAACTATTGGATTGGTCATTCCCTACAACACTTTCTCAAAAAAAATCATAACATGAATTGGATGCTCCTCAAAGAATGTAACAGCCTCAAGCTCAACACCATTGACATCGATCACATGAGATGGGTTGGGGTGATAAATCCAAAGCTTTGACACAGTTTGCAGAGAACTATAAATTAGTGGTAGAGACAATCAATATTCCACTAACTCAATTATATCCACAATATCAAAAGTTATGATAAACCTGGGTGCCAACTTTTCATATCTCGGAATTCTTTGGAGACCCAATCTGGGAGACACCCAAAGGAACACATGATCACCCACTATTATCTCAAGGGTTCATTGTTTTCGATCATCATATGAATTCTTCCTTCTCTGAGCTGTATCTATATATTTCTGAATTAGTTGAACCTACTATCATGTCTCCAATATGTGAGTTAGTCCCAAAAATATTGACACACCTGCCTCCATACAACATAGAGGTGATCTACATATCCTACTATAAAGAGCCTCATATGGATCCATCTGAATAGTTTCATGGTAACTATTGTTATAGGTGAACTCAATGAGTTCTAGGTGCTTCTCCTAAGACCCACAAAATTATATGAAAAAATTCCCATAGAATATTCTTCAAGACATATATAGTACATTCTAACTACCCATCTATCTGTGGGTGAAAATATGTACTCATAAATACTAGCATAAAAAGAACCTTATATAATAATTTACAAAATTGTGAAGTGAAATGTGATTCATATTTTTTAACTATGCTTCAAGGCACCCCATGCAGATGTACTATCTCCCAAATATACATTTACCCCAACCGATCCACTGAGAAAATCTCTCAGGTATGCAAGAAATGGGATAATTTTGTCAATTGGTACATAATAACCCATATACCTTTATTCTTCTGAGGCATCCTCAAAAGACCCACCATGACATAAATGGTAACATCATTCAATTTCCAATCTATAATGGTAAATGACTATAGTAAACCACCAGGTCATTGATGCTCAACCTTCACCTACTAATAGGTGTAGTTTCATGTCATGAAACCTCCAATCTCATTTTTAATTCTTAGCCACCAATACCATCAAGGTAGTCCACTGTACATTTTATTCATACTAGGATGCACCACAAACTTTGAGGAATGAAAATCACACATCATCTCCTCTCACTTACTCATAGGTACAACAACATGTTTATGAACATAAATGATCTCATTTTCATCTATAGTCTAATCGGGTCTTAACTCTCCACCTTCAAAGCTTTCCCTCAAGGCCAAATACTATGGATCCTTATAATACCTCTCTAGGATCCAATTCATGGGTGAAGAATTGAAAAGTACTAATATAAATATCATCTGCTCCTAGACCCCTATACCATAATATTCCTCTTGTCTAGTAAGGTCATCATCTTCCACTCAAAACTGGACTACTGAACTACCTGAGTTTGTGACTTTCTGCTCAAAGCATCAACAACACTGTTTCCCTTCTTGATCATATATGCTAGATCAAAATAAAAATATTTTATATATTAAACTCATCTCTACTTCTAGATATTTAAATCTCATTGAAAAAATATATACTTTAAACTCTTATGTTCGGTATACACAATAAAATTTTCACCCAAAAGACAATGCCACCAACAGGTAAAGAAATAAACCAATATAACAAACTCAAGATCATGCATAGGGTGACTATATTCATGGGACCTCCAAATTCATTACCCATACTCCATAAATTTATCCCCCTACATCTAAACTACTCCCATTCTAATCATAGACTCATCAAAAAAATGGTATACTCTTCACCCATCTTGGTAGAAAAAAAATTGTGTGGTATTAAAATGCTTCTCTAAATCATGGAAAGCATTCCCACATTCACCAGACCATTCAAACATAAATCCATTCTTGGTAAATACTGAAAGTGGTGTCTCCAAGTGGGAAAAGTTTTGGATGAACATCCGATAATAACCCACTAAACCCAAAAAGATTATATATCAAAACAATTATTTGTATTCTCACAAGAAACTGCTACCTACATCTTCTATGGGTCCACTGACACACCTTCTTTGAAGATGGTGTGACCTAATAAATGTATCTAATCAATCCAATATTGAAAATTTGATAGAATGGTGAATAGCTGATGATATCTTAGTGTACTAAGGATGACGTCAGGATGTTCGGAATAATCTTCATGAGTCTTGGAGTAAGCCAATATGTAATAAAAAACTATAAACCGATCCAGGTACAGGTTGAATATTCTATATATCAATCCCACAAACACAACCTGAGCATTCATCAACCCAAATTGAATCATGATGAACTCATATAGGCCATACCTACTTATGGAAGAATAATATGGCATAACAAGATGTTTAAATATCAAATAATTATACCTTGATCTCATGTAATACTTATAGAAACACAAGATCCTATCAATTGATCAAAGAGATCATCGATGAGAGGAGGAGGATACTAGTTCTTCACTATCATATGGCTCATCTTTAAGTAATCCAAAAATAAATGCAGCAACCAATTATCCTTATTAGCAAACAAAACTAGAGAACCCCAAGGCAACATACTCAGATAGATAAAAACCTTATCCATAAAATCTTCTAGATGAGTCTTTAGTTCTCAAAGCTCTGTGGGTGTCATTATAAAAGGTGGAATATAAGCTAGCTTAGCTCTAGATATGGTGTCAGTTTTATACTCAACATATCTCTATGGTAGATGCCCTGAGAAGTATTTGGGAAAAACATCCTAGAACTGGTCCACCAAGGGTGGAAAGACATCATTCTTCACACCCCATCATTTATCAAAAGGCTTGTAACTTGAGTGGTGATCTCCCCGAGTTGTTGATGAACTATCTTGGCATGACATACCTAGAAATCCCACTCTCCATAAAGAGCATAAAAGTTACCATCATGAGGCATAAATGGCATTTTCCTTTGATAAAAATAGATATGGTATCAGTAAGATACTATACAGTCCATAACAAAATCCAAGTCAAAGACAAAAAATTTATGTATCCAAAGATCTCAAAAGAAATGATACTTACCATCCTCTATAGAACACCACTTACATAAACAGATGTCCCACGACCATTCTACTAATGATGTTTCAATCACCACAAATAACTAAAAAATTTCACCTTTAAAATCAAGACATTCTCAAGTTGTGTAGATAGAAAAGAACGAGAGACTCCAGTATCAAATTTGGCACTAGAATAATAGAAGCTACAAGAATATTACCTATGACTATCGATATTCTATCCTCACTATACATAAGTGTAGGCCAAACTCCATGCGACTGTCATGTCCCAATACCTTGTGCGACAGTCTAAGTCCCCTGTGTTGTACTACTCTTCTAATATGGGTGCTATTTTATAGAATTACCAGGTCCACCACCTCGAACTTCACAATCATAAGAAATCCAACTTCATGACTATTTTGGGTTAGAATTCCCCCTTCTAGTACTCTAAATTAGCCTAGATCCTCCATTATTTTCCATCAGTTGAGGGTTTTTTCAATGCCTATAAAAGTGGCCCATCTTTCCACATTCTCAACCCATTTATCAATCATTTCCATAAATCATGATTCAACAAATTTCCATTATTTAAATTATAAACCTTTATCACATTATAATTTAGTCAAACATTCATAATTTATATTCCATTATTTCAATCATATTGGAACACCCCATGTGTTTCCCTTAATTTCATAATCCAGTTAACAAATCAATTTCAAAATACCAATATCCCACAATTATATAATATAAGGTAAATAGTAAACTAATTAACCCAATTGAAGATTCAATTTCGTAATAAGGAAATTTCAATTTCATAATCACATACACATAATTTTAATCAAGAATATAGGAATTTTAAAATTAAACCACCAAATTTAAGGTTGTTGATGAATGTTTACCCAACCAAAATCCCTATTTGATGCAGAATGATGGAAATCAAAATGGAACATATGATCTTGGACCAATACCTAAGATCAAGATATAATGGGACAAGATCCATTAAAACCTAGATATATACTAATACAAACAGATGAACAAAATCATTTCGATTTATCAAGAAAGAGAGACATGAGAGAGAGAAAACCAAATGTGGAAGAAAATATATATTATAGAGGAGATAATCCTTCCATCAGATCTTTAATTCATCATCAAAGGGGTTTCAAGAGACTTGGAATCCTTCATGGAGGATAAAAAACTGATGGACTTTTCTTATGGATGAACCACAGTGATTTGGGAAAAAAACGTTGGATTTGAGAATTTTAAATAAATTTTCAAGGATTAAAAACCAATGTTCATAGTTTCTTGGGTCAAGGCACATAGTTTTATAAATTTTTCACCTCTACTTAGGGTTCACATAGTTTCTCATATGTGGAAAATGGTTTGAAAAATCATGCACCAACCGTATGTCACCTCCAATCTCTCAAAAATAGGCTACATAGTTTCCTAGGGAAAGATGCATGGTTTCCCTAATTGTGTGTCAACTGTTCATAACCACATGGTCTTCTAAATTTCTCCAAATTTACTAAAAACAATCCAATATAAAAATCCTACCAAGGTATAACCAAAACATGGGTAAAAGAGTACCTAAAAGTGACCAAGAGACAACTCCATAATGGTCAGGATCTTAAGTAACCTAGTCGTTATTCTTGAATATATGAATAGGAACAACCATATTTTAAAAATTATGTAAATTTTTTTATATTAATAAAATATATTGACATTTAGTACTTAGTATTAATCAAAATCCTTATATTCTTTAAAATACATTTTTTTCAAAAAAATGATCTTAATTTCCCTTTGAGAAAAAATCATAAAATTAATTTTTGCCCAATGGTATAAAATTTATTTTCAAAACAATGAACATATATTTTTAAATAAAAATGGAAAAATAATCTAAGAATAATTTTTTTGGAATTTTTTGAATAGGTTAATTTTTCAATGACTATTGTAAAATACAACTTTTTATTGAAAAATTTCTTTTCATTTAAATCATTTACAAAATTATTTTTTATTGAAAAATGTTTTAAAATTAAAATTATTATATTTATATGATTATTAATATATTCTAGTGAATTATAATTAATTTCATGTATAATTACGATATAGAATCTTTTTATACTTATAAAAAAATTCTTTGTAAAATAGTTTTTTCGTCGACTCTACATGTTTTATTTTAAATTAAATTCTACCACTCCTATGAATTTAATTTGAAAAAATGGATTATATATTTTTAATAATCATAATTAATATTATGTAATAATTACAACTTAATTTTTTTATAATTAATAGTAAAAATAAAAAAATCACTACAATTATGGTTAAAATGAGTTTCTCTAGGTGTTAAACTAAACAGCTAAGGGTTAATATGACCTAGAAACTTGTAAAATTCACATTTTATGGACATATTTTGACATTATATAATCTGTGGTTATATAATGAGCCATTTTTATCCTTTTTTAATTTTTAAATTTGTTTATAATTTATTCTCTCAAAAAAATGCAAGTGTGTCCTCTCCCCATTAATAAAGGGGAACCCACTCTCCTCTCATCTCCACTCTTAGAAAGCCTTTTGATTTGGCCAATAACTACCTAGATATCTTCCTTAATTACCTATAAACTTCCTGTAAGACTTATATTTATTATTGAACCCTCCTAACATTGATTTTGTTTCTAACCTAACGAGGTATTTTGTAGAAGAGGTATTATTCATAACCGATCATTTTAGTTACATTTCGTCTTCCACATTCTTCAAATATTATTCAAATATTATAATATAATAAATTATTTATATTAAATATAATTATATTTTTTATACTAAATTCATAACTTATATGAATCTCCTCTTCTATAAAATGGGAAACAAAACTGTTGATCGTGGGTACAATGTACTACCACGTCGCGAACCGATGTATTTTTTTCCATCACCGCCTCTCACAGATAGATATAACGATATATTTAAATATTTTTATATTATTTTTAAGAAATATTTATAATTATTTAATTGTAATACCACATATACATATTTATATTTCAATCCATCAAAAAATGATAATTTCGCTCGTGCGTACGTGTGAACCACCGCCTACATGACGCGATGTGAAATAATTCTCAACTATTTTTTACATGGATGGTAATAAGGAAATGTTTAATGAATATATATGATATAAAGGAAATAAAAATGATTCTATAAAGATTATATATTATTTATATTTCTTTTATTTCATCTTTCAATAAAATGGAAATAGGGCTCATGCGTGTGTACGGTCAACCGTCTCCATGAATGGTGTATTTTTTCAATATCTCTAAATTTTATGGATGAATAAAAATATGTATATAATTATTATATATGATATTTATATCAATGTTAAAATTATTTATACTTCTTAACCATAATAAAATCACATGTACCAAAACTAATGAATCAAAACATTCATGAAAATGAATCTTTTATCTCCCATAATAATGATTTTAACAAATAATTTATAATAAAATGGTTGTAAAAAGTTATAAATAAACCATATATGGTATTATATGTATTAGTATGGTTATGTAATAGACGTATAATAAAAATATATTTATTATATAGTAATTTTAAACATTTATTAATAAATTCAAGACATGGGGAAATAGATTTTCTTCTAAAATTTGTCTTATTTGGTAAACAAGTTATGTTATGCACCTATATTATTTTATGAGGTGTATATGATGAAAATTTTAAATTTTATATCATTAATTAATTTATTGTTATGATATTTTATGTTTTATTTAAATGTATTATTCCATGAGTCTTAGTATTTAAAATTTTCTAAAGCGGTAAGATATTTTCATCTCAATTTTATTTCAGTGGGACAGATGTTAAATTTAACACTGGCATGTTTTTATGGGGTGTATATACTTCTCATTAATGTATTTTATGATTATTATTATGAATTTTTTTTATTTAAATATCCATCTACTATCTTTTCTGTTATGGGGTTTATAATTCAAATGTTTACAAAGTAGTAAGGGTTCAATATTACAATATCATTGTTTATCAGGATTATTATTGATATGATGATAAGATATGATGATATACATATCAAGAAACTCATTAATTTTTTTATTATCTAGTTATTTATGGAAAATACAAGTTTTATTTAATTTTACTTTATTTATGTCCTCATGATTCAAAAATAATTCTTTTAAGGGAAAACATACATTATTTATCTCTTGGGTTGTAAATCATTTCTCTACAATGTCCATGTTTTCTAAAAAGGTTTTGATTAATGTTTTTGCTATTCTTGAAAAAATTGTTTAAAGTCATTTTACCCCTATTTTAATATTTAAAAAATGGTTTCAAATGAATATTATTGTCCTTTTATAGAACAATTTACTCCCTATTTTTAATCATAAACATGTAAGGATTATTTGTTTTAATGTGTATGGAATTAATTATGTTTTCCTTCATTATGAAAACTCACTGATTTAAAACATACCTTAAAAGATTCAAAGGCTATTTTGAAATAATTATTTTTCTTTAATATTTGGGAAATTTTCAAATTTTAAATAATTCATTCCGAAATGGAAAATATATTTTCCTCAAGAACGTTTTAATGATATTTTAATGTAATTTCTATTCATCAATGACAACATTTTTTGGTGTTTCTTATGTTTCATGAGGGATATAATATAATGGAACCATCCTTATTCTTTATCTAGATGTTTTATAATTATGATGATAAATGTTTTATGAAATACATTTACTTTCCATGGGGTTTTCTCAGATATATTAATGAAATGTTTGTGAAACCTCAATTTTGCATGGGTTATGATATGATGATATAATGAATGTTTAATGATTTTTTAGCACACATGTGTATGTTATTGCTTATATGAGGAGTAGGTCCATAATTATATATCCCTTAAATGGATTGGGTAAATATGGATAAATCATGAGTTAATTGTGTTATGTGTGAACCTATTTTCATGTTCAAAATGTAATGTGTGGACCTGGTTTCATGTGCATAATATTATGTGTATACCTAGTTTCATGTCCATAATGTTTTTTGGACCTAGATTCATGTCCACAAAGTTTTAAATGTACCTAGTTTCATGTCTCTATGTTGATGTGAGGGATTGATTTCATATCCTTAACTTAATGAGTGAAACCATTTATAATTATACATGTTCAAAATGTTATATGAAATTTTTTTTTAATATTCCTATGTATAATTTTTAATCTCCTTGCTTACGATCATAATCTTACTTTATGATTCATATTTTATGTACTTTTATTCTTTATTCCACAATTCTGGATTATGTTCTTTGTTATGCAGGGTATGGTCTTTAAATACTAAACCCGCATTCTCATAAAATTATGCATATGACATGTTTCATAGATTATTGATATATCCCTTATTTCCCCTTAATATCATATGATATTACCCTTTCCTATATTTTCTTTCCCCACATGATGAATAATGGTTTTAAGTAGGTTATTTCTCTAAATATTACTAAATTAGGTGATCTTTATAGGAAATTTTGAATATCTTTCATGAAATACATAGATTGTATATCTAGTTTACAATGATACTAAACCTATATGGTCCTAAAGTGTGATTTTTTTAATTATTTTGAATATTCATCTAAAAATATTTAATATCTATGTATGAAAATCCTAGTTCATTTTAATATTAACCACACAAAATTAAACAAGTGGTTGATATGACATGTCTCTAAAAAATGAAAATTGAGACGATAACCCATTATATATTAAGAAACGTTTTAATAAAAAAAACCCATTGAAAGAGAGAGAATGAATTTAAATATAAAATACCATGCATAAAGTAAAATTCATGACATTTTATATCCAATAGGTATTATACATATAATTTAATTGAAATTATGTGTATAAACAAAACATTTCTCAAAGAAAGAAAATTAAGATGAAAAGTTATAATCGTTTATTCTTACTTAGTTGAAGATGTTCTAACCTCCTGTTCAAGAAAATAACAATATTAATCACCTATTTTAGAACCATATTCATACATTTTACCTTTTATAAACATTATTTATTTTTATTTATTACAAATAATTTTTTTATTTAAATTTTATTTTCATCATCAAATGTTATTAGCTTTGATCGTTTTGTTTATTTAAAGATTCATTATACCAAAGTTGAATCGTATTTAAATATTTATAGATCATCATTTAAATAACTTTAAAGGTACTCTAATATATGATAAATAATTATTATAAATTTACTATTTCATTCCTTAATAATTTTAGTTATGATTTTTGACTACAAAATCAGTGACTATCTCATTTTGGTAATTTTCATGATTAAGGGGTGGTATCTTGATAACAGGTTAAATATTACCATTTAAATTAGAAGTAAATAAATAATTTTTCAATTAATATTTTACAATATCACCAATAATTAGTTTTCCTTATTTTATCATGATATAACTTTACAGCATTGTTTTTGTAGGTGGTTAAACTTCCCCAAACAAGAACAAGCTATACTATATGAGTGAGTATGGTTAAGAATGTGATTCCCTTAAAAAACAAATATCATTATTAAAGAATATTTATGATATTATTTATATTTTATTATTTTTTTTGAATCTAGTTAGAAGTGATTTTTTAAATAATAAAATTCTAGAGTGAAAATTGAAATAGGTCACTTTTTTGGAGGCAGTAGTCCGCAAACACTCACAGACAATACATTAATTTTCTATAGATTGATTAATATATGAAATGGTTTTTAATTTAATAATATTATAAATATTATAAATATCATATTAATTCCTTATATAGTATTTTAAAATCATCCATATATGGTTGTGATGAAAAATCAAGAATGTCGTTCATGGAGGTGGTAGCCCACACTTACGCATGAGGACATCTTCATTTTTTGAATGATTTTGGAGGAAGGAAAAAAATTGATATTCAATTATTATTTTAATATTTTAGAATATTAATTATTATTATGTTATCATAATTCAATATATATTCAATATTTGTGATGGTTGACCAATAAAATAATTAAAAGATCTTACTTCCTTGGGTAACACATTAAGGCTCCTTAGCTTCATCTTTTGGAAAGAAAAATAATTTTAGGAAATGGAAATAGATTTTATGGAAAACTAGGGTAAAATTTTATTCAATATAAGGGTTCATAATGAGTTGAGAAATGGGGTCGAAGATATCTCCTTTTATAGGTAAGGGAAATGGATTTTTTGTAAATAATATAAAATAAAAGTCACAATAAAATGGTCAAAAGGATCCAATAATTGAAAATAATAGAGTGGGTAAAGTATAAGGTCTAGCTACCTCTCATACATTCATTTTAACACATTTTTTAGACATGTTTTTGTTTTATTACACTTGTATAAACCATTTCTAAATTAATTAACCATTAGCACAATGACTAGTTATTACATAAGCAATTCCTTTGTTATAAAAATTGAAATTATTAAAGAATTTGGGGATAATAATTTAAAATAAAAAATAAATTTTATCAAAAAAATTGTATACGTGTAATATAATTTAATTTAACAATAACACATGTAACACGTAAAAACTTGTTTCTAGAAAAAGTGTATTTTTATCATAAAAATAATGTTTAAGACAATATTTTAAAGGTTGTTGATTTTCATGATATTATTTAGTTTATTATTAAAAAAATAATGTATATTGTTTTTAAAATAAATTTAAAACCTAATTTCTCCTAGTAAAAACATTATTAAAACAAAAACACTAAAAATATTTTTTTACTAAAATAATATTGATGAATTTTTAAAACGTTTAACATGGATTTTCTATATTTAATATTTTATTTTTAAATGCAAAATTTAAATCCATAAATAAATTTTTTATGATGAATTTGTTTATAATTTTTTAAGTAATACATAATTTTTGAAATAGTCATAAAAGCTACGGTTTTAGGAAAAATTGTATATTTCACTATTCACATAAAAATCAATTATTTTAGAAAAATACAGATAAATTATTCTTAAGATAACTTAAAAATGATGGATTAAAAAATAAAGGTCATTTTGTAAAATTAAAATTATTAAAATTATTAATACATCTTTCAAAAATTAAAGTAAACAAAAAAAATTATTTAAAAATGTTGCTTTTAAACTTTAAATGTTCTTAATATTATATTATATAAATTTATAATTTAAGTAATGTTAATTTATCAATTCGTATATAATAATATTTTATAATTGGTAAATTTAATTTACTACTATAAATATATAAAACATTAAAAAACTATTATTTTAGAAACAACGATCCTTTTTAATATTATATCATATTAATTATTTATCCTCTAAAAGTGAGCAGTTTTATATGAGTAATAATATTTTATTTTCTCATGGTTATTTTCATAATATTCTTAATAATATTTATCTAATATGTTATAAACCATATTATTTTAGTGTTATAGGAACAAAAGGTATCATAATATATATTCAAAAATCTCAAGATGTTATACAGGCTAGTTCATTTGAACCCCCCCCCCCCAAACATTCATGTTGCCTTTTATTAAAATAAAAAAATTCATCAAAAAAAAATAAAGGTAATTCTAGATTTATACTAAACTAAGATAGATGATTCTAACCACACCCTCTTCATATCTCCATGATAGAGTCACTTGAATAAAATCATAAAAAAAAGGTGTTGACCTTTATCAATATTTAAAATAATCACAGATGAGTTCCCCCTTTTTCAGTGTTAACTGTAATTGCTGATAAATAGTAGTCATTATTAGTGCATAAATAAACACGCATAAATAAAATATATATTTAGAAAATCAAAAATTAAGAATATATATGATATATGTGTGTCAATATTAAAATTTTATTCTTTATAAAGATTATGCATATATGTATGTATATAATATTTATATATACATATTAATGATTATATTTAAAGTTTTAATATATAATCTATATTAATATATGAAATTATATTAAATTGAAATTTAAAATGAAAAACTATTTAAATAACTATTATAAATAGATATATAGAAGAATATGTGTGTGTGTGTTTATATGTATCAGTACACATGCACTCACACAAAAATATTACTCCATTATGAATTATTATAAATTTTAAAAATATTTTTTGAATTTATTAAATGAGTTAGTACAAAGGTTTAATTAAAATATTTATTATAGAAATTAAATTTTATAATTTATAAGAGATGATATATATATATATATATGAATATATGTATGTATGTATGATAATTCACAATGACACATATACACATATAAATATATTAATTCAACATAAATTAATATAGTATTATTATAATTTTTAAAAATATAGATTTTTTTATAAAATGGTTTAATTTAAATTTTATGTTTAAATATATATTTTAAAAATTAAATTTTATATTCTATTATATATATATAATTAATATAAATAATATATATATTAGTGTGTGTGTGTGTGTGTCTAAATAGGGTAAATAATGTTTATATATATATAACGATATGATAATTTTGAAACATAAATAATAATATTTATTAAATAATTAATAAAAATAATATATATATATATATAATAATTTTTAAAACAAAATTCCTTATGTAAATATAATTTATAATAAATAATATTTTAAGGGCTCAGATCCTTGTGGTCCTACCCTTTGTGAGTTTCCAAGGCTAGTGGTGGTTGGAGGATGCTTAGAAAAAGTCCAGAGGTGTTGGATTCTAAAAATGTTAGAAGCGGGCAGAATACATGGCATGTAAGTATTTCATGTCATGTACTTTACTTTTTCATCTTGTAATGGACAGTTCATGGGATGCAACAAAACATGTAATAATTTAGGTATAAAAGGTTTGAAGAGACAATTTTTCCCTATATAGCGCATCTTTAAATGTTTCAGCCTCTCGGGTTTTCTCCAAACCCTACATCTAGCTGCACCTATCTTGTTCCAAATGATTTTCAGCTCCATACTTCAGCATTTATAGATCCATTCAATCAAGGATTGATCTTTGGGCTTCTATCTTTGATATGTGGTGATCAAATTTGTGTTCTACCTCAGTTCATACAGTTTCTCTTTTGTTCAGTCTCGTTTACTTCATGTGTCTTAACATCCTTTTATAATGTTTGATCTCATTTTTCTATAATGGGGTTTCTCTTGGTTGAAATTTGTTTGGTTGTATCATTAAATCATTAGATATTTACACGTCTTATAAGATATTTGATCATAGATATGTGGTGTGGTCTATTCTTATGCGAAGAATATTATCGGCTTTTGAGTTAGGCAATTCATTACTTCTCTTTTATTTATCTAAAATTGTAAATTGATCATGATTTATCCATTTGGATGGAAATGGAATACAGATCATAATTATTGAACCCAAATAAGAAATTTGATATCTATCGCATGCCGTTGATATTACTGCTTTATATTGTGATGACAGTTTTACTCTTGAAATTCTAGATAGTGTGATATCAATCCTATAATTTTTTAGAATGTTAATTTGAGGAGATTAGAATATTGGATTGGTAAATACTTTAAATCTATAACTAATTAATATCTAATTGGATTATGAAAAATTAAAGAAAATAAATTTTGTAATCTGTTGGTTAATGTTATGTGATGATAATATAATTGATACAATGCACATATTTAATTAGAATTCATATTCCATGTGATTAATGGAATTGATAAATAATGTGGATTATGTTGATTCTTGTTGATAATATTGATAAAATAGATTTTAATTGTGAAAGTTACTTATCCAGGTTTTTTGAAGATAGAATAAATTCTAAGGGCATGTTTTTCATTTCATAGCTTGTTATAGCTTGATTCCTTAGGTTTCCAGTAGTTGGAACCTAGTAATAATGAATCAGTTAATTCAAAATTGAGTAATAACTAGTTGTTTGATAAAGATAATTTCCTAGGCTATATTTTCCCATTTTATTGATAATCCCAAGTGATTTGTTTTGGAACCGTGAGAACTTGTTTGTATGTTAAGGCTAAATACATTGTTTTTAGGGAACAATTTCACTATTATCTATGTATATTTGTTCCTACTTCATTTGTGATGTGCTCTAGACACAATACTTGTGTTATGAGACTCGTGAGACTGATCCTAGGATTGATGATGTGCTATTCGATAAGGAGTCTCATATGTGATGTGTTCCTGGTATGGATGAGCCTGGGATGGATGTTGTGATATATATTGGAAGGGAGACCTAAATAATGCAGCATCTGTTGATGATTGTGATGGAGAGATTCATCATTATATGCATGTGTGTTTTAGGGATGTGACCAGAGGTGATTGAATGGTTTAAATATAGTATTACCCATTGATGATATGTTGAGAGATGGTATGCTCACTGATGAATCTATATAATGGTCAATGGTTTCTTATTTTATTTTCATTACTTTCCCCATTGCTTGAGGTAGCTGGATGTAATTGGTTACAAATTTCATAGTGGTGGTACCTTTTAATGGTTTTTTAGAGTACATGGTTTATGTAATAATTATAATAAAAAATTAAATAATTCATAGCCCTTGGATTTGGTTGGTGATGGAATGAAATTTTGGAAAATATGTTAATCTTGAAAAACCATGGACTGGGTTTGGATTATGCATGGGGGGCTTAGACTTTACTTTGATGTTTAATGTAATGAAATCTAATGTAATGGGAAACAATGTTAATGGTTAATTAATTTATAATGAATTAATTAACAAAAGTAAATGATATATTTAAAGAATGAATTTAATGTATCTAATTAAATTTTTGTGTACTTATAGGATTGATGGTCTTAGTAGTGGTAGCCGAGGCCAAGAGACTTTAGCGGCAGGTGATTCTAAGACTTGGTTATTCCCATAGTGTGGTTGTGAGATTTATTATATAATGTATATTATATGATTTCATATGCTACCACACACATTTTGGTTAGGGAAACTGACACCCAGTGGACTCTAGAAGGGTGTTTTCCCTATAATATGATGGGAGGATAGATGACCGACTACCCCCCTCTTTCCCTGATCTCTTCTCTTGGTATTTATTTGTGCTGGTATGAAATATGGTTATCTTTCCCATATATGTGTGTAAAGGGATGTGATGCCTTGTGGTTATTTCACACACATGTATTACCACATATAGTATCCAAAGTATTTTTATAGGTACAACGTGTCTAGGATTTGATGGCTTCAGGTAATCACATACTGTATGGACTGTAATGGATTGAGGTATAATTCCAGATACTTGATATACATCATATATGAAATGGTGGCTCCCAAAAAATATATGGTTACTATGTGTATATGCGATATGAGATGATGTATTTATGTGATGCATGGGGTGGATGTTTTGGTGACTTGACCAGGTGACTTGAGGGTGGCGTACTTCTTGAGAGAGATGGATCATGATGTGCGACGTTGCTGGAGAGAGAAAAACTGGTGCAGAAGTAGGAAGGGGTACCCTTGATGTTTTATTATTATATTACATTCCCCCTTGTATGTGATACTTGGTGAGACTTATCCATGGTGAGTCTAGGAACTTAGTATACCTATTTATATGATGAGTTAGTCTCACTGTTGTGCACTATGATTTACTATTATTTCATTATCTTTTTCAAGTGTGTCTATGGGGAGGATAATACTAAGTATACTGTTATGATTACCCTATATAAATGAATTATTTTTTAGGTTATCTAGAGCATGTTGGAGATTAGGTTGGATATATTTAGCTCGTGGGTTTGCAGAAACTATTTGTGCTTCGTGGTCACTGTCATCTTTACTATTTTTTTGGTACATGTTATTTCCTTTTTAGTTGTTATATTACTATATGAAATTCCATGTTTTCACATGGTTTTCCTATATATATGTATGAGTAGTTTTTGATTTATGTATAGCTCTTATCTCTCTATTATTTATGTTTCTCTTAAAGGGTAATTCCTCTCAAATGCATGTATATTATACCCTGAGTGTTAGTCTCCAAACTTGGGAATACATGAGGTGGGACTCAAGAAATTATTATCTCTCTCCCCTCATTGATGTATCTTAGTGTGGAGTAGGTCATGATAGATTGACATCATAGGTTTAGTTAGAGGGATAATATGGAGTTTCTATTTAGTCACATGTGAGGTTTCTTGGGTTGGTAGAGCAATGGTATCAGCTAATTTTAGTAACCAATGTGAACATGGGAGTCTGGTTGAGATATGGGTATTTGGCCCCCCTGTGATCTGATGCACAAACCATAAATTTTACTGAGCCTAACAAATTAAGTGATATTGGTACTATGGTAGAGACCATGTAAGGGATTATGAATCATTTTTTTCACCATCATTTATTATTGGTGTGCATTGGAATAGGTTAAAAGCTTCACTAATATAATAAATTTATTTATTTATATGTGTTAAATTTTCCATATTCTAGGTTTATATGTAATAATATGTTTTTTCTTTTTTCAGGCATGTATTTTGGTTGATGTACTCATTAGTCACATTTCAAAGAGGTTTAGTGGGATGTGACATAAAATCATCTTAGAGTATAGGTTAATGATGGTGAAACATGGAGGAGGACACTCCAATATTTTTAGTTCTAGATCCTATAGAATTTTGAGGGCTTCATTTTAGATGCAGTCACATAGGACTGGTTGGATGAGGTTGAGATAATATTCATTTTATTCCATGCTTATAGGGAGTACTAGGTTTTTTTTGGTTGGGATGATGTTGCATGGAGTATTGAGGTAGTAGTGTATCTTATTCCATAGGATTCTTGAGGGGATGAAAATCTCATGGGAGAAGTTATATGACTAATTAGGAGAAAATTTTCTTTCATTTATTGTGAACAAGGACAGTCTTCAAGAGATTCTTACCCTTTGGTAGGGGAGATACATTGTTCGAGATTTCAGGATCAATTTAAGGATCCTTCTATAATATTCTTAATACTTCTCTCCATATGAGGAGGAAAAGTCAAGGAATTTATATGACGATTTGAATCAAAAAATCCAGCACCAGGTCACCCCATTTATGATGATAATGTATATCAAGGTGCCAGAAAGAGTATAAGGCTATTGTGAGGAAACTGGCCAGAACTAAGTCCTCATGAGAGGGGAGTCTTCAGAATTCATCATCATATAGAGCTACTATATTATGTTTTAATTTTCCTAGGGATAAGAGTTTTCAGTCAGCTAGGGGTAGGTCCTCTTCCTTATCATCTCATTTATATGGTGTGTTAGTTCTCAGACCTATGCCAAATGATCAGAAGCTTGTATTTGTTATGGAGGATGAGGTCATCAGTGGAAGAGTGAACAACCTTTCATAGAACTCATTGTTTTCTAAGTGTCCTACTTCATGTTCCTTCATCGTGACAGTTTCGGCCAAGGAAACAGTCATGGGGTGGTCCAGTTTGGGATCATCAGAGAGGATATAAGTTAGGTAGAGTGTATCCCAATGATTCTCTGTGATCCAAATATCGTTCGAGGCACCATTTTCTAGTTTTTTTCATGGGTCAATTATTTGTTTGATTTAGGAGAGACACAGTAATTTATATCACTTACCCTCATCCATGATTTAAAACTTTAGGTAGAGAGGTTTCCAATTCCCTTGGCGTTGACTATGCTAATTGGAGGTCAAGGTGACTTGTATGAAGTATGTAGAGATTGTGAGTTTGTGATATGTAGCACAGCTCTTAGGGGTAATTTCTATATTTTTAGATACAACCATATAAAATCATCCACAACATGGATTTGTTGTATTAGATGAAGGATATTATGCATTTATTTCAGAGTAAGTTTGTGTTCTGTGATGATGATATAGATCCAGTAGTTTTTTTGGTGAGTGAGACCCATGGATGGGATATAGGTGTGTTTTGTCTTTATCATTTTTTATGGTTGAGATGATTCTATGCTCATTGGAGATTTAGTAGTTGGTGTTCCCATGGTTTTGGATGAGTACCATGATTTATTTCTATATGATGTTGTAGCGTTACCCCCTAGATGGGAGATTGAGTTTGGGATCGACCTACAACCAGGCATCTCTCCTATCTCGATGTCTCCATATTGGATGGTGCCTTCTTAGTTATGGGAGCTATTAGTACAGCTCGATGATCTGATGTGTATTGGTTTTGTTCATCTGAGTGTGTCTCTTTGGGGTGCACTAGTTATGTTTGTGAAGAAGGATGATGGATGATTTTGGATTTGTATGGATTATCATCGTTTGAACAAAGTTATTGTAAAGAACAAATATCCTCTTCCATGGATATATGATTAATTTGATCTATAAAAGGTAAAAATTTAGCTCTATAAGATTTTTTTGGGTCTAGATATCATCGGATGTGGGTGAAGTATGAGGATATTCCAAATACTACTTTCCATTGTCATCATGGGCATTATGAGTTTGATGCGATTCAGTTGGGTGTGATGAATGATCAAGAAATGTTCATAGAGTTGATGATCATAGTGTTTAGAGAGTTCCTCAATAAGTTTGTGGTTGTTTTTATAAAGAAAATTATTATGTACTCCATATCTAAGGAGGAGCTTGTAGATTTTTTGGGTGATGTTTTTGGAGTTCTTCACTGTGAGAAGCTATTCAGGGAGTTTTCAATGAGTGATTTATGGGCTTGTGATGTTTGTTTCTTGGGGAAAGTGGTATCCTAGTAGGGATTAGCTATGGATCCTTTGAAGATATAGGCAGTTTTTTCTTAATAAACCCCCAAGATATTTGAGTAGGTGTATATTTTTCTTTGCATTTTAGGCTATTACAAGGGGTTCATAGCCAATTTCTCTTGGGTTATAATTCATTTGGACACATTAACCCGAAAAGATCAAGTTTTCTTGTGAACTGACTAGTGTCAGGATGATTTTGAGTACTAGAAGGAGAAGTTGTTCAGTGGTCCAATTCATTGTTTTCCAACAAAAGGAGTTTAGTTTGAGGTTTTCTATGACTCTTAATGTTTTGTTTTTATCTATATTCTGATGTATTTAGGTTAATTTTTTCTTATGGGACTTAGTAGTTCTGTTTCCATGAGCATAACTATGCCACCAATGATATTGAGTTAGTAGCAGTGGTGTTTACTTTAAAGTTGTGATGAAATTAACTTATTTTCAAGAATTTATTGATTTTTTCTGACTAAAATATCTGAATGTATGTATTCTCCCAACATAACTTGAACCTACTTTAACATTGGTGGATGGAATTATTACATTATTATGACTTTGATATTTCATATATTCTAGGAAAGGAAAATTGTGTAGCCGATGTGTTGAGAAGGAAGTCACATGGTGATGCTATGCATAAATCTGGGGATTCTTGAAGAGTGATGTAATAACTCTTAGTGATTTATCTTGACATGGGAGAGGTTGGGGGAAGAGGTTTTATTTTCTATATGTCAGTGCATTTTTCATTGGTTCATCTCATTAAGGAGTCCTAGTTGGGGGATTCTAAGGTGTCGGTACGGAGAGACTGAGTTTTTTTATTGCGATTCCCCTGATGGTTTTGTCTGACTTTGGACATTACTAGGAGTCTTTCCAGGGAAGTATTCTCGTTCCTTCTATGATGCTGAGATAGTTTTTTCGGAGTTACATAGTTATCCTTTAGTGGTATATCCTAGTGTTCCCAATATGTATAAGATTTGTTAGGTCATTTTTGGAGGCCAAGGTTGAAGCATGTAATTGTATAATTTGTTTCTTGGTGTTTGTCCTTCTAGAAGGTGAATGATGAAAATTTGTTCTTGGTGGTTTTCTCCAATCATTTTTTGTTCACCAAATGGACGGGGGTGGAAATATTTATGGATTGTGTTACTGTTTTAACACAATATTAGGGATGATATGATGTTATATGGGTGATATAATATCTTTTTAAAAAACCATCCCACTTTAGAGCGATCAAAGAGTCAGGATCAATGGATGTTTTCTCAAGGTAGTATCTAGATGAGGTGGTGTTACTCCACAGAGTCATGAGGATGATCATTTATGATTGAGACCTATATTTTACTTATATGGTGTGGAGAGGTATCCAATATGCTTTTGGCTCTCATTTATTCCTTATAACTACATTTCATGCACAGATGGATGGTCAGACAGAGCGGACCATCCAGGATCATGATGACATGTTTCACTCTTGAGTCATAGTTTTGGAGGTTTGTGAATGAGGCACATACCCTTAGTCGATTTTTCATGAAATAATAGTTTCCACTCCACCATTGGTATTGTTATTTTTTAAGATTTGAACAGATGAAATTTCCATTCTCCTTTTTCAAGAATGAGGTCTGAGAGGTAGAAATGGTTGTGTTGAAACTAGTAAAAAATATGATAGAGATGTTTCAGATAATTAATAAGAGGATGAAGGTTGCACATGATCATCTTAAATATTATTCTGATCATAGGATGGGACCTCTGAAGTTTAATATTAGAGATCATGTGTTCTTTATTGCGAGGAATCATTGTGGGTAGTAAATTTTTGGTCATTGGAGTAATATTTCTCCCTATTTTGTTATGCATTTTGAGGTGTTTCCTCATATCAGAGTCATGGATTTTCATATATAAATTTCCCCATTGATGGTCCAAATACACTATGGTATTTAAATGTCACAACTCTATTGTTATCTTCACGATGACTCACATGTCATCAATTGGGGTGGGATCAATATAACTGATGATGTAACCTTTAAGGAGAGGCCTATGGAGATTTAGAACCTCCAGGGGAAGGCTTCATTCAGAAATGTTATTCCCTTGGTTTTTGTCTTGTGGTGACATGGTGGTATGAAGAAAAGTACATGGGAATGTGATTCACATATGCACAATCAGTACCCCGAGCTTTTTGATGTTTTTCTCTTTTATTATAACATTGTTCTCTTGTGGATGTGGAAACTTCTAGTATATGATATGTTTTTATCTTGTATCTTGTTGTGAATTTACTCTTTATTTAGGGTTTTCTTCCCCATGAGAGTTTTCAGTAGTTAGTTGTCGTGGTTGTATGGGTTTGTGCTTTTTTCCTATGATTGAGGTGTTTTAGCTTCTGAGATAGTGAGATCCCTGATTGGTATCTCATAGGGTGGCTATTCAAACAACCTCTTTTCATTTTCTCATTAAGTTGATTTTGGATTCCCAAGGACGATAAATTTTTGATAGGTATCTAATTTAAGGGATTGAATCCATTTTTTCTAACCCATTGTTAGTTTCTGAGGCTAGTGGTTCCTGGAGAAGACTTAGAATAATTCTAAAGGTGTTGTCTGCTGAAAATGATGGAAGAAGGTACAATAAATAGAGTGTATGTCTTTCATGTTGTGTATTAAATGTTCATAGTTTATTAAATCTTGTTCATAGGATATTGTGTGATGTGAAATAATTTAGGGTTAAAAGGTTTGAGGTGATACATTTTTTGGTGATAACTAAAACCAAACATTTACACAATGTGTAATCATTACATGCCGTGTAAATTCCCTATGACGTGCATCTTTAAATGTTTTATCCAATCTATTTTTCTCTAAACCTTGCATCCATCTATGAATCTCTCTCATTCTAAGATATTTTTGGCTCCCTCCTTCATCTTTTCTAGATCCCTTTAACCATGGATCAATTTTTGGCCTTTTGTCGTCTATCTATGGGTATCCTAGGTGTGTTCTACATCCATTGTTGTGGGTTATCCTTCATTAGGTCTCAGTTCACTCTCTTACTTTCTCATTATTCTGTGCAATTTGATATTAATTGTCTCTAATGGGTTTTCACATTTTTTTTCTTGCTAAAGATGTGTCATGATGCCCTTGGATTGATGTCGTTCTTATGGGAGAGGTGATCAGATATCCACAAATTTGTTGGTTCTCATGCAAATAACATTGATGGATTTTGAGTTAAGGGACTCATTGATTCTATTTTATTTACAAGAAATTTTAAATTGATCATGATTTATTTCTTTGGGAGGAAATGGAATTAACATAATAATAATTTATCCTAATTAAGAAACTGGATAATGATCACATGGTGTTGATGATGTTTCTTTGTACCATGATAGTATTGTACCTCTTGATTTTATAGATAGTGTGATATCAATGATATAATTTCTTAGCTTGTTATTATGATTGGATTATCCTATTTTATTAGTTAAAATCATGAATATAGAATTAATTAATAATTAATTTTCTTAATAATAATTAAATAAGATTCATGTTTTTAATCCGGTGGATAATATAATTTTATGATTATGAAATTAATGTAATGCAAAGTTTGAATTGGAATTGACCTTCCATGTGATTAATGGAGTGAATAAATATTATAGATCATGTTGATTCTTGTTTATTATAATTATTAAAGTCTTGTTAATTGATAATGTTACTTCTCCAGGTTTGTTGAAATTGGAATAAAGGTTGAGAGAATATTCTTCTTTTGATAGCTTGTATAGCTTGATGACATAGGTTTCACGTATTTGGAACATCTTTATAATGAATTAGTTAATTCAATATATATTAATAGACATTTTTTTTATACAGATAATTTTCTAGGGCAAGAGTTTTTTATTTTCTTTAGAAGGACAAGTGCCTTGTTTTAGAGCATTGAGATCACGTTTTCATGTGAAGGCTAAATGCCTTATTTTGAGGGCCCAGTTGCCTTGTTGTCTATGATTATTTTTTTCTACTTCTTCTACACTGTTATTGGTATATGAGCCTTATGTTTTGACGCTAGTATAGATGAAACAAGTATGGTTGATGTGTTATGGGATAGTGACGTCCTGATGTAATGTGTGACTGGTATGGTTGAGCCTCAGATGGCTAATATGATATATGTGGGTAGGGAGGCCCAGATTATGTGGAAGTATTTGACACATGTAATGAGGAGATTCATCAGTATATTCATGTGGATATATAGGATGTCACTATAGGTGAGGTAATGAGATAAATCTTGGCTTACCCATTGATGTGATATTGGGATCCTATATACTCTTTTCTGAACATATTTAATAGATGATGGTCGAGTTTCTTGTTTTATCTGCATTCCTTTCCCCACAACTTCAAATAGATGGATGCGCTTGGTTTCATGTTTCCCCTTGGTGGTATATTAGTATGGTTTTTTAGAGTATCTGGTGTATGTAATAATGTTAACAATGATTTGAATAATTCTTAACCCATGGGATTGGTTGTTTATGGGATGAAAATTCTTAAAATATGTTAATCATGAAAAACCATGGACTTGGTGTGAATTATTCCTATAGATTATGAACTTTACTTTGATTTTTAATGTAATTAAATGTATTTTAATGGTAATTAATGGTAATTTTTAATTAATATATAATGAATAAATTAATATATGGAAATGATATTAGTAAAGAATTAATTTAATGTATCACTTTAAATTCTTGTTTGCTTATAGGATATATAGTCTTAGTAGTGGCATTCAGGATTCTGAGTGATGTTATCTATAGTTGATTCAAAGACTTTGTTATTCCCATAGTGTGGTTTTTATCTATATTATAACATATATATTCTATAATTTTATACACTACCCAAATCGTGTTGGTTAGGGAAATTAACACTCAGTGGGATTTGGGAGGGTGCTTTCCCCAACATCCTGATGGGATGATGGATGACTAAATACACCCCTAGCACCACTCTCTTCTCTTGGTAGATACTTGTGCTGGTGTGCACAATAGTTAGATTTCCCATATATATGTGTAGAGGGGTGTGATGACTTGTGTTTATATCATACACATGTATAACTAGGTATAGTATCCAAAGGATAATTATAGTTATGACATTTATATGTTTTGGAGGCTTGAGGTACTCACATGGTGTATGGGTTGTAATGGCTTAAGGTATAATACCAGATGTTTGATATATGTCATACAAGATATGGTGGGTTTGGAAAACTATTTAGTTACTATGTGGATATGTGGTATGGGATGATGTGGTTATGTGATACATGAGGTACATGCTGTGATTCCTTTCATAGGTGTATTTGGGTTGGCTTACTTTTGAATAGATATGTCTTAGGATGTACGATGTTAGGGAAGAGAGGTGAAGCAGTGGAGAATCAGAAGTGGGGTACCCTAAATTTTTATTATTATATTATATGCTCTCTTGTATGTGATACTTGGTGAGAATGAGCCATGATGAAATTGAGAACATAATATACTTTTTTAGGTGATGAGTAAGTATCATTATTGTTCACTTTTATATAACATGAGGTATTTATCTTTTTAATGAGAGGCTACGTGGATTATCTTAATGAATATACTATTATGCTCGCCATATGAATATAGAAATTGTTTTTCAGGTCAGCGGGGGCAGGTAAGAGATCAGTTTGGATATTATTAACTCGTGGGTTTTGAGGAGATTTTTGGGCCTCATGGTGACCACCGTCTTAACCATTTTTTGGGTTCTTTTAGTTTCTATTTCAATTATTATAGTACTTTATGACATTTCATGTTTTCAATTGGGGTTCCTTTATATATATATATATATATATCAGGGTAGTTTTTGATTCTTGTATCATTCTTATCTCTCTCTTCAATATGCATATGTAAGAGGGTAATGCCTCCCATATGCATGTTAATTATTCCATCGGTGCAAGTCACCAACCCAGGTCCCACTAGAGGTGGGACTCGGGCAGTTATTGTCTCTCTCCCCTCATTCTAGTATTTTTATGGTGAGGGGATCATGAAAAATATTTTTAAATATTGTTAAAAACAATAATTTTTTAAATATGTATCTATAAATTTATTTATATTAGAATTTATTGGTAAATAATATTTTAAATATTATATTTCAACATTAATAATATAATATTGAAATATAATTCAGCATTTATATAATTAATAATATTTTTTAAAACATGTTTTTTAATTATTTTTTTAAGGTTAGGGTCAAAGCCTCATTTTTATAATTAAATCAAACACCTCTTTCTAACATGGTAGAGGGGGACCCATTACATAGCCCGAAGTCCCAAGACTAAGTGGTTGGAATACAATGCTCGATCCCATTTTTTGACCCAAATGGCCCATGGGTGAATTGTACTACTATAGTACCCGATCTACTATAGTAACATCACTGCTACAATCCCCACTACAGTGCCCTACACTACTGAAGTACTACCATAGTACCCTATTACAGTGCTGCTATAGTAACTCATGAATTACTCCCCTACCTAGATTTGATCCAGAGTCTTTTGGATGCCATGAAGGAGCCTCTACCACATGGGTATAAGCTCGTTCGTAGTTTTTTATTTAATTAACAAAAAAATTTAATATAACTATTAATTGATATAATTAATAACAATTTTATATATAGTTAGTAGTATTTAAATGGGATAATAGTTAATAAAAATTTAAATTTAAATTTAAATTAATATATATATATATATTGAAATATATTTTTGAATTTTTTAGTTGTTCATTATTATGATTTTTAATTAAAAAAATTAGCATCCACACACACACACCTTCGTGTGTGTAATTAATTGAGTAAATAATATTTTTCTATATAAAAAATACCCAAAACTATAAGTATTTATGAATAAAAAAGCATCCTAATACCAGATGATCTTTTTAATTTGAGGGATTACATAACCAATCTTTATCTTACAACACATAGGTTTGAAATAAAATTTTTTTCAAGGACAATATATATATATATATATATATGTATAATTTATTTGTGATAAAATTAACATTGATAAATGAGACCATTTATCAAATATTTCTAAAAAACACTGAGAAAGGACTTCCGCTTTATATTTTTAACTTACTCATGACAAAATATATTATTATTCACAAATATCTATGTCCAACAAAGACCTATTGAAATTTATCGCAATATTTTGGATGAATTGAATTTTAAACCAATGACATCTCCTTGAAACATGGTTTTTATTTGTTTATTTTCAAATCAAATATTTGTTTTAGGTGATTTATCTTAGATTCATCTTATCATACTTATATACGTATGTATGTATATATGTATGTATTTATATGTGTTTATATATATATATATATTTGTATGTATGTATGTGTTAGAAATTTAAATATGGATATGTGTACATAAATTGAAACTTTATATATATATCAATATGTGTGTGTGTTCGTCTTCACTTGAAATTTATATATATTATGTTAAAAATGTACTTTATGTTTATATTTTATAAATTGTTCAGTTATACCTTTCCCACTTTATAATGTATAATTTATAAATATTATTTATTTAGAATTTTAATATTTTTGTACTTTATATAGGTATATAATATTGATTTTATGTATTATTTTGTATAATTAATATATTTATAAATCATGTTTTTCCAATATTTTCTTTAAATGTATACTTCATATAATTTTTAAATGATAAAATGAAACTTTTTATGTACACTTTTTGTAAATTCATATATTTTTATTGAAATTTGATTGTTGTTAAACTAAATATGATGAATATGAAAACAATGGATGGATTTCAACTGTATGGAAAAATAGAACACGGATAAGGTCAATGAGTTTATCATTTTTGTAAAAAAAAATTAAAACAACCTTCTAAAATTATATTCTTGTGTTTATGTCTTTGTTATTCAAGAATAATTTTATATATGATTTTGAGGAACACTTGATTTGTTATAGAATTTATCAATGTTATAAATATTATATTAATAAAATATAAGAACTTAATGACTCTAGTTATTTAAATAATATTATTATTTACATGTTTTATGAAATTTGTAGTGGTGTATATGATGATAGACCGAATTTATGAAACAAAAACAATGGTTGAAGATGATCTTCATGATTATTAAATATTATTTGAGAAGTTAAACAATTGTGTATATACTTCATTTTATGTTGGTTTTACCAAATATATTACACTATTAGTTTTCATAAAACTATATAAATTAAATGTTGTAAACAGATGGAGTTATACTAATTTTACATAGCTACTGTCTCTCTTGAAAAATACATAAGCAAATGATAATGATTTTCTTTTTTGAACATATGGATATAAAAATGATATGTTCTATGGAAAAAACCAATAAATAAATGCATACATGTTCAAAAAAAATTATATTTTTTTGCAAGAACAATGGTTCACTTAGAAATTCTCTAACTATGATGTGTCTCAATACAAGAAAAAAGAATCATGTTCTTTAAAGATAATATGATACTTCTAAATCATTCCAAGTTTTAGATGATATTATATAGGTGAAGATGAATTAATTAAATTGATGTGACACCAACAGAAAATAATTCAAGATATTAAAACATGACACCTAGAATATCCTCTTAACATTCCACTATGGTTATTTATGATGAACATGTATATTTTGTTATCTCTACTTATATAGGAACCTGGAAATGATATTGATGTTAATATAGATCCATTGATTCAAAATTTGAAATTGATATGGGATGTGAGTGTTATTATGTATGATTCTCATGTGAAAGATGAGTTTTCATTGAAATTCATGTTATTTGAGGTTATAAATATCATTATTATTTATAGTAACTTTCAAGGGAAAAAATTAAATGAATGTTATAGTGACTAATATGTTAATTATTTGAAAACATAGGTTGAAACATTTCATATCTATAGTATTTAATGAACATCATAATTTTTTATCCCAATGATATAAATATATATTATAAACAACATAATTTGATAAGATGTCAAAACTATATGTGACACCTTTTCCATTCATAAGGGATGAACATTTTGAGAATTTTTAAAATATTTTTACTATTTTAATTAAAAATTCCTAAAAAAACTTATGAAAATGGGTTGGAAAAAGAAACCAATTTTCTTTGAATAATAGTAATGGAGTTGTTTTTTTATCATATGTTTTCTTCATGTCAAGCATGAAAAAATAATATATGTGATAATTTAATTATCTAATTGCTAATTTCATCAAGAATGATTAAATATGAAATCGAGGATAGGTAATAATTGATTTATATGAGGATTAATGAATTTTTAACCCCGATGAAGGAGGGAAGGTGAGATTTTCTTCTCCTAGTAGCTCACAATGATTCCAGGGAAAAGTGATTTCAGTTTTGGAACATCCTAAATGGTGTAATATTCTAGGAGTATTCATAAAATGTAAATAATATTGTATCATGGAATGATTAAAAGATAAAAGGTTTAAAATCACAAGCTTATCATGTTTTGATACAAGATATATTCTTTGTGGCTTCATATTTTTTTCCAAAAAATATCTGACATTCAATAACCAAGATTTGTTTCTATCTAAAATCCATATCTAGAAAATTTATAGTCTTATAGGGGTTTTCTTCATTTTCAAATAATAATTTTATCATAATATATTAATTGAAGATGTTCTTTCCACCACCATTCTTTGATACAATGATTTACATGATGTTTTACTTAGTAATAGGGATTCTACAATGTGGAATTATATATTATAAATGGATGTACACCAATGGATGGTATATGAAGATATTTAAAGGGTATATGAAAAATGAAAGTATCCAAAAAAATTATTAAGGATCAATATATTGTTGAATAATCAATTATATTCTCTACTAAATACTTATATAAAGTGGATATTATTGAGATCCTACAATCTTATCATTGTGGGAATATCATGGGTGAGAAAATTTGAGGACGATATTTTATCAAATTTATTATCATTGTTTGGAGAAGGCTCTGGTTTATGTTTTAAAAGGGATATAAATATCAAAATTACAATATCATATTGGGGGAAGGCTCATCATAACATTTAACATAACAATGTAGAGTTTTCACCATATAGTGTAACTCATAATGAATTTTTTTTAGAATTTGAATTCATAATGTGTCTGAAACTTGACATCAAACACTCATAATCAATTATTTAGATGGAGGTTTTGAGACTATATTTTTAATGGTATTCTATAAATATGATATTGTTTTCTATAAGAGTGTGATGTTTCACTAAAAGAATAAGTGTACATGTATTGTCTTATAATGATTAAATAATTAACAGATATACATTCTATAAAAAAGAACATAATTTGTGCATTATGATGAAATTTTCTTGAGTTAACTTGTGGAAAAATGATGCGTGTATTTTTATAAATATAAACTATAGTTAAAACCATAATGTGGTGTGATAAACTATGTCATGGTATGTGCTAGTTTAAATCACTATGTACTGAGGGTCTCTACATACTATACTGAAGTGCATATGTTATATGATATTAGATAGCAAAAATATATTCTATAATATTATTATATATAATCAATCATGATTGGATTGAATCATTATGTGATGGTGATTTTAGGAATTTTAAAGTCTGTTAATTATTTAAATGTTAAATAAATAACTCTAAGGATAACCTGAGAGTTATAAAAATTTATAACATATGAAAGTTTTCTTTCAATAGGTCAAACTTTTGGGATTCTTAGAGACTTTTAAAAATAATCTAATGGTTTTTAATTTATTTTATATGAATATTTATATAAATTATTTAGAACTTCCTAAAAGTTGAAGCTCTCTCTCTATATATATAACTCCAAGGTTATAGAAGACTAAGACGAAGATGGAATCCTTCCCATGAGTTGGGAGATTCATATATCTCATGGATACCATAGTAGAAAAGAGTCTATTTTATACTTCTTATTGATCAATGTCGTGATTTTTTTTGGATCATGGAAAATCCAGATCATCATAGAATATTTTATTATTTATTCATTTTATTTTATTCAATGTAAATGAATGGGTAGATCTTGGGTATATTAGGTTTTGGTTGATTTATTTCCACTTTATTTAGAAAAGTGTTTTCACCTCTAAAATACAACATGTATATGGTTCCATAGATAAAAAACAGTTTATGTAAATTTTTCTTACTTTCACATCATAAAATAAACATGGTATTTCAATTACATGATATTTAATTGGTGTGCACTTAAAATTGATGGCTTGGGATTCATAAAAGTGAATTTTAGAAAAGAATTATAGAAATATGAACCTTTCATAATGGAATTATATGTATTAAATGTATTTTATGCAGCAATCCTACAAAAACTAATTATTATGTTGTTCTGTTGATGGATAAAATATTTATATAATAAAATAAAGATTCCATAGATGAATATTCTTTCCAAGTGACATTACAAAAATTTTATAGTGATCCCAATATTGATGGTGAAATATATTTCAATGGGGACCAAATTAAGATACATTATATAATTGATAGAGTGAAAAATCCCACTAGCCACTAAGTAAAATAAAACAATTATAATAAATAATTTGGATGTCTTTGAGTAGATTTTATATACAATTTGTTTTATCTATATATTTTTTGTTTAATTCAATGTTTATCCATTTCAAATCTTTTCTATAACTTTTATTTTATAAAATATATTTTTCAACTACAAACTCTACCCAGTTCGAGGAATAAAATAACATTGGTATCGAAGATGAGAAATAGAGTAAAGGTGAGTAAAATTCTGAAGGTGAGTGTAATGACCTATAATGTTTATCCTGAGTATTAAAAAAATTTGTGTTGTAAAGTATTTTTATGGAATTTTTTTAGTTTATTCCATTATAATTAACCTTCTACTATGGTGATGAAGGATTTAGTGTGATGAATATGGGTTTCTTGAGTTAATTTAATGTAGGATCTATGATATTTATTTTTATTCATATTTTTAACCGATATGGAGAATATAATTTCATGATACCTTTTCACACATAGTAATAGGGGTTGAGCCATATATATTTATGTCTGATGACCAATTCTTATAGGGAGTTATGAAAGGATTTGATGCACCATGATTTTAAAAAATTGGATTAACAGAGGGTAGTTAGAGCATGATTATACCAGTTTCATCGTGTTTTTTATCCATCTATAGGGATTTATTCCCCAACCACTTCCATTGCACCATGATTGGGATGGCCCATATTTTCACTATAAAGAGTGACCACATTTTCTTCCACAAATTTTTTCATTCCTTCCTTGACCTCTTAGATTTAGTTGGTGTTTTTTCTAGCCCTATTCAATGTGGATGATCATTAAAATGACAATGATCTTAAAATAATAACTTAGTGCCTACAGAGTATGGATTCATGTAACATCAATGAAAAAGATCTGGGTAGGGATATTTTCTCATATCTTGCTCTGTTATCACATGGTATCATTTTGAATATTTTAATTGTTTTTACCTCGTTTTTTTATATCAATATTATGAATCCCTATTGATCTCTATGTGAATTTTCCCTTTTAAGAATTTAACCCTTTTTGATTAGTTTCCAATATTTGATATCAAATTGATTAAAGTTTATCTCAGATCCCTTATACCTTATTATGGTTCAATCAAACAAAATTGATGAGCCATTATGATGGTGGTTTTCACTGTGGTTGTATGATAATAGAGGCATGACATAAAGATGATAATACTAGATAGAAATTATGATGATAACATGTTTATGAAACATAGGGACACATTATGATGTGAAAAAGAATATAATTCAATAAATATAGGTCTCATGAATTTTCCCATAGCAATCAGGGTAGGATAATACCCTAACACTTCATATTTCACCGTTACCGCCCACTTTATAATGGTTATATAAGATTATAAGGGTCATAGTGAGTGTCGTGGAACCAAATCTACCCTGAGATGGGCGGAGTGAATTTGGGTGCACCAACTTTTATCTTTTATTTTTAATATCTTATCCCCAAGTTAATTAGAACATTTATTCAACCTACTTTTATGTTTCACATGAACCATTATAAGACAAATGTAAATAGTAAATATATAAGGAAATCTGATTTAAATTGCTTCATCCAAATGGGATAGTCCAAGGATCATACAACAATAGTGTTTTAGTGTGACATGGGATATAATAAGTCTAATTTATAGATAGTAAAATGCCTATGTAAAGGGATCACTACTAATACCATGAATGATTCCTCTTCTATACTATTACACACTAATCAAGAAGGGAAGGACTATTTTATATTCATTAGGTTTCCTTCAACATTTGAGGGAAATGTGGTTGAGTCTCCATTCAGCATGAGACTCCACTTGTGTCTGTATCTCTAGGTAGCTTCTCTTATAAAATCCTCATTTACTACACTCATTTTATGTAAGTCTTAATAAGAACAAATCTATTCAGAGAGTCTTGGACTATGTATTCCTCTTCAAACATTGGATAATATAATCCTTTTTGTGTGAGGATAGCTCTACACCTTTCAAAAAATTTATCAATAGAAACAATATTCTTCTCCAGATTAGGATAATTCACCACTGTAATTATCCTATAGCTTCATTCTTTTTCATACTGAATAAAGAAGTGGAATCCCTTATTCTTTTCATGATCCTCATCTTTAAGATGAAATAGATATAGATATGATATTATTTATTCACTCTCAATATTTTTATATTTGGAAAC